>JADMNL010000022.1:363552500-366052500 GCA_016271365.2 Neoceratodus forsteri
CCAGGGGTATTGCGCTCCCCTGTGGTCTCCAGGAACTATGCCTCACCCTCTTCGGTCTGACGTGTGCTCAGACACCCCTTCAGCGCTTCTCGCACCCACACCGTGGACTCGACCCCCAGGCTGAGCGGAGTTGGATTTCTGGGGGAGAAGGACGTTCTATTCGGCACAGATCCTCCTTTCTATAGCTTGACATCAGGCCCACTATGCTTCCTATGACAGGTTCTTGTGTTCGAAGCTAGGACAACTTCTAGCCTCCAAGCCTGACACGGAGGAAACCAGGCAAGCCATCGCCCTCTCTGCTCAGGGCCTGGAGCTTGCAAGGCACCAGACAAGGACGTCTTACAACGCCAACAAGGTAGCCTCCAGGATTGTAGGGACAGCGATCTGCATTAGGCAGATGGCATGGCTTCGCCTATCCAGTTGTCACACTTGGCCCGGCATAGGGTGATTTCCTCCACCTTTCAGAGAACCCACCTCTTCTCCCGTAGGGTGAGACGGCGGCTTTCGGGATGCTTTCCCTCTCCCACTAGGAGTTCCCAGTCTCACCCAGACCAGTCACAGGTCTGTAGGGGTTCTACCCTCTGGTGTCTCCCCCACTGGAGGCTAAGGGACTTTGTCCCTTAAGGACGAATTGGGCCCTCTTTGGGGGGCTTGGTATTCACCCAGTAGTGATGAATGGTGAAGATTGACAGATAAAATATGAAAATGACGTACCTAATGTAATTCTTGATCTTTCTGTGCATCTTCATTCATCACTAAATCCCGCCCACCTTCTCCCTTGGGCCTCAGTCTCTGGGCACCCCTTCCCCCTGTGTGTCTCCCTGTTGTTCCAACTCCCTCCTCTCTCTCCTTTCCCTTGTGGTCAGGAGGAAGGGGACTCCTGGAGGCATGCAGAGTGGAGTCTTTTTCTGTAGGGGGGTCCTTTCTGTCTCTCCCTCTCCCTCACTCTCTCCCTCCTTTGCCCTTGGCTCGACCCCTCACCCCCTGGAAGTGTGGGGTAGGGGTGGAGAGACCAGGAGACCCTGGTGGCCCCGGACTCCTTATCTTTATTTTTATGTCTCCTTGGGACTAATCCCTTCCTTTGAATTTTAGGATTTTCTCCCCTCTTTAGAGTTTTTCTCCTTGGTTTGGTGGGAGGAAGGACACGCTTCTGGTCTACTTGTCGACCTCTATGTTTTTCCCTAAATCTGTTAGCTCCGGTGTGGCTGTCTGCTGCTTGCCAAGCAGTCCCAGCCTTCTGCCTTCTGACAGCCTGTCAGTGTCTAAAACCTTCTTCCTCTAATGGGCAGACTGGGTGGGCCAAGCGGTCCTTGTCTGCCCTCAGAGTCTGTGTTTCTATGATCTTACCTGTGTCAATCTTCATCATTCATCACTGTTTGGTATCTGGTGTGGCCGGAGGTCAGGACCCTGCAGGAGCTTTTTTTTTTTAAAGTAGGTGGAGCCGTCACACCATCGGCGACGCACTGCGTGGCGCTCGCGGGTTGGCCATTAGGCTGCGTCGACTCCGCCTGCCTGCCAGTTCTTCGTCTCCCACCATAGAGGTCGCACGTTGGGTGGAAGCTGCTGCTTGAGGCCTAGTTGACGCCGAAAAACCTTCGATGCCGCTTCTTTATTTTACTTCGGTGCCGAAGTCCGTCGGTTCCTGCCGGTTCTGCTTTGCCATACTCTACGTCGCCTGGTAAGATCTTTCATTATCTTTATATTTCTATGACGTTGAGTCTGTTTTTGATGTTTTTTCAACGTAGGTCATGTCTCGGTCGGAGGGCAAGAAATCTTCTAGGACGGGGTTGGGGCCCCCCCATGCGACAATGCCCATGCAGCCGAAAGTATTCCATCACCGACCAGCATGACTGGTGTCTTTCGTGTCTTGGCCCACTTCACGACACTGATTCGTGTGACGCCTGTTTCTCCATGGACCACCGGGTCATCGAACAACACGCGTGGAAAGTGGGGCGAGCTCAGCTGACTTTCGGGGGTCGGGTGCTCACTTGTCGGGCCAAGCCACGCTCTCTCAGCCTTTCCTCTGGGTCCCCTCCCAGTGCTATACAGACCGAGGAGGAGGGATCCTCAGCTACTGGTAGCCTAGCCGTTGCCGAGGCTTCTTCCGCGGTGCAGGAGGCCCGTCCTACTCCTCCCGGAGGGCGGGTGGGAGGTGCCGCCATGGCAATCACCCCTTCAAGGGGAGAAGGCTCCCCCAGTGTTGGGCCCACAGTTTGCATGGCCCGGGTCGGTACCGTCCTTGATGCCCTTGGTCGGCGCCATTGCCGGCCTTGGCACTGTTTGCTGCGCCGTGGGCCTTGACGGAGTCAGCGGCAGCGCCAACTTGTCGCGCAGCATCGTGGCTTCTGTCTGAGCCATTCGCGGCACTGACACTGCTAGTGGCGCCGTGGGAGCTGCTACAGTGCAGTCTTTGTCCGTGTCTCGCCTCAGCGCCAAGGTTGAGCACGGCGCCGTGTCTTCGGGGCTTGGCACCGTGGGGTTGTCAGATTCCGCCGTCGGTGCCGTCTTCGGTGCCGCCTCTGCCCTTGGGGCCATTCGCGGCACCGTGGAGCTGGGCGGTCCCGACTCTGGAGCCCCTGTTCGGGCTGGAGCCGTGCCCACTGCGGATTCTGCTCGCTGTGCTATACGGGCACTGGTACCAGCTCGGGCACGGCTTTGGTTTCTGGCCTCTTTGGCAAAGATGGCAGTGGGTGCCCTCCTACGGTCTGGCACAGGGCCTCTTCCTCCTCGGAGGCTGAGTCGAGCTCTGAGTCAGACTGATAGTCTGACCCTTTGGGGTTGGCTGTTGAGGTGGGCAGCCCAGTAGTCTCCTCGACAAGCCGGAGTCAGCCCCCCTTCTGAGGTGGGGCGTCGTGGTTACTGAGACTGGTGTGATGGGGTGTTGACCAGCGGGCAGTGGTGCAGGCCACCATAGCTCTGCAGCCTGATCTTGGTGGGTTCACTGACCCCTCAGTAGTGGTACCCCCACCTGTGGTGTTCCTAGATAGACCAACTTTGGGACCGATCAGAGCACCTACGGAAGGGGAGGGTACTGTGCCCTGGATAGCTCCTTTGGGTACTGCCCAAAGCTGCCAGCTACCTAGGCTGGTCCTCTCGAGGAGGAGGGATCTTTCGGACTCCCGAGGGGTCGAGGGGCGTGGGGTCAGCATGGCGGCCTTTTTCGGGGGTCCACCTGGGCTCTGGGAGAGGCCATAGTGCGGATCTCCACTCTTCCTTCTCCGTCTCTTTGAGAGAGATCCATTCTTTTGAGGTAGGGGACCATCCTTCTGGACCTATTTGGCCCCGGTCGCCTCACGGGGGGATTCTTTCGGCGCAGCCAAGGCAGTACCAAAATGGTAGTTCAGCTGTCGGCTGTGGGGTCTTCCAGGGCACCTTCTTCTGTGGGTGCTCCCAGTCTGCTCCTTAGCCCAGGTGAAGGTCAGCCAACATCTCTTCTTGGCTCTGTCCCCATCCATCTGCCACATTCCCCTGCGCTCCCTGGCATCCTTGGTCCTAGCGGGCCTCTCTCCTGGGAGCAGTTCAGAGCGGTGGCTGCTCGGTTCTCTTTTTACGTTAGGGTGAAGAACAGCTAGGTTTTTCAACCTCACCCCATGCAGCCACCCACTGAACAGCCGGTGCCCTCCAGCTCCTCATCCCCCTCTTCTGGGGGAGAGGAACCTTCAAACAACATGAAGTCTTGCTATATTATGACATATGCAGTTAGACCCAGCCTTCGAACTGCTCCGGAGGTGAAAGAGTTAACTTTCCATGCCAGGCATGGAATCTTGAGCGCGAGCTCGGTTGAGAACTCTGTCTGTTGTTCTTCAAACTCAAACTGTCAGATTCTTTACTCCGCCTCACTGAACAGTCGCTCCGGAGATTTCTTCTGCTGCTCGGTTCATTTTGTCGGTTAAAAAGTGTAATTTCTCTGTTTTAAACCACATTTTGTCTATATTTTAACCGCAACCGGTCGGTTCAAGCTCTGTCTGTGGTATCGTAAGTAATAGATAGGTTTTACATTGTTTCTGTGTGGAACTTGCAAATGATATTATCGGTTCGGTTTGAACCGATCAGGTTGTTGTTAAACTTTATCAAATTGCATTTAGAGTGCGGTTCCCGGTTCTTATCAGTTCTAAAAAACCCAGATTTCATTACGTTTTTTTCCACTACCCGTGACACGGTTGGGAACCGATAAGGGTGTCTTGCTTGGTGGATTGCCGTAAACGGGCAAGTTTTTGGTTAGGCTGGCACTATGTCTGAGAAACCCAAAAGAAAAACCGGGCCCACTGGGTTTCAGCACTGTAGTGTCTGTGAGGAAGCCTTTGCCAAGGCTGACCCACACACCACATGTTTATTGTCTGGGTTTGACTCCACCTCAGTGCAGACTGCCAGATTTGCAAGAATTTCCTGCAGCTACCCTGGATAAGAGAGTTGGTAGGCTCAGGGACGAGAGGCCAGAAGTCCGCTGACCGGATGGCCAGCCCGGTTCAGTGCCAACCGAACCGGAGGGAGTGCCTCTGACCAGGGCGAGACTTCTCGGCAAACGGAGAGCTGTCTCGAGGAGTCAGTCCCAGCAAAAGGACTAGAAAATCAGCAGGTGTGGAGCCAAAATTCCTTCTCCAACCGCTGCAGAGATAACCAAGCGATCCAAATTGTCCAGTCGCTTTCCCGGTTCCAGCCGACGTCACACCATCAGGTAAGCGGTGGGTTGGTCGGTGCCACTGGTTCAAGAATATGATATAGAGGAATTTTAATGAACCGGAGGAGGGGAGGATGATTATGAAGAGAGTGAATGTGATTTTGAAAGTCTGGATGTGCCATTGAACCGGACATCTCCCCAGACAGACCTTTAGAGTGTCTCCCCTAGGCTTTCTGAGTCCCCTTCTCATTTTATGTTTTATAAGAAAGTGGCTGAAACCCTCCAGCTTCCTTTGGAAGAAGCTGTGGATGAACAGGAGGAGCCTGACTATGTAGAAATGATGGATATCCCAGAGTTCAGGAGATTGTCTATTCCTTTACATAAATCTTTTAGGAAACAGACAATAAAAATTTTAAAAGCTCCTCACACTATACCTCCTGTGGATAAAAAATGGACAAGAGGTACACATTGTCAGGCTCTGATACGGAGTTCCTTTCACAACAATGCAGCCATGTTGGGGTAGTGCAGGCTGCAGCCTGTGATAAGGCAAATATTCCCTTGGCTTCACACCCCCCTGACAAGGACTCCAGGAGGATTGATGCCATGGCAAAGAAACAGTACATGGCAGTATCCTTGGGACTCAGACAGGCAAATTATATGGCCTATGTTGCAAGATACCAGAAATCCAGATGGGATACTGTTATGGCTCTAGCGAAACAGGTCCCTGGCAGCTTGCTAAGGAGCTAGAGCAGGTGGCTGCTGATGGTATTGAGGCATCCAAGGTGCAATTCCATGCTGCAGTGGACTCTAATGATGTATCTTCAAGAGTCATGGCTACATCTGTGGTTTTTCGCAGAATGGCTTGGCTCAGGTGTACTAGCCTGTCACAGGATACCCAGGCTAAAGCCATGGATTTTCCTGTTGTGGGTAACTCTCTGTTTGGGGAGCAGACAGAGAATTACATGAAGAAAATGGATGAGTATAAGACCACTTATAGGAGAGCACAGGCCAAGGAAAGGCAGGCCACTCCTCAGAGGCAGCTTTCCAGGGGCAGGCCTTTTCACAGACCTTTTTACCAAGCCCAGGCCTCCTCTTCAGCCTATGCCCAGAGGGGTTCTTCAGAGGGAGAGGCAGACGGGGTACGAGCAAGCCTGCTCCCACCCCTCAGCCTAAAGCCCCTGCCAAACAGGCACCCTGATGGGAGGGCCAGGGCCGATTCTCCATTACCTGTAGGGGGCAGGCTGACTTACTTCGTCCAGGACTGGGAGTCTTTAACATCAGACAAGTGGGTCCTGGAAGTAGTAAGCCAGGGACTGGTTCTCGGCTTCAAAAAATTTCCAAAGATGAGAACCAGATCCTTTCCACCTGCAAATCCATCGGAGGCTCTCGGAAACAGAAGTCTCAACCCTCCTGGCTCTCAGAGCTGTAGAAAGGGTACCTCCCTACACCGGGCAAAGGACTGTACTCCAGGTACTTCCTTACCCCAAAAGAACAGGAGAATGGCGCCATCCTGGATCTCAGATACCTAAACAAGCACCTTTTAAAACCAAAATTCAGAATGGTGACTCTGGGAATTATTTTACCCTCTCTAAGGCCAGGGGACTGGCTAGCGTCCCTGGACCTCAATGATGCCTACTTCCATGTTCTCATCAGAAGCTCCCACCGAAAGTACCTCAGATTCGAACCGCCCTCAGGCCGTTATCAGTTCAGAGCAATGCCCTTCGGCCTCACCTCTGCCCCAAGGGTATTCACAAAATGCCTGGCAGTAGCAGTTGCTCATTTAAGAAGGCAAAAGATTGCCATCTTTCCTTACCTGGACGACTGGCTCATAGTGGGCCAGTCTCCAGACCAGGTCAAATTACACCTTCAGGTTACCCAGCAGCTGCTTACATCTCTAGGTTTCCTTCTCAATCTCCCAAAGTCAGTTCTAGAGCCTGTTCAGCTACTCACCTTCATAGGCGCAGAACTGGACACAAAGCAGGCCAGAGCTTTCCTCCCTCTAGAAAGAGCAAAGACCCTGGTGGCTCTGGCCTCCTCCTTCACTCTGCAGGTCTCTCGACCAGCAAGGCACTTTCTGCAGCTCCTAGGGCACATGGCTGCCTCCACAGCAGTAGAGCAGGGAGCAAGATTTCAGATGAGGGACATTCAGTTCCATTTGAGAGCCTTCTGGTCTCAAAGGAGAGATCCTCTAACCAAATTGATCCCAGTAACTCGAACCCTGATCCAGGCCCTACAGTGGTGGCAGGATCAGAGCAATCTGAGACAGGGGGTTCCTTTCATCCCTCAATCTCACTCCTTGACCCTTACTACAGATGCGTCCTCTGGGGTGGGGAGCTCACATGGGCAACCTCACCACCCAGGGATTGTGGTCCCCTCAGTAATCTCTGCTCCACATCAATCTGTTGGAACTCAGGGCAGTTTTTCTAGCACTTCAGGTTTTTTCTGCATCTGTTCAGAACAAAGTGGTACAGGTCAGAACAGACAACACCACTACAATGTGGTACATCAACAAGCAAGGGGTCACTCGGTCTTCGGCCTTGTGCACCGAGGCAATGAAGTTGTGGTCTCTGGCTTATTCCCTGAAAACCTCCCTCATGGCAGTTCACCTCCCAGGCAAGGACAATGTCCTGGCAGATGCTCTCAGCAGGATTTCCCAGGGCCATCACGAATGGTCTCTGGATCCCCTAGTACTGGAGGTAGTATTTGCCAGGTGGGGCACCCCTCAGATTGATCTTTTTGCAGCCCCAGACAATCACCAACTTCCGCTATTTTTCTGCAGGCCCCCAGTGTTTGGCTCAGTCCCTCTGGATGCCTTCCTTCTCAACTGGGAAGGGAAGTTTCTCTATGCCTCCCCTCTTCAAGGTGCTAGTCAAAATCAGATCTCAACCTTGCAAGATGATTCTGATTGCTCCAGATTGGGCCAGACAGCCCTGGTATCCACTCCTTCTGTCCTTAGCAGTCCACCTTCCCTGTGTCTTCCCAGGAATCACAATCTGTTAACCTGTGCCCAGGGAGAGTTTGGCACCAATCTCAAATCCCTCAACCTCAAGGCCTGGCTCTTGAAGAGTTAGAGTTGCTGACCTACACCTTTCTCAAGGTGTACTCGATATCTTAAGCTTCTAGGAAGCCTTCCACCAGGGCTACTTATAATTCTAAATTGAAAAGGTTTTCCATATGGTGCTCTGGAAGGCATATTTCCAGAATCTGCTGATTTGCCCACAGTCCTGGATTATATGGTCCACTTAAATACTTTGGGGCTGAGGCCAGCTACCCTGAAAGTGCACTTGGCAGCTGTCTCTGCTTTTATATCAGCAGGAAAGCCCTCTTCTCTTTCTGCTCACCCTATATTCTCCAAGTTTTTTAAGGGATTGCTTCACACCAACCCTCCATTCAGGGACCCTTCTCCCGCCTGAGATCTTAATGTTTGCATTGCTCAGCTTATGCAACCCCCCCTTTGAGCCTTTGTCTTCAGCAGAGCTTAAGTACTTGACTTGGAAAACTGTGTTTCTAGGGACATGGATATGTTCATCCACACTATCTGGCAGGTTCCTTGCCGCTTTAAATCTTGCCGGAAGGTCTTCAAGCTAGCTCCTCCCACCCACCCGGGTGGTAAAACTCTCGGCTCCGCCCCATGACGCCAGATTTTCCTTACCGCTTGGAAGCTCAGGTTCCCTCCTTAACGCTCTGCGATTAAGCTTTGGGCCTAAAATCCTTCGGTTTGAAACTTTCAGAAAAATTTTGAAATTTTATAACTTTACCTCTTCGGTCTTCTTCCCTCGCGGCTGCGATGGACAAACCGACTCCCGGATTTCGGAGATGTCCCTGTGGGCAGAAGATGTCTCGGACGGACCAGCACTCCACGTGCGTTTACTGCCTTGGCCAGGAGCACGACCCGCAGGCTTGCGACCTGTGTTCCTCCTTCTCGGTCTACGTCCTCGAGGACCGCGCTGCCCATCTACAACTAGGGCGTCCCGAAAGAAGATTTCCTCCGGTTAAATCAAAGGAGGCCCGACTGGCGGTTTCTGCGGCTGCGGGATCCGCCGAACAACTGGAACAGTTGGTTGCCCTCGAAGAGCAGGCGGCCCAGGCCGCGGCTTCCTCTTCTGCGGCTTTCGTTCCTCTTTCGCATGGGGCCTCATACTCAGCTTCTTTTAAGGAGCTTTGCCTGACCCTCTCGACCAAAGGCGAGGGTCCTACTTCTTCGAGTCCGTTTCATCGGTCGAAGAAAAGTAAGGGTAAGTCCCATCGTCGACGCTCTTGGGAGTGGGAAAGATCTCCCTCCCCTTGTCGACAGTCGACTTCGGTCGAATTTTCGGCCTCGGCCACTGGCTTCACGGTGTCTCTGTCAGGCCAGGTGACCGAGACACCCGCCGACGTGGTCGAGATTTTTCTCGACCCGTTAGACGGGTTGTCGGCTGGAGAAGCCGAGATTCCCTCCTCCTCGGTTCCCCCGGTGAGGACTGAGGATACCGTCAGCTCATCTGTGCCTTCGACCCAGGAGCCGCCGGTTTTGTCGACCGAACCGAAGGGATTGCCGATCCTCGGCTCCCTGCCTCGCCGACCTCGGCCTAGCCGAGATTCTCGGTCTCGGACATCTTCGCAGTCCAGCTGCTCCCGTCGACAAAGACGGTCTCGGCACCGCGGCAAGCGGCGTAGCCGCTCTTCCTCATCTTCCTCCTCCTCGGACGAGGAGGGGAGGCTTCGGCGCAAATTACGTCGAAAATATGAGGACCTCATGTGGCAACAACTTTTTCTGGCGCAGTAAGCCGCTCAGGCCTCTTCCCCGGCCATTAAATGGTTGCCACCGGACCAGTCGAATCAACCCCTCGTGGTGGTCGAGGAGCCTGTTTCCAGGCCGGTTGTTCGACCTATTCCTGCTGCCGCACCAATTTTGGTGGAACCGCCTCCGCCTCAGCCGACAGTTGGGGCACCGTCAAAAGATTCACGGTTGGCCCATGGCCTTCCCCGCAGGCTGTCGGTCACTCTCACGCCCGATAAGCCTCTGCAAGTGGAGAGTGGCTCAGGCTCCAGGCAGCTCTTCGACAACTCGTCGGAGTCAGATGACTCCTCCCTGTACTCCAGGCACTTGGACCTGGAGTCCTCTGGGGGGCAGTCAGCAGACGATAGCCCTTCGTCCTTTCTTGGACTTCTTAGGCTCATCTCAGAATCCACTGGGATGAAGCTTGAACCCGTATCCAAACGGGCCAGATATCCCCTCACCGAGATTCTGGACAGAGGGGATTCTCCCACGGAGGCCTTTCCGGTGGCCGAAGCCATCGTTGGCCCGGCCCTGGAATTATGACAGCGTCCGGCTTCCTGTCCTGCGCCTTCGGCCAGGATGGCCAGGAAGTATGCGGTCCCTACGGGCTCTGTCCGCTTTTCCGAACACCCTTCGCTGAGGGGTTGGTCACAGACAGCTTCCTCGCGTGCCGGGCAATGCTAGGACATGGACAAACCGCCCGACAAAGAGTCCAAGAAATTGGACTATGCGGGGCGGAAAGTGTATGCTGCCTCTTCACTTGGTCTTCGCCAGGCCAGTTCGGCCGTCCTCATGGCACATTTCTCCCATGCCCTGTTGGGTTCCCTGGATGAGGTTGTCCCTCATCTTCCCGCCGATCTGCAGACTACGGTCAAGCAGGTGCGGGATCAGGGCAGGGCGGTAACCAAGCAGCAGCTCCAGACTGCTCTGGATATCGGAGACTCTTGTGCCCGGTCAGTGGCGGCCGGTGGTGTATGGTCGGCGGGCATGGCTGAGAATATCCACCTTTACCTCGGATATCCAGCACAAGCTTGGATCGTTCCTTCTTAGGAACAGACCTTCGCCCTGGAGTGGAAGGCCACCTCCAGAGGATCAAAAGTCCAATGCCACCTTGGATTCGGTCTGTCCTCAGACAGAGGGACAAGGACGTAAGCCCCAGCCTAAGCCCTTTCGTCCCTCTACTCCCGCTGCACGTCCGGCCCAACAACAGCGTCAGGGCCAGCAGGCCAGACCTTGGTATTCCAAGCCACCAGCTTCCTCAAACAGGAAGCAAGGAGGAAAAGGCCCTGGTGGTCCCCAGGTCGGTCCTTCCTCCAAGCCTGCTAAGTGACGGGCTGAGGGGTGTCGCCCCCATCCCCGTCACCTCATCCCTGGTTCCCCCCGTGGGGGGGCGGCTCCGACACTTCCTTTCCGCCTGGTCCGCTGTTACCACGGACAGGTGGGTTTTGAGGTGGTGGAAGAGGCCTGCCTCGGACTTGAGCGGTCGCCCTTAGCTGCCGCCCCGCTGGAAATTTGAGTCCCCAGAATTCTACAGGCTCTGCCGAGCCGACATCGCCCCCTCCTCCTTCAGAAAGGGTGATAAAAGAGATAGAGGACCCTCCATCAGAACCAGGGTTCGTGTCCAGGTACTTCCTGGTCCCGAAACGGACGGGGGGCTGGCGCCCCATCCTAGACCTACACGACCTGAACAAGTTCCTAAGGTCTCGAACCTTCAAAATGGTCACTCTGGCTCAGATAATACCATCTCTGTAACACGGCGTGTGGTTCTGTTCTCTGGACTTCCAGGATGCGTTCTTTCACGTCCCTATCCGTCCGTCTTATCAGAGATTCCTCCGCTTCAGAGCGGAGGGATCCCTCTTCGAGTTCCAGGCCATGCCCTTCGGCCTTTCTTCAGCTCCCAGGGTCTTCACCAAATGCATTGCAGCGGTGACAGCTTTCCTGCGGCACCGAGGGGTCCGGGTGTACCCTTACCTGGACGATTGGCTGATAGCAGCTCCCTCCAGGTTGGAGGTGGAGCAGTCCAGAGATCTGGCCCTCCGGGTTTGCTCTCATCTGGGCCTCCTGGTCAACGAGGCCAAGTCGGAACTCGAGCCGAAGCTGATGATATCCTTCATCGGGGCAGAGCTCGACTCTCTTCGAGCCAGAGCACGGCTCCCGGCGGACAGGGCCGAGGTTCTTACCTCCTTTGCCCAATCATTTCTGGTTGGGCAATCGCGCCCTGCCCGGGACTTCCTGCGACTCCTGGGTCTTATGGCGGCCTGTACCAGCTGAGTCCGCTGGCACGCTGGCACATGCGCTCCAGTGGGGACTGGCCGGCCAGTGGTCACAGCGCTATGCATCCTCTGGACCAGCGCGGGGACAACCCAGGAGATGTGGAACACTCTCCAGTGGTGGACCGTTCCGTCCCATCTGCAGGAGGGTATCCCGTTTGTCCGCCCGAGCGGCGGTCTCTCTAGCGACCGGCCTCTTTGATGGGTTAGGGTGCCCATCTGGGGAACACCGAGCGCACGGCCTCTGGTCCCGGCAGGAGTCCCGATGCCATACCAACCTGCTGGAGCTCCGTGCGGTCCACCTAGCTCTCACCGCCTTTGCTCCGTTTCTCCAGGGTCAAGTGGTCCGAGTCCAGACGGACAATACCACGACCATGTACTACTTAAACTGCCAGGGCGGGACGCACTCCTTGCCTCTATGCAAGGAAGCTCTCCGCATCTGGTCACTAGTGCGCAGCCTGGAGGCGGATCTCCTGGCCATTCATGTGGCTGGAGCCTCCAACACCCTGGCCGATGCCCTGAGCCGTATAGGGGCTGCATCGCACGAGTGGTCTCTCCTGCCGGAGATAGTACAAGACCTGTTCTCCCGCTGGGGCACACCTCTGGTGGATCTGTTTGCCTCCAGGGAGAACGCGAAGCTGAGGCTGTTTCATGCCCGCCCGCAGCAGGGCTCGCTGCAGGGATGCCTCCAGGCCGTGACCCCGGCCCTTTTACGCCTTCCGCCTCCCTGATTCACAGGGTCCTGCTGAAAGCGAGGAGGGACAAGGCGCAGGTGATTCTGATAGCCCCAGACTGGCCTCGCCAGTTCTGGTACCAGATCTCCTCAGTCTCAGCTCCAGGACTCGCGGGCAGCTTCCAGCTCACCCGACCTGCTCTCAGTCAATCAGGGGAAGGTGTTCCATCCGACCTTCAATCCCTGCACCTGATGGCCTGGTTCCTGAGCTGCTAGAGTTCCAGGCCTTGGGTCTTTCCAACGAGGTCCTCAACGTCGCTGAGGCGTCCTGCAGGAGTCGACCAGAAAATGCTATGCCTTCAAATGGAAGAGGTTCTCCATTTGGTGTCGGGAAAAGGGTTGGACCCTTTCTCGTGTCCTGTGGCAAGCATTTTGGACTATCTATGGTCCCTATCTAGTCAAGGGCTTAGGTCGAGCGACCCTTAGGTGCACCTGGCAGCCATTTCTGCTTACCGCGCTGGCGGTCAGCAGTCAGTGGCGCGAGGAAAAGTGGTCGGGCGCTTTTTCAAAGGCCTTGATCATATCTCCTCCAGTGCGGGAACCCCACCTCCATGGGATTTACTGCTGGTACTGGCAAAGCTCATGGGCAAGCCATTCGAACCAGTGCACAGGTGTGGTCTCCCCACCTGTCGTGGAAGACCACCTCTTGGTGGCTATCACGCCAGCCAGAAGGATGGGAGAACCCAGGCGCTTAGCATCGAGTCTCCTTACCTGGTCTTCCACAGGGACAAGGTTGTCCCACGCCTCCACCCAAATTCCTTCCGGAGGTGGTGTCGGAGTTTCACCTTAATCAGGTGTTGACTCTGGTGTTCTACCCCAATCACACTCGGAGGTCGAATATAGGCTCCATACTTTGGACCCTAGAAGGCGCCTCTATTATAAGGAGCGCACGGCTGAAATTCGGGGAGAGGTTCGCCAGCTGTTTGTCACCTACGCTGAAGCCGCACCTGGCAGACCTGCAGCCAAGCGGACGATAGGCAGATGGGTCACCTCCTGCATAAATCTGCTATGAGTTGGCGGGCATGGAGCCTCCCAGAGGGATAAGAGCTCATTCTACCCGCCATACTGCTGCATCGGTGGCTGCTTCCACGGATGTCCCTATCCAGGAAATCTGCAGGGCTGCTACCTGGAAGTCAGCACACACCTTTATTTCCCTCTACCACATCGACCTTGAGTCACGCCAGGATGCTGGTTTTGGGGCCTCGGTTCTCCAATCTTTGTTCCCCAAGTAAGTATTTAGGGGGTGTGCGCCTTGCCTCCCTCCTCCCGGAGAACTGCTAGGAGTCTGCCAGATAGTGTGGATGAACAACATATCCATGTCCCTAGAAATACAGGTTACTCACCTGTAACAGGAGTTCTAGGAATGGTATATGTTGTTCATCCACACGAACCCACCCGACCTCCCCGGCTTCGACGCACAACCTGAGCTTCCAGCGGGCCAGATCTGGCGCCATGGGCGGAGCTGAGAGTTTTACCACCCGGTGGGTGGGAGGAGCTAGCTTGAAGACCTTCCGCAAGATTTAAAGCGGCAAGGAACCTGCCAGATAGTGTGGATGAACAACATATACCATTCCTAGAACTCCTGTTACAGGTGAGTAACCTGTATTTAGTAGCCATCACTTCTGCCAGACGCATAAGTGAATTACAAGCTTTGTCAGTGGAGCCTGATTTTATCTCCTTTCACAGAGATAAGGTGGTCCTCAGGACTAACAGGAAGTTCTTGCGTAAGGTGGTTTCAGATTTCCACCTTAATCAATCTATATCTCTTCCAGTGTACTTCACTGACCATTCCTCCTCTGGCGAGAGGAGACTGCACAGCTTAGATGTGAATAGAGCCCTTAGTTACTACATAGAGCATACCAAGGGTCACAGGTTTGACTCCCTCCAACTGTTCCTCACTTATGGTGAGGTTGGTAAAGGGAAACCTGCCACTAAAAGGTCCATTGCCAGGTGGATTGTCGCTTGTATCCAATTTTGTTATCAAAAACTGGGTAAGGTTCCCCCTTCAGGCCTGAGGGCTCACTCTACCAGAGGTACAGCTGCGTCCCTGGCTGCAGCCAGGGACATCCCTATCATAGAGATATGTCAAGCAGCTACCTGGAAAACAGTTCACACTTTCACCAAGCATTACTCCCTGGACATCTAGGCTAGGAGTGATGCTCGGTTTGGCACAGCTGTGCTTCAGAGCCTATTTCCTAAGTAGGTTCTGTCCTTCCTCCGTGGAGGTACTGCTGTGTAGTCTGCATATGTCATAATATAGGAAGACTTCATGTTGTTTGAAGAAAAAATTACTCACCTTAGTAATGTTGTTTCTTCTAATGGAGTCTTGCAATATTATGACCTCCCCCCCTACCTGCCCCACTCAGAACCTCTGCTTTTGGGATGTGGGTGGGCAGTGCAGTGTTGGCACTTAGATGCCCACCTTGTTTTTTCACCCCTCTTTTTTGGGGTGTTTTGGTGTTGTATTTTTATTTTTTGGATCCCCTGACTCGAGTCTTTGTTTTGGGACCAAAAAATGTGTTAATATTTTAGTAGCCAGTTGGCTAGTGTAGGTTTACAGCTTCCACACAGAATCTTAGTGAGTTTTGCTCATAAAGATCTGACAGTTTGAGTTTGAAGAACAACAGACAGAGTTCTCAACCGAGCTCACGCTCAAGATTCCATGCCTGGCATGGAAAGTTAACTCTTTCACCTCCGGAGCAGTTCGAAGGCTGGGTTTAACTGCATATGTCATAATATAGCAAGACTCCATTAGAAGAAACAACATTACTAAGGTGAGTAATTTTTTCTTCTGTCCACATCTTTCCAGCTGCTGATCTCGATGAGCATCGACGCTTCCTTGTGAGGATGTTGGAGGACTTGCACCTCACTCTTACCACTATTAGCAATCCTGAGCACTCGATGTACGGCTTTCTAGGCGATTTTGGCGCGGCCACCCTTGTGGTGCCACCCTGGCCTGCTCCCTTTCAGGAAGCATCTTTGTGTTCCTGGCAGAAGCCCTTCTCCGGAGTTCCTGCCCCAAATGATCTCAGCCAGAGGTACTGCACACCTCCACAGTCTCCAGGTTCCATTCCTCATCCTCAGTCTGGATTGACACAGTTGGTCCTGATGGGCTTTGCACCCTTCACCGTGACCGGCCCCCAGATCAAGACTCCTCAAATTTTGACTTCTGGGGTAGGAGAACTTTCTACTCAGCACAGTTATTGCTTTCCATTTCTGCACATCAGGCCCACTATGCAGCCTATGACAGGTTCTTGTGGGCCAGGCTGGGTCAGCTCCTAGCCTCATTGCCTGATACGGAGCAAACCAGACAAGCCATTGCACTCTCTGCGCGTGGCCTGGAGCTAGCAAGGCACCAAGCGAGCGCATCCTATGATGGCAACGAGGTAGCTACCAGGGTCGTAGGGACAGCGATCTGCACTAGGTGGACAGCATGGTTTTGTCTTTCCCGGTTGTCACCCTTGGCCCGGTGTAGGGTGATTAATTCCGCTCACCAGAGAACCTGTCTCTTCTGTCGTAGAGCGAGACGGCGTTTGTCGGGGCAACTTCCTTCTCCCTCCAGGGGGACCCCATCTCACTCTCCCCACTCTCGGGCCTCTCCAGGCCCTGAAGGTTCTCCCTCTTAGTGTGTCACCCACTGACAAAGTCACTTAGGGTGTAAAACAAACCCCCTTCGGGGGGGCTCGGTACTCATCCTACAGTGATGAATGGTCAAGATTGACACAGATAAGATATGAAAATGACATACCTACCATAACTATGATTTTCAAACAACATGAAGTCTTGCTATATTATGACAATTGCAGTGAGTCCCAATCTTCGAACTGCTCCGGAGGTGAAAGACTTAACTTTCCATGCCAGGCATGGAACTCTGAGCACGAGCTCGGTTGGAAACTCTGTCTGTTGTTCTTCAAACACAAACCGTCAGATTCTTTACTCCGCCACACTGAACAGTCGCTCCGGAGAGTTCTCCTTCTGCTCGGTTCATTTTGTCGGTTAAAAGTATTATTTTATCGGTTTTTTGACCGAAATTAAACCGCAACCGGTCGGTTCAAGCTCTGTCTGTGGTAATGCAAGTAATAGATAGGCTTTACATTTATATTATTCTGTGTGGAACTTGTAAACGCTTACCGGTTCGGTTTGAACCGATCAGGTTGTTTTTAAAATTTACTAGTCCTTATTTAGAGTGCGGTTCTGTTCTTATCGGTTCTAAAAACTGATTTCATTACGGTTTTTCCACTACCCGTGACACGGTTGGGAACCGATAGGAGAGTCTTGTTTACGGATTGCCATAAATGGGCAAGTTTGGTTAGGCTGGCACTATGTCTGAGAAACCCAAAAGAAAAACCGGGCCCACTGGGTTTCAACACTGTAGTGTTTGTGGGGAAGCCTTTGCTAAAGCTGACCCCCACACCACCTGTGTTTATTATCTGGGGTTTGACCACCTCAATGCAGACTGCTAGATTTGTAAGAATTTCCCTGCTGCCACCATTGAAAAGAGGGTTGGTAGGCTCAGGGAAAGGGAGGTCAAAAAGTCCGCTGACCCGGATGGCCAGCCCGGTTCGGTTCCAACCGAACCAGAGGGAGTGCCCTCTGACCAGGGCGATACTTCCTCGGGCAAACGAAGAGCCAGCTTTGAGGAGCCGGTTCCAGCAAAAAGGACTAGAAAGTCAGCTGGTGTGGAGCCAAAAGTTCTCTCTCCAACCGCTGAAGAAATAGCTAAAGCAATTCAAATTGTCCAGTCACTTTCCCCGGTTCCGACCGAACCGACACCATCAGGGAAGCGCTTGGTTCGGCCGGTTCCACCGGTTCAAGATTATGATTTTGAGGATTTTTATGAACCGGAGGAGGGGGAAGAGGAGTATGAGGAGAGTGAATGTGGATTTGAAGTCTGGATGTGCCCATTGAGCCGGACATCTCTCCAGACAGACCTTTAGGGGTTTCTCCTCCCAGGCTCTCTGAGTCCCCTTCTCATGTTATGTTTTATAAAAAAAAAAAGTTGCTGAAACTCTCCAGCTCCCTGTTGAGGAAGCTGTTGATGACCAAGAGGAGCCTGATTATGTAGAAATGATGGATATTCCAGAGTCCAGGAGACTGTCTATTCCTTTGCATAAATCTTTTCGAAACAGACAGTAAAGTTTTAAAGCTCCTCACACTATACCTCCTGTTGATAAAAGGATGGACAAGAGGTATACATTATCAGGCTCTGATACGGAGTTCCTCACACAACAATGCAGCCATGTGGGGGTAGTGCAGGCTGCAGCCTGTGACAAGGCAAATATTCCCTTAGCTTCACGCCCCCCTGAAAAGGACTCCAGGAGGATTGATGCTGTGGCAAAGAAACAGTACATGGCAGCATCCTTGGGACTCAGACAGGCAAATTATATGGCTTATGCTGCTAGGTACCAGAAATCCAGATGTAATACTGTCCTGGCTCTAGCAAAACAGGTCCCTGACCAGCTTGCCAGGGAGCTGGAACAGGTGGCTACGGATGGTATTGAGGCATCCAAGGTGCAATTTCATGCTGCAGTAGACTGTTAATGATGTGTCATCAAGAGTCATGGCTACATCTGTGGCACTCTGCAGAATGGCTTGGCTCAGATGTACTACCCTGTCAGAGGATACCCAGTCTAAGGCCGTGGATTTTCCTGTTATGGGCAATTCTCTGTTTGGGGAGCAAACAGAGAATTACATAAAGAAAATGGATGAATATAGGACCACCTATAGGAGTGCACAGGCCAAGGAAAGGCAGGCCACTCCTCAAAAGCAGCTTCCCAAGGGCGGGGGCAGGCCTTTTCATAGGCCTTTTTACCAAACCCAGGCCTCCTCTTCTGCTTATGCCCAGAGAGGGTTCTTTAGAGGGAGAGGCAGACTGGGTACAAGCAGGCCTGCTTCCACCCCTCAGCCCAAAGCCCCTGCCAAGCAGGCACCCTGATGGGGTAGCCAGGGCCGATTCTCCTCTACCTGTAGGGGGCAGGCTGGCTTACTTTGTCCAGGACTGGAAGTCTCTAACGTCAGACAAGTGGGTCCTGGAAGTAGTAAGCCAGGGATTGGTTCTCAGCTTCAAAAAATTTCCAAAGATGAGAACCAGATCCTTTCCACCTGCAACTCCATCAGAGGCACTTGCCCTGGAGGCAGAGGTCTCTACCCTCCTGGCTCTCAGAGCCGTGGAAAGGGTTCCACCCCTACACCAGGGCAAAGGTTTGTACTCCAGGTACTTCCTTACCCCAAAAAAGACAGGAGAATGGCGGCCCATCCTGGATCTCAGATACTTAAACAAGCACCTTTTAAAACCAAAATTCAAAATGGTGACTCTGGGAATTATTCTACCTCTCTAAGGCCAGGGACTGGCTAGCGTCCCGACCTCAAGGATGCCTACTCCATATTCTCATCAGAAGCTCCCATCGAAAGTACCTCAGGTCCAAGTTGCCCTCAGGCCATTACCAGTTCAGAGCAATGCCTTTCGGCCTCACCTCTGCCCAAGGGTATTCACCAAATGCCTGGTAGTAGCAGTTGCCTATCTAAGAAGGCAAAAGATTGCCATCTTTCTTTACCTGGATGACTTGCTCATAGTAGACCAGTCCCCAGACCAGGTCAACTTACATCTTCAGATAACGCAGCAACTGCTTACCTCCCTAGGTTTCCTTCTGAATCTCTCAAAGTCGGTTCTAGAGCCTGTCCAGCTTCTTACCGTTATAGGCGGAGAACTGAACACACAGGAAGCCAGGGCCTTCCTTCCTCTGGACAGGGCAAAGACCCTTGTCTCCCTGACCTCCTCCTTCACCCTGCAGGTCTCTCGACCAGCAAGGCATTTTCTGCAGCTCCTAGGACACATGGCTGCTTCTACAGCAGTAGTGCAAGGAGCAAGATTTCAGATGAGGGACATCCAGTTCCATTTGAGAGCTTTTTGGTCTCAAAGGAAGGATCCTCTTACCAAGTTGATCCCAGTAACTCGAACCCTGATCCAAGCCCTACAGTGGTGGCAGGATTAGAGCAACCTGCGACAAGGGGTTCCTTTTGTCACTCAGTCTCACTCCTTAATCCTTACTACAGATGCATCCCTCTTGGGGTGGGGAGCTCACATGGGCGACCTCACTACCCAGGAACTGTGGTCTCCCCAGGAATCTCTGCTCCATATCAACCTGTTGGAGCTCAGAGCAGTTTTCCTAGCACTTCAAGCTTTTTCCAAATCTGTTCAGAACAAAGTTGTGCAGGTCAGAACAGACAACACCACTACAATGTGGTACATCAACAAGCAAGGGGGCACTCGGTCTATGGCCTTGTACACCGAAGCCATGAAGTTGTGGTCTCTGGCTTACTCCCTGAACACCTCCCTTACGGCAGTTCACCTCCTAGGCAAGGACAATGTCCTGGCAGATGCTCTCAGCAGGATTTCTCAGGGCCATCACGAGTGGTCACTGGATCCCGTGGTCCTGGGAGTAATATTTGCCAGATGGGGCACCCCGCAGATAGATCTTTTTGCAGCCCCAGACAATCACCAACTTCCCTTTTTTTGCTGCAGGCCCCCAGTGTTGGGCTCAGTCCCTCTGGATGCCTTAGTCCTCAGTTGGGAAGGGAGTTTCTCATGCCTTCCTCCCTTCCTCTCCTGTTCAAGTGTAGAGTCAAATCAGATCCCAATCCTACACGGTCATTCTGATTGCTCCAGATTGGGCCAGACAACCTGGTATCCACTCCTACTGTCCTCAGCAGTCCATCTTCCCCTGTGTCTTCCCAGGAATCACAATCTGTTAACCTGTGCCCAGGGAAGGGTTTGGTATCCGAACGTCAAATCTCTCAATCTCAAGGCCTGGTTCTAGAAGAGTTAGAGTTTGCTGATCTACACCTTTCCCAAGGTGTAATGGATGTATTGAAGTCTTCTAGGAAGCCTTCCACCAGGGCTACTTACAATTCCAAATGGAAAAGGTTTTCCATATGGTGCTCGGAAAAGCATATTTCCCCAGATTCTGCTGATTTACCCACAGTCCTGGATTATATGGTCCATCTAAACACTTTGGGGTTGAGACCAGCTACCCTGAAAGTGCATTTGGCAGCATGTCTGCTTTTTATTTCAGCAGGTAAACCCTCTTCTCTTTCAGCTCATCCTGTATTTTCCAAGTTTTTTAAGGGGTTGCTTCACACCAACCCTCCATTCAGGGATCCTGCCCCTGCCTGGGATCTTAATGTTTGCATTGCTCAGCTTATGCAACCCCCCTTCGAGCCCTTGTCTTCAGCTGAGCTTAAGTACTTGACTTGGAAGACTGTGTTTCTGGTAGCCATCACCTCTGCCAGACGCATAAGTGAATTACAAGCGTTGTCAGTGGAGCCGGATTTTATCTCCTTTCACAGAGATAAGGTGGTCCTCCGGACTAACATGAAGTTCCTACCTAAGGTGGTTTCAGATTTCCACCTTAATCAATCTATATCTCTTCCAGTGTACTTCACTGACCATTCCTTCTCTGGTGAGAGGAGGCTGGCCAGCCTAGATGTGAAGAGAGCCCTTAGTTAGTACATAGAGCGTACCAAGGGTCACAGGTTTGACTCCCTCCAACTGTTCCTCACTTATGGCGAGGTTGGTAAAGGGAAGCCCGCCACTAAAAGATCCGTTGCCAGGTGGATTGTCTCTTGTATCCAATTCTGTTATGAAAAGCTGGGAAGTTCCTCCCTCAGGCCTGAGGGCTCACTCTACCAGAGGTACAGCTGCTTCCTGGCTGCTGCCAGGGACATCCCTATTCTAGAGATATGTCAAGCAGCTACCTGGAAAACAGTTCACACTTTTACCAAGCATTACTCCCTAGACATCCAGGCTAGGAGTGATGCTCGGTTTGGCACAGCTGTGCTTCAGAGCCTATTCCCTAAGTCGGTTCTGTCCCTCCTCCATGGAGTTACTGCTGTGTAGTCTGCAATTGTCATAATATAGCAAGACTTCATGTTGTTTGAAGAAAAAATTACTCACCTTAGTAATGTTGTTTCTTCTGATGTAGTCTTGCTATATTATGACCTCCCTGCCTGCCCCTCTCAGAACCTGTTTTGGGGACGTGGGTGGGCAGTACAGTGTTGGCACTTAGTTGATGCCCACCTTGTTGTTTTTCACCCTTCCTTTTTTGGGGTGAATTGGTGTTGTGTTTTTCATTTTTTGAGTCTCCTGACTTGAGTCTTTGTTTGGGGACCAAAAAAATGTGTGTCTATGTTAATAGCCAGTTGGCTAGTGTAGGTTTACAGCTTCCACATAGAGCCTTGGTGAGTTTTAGCTCATAAAGATCTGACAGTTTGTGTTTGAAGAACAACAGACAGAGTTTCCAACCGAGCTCGTGCTCAGAGTTCCATGCCTGGCATGGAAAGTTAACTCTTTCACTTCCGGAGCAGTTCGAAGATTGGGACTCACTGCAATTGTCATAATATAGCAAGACTCCATTAGAAGAAACAACATTACTAAGGTGAGTAATTTTTTTCTTTCTGTGCATTTTTTACCATTCATCACCATACCACCCTCCATCCCCCTAGGGCCTCAGTCTCTGGTCCCTCTCTCTGTGTCCATCCTTCCCCCTCTCCTTTCTTAGGAGTGGTAAAACAGGGGCACACAGAGGGATAATGTTGCGGGGGGGGGGGCACTCCTTCTCCAGTGCTTTGGCTCCACCCCTGTGAGGTGGGAGTTGTCAGTTGCCTTCCTTTCTCTTCTTCTCCCTGATGCCGTCCAACCTATTTCTGCTTGTTTTAAAAAGAAAAGAAAATGTTTCCCTTTTTTTCACCAGTAATCTTTCCTTGAGAGGGTGTTAATTCCCTGTACCCTGTCGTCCTTCCAGAATAGCAGATGCTGCTTTCAGGAGTGTTTGCCAGTCATTCTGTGCCTTGAATTCTGGCAGAAAGCCTTTGGCTGCTCTTTGCAGTTTCTATGTAATCTGGAGACGGACCAGAGTCTGGGATGTTTAACTCCCCCCCACCAAATTCTTTACCCACCTTACCTCCATCTTCCTTTTCCAGAGATTGGGGACCCTCCGAATCCCTCTAGTTTCCGACTTTTCTCCCTTTCTGTCCTCTCAGTCGTTATTTCTCCTTTTGGTTTATACATCTCTTCCTTTTTTCTGTCCCTTGGACTTCCTTGTCCCACCCTCCACTCCCTTCCTCTTACTTCTCCGGCGACTGAGAAATGGCAGGGAGGTGGAGTCAGCTGTAGCCCCTAATAGGCGAAACCCGTGAGTGCCACGCGGTCGTCGGCTCCACCTACCTTTTAAAAAAAAAAAAAAAAAGCTCCCGCGGTGTCCTGACCTCCGGCTAGATACCCAGCAGTGATGAATGGTGAAGATGCACAGAAAGATCATAATTACGGTAGGTACGTAATTTTCATTTTTATGTTTCTAGAGGTCCAGGTCCGCTTCGGTCTGGAGCGGAGTCCTTCCCTCCTCCCATTTCTTTTCTCTTTCTTCCCTCCCTCTCCCATCCCTACCTCTTTCTCCAGAGATTGGGTCCCCTCTCCCAGTCCCTTAGGCTGTTACTCTCTCTCTTTTTTGTCCTCTTTGTCGTTTATTTCTCCTTTTTGTTGTTATATCCTTTCCTTTTGTCTGTCCCTCAGGCTCCCTTGCCCCACTCCTCCACTCCTTTTTTCCTCTCTCCCTCTCTCTCTTTAGCATCTCAGAACTGAGGCAGGGGCAGAGTCGATAGCAGTTAACGGCCAACCCACGAGCACCACATAGAACGTCGGCCTCGAGGGTGGTGCCGCCCGCCCCTGCGTCGACTCCGCCTCAGAAGAAAAAACAAGTCTCCCGTGGGGTCCTAGCTCCAGACCTGAACCCAGTAGTGATGAATGGTGAAGCTACACAGAAAGCTCAAGAATTACGGTAGGTACGTACTTTTCATTTCTCTGGTGGATGGATCCAGTCAATCTCTTAAAAGGGTGTCCCCTTGCTTTTCCCCGCTCCTCAGCAAATCCTCACCACGGATGCTTCGGGTTCTCGGTTGGGGAGCCCACTTTGGTCCTTATCAGACCCCAGGGTCTCTGGACCCAGTGGGAGACTTGCCTCCACATAAACATCTTAAAAATGAGGGCAGGTCTGTATGCCTTCCAGGCCATCCAGAACCATCTCTCTCCAGGCCCTCTCTTGGTCCAGTCAGACCACCTCAGTGTGGTCTATTACATCAGCAAGCAAGGGAGTACTCATTCCTACCTCCTGTTCCAGCAGATGATGAGGATCTGGTACCAGACTCTAGATCACGGTCTAGAACTGTCACTCATCCATGTGCCATCTGTCCAAAACGCTTTGGTGGACAACCTCAGCAGGTCACAGTCCAAAATGCACGAGTTGTAGCTACTGACCTTGGTTCTAGGAAAACCTGTTTGACAGGTGGGGTTGTCCAGAGTTGGACCTTTTTACTTCCCCACTCAATGCAAAACTGCCGTGTTTCTGCTCGCTAGATCCAGGGCCTGGAGTTTTCTGGCAAGATACGATGTCCCTCTCCTGGAAATGGAGGTTTCTTAATGCTTTCCCTCCGATTCAGAGTGTACTCATCAAGCTACAGATGGAGGGTGCCAACCTAATTCTAGTGGTTCCATTCTGGCCTCGGCAGATATTGATCTTAGTTTGAGAGGGCTCTTGCAGTAGGTAATTGCATATAGGACTGAAGCTGGCAGGTGTCAGGACCCCACGGAAAAATTTCTAGCTAGCAGTTCCCATGCCTGCCTTCCAGTTCTTTCCCACCGTTAGCTTGTGAAAGTGCCTCGCGGTTTAGTTCCTACTGCTTCGTCAGTCTGTCAGTTTTATTTACCACATTTTTTCAAGTTTTTCCTAGTATTTCTTCAAAATTGCCATGTATGTCATCCCCTACACCTTCCGATTCACATAAAAACAAGTGCAACTCGTGCGGCTCTCAGCTCCCGCATAAGGACGGTCATTCCCTGTGTCTCTTCTGTCTAGGCCTGGATCACCCCATGGAGAAGTGCCAGCACTGCCAGCAATTAAACACTGCCACCCATAAACGGAGGCAGCATTCCTTGGAGGCCCACATTTTAAAGAAAAAGATGTCCTCCCTGGAGAAGGAGCGGAAGAAGCTTAGGCAGGCCTCCACTTCGCCTGAGGGACACAGTAAGAAGGAGGAGAAGCACCAGGACACCACTTCCACGACCACCACGACTCCGGCTGGAGTCGCCATGTTACATGTAATGTCCTACCCTCGACGGCCGTCTTGGTGGTGCCCAAGGCGGCGGCCCTTCCGTTGGGCTCGTGGGACAGAGGTGGCGACCGCTTCCGGGAAGGCCGCCACCATGCAGCCCTCCAGGTTGAGCAGGTCTGGTAAGTTGGACGCCGGTGCCACAGACGTCCGCCCGGACAGGGTCGATAAAACACCCGCCCCTTTGGGGGAGCGCACGGTCCCAAAGATGCCCGTCAAGGCCGCTCTTTCCACGCGACCTTCATCAGGCGTCTGATCTGATAAGTCGGATGCCGACTCCGACTCCCGCCCCGGATCCGGCTGATAAGGCGGACGTCTGCTCCTCCGACAAACGCACGGCGATAGAGCTGACGCTGGACCCTGTCGACAAGTCCGCCGTTCCTGGTTCGCTGCAGCACTCGCTGCTGCTAACCGAGGATCCAGTGTCTCCCCTGCTGGACCCCGGGGATTTCAGTTCTCCTTCCTCGAGCCTCGCAGAGGACGCTGGTACGCTCCCGTCAGGTCTCCCTCCCATAGGGCCGGATCCCCTGACTCCGGCTCTGATGCTGGCCTAACGGGGTGACATCCCATTATCGACGCTGTCCCAGTGCCGGACTTGACGCCCTCTGGGCCACCTGTTCCTGGCCCGCCTGCTGGGCCTCTTCCAGGGCCTTCTGCTCCAACAGAGCCCCTGGTTTCCGGGTATCTGACTCAGTCCTATCTGACGCCGTCCCACCCGTGACCGCAGTATCCTGCGCCACAGTACCCGATGCCAGCCTACCCGACGCCACAGTACCCATCGCCTCAATACACTACGCTGGGCTTCCTGGCGTCGGGCTATGGATACTCGCCCTACGGATACTCTCAGTATCTGCATCCCCCTCATCCTCTTCCACCACCACCCCAGCCACCGGTGGATTTGAAGCAGACTCTAGCTGTCTGGTGGGCTGAGATCAAGGCTTAACTCACCGGGGAGGTGGAGAGCCATCTGCCGACACCGGACCTGATACCGGATCCCAGTCGCCGGAGATGAGACTCCTTCCCCCTTACCCGACACCTGAGGTGAGCCCTCGGGTGCTAGGTCTGGGGAGGATATGCTTCCTTGAGTGTTGCCCAAGGGGTCCATTCCTCCCCTGCACCGGGAGGGGTCATCATCTTCTTCTTTGGAGACCTGTGACTCAGATTCAGAGGGGTGCTCAGATTCTGATGACAAGCCTCATACTCCAGACCGTCCCAGGCCAAGGACTCCTCCGAAAGATCCTTCCTTTCTGGAGCTGCTGAGAAAGGTCCAGGAAGTTCTCCAGTAGCAATCTCTGGAGCCAGATCCACAGCGGAAGAAGCTTGCCGCCCATTTGGGTCTGCCCAATACTGCTCCGACATTGATTCCACCCTGGATCGAGCCTCACGCAGACCTTCTTTCCACTATTTGGAAACAACCATCCGCATTAGCCCCCTTCCGAGAAAGGTGGATAGGCTTAACCAGGCTCCTGAAGGTGTGGATTCCTTGAACACACACCCGTAGGCCGACTCAGTCATGATTAGCGCCGCTCATGGCCGGTCGGCAAATCCAAAACACCTCAGCTCGTCTCCACCAGACAAGGAATCCCATCTTCTGGACCAGTACGGGAAGAAGATGTACGCTTCTTCCACTCTGGGGATCAGGGCCCTGAACTATGTTGCACACATAGGGGACTACCAGAAGACTATCCTGTGTCAGGTGGAATCCAAGTTGGACTCCCTTCCTGAGTCTCAGACCAAACAGTAAGTGGATGACTTCGTCTGGTCTGCTCATTTGGCTAGTCGGCACATGCTGCATGCCACATACGATGCAATGGACGCAGCAGATCAGAGCTCGGCTTTCACCGTAGGTCTTCGGTGTCATGCCTGGCTCCAAGTGTCAGGTTTGGTCCCTGAAGTGCAATCCGCTATTCAGGATGCGCCCTTCAGTGGTTCTGTGGCGAAGTCAAGGACATCATCACCGACCTGCAAGAGAAGGGCACTGCACTTAAGTCTGTTGACTCTTTGTACAGGCCCCCTCAGGGACAGCGTCGCCCTTTCCAGATGTTCCCGGCCTAAAGCGGAAACCTCAGGGCAAGCGGGCCAGCAAATGTCGGGCCCCTCCGCTGCCAAGTCCCCCCGGCCCAAAAGCAGCGGAGCCTGTGCCGCCACGCTGCCCCACACCTCCTGACTCCTTTCCTCTCCCACAGCCTCTGGACCCCCAAGAGGAACCAGTAGGAGGGAGGTTCTCCTTCCATCTACAGGGTTGGGAGAGAATCACATCAGATGCTTGGGTGCTCCAACTGATAGCAGCAGGACACTCAATCAAGTTTCTTCAGAAACCACGCAGAAAACCACCCCACAAGTTGACTTACTCCCTGGAACATCTTCCTCTGTTTCAGGAAGAAATTTCCTCCCTTCTCTTGAAGGTGGCGATAGAGCCTGTCCCGACCCACCTTCGGGACAGGCTACTACTCCTATTTCTTCCTGGTTCCAAAGAAATCAGGAGACGTGAGGCCTATTTTAGACCTCAGCTCCCTGAACAGGTTCATGGAGTGCAAACAGTTCAGAATGCTTTCTCTGCAGAGTCATCTGCCATTACTTCGGCAGGGACAGTGGCTGTGCGCTTTAGATGCACAGGATGCTTACCTGCATATCCCTATACACCCTTGTCACCATAAATTCCTTTAGTTTTCGTTCCAGGGGGACCACTACCAGTTCAAGGCCCTCCCATTTGGTCTTTCCTCGGCGCCCTGAGTGTTCACTAAATGTCTTTCTGTGGTAGCGGCTCACTTGTGTACCCGGGGAGTGCAGGTATTCCCGTACCTGGACGATTGGCTCCTGGCGGCCCCGTCCAGGTAGGATCCTCTGCACTCTCTTTCCCTTACCCAGGTTGGAAAAGACCTGTAGGGTATCACCATCAACCAGGCCAAGTCCCATCTGGTCCCCTGCCAAAGGCTCCAGTTCATTGGGGTGATCCTGGACACTACCATCGGCATGGCTTCTCTGCCTCTGAACAGGGTGGATACCCTTGAGGCTCATGCAAGTCTGCTGTCCTGTCGCAGACGGGTCAGCACCAGGTCAGTCCTTCGCCTTCTCGGGCTCATGGCTGCTGCTATTCCGACAGTCCCTCGTGCTGGGCTCCATATGAGGATCTCTCGGTGGATGCTTCAGTCTCAGTGGGACCAGACGTTGGACGACCTAGATCAGGAAGTTCTGGTCTCCAACCCCGTGGTCCGAGACTTGCAGTGGTGGATGGTGCAAGAGAACCTTTGCTGGAGAGTTCCCTTTTGCCTCGAACCCCGCTCCCAAACATTGACAACAGACGCCTCGTGAGAGGGCTGGGGAGCCCATCTAGGGTCTCTCAGTACTCTGGGCTCCTCGTCCAGACTCGAGCAGACTCTCCACATAAATGTGCTCGAGCTCAGGGCCATTCTGTACGCTCTCCAGGCTCTGAACTCTTACATGCTTCCCGGTCATCTTACTGTCCTCCAGATGGACAACATGTGCGTAGTCTGGTACATCAACTAGCAGGGAGGAACGTGTTCCTACCCTCTGTGCAGGGAGGCAATGAGAGTTTGGAGTTTGGCTGTTCAGTACAGCCTTCACCTGACAGCAATTCATGTTCCGAGAGTCGAAAACATGCTGGCGGACCACCTCAGTCGGTTACCATCAAAGGTCCACGAATGGGAACTGGATCAAGGGGTAGTAGACGATATGTTCCTGCACTGGGGAACCCCTCAGGTAGACCTGTTAGCGTCTCCTCAAAACGCAAAACTTCCTGCCTTCTGCTCGCTCACTCCAGGGCGATGCATTTTTGAGCGAGACACTCTGTCTTTAGACTGGAAGGACAGATTTGTGTATGCCTCCCCGATTCCTTGATTCTGAGGGTCTTGCACAAACTCAGCTCAGAGGGAGCTCGAATGATCCTCTTCACTCCATTCTGGCCCAGCAAGTTTGGTTCTCTCTTCTGTAACAATTTTCAGAGGAACCTCCGCTTCCTCTGTCTCAAAATTTGCTGACCCAGGATCAGGGGACCCTGATTCATCCTGGTCTCAAATCCCTTCAGTTGCATGCTTGGCCCCTGCAGACGTAGCTCAAGCCCAATTCGGGGTTTCTCCACTCGTGGCTGAAATTCTGGTGAAGGCCAGGAAGCCTTCTGCTAGCGCCACCTATGCCATGAAATAGAAACGGTTCTCGATTTGGGCCTCTTCCAAGGACCTTGAGGCATTCTCTTGCACTGTCTGGAGAATCCTGGACTACATGCGTCTTCTCTTTGACCTGGGTCTCGGCCATTCCTCTTTGAAAGGTCACATGGCTGCTATCTCTGTCTACCACGTCCCTTTTGGAGACGCAACTTTTGCGCAGTTAGAAGTCTCTTAAGACCTTCCTTAGAGGGGTTCTCCATTTGAGACCCCCTGTCCACGTTCTTGCCCCTCCTTGGGATCTGAACTTTGTTCTTGAGAAGCTTACCCTGCCTCCTTTTGAACTGGCAGCCTCAGCAGACTTGAAGTGCCTCTCGTGGAAGACTCTCTTCCTAATGGCCATTACTTCAGCTCGATGCATTTTTGAGCTTCAGGCCTTGATGTGTAAAATCCTGTATTTGATTTTTCACAAGGAACTTGTGGCTCTGCACACGAACCCTAAGTTTCTCCTAAAGGTGGTGGCAGAATCTACGCTGAATCAATCCATTGAGCTATCTGCTTCTTTTATGCAACACTCCAGTCAGAGGGGTAGAGCACTCCTCTCATACTTTGATACCCACAGAACACTGAGAGAATACACCGCTAGGACTAAGGATCTCAGGAAATCTGATCAGCTTTTTGTCTCTTTTGCTTACAAAAGAGAGGGCAATGCCATTTCCAAGCAATGCCTATCCAAATGGTTGGCTCATTGTATCACTTTCAAACACCATGAAGTCTTGCTATATTATAACAATAGCAGTCAGCCACTGCAGCTGAACTGCCCCGGAGAGGAAGGAGTTAACTCCAGAAGATCTGGAGTTCTACAGCGCGAGGGCGCTGTGCCCAAAGCTTCATCTGGCAGTTTCAAATGAAACTGTCAGATTCTTTACTCCGCTTCACTGAACAGTCGCCCGGAGATCGCCTTCAGCTCGGTTCATTCTCGTTCAAGCTTAGTATTTTCGTTCATTTGAACCAGCAAAGTTATTATTTTTACCGCATTTCGGTTTTAAAGCTCTATCTGGTAACCTGTAAGTACTAAAATTTAAGTCTGTGTGGAAAATTAATTATCAGTTCGGTTTTGAACCGATCGGTTGGTTTTTGTCTGCATTTTAAAAGTGTACAGTGGGTTTTAGAGTGCGGTTTCTGTTCTTATCGGTTCTAAAAAAACGGAATTATAATGGTTTTTCAAATACCGTGACACGGTTAGGAACCGATAAGGGTGTCTTCGTCTCGGCACTGCCATCAAAGGCAAGTTTTGGTTAGGGCTGGCATTATGTCTGAGAAACCCAAAAGAAAAAACCGGGTCTACTGGTTTCAACATCAGGATGTTCGTGGGGACGCTGCTGAAGGCTGACCCACACACCACTTGTGTTTATTGTCTGAGGTTGACCACCTCCTGTCAGACTGCCAGCAGTGTGGAAAATTTCCCAGCAGCCACCCTGAAAAGAGATTGGGTCAAGCTCAGGAAACTAGAGGCCAAAAGTCCGTTGACTCGATGGCCAGCCCGGTCCAGTACCCACTGACCAGAGGAGTGCCCCTGACCAGGGCTTAGACTTCAGGCAAAGGAAGGCTGGTTCAGAGGAACCAGTCCCAAGTAAAAGACAAGGAAATCAGTAGGTCTGAGTCCAAAATTGTGTCTCCAACTGCTGCAGAGATAGCTAAAGCCATTTAGATTGTCCAGTCACTGTCTCAGGGATCTGTAGAACCCACCAACAGCTGGTAAAAGGTTGTCTGCTCAGTCCCAGTGGTTCAGGATTTGAAGTTGAGGATTTTATGAACCACAGGAGGGGAGGAGGAATTTGATCAATATATGTGGCTGGAGGGGTCTGACGCCTCCATTGAAACCGGCATTTTCTCCAGACAGACCTTAGAATCTCTCCTATTCTGTCTGAGTCCCTTCTTTCTTTATTTTTTACAAAAAGGTTGTAGAAACCCTCCAGCTTCCTTAGAGGAGGCTGTGGATGAGCAAGAGGAGCCTGATTATGTGGAAATGATGGATATTCCAGAGTCTAGGAGGTTGTTCATTCCTTTGCATAAGTCATTTAGGAAGCAAAACAACAAAGATTTTAAAAAACTCTCATTCTGTCCCTCTCCTGTAGATAAAAAATGGACAGAAGGTATACTTTGTCAGGCTTCGGATACAGACTTCCTTACTGAGCAGTGTAGTCATGTTGTGTGTGTACAAGCTGCAGCCTGTGACAAGGCTTATTCCTCTGGCCTCATCCTCCTGATAAGGATTCCAGGAAGATTGATGCCATGGCTAAGAAACAGTATATGGCAGCTTCTTTGGGACTCAGGCAGGCAAATTATATGGTTTATGTAGCTAGATATCAGAAATCTAGGTGGGACACAGAGTTGTAGTTAGCCAAGCAGGCCCATGGCTAGCTGGCTAGTGAGTTGGAACAGGTGGCTGCTGATGCTTTACATTGTTGCTCTAAAGTTCAATTTCATACTGCTGTCGATGTTAATGATGTTTCTTCTAGGGTCATGGGCTACTTCTGTAGCTCCTCAGAGGTTGGACAGTGGCTCAGATGCACTAATCTGTCCCAAGATACCAATGATAGGCTATGGATTTTCTGTGTAGGGAAATTTCTTTTGGGGAGCAAACAGAAAACTATATGAAAAAGATGGATGAATACAGAACTACCTACAAAAGTGCCCAGGCTAAGGAGAAGCTACGCCATGCCACAAAGGCATACTCCAGAGGTAGGGTGTCCCTTTCCAGGCTCTTTTACCACCTCTCAAGCCTCCTCTGCTGTCTCTCAGAGGGGTTTCTTCAGAGGCAGGGGTAGACGTGGCACAAGTAGACCGTCCTCTCCCTCAGCCTAAGGCTGTTGCTTGCGGGCACCCTGATGTGGTGTCCAGGGCCGATTCTCCTGCACCAGTAGCAGGCTGGCCTATTTCAGCTGAACCACTGTCCCCAACTACTAGACAGATGGTTCTGGAGGTAATAGGTCAGGTCTGGTTCTCAGCTTCAAACACTTTCCAAAGATGAGAGCTGTGGCATTTTCCACCTGCAAATCCTTCAGAGGCCCTTGCTTGTAAGCAGAGTTTTGTTTGCTGACTGCAAAGCAGTGGAAGGGTTCCTCCTGCCATCAGGGCAAGGGGCTTCATTCAAGATACTTTCACTTTCAAAGACAGGAGAATGGTGCGTCTATTCTAGATTTAAGATACTTGGAGCAAGCATCTGTTGAAACCAAGTTCAAATTGCTGACTTGGCAATGATATTGTTTTCCCAAGGCCAGGGACTGGCTAGCTCTCTGGACCTCAAGGATGCCATTTTCATGTTCTGATCAGGCTTCTTCACCCCAAAGTACCTCAGGTTCGGAATCCGCCCCAGGCCACTGCTCAGTTCAGTGGGCAATGCCCTTCGGCTCACCTCTGCGCCCAAGGGTATTCACAAATGTCTCGCTGTAGTAGTGGTCGCCTTAAGAAGGCAAGGTTGTTGTGTTTCCCTACCTGGACGACTGGCTCATTGTGGGTCAGTCTCCAGGTCGGGTGAAATCCCACTTGCAAGTCACCCAGCAGCTTCTCACTTCCTTGGATTCTCCTGCTGAACTTACCAAAGTCAGTTCTGGAACCAGTTCAGTCTCTAACTTACAGGCGCAGAATTGAACATGTTGTTAGCCAGGCTTTTTCCTCGGAAAGGGTGGACAGACTCATCGCCTGTCATCCTCCTTTACCCCGCGGGTCTCGGGACCAGCAAGGCATTTTTCAACTCCCTGGCACATGGCTGCTTCCACAGCTGTTGCAGGGAGCAAGATTCCAGATGAGGGACATTCAGTTCCATTTGAGGCCTATTGTCTCAAAGGGAAGACCCCTTCAAGTTGTCCCAGTTACTAACTGATCCTAGCTCTCATGTGGCAGGTCCAGAGCACTAGACAGGGGTTCTTCATTCCATTTCTCACCCTCACCTCACCACGGATGCCTCCCTGTTAGGTGGGGGCTCACTGGTGACTCCTCACCAGGGGTATCTTCTCAGAGTCTCTGTCTACATCAATCTTTGGAACTCAGAGCTGTCTTTAGTTTTGTGTTTTCGATTCTGTGCAGAACAAAGTGGTTCAAGTCAGGACAGACATCACCACCAGTGGTACATCAATAAGGCACTGTCTCAGCTTGTGCACCAAGCAATGAAGTTGTGGTTCTGTTTACTCCTGAACACCTTGATAGTTCATCTCCAGGGAAGGACAACCTGCGCTCTCAGCAGAATTTCTCAGCTATCACGATGGGCTCTGAATACAAGTGTTAGTCTGTTTTCAGAGGGGCACTCAGATAGATTTTCGCAGCCCCAGGCAACCACCAACTCCTTTTCTGTTGCAGACCTCCAGTTCTGGGCTTTGTCCTCTGGACGCTTTCTGTTGACTGGTGGGAAGTTCCTGTATGCCTCCCTTCCTCTCTTTTTTCAGGGTACTAGTAAAATGGGTTCTAGGACATGGATATGTTGTTCATCCACACTCATTGGCAGGTATCCTGTCGCTAAATCTTGGTCGAAGGTCTGCTTGCTCTCCCACCCACCTGGTATAACTCGCCCGCCCATGACGCCAGATCTCCTTACCGCCAGCGCAGGTTCCCTTAACGCCTGCTTGAGACTGGTCCTATTTCGCTTGCGGATTTAAAATAAATTTTTGCGCACTTCTGTCTTCTTCTCTCGCGTCATGGCGGACAAATCGACTCGATTTCGGAGATGCCCATGCGGGAAGATGTCTCAGACGGATCCACACCCAGGTGTTACTGTTAGGCCTGAGCACGACCCGTGCTTGCGACTCAGCTCATCTTTCTCGGCCTACGCCCTGGCGGTCTCGGTTCCTGCATCGCTGGTATGTGCCGCTGGGCTGGCTCGCCCCTCCTCCTCCTCGGATGAGGAGGCCGCGTGAATTACGCTGACGGTACGAGACCTATGTTGCAACAGCTCCTCCTGGCGGAGTACGACCGCCGCTTTCCCCGCCATTATGGTTGTCACCGGATGGTTGACACAACCTCGACTTATCCGAGGAGCCTACCAGGACGGTTGTCTGGCCAAACCAGTTGCTCCACTGATTGTGGAACCTCCGCCTCCACAGCCACTCACACTGGGGTTCACCATGATTCGGTCGGCCAAGGGCACCCCATCGGCTGTCAGTTACACCACCCCACCCGACCTGGCAGGTGAAGGGTGGCTCAGGCCAGAGGCAGCCTTCGAGGACTCTTCCGAGTCCGAAGATGACTTCCTTTCCAAGCGACTGGACTTGAGTCTCAGGAGGTCAACAATGGATCTATATCTGTCAGTCCTTCCAGGGATCACTGCCCATCTCGAGTCCACCGGGATGGAGCTCGAACCTGCTTCCAGACGGGCAGGTATCCTCACGGAGATTCTGGACCGAGGGACTTCTCCGCACGGAGGTCCTTCCGTGGCCGAGGTGCATAGTGGGTCCGCACTGGAGCTGGCAGCGCCTGCTTCCTGCCCTGCGCTCGCCAGGATGGCCAGGAAGTATGCGGTCCCTACTGGTTCTTGTCCGTTTTTCGAACACCTCTGTTGAGGGGTTGCCACCATGCCTGTTACCGCAACGCTTCAGGATGTGGGACAAACCTCCTGACAAGGAGTCCAAGAAATTGACTATGTCGGGGCTTAAAAGTCTATGTTGCATCCTCTTCTCGCCTTCAGGCCAGTTCGGGCCGCTCATGGCACATTTTTTCTCATGCCCTGTTGGGCTCCCTGGATGAGGTCATCCTCATCTCCTCCGATCTGCAGATTACGGTTAAGCAGGTGCTGGACCAGGGGCAGGGGAAGAGTGGCCAAAACAGTAGCTCCAGACTGCTTTGGACATAGGGGACCTGCGGTGTTAGATCGGTGGCGGCCGTAGAAGGTTATAAGGCCGCGGGTTTATTGAGGATATCCACCTTTACTCGATACCCAGCATGTTGGCGGATGTTCTCTTGGGGACTGACCTCTTCGGCCCTGGGGTGGAAGGTCACCTGCAGAGGACTCGAGAAGTCCAATGCTACCTTGACTCGGGCCCTTCACCAGAAGGACAAAGGCTTGAAACCACAGCCTAAGCTTCGTCCTTCTGTGCCTCGAAGCGCCTGCCCAGCACCAGGGGCCAGCAGGCTCGCCTTGGCATCCTAAACCCAAGTCACCGGGCTTTCTAACAGGAGACAGGGAGGGAAGGCCAGAGGTCCCTCGGCCGGTCCCTCCTCCAAGCCTGCCCAGACGGGCTGGGGTGTCGCCCATTCCGTCACCTACCCCCTTGATCCCCGTGGGGAGCGGCTCCGGCACTTTTGCCCGCCTGGTCCGCTGTTTCCACGGACAGGGTACTTGGAGGGTAAGAGGCCTGCCTCTGGAATCTCGAGTAGGCACCACCCTTCAGAGCCGTCACTCGGGGCTTCGGAACTTGACCACTGATGGCTCGTCGAGCCGACATCGTCTCCTCCTCCAGAAGGAGGTGATAAGAGGTGGTGGACCTCCTTCAGACCCAGGGTTTGTGTCCAGGTACTTCCTGGTTCCGAAAGGACGGGGCTGGCGCCCATTCTCGACCTACACGACCTAAACAAGTTCCTAAGGTCTCGAACCTTCAGGATGGTCACTCTGGCTCAGATAATACCATCCTTGGAGCTGCGTGTGGTTCTCTGCTCTCTGGACTTGCAGGGCCGCGTTTTCATGTCCCTATCCGTCCGTCTCACCAGAGATTCCTTACGCTTCCGAGCGGAAGGATCCCTCTTATAGTTCCAAGCCATGCCTTCGCTTGTCTCCAGCTCCCAGGGTCTTCACCAAATGCATGGCAGTGGTGACAGCATTCCCTGCTGGCCGAGGGGTCGGTGTACCCTTACCTGGACGACTGGCTGATAGCTCCTCAGGCAGGAGGCAGAGTGGTCCAGAGATCTTGGCCTCAGGTCTGCTTTCAACTGGGCCTCCTTATCCAGCGAGTGCTGGCCTGAACTCGAGCGAGCAGGTGATTCTATTCATCGGGGCAGCTCGACTCTCTTCGAGCCCATGGCAGCTGCTCCCGGACAGGGCGAGGTTCTTTCCCTCCTTTGCCCGATCATTTCTGGTTGGAGCATTGCGCCCTGCCGGGACTTCCTGCGCCTCCTGGGTCTCATGGCGGCCTGCACCAAGCGTGGTCCGTTGGGCCCGCTGGAACATCGTCCCCTTCAGTGGGGACTGGCCAGCCAGTGGTCTGCTTGTGATCCTTTGGACCAGCTTGTGTCGGTGACACAGGGGATGTGGGAGCTCTCCAGTGTGGACCGTTCCAGATCATTTGCAGGAGGGCATCCTGTTACGTCTGCCCCGAGCCGCCGGTCTCTATCGACCGGTGCCTCTCTGATGGGTTGGGGTGCCCATCTGGGGAACACGGGCTCATGGCCTCTGGTCCCGTGGAGTCCCGATGCCACATCAACCTGTTGGAGCTCCGGCAGGTCCGCCTAGCTCTCACCGCCGCTTTTGTCTGCTCCTCCGGGTCAAGGGTCCCAGTCCAGACGGACAATACTACCCACTCATGTGTACTATCTAACCGTTACAGGGCGGGATCGTCCCATGCTTCTATGCAAGCAAGCCCGTGTTCGGTCACTGTGGCAGCCTGAGTCTGATCTCCTAGCTATTCACGTGGCAGGGAGCTCTCCAACACCCTGGCCGATGCCCTGAGCCGGATAGGGCTGCATCCCACGAGTGGTCTCTCCCTGCCGGAGGTAGTACAGCACCTGTCCTCCCATTGGGGCACACCTCAGGTGGACCTGTTTGCTCCAGGAGAGAACGCAGCTGAGTCTGTTCCATGCCCCCCCTCAGCAGGGCTCGCTGCGAGGATGCCTCTCGAGGCAGTGGACCCGGGCCTCTTTACGCCTTTCCCCCATTTCCTTGATCCACAAGGTGCTTCTCAAGGCGAGGAGGACAAGGCATGAGTGATTCTGATAGCCCCAGACTGGCCTCGCCAGTTCTGGTACCCAGATCTCTCAGTCTCAGCTCCAGGACTCTCATGCAGCTTCCACTCGCCCGGACCTGCTCTCAGTCAATCAGGGAAGGTGTTTCCATCCGGACCTTCAATCCCTGCACCCTGACGGGCCTGGTTCCTGGAGCTGCCTAGAGTTCCAGGCCTTGGGTCTTTCTCCGACAGGTCCTCAATGTAGTTGAGGCGTCGCAGGAGTCGACCAGAAAATGCTATGCCTTCAAATGGAAAAGGTTTTCCATTTGGTGTCAGAGCAAGGCTTGGACCCTTCCTCCTGTTCCTTGGCAAGCATCTTGGACTATTTATGGTCCCTTTCTAGTCAAGGGCTTGGGTCGTGACCCTAAGGGTGCACCTGGCAGCCATCTCTGCTTGCAGGCGCGGGCGAGGAAGCAGTCGGTAGCGCAGGAGAAGGTGGTCTGGCGCTTTTCAAAGGCCTTGATCACATTTCCCTCCAGTCGGGAACCCCACCTCCGTGGGATCTACTGCTGGTACTTGGCAAGCTCATGGGCAAGCTTTCGAACCAATGCACAGGTGTGCTCTCTCTCACCTGTCGTGGAAGACCGCTTTCTTGGTGGCTATCACGCAGCCAGAAGGATGGGAGAGCTCCACGCTTTCCATCGGTCTCCCTTACCTGGTCTTCCACAGGGACAAGGTTGTCTGCTCCTTCCCGAAATTCCTTCCGAGAGGTGGTGTGGGAGTTTCACCTTAACCAGGTGTTGACTCTGCGGTGTTCTACCCCAATCACACCTCGGAGGCGAATAGGCTCCATGCTCTGGACCCTAGAAGAGCTCGCTTATTATAAGGGCGCACGGCTGACAGTCGAGGCGTTCGCCAGCTGTTTGTCACCTCACGCTGAAGCCGCATCTGGCAGACCTGCAGCCAAGCGGGACTTATAAGCAGGTGGGTAACCTCCTACATAGATCTCTACTATAAGTTGGCCGGCATGGAGCCTCCAGAGGGATGAAGCTCATTCTACCCGCCATACTGCTCCTGTGATGGCTGCTTCCAGGGCGTCCTATCCAGGAAATCTGCAGGGCTGCTACCTGAAGTCAGCAAACACCTTCATTACCCATTACCACATCGACCTTGAGTCACGCTGGGATGCTGGTTTTGGGGCCTCAGGTTCTCAGTCTCTCTTTCCCAAGTAAGTATTGGGGGTGTGCGTCTTGCCTCCCTCCTCCCGGAGAACTGCTAGGAGTCTGCCAATAGTATGGATGAACAACATATCCATGTCCCTAGAAATACAGGTTACTCACCTGTAACAGGAGTTCTAGGAATGGTATATGTTGTTCATCTGTTTCCACCGACCTCCCGGCCCGGCGCACAACCTGAGCTTCCAGCAGGCCAGATCTGGCGTCATGGGGCGGAGCCGAGAGTTATACCACCTGGGTGGGTGGGAGGAGCAAGCTTGAAGACCTTCCGGCAAGATTTAAAGCGGCAAGGATACCTGCCAATGAGTGTGGATGAACAACATATACCATTCCTAGAACTCCTGTTACAGGTGAGTAACCTGTATATCTCAACCTTGCAGAGTGATTCTGATTGCCCCAGATTGGGCCAGACAGCCCTGGTACCCTCTGCTCCTGTCCTTGGCAGTCCACCCTGCCCTGAGCCTGCCCAGAGTCCACGACTTACTGGCCTGTGCACAGGGGAGAGTGTAGTATCCGGACCTCAAATCCCTCCACCTCAAGGCTTGGCTCTTGAGGAGCTAGAATTTGCTGACTTACACCTTTCTCAAGGTGTCATGGATATTTTAAAGGCTTCAAGAAGCCTTCCACTAGACCACTTATAATTCTAAGTGGAAGAGGTTTTCCATCTGGTGCTCTGAGAGGCAGATTATCCCAGAATCTGCTGATCTTCCCATTCTACTGGACTATTTGGTCCATCTGAATTCCTAGGCCTTAGACCAGCTGCCCTGAAGGTTCATCTGGCAGCTGTCTCTGCTTTGTGTCAGCAGGAAGCCTGCCTCTCTTTCTTCTCACCGGTGTTCTCCAAGTTTTTTAAAGGGTTACTTCATACTAACCCTCCCTTTGAGGAACCAGCTCCCGCCTGGGACCTGAATATTTGCATTGCTCAGTTAATGCAACCCCTTGAGCCTCTGTCTTCTGCCGAGCTCAAGTATTTAACTTGAAACCGTTTTCCTGGTAGCTATCACCTCTGCCAGGCGATAAGTGAGCTACAGGCCCTGTCAGTGGAAGAAGATTTTATCTCTTTCCACAGAGATAAGGTAGTCCTTAGGACTAATAGAAAGTTTTGCCTAAGGTGGTTTCTGATTTCCACCTGAATCAATCTATCTCTCTCCCAGTATTTTTCACTGAGCATTCTTCCTCAGGTGAGAGGAGACTGCACAGCTTGGATGTCAAAAGAGCCTTAGCTACTATTTAGAGGCGCACCAGAGGTCATAGGTTGAATCCTCCAGCTCTTTCTTACCTATGGCGAGGGTTGGCAAGGGAAACCTGCCACTAAAGAGAACAATTGCAAGGTGGATTGTTTCTTGTATCAATTCTGTTATCAAACTGGGTAGATACCCCCTCAGGATTGAGGGCCCACTCCACCAGGGGTACAGCTGCGTCTCTGGCGGCTGCTAGAGACATCCCCATTCTGGAAATTTGTCAGCTGCTACCTGGAAGACAGTTCACACCTTTACCAAGCATTATTCCCTGGATGTCCAGTCCAGAGAGATGCTCGGTTTGGCACAGCTGTGCTTCAGAGCCTATTTCCTAAGTAGGTTCTGACCTCCTCCATGGAGGTACTGCTGTGTATCTGCTATTGTTATAATATAGCAAGACTTCATGGTGTTTGAAGAAAAATTACTCACCTTAGTAATTGCTTTTCTTCTCATGAGTCTTGCTATTATAACCACCCTCCCTCTACCCCTCTCAGAACTTCTACTTGGGTAGGGGCGTATAATTGTGCAAGCACTGTGTCATGCCTATTGTAGTTTTCCCTTACCTCTTTTCCTTTGGGTTAGGGATCTAGATTGTTTCATTTAGGTTATTTATATTGCCCCCTTCCTGGACTTGAGTCTTTGGTTGAAGGGGGGGTTCATATGTGCTTGTCAAGGGTGGTAAAACGAACCATAATACCATCAATTTTTGTTATTATGGCTCTGAGTGTTTCTTTGTTCTTTATATTGTTATTACTACTAGTAGGTAGCCATGGGCTAGTGTAGTTTTTCCACACAGACTTTCCTGCTCTTTGATGTTAGTCAGAAGATCTGACAGTTTCATTTGAAACTGCCAGATAGAGTTTTGGGCACAGCGCCCTCGGCTGTAGAACTCCAGATCTTCTGGAGTTAACTCCTTCCTCTCCGGGGCAGTTCAGCTGCAGTGGCTGACTGCTATTGTTATAATATAGCAAGACTCCATGAGAAGAAAAGCAATTACTAAGGTGAGTAATTTTTTCTTCTGTTACGACAAGTACAACAAGACCCTGCCGGGTCAAGTCAGGGGTCACTCCACCAGAGGAGTAGCTGCCTCTGCGGCTTGTTTTAAGACTGTGTCAGTGGCAGACATCTGCGTAGCCGCTACTTGGACTTCTGTCCATACCTTTACAAAACACTACAGTTTGGACATTGCCTCTCGCTGTAGAGTAGGCTTCGGGTTGGCCGTTCTGCAAAGTCTCCTTTCTTAAGATCCTTACAGCCAGAGGTTCCATTGGTGTGTAGTTTTCCTCCTCCCGAGTGCTTTTCCTTGTTCCAGACTGCTTGGGATTCAGTCCTATATGTAATTACCTACTGCAAGAGCCCTCGGGGCTCTTGCAGTAGGTAATACCTTCCCGCCCTCCATCCCCCTTAGCTTTTTCAACTCCTTTTCCAGGAAGGGAAACATCCACTTCTCTCTTGTCTTGCCTTTTTGGCCTTTGGCAGGAAAGAATTGGAAGGCAGGCATGGGGGACCACCCCTTTATACTGACATTGCCTGACGCCGGTCACCTGACGTGGGGCGGTCCCCTGCCAGAGCCTGCTAGCTAGAAATTTTTCTGTGGGGTCCTGACGCCTGCCGACTTCAGTCCTATATGTAATTACCTACTGCAAGAGCCTCTCTCAAAGATCTACTGTTACAGTAAGTTCTTACGTAACTGTACATTTCTATTACTGCAAAACTTGGCTGTGGAATCTCCTTAGGGGACCCTGGTCCATCCAGACCTCTAGTCCCTCCATCTGCATGCATGGTTCCTGAGAACATAGCCATTGCTTGGTTTGGTGTGTCTCAGAAGGTGACTGATATGAACATACGGAATTTGCCAGCAGATAAAGGCCTAGAGGTCTATCAAGTCTGCTCGAATGTGCAGCTAGCTCCCCTTATTCTGCAGCTGCCCCTCCATTCCACCCTTCCCCTTCATTAACCCTCCCCCTTGTCCTGTCCCATCCTCGTTTGAAGCAGTCCACTACTGCATACCACTTCAGCAGGTAACGCATTCCACCCAGCCACCACCCTCTCTGTAAAAAAGTGTCTCCTCATCTCCCTCCCTCCAGTCTCGTATCATGGCCCCCTGTTGTCCCTCCCCTCCCTTACTTTGAACAGCCCCTCTGTACCTGTCTTGTTTATTCCTTTCATGTACTTAAAGGTTTCAATCATGTCCCTCCTCTCCTCCAGTGAGTACATGTTCAACTCCCTCAGCCTCCTCTCGTATAAGTCCCTCAGCCCTATGATCATCTTTGTCGCCCTGCGCTGCACCCCCTCCAGTAACTTAATGTCCCTCTTCAGATACGGGTGCCAGTACTGCACGCAGTACTCCAGGTGCAGTCTAACTAATGACCTATACAGTGGCAGAATCACCTCCTCCCTCCTCGAGGATATACCCCTTGCAATGCAACCCAGCATTTTGTTGGCCTTTGCAGCTGCCTTCCTACACTGTGCCGAGTTGTTCATTGACCCTGTAATGAGCACACCCAGATCCTTCTCCTCCTCCTCCTCTGTCTGCGTTAGCTGCACTCCCCCCAGCTGGTAACTCCTCCTTGGGTTCTTCATCCCAAAATGCAGCACCTTGCACTTTTTGGCATTAAACCCCATTTGCCAGGTGTCTGACCAGATTTCAAGCTTTGCCAGATCATCCTGCAACCCCTGCTATCCCCCTAGGTCATCCACCACCGCACCTACTTTGGTATCATCAGCAAACAGACTGATCTCACTCTTGATGTCCAATGATATGTCTGCAATGAATATCCCAAACACTGGTCCCAACACCAAGCCCTGTGGAACACCGCTCGTCACTACCATTGGGTGTGAGAGCTCCCCAGACACTACCACCCTCTGTTGCCTTCCCTGAAGCCAGTTTCCTACCCATCTCACCAGCTTTGCACCCGCTCCTGTTGTCCTGGTGCCCCATGTCCTGGTGGCCTCCAGAAAACCTTGCACCAGGGCCACTTACTCGATGAAATGGAAGCAATTTGCTATCTGGGCTGCTCCTCATCACTTGGACCCTTTCACCTGACCGTTGACCCAGATTCTGGAGCATCTCCTGTCCCTGTCTGATGCAGGACTCAAATACTCCTCTCTTAAAGTGCACCTGTCCACTGTATCAGCCTATCTTCCTGGACATAAGTCTCCACCACTCATTCACACTAGTGGGATTGGCGCCGGAGGCACTAAGACCCATCGGGAGCAAACTTTTTGCTGGAGGGTCGGCGCTAGAGACGGCGCCGCGAGACACGGCGCCGCGAGCAGCGGCTCGAGCGGTAATGACCATCTCGGCGACGACCCTCCAACCGCCTCAGTTCCTTTTTTCCCGCCGTCGAGTGCGCTTCAGTGACGACGTCATCACTATGGAGTCAAACTCAAACTAGCGCATAGTTTTCAGTTTGTTTTTGTAACATTATCACGCATAGTAGTATCGCTTAGTTTTATTCTATTTTTAGTAAAATTTTTTAATATTTAAATTTAACTTTCTTGAAAGTCTCGGCCTACTGGGCGGAGTCGACCATGAGCAGGTCGCGGTGGCGGTGGGAGACTTCGTGAAAGCTGTTCAGTCAGCCGGGCTGGGTCGGTCAGCCTCCTTCTCCTCAGCGGGGTTCCGACTACGGTCAGTCCGATGCCGGGGATGGGCGGTCCCCGCCGGCATAAAATAGCGATCGCATTATCGGCGCCGGTACCGGCTTCGAGCTCTTCTTGACCCACAGGTCAAGAAGCATCTCGAGGGTCGCCCTCTGTATGTATGTCTCTTGGCGTCGACGGTCGGTTATCGTTGCTAGTTGCGGTCTCCTTCTTCCGGAGTCGCCAGCTTCCGATAATCGTCGTCCTCGACATCGGGCCCCTCTCCGCCTATAGGTAGGGCTCAGATGAGCAGTTTCATCAGTGGGCGCTCTTGTAGGCGATGGGCTCGGAGGTTGGTTCTTCTGCCTGGCTCGGTTACCTCGGGCCCTCGGGCTCCTCCGGCGATCAGGTAGGGCGGTTGGACCTTCCTAGTCGCGTGGCGCCTTCTTCGGTGCTAGCGACTCCGTGCTTAGGTGTTTCCCCCCCTCACATGGCTGCGGCGCAGGGGGCCTCACCGATGCCCTTATCTCCTGGTATTTTTCCTTCTCTTGTTTTCCAGGTTCCCGGGGCTTTTCCGGCGCCTTCTGCAGGGTCTGTGGCCGTGTCGGCGCCGTTTTCCGGGCCGCCGGAGCTTGCGGCGCCGTTGGCGGCGCCGCGTGGTCTCTCGGCGCCGTTGGTGGCGCCGCGTTATCTCGCGAGCGCCGCCCGGTAGTGCCGTTAGATCGGCGGCGCCCGTTAAGCGGCGTCGTCGCGACTCACCGTTAACGGCGTCGTTATTGGCGTCGTCCATTGGCGCCCGTTAAGCGGCGCCGTCTTGGCGTCGTCCGCAGCCTGCCGGCGTTCGCGAGCAGCGTGCCTCTTGGCCGTCGTCGCCTCCTCGAGATGCCGTCTTCAGCCCGTTTTGCCGTCTCGGCGCCGAGCCCAGGGACTCTCCTTGTTTTCTGCCATTTCCTCCTCTCTAATTTTCACTCCTTTCCTGTCCAAACAGTCCTTTCTGGACCATCAGGAGATGATGTTGAGCCTGACCCAGACCTCGGTTGGGTGATGAAGTGGAGAAACAGGATCTTTCTTTGCTACAGAGCCTGTGGTAGAGGACCTGTCCTTTAAGTCTCTGTTGAAGAACCTGGGATCCACTCTTTCTCTCAGACTACAGACATCGATCCTGGGAAGATATTAAGACTCAGTATCTTCATGCCGGAGATCCCCTGATTTGACTCCTCCGATTCAGCCTTCCTTCGAGGCGCTGTCTCAAATGGTATGGAATAACCCTGCTCTTATTCCCTCAGTGGCTAAATCCATTGATAAAGTATTCAGCTCCCAAGGATCGTCCCATTTTGGCATCCCAAGCCTTTGCGGATCCTATTGTAGTCCTGGCAGAGAATGACAAGGTCGTTCTTCCTCAAACTACTACAGCTCGACCTATTAACAAAGAGTCTCGTAAGATTGATACATTAGGTAAGAGAGTCTTTGCTGCCTCACCTCTAAGTATCGTATTGCCAGTTATCAAGGCTATTTTTCTCAGTATGAGTATATCCTGTGGCACTCTATGAAAAGAATGGTTGAAGCTCTTCCGGATTCGGTTCAAGTCAGAGCTTCTTCTGACCGTTATTAGAGTATTAGGTCAATAACCAACAGGTCAAAGCCGCCATGGATGCTTTCGACACTGCTTCTCGCTCAGCAGCCGGAGGTTGTACTAGGCGCCATTTCCTGGCTGCGTGCTTCTGGCTTCACGAATGATGCTCAGCAGCAGGTGATGGCGCTGCCTTTGATGGCTCCTTTCTTTTTGGCCCTCAGGTGGAGCAAGCCTTAGAGGCCACTCAGAGACTAGATCGGCCATTAAGTTGGCCAGACCTCCGCCTGCCCCTCTGGGGGCATGTGAACAGGCGTCAGTTTCATAGTCGTCAGTCCTTTGAGGCAGAGGCAGGGAAGCTTCCATAAAGCCAACCTGCCCAACCTCAAAGAAGGCGCAGCAAGCGCCAGGGACCTAAAGCTCCAAGCGCTACCTTATAGTCGTTGGCCCAAGTTCCATCCACTCTGCCCAGGTGGAACTTTCTCCTCCGGTGGGAGGTTGTCTGATGTACTTCTACAACCAGTGAAGTCCATAACCTCAGACAAATGGGTTCTTGGATAATTCATGAGGTTATTCTCTCAATTTCTTGGAACCCCGGTTGTCCTCCATCGACAACCCAGGTTGTCGGCCTCTCAGTCAGATCTCCTCACCGCGGAGATCCAGGGCCTTCTGAACAACAGGGCAATAGAACTGGTGCCCCCGCATCTGCGAAACACAGGGTTCTACTCCCATTACTTTCTGGTTCCAAAGAAATCTGGGGGGATGCGCCCCATTCTAGACCTCAGAAAGTTAAACAAATTCCTCCCCAGGGAGAAATTCAAGATGATTTCCCTAGGTACCCTGTTACCCTTGCTGCATCAGCACGACTGGCTGGCCTCTCTGGATATGCAGGATGCTTACCAGCATATCCCCGTCCACCCGACCCACCAAAATTCCTCAGGTTTGTAGCTTTGGGTCAGCATTATCAGTTCAGAGTCCTGCCCTTTGGGCTATCCTGCGGCGCAAGTTTTTACAAAGTGTTGTGCAGTTCTCTGGCGCATCTCAGGAAAGATCGGACTCAGTGTTTCCCTACCTGGACGATTGGCTTCTGCAAGCCCTTCCGGCCAAGGGACTTTGGAAACCGTGCAAGCGACTTCTCGTCTTCTCACGTCCATGGGAGTTCTGCTGAATTTGAAAAAATCTCAACTGCAACCCTCCCAGAGGCTCCTTTTCATAGGGACGCTTCTAGACACCTCTTCAGCGAAGGCTTTCCTTCCAGAGGACAGAAGACTCGACATCCTTCGTATGGCCCGTTACATCAGGAGAACCAATCGGTTACAGCTCTCTCGATGCAACGCATGTTGGGTCTCATGCGTCCTCGGTCTTCACTGTCCCTCTGGCCCGACTGCATGAGAACCACCCAGTGGATGCTCTCCACTCAGTGGTCCCCGACCTCTCACCCCAGTCTTATCCCATCAAGGTGGCGGGCCCTTGAAGGTCTCTCACCTGGTGGTCTCAAAAGCAATCTCCTGGAAGGATTCCCTTTGCTCCCCGGATCATCAGATCTCCATCACCACAGATGCATCGCTAATGGGATGGGGAGCTCACTGTCTCTCCTCCACACTCAAGGTGTATGGACTCAGTTGAAACTCATCTCCACATAAATGTCCTGGAGATGAGAAGCGGTCCTCTATGCAATCCGAGCTCTGAAGGATGTCCTTTGTCACAAGAACATTCTCCTTCAAGCGGACAACAAAGCAGTGATGTATTACATCAACAAGCAAAGCGGTGCTCATTCTTATCCCTTTGCAGGGAAGCAATGAGGTGTGGGAGTGGTGCTTGGAGCACAAGTCTCTGATTCAAGCGGTTTATCTGCCAGGTATACAAAGCGACCCTAGCAGATCACCTCAGCAGAGCGGAGGCAGACCCTCACGAGTGGTCTCTCGATCCAGCCGTAGCTCGGTCCCTGTTCAAAGAGTGGGGACTCCAGACCTGGACCTTTTGCATCCCCACTCAGCAAAAACTGCCTCTCTTCTGCTCCAGAAATCCAGGGCCTGGCATTTTCTGTCAGGATGCGTTCAGGCTGCGGTGGACAAAGCGGCTTTCTTTCGCTCTTTCCACCACTTCCTCTAATCCAGAGTACTCCTCAAGTTGAGTCTCAGGGGACCAAGATGATTCTCATTGCTCCTTCCTGGCCTCGGCAACTATGGTTTCCTCTACTCAACAGTATGTTGGCAGCCTCTCCGAGACCACTTCCTTTGCAAATCAGTCTTCTGACTCAGGGTTCGTTGGTCCATCCCAACCTGAAATCACTTCACCTTCATGCTTGGCTCCTGAAGAGATAGAAGTGAATCGGTTCAACGTCTCTCGTAGAGTCTCAGACATCCTTCTGGCTGCTCGGAAGCCAGCCACCCGAAAAACGTACGCTTCCAAATGGAAACGTTTTTCTCTCTGGTGTGCAAAATCCTCTTGGAATCCCTTTTCCTGTCCTCCTGGCAAGGTTCTGGAGTATCTTTTGGACCTATCAAACTTAGGTCTTCAATACTCCACAGTTAAAGTTCACCTTAGTGCCATCTCAGCGTTCCATGAGCGGTTTCTTCCTTAACTCTGGCTCAGTTACCTATGGTGAGAGATTTCTTAAGGATTCTCATACCAGACCCCTGTTAAGCGTCCAGTTGCAGCCTGGGATATTAACCTGGTGCTGGACATGCTCACTCGAAGCCTTCGAACCCTTAGCTACCTGTGAGCTAAAATTTCTTACCTGGAAGACTGCCTTCCTGGTGGCCATTACCTCAGCCGCAGGGTCTCTGAGATACATGCACTGGTTCGGACCCTCCGTATACTGTATTCCATAAGGACAGGTAGTTCTCCATTACTCATCCTAAATTTCTTCCCAAGGTTGTGTCAGAATTCCATCTGAACCAACCTCTGGTACTTCCCACTTGCGCTAATTTCCAAAATGAAGGGAGCGGCTCTTCATTCCTTGGATGTTAAGAGAGCCTTGCGGTTCTATTTAGATAGAACCAAGGATGTTCAGCAAGACTCAGCAACTGTTACGTTTCTTTCAGCGACACCGGCTGGGTCAACCTGTCGCTATTAGATGTATCTCTTCATGGTTAGTGGCATGCCTTAGTCATTGCTATTCCATGGCTCAAGTTAAATTAGAAGGTAGAGTGTCGCTCACTCTACTAGAGGAGCGGTTCTGACATCCCTAGCGGAAATCGCAATGTTCCAATTGCAGATATATGCAACGCTTACCTGGAGCTCAGTGCATACTTTCGTTAAGCACTATGCACTGGATGTTCATGCCAGGCGGCATTCCGCATTCGGCAGAACTATCCTTAATGGGCTTCTATCTTGAGGCAGCTGAGCTCTGGCTTTCCTGCGCCCTTTTGGGGGATTATCAGCTTGGTACTTCCACTAGTGTGAATGAGTGGTGGAGACTTATGTCCAGGAAGATAGGAGAAAGTGCGTACCTACCGTAATTCTTGATCTTCTTGAATGATCTCCCTCACTCGACCCTACGCCCTTACCATCCATCCCCGAGCTCACCGCTGTATTGGTCTTCACTCCTCAAATCTTTAGGCCGTGAGGACTTCTTTGCTGACCCTTCTTACGGGTCATACTAGGACTATCTTATGTCCGTTTTTTAATGTTAGGTTTACCCTTTTAGTTGAGTTAGCTGCACCTCCTTGGTAAAAGGTACTGAGGCGGTTGGAGGTGCGTCGCCGAGATAGTCATTACTGCTCGAGCGCTGCTTCATGGCGCCGTGTCTCATGGCCCGCCGTCTCTCGCCTGACCCTCCAGCAAAAGTTTGCTCCCGATGGGTCTTAGTGCCTCCGGCGCCAATCCCACTAGTGTGAATGAGTGGTGGAGACTCGTCCAAGAAGATCAAGAATTACGGTAGGTACGTAATTTTCCTTTCATGTACCCACTGATGGCCATACTGTGTTACAGCTGGATGTAGCCCATATTTTACTATGAAGCTTTCTCCACTTGAAGCCTCCTGTCCATAATCCAGTTCCAGCTTGGGACCTGAATTTTGTTCTCGAGAAGCTGATCCTGCCTCCTTTTGAGTCAGCTGTATCTTGCAGGTTACCCTTTCCATCATGGAAAGCGTTATTGTTACTTGCTATTACTTCTGTTCGAAGAATCTCAGGGCTACTGGCTCTTATGTGTGAGCAGCCTTATTTGATTTTTCACAAAGACAGGATTTGTTTTGTACTAATCCTAAGTTCTTCACAAGGTGGTGTATGAGTTGACTTTAAATCAGTCTATCCACCTTCCTGTTTATTTTCTAGAGCTTCTAAGGACCATTCCACCAGGGGCATCATGACTTCAGTTGCCTTTTTCAGGGACGTATCTGTCAGCAGAGATTTGTGCTGCTGCCACTTGGAATACTGTCCACACTTTCACCAAGCATTACGGTCTGGACATTGCTGCCAGAAGAAGGGCAGCTTTGGCCTAGCTGTGCTTAAGGGCCTTCTTTCTTAGGTCTCTGGCCTCCTGAGAGACTGTCCTTGCCCTCAGCACTGCTTGGGACTCGTTCCATTGGTGTGACATGATGACGGAGATATCCCCAAAAAAGACAGAACAGTTACGTAAGAACGTACCATAACAGTAGATCTTCGAGAGAATCTCTGTCATCAGGTGATGCTGTCCCTCCATCCATCCCCCTTTCTTTTTCTCTCTACAGCTGGGCTGTCCTGTTACTCCAACCTTTCTGCTAGCTGGGCACCTTCTCTCTCCCCTCAGTTCCCTGGTGTGGGATTCTTGCCTCCCATGGCCTCTGGCTAGGGAAAGAACTGAGGAGGGAGCAAGGTCATCCACACTTATTTAGGATGTGTCACATCAGAGCCTGACGTTGGTGTCCCCTAACAGACTGCTGCAGAAAAAGCTTCAGTGTGATCCTGACGCCTGACAGCTAAATTCCATGGATGTGACCTGATGAGACCCCTCAAAGATCGACTGTTACAGTAAATTCTTACATAACTGTTCTATTTTTAAGTAAGTTAAGTAACTGGTGGCAGAAACCCATCATATAATCACATCTCAAGATTCTGTTTTTTTTGGCAGTGTGGGTTGAAATCCCGCTTACCTGTTCCATTGAAGCAATTAAGAAGCACAAGCACTTTGCACATCTCCAGCCTTCATCAAAACACAGAAGCTGACCTACATCACCAGATAAATCAGTTAAATGCGAGCCTAAAAGATTATAGACTAGAAAACAAAGCCCTCGTGGAAAAACTGTACACTGCTGAAGCTACTATTGAAACTCTACAAGAAAAGATAAAGCACTGGGCAGCGTCAGCAGGTAAGGATGGAGGCTGCTGTCTACATTTCGTAATAACTCTTAAGGTAATTTATAGTGCTGTGTATTCAGCAGTATCACATTTCTTTTACATAAATCAGGATAGAGCTCTATATTAGTGCTGTTGCTGGTGGATGTTGACCTATGGTAAGACTTAGAAGTAGACTATAATTTTCTTTAAATTTTGACATGAAAAATATACTAAGAATTTCACAGATGAATGTACTGTACTGAGCAGATGCCGTCAAGAAAGACTGATGGTGGGAAGGGCATGAGGATTAAGTAACATTTTAAACAAAGTACTTAAAAAAAAAAAAAAAAAAAAAAAAAAAAGACACTACCTAGCCTGCTGAGTAGCGCAGTGGTAGTGTTACTGCACACTTCGGTACTGACCAGAGTTCTGGAGCGAATGCTTGTTAGCTTGGGGTGGGCAGATCAAGCATCAAAGGAACTCCTCTCATATTGGGGCATGTCTCCAAAAATACACCTGTCAGGTACAGGAGGCTGGGTGTCCCAGCAGTCTGGAGGTAGCAAGGTGTAAAATACAATAAGGCAGTACCTCTATGGTGAAAAGGATATTGTTTGGGTAATCTCTTCTTCATTAATTCAAATAATTTATACCCCTTATAGTAGTCTGTATGGATCAATTTCGCCTTTGGGCTTATGCCTTATTACGCCCTTGCTACTACCCACAGACCCTGTGGTGTTTTATTGCTTACATACGGTGAAACTCGACAGCTCTGAAACATAAGATCTTCCTGGATTTAAAGTCTTCACCATTTATTCATGCTGCTGGGTTACCAGCTGGAAGCTGTGGGACCCTTCGGAAGCCAAAAATCTTCAGGAGGGCTGGCACCAAGGTAGGACTGCGCATGTGTGACAGTGTGAGACTGGCTCGTTCCTGTGCAGGCTACCCCGGTGTCGATCCTCCCAGTTGCCTCGGTTCCTTTTTTGCCCACCGAATGTGCTTCAGTGATGACGTAGCTTGCCCTCTGGGAGTCAAATCTTCACGTCTATACAACAGCAGCATGTTCAGCTTTAGTGCGTTATTATTTCTATTTTTTTTTTTTTTTAAAGAGAATTTTATTATTTTCCTCTGAGCCCTGCCAATTGAAGGAATTGACCATGGATGGAGACAGTGATGGTAGGGACTCTCTGTTAAAAGGCTGCTCCGGCAGCGGAGCTGTGTCTGGTCCACTGCCCTCTCTAGGGTGGGGGTCCGACCACGGGCTGTTTGAGAGGGAGGACAGTCTTTCCTGTAAACACAAAAAGAAGCAGGCCCATTCCCGGTACAGGTTGGGGACCTGGCACCGCTTGGCCTTGAGTTCTTCCTCTTCCCAGTTTGGCTGGTAAGGCCTAGCTTCCGACTGAAAATCCAGTAGAAGACTTTTCTTTCCTGTCTCTTCTAAAGAATATGAGGGCAGCTTTGGTCTTGCAGACATCTTCTGTTGACCCAGGTAGACTTTTGCATCGAGTGACTTCATGTTCCTAATGCCCCAGTGAACCTTATGCGACCTTTTCCTCCTCCCTTTGAGACCTTGTCTGAAGCTGTGTGGGGAAGGCCAGCTCTTATTCCTTCTGTCTACAAATCCATAGACAGAAAATATGCCCCTACCAACGAGAGACCCATTTTAGCCTCACAACATGTCACAGATGCACTGGTTGTCCTAGCTGAGAATGACAAATGTGTCTTTCCTCATGCAGTTTGTGTGTTCTATCAATAAAGAATCTCGTAAGATAGATACATTGGGTAAAAGGGTGTTTGCAGCCGCAATTCTGGGCATGTGTATCGCCAGCTATCAGGACACTTCTCCCAATATGAATATGCCCTTTGGACCTCCCTTAGATCCCTGAGGAAAGGTCTCCTGGAGTCGGACTGCAAGGTGGAGATTCTGCAAACCATTACATGGGGTATAAAATGTAATAGCCATCAGTTTAAAGCCTCTATGAATACTTATGACACAGCCTCTAGGGTGGCCCGCTGCTGGAATCTCTATTAGGAGGCATTCCAGGCTCAGGACATCAGGGTTTTCCTCTGATGCCCAGCAGCAAGTCATGAAGGCCCCTTTGATGGTACATATCTGTTTGGTCAACTGGTGCAGCAAGCCCTGGAGGCCTCCCAGAAGTCTAGGACTGCCATTAAAATAGCCAGGCCGACTCCTTCAGCTCCGCAGTGGGGCAGGCACCACCATTTTCTTTACCAACAGGCAGCCCTTTCGAGGAAGAGGCAGAGGAGCCCCAAGCAGGCACCAGCCTCCTCATCCGCAAAAGAAAACTCAGCAGAAGGCACAAGGACCAAAAGTGCCCAGTGCAACGTTCTGAAAGTCTGACCCCAGTCTCACCTCAGCTGCCCAAAGTGGACTTCTCCACAGCAGTGGGAGATCGTCTGACTTAGATTTACAACCCATGGAAGTCTGTCACTACAGACAAATGGGTCTTCCAGATCATTCAAAAAGGATGCTCACTCAGCTTTGCAGAGATTTCCCCTGGACCTTCCACCCAAGTGACAACACGTTCTACCAGCAGCTCAGTCAGACCTTCTCACTTCAGAAATACTGGGACTTATCAAAAACAGTGCAGTGGAAGTGGTTCCTTGAGCAGAGTGGAACACAGTTCTACTCCCATTGCTTTCTGGTTCCAAAGAAAACAGTCTGCATGCTCCCCATTCTCAACCTCCGAAATCTAAACAAGTTCCTCTATCAGGAGAAGTTCAAGATGGTCTCCTTGAGAATGCTCCTACCACTTCTCCAACAGTACGACTGTCTGGCATCACTGTATATGCAAGATGCCAACCAGCACGTTCTAGTACACCCAGATCACCACAAGTATCTCTTCACTTTGTGGCCCTGGTTCAGAATTAATTCAGAGTCCTGCCGTTTGGGCTGTCCTCGGTACCTCGAGTCTTCACCAAGTGTTTCGTAGTCCTCATTGCATACCTTCGAAAGCTCTGCGTTCAAGTCTTCCCCTACCTAGACAGTTGTCTGTTAAGGCAGGGGACACGGCATCTGTTCCTCATCTCCATGGGGGTCCTACTGAACCTGGAAAAGTAGCAGCTTCAACCCTCCTAGCAGCTGCTCTTCATAGGAGCCCTCTTAGACACTACCAAGGCAAGTGCTTTTCTCCCAGAGGACAGGAGAAACAACATTTTCCAGATGGCACGCTTCATCAAAGAGAACAACGCCGTCCAAGCTCATTCCATGCAACGGATGTTAGGGCCTCATGGCTTCATCCGTTTTCAAGGTACCTCTGGCTCGATTGCACATGGGGACCACTCGGTGGATGCTCGGCATGTGGTGGTCCCCTACAACATATCTGCAGTTTTACCACATCAAGGTGACAGAGCCTCTGCGAAGATCACTTGCATGATGGATACGGGTGGACAGCCTTCTACAAGGTCTGTCCTTTGCCCCATGGGAATCTCAGATCACCATCACCATGGATGCATCTCTGCTTGGCTCAGGTGCTCATTGCTGGTACCTTCACACTTGGGTAGTGTGTACCCCAGAGGTGTCTCATCTTCACATCAACGTTCTGAAGATGAGAGCGGTCCTGTATGCTGTTAGAGTCCTGGAAGAAGTTGTCTTTTTGTAACTTACATTTTATTTTTTTTTTTTTTTGCAACAAAGTACAAGTTTGATCTGTAGGACAGTGCACAATAAAGCCATACAATACATTTGGATATATAAAGTATTTTCCGCAACCCTTAGTTGTTACATCAGGTGAGGGCTTGCTCTTAAACAGGTGCTTTATAACCTTAACACAGTTATTCTTAAGGCCACTGCTACCATCAGTAGGGAAAAGCATTGATAGCCATATTTGAAATAAACCCTGTAATTATACCCCTTTCAAAAGGTGTATTACTAACTCCCTAAGCAAAATAAGATAACCCTTAATGGCATAGCCTCCTCACCTAATCCCTGTTCTCCATATTTAAACCTATAACTGGCTTTAAACTCAAACTATAATGTCTAATTATTTATTTAAAATACTTGATTAGTTAAGCCATAAACATCATTAGGATTTTCCCCCTTCATCCCTGCCAAATCAGAATATTTTAGCAATTTTTGCACTCAGATACCAACTATGCATATTGTAATAGCAGTTAGGCACTATGGAGCTGGGCTAAACAATTTAACTTGTCTGTATTTTAACAGAAGGTGGTTAACAAGAACTCCTCTCTCCTTCTACACGACAGGAATAATTTCTTTAATCCATAATACAGGTTACATCCTTGCAGTCATTTCAGTTATGAAAAAAATGTTCCATATGTACAGTCTGAGCGAGTTTGTGTAAATATATTTTACCCCAGTCCTGCAATATCCATTGATGGGCTAATGACTTACTGTACCCTTAATCTTCAGTTTTCAGGGTGTTCTGGTCTTCCTCCAATTCCGAGTCTGATCCCCTCGCCCTACAGTTCGATTCAATTTACGGCAGCAGTTTACCGGCATCCGTGGGGTCGGAAAACAAATATGGTTTAGTCCCATACACCACCTTTAGGTTCACTGGCATTAGGAGTACATGGTGTACCCCCAGTTGGCGAAGTTTCAGCCAAACTTCATCAAAGGCCTTACGGTGCTGGCGGGTGGTAAAGCTCAGGTCTGGAAAAAGATGAACCGGGACTCCTTGCCATGATGTCTGCCCTTTTCTCCTCGCCACTTGTAGAAAGCGCTCTTTCTCTCTCTCAAATCGACCCTAGGACTGCTATAATCACCCTTGCTGGTGGCTGGTCTGCGTTAGATCGAAGGCGTGCTCCTCTCATATTCACCCAGTAAGCTCTTTGCACTTCAGCCGGAGAGGATAGTTTAAAATGATCCCGTAGCCAATTTTCCAGGAAAGTAACCAAATCTTCCCCTTCCGACTCCTCTGGTATGCCCAAGATGCATAGATTGGACGCCCGCGCCCTATTTTCTAAATTTTCAAGCCGGCGTCGGAGGATCAAATTTTCCTTTACCAAGCCCGTAGTTGCTGCAAGGGCATTTTCAGCAGTTGAGGTAGCACCTTTAACTTCGTCTCCCATCTTAGTAAGTCCTGTTTCTACCACCACCATTCGGGAAGTAAAATCATCCATTTTATCATCGATCACTTGTATCGCTTTTAGTAGTGCAGCATTAGAGGGCTGACTCAATACATTTTCTGGCGGTTCCCCGGCTTTATCGTGGCCTTTCCTTATGTCTCTCTGCTTTGCGCAGTCTCCACTGATGTTGGTTTTTGTGCGCCCCATTTCACCAATTGCTGGACTTTTACTGCTCTGTTTGGTATCAATCTGATCAGTAAATAAAGTTATCTTGCTATTATATGTCTTTATTCCAATTCGGAAGGTTTCCAGCGGTGAAAAATCCAATAACATGCAGTATAGAGTTCAGAGCTATGAGAAGAAGCTGTCTTCAGCTCGGCTGCTGGCCCGGCCCCCGTCCTAGAAGAAATTGTGACTCTCAGAATAATCTTTTTTTTTGTTTGTTTTTTTCTTTCTTCCAACTTTCTTTCACTCCTGTCACGATCCGAGGAAGCTTCTCTCAGGCATCCTTGTCCTGCCCACCTGAGGCTCCCACAGCTGTACCTCCTCTCTCCTCCACTGCCAGCACCCCCGATTTAACCCATCCAGGGTGGGTCACCCTTCTCTTCGTGGGCGCACTTACAAGGCAGACTCTGGCTCAGGGCGAGGGCAGGAGGAACTGGAAAGCCAGTCTGGGTAAGCCTGGCAGAGGGCATGGGGGACAGGTGCCGTCACCTGTTCCTCGGACGGGTTTTTCTTTTTGGGACCCCCCCCCCCCAATGCGTGGGCACGTCTGTTGCACTGATGCACGGCAACTCTGCCAGCGTCAGCCATGCTGTAATGTGCAGCCTTCACACTGCACTACTCCTGATCTCCACCGGGAGCCACTGGTGCACTAGGCTATCCCTCATCCACCTGTCCGGAGAGGAGAGCCGCCCGAAGGCGCTCAATCCTCTACCCGACCCCCGTCTCCCGAGCTCGCTCCTGAACTCGGGTCGCTGGCGTGGTGTGCAGTGCGGCATCCAGTGCCTCAACCCTCAGCACCACCGGGCGGCCCAGAATAATCCTACTTCAGATGGACAACAAGGCTCTGATCTACCTCAACAAGCAGGTTGGGGCACACTCCTACCCTCTAGGCAGAGAAGCCATGATGGTATGGAGTGGTGCCTTGACCACGATGTTCCGATTCAGGCAGTCTCCCTGCCGGGAACTCAAAACGATGTGGTGGACCACCTCAGCAGGACGGAACAAGATCCTCATGAGTGGTCACTTGCCCCAGACCTCATGCGATCGCTCTTCGATGAGTGGACATTCCAGACCTGAACATTTTTGCGTCCCCACTCAAGGCAAAACTGCCTCTATTCTGTTCCAGAAATCCAGAATCTGGTGTTTTCTGTCAGGATGCATTCAGGCTGCGGTGGACAAAACATTTTCTGTATGCATTTCCTCCTGTTTCGCTAATTCAGAAGGTGCTGCACAGATTGGAGGTGCTCGGTGGCAAGATGATTCTCAGAGCATTGATCAACAAGTTGTTGGGGGGGCTCCTCCAAAGCAACTGCCTCTACGAGTAATCCTCCTGACACAGGGACCCCTGGTCCATCCCAGCCTGCCCTCCATTCATTTCCATGCCTGGCTCCTGAGGATGTAGAAGTGGGCAGGTATAAAGGTTCCCAGAGAATTTCACAGATCTTCTTGGCAGCGTGTAAGCTCTCCACCAGGAAGACTTACACTGATAAGTGGAAGTGTTTTTCAGAATGGTGTACTAAGATCTACCTAGCTCCATATCGGTTTGCTCCAGATAAAGTGTTGGAGTACCTGCTACACCTTTCAGATGCAGGACTGCAACATTCAGCTGTAAAGGTACATCTCTGTGTGATGTCTGCCTATCATGAGCCAGTCTACAACATATGTCTAGCTCAGTTACCGCTGTTCAAAAGATTCCTCAAAATCATTCTTCACACATGGCCCCCAGTTAGGAAACCGGTAGCCACCTGGTATATCAATCTCGTGCTAGACATGCTCACTCTTAAACTGTTTGAGCCTCTAGCCACGTGTGATTTGAGGTTTCTGACCTGGAAGACCTCCTTTCTGGTGGCCATCACTTCTGCTCGTAGGGTCTCTGAAATACATGCCTTGATCACAGACCCACCATATACCTACCGTCTTTCGTAAAGACATGGTGGTCTTCTGTACTCTCACCGTAAGTTCTTACCCAAAGTAGTTTCGGATTTCCAACTAAACCAGCCCATGGTTCTTCCCACTTAGTTCTCTAACTTCCAGAATGAAGGGGAACGCCCCCTTCGTTCCCTGGATGTTAAAAGGGCTCTATGATTCTACATAGATATAACTGGGAATATCCATCAAGACAAGCAACCCTTTGTGTCTGTTCACGTTCCGGGCATGCAAAATGTCCTAGAGGACAGTGTCAGCTGCACCAGAGTAAGAGCCCATGAATGGGGTCTCAAGCAAGAGGTGGTCGAACACATTTTCGACCTATGGGGTTGTCCAGATCTGGATCTGTTCACCTCCCCATACAACACAAAACTACCCAGGTTATGCTCGCTCGCTCCAGGGCATGGTGCTTTCTGGCGTGACGTGCTATCTCTGTGCTGGACAGGGAGGTTTTTGTATGCCTTCCCTCCCTTTCCAGTTCTGCAGAGGGTGCTGCTCGAGCTTCAAGCAGAGGGAGCTCACATGGTTCTGAACGCTCCGTATTGGCCCCGCCAAATTTGGTTTCTGCTTATTCAGCAGCTTGCAGTGGAGCCTCTGATTCCCCTGCCTCTCTGCCACGATCTCCTGACTCAGGAAAGTGGCACGCTGGTCCATCCCAGGCTGAGGTCCCTTCACCTTCACGCATGGCACCTCATGACATACAGTAGCTACTTCACACTATGGCGTTTCCTCCAGAGTGGCTCAGATCCTTGTAGAGGCCAGAAAGCCTTCTACAAGGACATACGCCATGAAATAGAAGCATTTCTCCATTTGGGCCACCTTGAAGGGTTGGGGCCCTCTTTCATGCCCCGTTCCTCAGGTCATGGAGTATCTCCTATATCTCTCTGACCTAGGCCTTAATTACTCTTCGCTGAAGGTTCACATGTCGGCTATTTCTGCCTACCACACCTTAGTCGAGGGCAAAGCTGTGGCTCAGCTGGAGGTTTCCAAAACCTTCTAAAAGTATCTTCCTCCTCCTGGCTCCAGAGGAGATAGAAGTGGGCAGGTTTAAAGTTTCTCAGAGAGTTTCACAGATCCTCTTGGCAGTGCGTAAGCCCCTCCACCAGGAAGATTTACATCGCTAAGTGGAAGCGTTTTACAGAATGGTGTACTAAGATCTACCTAGAGCCATCTCATTGTCCTCCGGATAAAGTGTTGGAGTACCTAATGGATGTTCTAGGGACATGGATATATTGTTCATCCACACTGTCTGGCAGGTATCCTTGCCGCTTTAAATCTTGCCGGAAGGTCTGCAAGCTGGCTCCTCCCACCCACCCGGGTGGTAAAACTCTTGGCTCCGCCCCATGACGCCAGATCTTCCTTACCACTTGGAAGCTCAGGTTCCCTCCTTAACGCTCTGCGTATAAGACTGGTTCCTAATTCTTGGTTTTTGCAATTTAAAAGTTTTGCATTTCTAGACTTGGTCTTCTATCCCTCACGGCTGCGATGGACAAATCAACTCCGGTTTTCAGAGATGCCCTTGCGAGCAGAAGATGTCTCGGACGGATCCGCACTCACCGTGTGTCTACTGTTTAGGCCTTGACACGACCACGGAGCTTGCGACCTGTGCTCTTCCTTCACGACCTCGTCCTTGAAGACCATGCTGCCCGTTTACAACTTGGGCGTCCGAAATGTTTTCCTCGGTGAAGTCAAAAGAGGCCCGGTCGGCGGTTTCCGCGGCGGCGAGCTCGGCGGATCAGCTAGAGCAGATGATCGCCCTCGAAGAGGAGGCGGCGCGGGCCGCATCTTCCTCGGCCGCGGCATTTATCCCGCTCTCTCTGGGTTCCTCTTATACAGCTTCCTTTAAGGAGCTTTGTCCCTCTCCACTATGGGAGAGGGACCAACGTCTGCTGGACCTTCTTCTTGGTCCAAAAAGAAAGACAAGGGTAAGTCCCTCCGTCGACGCTCTTGCGAGCGGGAAAGGTCCCTCTCCCCGAGTCGTCTGTCATCGACTTCGGTCGATCGTTCGGCTTCGGCCACTGGTCTCACGGTGTCCCCGTCAGGTCAGTTGACCGAGACTCCCGTCGACGCAGTCGAGATTTTTCTCGACCCGTTGGACGGGTTGTCGCCAGGCGAAGCTGAGAATCCTCTCTCCCCCTGGTTCCCCCGGTGGGAGTTGAGGATCCCGTGGGCTTGCCAGCGCCTCCGGTTCCGGAGCCCTTGGGTGAACCCTCCGAGCCGAGGGGAGAGCCGGTTCCACCCGTCTCCTCCCCGCACTGTCCTCGGAAAAGCCGAGGTTCTCGGTCTTGGACTTCTTCGTGGCCCAGCCGATCCCTCCGTCATAGGCAGTCTCGGCACCGCGGTAAGCGACGCCGCCGCTCATCCTCGGACGAGGGGAGGCTTCGACGTAAGTTACGTCGACGATACGAGGACCTCATGTGGCAACAGCTCCTTCTGACGGGGAACAAACTGACGCCTTCCCCGGCCATTAAGTGGCTGTCACCGGAGCGGCCAAAACAACCCCTCGACTTACCCGAGGAGCCTGTTCCCAGGCCGGTTATTCGGCCAAAACCAGCTGCTCCACCGATTCCGGTGGAACCTCGGCCTCCACAGACGTTATTTGGGGCTCCGACCAAGAATTCTTGGTCGGCTCATGGCCTGCCCCATAGGCTGTCTGTTACCCTCACTCCCGATCGACCTCGGCAGGTAGAGGGTGGCTCAGGCCCGAGGCAGCTCTTTGCGGACTCTTCCGAGTCCGACGACAGTTCCTCCCTCTTCTCCAGGCGAGTAGACTTGGAGTCCTCTGGAGGTCAGTCGATGGACGATAGCCCTTCGTCCTATCTGGGATTGCTTCGGCTCATCTCGGAGTCCACCAGGATGAAGCTCAAACCTGTGTCTAAGCGGGCCAGGTATCCCCTCACAGAGATACTGGACCGAGGGGATTCCCCTACGGAGGCCTTTCCGGTGGCCGAGGCCATAGTGGGCCCGGCCTTGGAGCTCTGGCAGCGCCCTGCTTCCTGTCCTGCGCCCTCGGCCAGGATGGCTAGGAAGTATACGGTCCCTACTGGTTCCTTGTCCGTTTTTTCGGAACACCCCTCAGCCAAGGGGCTAGTTACCGACAGCGTTTTCCGGCGCGCCGGGAACGCTAGGGACGTGGACAAACCTCCCGACAAGGAGTCCAAGAAATTGGACTATGCCGGGCGCAGATTCTACACTGCGTCCTCCCTCGGCCTTCGTCAGGCCAGTTCGATCATACTCATGGCACATTTCTCTCATGCCCTGTTGGGCTCCCTGGACGAGGTAGTTCCTCATCTTCCGGCGGACCTGCAGACCATGGTTAGGCAGGTGCGGGACCAGGGCAGGGCAGTGGCCAAACAGCAGCTTCAGACTGCTCTGGACATCGGAGACTCATGTGCCAGGTCAGTAGCGGCTGCAGTGGCTATGCGCCTTCGGGCATGGTTGAGGATATCCACCTTCACTTCGGATACCCAGCACAAGTTGGCGGATGTCCCTTTCCTGGGGACCGACCTCTTCAGCCCTGGGGTGGAAGGTCACCTGCAGAGGATCAAGAAGTCCAATGCTACCTTGGACTCGGTCTCATCCGCACAGAAGGACAAAGGCCGCAGACCACAGCCTAAGCTCTTTCGTCCCTCTGCGCCCGCGGCACGTCTGGCCCAGCAACGTCGGGGCCAGCAGGCACGAGCTTGGCATCCCAAACCCAAGCCCTCGGCTTCCTCCTCCAGGAAGCAGGGAGGTAAAGGCCCTGGAGGTCCCTCGGTCGGTCCCTCCTCCAAGCCTGCCCAGTGACAGGTTGAGGGGTGTCGCCCCCAACCCCGTCACCTCACCCCAGGTTCCCCGGGGGGCGGCTCCGCCACTTTCTTTCCGCCTGGTCTGTTATTACCACAGACCGGTGGGTGTTGGAAGTGGTCGGAAAGGGCCTGCCTCTGGAGTTCGAGCAGGCCCCGCCCTTCAGAGCCGTCGCACCTCGGGGGGCCTCGGGGTCCGCAGCCTCACTGTCGGCTCGCCGAGCCGACATCGCTCTCCTCCTCGAGAAGGAGGTGATCAGAGAGGTAGCAGACCCTCCCTCAGACCCGGGGTTTGTGTCCAGGTACTTCCTGGTTCCGAAACGGACGGGGGGCTGGCGCCCCATTCTCGACCTGCACGACCTAAACAAGTTCCTAAGGTCTCGGACCTTCAGGATGGTCACTCTGGCTCAGATAGTACCATCCTTGGAACGCGGCATGGTTCTGCTCTCTGGACCTGCAGGACGCGTTCTTTCACGTCCCTATCCGTCCGTCACATCAGAGATTCCTTCGCTTTCGAGTGGAGGGATCCCTTTTCTAGTTCCGAGCCATGCCCTTCGGCTTGTCTCCAGCTCCCAGGGTCTTCACCAAATTCATGGCAGTGGTGACAGCATTCCTGCGGCGCTGAGGGGTCCAGATGTACCCTTACTTGGACGACTGGCTAATAACAGCCCCCTCCAGGCAGGAGGTGGAGCGGTCCAGAGATCTGGCCCTCCAGGTTTGCTCTCAAGTAGGCCTTCTCACCAACGAGGCCAAGTTGGAACTCGAGCCGAAGCAGGGGATTCTTTTCATCAGGGCAGAGCTCGACTCTCTTCGAGCCAGAGCACAGCTCCCGGCGGACAGGGCCGAGGTTCTTTCCTCCTTTGCCCAGTCATTTCTGGTTGGGCAGTTGCGCCCTGCCCGGGACTTCCTGCGCCTCCTGGGTCTCATGGCGGCCTGTACCAGTGTGGTCCGCTGGGCCCGCTGGAACATGCGCCCCCTTCAATGGGGGCTGGCCAGCCAGTGGTCTCAACGCTGCAATCCATTGGACCAGCTAGTGACAGTGATCCAGGGGATGTGGAACGCTCTCCAGTGGTGGACCGTTCCAGTTCATCTGCAGGAGGGCATCCCATTTGTCTGCCCCGAGCCGACGGTCTCTCTATCGACCGATGCCTCTCTGATGGGTTGGGGTGCCCATCTTGGGGAACACCGAGCGCACGGCCTCTGGTCCCCGCGGGAGTCCCGATGCCACATCAACCTGCTGGAGCTCCGAGTGGTCCGCCTTGCTCTCACCGCCTTCTCTCCGTTTCTCCGGGTTCAAGTGGTCCGAGTCCAGACGGACAATACCACGACCATGTACTACCTGAACCGCCAGGGCGGGACGCGCTCCATGCTTCTATGCAAGGAAGCTCTCCGCATTTGGTCACTCGTGCGCAGCCTGGAGGCGGATCTCCTAGCCATTCACGTGGCAGGAGCCTCCAACACCCTGGCCGATGCCCTGAGCCAGATAGGGGCTGCATCTCACAGTGGTCTCTCCTGCGGAGGTAGTACAAGATCTGTTCTCCCACTGGGGCACACCTCAGGTGGACCTGTTTGCCTCCAGGAGGCAGGCTGAAGCTTGTTTCATGCCGCCCCCTCAGCAGGGCTCGCTGCAGGGGGATGCCTTCTTGAGGCTCTGGACCCCAGGCCTCTTTTACGCCTTTCCCCCATTTCCCTTGATTCACAAGGTGCTTCTCAAGGCAAGGAGGGACAAGGCGCAGGTGATTCTGATAGCCCCAGACTGGCCCCGCCAGTTCTGGTACCCAGATCTCCTCAGCCTCAGCTCCAGGCTCCCGAAGCAGCTTCCAGCTCGCCCGGACCTGCTCTCAGTCAATCAGGGGAAGGTGTTCCATCCGGACCTTCAATCTCTGCACCTGACGGCCTGGTTCCTGAGTGGCTAGAGTTCCAGGCCTTGGGTCTTTCCGACGAGGTCCTCAGTGTTGTTGAGCCGTCCCGTAAGGAGTCGACCAGAAAATGCTACGCCTTCAAATGGAAGAGATTCTCCATTTGGTGTCAGGGCAAGGGCTTGGACCCTTCCTCCTGTTCTGTGGCAAGCATTTTGGACTATTTATGGTCCCTTTCTAGTCAAGGGCTTAGGTCGGCGACCTAAAGGTGCACCTGGCAGCCATCTCTGCTTACCGGACGCAGGCCAGGAAGCAGTCGGTGGCGCAGGAAAAGGTGGTCGGGCGCTTTTTCAAAGGCCTTGATCACATTTCCCCTTCGGTGCGAGAACCTCCACCTCCGTGGGATTTACTGCTGGTACTGGCAAAGCTCATGGGCAAGCCATTGAACCAATGCACAGGTGTGATCTCTCTCACCTGTCGTGGAAGACCGCCTTCTTGGTGGCTATCACGTCAGCCAGAAGGATGGGAGAGCTCCAGGCGCTTTGCATCGAGTCTCCTTACCTGGTCTTCCACAGGGACAAGGTTGTCCTGCGCCCCCAACCGAAATTCCTTCCGAAGGTGGTGTCGGAGTTTCACCTTAACCAGGTGCTGACTCTGCCGGTGTTCTACCCCAGTCACACCTCGGAGGCCGAATATAGGCTCCATACTCTAGACCCTAGAAGGGCGCTCGCTTATTATAAGGAGCGCACGGCTGAAATTTGGGGAGAGGTTCGCCAGCTGTTTGTCACCTACGCTGAAGCTGCACCTGGCAGACCTGCAGCCAAGCGGACGATAGGCAGGTGGGTCACCTCCTGCATAGATCACTGCTATAAGTTGCCGGGCATGGAGCCTCCCAGAGGGATAAGAGCTCATTCTACCCGCCATACTGCTGCATCGGTGGCTGCTTCCAGGGACGTCCCTATCCAGGAAATCTGCAGGGCTGCTACCTGGAAGTCAGCACACACCTTTATTACCCATTACCACATCGACCTTGAGTCACGCCGGGATGCTGGTTTTGGGGCCTCGGTTTCAGTCCTTATTTCCCAAGTAAGTATTGGGGTGTCGCCTGCCTCCCTCCTCCCGGAGAACTGCTAGAGTCTGCCAATAAGTGTGGATGAACAACATATCCATGTCCCTAAGTATAGGTTACTCACCTGTAGCAGGAGTTCTAGGAATGGTATATGTTGTTCATCCCTGCATCTCCATCGATCTCCTGGCCGACGCACAACCTGAGCTTCCAGCGGCCAGATCTGGCGCCATGGGGCAGAGCCGAGTTTTACCACCCGGTGGAGGAGCCAGCTTGAAGACCTTCCGGCAAGATTTAAAGCGGCAAGGAACCTGCCAATAAGTGTGGATGAACAACATATACCATTCCTAGAACTCCTGTTACAGGTGAGTAACCTGTATTTTCACAATCGTCAGTCCTTTCAAGGCAAGGGCAGGGGAGGTTTTAATAAAAACCAAGCCCCCCCAGCCTCAAAAGAAAACACAACAGAAAGCACAAGGGCCCAAAGCGCCCAGTGCTGCCTTCTGAGTTTCTGGCCCAAGTTCCACCTCAGCTGCCCGAGTGGGACGTTTGCTCTGCGGTGGGAGGTCATCTAACTCAGTTCTGCAACCGGTGGAAGTCCATAACTTGGGACAAATGGGTCCTCCGGATAATCCATGAAGGGTATTCCCTCAGTCTTTCAGAGACCCCTCTGGATCGTCCCTCCAAACATCAGCCCAGGCTGTCAGTACTTCAGTCAGAGCTTCTCGCTTCTGAGATACAAGGCCTTCTGAACAACAGGGCAGTAGAAATAGATCCTCCTGGATATAAAGTCTCCACCGCTCATTCACACTAATGGGAACTGCGCCAGAGGCACTAGGACCCAGCAGGAGCAAACTTTTTGCTAGAGGGTTGGCGCCCGAGATGGAGCCGCGAAGAGCGGTACCGCGAGCCCCAGCTCATGTGGTAATGACTATCTTGGCATCGACCCTCCAACCACCTCAGTTCCTTTTTTCCCGCTGTCGAGTGCACTTCAGTGATGACGTCGCTTGCCCGCCAGGAGTCAAACTAGCAGCTTAGTTTTTCAGTTTTATTGTTTTGCAGTAATATTTCGAGTAAGTATTGCTTAGTTTATTTATTCTTGTTCAAAAAAGAAGTCTCAGCCTACATTGACGGAGTCGACCATGAGTGGGTCAGGTGACAGTAGGTAGACTTCGCATGAAAGCTGTTCAGTCAGCCGGGCAGGGTCCGGTCCGCCGCCTTCTCCGGGGGGGGGGGATCTGACAACGGACAGTCCAGTGCCCGAGGGGGTGGGCGGTCCCCTTGAAAGCATAAAAGTAACCGGTCGCACTCTCAGCACCATTTGGCCTCGAGCTCTTCTTCGGCCCACAGGTCGAGAAAGAGAAGGCCTCACTCGAGGTCTCCCTCTGATATGTCTGCGTGTAGACGGTCAGTTATTGGGGCAAGTTGCTGGTCTCCTCCTTCGGAGTCGCCGGTTTCTGTTTCTAGTCTTCGACATCAGAGCCCTACCCCGCCCTCTTGTAGGTCTTCAGATGAGCAGTTTCATCAGTGGGCTGCTCTTATGGAGCAGTGGGCTCGGAGGTTGGTCCAGCTGCCTGGCCCAGTCACTCGGGCCTTTGGGCTTATTGGGAGATCGGGTAGGGCGGTTGAGCCTCCCTAGTAGCGCAGTGCCATCTTCGGTACCGTTGACTCTGCGCTTCGGTGTGTTCCCCCCTCACAGGGCTGCGGCACAGGGTCCACACCGATGCTTCTATCTCCTGGTTTTCATCCTTCTTTCTCCTCAAATCCTGTTTTTTGGAGTCTTGGGATATTTTCAACGCCCTCGGCATCGATGGCACACTCGGCGCAGTTGATTTTTCTCGGCACCATGCACCTTGTCAGCGCCGTCCTCAGCGCCATGTGGCTTCTCGGCGCCGTCTGGCTTTTCAGCGCTATGTGACTTCTCGGCGCCGTGCGTTTCTTTGGCGCGAGACCTGTTAGGGCGTCATCCAGCCTTCAGGACTCCTCCTCTTTTAATTCTTTTCCTTCCTCATTTCCTTCTGAATTTCACTCCTTTCCTGTCCCTTCAGTCCCTCCTGGACTGTCAGGGGGATGACTTTGAGCCTGACGCAGACCTTAGGCTGATGATAATGTGGAAGGAACAGGATCTATTCCTGCTGCAGAGCCTGTGGTCGAGGACCTGTCTTTTAAGCCTCTGCTGAAAATCTTGAATTCCACTCTTTCTCTCTAAACTACAGATATCGATCCTGGGAAACTATTAAGACTCCAATACCTCCATGTTCCGGTGATTGCTATGGATTTGACTCCTCCCGGTACAGCCTTCCTTTGAGACGCTGTCTCAAATGGTATGTAATAATCCTGCTCTCATTCCTTCGGTGGCTAAGTCCATAGATAGGAAATATGCTGCTCCCAAGGATCGACCCATTTTGGTTCCCAAGCCTTTGCGGATCCTATTTTAGTCTTGGCAGAGAATGATAAGGTCATCCTTCCCCAGACTACTACAGCTCGACCTATTAACAAAGAATCTCGTAAGATAGGCACTTTGGGTAAGAGAGTCTTTACTGCTTCCACCCTAGGTATGCGTATTGCCAGCTACCAAGGCTATTTCTCTCAATATGAGTATATCCTTTGGCATTCACTTAAACAAATGGTTGAAGCTCTACCGGAGTTGGATACTAATTCAGAGCTTCTTCAAACTGTAACCAGGGGTATCGAGTCCAACAACAGCAGATTAAAGCAGCTATGCACGCCTTCAATACTGCCTCCCAAGCGGCGGTGGGCATTTGTACCCGCCGCCATTCCTGGCTGCGCACTTCAGGTTTCACGAATGATGCACAACAGGAGGTAATGGCGTTGCCTTTCGATGGTGTGTACCTCTTCGGCTATCAAGTAGAACAAGCTCTAGAGGTCACACAGAAGACTAGGTTAGCCATTAAATTGGCTCGACCTCCTCCCACTCGAGGGGGTGTTAACAAACACCAGTTTCATAACCATCAGTCCTTTCGAGGCAAAGGCAATGGAGGTTTTAGTAAAATCCAAGGCCCTCAGCCTCAAATGAAAACACAGCAGAAGGCGCAAGGAACCAAAGCGCCCAGTGCCGCCTTCTGAGATGTTGGCCCAAGTCCCACCTCAGCTGCCCGAGGGGGACTCTTCCTCAGTGGTGGGAGGTCATCTGACTCACTTCTACAATCAATGGAAGTCCATAACCTCAGACAAATGGATCCTCCGGATAATCCGCGAAGGGTATTCCCTCAGTCTTCTGGACACTCCTCCGGATCGTCTTCCCAGACGACAGCCCAGGTTGTCAGTTCTTCAGTCAGAACTGCTCACCTCCGAGATGCAAGGCCTTCTGAACAACAGGGCAGTGGAAGTAGTTCCGCTGGATCAGCGGAACACAGGGTTCTACTCCCATTACTTTCTGGTTCCAAAGAAAACAGGGGCAGAAAATTAAACAAATTCCGACCCAAAGAGAAATTCAGAATATCACTAGGAACCCTGTTACCTTTGCTTCATCAACACGACTGGTTAGCCTCCCTGGACATGCAGGATGCTTACCAGCACATTCCTATTCACCAGAAGCATTACAAATATCTAAGGTTTGTAGCTTATCAGTTCAGAGTCCTGCCCTTTGGGCTATCCTCGGCGCCGCAAGTTTTTACAAAGTGTTGTGCAATTCTCGCAGCGCATCTCAGGAAAATCAGAATACCAGTGTTCCCATATCTGGATGATTGGCTTCTAGCAAGTCCTTCCATGCAAGGAACTCTGGATGCTGTAGCCACGGCCTCGCACTTTCTCACGTCCGTAGGAGTCCTGCTGAACCTCAGAAAATTGCAGTTGCAGCCCTCCCAGAGGCTCCTTTTCATAGGAACTGTTCTGGCACCTCCTGTGCGAAAGCATTTCTTCCAGAGGACAGGAGGAGTGATATCCTTCAGATGGCCCGATACATCAGAGAGAGCAGCTCGGTGTCAGCTCTCTCAATGCAACGGATGCTAGGTCTCATGGCATCCTTGGTGTTCACTGTACTCCTAGTACGCCTCCACATGAGAACCTCTCAATGGATGCTCAATGGTCCCCGACCACGCACCCTCAGTCCTTTCTTATCAAAGTGACAGAACCTCTGAAGAAGTCACTCACCTGGTGGTCGCAGGAGGATAATCTTCTGGAAGGATACCCCTTTGCTTCTCTGGATCATCAGATTTCCATTACCATGGATGCGTCCCTGATGGGGTAGGGAGCTCACTGTCAGACTCTCCACACTCAAGGTACATGGACTTAGGACGAGTCCCAACTTCACATAAATGTCTTAGAAATGAGAGCCGTCCTTTATGCTGTCCAGGCTTTGAAGGACATTCTCTGTCACAAGAACATGCAGGGAAGCAATGAGAGTGTGGGAATGGTGCTTGGAGCACAAGGCTCTAATTCAGGCAGTCTACCTACCGGGAGTGCAGAACGAACTGGCAGACCGTCTCAGCAGATCAGAGACAGATCCTCACGAATGGTCCTTTGACTCAGCTGTAGCTCAGTCACTATTCACAGAGTAGGGAACTCCAGACCTGGACCTGTTTGCATCCCCACTCAACACAAAACTGCCTCTCCTCTGCTCCAGAAATCCAGGGTCTGGCATTTTCTGTCAGGATGCTTTCAGGCTGCGGTGGACAAAACTCTTTCTATACGCCTTTCCGCCTCTTTCTCTAATTCAGAAAGTACTTCTCAAATTCGAGTCCGAGGGGGACAAAATGACCCTCATTGCTCCCTTCTGGCCTTGACAGATATGGTTTCCACTACTCAACAGTATGTCGGGAACTCCTCCGAAACCGCTTCCCCTTCAGACGAACCTTCTGACTCAGGGGCCTGTGGTCCACCCCAGTCTGAGGTCAGTTCACCTTCATGCTTGGCTCCTGAAGAGATAGAAATGAACAGGCTCAACGTCTCTCGTAGGGTCTCCGATATTCTTCTGGTTGCACGCAAGCCAGCCACTAGGAAAACTTACACAGCCAAATGGGAGTGTTTTTCGCTCTGGTGTGCAAAATACTCTTTGAATCCTTTTTCCTGCTCACCAGATAAAGTTCTAGAGTACCTTTTAGACCTCTCAAATTCAGGCCTGCAATGCTGTACAGTTAAAGTGCACCTTTGTGCTATTTCGGCTTTTCATGAGCCAGTACTTGCTTTGTCACTGGCTCAGTTACCTGTGGTTAAGAGGTTTCTTAAGGGAATTCTGCATACCAGACCTCCTATAAGACGTCCGGTTGCAGCCTGGGACATTAATCTGGTGCTTGACATGCTCACTCGAAAACCCTTCGAGCCTCTGGCTACCTGTGAGTTGAAATTTCTCACCTGGAAGACTGCCTTCCTAGTGACCATTACCTCAGCCCGCAGGGTTTCTGAGATACATGCCTTGGTCACCGACCCTCCATATACTGTGTTTCATAAAGACAAAGTAGTTCCTAGAACCCATTCTAAGTTTCTCCCTAAGGTTGTTTCAGAATTCCATCTAAACCAACCTTTGGTCCTTCCTTCCTACTTTGCAAACTTCCAAAATGAAGGAGAGCATTCTCTTTATTCCTTGGATGTCAAAAGAGCTATGCGTTTCTGTCTAGATAGAACAAAAGACTTTGGCAAAGCTCACCAACTGTTTGTTTCCTTCAGCGAGGCCCGGCTGGGTCAGCCGGTCGCTATCAGATGTATTTCAGCATGGCTGGTGGCATGCCTTCGCCACTGTTATTTCATGGCGCAGGTTAAGCTGGAGGGCAGAGTATACGCTCACTCTACTAGAGCGGTTGCAGCGTCCCTAGCGGAAATCCGCAATGTGCCCATTGTAGATATTTGCAATGCGGCTACCTGGAGCTCAGTGCATACTTTTGTCAGACACTATGCCCTGGATGTCCATGCCAGACGACATCTTTCTTTTGGCAGAACCATCCTTAATGGACTCCTGTCCTAAAATTGTGAGCTTTTAGTCTCTCCTGCCGCTCTCTCGGGGGTTTATTAGCTCGGTACTCTCCCATTAGTGTGAATGAGTGGTGGAGACTTTATGTCCAGGAAGATATGGAAATTACATACCTACCGTAATTCTTGATCTTCTCGGATGAGTCTCCACCACTCATCCACACGTCCACCCTCGATCCCCCAAGCTCACCTTTGTTGTTGGTCTTCACTCCCTCAGTCTTAGGCTGTGAAGGCTTCTTTGTTGACACTTCTTCTACAGGTAGTCTGGACAATCTTATGTCCGTTTTTTGGTTAGGCTATCCTTCTAGGTTAGTTATGCTGCACCTCCTCGGAAAAAAAGATACTGAGGCGGTTGGTTGGTCTGTGCCGAGATAGTCATTACCACATGAGCTGGAGATTGCGGTGCCGCTCCTCGCAGCTCCATCTGTGGTGCCGACCCTCTAGCAAAAAGTTTGCTCCCGCTGGGTCCTAGTGCCTCTGGCGCAGTTCCCATTAGTGTGAATGAGTGGTGGAGACTCGTCAAAGAAGATCAAGAATTACGGTAGGTACGTAATTTCCATTTCTCCCGGATCAACGGAACACAGGGTTCTACTCCCATCATTTTCTAGACCCAAAGAAAACTGGGGGCATGCGCCCCATTTTGGACCTCAGAAAATTGAATAAATTTCTTCCCAAGGAAAAGTTCAAGATGATTTCGCTAGGAACCCCATTACCTTTGCTTCATCAACATGACTGGCTAGCTTTCCTGTACGTGCAGGATGCTTACCAGCATATTCCTGTTCACCCAAAGCATCATAAATACCTAAGATTTGTGGCTTTGGGCCAGCATTATCAGTTCAGAGTCCTGCCTTTTGGGCTATCCTTGGTGCTGCGAGTTTTTACAAAGTGTTGTGGAATTCTCGCAGCGCATCTCAGAAAGATCAGTATTCAAGTGTTCCCATATCTGGACGACTGGCTTCTAGCAAGCCCTTCCAGGCAAGGAACTCTAGACTCCGTAGCCACAGCCTTGGACTTTCTTACGTCCATGGGAGTCCTGCTAAATCTCAGGAAATTGCAATTGCAGTCCTCCCAGAAGCTCCTTTTCATAGGAACTCTTCTGAACACCTCCTGTGCGAAAGCTTTTCTACCAGAGGACAGATGGATCGATATCCTACAGATGGCCCGATACATCAGAGAGAACAGCTCGGTTCGAGCTATCTTGATGCAACAGATGCTCAGTCTAATGGCATCCTCTGTCTTCACTGTACCCCTAGCTCACCTCCCCATGAGAACCTCTCAATGGATGCTCAATAATCAGTGGTCCCCAACCACTCACCCTCAGTCCTTTCTCATCAAGGTGACAGAACCCCTGAAGAGGTCACTCACCTGGTGGTCGAAAGAGGACAATCTTCTGGAAGGGTATCCCTTTGCTCCCCTGGATCATCAGATTTCCATTACTACTGACTCGTTCTGATGGGGTGGGGAGCTCACCGTCAAAATCTCCACACCCAAGGTACGTTGACTCAAGACAAGTCCCAGCTTCACATAAATGTCCTTGAAATGAGAGCCGTCCTTTATGCAGTCCCGGCTTTGAAGGACATTCTCTGTCGCAAGAACATTCTCCTTCAAACGGACAACAAAGCAGTGATGTATTACATCAACAAGCAGGGTGGTGTACACTCTCACCCTTTATGCAGGGAAGCAATGAGAGTATGGGAATGGTGCCTAGAGCACAAGGTTCTAATTCAGGTGGCCTACCTGCTGGGAGTGCAGAACAAACTGGCAGGCTGTCTCAGCAGAACAGAGACAGATCCGCACAAGTGGTCTCTAGACTCAACCGTAGTTCAGTCACTATTCGCAGAGTGGGGAACTGCAGACCTGGACCTTTTTGCATCCTCACTCAACACAAAACTGCCTCTCTACTGCTCCAGAAATCCAGGGCCTGGCATTTTCTGTCAGGATGGGCAGACTAGGTGGGCCAAGCGGTCCTTATCTGCCGTCAAATTCTATGTTTCTAGGATGCATTCAGGCTGCAGTGGACAAGATGCTTTCTATACGCCTTTCATCCTCTTCCACTAATTCAGAGGGTACTTCTCAAATTCGAGTCCGAGGGGGACAAAATGATACTCATTGCTCCCTTCTGACCTCGACAGATATGGTTTCCTTTACTCAACAGTATGTCGGAAACCCCTCAGAAAGCGCTTCCCCTTCAGACGAATCTTCTGACCCAGGGGCCTGTGGTCCACCCCAATCTGAGATCGCTTCACCTTCACGCTTAGCTTCTGAAGAGATAGACATGAAAAGGTTCAATGTCTCTCACAGAGTTTCAGGTATTCTCTTGGCTGCGCGCAAGCCAGCCACTAGAAAAACTTACACAGCCAAATGGAAGCGTTTTTCTCTCTGGTGTGCAAAATCCTCTTTGAATCCTTTTTCCTGCCCACCAAATAAAGTTCTAGAGTACCTTTTAGACCTCTCAAATTCATTTCTACAATATTCTACAGTCAAAGTTCACCTTGTGCCATTTCAGCTTATCATGAGCCAGTACTTTCGTTGTCACTGGCTCAGTTACCAGTAGACAAGAGGTTTCTTAAGGGTATTCTGCATACCAGACCTCTTATCAGACGTCCAGTCGCAGTCTGGGACATTAATTTTGTACTAGACATGTCACTCGAAAGCCTTTCGAGCCTCTAGTTACCTGTGAGCTGAAATTTCTCACTTGGGAAAACGGCCTTCCTGGTGGCCATTACCTTGGCCTGCAGGGTCTCTGAAATACATGCTGTGGACACAGACCCTCCGTATACTGTGTTTCATAAGGACAAAGTAGTTCTTAGGACCCATCCTAAGTTTCTCCCTAAGGTTGTTTCAGAATTCCATCTAAACCAACCTTTAGTCCTACCTACTTACTTTGCGAACTTCCAAAATGAAGGAGAGCGTACCTTTCATTCTTTGGATGTCAAAAGAGCTCTGTGTTTCTATTTAGATAGAACAAAACAAATTCGCAAAGCTCAACAACTGTTTGTTTCCTTCAGCGAGACCCAGCTGGGTCAACCTGTCGCTATCAGATGCATTTCAGTATGACTGGTGGCATGCCTTCGCCACTGTTATTCCATGGCGCAGGTTAAACTGGAGGACAGAGTGTATGCTCGCTCTACTAGAGCAGTCGCAGCATCTTTGGCAGAAATCCGCAACGTGCCCATTGCAGATATTTGCAACGCAGCTGCCTGGAGTTCAGTGCATACTTTCGTCAAGGACTATGGATGTCCATGCCAGATGACATCTTTCTTTTGGCAGAATCATCCTTAATGGACTTCTGTCCTAAATTTGTGAGCTCTTGGTCTCTCTTGCCGCCCTCTCGGGGGGATTATTAGCTTGGTACTCTCCCATCAGTGTGAATGAGTGGTGGAGACTTTATGTCCAGGAAGATATGGAAATTACGTACAGTACCTACCGTAATTCTTGGATCTTCTTGGACAAAGTCTCCACCACTCATTCACACGCCCACCCACCATCCCCTGAGCTCACCTCCATTGCTGGTCTTCACTCGCTCAATCTTTAGGCTGTGAAGACTTCTATGTTGACCCTCCTTATACGGGTTGTCCGGACTATCTTATGTCCGGTTTTTGCTAGGCTATCCTTCTAGGTTAGTTGTGCTGCACCTCCTCGGAAAAAAAGATACTGAGGTGGGTGGAGGGTTGATGCCGAGATAATCAGTGCCACACGAGCCGAGGCTCGTGGCCCCGTTCCTCGCTGCTCCATCTCTGGCTTCGGCCCTGCTGCAGAAATTTTGCTCCTGCTGGGTCCTAGCACCTCCAGTGTAGATCCCATCAGTGTGACTGAGTGGTGGAGACTTCGTCCAAGAAGATCAAGAGTTACAGTAGGTACATAATTTCCATTTCCCTGCTCAGGGGCTTTGGTTTTAGCTTGGTTCTCTATCCCAGCAGTATGAATAAATGGTGAAGACTATATGTCCAAGAAGATGTGAAAATTACATACTCTCCGTAATTCTTGATCTTCTTAGAAACGTCTTCACCATTTATTCATACGCCTACCCATCATTCCCCATGCTCACTCAGTCTGTTTCTTGTCTTCATTCCCTCACTGGTTTTGGCTGTAAAGACATCGTTTAAATGGACCCTTCTCTTACAGGTTAGTCGGGCTGTCTTATGCCCTTGTTGGGACAGGTGTTTCTTACGATATGTTCTGCTGCAGCTCCTCGATTTAAAAAAAAAAAAAAAAAAAAATGAGGCGGTTGGAGGGTCGATGCTGAGGTACCCTACACAGGTGTGAGCCAGTCTTGCAGTGCCATGCATATGCAATCCTACCTCGGCACTGACCCTTCTGAAGATTTTTGGCTCCCCCAGGGTCCTGGCACATCTGGCTAGTAGGCCAGCAGTATGAATAAATGGTGAAGACTTGTCCAAGAAGATCAAGAATTACGGTGAGTACGTAATTCTCATTTACTGCTCTGGTCTTGGCCTGTTTTGCTTGCATATGGCGTTTTCTCTTTTTTTTTATAGCACACTGTTTATGCTTTTTTATATTTATATAGCTGAGACACTTATGAAACATGACAAAGAGATCCAAGTGGACCTGCAGGACCTGAGGTGCGAAACCTGCGGAAAGAGTGAAACCGAGGCAGACAAGGAAGAGAGACCTAGTCAAGGTAGACGGCTTTGATACTGAAACTAATTAGAAAGAATGGGCATACTCAGTTTGCCACTCTCCTTCACTGGGGAGGGTGGGCTGCAGATCTCACTGCAGTATTGCCACCTAGGTGACCACAGGTGGAAGGTACAGTCAGAGACAGCAGATGTGTTGAGAGCGGCGGACACCAGCCGAAGGCCAGAGCAAAGGCACATCTCACTGTGCCTTTGTCTCGTTGGCCCTCCTAGTGCACTAATGCCTGCAGTGAGTGGGACCAGAGAAAATCAGGAAATACCCCACAGTGGCACCAGTAGACGGGTACCAGTGCCGGTGTTCGGAGGAACCCAAGGAGGCAGGTCAAGGTGCACGCTCCGATGCAAGTCTGTGGAGGAGATAGGGGGACTCCTCTGCCCCAGCTGGGGGGTCATCCATAGTGCTCAGGGTCTAGAAGCAAGGGCACCCGTATGAGCTGGCGCGCCTCGGGGGAGCTCAGGACGCAGGGCTGTATTGGGGTCCATGAAGAGAGGGGCTACTGCGGAGGAGAAGGCGCATAGAGTGTAAAGTTAAAAAAAAAAAAAAAAAAAAAAAAAGCCTGGGAATGGTGAGATTGTGGGGGAAGCTGGGCTTTGCATGGACAGTGTAATCTGATGCAAAACTGTGCTTTTTTATTTTTCCAATTATTTTACAAACAAAAATGGCAGAACGTTTATAATACTTTCTTGTATCACTTTATAGGACAGCATTTCTCCTCAGTTTTGCATGAATTGGGTAAAGAGATGTAAGAATGGTGGTCCCATCTCTTTAATTACTGATCTTATCTGTGTCAGTCTTCACCATTCATCACCTTTGGCTTACTTTTGCGGAGTTGACAACACCTAACGGCCAACCCGTGGCGCCACGCGGTCGCGTGACTCAACCATCCGGGGAAGGGGGGCTCCGTGGGTCATGACCTCACGGGGCCTTCCCCCCGGATGTTGGAGTCACGCTGCTTCCTGGAGGTGATGACCGTTAGGTGTTGTCAACTCCGCCTCCTGCCAGTTCATCTCCCGCCATCGAGGTCACCTCATGGGAATCTCAGAAGAAGTTTTTCTAGAGGCCTACCTCTGCTGGTGAAGCCTTCAACCGCTACGCAGTTTTCTCGACACTGTGTCATGTTAATAGTTCAACTCCGAGTTATCCTGCTGGTTCTTTTCGCTCCACTTGACGTCACCTGGTAAGACTGTTTCTTATTTTATTTTGCTTTGTGACGTCGGGTCTTATTTTGGTGTTCTTTTTCCTGTAGGTCATGTCTCCGTCGAAGGGCAAGAAATCTTCCAAGACGGGACAGGCCCCCCGCATGCGGCCGTAAGTACTCCATCACCGATCAGCATGATCGTTGCCTCGCACGTCTTGGCCTGCTACACGACATGGATTCATGCGATGCCTGCTTCTCCATGGACCGTCGTGTCATCGAACAACGCGCGTGGGAAGTTGGAAGAGCTCCGCCGACCGGCACGCACTCTTCGGGCCAAGCCACAATCTCTCAGCCTTTCCTCCGGGTCCCCTCCCAGTTCTATACGGACTGCGGAGGAATGGGCTTCTGCTCCTAGTAGCCTCACCGTTGCAGAAGCCCCTTCCGCGGTGCAGGAGGCCCAGTCTGTCCCAGGCGGGAGGCACTGCGTTGGCAGTCGCCCCTTCAGGGGTGAAGGCTCCCCCTGGTGTCGTTTCCTTGGTCTGGAAGGCCTGGGTCAGTGCCGTCTGTCGGCACTGTCTTGGGCCTTGTCACCGTGGGCCCTGATGGTGCTGTCATTGGCTCCAGTCTGTCGCTCACCACCGTCTCTGCTGTCAGCACCGTTTGCAGTGCAGACGGCGCCGTGGGAGGCTCTACGGCGCCGTCCTTTACTTTTTCTTGCCCCAGCGCCGTTTACGGCAGGATTTTCCTGGACTAAGTCTCCATCACTCATTCGCACTAGTGGGATGGCGCCAGAGGTGCTAGGACCAAGCTGGAGCCTAACATTTTCTGAAGGGTCGGCTCCGAGACTGGACCACGCATGCGCGGCACCACGAGACTCTCAGCATCGACCCTCCAACCACCTCAGTTCCTTTTCTCCCTCCATCGAGTGCGCTTGGATGTCAACGTCGCTCGTCTGCCGGAGTCTAAGTTTTCGTCTATACGACAGCAGTTTTTAACATTTAATTTAATATTTTAAGTAGTAATTTCTAATTTTACGAACAAGAAGAAGAAAAAGAAATTCTTTCCTGCCATCAACAGAGTCGTCCATAGACAGTAGCGGTGATGGTAGGAGGACTTCGTTTGAAAGTTTTTGTGGCAGAGGGGCTGTGTCCGGTCCGCCGCCCTTAATTAACAGGGGGGAGGGGGGATCCTACTATGGACAGTCCCGTGCTCGGAGGGGGGTAGGACAGTCCTCAGAATCACAGATCTAGTGGTTCTGGGGATCCGGCTCCGCTTAACCTCAAGCTCCTCTTCCTTGTTGGGGGAAGAAGAATCGGTGCCACTTGAGGTTGCCCGTTGGTATGTCTGCACGAGGATTGTTCATCGGGAGGGGCGATGGGCCTGAACCGACTTTGGTGGGTTCCTCTTGGCCCCACTCCTAACGGCTGCATTCTCGACTCAGAGCTCCATTTCTGTCCTCGTTGGAGCTCCGGTGGGCAGTTTCACCTCTGGTACGCTCCTATGGAGCAGGGGGTTTGGCTTTCCAGTTTTTCCTGGCTCTGTTCCTGATTTTGGGACCTCCGGGCCTCGGAGCTGTTGGACCGGAGCCGGGTCGATTGTATCACAAATGGCGAGGGGCCCTCTTGGTGCCTTTGCCATTGTGTTGACCCCTTGTGCCTACCCTCCTCTGCCTTTTCCATGCAGGGGCCGGCACGGGCACCACCTTTTCCCTTCTAAGGATTTCCATTGGCATTTTCGTTCGGTGCCTTGGTCGGCGCCGTGCCTTAGTGGGTTGGCACCATCGCTCTGTGCGGTGCCATGGGTGCTATTGTTGCTGCCATTGGTTGTTGGTGCTGTCAGTGGTGCCGCGGTTATCTGGGTGGTGCCATGCACCCAAGGGTGGTGCCGGGAGCACCTGTGGGTGCCGCGGGTGGTGCCGTGAGTGCACATGGGTGGCACCACAGGTGCCCATGGGTACTACTGGTGCCCTTGGGTGCCATTCTTGCCATGGGTGTCATGGGTACCATGCTGCCATGGTACCATCGGTATCAGGGGTGCCCTCAGGTGTCATTGCTACATGGGTGCTGGGGGGGCCCGCGGGTACTGCTGTGGCTGTCCTCGGGTATCGCCCAGTTTGGCATAAGCACTGCTTGGTGCCCTCCTGTGCCACGAGTGATGCTGGTGCCCACGGGTGCTAGTGGGTGCTGTATTGCAGAATTAGTGACACATTTTTCCTTTTTGGACTTCCTTTCCACAGAACTTGTGGCGGGATGTTTATCGCAGAATGAACTCCTGTTCTGCGGATTATTTTTTCCACACATCTTAGTGAGTGGCGGTCTGTGTGGGATCTTGTCATCCAACGGTTTTCTGCTGATAGAACTCTGCTTTACTGCTCTGCCAGCGGAATCTCATTCTGTTCAGCACTTTCTCGGCTCCCTACATGGTACCAAGCTCCTAGACATCCTTCCTGATGGCGGAGTCTCTAGTGGCTCTGACCTAGACCTCTCTTGGAGGTTCTTCTAGGGTAGAAGTGCATCTAGATGGGTCTTTCCCTGTCCTTCTGGTCAGTAATACAGAGGACAACTCATTTTTTATACTGAAGGGCACATCCTCTCTATCATCAGAGTCCATGATTGAAAATCTTTTCAGTAGTTCCTCAGTAATGGGGTCCACTATAGTATTTCACACTGCGTCTATGGACCATACACTTCTGCGTCTAGACTTTTTCAATCGTTAAGACAGTTACACTCTGTGGAACATTCTAATTTAATGGTTGGGAGCTGCTCTGGCTCTTCCGCTCCTTTGATAGGGGTATATAGCCCCCTTGTGATATTGCCCCTTTGGTGGCTTCTTCAGCACAGGTGGTTAACATCTCTCCAGCTGTGATTATTAGTCCGGTCATGATTTCGGTATGGATGCTCAGACGACTCCTGCGCTCATCTCCAGAGTATGGTAAAGAGTACCTGACTGCTTCTTCCCCTAGGGGGAGTCCTGTCCGGTGGCGGTATGGGTCATCTCTTTCTCTGAGAGATTTTTCTCATTCAGAGACATTTCCTAGACGTAGACGACTGCCCAGTCTGTTAATTCCCCTTTCTGTTTATCAGGCTTTCTTCTCTTGAGGAGAGCCTTGCAGCAACAAAAGTGACTCTTCACCAGTCGGAACTCAGGTTCCTTCTTACTTGCTTGCTTAACTTAACAGGCGATTTTCTCCTTCTTAACGGAAAGTCAAGTGAGTCTTTTTCTGAGGTAGCTTCTCAAATATTCACACCTTCGGTTCCTGCGCACTGGTCCATGCCAGTCGCTCACGAGGCTATCCTCTTCAAGTGCGTGATGGAGTTATGATGTTTGTTTTTCGGCAAACAAACTAGAATTCTTTCCTACTCTCTTCATGGAGGCCAGAGTGGGTAGTGCCTCACCGCATTGAGTCACTGCCTCTTTCAGTCACTTCAACAAATGGGTTAACCCTAACTTGGTCCTGCTGTGTCCCTCCTCGATGCTCATCTGCCTCTATTTGCCTTAGAAATCCAGCCCCTGTTTTTTTTGTTTTGTTTTTTCTTTCAGAATGTTTTTTTCTGCAGTGGACACATCCTCCTATACACTTTTTCCTTTCTTCCCTGAGTGACTACTACTACAGTTGTACACACAGGGGCAGGAGGATTCTTTTTGGGATATGCAGTGTGTAGGATCTGGTTCTATTTATTTATTTAGTTTTTGTTGACTGGGTAAGTGCACTAGACAAATCCTGCCTATTTTCAGGCACGACCCGGTGGAGGGGGATGCAGATGAATGCCAACTGACTTTTAACCAGATTAAGCTGTTGGTCGTATTTTCAGTGAATGAGGGAAATTTGGCCAGGACACCGGGGAAATTCCCCTACTCTTTTCAATAAGTGCCATGGGATCTTTAACATCCACCTGAACTACCACTAATCCAGGCAGATGGGACCTCGGTTTAATGTCTCATCCGAAAGACAGCACCTCAGAAGTGCAGCACCCATCTCATGCTGCACTACAGTGTCAGTACTGGGATATTAACCTAAGTGCCAGATGTGGGAACTGAACCCACAGCCCTCTGATCTCCTGGCCTCAAAGGCAAGTGTGCTACCTACTGAGCCATTGACACTGCAAGACCTACTAGTCCACCACGAGAGGCTTCTAAGTCGTGCTTGGCCTTCCATCAGGAAGGCTCCTGTAACTAAGTGGAGACCATTCTCCTTAATAGGCTAACCCCCCCGGACCCCCTTGCTCACCAAGTAAGGGGTTCAAGTGCTCCTGGACCGGTTGTTTACAGGTCAGCCATACTTGATAGTGGGGGTTTCCATCTGCACTTTCCGGTCTACCCTGAACCAGTAGACTTTACCTCCGACTCTTTCAGTTCCTGAGGTCCCTTTTACGTTACATTAGTACTTGTCTTTGACACTATTAGTTTTGGTCCTAGATCAAATTGTGAGGCCAGGTTCTTGCCACTGTCCTAGAGTGGTTGTGGCTTCCTGGCAGACTTTCTTTTTGTGTCCATTGCAGTCATCTGCAAAGTGGTGAGTTACAACTCAAGCACTTATCTTGAAGGCACTATGTTCTAGTTGCTCTTTACAAGACATCTCTTTTTATTAGCAGGACAGTCCTTCGCTGTCCTTTCTGAGTGAACCCTATCTCCTACCACCCCACTCAAGGTTGTTGTTTTCAGCTCGGTACTCTCCCACTAGTGTGAATGAGTAATGGAGACTTAGTCCAGGAAGACATGGAAATTACGTGCTTACCGTAATTATTGATCTTCTTGGACAGTCTCCATCACTCATTCACTCGCCCACCCACTATCCCCTGGGTTCACTCGTTTTCTTTCCTGGTCTTCATGGTCCTGTGCTTCAGACTGTGAAGACATTGTTCTTTGACCTTTCTTGCAAAGGCCATCTGGGCCCTCTCAGGCCCAGAAACTCAGGATGAGTTATTCTCATTAGTTACGCTACACCTCCTTGGTCGAAAAGATACTGAGGCGGTTGGAGGGTTGATGCCGAGATGGCCTACACAGGCGCAAGCTAGTCTTGCAGTGCCGTGCATGCATGGTCCTTTCTCGGCACCAACCCTTCAGAAAATTTTAGGCTCCCGCTTGGTCCTAACTCCTTTGGCACTATTCCACTAGTGTGAATGAGTGATGGAGACTGTCCAAGAAGATCAATAATTACGGTAAGTACTCGATTTCCATTTTTTCAACCTCCCCCTGAGCAGCCAGCCTCTGAACCTTTGAGGTCCTCCAATTCTTCATCCTCCTCTTCAGGAGGAGAGGAATCTTCTGTCCACATCTCTCTGGCTGCTGATCTCGCAAAGTATCAGCGTTTCCCGTGAGGATGTTGGAGGACTTGCATATCACCCCACCCACTCAGCACAATCGGGCATCCGGCCGGCGTTTTGGGCGTTCACTGCGGACACTCTTGAAGTTACTGGTCCACTCCCTTTGGGAGGCATCAATGCACTTCTGGCAGAGACCCTTTTCTGGAGTCCCAGCCTCTAGGGATCTCCATGAGTAGTGTGCCCCGAGTCTCCAGGTAATCTGTCTCACCCAGCTCAGGACTGGCACTGGATACTCCCATAGATGCGTGCCTTCACCATGACTGTCCCCCAGATGCAGACTCCATGGATTTAGACTTCTGGGGTATATCTGCACATCAGGCCCATTACGCTATCTATGAGAGGTTCCTGTGGTTCAGGCTAGGTCAGCTCCTAGCCTCGATACCTGATATGGAGGTAACCAGAAAAGCCATTGCACACACTGCATGTGGCCTGGATCTAGCAAGGCACCATGAGGGGGCATCTCACGATGCCAGCGAGGTTGCTTCCAGGGTCGTAGGGACAGCGATCTGCACTAGACTTTCGGTATGGCTGCGTCTCTCCCGGTTGTCACCCATGGCCCGGCATAAGGTGATCACCTACGCCTACCAGAGAACCCACCTCTTCTCCCGTAGGGTGAGACAGCGTCTGTCGGGGTAGCCTCCTACCTTCTCGGGGGGGGGGGGGGCCTGTCTCACTCTTCCCAGTCTCGGGCCTCTCCAGATCTGTGAAGTTTCTCTCTCTCTCTCGTTGTGCCACCCACTGAGAGCTAAGGGACTCCGTCGTTTAGGGCCCCCTTCAGGGGGCTCGGTACTCATCCAAAGGTGATGAATGGTGAAGACTGACACAGATAAGATATGAAAATTACGTACCTACTGTAATTCTGATCTTTCTGTGCATCTTCACCATTCATCACAATCCCACCCTCCATCCCCTGGGGCCTCAGTCTCGGTCCCCCTCCTCTATGTGCCTCCGTTTCTCCCCTTCCTTTCCTTGGTCAGGGCGCGGGGCAACCTTGGGCATATAGGGGGATGTTTTTCTTACAAGGGGGAGAGTGATCAGAATAGGGGACACTTCTCCCCAGTGCCTCGGCTCCACCCCTGTGGGGTTGGGGATGATGGTTGCCCTCTCTTTGGTTCTCTCTCCCTCTTTTCCCCATCAGTTTTTTCCTTTGGTTTTGTTGTCTAAAAGACAACCCTAAAAATTAATTTAAGGAACTAGTGTTTCTAACCCCAGTAATGCTCAGAATATTCCTAACTTTATGCAGTAAGCCTGGAGGGTTGGACTGCCCGGAGAGATAGAACACGTGCAAATGATGGAACACTTTGCACGTGAGCATCTTTCAAACACTGCCTCTACCAACTCCCTGTGTTCTAAACCTCTTCTGATTTTTCTCTTCGCCTGAAGAGACTGGTCGCTTAGAGTTTATTCCGTCCATTTCTCCTGTGTGAAGAAAACTACTAAAAATCTACTATAAGTATATTTTTCTTTTCAGTTACTGCCTCTTCTTATTGTTTAGTGATATTTACCTAGTTTATGTTTACATTTTTTTGTTTTCCCGGTTCCTCTCGGTTTGGTATAATCGTGGGGGAACCGGGTTAGTTTCCTTTAAATTCGGGGTTCTCTGAATAAAGAATCACCTTAGTTTTACTTTAAAACTTGTTTTTATATTATTGTTTATAGCCGATAGTTCTCGGTTACCTAAACTGCTGACCCGGTTCCAGACCGCTACATCGGTTCTGTTTCTCCGGTTCTTTTTCGGTTCTGGAACCAATTGTTTAAAAAAAAAAAAAAAACTTTTTTCCTTCGCAGTTGGACTTTCTATTATTTTAAACATCATGTCTGAGAAACCCAAGAAGCGAACCAGTGAACCCAGTTTCAAAAATTGTTCCCAGTGTGGGGAAGTGTTTGCTAAAGCAGACAAACACTCTATATGTGCTATATGTTTAGGTTTTGATCATCTTAAGGAGGAATGTGAGATTTGTAAGTCATTCCCAGACAAAACCTTAGAGAAACGGCTTGAAAGGCTTAAGAAAATGTCTGCTAGGGGTCCCTCTGGTTCTTACCAGCCGATACCCCTGGAATCTGTGGTTGAACCCACACCTGTATCCGTGCCTGCCCCTGACATGGGTGAAAAGGGCACAAAACGTTCTAATGAACCGGCTGACTCCCTGGTTCCTTCAAAAGAAAAGCAAAAAGCTTAAGCACACAGAACCCCCTACTATTAAACCGGGGACTTCTGTGCCTGCTATGCCTGCACCAACAGCCCAAGAGATTGCTCAGGCCTTCAAAATTATACAATCACTACAGGCAATATTCCCTCCTCAGCAGCCTCCTGACCCTTCTCTGGGTTCCCAAGCTGGCAGTATTGTGCATCCTACCCCTCACGAAGGAGGGGATCCCTTTAATGATGATGATGAATATAGTGATGATGAGGGACCAATCGATCCAGAAGTGTCCCCTGAACAGGACTTTGCTTCACCTCCAAGGGTGACTGAGAATTTTCCATCCCATTTTACTTTTATCAGGAGGATGGCAGATGCCCTTGACATCTCCACCACTGAACAAGTCGAGGATGAAGAGGAGGTAGAGTATTTGGAGATGCTGGGACTGACACCGACTAAAGCTCTACTCCTACCAGTGTATAAGTTCTGTAAGAAGGATGCCTTAAAGATTCTTCAGACACCAAACTCCACACCTCCCATAGATAGGAGGATGGATAAAAAATACCAATTGGAGAGAGAGGGAGCAGATTTTCTCTTCTCCCATCCAGATAATCGGGGGGTAATTCAGCAAGCTGCTTGCGATAAAGCCAATGTCCCACTGTCCTCACATCCTATGGACAACAACTCTAGAAAAATTGCCAGCATGGCCAAAAAAGGGTACCTGTTAGCCTCCCTGGCTATGCGTCAGGCTACCTTCCAGGCTAATGCTGCCCAGTACCAGAAGTCACTGTGGCAGTCAGTCCTAGCTATGTCCCAGAAAGCTCCCTCTCCCTTGTCAGATGACCTGGCTGAAACTGCCAGGTTTGGGTTAGAGGCAGCTAAGTATCAATTCCAGATGACTGCTGACACCAGTGACACTGCAGCCAGATGGATGGCAAATATGGTGGCACAGAGTAGGTTTGCATGGCTTAGGGCCACAAATCTCACTCAAGATGCCCAATTTAATGCCTTGGATTTTCCTCTGGAAGGAAACTCTCTTTGGGGAGTCCACTGTGGCATATATGAAGAAGGTGGATGAGTAGAAGGCCATTTACAAAAGCAACTGTGCTAGGGAGAGAGCTTTCCCATCCACCAGGCTTTATGGAAGGGGAGGCTGGGGCAGGTCTTTTTATACCAGGCCTTTCTTCCAGCCAGTGGCCTTACCCCAGTACCAGCAGTATCCATAGCAGGGATGCTCCAGGGGCAGGAGAAGGAGGAGATCGAGGGGAGGATCCCAAACTCAGTCTCAGCCGCAGTCAAAACAGATCCCATAAACTGCAGGCCACTTCCTCCCTTCCAGTCGGAGGCAGACTATCTCACTTCCTCCATGCCTAGTTAAGAATCACCACAGACAAGTGGGTTCTGGAGGTAGTAGGTCAAAGTCTGTCCCTGGAATTCAAATCCCTTCCTCCACAGAAAATCAGTGTTTCTAGGGACGTGGATATGTTGTTCAAGCCGCACTTACTGGCAGGTTCCTTGCCGCTTTAAATCTTGCCATAAGGTCTTCATGCTGGCTTCTCCCACCCACCCGGGTGTTAAAACTCTCGGCTTCGCCCCATGACGCCAGATCTTTCTTACCGCTTGGAAGCTCTGGTTCCCTCTTTTGCACTCTGCGTTTTAGGCCTGGATCCAAACTCTTCGGTTAATCCGAAACTTATTTTAAAATTTACATGATTTCGGTCTTTATCTTCCCTTGCGGCTGTGATGGACAAATCGACTCCCGGATTCTGTCGGTGCCCCTTGGGGCAGAAGGTGTCCCGGACCGATCCGCACTCCATGTGCGTTTATTGCCTTGGACTCGGCCATGACTCACAGGCTTGTGAGTTGTGCAAATCCTTTTCGGCTTCGGTCTTGGAGGAATGTGCTGCCCGATTGCTGTTGGGGCGACCCGAGAAACGTTATCCTCCGGTTAAGTCGAAGGAGCCCCGTTGGGCGGTGTCCCCGGCGGCAGGCTCGACTGAACAGCTGGAGCAGATGATCGCCCTCGAGGAAGAGGCAGGCCAGGCCGCATCATCATCATCATCCTCCTCGATCGTGGCATTTATCCTGCTCTCCTTGGGCTCCTCCTACACAGCTTCTTTCAAGGAGCTTTGCCAGTCCTTCTCCACCAAAGGAGAAGGGCCTTCGGGACATTCCTCTCTGTCCAAAAAGAAGGACCCCAAAGGTAAGTCCCACCATCGACGTTCGTGGGAGCAGGAGAGGTCCCCTTCCCCTGATAGTCGACACTCGACTTCGGTCAAGGTTGCAGCTAAGGCTGCTGGCTTCACGGTGTCCCATTCAGGTCAGCCGGCTGAGACACCCATTGACGCTGTCGAGATTTTTCTCGACCCGTCAGACGGGCTGTCGACCGGAGAAGCTGACAACCCTTCTTCACCGGTTCCCCTAGTGGAAACTGAGGACTTGCCTGTGCCTCCTGTGCCAGAGTCCCGGTTAGGTCCCTGAACCCGAGGGAGGCGGGTTTCCCCGCCTCTCAGACCCACTGGCATCACCGAGGTCTCTGTTTGGACCTCTTCCGGTCCAGCTGATCCCGCCGACATCAGCTGTCGGTCTCACACCGTGGCGGCGGCCCTCATCCTCTTGAAGGATAGGCTCCAGCGCAAGTGTGGCTCACGAGGATCTAATGTGGCAGCAGCTCCTGTGACGGGAATAAGCCGATTCCGTCGCCTTCCCCGGCCGTTAAGTGGCTGTCACCGGTGCAGCTGAAACAACCCCTCGTTGTGGTTGAGGAGCCGAAGGCGGCTGCGCCACCCATTGTGGTGGAACTTCCGCCTCCACAACCGAAGACTGGGGCCCCGACCAAGGATTCTCAGTCAGGTCAGGGTTTGCCCCATAGGTTGTCTGTCACCCTCACTTCTGATCGACCTCGGCTGGTGAAGGGTGGCTCAGGCACTCGGCAGCTGTTCGCAGACTCCTCAGAGTCTGATGACGACGACTCCTTGTTCTCCAGGCCGCTTGACTTGGAGTCCACTGGGGGTCAGTAGGTGGACAAGAGCCCATCCTCGTTTCCTGGAATGCTTTGGCTCATCTCAGAATCCACTGGGATGAAGCTTGAACCCGTTTCAAAACAGGTCAAGTATCCACTCACGGAGATACTGGACCAAGGGGATTCCCCCATGGAGGCCTTTCCGGTGGCCAAAGCCATTGTTGGCCCAGCCCTGGAGCTATGGCAGTGGCCAACTTCTTGTCCAGCACCTTCGGCCAGGATGGCTCGGAAGTATGCAGTTCCCACCGGTTCACTCTCCGGTTTCTCAGAGCACCCTTCTGCACAGGGGCTCGTGACTGACAGCGTTTTCCGGCGTTCCGGGAATGCTCGGGACGTGTACAAACCTCCCGACAAGGAGTCCAAGAAGTTGGACTACTCTGAGCGGAAAGTTTATGCTGCTTCCTCCCTAGGCCTTCATCAGGCCAGCTCGGCAATCCTGATGGCACACTTTTCACATGCCCTTTTGGGCTCCCTGGATGAGGTGATTCCTCATCTCCCGGCTGACCTCCAAACTACAATCAAGCAGGTGCGAGATCAGGGAAGGGAGGTGGCCAAACAGCAGCTCCAGACTTCCCTGGACATTGCTGACTCGTGTGCCCAGTCAGTAGCAGCCACAGTGGCCTTGCGCCGCAGAGCTTAGCTGCGGATCTCCACCTTCACGGCAGATACCCAGCACAAGCTGGCAGACGTTCCCTTCCTGGGTACTGACTTGTTCGGTCCCGGGGTTGAGGGGCATCTTCAGTGGCTCGAGAAGTCCAGTGCCACCTTGGACTCGGTCACGTCTGCCCAGAAGGACAAAGGCCACCAGCAGCAGCTTAAGCCCTTTCGTCCTTCAGCCCCTGCCGCACGTCCAGCCCAGCAACACCAGCATCAGGGCCAGGAGGCTCGCACTTGGCACCCCAAAGCCAAGCCTGCTGCTTCCTCCAACAGAAAGCTGGGAGGGAAAGGTCTAGGAGGCTCATCAGCCAGTCCTTCCTCCAAGCCTGCTCAGTGAGGGGTTGAGGGGTGTTGGCCCCAACCTTGTCACTCCTCCCCGGGTTCCCCCGTTGGGGGACGGCTCCACCACTTTTTCCGCCTGGTCCGATATCACCATGGACCGCTGGGTGCTGGAAGTGGTAGGCAGTGGTTTGCCTCTGGAATTCGAGCAGTCCCCACCCTATCGAGCCGTCGCCCCACGGAGGGCTATGGGGTCCGCAGCCTCTCTGTTGGCCCGTCGAGCCGACATTGCCCTGCTCCTCCAGAAATAGGTGATCAGGGAGGTGGCGGATCCTCCATCAGACCCAGGATTTGTGTCCAGGTACTTCCTGGTCCTAAAACGGAATGGGGGCTGGTGCCCCATTCTAGACCTGCAAGACCTGAACAAGTTCCTAAGGTCTCGAACCTTCAGGATGGTCACTCTGGCTCAGATCATCCCATCCTTGGAACGAGGTGTGTGGTTCTGTTCTCTGGACCTTCAGGATGCCTTCTTTCACGTCCTAATCTGTCCGTCCCACTAGCGATTCAGAGCGGAGGGATCCCTTTTCGAGTTCTGGGCCATGCCCTTCAGCCTCTTTCCAGCTCCCAGGATCTTCACCAAATGCGTGGCAATGTTGACAGCATTCCTGCGGCGCCGAAGGGTCCGGGTGTACCCTTACCTGAATGACTGGCTGATTGCAGCCTCCTCCAAGCCGGAGGTGGAGCGGTCCAGGGATCTGGCTGCTCCCAGATTGGCCTCCTCATCACCGAGGCCAAATTGGAACTTGTGCCAACGCAGGTGATTCAGTTCATTGGGGCAGAGCTCGACTCTCTTCGAGCCAGAGCACGGCTCCCGGCGGACAGGGTTGAGGTTCTTTCCTCCTTTGCCCAATCATTTCTGGTTGGGCAGTTGCGCCCTGCCCAGGACTTCCTGGGCCTCATGGTGGCCTGTACCAGTGTGGTCCGTTGGGACCGCTGGCACATGCGTCCCCTGCAGTCGGTACTGGCCCACCAATGGTCACAGCACTCCAGTCCTCCGGACCAGCCAGAGATAATGACCCAGGAGATGGGGAACGCTCTCCAGTGGTGGATCGTTCTGGCTCATCTGAAGGAGGGTATCCTATTTGTCCGCCCAGAACCGACGGTCACTCTAACGACCGACACCTCTCTGATGGGTTGGGGTGCCCATCGGGGGGAGCTCAGAGCGCATGGCCTCTGGCCCCTCAGGAGTCTCTCTGCCACATCAACCTGCTGGAGCTTTGAGCGATCCGACTAGCCCTCACTGCCTTCACTCTGTTTGTACGGAGTCAAGTGGTCCAGGTCCAAACGGACAACACCACGACCATGTACTACCTAAACCGACAGGGTGGGATGCACTCCTTGCCTCTGTGCAAGGAGGCTCTCCGCACTTGGTCTCTCGTGAGCAGACTGGAGGCGGATCTCCCAGCCATCCATCTGGCAGGAGCCTCCAACACTCTGGCCGATGCCCTAAGCCAGATAGGTGCTGCATCTCACGAGTGTTCTCTCCTGCCGGAGGTAGTACAAGATCTGTTCTCTCACTGGGGCACCCCTCAGGTGGACCTGTTTGCCTCCAGGGAGAATGCGAAGCTGAGGCTGTTTCACGCCCGCCCCCTCCTCAGCAGGGCTCGCTGCAGGGGGGTGCCTTCTTGAAGCCATGAACCCCGGGCCTCTTCTGCACCTCCCCACCATCCCCATTGATCCACATGGGGCCTCTCAAGGTGAAGAGGGACCAGGTGCAGGTTATTCTGGTAGCCCCATACTGGCCCCATCAGTTCTGGTATCCAGATCTCCGCAGCCTCAGCTCCAGGCTCCCGAGGCGGCTTCCAGCCCGCCCAGACCTGCTCTCAGTCAACAAGGGGAAGGTACTCCATCCGGACCTTCAATCCCTGCACTTGACGGCCTGGTTCCTGAGTGGCTAGAGTTCCAGGCCTTGGGTCTTTCCGATGAGGTCCTCAGCGTTGTTGAGGCATCCCGTAAGGAGTCAACCAGAAAATGCTATGCCTTCAAATGGAAGAGATTCTCCATTTGGTGTCAGGGCAAGGGGTTGGACCCTTCCTCCTGTTCATTGGCTAGCATTCTGGACTACCTGTGGTCCCTTTCTCAGCTAGGGCTTCGGTTGACGACCCTTAAGGTGCACCTAGCAGCCATCTCTGCTTACCGGGCACAGGCCGGAAAGCAGTCGGTGGCACAGGAGAAGGTGGTCGGGCGCTTTTTAAAAGGCCTTGATCACATATCTGTTGCGAGAACCTCCACCTCCGTGGGATCTACTGCTGGTATTGACTAAGCTCATGGGAAGCCATTCGAACCGATGCACAGGTGTGACATCTCTCACTTGTCGTGGAAGACCACCTTCTTGGTGGCTATTACGTCAGCCAGAAGGATGGGAGAGCTCCAGGCGCTTTCCATCTAGTCTCCTTATCTGGTCTTCCACAGGGACAAGGCTGTCCTGCGCCCCCAACCGAAATTCCTTCTGAAGATGGTGTTGGAGTTTCACCTTAACCAGGTGTTGATTCTGCCAGTGTTCTACACCCCAATCACACCTTGGAGGCCGAACATAGGCTCCATACTCTGGACCCTAGAAGAGTGCTCTCTTATTATAAGGAGTGGACGGCTGAAGTTCGGGGAGAGGTTCGCCAGCTGTTTGTCACCTACGCTGAAGCCGCACCTGGCAGACCTGCAGCCAAGCGGACGATAGGCAGGTGGGTCACGTCCTGCATAGATCTCTGCTATAGGTTGGCGGGCATGGGGCCTCCCAAAGGGAGAAGAGCTCATTCTACCCGCCATACTACTGCTTCGATGGCTGCTTCCAGGGACGTCCCTGTCCAGGAAATCTGCAGGGCTGCTACATGGAAGTTAGCACACACCTTTATTACCGCATCGACCTAGAGTCACGCCGGGATGCTGGTTTTGGGACCTCGGTTCTCCAGTCCTTATTCCCTAAGTAGGGGGTGCCTCCCTCCTCCCGGAAAACTGCTAAGTCTGCCAGACAGTGTGGATTGAACAACATATCCACGTCCCTAGAAATACAGGTTACTCACCTGTAACAGGAGTTCTAGGAGTGGTATATGTTGTTTATCCACACGACCCACCCGACCTCCCCAAGCCACGCGCAACCTGGCTTCCAGCGGGCTAGATCTGGCTACGCCTTGGGCGAAGCCGAGAGTTTTACCACCCGGGTGGGTGGGAGGAGCCAGCTTGAAGACTTCGGCAAGATCTAAAGCGGCAAGGAACCTGCCAATAAGTGTGGATGAACAACATATACCACTCCTAGAACTCCTGTTACAGGTGAGTAACCTGTACTGTATTTTCTTTACTTCAGGTGCATAAAAACTGTTGAATTTACCAGATTTAGAAACACTGTTTATAACTAGTTACTGCTCTGGCCTTGGCCTGCTTAGCTTGCATATGGATTTTTCTCTTTTTATTGTAGCACACAGTTAATGCTTCCTTATGTTTATATAGCTGAGCCACTTATAACACATGACGACAAAGAGGTCCAAGTAGACCTGCAGGACCTGGGGTGCGATACCTGCAGGAAGAGAGGAACCAAGGCGGACCAAGGAGAGAGAATTAGTCGAGGTAGGGAGCTTTGATACAGAAACTAAAAAGTAAGCATGGCATGGTGAGAGTGTGGAGGCAACTGGGCTTTGCATGGACAATATTAATTTAATGTAAAACTGCTTTTTTTAATTATTTTACAGCCAGAAATGGCAAAACCTTTATAATATTTCTTGCATCGGTTTTTGGGACTGCTCCCAAATCTTTCAGCATTTCTCCTCCGTTTGCATGAATCGGGTAAAGAGATGTGAGAATGGTGCTCCTGTCTGTTTTAATTACTGCTTTTGCATATGTGTGTGTTTCTGCTTCTTAAGTGACAGACTGGTCAATATAAGCCTTTCATGTTGCACAATTGTAGACTAGATTAATATCATACTGTACTTTGTTGTGTGTCAGGAGTGCCTTGTGACCAGCCCAAATCCCTGAGGCTACACCTTTCCCAGGTGGGGCCTCAGCTGGCACAGCATCTGACACACTGTGCCCTCTTGCCAGTGAACAGGCTCGCCCACCTACCGCAAGGGGTCAGTGTAGCAGCATCCTCCCTCCCCAGGCTGGGACCCACTGCCAGGGTAGCACTTCTCCCAGCCCTGGCCACCCTGGTGCAGCATGCCAGGTGTGTACCCTAACCTGGTTTGCCCACTCAGAAGTGCTGTCTGGTACTGCCGGTTCACCAGACTGCCACCTTCATAAAGCATTTAATCAAAAACGTCCACACCTCTTTGTGAATGACCCAGCTCTTTAAAAAAATATATTGATCTAAAGAATTTCACCCCAACACCTATCTACCAAGCTTGTGTCCGGGCTAGTAAAGCAGGTGGTGGTCATCAGTTGTAGTGCCAATGATCAGATTTGCATTCTGACCCCAGGACACTGTGGCAGGCATTCAAGAGTAGGAGGACAAGAGCATCCCGCAGATCTTCCAAAAATCAGTCTTCGCCATTTATTACTGGTGGGTTATCAGCTGGAGGCACCAATCCCACGGGAGCATGTAACTTTAGGGTGTTTAAGGAGGGGAACTGACGTCACTGATAGTGCTGCCCATGCCGCAGACACACTATGTGGTGCTTGCGGGTTGGCCAGTATTCGATGCCAGCTCCCAAACTCTTCCATTCTGCTTTTCCCGCCGTCGAAGAAATACCCTGTGTGGAGCTGTAGTCGCAAGAAATGTGTCATTCTGCTCCTCGCTGAACAAGTGATTTCCTTGATGTCGTACCATTCCCGACTGTCATCGGCACCATCTTTGTCGTTTTTCTGTCCTCCAGTGCAGTGTTGAGTGTCTTTTCTTTCATTTTATGTTATTTCGGGGCCTAGTAAATCTGGAAAGTCAAAGGCGGGGCTTGCCACATGTGTACGTGCCCCTGTGTAAGACGATTACCATTTTGGACCACCATGACTTGATGTCTCGCCTGCCTGGGTCCACATGAGGACATGGACTAATGCAACGCCTGCTTCAGCATGGATTGCTGCAGCCTTGAAATCTGCCTGTTGAAGTTGGGGCGGGAGCCTCCAACTTTTGGAGGCAGGCGTCATACTCCAGATGCTAAGGTATGCTCTTTTGGCCGTTTCCCCGGGCCTGTCTCCGGTATTGTATGTACCAAGGGATAGCAGGTCTTCATTGTCTCTGGTCTTGCTGAGAGTGGTGGTCTGCGCGTGGGGTCGGGTGGACAGTCAGCCTCCTCTGTGGAGTCGGCTGAGCAATCCTTGCAGTCCGGTGCTCCCTCAGGGGCATGGACGTACCTGGTGTCAAGGTCTCTGCTATATGCTGGGCCTGCGCCAGCTGCTTTCCCATCTCGTGGTCCGGTGCTGCCTAGGCTTCTGACACTGTCATGGTGTCAGTGAGCATGGTTGGGTCCCCTTCCAACACCACTTACGGTGCCGGGAGAGGGGGAGTTTCGGGGTAGCCACTTTGGCGATCTTCTTGGTCTCATTCTCCGATTTGTACGAGGACCGTCATGATCCTGATTGGATACCTGGCTCTTTGGAGTTTCTGGATTCCCCTAGGCCTAGCGCGGGGCCTTCTGCGAAACCTAGGAGTCCCTGGCCTGGTGCGGACTCTGGTGCTGCCCTCCCGCCATACCTCTGTGCCACATATTGTGCCGGCTCCGATGAAAGTGGCACAAGGTCCAATGCCAGGTCTGAGGACTGTTCTGGCTCCGGTGCAAGGTGTGGGTGCCATGGATAGTGCCGAGAGGGATTCTGGCTCAGTCAGCTGTGCCGGGTCCCCCTTGTCTCTTCGAGACCCACAGCTTCTCTCTGGCCTTTTTTTAGAGGCAGATCTTTGTCTATTGTAGCAGGAGTTGGGGGCCTTGAATGGCGCCTCTGGCTGTTCCTAGAACACCCATGGGTTCTAGGAGAATTAGAAGTGCTGACTCGGGCCTCCTTTCTCCGTGGATTCAGACAGGGTCTGTAGTTGGTGGGGATAGGGGCCACCCTAGTGGACCTACTGGGCTCTGCTCTCCCTACCTGGGGGGTATCCCCCAAGGGCACCACTCAGCCTACCCCTCTCCAGTTGGACATTCTTCAGTGGATAGTTTGCGCAGACCCCTCATTGAGGAGACCACTACTCGCTCCTGCAGCCCTTGCAGAGGTGCTTTTTCACCCCAATCTCCCCCTCTCCTACCTCTGCATTCCATCCCTGTCTTCCAGGCTTTTCTGGCCCTATGGGACTCTTGAATTGGGAGCAATTCAGGGTCATGGCAGCTGCATATCCCAGATACCTCAGAGCCCTACAAGAGGTAATTTTCAGACCTCAGGTCCCTGCTCTGCCTCACTCCGAATCCAGCTCCTGCAAGCCTCTGACTTCCTCCATTGAGGAAGAGGACACGTCAATCCATTTCTCTTCTGATGCTGACCTCGGGAGGTATCAACGGTTCCTAACGGAGATGATGAGGAACTGCACCTCTTCCATCTTAGTGGATGCAATCCCACGCATGCAACACTTATTCCTGGAGGAATACAGCAGAGAATCCACCGTGATCCCTCCATGGCCTCAGCCTTTGACAGACGCATTGTATAGTGTCAGGCAGAACCCTGCTGCTCCTGCTTCAGCCCCAAGGGACTGCTGGCACATGTATTGTGCATCAGTTGGGTCTCCAGGTACTATGCTCCATTCCTCATCAAGAGTGGAGCTGTTGGACACCCCCTCTGGGCACTGTCACCCAAGGTACGACCACCCCCCAGAGTCTGTCTCAGTCGAGTTTACCACTGGGGAAGTAGGTAATTCTCAGCAGCAAGCCTTCTTCTGTGCGTCTCTGCGCACCAGGCGCTCCTGGTGTTCATGCCTGGTAGTGAGACAACCAGGCGGGCCATCGACCTTTCTACTCGTGCCCTGGAACTTGTGAAACACCAGTCAAGGGCGTCTTACAATGCCAGTGAGGTAGCCTCCAGGCTTGTGGGAACAGCATGGTTATAACCCTTGGCGTGGCATAGGGTGATCGCCTCACCTTTGCTGGTGGGGCTCATTTTTTCTTCTCCAGGGTTAGGCAGGAGTTAACGAGGCGCCATCCCTCTCCCAGGTCTCGGGAGCACCTGCCTGCCCTCTTACCAGTCTCAGGTCCCACCAGAGTTGTGAACGGCCACCTTCTCTTGTGTTTCCCTCATAAGAGGCTGGGGGAGATTTTATCCCCCTCAGGGAGGTGCCAGCACCACCTAGGTGGTGCTTGGTACTCACCAGCCAGTAATGAATGATGAAGATTGATCTCTGGAAGATATGAAAATTATGTACTCACCATAATTCTTTAGGGTTATATACGAGTTCCCGAAACTCTTTTGCCAGATGCTCAGAATCCCGAAGCTGCCTGAAACAGAGTTGCCTGACATTGGGATTTTGCTGCTGCAAATATTTTAAAAATGTTTGTGGGGGCTTCGCCCCCACACCACCTGTACTTAAATCTAGCAACTCCGCTGCGGGCAAAATCCCAGTGTTGGGCAACCGTGTTTCAGGCACCCGGCATCGTGATTCTGAGCGTTGGGCAAAAGAGTTTCAGTATCTTAAATGGATACCATTCTTTACCTTCCAATATATCTTCACCATTCATTACTGCTTCCAGCTTACCTTCCCCACGTGACCAGATTTATGGGCAGTGCCACCTCCCTGTTCACCTTCCCCCTTTTTAGCTAAAAGGGGCTAATATCCTGCTGGCACCCCCAAGGGGCTCTCTTGGATCTTGGTCAGGGGGAGTTCTTCCCTTCTCCTTAGGTTCAGCAGGGAGAAGGCAGACAGGGACAGCTTTATCTCCTTTTTCTCCTCCCTCTAGAGAAGAGGTTCTCTATCTAGAGATTCCCAGCGCTCATGTTTGCTGTAGTACCAGAGGCACCAGTTCACCCTCTACTTTGCTGTGGCAGTTCTGAAATTCTGGTCAGAACAGCTGTAGTACTGTTGTATAGCTTCCTGGCACGTCTGCCAGTTATAAGTGCATGCCTTGCAATGTAGAAGGCTAGTTCTGAAACATGGCCTATTTTGTGTGCTTCAGAACCCTCAGAATTCTTGAGGTCTAAAATAGAGTTAATGCAAGCCATGGGTGCCTTCATGTTTAACTACCTTTTGTTCAGGTACATATGGGGGTACCATCCTCAATTCTTTCTCCTCTACCCATGCCTTTAATGTATCTGATCCTTTCATGAGTGTCCTCTGGGAGCACCTTTGAATGAGAGACACTGTCAGAGGTTTGCTTTGGAGTTCTCCTTTCTCCGGATTAGATCATTATATTGTTTTGGGGGCATTTATGCTCCTCTGATCCAATGGGGGCTAGTGCGATGATTGCAGTCTTGCATCCCACTACGTTGCACTCTCATCCTCCTCTTCATAGGGTGTTTCTTCCCCTTCGACCAGATAAGGTTGTCTACACCTTTCAGTTTGCATCCTCCTGCGACCTTTTCCCTAAGGACAACTCTACTTCTCTTCACCAGGATCCCTTGCCTCAGTTCCTAGAAAGATACTTCTTCCCTGTGCGTTTTTCAAAAAAAAAAAAAGGGCAAAAGTGGGGTCCCTAACCCCTTTCCCGGTCTTGAATGACCTGCTCTTTATGTCTTACAGGGTCGGTCCCCTTGGAAGGTCCTCTGCGGACTCATTCAACTCATCAGGAGTCTTATCTGAACATGGGATCCTAGCATACATTCTTGGACCCCACTCATAGGGCACATTCTGTGTCTAGATACTCCAGGGAAGTAGACCATTCCTTTTAATAATAATAATAATATAATCTTTATTCCTTACGCGCCTTTCAATTAGCAAGGTGCTGAACAATAAGAATAAATAGAGCAGTAAAATCCACAATTCAGACAAATAAATATAGAGCTAAAAATCAATGTGGGTAAGCTTGAAGCCATAGGTGGGTCTTTAGGGCCTTCTTAAAACCCTCCACAGTTGTGCACTCTCATATCTGATGGAGTAGAGAATTCCACAGGGCTTGGGCCGCATACATAAATGCACGGGCCCCCGATGTCTTCAAGGAAACATTGGGAATCTCTAGCAACCCATCGTCAGCTGAGCAGAGCGGTCGCCTGGGGCAATAAGGGGACAGGGGCTCTTTCAGATAGTCCAGGCCCTGTCTGTGTAGGGCTTTATAGGTCAGAAACCCTACTTTGAAGGTGATCTCCCATTGAATAGGCAGCCAGTGCAGTTCACGCAGCACCGGTGTGATGTGACACACTCGATGAGTCCCTGTCAACCATGCCGCAGCATTCTGCACTAACTGCAGGCGGCGGATATCAACCCCCAGAAGCCCTAGATAAAGGGAGTTGCAGTAATCAAGGCGCGAAGTCACAAAAGCGTGGATCAGCGTAGAAAGGTCGCCGGATGGAACTAAGTGCTTGACCCTGGCAATGTTCCTCAGATGGTAAAAAGAGGACTTGACGACTGCAGACACCCGAGACCGTAGTGTCAGCCCATCATCAAGAATCACCCCCAGGTCCAGCACCCATTCAGAGGAGAGAAGCTGGGAACCTCCCAGGCAAAGTCCAGAAGGTTGCCCAGCCTCCAATCCCTCTGTCCGGCGGCCAGTATGCACAACCATCACCTCAGTCTTTCCCGGGTTCAACTTCAACCAGCTGGAATTCATCCAATCCTGGATTTAACATACTAAAATGCCAGCAGAATAGGCCTAATAGCCTTTCGAGTCTGCTCGATTTTCCGCAACCGCACTGAGGTCCGATTTTGGTGTCTCCCCCTTGAGTTATATTGCTCCCCATCCCAAATGTTTCACCTGTATTGGGCCTGGTCAGATTTACTCTCCCCCTGTACCTGTCCCATCTCCTCTTAAACCTGTCCACAGTCTCCACCTCTACCAGCTCCCTGGGCAGTGCATTCCATGGCTCCACCACCCTTTCAGTAAAATAACTCCTCCTCCTCTCCCCTCTGAGCCTGCCCCCTTCCAGCTTACACCTGTGACCTCTCATTGCCCCACCCTCCCTCCTTCCTTTGGAGCACCCTGACTGGGCCTCCCTTATTGATCCCTTTCATGTACTTAATGACCTCTATCATGTCCCCCCCCCCGTCCCTCCTCTCCTTCAGGGTGTACATGTCAAGCTCGTTGAGCCTCTCCTCATAGGTCCTCTCCCACAGATCCTAGATCATTTTGGTTGCCTTCCTTTGGACCCTCTCTAGGAGTGTACTGTCCCTCTTTAAATGTGATCTCCAAAACTGCGCACAATACTCAAGGTGTGGCCTAACCAAGCAGTTTATTTTATTTATTTATTTTTATTTAGTTTTTGTTGACCGGGTAAGTGCACTAGACAAATCCTGCCTATTTTCAGGTACGACCCGGGGGAGGGGGATACAGATGAATGCCAAGTGACCTTGAACCAGATTAAGCTGTTGGTGGTATTTTTAGTGAATGAGGGAAATTTGGCCAGGACACCGGGGAAATTCCCCTACTTCCTGCTTCCTGTGAGCAGGGGGGACCCATTTTCTGGTGGGACCAAGATGGCGGAGGAGGAGACTGGAAGAGTGAGGTTGGTGGATGAAGAATCAGTGGAGCTGCTTGGAATGGATATTGCAACTGAAGTATCTGTCTCTGTAGATCTCTGGCTGGGGAGCACCCGAGGGGTGGCCAGCTTATCGCCTGCGATACCATTTCTGATATAGAGTTGGGAGACATACTTGATTTACACCAAAAAAAACAGTGTTTAGAAGAGGAATTGGTTCGAATTAAACAGCAGCTGGATGATTCGCTAGCACAGCGAGATGACGACCGTAAATGAAATCGTTCAGCGGTTTCTCCACTACCGGAGAACTCTTTGGGTCCTTTGAAGGTGTTGGCGACTGTAGAGCATGGTAATCCACTTCCAGACCAGGAAGAAAGGCCCCCACAACGTGACTGGAGCAAGGGTGATAACGCCAGCTGGTCGCTGGAAAAAGCGCTCCTCTCAGCTGGATGGATGTCCCCCTGCACAAGGAGTCTGGCAGCCAGACCCGGGTTGTTTACAGTAGGATCAACAAATCCGTTGCTTTCCTCTCCTATGATGGATTCAGGAGGGACATTTGCTGTTTCAGGTACTGTTGCCTCTGGGGTTTCGGAAAAACAACAGGGGTGGGGGTAACTTTGGATTCTTCACAATCTGATCAGAGGACTGTTTCACCAGGAACGGAGGTGTCTGTTGGCCCCAAACTTATGCAAGCCACTTCCATAAAACTATCGATTTGGCGAAGAGTAGAAATGCAGTAAGGTTGCGATATGTGGGACAGAAGAAGTCGACACCTGATCGTTTTCATGTAGGAAAATCTTGCTTAAACAGTCCATGGGGTTTCCCCTTCAGAGGTTTATGCCTTAATCCATGCACCAGGAGAAAGTACTTTTGATGTTAGTTTTCATACTCCAGCTTGCTGGAGAAATTCTGTGTAGATTTTCAAATTTAAAACTAACCCTTTATGGGTAGATTTTCTGGTGATACCCTTGACTAAACAACCTTTAGGGTAATTACTATTCTTTTTCGTAATGACGGGTTAATATAACTGATGTGGTATACTGGTTAGAAAAGCGATGTACTATTCAAAAATCCTTCCCCAGTTTTGGATGATGAAGGTTTTGGACTGGGGTTGGAAGTTTAGGATTAAATTACACCAAGCAGACAGGATGTTAGTCATTTGCCTAATTGTTTTTTCATAGGTCGGGATAAGGGGTTTCTGTTTTATCCTGGGCAGCCTAGGATGTGCTTTAAATGTGGATCCACAAGACACATTAGTACTCCATGTGAGGTATTGAAATGTACGTGATTGTGGGGAATTAGCCATGTTAGTGCACATTGTTTTCAAGACCCAAAATGTAACCTTGTGAGGAGGTGGGTCATGTGTTTACTGACTGTCCTTGGGCAGCCAGGAACACAGAAATTGCTGATTTTGGAGTTCAGGATTATTATATTAAAGAGGCTATTTCCCCCACTGTGTTTACTGGGCCTCAACCTCCTGGTAAAAGACATATGCCGCAGATACCTGAATGTGGACCTCCCCCCCATTTTGGTTGTTGAAACAGAGGGTGTTTTAGCACAGTCCGCTGCACAGGAAAAGTTGGGGGGGATCATTATTTCGTCAGATCCTTTACCTAGTTCTCAAGATTTTGTTGTGGTTCGTCCAAAGAGAGGGAAGGGTGTTAGGCCAAAGGGTTTGAAAAAAACTTCTGAACCTTTGGAAGAGATGAATACTTATGAGGTATTGCGAGATGTTTCTTCAGATCAGGAGACAGAACATACTGAAGTGGCAGGAAGTCTGCTCTTGGGAGGGGATTTATTGGATCCAGGTGGACCGCGGGTTGGTACCTCCGGGCCTAAAACTAGTGGTAGGATTACCGGGCCTCTAGAAAAATAAAGTGAGGTGTCTTCTTTTTCACTTTTTGACTTATGATTGATCTTCGTTATCAGTTTCACATAGCATCTTTAAATGTAAATAGTATCCAGTCCGAATTTAAAGACTGGCTACATATGGGCTTTACACTCTGATTTAGATTGTATATTTTTTCAAGACGTCGTGCATTCTCCAGGTCTTTGGAGGCGGCCTCTGTGGGTTGGTTGTGGGGATAGCTACTGGTTACAGGGTCTGAACAGTGTTCAGGGTAGGATTTTTTTTTTCCTCCGTAAAAATAATTAGGCATTTAGAAATTTTGGAAGGAAGGTTCTCATGTTAGTTATTGTTTGGAAAAATTTACCTATGAGGTTAATAAACATATATGCACCCCAATTAAAATATGAAAGGGTAAGGCTTTTACTCACCATACAACCTTTTTGTTTACTAGTATGCCAGTTGTTTTGGAGGGATTTTAATTGCTCTTTCCCTCAGAGTGGAAGTAATATATTTGGGAAAAACAATATTGTGATGTCTCTTGTTTGTTGAAACTCATTTCTGAAGTAGGTCTCATTGATGTGTTTGGGTCTGGTAATATAGAGCTTCCACATATGCTTGTGGCCCTCGCGTCAGCGGATTGATTATTTCTTTATTTCCCCGGTTTTAGCATTAGTAAAGCCGTAGTTAGTGATGTGGCAACTTCTGACCATCGTATGTTAGATTTGATAGTAGGAAATCTACCTGAACAAAGGCGGGGTCCAGGGTTCTGGAAGTTAAATATTTCCTTGTTAGATTTACCCATGGTACAGGTAGGGTTTCAATATATCATGAAAGCTAGAAATCTGTGTTTTCCTTTATGAGGATAAAATCAGTGGTGGGAAGATTGAAACATGATTTTCGTTCTTATTTCCAGTCAGTGGGGAGGCTTAATGGTTCTTTTAAAAACACACTTTGTGGCAACTTAGAGCACAGCTCGGTTTTGGTGGCCCAATACTATGAAGAGGGTAAAGGTGATTTGGGTGCTATTAAGATTCTTAAAACTAAATTATCAGTTTTCCAAAAAGAACTGATGCAGGGGGTGATCAAACAGCAACGGTACCGGGTTTTTGGAAAAAAGTCTGATACCGTTCCTTTTGACACCCTGGCTCAGGTTCGGGAACAGAGAATTATGGAGGCCTTGCAGCTCCTTAATGGTACGAAGGTCACAGACAACCCAGCTATATTGAATGAAATTGGGAGGTATTTTTCCAAAATTTTTACAAGTACTGATTTGTCCAAGGCTGCAATGTCAGACTGGTTGAAGGGATGTGACCTCCCTCATGTTTCTGAGGAGTGTGGTCTAAATTTAGTTTCTCCTATCACTGCTGCAGAACTTAAGCAAGTTATTTGGACCCTTTCTAAAGGCGTCCCCAGGGTCTGATGGCCTATCACATGCCATTTATAAAGTAATATGGGAAGTACTAGGGATGAACTTGTGGTAGTGTTAAATGATGCTCTTAGTACAGGAGTTTTACCACCAGTATGTATGAAGGAGTTTTAGTTCTCTTATTCAAGGATGGAAATAAAGAAGATTTAAAAATTGGAGACCAATCACTTTGTTAAATACCGATAGTAAAATCTTGATGAAGATATTAGGGAATAGATTGGTGAATACGTTAAATGATATAATTCACCCCACACAGTTTAGTGGGGTACCCTCACGTAAGATACAGGATGCCCTGATTCTTATTAGAGAAATTCCGCATAAAGGCACTACTCAGGAATTATTAGGACATTTAGTTAGTATAGATCAATCTAAAGCTTTTGATAGGGTTGAATATACCTATATGTGGGCAATTTTTTCTAAATATGGGTTCCCAGATAAGTTTATTTTATGGTTGCAAATATGCTATAAACACATTTGTTTATTTCCTAGTATGAATGGATGGATAGGAGGTAAGATTTTAGTCAATAGAGGGTGAGGCAGGGTTGTCCTCTAAGTCCTCTCCTTTATTTGTTGTCTCTGGACCCATTATTATACAGATTGAATAAACAGGACGATATAATGGGTCTCTCCGTGAGTAGTATAGATTTACAGATTAAAACTATTACTTATGCAGATGATTTGTGTTTAATATTGTCAGACAAATCATCAGCCTTTTTGGCTCAAGATGAGTTGAGAGTGTTCTCAGAAGTAACTGGTTCTGTAATCAACTACCAGAAATGTAGTATTTTATCCATTGGTTGTGAGGGTACAGTATGGAGTTCAGTATGGCATTTTCCAGTAGTGACCTCCTATATTCGAATTTTGGGTATTTTTTTTGGTAGTCCTGATCCCAGTTTTATAATTGGGAAGAAAAATTATTACTGCACAAGGTTTGGTAGCAAATGGAATTTGGCGTATGTCTAAACGTAAAGGATATATATGATAAAATCACATCTGTTACCATTGTTTCAATTTTTGTCGGCAGTATTTCCTATCCCAAAATACTGGAAACTTCAGTGTACAGTGTGTTTTCCAGTGTCTTTGGGGAGTCTCTAAACCCTATTAAAAGAGGGATTACCTATTTACCTATCACCCAGGGAGGCTTGGGAATGATTAATCCAATAATTTTTTCATGTTACCTTTCTTTTCACAATATTGTCCCATTGGCTCATAATGAGGTTAGGTTATGGTGCCCCTGGGTTATGGATGAGTTTGGATCTATTAACACAGTGGGCCTCTTCAGGCTCCCTTTCTAAGCAGGTGAAAATTTTCTTTTAGCTAATTGTTGGAAGGATGTGGTGGGTAAACTCAAACTCTGGGGAATGCCTTATCGCTGTCTGACTACTGGCATTCGGAAAATGGTATATGACTGGCTGTTGCTAACCTGGTTCCATGAGGAACCCTGGTTTATGATACTTCCTCAGCTAATATACAAATTATGATAAGTTTTCTTCGTGTCCCCGGATTCCAACATTTATGTGGGATTTTATATGGCTTTGCACCCACCAAAAATTGGGGGTAAAAGGGAACATGAAGCATAAGGGTGTAGTGGAACGAATGTGTCCTAGAATTGATACATGTAGTGGGGTGGTTGAGACTATGCAGCATTTGTTCATAGATTGTCCCTATGTGGTTGGATTTTGGACTTCTTTTCATAAATATTGGGTCTCTGGGCCTTTTCAGAGGTAGGATCCGGATGCATGGGTTAGGAACATTTTACCAGCTGCATGGGTCCAGTTTGACTCTGGGACATTATTGTTATTTATGGGACATGTCAAGTTTCAATTATGGCAAGCCGCTATGCATTAACTTTAAGACAGCAGGTATTGTCTAGTGCTTATGTGTTTTCGATGGTTCAGAAAGAGATTTTAGATGGAGAGACTATGAGCACAATACAGCCTCCCTGATCTTTATAAATTATGGTGAGACATATGTCTTGGCTGGATACTGGGTGAACATGATACTTCTTTGTACCTGATAGTTAATTATTTTCTTTATATAATTTTTTAAATAAGAATAGGATATTGGTCTTTTTTTTGTATATAATACTGTTTTCATTTCTGTTTCATAACAATTTATATAATTTTGTCCGATCTCCATTCTGTAGTTTTATGGTGTGCATTTGTTTCCAGTTAGTATTTCTGTATTAGACAGCCATTTCTGATGTATGACTGTACTACTTATTTATTTTGTTATGATTTGTAATTTTTTTTCTTCCTTTTTGTGAGGTACTACTGTTTTTTGTATTGCTTTGCTTTTTGTTCCTTGAAAACAATTTTTCCCCACTCTTTTAGTGGGGGGGTAGGTTTCAGCTTTTCCGTTTTGGGAATTTATAAATGAAAGTTTGTATTGTATGCTTGATGACATGCTTATTTTTTATTTTAAGTTTGTCTTATGATTTTGTGTGCAGTAACACTATTAAGTATGTTTTTTATTTCCTTTATTTTGTGGATAAAAATTTTCCCTACTTTTTGTGGGGGGCCCTTTGTCATGGGATTAGATTTGAGTTTCACTCTGTATTAGACAAACCCTTTCGATATGTATGATTGTAATACTTATTTGCTTTTGTTATGATTTGTACTTTTCTTTTGTGTGAGGCAACACTGTTTTTTATTGATTTGTTTTGTTATTTAAATAAAAAATTCCCCTACTCTTTTCGAAAAGTGCCATGGGATCTTTAGCATCCACCTGAACTACCACCAATCCAGGCAGATGGGACCTCGGTTTAACGTCTCATCCAAAAGACGGCACCTCAGAAGTGCAGCACCCCTCTCATGCTGCACTACAGTGTCAGTACTGGGATATTAACCCAAGTGCCAGATGTGGGAACTGAACCCACAGCCCTCTGATCTCCCGGCCTCAGAGGCGAGTGTGCTACCTACTGAGCCACTGACACTGCTAACAGTTGTACAGTGGAATGATCACTTCCGCCTTTCTGGAGGTAATCTCCCTGGCGATGCATCCCAGCATCCTATTTGCTCTTGCTGCTGCCCTCCTACAGGTCTCTGAGTTGTTCATTTTGACATCTACCACTACCCCAGGTCCCTCTCACCCTCCGTGACTTGAATCGTGTCTCCTCCCAGGGTATACCCCTGGCCTGGATTTCTGACTCCCACGTGCAGAACTTTGCACTTCCCTGCATTGAATTTTAGTTTCCATTTTCAGAGAGGCAGTTGTTGAATTCCAAGTTCGCACTATCTTGGTCCGGTGCAGAAGACAAGTAGAGCTGGGTATCATCAGCATAGCAGTGAAACCTCAGCCCATACCATCTTACAATGTCTCGGAGGGGCAGCATGTACACTGCAAACAACATGGTGGACAATACTGAGCCCTGAGACCCCCCACATGGCAGAGAGAATGGGTCGGAAGAAAAAATCTCGATACCACCCTCTGAGTTCTGCCAGTGAGGAAGGACTTAAACCACCTGAGGACTGTACCAGACAGGCCACAGATGAACCTCAAGCGCTCGAGGAGCACCCCATGGTCCACGGTGTCAAAAACTGAAGAGAGATCAAGAAGTACCAAGATAGAATGGCACTTCTGATATCTCGCCATCAAGAAATCATTGAGCACCCGAACCAGAGCAGTTTCGGTACTATGCCTCTTACGAAAACCAGAGTGGAGAGGTTCATAAATGTCGTGGATGGTCAAGTGGTTTTCCAGTTATAGCGCCACAACCTTCTCAGTCACCTTCCCAACGAGGGGAAGGTTAGAGAGCAGTCTGTAGTTCGCAAGGCAGCCTCAGTCCAGAGCAGCTTTCTTCAGGAGAGGTGTCACCTCTGCCTCCTCCAGGGAGCTGGGAAACTCACCAGACTCAAGGGAGCACCAAACTATCCTTGCAAGGACTGGGCCAATGATGTCACAACAACTCATAATCGGGGAGGTTGGGCCCAGGTCGAACTACAGCACATTGGGCGTATACCCTGGGCAATCCATTAGAAGTGCTGATTAGTCAAATTGTCTTTAAGCTAAGCTTCTCCTACCATCCAGGTGATATAGCCTCCTGCTCCGCCCCATGACATCGGATCTTCCTTTCCGTTGGAACAGATCAGTCTCCTCCTTCATAGCTCCTGCATTTGTAGGGCCTAAAGTGCAACACTGACAAGCTTCTTTCCTTTTCGGATAGTTTCTGAAACTTGCTATTTTCCTCTGATCTGTTTCAGCCTTGGCAATGAAAGATGGAACACAAAGAAGCGAAGACAGCCCTCGGCATCAAATTTTGCATCACATGCCAACAGAATATGTCGTAGATGGACCCACACATATCGTGCCTCTACTGCCTGGGGCGGCACACAGTGTCGTGGATTGCAGCCTGTACCAGTCAACTCCCTTCCGTCTTGGAGAATTGCATGGTATGGCTTCTCCTTGACCAGCCGGCCAATCGGGACCCAAAGCTATGACCAAAAGACCACAGGAAGCCGTGCACTGCTCCTGGCTGGGACCAATGTCAGAGCGTTCTCACTGGTAAACTCCAAGAGATGTATTGGGCCCTCCAGGCCTTTGGGCAGAGCCCTGCCCATCATGATAAAAAGCACAAGAAACACTGCCGCCAGTCATGGGACTGGGAGAAATCACACTCCCTCGACTTCAGTCCAGCCTAAATTGGTCAAGGGCCAGTTCATAAGCTCTGTGGTGCCCCTGCTGGGCTTGTTGACCAGCCGTCTGGGTGGTTGAGATATTCCTCGACCTAGTCGACCAGTTGCTGGGGGAGGTAGAGGGGTCGATCTCCAAGACCCTGGTGCTCCTGAGCCTCACCCAGAAGGATGCTGACGGCCAGTTTCACTTGGGGCTAGCCTCCACCAGAGGTCGTTCCACCAAAGCTGGTGCACATAAGCTACACTGCACCCCCGGTAGCTGCTCCTCAACGTTGGCCCAAAGGCTGACGATCAAGATCAAGGCGCCACTCACATTTTCTGTCTCGCTCGACTGGGAGGCGGCACTATGAAGAACTCTTGTGACAGCACTGTGCCATTGTAAGGCTCTACCCACGACCCCTCTGGTTGACTGGCTGGCGCCAGTCAAGCCCATGCTAGTCCACCCAAGGCAGTTGTTGCCAACATCTGTCTCTGCACCCTGCTGTTGGAACCACCTCCACCACAGCTGTTGAAGGAAGCCCCAAGAACTCCTGTGTTGCGTCCGGCTTGCCAGGCAGGCACTCTTCGGTAATCACCCAGTCAGATGACTCTCGGGTGGTTCATGGCAGCCAGCAGTCTAGGGCCGTCTTTGACTAGTCCATGGATGGCTCTTCCACCATCATCCGCGAGTCGGTCAAAGAGTTGACTACCGACTATGGGCCGAGGTTCAGGTCAGTAGTCTGACTCACTTCTGAATCCATGTCTGTCCCTTTGGAGTCTATGCTGAAGAGGGCTAAATATCCTTTTAACGACATCCTCAACAGGGACGAATACCTAGGGGTTGCTTTCCCGTGGCTGAGGCCATTTTGGGACTGGCCCTGTAGCTTTGGCAGCATCCAGCATCCTGTCCAGCAAACTTGGCCCATATGGTCCGCAAGTATGCACTTCCTAGTGGCTCTCTGTACAGTTTCTCAGACCAACCCTCAGCTGAGGGTCTGGTCTCGGACTGCTTTCCAGAAACACTGGGGATGTGGACAAGCCCCCTGACAAGGAGTCAAAGAAACTTGACCAGGCAGCTGAGAAATTCTGTGCTGCTCCACCTTTGGTCTTCATCAGGCGAGCTATGCCTTGATGATTGCCAACTTTGGTCAGTGTGAACGCAAACTGGGTGGGTGGAGGTCTGCATCAATGCACAGTGTGCGTGTTTGAAAAGCCTCACTGTGGTAAATAGAACACCACCACCCCGTCAAGCCCCAATAAAGCCAGATTTAAAAAAAAAGAACCAGTGCCAAAAATTATTTAATGAACACAGCAAATTTATTGCAAAAAAATACCTGATGAAACAATCGTCAGACCCCTTACAGAGACGTCACCATCATCAGGGAGTTAAGTAGCCCTGCTCCACCGGAATTTAAACTCGCAAATTCAAAGTGACAGTGCACACAAAGCGTAATCACTATTACTGCAATAATACAAACTAAATAATTTTGTGAATCCAAATACCTTGTAAAACAAATATGAAGTGCAGTCCAAAAAGTGCAAAAAATGTAAAAACTGTTTAACAGCGTAAGGGCAGAATGGCTGAAAAGACTTTAGTACTAGTAGCCCCTAAAGTATTTATGAATGACGTGGCATTGTGCAAGTGAACATCTAAAGAATAAATTACTTTGAAATGTTTATAGTGTTGCACTCGCGCTCAAGCAGCTTAGATAAGTATAATTCAGAGTCACTACAGACAAACAAGTGTGTGGGGGGAGTGGAGGAGACGGGAATAAAATTCACAGGTGTGCAAAAGAAAAGTATCAAAAATGCTCCAAGGCAATACCATAACTTTAAACTTGCACAGCCAAAGCCTGTGTGTGTATTGCAGGGGAGGGGGGCGGAATAGAAGAGGAACGTAGTGGAATAAGCACCAAGCTCCTAATCCAATCATGAGTCAAGAAAATATCATAAATAATCATGAAAACAGAAATATTAAACAGAGCACCTAAAGATTATCATAATTGATACTGCCCCTCCTTACATGCTCATAAGATCGACTATATCCTACATAAAAAAAGAATATGAATTATATTCCTCCTTTAATTAATGGGTCACAGCATAACCATCCAGTTCACTGGGAAAAGGGGCTTCTTTTTACAGAAATGCCCTTAGTTCAGTGCTATGATTCATCTCTAGTTTCTTGAGAGCACCCAATTCAAAAGGACTCCCTCCCAGAAAGTTTAGTTTTAAAACCTCTCCCCTCAGGCCCATCCCAATTTTTTCTATGCCGCAAAATGAAAACTCGTGGTTCCTCTCCTTGTACGCTGTTCATCCCTGTAATAATAATAATAATAATAAATAATAATAATTTTATTTATATAGCGCCTTTCAATGTATCAAGGCGCTGAACAAATTTAAAATCATAAATTCAAATTCCAATACAAGACTTCAAAACATATAAAAATACATCATAAAAGCATAATAAATTATGATAAAATTCCAATCATATTAAAATTAACTTAGCTACCCAAGAAGGCCATTTTCCATAAATATGATTTCAAGTCTTTCTTAAATATCTCCACGGAGGTGCACTCCCCCGTAACCAGCATGGTAGAGAATTCCAAAGAGTGGGTGCAGCATGAGAAAATGCTCTGCTGCCAGAGGATTTCAAATTCATTCTTGTAATCTCTAACAACCCCATGTCGGCTGAGCGGAGCGATCGGCCAGGGCAGTAAAGGTACCAGTAGGTCTTTCAGATAGGACGGACCCTGATCGCGAAGGGCTTTAAAAGTCAGTAAAATGACTTTGAAGGTGATCCGCCACCGTATAGGAAGCCAGTGCAGTTCGCGCAGGACCTACTTGTCCCAATCAAAACCTGGGCTGCAGCGTTCTGCACCAGCATAACGCTGCAGTTATGAATTGCACTGTGATGTTCACCTGTCCAGACCTTAACCGTCTGCTTGGCCCTCCCCCAGACAGAAGGAATGATATGTAAAAGTTGCCAAATAAATGACACCATGAGTGCTACAGTGCCCATTCCTTCCAGTAGCGCCATATGGCACCTGAACCATCCATTGCTTAACCCGACCCAAAATGGATGCACTGGATGGAATGAATTTTGGCATGGCATAAGTTTTGTTTCCTTTGATGGTATTAAATGTAACCGTTTTATTCCTCTTGACCACCCTGCAAAACTATAGTCACAAATAAAGCATCAGCGGGCAACCAATTGCTGTGCAGCGTTTTTTTCTGCTCATTAAAAACTATGTACCAGCACCTGCTTTTCCCACACGTCAAGTTATTTTAAACATTTTATTACACGATATTGCCCTAAATCAGTAAGAACTGGGGATATTGTTGCAAAAAAATGGCCCATCTTGTCCACTGCACCAGCACTGAATAAAATTTTGACTGACTTCTTGAGAGTAGTTTTCAGATGCACGGGGGGGGGGGTGCAGTTTGGGTGACATGATGGTGCATAGTACATGGCATTCTGCAGCAGCATGTTCTGCTGGGCCCACTGGCAGATGTGCTCCCTCCAGTGGGAGCTGGGTTGGCAGTGATCCCAGTGCCTTGGTCACCTGGATCAGCTGATCAAGGTGACCCAGCCAATGTTGGATGCCATCCAGTCATAGCTAGTCCTGGAACATCTGGAGGATGGAATCCAATTTGTCCGCCCAGGGCTGAACATCACACTGATGATAGATGCATTTCTGGTTGGATGGGGATCACACTTGGGGGACTGCACTACCCATGGGTTCTGGTCAGCCAGGGAGTCCCATCACCACATAAACCTTCTGGAGCCCTGTGCAGTGCAGCTGGCCATCACAGAATGTGCTCCGATGATCAAGAGTCAAGTCGTTCAGGACCAGATGGACAACACCATGACCATGGTCTTTCTGAACAGACACTGCAGTGCACACTCCCTTCCGTTGTATGAGGAGGCACTCCACAACTGGACCATCCTGTGCAGCCTGGGCGCCGATCTCTTGAAAGTTCATGTCACTGGAGAAAGCAGTCAGCTGGCAGACTCTCTCAGCTGGGTAGGAGAGACTCCGTACAAGTGTCTCTGCATCAGGAGGTGGTGGACCACCTGTTCTCCCAGTCACCGTCGGACCTGTTGGCTTTCCAGGAGAATGTCAGACAAAGGCTGTTCTTTTCCTGCGTCCCACTGTCGGGGTACTGATGGGGATACCTTTATGAGGCCTTGGACCCTGGGCCTTGTATATGCCTTTCCTCCCTCCCTTCCCTTTGATCCATCAAGTTCTGGTCAAGGTCAGGAAGGAAAAGGTGCGAATGATCTTGATAGCGCCAGACAGACCAAGGCTGGTGTGTTTCCCCTCCCCCTTTCTCTTTGTTATATTTGTCGTTTTTGACCCCTTTTTATTGCAGCTATGCCGCTCCCTCAGGGTCCTCCAAAGAACTGGGTGCTTTGCTTAGGCCTCCTCCTGGTGCCTACCTCCATGTAACCTAGGTCTACCCCCCTTGCAGAGAAGGAGAGCAGCTCTCCATCTACTCCCCCTACCTGCTTTATGTCTTCGTCACACTGCATCCAAGATCGTCTCATTTTGGTCCTCTGGGCAGGGTTCCAGAGGCCGTTGTCGGGCCAGCTGCGGAGCTTTTCCGTCGTTATCCCCAATCCATCCCCAGAGGAAGCCGGCACACAATGAGGACCAAGGAGCACAGGTACACAAGCGTGTGGCCGCTATGGAACTTGGCTGGGGTCCTCCCCAACCATGGCACGCCCCTAGGCTGCACCTCCACCCATGGTCACTCAGGTGGTGGTATTGCAGTGAGGGTGACAACCTTCCTTCTCCTGGAGGAAGACAGCGTCCTCTAGGACTCTCCATCCTACTCCTCCCGGCCAGCCCTCCAATGACCTGAGTCCACTTCCGAACCCCAGCCGCCAACACCACTAGCAGTAGTGCTACTGCTACACCCATAGGCCTGCCTGACCAAGGCAGTTCTGGTACCCGGATCTCCTCAGCCTCAGCAGCAGGCCTCAGTGGCAGTTGCCTCTTCGCCCAGACCTACTGACCAGACTTCAAGGGACAGTCCTGCACCTTACAGCTTGGTTCCTGAGCGGCTAGAGTTCAAGGCCTTGGGTCTGTCCGAGGATGTCCTCGTTGCTGTGAAGGCATCCAGAAAGGAGTCCACTAGTAGGTGCTATGCCGTCAAATAGAAGAGGTTTTCCATTTGGTGCCAGGGTAAGGAGCTTGATCCCCTTGACTGCCTGATGGCTTGCATCTTGGAATACCTCTGGTCCTTCTCCAAGCTTGGATTGCGAGCATGTCCTTTAAGGTGCATCTGGCAGCCATCTTGGCTTACTGGGCACAAGCCAGTATACTGTAAGTGGCCCAGCAGAAGATGGATGGGCACATTTTCAAGAGCCTTGACCACTTGTCCCCTCCGGTGTGTGATCCATCTCCACTGTGAGATTGACTGCTGATTCTGTTCATGGGCAAACAGTTTGAGCCGATGCACAGGTGTGAGTTGCCACACCTGTTGTGGAAGACAGCCTTCTTGGTGGCTATATGTCTGCCAATAGGATTGGGAAGCTCTCGGTGGATTCTCTATATCTGGTCTTCCACAGGGACATGGTCGTCCTTTGACCCAACCTGAAGTTCTTCACAAAGGTGGTTTCGGAGTTTCACCTTAACCGGGTGGCTAACTCACTTATATATTTGACCAGCTTCTATTGGAGAATGATCGCAGGCTCCATACCCTGGACCTGCAGAGAACACTTTCCTATTATGTTGCGGATACAGCTGGGATTCAGTGTCGGGCTTGCCAGCTGTTTATCACCTACGCTGGGGCCGCACCTGGTATACTGCCAGCGAAGCGTACGATTGCAGTGTGGATCACTTCTTGCGTCGACCTATGCTGGCCAGGAGCCTCCTTTTGGGATTAAGGCTCACTCTACCAGACATACCGTTGCCTCAGTGGCGGTTTCCAGGGATATTCCCCATACAGGAAATCTGTAAGGCTGCTACCCGGAAGTCAGTGCACACACCTTTATTTCCCACTATCGCACTGACCTTGAATCATGCTGGGATGCATGTTGTGGTACCTTGGTTCTCCAGTCGTCGTTGGCCAAGTAGGGATGTGGCCCTCATCCTGGAGAACTGCTAGGAGTCTGCCAGAGTGTGGATAGTGCACCATATCCATGCCCCTAGAAGAATAGTTTACTCACCTGTAACTGTAGTTCTAGGAGTGGTTCATGGTACACATCCCTCACAACCCCACCCACCTGGTCTCCATTTGCAAGTGGCACAAGGTCCTGCTTTCAGTGTGCTAGATCTGATGTCATGGGGCGGAGTTGGGGGTTATATCCATACAGTTGGTGGGAGGCACTTAGCTTGTCAAACATTCTGGCCAATCATCACCTTCCAGTGGAACTGCCAGAGTGTCGGATGTCTACCATATACCCCTTCTAGAACTACGGTTACGGGTGAGTAACCTATTCTTCTCTACCCACCCAACTCCCTTGCTGCCTTGTTGTGTCAGTAGGCTGTCAGCTATTTTTTCCATACAAATTTTGGACTTTCAGATGAAAGCATATCAATTGAATGCTTTTCCATTATTGTAAAACTGTCAAGTCTTCTTCGGGGGTATCTCAGTCATCAGGTGACACTGTAGGAACCTTCACCATCAGTGAAGGGGAATCCACACAGACGATTTTCAGTAGTACAGCTGGGGCTGCCCACACCGTCAGCGTCACTAACACTATATAGGCGTGAGTGGCTCCGCTCCCTTCTCAGTTCTTTCCTGCCATTGACTCGCTCGTATGGGTCTTCGTGGAAGCTCCATCTCAGTATTCCTGCCTTTTTTCACCTACGGCTTCTCCAAATTTACCTTTTGGAATCTCTTTTTCTAAAGAAAGTTCTGCAACATGTTTATGTCGAGAGGTAATCCTTCAGCTAGTCTCTTCTGTCACTGCCGCTGTGGAAAGAAGATCGCCTTCACAGATGAACGCTCTCTGTGTTTGCTGACTTGGGTCTGACCCCGAAGTTTCTGGCTGTGAGCTCTGCTAGAAGTTTAACCAAACAACCCTCAGGCGATGCAAAAAGGCTCTCAAAAACTTCTTAATGGATCAACAGGTAGCCAGTTCCAGGCAGGGGTTCCCTGGGGTCCCGGCCTCTCAGTCACCTACTGGTTCTTTGAGCTCCCAGTCCTTCAAGGCCCAAGACAGGTCCTCAGGGAAAAGTCACAAAGAAAAGGCCAAAATTGCAACAGCTTCCCCCAGTGTCAGTCTCATTCCCTGTCGGCCTCTCCTTCTGAGGGATCTTCGGCTGCGGCCGCACCAGCAAAGAAGCCTACTGCCCAGGTCTCTGTGCCCACCAAGCTCATACCGACCTCTCCTCCGCCATATTCTCCAGCCGGCCTTCGACCTCATTGTTGACGACAGGCTCTTCGACAACTTTCCTGTCGAGACCTGCCCCTTCTCTGTCCAGGGCTACAGGCTCATCTGGTTCTCGGGCTCAGCAGGCGGTCATTGACCCCTGAAACCCCCTCTCGGTTGACTGGAGATGAGGTCTGATCCAATTCACCTAATGATAGCGTGCAGCCGAAGGCAGCTTCATCGTCGACGCCTACTTGTCAGCCCTGGGAAGTTCCCTGTGGGCTGCTGTCAGTGCAGCAGATGCCAGACCCAGATATTGAAGAGGTCGTCGGCGAGGAGGAGTAGTACCACCCAGACCTCATTCTTCCTGATGGTGTGGAGAAGCAGAAGAGATCCTGCTCTCTGACAGATCTACAGCCTCGCCTGTTAGTGAGGACTATGTTAAGCATACTCCCAGATGATCTGTTGAGGACCCCACATTTTTCAGTGTGATGAAGCAACTGTCGTTAGCCATGGGCTTCCACACTGAGTAAGAGGATGCCACCAGAAAAGAACTGGTGGAATTCCTGGAAATTCCAGAATCTTCCCCCAAAGATTATTCCTCCATTGCTGCCAGCCTGACACAGACCAGACATGGTGCCAGCTATGTCCCGCAGGGCGGACAAATTTTATCATGTCCCCCAGCATCTTCCTTGTTATGCTGCCCAGCCCAAGATTGACTCAGTGGTCATTAAGGCAACTCATGACAGGTCTAAGTCACCTAAGCACCTTAGTTCCCATCCCCAGACAGAGAGTCTCGTAGAATTGACCTCTGGGGTAAAAGGGTTTATGCCTCCTTTACTCTAGGCTTGAGGATTTCCAGCTATCTGTCACACATGTAAAATAGCAGAATGCCAATTGGAAGAGAGGTAAGGCTGCTGCCAGGCCCTTCCAGAAGTTACTCAGAAGCAGGAACTGCTATAGTGCCTCCAAGTCACTGAGGATGTTAGCAAACATCTTCTCAGAGTCCTTTATGACATGGCTGACACAGGTGCCAGGGAGATGCCGTGGGCTTATGCCTCCAAAGACACTTCTGGCTCAGAGTATCTGGGTTTGCAGCTGATGTGCAGCAAAAAGTGCTTAATACACCCTTCAGTCGCACCAAACATTGTTTGGCCCTTATGTCCAGGATATCATAAATGGTCTTCAAGCCTCAGGCAGGGCCCTGAAGTCTGTCCACTCCTTCTACCATATCCAGCCAAAGGGTAGAGGATGGCCTCCTTTTCATAAATAGAACAATAGGCCTGGGACAGCTCCCTGTCCCCAGGGAAAACGCAGAGCTTAGGCTCCCTTGCCTGCCCCCCTCTGGTGCTGGAACAGTGGCCAAGCACCCTAGAAGTGAGGGAGCAGCCCCTGCATCTAGCTGTCCCTCTGGTTGACTCCTTGCCAGACCCTCCCTCCTCTGGTCCTGGACCAGGAGGCAGTGGTCGGAGGTTGGTTCTCCTCCACCTGAATCAATGGAGAACATAACTTTGAATGCATGGATTCTGAAGATTATAGAAAAGGGTCACACCTTGGAGCTCATTAAACAGCCTCCAGAAACCTCACCTCTGCCCTCCTCTTATCCCCCAGCTCACCTGTCTGTCCTCCAGGAGGAGGTGCCGTCTCTTTTGCGCACGCAGGCCATCAAGCCAGTGCCCAGGCATCTGAGAAACAAGGGGTTTTATTCCAGGTTTTTCATGGTCCCTAAAAAGACTGGAGATCTGAGGTCCATCCTAGATCTAAAGGACCTCAATCTATATGTCCAGTACAAAAAGTTCCTGATCGTAACTTTGCCAGGCCTGATGCTCTTCTCAAGACAGGGGACTGGCTTTCACTGCACATGCAGGACGCTTACCTGCACATCTGTCTTTCCTCCTCCTCACAGGAACTTTCTCCATTCCGCCTTTCAGGGCGAGCATTATCCGTTCAAAGTGCTGCCCTTTTGCTTGTCCTCTGCACCACGAGTCTTTATCAAGTGCTTAGCAGTGATCACAGCAGCTCACAGAAGGGAGGGGACTGTGTCTCTTCCCTTATCTTGACAATTGGCTCCTGAAGGCCCCATCCAGGGAACAGCTTTTGCTGACTCTGGAGTGAACTCTCCAGCTCTTCCACTCCCTGGGCATCACTGTCAGTCTGCCCAAGTCAGTTCTGGCACCATCTGAAAGGTTGCAGTATATAGGGGTAGTTCTGAACTCTGCACAAGGGAAGGCCTTCCTGCCCCAAAACAAGGCAGAGTGCCTCATTGCTCAAGTCACCCAGAATCGATATGTTCCTGCCAGGGTATACCTCAGATTGCTTGGCCTAATGGCAGCTGCCATACCCACTGTTCCACTGGCCAGTCTCCACATGCATGTCCTCCAGTGGACCCTCTAGATATAGTGGGATCAGTGCACGGATGACTTAGACCAACCAGTCCTGGTCTCTTCCCCAGTACGCAAGGTACTGCAGTGGTGGATGGACCCCTTCAATCTGCTTCAGGGTGTCCCATTCCAGATCTCCTCCTCACAGCAGATCCTACCCACAGATGCTTCAGGTTTGGGCTGGGGAGCGCTCCTGGGTTCCTTTCAGACTCTGGGCTCTTGGTTCCAGTGGGAAGCCTCCATGCATATCAGTGTCCTGGAGATTAGAGCGGTGCTGTACGCCATGCTGACCTTTCAGGAACACCTTGCTCTAGGTCAACTGGTGGTGCAGTCAGACAATCTAAGCATAGTACACTTCATCAAGCAAGCAGGGTGGGGACTCATTCATACCCCCTTTTCATTGAGGCCACGAGAGAGTGGTACTGGGTGTTGGATCACAGTCTGTCACTCTCTGTAGTCCACTTGCCAGCATACTACTTGGGTAGACATTCTCAGCAGGGCTCAGTCCAAGATATAGGAATGGGAGCTTCTCTCACCCGTTGCAAAAGACTTGTTCGACAGATGGGGTCTTTCAGAGTTGGATGTTTTTGCATCCCCCAATGCAAAACTGTCCAATTTCTGCTTGATAGATCCAGGGCCTGGAGTTTTCTGGCAAGACGCGTTTCTTTATGCATTCCCTCTGTTTCCTGTGATTCAGAGGGTGCTAATCAAGTTGCAGATGGAGGGGGCCAGCATGATTCTGGTAGCTCCATTCTGGCCTCGCCAGATATGGTTCCCTCTGCTTCAGCAGTTGACAGAGGCTCCTCCGGCCCCTCTTCCTCTTTGCAGGAATCTACTGACCCAGGCTTGGGACCCTGGTCCATCCCTACCTTGGATCCCTCCATCTGCATGCTTGGCACCTGAGGACATAGCCATCACCAGGTTCGGGGTCTCGAACAGAGTGGTCGATGTTCTAGTGGCTGCCCGGAAGCCTTCCACTTGAGCCACGTATGTCATGAAGTGGAAGCGGTTTGCCATCTGGGCTGCCAAATATAGCTTAGACCCTTTCACCTGCTCAGTGAATCATATCCTGGACTACCTGATTTCATTCTCTGAGGCCTACAATAGTCTTCACTCAAAGTCCACCTTTCGGCTATTTCTGCATTTCATGTGCCCGTGGGTGACCGCACGATTGCTCAACTAGATGTCTCCCATACCCTTCTAAAGGGCATCCTGCATCTGAAACCTCCAATCCGTTCCCTGGCTTGGGACTTGAATTTTGTTTTGAAAAAATTGACCCCATCTCCTTTTAAGCCAGTCATGACTTGCGATTCACCCTTTCTCTCTTGGAAAGCATTGTTGTTTTTTTGTTGCAATTACTTCTGCTCAAAGAATTTCAGAGCTTTGGGCCCTCTGGTGCACAGAACCTTATTTGATTTTTCACAAAGACTGGGTATATCTGCGTACAAATCCTAAGTTTCTCCCTCAGGTGGTTTCAGAGTTTACACTCAGCCTGTCCACCTTCCTGTTTATTTTCCTGAGCGTGCCAATCCAGGGGAAGCACTGCTCCATATGTTAAATGTGTGCAGAACTTTGAAGTGCTACCTGCTTAGGACTAAGGAGTCCAGAAAGTCAAAGCAGTTTGTTTCCTTCGTCCCAGGTAGAGATGGCATTTCAGTTTCTACGCTGTATTTATCCAAATCGTTGGCAAATTGCATTGTGTTCTGCTATAGCAAGTATGGCAAAGAATTGCCTGGTGCTGCCAAAGCTCATTCCACTAGAGGAATAGCTACCTTGGTGGCTTGTTTCCGAGGGGTCTCAGTCACTGACATTTGTGCGGTTGTCATGTAGAGTACAGTCCATACTTTCACCAAGCACTGCAGTCTGGACACTGATTCAAGAGCCCATGCAAGATTTGGTAGGACTGTGTTACAGGGACTCCTGTCCTAAATTTATGGAGAGCCCTCCTCCCAGACAGTCCGTCTGCATCTGTAACTGCTTGGGACTCGTTCCTACGGTGTTACCTGATGACTGAGATACCCCCAAAGAAGATAGAACATTTACGTAAGAATTGATGTAACACATCTTCAAGGGGATCTCAGTCATCAGGTATGCTTTCCCTTGCACCATCACCCTGCACGGGACTCCTGTCTAGGAACTTGGCTGTCTGGTGTATCCAGCCTTTCTTTTAGGTCTGGCACCTCTCTGTCTCTCCTTGGTCCCCCATGGCAAGAGCCTAACTCCCTTAGTCTCTGGGGGAAAGAACTGAGGAGGGAGCGGGGCCGCTCATGCCTATATAGGGTTTGTGACAGCGTGGGTGGCCTCAGTTGTACTGCTGAAAATCTTCCGTGTGGATTCCCCTTTACCGACGGCGAAGGTTCCTACGGTGTTACCTGATGACTGAGATCCCGTTGAAGATCTACTGTTATGGTAAGTTCTTACATAACTGTTCTGTTTGTTTACTTCCGGTGCACATAAACTGTTGAATGTTACCAGATTGAGAAACACTACTTATAACTAGCTATTGCTCTGTACTTAGCCTTTCTTAGCTTGCATATTGCTTTTGCTGTTTTTATTGTAGCACACAGTTAATGTTTCCTTATGTTTATATAGTTGAGCCACTTACGAAAAACGACGACAAAGGGGTCCAAGGAGAGCTGCAGGACCTGGGGTACAAAATCTGCGGAAAGAGTGAAACTGGGGCGGACAGGGAAGAGAGACCTAGTCGAGGTAAACAGCTTTGATACAGAAACTAATTAGAAAGCATGGGCATTGTGAGAGTGTGGAGGCAGCTGGGATTAGCATGGACAATATAATTTGATGCAAAACTGCTTTTTTCAATTATTTTACAACCAAAAATGGCAAAATCTTTAATAATTTCTTGCATCAGTTTGTGGGACTGCTCCCAGATCTTTCAGCATTTCTCTTCAGTTTGCATGAATTGGGTAAGAAGATGTAAGAATGGTGCTCCTGTCTCTTTGTTTTAATTACTGCTCTTGCATGTTTGTGTTTCTGCTTCTTAAGTGGCAGACTGATCAATATAACCTTTTTATCTTGCATGATTGTAGACCTGATTAATATCATACTGTACTTTGTTGTGTGTCAGGAGTGCCTTGTGACCAGCCCAAATCCCTGAGGCTACACCTTTCCCATGTGGGGCCTCAGCTGGCACAGCATCTGACACACTGTGCCCTCTTGCAAGTGAGCAGGCTCACCCACCTACCACGAGGGGTCATTGCAGCAGCATCCTCCCTCCCCAGGCTGGGACCCACCGCCCAGGGTAGCACTTCTCCCAGCCCTGGCCACCTTGGTACAGGCTGCCAGGTGGGCATCCTAACCTAGTTTGCCCACTCTGAAGCGCTGTCTGTTACTGCCAGGTCACCAGACGGCCCCCTTTATAAAACATTTAATCAAAAACTCCCACACATATTTGTGAATGACCCACGACATTAAAAAAATATACAGTTATCTAAAGAAGCTTCACCCCACCGGCAATCTACCAAAATTGTGGTCGGGCCGATAAAGCATTTGCGGTTGTTATCGGTTGTAGTGCCGGTGGTCAGTTTTGCACTCTGACCACAGGAGACTGTGGCAGGCACTGAAGAGTAGGAGGATAAGAGCATCCCGCAGTTCTCCCCGACTCTCCCCCCTTCCCTCCCTTTTTGAAAAATGCATTCCTCAAAGAAAAGGAAATCTTTTTGTTTCATTTTTTGGCCTTGATTTATTTGAAGTAAAATGCAAAATACATCGAGACACTGTTACATGTAATGAGTAAAGTGCATTACAATTGCTTCAGCATGTTACAGTATATAACCAACCTTGTTGTATAAGAAAAAATTAAAAAGGGAACTTTTTAGAAGGCAAAAAATAAACTGGTTCTGTGTGTTTCTGTCATATCATTCTCTCTATTTTTTGTTCTTAGTTCGATTCTCTGGTATAGGGGAAGGGGACTTGCTGTGTTCAGCCCTCAGGGGTAAAGAGGGATAAAATGAACTGTTTTACTTTCTTATATACTGTAGTAATAAGTAACAATATAAATTTTAAGGAAAAGATTGTATCACCTACAATAACTTAGAATTTAATTCTTCCCAATTTTTCATTTGAGAGAATTTAAAGCTTGGTGAAGGAAAATAGCTTCTAGGGGTGTGGATATGGTTCACTTATCTAAACACTGACAGTTCCACTAGAGGTGCTGATTAATCAGAATCAAGGCCACTGTTTTTTTTGTTTTTACTGGAAAAGTGGTAAAATTCGGGAATTTGGACTGCCTTCACACCAGTAATAACAAAGAATTTCACGGAATTCGGCATTTTGCACCAGATCAGTAAATCTGTAGAACTTGTGTTTTTCTGATTGCTTCCAGCGCTAGTTTCAGTTTGCTTCATTTAATGGACTGCATATTAGGCCTTCTTTTATGCTGATTATTATCCACATCTTAAAAGAATGACAGTAGAATCCCGGTAAAATCCAGAAATTAGACGTACAATCACCAGTGCAGTTCCTGGAATTTCAAGTCTTGAAAACAAAATTTCATTATTTTAATCACCATAAATCAAGTTGCCATGATCAGAATGTCTTTCAGCTAAGCTGCTCCCACCAACCAAGTGTGTAGCCTCCGGCCCCGCCCCATGATGTGAGATCTTCCTTTCCACTGGAAGAGTTCAGTCTTCTCCTTCACAGCTCCAGCATTTATGGGGCTTAAAGTGCAACATTGGCAAACTTCTTTCCTTTTCTAATAGTTTTCTTAAACTTTTGCTAGTTTCCTCCCAGCTGCTCTAACCCTGGCAACTGAATATTGAACACAAAGAAGTGAAGACTGCCCCCAAGCGTCAAGCTTTGCATCACGTGCCAACAGATGATGTTGCAGATGGAACCACACTTGTGCCACTACTGTCTGGGGCGGCACACAATGTTGCAAGATTGCGGCCTGTACCAGTCGTTAATCCCTTCCTCCTTTATGGCACGGCACTGTTTCTCCTCAGCCAGCTGGCAGTTCTGGACCCAAAGCTATAGCCAAAGGCCACAAGAAGTGCTTCACTGCGGCAGCAAAGGCTGCAGTGTTCACCTCGTTGGCATCTGTGCTGCTTCTGGCTGGGGCCAGCATCAGAGTGTTCCTCACTGGTGAACTCCAGGAGATTTGTAAGTCCCTCTAGGCCTTTGAGTAGATCCCCGCCTGCCATAGTAAAAAAACACAAGAAATGCTGCCGCCGATCATTGGACTGAGAGACATCACACTCCCTCGACTTCAGTCATGCCTAAATTGGTCGAGGGCCAGGTCACAAGCTCTGTGGTGTCCCCTCAAGTTTGTCAACCTCGACAAAGGCTGACCAGGTGGTCAAGATATTCCTCTACCAACTTGACCAGTTGTCGTAGGAGGTTGAGGAGTCAAGTCTCCAAGACCCCGCTGCTCCCAGTCCTCACCCAGGAGGATGTCCATGGCCAGTTCCACTCGGGCCTATCCTCCACCAGAGGTTGTTCCACCAAAGCTGGTGTATATAATCTACACTGCACTTCCGATCTCTCCTCGACGTCAGTCCTCAGGCTGACAAGCAAGATTGAGGCACCACTCACGTTCTCTGTTTCCCTCAACTGGAAGGCGGCGCTACCAGGAACTCATGTGGCAGCAGTGTGCCAGGACAGGGTAGGGGTCTACCCCCTGACCACTGTGGTCGACTGAATGGCAGTAGTCAAGCTCACACTGGTCCACCCAAGGCAGTTTTTGCTGATACCGGTCTTTCCACCCCTGCTGGTGGAAACACCTGCACCACAGCTGTTGAAGGAAGCCCCTACCAAGGACACCTGTGCTGTATCCAGCTTGCCTGGCTGGCACTCTTTGGAAATCACCTAGTTGGATGACTCCCAGGTGGTTCGCTGCAGTCAAAGGTTGAGGGTTGTCTTTGATGAGTCCTCTGACGACTTGAATGGCTCTTCCACCCTTGACCGAGAGTTGGTTGAAGAGTTGACTACAAACTATGGGCCAGTATTTGGGTGGCCACTCCAGCTAATGTCAGAGTGCATTTTTGTCCCTTTGGAGCCAGTGCAGAAAAGGGCAAAATACCCTTTCTCACCCCATGAATTCTTCAATGATTCTAACTCTTGCAATCAGCCTTCCGAGTAGAACTGCTCGGAGAATGGAATGTATGTAAATGATGGAACCCATCTTGTGCCACTATTCAAATGCTGCCCTTAATAACTGCTGCATTCTATAGCTCCTCAGATTTCATTCTCCACCTGTGAAGTCGAGATGCCTCGGAGATCTCTCTGCTTAGTCGTAACTCTCCTCAAGTGTTAACTTAAAAAATGTAATTTTTTTTTTTTTTTTTTTTAATCTGCTTCCTATATTATCTGTTTTTATAGTTAGCACTAGTTTATTTGGTCAAAATTTAAGTTAGTTTTCTGGTTCCTCTCAGTTCCTAGTAACCGCTGCGGAACCGAGATTCTAGGGACATGGATATGTTGTTCATCCACACTGTCTGGCAGGTTCCTTGCCACTTTAAATCTTGCTGGAAGGTCTTCAAGCTGGCTTCTCCCACCCACTTGGGTGGTAAAACTCTTGGCTCCGCCCCATGACGCTAGATCTTCCTTACCGCTTAGAAGCTCAGGTTCCCTCCTTAACGCTCTGCGTGATAGACTGGATCCTAATTCTTCAGTTCGCGAAACTCATTTTAAAATTTTCAAGACTTGGTCATCTTTCCCTCGCGGCTGTGATGGACAAATCGACTCCTGGTTTTGGCGGTGCCCTTGTGGGCAGATGATGTCCAGGGCGGACCGCACTCCTATGCGTCTACTGCCTCGGCCTAGAACCACGACCTGCAGGCCTGCGAGTCATGCCGTTCGTTTTCGGCCAATGTCCTAGAGGACCGTGCTGCCCGGTTACAGCTTGGGCGCCCCGAGAGGCGCTACCCACCGGTTAAGTCGAAGGAGGCCCATTGGGTGGTTACCGCGGCGGCTGTCTCGGCTGAGCAACTCGAGCAGATGATCGCCGTCAAGGAGGCGGTGGCCCAGGCCGCATCATCCTCTTCCTCGGTCGCGGCATTTATCCCACTCTCATTGGGTACCTCGTATTCAGCTTCATTCAAGGAGCTTTGCCAATCCCTTTCCACTATAGGAGAGGGGCCATCGGGATATTCCTCTCGTTCCAAAAAGAAGGACTCAAAGGGTAAGTCCCATTGTCAGCAATCGTGGGAGCGGGAGAGGTCTCCTTCACCGGACAGCCGACTGTCGACTTTGGTCAAGGTTGCGGCTAAGGCCGCTGGCTTCACGGTGTCCCCATCAGGCCAGCCGGCCGAGACACCAGTTGACGCAGTCGAGATTTTTCTTGACCCATCGGACGGGCTGTCGACTGGTGAGGCCAGCAACCCTTCTTCACCGGTTCCCCCGGTGGAGACCGAGGATCTGCCTGCGCCCCCAGTGCAGCAGTCCTCGGTTAAGACTTCCGAGCCTAGGGAAGAGCGGGTGTCCCCCCGCTGCTTCCCAGACCCGTCCTCGGAAACACCGAGGATCTCAGTCTTGGTCTCGGACATCGTCTCGGTCCAGCCGATCCCGCCGACATCGGCGGTCTCTGTCTCGGCACCGAGGTAAGCGGCACCACTGCTCGTCCTAGTCTTCCTCCTCGAAAGAGGAGAGGCTTCGGCGCAAATTGCGTCGACGTTACGAGGACCTGGTGTGGCAGTAGTTACTCTTGTCCAGGAGCAAGTCGACGCCATCGCCTTCCCCGGCCATCAAGTGGCTGTCACCCAAGCGGCCGAAACAACCCTTCGCTGTAGTCGAGGTGCCCAAGCCTGGGCCGGTTGTTCGGCCAAAACCGGCTGCCCCACCGATTGTGGTGGAACCTCCGCCTCCACAACCAAAATCAGGGGCGCCGACCAAGGATTCTCGGTCGGGTCAAGGCCTGCCCCACAGATTGTCGGTCACCCCCACTTCCGACCGTCCTCGGCAGGTGGAGGGTGGCTCAGGCCCCAGGTAGCTCTTCGCAGACTCTTCCAAATCCGACGAAAACTCCTCCCTGTTCTCCAGGCCCATTGACCTGGAATCCTCCGGGGGTCAGTCGATGGATGAAAGCCCATCGTCCTTCATGGGTTTGCTTCGACTCATCTCGGAGTCCAACGGGATGCAGCTCGAGCCCGTATCCAAGTGGGACAAGTATCCCCTGATGGAGATACTGGACCGAGGGGATTCACCCACAGAGGCCTTTCCAGTGGCTGAAGCCATTGTTGGCCCAGCCTTGGAGCTCTGGCAGCGGTCTGCTTCCTGTCCTGCGCTTTCGGCCAGGATGGCCAGGAAGTATGCAGTCCCTACCGGCTCTTTGCCTGGGTTTTCGGAACACCCCTCTGCCAAGAGGTTGGTCACCGACAGCATTTTCCGGCATTCCAGGAACGCTAGGGATGTGGACAAGCCCCCCGACAAGGAGTCTAAAAAGCTGGACTAACGCTGGGCGGAAGGTGTACGCTGCATCCTCCCTTGGCCTCCGCCAGGCCAGCTCGGCCGTGCTGATGGCACACTTCTTCCACACCCTCATGGGCTCCCTGGATGAGGTGATCCCTCATCTCCCGGCCAACCTGCAGACCACGGTCCGCAGGTGTGGGACCAGGGTAGGGCAGTGGCTAAGCAGCAGCTCCAGCATGGCTGAGGATATCCACTATCACGGCGGATACTCAGCACAAATTGGCGGATGTCCCCTTCCTGAAGACCGACCTCTTCAGCCCTGGAGTGGAAAGTCACCTCTAGCGGATCGAAAAGTCCAGTGCCGCTCTGGACTCGGTCACCTCTGCCCAGAAGGACAAAGGCCGCCAGCAGCACAAGTCCTTTCGTCCTTCTGCACCTGCGGCACGTCCGGCCACCAGCACCAGGGCCAGCAGGCACACGCTTAGCATCCCAAACCCAAGCCCGCGGCTTCCTCCAATAGGAAGCAGGGAGGTAAAGGCCCAGGAGTTTCCTCGGCTGGTCTCTCCTCCAAGCCTGCCCAGTGACGGGTTGAGGGGTGTCGCCCCCAGCCTCATCACTCCCCCGGGGGGGGACAGCTCCGCCAGTTCCTTTCTGCCTGGTCCACTGTCACCACGGACTGGTGGATGTTGGAGGTGGTAGGAAAGGGCCTGCCTCTGGAGTTCGAGCACCCCCCACCCTTCTGAGCCGTGCCCTCAGGGGCTCACAGTCCATAACCTCTCTGTCAGCCCACCGGGCGATGTTACCTGCTTCTCGAAAAAGAATGGTGATCGGGAAGGTGGCGCGAGAATCCTCCAGTCCAGGGGTTTGTGTCCAGGTACTTCCTGGTCCCAAAACGGACGGTGGGGACTGGCACCCCATTCTCGACCTGCACGACCTGAACAGGTTCCTAAGGTCTCAGACCTTCAGGATGGTCACTCTGGCTCAGATAATCCCATCCTTGGAATGAGGTGTGTGGTTCTGTTCCCTGGACCTTCAGGATGCGTTCTTTCACATCCCAATCCGTCCGTCCCACCAGAGATTCCTCCGCTTCAGAGTGGAGGGATCCCTTTACGAGTTCCAGGCCATGCCCTTCGGCCTTTCCCTAGCTCCCAGGGTCTTCACCAAATGCATGGCAGTGGTGACAGCATTCCTGCGGCACCGAAGGGTCCGAGTGTACCCCTGCCTGGACGACTGGCTGATTGCAGCCCCCTTCAGAGCGGAGGTGGAACCGTCCAGAGATCTGGCCCTCCAGGTTTGCTCTCAGGTTGGCCTCCTCATCAAGGAGGCCAAGTCGGAACTCGTGCCAAAGCAGGTGATACAGTTCATCGGGGCAGAGCTCGACTCCCGGCGGACAGGGCCGAGGTTCTTGTCTCCTTTGCCCAATCATTTCAGGTTGGGCAATCGCGCCCTTCCCGGGACTTCCTGCGCCTCCTGGCGGCCTGCACCAGCGTGGTCCATTAGGCCCGCTGGTACATGCGTCCCCTTCAGTGGGGACTAGCCAGCCAATGGTCACAGCACTTCGATCCGCTGGATCAGCTAGTGACAATGACACAGGGGATGTGGAACGCTCTCCAGTGGTGGACCGTTCCAGCACATCTGCAGGAGGGCATCCCGTTTGTCTGCCCGAGCTGACAGTCTCTCTATCGACGATGCCTCTCTGATGGGTTGGGGTGCCCATCTGGGGAGCACAGCGCCAGCCTCTGGTCCCCTCGGGATCCCGATGCCATGTCAACCTGCTGGAGCTTCGAGCAATTCATCTAGCCCTCACCGCCTTCACTCCATTTCTAAGGGGATTAAGTGGTTCAGGTCCAGACGGACAGTACCACGACCATGTACTACCTAAACCGCCAGGGCGGGATGTGCTCCATGCTTCTGTGCAGGGAAGCTCTCCGCATTTGGTCTCGTCGTCGCATCTGGAGGGATCTCCTCGCCATTCACATGGCAGAGCCTCCAACACCCTGGCCAATGCCCTAAGCTGGATAGGGCTCGTCCTCATAATGGTCTCTCCTGCAGAGGTAGTACGAATCTCTTCTCCCTCTGGAGACACGCCTCAAGCGGACCTGTTTGCTCAGGGAGGAATACAAAGCTAAAACTGTTTCATGCCGCCCCCTCAAAGGGCTGCTGCAGGGGGATGCCTTCTCGAGGCCGTGGACCCCGGGCCTCTTCGATGCCTTTCCCTCATTTCCCTTGATCCACAAGGTGCTTCTCAAGGTGAGGAGGGACAAGGCGCAGGTGATTCTGGCAGCCCCAGACTGGCCTCACTAGTACTGGTATCCAGATGTCCTCAGTCTCAGCTCCAGGCTCCCGAGGCGGCTTCCAGCCCGCCCAGACCTGATTTCAGTAAATCAGCGGAAGGTATTCCATCCGGACCTTCAATCCCTGCACCTGACGGCCTGGTTCCTGAGCGGCTAGAGTTCCAGGCCTTGGGTCTTTCTGACGAGGTTCTCAACATCATTGAGGCGTCCCGTAAGGAGTCGACCAGAAAATTCTACGCCTTCAGATGGAAGAGATTCTCCATTTGGTGTCAGGGCAAGGGCCTGGACCCTTCCTCCTGTTCCTTGGCAAGCATTATGGACTACCTGTGGTCCCTTTCTCAGCAAAGGGCTTCAGTGGGCGACCCTTAAGGTGCACCTAGCAGCCATCTCTCTGCCCGGGCAGGGCGGAAGCAGTCGATGCGCGGAGAAGGTGGTCGGCGCTTTTTCAAGGGCTTGATCACATATCTCCTCCGATGAGAACCTCCACCTCCGTGGATCTACTGCTGGTATTGGCTAAGCTCATGGGAAGCCATTGAACCGATGCACAGGTGTGACATCTCTCACCTGTCATGGAAGACCGCCTTCTTGGTGGCTATCCAGTCAGCCAGAAGGATGAGAGAGCTCAGGCGCTTTCCATCGAGTCTCCTATATCTGGTCTTCCACAGGGACAAGGTTGTCCTCGCCCCACCGAAATTCCTTCAGAAGGTGGTGCGGGTTTCACCTTAACCAGGTGTTGACTCTGCCGGTGTTCTACCCCAGTCACACGTCGGAGGCCGAATATAGGCTCCATACTTTGGACCCTAGAAGAGCGCTCGCTTATTGTAAGGAGCAGACGGCTGAAGTTCAGGGAGAGGTTCGCCAGCTGTTTGTCACCTACGCTGAAGCTGCACCTGGCAGACCTGCAGCCAAGTGGACGATAGGCAGGTGGGTCACCTCCTGCATAGATCTCTACTATAGGTTGGCGGGCATGGAGCCTCCCAGAGGGATAAGAGCTCATTCTACCGCCATACTGCTGCATCGGTGGCTGCTTCTAGGGGCGTCCCTATCCAGGAAATCTGCAGGGCTGCTACCTGGAAGTCAGCACACACCTTCATCACCCACTACCACACGCCCTGATTCACACCGGGATGCTGGTTTTGGGGCCTCGGTTCTCCAGTCTTTATTCCCTAAGTAGGAATTGTGCACCTTGCCTCCTCGTCCGGAGAACTACTAGAGTCTGCCAGACAGTGTGGATGAACAACATATCATGTCCCTAGAAATACAGGTTACTCACCTGTAACAGGAGTTCTAGGAATGGTATATGTTGTTCATCCACACGTCCCACCCGACCTGCCCGGCTTCAACGCACAACCTGGCTTCCAGCGGGCTAGATGTGGCGTCATGGGGCAGAGCCGAGAGTTTTACTACCCAGGTGGGTGGGAGGAGCCAGCTTGAAGACCTTCCTGCAAGATTTAAAGCGGCAAGGAAGCTGCCAGGCAGTGTGGATGAACAACATATACCGTTCCTAGAACTCCTGTTACAGGTGAGTAACCTGTATCTTCTGACAGTTGGGTACTTCAGATTATACAGAAGGGTCATACTCTAGCGTTTCTCTCCACCCCCACATCCTTGCCCTCCATGGAAGATTCCTTATCCTCCAGATCATATACTCATCTTACCGGAGGAATTGAAGGCCCTTTTGACCAAACAGGCCATTGTACCAGTACCCCTCCTGGAACATCAAATGGGATTTTACTCCCACTTCTTTCTGGTGCTCAAACGAACGGGAGACTTCAGACCAATACTGGATCTCAGATAACTGAATCTTTACACTCAATAATGTTTCCACATGATTACCCTACCTGCCGTCATGCCGATCCTGAAACAGGGTGACTGGCTTTGTGCCCTAGACATGAAGGATGCCTACCTTCATATTCCCATCCACCCTGCCCATCACAAAGTTTTGCGATTTCATCTACTGGGTCAAAATTACCAGTTTTGAACACTCCCTTTCGGCCTCTCATCAGCCTCCAGAGTGTTCACCAAGTGCCTAGCGGTAGTAGAAGCAGCCTTATGAAGAGCTGGGCACTTCATCTTTCCATATCTAGACAATTGGCTAATAATAGCAGACTCCAAAGTAGCTCTGCTTGTGCCTCTGGATACTACCTTGAAACTGTTCGCAGATCTGGGCATCACTGTCAGTTGGCCAGAGTCCAGTCCAAATCCGACACAGTCTCTCCAATACATTGGAGCTGTTCTAGATACAGTTACAGCCAGGGCTTACCTCCCTCCTGCTCGGCAGGCTACACTTATATCTCTGGCATTACATATACAGACTCAGAAAATAGTCAGCCAGACAAATGCTGTGCCTTCTGGGTCACATGTCCGCTGCCATCCCTATGGTGGCATTCGCTCGTCTCCACATGAGACCTGTCCAGTGGACCCTCCAGAATCAGTGGTCCCAAAAAACAGGACAGTTCAAAGACAAAATCAGAGTCACTCCCTCTCTGAAGTCTACCTTGACATGGTGGACAATCAGAATCAATCTGAATCAAGGAATGCTTTTCCGGTCTCTTCCCCCCACCCACGCATAACGTTGACCACGGATGCTTCCCTACAGTGATGGGGAGCACACTTCGGTCCTTAACAGACCCAAGGCCAATGACTCGTTTCTCCCCATCTGTCTCATATCAATCTCGTAGAGATGAAAGTGGTCCGTCTAGCTCTCCAGGCGTTCTGGCTCTATTTGTAGCCAGGATCGTTACTGATACAATCAGACAACACTGCAGTAGTGTTCTGCCTCAACAAGCAGGGGGGTACAGAGTCTCGCACCCTATGCAGAGAGACCCTTGCAGTTTGGCAAGAAGCCATATGGCAACAGTTGATAACTGTCCACCTACCGGGACATTGCAACCAGTTAGCCGACTGGCTCAGTCGCCAGTCCACAACTCTCGAATGGACACTTCATGAGCAAGTGCACCAAGAAATCTTCTACGTATGGGGCACTCCACAGATGGATATGTTTGCCTTCCCAGAGATTTCCCGTCTTCCCAGGTATTTTTCCATTATCCCAAACAGAAAGGGACGGTCTATAAAGGCCGTGTCCCAACCCTGGACAGGTTTCTTCTTAAATTCTTTCTGCCCTGTCCCTCTCCTGCAACGGACTCTACTGAAACTACATGTAGAACCAGCCCCAATGTGGCCTCACCACATGGTTTCCCCCACTCCTACAACTGTCATTCCGGGATCCTGTCCGGTTGCCGATCAGACCAGACCTCTTGACTCAGTGTCATGGGTCTCTTCTGCACCCCAACCTGAAGGCTGTACACCTTCATGCCTGGCTCCTGAGGACGTTTTCATAACTCGATTACAAGTGTCCTCTCCAGTTGCCAATATTCTCTTGGCCTCCCATATGCCAACAACAAGAGCAACATACAATTCCAAATGGAAACGCTTTTCCATATGGTCAGCCTCTCGATCTATTGGACCCTTACACCTGTCCACAGACAAAGGTTCTGGACTACTTGGCCTCACTATCCAAGTCCAATTTAAGTTATTCTTCCATCAGAGTCCACTTGACCACCATCTCCACTTTCCATGATCCTCTGGATTGCAGGTTACTGTACCAACATCATCTAGCCAAGATGTTTTTGAAAGGAATGATCTTACTTCGAGATACAGCTCTTGCAGCAGGTAACACCATTAGGACTGAGGCCGGCAGGCGTCAGGACCCCACGGAAATCTTCTAGCTAGCAGTCTTCAGCGGGGACCACCTCCGACGTCGGTCCCGCCCCCGACGTCAGACGTAGTACATAAGGAGGCGGTCCGTCAGAATCCCGGATCTTGCCGAGATACAGCTCTTGCAGCAGGTAACACCATTAGGACTGAAGCCGGCAGGCGCAGGACTACGAATTCTTCTAGCTAGCTGTCTTCAGCGAGGACCACCTCCGTCAGGCGTAGTATATAAGGCGGTCCCTTGAGTCCAATTCTTTCCCTTGCGTCGACTTGCATGTCTAGACCCTTCGGTTCAGATTCTAGCGCGTGACGCGTGGTAAAGTGTTTTCCTACGGGAAATTCGTTCTCTTCGTTCAGCTTTTTGTCTGATGTCCTCTCCAACCTCCGGTCACTCCTCGAAGTGCACCTGTGGGAAGCAGATCCCATTCAAGGATCCGCACTCGGCCTGTGTCCGGTGCTAGGCAGACCACAACGCGGTCTGCACCTTTTGCCAGGGGTTCAACAGCAGAACCCAGATCCGTCGTAGAGGCCTACAGGCGTTCCTGCTCGAGGAACAACTCAAGACCATGGCTTCCAGGGAGGATTCTTCGGAGAAGGCCCGTAAGCATTCTGAGAAGCATAGAGAGAAGGCCCCTTTCAGGTCCCCGTCTGTGGCCTCCGACTCGCGCAGCTCCTGCTCCAGGTCCGACCGCTCTCCCTCCCGGGCCAGCTCTCAGCCTCCCCCCGCTGCGGTGAGAAAATTTTCAGGCTCCTCTTCTCAGGCCAAGACTCCCAGGCCTTCCTCGTCCTCTAAGGCCCTGGCTAAGTCGGGGGACCGTCACCATCACCACAAGTCGGGTTCCCGCCATTCTGAACCCGACGCCAGGTCTGCCTCCTTGCCTCCTCCTCCTCAGCGGAAGACCAAGGAGCTCACCTCGCTAAAGAGGCCGTTGGACCCGACGCCGGCCTCTTGCCAGAGTCCCCAGAGCTGTCGTCCGTCAGAAGACCGTCATCAGCCAAGCCTACTCATACCCGGGCGCGGTAGGGGGACGGCCTTCGCACCAATCGAAGAAGAGGACCCGGCGCCTCGACCGGCGTCGGTCAGGAGCCCATCACTGAGGAGGAGTTGGCAGCCCGAGGGACCAGACAGGCGACCCGGTCCTGTTGGGACTCCGGGACCCTCCCGCAACCCGAGGCCCTTGTGGAGCAGACGCGGGACCCGCGACCGACCAGCGACCGGTCCGTCGATCAGGCCTTTCTTTTCAGAGGTTAAGGAGCTTTTCACCTACTGGTGGGATACCATCAAAAGGCGTGGTCCCACCCACCTCCTCTCACCTCCTCCTCCTCCTCCTCGGCGGTTACTCCTCCGGTTCCTCGCCCCCTTCTCCATCCAGGTCTGCAGGCGGTTACCTCCTCCCGGGAGCCCAGGATCCCTCCAAGGGGGAGACCAGATAAAAGGAGACCTCCGTCCAGATCCTCTTCTGGGTCACCCAGCCCTAAGAGACCCAGAAGACGCCACCGCTCGTCTTCGACGGAGGACACGGGATCAGAGTTTTCAACAGGATCTAGGTCCCCATCTCCCCTTCACATCCCTTCTCCGGACCCACGTGAGCGTCCAAGGTCTCCTCGGGATGACCCTTCGTTCTCGGACATTGAGACATATCCAAGAGAACATGGGATGGGATACGGAAGAGTTAGACTCCGGAAGGCTATGCCTTGCGAAATATCTTTGGCAGAAGGACCCTAGGCCTGTGGTGGTGCCACCCTTGGTAGACACTTTCGTGGACGTCACCAAGGCAGCGTGGAAGCATCCACATTCGCTCCTGGCAATGCTGAAGAAAGCTGACCGCCTGTACAAGGCTCCGAAGGAAGACCAGTACTTGGCTCAACACCCTCAGACTGACTCTCTGGTCATAACAGCATCTCATGACCAGTCCCAGAGACCGCAACATTTGAGCACCCTGCTGCTGGACACCATGGGTAGGCGCACGTATGCTTCCGCTACCTGCGCCATCAGATCCCTTAATTATTTGACCCACATGGTGCAGTTCCAAAATGCCCTGTGGGAGCAGGGTCTGGATGCGGCTGAGAAATTGCGAGAAGGTGAGCAGAAGGAGAGTGTTGCAGCTCCTCCATTACAGAGTTCGGACGTAGGGAACCCAGAGTCTCTGAGCAGCGTGCGACTCCAGCGGACTCCTCGGCTCGAACAGCAGCTTCAGGCGTATGCCTCGGAGGCACTCTTGGCTCTGTGTCTCCGGTTTTACCACGGACGTCCAGAAAAACATCATGGGCGCCCCATTCAAGGAAGAAGTTTTGTTTGGTCAACCCTCTGAGAAGGTAATCACCAAACTCCAAGAGGCCGGGAAGGCGGTGAGGTCGGTTCAGGCCATGTACCGACCGAAGCTTAGTTCCTTCGTTGGAACCAAAGCCGATTTTACGTGGACAGGCCTTGAGAAAACAGTCCGCCCGTTCCACAACAGAAGGCTCAGTTTCCGCAGGCCAGGAAAACAAACCTGCGGATCGAGGGCCAGCGCTCCCTAAGTCGGCCCAGCCAGCAGGCCCCTCAGCTGCCACAGCCTGACTCCTTTCCGGCCCCCGGCTCTCAGGATCAACGGGATTTCATGGTCGGGGGTCGCATTGCAAATTTCCTGCCAGGATGGCAGTCTATAACCACCGACAGGTGGGTTCTCCAGATGGTCGGAAGGGGCCACTTTATACAATTCGCAGAAAAGCCACCCTTAAGGCCTCCTCTGCTCTCCCGTTACTCGGGTCAGCACAAGTCATTGATCAGACAAGAAGTACTCGCACTCCTGCAAAAGGAGGCGATGAAATCGTCCCAGAGAACCAGAGAGGATACGGATACTATTCCCACTTCTTCCTGGTTCCAAAGAAAACAGGGACCTCCGTCCGATTCTGGACCTCAAGCGACCTCAATATCTTCGTTAAGCCTACAAAGATTCCATAGAGGTGACTTTCAGGGTCTTATTCCCATGCTAAAGCAGGGCCTTCTTGCGTCTCTAGACATACCAGGGCCATACCTGCACATCCTATAGCTTAAAGCGCTGGGAGGTTCCTGCGCTTGAGTTTTTTCTTAGCCCACCTTCTTCAGTTCGAGCCCTTCCATTCGGGCTGTCATCGGCACCAGGGTCTTTACAAATGCATGGCAGTCATGGCAGCATCTCTAGGAGACAGAGGGCCATTATGTGTTTCCGATACCTGGGCGATTGGCTTCTCATGGCCGCCTCCCGGGCGTGTTGTTGGCTATCCAGAACACCCAAGCTCTTTTTCCCCTTCTAGGGCTTCCGACTCCGTAGCTCCGGCTCCCGGTCCGACCACTCCCCTTCCCGGGCCCGCTCTCAGCCTCCCCTGGCTGCGGTGAAGTCTTCTTCGGGTTCTTCTTCTCTACAGCCGGCCAAGACATCCAGGCCTTCTTCATCTGCTTCCAAGGCCTTGCCAAGGTCAGGGGACCGTCACCACCACCACAAGTCAGGCTCCCATCACCCGGACCCCGACGTCCGGTCGGTCTCCTTGCCCCCTCCACCCCAGCAGAAGACCAAGGAGCTGACTTTGCTCAAAAGGACATCGGACCACCTGACGTCGGCTAAGCATCACCGGTCCCGAGACCCGATGACTGCCAGACGCCCGTCGCCGGTCAGGCTTTCTCCACCCCAGACGCCGGCCGGGGTACCGACGCCCGTTCCTGTAGAGAAGAGAACACCTACACCACCTGCCAACGTCGGCTAGGAGGCGCTTACGGAGGAGGAGCTGACCCAGCCCGAAGACCAGATGGGCAAACCCGGTCCTGTCGCACCCCCCAAGGAGCCCTCTCCAGAACCAGAGACCCCTGGGGAGCCGATGCCGGAACCCGACAACCGACCACCGGCGCCCGGCCTGTCGTCGGGCCTTAGTATTTCAGAGGTTAAGGAGCTTTTCACCTATTGGTGGGATACCATAAAGAAGGATGTGGTTCCCACACCTCCTCCTCTTCCTCCTCCACCCGTGACTCCACCGGTCCCAGCGCCCCCCACCCCATCCGGGGCAGCAGGCCGAGTACCTTCCCCCCAGGAGCCTACGGAACCTCCTAGGGGTAGACCAGACAAGAGGAGACCTCTGTCCAGATCTTCTTCAGGGTCTCCCAGCCCCAAGAGACCCAGAAGACGCCGCCACTTGCCTTCGACGGAGGACACGGGATCGGACTTCTCAGACGGATCCAGATCCCCTTTTCCCATCAGCATCCCCTCTCCGGACCCACGTGAGCTCCCAAGATCTCCTCCGGATGACCCATTGTTCTCAGAGATTATGAGGCATATCCAGGAGAACATGGGCTGGGACGAAGAGGAACTTGACCCCGAGAGGCTACGCCTTGCCCGTTATCTCGACAAGGATCCATAGCCTGTGGTGGCCACCCTCGGTGGACACCTTCGATGGGCGTCACCAAGGCAGCGTGGAAGCGTCCACACTCGCTCCAGCGATGCGAAGAGCTGACCGCCTGTACGAGGCCCCTAGGGAGGACCAGTACTTGGCATCTCATCCTCTGGCTGATTCTCTGGTCATCACAGCCTCACATGACCGGTCCCAGAGGCCGCAACATTTGAGCACCCTGGCACCGGACCCAGAGTCCAAGCAATTGGACGCTATGGGCATGCGCATGTATGCAGCCGCTACCTGCGCCATTAGGTCCCTCAACTATCTAACCCACATGGTTCAGTTTCAGAATGCCTTGTGGGAGCAGGGACTGGATCTGGTGGAAAAGGTACCAGAAGGTGAGCAGAAGGAGGAGTTGCTGCAACTCTTTCGCACGGGTTTGGCCGCAGAGCCCAGGGGAAGTCGTCCGCAGGTCGAGGCCAACGCCCTGCCAAGTCGGCCCAGCCTGCAGGACCCTCAGCCGCCACAGCATGACTCCTTCCCGGCCCCCGCCCCTCAGGATCAACGGGACACTGAGGTCGGGGGTCGTATTGCAGACCACCTGCCAGTGTGGCAGGCTATAACCACCGACTGGTGGGTTCTTCAATTGGTCAGACAAGGCCACTTTATAGAATTCGTGGACAAGCCACCCACAAGGCCTCCTCTGCTCTCCCGTTACTCGGGTCAGCACAGATCGCTCATCAGGCAAGAAGTGCTCGCACTCCTCCAAAAGGGAGCGGTGGAGTACGTCCCGGAGAACCAGAGAGGAACCGGCTACTATTCCCACTTCTTTCTGGTTCCAAAGAAAACAGGGGACCTCATCCAATATTGGACCTCAGCGACCTCAACATGTCGATTGCCTACAAACGTTTTCGCATGGTGACCCTCCAAGGGCTCATTCCTAGCCTTCCTGGCGTCTCTGGACATGCAGGATGCCTACCTGCACTTCCCTGTAGCTCAAGTGCACAGGAGGTTCCTGCACTTCGAGTTTCTCGGCCACCGTTTTCAGTTCCGGGCTCTTCCTTTTGGACTGTCATCGGCCCCCCGGGTCTTTACCAAGTGTATGGCAGTCATGGCAGCATCTCTAAGAAGACAGGGCCACTACATGTTCCTGTACCTAGATGACTGGCTTCTCATGGCCGCCTCCAGAGAGGCGCTGTTGTTGGCTATCCGGAACACCCAAGCTCTCTTCCAGTCTCTGGGCATTCTTATCAACTACGCGAAGTCTTTCCTGGTACCGTGTCAGAAACTGCAATTCATAGGCGCAGTTCTGGACACCATCCAAGGGAAAGCCTTTCTTCCGGAGGAAAGAGCGGAACACATCAGGTCCCTCATCAGGGATCTTTCAGCGAAGAAGATGGTCCCCGCCAGGCTGGTCCTTCACCTGCTCGGACACATGGCTGCGGCCATTCCAACTGTCCCTATGACAAGGCTCCACATGCGAGTAACTCAGTGGATGCTCAAAGTGCAGTGGGACCAAAGGCAAGACCACATGCAGCAGCCGGTCAGAATCACGAACGCCGTGATTCGGGACTGGCAATGGTGGCTAGACCCTGGGACACACTCTGTGGGTGTTTCGTTTGCAGCGCCGTCCCCGGAGTAATCCTCTCCACAGACGCCTCAGGGCTGGGGTGGGGAGCACACCTGAACGGGGTGAGGTCCCAGGGAACTTGGACCCCTCAAGAAGCCCACCTCCACATCAGTATTCTGGAGATGAGGGTGGTCCTTTATGCCCTGCAGGCCTTTCAGTCAGAAATCCCGCCGAGTACTCTTCTGCTTCAAACAGACAATACGGCGGTGATGTATTACCCAACAAACAAGGAGGCGCACACTCTTACCCCCTTTGCAGGGAAGCGATGAGAGTGTGGGATTGGGTAATCCGACACGGCGCGAGCCTGATTGCAGTTCACGTTCCCGGTGTGGACAACACAATCGCAGACGGCCTGAGTCGTTCCCAGGCCAGGGTCCATGAATGGGAACTCCTTCAGGGGGTAGCAGAGGATCTGTTCTTCGATGGGGCACTCCAGAGTTGGACTTATTCGCTTCCCCATCCAACATAAAACTGCCCAATTTTTGCTCGCTAGATCCAGGGCCTGGTGTTTTCTGGCGAGGGCACGTTGTCCCTCTCCTGGGCGGACAGATTCCTCTACGTTTTCCCTCCCTTCCCATTGATCCAGAGAGGAGTTCTCAAACTGCGCAAGGAGCACGCAGCAATGATCCTGATAGCGCCTTTCTGGCCCAGACAGATCTGGTTCCCCATGCTGACGCAATTGTCCCGGGAACCTCCAGTCCCGCTGCCCTTCAGCTCCCACCTATTGTCTCAAGAGGAGGGTTCGTTAGTCCATCCAGACTTACGCTCACTGAGCCTGCATGCTTGGCTCCTCGAGACATAGCCATTATGTGACACGGGGTCTCGCAAGAGGTGGCGGAAGTTCTTTCCGCTGCCAGAAGCTTGACAACGCATGCTACGTACGCCATGAAATGGCGCCGATTTTGCCTGTGGTCTCAGGCACACGGCCTCTCTCCTTTAGAATGCCCAGAGAAATCAGTTCTGGAATACCTGCTTTCCCTTTTTCACTTGGGCCTTGCCTACTTCTCGATAAAGGTCCACCTCTGTACGATTTCGGTCTACCACTTCCCGATAGGTCAGCGCACAGTGGCACAACTCTGTGCCTCTCGGGACTTCCTGAGGGGGATGTTACACCTTAGGCCGCCCATCAAGGATCCCGTCCCTCCTTGGGACCTACTCTTTGTACTGGAGCAGCTCACGCTGCCCCCTTTTGAACCTGCCGCAGATTGCGAGCTGCGTTTTCTGTCGTGGAAAACGTTATTTTTAGTTGCTGTTACATCAGCTGGGAGAATTTCTGAGCTACATGCTCTCATGTGTAAGGAACCTTATTTAATTTTCCACCAGGACAGAGTGTCTTTGAGGACGAATCCTAAATTCCTGCCCAAGGTAGTCTCTGCCCTCACTCTTAACCAGGACATCGATCTGCCTGTGTACTTTCCCAAGTACTCTAACAGAGGAGAGGCATTGCTTCACACCCTAGATGTTCACCGCTCCTTAAGATACTACTTGAACAGGACTAAACAGCATCGTATGTCTGAGCAACTGTTTATATCCTTCGCTGAGAGGATGTTGGGCCAACCAGTCTCAAAACAGACTCTTTCTCGCTGGCTTGTCCAGTGCATTTCTTTTTCCTACAACAACAAACAGAAGCCCCTTCCGGGCACAGTTCGGGGCCACTCGACTAGGTGGGGTGGCTACTTCCTTCGCAGCACTGCGGAACGTCTCCACCTCGGCTATTTGTGCTGCAGCTACATGGAGCTCAGTGCACACCTTCATTAAGCATTATAGCCTGGACATTACCTCACGGCGGAGAGTCGGTTTCGGCCTTGACGTCCTACAAGGCCTCCTGTCCTAGAGTCAGGATTTGTTCTAGATCTCTCCATTATGCCTCCTCCCACAATGCTTAGAGGCGCTATTGCTTGGGAATCAGTCCTAATGGTGTTACCTGCTGCAAGAGCTGTATCTCAAAGTAAGATAGTACAGTTACATAAGAACTTACGTAACAGTAGATCTTGAGAACAGCTCTTGCAGCAAACCTACCATTCCCTTGGAGGAGGTATGGCCTAACCAGACTTCGGCAGGAGCTTACGCTCTTTCTTCTTCTGATGGCGGATCCTCGGTCTCCACTTCTGTTGTCATCCAGCGGCCGGAAGTCTCTGGCGGGAGAACTGGGGATTCTGGCAGGACCGCCTCCCTGCCTTGTACTACGTCTGACGTCGGGGGCGGGACCCGACGTCTAAGTGGTCCCTTCGAAGACTGCTAGCTAGAAGATTTCCGTGGGGTCCTGGCGCCTACCGGCCTCAGTCCTAATGGTGTTACCTGCTGCAAGAGCTGTTCTCGAAGATCTACTGTTACGGTAGGTTCTTACGTAACTGTACTTTACATTTAAACCTCCTATTAGAAGACCCACTCCTCCGTGGGATCTCAAATTTATGATAGAAAAGTTGACCCTTGAACCTTTTGAGCCAGTAGCCACTTATGACCTCAGTTTTCTTTCATGGAAAATCCTATTTCTTGTGGCTGTCTCTTCCGATCGACATATTTCCAAGCTTCATGCCTGCATGCGTTAGGAACCTTACTTGATTTTCCACAAAGACCAGGTGTCCTTCGTCCACCCCTTCCTTCCTCAGGGCTTGCATTAGCACTAGTAAAGTGGAGGTCGGCTTGACCCTCTGCTTTAAATGTTGGGGGTCAGAAGTTTGCTGTAGTAGCTTTGTAAAACATTACCCAATACTTTTTCTGCTAACGAAATCCATGAAAACCTTCTATACACAGGGTCAATGCTGAAGCACTGCCTTAATTTTGTGCTTCAAAAGCCAAAAAATTCTCTCTTGGGGACTTCAGTAGGGGGTTAATGCAAGCCCTGCTTCCTTCCTAAAGTAGTCTCCGAACATACTTTAAATCAGTCTTTGAAGCTTCCGGTCTTCTTTCCTGACTACTCCAATCAGGGTGAACATCTACTACGTACTTTAGATGTCCATCGTATATTACGCAGGATGGTCTGCATCTGTCCAGTAAGGGAACAAGTCTTTCGAGTAATCAGTTTAAATGCTTCATTGGCAAGCTTTTAAACTAGTCAGGGGGGAGGCACTGATAAGCAGCAGGAAAATCCCAGCCTCTCCCTACAAAACAGGGTACCAAATGAGAAAAAGACCGAGGTAGAAAGGTCAGTGGGGATGCTGCAACAGAAGGTAAAGCCATCAAAAATGAGAGCAATGAGTACCAATGCCCGTAGTCTGAGTAACAAGCTTCCTGAATTAGTGGCCTTGATGGAGGAACATCTGGATATCGTGGCAGTCACAGAAACATGATACACACAAAACCATGACTGGGACGTAAACATACCAGGATACACTATCTACAGGAGGGACAGGGAGGGTAAAAGAGAAGGAGGAGTAGCTCTTTACATAAGGGAAGAAATCAAAGCAACAGAACAAAAGGGTAAACAGGGAGGAGAAGAATCACTGTGGGTAAATTTGGAGACGGGCAATGGCACCACAATCCGCATAGGGTTTGTCTATAGACCCCCTTCTCAGGGGGAGGAAATGGACAAGGAAATGATAGAAAGTATACGTAGAATGGCAGAAAAAGGGGAGATATTGCTGATGGGTGATCTGAATATGCCAGATGTTAACTGGAGTGCAGTTGCAGCAGCCACTTCGAAGAGTGGGGTTATTCTAGATGCCCTACAGGGGGCATGCCTTAGACAACTAGTATTGGAGCCCACTCGAGAGAGAGCAGTCTTAGACCTGGTTCTCTCAAATGGAGATGGTGAGAGGATCACAGATGTAAAAGTGGGTAGCCATCTGGGAACTAGCGACCATCGAACAGTATGGTTCTCAGTAAACACTGCAATAGAGTCAAGCCATACAAAGGCAAAAGTACTGGACTTTAGGAGGGCTGACTTTGCCAAAATGGGTGAGTGCCTAAGGAATGCACTAGCAAATGGGCAGAAAGGAGGGGTGGAAGAACAATGGGGAATAATAAAAAATGCCATCACAGAGGTAACAAGCTTTTGTGTGAAGCAAATAAAATGAAACAATGTAAGAAACCACTATGGTTCTCAAATGAAGTAGCAGTGATGGTTCAAGAGAAAAAGAAAGCATTCAGGAAGTACAAGGAATCACAGAAGGAGCAGGACAGAGAACTGTATCAGTTAAAGCAAAAGGAAGCTGGGAATGCAGTCAGAACAGCAATGGCCCAAACCGAGGAAAAGATAGCCAACTCGGTTAAGAAGGGGGATAAAACCTTTTATAGGTACATCAGGGGCGAAGGAAGACCAAGGAGGGATAGTGAGGGCTTAATAAAGGGAGGGAGGGTGGGCAGAGGGTGACTGTGAAAAGGCAGAGATACTAAACAAATAATTTTGCTCAGTATTTACAAATGAAGAGGAGGTACTTAAAACAAACAGTAGAAACACTCTGGATACAGAAGTTGATACCAGCCCATTTACAGAAGACAGGGTTCTGAAGAACTCTTAAAACTGAAGGTGGACAAAGCAATGGGGCCTGATGGGATTCATCCCAGAATTCTAAAAGAACTAAGGGTAGAACTAGTGACACCACTGACTACCCTCTTTAACAAATCATGGGAGGATGGGGTGGTACCCGAGGACTGGAGGAGGGCAAATGTGATTCCCCTTCACAAAAGTGTGAGCAAGGCAGAAGCTGGAAACTACAGACCTGTTAGTTTAACCTCAGTGATAGGGAAAATGATGGAATCACTTCTGAAGGAAAGAATTGTTGAGTATCTAGAGGCCAGAGGGGCACAGGACCCAAGGCAGCATGGTTTCACAGCGGGAAGGTCATGCCAGACGAATCTGATAGATTTGTTTGACTGGGTGACCAAAGTAGTAGATCAGGGAGGGCTGTGGACATGGCCTACCTAGACTTTAGCAAGGCATTTGGCACAGTCCCACACAAAGATTAATATACAAATTAGCCAGCCTGGGAGTGGGTCCCAAGATGACAGCCTGGGTAAAGAATTGGCTGGAGAATAGGACACAGAGTAATAGTAAATGAGTCCACTCTGAAGAAAGGGGTTACTAGTAGGTACATGAGGTTCAGTATTAGGACCGGTCCTCTTCAATGTCTTTATAAGCAACATTGCAGAGGGACTGGAAGAGAAAAGTATGTCTCTTGCAGATGACACAAAGATCTGCAACAGAGTTGATCACAAGGTGAGGTGGAAAGGATGAGAAGGGACTTGGCAAGGTTAGAGGAATGGTGAAATGTATGGCAGCTTAGATTCAGTGCTAAGAAGTGCAAGGTAATGCACTGGAAACAAAACCCAGGGAAGAGTACACAATGGGGTGAGATACTAACAACAAAATGGAAAGGGACCTGGGGTAGTCATATCAGATGACCTAAAGGTGGGCAAGCAATGTGAGGAGGGCAGCAAGGAGGGCTGAGGGATACTGGGATGCATGGAGAGGCATCACCAGTAGAAAACAGGAAGTTATTATCCCTCTGTACAGACAGCTGGTCAGACCCCATCTGGAGTACTGCGTGCAGTTCTGGAGACCGAATCTCCATAAAGAGATAGACAGGATGGAAGCTGTCCAGAGGAGGGCAACTAAAATGGTGCAGGGTCTGCACCGGAAGACATATGAAGAGAGACTTAAGGAGCTTAATATGTGAGCCTCGAGGAAAGGAGGGAGAGGTGGGACATGATAGAAACTTTCAAGTACCTCAGGGAATCAACAAAGTCAAAGAGGGTAGCATCTTTCAAAAAAAGTGTGCAAGAACAAGAGGCACAATTTGAAGATGTGGGGGCTCAGAGGTAATTTAAGGAAGTATTTTTTCACAGAGAGGGTTGTGGATGCATGGAACGGCCTTCCGGAGGAGGTTGTGGAGTCAAAAACAGTGGTGGAATTCAAGCATGCATGGGATAGTCATAAGGCAATTCTAGGGGGTGGGGGTAGGAAGAAGCAGGCTGCTGGTTAACCAGGATGTGCAGCTTATCCATTAGGTAGGGAAATGGGCAGACTGGGTGGGCCAAGTGGTCCTTATCTGCTGTCAAATTGTATGTTTCTATGTTTCTGTACTAATCTGACACAATCGATTAGAAAGAAATCTCAACTGTTCGTCTGTTTTGCCCCGGGTCATGAAATGTACTTCTTCATCCTGGTTGGCACATTGTATTTCATTTTGTTACAAAAAATACGACAAGCCTTTTCCTGGACATGTCCAAGCCCACTCCACTAGAGCTATGGCCACCACTGCTGCTTGCTTTAAAGGAGCCTCCCTTTCAGCTATCTGCAGTGCAGCTACCTGGTCCATGATCCATACATTCACAAGGCACTGCAGTCTGGATATTGCCTCATGATGTAGGAAGGCCTTCGGCTGTGCAGTCCAATGAGGTCTCTTATCATAACTGTCCTCCCACATGGGCATTAGTGCTTGGGATTCATCCCAAAATTATTACCTACTGCAAGAGACCACTCCATGGAAGATAGTACAGTTATGTAAAAACTTAACGTATCAGCAGATCTTCGAGGAGTGTCTCTTGCAGTAGGTTTGTTCCCGTCCTCCATCCCCCTCCTTCTCTAAGAGAGCAAGTTCTGGTCCAATGACTAGGGTTGGGACTCCTTTGGTATCTCGGCTTCACTTTGCGAGCTGAATCAGGCAGGGGAACTGAGGATACCGGGGACCGCCCACACTTATATAGGAAACAGGAAGCTGATGTCATGTGTGAGCGCTCCCTGGTGAAAAACTGCTAGAAGAGCTGCTGTGAACCAAACAACCTCTGCTGGGTACCCAAAAGTATTACATACTGCAAGAGACACTCCTCAAAGATCTACTGTTACGTTGTTTTTTTTTTATGTAATTCTACTTTCCAGAAGTGGTTTATGGTACACATCCCCACAACCCAACCCACCTGATCTCCATTGGCAAGTGGCACAAAATCCTGCTTCCAGCGTGCTAGATCTGATGTCATGGGCAGAGTTGGGGGTTATATCCACACAGGTGGTGGGAGCAACTTAGTTTGTCAAACATTCTGGCCAGTCATCGCCTTCCAGTGGAACTGCAAGAGTGTGGGATGTCTACCATATACCCCTCCTAGAACTACGGTTACAGGCGAGTAACCTAGTCTTCTCTACCCATTCAAATTCAACTTCCTTGTTGCCTTTTTGTGTCAGTAGACTCTCAGCAATTTTTTTCTGTACAGATTTTGATTTTCAGATGAAAGCATGTTGATTGAATACTTTTTCATTATTGTAAATCTGTTCTATTTCTTTACTTCAGGTGCATATAAACTGTTGAATGTTACCAGGTTTAGAAACACGACTTATAACTAGCTATTTCTCTGTCAGCCTTTTTAGCTTGCATATGGCTTTTGCTCTTTTTATTATAGCAAACACTTAATGTCTCTTCATGTTTATATAGATGAGCCACTTATGAAACATGACGACAAAGAGGTCCAAGTAGAGCTGGGTTATGAAACCTGCAGGAAGAGTGAAACCGAGGCGGTCGGGGAAGAGAGACCTAGTCAAGGTAGACAACTTTGATACTGAAACTGATTAGAAAGCATGGGCATGGTGAGAGTGTGGAGGCAGCTGGGCTTTGCATGGACAGTACAATTTGATGCAAAACGGTGTGTTTTTTTTTCCCTCAATTATTTTACAACCCAAAATGGCAAACTCGACTGGCCCAGTGGCGGTGAGGGTTGAAGCGCTGGACGCCGCATCTTGCGCCGGCGACCCGTGTTTGAGAATGAGCACAGGCTGCCGGGGGTCGACAGGGGAGAGATGGACCGAGCATCCAACGGACTACTCTCCGTCTCCAGGGAGGGGGGATCCAGTGACCGGTGCGCACCTGACCCCTAGCGGAGGCTGGGGCTTGGCGACATAGAGCCACAACAATGTGGGGAGGGATCGCAGCAGATGCTTGATGAGTTGGCACACACGGGAGCATGCACGACCCTGTCACAGGCATCACTGCATGCCATGCACTCGCACAGAAAAAGGAGAAAAAGCAGTGCAGCAGGATGAAGGAGGACACTTCACATGCCTCGCTCCCGGCTAGCCCGGGGCTGGCTACACTGGATACGGTCTCCAGTGGTGGTTGGGGAACACCGCTGGCCCTTGACAGGGGGAGGAGGGAAAGCCCTGGGTGTAAGTACCAGCACCAGCTGATAGACACCAGAGGGCAGAGGAGGTGCCCTCCAGATGGGGGACCGCACTGAAGGGAAGAAAAAATAACAGCGAAAAAAGGCAAAATCTTTATAATACTTTCTTGCATCAGTTTATGGGACTGCTTCCAGATCATTCAGCATTTCTCCTCAGTTTACATTAATTGGGTAAAGAGATGTGAGAATGGTGCTCCTGTCTCTTTGTTTTAATTACTGCTCTTGCATGTGTGTTTCTGCTTCTTAAGTGGCAGACTGATCAAAATTACATTTCTATCTTGCCTGATTATTGAGTAGATTAATATCATACTATACTTTGTTGTGTGTCGGAAGTCCCTTGTGACCTGCCCAAATGCCTGAGGCTACACCCTTCCCATGTGCGACCTCTGCTGCTGCAGTATGTGACACATTATGCCCTCTTGCAAGTAAGCAGGCTCCCCTGCCTGCCTCGGGGGGTCAGTGCAGCAGCATCCTCCATCCCCATACTGTGACCCACTGCCTGGAGTAGCACTTCTCCCAGCTCTGGCCACCCTGATGCAGGCTGCCAGGTGGGCATCCTAGCCTGGTTTGCCCACTCAGAAGCACTGTCTGTTACTGCCAGGTCACTTAACGGCCCCCTTTATAAAGCATTTAATCAAAAAAATCCCACACCTATTTGTGAAAGATCCAGCACTTTAAAAAATATATAGTTATCTAAAGAAGCTTCACCCCACCACCAGTGTAGCAAAATTTTGGCCTGGCCAGTAAAGTAGCTGCGGTGATCATCGGTTGTAGTGCCAGTCATCAGGTTTGCACTCTGACCGCAGGATGCTGTGGCAGGCATTCAGGAGTAGGAGGATAAGAGCATCCCGCAGATCTTACTTCAAGAAACTTCTCTTGCAGCAGGTTACACCATTAGGACTGAAGCTGGCAGGCGCCAGGACCCCACAGAAATTTTCTAGCTAGCAGTATCCAGCGGGGACCGCCCCTGACTTCAGGCATCATATAAAAGGAGGCAGTCCCCCAGAATCCCCAGTTCTTTTCCCGCCGTCAACTCACCAGCGTCGGCCTCTCGGACGCCTCATTAGCGAACGACTTGAACTTCTTCAACATACTTTTTCTTTGCTAAATGTCTGCATCTCCTACTCCTTCCACAGAAGGACACCCCTTTAAGTGTGCCTGCGGCAAATAGATCCCTTTCAAGGATCTCCACATGGCCTGTCTGCAGTGCCTAGACCCGGAGCACGACACCAAGGCCTGCTCTGTTTGCCAGCAATTTAACAGCCGCACCAGGATCTGCTGTCAAAAGGCACTCCAGGGGTTCCTATTAGAAGAAAAATTGAAAACCATGGAAAAAGACCCTGCCTCCAGAGGCGAGTCAGCCTCCAAGTCCCATAAACACCGGGAGAAGGCCAGGTCCAGATCCCCGAGCCGGGCCTTGGACTCGCGCACCAGCTCTGGCTCCACGCACTCAGACCGCTGTCCCTCCAGGGCTCACTCTCAGCCTCCACCGGTTTAGGTCAGATCCTTGGGCAGTCCTTCGGCTTCCCTCCACCTGCTGAAGACCTCCAGGACTTCGGATCCATCTCTTATGCCCTCCCGGGCCTCAGGGAAGTCCTCCGATCGTCATTGGTCTAATCCTCCTCGAAGTCCATTACTATTTTGGACAGATGCCGGGTACCCGACACCAGATCGGTCTCCCAGCCTCCAAGGGGACCCGATCCCGCTCCCAGGAAGACCGCAGACCTGATGTCCCTTAAGTGGACGTCGGAGCCTAAGCGGGCTGCCGATCCATCACCAGCCAAACGCCCGACAGACCAGACGTCCCTCAAGTTCTCGACGTCAGTCAAGCGATCTTCGGAGCTGATGACCACCCTCCCATCACCAATCGATACCGGTCGCCGGGGTTCATCGGAGAATTTGACGTTGCCTGACGACCAGGCAGGCGACACAGAAGACGCTGGGCTTCCTCGGGAGCCTTCGCCCAATCCAGCGACGACCCGACGCCGGACACCGGCAACAGGCCAACCCTGATGTCTGGCCTGTCCAGCATGAACCTACATGAAGTTAAAGATCTCTTCACCCTTTGGTGGGACACTATCAAGAAGGATGTGGTCCCAGTAAAGCCTCCTCCTCCTTCCCCCTAGGGTCCAGACGCAGACTCCCGATGAGCTACACCACCTCCTATAGGTAGATCCAAAGAAAGGAGAAGGTCCACTCCACAGGGAGACGACTCAAGACCGGACTCATCTGATACCTCCAGGTCTCCTTCTTCCATCAGTCTCCCATCACCAGACCCATGAGACCTCCCCAGGTCACCTTCGGATGATCCCTCCTTTGCTGAAATCATGTGGCACATCCAGGAGAATATGGGATGGGAGTCAGAAGATCTAGACCCTGAATGACACCGCCTAGCCAGATATCTTCGGCAGAAAGACCCTAAGCCTGTAGTGGTGCCACCCTTGGTGGATGCCTTTTTGGACGTCACCAAGGCCACATGGAAAGTCCGCATTCCACCCCTCCTGTGCCAAAGAAGGCTGACAGTCTGTACAAGGCTCCTTTGGGGGACCCTTACTTGGCGCAACAACCCCTGGCTGATTCACTGGTCATCACGGCCTCACACGACCAGTCTCAACAGCCGCAGCATCTGAGCACCCAGCCACTGGACCAGGAATCCAACCAATTGTATTCACTGGGGGGACGCATGTATGCGGCTGCTACATGCTCCCTCAGGTCTCTGAACTACTTAACACACATGGTTCAGTTTCAAAACGCCCTATGGGAACAGGGCCAGGACCTGGTCAAAGCCCTTCTGGATGGCGAGCAGGAGGAGGAACTTTTTTGCGGTTACTTATTTTTGCCTCCTGGAATCCTCTGCCATGCATCTGACATCCCCCTCATGCTCGAGCACCGGGTATGATGCCCCCTTCCCTATACCCCATGACTTACCCTTCGTGGCAGGGGGTGGGGAGCGACTCGACCCAACGGACTGGATTTAGTGTTCAAGGAGGTGCCTTCCTGGGCCGTAGTGGAGGGGGACCATCTTCACTCACAGAGGACTCTCTATTTTCCCTGTTCCTTTATCCCCAAGGTTGCGACGTGCAGTGGCGCCAGCGGGTCGGCGTCTTGCTTCCATCCGCCACCTCCTGGCGCCTGCCACAACTCTTGCCCACAGTCTCCAGAGCCAGCACACTACCTCCCAGCCTCTGCTAGGTGGCAGGCGAATGCCGAGCCCTGCAATCCCCCCTTCCCGGAGAAGGAGAGCAGTCCTGGGGATGCTGAATCCTTCTTCACTCTGCCAACCCCCGGCACCCCATGTCCGTTCCCAGACACGGGTCGCCGGTCTGATGCGAGGTTAGGCGACCAGCACCTCAGCCCTCAGCGCCTCCGGGCCGGCCTAGAAGGGGGAACTTTTAAACCTTCTTCACACAGGGTCAGATTTGAGGACCCAAGTTTTGAGAACCGCCTATAACTTGGCAGACTCTGCGGCCAGGGGAGCAGCCTCAGGCATCTGTTTCCAGAGACACTCATGGCTTCGCGTCCCCGGATTTATTCCAGATGTCCAGAAAAATATCCTGGACGTCCCCTACAGTGGAGATGTCCTATTTGGTGAAGAATCCAAAAAGGTAATCACCAAGTTACAGGACTCCGGGAAGGCAGTGAGAACTGTACAGGTCATGTACAGGCCCAAGACTGGCTCCTTTCATAGGAACCAGAATCGCTTTCGCGGCCGGCAACAACGGCAACAGTCACGTTCCGGCCAGCAACAAAGGGGCAATTTCAATCACAAGGCTCAGTCTAAGTCTTCCCCAGGCCAAGGTCAGAGATGCACTAAACTGATCCAGCCCATGTGGAAGCAATGCCATCACAGCATGACTGCTTCCCGGCCCCCTCCCCTCCTCTGGATCAATGGGAAGAAAAGGTCGGGGGTCGCATCTCCCGCCACCTTTCAGGGTGGCAGACAATAACCGCCACCTGGTGGGTTCTACAGTTGGTAGAGAGAGGACACTCTATAGAATTCCTCGACCACCCACCTTCAAGACTTCCCCTGCTTTCCCGTTACTCGGGTCAGTACGCCCTGCTCATTCAGCAGGAGGTGCTAGCGCTTCTGGACAAGGAGGCCATAGAGCACGTACCATGGAACCAGAGAGGCACAGGATATTATTCCCACTTCTTTCTGGTTCCCAAAAAGACAGAGGACTGCCATCCGATCCTGGACCTCAGCGAGCTCAATGCTTCGGTGCTATACAAACGCTTCCGCATGGTGACTCTTCCGGGGCTAACTCCCATGCTCAAGCAGGGCGCCTTCTTAGCATCACTGGACATGCAGGATGCCTATCTGCATATCCCGATAGCTCGGGCACACAGAAAATTCTTGCGCTTTGAGTTTCTAGGTCGCCATTATCAGTTCCGAGCCCTCCCCTTCGGACTGTCCTCTGCACCTCTGGTAGTCATGAAGTGTATTTCAGTCATGGCGGCAGCTCTCAGGAGACAAGGCCACTATGTGTTCCCCTACCTGGACAACTGGCTCCTTATGGCCCCCTCTTGGGAGGCCCTGATGTCTGCGATTCATTATACTCGTTCCCTCTTCGGATCGTTGGGCATCACCATCAGTCAGGAGAAGTTGCACCTGGTTCTGTCTCAGAGACTGCAGTTCATAGGCACAGTCCTGTACACCGTCCAGGGGAAAGCTTTTTTTTGCCCCAGGACAGAGCGGAGCACATCAGATCCCTTATAGGGGATATCTTGGCAAGGAAGACCGTTCCGGCAAGATTGATCCTTTGCCTACTCAGACACATGGCTGAGGCCATTGCAACAGTCCCTTTAGCCCGTCTCCACATGCGGGTGACCCAGTGGATGTTATGGGTGCAGTGGGATCAAAAGCAAGACCATCTGCAGCATCCAATCCGGATCACGAAAGTAGTCATCCGGGATTGGCAATGGTGGCTCGTCCCAGAACACCTTTCGATGGGAGTCCCCTTCGTTGCGCCATCTTCAGTCGTGACGCTCTCCACTGACGCGTTGGGGAGCTCACCTCAGCAGTGTCAGTTCTCAGGGCTCGTGGACGCACCAGGAATCTCGCCTTCACATAAACATTTTGGAGATGAGAGCAGTCCTTTATGCCTTGCAGGCCTTCCAAGCGGAGATTCCACTGGGTACTCTTCTGCTGCAAACAGATAATACCGCAGTGATGTACTACATCAACAAACAAGGAGGCACTCATTCCTACCCTCTTTGCAGGGAGGCCATGAGGGTGTGGGATTGGGTACTTCAACACAGCACAGATCTTATTGCTGTACATGTTCCAGGAGTGGACAACATTATTGCAGACAGTCTGAGCCGCTCTCAGGCCAGAGTCCACGAATGGGAACTACTCCAGGAGGTTGTAGAGGATTTGTTTTACAGATGGGGGACACCAAAGTTAGACCTTTTCGCGTCACCATCCAACACAAAACTGCCCAATTTCTGCTCGCTAGATCCAGGGCCTGGTGTTTTCTGGCGAGACGTGTTGTCCCTCTCTTGGGCTGGAAGATTCCTCTATGCCTTCCCTCCCTTCCAATTGATCCAGAGAGTACTTCTGAAACTCTGCAGAGAGCAGGCGACTCTGATCTTAATCGCCCCCTTTTGGCCCAGGCAGATTTGGTTCCCCCTGCAGTACCAACGTTCTCAGGAACCACCAGTGCCTCTGCCACTCAGCTGTCACTTACTGTTCCAGGAGGCAGGCTTCTTGGTTCATCTGGACCTACTCTCTGACACTGCATGCCTGGTTCCTAAGGACATAGCAGTCATGCGATACGGGGTCTCGCACGAGGTAGCAGATGTTCTAGCGGCTGCTAGAAAACTGGCCACGTATGCCATGAAATGGCACAGATTCTGTCTCTGGGCTCAAGCACAGGGACTTTCCCCACTGGATTGCTCTGAAGGTTCGGTATTAGACTACCTCTTGTCCCTCTTTCAGGCAGGCTTGGCCTACTCCTCAGTATAGGTACACCTCTCTGCCATCTTGGCCTATCATGCTCCCATAGGCCTACGGTCCATATCCCAATTGGAAGCCACACGTGCTTTTTTGCGTGGTGTTCTCCACCTTACTCCTCCAATTAAGGACCCCATTCCACCTTGGGACTTACCCTTCGTCCTAGAGCTGCTTACGCTGCCTCCTTTTGAACCAGCTACAGATTGTAAGCTACATCTCCTCGCATGGAAGACGTTATTTTCAGTTGCTGTTACTTCTGCCGGAAGGATTTCTAAGCTCCATGCACTCATGTGCAAAGAACCTTATTTGTTTTTTCACCAGGACAGGGTGTCCCCACGGACAAATCCAAAATGTTTTCCCAAGGTGGTCTCAGCCCGTACTCTTAAGCAGGATAGCGACCTCCCGGTGTACTTCCCTAAGTACACCAATACGGGAGAGGCCCTGCTGCACACTCTTTGTGCATAGCTGTCTTAGGTACTATTTGACCAGAACCACAACACCATAAATCTGATCAGCTCTTTGTCTCCTTCGCCCACAGGATGCTGGGTGCTCCGGTCTCTAAGCAATCTCTTTCCAGATGGCTCATACATTGCATCACATTCTGTTACCAAAAGCATAATAAGTCCCTGCTGGGCTCAGTCAAGGGACATTCCACAATGGGGGGGGGGGGGGTGGCTACCTCCTTTGCTGCTTTGAAGAACGTTTCCACTTCCGCCATCTGTGCTGCAGCTACTTGGAGCACCATGCACACCTTCATTAGGCATTAGTGCCTGGACGTTGCCTCAAGGCGAAGAGCTGGTTTTAGTCTAGCAGTCCTTCAGGGGCTAGTGTCCTAGGCTCCGATTCAACTCACGATCTCTCACTAGCCTCCTCCCGTCTGAGAGGGATTTCCATAATTGCTTAGGAATCAGTCCTAATGGTGTAACCTGCTGCAAGAGCTGTTTCTCGAAGCAAGATAGTACAGTTACATAAGAACTTACCGTAACAGTAGATCTTCGAGAACAGCTCTTGCAGCAGGTAGTTTCCCTCCCACCATCCCCTCTGGAGGTAGAGTTGTTCCATTTATTCAAACAACATGAAGTCTTGCTATATTATGACATATGCAGTTAGACCTAGCCTTCGAACTGCTCCGGAGGTGAAAGAGTTAACTTTCCATGCAAGGCATGGAATCTTGAGCGCGAGCTCGGTTGAGAACTCTGTCTGTTGTTCTTCAAACTCAAACTGTCAGATTCTTTACTCCGCCTCACTGAACAGTCGCTCCAGAGATTTCTCCTGCTGCTCGGTTCATTTTGTCGGTTAAAAAGTGTAATTTCTCGGTTTTAAACCGCATTTTGTCTATATTTTAACCGCAACCGGTCGGTTCAAGCTCTGTCTGTGGTATCGTAAGTAATAAATAGGTTTTACATTATTTCTGTGTGGAACTTGCAAACGATATTATCGGTTCGGTTTGAACCAATCAGGTTGTTGTTAAACTTTATCAAGTGCATTTAAGTGCGGTTCCGGTTCTTATCGGTTCTAAAAAAAGCGGATTTTATTACAGTTTTTCCACGACCCGTGACACGATTGGGAACCGATAAAGGGTGTCTTCTTGGCGGATTACCGTAAGCGGGCAAGTTTTTGGTTAGGCTGGCACTATGTCTAGAAACCCAAAAGAAAAACCGGACCCACTGGGTTTCAGCACTGTGGTGTCTGTGGAGAGCCTTTGCCAAGGCTGACCACACACCTCATGTGTTTATTGTCTGAGGTTTGACCACCTCAATGCAGACTGCCAGATTTGCAAGAATTTCCCTGCAGCTGCCCTGGATAAGAAGAGTTGGTAGGCTCTCAGGGGCGAGAGGCCAAAGTCAACTGACCGGATATAGCCAGCCAGTTCGGTGCCAACGGGCGAATCTTCTCAACAGGAGGACAACTTCCTTGGGAAAGCGGAGCTGACTCGGAGGAGTCGTCCCAGCAAAAGGACTAGAAAATCAGCAGGTGTGGAGCCAAAATTTCCTTCTCAACCGCTGCAGAGATAGAAAGCGATCCAAATTGTCAGTCGCTTTCCCGGTTCCAACCGAACCGGCACCATCAAATAGCGGTCGGTTCGATCGGTGCCACTGGTTCAAGAATATGATATAGAGAATTTTATGAACGGAGGAGGAGGATGATTATGAAGAGAGTGAATATGATTTTGAAAGTCTGGATGTGCCCATTGAACGGACATCTCCCAGACAGACCTTTAGGATGTCTCCCCTAGGCTTTCTGAGTCCCTTCTCATTTTATGTTTTATAAGAAAGTGGCTGAAACCCTCCAGCTTCCTTTGGAAGAAGCTGTGGATGAACAGGAGGAGCCTGACTATGTAGAAATGATGGATATCCCAGAGTCTAGGAGATTGTCTATTCCTTTACATAAATCTTTTAGAAACAGACAATAAAATTTTAAAAGCTCCTCACACTATACTCTCTGTGGATAAAAAAATGGACAAAGAGTACACATTGTCAGGCTCTGATACAGAGTTCCTTTCACAACAATGCAGCCATGTTGGGGTAGTGCAGGCTGCAGCCTGTGATAAGGCAAATATCCTTGGCTTCACACACCTGACAAGGACTCCAGGAGGATTGATGCCATGGCAAAGAAACAGTACATGGCAGCATCCTTGGGACTCAGACAGGCAAATTATATGGCCTATGTTGCAAGATACCAGAAATCCAGATGGGATACTGTTATGGCTCTGCGTGAAACAGGTCCTGGCCAGCTGCCAGGAGCTGGAGCTGGTGGCTGCTGATGGTATTGAGGCATCAGGTGCAATTCCATGCTGCAGTGGACTCTAATGATGTATCTTCAAGAGTCATGGCTACATCTTGGTTTTCATAATAAGCTTGGCTCAGGTGTACTAGCCTGTCACAGGATGCCCAGGCTAAGGCCATGGATTTTCCTGTTGTGAGTAAAACTCTGTTTGGGGAGCAGAGAGAGAATTACATGAAGAAAATGGATGAGTATAGGACCACTTATAGGGTGCAGGCCAGGAAGGCAGGCCACTCCTGAGAGCGCTTTCAGGGGCAGAGCAGGCCTTTTCACAGACCTTTTACCAAGCCCAGGCCTCCTCTTCAGCCTATGCCCAGAGGGAGTTCTTCAGAGGAGGCAGGCAGAGAGAGAACAGGCCTCCACCCCTCAGCCCTAAAGCCCCTGCCAAACAGGCACCTTGATGGAAGAGCCAGGGCGATTCTCCATTACCTGTAGGGAGCAGGCTGGCTTACTTTGTCCAGGACTAGGAGTCTTTAGACATCAGACAAGTGGGTCCTGGAAGTAGTAAGCCAGGCACTGGTTCTCAGCTTCAAAATTTCAAAAGATACGAACCAGATCCTTTCCACCTACAAATCCATCAGGGCTCTCGCTCTGAAACAGAAGTCTCAACCCTCCTGGCTCTCAGAGCTGTGAAAGGTACCTCCCTACACCAGGGCAAAGGACTGTACTCAGGTACTTCCTTACCCCAAAAAGACAGGAGAATGGCGGCCCATCCTGGATCTCAGATACCTAAACAAGCACCTTTTAAAACCAAATTCAAAATGGTGACTCTGGGAATTATTTTACCCTCTCAAGGCCAGGGGACTGGCTAGCGTCCCTGGACCTCAAGGATGCCTACTTCCATGTTCTCATCAAAGCTCCCACAGTACCTCAGATTCGAACTGCCCTCAGGCCATTATCAGTTCAGAGCAATGCCCTTGACCTCACCTCTGCCCCAAGGGTATTCACAAAATGCCTAGCAGTAGCAGTTGCTCATTTAAGAAGGCAAAAGATTGCCATCTTTCCTTACCTGGACGACTGGCTCATAGTGGGCCAGTCTCCAGACCAAGTCAGATTACACCTTCAGGTTACCCAGCAGCTGCTGACATCTCTAGGTTTCCTTCTCAATCTCCCAAAATCAGTTCTAGAGCCTGTTCAGCTACTCACCTTCATAGGCGCAGAACTGGACACAAAGCAGGCCAGAGCTTTCCTCCCTCTAGAAAGAGCAAAGACCCTGGTGGCTCTGGCCTCCTCCTTCACTCTGCTGGGTCTCTCGACCAGCAAGGCACTCTGCAGCTCCCAGGGCACATGGCTGCCTCCACAGCAGTAGTGCAGGGGCAAGATTTCAGATGAGGGACATTCAGTTCCATTTGAGAGCCTTCTGGTCTCAAAGGAGAGATCCTCTAACCAAATTGATCCAAGTAACTTGACCCTGATCCAGGCCCTACAGTGGTGGCAGGATCAGAGCAATCTGAGACAGGGGTTCCTTTCATCCCTCAATCTCACTCCATTGACCCTTACTACAGATCGTCCCTCTTGTGGTGGGGGCTCACATGGGCAACCTCACCACCCAGGGTTAATGGTCCCCTCAGGAATCTCTGCTCCCACATCAATCTGTTGGAACTCAGGGCAGTTTTCTAGCACTTCAGGTTTTTCTGCATCTGTTCAGAACAAAGTGGTACAGGTCAGAACAGACAACACCACTACAATGTGGTACATCAACAAGCAAGGGGCACTCGGTCTTGACCTTGTGCACCGAGGCAATGAAGTTGTGGTCTCTGGCTTATTCCCAGACACCTCCCTCTGGCAGTTCACCTCCCAGGCAAGGACAATGTCCTGGCAGATGCTCTCAGCAGGATTTCCCAGGGCCATCACGAATGGTCTCTGGATCCCCTAGTACTGGAGGTAGTATTTGCCAGGTGGGGCACCCCTCAGATAGATCTTTTTGCAGCCCAAGACAATCACCAACTTCCACTATTTTGCTGCAGGCCCCCAGTGTTGGGCTCAGTCCCTCTGGATGCCTTAGTTCTCAATTGGGAAGGGAAGTTTCTCTATGCCTTCCCCCCCTTCCCTCTCTTGTTCAAGGTGCTAGTCAAAATCAGATCTCAACCTTGCAAGATGATTCTGATTGCTCCAGATTGGGCCAGACAGCCCTGGTATCCACTCATTCTGTCCTTAGCAGTCCACCTTCCCTGTGTCTTCCCAGGAATCACAATCTGTTAACCTGTGCCCAGGGGAGAGTTTGGTACCCGAATCTCAAATCCCTCAACCTCAAGGCCTGGCTCTTGAAGAGTTAGAGTTTGCTGACCTACACCTTTCTCAAGGTGTACTCGATATCTTAAAAGCTTCTAGGAAGCCTTCCACCAGGGCTACTTATAATTCTAAATGGAAAGGTTTTCCATATGGTGCTCTGGAAAGCATATTTCCCAGAATCTGCTGAGTTGCCCCAGTCCTGGATTATATGGTCGGCTTAAATACTTTGGGGCTGAGGCCAGCTACCCTGAAAGTGCACTTGGCAGCTGTCTCTGCTTTTATATCAGCAGAGGAAAGCCCTTTTCTCTTTCTGCTCACCCTGTATTCTCCAAGTTTTTAAGGATTGCTTCACCAACCCTCCATTCAGGGACCCTGCTCCCGCCTGGGATCTTAATGTTTGCATTGCTCAACATACAACCCCCTTTGAGCCTTTGTCTTCAGCAGGCTTAAGTACTTGACTTGGAAAACTGTGTTTCTAGTAGCCATCACTTCTGCCAGGCGCATAAGTGAATTACAAACTTTGTCAGTGGAGCCTAGTTTTATCTCCTTTCACAGAGATAAGGTGGTCCTCAGGACTAACAGGAAGTTCTTGCCTAAGGTGGTTTCAGATTTCCACCTTATCAGATCTATATCTCTTCCAGTGTGCTTCACTGACCATTTCCTCCTCTGGCGAGAGGCTGCACAACAGATGTGAAGAGAGCCCTTAGTTACTACATAAGCGTACCAAGGGTCACAGGTTTGACTCCCTCAACTGTTACCTCACTTATGGTGAGGTTGGTAAAGGGAAACCTGCCACTAAAGGTCCATTGCCAGGTGGATTGTCTCTTGTATCAATTTTGTTATCAAAAACTGGGTGAGTTCCCCTTCAGGCCTGAGGGCTCACTTTACCAGAGGTACAGCTCGTCCTGGCTGCAGCCAGGGACATCCCTATCATAAGATCATGTCTCAAGCAGCTACCTGGAAACAGTTCACACTTTCACCAAGCATTACTCCCTGGACATCCAGGCTAGGAGTGATGCTCGGTTTTAACACAACTGTACTTCAGAGCCTATTTCCTAAGTAGGTTCTGTCCCTCCTCCACATGGAGGTACTGCTGTGTAGTCTGCATATGTCATAATATAGCAGAACTTCATGTTTGAAGAAAAATTACTCACCTTAGTAATGTTGTTTCTTCTAATGAGTCTTATATATCCTGACTCCCCACCCCTCTCCAGAACCTCTGCTTTTGGGATGTGGGTGGGCAGTGCAGTGTTAGCACTTATAGATGCCCACCTTGTTTCTCCCCTCTTTTTGAGGTGTTTGGGTGTTGTATTTTATTTTTTGGATCCCCTGACTTGGAGCCTTTGTTTTGGCACAAAAATGTGTTAATATTTTAGTAGCCAGTTGGCTAGATGTGGGTTTACAGCTTCCACACAGAATCTTAGTGAGTTTTGCTCGTAAGATCTGACAGTTTGAGGTCTGAAGAGACAACAGACGAGTTCTCCAACCAGCTCGCTCAAGATTCCATACTGGCAGGAGAGATTAACTCTTTCACCTCCGGAGCAGTTCAAAGGCTGGGTCCAACTGCATATGTCATAATATAGCAAGACTCCATTAGAAGAAACAACATTACTAAGGTGAGTAATTTTTTCTTATCACCTAGGCTTCGGTGTTTACAACACCTTCCGGTTATATACCTTCTTTGAAGGTGGATCCTCAGTGTCCACTTCAGATATCGTCTAGCGGCTGGGAGTCTCCGGCGGGAGAACTGGGGAATCTTCCCTTGTCAATCTTCACCATTCATTACTTCCTGGGTGTAAGCCGGGCGGCGCACCCGTCACGGGAAACTTTTTTAAAGTTTGCCTAACGGCTTTTCGCCCTCAAGAGTGGCATCATGCGTGGCGGCCGTTAGTAGCGACCATCTCTCTCCTCCACTCAGTTCTGTTTCTCCCGCCGTTGAGGGCGCACCTACTATCCTTTGGCCATTCAATATTTTCCTGTACTGCGTAGTACCGACTCCGTTTTCTATACTTTTCGATGCCCGTCGGTAAGACTGTTCTTTTTCTATCTTTCGGCGCCGGGTGTGTTTCCTACTGTGTTTTTAGTCTCGGTTTCGCGTTATGTCCGGTTCTGGAGCTAAGCGCCTTTCGAAGGCGGGCCGCGCCCCTATGCGTCGGTGCTCCTGTGGCGGCATTTCTCCGTCTCGGACCCGGCATGGCGTTTGCCGCCGTTGCCTGGGACCCAACCATGATATGGATTAGATAAGGCGCCTGTTTCTCGATGGACCGTCGCGTCCTCGAAAATCCAGCGGCGTTCAAGCTCGAAAAGGCCCGCCGACTTTGAGGAGCGTCGCGTCGGGAGAATCTCCGGACGAGATCTTTAGGCCTTCTCCCAGGTCCCCTCCCGGCCTACTCACGGTCCGAGGAGGTCTCCTCGTCCTATCTTGCCGAGGAGGCCCCTTCCAGCAGTGTTGGAGGCGTCGTAGCCCCCTCCCGGGCCGTGGCGCTGACACCGCCTCGGCAGTCACCTCTTGGTGCAGGCTCCCCGTAGCCGAGGCCTTGGCTTTTGGGCCCGGCTGGGTGGACCCCCGGCGCCCGCCTTGCGGCACCATTTTGAATCCGGGCGTTCGCGGCGCCCGCGGTGATCAAGCGCCGCAATAAGCGGCTGCCTAGATCAGCGCCGTTTCTTGGCGCCCGTGATCAAAGGCGATTACGCTTTGGGCCTCGGTGCGTTCGCGGCGCCCGGTGGACAGCGCCGTCGGCGAGCTCTTTCGCCTAGCCTCCCGATGCCGCCCGGCGGCACTATGAACGCTTCTCCTTTCCCTCGGCGGTGCAGGCCTGCGGGCAGCTGGAGTGGAGATTGAAACTGCTGCTACGGCGTGGGGCGGCGGCGTCTCCCGCGGTACCGGGGCGTTAGGTAGCCTCGGGGACTAAATTAGCCAGCATTGAGGTCCTGCTGGTCTGGAGTCCTCCTCGGGAGGCGATGACTCAGATAATGGACCCATCTGGCACTTCATTCTTGGAGATCTGGGTCCTCGGTGGTAGGGTACCAGGCATGGCAGGCCCCTCCCTCTGTCCCCCCTACCCGTCGTCTCTGGGGTTCCTCGGCTGGGGTGGCGAGGTCCCGGGGGGCAGGCGATGGGGGTGATGGAGGAGGCTCCCTCTCCTGGAGGCCGGTGACGCAGCTACCCCAGGGGTGCTGTTGCCCCCTCTAGGGACAGGGGGCGCGACGATCGGGAGGAGGGCCTACCGAGTCCGAGGGGTTGAGGCGCGGCTGCACCATGAGCCCTCTTTGGCACCCAGAGGGGATGACAGAACATCAGTGCTGAGGCCCGCTCTCCCTCAGGGTTCTAGATTGTCCTCCACGGCGGTGTCGCGAGACTGCCCTTCTGGATCCATACAGTCCAGGCGTCGTCTGGAGTTTCTCCCCAGGGCTCTTCTCAGGCTCCAGCTTCCCAGAGTTCGGTTCACGGCCTGGTCTGATATCCGGGGATCCTCTACTAGGGCTCCTTTCCCGGACCAGAGTCCTCGCAGGGTGCCTCCTCGGAGGTGCCCTCTGCCTTCACCACCCCGCTCCGGGCCATGCCAGGTCTCTGGTCCGTTATCCTGGGAGCAGTTCAAGAGTTCTCGTGACCTTCCCCTCATATGTTAGATACATGCACAGCGGGTCTTTAGACTCTCCCACACAGAATCCCCTCTGGACATTCCAACTCCCCATCATCCTCGTCTCTCCCTCCTCTGAGGAGGAACCCCTACTCAGCTCTCCTCCGATGCTGATTTCACTGAATATCAGCGTTTCCTCTCGAGGATGGTGAGGGATCTTGATTTCTATGTTCGGAAGGCGATACAGAGAGGAGGCGATGTGAATTCATAGGTGAATTCAGTGCACAGCATTTAGTGGTACTTGCCTTCCTGGCCTATCCCCTTCCAGGAGGCGTCTATCCGGTCTGGCAGTCCCTGCCGCTTCTTCTCCAGCCCGGCCGACTGCCAGCGTGGGTATTAATGCCCCTCTGAGTCTCAGGTTCCCTTCCAACCCGACCTCTGGTTTGGTTTACCTGGATACTCCTTCTGGGCGCCGTTGCCTTGCGCCGACCGCCCACCGGATCAGACTCTCTCAGTTCGACCGTTGGGGGCGAAGAAGTGTTCTCTTCTTCTCGACGTGCGAGTGCCTCTATTGCATCACATCAGGCTCACCACGCTGCCTACAACCAGCATTTGTGGTCGATGATGTCCCAGCTGCTGGCATCAATGCCTGACCGAGCAAACCAGACAAGCCGTTGCCCTCTCCGCGGTAGGCCTGGAGCTGGCAAGACGCAAACAAGGGCATCTTGGCGCCAGTGGTGGCTTCCAGGCTGAGGGGACAGCGATCTGCATCAGGCAGACTGACGTAACCGTCTTTCTGAGTTGTCACCCTGGCCCGGCGTGGGGTGATTACTCGCCTTCAGAGGGACCCGTCACTACTCTTCTAGAGCTGAGGAGGCTTTACAGGGCTCCTCTGTCTCTCGTCCTCAGGGAGGCACCTCCAGCTCTTCTCCCATAGGCTTTCTGAATAAGCCAGGGTCTTCATCTGTTTCTCACCAGCAGAAGGCAGGGGGTCTTATCTCTCAGGGTGTAGCCTCTTCCCCCTCCGGAAAGGGGCAATACTCACCCAGGAAGTAATGAATGAGTGAAGATTGACAAGGAAGATGAAAATTACGTACCTACCGTAATTTCTTGATCTTCTCTTGTATCTTCACCATTCATTACCCCTCACTCCCTCATCCCTCAGTAGCTCTTCCTGTGCACTTCTCCACCTCCATTCTCCTTACTGTCTCTGCCAAAAAATCCCACTTAAAATGTAGGAAGAATTGCTTAATTTTCCAAAAAAAAAAAAAAAATTCTTCACGGAGAGGGGGCTAATTTCCAGAAAGATTACTTACTCTAAGATTCATGGGCCATCTCGGTAGTTGCTTTGGCGATCCAACCTTGCACAACTATCTCTTGCCATCCTTCTGGCGAGATACCTCTGGGGTTTAGCCTGGCTCCAAGGCTATTCGATTTGATCCTGCAATCCCGTGTTCCAGATATTGCCTGAAATCATGAAATCCCCCATTCTTGCCTTGCAGAGGCAGACACGTCTGTTCCTTTTTCTTTGCTAAAAAAAAAAAAAAAATGCTGAGGAACTCTCTCCGACTGCTATAGGCATCTTGGTATTGAGGTCATGCAACTGATACCAAAATTTTGTTGTAAAAAAAAAAAGAGAAACAAACAAGAGGGGAAATGAGGAGGAATTAGGCTACCGCTTCGCTGGTTGTATATTGGTTTCTCCTTTTAAGTGTGTCCTCCGGACAATTTTTACAGAAGAGCAGTGTGACCATATCCAATCCCAGCCAGCCCGACCTTTGGCCTGCAGCCAGTCTGTCTGAGTCCATTTCTGTGCTTAAAAGCGCCTGAAGAGCTTACATTTTCCTTTTTCTAAGTCCCAGAGCAGCACTTTCTCCTGCTGCCTGGGTTCGTCTCCCTCCTCGGGTGTCCTCAAATTCTAGGCCTTCCGGCAGGCCAGGAACCCGAGGCGGTATCAACAGCAATGGCATGTTGGGGATAAGGACTATGCCCTCCTAGAGTCTGTCAAGCGGGTTTGGTGAACCTTCTCTTCAGCTCTATCTCCAGGGATTCTTGCTTCCCTGTTAGTCGAGCCTTGACTGTAAGCTAACTATGCTCGTTGGGCATCTGGTCCTTCAACATCCCATCTCTCTCTTCTCTTCTTCTTAACTTCTTCTTCTTCTTCTATTTTCTCATTCCTTCCTTCTCTCTCCTCCTAGAGTCACCCAGGTAAAGAGGCCCTGCAGTCCCTAAGGCTGAGGATACTCTGTATCTCTCTGTCCTTCCTCCATCGGCTTATTCACTTTCAGTTCATTCTTCCTTTGCTATCCCTCGACTGCTCTTGCCCTTGCTATCTATATTTTTCTGCTTTTTAGCTTTTTGCCTCTCCGGCTCACAAATTTGAGTTGGAGGGAGGGAGTCGATGCTTCTGGCCGCCCCTCGCCTTGACGTCACTCTTGAGGGGCGGTGCGGTTAAACAAACTTTAAAAAGCTCCCGGCGTGGCCAGTGCAGCGCCTCGACTTCCTTCCAGTAAATAGATGGTGAAGACACAAGAGAAGATCAAAATTACGGTAGAGTGCGTAATTTTCATTTCTAGGGACATGGATATGTTGTTCATCCACACTCATTAGCGGTGAACTCCTTGCGCTTTAAATCTTGCCGGAAGGTCTTCAGCTTGCTCCTCCCACCCACCCGGGTGGTATAACTCTCAAACCGCCCAGCGCTTAGATGCTTCGCACAGCTTGAAGCTCAGGTTTCCTCCTTAGCAGCTCTGGAGCTGCGACTGGTTCCTATTTCTCCGTTTGTGAGGATTTAAAATAATATTTTGCAAAAGACTTCCAGTCTTGATCCCTCATGACTCACGATGGATAATCGGCTCCCAGTTTGAAGGAATGCCCATGGGCAGAAGATGTCGGGCGGATCCACACTCACGTGTCTACTGCTTAGGCCTTGAGCACGACCCGCGGGCTTCGACCTGTGCTCATCTTTCTCGGCTACGTCACCGAAGACCGTGCTGCCCGGTGCAACTGGGCCGTCCCGAGCGTTCCCTCGGTGCTGAAGTCCAAGGAGGCCCGGTGGCGGTGTCATACGGCGGCGGTATTTCGGCCCGGATCAGCGCTCGGCGGATGGTAAGCCCTCGAAAGGGAAGCGGCGCCGAGCGGCTATCTTCCTACGACGGCATTATCCCTTCTCTCTGGGTTCTTCCTACACGGCCTTCCTTTAAGGAGCTTTGTCTGTCCTCCTCTAAGGAGAAGGCCTCGTCTGGACCTTATTCTCGGTCCAAAAAAAGAGGGGACGAGATGGAATCCTCCATCGGCGCTCTTGGGAGGCGGAAGGTCCCTCTCCCGGGCCGTGGAAGAGCCGTGACTTCAGTCCGACCGCTCGGCTTCAGCCACCAGCCTCCACCGGTGTCCCGTCAGGTCAGTTGACGAACTCCCACTGATGATCGAGATTTTCTCGACCCATTAGACGGGCTGTCGCCTTTGGCAGCCGAGATTCCCCTCTCCCGGTTCCCCGGGAGGGATTGTAGCAGATCCCGTCGGCTCGCCTGTGCCTCCAGGTTCGAGCCCTCGGATGGACCTTCAAGCAGAAGGAGTGCGGTTCAGGCCGACACCTCCCGCACCCGACCCGGAATTCCGGGACTCGGTCTCGGACCTCTTGGCGGTCCAGCCCGTTCCCCACCGTCATAAGCGGTCTCGATCTCGTGACACCGCGGTGGCGGCGTCGCGCGCTCGTCCTCGTCCTCCTCCTCGGATGAGGAGGCTTGGCGTAAGTAAATACGGCAATGCGAGACCTTGTGTGACAACAGCTCCTCCTGGCGGGGAATAAGCCGACTCCGGCGCCTTCCCCGGCCATTAAGTAACTGTCACGGAGCGGCCGACCCCTCGACTTGTCCGAGGCCTATACAGGCGGTTGTTGGTAAACCAGCTGCTCCACCCGATTCGGTGGAACCTCCGCCTCCACAGCCACCAATTGGGGCTCCGACCAAGATTCTCATCCGGATAAGGGTTTACCCACTGGCACATCAGTTACCTCTAAACCCGACCGACCTCGGCAGTGAAGGGTGGCTCAGGCCAGAGGCAGCTCTTGAGGACTCTTCAGTCGAAGATGATTCCTCCTTCTTCTCCAAGCGACTGGACTTGGGTCTTCAGGAGAGTCAGCCAATGGACGATAGCCGTCAGTCCTTCCTAGGACTGCTTGGCTCATCTCGGAGTCTCGGGAGTGGGCTCGAACCCGTTCAAAGCAGGCCAGGTATCCTCAGGAGATTCTGGACGAGGTTCTCGAGCGGAGGCCTTTCAGTGGCCGAGGCCATAGTGGAGTCGGCACTGGAACTTTGGCAGCCTGCTTCCTGCCCTCGCCTCCGGCCAGGATGGCCAGAAGTATGCAGTCCCTACGGTTCCTTGTCAGTTTTGAACACCCCTCTGCTGAGGGGTTGGTTACCAACAGCGTTTTCCGGCCCGACAGCGCCAGGGATGTGGACAAACCTCCTGACAAGGAGTCAAAAGTGGACTATGTCGGAGGCGAAAGTCTCTGGCCTTTCGTCCTCTCTCGGCCTTCGTCAGGCCATTGGCCCGTCCTCACTTTATTTTCTCTATGCCCTGTTGGGCTCCCTGGATGAGGTCATCCCTCATCTTCCCGCCCGATCTGCAGACTACGGTTAAGCAGGTGCGGGACCAGGGCAGACAGTGGCCAAACAGCAGCTCAGACTGCTTTGGATGTAGGGACTCGATGCCAGATCGGTGGCGGCCACGAGTGGCTATCGTCGGCGAGGCTTGGCTGAGGATATCCACCTTTGCCCGGATACCAGCACAAGTTGGCGGATGTTCCCTTTTGAGGACTGACCTCACCCGGCCCTGGGGTGGAAGGTCACCTGCAGAGATAAAGTCCAATGCCACACTTGGACACGATGCTCTTCCGCTCAGAAGGACAAAGGCCGCCAAACCACAGCCTAAGCCCTTTAGTCCTTCTGTGCTTTTGGCCTTGACCCAGCACAGCGTCAGGGCCAGCAGGCTGACCTTGGCATCCCAAACCCAAGCACGCCGGCTTCCTCTAACAGGAGGCAGGGAGAAAGGGCCCAGGGTCCCTCGGCGGTCCCTCCTCAAGCAATGCCAGTGACGGGCTGAGGGGTGCTCGCCCCATCCCGTCACACACACCCCTAGGTCCCCATTGAGGCGGCTCCAGCTTCCGTTCCGCCTGGTCGCTGTTACCACGGACAGAACGGGTCTTGGAGGTGGTGGAGAAAGGCCTGCCTCTGGGATCGAGCAGGCACCACCCTTCAGGCCGTACGCCCCTCGGGGAACCCAGATCCCAGCCTCACTGGCAACTACGTCAGGCAACATCCTCCCCTCCTCCAGAAGGAGGTGGTAAGAGAGGTGGTGGACCCTCCTTCAGACCCAGGAGTTTGTGTCAGAGTACTTCCTGGTTCGAAAGCGAGACGAGGCACCAAAGCGCCCCATTCTCGACCTACCACGACCTAAACAAGTTCCTAAGGTCGAACTGGATGGTCACTCTGGCTCAGATAATACCATCCTTGGGCAGCAGTGTGGTTCTGCTCTGGACTTGCAGGGACCAGTTTTTCAAAATCCCTATCCGTCCGTCTCTGAGAAGTCCACCATCCGGCGGAAGGATCTCTCTAAAGTTCAAGCCATGCCCACCCGACTTGTCTCCAGCTCCAGGGTCTTCACCAAATGCATGGCAGTGGTGACAGCATTCCCTCTTGGCGCGGGGGTCGGAGTGTACCCACTTACCTGGGCGACTGGCTGTGATAGCTCCCTCAGGAAGGAGGCGGAGTGGTCACGAGATCTGGCCCTCAGGTCTGCTCTCAACTGGGCCTCCTTATCACCAGAGGCCAAGTCAGAACTCGAGCAAGCAGGTGATTTTATTCATCGGGCGCAGCTCGACTCTTCGAAACCAGAAGCGCGGCTCGGCGGACCGGGGCGAGGTTCTTTCCTCCTTTGCCCGATCATTTCTGGTTGAGCAGTGCGCCCTACCGGGACTTCCTCGCCTCCTGGGTCTCATGGCGGCCTGTACAAGCGTGTCCGTTGGGCCCGGCTGGAACATCGTCCTTCAGTGGGGACTGGCCAGCCAGTGGTCCTGGCCTTTCACGATCCTTGGACCAGCTTGTCGGTGACACAGGGGATGTGGAATGCTCTCCAGTGGTGGACCGTTCCAGATCATTTTAGGAGGCATCCGTACCGTCCTTCCAAGCCGACGGTCTCTCTGTCGCCCGATGCCTCTCTGATGGGTTGGGGTGCCCATCTGGGGGAACACGGGCTCATGGCCTCTAGAACCCTCACGAAGTCACGTGCACACATCAACCTGCTGGAGCTCGGCGGTCCGCCTGGCTCTCACCGCCTTTGCTCCGTTCCTCCCAGGAGGTCAAGTGGTCCGGTCAGGCGGACAATACCGCGACCATGTGCCTCTAAGCCGCCAGGGGCGGGGCGTAGCTCCATGCTTCTAACTGCGAGAGCTCTCCGCATTTGGTCACTCGTGCGCGGCAACCTGGAGGTGAGCTCCTAGCCATTCACGTGGCAGGGCCTCCAACACTGGCCGATACCCTGAGCGGATAGGGCTGCATCCTGACTGGTCTCTCCTACCCGAGTAGTACAGCATCTGTTCTCCTTTGGGGCCACCTCAGGTGGACCTGCTTGCCTCCATGGAGGCAGCGAAGCTGAGTCTGTTCCATGCCCCCCCCCTCAGCAGGGCTCGCTGCAGAGGATGCCTTCTCGACAATGGACCCGGGCCTCTTTTCGCCTTTCCCCATTCCCCAATCACAAGGTGCTTCTCAAAGCGAGGACAAAGCAGGTGATCGATAACCCAGACTGGCCTCGCCAGTTCTGGTACCAGAATCTCCTCAGTCTCAGCTCAGGACTCGGCTTCAGCTCGCCCGGACCTGCTCTCAGTCAATCAGGGAAGGTGTTCATCGGACCTTCAATCCCTGCACCTGACAGACTGGTTCCTGGCTGAGTTCAGGCTTTGGATCTTTCCGACGAGGTCCTCAATGTAGTTGAGGCGTCCCATAAGTGGCAGAAAATGCTATGCTTCAAATGGAAGGTTTTCCATTTGGTGTCCAGAACAGGGCTTGGACCCTTCCTCCTGTTACTTAGCAAGCATCTTGGACTATTATGGTCCCTTTCTAGTCAAGGGCAGGTCGGCGGCCTGGGGTGCACCTGGCAGCCATCTCTGCTTACAGGCCCGGGCGGAAGCAGTCGATCGCGCAGGAGAATGGTCAAGCTTTTCAAAGGCCTTGATCACATTTCCTCAGTCAAGACCCCACCTCGTGGGATCTACTGCTGGTACTGGCAAGCTCATGGGCAAGCCATTCGAACCTATGCAAATTACTCTCTCTCACCTGTGGAAGACCCCGCCTTCTTGGTAGTATCCGTCAGCCAGAAGGATAGGAGAGCTCAGAAACTCCGCAAGTCTCAACCTGGTCTTCCACAGGGACAAGGTTGTCCTGCGCCCCACCGAAATTCCTTCCGGTGGTGTCAGATTTCTCCTTAACCAGGTGTTGACTCTGCGGTGTTCTACCCCAATCACACCTCGGGCGAATAGGCTCATACTCTGGATCTAGAGGCGCGCTATTATAAGGACGCACGGCTGAAATCGGGAGAATACGCAACTGTTTGTCACCTACGCTGAAGCCGTGATTCGGCAGACCTGCAGCGGACGGATAAGCAGGTGGGTAACCTCCTGCATAGATCTCTGCTATAAGTTAGCGGGCATGGAGCCTCCCAGAGGGATAAGAGCTCATTCTACCCGCCATACTGCTACCATGCAGTGGCCTGCTTCCAGGGCGTCCCTATCCAGGAAATCTGCAGGGCTGCTACCTGGAAGTCAGCAAACACCTTCATTACCCACTACCACATCGACCTTGAGTCACGCCGGGATACTGGTTTTGGGGCCTCGGTTCTCCAGTCTCTCTTTCCCAAGTAAGTATAGGGGTGTCTCTTGCCTCCCTCCTCCCGGAGAACTGCTAGGAGTCTGCCAATGGTGTGGATGAACAACATATCCATGTCCCTAAATGGGTTACTCACCTGTAACAGGAGTTCTAGGAATGGTATATGTTGTTCATCCTACATTCCACCGACCTCCAGCTGACTTTAACCTGAGCTTCCAGCGGTGAATCTGGCGTCCATGGTGAGCGAGAGTTATACCGGGTGGGTGGGAGGAGCAAGCTTGAAGACCTTCCGGCAAGATTTAAGCAAGGATACTCCAATGGTGTGGATGAACAACATATCCATTCCTAGAACTCCTGTTACATTGGTAACCTGTATTTCTGGGACCAGTCCCATATGATGCCTAGCGTCAGGGGCTGGGCCGGCGTCGGGGTGGTCCCAGCTGGATACTGCTAGCTAGAAAATTTCAGTAGGATCCTGGTGCCTGCGGCTTCGGTCCTAATGGTGTAACCTGCTGCAAGAGCTATTCTCAAAGATCTACTGTTACGGTAAGTTCTTACGTAACTGTACTTTCTCTGCACTCTTCCCCTACCCCACCCACCCCTTGAAAATGTATTCCTCAAAGAAAAGAAAATGTTTTTAATTTTTTAGCCTTGGTTTATGGAAGCAAAATACATCGGCATTTTAACATGTCATGAGTAAGATGCATTGCAATTGATTCATCATTTTATACAACCAGCCTTGTTATACAAGAAGAAATTAAAACAGTTAAAAAGGAAACTTTTTTAGAAGGAGAAAAATAAACTGGTTCTGTGTATTTTTGTCATGTCATTCTCTGTATTTTTTTTTTTTTTCTTAGTTCGATTCTCTGATATGGGGGTGGCGCCTTGATGTGCTCAGCCCTCAGGTCTAAAGAGGGGTAAAAGGAACAGGTTACTCACCTGTAACAGTAGATCTTACATCGAGAACAGCTCTTGCAGCAGGTTACACCATTAGGACTGTAGCCGGCAGGCGTCAGGACCCCACGGAAATCTTCTAGCTAGCAGTCTTCAGCGGGGACCACCTCCGACGTCGGTCCCGCCCCCGAAATCAGACGTAGTACATAAGGAGGCGGTCCCGCCAGATTCCCAGTTCTTTCCGCCCGTCGACTTGCATGTCTCGACCCTTCGGTTCGTTTCTAGCGCGCGACGCCTGGTTAACTTCTTCCGTTAGTAAAAAAGTTTGTTTCTTCTGCATAGTTGCTGTCTGATGTCTCCCCTACCTCTGTGGAAGGCCGTCCATCCAAGTGCGCCTGCGGGAAGCAAATCCCGTTTAAAGACCTGCATTCGGCCTGCGTCCAGTGCCTGGGCCCAGACCACGACACCCGGGCCTGTTCCTTCTGCCAGGGGTTCAATAGCCGGACCCGGATCCGTTGCCAGAAGGCCCTACAGGCGTTCAAGCTCGAGGAAAAGATTAAAGCCATGGACGCAGCCTCCAAGGGGGAATCATCTGACAAGGCCTGGAGGCACCTTGAGAAGCATAGGGAGAGGGTGAGATCCAAGTCCCCGTCTAGGGCCTCTGACTCCCGTAGCTCCGGCTCCCGGTCCGACCGCTCTCCTTCCCGGGCCCGCTCTCAGCCTCCCCCTGCAGCGGTGAAGACTCCTTCGGGTTCCTCCTCTCTTCCTCAGGCCAAGACCTCCAGGCCCTCCGCTTCTTTGGCTTCCAAGGCCCCATCGAAGTCGGGGGACCACCATCACCACCACAAGTCCGGTTCCTGCCATTTGGAACTCGACGCCAGGTCAGTCTCTTTGCCTCCTCCTCCCCAGCGGAAAACCAAAGAGCTGACTTCACTTAAGAGATCGTCGGATTCGACGTCGGCCAAGCACCAGTCCCGAGAACCGACGACCGCCAAACACCCGTCGCTGGTTAGGCCTTCGCCGCCACGGACGCCGGCGATCACGGAGGAGGAGCTGACCCAGCCTGAGGACCAGACGGGCGAACCCGGTCCTGTCACACACCCCCAGGGAACCCTCTCCAGAACCTGAGACCCCTGGGGAGCCGTCATCGGGCCTCAGTGTATCCGAGGTCAAGGAGTTGTTCACCTACTGGTGGGATACCATAAAAAGGGATGTGGTTCCCACACCTCCTCCTCCACCTGCGACTCCACCAGCCCCTGCACCCCCTACTCCATCTGGGGCTGCAGGCAGAGTACCTTCCCCCCAGGAGCCTACGGATCCTCCTAGGGGTAGACTAGAAAAAAGGAGACCTCCGTCCAGATCCTCTTCAGGGTCACCCAGCCCAAAGAGACCCAGAAGACGCCGCCATTCGCCTTCGATGGAGGACACGGGATCGGACTTCTCGGACCGATCCAGATCCTCCTCTCCGATCAAGGTCCCTTCTCCGGACCCACGTGAACTCCCAAGATCTCCTCCGGATGACCCATTGTTCTCAGAGATTATGAGGCATGTCCAGGAGAACATGGGCTGGGAGGCGGAGGAACTAGACCCCGGTGCGCCTTCCCAGATATCTTGGCAAAAGATCCAAAGCCTGTGGTGGTGCCACCTCGGGGAGACACATTCGTGGGCGTCACCAAGGCAGCGTGGAAGCGTTCGCACTCGCTTCTGGCGATGCCGAAGAAAGCTGACCGCCTGTACAAGGCCCCTAGGGAGGACCAGTACTTGGCATCACACCGTCTGGCCGATTCTCTGGTCATTACAGCCTCTCATGACCGGTCCCAGAGGCCGCAACATTTGAGCACCCTGCCACCAGACCCAGAGTCCAAGCAACTAGATGCTATGGGCAGGCGCACATATGCATCCGCTACCTGCGCCATCAGATCCCTCAACTACTTAACCCACATGGTACAGTTCCAGAACGCCTTGTGGGAGCAGGGACTGGATCTGGCGGAAAAGATGCCAGAAGGTGAGCAGAAGGAGGAGTTGCTACAACTCCTTCGCACGGTTCGGACTGGGAACCCAGGTGCTGCGAGCAGCTTGTTACAATTCATGACTCCTTGGCCAGAGCGGCAGCTTGTGGCGATGCCCTCCGGAGACACTCATGGCTCCGTGTCTCCGGATTCATCCCAGACGTCCAGAAGAACATCCTGGACGCCTCGTTTCATGGAGAAGTTCTTTTTGGCGAGTCCTCAGAGAAGGTCCTCACCAAACTTCAAGAGGCTGGGAAGGCGGTGCAGTCTGTCCAGGCTATGTACAGACCCAAGTTTAGTTCCTTTCATAGGAACCGAGGCCGGATGCAGAGACAGCAGTCCCGCGCCGGCCCGCAACAGAGGAGCTCCTTCTCCCACAGAGCCCAGGGGAAGTCGTCCGCGGGCCGAAGCCAGCGACCAGCTAAGCTGGCCCAGCCCGCTGGACCCTCAGACGCCACAGCATGACTCCTTCCTGGCCCCCGCCCTTCAGGATCAACAGGACACCAAGGTCGGGGGCCGCATTGCGGACCACCTGCCAGGGTGGCAGTCCATAACCACCGACAGGTGGGTTCTTCAGTTGGTTGAAAGAGGCAACTTTATAGAATTCGTGGACAAGCCACCCACAAGGCCTCCTCTGCTCTCCCGTTACTCGGGTCCAGGCGCAGATCACTCATCAAGCAAGAGGTACTCGTGCTCCTGCAAAAGGGAGCGGTGGAATATGTCCCAGAGAACCAGATAGGATCCGGATACTATTCCCACTTCTTTCTGGTTCCGAAGAAAACAGGGGACCTCCGTCCAATCTTGGACCTCAGCGACCTCAACATGTCGGTCGCCTACAAACGTTTTCGCATGGTGACCCTCCAAGGACTCATTCCCATGCTGAAAAAGGACGCCTTCTTAGCATCCCTGGACATGCAGGGCCTTCTTGCACATCCCAGTAGCTCAGGCGCACAGGAGGTTCCCGCGCTGAGTTTCTCGGCCACCACTTTCAGTTCGGGCTCTTCCGTTCGGACTGTCTTGACAAGGGTCTTTACCAAGTGCATGGCAGTCGTGGCAGGCGTCTCTAAGGAGACAGTGCCACTACGTGTTCCCGTACCTGGACAACTGGCTTCTCATGGCCGCTTCAAAGAGGAGCTGTTGCAGGGTATTCATAGCACCCAGGACCTGTTCCAGTCTCTGGGCATTCTTATCAACTACGAGAAGTCTCTCCTCGTACCATCCCAGAAGCTGCAGTTCATAGGCGCAGTTCTGGACACCGTCCAAGGGAAGGCCTTTCTTCCCGACGAAAGAGCGGAACACATCAGATCCCTCATCAGGGATGTCTCGGCGAAGAAGACTGTCCCCACCAGGTTGGTCCTTCACTTGCTCGGACACATGGCTGCGGCCATTCCAACCGTCCCTTTGGCAAGGCTCCACATGCGGGTAACTCAGTAGATGCTCAAGGTACAGTGGGACCAAAGGCAAGACCACATGCAGCATCCGGTCAGGATCACGAACGCTGTGATTCGAGACTGGCAATGGTGGCTAGACCCAGGGATACTTTCTGCGGGTGTCCCGTTTACAGCGCCATCCCCGGAGGCAATCCTCTCCACAGACGCCTCAGGGCTGGGGTGGGGAGCGCACCTGAACGGGGTGAGGTCCCAAGGAACATGGACCCCTCAGGAAGCCCACCTTCACATCAACGTGCTGGAGATGAGGGCGGTCCTTTACGCCCTGCAGGCCTTTCAGTCAGAAATCCCGTCGAGTACTCTTCTGCTTCAGACAGACAACACGGCGGTGATGTATTACCTCAACAAACAAGGAGGCGCACACTCTTACCCCCTTTGCAGGGAAGCTATGAGAGTGTGGGATTGGGTAATCCAACACGGCGCGAGCCTGATTGCTGTTCACGTCCCCGGAGTGGACAACATAATCGCAGATCGCCTGAGTCGTTCCCAGGCCAGAGTCCACGAGTGGGAACTTCTTCAGGAGGTAGCAGAGGATCTGTTTCTTCGATGGGGCACTCCAGAGTTGGACTTATTCGCTTCCCCATCCAACGCAAAACTGCCCAATTTTTGCTCGCTAGATCCAGGGCCTGGTGTTTTCTGGCGAGATGCGTTGTCCCTCTCCTGGGCAGATAGATTCCTCTATGCTTTCCCTTCCTTCCCATTGATCCAGAGAGTTCTTCTCAAACTGCGCAGGGAGCACGCAACAATGATCCTGGTGGCGCCTTTCTGGCCCAGGCAGATCTGGTTCCCCATGCTGACGCAATTGTCCCGGGAACCTCCAGTTCTGTTGCCTTTCAGCTCCCATCTATTGTCTCAGGAAAAGGAGGGTTCACTAGTCCAACCGGACTTACACTCACTGAACCTGCATGCCTGGCTTCTACAGACATAGCCATTATGCGACACGGGGTCTCGCAAGAGGTTGCGGAAGTCCTTTCCGCGGCCAGAAAATCTGCAACGCATGCGACATACGCCATGAAGTGGCACCGTTTTTGCTTGTGGTCGCAAGCACACGGTCTTTCCCCTTTAGAATGCCCAGTGAAAGGGGTGCTGGAATACCTGCTTTCCCTATTCCATTCAGGTCGCCTGCTCCTCCATTAAAGTGCACCTCTGCGCGATCTCTGCCTACCACTTTCCGGTAGGACAGCGTACAGTGGCACAGCTTGATGCCTCTCGAGACTTCCTAAGAGGGGTGTTACACCTTAGGCCACCCATCAAGGATCCCGTTCCTCCTTGGGACTTGCTCTTTGTCCTGGAACAACTCACGCTTCCTCCCTTTGAACCTGCCGCAGATTGCGAGCTGCGTTTTCTGTCGTGGAAAACGTTATTTTTAGTTGCTGTCACGTCAGCAAGGAGAGTTTCCGAGCTTCATGCTCTCATGTGCAAGGAGCCTTATTTGATTTTCCACCAGAACAGAGTGTCTCTGAGGACGAATTCTAAATTCCTGCCTAAGGTGGTCTCTACCTTCACTCTCAACCAGGACATCGATCTGCCTGTGTACTTTCCCAAGTACTCTAATAGAGGAGAGGCATTACTTCACACCCTGGATGTTCACCGCTCCTTAAGGTACTACCTGAGCAGAACTAAACAGCTTCGTAAGTCAGAGCAACTATTCATTTCCTTCACTGAGAGGATGCTGGGCCATCCAGTCTCAAAGCAGACCCTTTCTCGCTGGCTTGTCCAGTGTATTTCATTTTGCTACAACAGCAGACAGAAGCCCCTCCCGGGTACAGTCTGGGGCCACTCGACAAGGGGGGTGGCTACCTCCTTTACAGCACTGCACAACGTCTCCACCTCAGCCATTTGTGCTGCAGCTACTTGGAGCTCTGTGCACACATTTATTAGGCACTATAGCCTGGATATTACTTCACGGCAGAGAGCTGGTTTCGGCCTGGCTGTTCTACAGGGTCTCCTGTCCTAGAGTCAAGGCTTGTTCAAGATCTCTCCTATTCTCCTCCTCCCAGAATGCTTACAGGCGCTATTGCTTGGGAATCAGTCCTAATGGTATAACCTGCTGCAAGAGCTGTATCTCGAAGTAAGATAGTACAGTTACGTAAGAACTTAACGTAACAGTAGATCTTCGAGAACAGCTCTTGCAGCAGGTAACTTTCCGCCCACCATTCCCCCTTGGAGGAGGTATGGCCTACTAGGCCTTGACAGGAGCTTACGCTCTTTTCTTCTGATGGCGGATCCTCAGTCTCCCCTTCTGATGTCATCCTGCGGCCGGGAGTCTCCGGCGGGAGAACTGGGGAATCTGGCGGGACCGCCTCCTTATGTACTACGTCTGATGTCGGGGGCGGGACTGACGTCGAAGGCGGTCCCCGCTGAAGACTGCTAGCTAGAAGATTTCCGTGGGGTCCTGACGCCTGCCGGCTGCAGTCCTAATGGTGTAACCTGCTGCAAAGCTGATCTTCCTGGACATAAGTCTCACCACTCATTCACACTAGTGGGATTAGCGCCGGAGGCACTAGGACCCATCGAGGAGCAAACTTTTGCTGGAGGTGGCGCGAGAGATGGCGCCACGTGGCCTGGCGCCCGCGGGCAGCGGCTTTCGGCGGTAATGACTATCTCGCGGCGACCCTCCAACCGCCTCAGTTAACTTTTCCCGCTGATCGAGTGCGCTTCGGTAATGACGTCGCTCGCCTGTCGAGTCAAACTTCAAACTAGCGCATAGTTTTCAGTTTGTTTTGTAACTTTATCCGATAGTAGTATCGCAATTTTATTCTATTTTACGTTAAATTTTTGAATATTTAAATTTTACTTGAAGAAGTCTCGGCCTACTGGACGGAGTCGACCATGAGCAGGTCAGGTGACGGTAGGGAGACTTCGTATGAAAGCTGTTCAGTCAGCCGGACTGGGTCCGGTCAGCCTCCTTCTCCTCAGTGGGGTTCCGACAACGGTCAGTCCGATGCCCGGGGGGATGGGCGGTCCCCCCGCCGGCATAAAAATAAATGGTCGCATTCTCGGCACCGTTCGGCCTCGAGCTCTTCTTCGGCCCACAGGTCAAAAAAGAGAAGGCATCACTCGAGGTCGCCCTCTGGTATGTCTGCGCATCGGCTCGGTTATCGTTGCTGGTTGCGGTCTCCTTCTTGGTCGCCAACTTCGGTGTCGTCATCCTCGACATCGGAGCCCCTCCGCCTATAGGTAGGACTCCAGATGAGCAGTTTCATCAGTGGGCGCTCTTGTGGAGCAATGGGCTCGGAGTTGGTTCTTCTGCCTGGCGGTTGCCTCGGGCCCTCGGGCCCCTCCGGCGATCAGGTAGGGCGGTTGGACATTCCTAGTCGCGTGGCGCCTTCTTCGGTGCCAGCGACTCCGTGCTTAGATGTTTCCCCCCTCACATGGCTGCGGCGCAGGGGGCCTCACCGATGCCTTTATCTCCTGTTTTTTTTCCTTCTCTAGCTTTCCAGGTTCCTGGGGCTCTTCCGGCGCCTTCCACAGGGTCTGTTGGCTTGTCGGTGCCGTTTTCGGTGCCGCTGGGTCTTGCGGCGCCGTCCGTGGCGCTGCGTGATCTCGCGGTGCCGCCAGGTCTGGCGGTGCCGTTTGCGGCGCCGCCGGGAGCGCGTGCGGTGCCGCGTGCCTCTTCGGCGCCGTGCGCCTCCTCGGTGCCGTTTTCAACCCGTTTTCCCGTCTCGGCGCCGGGGGCCCTCGGGGACTCTCCTTGTTGTTCTGATATTTCCTCCTCTCTAATTTTCACTCCTTTCCTGTCCAAACAGTCCTTTCTGGACCATCAGGAGATGATGTTGAGCCTGACCCAGACCTTGGTTGGGTGATGAAGTGGAGGAAACAGGATCTTTCTTTGCTACAGAGCCTGTGGTGAGGACCTGTCCTTTAAGTCTCTGTTGAAGAACCTGAGATCACTCTTTCTCTCAGACTACAGACATCGATCCTGGGAAGATATTAAGACTCCAGTATCTTCATGCTTGGAGATCCCTACAGTTTGACTCCTCCGATCCAGCCTTCCTTCGAGGCAGCTGTCTCAAATGGTATGGAATAATCCTGCTCTTATTCCCTCAGTGGCTAAATCCATTGATAAAGTATTCAGCTCCCAAGGATCGTCCCATTTTGGCATCCCAAGCCTTTGCGGATCTATTGTAGTCCTGGCAGAGAATGACAAGGTGGTTTTCCTCAAACTACTACAGCTCGACCTATTAACAAAGAGTCTCGTAGATTGATACATTAGGTAAGAGAGCTTTGCTGCCTCCACTCTAAGTATCGTATTGCCAGTTATTAAGGCTATTTTCTCAGTATGAGTATATCCTGTGGCACTCTATGAAAAGAATGGTTGAGCTCTTCCAGATTAGGACTCCAAGTCAGAGCTTCTTCTGACCGTTATTAGAGGTATTGAGTCAACTAACCAACAAGTCAAAGCCGCCATGGGACTTTCGACACTGCTTCTCGCTCAGCAGCCGCGAAGATTTGTACTCGGCGCCATTCCTAGCTGCGTACTTCGGCTTCACGAATGATGCTCAGCAGCAGGTAATGGCGCTGCCTTTGATGGCTCCTATCTTTTGGCCCTCAGGTGGAGCAAGCCTTAGAGGCCACTCAGAAGACTAGATCGGCCATTAAATTGGCCAGACCGCCTACCCCTCTCGGGCGTCAACAGGCGTGAACAGGCGTCAGTTTCATTAGTCGTCAGCCCTTTCGAGGCAGAGGCAGGAAGCTTCCATAAGCCAACCTGCCCAACCTCAAAAGAAGCGCCGTGAAAGCTGGGGCCTAAAGCCCGCGCCTGCTTATAGTGCTGGCCCAAGTTCCATCCTCTCTGCCCAGGTGGAACTTTCTCCTCCGGTGGGAGAGTCGTTTGATGTACTTCTACAACCAGTGGAGTCCATAACCCGGACAAATGGGTCGCGGATAATTCGCAGAGGTTATTCTCTCAATTTCTTGGAAACCCCAATTGTCCTCCCAGACGACAACCCAGGTTGTCGGCCTCTCAGTCGAACCTCCTCACCGCCGAGATCCAGGGCCTTCTGAACAACAGGGCAATAGAACTGGTGCCCCGCATCTCGAAACACAGGGTTCTACTCCTTTACTTTCTGGTTCCAAAGAAATCTGGGGATGCCCCATTCTAGACCTCAAGCTAAACAAATTTCTCCCCAGGAGAAATTCAAAATAATTCCCTAGGTACCCTGTTACCCTTGCTGCATCAACACGACTGGCTGGCCTCTCTGGATATGCAGGATGCTTACCAGCATATCCCCGTCCACCTGGCCCACCGCAAGTTCCTCAGGTTTGTAGCTTTGGGTCAGCATTATCAGTTCAGAGTCCTGCCCTTTGGGCTATCCTCGGCGCCCATGAGTTTTACAAAGTGTTGTGCAGTTCTCATGGCGCATCTCAGGAATCGGACTCGAGTGTTTCCCTACCTGGACGATTGGCTTCTGCAAGCCCTTCCAGCAAAGGGACTTTGGAAGCCGTGCATACGACTCTCGTCTTCTCACGTCCATGGGAGTTCTGCTGAATTTGAAAAATCTCAACTGCAGCCCTCCCAGAGGCTCCTTTTCATAGGGACGCTTCTAGACACCTCTTCATGAGGCTTTCCTTCCAGAGGACAGAAGACTCGACATCCTCGGATGGCCCGTTACATCGGGGAGAACCAATCGGTTACAGCCTCTCGATGCAACGCATGTTAGGTCTCATAGGCGTCCTCAGTGTTCACTGTACCCTTGGCCGGTTGCACATGAGAACCACCCAATGGATGCTCCCACTCAGTGGTCTCCGACCTCTCACCCCCAGTCTTATCCCATCAAGGTGGCGGCACCCTTGAAGGTCTCTCACCTGGTGGTCTCAAGAGACAATCTCCTGGAAGGATTCCCCTTTGCCCCGGATCATCAGATCTCCATCACCACAGCCGCGCTCGCTAATGGGATGGGGGCTCACTGTCCTCCTCCACTCTCAAGGTGTATGGACTCAGTTCAAAACTCATCTCCACATAAATGTCCTGGAGATGAGGCGGTCCTCTATGCGATCCGAGCTCTGAGGGATGTCCTTTATCACAAGAACATTCTCCTTCAAGCGGACAACAAAGCTGTGATGTATTACATCAGCGAGCAAGGCGGTGCTCATTCTTATCCCTTTGCAGGGAAGCAATGAGGGTGTGGGAGTGGTGCTTGGAGCACAAGTCTCTGATTCAAGCGGTTTATCTGCCAGGTATACAAAAGCGACCTTGCAGATCACCTCAGCAAAGCAGGCAGACCCTCACAGTGGTCTCTCGATCCAGCCATAGCTCAGTCTCTGTTCAAGAGTGGGGGACTCCAGACCTGGACCTTTTTGCATCCCCACTCAACGCAAAACTGCCTCTCTTCTGCTCCAGAAATCCAGGGCCTGGCATTTTCTGTCAGGATGCGTTCAGGCTGCGGTGGACAAAAGCGCTTTCTTCGCCTTTCCACGCTTTCTCTAATCAGAGAGTACTCCTCAAGTTCGAGTCTCAGGGGACCAAGATGATTCTCATTGCTCCTCCTGGCCTCGACAACTATAGTTTCCTCTACTCAACAGTATGTTGGCAGCCTCTCCGAGACCACTTCCTTGCAAATCAATCTTTGACTCAGGGTTCTTTGGTCCATCCCAACCTGAAATCACTTCACCTTCATGCTTGGCTCCTGAAGAGATAGAAGTGAATGGTTCAACGTCTCGTAGAGTCTCAGACATCCTTCTGGCTGCTCGGGAAGCCAGCCACCCAAGCGTCCGCTTCCAAATGGAAGCGTTTTCTCTCTGTGTCTTGAGGTCCTCTTGGAATCCCTTTTCCTGTCCTCCTGACAAGGTTCTGGAGTATCTTTTGGACCTATCAAACTCAGGTCTCCAGTACTCCACAGTTAAAGTTCACCTTAGTGCCATCTCAGCGTTCCATGAGCCGGTTTCTTCCTTGACTCTGGCTCAGTTACCTATGGTGAAGAGATTTCTTAAGGGGATTCTTCATACCAGACCCCCTGTTAAGCGTCCGGTTGCAACCTGGGACATTAACCTGGTGCTGGACATGCTCACTCGAAGCCTTTGAATCCTCTAGCTACCTGTGAGCTAAAATTTCTTACCTGGAAGACTTCCTTCCTGGTGGCCATTACCTCAGCCTGCAGGGTCTCTGAGATACATGCCCTGATTCACGGACCCTCCGTATACAGTATTCCATAAAGACAAAGTAGTTCTCCAGTACTCATCCTAAATTTCTTCCCAAGGTTGTGTCAGAATTCCATCTAAACCAACCTCTGGTACTTCCCGCTTACTTCGCTAATTTCCAAAATGAAGGGGAACGAGCTCTTCATTCCTTGGATGTTAAGAGAGCCTTGCGGTTCTATTTAGATAGAACCAAGGATGTTCACAAGACTCAGCAACTGTTTGTTTCTTTCAGCGACACCCGGCTGGGTCAACCTGTCGCTATCAGATGCATCTCATCATGGTTAGTGGCATGCCTTCGACATTGCTATTCCATGGCTCAAGTTAAATTAGAAGGTAGAGTGTACGCTCACTCTACTAGGGCGGTCGCGGCATCCCTAGCGGAAATTCGCAATGTTCCAATTGCAGATATCTGCAACGCCGCCACCTGGAGCTCAGTGCATACCTTCGTTAAGCACTATGCACTGGATGTTCATGCCAGGCGTCATTCCGCGTCGGCAGAACTATCCTCAGTGGACTTCTGTCTTGATGCGTGAGCTCTGGCTCTCCTGACCGCCCTTTTGGGGATTATCAGCTTGGTACTCTCCACTAGTGTGAATAGTGGTGAGACTTATGTCCAGGAAGATATGAAAATACGTACCTACCATAATTCTTGATCTTCTTGGGCGGTCTCACCACTCATTCTACCGCCTCCCTCCATGCCCGAGCTCACCGTTGTGTTGGTCTTCACTCCCTCAAATCTTTAGGCCATGAAGACTTCTTTGTTGACCCTTCTTTCACGGGTCGTACGGACTATCTTATGTCCGTTTTTTAAGGTTACATTTACTCTTTACGTTAGTTGCGCTGCACCTCCTTGGTAAAAAAGGTACTGAGGCGGTTGGAGGGTCGTCGCCGAGATAGTCATTACCGCTCGAGCCACTGCTTGCGGCGCCGTGCCTCGCGGCGCCATCTCTCGCGCCGACCCTCCAGCAAAAAGTTTGCTCCCGATGGGTCCTAGTGCCTCCGGCGCTAATCCCACTAGTGTGAATGAGTGGTGGAGACTCGTCCAAGAAGATCAAGAATTACGGTAGGTACATAATTTTCATTTCTCGAAGATCTACTGTTACAGTAAGTTCTTGTGTAACTGTACTTTCTAGGAGTGGTATATGTTTTTCATCCACACTCTGTCGCATGTCCCTTTCCCCTTTAAATCTTGCCGGAAGTCTTCAAGCTGGCTCCTCCCACCCACCCGGGTGGTAAATACCTCAGCTCCGCCCCATGATGCAAGATCTTAGCCCGCTGGAAGCAAGGTTGTGCGCCTAAAGCCGGGGAGGTCGGGTGGGTGCATGTGGATGAACAACATATACCACTTCTAGAACTACTGTTACAGGTGAGTAACCTGTTCTTCTAGGAGCGTGAATATGTTGTTCATCCACACTCTCTGGCAGACTCCAAGCAGTTCTCCAGGAGGAGGGAGGAAAGGTGCACGCCTCCTACTTGGGAAATAGAGATTGGAGAACCGAGGCCCCAAAACCAGCATCCCAGTGTGACTCTAGGTCGATGTGGTAGTGGGTAATGAAGGTGTTTGCTGACTTCCAGGTAGCAGCCCAACAGATATCCTGGATAGGGATGTCCCTGGAAGCAGCCACCGATGCACCATTATGACGGGTGTAGTGAGCTCTTAACCCTTTGGGAGGCTCCTTACCTGCCAACTCATAGCACAGACCTATGCATGATGTGATCCATCTTGCTGTGGTCCATTTGGCTGCAGGTTGGCCAGAAGCGTCTTCAGTGTAGGTTACAAACAGCTGGCAAACCTCTCCGAGAATTTCTGCTGTCCTTTCCTTAAAATAGGAAAGAGTACATCTCAGATCCAAGGTATGGAACCTGTACTCTGCGTCCTAGGTGTAGTTAGGGTAGTATACCGGCAGAGTCAACAGATGGTTAAGGTGAAACTCTGACACCACCTTCGGAAGGAATTTCGGGTTGGGGTGCAGGACAACTTTGTCCCTGTGAAAGACCAGATAAGGGGAGTCCACTGAAAGTGCCTGGAGCTCCCCTGTCCTTCTGGCTGACGTGATAGCCACCAGGAAAGCAGTCTTACACGACCAGTATGAGAGCTCGCACTTGTGCATGGGTTCGAATGGCTTGCCCATGAGGTTTGCCAAAACCAGCAAGAGATCCCATAGAGGTTTAGGTTCACGCACCGGAGGGGATATGTGATCCAGGCCTTTGAAAAAGTGCCTGACCACTGTCTCCTGTGCCAATGTTGACTTGCGCGCCTGGTAAGCAGAGATGGCTGCCAGGTGCACCCTAAGGGCTGATGACCGAAGACCCCCTTTGGAGAGAGACCAAAGGTAGTTGAGAATGCTAGCCACAGAACAGGATGAGGGATCCACACCCTTGCCCTGACACCAAATGGAAAATCTTTTCCATTTGAAAGCATAGTATTTCCTGGTCGATTCCTTTCGAGATGCCTCCACCACGGTGTAGATCTCCTCGGAAAGACCCAGAGCCTGGAACTCTAGCTGCTCAGGTACCAGGCTGTCTGGTGCAGGGATTGAAGGTCCGTATGGAAGACCTTCCCGTGGTTGAGAGATATCAGTTCCGGGCGTGTGCAAAGCCGTTCTGGGGCCCTGCAGCTGAGGTTGAGGAGATATGGGTACCAGAACTGGCGCGGCTAGTCTGGGGCTACCAGAATCACCTTCGCCTTCTCCCTCCTCACCTTGAGTAACACCTTGTGGATCAAGGGAAATGGAGGGAAGGCGTAGAGGAGGCCTGGGGTCCACGGTCTTGAAAATGCATCCCCCTGCAACGAGCCCTGCTGAGGGGGGCGGGCATGATACAGCTTCAGCTTGGTGTTTTCCCTGGTGGCAAACAGGTCCACCATTGGTTTGCCCCAATGGAAGAACAGATTGTAAGCTACCTCTGGATGGAGTGACCACTCGTGGGGTGTCTGCCCTATACGGCTGAGAGCATCTGCCAGCTGCTTTGAGACTCCTGCCACATGAATGGCAAGGAGAGCCAGATCCCTGGATCTCTTCACTTCCTGAAGGGAGGAACCTGCCAAGAGCCAGTCGTCGAGGTAAGGGTAAATCAGAACTCCTCAACGCCGAAGATAGGCCGCCACCACTGCAGTGCACTTGGTGAAGACCCTAGGGGCCGATGACAGGCCAAACGGCATGGCTCGGAACTCATACAGGGTCCCTTCGACCCTGAAGCGGAGGAACCGCTGATGGGACGGACGGATTGGGACGTGAAAGAACGCGTCCTGCAGATCCAGTGAACAGAACTACATGTTTCGCTCCAGGGATGGTATGATCTGGTTCAGAGTTACCATCCGAAAGGTGCGAGACCTGAGCTATTCATTCAGGTCATGGAGATCTAGGATGGGGCGCCAACCCCCCCCGTCCGCTTGGGCACCATGAAGTACTTGGATACGAAGCCTGGGTCTGTAGGAGGATCTGGCACTGGAGCTGCCGCTGAGCTGAGCTGTGTCGTCTCGAAGAGCCAACTGAGTGCAAGCTGAGATCCTTTCCGTCCGAGGGATGCGGGCTTGGCTAGGAGGGTACTGCTCGAATTCCAGAGGCAGTCCCTGCCCAACCACTTCTAGAACCCACCTGTCTGAAATGATATCAGACCAGGCGGAAAGAAAGTGGTGGAGCCGAACCCCCACAGGAGGACCCAGGGCAGGCGTGACGGGAGTGGCAACCCCCAACCCGTCACTGAGCAGGCTTAGAGGAGGAGGAGGGAGCTCCTGGACCAGCACCTCGGCCTCCTTTATGGAGCTGTTGAGGGCCCTGCTTGGGCCTAGGGTGCCAAGCTTGAGCCTGCTGTTGCTGTTGGTGCTGCTGACCTCCTTGATAGGAGGGCTGCCTGACTGCAGGGGAGGACTGCCGAAATGGCTTCCTCTCCTCTTCTGCTGGTTCTTGCCCGAGGAGCCCTTAGCAGAAGTGGCATCCAAGGTGGCATTGGACTGTTCAGTACGCTGAAGGTGGCCTGCCACTCCTGGACTGAACAAGTTGGTACCAAGGAAAGGCAGAACAGCTAATTTGTGCTGGGTATCCACCGGAAAGGAGGATAACTGCAGCCAAGCCCTGCGGCGAGTGGCCACTGTGGCTGCTAAAGAGTGGGCACAAGAATCCCCAGTGTCCAGAGCCGTCTGGAGCTGCTATTTGGCGACAGCACAGCCCTGATCACGGACTTGCTTGACCGTGGTCTGCATGTCCACGGGGAGATGAGAAAGTACTTCATCCAGTGACCCTAGTAGGGCATGGGAGAAGTGTGCCATGATTGCAGCCGAGCTGGCCTGACGAGGGCTCAAGGACGAGGCCGCATAGACCTTACGGGCAGAGTGGTCCATGTTCTTGGACTCCTTGTCTGGAGGTCGGTCAGTGTCGGCCGAGCTGCCAGTACGTCTAAAGACGGAAGTAGTCACCAGGCTCTCAGCCAAGGGATGTTCCGTGAATCCTGGAAGGGATCCCATAGGCACTGCATACTTATGGGGCAGGAGGCTGGACGCTGCCAAAGCTCAAGGGCTGGACCAGTAATGGCTTCAGCCACTGGGAAGGCCTCCGTCGGGGTATTCCCCGTCTTAAGGATATCCATAAGGAGGTACTCCGCCTTTTTCTGCATAGACTCCAGGGGCATTCCGGTGAAATCAGAAATGAGGCAGGGGATGCCTTGAAAGGAGGAAGGACCTTCCTCCAGGCCTGCCGAGAGTGACTTCTCATCACCCGGATTGGAGTGCAAACCAGTGGCATTCAAATCCGAAGATTCGGGATACAGCAGTCTCCCGCCTATGTCTCCCTCGATGCGCCGAGGGTGGTCAGGGGTAACCGTGATGGACAGGCGTCGGGGAAGCCCGTTGTCTGGACGGTCCCCTTTCGAGGGAGCCCCGAGATAGGCTGTTTAGGCGGTGGTTCCACTCTAATGGGTGGTGAGACCAGTAAGGGCTTAGGCACAACGGCCGGCCCCACAGGAGGAGGAACTCTGATCCGAAGGGGTCAGTGTTGGCCCTTGAGGCGCAGGCCAAGTAATGGCCGGGGTGGACGGCATAGCCGGCTTCTGTCCTGCCCAAATCAGCTGTTGCCACGTAAGCTTCTCATAGCGTCGACGGAGTTTCCGTCGAAGCCTCTCCTCGTCCGAGGAGGATGAGGACCTGTGGCGGCACCTCTTTTTGGAATGTCGGTGGCCTTTCTTTGGTTTTCCCGCCGAAGAAGGAGACAGAGTCCTCGATCGAGACCGCCGGGGTCGACCAGGATCGGGAGAAACCGGGCTCGGTGAAAATCGAGGCGCCAGAACAATTCCCTCAATGAGGACACCCGAAGGCAGTGTCTTGTCGTCGGGGAAAGAAAGGACCGGGGTCCTCTCTAAAGAATCGTTGACCGGAGTTGGCGAAATCGGCTCGAGAACAATCTCGGCCAGATCCGCCGATTCCTCGGTCTCTGCCTGGCCAGACGGAAGATCCATGAAGCCGGCGGCCGAGGAGGCGATCTTGACCGAAGTCAAGGTCGCAGTGTCCTTGGACTCTGACCTCTCTCGGTCCCAGGAATGTCTCCTTTTAGAAGACGAGAGATCCTTGTCCCTTTTCCGAGGGTGGGAGGAGTGAGAGCCCGAGGGCACCTCACCCCTGTGGGGAGAGACTGGCACATCTCCCTGAAGCAACCTGTAAAGGAAGAACCATGGTTGAGAGGCTCAAAGAAACTTTGGCTAGCCGAAGCTTGGGCAGCTTCTTCTTCGAAGGCCTTCATTTGTTCTAGCTGTTCAGCGGATCCGGCAGCGAAACACCCCCTTGATTCTTTTGATTTCACCGGCGGGTTCCTTTTCTCCAGTTTCCACAGCTTAAGGCGCACCATGCGGTCGTCAAGGACGTTGGGATGGAAAGCCAAGTAAAAGGTACAGTTGGTGGTGTCATGACCGGCACCTAGGCAGTACACGCAAGTAAGTTGGGGATCGGTGCGCAACATTTTCTGGCCGCACGTACACCGGGGAAAACCGAGGGACGAGTTGTCCTCCATATCCAGTACACTATTATCAGAATCGAAAACTCTGACGAGTTTGAGAAATAATTTTGGTAAAAACCGACTATGCAAATCCAGGGCCTACAATGACTAGAGTTAGCACGAGGGAACCTGATTCTTCCAGCAGAAAGGAAGATCTAGTCATGGGGCAGAGCAGTGTACCACCCGGGTGGGTGGGAGGAGCCAGCTTGAAGACTTCTGGCAAGATTTAAAGGGGAAAGGGACATGCCAAAGAGAGTGGATGAACAACATATCCACGCTCCTAGAAGAAGTGTTTTACTTTCTTATATACTGTAGTAATAAATGATGATCTAATTTTAAGGAAAAATTGTATCACCTACAGTAACTTAGAATTTAATTCTTCCTAGTTTTTCATTTGAGAGAATTTAAATCTTGAGGAAGGAAAACCGCTTCTAGGGGTGTGGATATAGTTCACGTATCCACACATTGACAGTTTCACTAGAAGTGCTGATTCATCAGAATGTCTTTCAGCTAGCTCCTGCCACCAACTAGATGGTGTAGCCTCCGACCTTGCTTCATGACATCAGATCTTCCTTTCCACAAAAAGAGTTCGGTCTCCACTGTGACCGGGTTGAATAAGACCTTGTCCCAGTTGTTATGCAGAAAGAGTTAAATGCAAGGATCTGTTCTGTCGTATCCTTTTCTGTCTCTTGTCTGTCTGGTTGCGCATCATTTTCTTATGAGACCTAGGAACTGATCACTTTTGACGGTTTTGCAATTCTCCTCCTCTTGCTGTCTCTCTTTACCTTCACTTGCTGTTTCTGTCATTTCTTCTCTCCCCCTTGCATATCTGTAGTTATAAAAATATATGTGAATCTGTGTGTGAAACTGTAAATGATACTGGGATCCCTTTGTTTGAAACTGTATATAGCAATACTGTTGAAATGATTGGAAAAAGCTGTTTGGAACTCAAGGGGTTAACTTGAGATGCTGGTTTGCAAAATCTTTGCAGAGCTGTCAACAAGACATCAGTTCTGGGTCACTGTTATTTTTACTGCACCTGCAAGGAAGGAAACTAAGAACAACATTCTGTGAGAAGCAGAATGTTCTCTTAACAAGTTCCCAGGCAAATACTTATAAAAAGAGCTGGAATGTTTTTGCAAGAGAGAGAGAGACTGAGATCTGAAATTGAGTAGAAACACTCAGAAGGACTCTTTTCTTTGTTTGTACTGCCTTTGTAAATAGTTATACTGAACAATTGTATTTTATTTTTATGTTATTGATAAAACGTTACTTGAGAATTTTACAACTGCTCCTGATTTTCCTATGATTCTTGACCTATGCCTCAATGAAATCCTCCTTCATAGCTCCTGCATTTATAGGGCGTAAAGTGCAACATTGGCAAACTTCTTTCCTTTTCCGATAGTTTTTTTAAAACTTCTGATCTGCTCCAGTTGTGGTGACTGAACATAGAACACATAGAAGCAAATACAGACCCCGCGTCAAATTTTGCATCATGTGCCAAGAGAAGATGTTGCAGATGGACCCACACTTGTGCCTCTACTGTCTGGGGTGGCACGTGACGTGGGTTGCAGCCTGTACCAGTCGATATTTCCTTCCTGCTTGGAGGATTGCACAGCAAAGCTTCTCCTCTGCCAGCTGGCAGATCGGGACCCAAAGCTATAGCTGAAATGCTACAAGAAGCCCTTTGTTACAGCAGTAAAGCCTGTGGCGTGCACCTTGTCCTCTTCGGCGCTACTCCTGGCTGGGACCAGCATCAGACTGTTCTTCATGGTGATCTCCAGGAGATGTGTTGGGCCCTCTAGGCCTTCAGGTAGATCCCTGCCCGCCATGGTAAAAAACCACAGGAAACACTGCCGTTGATCATTGAACTGGGAGAGATCACACTCCCTTGACTTCAGTGATGCCTAAATTGGTCTAGGGCCAGGTCATAAGCTCTGTGGTGTCTCCCTTGGGTTTGTCAGCCTTGACATAGGCTGACCAGGCAATCATGACATTCCTCAGCCCAGTCAGCCAGTTGTTGCAGGTGATCGAGGAGGACCCCACTGCTCCCAGTCCTCACCCAGGAGGATGTAGACAGCCAGTTCCACTTGAGATTAGCCTCCACCAGAGGTTGTTCCGCCAGAGCTGATGCACATAATCTGCACTGCACTCCCGGTGTCTCCTCGACATCGGCCTTCAGGCTGACCATCATGGCAACGCTCACATTCCCTGTCTCGCTCAACTGGGAGGCTGCGCTACCAGGAACTCTGTGGCAGCAGTGTGCCAGGGTAGGTTAGGGCTCTACCCTTGACCCCTACAGTCAACTGGCTGGCATCAGTCAAGCCCACACTGGTCCACCCAAGGCAGTTGTCACTGACACCTGTCTCTCCACCCCTGCTGGTGGAACCACCTACACCATAGCTGTTGAAGGAAGTCTCTACCAAGGACACCCGTGCAGTGTCCAGCTTGCCAGACTGGCACTCTTTGGAAATCACCCAGTCGGACGACTCTCAGATGGTTCACAGCAGCCAAAGGTCTAGAGCTGTTTTTGGCGAGTCCTTGGATGACCTGGATGGCTCTTCCACCATTGTCCATGAGTCAATCAAAGAGGTGACTACCGACTATGAGTCAGTGTTTTGGTCACCACTCCTACTGATGTCAGAGTCTATTTCTGTCCCTTTGGAGCCTGTGCAGAAAATGGCTAAATACCCTTTCACTGAGGACGCATACCTAGGGGCTGCTTTTCCTGTGGCTGAGGGCATTTTAGGACCAGCCCTGGGGCTTTTGCAGCATCCAGCATACTGCCCAGCAAACTCAGCCCATATGGTCCGCAAGTATGCACTTCCTACTGACACTCTGTGTGGGTTCTTGCCCCCCCCTCCCCCCAAGCCGAGGGTCTTGTCTCGGATCCAGCTTTCCGGAAACTTTGGGGATGTGGACAACTCCCCAACAAGGAGTCAAAGAAGCTTGACCATGCAGCCATGAAGGTCTATGCTGCTTCCTCCATCGGGTGAGTTATGCCTTGATGGATGACCAACTGTGGTCAGTGTTAACACAAACGGGGGGAGGGGGGCACTGTAGCAAAATTCACAGGTGTGCAAAACAAAAGTATCAAAAATCCTACAAGGCAATACCATAACTTTAAAGTTGCATAGCCAAAGCTTGGGGGGTGGATCGAAGAGGAATGAAGAAACTGTTTTCCAAAGTAGCAGAATAAGCACCAAGATCCTAATGCAATCACGTGTCAGGAAAATCTCATAAATATTCATCATAAAAACAGAAATATTAAACAGAGGTCCTAAAAACTATCATACCTGACTCTGCTACTCCTTAAACACTCAAGACTGACTAAATTCTGCATAAAAGAAGAATATGAATTATAATCCTCCGTTACTTAATGGGTCATAGCATAACCATCCAATTATTTGGGAAAAGGGGCCTTTTTTTTTTTTTTTTTAACAAGAATGCTGTTGGTTCAATGCTGTTGTTCAGCCACAGCTTCTTTAGAGCACCTAACTCAAAAATCCAAAAAGTCTCCCTGCTAGAAATTTGTTTCAAACCCTCCCCTCGGGCCCATCTCAATTTGTTCTGTGCCACAATATTAAATACCATGTGGTTCCTCTCCTTGTACACTGTTAAGGTATCTAAACAAGGCATTATGTTCATCCCTGTTACAAATCGCACCAAGATGTTCACCTATCCAGATCTTAAACGTCCTCTTGCTCCTCCCCACATCGAAGGAATGGCATGTACTAGTTGCCAAATAAAAGAAGACTATGCACCAGCTTTTCCCACATGTCAAGGTACTGTCGTCGAGGCACAGGTCAGGTAGCATAGGAAGACCTGCCGCAGTTGTAAAATTTGCAAGTATTTTTTTATTCTTATCAATAACAGTAAAATAAAAAAAAAATGTTCAGTAGAGCTAGTTACAGAGGCAGTACAAACAGGGAAAACAAAGTCCTTCATCTGAGTGCATCTCTCATTCCAAGTTTGTGTGCCTCGCTCTCAAAAGCATTGCTGCTCTTTTTATAAGTCTTTGCTGGGAACTTGAGACATCCAGTTTTTTTCAAAATGTTCTTGTCAGTTTCCTTGCAGGTGCAACAAATAAAACAATGTTCCAAGCTGGCCCCATGCTGACAGGTCTGCAAAAGTTTATCCTGCATGGCAAGTCTAACCCCTTGAGTTCCAAATAGCGTTTTCCAATCATTTCGACAATATGACTATATACATTTTCAAACCAAAGGATACCAGTTTCACATTAAGATTCACGTATATTTTATAACTGCTAATATGCAAGGGGGGACAAATACAGAAACAGCAAGTGAAGCTAGAGAGATAGCGAGAAGCAGAAATTCATAAGACTGTCAGTGTGATCATTTCCTAGGTCTCGCAAGAACATTTGGTTGCACAACCAGACAGACAAGAGACAGGAAAGGGAAAAACAGAACAGATCCTTGTTTTAAACTTTTTCTGCATAACAAGTGGGACAGGACCTTATTGACCCTGTCACATACCCCCCTCTTTAAGAGGGAATCTGTTTTAAAAACAGATTTACAAAAATTTCCAATAATACTCTTCTAACATTAGCTTATAACCTTTACAGTTCAGATTCTGACATTTAGCTCAGGAACTGCAATATATAGCAACATCTTCATGAATTCCAGGCCAGTAAAATCTGTACAGCAATCTGTCAAGGGTGCGATCCCTCCCTGAGTGACCAGCCATAGGACTATCATGTGCTGTCTGTAATAACTCAGATCTTTACTTTTGTGGTATAACCAATTGTTCTGTTCCCGTACCTGAGATTTAACCCAAACCCTGTACAGTAACCCATTACATTTTTTTAAAGATTGGTTCACACTGTTTTGCCTTCACCCCTAGCTGCTTAAAACAACCCTGGAGAGAAACCTTGTAAGCTTGCTGTGAAACAAAATCATAATCAGTTATCAGTATAGTTTCAGCATTTTCATGTTTAACCCGTTCTGTCCATCAATCTTTTGTTGACACTGTTTCTTCAGGCGTCTTCTTTCTTTCCTGGACTTCTGGATCTTGGGGCTGTGCTCAAACAAGTCTGCATCAAAATCACTGAAAGGAAAAGTGTCCCCACTGTCCAAGATTTTCTTTGCTGAGCTCTTGTCATGACAGCTGCTGAAACATCAGGATTTACTCCTCCTGTGATTAACTCAGTAAATACTGGAAAGTCATTTCCAATAATCTCAGGTACAGGTAACTTGGATACTACCCCCACTTGCATTTGGTGCGACATCTCTTTAAAATTCAGAGTGATTTGGTTGGTGGGATAGTATTGAGTGTCCCCATGGATGCGGTTGACACCAGTACCTCGTCCTTTTTCACAATGTTTTCCCAGGACGTCAACATGCACTAGAGTCTGTCTGCTTCCTGAATCAATAAGTCCCTTCACAGTCTTATCTCTCACCTTGACATCCGTTAAGTACTTGCATCAATTTGCTAAGGACAAATCTGCTCCAATGTCAGTCTTCTTACTATGGCAGTTTCTTGCAATATGATCTGGCTTATTACAGTTATAACAAGTAAAGCATTTGGATGCAGATTTGTTACCCCCAGCATAGTTCTTATCAGACTTGGAGTTAAATCGAGGAAAAAGAGGGTCTAACCAGTGCTTGGCTGTGACCTCGCTGCTGTGGCGTTTGTCTGCCATCCGGTAGTCTTCAGCCAAAGAAAATCCTTTTCCCCACTTTCTGATCGGTGTTCTTTCACCCAAAGCTGCACATCTGTAGGCAGGATCCTAATGAACTGCTCTATTGCAAGTGTGTCGATCTGTGGAACTGTTATGCCCTGTGGCTGGAGCCATTTAATAAGGAGTTCTCTGAGTCGAGGGAAAACCTCTCAAGGATTATCGACCGAGTTGTACTTCAGAGACCGGAATCTCTGTCTATAGGTCTCTCCTGAGATGTCATATCTTTACAGTATTTCTCTTTTTACCAGATCATAGTTTTCTGACTGTGTAGTGTCCATATTGCTGCAGACAACTTGGACTTTACCTGTCAGGTAAGGTACCAGCCTGATTGCTATTGCTGTTTTGGCATTGGTAGGCAGTAGCAACCCTTTCAAAAGTTGTCAGATATGCTTCCATATCATCAAAGGGACACAACCTTGTAAGTTTAATGTTGTTTAGGTTTTTTGTGTCCAGTTGTTCTGCTGGACCTGTGCCAGATCCTCCAATAGCTTGTAAGGCATCCAGCCATCATTGCTCCTGTCGCTACATCTCTTCTCTGCGCCTCTCAATGCTAAATCTGATTTTCCCTTTGGTACATCTTTTCTCTGTTTCTCCGTCTCTGTTTGTTATGTAGCCCACCATTTGAAAAAGGCAGTTAGGCTTTCAAGATCTTACTTCGAGAGGGTTCCTTCAGTAGGTCATCACATATAGGACTGGCACCGCCTGGCGTCTGGCCGCACGGCAGACTTTTCTAGCAATAGCTGATGGGGGACCACCCAGCCGACGTCACGTGACCGACATCAATTTAACTGTATATAGTGGGTGGTCCCCACACCGCCATCCAGTTCTTTCCCGCCGTCGCTTCATGTCAGTCGCATTGCAGACTTCCAGTAGCGATCGTCGTGAAAGCAGTGTTCCCCATTCATTGTTTTAGTGCGGTGGGCCACCACCCTATATTTTTTCACCACCACCCTATATTTTTTTGCCACCACCCTATATTTCTATCCATTACAGACTGATTTTTTTTTTACAAAATCCCCCAAAATTGTCTTTTATTGATATCCTTTACTGCATTACTACCCCTGTTTTGATACCAGCACACTATATTGTACTTAAAATCAGCTTATGCACATGTACAGTGCATATAAGAGGTCCACAAAAATAACGCACATTTTGACCCGATCACCACTGCCACCATCCTATATTTTCAGACAGTGGGGAACCCTGGAAAGTTTCTTGCGCTGTTTTTGCTCACCTTTTTGTCCTTATTTCTTGATGTCTTCACCCAAGAAGAAGTGCTCGTTTTGTGGCATGCAGATCCCGCACAAAGACGGTCACCTCAAGTGCGTCCTCTGTTTAGGCCCGGACCATCCTGTTTCTTCCTGCCCTGAGTGCCAGACCTTCAATCAGGCCACAAAGAAAAGGAGACAGCAGGCTTTAGAGGCCCATCTTTTAAAAGCCCGCCTGGCTTCCCTTGAAAAGAAGATGGACCGGTTGAGAGAGTCCTTGGCTGAAAAATCTTCTTCCAAGAAACATAAGGAAAAATCCAGGGAGCGGGAGCACTCTGCGTATGACGTGTGGCCCTCGATGAGCAAGGCCCAGCCGCCGCCCAGAAAATCGGACGTTAAGTCTGGTAAGACCATAGCGGGTCAGCTGGTCGTCGGCTCCTCCGATGACTGCACTGCCTCAGCCGATAAGTCGGCCCCTAGCTCCTCTGGGGATCACGTGGCGGTAAGTCGACTACCCAGGCTGTGGGTACTCGCCCGGCACCAGTCAGTAAGCTAGTCGAGGGGCTCCTCCCCCGCCTGACTCCACCCTCTTAAGACGGCCGTCCCTGACGGGTGCGGTTCCCCCATCGATAGCCCTAACAGCGCCTCACCCAGCGTCCGGTGGAACCAGAGGTAGAAAGCCTCTCTCCCTGCTCTTCCTTCACATTTACCCTCCCCTTTCCGGCAGGTACTTCTGGCGACGATAGCGGCGAACCCCTTGACATTGTCGATGCTACAGGGTCAGCTCCATGTTCCCCTCTCGGGGTCGGGGAGAAGGAGGCTCCTCCTCAGCCAGCAGACCTTACCGTGGAGGCACCTCCTCCACCTTCGTGTGGGATTCCAGCACCCCCTTCAACGCCGGACATCCCGACGACAGTCCCGCAGCCTGAACCACTTGACTGGCCTCAGCCTTTGGATCGACGCCAGATCAGGTCCCGCTGCCAGGGCCCCTTCATCCGGCCTTGATGCCAGCCCCTCCGACGCCGGATCCTCTTCCGGTGCCGGATCGGGTGGTGCCGGTCTCGACGTCGGTTCCCCTGACGTGGGCTGTCCCAACGCCAGACCCCCAGCCAATATATAGTACGGCGGGTCCAACGTGGGTACCGCCGCTGCCAAATCTGACATTGGGGATTTACTCTAGATCCCGAACTGTCCTGCATTACCCGCAGGGGTTTCCTGGGGACCACTACCCGGCGGGTCCCCCTCCGGACTGGAGTCATTTCAGACAGTTCTACCCTGGGTTTAATCCCTACTCTACTTATCAGGGATTCTAGGGTTATTACCCTCCACCGGTTATTCCTACTCCACCCCCACCCCTGGTTGCTCCGAATTTCAAGGCTTTAATTCAGTCTTGGTGGCAGGGGGCACGGTCGGAGTTGGTCTTGGACCTGGAGACTAGGCTTCCACTTCCATGGTCTTCCAGGTCCCCTTCCCCAAGCAGTTTCTCCATTGCTACTGTCCATGTCTCGGGGAAGACTTGTCAGGATGTTTCCTGTCCCGATACCTGACACTGTCCTGTCGAGGAGGCGGACAATGATGATAGCTCAGAGGGGGCTGACGATTCTTCAGAGGAGGTCCCGGAGGAGCTTGAAGGCCCGAAAGGCAAGGTTTCCCCAAAATCTCCACCAGAGGACCCTGCCTTTTCGGACCTTCTGAGGTCCGTGAAGGATTACTTCGACTGGGAGTCTGTGGATCGGGACCCTTTTTAGACAGTGGCTCACGGAACATCTCGACCTAGAGTCTCTGTCCCTGGTCCCCATTCCTCCTTGGATGGCACCTCACCAAGACCTCACCACTACCATCAGGCAGATGCTTCATTCTCTCCCAGCTGTCCCCAAATGTGCGGACAGACTTTACCTGACGCCGAAGGATGCCCCGTTCCTGAAGGCACATCCCAAGACTTACTCTCTGGTCATCTCTGTGGCTCATGATAGCTCTTCAGCACCAAAGCACATGAGCACCTCTCCTCCGGACAAAGAGTCGAAGCAGACGGACCAGTTCAGAAGAAGGATTTATTCGTCGGCCACATGTGCCCTCCGGTCCCTTAAGTATGTGGCCCACATGGTGTCCCACCAAAAGGCTACCTTGGCCAGGTTAGAAGCATGGGTCCAGTCCATGGATCCCTCGCCTTTAAAGGAGGAACTTGCCAAGGATCTTTGCCTCTCCAAAGTCTCGTGTAGGCATGTCTTACACACCACTTACAACTCTGTCGTGTCGGTGGCACAGACCTCTGCAACTGCCATTGCCCTTAGACGGCACTCCTGGCTTCGCCTCTGTGGACTCGCTAACAAGGTCCAGTCGGCGATTCAGGATGCCCCCTTTAGGGGCTCGGTGCTCTTTGGTGGAGACACCAAGGACATTATCACAGACCTACAGGACAGGGGCCTTGCCCTTAGGTCTGTGAGGTCAATGTAACGATCGGGCTCCCAGCAGCAGCAGCCCTTTCGTAAAAGGACCTGGAGGCAGAGAAAGAACGCCCAGTGCGCCACCAGGGGAAGCGTAAAGTCACGGGTACAGCCACCCCTCCTGCCTCCAAAATCCAGAGACGTACAGAGGGTCCTCCCCCTGAACGCCCCGCCACTTCTCGACTCCTCATCCCCACTGCCTCCTCAGTCTCTCGATGGGGAGCAGATGGAGAGGAGGTTCACCCGCCATGCGCAGAAGTGGAGAGCGATCACCTCCGACGAATGAGTCCTACAACTAATGTCCGTTGGACACACCATAGAGTTTCTGGAAATTCCCCCGGAAACTCCACCAAAGAAGTCTTCTTACTCGTGGGACCTGGCCCTCCTCGTTTGTGAAGAGGTAAACTCGCTCTTGCTCAAGGAAGCAATAGAGCAGGTCCACCCCGGCAAAGGGGAAAGGGGTTTTACTCCCACTTTTTCCTGGTTCCGAAAAAGTCAGGGGATTTTAGACCCATACTCAACTTAAGCCAGCTAAATCAGTTTGTCGAGTACAAAAAATTTTGGATACTGACACTCCAGAGCCTTGTTCCACTCCTTAAGGAGAACCACTGGCTCTGTGCTCTGGATATGCAGGATGCCTACCTGCACATCCCCATCTTCCCCAGCCACCGTCAGTTCCTGCGCTTTCGCTTCTGGAGGCGCACTTTCAGTTTCCAGCGCTCCCTTTTAGTCTGTCTTGGGCACCACTGGTCTTTACCAAGTGCCTGGCGGTGGTCGCAGCCTTTTGCGCCGCAGAGGTCTTGCGGTTTTCCCTTACTTGGACAACTGGCTGATTTCAGCCCCATCCAGGGATTCTTTGCTAGAGGCTTTTGCCTTCACCCTGGACCTCTTCAACAGACTAGGGATCACAGTAAGCGTTCCCAAGTCCTCCCTCATCCCTGCCCAGAGACTACAGTTTATTGGGGCAGTCCTGGATACGGTCCAGTACAGAGCCTTTCTTCCTCCAGACAGGGTGGAGACCCCTCTCTGTCAGGCCTCCAAAGTGGCTTCTCTCAGGACCATCCCGGCTCGGGAGGTCCTGGGCCTGATGGCGGCCTCCATCACGACCATTCCCCTTGCAAGACTTCACATGAGGGTCACTCAGTGGTCTTTGCGGGTGCAGTGGGATCAGCTCCTGGACGAGCTTGACCATTCGGTACTGGTCTTCTCAGCAGTTCAGAAAGAGTTGCATGGGTGGATAGATTCTCGCAGTCTTTCCTTGGGACTTCCTTCCGGAGCCCGGCACCCTTAGCTTCCCTCACCACGGATGCTTCGAATATGGGGTGGGGAGCTCATCTAGGGGAACACCAAGCCCAGGGACTATGGTCCAGCTTGGAGACTTCATTGCATATCAATGTTTTGGAGATGACGGCAGTCCTGTATGCCCTACAGGCCTTTCAGTCCCTCCTTCCCAAGGGATCACTGCTAATCCAAACGGACAACATGTCGGTGGTTTGGTATATCAATAAACAAGGGGGAACCCGGTCATACTCTCTGTGTCGGGAAGCGACGCAGGTGTGGAACTGGGCAGTCCAGCACCATCTGGTCCTATTGGCAGTGCTCGTTGCGGGTGTTTTCAACGTCCTGGCGGACAGTCTCAACAGGTCTCAGACCCTAGCTCACGAGTGGGAACTGTGTCAGGAAGTGGCGGAATCCATCTTCCTGCGTTGGGGGCATCCGGGAAATCGACCTTTTCGCCTCTGAATCCAACGCAGAACTTCCCAGCTTTTGTTCGCTCATTCCAGGGCACAGTGCTTTTTGGAATGATGCATTGTCCCTCTCTTGGACAGGGACATTTTTGTACACCTTCCCTCCATTTCCCATTCTTCAGAGGGTCCTTCTCAAGCTTCAGGCAGAGAGGGCAAAGATGATCCTCATCGTTCCTCTCTGGCCGAGACAGATCTGGTTCCCACTGCTGCAACAGCTCTCCAGGGAACCACCGGTTCCACTTCCAGTGACTCACGACCTCCTGACCCAGGATCAAGGTCGATTGTTACATCCGGGGCTCAGGACCTTGCATCTTCATGCATGGCTCCTACAGGCTTGGCGATCTCTCGCTTCGGGGTCTCCTCAAGTCCTCATTGAGGCCAGAAAACCCTCTACTCCGTTCCATTTATGCCATGAAGTGGAAACGGTTTTCCATCTGGGCAACCGCTAAGGGTTGGAACCCCTTCTCTTGTTCTGCCCCGCAAGTCATGGAATACCTCCTTCATTTGTCAGACTCCAGTCTTTCATACACTTCATTGAAGGTCCACATTTCAGCTATCTCGGCATACCACGAGCTTTTGGATGGTAAACCCGTGGCTCAGTTGGAGGTCTCAAAAACCTTTCTGAATGGGATTCTCCATCTGAAACCCTCCATCCGCAGCCCAACTCCTCCTTGGGACTTGAACTTCATCCTGGAAAAGCTCACCCTTCCTCCTTTCAAGCCGGCTATGAGCTGTGATTTGCCCTTCCTTTCCTGGAAAGCACTGTTTTTCGTGGCCATCACGTCAGCCCGAAGGATTTCGGAGCCTCACGCTCTAGTCTGCAAGGAGCCCTATCTGATTTTCCAGAGGGCCGGGCAGTCCTCAGAACGCATCCGAAGTTTTTTTCCAAGGTGGTGTCAGACGCCACGCTGAATCAATTAGTAGAGCTTCCTGTGTATTACCCGTCCCCCTGTAACAGAGGTGAGGCACTCCTTCATACGATGGATGTTGATCGGATTCTCCGGTGTTACACTCACCGGACCAAAGAATTCCGTACCTGTAACCAGCTGTTTGTTTCCTTTGCCCCTAGATCAAAGGGTAAACTGGTTTCTAAGCAGGGCCTGTCGAAATGGTTAGGCAACTCCATTAGGTTCTGTTACCAGAAGTACGAAAAACCTCTGCCGGGTTCCATTAGAGGTCATTCTGCTAGGGGCATGGCTGCCTCCGTGGCCTTCTTGTGTAATGTTTCTGCAGCCAACATTTGTGCCACTGCTACTTGGAGTTCTGTCCATACCTTTACCAAACATTACAGTCTGGACATCGCTTCTAGGCGGAGAGCTGGCGTCGGCTTGGCTGTCTTGCAGGGGCTTCTATCCTAGGCTGGGTCCATTCTGGATTCCAGTTTTTTTGCTAGAGTTAGTTCTCCTCCTCCCTAGTTTCTCTCGGTCTCTCCTTGGAGGGACTGCTTGGGAGTCAGTCCTATATGTGATGACCTACTGAAGGAACCCTCTCTAAAACAGTACAGTTACGTAGGAACTTACTGTAACAGTAGATCTTAGAGAGAGAGGTTCCTGCAGTAGGTCATATTTTTACCTCCCTCCTTCCCCATGTTTTGTGTTTTACAGGGACTCCAAATCCTGTTCGCTCCTGCTATCAGGCCTCTCCCTGGCTCTGGCGGGAGAACTGAGGACGGCATGGGACCCCTCTATATACAGTCATGCTGCCGTCGGGCGGGCGGTCCCCCGTCAGGTATTGCAAGAAAAGTCTGCCGTGCAGCCAGACGCCAGGTGGCGCCAGTCCTGTACGTGATGACCTACTGAAGGAACCTCTCTCGAAGATCTACTGTTATGGTAAGTTCCTACATAACTGTACTTTATTTTTATTCATTAGAAAGTTCAGAATTACAAACTTTTGAGTCAGAGACTCCTTTACAAAGGCTCCAGGTAAGGCAGAGATAACACTATTAACACACGTTAGGTTACAGAAATAGCGACAGGCAGGCTACCCAGGGTCACTATAACAATATGGTGGGAACAGTATATAAAAATAGCAATAGCGACAATGTATTAAAAATTAGAGACACTACATTAATTCATCAGAGGTTGGATTAAGGGGAAAGAGGAGGGGGGCAGGAGCTGTTGGAGTACATTGTCAGAAAAAGAAGGGGGTGCAATAACCCTGCCGCGATGCTGGCTAAGGGCAGTCACAACTACTGGAGAATATGATTACCTCCTTGAGTCCAAACTTGAAAAGGCCGACCTTCAGTATAGACAGGGCCCCTAGAATTCTGTAGCCGCAGAAGTTTGCACAGAACCTGCAACCTACCGCAGAACTTCTGCAGTGCCGCCGAATTCACTGTTCTTGGTGATTCTTTTTTTTTTAACTTTATATTTATTATTTTCTGTGTAATCGTACAATGTACTGATATCCATCTCATACAGGGTACAGAGATACAAAACTGGCCGACATGGCCCATAGTTAAACATATAAAATTCACTTTATATTTTCCCCTGCATTCTGTTACATAAGGAGTTAGGGGAATCCAAAACATTAAAGGTTCATAAAAGATACCCTAAGTCCCAAAATCCTTTAGATAGTGCTAGCCTCTTCAATGGCAGAAAGGTATGTCCTTTAGGGATACATATAGAAATAGTAACACACATTCCTAAGAATGCTATTCAACCTGGATACAGAAATAAAACACCTTAATATCTGAACTTTATGTAGAGCTCATACACTCATACAGGTTATTTAGTGTCACACTTAACCTCTTACAGCTTACAATATTTATTTAAACACTTTTTAAACTAGAATTACGTTCTTTTTCTTAAATAGACTTATGAATGGCAGTCTCCTGACAAACCTGGGGGGTTTAAGAACTCAAAGCTTACCAAAATGGCTCCCTTTTACTATCAAAATGGCATCACTCTGGGAGCTCCTAACTGCCCCACCAGTGCTCAGAAACATTTAACACTTAAATGTTGTTCCTCAAACAACATCATACTAGTCAGAGTCTGCACATGTCATCTAGTCCCATATTATTTGGTCCAGTGAGAACTCACTGCTCAGTCTTCTTCGGAAGATGAATGCGTTGATCTCGGGGGATCCTTACGGGAAGCAAATGCCTAAGCAATCCGTTCTACCCATCGGTCAGCATCTTATGGTGTGTTGAACTGCCAAGTCTTTCCCCCATACACCACTCGTAATCTAGACGGCAACAGAAACGAGTGAATAACTCCCAGGGCCCTCAATCTTTGCCTCACTGCATCGAAAGCCTTCCAGTGTGTCCAAGTTGTGAAGGAGAGGTCTGAGTATAATTTCACATCGGCGCCGTTGACTTCCAAAGGATAAGCGGCTCGTGCCGCCTGAATCAGCGTATCTCTGATCGCCGACCGGTGGACTTTAGTACTACTATGCAGAACTGATTCAGGTCTGATGGGCGCACTCGAGGGTTTACCCGGTAAGACTTAGAGTCCCAGTTGAATCCGTCCGGCAAGACCAGAACCTCTCGGAGCCATTTCTGTAAATAGTGCAATAGAGCTACTCCTTCCAGCTCCTCGGGTAACCCCACAATTCTTATGTTACCCGAGCGGATCTAATTTTTGATGGATTCTAGACGGCTTCGGAGATGGCCATTTTCTTTGGTGAGTGTAGCCATGGAAGCAAAGGCAGAGATTGATCGTCTCTCTGCCTCCGCCACTGTCCCAGATAGTTTTTGGATAGCTGCATCATGCATTTCTAGTTTCTGTAAGGTCCGTTCTATCTTTGCATCCATAGCACACATGGACTCTACCATCGCAGTCCATGGTGGTTCCGATGTGTCCCGGGCGCCATTTCTACTACTAGTTGTAGCTCCAGAAGCCTTGCTGGTATTCGGGTGAGGTTCTTTTGCCAAGCCCGGTGGTTGCGCCTTCTCTTGGTGATTCTTTATTAATATTTCCATTATCCATAAAACCTGGTTCCCTTCCCCTCTTTTTATATCCAGAACCCCTCTATGCCCAGAATGTGATGTTATTAATGCTATAACATCATACATTAGCTAATGAAATGGCTGCATTCTGCCACAGAAATGAATAGCCACTTATCTACCACAGCACATCAGGCACGGTGATATTTGCTCGACCTGCACTACAGCCCAACACAAATTTCAGTCTTATGTTATTACACTAGGGTCAACTTAAACAAAACCTTGACAATAGTATAGAGCTGTTAAGTCCATACCTTACTTTGTACAAACTTATTTTTGCCTTTAAGGTATAGAGATGCCATCTGAAATGAATATCTGGTAAAATGAATTAAGTTTCAACCTGTAATTTTTAAGAAAAATAATCATGCCCAGAAAAGAGAGATATAATAATGTGTAGACCTGTTGAAAGAATAGATCTGTTAAATAATTGTGCTGTACACATTTTTGTCAGGGTTATTGATTACATATTGTCACTGGTCGATAGAATCACCTGAAAGTTATGGAGAAATGTTGTGTGCAGAGCCAGCTGTTGGGCCAGAGAGTAGCATGTTGTGTTCCCGTGCCGGCAACTCGGGTTCAGAGATTAGCTCTGGGGCAGGCTGGGCAGCACAAGGATTGGGGGAAACACATCACTGCTCCAAGCCTGGGAAGGTATGGTGCAATGTTCTGTCACACGAGGCACATTGTGATGGGCTGGAGAGCTTTATCTCTCAATGGATTCACATGCATGTCATGGCCTGATGGTGTTATGTAGTGTGTCAGGGGAAGCAGGTTGGCATGAAAAATGAGTTTTGCAATATCTCCTTTATTCTGTTTATTACATTTCCAAAGGGACCTGTATGAATGAGGATGCAATTTCATGGAAATTTAAAAAAATAAGAGTGTGTGTGTGTGTGTATATATATTTATACAATGGGGGTGAGACATATTCCAGTGAGATAAAACCAATTATTTTCACTGCAGTGAAATAAATCCTGATGATATCAGCAGAGTTAAAATAAATGCAGTTTATTACACCCCCGGAAACCCTTTTTGCAACAATGAGGCCCCCATTGTATAAATAGGATACATGATGTGCACTCATGTGGTATGGGAAATATGTTCAGTCCTGTACAGTGACCTCTGAAACCTCACTCGTGGCTTCACCACTCGTGAGAATTCAGAGTCACTCTAGAGGAGTGAAAATATTTTCCATATCACAGTCGTGCCCATCATGTATCCCGTATGTGTGTGTGTGTGTGTGTGTGTATATGTGTATATGTATATGTGTGTGTGTATATATATGTATATGTATATATATATATATATGTATGTGTATATATATATATATATACACACACACACACAATCTCTTTGTACACACACACATACACATTTGTATGTATGTTACAGATTGCATATAAATATATAAGTGATACACAGTGGGGTCCTCATGAGTGGTATAGATAGCATGAGTATAGAAATACCTTATTTATCACATAAGGTCCCCCTCTGTGCATTTCATTTATGCAGTAGTCTAGGACCTTAATAGAAAGACATTATCTTCCTGGACACAGTCTCCACCACTCATTCACACTGATGGGATCTACGCTAGAGGTGCTAGGACCCAGCGGGAGCAAACATTTTGCAAGAGCGCCGGAGATGGAGCTGTGAGGAGCGCCATAAGCTCCAGCTCGTGATGCAATGACTGTCTCAAGGCCAACCTTCCACCGCCTCAGTTCCGCTTATCCTGCCGCTGAGTGTGCTTCAGTGCGGCGCCACCTTTCGGAGTCAAACTTCAAACTAGCAGCATAGTTTTCAGTTTATTATTTTGTAATATATATTGAATAAGTACCGCTTACTATAATTTATTCTTATTTAAGAAAGAAGTCTCAGCCTACATTGATGGAGTCGACCATGAGCGGGTCAGGTGACGGTAGGGAGACTTCATATGAAAGCTGTTCAGTCAGCCGGGCTGGGTCCGGTCCAGTGCCCGAGAGGAGGGGAGGTCCCTCGGAAGCATAAAAGAAAACAATCGCATTCTCGGCACCGTTTGGCCTCGAGCTCTTCTTCGGCCCACAGGTCAAAAAAGAGAAGGCATCACTCGAGATCGCCCTCTGGTATGTCTGCACATTGACGGTCGGTCATTGGGGTCAGTTGCCAGTCTCCTCCGGAGTTGCCTGTTTCTGATCACCAACCTCTTCGACATCAAAGCCCTTCCCCGCCTTCTGGTAGGGCTTCAGAAGAGCAGTTTCATCAGTGGGCCGCTTTGATGGAGCAGTGGGCTCGGAGGTTGGTCCAGCTGCCTGGCCCGGTCACTCCGGGGACCTCGGGGGAATCGGGTAGGGCAGTTGGGTCTCCCTAGTCGTGCGGCGCCTTCTTTGGTGCTGTCGATTCCGTGCTCAGGTGTTTTATCCCCTCACATGGCTGCGGCGCAGGGGGCCACACCGATGCCTCTATCTCCTGATATTCTTCCTTCTTTCACCTCAGATCCTAGTTTTCGGAGCTCTGTTTTGGTTTTGGCACCTTCGGCGCCAATGCATCTATCGGTGCCTTTGGGATTGTCAGCACCGTCTTTGGCATCTTGCAGTTTGTGGCTGTCATGCGGCTTGTCGGCGCCAAGGGCTCTGTCAGTGCTGTGCACGGCGCTGGGTCAGACAGCGCCATGCTCTTTTTCAGCGCTGAGGCTTGGTATTACATCTTCCAGTCTTCAGGGCTTCTTGACTCTGAACCCTTTTCCTTCCTCTTTCCTTCTGATTTTCACTCCTTTCCTGTCCATACAGTCCCTCCTGGGCTGTCAGGAGATGATATTGAACCTGACCCAGACCTTAGGCTGGGTGATGACTTTGGAAGGAACAGGATCCAATCCTATTGCAGAGCCTGTGGTCGAGGACCTTTCATTTAAGTCTCTGCTGAAAAATTTGAATTCCATTCTTTCTCTCTAGACTACAGATATCGATCCTGGGAAACTTTTACGGCTCCAATACCTTCATGTCCCGGAGATCTCTATGGATTTAACTCCCCCCTGGTACAGCCTTCCTTTGAGACGCTTTCTCAAATGGTATGGAATAATCCCACTCTCATTCCTTCTGTGGCTAAGTCCATAGATAGAAAGTACACTGCTCCCAAGGATCGACCCATTTTGGCCTCCCAAGCCTTTGTGGACCCTATTGTGGTCTTGGCAGAGAATGATAAGGTCGTCCTCCCTCAGACTACTACAGCCTGACCTATAAACAAAGAATCTTGTAAGATAGATACTTTAGGCAAGAGAGTCTGTGCTGCATCCACCCTGCGTATGCGTATTGCCAGCTACCAGGGTAATTTCTCTCAATATGAGTATATTCTTTGGCATTCGCTCAGACAAATGGTAGAAGCTCTACTGGAGTCTGACACTGATTCAGAGTTTCTTCAGACCATAACCAGGGGTATCAAGTCCAACAACTAGCAGGTTAAAGCAGCTATGGACACTTTTGATACTGCCTACCGAGTGGCGGTGGTAGGAATTTGTACCCACCGTCACTCCTGGCTGCGCATTTCAGGCTTCTCGAATGATGCCCAGCAACAGGTCATGGCGTTACCCTTCGGTATGTAGCTCTAGAGGCCACACAGAAGACTAGGTCTGCCATTAAATTAGCCCGACCTGCTCCCGGCCCTTCTCGGGGGGGGGGGGTGTTAATAAGCGTCAGATCTTACTTCGAGAAATGGCTCTTGCAGCAGGTTACACCATTAGGACTGAAGTCGGCAGGCGCCAGGACCCCACGGAAATTATCTAGCTAGCAGTATTCTGCAGGGACCGCCTCCGACGTCGGTCCCGCCCCTGATGTCAGGCATAGTACATAAGGAGGCGGTCCCCCAGAATCCCCAGTTCTTTTCCCGCCGTCGACTCGCCAGCATCGGCCTCTCGGCCTATAACTAGCGCACGACCACTTAGAACTTCAAGAGTTTCTTCAAAATTAATGTCCTCTCCAACTCCTTCACTTGAGGGACACCTTTCAAAGTGTGCCTGCGGAAAACAGATCCCTTTCAAGGATCCTCATTCCTCCTGTGTACGGTGCTTAGGCCCGGACCACGACACCAAGGCCTGCACCTTTTGCTAAGGGTTCAACAGCCGCACCAGGATCCGCCGTCAGAAGGCACTTCAGGCTTATCTGCTGGAAGAAAAACTTAGGATGGATCAAGAACCTTCCTCCAGGGGCGATTCTTCTTCCCAGGCCCATAAACACCGGGAGAAAGCAAGGTCCAGATCCCCGAACCGGACCTCGGACTCTCATAGCTCCGGTTTCACCAGATCTGACCACTCTCCCTCCAGGGCTCGTTCTCAGCCCCCTCCAGTCAAAGTCCGGGTTTCAGGCAGTTCTTCGACTCTTCAGCCCATCAAGACTTCTAGGCCCTCCGCTTCCTCCACTCCCTTTCGGGCCTCTTCTAAGTCTTCCGAACTCCACAAGTCTTCCTCATCGACCCGACATCAGGACACCGACTCTAGATCGGCCTCCCAGAGGCTCAGATCCACCACCCAGGAAGACGGAAGACCTGACATCCCTAAAGCGGACAACGGGCCCGATGTTGGCCAAGCACCCGGTCGGGTTGCCGTCAGTGGAGTCGCGGACACCAGCCAGACACCAGACGCCGCCAGGCTCGCCGGACCAAGACGCCGAGCGACCGACGCCGGCCTCACGCTCACCGGAGCCAAAGACCCCCAGTCACCGGTGGACACCGGTCACAGGGATTCCACGGAGGAGGACACGACACTGCCCGAAGACCAGGTGGGCGACAGAGGGTGCCAGGCTCCCGAGGGAACCTTCGCCCACCCCGGAGACACCTCTGGACCCGATGCCCGTCGTCGGGCATGAATCTACAAGAAGTAAAGAACCTCTTTACTTTCTGGTGGGACACCATCCAAAAGGATGCGGTCCCCGAAAAACCTCCTCCTACTCCTTCACCTCCTACGCCCCCTCCTCCACCACAGGGGTCAGCGGGACAACCACCGACCCCTAAGAAGCAGACTCCACCTCCTGAGGGTAGATCCAAGGATCGGAGAAGGCCTCCCTCAAGATCTCCATCAGGGTCTCCCAGCCCCAAACAACCCAGACGTCGTCGGTATACTCCATCAAGGGAGGACTCCAGATTGGACACCTCGGAATTCTCCAGATCTCCTTCTCTGCTCAGCATCTCATCACCTGACCAACACGACCTACCCAGGTCCCCTCCGGATGATCCCTCTTTCTCTGAGATCATGAGGCACATCCAGGAAAGCATGGGATGGGATGCTGAAGACCTCGAACCCGAGAGACGGCGCCTTGCCCGTTATCTTCAGCAGAAGGATCCAAAGCCTTTGGTAGTGCCACCCTTGGTGGACACTTTCGCTGACGTCACCATGGCTGCGTGGAAGCGTCCGCATTCTACCCCTGTTGTGCCGAAGAAAGCTGACCGCCTGTACAAGGCCCCGAAAGAGGACCAGTACTTTGCTCAACAACCTCTGGCTGACTCCCTGGTCATTACGGCCTCACATGATCAGTCCCAAAGACCGCAGCACATGAGCACGCAGCCACCTGACCAGGAATCCAAGCAGTTGGATGCCCTGAGGAGGCGCACATATGCGGCTGCTACGTGCTCCATCAGGTTCCTGAACTACCTATCCCATATGGTACAGTTTCAGAACACCCTTTGGGAACAGGGCCAGGACCTTGTCAAAAAATTACCAGATGTCGATCAAAAGGCAGAGCTTCTAAACGTCCTCCGCACAGGGTCAGATGTGGGGACCCAAGTGCTACGAGCCGCATATGAATCCACGGACTCGTCTGCCAGAGCTGCAGCTTCAGGCGTCTGTCTCCGGAGACACTCTTGGCTCCGTGTCTCCAGCTTTATCCCGGACGTACAGAACATTCTTGACGTCCCCTACAACTGCGAAGTACTTTTTGGTGAACCCTCGGAGAAGGTTATCACCAAACTCAGGATGCCGGGAAGGCAGTCAGGTCTGTACAAGCCATGTACAGGCCACGGACTGGTTCCTGTAATAGGAACCAAAGCCGTTTTCACAGCCAGCAACAATGGCAGCAGCCATGTTCCGACCAGCAACAAAGGGGCACTTTTCAACGTAAAGCCCAGGCTAAGTCGTCCCCAGGCAGAGGACAACATTTCACAAAGCCATCCCAGCCTGCAGGGCCCCGTGCTGCCACAGCATGACTCCTTCCCGGCCCCCGCCCCTCCTCTGGATCAACGGGCACAAAAGGTCGGGGGCTGTATCGCTCGCCACCTTTCAGGGTGGCAGTTGGTTACCACCGACCGGTGGGTTCTTCAGTTGGTCAAGAAAGGCCACTTCATAGAATTTCTCGGCCACCCACTGTCAAGATCTCCCCTGCTCTCCCGTTACTCGGGTCAGCATGCCCTGCTCATACAGCAGGAGGTGCTTGCGCTTCTCGGAAAAGAAGCTATAGAGCAAGTACTGCGGAACCAGAGAGGTGCAGGTTATTATTCTCACTTCTTCCTGGTTCCCAAGAAAACAGGGGATCTCCATCCGATACTGAATCTCAGCGACCTCAAAGCTTCGGTCCTGTACAAATTCTTCTGCATGGTGACCCTCCCAGGTCTGATACCCATGCTCAAGCAGGGCGGCTTTCTAGCGTCCTTGGCCATGCAGGATGCTTACTTGCATATACCCATCGCTCAAGCGCACAGGAAGTTTCTGCGTTTCGAGTTTCAGGGTCACCATTATCAGTTCCGAGCCCTTCCCTTCGGACTGTCATCGGCACCTCGGGTATTCACGAAGTGCATGGCGGTCACGGCGGCATCTCTGAGGAGACAAGGCCACTACGTGTTCCCCTATCTGGACGACTGGCTTCTCATGGCACCCTCTCGGGAGGCCCTGATGTCCGCCATTCATTGTACTCGGTCTCTGTTCGAGACGTTGGGCATCATCATCAATCAAGACAAGTCACGTCTGGTTCTGTCACAGATTCTGCAGTTCATAGGCGCAGTTCTGGACACCATCCAGTGGAAAGCTTTTCTACCCCAGGACCGAGCGGAACACATCAGATCCCTCATCAGGGACATCGTTGTGAAGAAGGCTGTCCCAGCCAGACTGGTCCTTTGCTTGCTCGGACACATGGCTGCGGCCATTGCAACAGTCTCGCTAGCCCGTCTCCACATGTGGGTAACCCAGTGGATGTTACGGGTCCAATGGGATCAACAGCAAGACCATCTGCAGCTCCCAATCCGGATCACGAAGACCATAATCCAGGATTGGCAAAGGTGGCTCGACTCAAGGAACCTATCGGTGGGGGTCCCCTTCATTGCACCGTCCCCGATTGTGACGCTCTTCACAGATGCCTCAGGGCTTGTTGGGGAGCACACCTCGACGGTGTCAGGTCTCAGGGCCTTTGGACTGCCCAAGCGACTCATCTCCACATAAATATCCTGGAAATAAGAGCAGATCTTCCCTTGTCAATCTTCATCATTCAATTACTTCCTGGGTGTAAGCCGGGCGCGCACCGCACACGGAAGCTTTTTTTTTTTTTAAAAGTTGCTTACAAGCCCCGCCCTCGAGGCGACATCATCTGCGTCATGTGACGTTAACATTCGACTTTCCTCCCTCCAACTCAGTTCTGTTTCTCCTGCCGTCAGGCAGCACCTGTTTCAGACGTCCATTCTCCACTGCGTCCAGCGACTCTCTCTTTCCACACACTCGGCCCCGATCGGTAAGACCGTTCTTTTTCCTTTTAAGCGGCGCGGTGTGTTTCCTACTTTTCTTGTTGTTTCGGCGTATGTCCGGTCGGAAGCTAAGCGTGTTTAGAAAACGAACGCGCCCCTATCGTCGTGTTACTGTGGCGGCATTTCTCCGCCTCGACCGGCATGCAGCGTTTGTCTTCGCTGCCTGGGGACCCAACCATGACATGGATTAATGCGGACGCCTGTTTCTTCCATGGACCGCCGTGTCCTCGAAGTCGCGCATTCAAGCTCGGCAAAGCCCCCGCCGACCTTCGGGGGACGACGTCGCTCAAGGGATTCTCAGGTAAGGTCTCTAGGCCCTTCCCCCGGGTCCCCTCCCGGGCCTATATGGTCTGAGGAGGAGGTCTCCTCGTCTTTTCTTGCCGAGGAGGAGGCCCCTTCTGCGGTGTCGGGGGAGCGTCGTAGTCCCTTCCGGGGCCGCGGCGCCGACACCGCCTCGGCAGTCACCTCTTCGGAGGTGCAGGCTCCCCCCGTGGCGAGGCCCTCGTCTTTTGGGCCTAGCTCGGGTGAACCCTCAGCGCGCCGCCTTTAAACTGGTTGAATCCTATGGCGCCCGTTAGCGGTGCGGTGTCAAAACAGCGCCGTTCTAACGCCCTTTTGAGTCGGCGCCCCGGTGATCAGAGCGGCGCCGTTAGCGGTGCAGCTTTGGATCGGCCCCGTTGGCGCCCGGTGATCGAGCGACGCCGTTACCCGGCTCGCGCATTGGCCGCGGCGCCCGTTCGCGGCGTCGATGGACGAAGCGGGCGCCGTCGGCAGTGCCGCCTACGCCCTCCGACCACGCCCGGCACCGTGGGCTGGTCCTTCCTCCGAGGCGCCGGCTTGCAGGCGCCGTTGAAAGATGGAGCTAGGCCTGGCTGCTACCGGCGTGAGGGGAGGCGGCGCCTCCCTTGTGCAGGGGCGTTCGGTCCGGCCCTTCGAGGACCCCTGGGGTGGCCAGCATTGAGGTCCTGGATGGTCTCGATCCTCCTCGGGAGGCGATGATTCAGGCGATGGACCCATCCTGGCACCCCACTCTTCAGTCTGGGTCCCGGTGGCTAGAAGGTGCCAGGTGGCAGCGGCCCTCCCTCTGTCCCCCCTGCGCTAACGCCTCCTGAGGGTTCCTACCGGCTGGGGGTGGCGGGAGGCCTGGGGGCGTAGGCGGCAGCGGGTGACATGGGGGCTCCCTCTCTGAGCCAGTGACAGCTACCTTCACAGGTGCTGTCACTCTCTCTAAAGGGACAGGGGCTGTGAGTCGAGGAGGAGGGCCCTCTCTGAGTCCGAGGGTCGAGGGCAGGGTCTGCTGCTCGGTCTTCCTTGGCCACCTCAGGGGGTGGCCAGGGCAGTGCAGAGCCTCGCCCCTCCCCTCAGGGATCTGGGTGTCCTTGATGGCGTTTGTGCGGACTGCCCTTCTGGATCATGCAGTCCAGGTCGTCACAGGAGGTTCTCCCCAGGGCTCTTCAGGCTCCGCTTCCCCAGAGTTCCGTTCCTGCGGCCTGGTCTGATTTCCGGGATCCCCCTCTCCAGGGCTCCCTTTCCCCAGTTCAGAGCCCTCACAGAGCAGTTGCCTCAGCGAGGTGCCCTCTCCATCTCTCTGCCTTCCACCACCCCCACTCCCAGGCCATATCAGGCCCCTACGGGTCCGTTATCCTGGGAGCAGTTCAAGGGTTCTCGGCGGCCTTCCCCTCGACGTTAGGTACATGCATGGGCGGGTCTTTCGGCTCTCCCACACGCAGGAATCCTCTGGGCATTCCAGTTCCCCATCATCCTCGTCTCCCTCCTCCGAGGAGAGGAACCCCTACTCATCTGTCCTCCGATGCTGATTTCAGAGAATATCCAGCGTTCCTCTCGAGGATGGTGGGGATCTCCCGATTTCCTACGTTCGAGAGAGACAGCCCGAGGCTTGGGGAGGCAGTGAAGATTTCGCGGGTGAGTTCAGTGCCCAGCATCTGGTGGTACCTTCCTGGCCTATCCCTTCCAGGGCGTCTATCCGATCTTGGCAGTCCCCTGCAGCTTCTTCCCCAACCCGGCGGACTGCCAGCGTGAGTGTGCCCCTCTGGTCTCTAGGTTCCCTTCAGCCGTCCTCAGGTTTGGCATGCCTGGATACTCGCTGGGCGCGTCGCCACACAGGCTGCGACCATGCAGTTCGGGACTCTCTCCAGTTGCGACCGTTGAGGAAGAGATGTTCTCTTCTGCCGATGCGGGGAGTGCTTGTATTGCATCATCAGGCTCACCACACTGCCTACAACCGGCATCGTAGTGAGCATTCCCGCTGCTAGCATCTATACAATACGAACAAACCAGACAAACCGTTGCCCTCTCAGCATAGCCTGGAGCCGAAAGACCCAACAAGGGCATCTTCGGGCAAGGAAGTGCTTCGCTTACAAGGAACGCGATCTACATCGAAGACGACGAACCCGTCTTTCAGGTTATCACCTGGCCCGGTAGGGTAGCTCCGCCTTCGAGGACCCGTCTTTTTCTCTTCAGAACTGGGAGACTTTTACAGGGGCTCCTCCGTCTCCTAAATCTCGGGAAACACCTCCTAACTCTTCTCCCTGTAGGCTTTCTGAATAAGCCAGGAGTCTTCTCCTTCTGTTTCACCAGCAGAGGCTGGGGTCTTAATCCCCTCAGGGTGGCCTCTTCCCCCTCAAGGGAGAGCAAAACCTCACCAGGAAATACGAATGGTGAGATTGACAAGAGATAGGAAAATTGCATTGCCTACGTAATTCTTGATCTTCTCTTGTATCTTCTCATTCATTACTACCTCTCCCTCATCCCTCAGTGCCTCTTCCTGTTGGCTTCTCCACCTCCGTCTCCTTCTCTCTCTGCATTTATATGAAATATGGGAAAATTTCCTTAAATTTTCCAAAAAAAAAAAGACAAAAGTAAAAAAAAAAAAATCTTTTTGAGGGGTTCTAAATCCAGAAAAAATTACTTACTCTAAGATTCATGGGCCATCTCGTGGATTGCATTGGTGATCAGACTGCACAACTATCTCTTGCTATTCTTGTAGCACGATACCTCTGGGGTTTTGGCCTGGCTCAGGCTATTCAGTTTTGATCCTGCAATCCCGATGTTCAAGATAGTTGCCCTGAAATCTGTTTTTCCCTATTCTTATCTTGCAGAACAGAGAGCGAGTACGTCTGTTCCTTTCTCTTTTTAAAAAAAAAAAAAATGCTGGGGAACTCTACTCAGGCTACTGTAGGCATCTTGGTATCTGGGTCATGCATCTACAAAAAAAAAAAAAATGGAGAAATCAAACAAGAAAGCAAATGAGAAGGTAGGCTATCCCTCTGCTGTTTGCTAGTGGTTTCTCCCCTAAACATCCTCCTGGACAATTTTACAATGAGCTCTGCTGACCATATCCAATTTTAGCCAGCCTAAGCCTTGCCCGGCCTTAGCCAGTCAGTCTGAGTCCCAGCTTTCTATCTTAGCGCCTGAAAAACACATTTTGCTATTTAAACCCTGAGCAGCGCTCTCGCCTACTGAGGTTTTATTCTTCCACCTCGGCTGTCCTCCACTTAAAGGCCTCCCAGGGCGAGTGGGTGTCAACTAATAACATGTTGAAGATGAGGACTATGCCCTCTGGAATCTGTCTAAGCGGGTTAGGTGAGCCTTCTCTTCAGCTCTATCTCCGAGATTCTTGCTTCCCCGCAGTCGAGCCTTCAGCTACAAGCTAACTATGCTCGTTGGGCCTTCTGGTCCCTTCAACATCCCATCTCTCTCTTCTCTTTCTTCTTCTTCTTCATGTTTCTCATTTCCTTACCCATCTCTCCTCTAAAGTCGCCCAGAGTAAGAGGCCCTGCACTCCTAGGCTAGGGATGTTCTTATCTCCTCTGTCCTTCCTCCTTCGGCTTATTCCTTTTCAGTTCATTCTTCCTTGCTTTGCTATCCTAGGCTATCTTGCCTCGCTATCTATATTTTCTGCTTTCACTTTTGCCTCTCCGACTCACAGAACTGAGTTGGAGGGAGGAGTGATACTTCTAGCTATGGCCGCCCCTCGCGCATACGCATGATATCGCTCTCGTAGGGCTGCGACGTTAAAAAACAAAAAAAAAAGCTCCCGGGTGGTCTAGGGCCTCCGGCTACACGCAAGGAAGTAATGAATGGTGAAGATACAAGAAGATCAAGAATTCACGGTGAGTCACGTAATTTTCCTTTCTTCACAGCCCTGCAGCACTTTCAGTCAGAGATTCCACTGGGTACTCTTCTGCCTCAGCAGACAATTCCCCGGTGTGTATTACCTCAACAAACAGGAGGTACCCATTCACTACCAGCTTTGCAGGGAGGCCATGAGGGTTTGGGACTGGGTTCTACTACACGGCGCAAATCTCATTTCTGTTCATGTCCCAGGGGTGGACAACGTCATCGCGGGCCGCCTGAGTTGCTCTCAGGCCAGAGTCCACGAGTGGGAGCTGCTCCAGGAAGTAGTAGAGGATCTGTTTCAGAGATGGAGTGCACCAGAGTTAGACCTTTTCGCGTCCCCATACAACGCAAAACTGCCCAGTTTTTGCTCGCTAGATCCAGGGCCTGGTGTTTTCTGGCGAGACGTGTTGTCCCTCTCCTGGGCGGGCAGATTCCTCTAAGCCTCCCCCTTTCCGTTGATCCAGAGAGTACTCCTGAAACTTCGCAGAGAGCAAGCGACGCTGATACTTATCGTGCCGTTTTGGCCCAGACAGATCTGGTTCCCTCTTCTTCAGCAGCTGTCCCGGGAACCTCCAGTGCCTTTGCCAATCAGCTCTCACTTACTGTCTCAGGAGGAGGGCTACTTGGTCCATCCGGACCTCGCTTGCTGCTGAACCTGCACGCCTGGATCCTAGAGACATAGCCATTGTGTGATACGGGTCCGCAAGAGGTGGCTGATGCCCTAGCTGGGATTTCAGAAGACTGGCCACTATACTACTTACGCCATGAAATGGCGTAGATTTTGCCTCTGGGCTCAAGCGCAGGGATTTTCACCGATGGACTGCCCCGAAAGGTCGGTCCTGGACTATCTCCTGTCCCTCTTTCAGACAGGACTGGCTTACTCCTCGATAAAAGTTCACCTGTGTGCCATCTCAGCCTATCATTCCCCGATAGGCCAGCGTCCTATATCCCAGGTGGATACAGCGCGAGCCTTCTGAGGGTGTTGTTCTCACCTTAGGCCTCAATTAAGGATCCAAATCCATATAGGATTACCCTTGGTCCTGGAGCCAGCTTACGCTGCCACTTTTTGAACCAGCCGCAGATTGCGAGCTACGTCTCCTTACATGGAAGACGTTGTTTTCAGTTGCCGTCATTTCGGCCAGAAGGATTTCTGAACTTCACGCACTGATGTGCAAAGAACCTTATTTGGTTTTTCACCAAGACAGGGTATCCCTACGGACTAATCCGAAATTTCTATCTAAGGTGGTCTCAGCTCTCACCCTTAATCAGGACATCGACCTCCCAGTGTATTTCCCCAGGTATTCTAATCAAGGAGAGGCCCTGCTGCACACCTTAGATGTGCATAGGTGTCTTCGTTATTACCTGTCCAGAACCAAAAATCACCGAAAATCAGACCAGCTTTTTGTCTCCTTCGCCCACAGGATGATGGGAGCTCCTGTTTCCAAACAGTCACTTTCCAGGTGGCTCATACATTGTATTACATTCTGTTACCAGAAGCTTAACAAACCTTTACCGTGCCCGGTTAAGGGTCATTCCACAAGGGGGGTGGCTACCTCCTTTGTGGCATTGAAGAATGTATCCACTTCAGCCATCTCTGCAGCAGCTACTTGGAGTACCGTGCACACCTTTATCAGGCATTATAGCCTGGACATTGCTTCGAGGCGAAGAGCAGGTTTTGGTCTAGCAGTCCTTCAGGGACTCCTGTCCTAGACTTAGGTTTTACCAACGATCTCTACCTTCCTTCCTCCCAATGGTGTGGGATTTCCACTGTTACTTGGGAATCAGTCCTAATGGTGTAACCTGCTGCAAGAGCTGTTTCTCGAAGTAAGATAGTACAGTTACGTAAGAGCTTACTGTAACAGTAGATCTTAGAGAACAGCTCTTGCAGCAGGTACTTTCCCTCCCACCATCCCCGCTGGAGGTAGATTTCGGTTCCAGTATCCTTCTCCTAGGATCAGGTGTTCTCAGCTTCGCTGATTGCCATTTGATGACGGATCCTCAGTCTCCTCTTCTGATGTCATCCAGCGGCCGGGAGTCTCCGGCGGGAGAACTGGGGATTCTGGAGGACCACCTCCTTATGTACTGTGCCTGACGTCGGGGGTGGGACCAACGTCGGAGGTGGTCCCCGCTGAATACTGCTAGCTAGAAAATTTCCATGGGGTCCTGGCACCTGCCGGCTTCAGTCCTAATGGTGTAACCTGCTGCAAGAGCTGTTCTCGAAGATCTACTGTTACGGTAAGTTCTTACGTAACTGTACTTTTCACAACCGTCAGTCCTTTCGAGGCAAGGGAGGTTTTAATAAAAGTCAAGCCCCTCAGCCTCAAAAGAAAACGCAACAGAAAGCACAAGGGCCCAAAGCACCCAGTGCTGCCTTCTCGAGTTTCTGGACCTAGTCCCACCTCAGCTGCCCGAGGGGGACTCTTTCTCAGCGGTGGGAGGTCGTCTGACTCAGTTCTACAACCGGTGGAAGTCCATGACATCGGACAAATGGGTCCTCCGGATAATTTGCATGGAGTATTCCCTCAGTCTTTCAGAGACCCCTCCGGATCGTCCCCCCATACGACAGCCCAGGCTGTCAGTATTTCAGTCAGAGCTTCTTGCTTCCAAGATACAAGGCCTTCTGAACAACAGGGCAGTAGAAATAGTTCCACTGAATCAACAGAACACAAGGTTCTACTCCCATTACTTTCTGGTTCGAAAGAACAACGGGGGCATGCGCCCCATTTTGGACCTCAGAAAATTGAACAAATTTCTCCCCAAGGAAAAGTTCAAAATGATTTCGCTAGGAACCCTGTTACCTTTGCTTCATCAACACGACTGGCTAATCTCCCTGGACATGCAGGATGCCTACAAGCATATTCCCATTCACCCACAGCATCACAAATACCTACAATTTGTGGCTCTGGGCCAGCATTATCAGTTCAGAGTCCTGCCCTTCGGGCTATCCTCGGCACCGTGAGTTTTTACAAAGTGTTGTGCAGTTCTCGCAGCGCACCTCAGAAAGATCAGAATACAAGTGTTCCCATATCTGGACGACTGGCTTTTAGCAAGCCCTTCCAGGCAAGGAACTCTGAACGCCGTAGCCAAGGCCTCGGACTTTCTCACGTCCATAGGAGTCCTGCAAAATCTCAAGAAATCGCAGTTACAGCCCTCCCAGAAGCTCCTTTTCATAGGAACTCTTCTGGACACCTCCTGTGTGAAAGTTTTTCTACCAGAGGACAGAAGGAGCGATATCCTGCAGATGGCCCATTACATCAGCGAGAACAGCTCGGTTCGAGCTATCTCGAGGCAACGGATGCTGGGTCTCATGGCATCCTCAGTGTTCACTGTACCCCTAGCACGACTCCACATGAGAACCTCGCAAAGGATGCTCAGTGGTCCCCAGCCACTCACCCTCAGTCCTTTCTCATCAAATTGACAGAACCTCTGAAAAGGTCACTCACCTGGTGGTCGCAAGAGGACAGTCTTCTGGAAGGGTATCCCTTTGCTCCCCTGAATCATCAGATTTCCATTACCATGGACGCATCCCTGATGGGGTGAGGAGCTCACTGTCAGAATCTCCACACCCAAGGTACGTGGACTCTGAACGAGTCCCAGCTTCACATAAATGTCCTAGAAATGAGAGCCGTCCTTTATGCAGTCTGGGCTTGGAAGGACATTCTCTGTCACAAGAACATTCTCCTTCAAACGGACAACAAAGCAATGATGTATTACATCAACAAGCAGGGCGGTACACACTTTTACCCTTTATGCAGGGAAGCAATGAGAGTGTGGGAATGGTGTCTAGAGCACAAGGCTCTAATTCAGGTGGTCTACCTGCCGGGAGTGCAGAACGAACTGGCAGACCGTCTCAGCAGAACAGAGACAGATCCTCACAAGTGGTCTCTAGACTCAGCCATAGTTCAGTCACTATTCACAGAGTGGGGAACTCCAGACCTGGACCTTTTTTGCATCCCCACTCAACACAGAACTGCCTCTCTTCTGCTCCAGAAATCCAGGGCCTGACATTTTCTGTCAGGATGCATTCAGGCAGCAGTGGACAAAACGTTTTCTATATGTCTTTCCTCCTCTTCCTCTAATTCAGAGGGTACTTCTCAAGTTCGAGTCCCAGGGGGACAAAATGATCCTCATTGCTCCCTTCTGGCCTCGACAGATATAGTTTCCGTTACTCAACAGTATGTTGGAAACCCCTCAGAAAGCGGCTTCCCCTTCAGATGAACCTTCTGACTCAGGGGCCTGTGGTCCATCCCAGTCGGAGGTTGCTTCACCTTCACGCTTGGCTCCTGAAGAGATAGAAGTGAACAGGTTCAGTGTCTCTCACAGAGTCTCAGATATTCTTTTGGCTGCGTGTAAGCCAGCTACTAGAAAAACTTACACAGCCAAATGGAAGCATTTTTCTCTCTGGTGTGCAAAATCCTCTTTGAACCCTTTTTCCTGCCCACCAAATAAAGCTCTGGAGTACCTTTTAGACCTCTCAAATTCAGGTCTACGATACTCTACAGTCAAAGTTCACCTTTGTGCCATTTCAGCTTATCATGAGCCAGTACTTTCCTTATTACTAGCCCAGTTACCAGTAGTTAAGAGGTTTCTTAAGGGTATTCTGCATACCAGACCTCCTATTAGATGTCCAGTCATAGCCTGGGACATTAACCTTGTGCTAGACATGCTCACTCGAAAACCTTTCGAGCCTCTACCTTCCTGTGAGCTGAAATTTCTCACTTGGAAAATGGCCTTCCTTGGTGGCCATTACCTTGTCCCGCAGGGTCTCTGAAATACATGCCTTGGTCACAGATCCTCCGTATACTGTATTTCATAAGGACAAAATAGTTCTTAGGACCCATCCAGAGTTTCTTCCTAAGGTTGTTTCAGAATTCCATCTAAACCAACCTTTGGTCCTACCTACTTACTTTGTGAACTTACAAAATGAAGAAGAGTGTACCCTTCATTCTCTGGATGTCAAAAGAGCTCTGCATTTCTGTTTGGATAGAACAAAAGAAATTTGCAAGGCTCAACAACTGTTTGTTTCCTTCAGTGAGACCCGGCTGGGCCAACCTGTCGCTATCAGATGCATTTCGGCATGGCTGGTGGCATGCCTTCACCACTGTTATTCCATGGTGCAGGTTAAGCTGGAGGGCAGAGTGTACGCTCACTCTACTAGAGCAGTCGCAGCATCCCTGGCGGAAATCCGCAACGTGCCCATTGCAGATATTTGCAGTGCAGCTACCTGGAGCTCAATGCATACTTTCGTCAAGCTCTGTGCCCTGGATGTCCATGCCTGGCAACATCTTTCGTTTGTCAGGACTATCCTTAACGGACTTCTGTTCTAAATTTGTGAGCTCTTGGTTTCTCCTGCCGGCCTCTCGGGGGATTATTAGCTTGGTACTCTCCGATCAGTGTGAATGAGTGGTGGAGACTTTATGTCCAGGAAGATATGGAAATTACATACCTACCGTAATTCTTGACCTTCTTGGACGAAGTCTCCACCACTCATTCACACACCCACCCACCATCCCCCGAGCTCACCTCTGTTGTTGGTCTTCACCTCCTCAATCTTTAGGCTGTGAGGACTTCTTTGTTGACCCTTTTTATACGGGTCGTTCGGACTATCTTTTGTCCGTTTTTTGTTAACGCTATCCTTCTAGGTTAGTTACGCTGCACCTCCTCGGAAAAAAAAAGGTACTGAGGCGGTTGGAGGGTCGACACCGAGATAGTCACTGCCGCACGACCCAGGGCTCGCGGCGCTACTCTTCATGGCTCTATCTCCGGCGCCGGCCCTCTTGCAAAAAAGTTTGCTCCTGCTGGGTCCTAGTGCCTCTGGCGTAGATCCCATCAGTGTGAATGTGTGGTGGAGACTTCGTCCAAGAAGATCAAGAATTACGGTAGGTACGTAATTTCCATTTTTTTTGCTTTTTAGGCATAAACTTATTTCTATAAGTCAGTTATTTTTTGAACTAGTGTTACTGTGCTTTCTCCCATCCTGATTGCTATAACCACTGCCATTAAAGTGAAATCAAGATGACAAGCTGACACTGTGATGTGGTAGTTTGTTAGTGCCGCAGAATTTCCACAGAAATTACAAACCACCACTGCCGAAGTTCTGCGGCAAATTGTAGTCTTGCCGCAGAACTTGGTCCCAGTGTGCCGCAGAAAAGTAGGGGCCTTGGGTATAGATGATGTTTCTACAGGGAGTTCATTTATCCTAAGGGGAGCCCCTTTGGAACCCTACCTTGACTTCAGCAAAGCTTTCAATACTGTTCCACATAGAAGATCAGTTAATAAGCTAAGTAGACTTGGGGCAGGGCAAACATTGGTCAACTGGGTGACAAACTGGCTGACAGACAAAAAGAAGGGAGTGGTGGCTAATGGTATCCAGTCAGAAGAGATGCTTGTCACAAGTAGGATGCCACAGGGATCGGTCCTGGGGCCAGTCCTCTTCAATATCTTCATTAGTGATATCGCGGTCAGACTGGAAGGTAAGGTTTGCCTGTTTGCAGATGACACCAAGATCTGCAACAGAGTGATGATCAAGATGGGTGGGTAGAATGAGATGAGACCTGGTAAAGCTAGAGAAATGGTCCAAAGAGTGGCAACTAGGGTTTCAAGCAAAGAAGTGCAAAATCATACACGTGGTGAGGAGAAACCCTGAAGCTAACTACAGGATGGAGGGGTAGTTGCTACCAACCACAAGAGAAGAAAGGGACTTGGGTGTCATCATCACTGATGACCTGAAAGCCTCCAGGCAGACCAGACCACAAAGGCAGTGGGAAGAGCTAGAGGGATGTTTGGATGCATCAGTAGGAGTCTCACAAGCCGAAAGATGGAAGTAGTGATCCCACTTTACAGGACACTGGTTAGGCCCCAGCTGGAGTACGGTGTCCAGTTCTGGAGGCCACACCAGCAAAAAGGACATTGACAGGATAGAAACAGTTCAGAGAAGGGTGACCAAAATGGTTCAGGGGCTGCAACAGAAGTCATAGGAGGACAGTTTGAAGGACCTCAATATGTACACCCTGGAGCAGAGGAGGGAGAGGGGAGGTATGATAGAAACTTTCAAATACCTTAAAGGCTTAAAGAAGGTGAAAGAGTCCAACATGTTTCAGTATAAGAAAAACAGCAGGACAAGAGGACATGACATGAGATTGGAGGGCGGCCGATTGAGGGGTAATGTGAGAAAGTTCTTTTTCACAGAGAGGGTGGTGAATGCATAGAACAGCCTGCCCAAGGAGGCAGTGGAATTGAGCACAGTGCAGAGCTTCAAAAGAGAATGGGGTAGGCTCAAGGGAATAATACAGATGAGTAAGAATAAAATAGACCAATGCTCAAAATAGAGGCATATAGCAGCATCAACCAGGTAGAAAAAATGGGCAGACTAGATAGGCCTGGCAGTCCTTATCTGCTGTCAACTTCTATGTTTCTATGTTAAAGGCGCGTTGACCCAGGGATGTCCTACACTGGGGGACTGACTACAAAGCTTTAGAGGAGAGATGGGTGGCCCTGATGGAGAGGGGGGGCAGGTTACGAAGGCCAGGTGGGGCGAGCCCGAGTAGAACATTTTTGGTGAGTAGGCAGGTGTGGTAACCAAGTCTTCCATCAAAGTTCAGCCAATTAGAGATCCGCTAAAGGTCACATGTATGTGTCATTCTGTCACATCTGGTCACAATACCGCAGGCTTTATTATGGGCAATCTTGACCCTGTGAAGGGCAGTGTTGCTGACGGAACCATAGAGGCCAATATCGTAATCTACCAGGGAGAGCACTGAGGAGGTGACAGCCAAATGGAGTGCTTCGGGAGGCAGACACCGCTTACGCCTATATAGAAGGCTAATTCTGGGGTTAATAGCAGAGGATACAGTGTGAATGTGGTTACTATAAGTGAGCGCAGAATCGAGGGTGATGCCCAGATACTTGAAAGAGGTAACTTGATCTAGGCCAGAGTTGACAGAGTTTAGGATAATCGGGAGTTGCTGCATGCTTGTTCTGGCGGTTGTCAAAAAACATAAGTTCTATCACTGCCTGTTCTTCTTTTTCCATCACTGTTGCTAGCTGTACAGTCTCAGCTTGGACTTCTTTCTCTGCTAGTTTGGCTGCCATTCGTCTGGGAATCGCTCTTGGACTTAGTGCTGCAGAATCCATACCTTTCTTCTATGCTTCCCTGGTACCAGGTCTAGTACCCATGCATGAAACTCCTGGTTTAGAGTATGCACAGCGTAAATCCCACTTCTAGCACCATCTGTCGTCTAGGCACAGGTCAGGAAGCATAGGAAGACCAGGATCAGTTGTAAAATTCGCAAGCAGTTTTTGTATTCCTTTCAATAACAGTAAAATAAAAAAATTAAAATTGTCCAGTAGAACTATTTACAAAGGCAGTACAAACAGGGAAAATAAAGTTCTTCATCTGAGGGTATCTCTAATTCCAAGTTTCAGTCTCTCTCTCCCTCAGAAGTATTGCTCCTCTTTTTTATAAGTCTTTCCCAGAATATTCTTTCCAATCTCCTTATAGGTGCAACAAATAAAACAATGTCCCAAGCTGGTCCCCTGCTGACAGCTCTGCAAAAGTTAGTGATGCATGGCAAGTTTAACCTCTTGCATTCCAAATAGCTTTTTACAATCTTTTCAACAATGTAACTATACACATTTTCAAACAAAGGGACCCGTGTTCACATTAAGATTCACATATATTTTATAACCACAGATATACAAGGGGGAAGAAAAGACTGAAACAGCAAGTGAAGGTAAATCACAAGACTGTCCGAGTGATCAGTTTCCATGTCTCATGAGAACATTTGGTTGTGCAGGCAGACAGACAGACAAGAGACAGAAAAGAAGACAGAACAGATCCTTGCTTTAAACTCTTTTTGCATAACAAATGGGACAGGGCCTTATTCAACCCTGTCACAATTACAAGTCATTTTTGAATTTTATTGCACAATATTGACCTAAATCAGCAAGAATCAGGGATATTGCTGTAAAGAATTGGCCCATCTTGTCCACTGAATGAAATTTTGACTGACTTCCTCAGAGTAGTTTACAGACGGGGGAAGGGGGGGGTTTCAGTTTCGGTGATGTGCTGGTTGATAGTACATGACATCCTACACCAGCGTGGTCTACTGGCAGATGCACCCCCTCCAGTGGGAGCTGGGTCAGCAAAGGTCCCAGTGCCTAGATCGCTTGGATCAACTGATCACAGTCACCCTGCCATTGTTATATGCCATTCATTGATGGCTAGAGCACCTGGAGAAAGGAATGCCGTTCATCTGTTCAGAGCCGACCATCATGTTGATGACAGATGTGCCTATGGTGGGTTGGGGAACACACCTGGGGTACCACACCACCCACGGATTCAGGTCACCAAGGGAGTTCTGTCACCGCATAAACCTGCTGGAGCTCCGTGCAGTGCAGCTGGCCATCATGAAATTTGCCCTGATCAGGGTCAGGTCATTCAAGTCCAGATGGACAACACCATGACAATGTTCTGCCTGAACAGGCAGAGTGGCACACACTCCCTTCCCTTGTGTCTGGAGGCACTCCGCACCTGGACCCTTGTGCATTGCCTGGGTGGCGCTCTCCTGTCGATTCACGTCACCGGAGAAAACAGTCAGCTGCTCTCAGCTGGGTAGAAGAGAAGTTGCATGACTGGTCTCTGCATCAGGAGGTGGTGGACTACCTGTTCTCCCGGGAGAACGCCAAACTAAGGCTGATCTTCCTGGACCTAAGTCTCCACCACTCATTCACACTAGTGGGATTAGGGCCGGAGGCACTAGGACCCATCGGGAGCAAACTTTTTTGCTGGAGGGTCGGCGCAAGAGATGGCGCCGCGAGACACGGCGCCGCGAGCTGCAGCTCGAGCGGTAACGACCTTCTCGGCGCTGACCCTCCAACCGCCTCAGTCTTTTTCTTCTCTTCGACGAAAGGCGCTTCAGTATACGACGTCGTTGCCTGTCGGAGTCAAACTACGCTTTAGTTTTCAGTTTGTTTTTGTAACATTATCACATAGTAGTATCGCTAATTTTATTCTATTTCAAAATGTTTTCTAATATCTTAAATTTAATCTTACTTGAAGAAGTCTCGGCTCACTGACGGAGTCAACCATGAGCAGGTCAGGTGACGGTAGGGAGACTTCAGATGAAAGCTGTTCAGTCAGCCGGCTGGGTCCGTCAACCTCCTTCTCAAGAACTCAGCGGGTTCCGCATAACGGTCAGTCCGATGCCCGGGGATGGGGTCCCGTCAGGCATAAAATAAACGGTCGCTTACACGGCACCGCTCGCCTCGAGCTCTTCTTCGCCCACAGGTCAAAAAGAGAAGGCATCTTCGAGGTCGCCTCTGGTATGTCTGCGCCGCCGACGGTCGGTTATCATTGCTAGTTGCTGGTCTCCTTCTTCAGAGTCGCCAACTTCTGGTAATAGTCGCCCCGACATCGGAGCCCCTCCCGCTATAGGTAGGGGTCCAGATGAGCAGTTTCATCAGTGGCCGCTTTATGGAGCGATGGGCCGGAGGTTGGCCGCGATCGGTAGGGCGTGTTGACCTTTCCTAGTCGCGGCGCTTCTTCGGTGCCTGCGACCCGCGCTTTAGGTGTTCCCTCACATGGCTGCGGCGCAGGGGCCACACCGATGCCCTTATCTCCTGGTTTTGTTTCTCCTCTGCTTTCCAGGTTCCTGGGGCTTTTCGGCACCTTCTGGCGGGTCTGTTGGCTTGTCGGGCGCGCTTTTGGTGCCGTGGGTCTTGATGGGTCATCGCTGTGGCGTTGGATCATGGGTGGCTGGCGGGCGGCTGGTCGGGCGCGCTGTGTTGTGGCTGGTTGCACGGCGCCGCGGCTTGGCGGCCGTGGCGCTGTGTGGTGTTGTTGGTTTGGCGGCGCTGGTGCGGCGCTGGCTTCGGTGGCGCGGGTTTCGCGGGCCCGCTTGGGGTTTTGTGCTGCCAGGTCAAGGTGTTTCTTGGCGCCAGTAGCCTCTGTGCTGCTCGTCTGCTTGCCTCGGCGTCGGTCTGGGACTCTTGTTTTTCTCTGATATTTCCTCCTCTCCTAATTTCTGTCTTTCCTGTCCAAACAGTCCTTCTGGACCATCAGGAGATGATGTTGAGCCTGACCCAGACCTTCGCTTGGGTGATGAAGTGAGGAAACAGGATCTTTTTTGCTACAGAGCCTGTGGTCGAGGACCTGTCCTTAAGTCTCTGTTGAAGAACCTGAGATCCACTCTTTTCTCCAGTCTACAGACATCGATCCTGGGAAGATATTAAGACTCCAGTACCTTCAAGCTTCCGAGATCCCTACGGATTTGACTCCTCCGATCCAGCTTTTCCTTCTAGACGCTGTCTCAAATGGTATGGAATAATCCTGCTCTTAATCCTTCAGTGGCTAAATCCATTGATAAGAAGTATTCAGCCCCAAGGATCGCCCTATTTTTGGCATCCCAAGCATTTGTGGATCCTATTGTAGTCCTGGCAGAGAATGACAAGGTCTTCTTCCTCAAACTACCAGCCTCGACCTATTAAAAAGAGTCTCAGAAGACTGATACATTAGGTAAGAGAGTCTTGCTGCCTCCACTCTAAGTATGCGACACAGTTATCAAGGCTATTTTTTCAGTATGAGTATATCCTGTGGCACTCTATGAAAAGAATGGTTGAAGCTCTTCCAGATTCGACTCCAAGTCAGAGCTTGGTTGACCGCTACTAGAGGTATTGAATCCAATAACCAACAAGTCAAAGCCGCCATGGATGCTTTCTCGACACTGCTTCTCGCTCAGCTGCTGCAGGCATTTGTACCGACGCCATTCCTGGCTGCGCTCTCGGGCTTCACTAATGATGCTCAGCAGCAGGTAATGGCGCTGCCTTTGATGGCACCCCATCTTTTCGCCCTCAGGTGGAGCAAGCCTTAGAAGCCTCCCAAAAGACTAGATCGCCATTAAATTGGCCAGAACCTCCTCCTGCCCCTCTCAAGGGCATGTGAACAGTCGCCAGTTTCTTGGTCGTCAGTCCTTTCGAGGCAGAAGCAGGGAAGCTTCCATAAAAGCCAAACCTGCCCAACCTCAGAAGAAGACTTAGCAGAAAGCGCAGGGGCCTAAAGCCCCAGCGCCACCTTTTATGAGTTGTTGGCCCAAGTTCCATCCACACGCCCGAGATGGAACTTTCTCCTCCGGTGGGAGGTCGTCTGATGTACTTCTACAACGAGTGGAAGTCCATAACTTCAGACAAATGGGTCCTTCGGATAATTCGCGAGGGTTACTCTCTCAATTCCCCCCCCCCAAATTGTCCTCCCAGACGACAACCCAGGTTGTCGGCTTCTCAGTCAGACCTCCTCACCGCCGAGATCGAGGGCCTTCTGAACAACAGGGCAATAGAACTGGTGCCCCCGCATTTGCGGAACACAGGGTTCTACTCCCATTTCTTTCTGGTTCCAAAGAAAACTGGGGGGATGCGCCCCATTCTAGACCTCAGAAAGCTGAACAAATTCCTCCCCAGGGAGAAATTCAAAATGATTTCCCTACGTACCCTGTTACCTTGCTGCATCAGGATGACTGGTTGGCCTCTGGATATGCAGGATGCGACCAGCATATCCTCGTCCACCCGACCCACCGCAAGTTCCTCAGGTTTGTAGCTTTGGGTCAGCATTATCAGTTCAGAGTCCTGCCTTTTGGTATCCTTCGCCATGAAGTTTTACAAAGTGTTGTGCAGTTCTCAAGCATCTCGTGAAAGGCGGACTCTTGAGTCTTTCCTTACCTGGACGGTTGGCTTCAGCAAGCCCGCTCCAGCTAAGGGACTTTGAAGCCGCGGCAACGACTCTCTCGCCTTTCTCACGCTCCATGGAGCTCTGCTGGATCTGAAAAAATCCCAACTGCAGCTCTCCCAGAGGCTCGCTTTTAGGGACGCTCTAGTCACCTCTTCACAAGGCTTTCCTTCCAGAGGACAGAAGACTCGACATCCTTTGATGGCCCGCTACTCGGGAGAACCAATCGGTTACAGTCTCTCGATGCAACGATGTTGGGTCTCATGGCGCCCTCGGTGTTCACTGTACCCCTGGCCTGCTGCACATGAGAACCACCCAATAGATGCTCTCCACTCAGTGGTCTCCGACCTCTCACCCCCAGTCTTATCCCATCAAGGTGACGCAACCCCTTCGAAGGTCTTTCACCTGGTGGTCTCAAGAGAGCAATCCCCTCAAAGGGTTCCCCTTTGCTCTTCCGGACCATCAGATCTCCATCACCACAGACGCATCGCTAATGGGATGGGGAGCTCAGTGTCTCTCCTCCACACTCAAGGTGTATGGACTTCGTCAATCTCATCTCCACATAAATGTCTTGAGGTGAGAGCGGTCCTCTATGCCCGAGCTCTGGAAGGATGTCCTTTGTCACAAGAACATTCTCCTTCAAACGGACAGCAAAGCTGTGATGTATTACATCAACAAGCAAGGCGGTGTTCACTATCCCTTTGCAGGGAAGCAATGAGGGTATGGGAGTGGTGCTTGAGCACAAGTCCACTTCCCTTGCAAGTCAATCTCTTGACCCAGGGTTCGCTGGTCCATCCCAACCTGAAATCACTTCACCTTCATGCTTGGCTCTTGAAGAGATAGAAGTGAATCGGGTTCAACGCCTCCGAGAGTCTCGAGCATCCTCTGGCTGCTCGGGAGCCAGCCACACGGAAAACATACGCATCCAAATGGAAGCTGCTCTCTGGTGTGCAAGTCCTCTTGAACCCCTTTTCTGTCCTCCTGACAAGGTTCTGGAGCATCTTTTGGACCTATCTAACTCAGGTCTTCAGTACACTACAGTTAAAGTTCACCTTAGTGCCATCTCAGCTCCATGAGCTGGTTTCATCCCTGGCTCTGGCTCAGTTACCTATGGTGAAGAGATTTCTTAAGGATTCTTCATACCAGACCCTGTTGCCGTCCAGTTGCAGCCTGGGACATTAACCTGGTGCTGGACATGCTCACCGGAAGCCTTCAACCCCTAGCTACCTGTGAGCTAAAATTTCTTACCTGGAAGACTGTTCTCCTGGGGGCCATTACCTCAGCCCGCAGAGTCTCTGAGATACATGCCCTGGTTACAGACCCTCCGTGATACTGTCTTCCATAAAGACAAAGTAGTTCTCCGCACTCATCCAAAATTTCTCTCCCAAGGTTGTGTCAGAATTCCATCTAAACTAACCTCTGGTACTTCGCTTACTGCTAATTTCCAAAATGAAGGGACGAGCTTTTCATTCCTTGGATGTTAAGAGAGCTTATGGTTCTATTTGGACAGAACCAAGGATGTTCGCAAGACTCAACAACTCTTTGTTTCTTTCAGCGACACTCGCTGGGTCAACCTGTCGCTATCAGATGCATCTCCTCATGGTTATGGCATGCCTCACATTGCTACTCCATGGCTCAGGTTAAATTAGAAGGTAGAGTGTACGCCACTTACTAGGGCGGTCGTGGCATCCTGGGGAAATTGCATGTTCCAATTGCAGATATCTGCAACGCCGCTACCTGGAGCTCAGTGCATACCTTCAGTACACTATGCACTGGATGTTCATGCCAGGCTATTATTCCGCATTCGGCAGAACCATCCTTAATGGGCTTCACCTTAGACATGTGAGCTCTGGCCTCCTGCCCCTTTTGGGGATTATCAGCTTGGTACTCTCCCACTAGTGTGAATGAGTGGTGGAGACTTAGGTCCAGGAAGATAGAAAAATTACGCACTCACCGTAATTCTTGATCTTCTGACGAGTCTCCACCACTCATTCACACGCCCACCCTCCATCCCCGGAGCTCACCGCTGTGTTGGTCTTCACCCTCAAATCTTTAGGCTGTGAGGACTTTACTGACCCTTCTTACACGGGTCGACGGACTATCTTTATGTCCGTGTTTCTAATGTTACAGTTACCTTTACGTTAGTTGCGCCTGCACCTCCTGGTAAAAAGGTACTGAGGCGTGCTGAGGGTCAGCGCCAGAAGGTCGTTACCGCCGAGCGCAGTCATGGGGCGCAGGTCTCAAGGGCGCCATCTCTTGCGCCACCCTCCAGCAAAAAGTTTGTTCTCGATGGTCTTAGTGCCTCCGGCCCTAATCCCACTAGTGTGAATGAGTGGTGGAGACTCGTCCAAGAAGATCAAGAATTACGGTAGGTACGTAATTTTCCTTTCTGTGCCTGCCCCCCAACAGTCTGGTACACTGATGAAGGATGCCTTCACGAAGCCCTGGACCCTGTGCCTCATTTATGCCTTTCCTCTCTTCCCCTTGATCCACCGGATTTTGCTCAAGGTTAGAAGGAGAAGGCGTGGATGATCCTGATAGCTCCAGACTGGCCAAGGCAATTCTTGTACCTGGATCTCCTCAGCAACAGGCCTCCGTGGTAGTTGTCTCTCTGCCCAGACCAGCTGACCAGACTTCAGGGGATGGCCTTCCACGTCACAGCTTGGTTCCTGGGCAGCTAGAATTCCAGGCCTTGGATCTGTTCGAGGATGTCCTCGATGTTGTGGAGGTGTCCAGAAAGGAGTCGACTTGTAGGTAGTATGCCTTCAAAAGGAAGAGATTTTTCATTTGGTACACGGGCAAGGAGCTTGATTCCCATTGCCTGCCCAGTGGCTAGCATCTTGGGCTACCTTTGGTCCCTCTCCCAGCTGGGACTACGAGCAGCAACCCATCATGTGCACCTGGTAGTCATTTCAGCTTAGCAGATGCAGGCTGGTATGCTGTCGGTGGCCCAGCAGAAGATGGTCGGGCACTTTTTCAAGGACCTTGACCACTTGTCTCCTTTGGTGCATGATCCACCTCCACAGTCGGACTTTCTGCTGGTCATGGCTGTGTTCGTGGGCAGGCCATTTGAGCTGATGCAGAGGTGTGAGTTGTTACATCTGTCGTGAAAGGCAGCCTTCTTGGTGGTCATAACATCTGCCAGAAGGATTGAGGAGCTCCAGGTGCTCTCGATGGACTCTGTTTGGTCTTCCACGAGGACAAGGTCATCCTTTGCTCCAACTTGAAGTTCCTCCTGAGGGTGGTTTCAAAGTTTCACATCACCAGATGATTAACTTACTGGTATATTTTACCAACATTTCTTTGGAGGCCGACTGCAGGCTCCATACCACAGACTGGCAGAGAACACTCTCCTGTTATGTTAAGCATGTGGCTGGGATTCTAGGTCAGGCTTACCAGCTGTTCATCGTCGATGGTGAAGCTGCACTTCACAGACCAGCAGTGAAGTGGACAGTTGCCAGATGGATCACTTCTTGCATCAACCTATCCTACAGGTTGGCTGGTCAGGAGCCTCCCGTTGGGATTGGGGCTCATTCTACCATACATTTGGCTGCTTCCAGGGATGCTCCCATGCAAGAAAGCTGTAGAGCTGCTACCTGGAAATCGGCACACACCTTCATTTCCGATTAACGCATAGACCTTGAGTCATGCTGGGATGCATGTTTTGGGACCTTTGTTCTCCAACCATTGTTTGCCAAGTAGGGGTGTGCTCCTTGCCCCCTCCTGGAGAACTGCTAGGAGTCTCCCAGAGTACTGATAGTGTACCATATCCATGGCCCTAGAAGAATAGTTTACTCACCTATAACTGTGACTCTAGAAGTGGTATATGGTGCACATTCCTACAACCCATCTGGCCTACCCTGGCAAGTGGCACAAGATCCTGCTTCCAGCGTGCTAGATCTGACGTTATGGGGCGGAATCAGGGGGTTATATCCACTCGATGATGGGAGGAGCTTAGCTTGTCAAACAGTCTGGCCAATGATCGCCTTCCAGTGGAACTGCCAGAGTGTGGATGTGTAACATATACACCTCCTAGAACTACGGTTACAGGTGAGTAACCTCTTCTCTACCTACCCAGCTCCCTTGCTGCCTTATTGTGTCAGTAGACTCTCGGACATTTTTTTCCATACAGATTTTGACTTTCCAATGAAAGCCTGTTAATTGAATACTTTTTCATTATTTGAAAACTGTCCTTTTCTTAAGGTGCACATAAACCGTTGAATTTACCAGGTTTAGAAACACTATTTATATAGTTACTGCTCTGGCCTTGGCCTGTTTAGCTTGCATATGGCTTTTGCTCTTTCTATTATAGCACACAGTTAATGCTTCCTTATGTTTATGTAGTTGATCCACTTATGAAACATGACGACAAAGAGGTCCAAGTGGACCTGCAGGACCTGGGGTGCGAAACCTGCAGGAGGAGTGAAACCGAGGTGGACAGAAGAGAGAGGAGTAGTCAAGGTAATGAGCTTTGTTATAGAAAGTAATTAGAAATCATGGGCATGGTCAGAGTGTGGAGGCAATTGGGCTGTGCATGGACAGTATCAGTATTTGATGCAAAATGGTGCTTTTTATTTATTGTTTTACAACCAACAATGTCAAAACCTTCATAACACGTTCTTGCATCAGTTTAGGGGACTGCTCCTAGATCTTTCAGTGTTTCTCCTCCGTTTGCATGAATTGCGAAAGGAGACGTGAGAATGGTACTCCCGTCTCGTTGTTTTAATTTCAGGGACTGATCGATATAAGCATTTTATTTTGCATGATTTTACACTGGGTTAATAACTTACTACACTTATACTTTATAACAAGTAAGGAGTCCCTTGTGACCTGCCCAAATCCCTGAGGTTACACATTTCGCATGTGGGACCTTGGCTGGTGCAGCATCTGACAAACTGTGACCTCTTGCATATAAGCAGGTATGCCCACATATCGCAAGGGGTCAGTGCAGCTGCATCCTCCCTGCCTAAGCTGGGCGTCTCCCAGCCCTGGCCACCTATGTGCAGGCTGACAGGTGTGTACTGTAACCTGGTTTGCCCACTTGAAGGCGCTGTCCTCTACCGCCAGCCACCGGACAGCCCCCTTTATAAAACATTTAATCAAAAAATCCCACATCTATTTGTGTGTGACCCATCCCTTAAAACAAATATATGCATCTAAAGAAGCTTCAACCCACCACCCATCCACCAAAATTGTGGCCGGACTGATAACACAGCTGCAACGATCATCGGTTGTAGTGCCGGTGATCAGGTTTGCACTTCGACACCAGGACACTGTGGCAGGCATTCAAGAGTAGGAGATCTTCCTGGACTTTTAAGTCTTCACTGTTTAGTCACACCTCTGGGTTCTACGCCAAAGGCGCTAGGACCCTGCGGGAGCCAAAAAACTTCAGGAGGGTTGGCACAAAGAAATGAGCATGATGCACAGCACTCAGAGATCTGGCTTGCGCCTATAGGCTATCTCGCGCGACCCCCAACCGCCTCAGTTCTTTTTTCTCCGCCAAGTGCGCTTGAATGACGACGACGCTTGTCCACCGGGAGTCAAATCTTCCCGTCTATACGACAGCAGCATTAGTCATTTGGTTTTGTTAATTTTATTGTTATTCTTTATTATTTAAAAAAGAAGAAAATATTTTCTCTCAGCCCTGCCCGACGGAATCGACCATGGGCAGTCTTGGTGACAGTAGGGATGCTTCTGTGGAAGGCTGCTCTGGCAGCGAGGCTGTGTCTGGTTCACTGCCCTTACCGGACCGGGGGGTGGGGGTCCAACCACGGGCATCCCAGTGTCCGAGAGGGAGAACAGTCCTCCTGTAGACACAAAAAGAAGCAGCACCATTCTCGATCCAAGTCAGGGACCCGGTGCCACTCAACCTCCAGCTCTTCCTTCATGTCGGAAGAAGAAACGGCACTACTTGAGGTCGCCCTCTGATATGTCTGTCAGGGAGTCTCCAGTAGTCGAGAGCCTGCCGGGTTCCCCTGTGGCTTCTGCTTTTGACAGCCTAGACTCTCGCCACTGGAGCCCTTCTCTGTCCTCCTGTGGGGCTTCCTGTGGACAGTTTTGTCACTGGGTTGCTCTTATGGAGCAGTGTGTCCAGCATTTGGCTCATTTACCCTTGCCGGCGGATCCAGTGCCTGGGCCTCAGCGCTGTTGGGCTGCAGCAGGAGCTTTTGGACTGGGATCTGCAGTGTTGGAGTCGTCGCTGCCACATTCTGTGCCATATGTGTGCCATCAGCTTCAGTGCCATGTTTGGTGCCGTCGGCCCCGGTGCTGCATGCGGTGCCGCATGCAGCACCATACGCTTCAGTGCCGAGCTCGGTTCCAGTGTCACTTTTATATCCCTAGGCCAGGTTTGGCCTTGTTGGGGCCACTTCTGATTTCTCTGGGGTGGATGTGGAGCTTGACTAGTCTGATCCTGACCTCATCATTTCTGACAGTGGTGACAGTGACTCATTTTACAGCTTGGACGGGAAGCCCCTGCTTCCAGCTGAGCCCGTAGTTGAAGATCTGTCTTTCCAATCTCTTCTTAAAAACATGGGTTCTGCTTGGGCTCTACAGAGCTCCGATGTAGACCCAGGAAGGCTGTTGCGACTCAAATTTCTCCACATTCCTAACAACCTCACACCTACTGTTCCACCCTCTTTTGAGACCTTGTTACAGGCGGTGTGGCAGAGGCCATCTCTGATTTCCTTTACTGGCCAAATCCATAGACCGAAAGTATGTCCCCACCCCCCCAAAAGGAGAGGCCCTTTTCAGCTTCACAACCCATCGCAGATGCTCTTGTTGTCCTCGCTGAGAATGACAAGACTGTTCTCCCTCAGGAGGCAACAGCTCATCCAATCAGTAAGGAATCTCATAAAATTGATACCTTGGGGAAACAAGCTTTCGCTGCTGCAACCTTGGGCATACGGATTGCAAGTTATCAGGGGCATTTCTCTCAATATGAATACATCCTTTGGAACTTCTCAAGGCTTTAGTGGAGAACCTCCCACAGTCTGATTCCACAGTGGAGCTGCTGCAGACTATTACTCGGGGCATAGAGTCCAGTAGACATCAGCTCAAAGCTGCCGTGGATGCCTACAATACTGCCTCCAGGATCTGTGTCAGATGACACTCCTGGCTTAGAAAATAAGGATTTTATTCTTATGCTCAACAACAGGTTATGAATGTTCCCTTTAATGGTTCTAACCTGTTCAGCACTCAAGTGAAGCAAGTTGTCGTGGCCGCTCAGAAAACCAGGACTGCCATCAAGACAGCCAGGCTGGCTCCTTCCAACCATCTGAGGTGTGGGAACCGGTGTCAGTTTCGCAACAGGCAGTGCTTTCGAGGTAAAGGCTGAGGGGTCCTTAATAAAAAAAAAAAAATTCCGCCACAAAAGAAAATGCAGCAGAAGGCACTAGGACCGAAAGAGCCAAGTGGCACCCTCTGAAATATTGGCCCCGATCCCGCCTCAACTGCCCAAGGTGGATCTACCCTCATCAATGGGAGGTTGTCTGACTGTCTTTTACAGCCAATGGCAGTTGGTTACAACAGACAAGAGGGTCCTCCGATTATCCTGAGAGGTGCTCCTCAGCCTGTCCGAGGTGCCCCCCAACTGTTCACCCAAGCAACTGCACAGTCTCCCCACTGCACAGTCAGGCCTTCTCACTTATGAGATTTAGGGCCTACTTTGAAACAGAGCAGAGGAGCTAGTTCTCTGGGAAGAAAGGAATACAAGGTTCTACTCCCATTACTTTCTGGTTCCAAAGAAAACCGGCGACATGCACCTTATTCTCGATCTCAGAAAGCTGAATAAGTATTTGTTCAGGGAGAAGTTCAAGATGGTCTGTCTCCTTTGGGACTCTCCTACTACTTCTCCAGCAACACGACTGGCTCGCGTCCCAGCATAGCAGGATGCTTACCAGCATGTTGCAGTGCACCCAACTCACCACAAGTACCTTCGCTTTATGGCCTTGGGTCAACATTACCAGTTCAGAGTCCTGTCCTTTGGGCTCTCCTCGGCGCCTTGAGTCTTTACAAAGTGTTTTGCGATTCTCTCTTCGCACCTTCGAAAGCTGGGCATCCAAGTCTTTCCCTACCTGGATGATTGGCTCATTGCCAGCCCATCAATGGAACAGACTCAAGAGGCAGTATCCACGTCATCTAGGTCCTCATATCCATGGGAATACTTCTGAACTTGAAAAAGTCACAGCTTCGAGCCTCTCAGTAGCTGTTCTTCATAGGAGCCCTCCTGGACGCCTCCAAAGCAAGGACCTTCCTCCCAGAGGACAGGAGGAGCAATATTCTCCAAATGGCTATTTCATCAGAGAAAACAACCCTGTATGAGCCCACTCCATGCGGCGGATGCTGGGCCTAATGGCCTCTTTTGCCTTCATGGTGCCTCTGGCCTGTTTGCACATAAGGACCACTTGATGGGTGCTCAGCACACAGTGGTCCCCTATGACACATATGCAGTTTTACCCCATCAAAGTGACAGAACCTCTACGAGGTCACTTGCATGGTGGATTTAGGAGGACAACCTTCTTCAAGGTTTCCCCCTTTGCCCAGCCAGAGTCTCAGATTACCATCACCACGGATGCATCTCTGCTCAGGTGGGAGGCTCATTGCCAGGACCTCCGCACTCAAGAAGTGTGGTCTCAGGAGGAATCTCATCTGCACATCAGTGTTTTGGAAATGAGTAGTCCTGTATGCTCTTCAAGCCCTAGAGAAAGTCCTTTCTCAAAAGGTAATTCTTATTCAGACGGACAGCAAGGCAGTGGTGTATTACATGAACAGGCAGGGAGGAGCGCACTCCTACCATCTGTGCAGGGAAGCGATGAGGGTGTGGGAGTGGTGTCTGGAACACAGCGCTCTGATCCAGGCAGTTTACCTGCCTGGAGCCCAGAACAATCTTAATAGGCCACCTCAGCAGGAAAGATGCAGACCCTCATGAGTGGTCACTTGCAGTGAACATCGTGCAGTCGCTGTTTGAGTGGGGCAGTCCCAATGTGGACCTTTTTGCACCCCGACTTAATGCAAAACTGCCTCTGTTTTGCTCCAAAAATCCAGAACCTGACGTTTTTTGTCAGGATGCATTCAGACTGCGGTGGATAAGACGCTTTCTGTACGCATTTCTCCCGCTAACCCTAATTCAGAGGATGCAGCTCAGATTAGAGGCGCAGGGGGGCAAGGTGATCTCAATTGCACCATACTGGCCTCGTCAGATTTGGTTTCCATTGATCAGCAAACTGTCAGACTGTCCTCCGAGGCAACTGCCGCTGCGGATGGACCTCCTGACGCAGGGATCTCTACTTCATCCCAGTCTGCACTCCCTTCATCTCCATGCCTGGCTCCTGAGGAGATAGAGGTGGGCAGGTTTAAAGTTTCTCAGAGAATTTCCTAGATTCTCTTGGCAGCGGTAAGCCCTCCACCAGGAAAACATACGCAGCTAATGGAAGCGCTTTTCAATTTGGTGTGCTGCGATCCCTGGATCCTTTCTGATGCGCACCGAATAGAGTTTTGGAGTACCTGTTAGACTTTTCAAATGCAAGGCTGCAATATTCTACTGTCAAGGTACATCTTTGTGCGCTTTCTGCCTTGCATGAGCCGGTCCAGATCATGTCCTTGACTCAGCTTCCTTTGTTCAAAAGATTACTCATGGGCATTCTGCATACTTGGCCCCCACTTGGAAAACCGGTTGTCGCCTGGGATATTAATCTTGTGCTAGATATGCTCATTCGTAAACCTTTTGAGCCTTTAGCCCCATGTGATTTGAAGTTCCTGAGCTGGAAGACCGCCTTCTTGGTGGCCATCACTTCTGCTCTCTGAGATACCTCTGCTCACTTCTGATTTCCCTGAGATTACAGACCCTCCATACACCATCTTTCACAAAGACAAGGTGGTACTCCGTACTCACGCTAAATTCCTACCCAAAGTGGTTTTGAATTTCCACCTCAACCAGCCCTTGGTTCTGCCGACTTACTTTGCTAACTTCCAAAATGAAGCAGAACACACCCTTCATTCTCTGGACTTTAAGAGAGCCCTACGATTCTACATCAGTAGAACTAGGGACTTCCATCAGGCAAAGCAACTCTTTGCCTCTTTCATCACGACCCGGCTGGGCCAGCTGGTATCCATCGGATGCATTTCTGCCTGGATAGTGGCATGCCTTTCGTCATTGCTGTTCCATGGCACAGACTAAGTTGGAAGGCCAGGTACATGCCCACTCAACTAGAACGGTTGCTGCATCTCTGGCAGAGATACGCCCTGTTCCTATTACAGAGATCTGCAAAGTGGCAGCTTGGAGCTCAGTGCACATGTTTGTGAAGCACTGTGCTCTGGATGTCCATGCCAGACAGCATGCTTCCTTTGGAAGGACGATCCTTAACGGGATTCTGTCCTAAATGAGCTTTGTCTCCAACCACCCGGCTCGTGGGATTGGTTTAGCTTGGTACTCTAACCCAGAGGTGTGACTAAACGATGAAAACTTAAAGTCCAGGAAGATATGAAAGTTACGTACCTACCGTAATTCCTGATCTTCTTGAACAAGTCTTCACTGTTTAGTCACACACACCCACTCACCATCCCCCAGGTTCACACATTTTGTTCATGGTCTTCAATGCCTCGTTTGGTTTTGGGCTGTGAAGACATTGTTTCAGTTGACCCATCTTGCACGGGTCAATCAGGCTATCTTATGCACTTGTTAGGTTAGGTTTTTTATAGCTTTATTACGCTGCACCTCCTCAGTAAAACAGGTACTGAGGTGGTTGGGGGGGTCGACGCCGAGATAGCCTATATGGCATGAGCCAGTCTCACGTCGCCGCGCATCTGCGGTCCTGTCTCAGCGCTGACCCTCCTGAAGATTTTTGGGCTGCTGCAGGGTCCTAGTGCCTCCAGTGTAGAACCCAGAGGTGTGACTACTTGTCCAAGAAGATCAAGAATTATGGTAGGTACATAATTTTCATTTCTCCCCACCCCCACCACCACAACCCCTCTTTAGAAATGCAGTCCTCAGATAAACGGAAATGTATTTGTTTTGTTTTTAGCCTTGGTTTATTGAAGCAGACTACATTGAGACATTGTTATATATCATGAGTTAGGTGCATTAGATTTGATTCAGCATTTTATATAATCAACCTTATTATATAAGAAGGCATTAAAAATGGAACTGTTATAGGAGGAGAAAAACAACCTTGTTCTCTGATTCTGTTGTCATTCTCTGTATTTTTTTTTTTTTCTTAGTTCGATTCCCTGATATTTGAGGGGGGGACTTGCAGTGTTAATCCTCAGGGGTAAAGAGGGTAGAGGGAAATGTTTTATTTTTTTTATCTTCTGTAGTAATAAAGAACAATAATATTTTAATGTTAAGGAAAAGATTGAATCACCTGTTGTAGTAACTAAGAATTTAATTCTTCCCAGTTTTTCATTTGAGAGAATTTAAAGCTTGGGGAAGGAAAACTGCTTTTAGGGGTGTGGATATGGTTCACTTATCCACACATTGACAGTTCCACTATAAGTGCTGATTCATCAGAATGTCTTTCAGCTAAGGTCCTGCCTCCAACCAGGTGGTATAACCTCCAGCTCCACCCCATGATGTCAGATCTCCCTTTCCACTGGAAGAGTTTGTCTCCTCCTTCACAACTCCTGCGTTTATAGAACCTAATGTGCAACATTGGAGAACTTCTTTCCTTTTCCGATAGTTTTCTGAAACTTTTGCTATTTTCCTCGGATCTGCTTCTGCCTTGGCGAAGGAAGATGGAACACATAGAAGCAAACACAGTCTCCAGCATCAAACTTTGCATCACGTGGCAACAGAAGATGTCACAGATGGACCCACACTTGTCATGCCTCTGCTGTCTGGGGCCGCACACAATGTCGCTTCTCCTTGGCTGGATGATTGGGACCAAAGCTATGGCTGAAAGGCCACAGAAAGTCCTTCCCTGCACCAGCAAGGGCTGCAACGGGCACCTCATCGGCATCGGTGCTGCTCCTGGCTGGGGCCAGCGTCAGAATGTTCTTCACTGGTGAACTCCAGGAGATTTGTCGGGCTCTCTAGGCCTTCAAGTAGAGCCCTGTCTGCGATGGTGAAAAAAAAACAAAACACAAGAAACACGCCGGTCGTTGGACTGGGAGAGATCACACTCCCTCGACTTCAGTCATGCCTGACCTCTGCTATAGGTTAGCTGGTTGGAAGCCTCCCATAGGGCTTAGGGCTCTTTCCACCAGACATACTACTGCCTCGATGGGTGCTTCTAGGGACATCCCTATCCAGGAAATCTGCAGGGTTGCTACCTTAAAGTCAGCACACACATTAATTTCCCAATTTTACATCTACCTTGAGTCATGCTGGGAGAATGGTTTTGGGACCCCAGTTCACCAATCTCTGTTCACCAAGTAGGGTGGCATGCCTTGTCTCTTCCGCAAAACTGCTAGGAGTCTGCCAGACTGTGGATAAGTGAACCATATCCAGGGCCCTAGAAAATGGGTTACTTATGTGCAATCATAAATCTTCCTCGAGGAAATCTCTTGCAGCAGGTCACACTTAGAGGAATGTTCCAGCTGCAGGCATCATTTCCATCCAGATGATTTGTCGGCAGTCGACCTGGGACCACCCCCGACAACACCACATGTTGTGTCCTGGTACGTATAAAAGAGGGCGGTCCCAGATGCTCCTCAGTTCTTTTCTAACCACGACCTCCATGCTACACATCTCTGTCCGGACTCTACCTACAGTCGACAACGAAAAGTTCACCGACCTTTTCCTCATGGAGTTCTCAGTTTTGTCACATTTCTTTCCCCATGTCGTCTTTGGATTTTCTGTTCTGAAAGTGTTCTTGTGGCCAGAAAATCATGACTGAGGACCTACACGAAGTCTGTGTCAAGTGTTTGGGTCCTGCACACAATACCCATGCTTGTGTCCTGTGTCAGCTTTTTAATAATGCCACCAAACATCATTGACTCCGGCAGCTTCAGGAGTACCTCATGGAGCAAAAAGTTGCCTTCCTAGAACAGGAACATCGCTCGAAGTCTAGAGTCCTCGTCTTCCTCCGGGTCCCACTGTTCCTTTGCCCAATCATTTCTGGTTGGGCACCTGCACCCTGCCCGGGACTTTCTGCGCTTTCTGGGCTGCATGGCGGGGGCGTGCACCTCAGTAAATCCGTTGTACCAGATGGGTACATGTGCCCCCTTCAATGCCGCCCAGTGGACTCAGCGCCACAGTCATTTCGACCAGCTGATCACTGCAACCCAGAAGATGTGGAACACTCTCCAGTGGTGGACCGCCCCAGACTGGTTGCAGGAAGGGATCTCATTTGTCTGCCCCGAGCCGACGGTCGTCCTCACGACCGATGCCTCTCTCATGGGCTGGGGAGCCCACATGGGGAACAACAGGGCCCACGGGTTTTGGAACCCCCAAGAAGTCCCGATGTCACATCAACCTGCTGGAACTCAGAGCAGTCAGACTGGCACTGTCAGCTTTCGCTCCTCAGCTCCTGGTTCAAGTCCAGACGGACAATACCACGACCATGTACTACCTCAACAAACAGGGCAGCACGCACTCCCGTCTGCTGTGCAAGGAGGTGCTCCGAATCTGGACCCTCATGAGCCAGTTGGAGGCAGACCTCCTTGCCATTCATGTGGCAGGAGTCTCAAACCAGCTGGTGGATGCTCTTAGCCGTATAGGCCAGACATCCCACGAGTGGTCACTCCATCCAGAGGTTGCTTACAATCTGTTCTCCCGTTGGGGCAAACAAATGGTGGACCTGTTTGCCTCCAAGGAAAACACCAAGCTGAAGCTGTATCATGCTGGCCCCCCTCAGCAGGGCTCATTGCAGGGGGATGCATTCTCGAGGCCGTGGACACCAGGCCTCCTCTACGCCTTCCCTCCATTTCTCCTGATCCACAAGGTGTTACTCAAGGTGAGGAGGGACAAGGCGAAGGTGATTCTGGTAGCCCCAGACTGGCCGCTCCAGTTCTGGTACCCAGATCTCCTCAGCCTCAGCTGCAGGGCCCTGGAGCAGCTTTGCACACGCCCGGACCTGATATCTCTCAGCCAGCGGAAGATCTTCCATCCGGACCTTCAATCCCTGCATCTGACAGCCTGGTACCTGAGCGGCTAGAGTTCCAGGCTCTGGGTGTTTCCGAGGATGTCTACACCGTGATGGAAGCATCTCGAAAGGAATCGACCAGGAAATGCTATGCTTTCAAATGGAAAAGATTTTTCATTTGGTGTCAGGGCAAGGGTCTGGACCCCTTATCCTGTTCTGTGGTTAGCATTCTCGACTACCTTTGGTCTCTCTCCAAACGGGGTCTTCGGTCATCGACCGTTAGGGTGTACCTGGCAGCCATCTCTGCTTACCGGGCCGGGGCTGGTAAGTCGACATTGGCACAGGAGACAGTGGTCAGGCGCTTTTTCAAAGGTCTGGATCACATATCCCGTCCGGTGCGTGAACCTCCACCTCCGTGGGATCTCTTGCTGGTTTAGGCAAAGCTCTTGCAAGGGCTATCGAATCTGCGCACAAGTGCGAGCTCGTACTTGTCGTGGAAGACACCTTCCTGGTGGTGGTCACGCAGCCAGGACAGGGAGCTCCAGGCGCTGTGGACTCCTTATCTGGTCTTTCACAAGGACAAGTTGTTCTGCAAGGCCCCACCTGAAATTCCTCCAAAGGTGGTGTCAGAGTTTCACCTTAACCAGGTGTTGACTCTGCCGGTATACTACCCTAACTACACCTCAGATGCCGAGTACAGGCTCCATACCTTGGACCTGAGATGTGCTCTTTCCTATTATAAGGAAAGGACGGCCGAAATTCGCGGAGAGGCTCGCCAGCTGTTTGTCACCTACGCTGAAGCCACTTCTGGCAGACCTGCAGCCAAACTGACCATAGCAAGATGGATCACATCATGCATAGGTCTGTGCTATGAGTTGGCAGATAAGGAGCCTCCCAAAGGGTTAAGGGCTCACTCTATCCACCATACTGCTGCTTTGGTGGCTGCTTCCAGGGACATCCCTATCCAGGAAATCTGTTGAGCTGCTACCTGGAAGTCAGCAAACACCTTCATTATCCACTACCACATTGACCTGGAGTCAAGCTGGTATGCTGGTTTTGGGGCTTCGGTTCTCCAATCTCTATTTCCCTAGTAGGGGGTGTGCGCTTTGCCTCCCTCCTCCCGGAGAACTGCCTGGAGTCTTCCAAAGAGTGTGGATGAACAACATATCCACGCTCCTAGAAGAACAGGTTACTCACCGGTAACAGTAGTTCTAGGAGTGGTATATGTTGTTCATCCACACGCACCCACCTGACCTCCCCGGCTTTAGGCGCACAACCTTGCTTCCAGCGGGCTAAGATCTGGCGTCATGGGGCGGAGCCGAGGTATTTACCACCCAGGTGGGAGGGAGGAGCTATTTTAAAGACTTCCGGCAAGATTTAAAGTGGAAGGGGACATGCCAAAGAGTGTGGATGAACAACATATACCACTCCTAGAACTACTGTTACAGGTGAGTAAACTGTTCTTTCTAACCCCAGTAATGCACAGGATATTCATAACTTTATGTGGGAAGCCTGGAGGGTTGAACTGCTCGGAGAGATGGAACACATGCAAATGAGTAGAATTATTTGCACGTGAGCATCTTTCAAATACTGCCTCTACCAACTATAGTGTTCTAACTTCTTCAGATTTTTCTCTCCACCTGAAAGTCTGGTCACTCGGAGTGGTCATCTTACTCTTTCTCGTGAAAGAAGATTCAAAACCTTAAAAACTTAAGTATATTCTATTTCTTTATAAAAAACAAAGACAAGGCGCCAGGCAGCATGTGGTCTAGAAACAATGGTTATATTAAATGCATCGCTGAAAATAGAGTTAACGAGCTGCTGGACGAGCCTTCAGGAAATATCTAAAGAGAAAAAAAAAAACACTAACTTGTTTTTTTTCTCTCTTTAGATATTTCCTGAAGAAGACCTAAGGTCGAAACGTAGATTTTTAACTCTATTTTCAGCGTGCATTTAATATAACCATTTTGTTTTATTTCTTTTATTACCCCTACTGATTGTTAGTGTAAATCTTGCTTATTGCTTAAATTACATATTTTTTCCAGTTCTTCGCGATTCGGGATAACTGTGGAGGAACCGGGTTAGTTGTTTAATTCATCGGGGTTTTCTGATTAAAGAGCCTTGTTTTTTGTCTTCCATTAGTTTAGTTTCTGCGTGTATTTCATTGTTTTTGTAATCACTTTTTTTTTTTTTTTTACTTTGGGACACCTATTTGCCCCATTTATACCCACTCCTGTACTCCCCGCAGTGCTCCACTCCTTCAGGCATTGCTCATGTCCCTCCTAGGTCACTACCACAGTATCTGTCCCCTAGAGTGCCCGGTAACTCCTTACCTCCTCCTCCTCCTACTCGTGGAGCACCTGCACAGCGGAGATCTGCCCGTGGGTTCTGGACCTGGATGGCTGTTAGGAGCGGCCGTCATCTAGGCTCATTGAGGCATTTTCTGTGGTCTCCCCAGCCTCCCCTGGGACACCAGCACCAGGACATATCCAGAGAGGCGACGTGCTGACGCACGCCTTCTCCCAAGCACCTGACAGCTCCCCCTCCCCGACTCCAGTGAACGGAGCAGTCAGAGCCCGGGAGAGCCCATGCTTCCACCGGCTCTCCTCGGGAAGCAGGTGCGCATGGCACCCTGGTAACCCTCCCAAAGGGAGGAGTATCTGTGGGATGCTCGATCCTCCTCTCTCCCCCGCCGACCCGAGTCTCGCCTGAACCCAGGTCGCGGGTGCAGCGCAAGGTGTGGCATCTAGCGCATCAACCCTCAGCGCCACTGGGTCGGCCCATGTAATCGCTTTCTGTCGGTTACAGAACCACTGAACCAGTTCATCTGTCATTTCCTGGGTTTGGTTCCTATCAGTTCCGGAACAGACCGCAAAAAAAAAATAATAATATAAGTAACCGCATTTACTCTTTTATTAGTTGTTAGTGTTTTTTTTCTCGTTTTTGACATTACCATGTCAGAGAAACCCAAAAAGAAAACCGGAGAACCCGGTTTTAAGAATTGTTTAAAATGTGGAGATGTATTTGATAAGGCAGACAAGCACACCTTATGTGTGGCATGTCTGGGGTTCGAACATCTGGACCAGGATTGTGAAGTATGTAAAACTTTCCCGGATAAAAACGTGGAAAAACGCTTTGAAAGGCTATATAAAAGATTTCCTAGGAGTCCCTCCGGCTCTGACCAGCTGACACACCTATCTGCTGTGGCTGAACCCACAAGTTTGCTTACCCCTGATACGGGCGAAAAAGGGGCAAAAAGAGGTAAAGAACCGGCTGACTCCCCAGTTTCCTCAAAGAAGCTCAAAAAACTAAACATGCAGAATCTTCTCCTGCTAAACCAGGGACTTCTGCGCAGGTGCCTGCTCTGCCCTTGGCTCAAGAGATAGCTCAGGCTTTTAAAATTTTCCAGGCACTACAAAATATCGTTCCCCAGGCTAGCAGTGGTGAGCTGCCATCTTTACAGGAGGAGCAATATTATGAGGAGGAAGATGATCCTTTTCAAGGTGATGAACCAATTCCCCAGAGGTGTCACCTGAGCAGGATTTTGGTTCTCCTCCCAGGGTGTCGGAGGATTACTCCTCACATTTCACATTTGTAAGGAGAATGGCAGATGCTCTTCATATTGCTACCACAGAGCAGAGTGAGGATGAGGAGGAGTTTGAATATTTAAATAAGATGAGTTTAACACCCACAAGAGCCCTCCTCTTACCAGTCTACAAATTATTCAAAAAAAGACACCCTAAAACTACTACAGACTCCTAATTTTGTTCCTCCTATTGACAGGAGAATAGATAAAAAATATCAGTTGGACAGAACGGGAGCTGATTTCGTTTTCTCCCATCCTGACCATTAAGGGGTTATACAGCAGAATGCCTGCGACAAAGCCAGAGTCCCCCTGTCCTCCCACCCTCCGGACAAGGACTCCAGGAAAATGGATAGCAAGGCCAAAAAAGGCTGTTTATCAGCTTCTTTGGCCATGAGACAGGCTACTTTTCAAGCTTATGCTGCCCAGTACCAAAAATCCTTGTGGCAGTCGGTACTGGACATGTCCATAAAAGCCCCCTCACCCTTGTCTGAAGACCTGGCTGAAACTGCCAAGTTTGGGCTAGAGGCAGCCAAGTACCAGTTCCAAATGGCTGCTGATTCCAATGACACTGTAGCCAGATGGATGGCTAACACTGTGGCACAGAGAAGGTTTGCTTGGCTCAGGGCCACTAGCCTTACTCAGGATACTCAATCCAAGGCCCTGGATTTTCCTTTAGAAGGAAACACTCTTTTTGGGGAATCCACAGTTGTATACGTGAAAAAAGTGGATGAGTATAAGGCAAACTATAGAAGCAACTCTGCTAAGGAGCGTGCTTCTCCATCTGCTAGGCCCTATGGAATGGGGGCAGAGGAAGGTCTTTTATGACCAGACCCCTTTTCCAGCCAGTTGCTGTGCCCCAGTACCAGCAGTACCCACAACAGGGATACAGTAGGGGTAGAAGGGGCTCCAGGAGGGGCTCTCAAACCCAACCTCGGCCCCAACCAAAGTAAAACCCCTGAGGCTTAGGCTGCCTCCTTCCTCCCTGTTGGAGGCAAACTTTCCCACTCCTCCAGGCTTGGCTAAGCATCACCACAGACAAGTGGGTTGTGGAGGCAGTGGGTCAGGGTCTGTCTCTGGACTTCAAATCTTTTCCTCCACAGAAGAACAGGGTTTACTGCTCACCTTCTCTAGCAGAGAGGGCACTACTAGAAGCAGAGGTTCAGAAATTGTTATAACTCAGAACAGTGGAATTAGTCCCTACCACCCTGAGAGGAAAGGGTTTTTACTCCAGATACTTCCTAACAACAAAGAAAAGTGGGGAGTGGCAGCCAATATTGGATCTCAGAGCTTTGAACAAGCATCTGAAAAAAACAAAGTACAAAATTGTAACTTTGGCTTGGATACTGCCAACAATCCAAAAAGGGGACTGGCTGGCATCACTGGACTTGAAAAATGCCTATTTCCACATCCCCATAAAGGAATCTTACAGAAAATATCTCAGATTCAGGCTCTCTTCATGCCACTATCAGTTTTCAACTCTTCCTTTCGGTCTCTCCTCAGCACCAAGAGTATTCACAAAGTGCCTAGTTGCTGTACTGGCATATCTACGAAGATAGGGAGTGACGGTCTTCCCATACCTAGATGATTGGTTGGTGGTGGGAAACTCACCAGACCAAGTAAGGAATTCCTTAAGAATCATCCAAGTCCTCTTAGAGTCTCTGGGTTTTATAATAAACCAAAAGAAATCGGTTCTAACTCCTGCCCAGACTTTGCAGTTTATAGGGGCAGAAATCAACACACTTCAGGGCAGAGCCTTTTTACCCTTAGACAGGGTGCAAAGTCTTCAGTCAATAGCAAATTCCTTCATCCTGAACAAGTCAAAAACTGCAAGACAGTTTCTGCAGTTACTAGGCCATATGGCTGCATCCACAGGTATAGTGCAAGGATCCAGGTTCCATATGCGAGACATCCAGTTTCACCTCAGGGCTCACTGGGGTCAGAAAAAAGACCCCTTTCCAAAGCTTATACCAGTGACAAGGGCACTATTAAGGGCCCTCTTGTGGTGGAAACTGGAATCCAGTTTACGGCAGGGAGTACCTTTTCAGAGAGAAAGTCCCTCTCTCGTTCTCACAGCAGATGCATCTCTATTGGGCTGGGGCGCCCACTTAGGAAAGCACACGGCTCAGGGCTCCTGGTCAGCAGCAGAGTCCCTTCAACACATAAACTTACTGGAGCTCAGAGCAGTGCTCCTAGCTCTAAAGGCTTTTTCTTCACTGATATTGGGCAGGGTTGTACAGATCAGAACAGACAATACCACCACAGTGTATTACATAAACAAACAGGGAGGCACCAGGTCAGGCCTCCACTGCACAGAGTCCATGAAAATTTGGACCCTGGCATACACTCTGAAGGTGTCTTCACAGGCAATTCACTTGCCAGGAAAGGACAGTACCTTGGAAGAGGCACTAAACCACATCAACCAGGCCCATCACGAATGGACTCTAAACAAGCAGGTGGTACAAGTTATTTTCAGAAGGTGGGGCACTCCAGAGATAGACTTGTTCGCATCCCACCAGAACCACCAGCTACCTCAACATTGCTGCAGACCACCAGTACAGGGCGCAGTTCTTCTGGATGCCCTGGTTCTGGATTGGACAGGCAAGCACCTGTATGCTTTTCCCCCTTTCCCTTTGGTTTTCAGGGTGTTACTGAAGCTAAAATCCCTCTCAGCATCTCTGATCTTGATAGCTCCAGATTGGCCCAGGCAGCCATGGTACTCTCTTCTGCTCTCCATGACCGTCAGCAAACCAGTACAGTTGCCCCTCAGGGACAATCTGCTGACTTTCAATCAGGGAACATTGTTGTACCCGAATCTCAAGTCCCGTCATCTCAAAGCATGGCTGTTGAGGAATTAGAGTATGCAGATTTAAATCTTTCAGAAGCTGTCCTAAATATTTTAAAGGGTTATAGAAAACCCTCCACACAGAAAACTTACTCTTCCAAATGGAAGAGATTTTCTCTCTGGTGCTCCAGTATGAACCTTATGCCACATAAGACTGGAGTTTCGGTTGTCTTGGACTATCTCACTCATTTGCACTCACAAAGTTTGCAACCCAGTTCCCTTAAGGTTCATATAGTAGCGGTTTCTGCCTAACTTTCTGTGGGGACAAAAGTGTCAGTAGCATCTAATAAACTTTTCAAAAGATTTTCTAAAGGACTGATGCATTTACACCCACCTCACAGAGCATCAGTGCCTGCTTGGGATCTGAACGTGTACGTATAGCCAAACTTACGGGCCCTCCTTTTGAGCCCATGGCTACTGCCCACTTGAAATACCTTACTTGGAAAACAGTCTTCCTAGTGGCTATTACTTCTGCAAGGAGAATTAGCGAGCTCCAGGCTCTCTGCCTTGACCAAGACTGTATCTCATTTCACAGAGATAAGGTAGTCCTGAGAACAGACTGTTTCTTCCTAAAGTGGTTTGACTGTCATCTGAACCAGTCAGTCACTCTACCTGTCTTTTTCACAGACCATACCAGTTCTGGTGAAAGAAGATTACACAGTCTGGATGTGAAAAGGGCCATCAGCTATTACGTGACAGCCACTAAAGACCTTAGAAAGAATGGAAAACAACTTTTCCTTACATATGAGGATGTAGGAAAAGGTAAACCAGCCTCAAAAAGATCCATTTCTCGGTGGATAGTCCAGTGTATACAGTTCTGCTACACAAAGGCAGGTAGAGAGCCCTCAACTGGATTGAGGGCGCATTCTACAAGAGGAACGGCAGCTATCCTTGCAGCTGCCAGGGAAGTTCCCTTGGTGTACATTTGTAAAGCAGCTACCTGGAAAACAGTACACACCTTTACAAAACACTATAATCTGGATATTTTATCCAGGGCTGATGCTAGGTTTGGCACAGCAGTCCTGCAGAGCCTGTTTCCAAAATAAGACCTTATCTGTGTCAGTCTTCATCATTCATCACATTTGGGTTCATGACCCCGCGGGAGCTTTGTTTTTTTTTGTAGGCGGAGCCGACGCACCATCTGTGCCGCCCTCGAGGCCGATGCGTTGCGTGGTGCTCGCGGGTTGGCCGTTAGGCGCTGTCGACTCTGCCTGCTTGCCAGTTCTTCATCTCCCACCATTGAGGTCACCGGTGGAAGCTCTGAAGAATTTTCAGGCCCTACCGCCCTCGCCATTCGTCTCCGCTTCTTTTCTCCTCCGTGCATGATCCGTCGGCTCCTTCCTGATGGTTCTAGTTGCGTCTTACCGACGCCGCTTGTAAGATCTTTCCATTTATTTTATTCTTGGCAACGCCGAGTCTGGTTTTTGTTTTTTCCTTGTAGGTCGTGTCTGGGTCGGAGGACAAGAAGACTTCGAAGACGGGACGACCCCCTATGTGACTGTGCCCTTGCGGCGGTAAATTTTCCATCACCGACCAGCACGACCGTTGCCTTGCGTGTCTTGACCCACTTCACGACATGGATTAGTGTGATGCCTGTTTCTCCATGGACCTCTGGGTCATCGAACAATACGTGTGGAAAGTGGGGCGAGCTCCGCTGACTTTTGGGGGTCGGGTTCGCACTCGGGCCAAGTCACATACTCTGCCTTTCCTCCGGGTCCCCTTCCGGTTCTACACGGACCGAAGAGGAGGGAGCCTCAGCTTCTAGTAGCCTAGCCATGGCCGAGGCTCCTTCCGCGGTGCAGGAGACCCGTCCCATTCCTTTCAGGGGGGCATGCGGAAGGCGCTGCCAAGGCAATTGCCCCTTCGGAGATGAAGGCTCCTCTGGTGTCGGACCCGCGGTTCACAAGGCCCGGGTCGGTGCCGTTGTGGGCCTCGGGGCCATTCACGGTGCCGTGGGCTCTGCCAAGACGCCGCTGACGTGCCAGTTTGTCACTCAGCGCCCGAGGCTGCTGGTGGCGCCCGATACTGCTTGGCGCTGTGAGTCTCTACAGCCCCATCTTTGTCTTCTGCCGCAGCGCTGAGGTTGAGCACGGCACCGTGTCCGCCTCTGGACTCAGCGCAGTGGGGGTGTCGGATTCTGTTTTCGGCGCCGCCCCTGCCCTTGGCGCCGTTCGTGGAGCCGGGCGGCACAATCCGTGGCGTCGATGGCACCATCGGAGCAGTCGTCCGCACCGTCCCCAGCACCACTTGCAGTGCTGTGGGACCCAATGGCGCCGTGACTGTTTCTGACTCTGGGGCTGCTGTTCGGGCCAGAACTGTGTCCCCCCCCCCCGCGGTTACCACTCGTGGTGCTGTGGTGGGCACTGGCTCGGGCTTGGTCTTGAAATCCGGCACCCTATTTGGCAGGGATGGCACCGGACGCCCTCCTACAGTCTGGCACAGGGCCTCAGCCTCTTCCTCTTCGGAAGCGGAGTCGGGCTCTGAGTCAGACGAGCAGTCTGACTCCTTGGGGTGGGCAGCCCTGTAGTGTCCTCCACAAGCCAGAGTCATCCCCATTCTGAGGTGGGGTCGGTGGCTGCCGAGACTGGGGTTAGGGGTGCTGACCAGCAGGCAGTGGTGCAGGCCACCATTGCTCTGCAGCCCGGTCTTGGTGGGTTCACTGACCCCTCAGCAGTGGTACCCCCGCCTGTGGTGTGCCTTGATCGTCCAACTTTGGGACTGATCAGGGCTCCTAGGGGAGGGTGCTGCGCCCTGGATAGCTCCCTCTGGTGCTGGCCAGGGCTGTCAGCTCCCTAGGCTGGCCCTCTCAAGGAGAAGGGCTCTTTCGGACTCCGAGGGGTCGAGGGGCATGGGGTCTGCACGGTGACCTTTTTCGGGGGCCCACCTGGGTTGGGCTTCTCTTTGAAAGAGACCCATTTTTTTGAGGTGGGGACCATCCTTCTGGACCTATACGGCCCCAGTCGCCTCACAGGGGGGATTCTTCCGGGCGCAGCCAAGGCAGTACCGAAATGGTTGTTCAGCTGTCGGCTGTGGTGTCTTCCATAGCACTTTCTTCTTCAGGTGCTCTTGGTCCGCTCCTGAGCCCAGGCAGAAGTAAGCCAACATCTCTTCTTGGCTCTGTCCCCATCCTTCTGCCACATTCTTCTGCACTCCCATCCTTGGTCCTAGTGGACCTCTCTCCTGGGAGCAGTTCAGGGCTGTGGCTGCTCAATTCCCAGCTTATGTTAGGGTAATGGACAGACAGGTTTTTCAACCTCCCCCCGAGCAGCCGCCCTCTGAGCAGTCAGTGCCCTCCAACTCTTCATCCCCCTCTTCTGGGGGAGAGGAGCCTTCTGTCCAAATCTGTCCAGCTGCTGATCTCGCTGGGTATCAGCGTTTCCTCGTGAGGTTGTTGGAGGACGTGCACCTCACTCCTTCCACTGTAAGCAATCCAGAGCACTTGGCACACGCCTTCCTAGGCGATTTCAGCAAGGCCACCCTTGTGGTGCCCCCCCCCCCCCACCGATGGCCTGCTCCCTTTCGGGAGGCGTCCTTGCGCTCCTGGCAGAGGCCCTTCTCCGAGTTCCTGCCCCTAGGGATCTCTGCCAGCAGTACTGCACACCCCCAGAGTCTCCAGGTTCCATGCCTCATCCGCAGTCCGGACTGATGTGTGGACACCCTGATGGGCTTCGCGCCTTCACCGCGTGACCGCCCCAGATCAAGATTCCTCGGATTTTGACTTCTGGGGTAGGAGGGCTTTCTACTTGGCACGGTTGTTGCTTTCCATTTCTGCACATCAGGCCCACTATGCAGCCTATGACAGGTTCTTGTGGTCCAGGCTAGGTCAACTCCTAGCCTCGTTGCCTGACACGGAGCAAACAAGACAAGCTATTGCACTCTCTGCACGTGGCCTGAAGCTAGCAAGGCACCAAGCGAGGGTATCCTATGATGCCAGCGAGGTAGCTACCAGGGTCGTAGGGACAGCGATCTGCACTAGGCAGACGGCATGGCTGCATCTTTCCCGGTTGTCACCCTTGGCCCGGCGTAGGGTGATTAACTCCGTTCACTAGAGAGCCTATCTCTTCTCCCATAGAGCGAGACAGCATTTGTTGGGGAAACTTCCTTCTCCCTCCGGGGGGTCCCCGTCTCACTCTCGGGCTTCCCCAGGCCCTGAAGGTTCTCCCTCTTAGTGTGTCACCCACTGAGAGCTAAGGGACTTTGTCCCTAGGGTGTAAAGAAACCCCTTCTGGGGGCTCTGCACTCACCCAAATGTGATGAATGGTGAAGACTGACACAGATAAGATAAGAAAATTATGTACCTACCGTAATTATGATCTTTCTGTGTGTATCTTCACCATTTATCATAATCCTGCCCTCCATCCCCCTGGGGCCCCAGTCTCTGGGTCCACCTCCCTCTCTGTGCCCAACCTTCCCCCGTCCTTTCTTAGGAGTGGGGTGAACAGGAGCACATGGGGGATAAAGTTCCTGGGAGAGTGGTCAGCATGGGGGACACTCCTTCTCCAGTGCGTTGGCTCCACCCCTGTGGGGTGGGAGTTGGCAGTTGCCCTCCATTCTCTCCTCCCTCCTTTTTTCCCCATCCATCTTATTTTTTCTTGTCCTTTGGACTACCTTTAAAAAGAAAAAAAATCCTTTATTTTTTTCACCAAAAATCTTTCCTTGAGAGGGTGTTAATTCTCTGTGCCCTGTCCTTCTTCCAGAATAACCGACTCTGCTTATATAGAGTTTTGCCAGCTATTCTGTGCCTTGAATTCTGGCAAGAAGCCTTTGGCTACTCCTTGCAGTTCCTATACAATGTGGAGACAGACCAGGGTCTGGGATATGTTTAACTTTCCCCTCTCTTCCTATCTTCTAATTCTTTACCCTCCCCCCACCTCCATCCTCTGTTTCCAGAGATTGGGGCCCCTCCCAATCCCTTTAGTTCCCGACTTCTCTCTTTATGTCCTCTTAGTCATTATTTCTCCTTTTAATTTTATATCTTTTCCTTTTTCCTGTCCCTTGGACTTCTTTGTCCCACCCTCCACTTCCTTCCTCTGACCTCTCCGGTGACTCGGAACAGGCAGGCGGAGTCGACAGCGCCTAACGGCCACCCTGCGAGCACCACACAGCGCGTCTGCCTCGAGGGCGGCGCTGATGGTGCGTCAGCTCCACCTACCAAAAAAAGCTCCCGAGGGGTCATGTCCTCCGGCCATGAACCCAAATGTTATGAATGGTGAAGATACACAGAAAGATCATAATTACGGTAGGTACGTAATTTTCATTTCTGTGCCCACCTCCAGTGGTACTGCTTGGTAGTCTGCATAACGTTATGAATATCCTGAGCATTACTTGGGTTAGAAGAAAAAATTACTTACCATAGTAATCTTATTTCTTCCCAGTGATGCTGAGATATTTATAACTTCCCTCCCCTTCCAGAACTTCAGCCTCTGCACTCCGCATGCTGGTGCCACCAAGCCATATTACTTGTTGCATTTCCCTGTTTTAATCATTTTTAAACTGAAGTTTTTCAGTGTTCTCCTTTTGGAGTTTTATTTGATGTGGTTTTGTCAAAAGTTATCCTCCCTTTGGAGTTTTTTTCTTTTTTTCCTAAATTCTATGTTTTAAGTAGGGGAAATCCCTCTTTTTATAGAATATTAGTTGCATTAGTTTCCTAATGCCTGACTTCCAGGCTTCTCACAAATCTGAAGAGGTTAGAACACTACATTTGATAGAGGCAGTATTTGAAACATGCTGACATGCAAAGAATTATACTCATTTGCATGTGTTCCATCTTTCCGGGCAGTCCAACCCTCCAGGCTTACTGCAGAAAGTTATGACTATCTGAGCATCACTGGGAAGAGATAAGATTACTATGGTAAGTAATTTTTTCTTGCACCATTAACAGTTGTCAGAATTATCAACACTGTTCCAGCATTCACATGCAAAAGAAAATGAGAAAAGGCACAGGCAGAATTTCAAGAAAAATGTTTACTAAAAATTAAAAATAGATAAAATACAAAACGCAAAACATATAACATTGGGTTTACAGTCTTTTAAAGTAAATGGATAATTATACAAAACCAAGCCTTATACTGAATGTCAGGAGTCCCACCTCAAAATCAGAGGCAACATGCCAAAACCAAATGCAATGTTGTCTCCCAGCTGGCTGGTAACATGTTGTCACAAAACTCCTCCTCCTCCTCCCTGATGACACAGCTCACAGATGCTGGCTTTGAGGTCACTCAAACCTGAGAACTTGAATTAATTTACCAATTACATGTCTCAGCCCACTGCTCAAACATTCAAATAAATAAAATATATATATCTTCTTCTTAATTAGTGAGGCCTTATGACAGACAGCATTATCCCTTTGATGTCTTCAGAAGCTTCCTGAGGAAGTATGTTCACCTAGTTGTGAAAGCTAACAGAAATCAGTTAAAAATTGCCTTTTCCTCAGGGGTCATAAAATGCATACTTTGTCCCTGCATTTCAAAGTAAAGGGATAGTTTACAGCTGTTATAACCTGGCATTTTGAAGGAAGTCTTTACAACCTGAGGAAGGCTTGCAGCTATGTGTCAACACAGAGAAGGAAACTAGCTCTTTAGCTACTGTAGCAACTGTTTTCGGATCAAAAGGTCAGGCCTCTTTAACACTGCTGTCTTCCAGATAGCCTGCTGACCCTGCTGTCTTATAAGCAGAAATTTTAAAACATATATTTATAGCAAAATTATACACATAGCTAGTAGATGGGTATCATGTTAAATATGGTTCACTTCCACACAAGCCGCCCAGCCTCCCCTGGCAAGTGACATATGGATTTCTGCTTCCAGCATGCCAGATCTGTCATCACGGGGCTGAGTCAGGGAATATACTGCCCGGGTAGGTGGAGAAGCTTAGCTTAAAAACATCTGAAATTATTCCACTGGAACTGCCACAGTGTGGATGTGAATCATGTACCACTCATAGAACTATGGTTACAGGTGAGTACCTTGTAATCTTACTTCAAGATTCACTCTTGCAGCATGTAATACCTTTAGGACTAAGCCACCAGGTGCCAGGACCCCACGGAAAACTTCTAGCTAGCAGTACCGAGTGGGGGACCACCCCTTGTGTCTACCCATCTCCGATGTCACGTGAGGTATATAAGGGGTGGTCCCCCAACCCATCCCTAGTTCTTTTCCCACCGTCGACCGCTCAAATCGGACCTCTGCAGACTCCTTCAGCTTGTCAGCTGCCATTTTTCACAGCACCCACGTTTTCTTATTTTCCATTATTCTTCGATATTTTGCATGATGTCATCTTCTCCTTGGTCGAGCAACTGCAGTCGTAGTGTGCATGCAGGAATCTAGTTCCCCACAAGGATAGCCATTCAGCCTGCCTTTTCTGCTTAGGCCCAGACCACGACGTTGAGGCCTGCCAGCACTGCCAAGATTTTAACCAGCGGACCAGACTTGGTCAGCAGCAGACCCTCGAATTCTTCTTGCTGTCCAAAAGATTATTTGAAATGGAGAAGGAGCTCCACCACAGAAGTTAGTCTTCCTCCCCAGCTTTATCCTCTTCTTTTCATAAAGAGAAGTCGCACGACAAACACAAGCACCGGGAAAAACACCACGAGACTCCCCAGGCAGAAGATCTCTCCAAATCCCTGAAGAAATCGTGATCCAAACCTTCCTCCCTAGTCTCAGTTGCAGGAGAAGGTTCCTTGAGTCACAGGGACCATCCCCCACCTCCCAACCACTTAAGCCTATAGTCACGATGGGTTCTAAGACCAGTGGATCGGCAGGCCGTTGTCTATCGCCCTCCCAACCAGGGTGTCGGCCGAGTCTATCCCATTCTTGGGGGCTGACGCCTCCGGGTGACACCTTAGTTTGCCCCCCCAAGAAAAGGGGGCATTCAACCCATTCAGGAGTTTGCTCCCCCTCGCAGGTCACTCTGCCTAGGTGGCCACTGGATCAGTTTCTGGGATGTCCTAAACCTGTGCCTGTTCTCCCAATGCCGGTATCCTCGGCATCTCCTTGGGCGACCCCGTCACCGGATCCTGTGAAGCTGGTCCTGACGCCTGTCCCCAGCCGACGCCAGAGGTCCCGACGGTCTGCTGCCGAACCTGATTAGTCAGTCGCCAGATGGTTCTGTTCCTCTGGGTCCGATGCCAGGCACCCCAGATCATTTTACTCCAACACCCGGGTTGCCTCAGCCCAACGACCAGATGCCAGGGCCGTCCAATCGTCGTCCCCTCCCCCCCGGACACCAGTTGCACCAAAGCCTCCAGAGTGTCCACTGCAAGGCCTAAATGAGCTTTTCTCAGCCTGATGGACCTTCTTCAAAGATAAGCAGACACCTGGGGCACCCCCTCCGCCACCTCCTCAGGGACTCCCCCCAGATAAGACTCCAGTCAGACCGCCTATCCCTCCTCCTAGTGGTGACCACCCTGACGCTGGATAGGGGTAGCACATCTCTTCCACAGGCCCGGCCACAAAAGCATCCACACTTGCCCTCCCCAGGCTTGGGGGAGTCAGGCGATTACTCTTCCTCTGACTCCAGTTAAGGGGGACTCCAACCTGGCTTCTGAGCCAGAGGGTTGCAAGGGCATCCCTTCTTGGTGGGAGCAGCATCCTCCAACGTAGCAAATATGATGTCTTCAGTTCCTGTAATGATAGTTTCACAAAATATTAATGGTTTGAAAAACCCGATAAGGAGAACAAGGTTGATACAATATTTAAAGAAAAATCCTGCTGATTTGTATTTTGTGCAAGAGACTCATTTGACTGATGTAGAACATTCTAGGCTGAAATGGGGGCAGAGGTATGAGGTCTGTGCTTCGTACCACCCTAGTGGAAGACAGAGGGGCACAGTGATATTGGTCTCTCAAGCAACCCCATTTGAGGTTCATAATAGTTACTTGGATTCCCATGGCAGATGCACCATATTACAGGGCTCTTTATTTTCTCATGATGTCACGCTAGTGAGTGTCTATCTTCCCCCTCAAACAACAGTTCCAGTTGTGAGAACCTTTTTAAACAAGCTTCTTGACCTTTTGGGGGGGCCGGGGGACTTTAATATGACCTGGATTCTACAAACCCTAGGGCACATAATGACTAATGCTCTCCATCTGCTAAAGGGGTCTTTTGACCAAATGGGGGTGGTTGATGTTTGGTGAAAAATGTTCCCAACACAAAAAGCCTATACTTATTATTCAGGAAGATTTTAGAGTTACTCTAGACTAGACTATTTTTTTGTTTCATGTGAAGATTTTCATTTAATACAAGAAATATCCATTGGCCCACGTCTCCTTTTGGACCACTATCCCCTTTGTCATCGAGGCACAGGTCAGGAAGCATAGAGAAAACCCAGGAGCAGTTGTAAAATTCCATAAAACTGTTTATTTGTAGTTGCAGTAAAATAAAATAAACTGTTCAGAATAACTATATACAGAAGCAAAATAAAATCTCTTGTAAAAAAAAAAATATATATATATATATATCTCCCCTGCAGCTCAGCTTAGCTGTTTTTATAACTCTTTTCAACCCCCATCCTTTGCAAGCATCCTGTCCTTTGTAAATTTCAGGAGCTGCTAGAGCATTGAGAACTTCCTGCGGTCCCCACAGCAACTGTAAAAGGCTCAGGCATTTGCACCCAAGTAACCTCTAGCTTTTTACAGTTATCTCAAATTATAAATGTATACATTTCAACAGCAACGCCATACATTTTCTAAACAAAAGAGATCCCAATATCAGTTTCACTCCATACATTGTTTCTCATATATTTTATATTAGCTGACATAGATATGCAAGGGTGGAAAAACAGACAGCAAGAGAAAATAGAGACAGTGAGAGGCAAAGGATTGCGCTTTGTCAGAGTTATGTTCACAGAAAAGCACTTTGTCAGAGTTATTTTCACTGCTGCTTTATAACATCCCTTTGCAGCCTTGTACTATAGCCCAGAAGCACTTTATCAGACTTTTTCCCCCATAGAAACACTCTGCCGGAATTATTTTAACATTACATTTAAAACGTCCTTTTGCAGACTGTATTAGCGCTTGGGAGCGCTCTCGCTAAAGTGACATCATCACGTCGAGGACGTTGCCACCATTTCAGGCTTCTAAAGAGTGCTTGGTTTGAGTTCAGTCGTGGGGTTTGTTTACATGCGTCAGAACCTATTAAGAACATAAAAATGGATTAAAAATCGTTTGGGGAGGCAAATTATTCATATAATTCCACAGGAGGTGAGCCTCTAATGTAGCTGCTGTGTTTCCAGTCAACTTTACTTAGAACAACCTGTTTATGTTCCCTTTAAAGTAATGTAATTATTGAGGGGGACAAGATGGACATGCATGCTAGCCTGAAAAGTGAGAATGCGCAAACAAACAGCAACTATTCTTAAATTAAGACACCCTGTAACACACAGATTAGTCCATAATGAAGGGGAAATTCAGGCCATATTTACTGACTACTGTCAGTCGCTGTATAAAGCTGACTTTTCATCCACAGCAATAGAAAGGCAATAATTTCTTGAGACATTGGGTCTCCCCCAATTAAATGAAAATTACGTACCTGCCGTAATTATGATCTTTCTCTGTATCTTCACCATTCATCACATATGGGTACTCAGCCGGAGGCTAGGACCCCCACGGGAGTTTTTATTGTTTTTTTTATTTGGTAGGTGGAGCAGCGCCCATTTTCGAGGCGGCGTTCCACGTGGCACTTGGGCGGTTGGTCAGTTAGGGCGCCACGACTCTGCATGTGCCTGCCAGTTCTGAGTTGCCGGAGAGGTGAGGAAAAGAGGAGGCTGAGAGGTAGGACAAGAGTCCAAGGACAGAAAAGGAAAGATATAAAAATCAAAAGGAGAAATAAATGACTGCGAGGACAAAGCAAGAGAGAAACGAAAGCTAGGGAGAGTAGGAAGGGGGCCCACTTGGGGGTGCTGTGGAGCAGCAAGATGGCGCCAGCATCTAAGAGAAGCTCCTGATCACTATTTTATAAAAAGAGAACAAATGCTACGCTTTGGCAGTTTCTAAAGATCTAAATAGAACCAGTGAACTGCCTAAAGCTATCGAGAATAAAATGGGGCCCAAAAAAGACTCAAAACGGGCAGCACATAGTATGGAAGCGTTCTTGTCTCCAGCGAGCTCCAGTGCTGGAGTTGGGCCGGTAGCAGCGAGTGGCATGCCTGTGTCGGAGTTGCCGACTAACCAAATTCTATCAATACTCTCTAAGATACAAGCAAATGGGGAAGAGACGAACAAGAGACTGGCAGCAATAGAAAATAAATTGTCAGACAACGATCACAAGATACAAGAGAATACCGGGGCTATTAAAGACCTACAGGAATCACAGGGTCGCCAGGCTGAGAGTAATACTGCCTATGTTCAGGACCTCATGTTTCTGAAATCAAAGGTGGAGAACTTAGAGAACTCGCAACACCAGGCAAATATCCAGATAGTGGGTTCCTCCCTCTTTTCGCCGGAGCCTTGGAAATCCACCCTGCAGTCACTAAATTAATCTTTGAGGACCTAAGATTGCTGCCTATAGATTCTGGGGTCAAGATCTTAAAAGTATTTGTGATCCCCCAATGCACCAAGCCACGAGGTGACTCGCAGAGTAGGCCACTCACTGTGATAGCTACCCTGTCTACGCCTGAAGCTCAGATATCACTCCTGCAAGCTGCTAGATCGCAGGGAGAGAAAGTATGGGAGGGCAGTCGATTGGGTTTCTTCCCCAACTTGTCATCGCAAACCCAAGCACGCAAGAAGGAGTTGCAACTTATCAAAAAAGACCTTTTACAGCGTGGAGTGGAAGCCCGTCTAAATTACCCAGCGAGGCTCCAGATCCGACATGAAGGCAAATCGCATGTCTTTATGGACCCGATGGCGGCTGCCCAGTTTGCAGAAAAACTCATTAAAAAACTGAATCCCCCTGAAGCATCGTCCGAAGAGGATGGGTGAATTACTGACATTCACTAGGACTATTTAAATTTACCTATGTGGGACTGGGGCTTTTTGTAGCCCTAATAATTGGCTTTACCAGTAAAAGTTTACTGTTTCACTCATCAGTTTCTGTTTTCATAATTTGAGCTGCCATGTAATTGAAGCCAACTTTTCTCTATTTTGGGATAGTTCTAACAGTTTTTGTTTAGGGATATGTGTTATGCCTGATAGCTAATAACGCTGCCCCTTCTAATTAACCTTGGTTAACATACTTTAAATGACAATAAATGTAGTTGAAGTTTGAGGGTGAATATGATCACCACTCAGTTTGTGAACATTAACTAGATTCTGTATATTCCTGTACTCACAGGCAGGGTACTGTATTCTGCATTGATATGTGGGTTTTCAAAGCAACTTAACTGGGACCAGGCTCTTGTTTTCAATATCCTGTCTACAGGAGTAATTGTTACTCAGCCCACCGCAAATCCAATAATTCTGCAAGGGAACTAATATTCTGGACTTCCAGTGTCTGGTAGATTATTTGTGTGGTGAGAGTGCTAACGCTCTACAGAGTAACTAGTTCAAGCTGGTCTCCTTTATAAGATTATGGCATGCTCTACAGTGTGTGGACTTAAATACCTACGTATACCTAACAGAAGTTCAGTATTTCCACCCTGTACGTTCACTGTGGAGGTCTGTGAACCTCATATTCTTTTTTTTTTTCTATGTATGATATAGCTCATGCTGTATTATTATGAAAATCTTAAAAATAAAGTACAAAAAAAAGGAAGGGGGCCCCAATCTCTGGAAAATAGAAACGGGTGGGATTTAGGGAAGGGTAGGAAATTTTGAGATATAAATGTTTGACATGAGAGGGGGAACAGAAAGTCAGAACATGGTGGATTCTGTCCTGTCTCTAGATTGTATGGGAACTGCAAGGAGTAGCCAAGAGGCTTAATTACTAGAATTCAAGGCACAGAATCACTGGCAAAGAAACTCCTTTAAGGCAGAAAACTGCGATTTTTAGAGGACAGGAACAGAGGTTCTGCCCCCTCTCATATGTAACAATGAAAATTTTTAGTTGGGATAAATGAACTTAGACTTGTCCAGAGGACACGAAAACTAAAATTTTGAAAAAGAAAGAAGGAGGCGGGGATGGAGGGCAGCTACCCTCTCTCACTCCAAAGGAGTGAAGCAGAGCACCGAAGAGGGAATGCTGCCCCACCCTGACCACTTCCCCCCCAAGTCATACCATCCCACACTGTGCCCCAGATCACTACCCCCCCCCGACAAAGACAGGGAAGGGGGGCAAGGAAAGGCACAGAGAGGGAGGGGGATCCAGAAACTGAGGCCCAGGGGGATGGCGGGTGGGGTTGTGATGAATGGTGAAGATACAAAGAAAGATCATAATTATGGTAAGTACGTAATTTTCATATCTTATCTGTCAGTTTTCACCATTCATCACATATAGATGAGCTGCAAGCCCCCAAGGGCTTTCAAAACCCTAAGGACAATGTCCCTTAGCTCTCAGTGGGTGACACACTAAGAGGAGGACCTTCCGGGCCTGGAGAAGGCCAGTGGGAAGTGAGACAGGGACCCCCGGAGAGAAGAGATGCCCGACAACGCAGCCACCCTACGGGAAAACAGATGGGTCCTCTGGTGTGTGGGTTAATCACCCTCGCCCGGACCAGGGTGACAACCGGGAAAGACGTAGCCATGCCGTCCGCCTAGTGCAGATCGCTGTCCCTATGACCCTGGTAGCTACCTCATTGGCGTCTTACGATGCCCTTGCTTGGTGCCTTGCTAGCTCCAGGCTACGTGCAGAAAGAGCAATGGCTTGTCTGGTTTGCTTCGTGTCAGGCAAAGAGGTTAGGAGCTGACCCAGCATGGACCACAAGAACCTATCATAGGCTGCATAGTGGACCTGATGTGCAGAAATAGAAAGCAGCAACCATGCCGAGTAGAATGTCCTCCTACCCCAGAAGTCAAAATCCGAGGAGTCTTGATCTGGGGGCCAGTCATGGTGGAGGGAGCGAAGCCTATCAGGAGTGTCCAGCTGTGTCAATCCTGACTGAGGATGAGGCATGGAACCTGGAGACTCCGGTGGGGGGGGGGGGCCGCAATACCACTAGCAAAGATCCCTAGGGGCGGGGACTCCTGAGAAGGGTCTCTGCCAGGAATGCAACGACGCCTCCCTAAAGGGAGCAGGCCAGGGGGGCACCACAAGGGTGTCCTCGCTGAAATCATCCAAAAAGGCGTGCTCTGGATTGCTCTGAGTGGCAGGGGAGAGATGCAGGTCCTCCAACATCCTCACGAGGAATCGATGATACTCTGCGAGATCAGCAGCTGGAGAGATGTGGACAGAAGGTTCCTCTCCCCCAGAAGAGATGGATGAGGAGTTAGAGGACCTCAACTGTTCAGAGGGTGGCTGCTCGGGGGGGGGAGGTTGAAAAACTTGTCTGTCCATGGCCCTGACATAAGCGGGAAAGCGAGCAACCACAACCCTAAACTGCTCCCAGAAGAGAGGCCCGCTAGGACCAAGGATGCTTGGGAGCGCAGGAGAGTGCGGCAGAGGGATGGGGACAGAGCCGAGAAAAGAAGTCGGCTGACCTCCGCCTGGGCTAAGGAGCGGACCAGGAGTACCAGAGGATGAAGGTGCTCCGGAAGACTCCACAGCTGACAGCTGAACAACCATTTCGGAACTGCCTTGACTGCACCCAGAAGAATCCCCCCTGTGAGGCGGGGCCCTCTCAAAGACAGCGAAGGGGAAGAGCGGAGATCAGCACTGCGGCCTCTTCCAGAGCCCGGATGGGACCCCGAAAAAGGCCTCCATGCAGACCCCATGCCCCTCGACTCTCTGAATCCGAGAGTGCCCTCCTCCTCGAGATGGCCAGCCTAGGTAGCTGACAGCCCTGGTCAGCACCCGAAGGAGCTATCCAAGGCACAGTACCCTCCCCTTCCCTCTCATAGGTGCTCTGGTTGGCCCCAAAGTTGGGCTGTCCAGGCACACCACCTGAGGGGGTACCACCGCTGAGGGGTCAGCGAATCCTCCAAGGCCGGGCTGCAGTGCAGTAGTGGACTGCACCACTGCCCGCTGGTCAGCGCCCCTGACCCCAGCCTCGGAAGTCACTGGCCGCTCCTCAGAGGGGGGCTGACTCCGGTCTGTCAAAGACACCACTAGGCTACCCACGCTAGCAGCTAGTTCCAGGGAGCCAGACTGCTCGTCTGACTCAGAGCCCGACTCCTCCTCCGAAGAAGTGGATGCCGAGGCCCTGTGCCAAACCGTAGGTGTGAGCCTTTCGCCATCCTTTCCAAACGGTGCCAGAAATGGAGACCGCACCCGAGCCGGTGCCAGTACCCTCCCCAGCACCACGAACAGTGGCCGAAGAAGAGACTGCTCCAGCCCGAAAAGCGGCCTCGGAATCGGGACCTGCCACTGCGCCGACCCACTCCACGAGCAGAGACAGCGCCAATGACAGCTCCGACCGCGCCTTCTGAATCCCTCACGGTGCCATGCCCCTGTTCGGCACTGCAAATGGCTCCGGAACTGGACACGGCGCCGAGCTCAACCTTGGCACAGCGAATAGCGCCGAGGCGAGGAGTAGTAAAACACGGCACCATAGCAACTGTCACGGTGCCGACAGCAGTATCGGCGCCGTTAGCAGCCACGGCACCATGACCCGAAATGGCACCGACCGGACGGTATTGGAGGACGGCACCTACCTGGGCCTTGGGAATCGCGTAGGTCCGACACCGGAGAGCCTTCACCCTGAAGGCGTTGCCATGATCGGTGCCTCCACCGCCCCGAAGAGCGGACTGGGCCTCCTGCACACAGGAGGAGCCTCGACTCTTGCTGGGCTACTAGAAGCGGGCTCCTCCTGTCCATATAGAACCGGGAGGAGACCCGGAGGAAAGACTAAGAGAGCGTGGCTTGGCCCAACGAGTGAGCACCCAACCCCCGGAAGTCGGCGGAGCTCGCCCAATTTCCATGCGCGCTGTTCGATGACCCAGCGGTCCATGGAGAAGCAGGTGTCGCACAAATCCATGTTGTGAAGCAGGCCAAGACATGAAAGGCAACGGTTGTGCTCGTCGGTGACGGAAAATTTTTGGCTGCATGGGCACCATCGCATGAGGGGCCGACCCGTCTTCGAAATCTTCTTGCCCTCCGACCTAGACATGACTTTCAGAAAGAAATACAAACAAGACTCGACGTCGCTGGAAGAAGAAAAAATGAAAAGGTCTTACTGGCAACGTCCAGAGGCTAGCAGAACGGCAGGAACCAACGGACTTTTAGTTGAAATCAGACTTTTTTTGAAACGAACTACAAGGTAGGCCGAGTCAGCATAGAGAACCTTCCCACGAGGTAACCTCGACGGTGGGAGACGAAGAACTGGCAGGCAGAGTCGACGGCACCTAACGGCCAACCCGAAAGCGCCACATGGAACGTTGGTCTCGAGGGCAGTGCCAAGGGTGCGTCGGCGTCACCTACCAAAAAAAAAAGCGCTCGTAGGGTCCTAGCCTTCGGCCGAGCACCCATATGTGATGAATGGTGAAGATTAAGACACATAAGATCGGAAGATCAGCGTCAAATGCTGGATGCTCCAATAATCCCAGAAGAGATACAACCGCATGTATTGGCAGTGAGTCCCAATAAATGCCCTGGCCTGGATGGGTTTAGCGTGGAATGGTACAAAAAATTCTTTGGGTTATAACTTCCAGCTATGACTGTGGTATATAGAGAGGTGGCGAGTCGGGAAGCTCCCCCCTCTTCATGGGCGAGCACAGTTTTGGTAGCTTTACCGAAACCAAATAACAATATAATAGACCCTTCTTCGTTTCGCTCTATTTCGATATTAAATGTTGATTATAAGATCTACATGGCCATTTGGGCATCTCGTTTAGAACTAATACTGCTTGCAGTAATACATCTGGACCAGTCTGGTTTCATTAAAGCAAGAAACACAATGGATAATATCTGACTGGTTCTATTGCTACTGGAATACCTTGAGTCCAGACTGATCCCGTCAGTCCCGTTAAACCTGGATGCTGAAAAGGCATCTGACAGGGTGTCATGGGCTTTTCTTTGGGACACCCTGTGCGCCTTCCATTTTCCAGACTCTCTTCAAACTTGGTTGCAGAATATCAACCAGGGCCCAAAGGCCTATATCCGCATTAATGGAACTCTGACCTCCCCTGTTCCACTACAACGTGGAGGAAGGTATTGAAGGAATTCCATTGGGGTAGATGCAGCACAAGATCTCGTTGTTTGCAGATGATGTTTTGCTCTCTGCACTGTCTCCTGAAGATTTGGTGTCTAAGATATGGGAAATATTAGAGAACTTTGAAAAACTTGAACATAACCAAAACTGAGGTACTGACCTCTAACTTCTCTACATCGGTGAGATTAAAACAAAGGCCTCCCCCCCCTCCGCTGGCGAAGAACTAAAATCAAATATTTAGGTATTACTATACCACAAGATGTTGTTACTATAGAGCTCATGAACTATAAACCCCTAACTCTTATGATAGAACACAGTCTTTCTAGGTGGGGTAGATTGAATTTCTCCTTTTTTCAAAAAGTGGAAATTATAAGAATGGATATTTTGCCACACTTGTTATATTTGTTCCAAAATATTCTAGTTTGGCCACCCAGCTTCTACTTTACTTCATGGAATAAAATGCGATCTAATTTTATTTGGGTAGGACAGCGTCCTGGGGTTCGTTTATCTATTTTACAGTTACCACTAGCCTCAGATGGGGTTAACTCCATTCCCATTGGCTCTCCTAATCGGACGTTTCCATATGTTCTACTGTTAGGGCAATCTGGCGCTAGTGTGAAATAGTTTCTACTCACTACCATACCCCATTCCTCCATTTCACCACTCTCTCTACTCATTTATCCCCTATTTCTCCCCCGTTTCCATGTCTATGCTTCCCTAATCACCCTGTCCTGCCCACCAGGTTTCCCCTAGTCTCCTCTTTCTTCTCTGATCTATTGCCCTACCCTCTCTCTCTCTCTGTCTCCCTCCCTCACCCCCAACCGACATTTCAATCTCTATATTACAGCTCAGCCCACCTGCTGGCCTGATTTCTCATCTGTGTCCTCTCGAATCCACCATTATCTATTTGCCTGTAAACAATTTCTTAGGATCCTGTGACTGTGTGAGCTCTGCCCCTTCCCCTGTCTCTCCCCCCCCCCCGATCCTAAACAGTTTTCTCTGACCTGTGTCCATAATCCATGGACTGTCTACAATGAAGTTATACACCCTGTTAATTTTCCTTGCCTCCTCACTGCCACTATTTCACCTATCACTGTTACCTGTCCCCAGAACTGCCAGAGCTCATCCTCATTACACACCCAGCGATTTCTATTTCTCTAACCTCCTTGTTGTGCCTGCACCTAATTATGTCACTACTGCTCTACTATTAAATAGATCATGGATCCTTACAATTGCACATGTCCACAAAAACAGTTCCCCCCTCGTCTACATACTCTATGCTCCTTCTTGCGAAATAGACTGTGGTATCTACTGTTTCTAGCCATACTGCTCTCAGGCGATGTCCAACTAAACCCAGGCCCTACAAATTGTATTATAACCCTAGTCTTAACGCCAAAGGGCTTATAATTGCCCACCATAACATACAGAGCCTCGAGAAAATTTCACTGATCTTGAATCTTAGACCTCTCTCCACAAGCCGGATATAATTTGCCTCACCGAAACCTGGCTCAAACCATCCACCCCTGACTCCCTGTGTAATATCCCATCCTACAACCTCCTGAGATTAGATGGACCCCTTCCCAAAAGAGGCGGGGGCACAGCAGTTTACTTTAAAAGTCACCTCCAACTTTCTGCTATTAGCTCGTCCCCCTTAAATCACTGTGAAGTGCTTCACACCCTTCTCACCCTCGGCTCCAAAAAATTACATACAGTCTGCATCTACAACCCTCCCCAGGAGCGGTCATAAAGGTTTGGAGGAACTGCTGGATCAAACCCTCTCTCTCTCCCTGGGCGTAATGAAGTTCCTATCCTTGGGGACTTTAATATAAACTGGCTGGGTAGCTCCCAACCTGCATCCCTGTCGAGCATACAAAGCATGCATACATTAGCCTTAATCTTCACCAGCTAATCTTAGAACCTACCAGAGTTTCCCCTCACTCTAATACAAGAACTCTGCTGGATTTGATCATGACCAACCATCCTGAGCACATTGTCTCCTCAGGTGTACTAGCTGATGATATTACTGACCATTCCCCCACTTTTTGCATCTGGGGCAAAGGGAAGCCATTACAAACGAACCCTCATTTCATTACCTTCCGTGATTATGCAAATTTCAACTCCCAAGCTTTTCTTCAAGACGTAGCCAACACTGACTGGTCCTCTCTCCTATGTACTAACGACACTCACTCTTCCCTTAACACCTTCCTATCCTGCTTCCTATTGTTGCAGGAGAAGCACTGTAAAATGGTAACTCGCCGAGTAAAAAATAGACAAACTAGGTGGCTAAAATCTGGCCTACTCAAAAAAAACTACGTCAAAGAGATAAAAGTATGGTCCACTACAAGAGCTCCGGCCTTTCAGCCTACCAAAACACCTACTGAGCCCTGCGAAACTCGGAGGTGGATGACTACAGTTATCCCCTCTATTTTGGATTGGAGATCTGTAGTAATGAATATATGCTTTTTAGAAAAACTTACGACAAGCCTTTATGAATGGGAGGAATCCTTTAATCTTAAGTGGCAAAGTGGGTGTGGTACATGGTTCAGATTGAATCTGATTTTGTCCCCGATGGGCTTTCTAGGCAAGGGAGGTGCTGCTCTCGCCGGGGAAGGGAATTCAGGAAGATCTAAAAGATTGTATACAGTTGGAGGGAATGAATGGTTTATTTGACTACTGAAGATGTCTTTTTCTTTATAGAGACTTTGCTTCTTAAAAGATAGAATACATAATGTATAGGGTTTTGTCCGTGTGACCAAAGATGTCATATGTCAGGTGTTTATGCACTGTAACGCAATTGTTTAGGATATATTTATAAACTGTGGTGTGCCTCAATTGTTGAAACTAATAAAAATTATATTAAACAAAAAAAAGTTTAGGATGATCACCCTGATAGGTCTTCTACCCTTACACCATCAGGGAGATGCAGGATGCATGCCTCCATATTCTGGTCTTCCAGCCACACAGGAGGTTTTTTCGCCTCTGTTTTCAGGGGCGTCACTGTCCGTCAGGGCCTTGCCTTTCAGCCTGTCTTCAGCACCCAGGGTGTTTACTAAGTGCCTCGCAGTGGTAGTTGCAGCTCTCAGGAGTCAGGGGCATTATGTCTTCCCCTACCTCGATGACTGGCTCTTAACCGCTCCCACCAGGGACTGGCTACTGTGCACCATGCGAGCCACTTTTCACCTGTTTCAGGACTTGGGGATTACTCTAAATCTCCCAAAGTCCTCCCTTTGGCCAAGTCAGCAGCTGCAGTATATAGGGGCAATCCTGGACACAGCCCAAGGAAAAACCTTCCTTCCACAGGACAGAGAGGAACACCTCCAGGAGCACGCACGGTGACTCTTCTTGGGTCATCAAGTTCTGACCAGGGATGTCCTCAGACTGTTAGGACACATGGCAGCTGCCATTTCCACAGTTCCCCTTGCCAGGTTATACATGAGGACAATCCAGTGAAACCTGAGAGTTCAATGGGATCAGAGGTCAGACGACCTGGATCAAGCAGTCCTGGTATCCAACCCAGTCAAACAGGCTTTAATTTGGTGGTTGAATTCCGCCAACTTTTTCAGAGGTATTTGTCTCCGGAAAAAAGGCCCCCAGACAGATCCTGACCACGGATGCATCAGATCAGGACTGGGGAGCTTACCTCGAAGGTTGCCAGACTCAGGGGCCCTGGGAGCAGCATGAACTTCACCTCCATATCAACATTTTGGAGATGACAGCAGTTCTGTACGCCCTGCAGGCCTTTCAGACAGTTCTGCTGTCTGGCCCCCTGTTGATTCAGACCGACAACTAGTCAGTGGTGTTTTACATCAGCAAGCAAGGGGGGGACTCATTTCTACCCACGATGCAGAGAAGTTATGCGAGTGTGGACTTGGGCAATGGACCATCAGCTAGACTTGTCAGCAGTCCACGTCCCAGGCATTCAAAATGCCCTGGCTGACTGTCTCAGCCGTTCTCGTTCCAGGGCCTATGAGTGGGAGCTTCATCCTTCAGTGGTAGAGGACCTTTTTGACAGATGGGGTCATCCAGAACTGGATCTATTAGCCTCCCCATCCAATGCAAAACTGCCCAGTTTCTGCTCGCTAGATCCAGTGCCTGGTATTTTCTGGCAAGACGTGTTATCCCACTCCATGCGGGGAGATTCCTGTATGCATTCCCTCCCTTCCCTCTACTGCAGAGAGTCCTTCACAAATTGCAGTCGGAAGGGGCTGACGTGATCCTGGTGGCACCCTTCTGGTCACGCCAGATCTGGTTCCACTGCTTCAGCACCTAGCTGTGGAACCTCCGGTCTCCCTGCCCATTTGATCAGACTTGCTCTCCAAGGAGCAGGGGACCGTAGTGCATCTGGATCTCCAATTTCTGCATCTCCATGTGTGGCTCCTATAGACTTGGCAGTCTCGAGGTTTGGGGTTTCACCCAGGGTTGCGGACAGCCTAGTGGCAACCAGGAAACCTTCCACTAGGACAACCTACACCATGAAATGGAAGCGGTTCTGTGTTTGGGCCGCCGCTCGACATTTGGATCCATTCACCTGTCCAGTGAACTCAATATTGGAGCACCTCCTCTTTGTCTGATGCAGGACTCTGTTACTCTTCGCTTAAAGTGCACTTGTCTGCCATTTTGGCCTACCACGGCAAGACCATTGCCCAGCTGGAATGTCCCCTTACCTTTCTACTGGGCATTTTGCATTTGAAGCTTCCCATCTGGGATCCTGTCCTGCCATGGGATCTGTTATTTCTTCTTGAAAAGCTCATATTGCCTCCCTTTGAACCTGCCGTAAGTTGTGAGCTGCGCCTTTTGTTGTGAAAGGCGTTATTTTTGTTGCCATTACTTCTGCTCGAAGGATTTATGAGCTTCACACCCTAATGTGTAAGGACTCGGAGCCTTATTTGTTTTTTCACAAGGACAGGGTGTCCTTAAGAACTAATCTTAAGCTCCTTCCAAAGGTGGTGTCTGAATTTGTCTTGAATCAGGACATCCACCTTCCGGTCTAGTACCCAGAGAACTCAAATTGAGGGGAGGCATTGCTTCATACTCTGGATGTTCACAGATCCCTGCATTATTATCGAAAGTGAACCAAACCTATGAGAAAATCTGAACAGTTGTTTGTTTCTTGTTCCTCCCCGCATGACGGGGCCCCTGTTTCTAAGCAATGTTTGTCCAAATGGTTGGTTAATTGCATTGTTTTTTGCTACAAACGGCACACCCTTACCAGGCATGGTTAAGGGTCATTCTACCAGAGGCATGGCTGCTTCCTTCGCCTCGCTAAAGAATGTGTCAGCTGCTGACATTTGCGCAGCTGCCACTTGTAGTTCTGTCCGCACCTTTGTGAAAAACTACAGTTTGGACATTGCTTCTCTACATAGGGCAAGTTTTGGACTTGCAGTCCTTCAGGGCCTCCTGTCCTAATTTCTTACAGAGATTTCTACCTCCACCCTTCTACCTGGGGTTTCTCAGTTACTGCTTGGGACCCTGTCCTAAAGATGTTACCTGCTGCAAGAGCGAATCTTAAAAGAGTGCAGTTACTAAGAACTTACTGTAACAGTAGATCTTCGAGAAAATCTCTTGCAGCAGGTGCAGATCTTATCTGTGTCAATCTTCACCATTCATCACCTTTGGGTACTTGGCCGGAGGTCATGAATCGGCACTGCCCTCGAGGCCGACGTACTGCATGGAGCTCGTGGGTTGGCCGTTAGGTGTTGTTGACTCCGGCCTCCCACCAGTTCTTCGTCTCCTGCCATTGAGGTCACCTCGTGGGAAGCTTGTGAAGAAAATCTCTTCTGAGAGGCCTACCTTTTCAAGCCTTCGGTTCGCAGTTTCGACTAAGTTCGACTCCGTTTCATCGACTCCATGTAGAAGTCCGTCGGCTCCGAGTATCCTGCCGGTTCTGTTCGCCCTACTTGACGTCGCCTGGTAAGACTGTTCCTTATTTTATTTGCAACATCTGGTCTTGTTTGGTGTTCTTCAAACAACATGAAGTCTTGCTATATTATGACATATGCAGTGAGTCCCAACCTTCGAACTGCTCCGGAGGTGAAAGAGTTAACTTTCCATGCCAGGCATGGAACGCTGAGCTCAAGCTCTGTTGAAAACTCTGTCTGTTGTTCTTCAAACTCAAACTGCCAGATTCTTTACTCTGCCTTACTGAACAGTCGCTCTGGAGATTTCTCCTTCTGCTCGGTTCATTTTGTCGGTTAAAGTATTATTTTCTCGGTTTTTTGGGCCGAATTTAAACCGCAACCAGTCGGTTCAAGGTCTGTCTGTGGTATTTGTGAGTACTAGATCGGTTTTACATTTATTTCTTCTGTGTGGAACTTGTAAACGGTTTATCGGTTCGGTTTGAACCGATCAGGTTGTTTAAAATATATTAATCTGTCCTTTAGAGTGTGGTTACCGGTTCTTATCGGTTCTTAAAAAAAAAAGGATTTTATTACGGTTTTTTCCACGACCCGTGACATGGTTGGAAACCGATAAGAGGGTCTTACCTGGCGGATTGCCATAAACGGGTAAGTTTGGTTAGGCTGGCATTATGTCTGAGAAACCCAAAAGAAAAACCGGGCCCCACTGGGTTTCAACACTGCAGTGTCTGTGGGGAAGTCTTTGCTAAGGCTGACCCCGACACCACCTGTGTTTGTCTGGGGTTTGACCACTTCAATGCAGACTGCCAGATTTGCAAAAATGTTCCTGCAGCTACCCTGGAAAAGAGAGTTGGTAGGCTCAGGGAAAAGGAGGCCAAAATGTCCGCTGAACCGGAGGGAGTGCCCTCTGACCAGAGCGAGACTTCCTCGGGCAAAAGGAGAGCCGACTCGGAGGAGTCGGTTCCAGCAAAAAGGACTAGAAAATCAGCTGGTGTGGAGCCACAACTTTCCTCTCCAACCGCTGAAGAAATAGCCAAAGCGATTAAAATTGTCCAGTCGCTTTCCCCGGTTCCGACTGAACCGGCACCATCGGGTAAGCGTACGGTTCGGCCGGTTCCAGCGGTTCAAGAGTACAATTTAGAGGAATTTTATGAACCGGAGGGGGAAGAGGAGTATAAGGAGAGTGAATGGGGATTTGAAAGTCTGGATGTGCCCATTGAACCGGACATCTCCCCAGACAGACCTTCAGGAGTGTCTCCTCCTAGGCTCTCTGAGTCCCCTTCTCATTTTATGTTTTATAAAAAAGTGGTTGAAACCTCCAGCTCCCTATGGAGGAAGCTGTGGATGATCAAGAGGAGCCTGACTATGTGGAAATGATGGATATCCCAGAGTCTAGGAGACTGTCTATTCATTTGCATAAATCTTTGGGAAACAGACAGAAAATTCTAAAAACTCTCACACTATACCTCCTGTGGATAAGAGAATGGACAAGAGGTACACATTGTCAGGCTCTGATACGGAGTTCCTTACACAACAATGCAGCCATGGTGGGGTAGTGCAGGCTGCAGCCTGTGGCAAGGCAAATATTCCCTTGGCTTCACACCCCCCTGACAAGGACTCCAGGAGGATTGATGCCGTGGCAAAGAAACAGTACATGGCAGCATCCTTGGGACTCAGACAGGCAAATTATATGGCTTATGTTGCTAGATACCAGAAATCCAGATGGGATACTGTTATGGCTCTAGCAAAACGGGTCCCTGGCCAACTTGCCAAGGAGCTGGAGCAGGTGGCTGCTGATGGTATTGAGGAATCTAAGGTTCAATTCCATGCTGCAGTGGACTCTAATGATGTGTCATCAAGAGTCATGGCTACATCTGTGGCACTTCGCAGAATGGCTTGGCTCAGATGTAGTAGCCTGTCACGGGATACCCAGACTAAAGCCATGGATTTTCCTGTTGTGGGTAATTCTCTGTTTGGGGAGCAGACAGAGAATTACATGAAGAAAATGGATGAGTATAGGACCACCTATAGGAGTGCACAGGCCAAGGAAAGGCAGGCCACTCCTCAAAGGCAGCCTTCCAGGGGCAGGGGCAGGCCTTTTCATAGGCCTTTCTACCAAGCCCAGGCCTCCTCTTCTGCTTACGCCCAGAGGGGGTTCTTTAGAGGGAGAGGCAGACGGGGTACAAGCAGGCCTGCTTCCACCCCTCAGCCTAAAGCCCCTGCCAAGCAGGCACCCTGATGGGGTGGCCAGGGCCAATTCTCAACTACCTGTAGGGGGCAGGCTGGCTTACTTTGTCCAGGACTGGAAGTCTCTGACATCAGACAAGTGGGTCCTGGAAGTAGTAAGCCAGGGACTGGTTCTCAGCTTCAAAAAATTTCCAAAGATGAGAACCAGATCCTTTCCACCTGCAAATCCACCAGAGGCACTTGCCCTAGAGGCAGAAGTCTCTTCCCTCCTGGCTTTCAGAGCCGTGGAAAGGGTTCCACCCCTACACCAGGGCAAAGGATTGTACTCCAGGTACTTCCTTACCCCAAAAAAGACAGGAGAATGGCGGCCCATCCTGGAGCTCAGATACTTAAACAAGCACCTTTAAAACCAAAATTCAAAATGGTGACTCTGGAATTATTCTACCTCTCTAAGGCCAGGGACTGGCTAGTGTCCCTGGACCTCAAGGATGCCTACTTCCAATTCTCATCAGAAGCTCCCACGAAAGTACCTCAGGTTCGAGCTGCCCTCAGGCCATTACCAGTTCAGAACAGTGCCCTTGGCCTCACCTCTGCTCCAAGGGTATTCACAAAATGCCTGGCAGTAGCAGTTGCTCACCTAAGAAGGCAAAATTGCCATCTTCCCTTACCTGGACAACTGGCTCATAGTAGGCCAGTCTCCAGACTAAGTCAAGTTACATCTTCAGATAACTCAGCAACTGCTTACCTCTCTAGGTTTCCTTCTGAATCTTTCAAAGTCAGTTCTAGAGCCTGTCCAGCTCCTCACCTTCATAGGCGCAGAGCTGAACACAGGAAGCCAGAGCCTTCCTTCCTTTGGACAGGGCAAGGACCCTGGTCTCTCTGGTCTCCTCATTCACCCTGCAGGTCTCTTGACCAGCAAGGCATTTTCTACAGCTCCTGGGGCACATGGCTGCTTCTACAGCAGTAGTGCAAGGAGCAAGATTTCAGATGAGGGACATCCAGTTCCATTTGAGAGCCTTTTGGTCTCAAAGAAAGGACCCTCTAACCAAGTTGATCCCAGTAACTTGAACCATGATCCAAGCCCTACAATGGTGGCAGGATCAGAGTAATCTGAGACAAGGGGTTCCCTTTGTCACTCAGTCTCACTCTTTAATCCTTACTACAGATGCATCTCTCTTGGGGTGGGGGAGCTCACATGGGCGACCTCACTACCCAGGGATTGTGGTCCCCTCAGGAATCTCTGCTCCACATCAATCTGTTGGAGCTCGGAGCAGTTTTTCTAGCACTTCAAGTTTTTTTCCAAATCTGTTCAGAACAAGGTTGTACAGGTCAGAACAGACAACACCACCACAGTGTGGTACATCAACAAGCAAGGAGGCACTCGGTCTACGGCCTTGTGCACCGAAGCAATGATGTTGTGGTCTCTGGCTTACTCCCTGAACACCTCACTTACGGCAGTTCACCTCCCAGGCAAGGACAATATCCTGGCAGATGCTCTCAGCAGGATTTCCCAGGGCCATCACGAATGGTCACTGGATCCCCTGGTCTTGGATGTAATATTTGCCAGATGGGGCACCCCGCAGATAGATCTTTTTGCAGCCCCAGACAATCACCAACTTCCCCTTTTTTGCTGCAGGCCCCCAGTGTTGGGCTCAGTCCCTCTGGATGCCTTAGTTCTCAATTGGGAAGGGAAGTTTCTCTATGCTTTTCCCCCCTTCCCTCTCCTGTTCAAAGTGTTAGTCAAAATCAGATCTCAATCCTGCAAAGTGATTCTGATTGCTCCAGATTGGGCCAGACAACCTGGTATCCCTCCTACTGTCCTTAGCAGTCCATCTTCCCCTGTGTCTTCCCAGAATCACAATCTGTTAACCTGTGCTCAGGGAAGGGTTTGGTACCAATCTCAAGGCCTGGCTCTTGAAGAGTTAGAGTTTGCTGATCTACACCTCTCCCAAGGTGTAATGGATATATTGAAGGCTTCAGGAAGCCTTCCACCAGGGCTACTTATAATTCCAAATGGAAGAGGTTTTCCATATGGTGCTCTGGGAAGCATATTTCCCAGAATCTGCTGATTTACCCACAGTCCTGGATTATATGGTCCATTTAAACACTTTGGGGCTGAGACCAGCTACCCTAAAGGTGCATTTGGCAGCTGTGTCTGCTTTTATTTCAGCAGGTGAACCTCTTCTCTTTCAGCTCATCCTGTATTCTCTAAGTTTTTAAGGGATTGCTTCACTAACCCTCCATTCAGGGACCCTGCCCCTGCCTGGGATCTTAATGTTTGCATTGCTCAGCTTATGCAACCTCCCTTTGAGCCCTTGTCTTCAGCAGAGCTTAAGTATTTGACTTGGAAGACTGTGTTTCTGGTAGCCATCACTTCTGCCAGATGCATAAGTGAATTACAAGCTTTGTCATGGGAGCCTGATTTTATCTCCTTTCATAGAGATAAGGTGGTCCTCAGGACTAACAGGAAGTTCTTGCCTAAGGTGGTTTCAGATTTCCACCTTAATCAATCTATTTCTCTTTCAGTGTACTTCACTGACCATTCCTCCTCTGGCGAGAGGAGTCTGCGCAGCTTGGATGTGAAGAGAGCCCTTAGTTACTACATTGAGCGTACCAAGGGTCACAGGTTTGACTCCCTCCAACTGCTCCTCACTTATGGTGAGGTTGGTAAAGGGAAACCTGCCACTAAAAGATCCATTGCCAGGTGGATTGTCTCTTGTATCCAATTCTGTTATGAAAAGCTGGGTAAGGTTCCTCCCTCAGGCCTGAGGGCTCACTCTACCAGAGGTACGGCTGCTGCCAGGGACATCCCCATTCTAGAGATTTGTCAAGCAGCTACCTGGAAAACAGTTCACACTTTTACCAAACATTACTCCTTGGACATCCAGGCTAGGAGTGATGCTCGGTTTGGCACAGCTGTGCTTCAGAGCCTATTTCCTAAGTAGGTTATGTCCCTCCTCCATGGAGGTACTGCTGTGTAGTCTGCATATGTCATAATATAGCAAGACTTCATGTTATTTGAAGAAAAATTACTCACCTTACTAATGTTGTTTCTTCTAATGGAGTCTTGCTATATTATGACCTCCCCCCTGCCCTCTCAGAACCTCTGTTTTTGGGATGTGGGTGGGCAGTGTTGGCACTTAGTAGATGCCCACCTTGTTATTTTCACCCCTCTTTTTGGGGTGACTGGTGTTGTGTTTTTCATTTTGGGTCTCTGACTTGAGTCTTTGTTTTGGGACCAAAAAATGTGTTCTTATATTTAGTAGCCAGTTGGCTAGTGTAGGTTTACAGCTTCCACACAGGACCTGAGTGAGTTTAGCTCATAAAGATCTAACAGTTTGAGTTTGAAGAACAACAGACAGAGTTTTCAACCGAGCTCAGCGTTCCATGCCTGGCATGGAAAGTTAACTCTTTCACCTCCGGAGCAGTTCGAAGGTTGGGACTCACTGCATATGTCATAATATAGCAAGACTCCATTAGAAGAAACAACATTACTAAGGTGAGTAATTTTTTCTTTTTCCTTAGGTCATGTCTCGGTCGGAGGGGAAAGAAAATTGTGAAGACGGGATGGCCCCCCCATGCGTCGGTGCCCATGCAGCCGTAAGTACTCCGTCACCGACCAGCATGACCGTTGCCTCGCGTGTCTTGGCCCGCTGCACGACATGGATTCGTGCAACGCATGCTTCTCCATGGACCGCCGTGTCATCGAGCAACGCGCGTGGAAAGTGGGACGAGCTCTGCCTCATTTTTGGGGATGGGTGCGCATTTGTCGGACCAAGCCGCATTCTCTTGGCCTTTCTTCCGGGTCCCCTCCCGGTTCTATACGGACCGAGGAGGAGGGGGCCTCTACCTCTCATAGCCTAGCCATGGCAGAGGCCTCTTCCGCAGTGCAGGAGGCCCAGTCTATCCCCCCCTCCCGGGGGACAGGCGGGAGGCACCGTCTTGGCAGTTGCACCTTTGGGGGTGAAGGTTCCCCCACTGTCATACCCATGGCTTGGAAGGCCTGGGTCGGCGCCATCGATGGCACTGTCTTGTGCCTCAGCGCCGTTCACGGCGCCATGGGCCCTAATGGCATCGGTGCCGTTACTGCTGTCGACGCTGTTCGCAGCACCGATGGTGCTAGCGGCGCCGTGGGAGGCTCTACGGCGCCATCCCTGACTGTCTCTTGCCCTGGCACCATCCGCGGCACCATGGTTGAGCACGGTGCCATGTCTAGTTCTGGAGCCGCTCACGGCTCTGAGCATGGACATGGCGTTGTGACGATTTCGGAGCTCGGCGCCGTCTCTGTCCTCGGCACCGTGGGGCATGTCGGCGCCATGGGGGCTGCCGACCTTGGCGCCGAGAGCGCAGTCGGGCCATCGTCGTTGCCGTCTCTGATCTCGGTGCTGTGGGCCGAGACTGTGCCGTGATGGCTTCAGCTGCGAGGCTGCTGCCATTGTTGGAGCCGTGTCTTCTTCTGGCACCATTCGCGGTGCTGTTGGGGAAGTCTGCACTGACTCTGGTGCAGTCTCGGTTTCTGGTGCCCTTTTCAGTCTGGATGGTAGCGGGCGTCCACGCACTGTTTGGCACAGAACTTTGGTCTCCACCTCTTCGGAGGCAGAGTCGGACTCTGGGTCAGACAGGCAGTCTGTCTCCTTGGAGTTGGCTGCTCACGTGGACACCTTAGTAGTGTCCTCGACAGACCGGGGCCAGCCCCCCTCTGGGGAGCGGGCATTGACACCAGGGTCAGGGGTGCTGACCAGCAGGCAGTGGTGCAGGTCTCCATTGCTCTGCAGCCTGGTCTCGGAGGGTTCTCTGACCCCCTCAGTGGTGGTACCCCTTCAGGTGGTGTGCCTGGATCGCCCAACTTTGGGGCCAGTCGGAGCACCCACAGGAAGGGAGGGTGCTGTTCCCTGGATAGCTCCTTCGGGGGCTGACCAGGGCTGCCAGCTACCTAGGCTGGCTCTCTCCAGGAGGAGGGTACTGTCGGATTCTGAGGGGTCGAGAGGTATGGGGTCCATGCAGCGGCCTTTTTCCAGAACCCACCCGGGCTCTGGGAGAAACCGTAGCGCAGATCTCCGTCTTTCCCTTTCGGTTTCCTCGAGAGGGCCCCATTCTTTGGAGGTAGGGGACCGTCCTTCTGCATCTACACGGCCCTGATCACCACACAGCGCGGATTCTTCAGGGCGCAGCCTAGGCAGTTCCAGTTTGGTTGATCAGCTGTCGGCTGTGGAGTTTTCCGGAACTCCTCCATTCCCTAGGGCTCCTGGTGCGTTCCCTAGCCCAGTTGGAGGTCAGCCGATTTCTTTTGTCGTCTCTGCCCCCACTCCTCTGCCACATTCTCCTGCACTCCCGGGTATTCTTGGTCCTAGTGGTCCTCTCTCCTGGGAGCAGTTCAGAGTGGTGGCTGCTGAATTTCCTGCTTACATCAGGGCTATGGACAGACAGGTTTTTCAACCTCCCCCTGAGCAGTCAGCTACTGAACTTCTGAGGTCCTCTAACTCCTCATCCCCCTCCTCTGGGGGAGAGGAGCAGTCTGTCCACATCTCTCCAGCTGCTGATCTCGCCGGGTATCAGTGATTCCTCATGAAGATGTTGGAGGACCTGTGCATCACCCCGCCCACTCAACACAATCCGGAGCACTCGACACACGCATTTCTGGGCGATTTCAGTGCAGACACACTTGTGGTGCCCCCCCGGTCTGCTCCCTTCTGGGAGGCATCATTGCGCTCCTGGCAGAGACCCTTTTCCGGAGTCCCAGCCCCAAGGGATCTCTGCCAGCAGTATTGTGCCCCCCCCCCCCACGAGTCTCCAGGTTCCATGCCTCATCCCCAGTCAGGATTGACGCAACTGGACACTCCTGATGGGCTTCGGGCCCCTGACCGTGACCAGCCCCCAGATCAAGATTCCATGGATTTTGACTTCTGGGGGAGGAGGACGTTCTACTCGGCATGGTTGCTGATCTCTATCGCAGCACATCAGGCCCATTATGCCACCTATGACAGGTTCCTGTGGTCCAGGCTAGGTCAGCTCCTAGCCTCGATGCCTGACATGGAGGAAACCAGACAAGCCATTGCACTCTATGCACGTGGTCTGGAGCTAGCAAGGCACCAAGCAAGGGCATCGTATGACGCCAATGAGGTAGCTACCAGGGTCGTAGGGACAGCGATCTGCACTAGGCAGACGGCATGGCTGCGCGTCTCCCAGTTGTCACCCTCGGCCCGGCATAGGGTGATTAACTCCGCTCACCAGAAAATCTACCTTTTCTCCTGTAGGGTGAGATGGCGTCTGTCGGGGCAACTTCCTACTCTCTCCAAGGGGTCCCAGTCTCACTCTCCCCACTCTCGGGCCTCTCCAGACCCGTGAAGGTTCTCCCTCTTAGTGTGTCACCCACTGAGAGCTAAGGGACTCAGCCCCTTAGTGTTAAAAGCCCCCTTTGAGGGGGCTCGGCACTCACTCAAAGGTGATGAATGGTGAAGATTGACACAGATAAGATATGGAAATTATGTACCTACCGTAATTCTGATCTTTCTGTGTATCTTCACCATTCATCACAATCCCACCCTCCATCCCCCTGGGGCCTCAGTCTCTGGGTTCCCCCTCACTCTGTGCCCCCCCCCTTTTTCTGTTAGTCAACAGTGGGGTGACTTGGGGCACATGGGGGATGATTCTATCTAGGGGCAGAGTGGTCAGGATGGTGGGCACTTCTCCTTCAGTGCTTAGGCTCCACCCCTGTGGGGTGGGGGTTGGCAGTTGCCCTCCTTTCTTTCCTTCTCCCCGTCATTCCTTCGATTTCCTTGTCCTTTGGACATAGCCTCAATTAATTTAAGAAACTAGGTTTCTTACACCAAAATTTCCTTTTTGAGATGGGGGGAAAATATCCCTGTATCCTGTCTTTCTTCCAAAATAGCCAATTCTGCTTTTGTTGGAGTTATTGCCAGTGATTCTGTGCCTTGAATTCTGGCAGTTAGCCTTTTGGCTATTCCTTCGCAGTTCCTATACAATCTGGAGACAGGTCATGGTTCCTGGGTATGTGTTGTCCTGTCTCCTCCTCCTCCCCCCACACACACTCTTATCCTTAGTTCTAGAAATCCATAACCCTCCCTCCTCCTTTTCTACTTCCAGAGATTGGGGTCCCTACCCAATCCCCTTAGTCTTCAAACTTCTCCTGTCCTCTCAGTCGTTTATTTCTCCTTTTAGTTTATATCTTTTCCTTTGTCTGTCGCTTGACTTCCTTGTCCCACCCTCCCAACCCTTTTCTAACCTCTCGGTGACTGAGAACTGGCGGAGGGCGGAGTCGACAACACCTAACGACCAACCCGCGAGCGCCATGCAGTGCGTCGACTCCGCCATCTCAAAAAAAAAAGCTCCTGTGGGCTCATGACCTCCAGCCAAGTACCCAAAGGTGATGAATGGTGAAGATAGACAGAAAGATCAGAATTACGGTAGGTACATAATTTCCATTTTTTTCCCTCCCTCCTTTCCCCAGGTAGCTGCTTCTCCATCTCAGATACATCTGTCTCCCAGAGGAATCTCCTCGGTTCTCCAATTGTACCTACTTGCCAGGGTCTGCAGGAGAACTGGGGATGGGTTGGGGGACTGCCCCTTATATACCATATGTGACAGCGGAGGCAGGCCAACATAAGGGGCAGTCGCCCTCTGGATACTGCTAGCTAGAAGTTTCCCTTGGTGGCCTGGCGGTTTAGTCTTAAAGGTGTTACCTGCTGCAAGAGCTCCTGTCGAAGATCTACTATTATGGTAAATTGTTACGTAACTGTACTTTTCACTGCCCACCCAGCAACACTGCTGCCTTATGTCAACAGGATATCATCCCTTTTTTTTTTTATACAGATTTTGACTTTCCAATGAAAGCATGTTAATTGAATGCTTTTGCATTATTGGAAAACTGTCCTTTTCTTTACTTCAGGTGCACATAAACTGTTGAATTTAGGACTTCCGGTGACGCAACAAGCCTAATGGCAGCCTAATTATTCTGCTTGTGAGCCTCGGATCATTAGTAACATAGAATCGAAAGCCATCTGAGCCTACACTGACTACATTGGCCATACACTAGTGAATGCTGTGCTCAACAACAATGGGGCAGACAAAAAAGATAGATTTTACCTCGAGCTCCAGTCAGAATGTAGTGCAGAGAGAAAAGCGGCCTGCCAGTCCTTCTCCGTCACGATCCTCCATGATAACGGCCTCCGGAGAAGATGAGTCCGACTCAGATACATCTTCTTTTACTAAGGCTGACGGCAAACGGGTGTTGAGTATTCTGCATCGCATTGACTCCAAAATCTCATGTCTACAGACCGACTTCAAGAAATTGGAAAATCGAACTACAGCGGTTGAAACTCACCTCGATACTCTCCAGAACGAGCACATGGCATTTGGTCGCTCTTTAGCCTTTCTCCACCAGAGAGAGCGTGAGCTTACTCTTGAGAGCAGAAGATGCAGAGGCGAGAGCCCGACGGAACAATGTCCACATATTTAGAGTTCCTGAGGGCAGTGAGTAGGAGGATATGATAGCCTATTTAGAGTCCTGGCTGCAGCAAGAGTTCTCTCTACCTGAAAGCTTCGAATTTGGCATCAAGAGGGCCCATCGAGCAATCACTCCTAAGCCCAAACCAGGAGCACCCCCTAAATCTATAGTGGTTAAGTTCTTAAAATTTCCAACAAAGGAGAAAATCCTTCATTTGGCGTGGGGCAAAAAGGACTTAAATTTAGATGGGCAACAAGTTTTTTTTTTGACCAGGACTTTCCCCCAGGTCTGAAGGCAAAAGGAAAAAAGTGTTACAAGTAATCAAGCTGTTGAGAGAAAAAGGTTTCAAAGCTTGCCTGCGGTATCCAGCCCAGCTGTAGTTACAGGAGGAAGAAGGAGTGCGGATCTATGAAAATCTACTGCAGGCCTCTTCTGTGCTGGAGCGGCTGGGGATTGCGTTTCCTGACACAAGTGTGGAAAGAGCCGAACAAGAAATTGAAAATCTGCTCTGGGGATTGGCTCCGGGAGGTTGGTGGCCACAGAGAAGATATCGGGACTCTCTTTTGCCATTGCATGTGGATGTAGCAAGGTGGATTCTTCCCCGTCAGCCACCTCCATGAACTTGAATCTGCTTCCTGAGAGTTGTTCAACTGCTTTATGCTCATTTTGGGACAGTGTTGTACACCCCAGTTAATTTGGTGGTTAATTTGTCCACAGTCCCTATAGTGAGCGGATCTAAAGATATATGGTGCGCGTTTCAATGGGAGTCATTTATCAGGAGGACTTCCTCCCCTAGTGTGTTTTGTTGTATGTTCCCCATGGCTGCTAACTTCCTGATAATACGAGCGAAGCATTTTTAGCAGATCTATGATGTTTGTTATGACTCCTGGACTTTATATATTCGCAGTTTGTCACTGTAAATGTACCATGGCATTTCTTTTTATTTATTTATTATTTGTTTATCCCAGGGGGATAGGACTGTCTTGGTGCGCAATAATTCTATCGAAGAGTTTAGAAGATGCCTTAGAATCACCCTTACTTAATTTGATTTAGAATAAATCACATTTTATTTCTTTCTGTTTTGTGCACCAAAGGAAACTAACACGAGGATTATGTTCTGTATAACTTGGGATGGTTATAATTTTCAGACTCCTTGGATCCGGGGCTCATAGCAGGGTCTAGGGCCTGCACATCAGTTTCATTTGAAGAGAAGGTGTGCTTCTGTCGTGATCGTGGAGGGCGGAAAGACCCTTCAGTATTAGTTTGTGTGTTGTACTTCTTGTCACTCTTGAAGACCATTGTCTTCTAATCCACCTGCCATGGTAAGTGGTTAATATTGGGCAGTAGAGTTTGTCTTTCTAGGGCAAATTCATTTCCATTCTCGCCCAGGTCCTTTGGGACCACTCTCTGTGTTGTGGTTAACAGTTCTGTCTCCTGTTGAGACTGTATTTGTTAGATGTTAAATAAGTGTTCTATGTTTCCGTTAGTTTGGATATGTGTAGATGTCTATGTCTGTTTGTTACCCATGGGGAGTGAGCATTATGATGGGAGAAGGGGGGGAGAAAGAGCGCAGGAAATTACTGTAGGGTTTAACAGTGGGGTCACTTAATATTTGTACAATTAATGTAAAGAGGATTAACAATGTTTTAAAAAGGGCCAGGATTTTGAAAGAGTTGAAGGATTTAAAATGTGATCTGGCATGCCTGCAAGAAACTAAACTGTCTGAAAAAGAACATGAGAAATTAAAAAGGTCATGGGTAGGTCAGGTATTCGCAGACTCTCACCCGGGGGCTGCTGAGGCTGGGGCAGCAATTCTGGCCAGAAGGGGGCTATCTTTTACACCCCAAGGTGGTCATGAGGGAGGGTTCTGGTAGATGGGTTCTGATGTCGGGGGAGTTGCAGGGCTCCCCAATCAACATTGAATCTATTTATGCCTCGACCCCGCCTTCTGGAAAGTTTTTTAGAGAGCTGTTTCTAACGTTGGCAGATCTCCCCCCGGGCATCTTGCTTTTGCGGGAGACTGGAATCGTGTTGAGGATCCCAGTTTAGACAGAAACCCACCTGGGCCGGGGGGACGCCCCAGGCTTCTCCGAACGCTAACAACCGAAACTGGGGTGGTGCACCTGTGGAGGTGGCAAAATTCCACAGCCAAAGATTTTACATTTTACTCCCCGGCCTCCAATGCATATTCCAGACTGGACCGGATATACACCTGGCAGCCATTCTTTTAGACATGTCTGGATCTTACCGGTCTCTTTCTCAGATCATGCATTGCTTCAGGTTTGGGCAGAATGGGATCCACCGACTAGAAAAGGGCAGTGGAGACTAGATGCTGGGCTACTAGAAGAGAAAGCCCTGATCTCTGCAACCAAAGATGAAATTAGGTGGTAGCTGGAAGAGAATCTTGAATCTGACACCCAGCTGAAATTCATTTGGGATGGGCTCAAGGCAGTGCTAAGGGGCAAATTTATTAGCCTCGCAGCACACAGAAATAAAATGTATAAAGCTAACATTACAAAAGCTCTTGTGGCAATTACCTCTTTGGAGATGGAGCATAAGCTCACCTGTGATCCCCTTATATTCCACAAATTGCAAGAAGCTCTGGAAGAATACAATAAATCAGTGTTACACCGTACTCTTAATTCCTTAAGATGTACCCAGCACAAATACTATGAGGGGGGAGATTGGGCGAGAAAATTTTTAGCCCTTCGTCTCAAAAAACAAGAGATGGATAGGTTCATCCCAAAGATTAAAAGTTTGAAATCTCCTGGGGAGATTTTAAACAGGCCTTCGGATATAGCGGGTGCTTTTGTTGATTTTTACTCTCAGTTGTATACCAGAGAGAGACAAGTGGATCATGAGCAGAATGTAGATAATTTCTTATCCACGATGCATCTCCCCATGCTGTCCAGAATCCAAGCGGACAGTCTTGAAAAACCATTTAGAGAATCAGAATTAAAGTCAGTGATCAAGTCCTTGAGTTCAGGTCCCAACGGATTTATAGGGGAATTTTATAAAACATTTCAAACAGAATTAACTCCCAATTCCTCTGAAAATATGCAAGGAAGCACATGTAAAGGGGTTGATCCCAGAGACATGGAGGGAAGCCACTATCTCAGTTCTTCCAAAACCAGGGAGGGACCCCTTAGACTGTGCTAGTTATCGATCAAGTTCTTTATTAAATGTGGATGAAAAATTATTTGCAAAATTAATAGAAAGATTGAAGAGGTTGATTCCAGATTTGGTACATGGAGACCAAACGGGGTTTGTCCCTGGCCAACATATACAAGATAACATTCGATTGCTGCTGAATGTTTTTGCGGTCGGGCCCTCTCTCCCCTGTCAGAACCTCAGAGCAGTAATTGCTCTAGACGCCGAGAAGGCATTTGATCACCTTGATTGGGTATTCTTAAATAAAACACTGGCTAGATTTGGGTTTTGTTACCAAATTCTGGGATTGGATTGTCAATTTATACAGTAATCCAGGGGCTCGGGTGAGAGTAGATGGGATAGTATCTGAAAGATTTGAGATACAGCGGGGCACGAGGCAGGGGTGCCCGCTCTCTCCATTGCTGTTTGCCCTGAGTATGGAACTCTTTGCGGCTAAAATAAGGCAATCAGAGCAATGGGGGGTCTGGATCTCCCTGTATGCCGATGATATGTTATTATATTTGGATGATCCAGAACACTCAGCCCCACATACACTGGCTCTGATTCAGGAGTTTGGTTCCATCTCTGGGTTTAAGGTAAACGAAACCAAAACTGAAATGTTTCCTATTCCCAACACTGGGTTAGGTAAACTTCTGCAAGTGGGGCATTTCAAATGGATGACCGAGGGTTTCCGTTATTTAGGGGTGTGGATACCAGACAACATAAACAAATTATACCATACTAACTATCTTAAATTACTCCAGATTATACAAGCATATTAAAATAGATGGGCAGAGTTACCACTATCACTTTTAGGTCGTATTGAAACAATATGAATGAATGTATTGCCACGCCTTTTATTTTTATTCTCAGTATTGCCACTAAGGCTCCCACCTTCGTTTTGGAGGAGTTTGAAAGTAGCCACATCTAAATTTGTTTGGAATCATAAGCCACCCAGGGTTAAATGGCAGATATTACAAAGGACCAAAGGGAAAGGGGGTCTGGGTCTTCCACACTTTATCAGATATTACTGGGCAGCTCAGCTCCAAGTATTAGCTCAGTTGTGGCCTGGAGAGGACCGGCCCTTCTGGACAGTACTGGAGAGGCCGACCATCCCAAAGGTTCAGCTGGCAGATATAATCTTTGTAGATCAGGAAGCCTTCTCGAAATTTTGGTTAACCAACCCTTGGTCAACTGTATTAAAACAAGTGTGGGCCTGGATTACCAGAAATTTGGGTGTACAGCTGAGGTTGTCCCTGTGGACTCCTATTAGGGCTTGTTTGGATTTTCTCCCAAATTATATGGACCCAGGTTTCTCTAGATGGAAGAGGGTGGGTCTTTATTGTATTGGTCAGCTATATGACTTGCAAGGTTTCAAAAATTTTCAACAACTAGCAATGGAGTTTGGTCTGCCTTCACAAGACCATTTTAGATTTCTACAGATCCGACTTTTTATATCAAGTGAAAATCTAACGGTTGCTGATTTAAATAACATTCATCCCTTGACAGATTTTCTTCTCCAAGCACTCACTGAGGGAGATGGGAGGCGATTAATTACAAAGTTGGTCACCTTCCTTTTTGCTAGGGACCCTACCCTCATGGGAAATCTGGAGGTTATATGGACGGAGGAGCTGGATTGCCCTCTGGGGGAAAGTGAGTGGCATATCTGGAAGGATTCATTACTTGGCCTCGCTTCCTGTGGCGGAGTTTCATGGAAAGTAACATAAGATATTTTCGCACTTCCGGTTATTACCTCCCATTACAGTGCCTCTGCCTCCGATCTCTGTTGGAGGGGTTGTGGGGAGCGGGGCACCCATGCCCATATTTTTTGGGGCCGTCTAGGGATACGGGCATTTTGGCAGCAGATCATTTGAGCTATTGAAAAAATACTTCTGGTACAAATCCCACAGAACCCTCAGTACTGGTTGCTGGGCCTCCCTCCTCCTCAGATTGCATCTAAGGGGTATTTATATTTGTTTTTGATATTCATAGCGGCAGCTCAGAAAGCTATTACAAAACATTGGTTAAATAAAACGCCCGCAACTCTTGATTTATGGTATTCTATCTATAAACAAGTACAAGAAATGGAGAAGCTTACTGCATACCTGAGATTACAAAAGCAAAAATTTTTGGGAAGATGGCTCCTTTTTTTTCCACTTTCAGGCAGAGAGAATAAAACTGTGCTGGATATTATGGCTTTATACTCTTAACTTTGTGTATGCTATTTTTGGAGTGCTGGCCTTCCCTGGATTTATTATGAATTATGAAACTCTGGAATTTATAGAGTGAGAACTTCGGAATCTTGGCTTTCTTCACTCCCGCTTAACTCCCCTTAGAATAAAAAACTACTGTCCACCAGCAGAATTATTAAAGTAGAAATCCTATAGGTAACCTTAGAGACTGTATATTATATTTAAATATTATAGTATAATGAATACCCCCTTATATGGGGTCATCAACGAGATTAAACTATCACCAATAGTAAGGAGTACCTCTCCCCCTCAGAGGTCCTCAACTCCAGTCCACAGCCTACAGTTTTTTTCTAATCCCTCCACTGGGTCTGGGTCTCCCCTTACTTTTTCCTTCCCCTCCCCCCTTTTGTTTTTCTTCTATGCTAATGTTGTTTATTGGTTTATGTACTTTGTTCACCCTTGTACTTATTTTTCTCCTTGGTTAATTTTTAAAGTTCTATTGTGAGTACACTGTTGGTCTATTGTTTTAAAGTATATATGTATACATGTTGAGATGTTAAACGCGCAATAAAAGTTTTATTTCAAAATAAACTGTTGAATTTACCAGGTTTAGAAACACTATTTGTAACTAGTTATTGCTCTGGCCTTGGCCCGTTTAGCTTGTGTATTGCTTTTGCTCTGTTTATTATAGCACACAGTTAATGCTTCCTTATGTTTATATAGCTGAGCCACTTATGAAACATGACGACAAAGAGGTCCAAGTGGACCTGCAGGACCTGGGATGCGAAACCTGCAGAAAGAGTGAAACCAAGGTGGACCGAGGAATGAGAAATAGTCAAGGTAGGGAGCTTTGATACAGAAACTAAATAGAAAGCATGGTCATGGTGAGAGTGTGGAGGCAAGTGGGCTTTGCATGGACAGTATAATTTGATGCAAAACTGTGCTTTTTTTTTACCCCAATTATTTTACAACCAAAAATAGCAAAACCTTTATAACACATTCTTGCATCAGTTTATGGGACTGCTTCTCCCAGATCTTTCAGCATTTCTTCTCAGTTTGTATGACTTGAGTAAGGAGACATGAGAACAGTGCTCCTGTCTCTTCGTTTTAATTATTGCTTTTGCATGTGTGTGTTTCTGCTTTTTTAACTGACAGACTGATCGATACAAGCATAATAGCTGGTTTGAATTTTTTACCATAGAGAAGGCCGGTTGTAATTTTGTCGTTATAACCAGATGGTTACAATGACAAACATGCGCCAGCTTTCTCCATGGAGGAGCATGAGCCACTCTTACCTCAGAAACAAACGCTTGAGACTCACAAGTACGGTCTCCCTCATCTTCGGTACCGCCTGTCACAGACATCCACAGAGGAAAAAAAAAAAGAATAAAAACACTTTAAAACTTTTAAAAGTGTAATAAAAACATTCAAAAAATGAAACGTTCAGCATAGTCGCAAGTGTCGTGAACCCACTCCTGAGGGTCAGGTCCACTGAGCTCACAGTGCCCACCTCTAAGTGTAGTCCATGACAGGGAGGGGGACAACCAGGGATACCCTCTTCGAGTCCCTCTGTAATGCTCACTGGCTTCACAACTGAACACTTGCCACAAAGTCCCAGGGTCCCTCTTTACTCTGGATCAGGGTACAATACCAGTCTTGAGTCTTGTAGCCAAATATGAACCCTTCGTGGTTGGTACAAAGGGGGAAGATCCAGGTGTTACAACCTCTTTGGGGTAGCGTCATAACCCTGATTCTGGCTTCTCCCACAAGGCGTGCAATACCCTGGTTCAAATCCCACCAGACTCTTCCTTGAGACTTTCGTATTCCCCCTATTTTATCCAGACTTTCCCTTTTAAGACCCTTTGTTCGATTTGGTTGCTTATGATGGCCCCCTTAGCAATAACAGTTTAGTCAAAGATTAATACTGAACCTCTCACAATCGCACACAATTATAAGAAATTTATGCTCAGGTCTGTTCTCTTAAAAACAAAATGTTTTTACTAAATATTTACTAATCGTACAGTTACAACTAAAAAGGTTTAAATAGTCATTTTGGTCACAGCATTAAAAAAAAGTGGAATTGTACAATAAAAGTACTATGACAGTTATCTAAAGTTCTACCTTAGTTTGTAGTGAATTGAAGTACGTAAAGAGTAAGTGCAGTCTCTAGTTCTTAGTCTCTGTGCTGTGGCAGTTTTGCTTCTCTGTGGTCAGGAGAGTCTCCAGATGAAAAGTGTCCCATGAGCTTCTGTTTACAGGGTGTATATATATATATATATATATATATAGTCCCTGGCAGTCTGGAGAGAAAAAATAAATGACCTCTCTGGTTTGAAGCTGGGGGGCCTTCTCTCTTAGGCCAGTAGAGGTCACTCTTGCACGTTCCCCAAATCTTATTTTCTTGATGACCTTTGATGTCTGTGTCCCACTAGTAACACAATTGACACCAGTTTGTCAAGAATTCATCCAGGTCTGCCAGAAAGGATGATCTTCCTGGACTCATGTCTCCACCACTCATTCACACTAATTGGAGTATGCCAGGAAACTAGGACCTACAGACCAGAAATCTTCAGGGGCGGAACGATAGACCATGCATGCGCAGCACTCGGTGAGGGTTAACTCACGCCGTATAGGCTATCTCGGCGTCGACCCTCCAACCACCTCAGTTCCTTTTCTCCTGCTGTCGAGTGCACTTTGATGACGACGCTTGCCCGCCGAGAGTCTAGTCTTCATCTATATGACAGCAGCTATATAGCCGTTCAGTATTCGCGTAACTTACCATTTTTTAGTGTTCTTTTCTTTTTTAAAAAAAAGGAAAAGTTATTCTCAGCCTGCCATCAACAGAGTCTACCTTTGGCGGTGACGGTAGGGAGATTTCGTTTGAAAGCTCTGATGGCAGTGGGGCTGTGTCTGGTCCGCCACCCTTTCGCGGGGGTCAACCATGGACAGTGTGGTGCTCGGGGGAGGACACCATGGGACAAATGTAAATGTTCGGGACCCGGCTCCACTTGACCTTGAGCTCTTCTTCCTCCTGTTGGTAGAAGAAGAAATCGCACTCTCGAGGTTGCCCTTTAGTATGTCTGTGCTTTGATCAGCCGCTGGTTGAGGCGGTAAGCCTGAACCAACTCTGGTGGGTTCCCCTGTGGCTCCGCTCTTAATGGCTGTGATCCTCGACACCAGTTCCCATCTCTGTTCTCGATGGGATCCTGGTGAGCAGTTTCACCTCTCGACCGTTCTTTTAGAGCAGGAGGTATGGCGTCTGCCTTGTTGTCCTGGAGTCTGCCTTGTTGTCCTGGCTAGTGGTTCTGGGCTTGGGGCCGCTGGGCTACGGCTAGGTCAGCCAGGCCAGAATGTCTGTGGTGCGCTTCTCTGGTGCTAATGCTATCGATGCCGACCCCTTGGCTGCTGCACCCTCTGCTTTTTCCCTGCAGGGGCGGCGCAGTGCCTTTCCTTCTTCCCTTATTTCAGGTCTAGGTCCAGTAGCAATTCTGGCACCGTGCGATGTGCCAGCTCCGTGCGATGCCTTGTTTGGTGCCGGCGCTGTGGTTGCTGCTGCTGCCTTATGTGTCGTCGTGTGGTGCGTCGCCATCTTACGGTGCCTGCGCTGTTGGCTGCGGCGTCGATGGCACCATGTGTAGTGATGGCACTGAACTCCTCCCCGATCCAGATGGTGGCATCTCCGTGGTTCTGACCTGCCGTTTGGAGGTTATTTTGGGGTAGAAGTGGATCTGGATGAGTCTCTCCCTCTTCTGCTTTGTCGAAGACGCAGTGGATAACTCATTTTATGGGCTGGAATGCAAACCCTCTGTATAAGTGTGATGAAAGATCTTCTTTCCAGTTCCTTTTCCTCAGGGATATGGGGTCCACCATAACATTTTGGTATTCATCTGTGGACCAAAGCAGACTTCTGTGTCTTGAGTTCCTACATTTCTCAGTGCGAGTACACCCTGTGGAACACACTTAATGCAATGGTCCAGAGCCTTCCAAAATCTAATGCTCCGTTGCTAGGGACATTTAGCCCAATAATCAGCTAAAAGCTTTTATGGACACCTACATCTCTGCCTTTAGGGCAGCTGCCACTGGCAGCAGGTGGTTAACGTCTCCTTGACTGTGCTTATCTGTTCAGCTAAAGGCCACTCAGAACAATAGGGCTACCAGTTAAACCACACAACATCCTTGTGACAAGCAGTCCTGTCAAGGTAGAGGCCTAGGTGCCCTTTTCAGGAACCAACCCCTCAGCCACGAAGAGAACACAGTAGAGGGCACAGGATCCGAAAGTGCCCTGTACTAACCTCTGTGGATCCGGCTTAGACCCCACCCCAGTTGTCTGACGGGGGGGCACCTCTTGGCAGTAGGAAGGGCATCTAATTCGGTTTTACAACCAGTGGAAGTCCATTACAGAGGACCTATAGGTCATCAGGATTGTCCAAGAGGGATATTCTCTCAATTTCGCAGATTTCCCCAGACCTTCCACTGAGACGGCAGCCAGTCTGTCCACCTCTGTCATACATTCTCTGTTTCTGAGATACGGGGCCTCTGCAGGTACTGGGCAGTAAAAATCATTCCACAGCGGAACAAAGCACATATTCCTATTTCCATTGCTTCTGGTTCCAAGTTAACAGATGGCATGCACCCATTTGTCGACCTTGGAAGGTTAAATAAGTTCCTGTTCAGGGAAGAGTTCTCTAAATCTCGGCTTCCAAGTCTTCACTTCCTGGACACTTGGCTCCTAGCCAGCCCTTATGGTTAAGAGACACAGGAAGCAGTCGCCTCAACCTCTCAGTTCTCTCCAGGTTCGGGGAAGGTGTCAGTTCATCTTCCCAACAGCTTCTCTTCTTAGGAGCCCTCCTGGATACCTCCAAATCGTCAGTTTCGTTCCAGAGTACGGGAGAAATGATATCTTTAGATGGCTTGTTACAATATAGAAAACGACTCTATTCAGCCTCCTTTTTGGTTGAGCGGATGCTGGGACTCAGGTCGTCCTCCGCAGCAAGCAGTGGTTGCCGACCACGCATCCGCAATCCTCCATACGAGATGACAGAGCCTCGGACAAAATCTGTGGGGGACTCACTGCCAAGGCCTCCACACTCGGGTGTGGAGCCAGGAGGATCCTCATCTTGTCATAAATTTCTTAGAGATGAGAGTTATTTTATAAGCAAAGTCCTAGGAGGATGCCCCCGGCCACGAAATGTTCCTACTTTGGAAGGATGACAAAGCTGTGATGTATTACATCAGCAAACAGGGTGGGGTGTCTCCCTACCTTCCCTGCAGTAGGGCCGTGAGGTTGTGAGAGTGGTACCTTGAGTACGTTACGTCAGTTCAGATTTCGTGCAGTCGCTTTTGACGAATGGGGCAGTTCGGACCTGGTCCTTTTGCGTCCCCTCTCAATGCAAAACTGCCTCTATCCTGCTTCAGAAATCCAGACCCTGGTGTTTTCTGTCAGGATGTGTTCACTACAGTACTCATGATGCTTCCTGTATGTTTTCCTCCTTTTCCCTTAATTCAGAGGGTGCTGATCAAGTTGTATGCACGGGGGCAGGATGATTCTCATCGTCCCAGACTGGCTTCGGCAAATTGATTGCATTGATCTACAGTCTGTCAGAAGTTCCCCTGAGGCGATTACCTCTACAAGCGGACCCTCTGACACAGGGACTTTAGTCCATCCTAGCCTGCGCTCCCATCATCTCCAAGCTGGGCCCGGAGGAGACGGAAGTGGGTAAGCTCTAGTTTTTCCCAGACCATCGCAGATATCTTCTAAGTCGTGCATAGGTCTTCCACCAGGAAGGTTTACGTGGCTAAGTGGAAACCCTTCTCCTTCTGGTGTGCAAGTCCCATCTGGACCCTCGGTTGCCCACCAAGTGAGGTGTTGGAGTGCCTCTTGAACCTGTTGATAGCAGGTCGGCCATACTCGGCAGTGAAGGTACACCTCTGCGCATTTTCGGTCTGTCTTGAGACAGTAGACATCTTGTCATTGGTTCAATTACCATTTGTCAAGTTTTACTTTGTTAACTCCCGAAGGAAGGGGGCGCTCCCTTCACTCTCTGGATGTTAGGACGGTTCTGCGATTCTGCTTCGACAGAACGAAGTGATACACATCTGAGCAACTATTGTATCTTCAGCATGCCTCGGCTGGGTCAGCCTGTTGCCTTGAAATGCTTTCAGCTTGGTTAGTAGCACGTCTTCGACACTACTAATCCACATCACAGGCAAAGTTTGAAGGCATGTCCCTACCAGACAGCTCTCTTTCTTGGCAGGACAGTCCTTGTGGACTTCCGTCCTGAGTGAGCTCTGTCTCCGACCACCCTACTCGGGGGGGGGGGGGGTTGATTTTTAGCTTTGTACTCTCCTGTTAGTGCGAATGAGTGGTGGAGACTTGAGTCCAGGAAGATATGGAAATTGCTTACTGTCCGTAATTCTTGATCTTCTTGGACAGAGTCTCCACCACTCTTTCACATGCCCACCCACCATCCCCCAAGCTTACTCGTTCTGTTTTTGGTCTTCCCTACCGTGTTGTTCAAGCTGTGAAGACATTGTTCACTTGACCCTTCTTACAGGGGTCATCAGGCCTTCACATGCCCAGAGGTTAGGATTAGGTTTTCTTTCATTAGTTTACACTGCACCTCCTTTGTCAAAAAGGTACTGAGGCAGTTGGAGGGTCAATGCCGAGACAGCCTATACGGCACAAGCTAGCCTCATGGCACTGTGCATGTGTGGTCCTATCCCTACATCGGCCCTCCTGAAGAATTGTGGCTCTCGCGGGGTCCTAGGGCCTCCAGTGTACTCCCATTAGTGTGAATGAGTGGTGGAGACTCTGTCCAAGAAGATCAAGAATTACGGTAAGTACGTAATTTCCATTTCCTGCCCTTTTACCCCATAAGATGTAATTTACTATAACAGTTTCCTGGAACAAAGCATCCTGTCTCTGAAATGCATGGTTTATGACAGGCAATGGATTTTGGCAAAGCTCTGTTAGGGGACCTGGAAATGTAATCCGTTTACTGGCAGCAGCTGCCCCTCAGTTCAGAGGAAGGTCAAACATTTTTAAAAGAAATCTGGTCTCTCTCTCACCAGCCTGTGTGATCCTTTCATTAATACTGGCATTTTCCAGCATTTTAAATTTCACAAAAGCACATCACAAAAACATATGTAACAGAATTATATCTGCAACTATTACACAGTTGAGGCCAGTCTTGCCACAGCAAGTAGTAGTAAACGTTTAGGGTTTTTTTTTTTCCTGTGTGTAACAGACGAAGTTTCCGAACTGACACAGTTCATTCAGAAATGCAGTCTGTCTAAAAGAAAAAGTCTGCAAATGTTATACTTTAATCCTGCTTAATGAAACTGTTCTGCGTTATTCCCAGTGTTCTGGGCTTTTGTTTATTGTTGGCTGTAACAAAACTTCCATTTATGAAACACATGGAGTACTTGTCTTTCAAAACTGCTCACATTATAAAAATTGACATGGTAGTGGCGAAAAAATGGAAACCAGATATTACAAAAAATAAAGGATGGGTAGGTGGTAAAAACTCTGATTTTACACACACCCTCGGTGTGGGATGCCTTAATAAACCCCTTGAGCTTCACTCTCAGGGTTTATGTGGCACCCAACACCTCAGGGGTGTGTAAAATCCTTGTTATACCCACCTGCCCATCAATTATGCTCTATATTTTGCATGAATGTAATCTGGATTAATATCTAATTATACTTTGTTCTGTGTCAGGAGTTTCTTGTGACCTGCCCAAATACCTGAGGCTAGGCATTTCCCATGTGTGGCCTCAGCTGCCGCAGTATGTGACATGTGTCGTCTTGCAAGCACGCAGGTTTCCCCGCCTACTGCGAGCGATCAGTGCAGCCTCATTTTTCCTCCCCAAGCTAAGACCCACTGCCCAGGGCAGCACTTCTCCCAGCTCTGTACACGCTTGTGCTGGCTGTCAAGTCTGCACCCTAACCTGGTTTGCCCACTTTTAAGTGCTATCTGCTACTGCTAGGCCACCAGGCCGCCCCCTGTATAAAATGTTTAATCAAAAAATTACACACCTATTTATGAAAGACCCACCAGTTAAAAAAAATATACATCTAAAGAAGCTTCACCCATCTACCAAAATTGTGGCTGGCCCGATAACAGAGCTGCAGCGGACATTGGTTGTAGGTTTGCACTCCGACCACAAGACACTGTGGGAGGCATTCATGAGTAGGTTAGAGCATCCCACAGTTTTCCCTAACCCTCACCCCTCTTGAAAAATGCAGTCCTCAAATAAAAGGATTTTTTTTTAAGCCTTATTTTCCTAAAGCAAAATACATGTAAGCATTAATCCACGACGAATGTGGCATCTAATGGGGAGTTAATGCATGGTTGGGGCCCGAGGCCGCAGGCTGAGTGCCTACAGCGGACCAACCATGCATTAACGCCCCATTAGATGCCACCTTCGGAGTGGATTAATGCGCTTGTAACATGGTTTTCTTATAGTTGCCTGTGTTAGACGTGCAGATAATATCACGTCAATAACTGTATGCAGACACAGTTTTGTTTGTTTCGAAATTTCTCGTGCACTTTTGGAACTGAGAACAACTGTTTATTTACATCCAGATGCTGCAAAAAATAAAATGTGCATATTAACAGAGGAACGGTTGCTTAACATTCTTTTCACTATATTTTGAAAATCTGCACGGCTGCTATTTCAATCATCTGGTTGGGAGGTCTACCATGTGCTGGCGTCTTAGTGCTCCGTAGCTTACCTAGATCACTAATTTACATACTGTCTGTCTTTCCGTCCTGCCCCTTTGTCCGATTTCGCACCCGTCAATGGTTCCATTCTATTTTATTGTGCCTATTGCTTCTGGTCGAATATTTTGTATGCCTTTTATTCCGCGGTATGCTGAGCGCAACAGTAATTACCATCAGTGGTTCCGTGCACCGTGAAAGAACCGTGAATGATTGAAAGTTGCAGGCATTAGTCATTTCCTGGTCACGTACGTCTGCACATATTCTCTTGTCTGCTAACAAATTCGGCTCTTCCGCGCTGTTCTCAGCCATGGTAGCGGGTGCTGCTCTGAATAGTTTGTCTTCTATAGGTATGTGTTTTACCAACACTCCTTTTTGATGTCCTGCTTCAATGATGTACTTTTCTGTTCTTGCTGTGTGCTTTTTTTCCCCTTGGTCCTGCTTTCCCTTCCCGCTGTACTATTTCAGATGTGAGGGGCTCATGCTAAGTGTTTCTGTGCCTTACGCCTAGTCTCGGTGCTTTCTACACTTGGTGACATCTACCACATTTCTTTCTGTGTCCTCTGCCGGCATGTTTACTTGTGCTGCACCAGCTTCCACAGCTATGTCGGTGTCACTGAATACTCTGACTGTTTCGCTCGTTCCCATAGAGAACATCTACTACATGTTCTCTGTCTCCGCTTTTTGAACACTGCTCTTTTCTCCTTCATGGCTCATTTTAGTAATACACAAACAACACAGCATTTATGTACCACCTGATGCCCTTACACCAATTGTCTTTCTTACCTGCACTACTAGTATTTTTGCCATGTTACAAAGAAACATTGTTACATATAAGTAAAGTGCATTACAATCGATTCAGCATTTTATATACCCAGCCTTGTTATAGAAAAAGAAAATAAATGAGGAATATACAATGGATAGCTGTCAGATAAATGATTTATTCCCCCTTACTACAACGGGCCTCACCCCAGCAGAACATTCGTAGTGCTAGCAGACAACTCCTCGTGGTTCCCCAAAGCCGCACCGCCCAGTTCCAAAGGTCCTTTAGTTACTGAGCCCCATCCTGGGTCAGTAGCCTGCCAAATGCCCTCTCTAACTTGAATAGACTTGGCCCCTACAAAACCCACCTTAGAAACCACCTACAGTCTACGAGTTTCTGTGACTGTCACCGAACCGGCCCTCCATCCCATTTTTCCACTGACTGGACATAAGCTGTCCCACAAACTCCAGGATCCCTCTTTGTGAGCCCTGCACTGGAGTTTGCAAATGCTCCCTGGGCTCAGTGGCTGCCACAAAGTATCTCCAGATCTAAATATTAGCTGATTTAATGTATTACAGTATACTGCTTGCCTGTTTGTATTTCTGCTTCTGTATTTGATCTGAACTGTGACTAGCAAAAGTATTACCAGGATCTAAATGTCAGATGATTTAATGTATGTATAGCATAGTGCTTGCTTGTGTTTCTGCTTCTATACTTGATCTGTACCATTTCTCCTATTCTATCCACCTGTACTGACGTGGAACCTTTGAAAAAAGAGTCTTTGACGCAAAGGTATTTTCCGAATACTCAATAAATAAATAAAATCTACCCAAATGCTGTTTGACCTCCGGTAACCTCACAAGTGGCATATGCCACGAGTGAGGTGTCCGAGGTCAAACAGCACAAGTGTGGATAAATCATTTATCTGATAGCTCACCATTGTATATTTCATTTATGCAATAGGGATGCTTTCTGTCAGTGTCGGGGACATTTGCCTTTGATTGCTTATCTTTTTTTGCATATGTTTGTCAAAAAAGTGAAGAAAAAATTGCATTTTCTGCTCTTTTTTGCTAATTATAAAAAAAATCTATAAGGTATCTATAAATGAAACACCACTCATTTTATAGATAATTTTGTGCTGAACAACGTTCATGCTTACAGTACCATGCTATCTTTTCTCGGTTTAAAGTTATTCTCATTTGAATATGGGTAGTACTGCTACTGAAGCCGAACATTCTAAATGAGTTCCGGAGTGATTGTGACTTAGCTACTATATGGATAAATTTCATTTATTCAACGGCTGTGAAGATAAATGGATTTATTCAACGCCTTTTGAGTCCACACCTATTGCATAAAAGCAATTACAAAGGGAACCTTTTTTAGAAGGAGAAACATAAACTGGATCTGTTTGTATCTTCCTGGACATAGTCTTCACCACTCATTCACACCGATAGGACTACGCTGGAGGCGCTAGGACCCAGCGAGAGCCAAAAGTTTTCAGGAGGCCCAGCGCCGAGGTAGAGTCACAAGGAAGCGGCACCGCAAGCCAGGCTCGCACCATATAGACTACCTTGGCATCGACCCTACAACCACCTCAGTTCCTTTTTTCCCCCCACCATCGAGTGCGCTTCAGTGGCGACGTCGCTCGCCCACCGGGAGTCAAAACTTCATGTCTGTATGACCGCAGCTTCAGATCTTATCTGTGTCAATCTTCACCATTCATCATTATGATGGGTATCTGGCCAGAGCCAGGACCCCACGGGGGCATTTTTTTTTTTTTATTGAGGTGGAGTCAACGTAGGGGCGGTGCTGCCCTTGAGGCCGACGTGTTACGTTGCGCTCGCGGGTTGGCCGTTATCTGCTGTTGACTCCGACTTAGCTCCAGTTCTTCTTCTCCTGCCGTCGAGTAAGGGCCTCGTGGAAAGTCTTGAAGATTCTACTGCGCAGTGCAGCCTACTTCGTTGTTAATGTTGTCGTTGATATTGTCATTGGTTTGCTCTCAGTTCTGTTTGGCGCCACTCTGGAGATCTTCCGGTAAGATCCACCCATATTTCTTAGAAATGCTGAGTACTTGTTTTGTTTAATTTTCCGTCCGGTCATGTCCCAGGGACAAGAAAAAGAATTAGAAAGTGGTGTCCCTGCGGCTGGGCCAGCATTACCGGTGTCTCTTGCCTCTGACTTTTGGAGGGCAGGCTTGCAGTCAGCAGGCCAAGGTAAGAACTCTCTGCCCTTCCTCCGGGTCCCCTCCTGGTCATATACAGCCCACAGAGGAGGGGGCCTCCGCCATTCTTAGCCTTGCCACAGTAGGGGTCCCTCTCATGGTGCAGGGGGCCCACTCTGGCCCTCTCCGGGGTCCTGGTGGGAGGCACCGTTCTGGCATTCGCTTCCATGGAGGCAAAGGCCCCCCGGTGTCGAGCTCTAGGACCTGTGGGGCCGGCACCGGCCGCAGGGTCATCCCTTGGCGCCGCTTCTGACTCTGGTGGTGCCGGGGATGGGAGCGGCGCCATGGGTGGCGCAGGACTTTGTCTTGGTGACACCCCTGGCTCTGGCATCGTTCACGGCACCGGGGAGGGGTCAGCTCCGGTACCATTCGTGGCACCGGGGAAGGGGGCGGCGCCGCTGGCTGGTGCCGCCTTCAACTCTGGTGCCATTTGTGGCGCGGGGGGGGGCAGTGCCGCGGGCGGTGCTGCCTGCATCTCCTATGCCATTCACGGCGCCAGGGAGGGGGTCATCAGTTGCGGTGCCACTCGCGGCACCAGTGCTGGAGTTGGCGTGGCCCGGGACTGGGAAGGACCGTGGGGTGGTCTGGGTTCGGGCCTCTCAGTCCTCCTCGAGGGGAGGACTCTGGGTTGGGCCCGGACTGGCTCCCAGATTCCTCTGGATCCTCCAGTCCTTCTGAGTCCAGCGCCACGACCCCCACTCAACCTTCTTCGGTTGGCCAGGCAGATTCTGTTGCTTCTGGGGTCAGTGGGACTGACCAGCCTGTGGCTGCCCAGGTGGTAGCTGTGGCGCAACCAGGGACCACGGATCTGTCTGTCCCTTCACGTGGGGTACCTCCTTCTTCCGTGACCCTGGCAAGTCCAAATTTGGGACAGACCGGAGCGTCCCAGGAAGGGGAGGGTGCTGTACCTTTTGGCTGTCTCCCAGGGGTCAGCTGGAGGTTGTCAGTGGCCTTGGCTGGTGGTTATTAGGACGAGGGTCCTCTCAGAGTCAGAGAGGTTGAGTGGCCAGAGCTCAGCACAGCGGCCTCTCCCGAAGACCTGCCCGGGTCCTGAGGGGACTCACAGTACAGATCCTCGCTCCTCCCCTGGAGACTCTTGATAGGGACTTCTGTTTTTGAGATCAGGGACCATCCTTCTGGACTCGCATGGACCCAGTCACCTCACGAGGGGATTTCTTCTGGGCACAACGTGACCATTCCGGTCCGGTTCAGTGGCCAGTGTCTGCTGGGACCACCCGGGCTCCTTCTCTCTTGAGGTCTCTCATCAGATCCCCCTGCTCAGGTAGAGGCAGTGCCCTTCCTCGGAGGAGCCTGGCCCCGTTGCCTCTGCCAACCCTTTCGTCTTTCCTGGGATCTCTGGCCCTATGGGGCCTTTCACCCAGGAACACATTCTCTTTAGCACGGCTTCTGCTCTGCATTGCAGCTCATCAGGTCCACCATGCTGTCTATATCAGGCACTTGTGGTCGTGGCTAGGTCAGGTCCTAGCTTTTTTGCCTGATGCGGAGGTAACCAGACAAGCCATGACCCTCTCCGCGCAAGTCGTGGAGCTAGCAAGGCACCTGGTAAGGGCATCTTTAGATGCCAGTGAGGTGACCTCCAGGCTACTGGGGACAGCGATCTGCATTAGGCGGTCAGCATGGCTTCATCCATCCCGGTTGTCACCCCTGGCCCGGCATCTGATGACCTCCTCCGCCTTCTGGAGAACCCGCCTTTTCTCTCATAGGATGAGACTGGATTTACAGGGACGCCCTCCCTCTCCTACGGAGAGATCCCAGTCTCATCCAGACCACTCACAGGCCTAGCCAGGCCTACAAGGGTTCTCCGCTCTAGTGTTCCCCCACTGGAGGATAAAGGGACTCAGTCCCTTAGGGAGGTGCTTGGCCCCCTTCGGGGGGGGCTCGGTACTCACCCATCATAGTGATGAATTTTGAAGATTGACACAGATAAGATACAAAAATTACATACCTACTGTAGTGCTTGACCTTTCTGTGTATCTTCACCATTCATCACTAAATCCCACCCTCCTTCCCCTTAGGGCCTCTGTCTCTGGATGGTCCTCCTCCCTCTGTGTGTCTCTTATTACGCTTCAGCACCTTTCCTCTCCCTTGTGGTTAGGAGGAGGAGAACCTTGGAGACAGACGGGGAGGAGTTTTGGCTCAGGGTCTCAGGTTCTTTCTCTCTCCCCTTTCCCTGCCTCTTTCAGTTCGGGGATGGGGTTCCGAGATGGGGAGAGAGATGGGGGACCCTTGAGTACCCCTTCAGCAATCCTCTTATTATTGTTTATGCCCCTTAGAGCATCTCCTCGTTTCCCTTGAAGGTTTTGTCTCCTTATACCTTAATTTTGTCCCCTTTGGAGACATTATACTTAATTTGGCAGGAGGGGTGGACGCCGTCCAACCTGTTTGGCCTGATTCGACCTCGAGTCATGTTTTTCTCTTAACTCTAGTTCCCTTTGGGACTACCCTGGCTACGCAAGGGGGCTCCCCTGTGTTTCTCTTCTGCACTCTGCAGCATGGGGTTTCTGAAATCAGTAATACCCTCTCGACATCCAGGCATCCGGGTTGAACGAGGACAGTGTCCTCCCCTCCTTCCACCTTCATTCCTGTCTTTTTTTTTTTTTCCTCCCTTTCCATCCTTTCCTTCTTTGCACAGAGGTTGGGGCCCCTTCCTATCCCAATCCCTTGGGCTACTCTCTCTCTGTCTTGCTATCCTCTGTCGTTTATTTCTCCTTTCAGTCTTCATATCCTTTCCTTTTCTCTATCCTTTGGGCTTCCTTTCCCCACCTCCACACCTTCCTATCCTTCTCGCTGGCATTCTGAACTGGGGCTAAGGCAGAGTCAAAAGCAGATAACAGCCAACCTGTGAGCGCGACGTAACATGTTGGCCTTGAGGGTGACTCCGTCTCAAAAAAAAAAAAAGGCTCCTGCAGGGTGCTGGCTCCAGCCAAATACCCATCAAATTACCGGCCTATTGCCATTCTGTCGGCTGCCTCCAAACTCCTAGAGAAAGTTGTGGCCTCTCAGTTAACCAAGCACCAGCAGGTATACAACCTTCTCTCCCCGGCCCAACACGGGTTTAGGAAGGGGCACAGTATGGCCACCGCCCTCGCTGTAGTCACCTCGCATATCAGGACAGCTACTGACCAGGGCAACTTTACAGGCACAATCTTTGTGGACCTCTCCAAGGCCTTTGACAGGGTTGACCACTCCTTCCTCAGCTCCACCCTTCTCTCCCTCGGACTCTCTAACCCTGCCCATGCCTGGTTCCTCAATTACCTTACTGGTAGGAAGCAATACACAAACTGTAACCAGACCCATTCTCATCTGTCCACTGTGGGGTCCCCCAAGGGTCTGTCCTCGGTCCGACGCTTTTCTCCCTCTTCGTCAACGAACTGCCGTCCGTCCCCACCCATGGGCTAGCCACCTTGTACGCTGACGACCTTGTCATCCTACAGAGTGCTCGCGACATTGGCTCCATCAATTCCTTACTAAACGCCGACTTCAAGCGGATCCAGTCCTGGCTGGCTGAACACAAGCTCACCACCAACCTTAAGAAAACCAGGCCATGCTTTTCGGTTCCCCAGAGCAGAACTATATCCTGCCCTGCCCCCCTTATAATCCTTAGAGACGATGCTTTCCTTCTAGTCAGTTCCCATAGTCAAGTATCTCGGCGTCACTCTGGACCCCCAGCTGGACCTCTCCCTACACATCCGAAACATCTGCAAGGCCACAAATGCTAAACTTGGACTCGCCTACAGAGCCAAAACCTGCCTCACCCCTGCTGCCCGGATGGCCCTGGCTAGGGGTGTTCTCCTCCCCTCCCTCTGCTACGGACTGGTGACTTTGCCTCTGCACCAAAATCCATCCTCTTGAAATGGGACACGGCCTACAACAGCATCTGCCGGTTCGCGCTTTCTGCTCCTCCTCTCACACACAGGTGCGACCTCTACGCCCGCCTCGAGTGGCTCCCTCCAGAGAAGCACCGCACCTTCGTAGTAGGTAACTCACAGACAACATCATCAGATCTGCCACCCTGCTGCTGCCCTTGCCCTTCCCTCAACCCTGACCCCCCATACCATCTTAGATCAGGGCAGCACTCAACCGCCCAGTCCCTAGGACACACACCCCTTATGGGATCGGGCTTTTATCCACTATGCCCCAAACTGTGGAACTCATTCCCATCCCTAGCACGGTCTACCCCCTCCCATACTGGATTTAAAACCTCCCTCTGGAACTTCCTGAAGGGTCCCTCCGCTTGCCCCTGCGCCTCGTAGCCTTGCCCCACTCTGTGCTGACTTGGGGGGGGCCTCTGTGCCCTCCAGGCCCATCGCACTTACTCCCACGATAACCTGGTCAATGCTTCAACAAACTGGATCACTCTTCTGGTACCGCCTGCCCTCCCTTTGTACGCAAACTTGACTCACTCACTGCCTATGTATGCCCTAGCTATTATCTCTCCCGTGTCATCTTTAACCACCCCCGGGCCCATGTGTTTTTAACTGATTGTCACCATGCTGTGTATCCTGATATATTTCACTGTATGCAAAAGTTTTATTAGTCACCTCACTGTATGTAAAATTGTATTGTCACTGTACCTGGAAAACTCGAGTCTGTAACACTCCCGGGTCGCACCCGAAAATAGAATGTCAGCACTCTATGTATCCTGATATTTCGCTATATGCAAATGTTGTGTTAGTCACTTCACTGTATGTAAAAATTATATTGTCACTGTGCCTGTAAAAACTCTAGTCTGTAACTCTCCCGGGTCGCACCTGAAAATAGGCACTTGGATGTCTAGTGTGACTTACCCAGTAAACAAAAGCAAATAAATAATAAATAAATAGTGATGAATGGTGAAGATATACAGAAAGATCAAGAATTACGGTAGATGCGTAATTTTCAATTTTATTGGTTTTATTATTTTCCAGAGGAAATAAGTACCAATTCAATTTCTTAAATTTTATTATTTCGTCAGTAGACTTCAGCCCTTCATTGACGGAGTCGACCATTAGTGGGGCAGATGACGGTAGGGAGACTTCGCATGAACGCTGTTCAGTCAGCCGGGCTAGGTCTGGTCTGCTGCCCTCTACGGAGCGAGGGTCTGACTACAGACTGTTCAGAGGGGTGGTCTCTCCGAAAGCACAAAAAGAAGCGGTCCCATTCTCGGCACCGCTTGAGCTCTTCTTCGGCCTCCTGGTCGAAAAAGAAGCGACACAGCTCGAGGTTGCCCTCTGGTACGTCTGCACGTAGATCGTCCGTTGCTGGGGGCAGGGACCAGTCTCCACCTCTTCTGGAGTCCCCTCTGGTTTCTGCCCCTGGTGATCTGCATCCTCAACTCCGGAGTCCCTCCCTGCCCATTGGGGGTCCTCCGGTGAGCAGTTTCACCATTGGGCTGCTCTTATGGAGCAGTGGGTGTGACGGTCGTCACTGCTGCCTGAGTCGGCTAGTCCGTCACCAGGGCCTTTGGGCCTCTCAGTTTCGGACCTGCAAGCCGGGCGGTTGAGACTTCCGAGTCTCGCGGCGCCCTCTCCAGTGCCGTCAACTTTGCTCCCTGGTGTCTATCCCCCTCACATGGCTGCGGCGCAGGGGTCCACACCGGTGCCTTTATCTTCTGCTGAATTTCTTCATTTTTCTTCCTCTAATTGGAATTTACAGACTTCTGCCTCATGCCAGCCTCCCCAGAGCTGCACTCGGTGCCGGCTGGATTCAGTGCTGTGTCGGCACTGCGCTCGGTGCTGCAGTCCTTGCCGGCACCACGCTCAGTGCCGCTTCCTATGCCAGAGCCGCCTGTGTTCTCGGCACCGAGGGCTCTGGCGGTGCCGCACGGGTGTCAGAGGTTTTCGACGCAGATTCTTTCCGCTCCTCTTCTTTCCCCTTCTTTTCATCCCTTTCGTATGTATACAGTCCCTTCTGGACTGGCAGGGGTGACATTGAGCCTGTTCCTGATCTTCGATAGGGAGATGACTTTGGTGATGATTCCACCTTAGGGACAGGGAACAAACCTTCTACAGAGCCTTTGGTCAAGGACCTTTCCTTTAAGTCTCTGCTCAGGAATTTAAATTCCTCTCTCCCTCTCTGTCTCTCTCTCCCCCCCCCCACCTCGGATATTGATCCTGAGAAGCTGCTGCATTTTCCAGAGATCCCTATGGATTTAACCCCTCCGATGCAGCCCTCTTTCGATAGACTATCCCAGATGGTGCTGGATAACCAGACTCTTATTCCCTCTGAGGCTAAGTCCATAAATAGGTAATATGCCCCTCCCAAGGATCATCCCATTCTGGCGCCTCAAGCTTTTGCTTATGCCATTGTGGTTCTGGCAGAGAATGACAAGCTGTTCTTCCACAGGAAGCTATAGCACATCCAGTAAACAAAGAATCTCGCAAGAGCGACATCTTCGGTAAGCGAGTCTTTGTTGCTTCAACTTTGGGCACGTGCATTGCTAGCTATCAGGGTTATTTTGCTCAGTATGAGTATTCACTCTGCCATTCGCTCAAAACTACGGTAGAAGCTCTTCCCGATTTTGAGGTTAACGCAGAGTTCCTACAGACCATTACCAGAGGCATTGAGTCCAGTAATCAACAGCTTAAAACTTTCGACACTGCCTCCAGAGCGGCAGCCACTCTTGGTTGTGTACCTCGGGCTTTACTAATGATGCCCAGCAAAAAGTTATGGCCTTACCTTTCAACGGTATATGTATCTGTTTGGGCCTCAGGTAGAGCAGGTGCTGGAGGCCACTCAGAAAACTAGGTCGGCCATCAAGACGTCTAGACCCCTTCCATGAGCCCCTCAAAGGCGGGGAACAAGCGTCGTTTCATAAGTCAGTCCTTTAAGTGGTAAGGGCGAGGGAGGCTTTAACAGAAACCAAACTCTTCAGCCACAAAAGAAAGCGCAGCAGAAAGCACAGGGCCGAAAAGCGCTCAGTGCCACCCTTTGAGATTCTGGCCCAGGTCCCACCTCAGCTGTCTGAGGGGGGACTCTTCCTCAGCAGTAGGAGGGCATCTGACTCAGTCTTACGACAGGTGGAAGTCGATAACATTAGACAAATGGGTCCTCAGGATAATCCGAGAGGGGTACTCTCTGTCGGAAACGCCTCTGGATCATTAACCCAAGTGACAGTCCAGGCTGTCTGCCACTCAGTCAGACCTTCTTGCATCCGAGATTCAAGGCCTTCTGAACAACAGGGCAGTAGAGGTAGTTCCACTGGACCAGCGGAATACAGGTTTCTACTCCCATTACTTTCTATTTCCAAAGAAGACAGGCGGTATGCACCCTATTGTCCTTCTCAGAAAGTTAAACAAGTTTCTTTTCAAGGAGAAATTCAAGCTGATATCTCTCTGTTCCCTTCTACTTCTGATTCATCAACACAATTGGCTAGCCTCCCTGGACATGCAGGACGCCTACCACCACATTCTCATACACCCAAAGCACCACAAGTACCTAAGATTCGTGGCATTGTGTCAGCACTACCAATTCAGAGTCCTGCCCTTTGTACTATCCTCGGCGCCTCGAGTTTTTACAAAGTGCTGTGCAGTTCTCGTGGCACAGCTGAGGAAAATCGGAATCCAAGTGTTCCCATATCTGGATGACTGGCTCCTCGGGAGCCCCTCCAGACAAGAGACTCTAGAGGCCGTGGCTACGACCTCAAACTTTCTCACGTCCATGGGAGTTCTGCTAAACTTGAAAAAGTTGCTGTTACAGCCCTCCCAGAGGCTCCTCTTCATAGAAACCCTTCTGGACAACTCCTGCACAAAAGTCTTCCTTCCGGAGGACAGGAGGAGTGATATTCTCCAGATGGCCTGCTTCATCAGAGAAAGCAGCTCAGTCCAAACTCTCTCTCGGTGCAGCGGATGCTGGATCTCATGGCATCCTCAGTGTTCACTGTGCCTCTGGCTCATCTTCACATGAGAACTTCTCAGTGGATGCTCAGCACTCAGTGGTCGCCAACCACACATCCTTAGTCCTTTCACATCAAGGTGACAGAACCGCTGAGGCAGTCACTTGCCTGTTGGTCTCAGGAGGACAACTTTCAGGAGGGTTATCCCTTTGCCCCCGGATCCTCAGGTCTCCATCACCACGGATGCGCCCCTGCTGGGATGGGTAGCTCACTGCCAGGATCTCCACACCCAGGGCAAATGGAGTCAGGACGAGTCCCAACTTCACATAAATGTTCTAGAAATGAGAGCTGTCCTTTACGCAGTCCGGACCTTGAAGGACATTCTCTGTCACAAGACCATTCTCATTCAAACGGACAACAAGGCAGTGATGTACTACATCAACAAGCAGGGCTGGGCACACTCTTACGCCTTTTGCAGGGAAGTGATGAGAGTGTGGGAATGGTGCCTAGAGCACAAAGCTCTAATTCAAGCGGTCTGCCTGCCAGGAGTACAGAACGACCTGGTGGACCGTCTCAGCAGAACGGAGACAGATTCCCACGAGTGGTCTCTCAACGCAGCCATCATGCAGTCATGGGGAACTCTGGACCTGGACCTTTTTGCGTCCCCACTCAACGCAAAACTGCCTCTCTTCTGCTCCAGAAATCCAGGACTTGGTGTTTTTTGTCAGGATGTACTCAGACTGCGGTGGACAAAACACTTTCAGTACGCATTTCCTCCTCTTCCCTTAGTTCAGAGAGTGCTGCTCAAAGGAACGGGGAGGGGCAGAATGATTCTCATCGCCCCATTCTGGCCTCATCAGATCTGGTTTCCATTGATCAACAGATTATCAGATACCTCCCCGGAACCGCTTCCACTTCAGACGAACCTACTGACCCAGGGCCCTGTAGTCCATCCCAACCTGAGATCCCTTCACCTCCACACTTGACTCCTGAAGAGATAGGGGGGAACAGGTTTAACGTTTCATGTAGAGTTTTTGATATTGTTTTAGCTGCACACAAGCCAGCTACTCGAAAGACTTACACGGCTAAGTGGAAGCGTTTTTCTATCTGGTGTGCGAAATCCTCCTGGAACCCATTTTTCTGCCCACCAACAAAGTCCTAGAGTATCTTCTAGACCTCTCTAACACAGGTCTACAATACTCCACTGCCAAAGTTCACCTTTGCGCAATCTCTGCGTACCATGAGCCTGTACTTTCCATGTCTTTGGCTCAGTTACCCGTGGTTAAGAGGTTTCTTAAGGGCATTTTGCATACCAGACCGCCAGTTAGATGTCCGGTAGCAGCCTGGGACATTAACCGTGTGCTAGACATGCTCACCCATAAATCTTTCGAGCCTCTAGCTACTTGTGACTTGAAATTTCTGACTTGGAAGATGGCCTTCCTGGTGATTATCACTACGCCCACAGGGTATCGGAATGCATGCTTTGGTCACAGAACCCCCATATACTGTATTTCACAAAGACAAGGTAGATCTTCCCTTGTCAATCTTCACCATTCATTACTTCCTGGGTGTAAGCGGACGCCCACCAAATCCATGAAACTTTTTTTAAACTTTGGCTACTTGTATCGCCCTCGAGTAGCGTCATGCGAGGCGGCCGTTAGTAGCGACCGACTCCTCCTCCAACTCAGTTCTGTTTCTCCCGCCGTCGAGGCAGCACCTGTTCGCGTGTAGCGTCGTTTAAGTGCGTAGTGTACCGACTCCTGTTTTTTCATCACACTCGACGCCGATCCAGTAAGACTGTTCCTTTTTCTATCTATGGCGCGTGTGTGTTTCCTACTGTGTTTTAGCCTTGTTAATTTGGCGTTATGTCCGGTTGGAGCTAGCGCTTTTCCAAGGCGGGCGCTGTCATGCGGTGCTCCTGTGGCGGCATTTCTCCGTCTCGGACCGGCATGACGTTTGCCTCGTTGCCTGGGACCCAACCATGATATGGATTAGTGCGGCGCCTGTTTCTCGATGGACGCGCGTCCCTCGAAATCAGCGTTTAAGCTCTGCAAGGCCCGCCGACCTTGAGGGGCGGCGTCGCTCTCGGGATTCTCGGGCAGGTGTTGAGCCCTTCCTGGGTCCCCTCCGGGCCTACTCACGGTCTGGGGGGAGTCTCTCGTCTTTTCTTGCCGAGGAGGCCCCTTCTGCGGTGTTGGGGGCGTCGTAGTCCCTCCCGGGGCAGACGCTGAACACCGCCTCGGCAGTCACCTCTTGAGTGCAGGCTCCCCCGTGTCGAGGCCCTCGGTTTTGGGCCTGGCTGGGTGGACCCTCGGCGCCCGTTGGCGTCGCCGCTTTGGATCGGCGCCCGGTGCGTTGGCGGTGCCTTTGAGCCTCGGCGCCCGATGGACCTGGCGGCGCCGTCGGCAGTGCCGCCTTGCCTACCGGCGCCCGGGCGCCGTGGAACCTAGTCCATCCTCCAAGCGGTGCCGGGCCTGCAGCGTGGGGATTTGGAGTTGAGCCTGGCTGCTACCGGCGTGGGGGCGGTGCCACCCTGGTACCGGGGCGTTGGCGGCACTGTGGCCTCAGGGACCCCTGGGGTGGCCAGCATCGAGGTCAGCTGGTCTCGTCCTCCTCGGAGGCGATGACTGGAGCGTGGACCCATCCTGGCACCCCCACTCTTCGGGGTCTGGGTCCCCTGTGGCTAGAGGTACCAGGCGGCGCAGCGGGCCCCTCCCTCTGTCCCCCCTTCCATCTTCTCCTGAGGGTTCCCCGGCTGGGGGTGGCCGGGAGCCCCGGGGGGCAGGCGTGGGGGTGGCGGAGGGGCTCCCTCTCTGGAGGCGGTGACAGCTACCCCCAGGGTGCTGTTGCCCCTCTAGGGACAGGGGGACTCTGTGGTCGATGAGGAGGGCCCTCTCGGAGTCCGAGGGGTTGAGGGGCAGGGGGTCTGCCACTCGGTCTTCTTTGGCCACCTCAGGGGGGGTGGCCAGGAGCCATAGTGCAGAACCTCGCCCCTCCCTCCAGGGCTCTAGGGTGCCCTCCGGCGGCGTTTGTGCGGACTGCCCTTCTGGATCCATGCAGTCCCGGCGTCGTCACAGGGGAGGTTCTCCCCAGGGCTCTTCCAGGCTCCGCTTCCCCAGAGTTCCGTTCTGCGGCCTGGTCTGATATCCGGGATCCCTCCTACTGGGCTCCTTTCCCGGATTCAGAGCCCTCGCGAAAGCAGTTGCCTCCTCGGAGGTGCCCCTCTCCCATCTCTGCCTTCACCACCCCGCTCCCAGGCCATGTTGGTCCCTCGGGTCCGTTATCCTGGGAGCAGTTCAGAGGTTCTCGTGGCCTTCCCCTCATATGTTAGATACATGCATGGCGGGTCTTTCGACTCTCCCCACCTGCCAGGGAATCCTCTGGACATTCCAGCTCCCCATCATCCTCGTCTCCCTCCTCTGAGGAGAGAACCCTGCTCATCTTTCCTCCGATGCTGATTTCACAGAATATCAGCGTTTCCTCTCGAGGATGGTGAGGATCTTGATTTCCTATGTTCGGAGACAATACCGAGCAGAGATGAGAATTCCTTGGTGAATTCAGTGCCCAGCATTTGGTGGTACCTTCCTGGCCTGTCCCCTTCCAGGAGGCGTCTATCCGGTCCTGGCAGTCCCCAGCGCTTCTTCTCCAGCCCCGGCTGACTGTCAGCGTAGGTATTGTGCCCCCTCAGAGTCTCTAGGTTCCCTTCCCGACCCGCCCTCTGGTTTGGTTTACCTAGATACTCCTTCTGGGCGTCGCTGCCTGGCGCATGACCGCCCACCGGATCCGGACTCTCTCCAGTTCGACCGTTGGGGGCGAAGAGTGTTCTCTTCTTCTCGTGCGAGTGCCTGTATTGCATCTCATCAGGCTCACCACACTGCCTACAACCGGCATTTGTGGTCGATGATGTCCCAGCTGTTGGCATCAATGCCTGACACGGAGCAAACCAGACAAGCCGTTGCCCTTTCCGCGGTAGGCCTGGAGCTGGCAAGACACCAAGCAAGGGCATCTTACGACGCCAATGAGGTGGCTTCCAGGCTTGCGGGGACAGCGATCTGCATCAGGCGGACGGCATGGCTTCGTCTTTCCAGGTTGTCACCCCTGGCCCGGCGTAGGGTGATTCGCTCCGCCTTCCGGGGGAACCGTCTTTTCTCCTCTAGAGCTGGGAGACTTTTACAGGGGCTCCCTCCGTCTCCTCGTCCTCGGGAGGCACCTCCTAGCTCTTCCCCCACTTAGGCTTTCTGAATGAGCCAGGGTCTTCTCCTTCTGTTTCTCACCAACAGAAGGCTGGGGGTCTTGTTCCCTCAGGGTATGGCCTCTTCCCTCCCGGGGGAAGAGGAGCTTGGTACTCACCCAGGAAGTAATGAATGGTGAAGATTGACAAGGGAAGATATGAAAATTACGTACCTACCGTAATTCTTGATCTTCTCTTGTATCTTCACCATTCATTACTTACACCCTCCCTCCATCCCCTCAGTGGCCTCTTCCTGTGGCTTCTCCACCTCCCGTCTCCTTCCTCTCTCTGCAAAATATATATAAAAAATAAATAAATAAAAGATAGGAAGAATTGCTCAATTTCCCCAAAAAAATCTATATCTTTGGGGGGGGGGTTCTTATTTCTCCAGAAAAATTATTTACTCTAAGATTCTTGGGCCATCTCGTGGATTTGCATTGGCGATCAAACTGCACAACTATCTCTTGCCATCCCTCGGGCGAGATACCTCTGGGGTTTTAGCCTGGCTCAGGCTATTCAGTTTTGATCCTGCAATCCCGTGCTCCAGCTGTTACGCCCTAGAATCAAAAACCCCTCCCCCTTCTCTAATTCTTGCCTTGCAGAGCGGAGGAACGGGCACGTCCTGTTTTTCTAAAAAAAAAAAAGCTGAGGGAACTCTCTTCGACTGCTATAGGCATTCTTGGTATTGAGGTCATGCTCCTAGCCTGCAAGTGATTATCTGTAAAAAAAAAAAAAAGAAGGAAGATGAGAGGGCAGACAACCATTCTCGTGAGATTTTGATGATTGTTTTTTCCTTTCAGGTGTCCTCCTGGACAGTTTTACAGGCAAGCAGTGCTGACCATAACCAGTCCCAGCCAGCCTAAGCCTCTGGCCTGCCTTGGCGAGTCCAACTGAGTCCCACTTCTATACTTATAAATGCCTGAAAGGCTTACATTTTCCATTTCTAAACCCCTGAACAGTGCTCTCATGCTGCCTGGGTTTTATTCTTCCCTCCTTGGGTGTCCTCCAGTTAAAGGCCTTCCGCGGCCAGGAGCCCGAAGTGGGTATCAAAAACAATGGCATGTTGAAGATGAGGACTATGCCCTCCTGAGTCTGTGGTTTGGTGAACCTTCTCTTCAGTTCTATCTCCGGGGATTCTTGCTTCCCTGTTAGTCGAGCCTTCAGCTATAAGCTAACTATGCTCGTTGGGCATTCTGGTCTCTTCAACATCCCATCTCTCTCTTCTCTTCTTCTTCTTCTTCTTCTTCTTTCTCATTTCCTTCCTTCTCTCTCCTCCTAGAGTCGCCCAGGTAAGGAGGCCCTGCAGTCCCTAGGTTAGGGATACTCTTATCTCCTCTGTCCTTCCTCCATCGGCTTATTCCTTTTTCAGTTCATTCTTCCTTGCTTTGCTATCCCTTGGCTATCTTGCCTCGCTATCTCTATTCTCTGCTTTCGCTTTTGCCTCTCCGGCTCACAGAACTGAGTTGGAGGAGGAGTCGGTCGCTACTAACGGCCGCCCCTCGCGCATGACGTCACTCTCGAGGGCGGTGCCGTTAGCCAAAGTTTAAAAAAAAAAAAAGCTCCCGTGACGGGTGCGCGCCTCCGGCTTACACCCAGGAAGTAATGAATGGTGAAGATACAAGAGAAGATCAAGAATTACGGTAGGTACGTAATTTTCATTTCTTAGGACTCACCCGAAGTTTCTTCCTAAGGTTGTCTCGCAAACTTCCAGAATGAGGGAAAGCATACCCTTCATTCCCTGGATGTGAAGAGAGCCTTGCAGTTCTACTTGGACAGGACTGAGGAAATCCGCAAGTGTATACAACTGTTCATCTCTTTCAGCACAGCCTGGCTGGGTCAACCTGTTGCTATCAGGTGTATTTCAGCGTGGCTAGTAGCATGCCTCCTCCAAAGGTGCTCCATGGCACAGATCAAGCTAGAAGGCAGAGTATACAGTCATTCTACCGGAGCAGTTGCGGCATCTCCGGCAGAAATCCGCAATGTGCCCATTGCGGACATCTGCAGTGCGGCCACTTGAAGCTCCGTGCATGCTTTTGTGAAGCACTAGGCCTTGGTTGTCCATGCCAGACAACATCAGTCCTTTGGCAGGGCAATCTTTAATGGACTCTTGTCCTAGGTGAAGTCCTCTATTCTCCTGCTGCCCATCTTGGGGGATTATTTTAGCCTAGTACCCTTCCCATCAGTGTGAATGAGTGGTGGAGACTTTATGTCCAGGAAGATATGGAAATTACGTACCTACCATAATTCTTGAGCTTCTTGGACGAAGTCTCCACCACTCATTCACACGCCCACCCGCCATCCCCGAAGCTCACTTCTCTGTTTGTGGTCTTCAGTCCCTCAATGGCTGGGCTGTGAATACTCTAATTTGTTGACCCTTCTTACACGGGTCATTCGGGCTGTCTTATGTCCGATATTAGGTTAGTCTTCCACTAGGTTAGTTACGCTGCACCTCCTCAGAAAAAAAGGTACTGAGGCGGTTGGAGGGTCGACGCCAAGGTAGTCTATATGGTGTGAGCCTGGCTCGCTGTGCTGCTTCTTCACGGCCCTACATCGGTGCTGTCCCTCCTGAAAAATCTTGGCTCCCACTGAGTCCTAGCGCCTCCAGCGTAGTCTCATCAGTGTGAATGAGTGGTGGAGATTTCATCCAAGAAGATCAAGAATTACGGTAGGTACCTAATTTCCATTTCTGTCATGTCGTTCTCTGAATTTTTTTTGTTAGTTCGCTTCCCTGGTATTGGAGGGTGGACTTGCTGTGTTCAACCCTCAGGGGTTAAGGAGGGTGAAAGTAAATGTTTTGGTTTCTTATATACAGTAGTAACAAGTAATGATATTATAATTTTAAGGAAAAGACTATCACCTACAGTAACTAAAATTTAATTCTTATCAGTTTTTCATTTGAGAGAAATTAAAGCTGGAGAAAGGAAAATAGCTTACCCTGGGTGATGGTGAGCCTGCAGTTTCTTTGGATTTTGTCCTGCGGTCCTCTGTTTACAATCTGATCTGCCAAGAATCAGTGTTCTCCATAAATTCCCACTAATGGGTCTGTGCGTGAGGTGCTAGGACCCCACACGTGTGTCAGAACTTTTCTGGAGGCTGGCAGAATGAGTAAGCCCTGCGCACGTCAACGCATGCGCCCAGTGATGCACAGCGGAGTTGGCCCCCAGCCACTTAAGTTCCTTTTTTTTTTGTGCTGTCAAGTGCACAGCAGCAGCCACGCCATTCTCCACGTGGAGGCCAGAACTTCACCATCTACACGATGACGCCCTTCAGTTCTGTGGTTTTAGTTTAAAATGCACTAGATGATGTTTTTGTGTCAGTTTAGTTAAACACACAAATATCTACAGATAAAGATTCAGTTTGAACACACAAATATCTACAGATATTCCAAGAATCAATCTTCACCATTGATTTCCTTCTTATGGATCTGGGGCCAGATGCACTAGGACCCTGCAGGAGCAAATATTTTGCAGGAGGGAATCGACGTCTGCTACTGGCAGCCTGTGAGCATCACATGGTGCCACACACACCAGTCTATAATCTTAGCCACCTCCTTCATGCACCTCTGTTCCATTCTTCCCATCAGGTGCACACCGTTGGAGTGACAGTACTTCAGTTCGTCAGCTGTCAGCAATACTTTATTAGCTCGTGATGCCTACTCCCTTTATGATTTTTGTTTCTGCAATGCTGAAACTACAGAAAGTAAGGAAGGGGGCCAAGAAGTCCTGGAAAGACTGGCAGCCTCCCCTTATGCATGATTGTCCCTGTGGGAGGCCCGTCGTTGCAGCAGACAGGCATTAGCGCTGTTGAGCCTGCCTTGGCTGTTCTCATGAGATGGATGGGTGCTTTGCCTGCTTCTCAGTGGTCCGCCATACCCTTGAAATCCATGCTAGGAAGTGGGGTCAGTTCATCCCCATTTTTGGAGGGCAGCATTGCACTTGTGAGGCCAAGGCACGGTCTCTGAGCCTTTCCCATACCCGAACTCAAGTCAGAATATGGTAGCACATGGAGCCAAAGTCTCAAATGAAGGTAACCTCTTTAATTCAAAGGTATAAATCCAAGGTTCACAACACAAAAAAATACTGCTGCGCTGCAGACCCCAGCGCTTCAACTCCAGACGAGTCTTCCTCATGGGGTGGGGCTCATACAGTACAGGTGCTACTTTATACTATAAGGTAATTGATCATGTGGTATAATAACTATGGTTACATATACAGATCTTTCAAAGTAGTGACACCGTGTCTTTAGAAGAAAGATAAAAGTAATGTATTAAATCACTTCCAATAATAAGAAACAATCTTAAACTGAATCTAAACTATCCTGAATTACATATTAAAGGGAGCTGCAATCTGCACTAACCCACAATTTTATAAGAAGGAAAGGGGAAACAGAAAAAAGATTAAGTTAAGAGGCAACCTCCCCCTTAGCCGGTCCTCTGGCGCTGAGGGTTGAGGTGTTGGATGGCAAACCTCGTGCCACACCGGCGACCCAGGTACAGGAACAAGCTGGGGCTGCCGAGGGTCGGCAGGGGAGAGAGAGGATTGAGTGTCCGGAGGACTGCTTTCCCCTCTCAGGGAGGGAGGAGGGAGGATTGCCGTCACACTCGTCGATCTCCCTCTGGCAGTGGCTGGAGGAGATGCGTGTCGGGAGGCATGTTGCTGACGTATGCCGTCGACGGGGGTGGGGTGGGGAAAAAGGAGCTAGCAGGCTCCATGATGGCTCTCCTGCACCTGTTCTGGCTCCTGGATATCTGGATTTTGTTCCTGGGGTGGGAGAAAGCCGGCACTCCTTGCTCGGCCCTTGTCACGGGGGGACCAGTGGGGACTACAGGGAAGTCAGGCAGGGAATGGAGAGCAGGAGCAGAGTCCGTCAAAGGGAAGGACCAGAGCCACCTGCCAGGCTCCCAAGGAGCATAAAGAAATAATGGGGGGGAAAAAGAGGCAAACACTTTTTGCCAAACAGTATGACAATTCCAAGGCAATACTAGTAAACTGTAGGATCCCCTTGTAAACGAGACTAGATCCAACACATATAAGACCAGGGATTCTGCACTTCAAGGAAGATGCACCTGAAAGAGAACGGAAGAGATTAAGTATAGTGAATGAAAAATAAGAGATGCAAAAATTAAGGCTAAAAGGAAGGAAAATTATAACAATATGTTACATTACGAAATAACATCAATCCAGCATTTTTTCTTTCCTTTTAGCCTTAATATTTGCATTTCTTTTATTTTTCGCTCACTATTCTTAATCTCTTCCATTCTCTTTCAGGTGCCTTCCTTGAAGTGCAGAATCCTGGTATTATATGTGTTGGATCTAGTCCTGCATAAGGATCCTACAGTTTAATTTGCATTGCCTTGAATTGTCATACTGTTTGGTTCACAAGGGTTCGCCACTTGCCCTCTTTTTTCTGTTTCCCTTTCCTTCTTATAAAATTGTGGGTTAGCGTAGATTGCAGCTCCCTTTAATATGTAATTCAGGATTGTTTAGATTCTTAAGTGTGTTTATTTTTATTTGAAGTGATTTAATACACTACATTTATCTTTTTTCTAAAGACATGTCTCACTACTTTGAAAGATTTGTATATGTAACCATGGTTCTAGGGACATGGATATGTTGTTCATCCACACTTATTGGCAGGTATCCTTGCCGCTTTAAATCTTGCCGGAAGGTCTTCAAGCTGGCTCCTCCCACCCACCCGGGTGGTAAAACTCTCGGCTCCGCCCCATGACGCCAGATCTTCCTTACCGCTTGGAAGCTCAGGTTCCCTCCTTAACGCTCTGCGTATAAGACTGGTTCCTAATTCTTCGGTTTTCCGAATTTAAAAGTTTTTTGCTTAAAAGACTTTGGTCTTCTATCCCTCGCGGCTGCGATGGACAAATCGACTCCCGGTTTTCGGCGGTGCCCTTGTGGGCAGAAGATGTCTCGGACGGATCCGCACTCCACGTGTGTGTACTGTTTAGGCCTCGAGCACGACCCGCAGGCTTGCGACCTGTGCTCTTCCTTCTCAGCCTACGTCCTCGAAGACCGTGCTGCCCGTTTACAACTGGGGCACCCCAAAGAAACATTTTCTTCGGTCAAGTCTAAGAGGCCGGTTGGCAGTTTCAGTGGCGGCGGGCTCGGCGAGATCGCTAGAGCAGATGATCGCCTCGAAGAGGAGGCGGCGCTGGCCGCAGATCTTCCTCGATCATGGGCATTTATTCCGCTTCTGGGTTCCTCTTACACAGCTTCCTTTAAGGAGTTTGTCTGTCCCTCTCCACTAGGGAGAGGGACCAACGTCTGCTGGACCTTCTTCTCGGTCTAAGAAGAAAGACAAGGGTAAGTCTCTTCGTCGACGCCTTGGGAGCGGGAAAGGTCCCTCTCCCGAGTTGTCGGCCATCGACTTCGCCACTGGTCTCACGGTGTCCCCGCCAGGTCAGTTGACCGAGACTCCCGCCGACGCAGTCGAGATTGTCCTTCCTGGGTTTGCTCAGACTCATCTCGAATCCACCGGGATGCAGCTTGAGCCTCAGTTCAAGCGGCGAAGTATCCTCACGGAGATATTGGACCGAGGGATCCCTCACGGAGGCCTTCCTTGTGGCTGAGGCCATTGTGGGCCTGGCCTTGGAGCTCTGGCAGCACCCTGCTTCCTGCCCTGCGCCTTCGGCCAGAATGGCCAGGAAGTATGCTGTCCTACCGGTTCCCTGTCCGTTTCTCGAACATCCTCAGCCGAGGGGTTAGTTACTACCAGCTTTCTGCCAGCCGGAACGCTAGGGACGTGGACAAACTCTCCCAAGGAGTCCAAGAAATTGGACTATGCCGGGCGGAAAGTCTATGCTGCGTCCTCCCTTGGCCTTCGCCAGGCCAGCTCGGCCGTACTGATGGCACATTTTTCTCACGCCCTGTTGGGCTCCCTGGACGAGGTGGTCCCTCATCTCCCGGCTGACCTGCAGACCACGGTTAAGCAGGTGCGGGACCAGGGCAGTGGCCAAGCAGCAACTTCAGACTGCTTTGGAAATCGGTGATTCATGCGCCAGGTCAGTAGCGGCTGCAGTGGCTATGCGCCGTCTGGCATGGCTGAGGATATCCACCTTCACAGCGGATACCCAGCACAAATTGGCGGATGTCCCCTTCTTGGGGACCGACCTCTTCGGCCCTGGAGTGGAAGGCCACCTCCAGAGTATCGAAAAGTCCAGTGCCACCTTGGACTCAGTATCATCCGCTCAGAGGGACAAGGGCCGAAGACCTCAACGCAAGCCCTTTCGTCGGCCTGCGCCCGCATGCCTGCCCAGCAGCACCAGGGCCCAGGCTCACGCTGGTGTCCTAAACCTAAGCCCGCGGCTTCCTCCTCCAGGAAGCAGGGAGGTAAAGGCCCAGGTGGTCCCTCGGCCGGTCCCTCCTCCAAGCCTGCACAGTGACGGGTTGAGGGGTGTCGGCCCCAACCTCGTCACCTCACCCCAGGTTCCCCCCGTGGGGGGACGGCTCCGGTACTTCCTTTCCACCTGGTCTGCTATTACCACAGACAGGTGGGTGTTGGAGGTGGTAGGAAAGGGCCTGCCTCTGGAGTTCGAGCAGGCCCCACCCTTCAGAGCCGTCGCACCTCGGGGGGCCTCGGGGTCCGAAGCCTCGCTGTCAGCTCGCCGAGCCGACATCGCTCTCCTCCTCGAGAAGGAGGTGATAAGAGAGGTGGCGGACCCTCCCTCAAACCCTGGGTTCGTGTCCAGGTACTTCCTGGTTCCGAAACGGACGGGGGGCTGGTGCCCCATTCTCGACCTACACGACCCGAACAAGTTCCTAAGGTCTCGAACCTTCAGGATGGTCACTCTGGCTCAGATAATCCCATCCTTGGAACACGGCGTGTGGTTCTGCTCTCTGGACCTACAGGACGCGCTCTTTCACGCGCCCTATCCGTCTGTCCCATCAAAGGTTCCCTTCGCCGAGCCGGAAGGTTCCCTTTGAGTTCCAAGCCATGCCCTTCGGCTTATCTCCAGCTCCCAGGGTCTTCACCAAATGCATGGCAGTGGTGACAGCATTCCCATGGGCACCGAGGGTCCAGGTTTACCCTTACCTGGACGATTGGTTGATTGCAGCCCCTCCAGACAGGGAGGTGGAGCGTCCAGAGATCTGGCCCTCCAGGCTTGCTCTCAGGTCGGCCTCCTCATCAACGAGGCCAAGTCGGAACTTGAGCCGGGCAGGTGATTCTTTTCATCGGGGCAGAGCTCACTCTTCGAGCCAGAGCACGGCTCCCGGCGGACAGGGCGAGTTCTTTCCTCCTTTGCCCAATCATTTCTGGTTGGGCAATTACTTCTACCGGGACTTCCTGCGCCTCCTGGGTCTCATGGTGGCCTGTACCAGCGTGGTCCGTTGGGCCTGCTGGAACATGCGCCCCCTTCAGTGGGGGCTGGCCAGCCAGTGGTCCCAACGCTGCGATCCATTGGACCAGCTAGTGACGGTGACCTAGGGGATGTGGAACGCTCTCCAGTGGTGGACCGTTCCAGTTCATCTGCAGGAGGGCATCCCGTTTGTCCGCCCCGAGCCGACGGTCTCTCTATCGACCGATGCCTCTCTGATGGGTTGGGGTGCCCATCTGGGGGAACACCGAGTGCACGGCCTCTGGTCCCCGCGGGAGTCCCGATGCCACATCAACCTGCTGGAGCTCCGAGCGGTCCGCCTAGCTCTCACCGCCTTTGCTCCGTTTCTTCGGGGTCAAGTGGTCCGGGTCCAGACGGACAATACCACGACCATGTACTATCTAAACCGCCAGGGCGGGACGCGCTCCATGCTCCTGTGCAAGGAAGCTCTCCGCATCTGGTCACTCGTGCGCAGCCTGGAGGCGAATCTCCTAGCCATTCATGTGGCAGGAGCCTCCAACACCCTGGCCGATGCCCTAAGCCGGATAGGGGCTGCGTCCCACGAGTGGTCTCTCCTGCCAGAGGTAGTACGAGATCTGTTCTCCCATTGGGGCACACCTCAGGTGGACCTGTTTGCCTCCAGGGAGAATGCGAAGTTGAGGCTGTTCCATGCCCATCCCCCTCAGCAGGGTTCTCTGCAGGGGGATGCCTTCTCGAGCGTGGACCCCAGGCCTCTTCTCGCCTTTCCCCTTCCCCTTGATGCACAGGTGCTGCTCAAAGCAAGGAGGGACAAAGCGCAGGCTATTCTGATAGCCCCAGACTGGCCCCGCCAGTACTGGTACCAGATCTCCTCAGCCTCAGCTCCAGGCTTCCGAGGCAGCTTCCAGCTCTGCCCAGACCTGCTCTCAGTCAATCAGGGAAGGTATTCTATCCGGACCTTCAATCCCTGCACCTGACGGCCTGGTTCCTGAGCAGCTAGAGTTCCAGGCCTTGGGTCTTTCCGGCGAGGTCCTCAAGCGTAGTTGAGGCGTCCCGTAAGTCGACCAGAAAATGCTACGCCTTCAAATGGAAAAGGTTTTCCATTTGGTGTCAGGAACAGGGCCTGGACCCTTCCTCCTGTTCCTTGGCGGCATATTGGACTACCTGTGGTCCCTTTCTCAGCAAGGGCTTAGGTCGTGACCCTTAAGGTGCACCTGGCAGCCATCTCTGCTTACGGACGCGGGCGGGAAGCAGTCGATTAGCGCAGGAGAAGGTGGTCTGGCGCTTTTCAAGGCAGCAGTCACATTTCCTTCTGATGCGAGAACCTCCACCTCCGTGGGATCTACTGCTGGTACTGGCAAAGCTCATGGGCAAGCCATTCGAGACCAATGCAGGTGTGAACTCTCTCACCTGTAGGTGGAAGACCGCCTTCTTGGTGGCTATCACGTCAGCCAGAAGGATGGGAGAGCTCCAGGCTCTCGCACGAGTCTCTTACCTGGTCTTCCACAGGGACAAGGTTGTCCTGCCCCCACCCGAAATTCCTTCCAAAGGTGGTGTCGGAGTTTCACCTTAACCAGGTGTTGTGACTCTGCCGTGTTCTCCCAATCACACCTCGGAGGGGTTTAATATAGGCTCCATACTTTGGACCCTAGAAGGCGCTCGCTTACTATAAAGAGTGCAGGCTGAAATTGGGAGAGGTTCGCCAGTTGTTTGTCACCTACACTGAAGCCGCATCTGGCAGACCTGCAGCCAAGCGGACGATAGGCAGGTGGGTCACCTCCTGCATAGATCTCTGCTATAAGTTGGCGGGCATGGAGCCTCCCAGAGGGATAAGAGCTCATTCTACACGCCATACTGCTGCATCGGTGGCTGCTTCCAGGGATGTCCCTATCCAGGAAATCTGCAGGGCTGCTACCTGGAAGTCAGCACACACCTTCATCACCCATTACCACATCGACCTTGAGTCACGCCAGGATGCTGGTTTTGGGGCCTTGGTTCTCCAGTCTCTCTTTCCCCAGTAAGTATCGGGGGGGTGCGTCTTGCCTCCCTCCTCCCGGAGAACTGCTAGGAGTCTGCCAATAAGTGTGGATGAACAACATATCCATGTCCCTAGAAATACAGGTTACTCACCTGTAACAGGAGTTCTAGGAATGGTATATGTTGTTCATCCACACGACCCATCCGACCTCCCCGGCTTGACTGGCCTGACCTGAGCTTCCAGTGGGCCAGATCTGGCGTCATGGGGCGGAGCCAAGAGTTTTACCACCCGGGTGGGTGGGAGGAGCCAGCCTGAAGACCTTCCGGCAAGATTTAAAGCGGCAGGGATACCTGCCAATAAGTGTGGATGAACAACATATACCATTCCTAGAACTCCTGTTACAGGTGAGTAACCTGTATTTATTATACCACATGCTCAATTACCTTATGGTAAAGTAGTACCTGTACTGTATGAGCCCCACCCCCTGAGGAAGACTTGTTTGAAGTCAAAGCACTGGGGTCTGTAGCGCAGCAGTATTTTTTTGTGTTGTGAGCCTTGGATTTATACCTTTGAACTAAAGAGGTTACCTTCATTTGAGACTTTATTTGTGTTCTTTGGCTCCATGTACTACCATATTCTGACTTGAGTTTGTGTGTGTGTGTGTGTGTGTTTGGGGTAGGTCGCCCCTTCTTGGTAAGCACCAACCCTTATGCGCGGGTGGCGGTGAGCTCTTGTAAGGATTTGACATTTTTTCCCATCTTCTCGTACCTCTGGTATCGAGGAAGTACAGAGTCCTCAACATTGCCAAGCATCAGAGGTCCTGAGGGGTGGGTCTGGTGGACAGCCAGTTCCTTCTGGGTGGCCAACTGCGAATGTACCCCCACCGAAGTCTGTCTGTCCTGCACAGCAGATGTTGCCAGTGGTGAGGTGGAAGATATATTCTCGGTCTTCCACAGTGGACACCTTTGTGCCACTGCCTGGTGTCACCTGGCTCCTGGCACTGCTTTGCTGTTTGGTCCTTTCCTGACACCATTCGTTGTGTCGAGATGGACCAACACTGGGACCATGGTTTGTCAGCTTGTCAAGGTGGTCTTTTTCTCTGGTAGCCCCCTGTGGCACTGGGGTAAGGGACAGTGCTGCCCCCAGCAACAGACGAGGCACCGGCCATGGTGTCGGCCTTGGGGCCATCCCTAGATCCAATGCTGTTCGCAGCATTGGGCTGGGTCCTAGCGCTACTCATGGTAGGGAGGGAGGGGATGGCCCCGAGGCCAACATCGAACTCAGCGTTGGGCCTTCCACCGAGGATGGCTGGATGAGGAAGAACCTCTCTCAAGGTCAGTTGGCCTTGAACATGGTGCCAGAGGTGTCAGCAGATCAAGGTCCAATGACAGTGGGGAGTTGGCGTTCTCCCCAGAAATGTGTTGAGCCCATCGCCAGTGAGTACAGGAGCTGCCCCAAGGGATTATTTGGTTCCACTGTCCTCACCTGGGAGAATCCTCCCATGGGCACCCACTTGGTTGTTCCTGTTTAGTAGGTCGACTCTGTTTGGGCAGTCCTGCCAGGCCCTTCCCTCGGTCAAGGTCCCCTGTGCATCACCGCAGCCCAGGCACATCCCTGGATCCCTGGCTCCCATTTACCTCTTGGCTCTGCTACCTTTGCCCAATCTTCCAGGGATCATGGAACCTCTTCGGCTACTCACCTGGACTCACTACAGTGGGGGACTGGTACCTTACACCAGTTCCATAAACACGCTGACATGGTAGAGTTTCAAATGTTCATCTGCAAAGCAGGTTTATTTATAAAAAGCGCCTTCCTAGCAAACAAGGCACTTGTACATCAATCATACAAACATACTGTGACAGGGTAGAATTAGGACCCTGTCCCAGTTGTTATGGAGAAAGTGTTTAAATGCAAGGATCTTTCCTTTTCTGTCTCTTTCTCTGTCTGGTTGCACAACCAAATTTTCCTGTGAGACTTTGGACCTGATCAGCCCGAAACAGTCTCGCAGTTCTTGCCCCTATTGCTCAGTCCTCTTGCTGTCTGTCTTTCCTCCCTTGCATATCTCATAATATAAACATATATGCAAATCAATATGTGGAAATGTAACTGATGGGATCTCTCTTGTTTAGAAAATATATTGTGTTACTGTTGAAATGTATATATTTATAATTTGAGATGGCTACAAAAAGCTATTGGAAATTGGAGGTTACTTGACTTCAGTTTTTAAGCCTTTATCAAAAGTTGTGGAAACAGGGTTTCTCAGCTCAGGCACACTGTGTTCTAGCAGCCCTGCCTGATACTTACAAGAACAGGATGCTTGCTAAGGATGGGGGTTGGAAAGACTTATAAGAGAGTTAGCTGCAGCTGCAAGCTTAGATTAGAAGAAAAGGACACAGACGGAAAGAAAAAATATTTAATTTCTCCTCTGTACATAGATATTATGAACAAGTTTATTTTTTAGTTATTGCTACTGTAAATAAATATTTTTGTTGAATTCTACAACTGCTCCTGGTTTTCCTATGCTTCCTGACCTGTACCTAGACGACCCATATAATAAATTAAAACATAAATTATTAAACATTCCATTAAAATTATCATCAGTACATTAGGGTTCCTAATGGTTCTCAGTATTAAAATTATTGGCTAAAATCTTCAGGAAATGCCAGGCTGAGAAGATGGTGCCACTTGCTCTGGCCAGTGCCTCATCTTCATCAGCAACCTCCTGTGGTATACAGAATCTTCTCTACATGTGTTCTCAGCTTCTGGGTACTCCTTGTACCAGATGTTCCTTGGAGACATGTTGCTGGTGCTGGATGTGGACTGTTTTTCCAGTCAGAGAACCGTGTCCTTGCAGCCGGATTCCTAGGAAGTTTCGACAATGCATCTTCAGTCTCCCTGCCTGGCATAGAGTCTTTAAGGAATCTTCGGGACAGTCAGGAGAAGTTCTTGTCATGCCCTCCAGCCCACAGAGACATCCAACTTTGGTACTGTGCATCCACAGGTTCTGCAGGGCAGTACCTCTCCCCACCTCGGGGACTGAGGTCTTGAAGACCCCGACAGGGCCTAAATGCCTGGTGTGTGTGTGTGTCCAACCTCTTGAGGATGACTGCTGAGCAGATGCCCAAGGAAGGAATGCTTTAACCTCAGTTTGCATCATGATGTGCATTCAAACAACATGAAGTCTTGCTGTATTCTGACAATATGCAGTTAGCCCCAGCACTTGAACTGCTCTGGAGAGGAAAGAGTTAACTCTATGCCAGCACACAGAACCTTGAGCTCGAGCTCGGTTCAAACCTCTGTCTGCTGCACTTCCCAGTGTAACAGTCAGATTCTTTGCTCCGCCTAACTGAACAGTCGGTCCGGAGATCTCTTCTACGCTTTCGGTTCGGTATAAGTAACTCATCTGTTAAATACCGTCTTTTTCCGTCATCTTTCGGTTCAGATCCCTGTCTGTGGTACAGTAAGCATATAGGTAGTGGACTAATAGGTTAAAGTGTGTGTTTTTTGTTGTGTGGAAATTGTAAAAAAAAAAAAAAATGAATCTGTTCGACTGAACTGATTGTTTGGGTTCTATATTTTGTATTGTGGTTTGTTGTGAGGTACCGGTCCTTATCGGTTCTTTAAAAAAAAAAAAAAAAAGTGTTTCTATCATTTTTTTCAAATACCTGTAACATGGTTAGGAACCAATAAGGGAGTTTTGCCTGGCTGAAGCTGAGTAAAGGGTAAGTTTTTGTTAGGATGGCTATGTCTGAGAAACCCAAAAGAAAAACTGGGCCCACTGGGTTTCAACACTGCAGTGTGTGTGGGGAGGCCTTTGCTAAAGCTGATCCCCACACCACCTGTGTTTACTGTCTGGGGTTTGACCACCTTGATTGACTGCCAAATCTGTAAGAATTTTCCTAAGGCCACCCTGGATAAAAGATTGGGCAGGCTTAGGGAAAAGGAGGCCGAGAAGTCCGCTGACCTGGATGGCCAGCCCAGTTTGGTTCTAACCGAACCTGAGGGAGTGCCTTCTGACCAGGGTGATACTTCTTTGGGCAAAAGGAGAGCCAATTCCGAGGGATCGGTTCCGTCAAAAAGAAAGACAAATTGGCTGGTTCGGATCCAGAACTGCATCGTCCATCCGCCGAACAAATTGCCAGGGCGATTAGCACTGTAGAATCGCTCCGTCCAGTTCAAACTGATCCGGCGCCATCAGGTAGGCGTGCGGTTCGGTCAGTTCCTCCAGTTCCGGGTTATTCCCCTGAAGAGTATTATGAACCGGATCTGGAGGGGGATGAAGATTACGATGATGGTATAGAAGGTCTGGATGAACCCATAGAACCGGACATCTCCCCAGACAGATCTTCTGGTGTTTCCCCTCCTAGGCTTTCTGAGTTCCCTTCCCACTTTATGTTATACAAAAAAAGTGTCAGAAACCCTCCAGCTCCCTTTAGTTGAAGCCGTTATGGAATAAAAGGAGCCTGACTATGTTGAGATGATTGACATCCCAGAGTCCAAGAGACTGTCTATTCCACTCCACAAATCTTTTGGGAAACAGACACATCGACTGCTTAAAACCCCAAATTCTCTACTTCCTGTGGACAAACGAATGTACAAGAGGTATATGCTGTCAGGCTCAGGTACGGATTTCCTGTACCAGCGATGCTGGGGTTGTGCAGGCTACAGCCTGTGATAAGGCTACCATACCCTTGGCTTCACACACACCCAGATAAGGATTTCAGGAAGATAGATGCCATGGCTAAGAAACAGTATTTGGCATCCTCTTTAGGACTCAGGCAGGCTAATTACATGGCCTATACAGCCAGATGTCAGAAGTCCAGATGGGATACTGTTCTGGAACTGGCTAAACAGGCTTCCCCAACTAGCCAAGGAGCTGGAGGAGATGGCTGCTGATGGGATAGAGGCATCAAAGATACAATTTCATGCTGCTGTGGACTCCAGTGATGTCATCATGAGTCATGGCTACATCTGTGGCTGTTCGTAGAATGACTTGTCTCAGATGTACTAGCCTTTCACAGGACACCCAGGCTAAGGCCATGGATTTCCCTGTGGTGGATAATTCTCTGTTTGTAGAAGATAGAGAATTATATGAAGAAAATGGACGAGTATAGGACCACCTACAGGAGTGCACAGGCCAAGGAAAGGCAGGCAACTCCTCAAAAGCAGCAATCTAGGGGCAGGCCTTTCTACCAGGCACAGGCCTCCTCTGTTTTTACTCAGAAGGGGTTCTTCAGAGGGAGAGGCAGAAGGGGGATGAGCAGGGCTGCATTCTCCTCTCAGTCCAAGGCTCCTGCCAAGCAGACACCCTGATATGTCAGCCTGGGTCGACTCCCCAATCCCAGTAGGAGGCAGGCTGGCTTACTACTTCCAGGCCTGGAAGTCTGTTACCTCAGACAAGTGGGTCCTGGAGGTAGTAAGCCAGGGACTGGCCCTCAGCTTCAAAAAATTTCCAAAGCTGAGGGTCAGGTCTTTTCCACCTGCAAACATCTCTGAAACCATTGCCTTAGAGGCAGAGGTTTCTCTCTACTGGCTCTAAGAGCTGTAGGAGAGTTTCTACAGTACACAGGGGCAAAGGTCTGTATTCCAGATACTTCCTTAACCCGAAAAAGACAGGGGAGTGGCGACCCATCCTAAATCTAAGATACCTAAACAAGCACCTATTAAAGCCAAAATTCAAAATGATGACTCTGGGAATAATTCTTCCCTCTCTGAGGCCAGGGGACTGGCTAGCCTCTCTGGACCTCAAGGATGCCTACTTTCACATTCCCATCAGGTGCTCCCACAGAAAGTACCTCAAGTTCGAATTGTCTTCAGGCCATTATCAGTTCAGAGCAATACCCTTCGGGCTAACATCAGCACCAAGGGTATTCACAAAATGCCTAGCAGTAGTAGTGGCCCTCCTAAGGAGACAAAATATCTTTATATTCCCATACTTGGATGACTGGCTCATTTTGTGGCAGTCTGCAGACCAAGTCAAGTCAAACCTACAAGTGATTCAGCAGTTGCTCACTTCTAGGATTCCTTCTCAATCTTCCAAAGTCGGTTCTCGAACCAGTGCAAGTCCTGACCTTCATAGGGGTAGAGTTGGACACTGTCCAAGCAGCAGCCTTTCTTATTCTGGTAAGGGTAAAGGCCCTCAAAGACCTGGCTTCTTCCTTTCACCTCCTGGTTTCCCAACCAGCAAGGCATTTTCTTCAGCTGCTGGGCCACATGGCAGCCTCCACTGCAGTGGTACAAGATGCCAGATTTCAGATGAGGGACATTCAGTTTCACTTAAGGGCTTTTGGTCCCAGAAAAAGACCCTCTAACCAAATTAATTCCAGTGACTCAGACTCTGATCTAAGCTTCCAGTGGTGGCTGGACCAGAACAACCTCAGACAAGGAGTCCCATTCATCACCCAGTCTCATTCTGTGGTTCTCACCGCAGATGCCCTCTCCTGGGATGGGTGCCTACTTGGGGCACTCACAGCACATGGAGTGTGGTCCCCTCAGGAGTCTCTACTTATCAATCTTCTGGAGCTCAGGACAGTGTACCTGGCTCTACAGGCTTTCTCAGAATCAGTACAGAACAAGGTGGTTCAGGTCAAGACAGACAGCACCACCACCATGTGGTACATCAACAAGCAGGGAGGCACTCAGTCTACAGCCTTATGCACAGAAGCCATGAAATTATGGTCCTTGCTTATTCTCTACAGACTTCTTAGGCAGTCCACCTTAGGGAAGGACAGTGTGTAACAGATGCTTTGAGCAGGATCTCAGAGGCCATCACGAGTGGTCCCTGGACCCCTTAGTGCGAAGGTGATATTTTCAAGGTGGGACACTCCAGAGATGGACCCTTTGCAGCCCCAGACAATCACCAACTGCCTCCATTCTGTTGTAGACCCCAGTATTGGGCTCAGTCCCCTGGATGCTCTACTTCTGGATTGGCAGGGGAAATTTCTGTATGTCTCTCTCCCCAACCCCACCCTCTTTGTTCCAAGTTCTGGTCAAGATAAGATAACAATCTTGCAAAGTGATCCTGATTGCTCCAGACTGGGCCAGACAACCTTGGTATCCTCTGTTACTGTCCCTGGCAGTCCATTTTCCCTTAGCTCTCCCCAAGAATCACAATCTACTAACCTCCTCTCAGGGCAGAATTTGGTACCCCAATCTTCGGTCTCTCAACTTCAAGGCATGGCTCTTGAAGAGCTAGAATATGCAAGTTTCAATTTGCCTCAAGGGGTTCTGGACATTCTCAAGGCTTCTCGAAAACCTGCCACTAGAAAAACTTATAATTCCAAATGGAAAAGGTTCAGCATTTGGTGTTCCAATAAGCACACATCCCCAGATTCTGCTGACTTGGCTACAGTTCTGGATTATATGGTTCACCTTAATGGCTTGGGCCTCAGACCAGCTACCCTCAAAGTACATTTGTCAGCTGTTTCTCCTTTTCTGTCAGTGGGAAAGTCCTCCTCACTGGCATCGCACCCTGTTTTCTGTAAATTCTTTAAAGGATTGCTTCATACCAATCCTCCCTTTAGGGATCCTATTCCTGCTTGGGATCTTAACGCTATGCTTGCTCAGCTTATGCAACCCTCTTTAAGCCTTTGGCCTTAGCAGAACTTAAGTACTTGACTTGGAAAACTGTGTTCCTGGTAGCTATTACCTCTGCCAGACGTATCAGTGAATTTCCAGCTCTGTCAGTGGAGCCTGATTTTATCTCATTCCATAGAGATAAGGTGGTCCTTAGAACCAACAGGAGGTTCTTACCCAAAGTGGTTTCAGATTTTCATCTGAACCAATCCATGTCTCTTCCTGTGTTGTTCACTGATCATTCTTCTTTAGGAGAGAGAAGATTACACAGTTTGGATGTTAAAAGGGCTTTTAGCTACTACATTGAGCGTACTAAGGCACTTAGGTTTGACTCCCTCCAGTTGTTCCTCACTTATGGGGAGATGGGGGAAGGTAAACCTGCTACTAAGAGAACTATTGCCAGATGGATTGCTTCTTGTATGCAGTTCTGCTGTGAAAAGCTAGGCAAAGTACCCCTCAGGCCTGAGGGCTCATTTGACTAGAGGTACAGCTGCTTCTCTGGCAGCTGCCAGGTATATACCATTGTTAGAGATATGCAAAGCAGCCACCTGGAAAACAGTCCATACATTCACTAAGCATTACGCTCTGGATACCCAGGCTAGGAGTGATGCTAGGTTTTAGAGCCTATTCCCAAAATAGGTTCCGTCCCTCCTCCATGGAGGTACTGTTGGTAGTCTGTATATTGTCAGAATACAGCAAGACTTCATGTTATTTGAAGAAAAATTACTTACCTTAGTAATTGTGTTTCTTCTAATGGAGTCTTGCTGTTGCCTGACTTCCTCTCTCAGAACCTGGTTTTGGGAAGTGGTCTGGCAGGTGCAGTGTTGCACCTGGTGCACTTGACACTTCCCCTTTTAGAAAGGGGTAGTAGTTATGTTATATTATATTGTTTTTGATAGTTATAGTTGTTCACTACGTAGTTTTCTTTAGGATTTCTCGACTTGAGTCTTTTGGGATCCAAAATGTTTGGTCATGCTTGGGCTAGTACTTTTTGCAATTTCTACACAGTAGGTGTAGCTCGTTAGTATTAGCCGTAAGAATCTGACGGTTACGCTGGGAAGTGCAGCAGACAGAGGTTTGATCCAAGCTCGAGCTCAACATCCTGTGCTTTGGCATAGAGTTAACCAGTTCCTCTCCGAGCAGTTCAAGTGCTGGGGCTAACTGCATATTGTCAGAATACAGCAAGACTCCATTAGAAGAAACACAATTACTAAGGTGAGTAATTTTTTTCTTGCGGCACATCAGGCAGCCTACAGCAGGTGGCTGCGGACGGGGCTAGGTCAGCTCCTAGCTGCCATGCCAGATAATGAGTGTGTCGGACTAGCCATTCGCCTTTCTTTTTTTAATAATTTTTCATGGTGGTAAAATAAAAACACCAGAAACGTACAGTAAGAACCATCACAAAAATCAACAACCAAAACAGACAGTGGTGTAACAGACTGTGCTCACACAGTACGTTAGCCACTAGCCTGTGTCTCAGAGCAGGTAGCAACACCATGAACAGGGTGAAGAAAAGGAGCAGCCATGTCACATATAACCAGGTGGCCAGAGCAAAAGCTGGAACAAAAGCCTATTCCCCTGCAAATATGTAATGGTATGTCCACGGCCATATTAAAGTACCCCCAACCCGTAACAGCAGAGAACTATTTACCTTCCTGCCGAGAGCCTGGTGTTGGCAAGGCACCAGTTAAGGCATTGTACAATGCCAGTGAGGTGGCCTCCAGGCTGGTGGAACTGGACTCTGCACTCGAGACAGCATGGCTTCGCCTCAAGATGGGCACCTTTGGCCCAGCTTAAGGTGCTTATCTCACAGTTCCAAGGGGCTCATTTCTGTCCCACATAGTCAAGCTAGAGCTATCTGGGCACCCTTCTGCTCCTGGCACTTCTGTGTGACTCTGACGGTCTCAGGTCTTCCCAGACCAATAAGAAGCCCCCACCCTTAGGTGTTCTCCCCATACTGATGGTAGTTCTTACCTTCAGGGTGAGCTCAGCTCCTTCCTACTTAGGGAAACTTCGTACACAAACCCATCAGTAGGAATCAGTTATGTGGATTGATTCTTGGTAGATATAAAAATGATGTAATATATGGATAATTAAAATAATACCCCCAAAATACATACAAAAAATTTCCGATAATACATCACCCCAAATGCAGTAATACCATCGATGGAACTCGGCTCAAGCGCCACCAGACAGCTCGAGCAGCTTTCACTGACTGCGAGCTGGCTTTTACTGTAACTGTCGCATACAGTAAAAGCCAACTACACATTCACGTCGCTTCTCCACCAAAAAAAAAAAAAATTGGTACTGTTTTGTTTGCAGTTTCTTTAACACTGCTCGATTTTCCTTGTTAAACTGTTCAAAAGTTCTCCAAGTTGCCGCAATCATTGGCTTTCTCGTGACAAAATTACCTCACCACCAACTCAACCCACCATTCCTGACTATCGTAAGCGTGAAACTACAATTTCCTCGCATCCATATATTACAAAAATAACAAATACATTCTGATGTTACAAGGGCAGTAATTCTCCTCGAGATCTGGGGCACTTAAAACCTCTCGAGCTTCGCTCTCGAGGTTTACTGTGCCCCCAGATCCTCTCAATGAATTACTGCCTTGTAATACACCAGAATGTATCTATTATTCTATTTGTACTTATCTTAATTATTAATCTTCTAGAATATCTCCACCATTGATTTACATGTCTACCCACAATCCCCTGCTCAGGAGAGAGCCAGGACTAATGCAGTCAGCCTCCTATGTTAAACTGCCCTAGAGAGTTTGAAATGTATCATTGGCTTGTGCCACAATTCAGACTTCTGGCCCTAGGTGCTGCTGCATTCTAAACCACTCAGATTCATTTTCTCTGCCTACTAGTAAGATGCCTCAGAGAAATTTCCTCAGCATTTTGTCAAACTTTGTTGTTTTTCATTTAAAAGTTTAGAAGTCAGTAATTTATTGGTTTAAATAACGCTGCCCCAGTTTCTTCAGGTTAGTCTTTTCTTTTTTTTGGGGGGGGGGTACCTCAGTTTGCACACTGTAGAAAATTTTCTATTTTCCTTTTTGCAGTTCCAAGGAACCGACTGAAATTTCTTGTTTCTTTAACTGGTGTATGCTTCAAAGGTGTTTGGGAACTGTCCGCATTCTCTGTGGTAATGGATTTCTTCTTTTTGTCTCCTGACACATTGGGCATGTCAGAGAGACCCTAAAAGAGAATAGTACTGACTAGTTTTAAAAATTGTATTGAGTGTGGCCAAATCGTCACCAAGGCCAGCAGGTACAATCTGTGTTTAGTTTGTCTTGGTCCTAGTCATATTTTTGCCAGTTGTCAGATTTGTAGTACTTTTTGCTCCAAAACTCTTAACAAAAGAGGCAAAGAAACTTGAACTACTCCATGGCTCTCTTCAAAATCCTTGAAAGAGGCCTCCTCCTCACACCATCGTAAAGACAGGACTAAAGACCCTGTGGAGCCTATAACTTGAGAAAGATGCCTCTAAGTCCAAGAGGCCTGGGGAACCAACAACAGAACGAGTTTCTGCCAAGTGAAAGCACAAGGAAAAACATGCTTCACCTCCTGCAGAAAAAGCAAAGGAGCTCTCAGTCAGTAAACCAGCAATGGCCTCAGCAGATGACACAGCCAAGGCTTTGCAGGTCCTGCAGGCTTTCCAAGCTGCCTGGGTCTTGGTGCCCAGCCTGGCTACCCCAGTTCAACCACCAGTTCAAGCCTCTATTCCTCCCACCCAGGAACCAGAGGAGGAGGAAGAGCGAGAGAGAGAGAGCCTATCGAACCAGAGGTCTCCCAGAGCAGGATTTTGGTTCCCTCCAAGGGACAGGAGGATTACACCTCCCACTATGCTTTTGTACAACAAATGGTGGATACCCTCGCACTTGCCACCAAGGAGACATTGGAGGAGAAGGAGGCAGAGTTTTATACATGATGGTGTTCCCAAAAGAGACTCTTGCTACCTATCCACAAGTCCCTTAGAAAGGCTGCTCTTAAAATCTTGCAATCCTCACTTCTATCCCAGGGTAGATAACAAGATTGACAAAAGTACCAGTTGGACAGAACAAATACTGTTCCTTTTGTTCACCCTGGTCATGAGAGTGTTGTCCAGGCTGCTGCCTGTGACAAGGCCAGGGCACTCTCTCTCACATCCTCCAGACAAGGAGTCCAAGAAGCTGGACAGCATGGGGAATGAGGGGTACCTTGCAGCTTCCTTTACTTCTCAGGCTAGCTACCACATGTCCTATACCACGCAGTATCAAGACCCTGTGGTCATCTGTCTTATCCCTGTCTGGCAGAGTCACTGGTGATGTGGCTGTAGACCTTGTGGACAGAGCTAGGACAGCATTGGATGCCACCAAATACCAATTTCATATTGCAGTGGGTGCCAGTGACATCAGTCAGATTCATGGCCCATGCCATCTCCTGCAGAGAATAGCCTGGCTCAAGGCAACCAGTCTGTCTCAGGAGACTCAGGCTAAAGCCATGGATTTCTCCTGTGAAAACAACTCTTTTAGGAGACAAACTGAGACTTACATGAAAAGTTGGAGGAGTACAATCCCACTTTTAGGAGCAACTCTACCAGTGACGGCCTCTACTCATAGGACCCGAGGCAGGGCCAGAGCCACATACCTTGGCCTTCTTTCAGGCCCAGGCAGGTGATTACCCGCAACCCAGAGATTACTTCACTGTAGTAGTAGGAGGCCCACAAAGCAGACTGAACAATCATCAGGTGCAAAAGCCCAGCCCAAATAGAACCCTGACCGTTTGGACAGGTTGCCACCCCACCCCTGTAGGAGGCCGTTGGCTTATTTCCAAGCATGGCAAGCCATTGCCATAGACAAGTGGGTATTGGAGGTAGGGAGCCACGATCTTTCCTAACCTTCAAAGCATTCCCCAGACTGCAAAGAAGACACTTCAGGCCTGCAGCTTCTGTAGAAAAGGTTTGTTGGAGCTAGAAATCCAAAATCTAATGCAGATGAACCTGTCCCCATATCCCAAGTAGGGAGGGACTTTACTCCAGATACTGCCTCACATAAAATTAAAATGAGGAATGAGCACCCATTCTGGATCTCTGGGTCTTGAACAAGACACCTGACAAGGCCAAAATTCAGAATGGTCACCTTATTTATTTATTGAGGTCTTCGATTACACCAGTGAGCAGATGCTCATTTATACGCTCCACGCCAGTTACATAGATAATACAGTGCAGATTACAGGGTTACATATGGTACAGGTAAGTTACAGTGTACAACAACATTAAACAGCTTAGGCAGTACAGAAGCTGGCGCATCAAGTTTAATACCCTATTTGGAAGCTCTCAGAGGTGAGAAGGAGGGGTTGCAAACATCCCCGCTCTGCAACAGGGAAACTGGTTAGCATCCCTGGATCTCAAGGATGCCTACTTCCACATACCAGTCAGACCCAGTCACTGTAAGTACTTGAGGTTCAGACTTCCCTCAGGTCACTATTAGTTTGCAGCACTCCCATTCAGGCTTACTTCTGCACCCAAGGTATCCATAAGAGGCATGGCTGTGGTGGTGGCACACCTCAGACGACTGGGTGTCACAGTTTTTCCCTACCTGGACAACTGGGTCATAGGAGACTCCCCCCACCAAACCAGGGAGTCCCTCTCCCTCATGCAGGCAGTCCTAGAAACATCGGGGTTTCTCATAAACAGATAAAAGTCACAACTGGAACCTGTACAGGTTCTGCTGTTCATAGGTGCAGAGTTGGATACTCTGCAAGGCAAAGCTTTCCTTCCACAGGAAAGGGTAAACAGTGTTATAACCCTGGTATACTCCTTCAAGCTGGGAAAACCCAGACTGGCAAGACATTTTCTGCAGCTGTTGGGCCACATGGTTGCGACTACAGCCTTGGTTTCAGGTTCCAAAGAAGACACATTCAGTTTCACCGGGTCATTTTGGTCACAAAGAAAGGATCCCCTTTCCAAAGTAGTGCCTGTCACAAGGCCCTTCCTCCAGGCCCTGGAATGGTGGATTCAGACAGTCTCAGGGAAGACTTGCCCTTCCAGCAGCTGGCTCTTTCGGTCACTCTGTCGGCGCCGTGTGCTAGGCTGTTTCCAATGGCACCGACTTCCTTGTGTTCAGCGCTGAGGCTTGGTGTGGCGCCGTCCAGCCTCTAGGGGTTCTCAACTCCGATTCCTTTCTCTCCTACTTTTCCTACTGATTTTCACTCCTTTCCTATCCATACAGTCCCTCCTGGACTCTCAGGAGATGATTTTGAGCCTGACCCAGATCTTCAGCTGGGTGATGATGTTGAAGGAGCAGGGATCAGTTCTGCTGCAGAGCCTGTGGTCAAAGACCTTGCCTTTAAGTCTCTGCTGAAAAATTTAAATTCCACTCTTCCTCTACAGACTACAGAAATTGATCCTCGGAAGCTTTTAGGACTCCAATACCTACATGTCCCGGAGATCCCTATGGATTTAACTCCTCCGGTTCAACCATCTTTCGAGACCCTATCTCAGATGGTGTGGAACAATCCTGCTCTCATCCCTTCTGTGGCTAAGTCTATAGATAGGAGGTATGCTCCTTCCAAGGATTGGCCCATATTGGCCTCACAAGACTTTGCTGATCCCATTGTAGTCTTAGCAGAGAATGATAAGGACGTTCTCCCTCAGGCATCTACAGCCCGGCCCATAAATAAAGAATCTTACAAGATAGGCACCTTAGGTAAGAGTCTTTGCTGCTTCCACCATGGGTATGCGTATTGACAGCTACCAGGGCTGTTTTTCTCTAATATGAGTATGTCCTTTGGCATTCGCTCAAACAGATGATAGAAGCTCTGCCCAGTCGGAAACTAATTCAGACCATAACCAGGGGTATCAAGTCCAACAACCAACAGGTTAAAGCTGCAGTGGGCAGCTTTCGTTACACTGCTTCGAGTGGCGGTGAGCATTTGCACCATCGCCACACTACTACGCATCAGGCTTCATGAATGATACCCAGCAGTAGGTCATGGCTTTACCTTCAGTATGTATCTGTTCGGTCTCAGGTAGAGCAAGCTCTGAGGCCACACAGAAGACTAGGTCTGCCATTAAGACGGCTCGACCCACACCCGCTTCCTCTTGGGGTGGGGGGGGTGACAACAAGTGTCAATTTCACAACCATCAGTCCTTTCGGGGTAAAGACAGAGAAGGTTTTAACAAAAACCACATCCCTCAGCCTCGAAAGAAAATGCAGCAGAAGGCACAAGGCCCCAAAGTGCCCAGTGCCACCTTTTGAGTTTGTGGCTCAGGTTCTGCCTCAACTGTCCGAGGGGGACTCTTCCTCAGCAGTGGGAGGACGTCTGACTTAGTTCTACAACCAGTGGAAATCCATAACATCAGACAAATGGGTCCTCCAGATAATCCGCGAGAGGTACTCACTCAGTCTTTCGGAAACCCCTCCGGATCACCCCCACCCACTCCCAAACGACAGCCCAGGCTGTCAGCAGTACAGTCAGACCTTCTTGCTTCCAAGGTACAAGGTCTTCTGAACAACAGGGCAGTAGAAGTAGTTCCTCTGGATCAATGAAACACAGGTTTCTACTCCCATTACTTCCTGGTCTCGTAGAAAACTGGTGGCATGCACCCCATTCTGGACCTCAGAAAGTTAAACAAGATCCTTCTCAAGGAAAAGTTCAAGATGATATCGCTAGGTACCCTGCTACCTTTGCTTCATCAACATAATTGGCTAGCCTACCAACATATTACTATACACCTAAAGCACCACAAATACCTAAGATTTGTATTGGGTCAACATTATCAGTTCAGAGTCCTGCCCTTTGGGCTATCCTCGGCGCCGCAAGTTTTTACAAAGTGTTGTGCAATTCTCGTGGTGCATCTCAGGAAAATTGGAATTCAAGTGTTTCCGTATCTGGACAACTGGCTCCTAACAAGTCCCTCCAGACAAGAAACTCTGGACACCGTAGCCACAGCTTCAGAATTCCTCACGTCCATGGGAGTCCTGCTAAATCTCAGCAAATCACAGTTGCAGCCCTCCCAGAAACTCCTCTTTATAGGAACTCTTCTGGACCCCTACTGTACGAAGGCTTTTCTCCCGGAGGACAGAAGGAGTGATATCTTACAGATGGCCCAATACATCAAAGAAAACAGCTCGATTCAAGCTATCTCGATGCAACGAATGCTGGGTCTCATGGCATCCTTGGTGTTCACTGTACCCCTAGCACGCCTCCACATGAGAACCTCCTCAGTGATGCTCAGTACTCCATGGTTCCCAACCACTCACCCTTAGTCCTTTCCCATCAAGATGACAGAACCTTGAAGAGGTCACTCACCTGGTGGTCGTAAGAGGGCAACCTTCTGGAAGGATATCCCTTTGTTCCTCTGGATCATAAGATCTCCATTACCAGGGATGCGCTCCTGATAGGGTTGGGAGCTCACTGCCAGAATCTCCACACCCAAGGCACGTGGGCTCAGAACAATTTCCAGCTTCAAATAACCGTCCCTGGAAATGAGAGTCCCTCTATGCAGTCCGAGCCTTGAAGGACATACTCTGTCACAAGAACATTCTCCTTCAAACGGACAACAAAGCAGTGATGTATTACATCAACAAGCAGGATGGTGCACACTCTACCCATTATGCAAGGCAGCTATGAGAGTGTGGGAATGGTTCGTGGAGCACAAGGCTCTAATCCACGCGATATACCTGCCAGCAGTACAAACGAGCTGGCAGACCATCTCAGCAGGACGGAGACAGATCCTCACGAGTGGTCTCTCGACTTAACCATCGCTCAGTCACTCTTCAAAGAGTGGGGAACTCCAGACCTGGACCTTTTTGCATCCCCACTCAATGCAAAACTGCCTCTATTGTGCTCCAGAAATCCAGGACCTGGCATTTTCTGTCAGGATGCGTTCAGGCTGCAGTGGACAAAACGCTTTCTATACGCCTCTTCCCCTAATTCAGAGGGTACTTCTCAAATTTGAGTCTCTGGGGACAAAATGATTCTCATTGCTCCCTTCCGGCCTCAACAGATATGGTTCCCGCTGCTTAACAGTCTGTCGTAACCCTCAGGCGCTTCCCCTTCAGATGAACCTTCTGACCCAGGGTCCTGTGGTCCATCCCAATCTGAGGTCGCTTCACCTTCACGCTTGGCTCCTGAAGAGATAGACGTGAATAGGTTCAATGTTTCTCGTAGGGTTTTAGATATTCTTTGGCTGCACATAAGCCAGCCACCAGAAAACCTATACAGCCAAATGGAAGCTTTTCTCTGGTGTGCAAAACTTTGAACCCTTTTTCCTGCCCACCAGATAAAGTCTTGAGTACCTTTAGACCTCTCAAATTCAGGTCTACAGTACTCTACAGTCAAAGTTCATCTTTGTGTCATTTCAGCTTATAATGAGCCAGTATTTTCCTTGTCACTGGCTCAGTTACCTGTAGTTAAGAGGTTTCTTAAGGGTATTTTGCATACCAGACCTCCTATCAGACGTTCAGTCGCTGCCTGGGACATTATCCTTGTGCTAGACATGCTCACTCGAAAACCTTTCGAGCCTCTAGCTACCTGTGAGTTGAAGTTCCTCACTTGGAAAACGGCCTTCCTGGTGGCCATCACTTTGGCCTATAGAGTTTCTGAAATATATGCACTGGTCACAGACCCCCTGTACACCGTATTTCACAAGGACAAGTAGTTCTTAGGACTCATCCTAAGTTTCTCCCTAAGGTTGTCTCAGAATTCCATCTTAACCAACCTTTAGTCCTGCCTACCTACTTTGCGAACTTCCAGAATGAAGGGGAACATACCCTTCATTCTTTGGATGTTAAAAGAGCGCTGCGATTCTATCTAGATAGAACAAAAGAAATTTGCAAGACTCAACAACTGTTTGTTTCCTTCAGGTGCATTTCAGCGTGGCTGGTTGCATACCTCCACCACTGCTATTCTATGGCACAGGTTAAGCTGGAAGGCAGAGTGTACGACCACCTGCTAGAGGAGTCGCGTATCTCTGGCGGAAACGCAACATGCCCATTGCAGATATTTGCAGTGCAGCTACCTCGAGCTCGGCATACTATAACACTATACCTTGACGCCCATGCCAGACAACATCTGTCGCTTGACAGGACTATCCTTAACAGACTTTTGTCCAAGTATGTGAGCTCTTAGTTTTTCCTGCCACCCGTCTTGGGGGATTATTAACTCTGTACTTTCCCATTAGTGTGAATGAGTGGTGGAGACTTTATGTCCAGGAAGATATGGAAATTACGTACCTACCGTAATTCTTGATCTCCTTGGACGAAGTCTCCATCACTCATTCACACACCACCCACCATCCCCCGAGCTCACGTCTCTGTTTTTGGTCTTTACTCACTCAATGGCTGGGCTATGAAGACTTCACTGTTGACCCTTCTTACACGGGTCATTCGAACTATCTTATATCCGATTTTATTAGGTTAGTCCGCCTAGGTTAGTTACGCTGCACCTCCTCAGAAAAAGGTACTGAGGCGTGTTGGAGGTCAACACCGAGATAGACAGCCGCATGAGCCGAGGTGGCTCAAGGTGCCGCTCTCATGGGCTTATATCTCTGGTGCCGACCCTCTTAAAAGTTTGCTCCCCACTGGGTCCTGAGCCTCCGGCGAGATCCCATTAGTGTGAATGAGCTGTGGAGACTTCGCCAAGAAGATCAAAATTACGGTAGGTACGTAAATTCCATTTTCTGTAGCTGTTTAGTGTCCTCCTAGGGGACTAGGTTTATTTGAGTTTATTAAATTGAGCTGTGCTTGACTCTACTTTTCCCCAAGTGGACAATGGCATTTGTTGTAAAGTGTATGTTCACACTTTTACAGTCCCTAGGGGACCCACAGTCACCCCAGTACACAGACACCAAATAAAACCTTGGCTGGTTTCCTGTCCAAGGTATGAGGTCTGTGTACCTGGCATCCAAGTGATGTTTACTGTGCTGCAGTGCAGGATCATGCATACCCTAAGCTAAATAATGAAAAGCCAAATAAACAGAAGAGCAGCTTTTAAATAAAAAAAAAAAAAAAGAGAGAGTGCAAGTCACCAAGGATTCAACCAACCTTAAACAGGAGCATTACCTCATCCATACTTTTTGCTATACCACCGTACTTTCTGACATGATAATGTTGCAGACTTGTAATCCATATGTCTTCGAGTCTCTGTCATCAACTCACAGTCGCAGCCACCTCCCGTTTACGCCTTGGGATGGGCAGCTGCAGTCTTGCTGTCCCAGAATTGATGTTGGACATAAACCAGGAGGAGGCTGTGCCTGTGAGAGTTGGAATGGACTGGACTCAGAAACATGGGCGCAATTCAGAGACGGTTTAGATCGGCATGCCCCGGCACGCCAAACCCGGGGCACATGGGGTTAGCAGTCTCCCCGGTCAGAGGACAGATCCACGGGTCGATGTTATACCAGCTGCTGGTCTACTGCTGCCGCCCATAGCACGGGTGTGCGCCACATGTCTGGCGCAAGCTGCTGTAAACGGTAAAGTATTGCAAAGGCGCATAACATTTGTGAATTGGGCATGGTGCACCAAGTGGTTGGTGTTGCACTGGGTGGATGCAGGCTTGATGCAAGCCTTCCTTCCACCTTTGTGAATCGGGCCGTGGATTGCAAGCCTGCAACATCGTCATGTCAGCAAGCACGGTGGTGTATAACAAAAAGGTATGGATCAGGTAATGCTCCTATTTAAAGGTTGGTTGAATCCTTCTTTAATTGTATGTTTTGTTTGTTTTTATTTAAAAGCTGCTCGTTATTTTATTTCAACTTTTAATTATTTGATTATATGATAGTCAAGATACTGCATTGCAGCATTTAGACAAAAAGCCTGTCCTTGCAGAGAGAATGCTAACTAGTGCCATAGATAACTATATCAGCCTTTTAGAAATACTGAAGAGTCAGTAGTTATTTACAGCACTAGTTAGATTGAAACACTCAGTGTGTGAGACATGTGGGCACTAGCTCTCATACTGTGGGACACAACAGAAATGAAGACACAAGTACAGGACACTGTGGAAACAAGTGCTATCATGTGTACAAAATTCTGCATCCTAGAATATTATGAATTTCTACATTAAGGTCTGAGTTGATTGCACTATCTTGGCAGCACCTTGCCCATATGGGACCAATGTGGAACAGACCCTTTAAGAGTTAAAATGAGGGATGTGACACAGATGAGTGGTACTATATATAAACAACCTTAAACAGATACCAGGATTTAAAACAGATTTTCAATGTTGTGGCTGCTTTATAGCTGTTGGTTATAGCTTCTGAACAATTTTTCACCTCAAACCTTTTCCCTGTTTTTACTCTTTAATTGTTTTAACAAGGAAATTGAGAACCAACTCTGTTAAATGATTCATGGCTTATTAGGGATTCTGGATTCATGAGCGTGCATCGTGCTACTGTAGTGGTATTTGGTTCTATTTTCCTGCTAAAATGCAGCTGCAGTGCAATCTTGAGGGCAGGGTGACGAGGGGGAGGCGCATAGGCTCCCTGACAAGGTAAACCTGGCGAAGTTGCATTATGGTACACATGACAGTCGGTGAGAATCTTAGATTAAATAGTACACGGGTCAAGAGAGTGGCTTACTTTGAAAAGCGGGGACAATGGAGGCTTATTGGCTATGGGTGGGGTACGGGAGGGTAATCTCTGTCTTGCTTTTGTGACCTGGGCAAACAGTTGCTGGAACTTGTGAGGTGACGTGAACTGGGGTGGGAGCAACAGGGACCCAGGTTTGAGTTTGTGTGGTTAAAAGCAAGTCTGCTTTTGCATGTTTGACAGACAGGGTCCTGGCTGGCTGTGTCTCTGTGGTGTGGGGTCAGGTTGGGTCAGGTCTGAGCCACTCTTGATAAGGTAAGACTGGACAGCATTCCTATGGGTAATTCAGTTTTGAGTAGTCACTGTCTGGAAGCCCAGAGTCAGCATTATACTGATTTGTTCAGAGTAGCATCGAGAGCAGTAGCTGACTACTGCTGATCAATGAGGGTGAGGCTGTGAGGACAAAAATATAATAATTGAACTAGTGCAAGCCACCCGGACCTGTATATAGAACATTTTCTGTTGCAATCAAATTACTGTGGTGGAGTGTTTCCAATAAAGTTCATGTATTTGTTGCTGAATTGTGTCAGTACTCATAGCTGACACATAGGGCACAATTTTAAAACAGCCTTATGAGTGAGGCAAGTTGCATCACTCTAGGGCTGCAGCAAACGTAGGGTGCATCAGTGACCCTGTACCCAGTTTTATCAAGGGGGTGTCCCTGCACCAAATACCCAGGAGTTGCCACAGCCAGAGGTTTGTGGCAAACATTTGGTGCACCAGCGGGGATTGATGCAGGTATCCGTCGCTTCATTCTCCGGCAAGGGAAACGTTAGAAGGGCCAATAAGGTGGGGAGATGACTACATGCCAAGAAGTGCTGTGGGCAGAAGCAGCACAGGGGGTTCTAGGGGGCATCGAGCAGATGATGCAGTAGCAGGGTGGTGATATGGCACCCAGCAGGTGGTGCTTTTTCCAGTGCTGGATGGCTGATCGGCTTGCAGTCCATGGAGGATTGGCAGGAGGGAACATGACCTGGCCTCTGGTTGGCACAGCTCTGGCACCTGCCCCAGAGGTACCATGATCCAGAGCATTGTAGGCGGCGAAAGCCTGCCACAACGCTGGGGGCTGGGTACCAGGGGACCATTATGGTGTCCAGAGAATGTTCCCTCCACCACTTGCAGCCCTCACCCTGCAGCCAGTACTCTTGCCTACAGGGTTGTGGATCATGGCATATCTGGGGCAGGTACCAAAGTTGTGCCCACCTAAGGCCAGGTCACATTCCCTCCCTGCCAACCCTCCATGGACAGCGGGCTGATCAGCCACCTGGCATTGGAAAATGCACCACTGCTGGGTGCCACATTACCCCCCTGCTAGTCAAGCATCTCCCCAACAACCCCTAGGGCACCCTCCCACATGCTGCTTCTGCCCCAGCCCTCTGCATTCAGGACCCCCCCAAAGTCACCATAGTGTGGCAGTGGAGCAAGTCCCTTATACCACCTCATGGCTTATCTAATCAAAGTCCCTTGTTGCATTCATGGCAGGGCTTCCAAAATTACAAATAAGGGAATGTTGCAGCTCTGACATGGCACAAGCCTTCTTGCAGCCTGGTGCAGGGGCACTTCTGTCACAAGGGTGGCACATGGCAGCTTAGGCATCCCAATTTCGCTGCAGCCTGCATTCGAAAATCGGGATTGCCACAAAGTTTGACGCAGGGTGCCACTTGCATCATATCCATTTAGCACAGTCATCTTGCGTCAATCATAACCTTTTTAAAACCGGGCCCATAGAATTCACACTGCTCCAAGGCAAGCCCTAAAATGCTACAGAACATATGGCTTTTCCCAGCTGAACTACAGCTGCTATCTGCTTTTTCCATATTTTGTTTTTAATACTGTATTACATGATACAAAAATGTTTCTCTTGCAGCTACCTCCTCCCCAGCACTGTATGTAGCGCAAGTGTGGGGGGAAACTGTTACTGGGCCTGCTGCTGCCTTGCCTGCCCAAAAGAAAAACAACAGAGCAGCAGTTTGTGTGCATGTTGAGCGGGACGGGGACTATGTTCCTTCCTCTTCCCTGCACTTCCATTGTCCCCTCACTTTCTCTCTGACTCTGCAAGTGCAAATCCCAGAATCCCAGGGAAATAACACAATATACCATGCAAGGAAATATTCGGTATTGACAAATTCTTGTTTTATTTTACTGTTATTGATAATAACGATAAAACGCTACTTGAAAATTTTATAACTGCTCCTGGTTTTACTATGTTTCCTGACTTATGCCTTAATGACATACCTTAACCAGCTGATGAACTTGCTGGTGTATTTCACCAGCCTATCTTCGAGGCTGACTGCAGGCTCCATACCCGTGTCCCAGGAGGGTTTTGCCTTATGACGTGGAGCGCATGGGTGGAGTTCTAGACAAGCTTGCCAGCTGTTTGTCACACTGAAGTTGTGCTTGGCAGACCATCCGCAAAGTGGACGATTGCCGGGTGGATCACATCCTGCATCAACCTGTGCTGTAGGTTGGTTAGTGTGGAGCCGCCCACAGGGCTTTGAGCTTATTCCACCAGACATACCAGTGCTTTCAGGGACGTCCCTATCCTGGAAACCTGCAGGGCTTTTACCTGGAGGTTAGCACACACATTAATTTCCCACTACCACATTGACTTTGCTTCATGCCAGGATGCTGGTTTGGGACCATGGTTCTCCAATTTCTGTTCGCCAGTAGGGTGCGTGCCTTGCCCCTCCTGGAGAAACTACTAGGAGTCTGCCAGAGTGTGGATAAGGAACCATGTTCACCCTCAGAAAAATAATTACTCGCCTGTAATCATGGTTCTAAGACTGGTATGTGGTTCGCATCCACACAACCCACTCAACCTCCCTTGATAAGTGGCACACAAATTCCTATTTCCAGTGTGTAGAATCTGACATCACGGAGTGGAATCTGGGGATATATCACCTAGGTGGGTGGAGGAGCTCAGCTTAAAGACATCCAGCCAATGAGGTTATTCCTGTGGAACTACCAAAGTGTGAATGTGAAGGATATGTCACTCCTAGAACTACAGTTACAGGGGAGTAACAATATATCTTCATCGAGGATATCTCTTGCAGCAGGTACTACTCTTGGGCATCCACCAGAAGGCGTTCCTGTGCACGGTAGCTTTTACCAGCAGTGTTTGCTTGGGGGCCGCCCACAAATGACATATCTCTTCTGCGACTATAAATATGTGGGCGGCCCCAAGCATCCTCAGTTCTTTTTCCCCGCTGTCTTCAGCTCTCTGCACAAGGTAGCTGCTCACCTCTCTGTGTATTCGACTAAGTCATAAATGAAAAATCAAGCCAGAAACAGGATTTTAGCCATTCACTCTACCTTTGAACACCAAATGTCAAACAATTCGGACTCTCTCTTTAGGAAGTGTTGTTGCAGCTGTAAAATATACCGCTACGACAACCACACCGTTTGTGTCAGGTGCTTGGGGGCTGCTCACAATATCTCCACCTGCAAACACTGCCAGGAATTTAACCAGGCCACACATCGACAGTTACAAGAAATCGAATCGTATCTCATGGCACAAAAGCTTGCTCTTCTTGACAAGGAGCCTACCTTGAGATACACTCATCGATGAACCCAGCCTCCCACAAGTACTCCAGGAAACATAAACCCAAGGACAAGGAGAAATCCTCATTGTCATCAGAAGGTAAGCGATCGTTGATGGCCACTTCTCCTAGTGACCAGTCAGCTGACTACTAGAGAACGTACTCATGCAGTCATCAACGACACTACCAGTCCTGTTGTTGATGGCCCTGACTACGGGCTTATCGGTATTGACCACAAAGACCAACACAGCGTCTCTCTGGTCTGCTGTTGATAACCCGCCTTCCACGGGTTCATCTACTCTCGACGATGAACCGGGCCTTCCAACATTCTGTTACTTCCTGTTTTAGTCCCCGCCGACTGACTCTGGTTATGTTATTAGGAATGAAGGGGTTTTCAATAACGGTGCTCCCTATACTGCCACCACCTTCACAAGTAGCTACACATCATGAACAGGCTGAACTACTTAGGGGATTATTACATCCCTGATACCAAACCTCATTCTTAGTCTAGACCAACCCCATCTATTATACCATGGACCAGCTCTGACCTGCAGCGACAGTCTTCCTCACAATCATCATCTGCTTCCTCTGTCAGTGTTGTGGCAGTTGTACAGACCATACTTTAAAGTTATGCACAGTATGCAGGCACTTCAGCCCTCCACACCTCAGTGGAAGCCATGATGCACACTCCCCTACCCACCACCACCAAAAGGCTTCAGAAGGATACAGGGTTTAGAGAACCTTTTCCAGACATATTCATACACTCGATGGAAGAAGAATTCTGTCCCGGATATGAAGAGGAGTTAGAGAAAGATTTAGATGCCGGAGATGGCCTCCACCCTCCCTCCACTGCATCCACTATCTCCTCAGCAGACAAGGATGCTGCACATCATACCCCAGCCTCTTCTCAGACTCAATCGTCATTCCTCGAGATGATGACTCAAATAGAAAAAGTCATGGGGTTTGCTACTTCGAGCAAGACAAGCACCACCATTATATGGCAGATTATCTGGACGTCCCAGAAGACCTGGCCATTGTGGTCCCACCTCTCATTCAGGCTTATCAGAACGCTGTCCTTTCAGCCTGGCACCAACCATCTGCGGTCCCAAGGAAGGCTGACCGCCTTTATCAATCCCCAGTGGACCACCCGTTCTTTTCCACTGTACCACAAGCTAGAACATAAGAAAAGTGTCGGCAGATGGAGACCGCATGGTCCATCTAGTCTGCCCAGTACGACTACCCCTTCCCCAACAATAGCCTGTATCCTAACCTGTCCGCTATGCCTGTCACATGATAGTTTGAATTCTCTAATCATCTTTGACACCACCACCACCTCCTGGGGCAGGCTGTTCCATGGGTCCACCACTCTCTCCATGAAGAAGTACTTTCTGAGGTTGCTTTTGAACCTTCCTCCCACCAATCTTTGATCATGGCCCCTTGTACATGCTGTCATGTTCTGCTGAAAGAGATATCCTGTCTGAGCTGTGTTCAGACCCTTCATGTACTTAAATGTTTCGATCATGTTTCCTCTGTCTCTTCTGTGCTAGAGATAGTATGAATTTAACTCCCCGAGTCGTGCCTTGTATGTCTCGTGGTGAGACCTTGCATCATGTTGGTGGCTGTTCTTTGCACTGTCTCCAAACTGTTGCTGTCTTTCTGAGGGAGGCTTCCAGAACTGACCACAGTTTTCCAAGTGTGGCCTCACCAAGGACCTGTAGAGAGGCAGGATCACTTCCCGCTTTCTACTAGTAATGCCTCTGCTAATACAGCCCAGGATGCGCTTTGCCTTCTGTGCTGCCTTCTCACACTGTTTTCCTACCTTTAAGTCGTCAGTGATTACTATACCTAGGTCTCGCTTACTCTGTGTTTCTTTTAGTTGATGTCCTCCCAATGTGTGCTTTCTACATGGGTTTCTTTACCCAGGTGCATCACCTACATTTTTAGCATTCAGTTTTAACTGCCAATCCTTGGACAATTCTTCTAACTTTTCAGGTCAGCTTCCATGTTGACTGCTCCTTTCTGTGAGTCCAGTCTGTTACAGAGCTTTGTATCATCTACAGACAGACAGACTTTACCCTTCACCCCTGATTCAGTGGTGATTAACGCAGCACGCACAACCCAACTAAGAGAACCCAAACACCTTAGCTTCCTCCAACTAGACAAGCAATCCAGATATCTGATAACATGGGTAAGAGGATGTACCAAGCAGGAACCATGAACATGCGCATACTTAATTACATGGGTCACATGTTAAAGTATCAAAAACACTGTGGTCCTCAGCAGTCGGGGTAGTCAGCAAGTTACCACATTCTGCAGAGAAGGAACAGTTGTTGGCCACCATTGCTTCCGGCCCTCATTTATTGAGGACGGGTTATGACACATCAGCCAGAACCTCTGCAATGGGGGTAAATTTATAGATATGCTTGGAGAGTCTCAGGATTCACACCTGATAGTCCAACATAAAATTCTTAATGCTTCATTTAATGGAACAAAATTGTTGGGTCAGAAACCCAAACCATACTGGACAACTTGCAAGCATCTGGCCAAACCCTGACAACAGTGCACAGAATGTACCACCTCCCAACCCACTTGACAACAGAAATACCAACAGTCCTTTTATAGTTGTCTACTACCTATGCAGCACCATGGAAGACCTTAGAATTTGTCATTAATGATTTGCATGAGGTAGGTAAGTTGTTATTTTCTTCCGGGATAGATCCTCCATTTCATGATTTCACTAAGCCCACTTCACATATTCTAAGGTTGTGGTACTCTCTGAAAAGGTCTCACATGTATAAACAAATTTTTGTTATTGCCAAATGATTTCAGAAGATTAATCTAGTCAACTGGCACGGTCGGACCTGGCATTCACTAGATGGCATAACTTGGGCTTAATGTATATTTACCAATTCCTGGGGAAGGAGGGAGTACTTCCATTTGATTAGTTTCAGAAAGATTATGGACTCCCATCCGTGACTTTTATAGATATTTACAGGTGAGGAATTATATCCTGCACTAGAGAACCATCAATGCTAAGCTACCTTCTCCTTTGCCCCCCCCTTTTCTCAAAATGTTAATTGCTTTTCTTTCAGGTAACACCTGGAGACACCTTACTGGGAATATATACGTGTACACGTGGGGACAAATGACCTAGCGGGGGAAACGGTGGAGGTAACAAAGGAGAGGATTGAGGAAGTGGGAAGGTTGTGCGAAGAGACTGGGGATTCTGTGGCATTCTCCGAAGTGCTCCCAGTACCCTGTGCAAGCACAGTCAGAAAGGAGAGGATTAGGGAGTTGAACACATGGTTGGTAGAGTGGTGTCAAACTAAGGTATATGGGGTTGTGGGTGGCTGGGGCAGTACCTGGGATAACAACAATCTGTTTGCAAGGGATGGACTGCACCTGAGTTTGGAGGGAAGAAGGTATTAAAGCAAAGACTGGGGAGGTATATTGCTATAAAGGTGGATTTAAACTGTGTCAAGCGGACAGCAGGTAGGTAGGGATCTGATAGAGGAGTCACAGCTCACCTCCCAGGCTAGCAGGAAGGACTCAGGGCAGCCAAAATGGAGGTAGTAGAAGGAAATGGAGGCCAATGAAGGGAAGGGGGCAGGATGGAGGGTGGTCTCGCTAAATGCAAGAAGCTTAGGCAACAAATCTGTTGAGCTATAAGCACGCTTCGCAGTATGGAGGGTAGATATTGCAGCTGTCACCAGAAATGTGGGCAACTGAGCACCAGGGCTGGGATCTGGCAATCCCAGGATACAAAGTATACAGGAAGGACCGTAAGGAAGGGAGGGGCGGTGGGGTGGCAGTCTGTGTGAGGGACAGGATCAAATGCACAAGGGACGAGGGTGAAGAAAGGAGAACAGAGGCAATCTATTACAGCGCCTAGACTCAAGGGTAGGAAACTGAGGTTTGGGGTGATATACAGGCCACCGTCCCAGTCTGAGGTGCTTGACAGGGAATTAGGAGGACAAATCAGAAAAGTATGTAGAAAAGGGAAGGTGGTCATCGTGGGGGATTTCAACTTGCAGGGTGTTAAATGGAGCATTCGGGCCACCTCCAGTGCTGGGGAGCAAGTGCTCCTGAACACAATCCAGGAGGTTCTCCTGACACAGTTGGTTAATGTGCCTACTAGGCTAAAGAACACTTTTGATCTGGTGTTGTCGAATGGGGAGACAGTAAGGGAAGTAAAGATGGAGGACCCACTAGCCAACAGCGATCACCAAACAGTGTGGTTTAATATCACGATGTTCGGGGAGCCAGAGAAATCAGTTACTCAGGTAGTAAACTTCAGGGGGGCAGACTTTGGGAGGATGCAGGAAGTACTGAAAAGGAAACTAGAGGACATAAGACAGGAGATGGATGCTGAGCAGAAATGGGATATTATTAAATGGGGGATTACAGAGGCAACAGAAGCCTGCACCAAAACACAGAGTAAGAGGAGCAGAGCAAGAAAACCATGCTGGTTGAACAGCGAGGTAATGGAGGTGGTGAGAACAAAGAGAGGCGCACCAGAGGTATAGAAGGACAGGGAAGGAAGTGGACAGGAGGAGTATGCAAGACGGTTCAGGGAGGTGACCAGAAAAGTGAGAGAAGCCAAGGCCCACGGTAAGATGAGATTAGCGCAGGAAATTAACAGGCGGAGAAGGACTTTTTCCGATACATCAGGAGAAGATGAAGTGTAAGGAGACAATAATGAGGATAAAAGGGTGGGAGTGGATGGAAAAGGGGAGGAGCAGGCAGAAGCACTGGATGAATAGTTTTGCTTAGTGTTCATGGAAGAAAAGGGGGACCGCTACCACCATGGGCTGGGAGGGTGGGACAGGGGAGAGGAGGCAACAGATGGAAGAATTGAGGCAAGTAGAGTTCTGGAAGGACTGAGGGCACTGAAGGTAGACAAGGCACCAGGGCCGGATGGTATCCACCCCAGGGTGCTGAGGGAGATGGCAGAGGGGTTGGCATAGCCACTGGCGGATCTGTACAGCACCTCACTGGAGTCGGGATGTGTGCCACTGGACTGGAGGATGGCACATGTAGTACCATTACACAAGAGCGGACCAAGGGATGAACCGGATAACTATCGCCCGGTAAGTCTCACCTCCATAGTGTGCAAACTCATGGAGACAATACTAAAGGAGAGACTGGTGACGTGCCTGGAGGACAATGGCCTCCAGGATGTGAGGCAGCATGGGTTTGTTTCAGGGAAGTCTTGTCAAACCAACCTGATTCAATATTATGACTGGGTGACAGGTGAGCTGGATAAGGGTCATGCGGTGGATGTTCTTTACTTGGACTTCAGCAAGGCCTTCGAGTGTGTGCCTCATGGGCGACATGGGGAAAGCTAACTGGTGTGGGGTAGGGGCAAAATGATGAACTGGATTACAAGCTGGCTGAGTGGGAGGCTGCAACGGGTGGTGGTGAGCAGGAGCTCTCAACCCAAGGCCAATGACAGTGGGGTGCCACAGGACTCTGTGTTGGGGCCACTATTGTTTGGGCTCTTCATATCAGACATTGCACATGGGGTGGTGAGCAAGATAAGTCTGTTCGCTGACGACACCAAAATCAGAGTAGTGGTGAATGGAGAGGAGGGATGGAAGCAGCTGCAGGGGGACCTAAGCAAGTTAGAGGAGTGATCAGAGAGGTGGCAGCTGGAGTTCAATGCAAAGAAGTGTAAGGTTATGTACTTTGGGGTGAAGAACCCAAGGAGAGAATACTGGCTGGGAGGGGTTAAGCTGGGGATCACTGAGGAGGAGAAGGACCTAGGGGTAATAACAGGGACCATGGACAACACTTCCCAGTGCAGGAGAGTGGCTGCAAAAGTGAACAGAATGCTGGGGTGCATAGCAAGGGGGTTTTCGTCCAGGTGAGGAGAGGTGATCTTGCCCCTCTGCAGGTCGCTGGTAAGGCCACACTTAGAGTATTGTGTGCAGTTTTGGAGGCTGTACCTAAAGCATAATATCAGGTTACTGGAGGGAGTGCAGAGGAGGGCAACAAAGATGATCTCTGGAATGGAAGGGACAGACTTATGACAGCAGGCTGAGAGACCTGAATATGTACATCCTGGAGGACAGAAGGGACGGGGGACATGATGGAGACATTCAAGTATGTGAGGGGAATCAATAAGTACGGGGCAGATGGGGTCTTTAAGTTAAGGAGGGAGGGTCACAAGGGGCATGGGCTAAGAATAGAGGGGGGAAGATTTAGGAAGGAAATGAGAAGACACTATTTCACAGAGAAGGTGGTAGCAAAGTGGAACGCCCTACCAGAATGGGTGGTGGTATGTAAATCTGTGAATAGCTTCAAAAGGGCATTGAACAGGGGAGAGTGAGGGTGCGGGACGTGGGGGGTGGCAGTGGGATGAGAAATGGGAAGGGGGTTGGGGCAACTGTAAACTAGGGGTGCTAGCTGTACACTCGAGCAGACTTGGATGAGACCGGGTGGTCTGTTTCTGCTGGCACATTCTTATGTTCGTATGTACATATATACAGAATTTTGAGGATGGCTCAGGTGACTCCACGCTTTCTATTTTGGAGGCTGGAATAGAGACCGTGAGTTAGAGGTCCCTGATGTCTCCTGGATAAAGGCTGTTCTGTCTGCGGCAAAATTACCTCCTCCCTTTATGGAGGAATTTGCCTGGGAGAAATAGAAGTAGGTATTTCCACTCCCCCGCATTCTTGACTAAATACCTTCCGGATGCCTTGACCATTGTTGGAGGAGTGTGGTTGCCTGTTGGCTGATCTGGGTCATGTATTTTGATATTGCCCGCTTTTAATGCCATTCTGGTGCTCTCTGCAGGCAGCGTTGCTGCGAGTGCCTGGGGAACATATAGAATTTATAGCAGAATCCGTTTGCTGTCCATCTATCCAGACTACTCCCCTCCGTGGAATAGGACTCTTCTCCCCATATATATACTGGCCGCCACGAAGGCCATCGCTCGTAAATGGATAACCAAAATGATTCCACCGATGGCAGATTGGAGAACTATTCTGGTTAGCATATACCAAATAGAGTGTCTTACTGCAGATCTGCATGACAAATCAACACTTTGTCACACAAAATGGCAGAGGTGGATATTTTATCTGGCCAAGGCTGACCCAGAATGTGTCCTGCAGGGGGATGGGAGGGAGGGGTGTTTATAAACTCTAGCCCTGTAATGTAATATGGACCTGCCTACTGAAGATCTGCACACTCCTTTTTGCCTTTGGGACCAGTGTTGTTCTTGGGAAGAGGTGTTCTGCAAAAATTAGTTACCAGACATAGGAGCCATCTTAAAACTCATTACCACCTGGAGCGCTTTTTGAAGTCCGAGTTTTCCATTGCTTAACCTTGATACAAAATGGCCACTGAGGTATAATTGAGTTAATTCTGTCAAGGATTGAACATATGCATCAGCCCAAAAGTACTTTTTCTTCCTTTTGAATCAGACCACCTTTTGTGGTTATTTCATTTACAGTGCAGTTTACTGTATCAATTGAGATGCTGTTTGTGTGTCTTCGTATTTATAAATAAATATTAAATTAAAAAATAACCAGCAGTCCTTTCAATTCGAAGAACATGACAACAAAGAGGAATACAGACAATCCTCCAGGGGCAGGCGGCAAAGTCAGTCTGCATCCTGTACCCCTAACCCCACCACCAAGGGGCCCCAGTCCACCCCCACAGTGGCGACAGAACACCCCACTGCTTTCTGACTTCATGACCTCTCTCCACAGCTTCCTCCAGCCAGCCTCGGAGGCTGTGGGTAGCCGTTTCTTACACTACCTAGAGGTCTGGCAAAATGTAACGGTCGAGTGGGTGTTACAAGTAATACAGACAGGGCATACATTGGAGTTCATCTCAACTCCCCTGCCTCACCATCCAGTTGTATATCCACCAGACCACATCCCCATTCTACAAGACAAACTTACTGCACTTATACTGAAACAAGCCATTCAACCAGCACCACTACAAGAACAACACAAGGGACTTTACTCCCACTTCTTCCTAGTGCCCAAGTGCACAGGAGACCTGCAACCAGTACTGGACCCTACAAATAAACTTGTTCATCCAATACAAAAATTCCAGATGATCACATTGGCCTCAGTCATCCCATATTACAGCAAAGGGCTTAGCTATGCGCACTGGATATAGGAAGGATGCATATCTACACCTCCATAGCCATCCTGCCCACCACAAGTTCCTACGATTCCAACTCTGGTACAACACTACCAATTTCAGGCCCTACCATTCGTTCTCTCTTCTGCACCCAGGTCTTTACAAAATATTTAGTGGTAGTAGCAGCAGCCCTAAGAAGACACAGGCATTTGTATTCCCATACCTGGATGACTGGCTCATAAAGGCCTCAAACAGAGGATTTCTTAATGTGTCTTACACGCCCTTCAAATGTTCCAGGACCTAGGCATCGCTGTAAATTGGCCAAAGTCCCATCCCACACCAACCCAAAGGCTTCAGTACATAGGGGCCATGAGGGACACAAAAGTGGGCAGAGCATTTCTTCCAGAAGACAGGTATACGAAACTTATGTCTCTGGCCATTCATCAGTCGGCCTCACGCCTCACTGCAAGACAGGTCACGTGCCTCCTAGGCCATATGGCCTCTGCCATTCCCACCATGTCCCAGGCAAGACTTCCCATGCGCCCCATTCAGTGGGCTTTGCACCACCAGTGGCAGCAGAAAAGCAGAGACTTCAGTCTGGTCAGGGTCACTGCTGCACTTTGTGCTGCATTAACATGATGGACAAACTGACACAATTTGGATCAAGGGGTTCCCTTCCAGACCCTTCCTCCCAATACAAACCCTTACCACCAAGGCCTCCACCCGGGGATGGGATGCTCATCTAGGCCCTTACCAGACAGAAGGCCGTTGGGACCATGTCACAGCCTCCCTTCACATCAACATCCTTGAAATGAGGGCCATTCGTCTCTCCCGCCAGGCGTTTCATCCATACTTGAAGACAAGTCCCCACTAGCTCAGACAGACAACACATCCGTGGTCTATTACCTAAACAAACAATGGGGCTCCCAGTCCCAATGTCTGTGCCAAGAAACTGTGCAGGTCTGGGAAGAAGCCCTAAAATGAAAACTTACCCTGACAGCAGTCCACCTCCTAGGAGCTCACAACATCCTAGCGGACCATTTGAGTCACCACTCCAAGAGCCACGAATGGACTCTGAACAAGTCAGTTCTTCAAAACATATTTCAAATATGGGGGACTCCGGAGATGGATCTCTACATCTCCGGAAAACCATTGTCTACCTCTATATTATTCCATTATCCCGAACAAAAAGGGACATTCTACAAATTACCTGTCCCTCCCATGGAGGGGACAGTTCTTAAATGCTTTTGCCCCCGTTCCCCTCCTCCAACGGGTCTTACTGAAACTGGATCTGGAACCAGCCAGGATGATACTCCTCGCTCCATTCTGACCACACCAGATCTGGTTTCCCCCTTCTACAGATACTAGCAGTCACCGAACCCATCCCACTCCCTTGCTGCCTAGATCTCCTGACCCAGCATCACAGAGCCCTTCTGCATCCCAACCTGCATTTCCACATGTGGCTCCTGAAGACGTCTTCATTAAGAGAAAAAAAAAGTCTCATCTAAAGTAGTAGATATACTCCTAGCCTCTAGAAAAGAATCCATCAGAAAAACCTGTAATGCCAAATGGAAAAGGTTTGCCTCTTGGGTGACCTCTAAGACTCTAAATCCCTTTTCATGCCCTCTACCAGATATCCTAGAGTACCTCTCATCCCTGGCTTCCACAGGTCTAAGTTATTCATCTATAAAAGTCCACTTGATAGCCATATCAGCCTTCCACGCACCCCTAGACGGTAGTCAAGTTGCTCAACAAGATCTAGCAAAAAAAATGTGTAAAGGGCATATTGCACAAAATTAAACCCTGTAAGAAGGTCCATAACCCATAGGATCTGAACTTCATCATTGAGTAACTAATCCTTCCACATTTTGAACCCGCAGTCACATGTGAACTCTGTTTCCTTGCATGGAAAACCCTCTTTAGTGGCTATTACCTCTGCTCCACGAATCTTTGAGCTGCATGCTCTGATGTGCTCAGAACCCTATTTAATTTTTCATAAGGATAGGATATCTCTCTGCACTAACCCTACTTTCCTTCCAAAGGTTGTGTCTGAGTTTATGCTGAATCAGTCCCTAAACCTACCATTCTTTTTCCCAGAATATGACAACCCAAGGAAAGCACTCCTTTGTACCCTGGACGTCCACTGAATCTTACGCTATTACATTACGCGTACCAAATCTACTAGAAAATTGAAACAGCTTTTAGTATCCTTTGCCCCGGGTAAAGAAGGCTTACCGGTGGCTACACAAACACCATCCAACTGGCTTGCTCATTGTATCACATACTGCTATAACAAGTATGACAAGCCCCAAACAGGTGCTGTCCATGCACACTCCACCAGGGCTCTGTCCACGGCGGCATGCTTCAAAGGAGTATCTATTAGAGAGATATGCAATGCCGCAACATGGTCCACAGTACATACCTTCACAAAGCACTACAGTATAGACCTTGCCTCTAGATGCCGGGCCGTCTGCAGGGCCTTATATCCTAAGGGCACATCCTTTCTCATTTACTGTTGGGAATCATCCCAAGAGTAAGTAAAAGGCAAGGCAAATTGTATTTAAAAAGAGCCAATCCCGGAGGCTCTGGGCACCATACATAAAACCAACCACAAAATAATCAACACATAACAATACTGATAAACACTGTAATGCTAATTAAGTACAGTTCACTAAATAAAAATAAGATTCTAAAAATTTGGGACAAGTAGTGTGGGGAGTCAGAACAGGACTAAATTTACAAAACTGTGTCGGGGAAGGCATGTACAAACAAGAAGGCCTTGAGGCATGTCTTGAATACCTCCACCGAGGGGGCCTCCCTTATAGATGGAAGAAGCAAATTCCACAGGACGGGTCACTGGCAGTTTTTAACCTCGTCCTGGGAACCTGTACCTGCTGCAAGAGATACCCTCGATGAAGATAGTACAGTTTCATACTTACCGTAATGGTAGCTCTTCGAGAGGATCACTTGCAGCAGGTGCGTCCCCTCCATCCATCCATCCTCCTTCTCCAGGAAGAGCAATCTTTTACAAAGAAGAGGTACACAGGCTCCACGGTTCCACTGAGGCTTTCTCCTACAAGCTGATAGCCGGTGGGGAATTGAGGATGCATGAGGCCGCCCACATATTTATAGTCACAGAAGAGATGATGTAATTTGTGTGTGGCCCACATGCAAACAATGCCGTGAAAGCTGCCGTGGCACAGGAGCGCCTCGCAGATGGCATATAGTACCTGCTGCAGGAGAGCTCTCTAAGATCTACTGTTACGGTAAGTACCGAAACTGTACTTTATAACTAGTTACTGCTCTGGTCTTGGCCTATTTAGCTTGTATATGGCTTTTGCTCTTTTATTATAGCACACAGTTAATGCTTCCTTATGTTTATATAGCTGAACCACTTATGACACACGAAGACAAAGAGGTCCAAGTGGACCTGCAGGACCTGGGGTTCAAACCTGCGAGAAAGAGTGAAACAGAGGTGGACCGAGGAGAGAGAAATAGTCAAGGTATAAAGCTTTGATACAGAAACTAAATAGAAAGCATGGGCATGGTGTGAGTGGAAGCAGCTGGGCTTTGCATGGACAGTATAATTTGATGCAAAACTGTGCTTTTTTTCCCCCAATTATTTTACAACCAAAAATGGGAAAAAAAATTTCTTTATAGCACTTTCTTGCATCAGTTTATGGGACTGCTCCCAGATCTTTTAGCATTTCTTCTGTTTGCGTGAACTGGATAAGGGGATGTCAGAATGGTACTCCTGTCTCTTTGCTTTAATTACTGCTTTTGCATTTGTGTGTTTCTGCTTCTTAACTGGCAGACTGGTCAATATAAGCCTTTTATGTTGCATGATTGTAGACTAGATTAATATCTTGCTATACTTTGTTTTGAATCAGGTGTCCCTTGTGACCTGCCCAAATCCCTGAGGCCTCACATTTCACATGTGGGGCCATAGCTGCCTCAGTGTCTTGCACAGTCTGCCCTCTTGCAAGTAAGCAGGCTTCCCTGCCTGCCGCGAGCGATCAATGCAGCAGCATCCTCCCTCCCTCCCCAGGCTGGGCTTCTCCCAGCTCTGGCCCCCATGGTGCAGGCTGCCAGGCATGTACCCTAACCTGGTTTGCCCACTCGGAGGCGCTGCCCGCTACTGCTGGGCCACCGGACAGCCCGCCTTACCCCATGCCCCAACCCCTCTTGAAAAATGAAGTACTGAAATAAAAGGAAATGTTTTGTTTTGTTTTCTAGCCTTGCTTTATTAAAGCAAAATGAAAAATACATCGACATATTGTTGTATATCATGAGTAAGGTGCATTGCAATTGATTCAGCATTTTATATAACCAACCTTGTTATAGAAGAAGAAATTAAAGCAATTACAAAGGGAACCTTTTTAGAAGGAGACAAACTGGTTCTGGGTGTTTCTGTTATGTCAGTCTCGAATGTTTTGTTCTTAATTCAATTCCCTGGTATTTGTTTTTGGGGGTGGGGGCTTGCTATTTCAACCCTCAGGGTAAAGGTGGGTAAAGGAATTGTTTTACTTTCTTATGTACTGTAGTAATAAATAACGATTGTATTATAATTTTAAGTAAAAGATTGTATCACTTACAGAGTTTTTCATTGGAGAGAACTTTAAAGCTGGAGGAATGAACATGGCTTACCCTGGTTGACAGTGAGCATACAGTTTATTTGGATTTTGTTCTAGGTTCCTCTGTTTACAATCTGATCTTCCAGGAATCAGCCTTCTCCATAAATTCCACTAATGGGTTTGTGCATGAGATACCAGGACCCGTGGCAGCTATTCCTGTTGGTGAGGCAAAGCTATATGCTCGGTCTTCCCAGTGGACACCTCAGTGTCATGGTCTGGTGCTGCCCCGGCTTCTGGCACTATTCACGATCATCGGATCCTCTCCTGACACCATTTGCAGTGTCGGAAGAGGGACCAACACAGGGGACTGTACTGCATCAGCTTGCTGAGGTGGTACTTTCCTCTGCAGCCCTCATAGCACTGGAGTGAGGATGGTGCCTCCCCCACGACAGACGAGACACCGGCCATGGTATCGGCCCTGGGGCAGTCCCTAGTTTTGGTGCTGTTCGCAGCACTGGGCTGACTCCCATCACTGCTTGCTGTGCCAGGATGGAAATGACTCCACAGCCGACATTAAACTCAACTCCTGGGCCACCATCACGGGTGGCGCCGGCCACTGCAAAGGGGAGGAACCCGTCTCCAGGTTAGTCTTTGGCCTTGGACCCTGTACCGGAGGTCAGATGACAGTGGGAAGGTTGTGTTCTCCCCAGATCTGTATGCTGAGCCCATCACCAGTGAGTACAGGAGCTGCCCGAGGTGATTGTTTGGTTCTGCTCTCCTTACCTGGGAGAATTGTCCCATGGGCACTAACTAGGTTGTTTCTGTTTCTTTGCTCGACCCTGTTCAGGCAGTTCTGCCAGACTGTCCCCTCGGTCAAGGTCCCCTGTGTATCACCACAGTGCAGGCACCCTGTTTACCTCTTGGCCTCTGCTACCTTTGCTCAAGCTTTCAGGGATCATGGGACCTCTGGGGACACTCACCTGGACTCAGTACAGAGAGGGTGACCAGTGTTGGAAGGTTATTCACTGGAGTCCAGGAGATGTGTTGGCCCTCCAGACCTTGGGGAGAGCCATACACACCATGGTGCTAAAGCAAGCACTGCTGGAGCCAGCTGTGGGACCAGGAGCAGTTGAAGTCCTCCCAGTCCCTCAACTCATCAGACTGCTGAATGGCTGTCAGGCACACTTCAGCTGGGCAGGTAAAGGGCTCCTCATTTCCCTCATCGAGCCAGTCAACTTCAGCTCCATTCAAGCAGGCTACCAAGATATTTCTCATGCCTGTCAAACAGCTGTAGAATGAGTTTGAGGAATGGATCTCACAGACCCCAGTGCTCCAGTACAAACCCAGAAGGACATGGTCTGGTCAGTGTCCCTATCCAGTCCTTGATGGGAGCAGCCTCCACCGGAGGTTGAGTCTTTGTGGAGGGTTGTGGAATAACAGATGGACCAGACACTGAACTTCAGGTTCAACACACAATCTCTGTGTGATGTTTATTCAAAATACAAGAAATAAGCTACTGCAATGCCATATTCTTTTTCAGTACATCAGTTTGCAGCAACAGACTATGAATGTCCTTTCTCTGCACTTAGCCAGCATCTACTGACACTGATCTCTGATCCAACCACTTTTCAGTGAAAATCCTTCATACCTATGTGGGCACCATTTGCTTGGGTAGTGGGGGCTCAAATAAGAAAAAGCAAAACAAGCTATAGACAAATAACCTCAATGCAGAGTCACTGAAAAAAGGTTACTCCAAAGTGCATTGGCAACAAGTCAAGTTTCAAAGAAATACAACATCATACGTATTTCCATAATGCAGAGCATCATGGGCTATATGCAAATCACCATGTCATTTTAGACTTGTTCAACTTACAGCAATTTACATGCATTTTAAATAGCACAACTAACTTAATTTCTATAATAGTCACCTAGTACTTTTCGCCATTATCAAAAACACCTAGTGCCATGGTATTTTCAACATTTACAAGTTTCATAAACATAAGAAATATACATCAAGGTATTTTATGACATAGTGGTATTACCTACTAAATCCAACAATGCTAAACACAACTTGTTCTACATACACTTGGAGGTCACCACAATAACCTCCCTGTACGAAGACCTGAAAGGAAAAAGGAAAATTTAAAGAGGATGCTATAGCATAGTCAAGAAAGGGAAGGGGATGCCCATAGGTGGCCAACCTTATGGTCTAGAAATTGTAAATGATAGATTGGGCAAAGAAATTGAAGAACTGTTGCAACAGATTTAAAAAAAGGTCAGTCCTCAAGAGTTGCAGGAGCTTCCTGTCACAGTCTTCCACGCCCATCTTGCTGAACGTGGGCAGGCATGTGGTCTACAGCAACCTGCCAGAGATCGAAGGTCGAAACTGCAGTCAAGGCATTCAAACAACATGAAGTCTTGCTGTATTCTGACTATTGCAGTTAGGTCCTGCCTTTCAACTGCCCCGGAGAACAAAGAGTTAACTTTCCATGGCCAGCATGGAACGTTCAGCGTGAGCTCGATTGAAGCCCCTGTCTGTTGTTGTTTAAACTCCAACCGTCAGATCTTTACGAGAATACTCACTAGAAGTTCTGTGTGGAAACTGTAAAACTCACACTAGCCAACTGGCAACTAAATTTATTAAACAAGGGTTTTTTGGTTTCAAAGCAAAGACTCAAGTCAGGAAACCCAAAAAATAAAACACAACACACACCCAAAATAAAGGAGAGTGAAAAAGGGGGCACCTCTAGGGTGCCAACACTGCTCCTGCCCACCCACATCCCAAAAACCAGGTTCTGAGAGGGTAGGCAGTGGGAGGTCAGAATACAGCAAGACTCCATTAGAAGAAACAACATTACTAAGGTGAGTAATTTTTTCTTCAAACAACATGAAGACTTGCTGTATTCTGACTATTGCAGACTACCAAGCAGTACCTCCATGGAGGAGGGACAGAACCTACTTTGGGAATAGGCTCTGAAGTACTGCTGTGCCAAACCGAGTATCACTCCTAGCCTGGATATCCAGAGAGTAATGCTTGGTGAATGTATGGACTGTTTTCCAGGTGGCTGCTTGACAAATTTCTAATATAGGAATATCCCTGGCAGCAGCCAGGAAAGCAGATGTACCTCTAGTAGAGTGAGCCCTCAGGCCTGAGGGTGGGGTTCTACCTAGTTTTTCATAGCAGAATTGTATACAAGAGACAATCCACCTGGCAACAGATCTTTTACTGGCAGGTTTGCCCTTACCAACCTCTCCATATGTGAGGAACAACTGGAGGGACTCAAACCTGTGACCCTTGGTGCGCTCTATGTAGTAGCTGAGGGCCCTTTTAACATCCAAGCTGTGCAGCCTTCTCTCTCCAGAGGAGGAATGGTCAGTGAAGAAAACAGGGAGAGACATAGACTGATTAAGGTGGAAATCTGAAACTACCTTAGGCAAAAACTTCCTGCTAGTTCTTAGGACCACTTTATCTCTATGGAAAGAGATGAAATCAGGCTCCACAGACAGGGCTTGCAATTCACTGATACACCTGGCAGAGGTAATGGCTACCAAAAACACAGTTTTTCAAGTCAAGTACTTAAGCTCTGCAGAGGACAAAGGCTCAGAGGGTGGTTCTATAAGCTGAGCAATGCAAACATTAAGGTCCCAAGCTGGAGCAGGGTCCCTAAAGGGGGGATTGGTGTGCAGCAATCCTTTGAAGAACTTATAAAACACAGGATGGACTGACAGAGGAGAGGGCTTGCCTACTGACAAGAAGGCAGAAACAGCTGCCAGGTGCACTTTAAGTGTAGCTGGCCTAAGTCCCAAGCCATTAAGATGAACCATATAGTCCAGAACTGTAGGCAACCCAGCAGATTCTGGAGAAATATGCTTATTAGAGCACCAAATAGTGAACCTTTTCATTTGGAGTTGTAAGTACTTCTGGTGGAAGGCTTAGAAGCCTTAAGATATCCAGAACCCTTGAGAAAGGTGTAGATCAGCAAACTCTAGCTCTTTGAGAGCCATGCCTTGAGATTGAGAGATTTGAGGTTCGGATACCAAATCCTTCCCTGAGAGGATGTCAACAGGCTGTAATTCCTGGGAAGAGACAGGGGAAGGTGGACTGCTAAGGACAGCAGCAGTGGGTACCAGGGCTGTCTGGCCCAGTCTGGAGCAATCAGAATCACTTTGCATGGTTGAGACCTGATCTTGACTAACACTTTGAACAGGAGAGGGAAGGGGGAGCATACAGAATTTCCTTCCCAATTCAGAATCAGAGCATCCAGGGGACTGAGCCCAAGACTGGGGGTCTGCAACAAAAGAGAAGAGGTTGGTGATTGTCTGGGGCTGCAAAAAGATCTATCTGTGGAGTGCCCCATCTCGAGAAAATCACTTTCAAAACTAGGGGATCTAGGGTCCATTCGTGATGGCCCTGGGATATCCTGAGAGCATCTGCTAGGACATTGTCCTTCCCTGGGAGGTGAACTGCTATCAGAGAGGTTTGCAGGGAATAGGCCAGAGACCACAACTTCATTGCTTCTGTGCACAAGGCCATAGAATGAGTGCCTCCTTGCTTGTTGATATACCACATTGTGGTGGTATTGTCTGTTCTGATCTGGACCACCTTGTTTTGTACAGATTTGGAAAAGGCTTGCAGTGCCAGAAACACTGCTCTGAGTTCCAAAAGATTGATGTGAAGTAGAGATTCTTGAGGTGACCACAGCCCTTGGATGGTAAGATCCCCCAAGTGGGCTCCCCAGCCCAGCAGGAGACATCTGTGGTGAGTATCACTGAATGAGACTGAGTGACAAAAGGAACTCCCTGTCTCAAATTGTCCTGATCCTGCCACCACTGCAAAGCCTGGATCAGGGTTCAAGTCACTGGGACTAGTTTGGTAAGGGAATCCTTTCTTTGGGACCAGAAGGCTCTTAAGTGGAACTGAATGTCCCTCATCTGAAATATTGCCCCCTGGACCACTGCTGTAGAGGCTGCCATGTGGCCCAGGAGCTGTAGGAAATGCCTTGCTGGTCGAGACACTTGAAGGGTGAATGAAGAGGCCAGTTCCATAAGGGTCCTTGCCCTGTCCAGGAAGGAAGGCGCTTGCCCTTTTTGTATCCAGCTCCGCCCCTATAAAGGTGAGGAGCTGCACTGGCTCGAGAACTGACTTTGGAAGGTTGAGGAGGAATCCTAAGGAAGTGAGCACTTGCTGAGTTATTTGCAGATGTGACTTGACTTGGTCTGGAGACTGACCCACTATGAGCCAGTCATCCAAGTATGGAAAGATGGAGATCTTTTTTCTCCTTAGGAAAGCAACCACTACTGCCAGGCACTTTGTGAACACCCTTGGGGCTGATGTTAGGCCAAAGGGCATTACTCTGAATTGATAGTGGCCTGAGGGCAACTCAAACCTGAGGTACTTTCTGTGGGAGCACCTGATGGGAATGTGAAAACAGGCATCTTTGAGGTCCAGAGAGGCTAGCCAGTCCCCTGGCCTTAGAGAGGGCAGAATTATTCCCAGAGTCACCATTTTGAACTTTGGTTTTAAAAGGTGCTTGTTCAGATACCTTAGATCCAGGATGGGCCGCCATTCTCCTGTTTTTGGGGGGTTAGGAAGTACCTGGAGTACAATCCTTTGCCCTTGTGTAGGGTAGGAACCCTTTCTATGGCTCTGAGAGCCAGGAGGGAAGAAACCTCTGCCTCTAGGGCAAGGGTCTCTGATGAATTTGCAGGCAGAAAGGATCTGGTTCTCATCTTGGGAAATTTTTTGAAGCTGAGAACCAGTCCCTGGCTTACTACTTCCAGGACCCACTTGTCTGATGTCAGAGACTTCCAGTCCTGGACAAAGTAAGCCAGCCTGCCCCCTACAGGTATTGGAGAATCAGCCCGGGCAGACCCATCAGGGTGTCTGCTTGGCGGGGGCTTTAGGCTGAGGGGTGGAAGCAGGCCTGCTCATTCCCGTCTGCCTCTCCCTCTGAAGAACCCCCTCTGAGCATAAGCAGAAGAGGAGGCCTGGGCTTGGTTAAAAGGCCTTTGAAAGGGCCTGCTCCTGCCCCTGGAATGCTGCCTCTGAGGAGTGGCTTGCCTTTCTTTGGCCTGAGCACTCCTGTAGGTGGTCCTGTACTCGGTCTTCTTTTTCATGTAATTCTCTGTCTGCTCCCCAAACAGAGAATTACCAATGACAGGGAAATCCATGGCCTTAGCTCTGGTATCCTGTGGTAGGCTAGTACATCTGAGCCAAGCCATCCTCCAAAGGGCCACAGATGTAGCCATGATTCTAGATGAAACATCACTGGAGTCCACAGCAGCATGAAATTGCACCTTGGATGCCTTGATCCCATCTGTAGCCACCTGCTCCAGCTCCTTGGCAAGCTGGTCAGGGGCCTGTTTAGCCAGAGCCAGCACAGTGTCCCATCTGGACTTCTGGTATTTAGCTGTGAAGGCCATAAAGTTAGCCTGCCTGAGTCCCAAAGATGCTGCAATGTACTGCTTCCTTGCCGTGGCATCAGTCCTCCTGGAGTCCTTATCTGGGGGGTGTGATGCCAAGGGAATATTTGCCTTATCACAGGCAGCAGCCTGCACTACCCCAACATGGCTGCATTGTTGAGAAAGGAACTCCGTGTCTGAGCCTGAAAGGGTATACCTCTTGTCCATTCATCTGTCCACAGGAGGTATGGAATAAGGAGTCTTTAGAATTTTAAATGTCTGTTTCCCAAAAGATTTATGGAGGGGAATAGACAGTCTCCTGGACTCTGGGATGTCCATCATTTCAACAGAATCAGGCACCTCCTGATCCTCTACTGCTTCTTCAATTGGGTTTCAGCCACTTTCTTGTAAAACATAAAGTGGGAAGGGTCTCAGAAAGCCTAGGAGGAGAAACACCTGAAGGTCTGTCTGGGGAGATGTCCGGGTCAATAGGCACATCCAGACTTTCATAATCACCATCATCATCATCATTATCCTCATACTCTTCCCTCCTCCTCCTCCGGTTCATAAAATTCTTCTAAAGTATAATCCGCACTGGGGAACTGACTGAACCTGGCCCTGCCAGATGGTGCGGTTCAGCCGGAATCGGGTTAGCGATTGAACGATCCTTATCGCTTTGGCTATTTCATCAGCAGTCGGAGAAAGAACTTGTGGATCCAAACCGGATGATTCTTCTCTTCTCTCTCTTTTAACCAGAACCAACTCCTCAGAATCGGCTCTCATTTTGCCCGAAGAAGTTTCGCCCTGGTCAGAGGGCACTCCTTCTGGTTCGGCCGGAACCGAACCGGGCTAGCCATCCGGGTCAGCGAACTTCTCGGCCTCCCTTTCCCTCAGTCTACCTAATCTCTTATCCAGGGTAGCTTTGGGAAAACTTTTACAAATTTGGCAGTCTGAATCGAGGTGGTCAAACCCCAGACAATAAACACAGGTGGTGTGGGGATCAACTTTAGCAAAGGCTTCCCCACTCACACTGCAGTGTTGAAACCCAGTGGGCCCGTTTTTTTCTTGGTTTTCTCAGACATGGCCAATCCTATCGAAAACTTACCCTTTTTTCGGCAATCCACCAGGCAAGACACCCCTATCGGTTCCTGACCGCATGATTCGGTCTTGGAAAACGTAATTAACCGCTTTTTTTAAGAACCGATACAGACCCAGTTACCACACCTGAATAAATTCAAAAAATTTTTTAAGACCAGTCTGACCCAAATTTACAAGTTCCACACCGAAACTAAATGTAAAACCTATCTAGTACTCACGGTACCACAGACAGAGACTTAAACGACAGATTCGGTAGCAGAAATTCGGTAGAAACTGAGCGAAAAACGACACTTTAACCGACTTTTTTGAACCGAGCAGAGGCAGCAGTCCTCTGTGGAGAGTGCCTCTCCAACCAGACCTGCTGACCAGACAACAAGAGACAGTCCTGCGCCCAGACCTTCAATTCCTGTACCCCATGGCCTGGTTCCCGAATGGCTAGAGTTCCACGCCTTAGGTTTCTTAGAGGATGTACTCCATGTTGTGGAGGCCTTCAGGAAGGAGTCGACTCGCAGGTGGTATATCTTTAACCAGAAGAGATTTTTCATTTGATTTCAAGGCATGGGCTTGATCCTGTTGCCTGACCTGTGGCTAGCATCCTGGAGTACCTCTGGTCCTTTCAAGCTGGAACTGTGGGTGACATCCTTAAGGTACATCTGGCAGTCATCCCTGCTTACGCGGCATGGGCTAGTACACAGACAGTGGCCGAAGGGAAGGTGTTCGGGTGCTGCTTCCAGGGGCCTGAACCACCTGCCCCTCTGGTATGTGAACCACCTGCACTGTGGGACTTACTGCTGGTATTGGCAATGCTCAAGGGCAAACCTTTCCAGCAAATGCTAAGGTGTGAGATGTCACACCTCTCATGGAAGATGGCCTTCCGTGGTGGCCATTACATCAGCCAGAAGGACTGTGGAGCTACATGTGCTTTCGGTTGGCTCTCCTTACCTGGTCTTCCACAGAGACAAGTCCTTTGCCCCAACCTGAAGTTCTTCCCAAAGGTGGTTTCAGAGATTCACCTTAACCAGGTGATTAATTTGCTGGTGTATTTCACCAGCCCATATTTAGACGCTGACCGCAGGCTCCACATCCTGGACCTGCGGATGGTGCTCTCTTATTACGTGTAGGGCACAGCTGGAGTTGGGAACAGGCTCACCAGCTGTTTGCCACTTAGACTGAAGTCATGCCTGCCAGACTGGCAGGAAAGTGAACTGTTGCCAGATGGATCACATCCTGCATCAATCTGTGCTAAAGGGTGGCTTGTAGGGAACCTCCTGTAGGGCTAAGGGCTCATCCCACCAGCCATACTGCTGCCTCGGTGGGTGCTTTCAGGGATGTCCCTATCCAGGAAATCTGTAGGGCTGCTACTTAGAAGTCAGCACATGCATTCACTTCCCACTACCGCATCGATTTTGAGTCACGCCAGGATGCTGGTTTTGGACCTTGGTTCTGCAATCTCTGTTTGCTAGGTAGAAGTGCTTACCTTGCCCCCTCCTCCCAGGGTCTGCCACAGTGTGGATAAGTAAAGCATACCCAGGCCCCTAGAAAAATAGGTTGTGCACCTGTAATTGTAGTTCCAGGAGTGGTATGTAGTTCACATCCACACAACCCACCCAGCCACCCCTGGCAAGTGGCACATGGATTCTGGGGATATACTGCCTGGGTGGGTGGAGGAGCTCAGCTTAAAGATATCCAACCAATGAGATTATACCTGTGTGGATGTGACTCACGAACCACTCCTAGAACTATAGTTATGGGTAAGTAATTTATATTTCACTACCCACCCAACTCCTCTGCTGCTGCCTTGTGTCAGTAGGCGCTCAGCCATTTTTTTCCATATAGATTTTGACTTTCTGATGAAAGCATGTTAATAGAATGCTTTTTCATTATTGGAAACCTGTCCTTTTCTTTATTTCAGGTGCACATAAACTGTTGAATTTACCAGGTTTAGAAACACAATTTCTAACTAGTTACTGCCCTGACCTTGGCCCCTTTGGCTTGCATATGACTTTTGCTCTGTTTATTGCAGCACACAGTTAATGCTTCCTTATGTTTATATAGCTGAGCCACTAATGAAACATGACGACAAAGAGGTCCAAGTGGACCTGCAGGATCTGGGGTATGAAACCTGCGGAAAGAGCGAAACTGAGGCGGACGGGGAAGAGAGAAGTAGTCAAGGTAGACAGCTTTGATATAGAAACTAATTAGAAAGCATGGGCATGGTGAGAGTATGGCGGCAGCTGGGCTTTGCATGGACAGTATAATTTGATGCAAAACTGCTTTTTTTTTTTTTTCTCTTCATTTATTTTACAACCAAAAATGGCAAAACCTTTTTAATACTTTCTTGCATCAGTTTATGGGATTGCTTCCAGATCTTTCAGCATTTCTCCTCCGTTTGTTTGAACTGGGTAAGGAGATATCAGAATGGTGTCCCTGCCTGTTTTACCTACTGATTTTGCCTGTGGGTTTTTCTGCTTCTTAACTTGCAGATTGATAAATATAAGTCTCTTATCTTGCATGATTGTAGACTAGATTAATATCTTACTATACTTTGCGGTGTGAGCCAAGAGTTCCTTGTGACCTGCTCAAATCCCTGAGGCTACACATTTCCCACGTGGGGCTTCAGCTCCCCACCCCTCTTGAAAAATGAAGTCCTCAAATAAAAGGAAATGTTTTGGCTTTGGTTGTTGAAACAAAATACAAACTGCATCAAGACATTGTTACGTGTCATGAGTAAGCTGCATCACAGTTGATTCAGCATTTTATATAAGCAACCTTGTTACATGAGAAGAAATTAAAGCAATTAAAACAGGAACTTTTTTAGAAAAAGAAAAATAACCTGGTTCTCTGTTTCTTTCATATCAGTCTCTGTATTTTTTGTTCTTAGTTTCCCTGCTCTTTTTTTTTGGGTGGGGGGGGTTGCTGTGTTCAACTCTCGGGTAAAGAGGGGTACAAGGAAATGTTTTGCTTTCTTATGTACTGTAGTAATAAATAATATTATAATTTTAAGCAAAACATTTCATCACCTACAGTAACTAAGAATTCTTCAGAGTTTTTCATTGGAAAGAATTTTAAAGTTGGAGGAAGGAAAATAGCTTATCCTGGTTGACAGTGAGCATGCAGTTTCTTTGGATTTTGTTCTAGGTTCCTCTGTTTACAATCTCATCTGCCAAGAACTGGTCTTCTCCATAGCTTCCCACTGATGGGTCTATGCGTGAGGTGATAGGACCTACAGGAACCAGAACTTTTCTGGGGGCTGGCGGCATGAGTAGGCCCAGCGAAGCTCAGCACTGCGCACATTGGTATACAGCAGCACCAGCCCTCAGCTGCCTCAGTTCCTTTTTCCTGCGGCCAAGTGCACAGCAGCAGCCATGCCACTCTCCACGTGGAGGCCGCAGCTTCACCATCAGTGTGACAACTGCACTCAGTTCTTTGGTTTTCGTTTAAAATATACTAGATACTATTTTTGTGTCGGCTTAAACACACAACAATCTTCACTGTTGATCCTTCTTATGATCTGGGGCTGGAGGCACTAGGACCACACACAAGCAGATTTTTTCAGGAAGGGGCCAGTGTCTGACACTGACAGCGCCTGTGCACCTCACATGATGCCGCGTTTACCAGCCAATAACCTCGCTGACTCCCTCACGCAGCTCAGTTCTGTTCTTCCCACTGAGTGCACTGTGGAGCTCGCTACGCTCAATTCACGACCGCTGCTGATTCTTTTGTAAGCGCAGCAGTGCCTAATTGCTCTATTATTTTGTTTCCATGATTCTGAAGCCAAACTAAAAGAATAATGGGAACAAGACGTCCAAGAAAGACTGGCAGCCTCTCATTACAGAAACATAGACTCTGACAGCACATAAGGACTGCTTTACCTATCTATTCTGCCCATTTTACCTACATCTTTCATATACCACAGATCCTGAATGATCTGTGGCCTACCCTCTCTTTCCTATCGCTAGAGTTCCTTTCTAGGGACATGGATATGGTGCTCTATCCACACTTCATGCAGTGTTTCTTTCCCCTTTAAGACTCGCTGGAAAGTGTTCAGGTTGGCTCCTCCCATCCACCCGGGTGGTAACTCCCCTAGCACCGCCCCATGATATCAGATCTTCCTTTCCACTGGAAAAAGGAAGTTCTCTCCTAGCTGCTCTTGCGCTGAAGAGACCCTTTGCTCAGTTTTCGCTATGCTTAGTGAAATTTTTTTCTGTCTTCGAATTTACTTCTCACCGCCAACATGGACTACGTGGAATCCACTCCGAGGTTCCGGAAATGTGGTTGTGGGCAGCTTATGTACCAGTCAGACTGACATTCCTCATGCATATACTGGGCCACAAGCACAATATCCAGACTTGCAGTCTTTGCCGCTCTTTCCTTTTCTCCACTTTGGAGGATCACCTCGTCCACTTACTCCTTGGTTGTCCGGACGATCATGATCCTCCCATTCATTCCAAGACACTTGTCGAAGTGGTCTGTGCGGCTTTCAGGATCCTGAGAACAACTTGCGGCGTTTGAGGAAGCAATGGCTCAGGTCACCACGTAGTCCTCCTTGGCTTCAGCCTTTTTACCACTCCCTTGGTGCTTTGTTTTACGGGCGTTTAAGAATTGTGCCATATCCTTCCCACCCATTAGTAGGGTCCCCGAGCACGAGATCCAAGAAATCTAAGAAGGGCAGGAGAAAGAGACCAAGAAATGGTCTTGTTTGTTGTGGGATCGGAGCGTTCTCAGGCCTCAGATTCCTGTGCTTCACCAAAGTTGCTGACTACGGTCGGGGCTTTGGCTCTGGCAGCTGACTCCACGGTCTCCCTGTCAGGCCAGTTGGCCAAGACTCAAGTTGACGCCCCTGAGGTCTTTCTCAAACCAGTCGACCCGTTGTTTACCGAGGAGATCAGTACCTCTCTCTCAAGGACTCTCGTCTTGCTGAGGAAAAGATAGCCAACTCTGTTAAGAAGGGGGATAAAACCTTTTATAGGTACATTAGGGAGCAGAGAAAGACTAAGGCAGGGATACTGAGGCTGAATAAAGAGGAAGGTGGTTGGGCAGAGAGCGACAGTGAAAAAGCAGGGATACTGAACGAATACTTCAGCTCAGTATTCACGGTGGAAAAGCAGGGGGAGATACCTAATCCAGTCAATAGAAACACTCTGGATAGGGGGGGGTTGATATTGGTCCTTTCACAGAAGAAAGGGTTCTGAAAGAACTCTTAAAACTGAAGGTGGATAAAGAAATGGGGCCTGATGGGATTCACCTCAGAATTCTAAAAGTACTAGGGAAGAACTAGTAACACCACTGACTACCCTTTTAATAAATCATGGGAGGTGGTGTTACCTGAGGACTGGAGGAGGGCGGATGTGATTCCCCTTCACAAAAGTGGGAGCAAGACAGAGGCAGAAAACCACAGACCTGTCAGTTTGACCTCAGTGGTAGGGAAAACGATGGAATCACTTCTGAAGGAAAGAATTGTTGAGTACCTAGAGGCCAGTGGGGCACAGGACCCAAGGCAGCATGGATTCACAGTGGGAAGGTCATGTCAGACAAATCTAATTGATTTCTTTGACTGGGTGACCAACGTAGTAGACCAGGAGGGCTATGGACATGGCCTACCTAGACTTTAGCAAGGCATTTGACGAGTCCCAAACAAAAGATTAATAAACAAATTAGCCAGCCTGGGAAAACACTGGCTGGACAACAGGACACAGCGGGTAATAGTAAATGGAGTCCACAGTGAAGAAAGGAGGGTTACTAGTGGGGTACCACAGGGTTCAGCACTGGGGCCGGTCCTTTTTAATGTCTTTATAAGTGACATTGCAGAGGGGCTGGAAGGGAAAGTATGTCTCTGCAGATGACACAAAGATCTGCAACAGGGTTGATATGCAAGGTGAGGTGGAAAGGATGAAAAGGGTCTTGGCAAGGTTGGAGGAATGGTCAAATGTATGGCAGCTTAGATTCAACGCAAAGAAGTGCAAAGTAATGCACCTGGGAAACAAAAACCCTGGGGAAGAGTACACAATGGGGGGTGAGATACTGACTAAAATGGAAAGGGACCTGGGGTAGTCCTATCAGACAACCTAAAGGTGGGCCAGCAATGTGAGAAGGCAGTAAGGAGGGCTGGGGAGATACTGGGATGCATAGGGAGAGGCATCACCAGTAGAAAACAGTAAGTTGTTGGCCCTCTGTACAGACAGTTGGTAAGAGCACATCTGGAGTACTGTGTACAGTTCTGGAGACCCCATCTCTGCAAAGACGTAGACAGGGTGGAGGCTGTCCAGAGCAGGGTAACCAAAATGATGCAGGATCTGCACCAGAAGACCTATGAAGAAAGACTAAAGGAGCTTAAGATGTATACACTGAGGAAAGGAGGAGAGGGAGACATAATAAAACTTTCAAATCCCTCAAGGGAATCAACAAAGTTCAAGAGGGTAGCATCTTTCAGAAAAAGAGATGTGCAAGAACAAGGCACAATTTGAAGATGGTGGAAGCGGCTCAGAGGTAATGTGAGGAAGTATTTCTTCACAGAGAGGGTTGTAGATGCAAGGAACAGCCTTCCTGAGGAGGTCAGAGTCAAAAACTGGGGGAATTCAAGAATGCATGGGACAGACATAAGGCAATTCTAGCAGGGGTAGGAGGAAGTAAGCTGTTGGTTAACTAGGATCTGCAGCTTATACGTTAGGTAGGGAAGTGGGCAGACTAGATGGGCCAAGCGGTCCTTATCTGCCATCAAATTCTATGTTTCTGTGTTTGCCACTTTCTCAGATGGGGACGAAACATGCCGCTGTTCTGTCCCTGCCTGACCAGGAGCATCCAGACCAAGAGAGGCCTCGGCTTTCACCAGCCCCCCCAATGTTTGATGTCAAGGTCCCGCTCTAGAAGCCCTTTTTCAGGCAGCCGCATCAATCTCAAAGCTATGCCCAGGCGCCGGGCAAGAAAGCCGCTGCTATTCCTTTCCTCCTCATCCTCGGTTCAGGAGGAGACACCAGCGCAAGTTGCGTCCAGCGCTACAAGGATCTTATTTGGCAACAGCTTTGGTTTACTCAAGTGAAACCGACTGCGCCCAACCAGCATTACCTGGCTCGCCAAAGCCGCAGTTGACCCCACCTGGCAACAGCTGGTCCCAGTTCGCCCCTCAGACCTTCTACCAATCTTGGTGGAGCCGCCACCTAAACAGCCACTGGCGCTCTGACAAAGGACGCTCGCGTCGGTGAGTATTTACCCCATCGCTGTCAGTCACTGTCATCCCAGCCCGCCCTCGCCAGGTGAGTGGGAACTCAGGTGGTCGGCCACTTTTTCATAATTCTTGGAGTCGCTCACTCGACCATTGGACACGGAGTCAGTGTGGGACCTGTCAACAGATCAGTGGCCCACGTCTTTCAGGGACATGCTCCGTCTGATTTCTGAATCTACAGGTCTCCAGCTGGAGCCCGTGCAGAAATGGGAACGGTACCAGTTGACCAAGATCCTCAACCTGGGTGACTCTCCCATGGAAGCCCTTCCCGTCCAGGATGCTATCCTCAGTCCTATCCTGGAACTGTGGCAGCATCCGGCCTCATGCTCTGTGCCATCAGCCAAGATGGCCCGCAAGTACATGATCCCTACTGGCTTCCTGTCGTGATTTATGTAGCACCCCTCAGCCAAGGGACTTGTGTCTGACTTGGTTTTTCAGCGCACTAGCAATAAAGGGAATGTTAATGAACCCCCTGATAAGGAGTCCAAAATGTTGGACCATATGGCTAAGAAGGTGTATGCTGCCTCCTCTCTAGGCCTTAGGCAAGCGAGCTTGGCTCTTCTCATGGCCCACTTCTTGCTCACCCTCCTGGGTTCCCTAAACAAGGTGCTTCCTCACCTGTCCGCAAATCTGGAGACTACGGTCAAGCAGGTCAGAGACCAAGGCCGAGCTGCTGGTGAACACAGTTCCAAACGGCCATGGACCTTGGCGACTCTTGCGCACCGTTCATGGCTGCGGCAGTTACTGTACACTGTAGGCTTGGCTGCATCTCCACATTCATGGGTGACATGCAGCACAAGTTGGCAGATGTTCCTTCTTGGGGACCTATTTGTTCGGACCCGGAGTGGAGGGGCACCTCACCAGAATTGAAAAGTCCAACACCACATTGAACTTGGTGACTTGCCCAAAAGGACCCCAACATGGAAACATAGAATTTGAAAGCAGATAAGGACCGCTTGTCTGCCCATTTCCCTACCTAATGCATAGGCTGCAGATCCTAGTTAACCAACAGCCTACTTCCTTCTACCCCCCCCCACTAGAATTGCATAATGTCTGTCCCATGCATTCTTGAATTCCCCCACTGTTTTTCACTCCACTACCTCCTCAGGAAGGCTGTTCCATGCATCTACAATCCTCTCTGTGAAAAATACTTCCTCACACTACCTCTGGAGCCGTCCCCTCTTAATCTTCAAATTGTGTCCCCTTGTTCTTGCATCATCTCTTTTCTGAAAGATGCTACCATCTTGGACTCTGTTGATTCCCTTGATGTACTAGAAAGTTTCTATCATGTCCCCTCTCCCTCCTCTCCTTGAGTGTATACATATTGAGCTTCTTTAATCTCTCTTCATTATGTCTTCTGCAGGCCCCGATTTTCATGCACATAGAGCAAAGTTCTGCGACAGGTTCTCATTTGCCGTAGAACTTCAAGCGCACTCCAGCACCAAATTCTATGCACATTTTTACCCTTAATTCTTTCCTTTTGCCCAGTTCGACACAATGCACGCCAGAATACAGTCATTTTAAGGGCTTTTGTCACCAAATTTTCAACATAGCCAGTTTAAGACCTCTGCTCATGAACAGTATCACTGTGATTTTATTACTCTGTCGAACATTGATTTCACAGCACACCAGCTGCGCCATTGTGCCGCTACATAAAGCGAAAACACATTTTGGGTGAAATGTGAAAATGACAGTTGTACTGTTAATAAGGAGGTGTGGTAAAATGGCAATACTGAAAATCTGGAGTGAAAATATAAAAATGCTTGAAATTACGGCGTGCGTAGGAACTGCGTAGCCTTCGCTCATAAAACAGTTGTTTTGGGAATTTTACAAATTTTCAACATAGGGTTTTAGGAGCCTACCTCATGAACTGTGACACTGTCATTTCATTAATCATTCCGGAAAGGTGGTTCCGCGCAGTCACTGCGAAACCACCTTTCGGGACCGATTAACGAAATAACAGTGTCACAGTTCATGAGGTGGGGCCCCAAAAACCCCATGTTGAAAATTTGGTGAAAAAATTCCCAGAAATGGCTGAGATATGCACTAAAGTTGAAAAAAATCCATTTAGTCCATTATACAGCTTACCGGCATTTCTTCAGTTTGCGGTCGGCTTTGAAGAGTGCAGACGTGTTCCCGGTCCACAGAAGATCATCGCGCTGGGTTCTGGAGGTAAGTATGGGTTGAGGTGGTGGGAGGTGGGGGTGTGGGAGGTGGGTGCGGGTTGGGGGAAGGGGGCAAAAGAAGCAACGACGGAAGTTTTTTTGTTTCAGGGTTTTGTTTTTTTTATTTGGATTCCCACACAAGGAAGGACTTTTGCCACGCTGGGGTGGGCTCCCAGCGTGGCACCAGGCAGCTTGGGGGGGCAGTGGAACCGACGGGGGATTGGGCACCCCTGTCAGCAAACAAAGCTTTTGCCACACTGGGGTAGGCTCCCAGCGTGGCATACTAACATGTGAGAGGGGACACGCTTGTTCCACAGTGGCTATAATTCCGCTGGTGACGGGCAAATTCCATGATATTTCCATGGGCTTGTTGCACTGAATCGCTGGAAAACTCGGGCCCTGGTCTTCTGGTGCAGACCCTGCACCATTTTAGTTTCTCTCCTCTTGACAGCCTCCACCCTATGTCCTTGTGGAGATGGGGTCTCCAGGACTGGATGTAGAACTCCAAATGGGGCCTCACCAACTGTCTGTACAGAGGGATAACAGCTTCCTGTTTTCTTCTGGTGATGCCTCTCCTATGCATCCCAAGGGCTCGAAACCTCAAAAGAAGAAGCCCTTTTAGCCCCTGCAGCAAAATCTGCCCAACCCCAGGCTGGACAACAGCATGCTTGGCACCCCCGGCCTAAATCGGTGGCCTTGGTCATCAGGAGGTTGAGGTGCCTGAGGCCTATCTGCTGGATCCTCCTCTGCTTCCAAGCCTGCCTAGTGACTAGATGGAGGACGCCTCCCCAATGCCCATCCTGACCACCCTGGGTCCTCCTGTGGGGTGCTGGCTCTGCCACTTCCTTTCCACCTGGTCCACTGTTACCACAGACAGGTATGTCCTCGAAGTGGTCAGCCAGGGTCTGCCTCTGGAGTTCTAGGTTTACTCGCCCAGCCATACCCGCGCTCCACAGGAGGACATGCTGGGACATCACCCAGGTCCTCCGTAAGGAGTGAGTGGCTCCCATTCTAGACCCTCCACCTCATCCAGGGTTTGGTCTCCAGGTAATTCCCTGGTGATAATATGGACGGGAGGCCAGGCGCCCCATCTTAGATCTGCAGGCTCCCCATCTTAGATCTGCACGACCTGAGCAAATTCCTCCAGTCGCGCACCTTCAGGATGGTCACTCTGTCTGAGATCGTACCATCTCTTGAGCAAAACATGTGGTTTTGCTCACTGGATCTACAGGATGCATTCTTTCACGTCCCGATCCATCTGTCACTCTGGCAGTTTCTCTGCTTCTGAGTGGAGGGAACCCTCTATGAGTTCCAGGCCATGCCATTCGGCCTGTCCTCAGCCCCAGGGTCTTCACCAATGCATCACGGTGGTGGCAGCCCACCTGAAGCACCGGAAGTCTGGGTATACCCCTACCTGGACAACTGGTTAATCGTGGATCCATCCAGGCAGGGAGGTGTAGAGGTCCACAGACCTGGCCATCCGTACCTGTGTCTCTCTTGGCCTTCTGGTCAGTCAGGTCAAGTCGGAATTCGTACACTTGCAGGTGATCTTTCATCAGGGCGGAGCTCAACTCTTTCAGAGCCAGGGCTCGGCTCCTGGCAGACAGGACAGAGGTTCTCTCTTCCTTGCCCGATCATTTCAAGTTGGGCAGTGCGCTCTGCTTGGGAATTCCTGGGCCTCCTGGGATACATGGCAGCTTACACCAGCATAGTCCGTTGGGCCCGCTAGAGATCGCTTTCTGCAGTGGGATCTGGCCAGCCAGTGGTCTCCACAGGGGGTCGCCGACCAACTGGTCACTGTGACCCAGTGGATGTGCACCACCCTCCAGTGGTGGTTGGTCCGGAGCATCTGCAGGAAGGTATCCTGTTTGTCTGCCCAGAGTGGCAGTCATCCTGACAACTGATGCCTCTCTCATGGGCTGGGGAACACAGACTCTGGACCCCTGAGGAGTCCCAGTGCCACATCAACATGCTGGAGCTTCAGGTAGTTCGGCTGGTGCCAACTGCTTTTGCTCCGCACATTCGGGTCAGGTGGTCCAGGTCCAGATGGACAACACCATGACCATGTACTACCTCAACAAGCAAGCAAGCAGGGTGGGACACACTCCCTCCGTGCAAGGAAGGCTCTCCGTGTGTGGACCCACGTGCGCAACTTGGAGACTGATCTCCTGGCCATCCATGTGGTTGATGTCTTCACCCTGCTGGCGGACTCTCTTAGCTGTGTGGGTGGGCGTCTCACAAGTGTTCTCTCCACCCAGAGGTGTCGCACCTTTTTTCTCCCAGTGGGGCACCCTCTGGTGGACCTGTTTGTCTCAGGGAGAATGCAAAGCTGAGGTCTCTTGTGCCCACCCCTTCAGCAGGGAACGCTGCAGGGGATGCCTTCTTGAGGCCCTGGACACTGGCCTCCTCTGTGCTCTTCCCTCCTGCTTCCCTTGATCCACAAGATGTTGCTCAAGGCGAAGAGTGTCAAGACACAGGTGATCCTGTTTGCTCTGGACTAGCCATGCCAATTCTAGTAACCCAGGCTCCTCAGCCTCAGCAGCAGGCTCCCAAGGAGTCTTCCTCTCCACCCGGACCTGCTCTCCATCAATAAGGGGAGTGTGCTCCATCCAGACATTCAGTCTCTGCACCTGACAGCCTGGTTCCTGAGCAGCTAGAGTTCCAAGCTTTGGGTCTCTCTGAAGATGTCCTCACTGTGGTTGAGGCATCTCTGAAGAGTCGACTTGAAAATGCTATGCCTGCAAATGGGAGAGGTTCTCCATTTGGTGCCAGGGCAAGAGGGTGAACCCCTTATCTTGTCTGGTGGCTACCATTCTCGATTACCTTTGATCTCTCTCTCTCGCTCTCTCTATGTCGGACTGGTCAAGGCCCTTAAGATTCACCTGGCAGCCATCTCTGCTTACCACGGGTGGGCCGGTCAGCAGTTGGTGGCACAGGAGAAGGTGGTCTGGCACCTTTTCAAGGGGCTTGACCACATTTCCCTTCCGGTGCGTGAACCACCACCGTGGGACTTGTTGCTGGTTTTGGCAAAGCTTGTGGTAAAGCCATTCAAACCAATGCACAGGTGTGAGATGTCACAGCTATCGTGGAAGACCACCTTCCTGGTGGCTATCATGTCAGCCAAGAAGGGTCAGTGAGCTCCAGGCACTTTTGGTGGAGTCTCCTTACACCTGGTCTTTCACAGGGATGAAGTTGCCCTGCTCCCCAACCCAAAGTTACTCCCAAAGGTTGTGTCAGAGTTTCACCTTAATCAGGTGATTAATCTCCCGGTGTATCACCAGTCACACCTCAGAGGCCGAGCACAGGCTCCATACTTTGGACCTGCGGAGAATGTTTGCGTACTATAAGAAGAGCACAGCTGGAGTTCAGGGATAGGTTCTCCAGCTATTTGTCACCTATGCTGAAGCCACGACTGGCAGCTAAGTGGACGATTGGCAGGTGGATTGTATCCTGCATGTTCTAAGCACCGGTTGGCGGTTAGAAGACTCGGTGGGCTCATGGCTCATTTCACCCTTTAAACCGCTGACTCAGTGGCTGCTTCCAGGGCGTCCCTATCCAGGAAATCTCCAGGGCTGCTACCTGGAAGTCAGCACACCCTCATTTCCATTACCACATCAACCTTGAGTCACACCGGGATACTGGGTTTGGGGCCTCAGTTCTTCAAACTCTGTTTCTAAATGGGGTGTGCACCTTGCCTCCTCTTCCCTGAGAACTGCTGGGAGTGTGTAGTGTGATAGAACATCATATCCACATCCCTAGAAAAATAGGTTACTCCCTCTGTAACCATAGATCTTCCATGGGGTGGTCTCTTGCAGCAGGTAATACACTTGGGTCGTCACCAGAGGTCGCTGTGATGCACGGCAGCTCTTCTAGCAGTCTTTTGCCAGGGGCTGCCCACACATGACATCATCAGTCTGCTGCCTATATGAGTGGGTGGTCCCTGGTATCCTCAGTTCATTTTTCCACCATCTTCAGCTTGCATGCAGCAGCTAGTGCACAGTGTAAGCAGTCATCGATGAGAAACTGAGCTAAGGGAACAGTTTTTTCTCCGTTTCCACTCCTTCATCAATGGATGTCGGCAGGCTCTGTAAGCAAATTTCCACTATTTCGTTCTTGTCTTTGCGGTAGAAAAATCTACCGTTACAATGACCATGCAGTCTGTGCCTGTTATCTGGGACCCACACATGACTCGTATCCTGCAAGGTTTGTCAGGAGTTTAATCAAGAAACTCATCAACGACGGTTGCTTGATATTCAGGCTTATCTTATGGAGCAAGAAGCCACTCTTTTGGAGAAGCTAGGGGCCTGTCCCAAGGACCCCCCCTTCCACTGCTTCACATAAGAAGCACAGACAGGATAAGGATGCTTCTGCCACAGCGCCTTGCCCTTAGCGTTGGTTGAACACGACCACTTCTGGTCACTCCTCATTGACAACGCCTTTGAGAACTGCCTCTTCGTCAATGGCAGTTTACTCCCTCTCGTCGACGGTGCTTTCTAGTGCTGTATCCACAGTCTCTGCGGAACCCTATGCTACTGCCATCAGTGCCCCGCCGACAGTGACTCGTCTCCCGTCGATGACAATGGCAGTCAAACATTCAAAATATTCCTCTCTTCCTGCCTCGTCGACGATGAACCAGGCTCCTATGAGAAACACTGTAGATTTCACTTTTTCAGCTGCCCCTCCTCCATCCAGACCTTCCTGATTGGGACCGGGATCCTGGGATTTATCACCCAGGTACCAGAACAGCTTATACCTTGCATCCACTTTCCTCCGTTGTCCCTCTGGTTTCTCAAAACCTCCTCTACCCCACCCCCACATCAATGGACATAGCCACAGTGGTACAGCAGGTCCTGGATGTTATGAGGCATTCACAACCTCCCACTCCTGGTAATGGTAGTCGCCCATCCTGGTCTCCCACACCCCTGCCGAAATGCTTTTTTGGCAAGGGAACAATTTCTCCACTTGCTTTCCCATCTGTTTATGAGAAAGAATACTATTCTGGGGAACTAGATTTTCCGGACGGCATTCTGGATGACCTGGAGGATATTGAACTTCAAGATCTGGAGTCACGTCCTCTGTCCTCCATCTCGACCATTTCCTCTCTGCATGTGGATCCCTCCTGCCATGCAGCAGCCTCGGCCATTGATGACCCGTCGTTTCACGAACTGATGGTCCAGATACAAAAATCATGGGTCTTCAGAGGGCTCTTGCAATAGGTAATTACATATAGGACTGACGCGGCAGGGACCCCACGGAAAAATGTCTTACTAGCAGTCCCTGGCGAAGGACCGCCCCCACGCCAGGTGACCGGCGCCAGGAGACATCGGTATAAAGAAGTGGTCCTGACGCCCGCCTTCCAGTTCTTTCCGCCATTTGCTCGTGCAGCACCTCGCGGAAAAGCTTGTTGCTTATTCAGTCTCTCTTCGTCGGTTTTACAGAATAACTTTGCCTTTTTCGACATTCGTCAGTTCATCATTGGTGTATGTCATCCCCTACACTCTCCGAGCACAAAAATAAGTGCGACTCGTGCAGCCTAACTCCGCTCAAGGATGGCCATTCCTGTGCCTGTTCTGTCTAGGCCCGATCACCGGTCAAGAAGTGCCAGCACTGCCTCAGCTTCAATGCAGCTACCGGAAAAGGCGGCAGCAATCCTGGAGGCCCACATCTTGAAGAAAAGATGAGTTCAGTGGAGAAGGAGCTCAAAAACTGAGGCAGGCGTCCACTTCCCGAAGGCCATCGGAAGAAGAAAAGACAAGGAGAGGCACTGGACAAGGGCTCCTCCACATCTCCCTCAGGAGTCGCGGGACTCGATAGCGTTCCCTCAGGAGACCGCTCCTCGGACAGCCGCCTCAAAAGCTTCGGCGGCATCCGCCGTCTGGTTCATGCTCGGGCCTTTCCGAGCCTCCCCGGGCAGTTGGAGCCTCCTCCCCTGGTCGGCCATAGCCGCGGCCTACTGGCGTGGGTGACTCCGTGGCGGACGTCGGCTCCTCCGGCGTCCGCGCACTGAAAGCCCGGTAAGGCACCGACCCTTCGGGGTGGCGGCGGCTCCTCTCCTGCGGACCAAGCCGATCCTTCTTCTTGGTCTGCCTCCGGCGGGTCCCATACGCCGGACGCCGGCTCCTCCAGCGCTCGCTGGGATCTCGCTGTAAAACCGCTCATCAGCTCGTCTGGCGTCCAGTCGGCGAAAGAACAGGCAGCGGACCTCCGGCGTCCGTCGTCCCCAGTTCTCCACAGACTTGCTGCCCTCCGGGGACCGAGTCCCCAACCCGACCCGAGATTTTCCCCTCCATCCCTGGCGGCGCTGGGGTTCCTCCTCCTGTCAGACCATCCTCCTTTAGGTGTGCCAGATCTGATGTCGGTTCCCCGGACACCGGCTCCGATGCCAGTACCTCCGACGCCAGTTTTACCGACTCCGGACGACATCCCGCTCCCGGATGTCACCTGATGCCGGGCTGTCTGCTCTGGCAGCTCCTCCGGCTCCCGGATACCCTCCGTCCTATGCGGCGCCACAGTACCCGACGCCTGGTTTTCCGCCGCCAGGTTTCGGATACTCCCCATATGGATATGATCCGTACCCTTATCCCCCTCCTCCTCCACCGCCCCCGCAGCCGCCGGTGGATTTGCAGGAGACTCTGGCCTCCTGGTGGGCTGAGGCCAAGGCTCAGCTCACCAGGGAGGTGGAGGGCTGCCTACCGCGACGGTGCCATCCCGGGTTCCCGTCGTCCGCGGTGGCACTCCTCACCACCGGACACAGGGCTCTCCCTCTGGGTCCAGAGAGGGGCAGGATCGCTTCCTCGGGTGCTTCCCAAGAGGGCCGTTCCTCCCCCGGGTCGGGAAAGGGAGTCTTTTTCCTCTTCTTCTTCCTCTTCCCCTTCCCCCTTGGACTCCTCAGATTCCTCCGACGGTTGCTCTGAAAGGGACGACAAGCCACGCTCTCCATCGAAGCCCAGGCCAAGGACTCCTCTCGAAGATCCTTGCTTTACGGAGTTGCTATGCAAAATCCAGGAGGTTCATCAGTGGCACTCTTTGGAACCAGACCCTCAGCGGTTGAAATTCGCTGAAAATATGGATCTGCCCGTGACAGCTCCCACTTTGGTGCCACCCTGGATAGAGCCTCATGCCGATCTCTTTACCACCATCTGGGAAGCAGCTGTTGGCTCTGGCCCCATTTCCGCAAAAGTCGAACAGGCTATACCAGACTCCCAACGGTGTTGATTTTTTAGATTCTCACCCTCGTGCTGACTCGGTAGTGATTAGCGCCATTCACGGCCGGTCGGCTAACCCAAAACATCTTAGCTCGTCTCCACTTGACAAAGAATCCCGCCTACTGGACCAGTATGGCAAGAAGATCTTCGCTTCTTTCTCAACAAGACCGTCTGTCTGAGGTTGATGGTGGAGGTTCATATGGCAGTGATACCAAGTAGTCTGTACAGGTCCTTAAGTAATGCAGCACCAAAATTACTTCCCTGATCAGTAATAATCTCTGTTTGTATGCCTATCCTGCTGAAAAGTTTGGCAAGCTCTGCTGCAACTTTTGGGGCTGTAGCAATACGCATTGGAACAGCCTCTGGGTATCGAGTAGCATAGTCGCATTCTACCAGGATAAATCTATTACCCCTTTTACTTTTGTCTAAAGGGCTAACCACATCCATTACAATTCTCTCAAAAGGCACATCAAGGGTAGGGGCACCTTGTCTTTTTTTAGTCAAGGCGAGCAAGGATGGGTGGGGAAAAATGCAAGAGTGGACCTCTGCAGGATGCTGAGAACCCTGCTGGGGGGAAGAGCAGGTGAAGATAGAGGGGAGGGAGAGATGATTGATAGGTAGATGGGGCAGGAGGGAAGTATGGGGTGAGTGCTGAGGAGTGCAGTGATAAATGGGAGATGAGAAATGGATGGGGTTGATAGGGGGACATACAGGGACTGAACCCCTGCAGGGCGCTGGGAACCCTGCCAGGGGGCAGGTCAAGTCAAGATAGAGGAGATTTTGAGAAGTTAGCTAGGTAGGGGGGCAGGAGTGAGGTAGGGAGAGAAGGTTGGCAGTAGAATGGGGGAACGAGACAATGGGGTATAATAAAGGGATGGAAGATTTGGGGTGGTCTAGAGAGGAACAGAGTGATGGGAGGAAGTCAAGGGGATTATAGCAGGAGCAGCTAGGAGGGAGTGGTGTATGGGGACAGATCCGAGGGAGTAGGAGGAGGAAGTAGCATATTTGAGAGGGAGGGTTCAGACTTGGGAAGCGATAGGAAAAACAGACTTGGCCGATGATTGTGGAGTGGCGAGGAACTGCAAAATATGAGTCTCAGTAGATCTGAGGGAATGAGATGGTGGGGAGGAGTAGAGAGGGAAGTGGTGAGGTAAGTAGGGAGTTCTCTCAGGCCAATATTTAGAGTGAGCTTGGCGCAATGAGAGGCGCCTGTTTGCAAGTGGGGAAAGGACAGGGCATGATAGAGAGCACAATGATGAGTCCTGGAGGGAGGATCAAGACTGAAGCGACAGAAGGAGTTAAAGAGGGTGTCTGATCTGGACAGGGAGGACTTGGAAGCGGCACCATAGACTACATCGTAGTAGTCAAAAATGGGGAATATCATCTTCTGGACAAGTTCACGCCTGGCCTTAGGAGGGATGCAACTATGGTTCCGATACAACGCACCAAGTTTGAGACCCAGTATTTTCAGGATGGCATCAATATGTCCAGAGAAGTTGAGATGTTGGTCCAACCAAACCCCAAGGTATCTAAATGAGGTGGTATCCTCTAAGATTGTCCTGTCCAGGGTATGGAAAGAGGGCAGGCCAGGGAGCCTAGAGAGTCTCTGACTAGTGCCAAAAGTCATGTAGACTGTCTCCTTAGCGTTTAGGAAGAGCTGATGGGAGGCAAACCAAATCTGAACCTAGTAGAAGTCATGCTGCAGGGTGGTTGCAACAGCAGCTGGGCATTTGCCGGAGGTATACAGGGCAGTATCATCGGTGTATATTTGGATAGAGGAGGAGGGAGAGCGGACTAATGGGAGATCATTTAGGAAGATGGAGAAGAGAATGGGACCGAGCACAGAGTCCTGTGGGACTCCAGTGGTGCTGGGGAGGGGAGATTGAATCCTAGACCTTGACAGATTGTGTTCTGCTTGTGAAGTAGGACATAACCAGGTTGTGGGGGTGGAGACAGGCCAGCTGCCGAGAGGGAGTCTAATAGGAGGTCATGGGAGACCTTGCCGAAAGCCTTGGCGAGTTCGGCAAAGATAGCGGAGGTGATTAGGCCGTTGTCCATCCTGGTAAAGATGGAGTCAGTAAGCCTAAGTAGGGAGGTAGTGGTGGAGTGATTTTTCTGAAATCCAGATTGGAATGGGGTGAAGAAGGAGGAGTCAGTTAAAAAGGAGGTGAGTTGGGAGAGAACCAAGTGTTCTTGGAGCTTAGCAAGGGTGGGGAGGAGGGAGATAGGGCAAACGTTTGCAGAAGAGATAAGCTCACTGCTCTTGGGAAGAGGGAGGGCCACGGCATGGTTCCAGGGCAAAGGGACAGATGATGACGAGAAAGAGAGGTTTAGGATTAATGACAGGAGATAGGCTATTGCTGGGGCTGAGAGGAAAAGGAGCTTTGGGTCAAGATCATCCGGGTAGGAGCCTTTAGAAGGGTTAAAGGAAAGAAGGGCATTTAGTGTTTCCTCGGGGTGACTGCTGTGAAGGAGAAGGAGGGGGTGGCAGAGGAAGGGTGGGTGCTTAAGGAGGGGAAAGCGAGAGGTGGGAGCGACTTTAGGAGGGCCGAGACACACGAGGTAGAGTAGGAGTTAAATTCCCTGGCCACTAGGCAGGGGTCAAAAACAAGGTAGTTGTTTATTTTAAGCGCGGGGGAGGGCATGGACCACTTTCCAAAATTTGGAGGGTGTGCTAAGATTAGAGAGGAAAGCTGATCTGAAAAACTCAGACTTGCCTAGTCTGGTTGCTTTGGTGCAAGTGTTTCTTAACATGCGGTACATAGCATATTCAGTGGGGAGTTGGGAAATCTTATGCTTCCTCCAGGCTTTATCACGTGCCCAGAGGCAGGCCAGCAGTTCTGGGGTAATCCAGAGAAGGTGGGTACTGCGAACTCTAGTTCGTTTGATGGGGCGAATGAATTCCAGGTTGTAAGGAATTTTTCTTTACAGCAGGCGGGGCGGCATGGTCGACAGAGGGGCAGAGGTGAGAAGGGCCCAGTTGGTGAGGGCAAGAGCTTGTAAGAGGGGGGTCAAGGTCAAAGGAGTTGAAGGAACAAAGTTGCAGGAGTTTATGGGGGTTTAGGCCTGTGAACCTTCCTAACCAGGAAGATGAGGTGGTGATCACTGAGGGCATCTGGTAGGAGACCAGATTTAATGACTCTGTGTGGGTGGGAGGTGAGTGCCCAGTCTGACAGGGAATGATTTTGTGTTGTATAATTCAGGCGAGTGGGTTCTTGGATGAGTTGGACCAGATTTAGGACTGTTATGTTGTTACGAGTCCTAGATGTGGAAGGAGACAACCAGTTTAAAGTCGCCCAGTAAATAAGACTTGCCTTCATGAGAGAGGGAAGTTATGGAGATAATGAGTTCTGATGCAGCAGTGGGCTGGATTCCGGGGCGGCAATGGATCCCTGCTATGCAGTTTGGGATGGAGAAGGGCAGGGTGATACTAATGTCAAGGGCTTCGCAAGCTAAAGGGAGGGAGGCTGAGAAAATGGTAGAGTATGTTAGTGATGACTGGATAAACATAGCTACACCACCACCTCTACTGGCCCTGTCCTGCCTAGAGAGGGAGTATCCTGGTATGGAAATGGAGTGGTCGGGGATCTTGTCGTTGAGCCAAGTTTTGGTTAAAATTAGAATGTCTGGGGAAGTCGAGGTTACCATCGTCTGCAGTAGGTCAGTCTTGCATATAAGACTGCAGATGTTCAGGTGTATGATTTTCAGTCCATTTGGGAGGACTGGAGGGGCTTGAGGATTTGATACCTGTGGGGTGTAGGTGACATAAGAGGAGTTGGGGCATTTGGACCAGGGTTAGGATGAATGTTGCCTGATGCGAGTAGGAGAAGGGCAATGATGAGGAAGTGGAGTCTGGGGCATTTATTTGCCTAACATTAGGGTTTAAGAGATGATTTGGGGGAGATGGGGCTAGGTGAGTATGTGATTAGGAGGCGAAGGAAAGCAAAGTAGCTAGGCACTGAGAGAACAGTAGCAGAGGGGAAGTAAGGGAGATAAGACCAGAGTTCGAAAGGGGGTGCTGGTGTTATTGCACGGATAAAGGATGGAGTGGGGGAAGGGCGTATCCTGATTTTTAGGCTGTGTAATTTGAGATGCAGGAGTAGATAAGGTGAGGAGGAGGATCAGAAGGGGTGGATAAAAGGAGAAGTGAGTTAACTTTTTGGGAGGTAGTTGAGGGATCATAGTCTGTATAAAGTAATAGTAAATGTTGGGCAGAAAAAAATGAACAGGAGAGGACTTGGCAGCAGAGAATGCACAGTGAGAACTCTGTGAATGTGCAGTAAGCTAAGTGGTAGTATTAAGCCCTCTAGTGGCCAGATTTTATAACTTGCTAATAGGAAAGTTAGTAGGTAGTAATACACACCACACTCGTCAGCGGGGAATGAGCTAATGAAAATTTAAGACTGAGCCCAGTTCATTAGTTTAAAACCAGAGCCCAGATCATGTGCAAACACCAAGTCCTTTGAAAGCTACAGCTCAGGGCTAAAGAGTGAGCGCTTACAGTCGGGAGCAGAAAGATGAACCAATCAGCTAGGAACTGGAGGCACTGAGAATTCAAGTTGAGCGCCAAAATTCGTACCCACAAGCTGGGTATCCTTAGTAGTGGAGCAGGCGGCAGGCATCCACAACGCCGCACCACTGGGGAGGGAGGGAGGCCCACCCAGTCAGGGCGGCTCAGTTCTGCAGAGAGAAAACAGGACAGTGATCAGTATAACCAGGGGAGAGACAGGGTAGGGATGATAAGCAGGAAAAAGACAGAAGCAGAGGGCCATGAGTTAATGGGGTGGGATCACTGGTGCAGAAACAAAAGGCAGGGGGCAGGGCAGAACAACGCAGTGACAAGGGGAGGGAAGTGGTAGGAACAGTAGGGAAGCAGGGCAAGTAGGCACAGAGCTCGGGGGTGAAAGGCTTGAAAGCTGGAGAAGTACAGGAGAGCAAGAGGAAAAAAATAAGACTGGAATTTATCTGAGAGCACAGAAACAAATTGATTGAGCTTGCCCAGAGAAAGGATAGAGCAAAAGAAAGCCCAGATGCTGTTAGATGCGGAAGGGCAGGGCAAAGAATGAGCAGGTTGAAAGCGGCAGTAGAGATAAAGAGCAGGATAAAAGGTAGGTTACTGCTCTTTAAGGCTAGAAATAATTAACCTGTTCAGCAGACCAATAATTTGCAGTTTCAGAGAAACGGCAGCTGCAACAGGGCAGAAACTTTAACAAATTAAGTGCAGTAGCAGGGTTAGTTAAACAGCTTGCAGTTCTATTGTAGTTAAAATTAAACCTACACTATGAACAGGTTATAACTTATAATACTAGTACAGCTTAGAATTTATCAATCCCTATAAACGGGTATAATACTAGTACAGCAGGTCACAGTTAGTTATACTGCAGCTAGAATTAAATAAATTATTAAATAATTCTATTCAGTACATAAAATAAGCAGAAGAATTAGCTAATGAAAATTTAAGACCGGAACCCAGTTCATTAATTTAAAACCAGCACCCAGATCATTGCAAGCACCAAATCATAGTCCTTTGTAAAGCTCCAGCTCAGGGCTAAAAGTGAGCGCTGACCATTCAGGAGCAGAAAGACAACCAATCAGCTGGTAGGAGCTGGATGTGCCGAGAATTCAAGCTGAGTGCCAAAATTCATAACTGCAAGCTGGGCATCCCTAGTAGTGGAGCAGTCGGCAGGAATCTACAACACAACAACACTGAGGAGGGAGGGAGGCCCACCGGTCAGGGGGGCTCAGTTCTGCAAGCTGGGTATCCTAGTAGTGGGCGGCGGGCGAAATGCAACACTGCACCTCTGGGGAGGGGCCCACTCAGTCGGGGCTCATTTCTGCAAGTTGGGTATCCTTAGTAGTGGAGGGTGGCAGGAATACACAACGCACACGCTAGGGCAGGGAGGCCCACCTGGTCAGTGGGGCTCAGTTCTGCAAGCTGGGTATCCTACATCAGAGAGGGGATCAAAGCATCTGAGATAAATGGAAATCAGGGAGGAAAGGAGACACTATGGGTTAACCTGGAGACAGGAAATGGCACCAATATCCTTACTGGGATTATCAGCAGACCCCAACACGGGGAAGAAATAGAGTATTGGTAGAAAACATCCTTAGAATTGCAGAGAAAGGGGAAGTGTTGTTGGTAGGGGACCTAAATATGCCAAACGTTAACTGAGACACCTGTGATGCAGCCACATCCAGGAGCAGGGATATCCTGGATGCCCTGCAGGGTGTGTGCCTCAGCTGGTGGTAGAACCCACCTGGGAGGGGGCGATATTGAACCTGGTGCTCACTAATGGAGACAAAATAACGGATGTATCAGTGGGCAGCCATCTAGGGTCCCGCGATCACCATACAATATGGTTCAAGGAAAACACAGTAGAAGAGTCAAGCCACACAGAAGCTAGACTTCTAGACTTCAGAAGAGCTGACTTTGCAAAAATGGGAGAATGCCTCTAGAAAACACTGGCAAAAGGAAAAGGAGGAGGAGTAGAGGAGCTCTGGGAGAACCCAAAGAGGGTCATAATGGAGGCAACAAGCCTGTGTGTGAAGCAGGTTAGCAAAGGAAAAAGAAAAAAACATGAATGTTTTCAAAAGAAGTGGCAGGGAAGGACAGGCATTCAAAAAGTACAAATAGATGGAAGGACACAGGGAACTCTATCAAACAAAGCAGAGGGAGGTGGGTAAAGCAGTCACAAGTGGAAAGGCGCAAACAGAAGAAAGGATTGCCCAGATGGTAAAGGAGGGGGATAGAACCTTCTTCAGGTACATTAGGGAAAGAAAAAAGACCAGGGGAGGGATAGTGAGGCTAAATAAAGGGGGGGAAGTGGGCAGAGGGGGACCTAGAAAAAACTGAGATCCTCAATGAATACCTCTTCTCAGTATTCACAAAAGAAGAGGAGGGGAAGGGACCAGGATTAAGCAGTAGGAACATACAGGGAAGAGGAATGGACACCAGTCCATTCACAGAAGAGCGTCCCAAAGGAACTCATGAGACTGAAAGTGGACAAGGCAATGGGGCCAGACGGGATACATCGCAGAACACTAAAAGAACTCAGAGAGGTGGTAGTGACACCACTGATAGCCCTGTTCAACAAATCACTGGAAGAGGGAGTGGTGCCACAGGACTGGGGGAAGGCAAACATGATACCCCTTCACAAAAGTGGAAGCAAGGTAGAAGCGGAAAACTATAGGCCAGTCAGTTTGACCTCCATGGTAAGGAAGATGATGGAATCAATGTTACAGGAAAGTATTGTGGAATTTCTAGAGGCCAGCGGAGCACAAGAACCAAGGCAATATGGATTCATAGCAGGAAGGTCCTGTCAAATCTGATAAATTTCTTTGACTGGGTGACAAGGGTAGTAGATCAGGGAGGGGCAGTGGACATGGCCTACCTAGACTTCAGCAAGACATTCAATACAGTCCCACACAAAAGGTTATTTTACAGGCTGGACAATCTGGGAGTGGGCCCCAACGTGGTAAACAAGGTCAAAATTGGTTTAGCTTAGGACTCAGGGTGGTGGTGAATGGACTACAATCCAAACAAAGGGAGGTAACCAGTGGGGTGCCAGAGGGTTCAGTGTTGGGCCGGTTCTCTTTAATGTCTTTATAGGTGACATTATGGAGGGTCTAGAAGGAAAGGTATGCTCTATTTACAGGTGATGCACAGATTTGCAATAGGGTTGACACTCGGAGGGGGGGGGAATAGAGACTTGAGCAAGTTGGAGGAGTGGTCAAGAGTATGGCAACTAAAATTCAGTGCCAAGAAGTGCAGCAGAATCATGCACTTGGGGAACAAAAATCCAAGGGAAGAATACATGATTTGGGGGGGGTGGTACTAACGACAACCAATCTGGAAACGGACCTGGGGTAGTCATAACAGACGACCTAAAACAACACAGGTGATGTTATTTTTCTGAGATTGACTAACAGCCTTAGGTATTGTTTATATATAAAGAGAATAACTACCAGCCTCTTGCAACAACAAGAACTGTGATATTGATGTATATAACAGAATGTCAATGTATGTACAGTCTCATCAATTTAAAGGAAAAACTTAATAAAAAGAAATAATAAACAAAAATAAATAAATAACAGACGACCTAAAAGTAGTCAAACAATGTGAGAAGGCAGTGAGGAAAGCCAGTCGGATGCTGGGGTACATAGGGAGGTATCATCAGTAGAAATCAGGAGGTGGTGATGCCACTGTACAGACAGTGAGACCTCATCTGGAGTGTACTGTGTGCAGTTCTGGAGACGTGATCTCCATAAGGACATAGACAGGGTGGAGGGAGTCCAGAGGAGGGCAGCGAAAATGGTGCAGAGTCTACACCAGAAACCATATGAGGAGAGACTGAGGGAGCTCAATATGTTTTCCCTGGAGAAGAGGAGGGAGAGGTGGGACATGGTTGAGACTTCCAAGTACCTCAAGGAGATTAACAAGGTTTAGGATGGCAGATCTTTCAGAAAAGAAGATGTGCAAGAACAAGGGGCCACAATATGAGACTAGAGAGGGGAAGACTCAGGGGAAATGTGAGGAAGTATTTCTTCACAGAAAGGGTGGTGGATGCTTGGAACAGCCTCCCTGAAAAGGTTGTAGGAGCGAAAACGATAGGTGAATTCAAAAATTCATGGGACAGACAGAAGGCAACCCTAGTACTAGGAAAGAGAAGCTAAGCTGCAGTCCATACAGGAGCTGGAGTTTATACAACAGGTAGGGAAATGGGCAGACAGGGTGGGCCAAGCAGTCCTTATCTGCAATCAGATTCTATGTTTCTATGGAGGGGAGCCTTCTGCTTCCTTTTCTTTCTAACAGCTTCCTTCTCGGTTCTGTTAGCAGGTTCTGCTTTTGGTCTTTGGCAGGAGAACTGAGGAGGGTGTGGGAGCCACCCAGTCTTATAGGATTGGCTGATGTCTGTGGGTGACATCAGTGGTAGGTGGCCCCCTCTGGTAGACTGCTAGCTAGAAAGTTTCCATGTGATCCTAGTGCCCGGTGGCTTAGTCCAACCAGTGTATCTGCTGCAAGAGATCCTCTCAAAGATCTGCCGTTACAGTAAGTTCTTGAGTAACTGTACTTTCTCTTGACAGGGACCCCCCCCTTTTTCTAATTTCCCTGTTTTTTTTTTTTTTTCATCGAAAAACGGGGGTGAAGGGAGAATAAACCTATTTTGGAGTTCCTATCCCTCCAAAGAAGGGGATAAAAAAAATTTATATGTATTCTCTTACGGGAATTCATTCCCTCATTTTCACCCTCCATTTCAGCTCTTTTCTCTCACCCAAGGCCCTGTTACCTTCAGAAACTTGAGTGAGCTCACCTAACTGCTTTTCAACCCTCTATGGGCATAGACAACCTGGAGCAGTCTTGCCTTGCGTGCTGAAGCTCTGCCAGCAGTAGTCGGCCTATTGTGGGTGCCAGCAGCCTTATCCTAGAGGGCAGAACATAACAAGGATTTTCCCTTGTCCCTTTACCTGTTTTTTCCTCTCTCTCTCTCCCTCTTTCCCAAAGTAGTGGCAAGAGGATATCTCTGTCCTTATCCTGTCTCTTCCAACCTCGCCTGTCCTTGTACTGCTTGTACAAGGCCTTTCTTTCCAAAACCATTTTCTTAGGAGAGACTCCTTTGCTCTCTTCTGCTTTGCCAGCGCCCTGTACCAGGGCTGGTGCCCCTCCACCTCCCTGTCCAGATGACCTGTAGGCTCTGGCTCCTTTTTTCCTGCTCTCCTTGGGCCCACACCTTAGTTTTCCTCTAAGTTGGTAGTCTGGGTTTTATTGCTTCTATGATTTTATATCCTTTTCCTGTCCCTTTGGGCTAGAACTCTTTAGTCCTTCTCTTTTTTCTTTCTTACTATTGTCTCTCCAGGCAAGCAGAACTGAGGAAGGTAGGGGAGCCAGTGTCAGTTACTGGCCAGCCCACGAGAGTCGCAACATTACATCTGCCTCATGGGCGGCACTGGCACCAGTGTCGGTCACCTATGTTGTAGGCTGCAAAGACTTTGCTCCTGCAGGGTCCTGGTGCCTCCAGCATAGACCCGTAATTGTGAATTAACAGTGAAGATATTCTGGAAAATCAAGAATTATGGTGAGTACATTATTTTCATTTCTAGGGGCGTGGGTATGCCACACAATAGCAGTTCTTCCTTAAGCGAATTCACGAATGTCTTTACAAGCAAGCTCCTCCCACCAACCAGCTGGTATATCCCTTGGCTCCGCCATGTCGTTGGATCTTCCTTTTGCTGGAAGAGTTCGGTCTCCTCCTTTGCAGTCTGCGTATGCCGGGGCCTGTTATGCGCCCAAAGGAAAACAAGTGCTTTTTTTTCCCCCTCTACTTTTCGATAACTTGTATATTGCTTAGTCCTGCCCTTGGCACTCGATCACAGTATGGAACATGAGGAAGCCGAGCCCTCTACTGGCTTCAGACATTGCTTCAGGTGCCGGCAGAAGATGTTGCAGACAGACCCACATGTATTGTGCCTGTGTACTGCCTTGGGATGGCACCTGATGTTGCCGTTTGTGGCCTTTGCCAGACTATGCTACCATCTCCGCTCGAAGACCAAAAGGCTTGCCTTTTCCTCAGCCGGCTGGCCAATCAAGACCCTAAATTACGGGTCAAGGGTGGTCACAAGGCGGCGACAGTGTGGCAGACACCTCATTGGCTCAGCCGTGCTCCCAACTGGGGCCAGCATCGGACCATCCTTCACTGAGATATTTCATGACCTGTGTCAGACTCTCCAGACCTTCAGGAGAGCCCTGCCTGCCACAGTAAGAAGCATAAAAGCAAGAAACACCACTCTCAGATGTGGAACTGGGAGAGATTGTGCTCCACCTGCTCCCTTGAGTCCCCTGACCACTCGATGACTGTTGAGCACTCGGCTTCAGTTGAGCCATAATTGGTCAAGGAGCAAGTCATTAGCTCCATGATACCCCCTGTTGTGCTTGCTGACCCGGACACTGGTTGATCGGGGGTCAAGACTTTTCTCGACCCTGTCAACCTGTTGTCAGATGAGGTTAACAATGAGTCAGTCTCCAAGAGACCCCTGTTATGCCAGTCCTCACTCGGGAGGATGTGGAGCGGTCGATATCCCCAGTCGTTACTGTGACACTTGGACAGCTGATTCTGATTAATCTATGCTTTTTGTAATATGAAAATGTGTTCAAACAACATGAAGTCTTGCTATATTATGACTATTGCAGTTTGTCCCACCATTAGAACTGCTCCGGAGGTGAAAGAGTTAACTTCCATGCAAGGCATGGAACTTGGAGCGCGAGCTCGGTTAGAAAAGCTCTGTCTGGGATATTTCAAACTGAAACTGTCAGATTCTTTACTCTGCCTCACTGAACAGTCGCTCCGGAGATTCCTCCTGCTGCTCGGTTCATTTTCTCGGTTTAAGAGTTTTTTCTCGGTTAAATTCAACCGCGATTATTATTATTTTAACCGCAAACCGATCGGTTCAAGCTCTGTCTATGGTATTGTAAGTAATAGATAGGTTTATTTCTGTGTGGAACTTGTAAATGTTTATCGGTTCGGTTTGAACCGATCAGGTTATGTTGGAACTTTATTCTGAAGCATTTAAAAGCTTTTTAGAGTGCGGTTCCGGTTCTTATCGGTTCTAAAAACGGATTTCTTTACGGTTTTCCGACCCGTGACATGGTTGGGAACCGATAAGGGTGTCTTCCTGGCACTGCCGAAAAAGGGCAAGTTTTGTTTAGGCTGACATTATGTCTGAGAACCCAAAAGAAAACCCAGGCCCACTGGGTTTCAACACTGTAGTGTCTGTGGGAAGCCTTTGCCAAGGCTGACCCACACACCACATGTGTTTATTGTCTGGGGTTTGACCACCTCAATGCAGACTGCCAGATTTGCAAGAATTTCCCTGCAGCTACCCTAGATAAGAGAGTTGGTAGGCTCAGGGAGCGAGAGGCCAAAAAGTCCGCTGACCCGGATGGCCAGCCCGGTTCGGTGCCAACCGAACCGGAGGGAGTGCCCTCTGACCAGGGCCAGACTTCCTCGGGCAAACGTAAAGCTGACTCTGAGGAGCCAGTTCCAGCAAAGAGAACTAGAAAATCAGCAGGTGTGGAGTCAAAAATCCCTTCTCCAACTGCTGCAGAGATAGCCAGGGCAATCCAAATTATCCAGTCACTTTCCCCAGTTCCGTCCGAACCGCCACTATCTGGCAAAAGGTAGGTTCGGCCAGTTCCACCGGTTCAAGAATATGATATAGAGGAGTTTTATGAACTAGAGGAGGGGGAGGATGATTATAAACAGTGTGAATGTGACTTTGAAAGTCTGGATGTGCCCATTGAACCGGACATCTCTCCAGACAGACCTTTAGGAGAATCTCCCCCTAGGCTTTCTGAGTCCCCTTCTCATTTTCTGTTTTATAAAAAAGTTGCTGAAACCCTCCAGCTTCCTTTGGAGGAAGCTGTGGATGAGCAAGAGGAGCCTGACTTTGTAGAGATGATGGATATCCCAGAGTCCAGGAGATTGTCTATTCCTTTACGTAAATCCTTTAGGAAACAAACAATAAAAATTTTAAAAGCTCCTAATTCTGTGCCTCCTGTGGATAAAAAGATGGACAGGAGGTACACTTTGTCAGGTCCTGATACAGAATTTCTTTCACAGCAATGCAGCCATGTTGGGGTAGTTCAGGCTGCAGCCTGTGATAAGGCTAATATTCCCCCTGGCTTCACATCCTCCTGACAAGGACTCCAGGAAGATTGATGCCATGGCTAAAAAAACAATACATGGCAGCGTCCTTGGGACCCAGACAAGCAAATTATATGGCTTATGTTGCAAGATACCAAAAATCTAGATGGGATACTGTCATGGCTTTAGCCAAACAGGCCGCTGGCCAGCTTGCCAAGGAGCTGGAGCAGGTGGCTGCTGATGGTATTGAGGCACCTAAGGTGCAATTCCATGCTGCAGTGGATTCTAATGATGTATCCTCTAGAGTCATGGCTACATCTGTGGCTTTTCGTAGATTGGCTTGGCTCAGGTGTACTAGTTTGTCACAGGATACCCAGGCTAAGGCTATGGATTTTTCTGTGGTGGGAAATTCTCTGTTTGGGGAGCAGACAGAGAATTATATGAAGAAAATGGATGAATATAGAACCACTTATAGGAGTGCACAAGCCAAGGAACGGCAAGCCACTCCTCAGAGGCAGCCCCCCAGGGGTAGAGGCAGGCCTTTTCACCAAACCCAGGCCTCCTCTTCAGCTTATGTTCAGAGGGGGTTCTTCAGAGGGAGAGGCAGACGGGGTACAAGCAGGCCTGCTCCTACCCCTCAGCCTAAAGCCCCTGCCAAACAGGCACCCTGATAGGATGCCCAGGGCCAGTTCTCTATTACCTATAGGGGGCAGGCTGGCTTACTTCGTCCAGGACTGGGAGTCTTTAACATCAGACAAGTGGGTCCTGGAAGTAGTAAGCCAGGGTCTGGTTCTCAGCTTCAAAAAATTTCCAAAGATGAGAATCAGATCTTTTCCACCTGCAAACCCTCTAGAGACTCTTGCTTTGGAAACAGAAGTCTCAACCCTCCTGGCTCTCAGAGCTGTAGAAAGGGTTTCTCCCCTACACCAGGGCAAGGGTCTGTACTCCAGGTACTTCCTTACCCCAAAAAAAGACAGGAGAGTGGCGGCCCATCCTGGACCTAAGATATCTGAACAAGCACCTTTTAAAACCAAAATTCAAAATGGTGACTCTGGGAATGATTTTACCCTCCCTAAGGCCAGGGGACTGGCTAGCTTCCCTGGACCTCAAGGATGCCTACTTCCATGTTCTTATCAGAAGCTCCCACCGAAAGTACCTCAGATTCAAACTGCCCTCAGGCCATTATCAGTTCAGAGCAATGCCCTTCGGCCTTACCTCTGCCCCAAGGGTATTCACAAAATGTCTGGCAGTAGCAGTTGCTCATTTAAGAAGGCAAAAGATTGCCATCTTTCCCTACCTAGACGACTGGCTCATTGTGGGTCAGTCTCCAGACCAGGTCAGATCACACCTGCAAGTTACCCAGCAGCTGCTTACCTCTCTGGGCTTTCTTCTCAATCTTCCAAAGTCAGTTCTGGAACCTGTCCAGGTACTCACCTTTATAGGTGCAGAACTGGACACAAGGCAGGCCAGAGCCTTCCTTCCCCTAGAAAGGGTAAGGACCCTGGTGACCCTGGCCTCGTCCTTCACTCTGCAGGTCTCTCGACCAGCAAGGCATTTCCTACAGCTCCTAGGACACATGGCTGCTTCCACAGCTGTAGTGCAAGGAGCAAGATTTCAGATGAGGGACATTCAGTTCCATTTGAGAGCCTTTTGGTCTCAAAGAAGAGATTCCCTATCCAAGTTGATCCCAGTGACTCGAACCCTGATCCAGGCCCTTCAGTTGTGGCAGGATCAGAGCAATCTGAGACAAGGGGGTGCCCTTCATCCCTCTATCTCACTCCTTGACCCTTACTACAGATGCGTCCCTCTTGGGATGGGGAGCTCACATGGGCGACCTCTTCACCCAGGGATTGTGGTCCCCTCAGGAATCTCTGCTCCACATCAATCTGTTGGAACTCAGAGCTGTTTTTCTAGCACTTCAGGTTTTTTCTGCATCTGTTCAGAACAAAGTGGTACAGGTCAGAACAGACACCACTACAATGTGGTACATCAACAAACAAGGGGGCACTCGGTCCTCGGCCTGTGCACCGAGGCGTGAAGTTGTGGTCTCTGGCTTATTCCTGAACACTTCCTCATAGCAGTTCACCTCCCAGGCAAGGACAGTGTCCTGGCAGATGCTCTCAGCAGGATTTACCAGGGCCATCACGAATGGTCACTGGATCCCCTAGTATTGGGGATAGTTTTTGCCAGATGGGGCACCCCTCAGATAGATCTTTTTGCAGCCCCAGACAATCAACTTCCACTTTTTTGTTGTAGGCCCCCAGTGTTGGGCTCAGTCCCCCTGGATGCCTTTCTCCTCGATTGGGAAGGGAAGTTTCTCTATGCCTCCCCCTTCCCTCTCCTGTTCAAGGTGCTAGTCAAAATCAAATCTCAGCCCTGCAAGATGATCCTGATTGCTCCAGACTGGGCCAGGCAGCCCTGGTACCCACTCCTTCTGTCCTTAGCAGTCCATCTTCCCCTGTGTCTCCCCAGGTACCACAATCTGTTAACCTGTGCCCAGGGGAGAGTCTGGTATCCGAATCTCAAATCCCTCAACCTCAAGGCCTGGCTCTTGAGGAGTTAGAGTTTGCTGATCTACAACTTTCTCAAGGTGTTCTCGAAATCTTGAAAGCTTCTAGGAAGCCTTCCACTAGGGCTACCTATAACTCCAAGTGGAAAAGATTTTCCATATGGTGTTCTGGGAAGCATATTTCCCCGGAATCTGCTGATTTGCCCACTGTTTTGGACTATATGGTCCTTCTTAATTCTTCGGGACTGAGACCAGCTACCCTGAAAGTGCATTTGGCAGCTGTCTCTGCTTTTATTTCGGCAGGAAAGCCCTCTTCTCTTTCTGCTCACCCTGTATTTCCCAAGTTTTTTAGGGGATTGCTTCATACCAATCCACCATTCAGGGACCCTGCCCCTGCCTGGGATCTTAATGTTTGCATCGCTCAGCTGATGCAACCCCCCTTTGAACCTCTCTCTTCGGCAGAGTTTAAGTACTTGACTTGGAAAACTGTATTTCTAGTAGCCATCACTTCTGCCAGGCACATAAGTGAGTTACAAGCTTTGTCAGTGGAGACTGTCTTTATTTCCTTTCACAGGGATAAGGTAGTCCTCAGGACTAACAGGAAGTTCAAACAACATGAAGTCTTGCTATATTATGACAGTAGCAGTTTGTCCCACCACTAGAACTGCTCCGGAGGTGAAATGGTTAATACCATTCCAAAATAGAACTTTGAGCACGAGCTCTAAGAAGCAGCTCTATCTGTGTAATTTCAAACCTGAACTGTCAGATTCTTTACTCCGCCTCAGTGAACAGTCGCTCCGGAGATTTCTCCTACTGCTCGGTTCATTTCTCGGTTTAAACAGTGTTTTCTCGTTCGATTCAACGAGAATAGTTTTATTTTAACCTAAGACCGTTCGGTTCAAGCTCTGTCTGTGGTAATAATAAGTAAATTAAAGGTTTTGTCTGTGTGGAACTTGTAAGTTTATCGGTTCGGTTTTGAACCGATCAGCTGGGTTTAAAACTTATTAACTTTAAAGTTTAACATTTTAGAGTGCAGTTCCCGGTTCTTATCGGTTCTAAAAAAACGGATTTTATTACGGTTTTTTCCAATACCCGTGACACGGTTAGGAACCGATAAGGGTGTCTTGCCTGGCACTGCCGTTTAAAGGGCAAGTTTTTCTGGTTAGGCTGGCATTATGTCTGAGAAACCCAAAAGAAAAAACAGGCCCACTGGGTTTCAACACTGTGATGTCTGTGGGGAAGTCTTTGCCAAGGCTGACCCACACACCACATGTGTCTATTGTCTGGGGTTTGACCACCTCCAGTCAGACTGCCAGATATGTAAGAATTTCCCTGCAGCCACCCTGGAAAAGAGATTGGGCAGGCTCAGGGAACGAGAGGCCAAAAAGTCCGCTGACCCGGATGGCCAGCCCGGTTCGGTGCCAACCGAACCGGAGGGAGTGCCCTCTGACCAGGGCGAGACTTCCTCGGGAAAAGAAAAGCTGGTTCTGAGGAACCAATTCCAGTAAAGAAAACAAGAAAGTCAGCAGGTTTGGAGTCCAAAACCCCTTCTCCAACTGCTGCAGAGATAGCAAAAGCCATACAAATTGTCCAGTCACTGTCTTGGGTTCCGTCTGAACCGCCACTATCTGGCAAAAGGTCGGTTCGTCCGGTTCCAGTGGTTCAGGAATATGATGTTGAGGAATTTTATGAACCATAGGAGGGGGAGGATGATTATGAACAGTATGAATGTGGCTGGGAAGGTCTGGGTGTGCCCATTGAACCGGACATTTCCCCAGACAGACATCTAGAATCTCCCCCTATGCTATCTGAGTCCCCATCTCATTTTATGTTTTACAAAAAAGTTGCTGAAACCCTCCAGCTTCCCTTGGAAGAAGCTGTGGATGAGCAAGAGGAGCCTGATCTTCCCTTGTCAATCTTCACCATTCATTACTTCCTGGGTGTAAGCGGGGCCGCACCGTCCGCGAGCTTTTTTTTAAAAACTTTGGCTAACGGCACCGCCCTCGAGTGGCGTCATCGTCATGGCGGCGCTAGTAGCGACCGACTCCTCCTCCAACTCAGTTCTGTTTCTCCCGCCCGTCGAGGCAGCACCTGTCCGCGTGAAGCGCTCCAGTGTTTTCATCTTCATAGTTACGACTCCGTTTTCCTTGCACTCGGCGCGTCACGGTAAGACTGTTCTTTTCTATCTTTGGCGCGCGGGTGTATTTTCCTACTATGTTTAGTCTCGTTGGTTTCAGCGTTATGTCGGTTCTGGAGCTAAAGCGTTCTTGACAGGCGAGCCCTATCGTCGGTGCTCCTGTGGCGGCATTTCTCTGTCTCGGACTGGCATGGCGTTTGCCTTCATTGCCTGGGACCCAACCATGATATGGATTACGTGCGGCGCCTGTTTCTCGATGGACGTCGGCGTCCTCCGAAGAATCAGCGTTCAAGCTTCGGCAAGGCCCGCCGACTTCGGGACGGCGTCAGCTCACGGAATCTCGGGAAGATCTTTAGGCCCTTCTCCCGGCCTGTACGGTCCGAGGAGGAGGGTTTCATCCTATCTTGCCAAGGAGGAGCCCCCTCGCGGTGTTGGAGGCGTTGTAGCCCCTCCGGGGCGCAGCGCTGACACTGCCTCGGCAGTCACCTCTTGGTGCAGGCTCCCCGTGTCGAGGCCCTTGGCTTTGGGCCCGGCTTGGGTGGACCTCGCGCGCCTCGGCGCGCCGTTTTAGATCAGCGCCCGGTGATCGGGCGGCGCTGCTGGATCCCAGCGCCGTTCGCGGCGCGCCGGTGATTGGAAGCGGCGCCGTTGGCGGTGCTCGCTTTTGGCCTCGGCGCCGTTGCGGTGCCGGTGGACACTCAGCGGCGCCGTCGGCGTGCCGCTCTGCCTCCCGGCAACACGCGGCGCCGCGTTAGCTTCCCGGACTGCGGGCCGCTGGGGGTGTGGGGTTAAACCTTCCTGCTGCCCGGTGTGGGAGGCGACGGTAGCGTCGCCCCGGTACCGGGGCGTTCGTGGCCCGTGGCCTCGGGGACCCCTGGGGTGGCCAGCATCGAGGTCCTGCTGGTCTCGTCCTCCTCGGAGGGCGATGACTCAGATGTGGACCCATCCTGGCACCCCATTCTTTCAGGGATCTGGGTCCTCGGTGGCTAGGGTACCAGGCGGCGCAGGCGCCCCTCCTCTGTCCCCTTACACGTCGTCTCCCTGGGTTCCTCGGCTGGGGGTGGCGGGGAGTCCGGGGGTGGCCGGAGGGAGCTCCCCTCTCCTGGAGGCTGGTGGCAGCTGCCCCCGGGGTGCTGTTGCCTCCTCTGGGGACAGGGGCGTTGCAGTCGGGGAGGGCCCTCGGAATCCGAGGGGTTGAGGGGCAGGCAGCCTGCTGCCGGTCTTCTTTAGCCACCTCAGGGGTGGCCAGGAGCCATGGTGCAGGCCCGTCCCTCCCCAGGGTTCTAGGGTGTCCTCGGCGGCGTTTGTGCGGACTGCCCTTCTGGATCCATGCAGTCCGGCGTCGTCGCAGGGAGTTTCTCCCCAGGGCTCTTCCAGGCTCCGCTTCCCAGAGTTCCGTTCTGCGGCCTGGTTTGATATCAGGATCCCTCCTACTAGGGCTCCTTTCCCCGGATTCCAGAGCCCTGCATGAGAGAAGCAGTTGCCTCCTCGGAAGTGCCCCTCTCCCATCTCTCTGCCTTCACCCCCGCTCCCGGGCCATGTCGGTCCTACGGGTCCGTTATCCTGGGGAGCAGTTCAGAGTTCTGCAGCGGCCTTCCCCTCATATGTTGGGCACATGCATGGCGGGTCTTCGACTCTCCCACACCGCAGGAATCCTCTGAGCATTCCAACTCCCCATCATCCTCGTCTCCCTCCTCTGGGAGAGGAACCCCTACTCATCTGTCCTCCGATGCTGATTTCACAGAATATCAGCGTTTCCTCTCGAGGATGGTGAGGGATCTCCGTTTCCTATGTTGAGGAGAACACTACGGAGACGCGTGAATTCCTTGGTGAATTCAGTGCCCAGCATCTAGTGGATACCTTCCTGGCCTATCCCTTCCAGGAGGCGTCTATCCGGTCCTGGCAGTTCCCTGCCTTCTTCCCCAGCCCGGGACTGCCAGCATAGGTATTGTGCCCCTCTGAGTCTCTAGGTTCCTTCCCAACCCGTCCTCAGGTTTGGTGTACCTGGATACTCCTTCTGGCGCGTTGCCTGGCGACCGCCCACAGTTCGGACTCTCTCCAGTTCGACCCGTTGGGGGCGAAGAGTGTTCTCTTCTTCAATGCGGAAGTGCATGTATTGCATCACATCAGGCTCACCACGCTGCCTATAACCGGCATTTGTGGTCGATGATGTCCCAGCTGCTGGCATCTATGCCTGACAGGAGCAAACCAGACAAGCCGTTGCCCTCTCCAGCGGTAGGCCTGGAGCTGGCAAGACACAAACAAAGGGCATCTTATGGCGCCAATGAGGTGGCTTCAGGCTTGCCGGGGACAGCGATCTACATCAAGTAGGACGGCATGGCTCGTCTTTCCAGGTTGTCACCCTGGCCGGACGTGGGTGATTCGCTCCGCCTTCCGGGGGACCCGTCTTTTCTCTTCCAGAGCTAGGAGACTTTTACAGGGGCTCCCTCCGTCTCCTCGTCTTCGGGAGGCACCTCCTAGCTCTTCTCCCACTTAGGCTTTCTGAATAAGCCAGGGTCTTCTCCTTCTGTTTTCTCACCAGCAGAAGGCTGGGGGTCTTGTTCCCTCAGGGTATTACCTCTTCCCCCTCCAGGGGAAGAGGAGCTTGGTACTCACCCAGGAAGTAATGAATGGTGAAGATTGACAAGGAAGATATGAAAGTGCGTACCTACGTAATTCTGATCTTCTCTTGTATCTTCACCATTCATTACTCCTCCCTCCATCCCCTCAGTGGCCTCTTCCTGTGGCTTCTCCACCTCCGTCTCCTTCCTCTCTCTGCAAAAAAAATTTTTTTTCTTAAATACTAGGAAAAATTGCTTAATTTTTCAAAAAAAAAAAAAATCCTTCTTTTTGGGGGGTTCTAATTTTCAGAAAAATTAATTACTCTAAGATTAAGTGGGCCATCTCATGGATTGCATTGGCGATCAGACTGCACAACTATCTCTTGTCGTTATCCTGACAAGATATCTCTGGGGTTTTGGCCTGGTTCAGGCTATTCAGTTGATCCTGCAATCCCGTGTTCCAGATGTGCCTGGAATCAAACCCCCATTCTTGCCCTGCAGAGCAGAGGAGCAGACGCGTCTGTTCCTTTTTCTTTTAAAAAAGAGAAAAATGCTGAGGAACTCTTTTAGGCTGCTATAGGCATCTTGGTTTTGGGATCATGCAACCAACCTCAAATTTCTTCTGTAAAAAAAAAGGAAAAAACAAACAAGAGGGGAAATGAGAAGGTAATCTCCCATCTTCCTGGACATAAGTCTCCACCACTCATTCACACTGTGGGATTAGCACGGAGGCACTAGGACCCATCGGGAGCAAACTTTTGCTGGAGGTTGGTGAGAGATGGCGCGCGAGGCATGGCGCCCTTGAGCAGCTGCGGCGGCAATGACCTTCTCGGCGCGACCCTCAACCGCCTCAGTTCCTTTTTCCACGCGTCGAGTGCGCTTCAGTGGCAGCGTCGCTGCGCCTGTCGGAGTCAAACTTCAAACTACGCATAGTTTTCAGTTTGTTTTTTGTAACTTTATCTCGATAGTAGTATCGCTTAATTTTATTCTATTTTCGTTAAATTTTCTAATATTTAAATTTTACTTGAAGAAGTCTCGGCCTACTGATGCAGTCGACCATGAGCAGGTCAGGTGACGGTAGGGAGACTTCATTATAAAGCTGTTCAGTCAGCGGGCTGGAGTCGGTCAGTCTCCTTCTCCTCAGCGGGGTTCCGACAACGGTCAGTCCGATGCCGGGGGATAGGCGGTCCCCGCCCGGCATAAAATAAGCGAGTCGCATTCGGCACCGTTCGACCTCGAAACTCTTCTTGACCCACAGGTCAAAAGAAGGCATCACTCGAGATCGCCCTCTGTAGTATGTCTGCGCGTCGGCGCTCGGTTGATCGTTGCTAGTGCGGTCTCCTTCTTGAGTCGCCAACTTCCGGTAATCGTCGTCCTCGACATGAGCCCCTCCCCTATAGGTAGGACTCCAGATGAGCAGTTTCATCAGTGGGCGCTCTTATGGAGCAGTGGGCTCGGAGGTTGGTTCTTCTGCCTGGCTCGGTTGCCTCGGGCCCTCGGGCCCCCTCCGGCGGTCAGGTAGAGGCGGTTGGACCTTCCTAGTCGCGTGGCGCCTTCTTCGGTGCCAGCGACTCCGTGCTTAGGTTTCCCCCCTCACATGGCTGCGGCGCAGGGGGCCTCACCGATGCCCTTATCTCCTGTTTTTTTTCCTTCTCTAGCTTTCCAGGTTCCTGGGGCTCTTCCGGCGCCTTCGGCAGGGTCTGTTGGCTTGTCGGCGCCGTTTTCGGTGCTGCTGGGTCTTGCGGCGCCGTCCGCGGCGCCGCGTGGTCTCGCGGTGCCGTCCGGCGGTGCTGCGTGGTCTGGCGCCGCGTCGGCCAGCAGCGCCCGGCAGCGCGCTGCGGTGCCGCTTGCAGGGGCTGCGTGCCTCTTGGCGCCGTCGCCTCCCTCGTGTCGTTTTCAACCCGTTTTGCCGTCTCGGCGCGGGGGCCCTCGGGGACTCTCCTTGTTTTCTGCTATTTCCTCCTCTCTAATTTTCCTCCTTTCCTGTCCAAACAGTCCTTTCTGGACCATCAGGAGATGATGTTGAGCCTGACCCAGACCTGTTGGGTGGCGAAGTGGAGAAACAGGATCTTTCTTTGCTACAGAGCCTGTGAGTGAGGACCTGTCCTTTAAGTCTCTGTTGAAGAACCTGAGATCCACTCTTTCTCTCCAGACTACAGACATCGATCCTGGGAAGATATTAAGACTCCAGTATCCTTCATACTTGGAGATCCTACGGTTTGACTCCTCCGATCCAGCCTTCCTTGAGGCGCTGTCTCAAATGGTATGGAATAATCCTGCTCTTATTCCCTCAGTGGCTAAATCCATTGATAGAAGTATTCAGCTCCCAAGGATCGTCCCATTTTGGCATCCCAAGCCTTCCGGATCTATTGTAGTCCTAGCAGAGAATGACAAGAGTCGTTCTTCCTCAAACTACTACAGCTCGACCTATTAACAAAGAGTCTCGTAAGATTGATACATTAGGTAAGAGAGTCTTTGCTGCCTCCACTCTAAGTATGTATTGCCAGTTATCAAGGCTATTTTTCTCAGTATGAGAATATCCTGTGGCACTCTATGAAAAGAATGGTTGAAGCTCTTCCAGATTCGGACTCCAAGTCAGAGCTTCTTCTGACCGTTATTAGAGGTAGTGAGTCCAATAACCAACAGGTCAAAGCCGCCATGGACGCTTTCAACACTGCTTCTCGCTCAGCAGCCGCAGGGATTTGTACTCGGCGCCATTCCTGGCTGCGTACTTCTGGCTTCACGAACGATGCTCAGCAGCAGGTGATGGCGCTGCCTTTTGATGGCTCCTATCTTTTTGGCCCTCAGGTGGAGCAAGCCTTAGAGGCCACTCAGAAGACTAGATCGGCCATTAAATTGGCCAGACCTCCGCCTACCCCCTCTCGGGGGCATGTGAACAGACGTCAGTTTCATAGTCGTCAGTCCTTTCGAGGCAGAGGCAGGGGAAGCTTCCATAAAAGCCAACCTGCCCAACCTCAAAAGAAGGCGCAGCAGAAAGCGCAGGGGCCTAAAGCCCCCATTGCCACCTTATGAATTGCTGGCCCAAGTTCCATCCACTCTGCCCGAGGTGGAACTTTCTCCTCCGGTGGGAGGTCGTCTGATGTACTTCTACAACCAGTGGAAGTCCATAACTTCGGACAAATGGGTCCTTAGGATAATTCGCGAGGGTTATTCTCTCAATTTCTTGGAAACCCCCCCCGAATTGTCCTCCTAGACGACAACCCAGGTTGTCGTCCTCTCAGTCAGACCTCCTCACACTCGAGATCCAGGGCCTTCTGAACAACAGGGCAATAGAACTGGTGCCCCGCATCTCGAAACACAGGGTTCTACTCCTTACTTTCTGGTTCCAAAGAAATCTGGGGATCGCCCCATTCTAGACCTCAGAAAGCTAAACAAATTTCTCCCGGGAGAAATTCAAAATGATTTCCTAGGTACCCTGTTACCCTTGCTGCATCAGCACGACTGGCTGGCCTCCTGGATATGCAGGACGCACCAGCATATCCCGTCCACCGACCCACCGCAAGTTCCTCAGGTTTGTAGCTCTGGGTCAGCATTATCAGTTCAGAGTCCTGCCTTTTGGGCTATCCTCGGCGCTACGAGTCTTTACAAAGTGTTGTGCAGTTCTCGTAGCGCATCTCAGGAAGGATCGGACTCCAGTGTTTCCCTACCTGGACGATTGGCTTCTAGCAAGCCCTTCCAGCCAAGGGACTTTGGAACCGTGCAAGCGACTCCTCGTCTTCTTACGTCCATGGGAATTCTGCTGAATTTGAAAAAATCACAACTGCAGCCCTCCCAGAGGCTCCTTTTCATAGGGACGCTTCTAGACACCTCTTCCACGAAGGCTTTCCTTCCAGAGGACTGAAGACTCGACATCCTTCGGATGGCCCGTTACATCGGGGAGAACCAGTCGGTTACAGCTCTCTTGATGCAACGCATGTTGGGTCTCATGGCGTCCTCGGTGTTCACTGTACCTTGGCCGGTTGCAATGAGAACCGCAATGGATGCTCTCCACTCAGTGGTCTCCGACCTCTCACCCCAGTCTTATCCCATCAGGGTGGCGGAGCCCCTTCAAGGTCTCTCACCTGGTGGACTCAAGAGAGCAATCTCCTGGAAGGGTTCCCCTTTGCTCCCCGGATCATCAGATCTCCATCACCACAGGCGCATCGCTAATGGGATGGGGAGCTCACTGTCAGCTCCCTCCACACTCAAGGTGTATGGACTCGGTTGAAACTCTTCTCCACATAAATGTCCTGGAGATGAGGCGGTCCTCTGCGATCCGAGCTCTGAAGGATGTCCTTTGTCTAGAAAATTCTCCTTCAAGCGGACAACAAAGCGGTGATGTATTACATCAACAAGCAAGGCGGTGCTCATTCTTACCCCTTTGCAGGGAAGCAATGAGGTGTGGGAGTGGTGCTTGGAGCACAAGTCTCTGATTCAGGCGGTTTATCTGCCAGGTATACAAAGCGATCTAGCAGATCACCTCAGCAGAAGCGGAGGCAGACCCTCACGAGTGGTCTCGATCCAGCCGTAGCTCGGTCACTATTCGAAGAGTGGGGACTCCAGACCTGGACCTTTTTGCATCCCCACTCAACGCAAAACTGCCTCTCTTCTGCTCCAGAAATCCAGGGCCTGGCATTTTCTGTCAGGATGCGTTCAGGCTGCGGTGGACAAAACGTTTTCTTTACGCCTTTCCACCGATCCCTCTAATCCAGAGAGTTCTCCTCAAGTTCGAGTCTCAGGGGACCAAAATGATTCTCATTGCTCCCTCCTGGCCTCGGCAACTATGGTTTCCTCTGCTCAACAGTATGTTGGCAGCCTCTCCGAGACCACTTCCCTTGCAAATCAACCTTTTGACTCAGGGTTCGTTGGTCCATCCCAACCTGAAATCACTTCACCTTCATGCTTGGCTCCTGAAGAGGTAGAAGTGAATCGATTCAACGTCTCTCGTAGAGTCTCGGACATCCTTCTGGCTGCGCGGAAGCCAGCCACCTGCAGTCACGGCTTCAAATGGAAGCGCTTTTCTCTCTGGTGTGCAAAGTCCTCTTGGAATCCCTTTTCCTGTCCTCCTGACAAGGTTCTGGAGTATCTTTTGGACCTATCAAACTCAGGTCTCAGTACTCCACAGTTAAAGTTCACCTTAGTGCCATCTCAGCGTTCCATGAGCGGTTTCTTCCTTGACTCTGGCTCAGCTTCCTATAGTGAAGAGATTTCTTAGGATTCTTCATACCAGACCCCTGTTAGGCGTCCAGTTGCAACCTGGGACATTAACCTGGTGCTGGACATGCTCACTCGGAAGCCTTTCGAGCCCTTGGCTACCTGTGAGCTAAAATTTCTTACCTGGAAGACTGCCTTCCTGGTGGCCATTACCTCAGCCCGCGAGGGTCTCGGAGATTCATGCCTTGGTGACGGACCCTCCGTATACTGTATTCCATAAAGACAAGGTAGTTCTCCGTACTCATCCTAAATTTCTTCCCAAGGTTGTGTCAGAATTCCATCTAAACCAACCTCTGGTACTTCCCTCTTACTTAGCTAATTTCCAAAATGAAGGAGCGATCTCTTCATTCCTTGGATGTTAAGACAGCCTTGCGGTTCTATTTAAATAGAACCAGAATTTCATAAGACTCAGCAACTGTTTGTTTCTTTCAGCGACACCGGCTGGGTCAACCCGTCGCTATTAGATGCATCTCATCATGGTTAGTGGCATGCCTTGACATTGCTATTCCATGGCTGAAGTTAAGTGGAGGGTAGAGTGTACGCTCACTCTACTAGAGGTCATGGCATCTTTTAGCGGAGATTCGCAATGTTCCAATTGCGGATATCTGCAACGCCGCCACCTGGAGCTCAGTGCATACCTTCGTTAAGCATTATGCACTGGATGTTCATGCTAGGCGACATTCCGCATTCGGCAGAACTATCCTTAATGGTCTTCTATCTTAGACGCGTGAGCTCTGGCTCTCCTGCCGCCCTTTTTGGGGATTATCAGCTTGGTACTCTCCCACTAGTGTGAATGAGTGGTGGAGACTTATGTCCAGGAAGATATGAAAATTACGTACCTACCGTAATTCTTGATCTTCTTGGACGAGTCTCCACCACTCATTCACACGCCCACCCTCCATCCCCCGAGCTCACCGCTGTGTTGGTCTTCACTCCCTCAAATCTTTAGGCCGTGAGGACTTCTTTTGCTGACCCTTCTTACACGGGTCATACGGACTATCTTATGTCCGTTTTTAAGGATTAGATTTACTCTTTCGTTAGTTAGCTGCACCTCCTTGGTAAAAAGGTACTGAGGCGGTTGGAGGGTCGTCGCCGAGATGGTCATTGCGCCTCGAGCGCTGCCTCTGCGCGCCATGCCTCAGCGCCCATCTCGCTACCGACCCTCCAGCAAAGTTTGCTCCGATGGGTCCTAGTGCCTCCGGCTCCTAATCCCACTAGTGTGAATGAGTGGTGGAGACTCGTCCAAGAAGATCAAGAATTACGGTAGGTACGTAATTTTCATTTCTCGCTAGTTTGCATATTGGTTTCTGCTTTTAAGTGTCCTCCTGGACAATTTTTACAGAAGAGCTGTGCTGACCATATCCAATCCCGGCCAGCCTAAGCCTTGGCCAGTCTGTCTGAGTCCCATTTCTATGCTTAAAACGCCTGAAAGGCTTGCATTTTCCTTTTCTAAGTCCCAGAGCAGCACTCTCCTGCTGCCTGGGGTTCCTTTTCCCTCCTCGGGTGTCCTCGAATTCTAGGCCTGTCGCGGCCAGGAACCCGAGGGGGGTATCAATAACAATGGCATGTTGAGGATAAGGACTATGCCCTCCAGAGTCTGTCTAGCGGGTTTGGTGAACCTTCTCTTCAGCTCTATCTCCGGGGATTCTTGCTTCCCTCTTAGTCGAGCCTTCAGCTCTAAGCTAACTATGCTCGTTGGGCATTCTGGTCCCTTCAACATCCCATCTCTCTCTTCTCTTTCTTCTTCTTCTATTTTCTCATCTCCTTACTTTATCTCTCCTCCTAGAGTCGCCCAGGTAAGGAGGCCCTGCAGTCCCTAGGCTAGGGATACTTTATCTCCTCTGTCCTTCCTCCATCGGCTTATTCCTTTTTCAGTTCATTCTTCCTTGCTTTGCTATCCCTCGGCTATCTTGCCTCGCTATCTATATTCTCTGCTCTCACTTTTGCCTCTCCGGCTCACAGAACTGAGTTGGAGGAGGAGTATTCCTTCTCAACGGCCGCCCTTGTAACGCCAGCGTCCTCTCGAGGCGGTGCGTTGAGCAAACTTTTAAAAAAAAAAAAAAAGCTCTCGTGGGAGTGGTGCGCCAACACCCAGGAAGTAATGAATGGTGAAGATACAAGGAGAAGATCAGGAATCACGGTAGGTACGTAATTTTCATATTTTGTAGAAATGATGGATATTCCAGAGTCTAGGAGATTGTCTATTCCTTTGCATAAGTCTTTTAGGAAGCAAACAATAAAAATTTTAAAAGCTCCTAATTCTGTGCCTCCTGTAGATAAAAAGATGGACAGAAGGTACACATTGTCAGGTCCTGATACAGAATTCCTTTCTCAGCAATGCAGTCATGTTGGGGTAGTTCAGGCTGCAGCCTGTGATAAAGCTAATATCCCCTGGCTTCACATCCTCCTGAAAAGGATTCCAGGAAGATTGATGCCATGGCGAAAAAACAGTATATGACAGCCTCTCTGGGACTCAGGCAAGCAAATTATATGCTTATGTAGCTAGGTATCAGAAATCTAGATGGGATACTGTTATGGAATTAGCTAAGCAAGCCCATGGCCAGCTGGCTAGCGAACTAGAACAGGTGGCTGCTGATGGCATTGAGGCTTCTAAGGTACAGTTTCATGCTGCTGTGGATGTTAATGGACAAAGAACCTCTGTGCATAAACACTGAGGCAAGGGTTACCCCAAAGGGCATTTGGCTGGGAAGCCAAGTTTCAAGAAAATACAAAATCACACATGCCCCACAATGCAAAGCATCATGGGCTGCATATGCAAATCACCACAGAATGTTATGCTGGTCCAACTTTAAGCAGAATTGCATGGTGCCGAAAGGCCTCTCACACAGTTTGCAAAGGGTGCTAACAGAAGACATAGACACGTGTTTCGTCCTACCAGGACTCGTCAGTATGCCTCGTCTGTTTGACACCCCAGTGGAATGGACCAGCTACCCCTAAGGCAGTGTGCCTGGGATATATTGTGGTGAACCCATTAAAATAAAAAACTATTTAAAAGACATTGGATGTTAATGATGTTTCCTCTAGGGTCATAGCCACATCTGTAGCTTTTCGTAGGTTGGCCTGGCTCAGGTGTACTAGTCTGTCACAGGATACCCAGACTAAGGCTATGGATTTTCCTGTGGTGGGAAATTCTCTGTTTGGGAAGCAGACAGAGAATTACATGAAAAAGATGGATGAATATAGGACTACTTACAAAAGTGCCCAAGCTAAGGAGCGGCAAGCCACTCCTCAGAGGCATACCCCCAGGGGTAGGGGTAGGCCTTTTCACAGGCCTTTACCAGACTCAGGCCTCCTCTGCCTATGCTCAGAGGGGCTTCTTCAGAGGCAGAGGCAGACGAGGGGTGGGCAGGCCTGCTCCCACCCCTCAGCCTAAAGCTCCTGCTAAGCAGGCACCCTGATGGGGTGCCCAGGGCCGATTCTCCTTTACCGGTAGGGGCAGGCTGGCTTACTTCAGTCAGAACTGGGCCTCTAACCTCAGACAAGTGGGTTCTGGAAGTAGTAAGCCAGGGTCTGGTTCTCAGCTTCAAAAAGTTTCCCAAGTTGAGAAGCAGACTTTTTCTACCTGCAAGTGCTTCAGAGACCCTTGCTCTGGAAGCAGAGGTCTCAACCCTGCTGGCTCTCAGAGCAGTGGAAAGGGTTCCTCCCCTGCACCAGGGCAGGGGTCTGTATTCCAGATACTTCCTTACCCCAAAAAAGACAGGAGAATGGCGGCCCATATTAGACCTCAGATATCTGAACAAGCAACTTTTGAAACCAAAGTTCAAAATGGTAACTCTGGCAATGATTTTACCCTCCCTAAGGCCGGGGACTGGTTAGCCTCCCTGGACCTCAAGGATGCCTATTTCCACGTCCTAATCAGAAGCTCCCATGAAAGTACCTCAGATTCGAACTACCCTCAGGTCATTACCAGTTCAGAGCAATGCCCTTCGGCCTTACCTCTGCCCCAAGGGTATTCACAAAGTGTCTAGCAGTGGCTCACTTAAGGAGGCAAAGGATTGCTGTTTTTCCCTATCTAGACGATTGGCTCATTGTAGGCCAGTCCCCAGAACAGGTAAAATCTCACCTGCAAGTTACCCAGCAGCTTCTCACCTCCCTGGGCTTTCTGCTAAATCTACCAAAGTCGGTTCTGGAACCAGTCAGGTACTCACCTTTATAGGGGCAGAGTTGGACACAAAGCTAGCCAGAGCTTTTCTTCCCTTAGAAAGGGTGACGAATTTAGTGACTCTGGCCTCCTCCTTCACCCTGCAGGTCTCTCGACCAGCAAGACACTTTCTGCAGCTCCTGGGACACATGGCTGCATCCACAGCTGTTGTGCAGGGAGCAAGATTTCAGATGAGAGACATTCAGTTTCACTTGAGAACCTTTTGGTCTCGGAGAAAAGACCCCCTTTCCAAGTTGGTCCCAGTGACTCGAACCTTGATCCAGGCCCTCCAGTGGTGGCAGGATCAGAGCAATTTAAGATTGGGGGTCCCCTTCATTCCCCCTGCTCACAATTTGACTCTCACTACAGATGCTTCCCTTCTGGGTTGGGGAGCCCACATGGGTGACCTTTCCACTCAAGGAGTGTGGTCCCCCCAGGAATCTCTGCTCCACATCAATTTGCTGGAACTCAGAGCTGTCTTTTTAGCTCTTCAAGCATTTTCTGCATCTGTCCACAACAAGGTGATACAAGTCAGAACAGACAACACCTCAACAATGTGGTACATCAACAAACAGGGGGGCACTCGGTCTTGGCCTTGTGCACCGAGGCAATGAAGTTGTGGTCTCTGGCCTATTCCCTGAACACTTCCCTCATAGCAGTTCATCTTCCAGGGCAGGACAATGTCCTAGCGGATGCTCTCAGCAGGATTTCCAGGGCCATCACGAATGGTCCTGGATCCTCAAGTGCTGGGGATAGTCTTTGCCAGATGGGGCACCCTCAGATAGATCTTTTGCAGCCCCGGACAATCACAAACTTCCTCTGTTCTGTTGCAGGCCTCCAGTGTTGGGCTCAGTCCCCCTGGATGCCCTTCTTCTGGATTGGGAGGGAAGTTTCTTTATGCTTTCCCTCCCTTCCCTCTCCTATTCAAAGTATTAGTCAAAATCAGATCTCAGCCTTGCAGGGTGATTCTGATTGCCCCGGATTGGGCCAGGCAGCCCTGGTACCCACTCCTTCTGTCACTGACAATCCATCTTCCCCTTTGCCTTCCCAGGATTCACAACCTGTTAACTTGTGCCCAGGGAAGGGTTTGGTATCCGGACTTCAAATCCCTCAACCTAGAAGACTTGGTTTGCTGGCCAAGGCACCTAGCTTCACCTGAGCTCTTTCCTTCTAAGACTGCTTGAAAGGCAGAGTAGAGAAACTTACCAGAGCAAGGGAGAAGGATTAAGACTTAGTTTGGCTAAGCAGATTTACTGTGTGGTGGTGTTTTTATTTTTTACTCACAGGGATTGCTACTGTTTGTTGCTAACATTTCATTGCTTTATTTTTTTCTCTGATTCAAATTGTTGTTGCTGGTATACCTTCTTCTGCATTATTACAAGGTGTACCTACAGGTGTGTGCTAACAGATTACTGCTGTAATCTTCTGATTCAAATTGTCTTTTGCAAGGTATATCTTCTGTTACTGCTTTATTTTCTCTGGAGCAAAGTGTTTCTTACAGGTATATCTTCTCTGAAATTATTACAGGTGGTGCTTTACAGGTTTTACAGTTTTATCTAACATTAGGATAAGCTTTCAGGGTTACTGCATTTGTTGTTGACTGATTGTTTCTGCTCTTACCTCCTTGTTCTTTCGTCCGTGGTTCTTCTTTTTAGGCAGGAAGGGCCCATACCCACCCCATCCCCAACCACCCCACGCTACACTCTTTTATAGGGTACCACAGTTGTGACATTTCCTGTGGCAGAGCAGGAAGGGCGGATTAGTGGGGCTCCACAAGGTGATCTCATTTACAGGGGCACTAGTAATTTAACTTGTTATAACAAGTTAAACAAAGCACAATTAAACCATTACTTGCATTTTTTTTCCTTCTAATTACTCTGACTAGGTTATAAACCCAACAACTTATCTGGAATGGATATCATTAACTGCAGGTACTGTGGAACAATTTTCAGAAGGACAGTCTTACAGGATTTAGGACACTGTCCTACATGCTGGGCCTTTGGAGATCTTAGGGCTCAGCTCCGGGCAGCATGGGCAGAGATTGCACGCCTCAGATTTCATATTGAAGAGGAAATACATTATAAGAACCACCCGCCATTTCCCCAGCATCCAACAGAAAAACCTCGACCGCAGAGGGTAGTTGGTCCAGGAGGTTGGCAGGTGGTTAGGAGGAGCAAATCAGGTGCCCCATCACTCTCTGCTCTCCAACACATTGTCTCCAAAAACCATATAAACACTACAAACAGGTATCTGCCTCTATCTCTGAAATCAAATAAAGAGGCAGAAGACACTGCAGAGCAGGACACTGCGGCACAGGAGCTAGCACAGCAAAACTCACCCAAATCAGGAACCAAACTAAACAAGCACAAAGGAAATCCAAAAACTTCTGATCATAGGAGACTCCATGATTCGGAAGTTGATACCCATCTCCAGCCAGGGTGATGGTCAGATGTCTCCCAGGTACATCAGCATGGAGAGACACTGACCGCATTACTAAATTGTTCACAAAGCAGGAGAAAACATTGATGTCCTAGTACATAGGGACTAATGATCTCGCCAGCGGGTCAGTTGTGGAGACCAAGGAACACCTGACTAGGCTGGTGACAAACTATCATCTATTTCGTCTGCATCTCCTTCTCTGAGATCCTGCCAGTCTTGGAGAGGGAGCAGATGGACGGAAGGTCAGAGAAGAGGAGATAGGGAGCTAAACACGTGGCTCAAGGACTGGTGCCAGGAAAAGGACACAGATTTGTAGGGAACTGGCAACAGTTATGGGAGCCGAAAGTTCTTTAAATTTGATGGACTGCATCTGACTAAAGGGAGTCAGTGCATTGGGGCAGAAGTTTGGCGTCTTTGCAGAATATTTAAACTAGCAAATGGGGGAGGTGCAACACCATACGTCGGATGGGAAGAACACCCCTCTCCCCTCAGCTAGTGGTCAAACAGGAATTCAGCGTGTTTGCCGTTCATTTGCATCACCAGGTAAGAAAAAAGGTTTGTCTCCCCATACGATGCACAGGGGTAATGCCAAACTTCACCCAACAACTAACACACCAAAATCTGGCCAATGGAAAATCATGTACACAAATGCTCACAGCCTGGGAAATAAGATCCCAGACTTGCAGGCAATAATGTCAGAGGCTAAACTGGACATAGTAGCAATTAGTGAGACGTGGTTTACCAGTAACCACACTTGGGAGACTTCAGTACCTGGCTATGTATTGTTCAGAAGAGACCGAGGTGCAAAAAGGGGGAGGAGTGGCCCTGTATGTTAATGAAAATATCAAAGCTACAGAAATTCAGAATACACATAAGGAGCCAGAAGAACTGTGGGTCACCCTGGAAACAGGAAATGGGACAGCCATAAGAACTGGGGTTGTCTACAGGCCCCAGACCAGAGGAGGACTTAGACACATTACTGTTAGAAGATATACAAAACATGACAGCTAAAGGGAGGTTCTGATAATGGGAGACTTCAACATGCCAGATACAGATTGGTCAATACCAGCAGGAACATCTGCCAGAACTAGACTCATAGTGGATTCCCTGCAGGGGAGGGCCTCAACAACTGGTACAGCAACCCACAAGAAACAGGGCTATCCTAGATCTAGTACTGACTAACAAAGAAGGGATCACAGATCTCCAGGTAGAAGGTCATCTGGGGCCAGTGACCATCACATGGTATGGTTCAATTGGCTACTACATCTAAATCATCCCATTCCAAGGCAAAAATATGGGACTTCAGAGGAGCTGACTTTGATAAGATGGCCAACAGAGTTAAGCTAGCCCTGGCAAAAAGAAACACAGGTGAGGGGGTACAGGCAAAGTGGGCAAGCATTAAGGATGCAATACTTGAAGCAACATCCCATTGTGTTAGACAGAAAAGGAAGTGCAAAAGAAGGAAACCACTTTGGTTCTCAAATACAGTAGCAGAAAAGGTCAGAGCCAAAAGGCTGGCCTTCAGGAAATATAAGGGAACACAGCGGGATGAAGATAGGAGGCATACCAAACTGCCCTAAGGGAAGCAGGTAAGGCAGTAAGGCAGGCAAAGTCCCAAACTGAGAAACACTAGCACGAACAGTAAAAGAAGGTGACAAGACTTTCTATAGATACATTAGTGAAAGGAGAAAGTCCAGAGGGGTATTGCTAAGCTTAATGGAGAAAAGGGAGCATGTGAGGAGGAGGACCCTGTAAAGGCATCTATCCTAAATGAGATACTTTTGCTCAGTATTTACTGAAGAGAAGGTAGGGCAGGGCCCACAGCTCAGCATCATGGACACAGGGGGGAGGGAGGTGAGCACTACTCCTTCACAAAAGAAAGGGTCCTACAAGAGCTTGCTAAGCTCAGGGTGGATAAGGCAATGGGACCTGATGGCATACATCCCAGGGTACTTAAGGAGCTAAAGGAGGAACTAGCAGAGCCATTAGTAGAATTGTTTAGTGAGTCTCTGAGCACAGGAGAGGTCCCAGAAGACTGGAGAAGGGCTCATGTGATCCCGCTCCACAAGAGTGGTAGCAAGGAGGAGGCGGGGAACTACAGACCGGTCAGTCTTACCTCAGCAGTGGGCAAGATTATGGAGGCACTCCTTAAGGAAAGGATAGTGCAACACCTGGAATCCATAGGGCACAGGATCCAAGACAGCATGGGTTTACAAAGGAAGGTCATGTCAAACTAATCTCATAGATTTCTTTGACTGGGTAACCAGAGTGGTGGACCAAGGGGAGCAGTTGATGTCGCCTACCTTGACTTCAGCAAAGCTTTGACACTGTTCCACATAGAAGATTGATAAATAAGCTGGGTAGGCTGGGGTGGGTCAGAAGTTGGTCAACTGGGTGGCAAACTGGTTGACTGGCAGAAAACAGAGAGTGGTGGTAAATGGTATACAGTCAGAAGAGATGCAAGTCACAAGTGGGGTACCTCAGGGATCAGTCCTGGGGCCAGTCCTATTCAACATCTTCATTAGTGACCTTGCAGATGGACTAGAGGTAGGCTTGTCTGTTTGCAGATGACGCCAAGATCTGCAACAGAGTAGATGAGCCAGATGGGGTGGGCAGAATGAGAAGAGATCTGGATAAACTAGCAGAATGGTCAGAAGAGTGGCAACTGGAATTTAATGCAAAGAAGTGCAAAATCATGCACATAGGAAGAGAAACCCTGAAGCCACTTATAGGCTGGGAGGAGTTGCTAGCAGTCACAAAGGAAGAAAGAGACTTGGGCATCATCTTCACTGATGACCTAAAATTATCAAGCAGACCTCTAAAGCAGTAGGTAAGGCTAGGGGGTGTTAGGGTGTATTAGTAGGGGTATCACAAGTCGTAAGAGGAGGTAATAATCCCTCTGTACAAGACATTGGTTAGGCCCTCTGGAGTACTGCGTGCAGTATTGGAGGCCACACCTTCACAAGGACATTAACCAAATTGAGGCAGTCAGAGAAGGGCAACCAAAATGGTGCAGGGACTGCATCAGAAGACATATGAGGACAGATTAGCGGAGCTCAATATGTATACCCTTGAGCAAAGGAGGGAGAGGTGATATGATCGAGGCATTCAAACACCTTAAGGGCATAAACAAGGTGAAAGAGTCTAACATGTTTAAATATAAGAAAAATAGCAGGACAAGAGGACACAGCATGAGATTAGAGGAGCATTAAGGGGAATGTGAGAAATTCTTTTTCACAGAAAGGGTGGTGGATGCATGGAATGGCTTACCACAAGAAGTGGTGGCTATGAATACAGTGCAGGGCTTAACAGGCATGGGATAGGCATAAGGGAGCAATACAAATGACTATGAATAGATAGGTCACTGACAGAGCAAAGGCCGATGGCACATTTATAAGGTAGAAAAAGAAATAGGCAGACTGGATGGGCCTTAGGTCTTTATCTGCCATCAACGTCTATGTTTCTAACCTCAAGGCCTGGCTCTTGAGGAGTTAGAGTTTGCTGATTTACACCTCTCTCAAGATATTCTTGAAATCCTAAAGGCTTCCAGAAAGCCTTCCACTGGGGCTACTTAGAGTTCTAAATGGAAAAGGTTTTCCATTTGGTGTGCTGGGAAAAATTTTTCCCCAGAATCTGCTGATTTGCCCATTGTATTAGATTACATGGTCCATCTTAATTCCTTGGGTCTCAGACCAGCTACCCTGAGAGTCCATTTGGCAGCTGTATCTGCTTTTGTGCCAGCAGGAAAGTCATCCCCCTTTCCATTCACCCTGTGTTTTCCAAGTTTTTTAAGGGTTTACTCCTTACTAATCCACCCTTTCGGGAACTGGCCCCTGCCTGGGATCTTAATGTTTGTATTGCCCAGTTAATGCAACCCCCTTTTGAACCTCTGTTTTCTGCAGAGCTTAAGTATCTAACTTGGAAAACTGTTTTTCTGGTGGCTATCACTTCTGCTAGACGCATAAGTGAGTTGCAAGCCTTGTCAGTGGAAACTGACTTTATTTCTTTCCACAGGGATAAGGTAGTCCTTAGGACTAATAGGAAGTTTTTACCTAAGGTGGGTTGAGATTTCCATCTTAACCAATCTATCTCCCTTCCAGTATTTTTCACTGATCACTCCTCTTCTGGTGAGAGGAGGTTGCACAGCCTGGATGTTAAGAGAGCTCTTAGTTACTATAGAGCGCATCAAAGGTCTGAGTTGAATCCCTCCAACTTTTCCTTACCTATGGTGAAGTTGGGAAAGGCAAACCTGCCACTAAGAGATCAATTGCCAGGTGGATTGTCTCTTGTATCCAATTTTGTTATCAGAAACTGGGCAGAGATCCCCCTCTGGCTTGAGGGCTCATTCTACCAGGGGTACAGCTGCGTCTCTAGCTGCTGCCAGAGACATCCCTATATTAGAGATATGCCAGGCTGCTACTTGGAAAACGGTACACACTTTTACCAAGCATTACTCCCTGGATGTCCAGGCCAGGAGAGATGCTCGGTTTGGCACAGCTGTTCTTCAGAGCCTATTCTCTAAGTAGGTTCTGTCCCTCCTCCATGGAGGTACTGCTGTGTAGTCTGCTACTGTCATAATATAGCAAGACTTCATGTTTGAAGAACAAATTACTCACCTTAGTAATGTTGTTTCTTCTAATGGAGTCTTGCTATATTATGACCTCCCCCCCCCCCAGCCTGCCCCTCTCAGAACTTCTACTTGGGTGGGGTGCGGGCAACTTAGTGTGGGCACTATTTTATGCCCTCTTAGTGTTTCTCCCCTTTTGGGAGTTTGGGGTGTGTGTGTTTTATTATACTGTTGTTTTATTCTCATGTTGTTAGAATTGTGTTAGTAGTTCTGGTCCCCTGACTTGAGTCTTGGGTGTTGGGACCAGCAATGGTTGTTAATATTTAGGTAGCCATTTGGCTAGTGTAGGTTACAGCTTCCACACAGACCTTAGTGAGTTTTTGCTCGTAAAGATCTGACAGTTCAGGTTTGAAATTACAGAGATAGAGCTGCTTCTTAGAGCTCGTGCTCAAAGTTCTATTTTGGAATGGTATTAACCATTTCACCTCCGGGGCAGTTCTAGTGGTGGGACAAACTGCTACTGTCATAATATAGCAAGACTCCATTAGAAGAAACAACATTACTAAGGTGAGTAATTTTTTCTTTTTGCCTAAGGTGGTTTCAGATTTTCACCTTAATCAGTCTATTTCACTTCCAGTGTTCTTCACTGACCATTCCTCCTCTGGTGAGAGGAGGTTGCACAGCTTAGATGTTAAAAGGGCCCTAAGTTACTACATAGAGCGTACCAAGGGTCACAGGTTTGACTCCTCCAACTATTTCTCACTTATGGTGAGGTTGGGAAGGAAACCTGCCACTAAGAAGATCCATTGCCAGGTGGATGCGTCTTTTGTATCAATTTTGCTACGAAAACTGGGTAAGGTTCCCCTTCAGGCCTGAGGCTCACTCTACCAGAGGTACAGCTGCGTCTCTAGCTGCTGCCAGAGACATCCCTATTTTGGAGATATGTCAAGCAGCTACTTGGAAAACAGTACACACTTTCACCAAGCATTACTCCCTGGATATCCAGGCCAGGAGGGATGCTCGGTTTAACACAACCGTGCTTCAGAGCCTATTCCCTAAGTAGATTCTGTCCCTCCTCCATGGAGGTACTGCTGTGTAGTCTGCAATAGTCATAATATAGCAAGACTTCATGTTGTTTGAAGAAAAATTACTCACCTTAGTAATGTTGTTTCTCCTAATGGAGTCTTGCTATATTATGACCTCCCCCCAGCCTGCCCCTCTGAGAACTTCTACTTTGGGTATGGGGTTGGCAGTCCACTGTTGGCACTTATTGATGCCCCTTTTTATGTTTTCCACACCTTATTTTTTGGGGTGTTTGGGTGTTATGTTTTATTTTATCTTATCTTCTTATCTTATCTTTTTGTGGTCCCCTGACTTGAGTCTTGATGTTGGGACCAGGAAAATGTGTTAATATTTTAGTAGCCAGTTGGCTAGTGTAGGTTACAGCTTTCACACAGAACCTTAGTGAGTTTTGCTCGTAAAGATCTGACGGTTTCAGTTTGAAATATCCCAGACAGAGCTTTTCTAACCGAGCTCGAGCTCTAAGTTCCATGACCTGCATGGAAGTTAACTCTTTCACCTCTGGAGCAGTTCTAATGGTGGGACAAACTGCAATAGTCATAACATAGCAAGACTCCATTAGAAGAAACAACATTACTAAGGCGAGTCATTTTTTCTTATTGAATGTCTCTCTTGAGACATGCTGTGTTCCTGGATGACCCCCAGGTTTCGACCACAAGCTGTTAACCTAAAAGCCAGGAGATAATTACAGGCTAGAAGAGACAAAAATTAAGGATCTCCTGTTTATCTGGCTTTATTGTAGCTGCTAGGAGGGAAATCATAATCTTTTATGACGTTTAGAGGAAGAATACAGGTTATGTCACTTGGGTGCTAAGTTATAAATGTTCCTTTGATGTCTGTGAAGGGCAAAAAGACACACTAGATCAAAGTGTTATGGGGAAGTGAGTTTTTGCTGATGTTGCCTATTTAATTTACCTTCTGAATGATGAGACATCCTGGTTGTATGATTTTTAATAAACTGAGGAGAAGCTGGGTGACATCATGGAGAAGGCAGGTTCAAAACAGTGTTTTAGTTATGCTGTGACTGACCTTTAGAGTGATATACATGTTTGGACTCTGAAAAAGAAACATCTATCAGCATTATTAGAAAATATACATTAGCTAAACCAGTCCAAGTGTATGGTTGGTAGGAATTTGCACTTTTAAACCTTGTTCTTTTAAGTGATTGTATGGTTTTGTGATATATTGTTCTGTATTTACAGTTTACATATTTTTTTCTATTTTAAAGTAAACCTCTATTTTAAGAGATTACTTGGTGTGCCTTAGAAATTCTTTGACAAGTGAAGCATATATGGTTAAAGTTGACACTGTGCAAAAGCTTACTAGTTTACCAAACTGGGGAAAGGTAAGAGTTTATCTGGGGTCTTTAATAGAGTTTTTAAGGGTTCATTTTGTACACCTGGTTAGGTGCCCGTAGGCAAAAGATATCTGGCATTTCCCCGAAGAGCAGAATTATCTAAGCCTGTACATTGGGTACGTTAGCAAGAGGTTCACAGTTTGAATCCCTCCAGAACTTGAGACCAAAGGTTGATTCGAGCCCACAAAACAGACAGGTGGGTTACCCTGTTTCTGTTACCTGTTCACAAGACTGTGCTCGGAGGTTGGCACTGTGGGAGCAGAGGGCCTGACCTGCTGAGTGGGGTTGTGAAAGTTACCACTCGGAGTCGGCCTCCACTGGGGGTCAGGCAGTCAAGACTGGTGCAAGTGGTATATACCACACCTCTACCTGTATCTCCTTAATATGGGCACCTCGAGTTCTTGATCCCGCTTAACTAAGAGGTGCTGCTGTCCTCATCTTTTTCATCTTTGGATGATGAGATGCTCTGCTGGTGGATGCAGTGGTGCTAAAGGATCTCTCTGGCAGCAGTGGACCTTGGTGGGGCAGGATGGGGTCTACCCCTGTCCCTTATGGTCAGCTGGCTGGTGCTGGTCATGTCCATGCCAGACAGTTGTCGCCTATGCATATCTCTCAGCCTTTGCTGGTGGAACTGCCTCCATAGCAGTCGTGTGGGGAGCTCCTTCTAAGGACCGTTGTCCAGGGACTGGCTTGCCAGACAGGTTGTCAATGAAAATTACCCACTCGGATGACTCCTGGGTGATCCGTGGCAGGAAACGGTCAAGAGCCTTCTTTGGCAGGTCCTCTGACAACTCCAGTGGGTTGCATATGTTCGACTGGGAATTGGTAATGGAACTGACCACCGATCACAGGCCAGTGTCTTTTGGAGCTCTTCTCAAACTCGTGTCAGAGTCCATAAATGTTCCTTTGAAGCCAGTTCAAAAAAGGGCTAAATACTCTTTCACTGACATCCTGCATGAGGGTAAATCCCAGGAGGTTGTCTTTCCCATGGCTGAGACCATTATGGTACCAGCTGTGGAGCTTTGGCAGCATCCTGCCTTTCACCCTCAGCCCGTATGATCCGCAAATACGCAGTCCCCACTGGCTCTTTGTCTGGATTCTCTGGCCACCCTTTGGCTGAGGGCCTGGACTCTTGACTCTGTTTTCCGGAAATCCAGCAGTACTGGGGACGTGGACAAGCTCCTTGACAAGGAGTCATACAAGCTTGATTATGTGGCTAAGAAGATCTATGCCACATCCTCCCTTGGTCTCCACCAGGTGAGCTACACCCACACAATGGCTCACTTTGGTCACTTCCTGCTCGGAGTACTTGATACTGTCCTTCCTTACCTACCTGCTGACAAACAGCTTCCGGTAAAGGTCATCCAAGACCAAGGTCGGCTGGCTGAACACCAACTCCAGACAGCCTTGGACATGGCAAACTTTGCTCTGTGGCATGTCAGCAACGGTTGCGATGCGTCACAGGGCCTGGATGAGAATCTCAACCTTCACAGCGGATACTCAGCACAATTTGGACGATGTCCCTTTCTTGGTCATTGACCTCTTTGGCCCAGGGGTGGATGGGCATCTCACAAGAATTGAGAAATCCAGTGCTGTCCTGAATTCTGTGACTTCATCCCAGAAGAACCTGAAAGGTCAAGAGAAGAAGGCCTTTCAATTTCAGTTCTTTCAGCCACAGCATTCTTAGCAGCAACAGCCCCAGTAGGGGCAATTCCAAACCTGGTACCCCAAGGCCAAGTTCTCCATCAGGGCCAAAAAAAGGCTGGCGTGGGAGAAGTGTTGCCCTTCCAGCTTCAATGGCTGGTGCCCCTCCTCAGCTGCCCAGTGGACGGAGTCAGGGCAGTGTTCACCTCCCACCTGTCCATTCCCTGACTCCGTTCCCTGTGGAAGGTCAGCTTCGCCACTTTTGACCTCACTGGTCCATCATTACTGCGAGTAAGTGAGTTCTCGAGGTGGTCCACAGAGGGTTGCCTCTCTGACTTCGAGTCTCTCCTGCCTTACCAAGTCATGCTCCAAAGGGGTCCTCGGTGTTGCAGGACACGCTCTCCGCCCTTGGGGAGGACATTGCTCAGCTGCATGCAAAAGGAGGCATACCCTATGTCCCAGATACCCTGGCAAGTCAGGGGTGTGTGTCCAGGTACTTTCTGATCCAGAGGCTGATGGTGTGCTGGTAACCCATATTGGATCTGCACTATCTAAGTCAGTTTCTCAGGAAGTGCAAGTTCAGGATGGTAACGCTGAACCAGACTATACCATCTCTGAAGCAGGATATGTGGATCTTCCCTTGTCAGTCTTCACCATTCATTGCTGCTTGGGTTAGTGCCAGGCGCTCACCCTCTGGAGTATTTTTTTTTTTTTTAAGTCTGCTCCAACAGCGCCGCCCTCGAGGTGGCCTTTTCGTCATGCGCGGGCCGCTAGGTGCCACAGACCTCCTCTATCTCAGTTCTGTTTCCCCCTGTTGAGGCTGCACCTGCTGCGCGGTAGTTGAACTAGGCCTTCTCGTCACTCAAGCCAGACTCGCAGATTCGCCCGACGCCGCCTCCGGTAAGACAGTTTCTTTATTTCTGCTTCATCATGCTGGTGCCTTGTTGCTAATTTTAGTCTTATTTTGTTCACATCATGTCAGGTTCGGGGGTAAAATGTAAGTCGAAGGCGGGCCATGCCCCTATGCGTCGGTGCTCCTGTGGCCGGCATTTTTCCGTCACGGATCGGCATGATGTTTGTCTTTGTTGCCTGGGACCCAACCACGATATGAATGCGTGCGATGCCTGTTTCTCCATGGACCGTCATGTCCTCGAAGTCCGCGCGTTCAAGATCGGCAAGGCCCCGCCGACTTTCAGGGGACAGCGTCGCTCCAGGGATTCCCAGGTAAGGTCTCTAGGCCCTTCCTCCGGGTCCCCTCTCGGGCCTATACGGTCCGTAGAGGAGGAGGCTTCCTCATCTTCTCTTGCCGAAGAGGAAGCTTCTTTTGCGGTGTCGGAGGAACGTCGAGGTCCCTCCCGGGGCCGCGGCGAGACACCGCCTCGGCAGTCACCTCCTCGGAGGTGCAGGCTCCCCAGTGTCGAGGCCCACACCTGCTGGGCCCGGCACTGGTGTGACCCTAAACCGCGCCTTCGGTGCCCGTTTGGATCTAGGCGCCATTCTGGCCGCCAGCCGGTTAGCTCTCCTGGCGGGCGCCGGGTTTGGGTTCCGCACCAGGGGCGGTGCCGTGGGCCTGACCGGCGCCCGTGGTAGCCAGGGCCAGGCTTAGCTGGCGCTGGGGTCGAGGTCATCCAGTCCTTTCACGGGGACCCCGGGTTGCTAGTATTGCGGTCCAGCTGATCTCTCCTCTTGGAGGCTGATGATTCAGATGTGGACCTATCCTGGCAACTTGATTCTTCGAGTCAGGGTCCCTGGTGGCATGAGGTGCTAAGCGGCCCAGCGGCCTTTCCTCTGTCCCGCTGCTGTCCTCCTGAGGCCCCGGGCTAGGGGTGGTCTGGGGTCACTGGGGGGCGATGGTGAGGGGGTGAAGGTAGGGGCTCTCCCTCCTGTGGGGTTTGTGGCAGCTACCGACCCTGGTGCTGCTGTACCCCCTTGGGGTGGGAGATTGCTGGGGTCGAGGAGGAGGGCGTTCTTGGAGTCTGAGGGGTCGAGGGGCAGGGTTCAGGCGTCTCGGTCTCTGTCAGCCACCCCTCGTGGGGTGGCTAGGAGTCGTAGCGCCGGGCCCCGCCTCTCCCTCTTGGACCCCGGGGTCCCCTCTGGTGGCGTTGCTGTGGGCTGCCCTTCTGGATCCATGCAGTCCCAGGTTTGTCACAGTGGGAGGATCCCCTTCTGGGCTCTTCCAGTCTTCGCATCCCCAGGGTTCCGTTTTGTGACCTGGTCTGCTGTCCGGGATCCCGCCAGCTCGGGCTCCGTTCCCCGGATTTCAGAGCCCTAGCAGAGGACAGTTGCCTCTCCATAGGTGCCCATCTCCCATTCCTCTGCAGCCACCCCGCTCTCCCCAGGCCATGCCGGTCCCACGCCTGCTATCCTGGGAGGCGTTCAGAAGTTCTCTTGGGCCTTCCCCCTCATATGTCGGGTGCATGAATGAGCAGGTTTTTTGCCTATCCCCACCGCCATAAGAATCCTCTGGACACTCGAGCTCTCCATCATCCTCGTCTCCCTCCTCTGAGGGAGAGGAACCCTCTGCTCATCTCTTCTCCAATGCTGATTTCACTGAATATCAGCAATTCCTTTCGAGGATGGCGAGGGATCTTCGAATTTCCTTCGTTAGGCGAGACAATACCCAACGGGAGACACGTGAATTCCTTGGCGAATTCAGTGCCCAGCACCTGATGGTACTATCCTGGCCTATTCCCTTCCAGGAGGCGTCTATCCATTCCTGGCAGTCGCCAGCCACCCTTTCTCCAGCCCCGGCAGACTGCCGACGTAGGTATTGTGCCCCTTCGGAATCCCTGGGTACTCTCCCCAACTCACCCTTAGGTTTTGCATATCTAGAGACTCCTCGGTAGCGGTTTACACCATGACGCATCGGCCCAATCGGACTCTGATTCCCTATAATTCGACCGGTGGGGTGAAGAGTGTTCTCTTCCTCTCGTATGACGTCTTGCATTGCATCTCATCAGGCTCATCACGCTGCCTACAGTAGGCATTTGTGGTCGATGCTTTCTCAGATCTCAGTATCAATGCCTGATATGGAGCAAACCAGGCAAGCTATTGCCTCTCTGCTATAGGCCTGGAGCTGGCAAGACACCAAGCAAGGGCATCTTATGGCGCTAGTGAGGTGGCTTCCAGGCTTGCGGGGACAGCGATCTGCATTAGACGGGCGGCATGGCTTCGTCTATCAAGGTTGTCACCTCTGGCGCGGCGTAGGGTGATTCGCTCCGCTTTCCGGGGGAGCCGTCTCTTTTCCTCCAGAGCTAGGAGACTACTGCAGGGGCTTCCTCTGTCTCCCCGTCCTCGGGGGGCACCTCCTAGCTCTTCTCCCCATAGGCTTCCCTCTAGATTAGCCCAGGGTCTTCCCTTCTGTTTCTCACCAACAGGAGGCTGAAGTCTTGTTCCCTCAGGGTTTCTACCCCCCTTGTTTTTGGAGCAGTACTCACCCAAGCTGTAATGAATGGTGAAGATTGACAAGGGAAGATATGAAAATTACGTACCTACCGTAATTCTTGATCTTCTCTTGTATCTTCACCATTCATTACTGATACCCACCCACCTTCCCCTCAGTGGCCTCCTACTGTGGCGTCTCCCCCTCCCGTCTCGTTCCTCTTCCTTCCTTTGGCCTTTATGCAAAAAAAAAACAACTTTGTTTTCCATTCTTAGTGAATGGTTCCTTTTTCCTCAAGGTAAAGAGGAACGAGCACGGTCTGTATTTTTCACTTAATCTGAGGGAACTCTTTCTGACTGACCCTATGGTGCGACTTCTAGGTACTTTGATCATGTTACGCAGTTTCACAGCTTAAGAGTTCGTGCCCTGGCTCGCCTCAACAAAAATTTAGAATCCCTGGCAGGTATTATCTTTAAGCTCATTCCAGCTGGTGCTTGCACTTCTCAGCCTTGAGCGACTGCTCTTGCCTTGCTTTAGGGAGTCTGATTGAGTTCCCACTCTATCTTTTCATACAAAGCTGCCTTCAGTAAGGCATAATCTTTCCCCATACACTTCTGTGTTAGCACTTAACAGGGTGCTTAGGAGGAATACCCCCCTTCCTGAGTGGGCGCTCTCCCCGGAACAGATTTCTGCCCGGGTAGTCTGTGAGCTCTCAGCTAGGATGTAGGGACTTGGCATGTTGAGAGGTCAGAGAATCTGCCCTTGTATATGATCTGTGCAGGTGGTTCGGTTGGACCTTCTCTCAGTCCTATCAACAGGGATTCTTGCTCCTTGTTAGTCTCGAGCTTATAAGCCTCTCAACCAATGCTCGATGGGCACTGTTCTCCCTCTCAGCATGCTTCCTTTTCTTTTCTTCTTCTTCTTTTCTCTTTCCTCTCTCTGTTCCTCCCCTAGAGCTGCCCCGGAAAGGAGGCCCTGCGGTCCCTTAGGGTAGGAATTCTCTCTCCTCTCTCTGTCCTCTACCGGCTTATGCCTTTCAGTTTATATCCTTTCCTTTTTCTGTGCCTCGGCTCTCTTGCCTCGCTTTCCTTTTTCCTTACCCTTTATTTTCGCCTCTCCGGCTACCAGAACTGAAATAGAGGAGGAGGTCTCGGCACCTAACGGCCACCCTGCAGATGACGAGGCCACTGAGGGCGGCGCTTGGAGCCGACTTCAAAACCAAAAAAAACTCCCGAAGCGGGTGCGCGCCTCCGGCACTAACCCAAGCAGTAATGAATGGTGAAGATACAAGAGAAGATCAAGAATTACGGTAGGTACGTAATTTTCATTTCTGCTCTTTGGACTTCCAGAACATGTTCTTCCACATTCTAGTCCATCCATCCCATGGGCAGTACCTCCAGTTCTGCACGGAAGGAGTGCTGTATCAGTTCCAGGTCATGCAGTTCGGTCTTTCCTCAGTGCCCAGGGTTTTCACCAAGTGCATAACGGTGGTGGCAGCCTTCCTGTGGCACAGGGACATCAGGGTTTATCCCTGCCTGCATGACTGATTGATAGTTGGGCTGTCCAGAGAGGCAATTTAGCAGTCCAGAGACTTGTCCCTCCAGTCCTGCAGAGACTTGGGCCTCTTTGTCAACCTGGCCAAGTCTGATGTGATCCCCTTCCAGGTGATCCATTTCACCAGGACAGATGGACTCCTGGGCCAGGTCTCACCTCCCTGCAGACTGGGCATTGGATCTTCACCTCCTTTGCCCGATCATTTCAGGTTGGGCGCTCATGCCCTCTCTTGGACTTCCTGAGGCTGTTATAGTACATGGTGTCTTGCACAAACATGGTTCACTGGGCACATTGGTGGCTGTGACACCAGCAGTGGGAGTTGGGCCATCCGTTGTCCCAATGCCTAAGACACCTAGACCAGCCAGTCACGGTGACCCAGTCAGTGTTGGATGCCATCCAGTGGAGCTAATCCCAGAACATTTGGAGGAAGAGAGTCCCATTCGTCGCCATGAGCCGACCGTCATTCTCACAACAGATGCATCTCTGGTGGGGTAGGGAGTGCACCTGGGGGACCACAGGACCCTAGAGTCTTGGTAAACCAGGGAGTCCCGTCACCACATCAGCCTGCTGGAGCTCCTTTTAATGTGGCTAGCTCGCTAGATAGATGACACCACAACCATGTTCTACCTGAGCAGGCAGGGCGGAACTCACTCCCTTCATCTCAGGAGGCCCTCCACACCTGGACCCCCTTGCATATCTCATGGTCTGTGTCGCAGCAGCAGACAGTCAGCTGTGTGGTTGAGACATCGCATGAATGCTTCTTGCATCAGGAAGTAGTGACCCACCTTATCTTAACTGTATCCGTTTTCACCATTCATCACTGGTGGGTTCAGTAGGAGGTGCTAGGACCATGTAGAAGCTTTTAGCTCAAATGCTTTTTGTACTGGGAGCGGAAGTTTATAGCTTAAGGAGCCCCCCCTCCGGAGGAGAGGGCGAGGATAACACCGACTTCAAGGCCGACGTATCATGTAGCACTCGGGGTTGGCCAGTAACCGACGTCGGCCCTCCACCAACTCGGTTCTGCTCTTCCCACAACTGAGTGTGCATCAGTGATGATCTGCCATTTTGAAGCGCTCTTCATCAATTCTCGAGTTCTGATGTTGCCATTACTAGACGTCAGAGTCTTAGGAAGCCGGTAAACTCCTTCCATTTATTTCTTGTTGTTTATCTACAGTGCCAAGTCCTTTTTCTGCATTTTGTATTTAGTTATTCCGTTGCGGTTATGTCAGGTTCAGGGCTTAGTTCCAAGTCTAAGGTGGGGCATGCCCCAGTGCGTCTGTACCCCTGCGGCAAGCCAATGACCATTATGGACCGTCATAACCGCTGTTTGTCCTGCCTAGATCCGAAACACGATATGGATAATTACAACACCTCTTTCTCTATGGACTGCCAGGTTCTTGAAACGCACCCGTTAAAGATGGGTCTGGATCCTCCCACTTTCGGAGGACGGCGTCGCTCTCGGGACGCCAAAGCCAGGACTTGGGCCTTCCCGAGGTCTCCCCCAGGTTCTGTACAGGCCAGGGGAGCAGGCCTCAGGGTCTGTTCGCTGACACGAAGGCCTGCTTGAGGGGTTGGATGGACAGTCCCTTCCTCCAAGGGGTTGGCTGAGCACCCTCACAGTCTGGTTCTTCTTGGATGTCCGGATGCCCCCAGTGTCATGGCCAATGCTGTATGCACAGTCTTTGCCAGTGGTGCCCTCAGTGCTGCCTTCCAGAGCCGCTTCAGCTCCTGCCACCGCCTCCAGTGTCAATGAGCGAGGTGGTGCCGAAGTCGTTTCTGGCTCTCTCTCTCTCTCGGGTTGCCGCTCTGAAGATCTCCCTGGCCACTTGATCTTCTGCGGAGGAAGAGGAGAGGACCAGGACCAATCAGACTTGGCAGCCCAATGCTTTGGGGCTCTCCTTTACCCAGTTCTGGGATTTCTGAGCCTCGGTATTGTTGAGTGCTAAGCACCTCTTCTTCCACAATATGTGCCAGGGTCGGTGCCGGAATTGATGCTGGAGTTGGCGCTGTTGGGGATACTGACACTGCGTTCGGTGCTGTTTCTGGCTCGGTGGTGGGATTGGTGCTACGGCCCATGCCATGGCAGATCCTGGTGCCATTGGCAGCACCGTGACTTGTGCCAGGGTTGGCGCCAGCACCGTTCCTGGTGCAGATTTTGAAGTGGCTGCCGATTCTGTGACCAGCATGAAGGTTAGTGCCTGGTCCATTACTGGTGGCACTGTTTTAGATTCTGGTGCAGCCTCTGGGTCCTGGGTGGTTTCCAGCACCTCTTCTGGTGCAGGAGATGCCTCAACCCAGGCCTCGGCATTGGGTTCCCCCGAAGAGCAGATCCTTTTCAGAGGGGATGGAGGCAGGGAGGTCGAAGAAGACACGGAAGCACCTCTCTAGGACAGCTGGTGGTCCTGGAAGGAGCAGAAGTGTGGACCCTTCCCTTCTAACCTTTGACCCTTCAGGGGGATCTGCAGTTGGTGGGGCCAAGGGCCACTTGCTAGAGCTGCTGGTCTCCAGTCGCCCCATCGGGAAGATTCTCCCTAAGTGCTCTGCCTCGGTCATCCCTGTTCAGCTGGGCGCCCTTCAGCGGTGGGGTCAGCAGCCCCCTCCTTGGGAGCTGTCCCCTGTGCCGTTACCGCAGCCCTAGCAGGCGGCAACTCTGCCTAGGCAGAGGTCTGCAAATCTGTCTCTGCCTACCTCCTCCTCTTCCAGGCCTCTTTGGTCCCTTGGGGCCCATGACCTGGGAACAATTCAGGGCTTCTGCAGCTGCGTTCCCCCATTATGTTAGGACCTTGGATGAGGTTGCCTTCTGACATAAGCCTCCAGCTGCTCCAGGCTCTGAGTAAGGCTCGTCCACTTCTTTGCCTTCCTCCCCTGAGGAAGGGGACTCCTCAGTCCATCTCTTCTCCAGCGCTGGTCTTACCAGCTATCAGCGGTTTCTGACAGAGATGCTGGAGAAGCTCCATCTGTCCCATTTTGCCTTGCGCAATATTGACCTTTCGACACACGCCTCCTTGGATGAGTTCAGTGCCGACCGCTTGATCATTCCTCCATGACTTGTTCCATTTGCAGAAGCATTGCACAAGGTCTGGCAGAGTCCTGCTTCTCCATCTCCAGCCTCCCCGGGACTGTCCGCACTGGTATTGTGCACCTGTGAGGTCCCCAGGTGCTATGCCCCTGCCCTTTTCAGGTGTGGAGCTTCTGGACACCCTCTCCGGGCATCGTCGCCGAAGGCATGACTGCCCCTCGGAGTCTGATTCGGCTGAGTTTGACCACTAGGGCTGCAGGGTATTTTTGGTGGCGCGCCTCCTTCTGTGCGTGGCTGTGCACCAGGCCCATCAGGCTGCCTATGCAAGGCACCTATGGACGGTGCTGGTGCAAATCGTGGCATCCATGCCTGACTCAGAGGCAACCAGGCAGGCCATTAGTCTTTTTGCACCTGATCTGGAGCTGGCGAGACACCAGACAAGGGCGTCTTATAATGCCAGTGAGGTGGTCTCCAGAATAGTAGGAACTGCAGTCTGCATTACGCGGACAGAAACATAGACGTTGACGGCAGATAAGGACCGCAAGGCCCATCCAGTCTGCCCATTTTTTTTTCTGCCTTATGAATGTGCCATCGGCCTTTGCTCTGTCAATGACCTATCTATTCATACTCATCGGTATTGCTCCCTTATGCCTATCCCATGCCTGTTTGAAGCCCTGCACTGTATTCATATCCACCACTTCCTGAGGTAGGCCATTCCGTGCATCCACCACCCTTTCTGTGAAGAACTTCCTCACTTACCCCTTAATCGGCCTCCCTGTAATCTCATGCTGTGTTCTCTTGTCCTGCTATTTTTCTTATATTGAAACATGTTAGACTCTTTCACCTTGTTAATGCCCTTAAGGTGTTTGAATGTTTCGATCATATCACCTCCCTCCCTCCTTTGCCCTAGAGTATACATATTGAGCTCTGTTAATCTGCCCTCATATGTTTTCTGATGCAGTCCCTGCACCATTTTAGTTGCCGTTCTCTGGACTGCCTCAATTTGGTTAATGTCCTTGTGAAGGTGTGGCCTCCAGTACTGCACGCAGTACTCCAGATGGGGCCTAACCAGTGTCTTGTAAAGAGGGATTATTACCGCCCTCTTCCGACTTGTGATACCCCTACTAATACACCCCAACAACTCCCTAGCCTTACCTACTGCTTTAGTGGTCTGCTTGGATGATTTCAGGTCATCTGTGACTATGATGATGATGCGTGGCTTCGCCTTTCATGGTTATCACCCTTGGCCTGGCATAGGGTGATTGACCCCTCTTTCCAAGGGGACAATTTTTTCTCCCGCAGGGTGAGATGGGAGCTATTGGGGTGCCTTCTTTTTCCCAGGCAGTGGGAGTCCCTGTCTCGCCCTAACCAGTCACGGTCTGTGCCCTCCCCTATAGGAGCTTGAGGGAGGATTCTCCCTCGGGGAAGTGCCAGCGTCTTGTGTGCTTGGTATTCGCCCACCAGCGATGAATGTTGAAGATTGATACAGCTAAGATATGAAAATTGTGTATCTACCATAATTCTTGATCTTACTGTAGATCTTCACCATTCATCACTGCTTCCCGCCCATCATCCCCTCTTGGGCCTCAGCTTCTGGGCAGTGCCTGCTTGCGCGCCCCCCCCCCCGGTGAGGCCAGTTGTGGGCAAAGTCCTGCTGGCACCTTTGGGTCCACTGATCCTTCACCCAGTGACAGGGACCCACCATTGGGGGGCAAGCAGGGAGTATTTGCCTCCTTTGCCCAGAGAAGGCTTCTCATAGTGCCCGTTCGACTGGGTAGGATTTTTGGATGGCATTCTCCAGAGTCTCTAGCCTAGAAGACTCCCTTGTGGAGACTTTTGTCCCTTTGGGACCTTGTCCTGGTCGACGGGAGTCCAGGGATCCTCGCCTTTTTTCCTTTTCTCTTAAGGACCACTCGTGGTTCTTTTTGCTCATATTAGCATCCATGGGATACCCGCGGGGCGGTGTCCCTCTGCTCTTGTCTTCCTTAGTGGACACTTACGTAGCTCCCTCTGGAGACAGATTGGGCAGACGCCCTTGAATTAAATCAAGGAGATCTCAGTGCAACTCCTTCCTACGGCAGAAGGGACCTTGCCTTAGTGGGGATATCCTAGCCCACTCCTAAGTAGCAAGTTGGGTGGGTGAACGAGTGCTGAGAGAGGACGGGGTGATCTGGTCTTACCATTCCTTGAATAGCAGAGGATATTTTGTGCTGAGCAGCATCCATTCTCTCGCCAATCTGCAGTCCCATGCAGTCAGTGGGCAAAGAGGAAACTCATACAAATTCTCCTTGCTCATGGGGCAGTAAAGGAACTCCTGCTATGCTCATGGTTGGGACCAGTTCACTCCTTTTTCGCTCTCCCTCTTTTTTGTTTTCCTGTGCCTTCCCTCCCTCCCGCCTATTTAATTTCTTCTCTGTTTCCGTTTTCCCTCTTTTCTTCTTTTCTCTCTCCCTACCCTCTCAGCCTCCTCTGGCCTGTCCAGCAGTTGGAGCCCATCCCCTCTTCTGGTCGACTTATACCTCCTTTTAGTTTATATACTTTCCTTTTCCTGTTCCTTTGGATCCCTTGCCCAACTGTCCTCTTCTTTTCCTCTGTCCCTACTTTCACTCTCTGACGAGCAGAACTGAGTTGGTGGAGGGGCTGGCATCTTGTTACTGGCCAACCCCGCAAGCATCACGCAGTGTGTGTGTGCCTCGAGGTGCCGCCACCCCGGCACTGGCTGCTACTCCTAATACAAAAGATTTTGAGCTAAAGGCTTCCCCGGGGCCCTAGCACCTCCGGCTGAACCCACCAGTGATGAATGGTGAAGATATACAGTAAGATCAAGAATTATGGTAGGTATGTAATTTTCAGTTCTCCCTATGGAGCAACCTTCTGGTGAACCTGTTTGCCAAAACAAGAAACTTCAGCACTCATGCAGAAAACATTCAACTACTGTTCAGGTAAGTTTTGTAAAATGTATTGCTCACATTGATGAAATTCCACAGTTGGAACAGTGAACAATTGGGAGCCACTCTAGTGCGCCAGGTACCCTAGCACTTTGCTCTGTTGAGTTTCATCAGCTGAGCTGGACAGTGGTTTGAAAGATCTTCCTTGTCAGTCTTCACCATGCATTACTGCTTGGGTTGTGCAGGGCCGCACCCGCCCGGGAGATTTTTATTTATTTTATTTTTGAGTCTGCACCAGCAGCACCCTCCCAAGAGCGATTTAGCCACACATACACCGAGTGGCGTGTCAGTTAGGTGCCGCAGGCTCCTCCTCCATCTCAGTTCTGTTTCTCCCGCCATCGAGGCTGCACCTGCTACCGTGTGTGTGAGAATTTCTTTGAACCTGCGTCATAGGCCTTCCTGCGACTCCTTCTCCAGTTCCTCCCAACGCCGTTGAACCGTTTTCAATCCGGTAAGACCGTTCCTTATTTCTGTGGTGCCGGGAGCCTTTTTCTGTGTTTATTAGTTTTCAGCATCATGTCAGGTTCGGGAGCCAAACTTAAATCGACTGCTGGCCGTGCCCCTATGCATCGGTGCTCCTGTGGCCGGCATTTTTCCGTAACGGACCGGCATGCTGTTTGCCTTCGTTGCCTGGGACCCAACCATAATATGGATTTGTGCAACGCCTGTTTCTCAATGGACCGTCGCGTCCTTGAAGTCCGAGCGTTTAAGATCGGTAAGGCCCCGCTGTCTTTCGCGGGATGGTGTCACTCTCGGGCTTCTCAGGTAAGATCTCTAGACCCTTCCTCTGGGTCCCCTCCCAGGCCTATACGGTCTGGAGAAGAGGGGTCCTCCTCATCTTCTGGTCTTGCCGAGGAGGAGGCCTCTTTTGGGGTGTTGGGGGAATGCTGTGGTCCCTTCTGGGGCCGCGGTGGAGATACCGCCTCGGCAGTCACCTCTTTGGAGGTGCAGGCTCCTCCAGTGTTGTGGCCCAGGACTTCTGGGCCTGGCATCGGTGGATCCTCAGCGCCGCCTTCCAGCGCCGCTCAGGATCCCGGTGCTGGTGATCGGGGTGGCGCCCTGAACGGCGCCGTCTTCGCTCTTGGTGCCGCCCACGGCGCCTTGGGCCCGGTTGACTCCTCTAGCGGCACTGCGTTGGGTCCCGGTGCCAGGGGCAGTGCTGCGGGTCTGACCTGGCACCGTTGGGGACACGGGGCTGGGTTCGGGTGTCTTGGGTGCGCCAAAGCCATCCGGCGCCGTAGATGGCACCAGCGTCGTTCGCAGCGCCGTTTCTCTGGAGGCCCCTGGGGTGGCCAGTATTGAGGTCCAGCTGGTCTCTTCGGAGGAGAAGGAGGATGACTCAGACGTGGACCTGTCCTGGCGCCCCAACTCTTCAGAGTCGGGGTCTCCGGTGAGACGAGGTGCTAGGCGGCCCAGCACGCCCATTCCTTAGTCTCCTCTGCTGTCCTTTCCTGAGGCCTCCCAGGCTGGGGGTGGCCTGGGTTCTCTGGTGAGAGATGGCGGGGAGACGGGGAAGAGGCTAATCCTCCTGAGGGGGTTGCAGTAGCTGCCACTTCCGGTGCTGCTGCGCCTGCTCGGGGTGGGTTGTCGCTGAGGTCGGGGGCATTCTCGGAATCCGAGGAGTTGAGATATTGAGGTGAGGTGCGTCGGTCTTCACCTGCCACCCCTCGGGGTGCAGGTAGGAGCCATAGCGCTGGACCCCTTCTTTCCCTCTCTGCCCCAGGGACCCCTCTGGTGGTGGTGCTGTGGGCTGCCCTTCTGGACCCATGCAGCCTCAGGTTCGTCACAGGGGGAGGATCCTTTACTAGACTCTTCCAGGCTTCGTATCCACTGGGTTCCATTCTGTAACCTGGTTTGCTGTCCGGGACCCTGCCAGCTCGGGCTCCGTTTTCTGGATTTCAGAGCCTCAACAGAGGACAGCTGCCTCTTCGTAGGTGTCCCTCTCCCATTCCTCTGCAGCCACCCCCCTCTCTCCCAGGCCATGTCGGTCCTACGGGCCTGTTATCCTGGGAGATGTTCAGAGCCCCTGCGGCGGCCTTCCCCTCATATGTTAAATGTATGAATGAGCGGGTGTTTCACCTATCCCCACTGCCACAGGAGTCCTCTGGACATTCGAGCTCCCCATCATCCTCGACTCCCTCTTCGGAGGGAGAGGAACCCCCTGCTCATCTCTTCCAACGCTGATTTTACTGAATATGAGTGATCCTTTCGAGGATGGTGAGGGACCTTCATATCTCCTTCATTAGGCGAGAAAGTACGGAGCGGGAGACGCGTGAATTCCTCAGTGAATTCAGTGCCCAGCATTTGTCGGTACCATCCTGGCCTATTCCCTTCCAGGAGGCGTCTATCCGTTCCTGGCAGTCACCAGCTGTTCCTGTTCCAGCCCCAGCAGACTGCAAGAGAAGGTATTGTGCCCCATCTGAGTCTCTAGGTTCTCTCCCCAACCCGCCTAAGGGTCTGGCATTCCTATAAACTCCCTCTGGGCACCGCCGCCTGGTGCATGACCATCCACCAGATTCAGATTCTCTACAATTTGACCGGTCGGGGAGAAGAGTGTTCTCTTCTTCTCGTGCGATGCTGTGCATTGCATCTCGTCAAGCACACCATGCTGCCTACAACAGGTACTTATGGTCGATGCTATCCCCAGCTTCTAGCATCAATGCCTGATACAGAGCAATCTAGACAGGCCAGTGCCCTCTCTGCTATAGGCCTGGAGCTGGCAAGACAGCAAACAAGGGCATCTTATGACAGCAATGAGGTGGCTTCCAGGGTCAGCGATCTGTATTAGATGGACGGCATGGCTTTGTCTATCAAGATTGTCACCCCTGACCCGGCGTAGGGTGATTCGCTCTGCTTTCAGGGGACTTGCCTTTTTCCACCAGGGCTTGGAGGCTTCTGCAGGGGCTTCCTACGTCTCCCGTCTCTGGAGGACACCTTCTAGCTCTCCTCAACCTTGACTTCTTGTCTCAGATTAGCCGGGTCTCTCCTTCTGTTTCCCACCAGCAGGAGGCTGAGGTCTTGTTCCTCAGGGTTTCTCTTGTCCCTCCCCTCCGAGAGGGGCTTAACCTCTCCCAAGCAATAATGAATGGTGAAGATTGACAGGGAAGATATGAAAATTACATACCTACTGTAATTCTTGATCCTCTTGTATCTTCAGCATTCATTACTGATACCCACCCACCTTCCCCTCAAGGGTCTCCTTCTCCGGTGTCTCCCCACTCCCTGCTCGTTCCTCCCCTCTTCTTTATTTAAAAAAAAAAAGGCATAAAATTCTTTCTTCTAGGAGCGTGGATATGTTGTTCATTCACACTCTCTGGCATGTCCCTTTCCCCTTTAAATCTTGCCGGAAGTCTTCAAGCTGGCTCCTCGGCTCCACCCAATGACGCCAGATCTTCCTTTCCGCTGAAACATTCCGGTTCCCTCGTGCTACTTCTACAAGTACTGTAGGCCCTGGAGTCTAATCGACTGTTTTCACCGCATTTGCTTTCTTTGAAACTCGTAAGAGTTTACAATTCCGATCTGAGCGCATCGGACATGGAGGTGTCCTTGCGGACAGAAAATGTCTCCCACCGATCCCCACCTCTCGTGCGTTTGTTGCTTGGGTGCCGTGCTTGACACCACCGCTTTCACCATCTGTCTGGCCTTCATCCCAACGTCCTGGGCGACGCCAAGGTTCACCTACAGCTAGGGAGACCAGAGCTTCGCAGAATCCACGGTGGAGTGAGGAGGCCAGGTGGGCGGTTTTCTGCGGTGGCGGGATCGCTGAGCAGCTCGAACAGATGGCGGCTTTCAAGAGGAAGTTGCTCAATCTTGACCAGCCAGAAGTTTTTTGCGCACTTAACCTGGACTCCACCTTCACTGGGTCCTTTCGGGAGCTGTGCCAGTCTCTCCCTACCAAGGGTGAGGTGCCCTGGGCTCGCCTCCTCCCAACCTAAGAAAGGGACAAGGACCCTAAATCATCTTCTGGCCAAAGGCAGCGTTCCTGTGATCGAGGCGGTCCGACTCACAAGACCTGGTGGTCTCGACCTTGGTCGAGATCGCTTCCTCACAACCGGCTTCTTGGACCTTCTGTCGAGCCAGGCACGAGGCCGAGGATACGGCAGAACTGGTAGAGATTTCTCTCGACCCGATCGAGCCGTTGTCGCCGACCCCGCTCGACTACTCTTTGGAAAGAACACCCATCCTTTCTTTCCCGGACGAGGAGACCTGTCCTTCGGGTATCCCGATCGAGGGACAGAAGCCGGAACCTTGGTTTTCACCGAATCCACCCTCTCCCGATCGACAGAGCCAACCCCGTTGGTCTCGATCGAGGAGTAGGACCCCATCGGTCGAAAAACTGAAAAAGGGTCACAAACACTCCCGGAAGAGGCGCCGCCAACGTTCCTCATCCTCCTCGGACGAGGAGAGACTTAGATGGAAGCTCCGTCGACGTTATGAGGACCTCATGTGGCAACAGCTAATTCTGACCTGTCAAAAGGCGGCTACACCGGCCATTACTTGGCCCCAGCCTCTTCGGCTGACAACGACTCCTCCGGTTCCAAGAACTCTTTTTCTCCCTCCGGTAGGACCGGCACGCATTCCTGCTCAGCCTGTTCCTGTCTCCCCACCAATTTTGGTGGAGCCACTCTCAGAGGATTGGACAGATAAGGCTTGCCCCGTCGTCTGTCCATCACTGTTGCTCCTGATCGCCCTCGACGTATTGAAGGGGACATAGGCGGAAGACCCCTGTATCCCGACTCCTCGCACTCAGATACCACTGGTCTTCATTCACACCCTGATGGTGAGTTGTCAGTGTCAGGCTTGGAGGAAGGTCCTTCCTCTTTCCAGGGCATCCTTCGACTTATTTCTGAGTCCTCTGGTATGCCCTTGCAGCCTATCCAAAGAAGGCGGAATATACTCTACGGATATCCTTAAGAGTGGGGATACCTAGCGGAGGCCTTCCCAGTGGCCGAAGCCATTGTTCTTTCGGCCCTTGAGCTATGGCAGCGCCCATGCCTCTTGCCTGGCTCCGCCTGCCCACATGGCCTCGCAAGCACACTGTGCCCATAGGGGTCCTTGAGGGCTTCACTGAGCATCCCTCGGCCGAGAGTCTGTGACTGCCTCTCAGTGTTTCGCAAGACGGTATCTCAGCGGATATTGACGCCTTACGGACAAGGAGTCCAAAACATGGACCATTCTGCCTGGAAGGTGATGCAGCCTCATCCTTGGGCCTTCATCAGGCCAGCTTGGCAGTGATCATGGCACACTCTCTCACGCCCTCTTGGGGTCACTAGATGAAGTCCTCCCTCATCTTCCAGCAGACATGCAGACCACAGTCAAGCAAGTCCGTGACCAGGGCCATGCTGTTGCAAAACAGCAGCTCCAGACGGCTCTGGACATTGGAGATTCCTGTGCCGCTCACTAGCAGCCACAGTGGCCACTCGCCGCAGGGCCTGGCTGAGATTATCCTCCTTTCCAGTGGATACTCAGCACAAGCTAGCTGATGTGCCCTTCCTTGGCACCAACCTTTTCGGTCCGGGAGTGGCAGGTCACCTCCAGCGCAAAGAGCAGTCCAGTGCCCCCTTGGATGCCACTTCTGTAAAGGGTCTTCGGTCAAGAACCAGCAGAAGCGCAAGAAGAAGCCTTTTCGGAACTCTTCCCCTGTGGTTAAGCAGCCCCCCTTCTAGGGAGGTCAGCAGCATCAGCAAAAACAGCAGGCTCAAGCTTGGCTCTAGGCCCAAGCAGGGTCCCAACAGCCCAGAAAGGATGCCGGGTGCCAGTCCAGGGCCTCCTCCTCCTCCTGTAAGCCTGCACAGAGATGGGTTGGGGTGGCCACCCCATCTCCCGCCACGCCAGTTCTGGGTCCTCCTGTGTGGACTCCGCCACTTTCTTTCTGCCTGGTCGGTATCACCTGGACAGGTGAGTCCTGGAAGTGGTCGGTCGGGGCTGCCTCTAGAGTTCGAGCAGTACCTTCCTTGCCGAACCCGTGCCTCACGGGAGAAAGGATCTCCAGTTGCCGCTCAGTCAGCCCTTCTCGGCGACATTGCTCAGCTCCTTCACAAGGAGGCGGTAGCTCAGTGCCAGATCCTCCTACAGACCCAGGCTTCATGTCCAGGTACTTCCTGGTGCCCAAGCGGATGGGGGGTTGGCGCCCCATCCTAGATCTCCACGACCTGAATCAATATCTCAGGTCTCGCACCTTCCGGATGGTAACTCTTAACCAGATCATACCATCTCTGGAGCGAAACATGTGGTTCTGTTCACTGGATCTACAGGACACGTTCTTTCATGTCCCAATCCGTCCGTCCCACCAGCGGTTCCTCCGCTTCAGGGTCGAAGGGACCCTGTACGAGTTCCAAGCCATGCCGTTCGGCCTGTCATCGGCCCTCGGGTCCTCACCAAGTGCATTGCAGTGGTGGCAGCCCATTTACAGCATCAAGGGGTTCGGATATACCCCTACCTTGATGACTGGCTCCTGGCGGGTTCCTCCCTGCAGGAGGTGGAGAGGTCCAGGGACCTGGCCCTCCGAACCTGTTCCCAGTTAGGCCTCCTGATCAACGAGCCCAAGTCGGAACTCGTGCCCTCTCAGGTGATGGGCTTTATCGGGGCAGAGCTCGACTCTCATCAAGCCAGAGCTCGGCTTCCGGCGGACAGGGAGGAGGTTCTTCCTCCCTTTGCCCGATCATTTCTGGTTGGGCACTTGCGCCCTGCCCAGGACTTCCTGCGCCTTCTGGGTTACATGGCAGCGTGCACCTCAGTGGTCTGTTGGTCCAGGTTGCACATGCGTTCCCTCCAGTGGGAGCTGGCTGCTCAGTGGACTTAGCGTCAGGGTCTTTTCGACCAGCTAGTCACTGTCACACAGAAGATGTGGGATGCTGTCCAATGGTGGACCGTCCCAAGTCGTCTGCAGGAAGGGATTCCGTTTGTCCACCCCGAGCCGACGGTTGTCCTCACGACTGATGTCTCTCTCATGGGCTGAGGAGCCCACATGGGGGACCACAGAGCCCATGGGTTCTGGACCCCAGGCGTCCCGTTGCCACATCAACCTGTTGGAGCTCAGAGCAGTCAGACTGGCACTGTCGGCTTTCGCTCCTCAGCTCCGGGTCAAGTGGTTCAAGTCCAGGCGGACAATACGACGACCATGTACTACCTCAACAATCAGGGCGGCATGCACTCCCGTCTGCTATGCAAGGAGGCGCTCCGGATCTGGACCTTCATCAGCCAGTTGGAGGCAGATCTCCTTGCCATCCATGTGGCAGGAGTCCTGAACCAACTGGCGGATGCTCTCAGCCGCCTAGGCCAGACATCCGACGAGTGGTCTCTCCATCCAGAGGTAGCTACAATCTGTTCTGTTTGGGCAAACCGTTGGTGGACCTGTTTGCTTCCAGGGAGAACACCAAGCTGAGGCTGTACCATGCCCCCCCTCCCCCCAGCAGGGCTCACTGCAGGGGGATGCCTTTTCAAGGCCGTGGACCCCAGGCCTCCTCTATGCCTTCCCTCCATTTCCCTTGATCCACAAGGTGTTACTCAAGGTAAGGAGGGACAAGGCGAAGGTGATCCTGGTATCCCCAGATTGGCCCCGCCAGTTCTGGTATCCAGATCTCCTCAGCCTCAGCTGCAGGGCCCCGGAGCGGCTTAGTACATGCCGGACCTAATATCATTGAACCAGGGAAAGGTATTCCACCGGACCTTCAATCCCTGCATCTCACAGCCCGATACCTGAGCAGCTAGAGTTCCAAGCTCTGGGTCTTTCCGAGGATGTCTACACCGTGGTGGAGGCATCTCGTAAGGAATCGACCAGAAAATGTTATGCCTTCAAATGGAAGAGGTTTTCCATTTGATGTCAGGGTAAGAGTTTGGACCCCTTATCCTGCTCTGTGGCTAACATTTTAGAGTACCTTTGGTCTCTCTCCAAAGGGGGTCTTCGGTCATCGACCCTTAGGGTGCACCTGGCAGTCATCTCTGCTTACCAGACGCGGGCTGGTCAGTCGACTTTGGCACAGGAGACAGTGGTCGGGCGCTTTTTCAAAGGCCTAGATTAAATATCCCTTCCAGTGCGTGAACCTCCACCTCCGTGGGATCTTCTGCTGGTTTTGGCAAAGCTCATGGGCAAGCCATTCGAATTCATGCACAAGTGTGAGCTCTCTTACTTGTCGTGGAATACTGCCTTCCTGGTGGCGATCACTTCAGCCAGAAGGACAGGGGAGCTCCAGGCGCTCTCGGTGGACTCCCCTTACCTGGTCTTTCACAGGGACAAAGTTGTCCTGTGCCCCCACCCCAAATTCCTTCCGAAGGTGGTGTCAGAGTTTCACTTTAACCAGGTGTTTACTCTGATGCAATATTACCCTAACTACACCTCGGACGCCGAATACAGGCTCCATACCCTGGACCTTAGACGTGCGCTCTCCTACTACAAGGAGAGGATGGCGGAAATTTGGGGAGAGGTTCGCCAGCTGTTTGTCACCTACGCTGAAGCCGCTTCTGGCAGACCTGCAGCCAAATGGACCATTGCAAGATGGATTACATCATGCATAAGTCTGTGCTATGAGTAGGCAGGCAAGGAGCCTCCTAGAGGGATAAGAGCTCATTCTACCTACCATACTGCTGCATCGATGGCTGCTTCCAGTGACATCCCTGTCCAGGAAATCTGTTGGGCTGCTACCTGGAAATCAGCAAACACCTTCATTACCCATTACCACATCGACCTTGAGTCACGTCGCGATGCTGGTTTTGGGGCCTCAGTTCTCCACTCTGTTTCCTAAGTAGGGGGGTGTGTTCCTTGCCTCCCTCCTCCCGGAGAACTGCTAGGAGTCTGCCAGAGAGTGTGGATGAACAGCATATCCACGCTCCTAGAAAATCAGGTTAGTCACCTGTCACAGTAGTTCTAGGAGTGGTATATGTTGTTCATCCACACGCACCCACCCGACCTCCCGGCTTTGGGCGCATCACCTTGCTTCCAGCGGGCTAAGATCTGGCGTCATGGGGCAGAGCCGAGGTATATACCACCCGAGTGGGTGGGAGGAGCCAGCTTGAAGACTTCTGGCAAGATTTAAAGGGGAAAGGGACATGCCAGGGGTGTGGATGAACAACATATACCACTCCTAGAACTACTGTTACAGGTGAGTAACCTTTTTTTTTTTTCCCGTCCCTTGTCGGATCCTATTTCCTGAGGGATTAGAACAAGTAACTTTATTTTTCTCCTGAGGGAACTTTTCTGATTTCCTGGGGTGACCTTTGGCTCTTCTCAGCCACACTATTCAATTTACAGTTAAGGAGACTATCCCTTAAATGGCTCAGTCTCCTTTGCTAGGTGCCCTCTGGCATGTCTCGATCACCTTGAGTCAGTTTCTGTTAATCTAAGCTGTCCTGACACTATATTTCTCGGAGCTGGTGATCTTTGCCTTGTCTTCAGGAAGTCGATTGAGTTCCACTCTTTTTCTATTTATGGGGTGTCCTTTGTAGGGTCTTAAACCCTTAACCCCCCCCCTTCCCACTCACATCTGTGTTAGCACTTAACAAAGTGGTAGTGAGCTTCCTCTCCCTTCCTCCCTAGTTGGGCGCTCCTTTTCGGAGCAGATTCTGCCTTGGCAGTCTGTGAGCTCTCAATTAGGATTTAAAGGGCTGGGGATGGCGGGAGCTGTAGAGAATCTTCCTTGTGTCCATTCTGGACAAGTGGTTCAGTTAAACCTTTCCTCATATTATAAAACGTACTCCTTGCTTCCTTGTTTTTTGGTTCCGAGCTTATCAGCCTTAAACCAATCTCCCAATTGGCAGAGCTCTCCCTCCCGCCATCCTCTTTTCTCTCTTCCTCTCTTTTCTCTTTCTCTCTTTCCTTCCTCTATTCCTCCTTTGGAGCCACCTCAGGGGTGAGGTCCTTCGATCCCTTAGGGTAGGCATCATCTTCTCCTCTGTCCTCTATTAGCTTGTTTCTTTTTTAGTTTATATCATTTCCTTTTTCTGTCCCTCGGCTTTCTTGCCTCCCTCCTTTTTTCTTACCCTTTGTTTTCGCCTCTCCGGCCACCAGAACTGAGGTGGAGGAGGAGGAGTCTCTTGGTACCTAAGCCGCCTCACACATGACCTGGCGCGTTGCTGTCGGGGTGGCACCAGTGCCGACTTCAAAAAAAATCTCAGAAGGGATGCGCGCCTCTGGCACAACCCAAGCAGTAATGAATGGTGAAGATAAGAGAAGATCAAGAATTACGGTAGGTACGTAATTTTCATTTTCCTGCATAAACGCTGAAAATTCTGTTTTTGCATCGTTAGTTACAGCACCTCTTTCCTGCATTACCTAGGTGCAAGTATCTTTGTTCTGAACCTGTTTACATCCTGGGAGAACACAACATTGAGGCCATTCTGTCCCCCCGCCTTTCACAGTCTGGGTCACTGGTCAGGGATGCCTTTGCGAGGCCTGAAATACCAGGCCTCCTGTATTCCTTTCCTCCCTTCCCCTGATTCACTAGGTGGTGGACAAGGCACAGAAGAACAAGGCGTGGATGATCCTTGTAGCTCCAGGCTGTCCTTGCCAGTTCTGGTACCTGGATCACTTCAGCAGCACACCCCCATGGTAGTTGTCTGATCACCAGATCTGCTGACCCAACAACAGGTTCTGTGCCTGCACCTCACAGCCTAGTTCCTGAGTGGCTAGAGTTCCAGGTTCTGCGTCTTTCAGACAATGTGTGCTACACTGTGGAGGCCTCTTGAAAATAATTGACTCGCCTTCAAATGGAGAAGGTTTTCCATTTGGTGTCAGGGCATGGAGCTTGACCCCCTTGCCTGCCCTGTGGCTAGTATCTTGAAATATTTCTAGAACCTGTCCCAGCTGATACTGCAGTCAGTGACTCTTAAGGTGCACCTGACAGCCATCACTGCATACAGTGCATGGGCTGGTATGCTGACAGTGGTGCAGGGGAAGGTGGTCGGGTGCTTCTTTAAGGGCCTTGACCACTTGTTTCATGAGCCACCACTGCCTTGGGACTTACTGCTGGTACTGGCAGTGCTCATGGGCAGGCCTTTTGAGCCTATGCACAGGTGTGAGATGTCACACTTGTGGAAGATATGGCCTTCTTGGTGGCCATCGTGTCAGCCAGGAGGATTAGTGAGCTTCAGGTGCTCTCAATGGAGCCTCCTTATCTGGTCTTCCACAGAGATAAGGTAATCCGTCACCCCCACCCAAAGTTCCTCCTGAAGGTTTTCTCAGAGTTCCGCCTAACCAGGTGATGAACCTTCTAGTTTAGTTTACAAAGTCATCTTCAGAGGCCAAATACGCTCCATTCCTTAGACCTGCAGTGGGCACTGCCCTGTTATGTGGGCGCACAGCTGGAGTTCAGGGTGAGGCTCCTGCAGCTATTTGTTATGTATGCTGAAGCTGTGCCTGGCAGACGGCAGCTAAGAGGACGATTGCCCGGTGGGTTATGTCCTGCATCGACCTCTGTTATAGGCTGGCTGTTAGGAAGCCTCCCTTAGGACTCTGGGCTCGTTCCACTAGATGTACCGCTGCCTCAGTGACTGCTTTCAGCGACATCCCAGGAGATCTGGAAGGCTGCCATCAGGTAGTTAGCGCACACATTCCTCTCCCATTACAGCATTAACCTAGAGTCTGTCTGGGATGCTGCATTTGGGACCTTGGTTTTCCAGTCTCTGCCAAGTTGCAGTGCATGCCTTGCCCCCTCCTGGAGAACTTCTGGAAGTTTGCAGTTATGTGGATGAGTGAACCATATCCATGTCCCTAGAAAAATAGGTTACTCACCTGTAACCATAGACCTTCCACGGAATGATCTCTTGCAATAAGTAATTACTTCTGGGAGTTTCCAGCAGAGGGCACTGTGACACAGCAGCTCTTCTAGCAGTTTTGTACCAGGGCTCGCCCATGAGCATCATCTTCCTGCTTCCTATATCTGTGGGTGGTCCCAGGTATCCTCAGTTCATTTTCCTGCTGTCGTCAGTTTGCAAAGCAGCTAGTTCAACTTCTATGTTGCAGTCATCGGCGAGGTGGATTACAAAACAGACGCTAAGATTCTTCAACCAAGCAAGATCTATTTAGTTTCTGCCGCTGTGGTAGGAAGATATACCACTTTGATAACCACACAGCTTGTGTAAGGTGTCTGGCAACCCACACACGACACCAATTCCTGCAACTCCTGTCAGGAGTTTAACTAAGCAACCCGCCGATGACAGTTGCTAGAAATTCAGCATCTGTTAATGGAGCAGAAAATGTGTTTGTTAGAGAACCAGGAGGCTCGTAGCAAGGGCACCCCAGCTCTGGTTCTCGTCCTCGGCAGAGGAAGGAGCGTGAAAAACACCCCTCTCATTCCATGCCACATTTCCTGTTAATAGCCACTGTTTCTGTGGCTCTTCCGTCGACAGAGCGTCTTCCTACAGCTTCCTCATCGATGGGGGCTCATACCATCTCGTCGACGGCGCTCTCCAGCACTTTAAATGCTGTGTAGCCTCTGCCTGCTCCATTGACAACGCTGTCTAGCATCTTAAATACAGCCAAATACACGGCTGCTGCGTCGAAGGGGGCTCCTCTCCCATCTACGGCATCTGACATATTTAGTGAAAATAATTCTACGGGCTCGTCGACAAGATCCCGCATTCTGCAAGGCAAACCAATGGCTTTTGCCTTACTTAATGCCCCTCCACCCTCACAGGTGGAATCTTACAGAGGGCAGGTGGACAGAGACCGGGACCCTGGTTCATACTTCCCTGGAGCAAGACCTGCTCACACTGCCCGTCCCATCTCCTCTATCACCCCCACTGTTTCTTACCCTATCCCACTACTTACCCCTCCTTATTCTCAAGAACAGGGCAAAATCAAGGTAGTAAAGCACGTCTTGCATACCATGTGCAACTCCCAGCCCTCCGACCCAGGAGTGCTAGATGATCCTTCAGGGTCTCAGTCTCCTCCGCCAAATGATTTCATGGTGACAGGATATACTGCCACCTTGGTCTCCTCCCATAATATGGAAGACTGTGAGATGAACCTGAACTACCGGTGGCTCTCCCAGCGATACTGATGAAGAATAATTCAAGATCTGGATATCCAGAATCCCTTTACTCGAAATCTCTTCCTGGATGAGGACCTGCCTATAACTACTGCAGCCCCCAACCGATGACTCGACCTTTAATGAAATGATGGTTCAAATACAAAAGGTCATGGGATTCTCTACTACAGAACATGACAAACAACGCAAGGATATGGCAGAATATCTTGAGCTGCCAGAGGAGCCGGCTTAGGGGTGCCCCTACTGATTCCGACCTACCAGAATGCCATGCTAGGGGCCTGGCATCAGCTATTATGGCTGTCCCTCAAAAAGCAGACCGCTTATATCAGGCTCCCCTAGATCATCCCTTTCTGTCCACCATCCCAGAAGTGGATTCTGTGGTCATTATTGCTGCTTATGATCGTACTAAAAGACCCAAACACACGAGTAACTTACCACCTGATGAAGAATCCCGAAGAATTGACTACCTGGGGGAAAAGGTTTTTGCCTCAGGCACCATGAAGATTCGAATTTTAAACTATATGGGACATATGGTTAAATACCAACGTACCATTGGGGCCTCAGCCATTGAAATCATCAATAAACTTCCTCCTTCCCAAGAAAGACAAGTTATTGGCAACAGTGTCAACTAGCAACTCTATCTCCCGCCACCTACTCAGGTCAGGATATCATGCCATAGATACCTTAGCTCGACTCTCAGCTACTGGTGTCTCTTTGCGTCACCATGCTTGGCGTTTCAGATTTTGCTCCTGATGTACAACATAAAGTAGCTAATGCACCCTTCAGCAGATCCAAACTGTTCAGGCCAAGTACTCAAACATTATTGGATGACCTGCAGGCATCAGGCAGAACCCTTTGTATGGTGCACGGCATGTACCATACTCCACAGCCAACCTATCGTACTCAGTACTCCTCCTACTGCAAAAGAGATGGAAAATATAAGGCCACTAACAGAGGTGACTTTCGAGGTCATGCCCAAACCACAAGAGGCAATGCCTCTGCCACCCGTGGCTCCTGTGCCTGTCTCTCGGGAGGGGCTGGGCAACCCATTACCCTGTGACCTGTCAGGGCTTTCCCCTCACCTCCTCAACCAGGCCTCTGAGGCTATAGGGTTGTTTTGCCTCCATCTGGAGGCCTGAAAACTATCACTTCAGACAAATGGGTACTTCAGATCATTCAAAAAGGACATACTCTGGAGTTTACCTCCCCCCTCCCCTTCGAGTGATTCATTATCCTCCAGATCATGTACCTATCCTTCAAGAAGAATTGAAGGCCCTGCAGACCAAACAGGCCATCTTACCAGTGCTCCATCCAGAACAGGATTTTACTCCCACTTCTTTCTGGTATCCAAGCGCACTGGGGATCTGAGACCAATACTAGAGCTGAGACACCTGAATCAATACATTCAGTTCAGACATTTCCACATAATAAATAACTGCCATCATGCCTATCCTAAAACAAGGAGACTGGCTGTGTGCCCTGGATATGAAGGATGCCTACTTACATATCCCCATTCATCTTGCCCATCACAAATTTCTGCGCTTCCACCTTCTGGATCAAAACTACCAGTTTTGAGCACTCCCTTTCGGTCTCTCATCGGCCCCAAGAGTGTTCACCAAATGCCTGGCAGTGGTGGCAGCAGCCTTATGGCAAAAAGGGCACTTCGTCTTTCCATACCTAGACGATTGCCTAATCAAAGCAGACTCCAAAGAAGCTCTGCTTGCCTCCCTAGCTGCTACTCTGAACATGTTCAATGATCTAGGGATAACAGTCAACTGGCCGAAGTCCAATCCAAACCCGACACGGTCTCTCCAATACATCGGAGCTGATCTTCCTGGACATAAGTCTCTATCACTCATTCACACTATTGGGATCTGCGCCGGAGGCACTAGGACCCAGCGGGACAAACTTTTTGCTGGAGGGCCGGCGCCAGAGATGGGGCCACAAGGAGCGGCACCGCGAGCCTCAGCTCGTGTGGTAATGACTATCTCGGCGTCGACCCTCCAACCGCCTCAGTTCCTTTTTTCCTGCCATCGAGTGCACTTCAGTGACTATGTCGCTCGCCCGACGGGAGTCAAACTTCAAACTAGCAGAATAGTTTTCAGTTTTTTTTTTTGTAGTAATATCTCGAATAAGTATCGCTTAAGTTTATCCTTATTTACAAAGAAGTGTCAGCCTACTTTGATGGAGTCGACCATGAGCAGGTCAGGTGACGGTAGGGAGACTTCGTATGAAAGCTGTTCAGTCAGTTGGGCTGGGTCCGGTCCGACGCCTTCTCCGGAAGGGGGGTCTGACAACGGTCAGTCCAATGCCCGAGGGGACGGGTGGTCCCCTCGGAAGCATAAAAATAAACAGGTCGCATTCTCGGCACCATTCGGCCTAGAGCTCTTCTTAGGCCCACAGGTCAAAAAGGAGAAGGCATCACTCGAGGTCGCCCTCTGATATGTCTGCGTGTAGACTGTCGGTTATTGGGGCTAGTTGCCGGTCTCCTCCTTCGGAGTCACCTGCTTCTGTTTCCGGTAGCCAACGTCTTCGACATCGGAGCCCTACCCTGCCCTCTGGTAGGTCTTCAGATGAGCAGTTTCATCAGCGGGCCGCTCTTATGGAGCAATGAGCTCGGAGGTTGGTTCAGCTGCCTGGCTCGGTCACTCAGGGGCCTTGGGCTTCTTGGGAGACCAGGTAGAGGCAGTTGAGCCTCCCTGGTCGCCAGCACCGTCTGATGCCGTCTACTCCATGCTAGGTGTCCCCCCACATGTACTGCGGCGAGGGCTCACACGATGCCTTTATCTCCTGCTCTTCTTCCTTCCTTCCCTCAAATCCTGTTTTTGGAGTCTTGGGAGGTTTTGAGCCCTGCGGCGGGATGGGAGTGCTTCGGCGCCGTCTCGGTGCTGATGGCGTGCACGGTGGCGATGGCGTGCTAGTGTGTTTCGGGCGCCATGTGGCTCCTCGGCGCCAGTGCTTCTTCAGGCGCCAGGCGATCTCGGCACCGGGGTTCTTAGGGAGTCTTCCTCTTTTCAGGACTCCTCCTTTAACTCTTTTCCTTCATCTTTTTCCTCTGATTTTTACTCCTTTCCTGTCCATACAGTCCCTCCTGGACTGTCAGGAGATGACACTGAGCCTGACCCAGACCTTAGACTGGGTGATGAAGTGGATGAAACAGGATCTATTCCGGTTGCAGAGCCTGTGGTCAAGGATCTGTCCTTCAAGTCTCTGCTGAAAAACTTGATTTCCACTCTTTCTCTCCAAACTACAGACATTGATCCGGGTAAATTGCTAAGACTCCAATACCTCCATGTTCCGGAGATCCCTACGGATTTGACTCCTCCAGTTCAGCCCTCCTTTGAGATGCTGTCTCAAATGGTATGGAATAATCCTGCTCTCATCCCTTCGATGGCTAAATCCATAGATAGGAAATACTCAGCCCCCAAGAATCGACCCATTTTGGCATTTCAAGCCTTTGCGGATCCTATTGTAGTATTGGCAGAGAATGATAAGGTCGTCCTTCCCCAAACTACTACAGCTCGACCTATTAACAAAGAATCTCGTAAGATAGACACTTTAGGTAAGAGAGTCTTTGCTGCTTCCACCCTGAGTATGCGTAGTGCCAGCTTCCAAGGCTATTTCTCTCAATATGAGTATGTCCTTTGGCACTCTCTCAAACAGATGGTTGAAGCTCTACTGGAATCGGATACAAAGCCAGAACTTCTTCAAACCATTACCAGGGTATCGAATCTAACAACCAGCAGGTTAAAGCAGCTATGGATGCTTCGACACTGCTTCCCGAGCGGCGGCAGCTGGTATTTGTACCCGCCGTCATTCCTGGCTGCGCACTTCAGGCTTCATGAATGATGCACAGCAACAGGTAATGTGTCTCTTCAGCCCTCAAGTAGAACAGGCTCTAGAGACCACACAAAAGACTAGGTCAGCCATTAAGTTGTGTCGACCTCCTCCTGTCCCCTCTCGAGGGAATGTTAATAAACGCCACTTTCATAACCGTCAGTCCTTTTGAGGCAGAGACAGAGGTGGTTTTCATAAAAATCAAACTCCCCAGCCTCAAAAGAAAATACAACAGAAGGCACAAGGGCCCAAAGCGCCCAGCGCCACCTTATGAGTTGTTGGCCCAAGTCCCATCTCAGCTGCCCGAGGTGGACTCTTCCTCAGCGGTGGGAGGTCATCTGATGCACTTCTACAATCAGTGGAAGTCCATAACCTCAGACAAATGGGTCCTCCGGATAATCCGCATCTTGTAGAGACCCCTCCGGATCGTCCCCCCAAACGACAACCCAGGCTGTCAACCCTTCAGTCAGACCTTCTCGCTGCCGAGATTCAGGGCCTTCTGGACAACAGGACAGTAGAAGTAGTGCCTCTGCATCAACGGAACACAGGGTTCTACTCCCATTACTTTCTGGTTCCAAAGAAAACTGGAGACATGCGCCCCATTTTGGACCTCAGAAAACTAAACAAATTTCTGCCCAAGGAGAAATTCAAAATGATTTCTCTAGGAACCTTGTTACCTTTGCTTCATCAACACGACTGGCTAGCCTCCCTAGACATGCAGGATGCTTACCAGCACATTCCTATTCACCCAAAGCATCACAAATTCCTGAGGTTTGTGGCTCTGGGACAGCATTATCAATTCAGAGTCCTGCCCTTTGGGCTATCCTCAGCGCCGAGAGTTTTTACAAAGTGTTGTGCAGTTCTCTCAGCGCATCTCAGAAAGATCGGAATACAGGTGTTCCCTTATCTGGACGATTGGCTTCTGGCAAGTCCTTCCAGGCAGGGAACTCTGGACGCTCTAGACATGGCTTCACGCTTTCTCATGTCCATGGGAGTCCTGCTAAACCTCAAAAAATCGCAGTTGCAGCCCTCCCAGAGGCTCCTTTTTATAGGAACTCTTCTGGACACCTCCTGTGCGAAGGCTTTTCTTCCAGAGGACAGGAGGAGCGATATCCTTCAGATGGCCCATCACATCGGGGAGAACAACTCTGTTCCAGCTCTCTCGATGCAGCGGATGCTAGGTCTCATGGCATCCTTGATGTTCACTGTACCCCTAGCACACCTGCACATGAGAACCTCTCAGTGGATGCTCAGTACTCAGTGGTCCCCAACCACTCACCCGCAGTCCTATCCCATCAAGGTGACAGAACCTCTAAAGAGGTCGCTCACCTGGTGGTCTCAAGAGAACAATCTCCTAGAAAGGTATCCCTTTGCTCCTCTGGATCATCAGATTTCCATTACCACAGACACGTCCCTGATGGGGTGGGGAGCTCACTGTCAGGCTCTCCACACTCAAGGTACGTGGACTCAGGTCGAGTCCCAGCTTCACATAAATGTCTTAGAAATGAGAGCTGTCCTTTATGCGGTCCAGGCGTTGAAGGACATTCTCTGTCACAAGAACATTCTCCTTCAAACGGACAACAAAGCAGTGATGTATTACATCAACAAGCAGGGCGGTGCTCACTCTTACCCCTTATGCAGGGAAGCGATGAGAGTATGGGAATGGTGCTTGGAGCACAAGGCTCTAATTCAAGCAGTCTATCTGCTGGGAGTACAGAACAAACTGGCAGACCGTCTCAGCAGAACAGAGCGGATCCTCACAATGGTCTCGACTCATCCATAGTTCAGTCACTATTCAAAGAGTGGGGAACTCCAGACCTGGACCTTTTTGCATCCCCACTCAACACAAAACTGCCTCTCTTCTGCTCCAGAAATCCAGGGCCTGGCATTTTCTGTCAGGATGCGTTCAGGCTGCAGTGGACAAAACGCTTTCTATACACCTTTCCACCTCTTCCTCTAATTCAGAGGGTACTTCTCAAGTTCGAGTCCCAGGGGGACAAAATGATCCTCATTGCTCCCTTCTGGCCTCGACAGATGTTGTTTCCACTACTCAACAATATGTCGGCAGTTCCTCCGAAACCACTCCCCCTTCAGACGAACCTCTTGACTCAGGGGCCTGTTGTTCATCCCAACCTGAGGTCGCTTCATCTTCACGCTTGGCTCCTGAAGAGTTAGAAGTGAACAGGTTCAACGTCTCTCGCAGGGTTTCAGATATTCTTCTGGCTGCACGGAAGCCAGCTACTAGGAAGACTTGCACAGCCAAATGGAAGCGTTTTTCGCTCTGGTGTGCAAAATCCTCTTTAAATCCCTTTTCCTGCCCACCAGATAAAATTTTAGAGTACCTCTTAGACCTCTCAAATTCAGGTCTGCAGTACTCTACTGTCAAAGTTCACCTTTGTGCCATTTCAGCTTATCATGAGCCGGTACTTTCCTTGTCACTGGCTCAGTTACGTGTGGTCAAGAGATTTCTTAAGGGAATTCTGCATACCAGACCTCCTACATGACATCCAGTCACAGCGTGGGACATTAATCTTGTGCTGGGCATGCTCACTCGAAAACCTTTCGAACCTCTAGCTACTTGTGAGCTAAAATTTCTCACCTGGAAAACGGCCTTCCTGGTAGCCATTACCTCAGCCCGCAGGGTCTCTGAGATACATGCCTTGGTCACAGACCCCTCCGTATACTGTGTTCCATAAAGACAAGGTAGTCCTTAGAACCCATCCTAAATTTCTTTCTAAGGTTGTTTCGGAATTCCATCTAAACCAACCTTTGGTTCTTCCCTCTTACTTTGCGGACTTCCAAAATGAAGGAGAACGATCTCTTCATTCCTTGGACGTTAAGAGAGCTTTGCGTTTCTATCTAGATAGAACAAAAGACTTTCACAAAGCTCAACAACTGTTTGTTTCCTTCAGCGAGACCCGGCTGGGTCAACCTGTCGCTATCAGATGTATCTCAGCATGGCTAGTGTCATGCCTTTGCCACTGCTATTCCATGGCGCAGGTTAAGTTGGAGGGCAGAGTTTACGCTCACTCTACTAGAGCGGTCGCAGTATCCCTGGTGGAAATCCGCAACGTGCCCATTGCAGATATTTGCAATGCGGCTACCTGGAGCTCAGTGCATACTTTCGTTAAACACTATGCACTGGATGTCCATGCCAGACGACATTCTTCCTTTGGCAGAACCATCCTTAATGGACTTCTGTCCTAAAAACTGTGAACTCTTGGTCTCTCCTGCCGCCCTCTCGGGGGATTATTAGCTTGGTACTCTCCCATTAGTGTGAATGAGTGTTGGAGACTTATGTCCAGGAAGATATGAAAATTACGTACCTACCGTAATTCTTGATCTTCTTGGATGAGTCTCCACCACTCATTCACACGCCCACCCTCCATCCCCCGAGCTCACCTCTGTTGTTGGTCTTCACTCCCTCAAATCCTTAGGCTGTGAAGACTTCTTTGTTGACCCTTCTTATACGGGTTATCCGGAATATCTTGTGTCCGGTTTTTAGTTAGGCTATCCTTCAAGGTTATTTACACTGCACCTCTTCTGAAAAAAAGGTACTGAGGCGTTTAGAGTGTCGACGCCGAGATAGTCATTACCCACCAAGTGGTTGCTCAGCGTGTGCCGCCTCCTCCTCAGCCCCATCTCAGCCCTCCAGCAAAAGTTTGTTCCCGCTGGGTCCTAGTGCCTCCGGCGAGATCCTATTAGTGTGAATGAGTGGTGGAGACTCGTCCAGGAAGATCAAGAATTACGGTAGGTACGTAATTTTCATTTCTAGACACAGTCACGGCCAGAGCTTACCTTCCGCCTGCCGTCAGACACTCATATGTCTGGCTTCGTGAATACAGATTCAGAGAAATAGTCAAAGTGAAACAGATGTCTGAGCCTTCTGGGTCGCATGTCCACTTCCATCGCGATGGTGGCATTCGCCTGCCTTCACATGAGACCCGTCCAGTGGACCATTCAGAATCAATTGTCCCAAAGAACAGGACAGTTCGAAGACAAAATCAGGACCACTCCTTCTCTGAAGTCTACCCTGACATGGAGGACAACCAAAACCAATTTGTGCCAAGGAATGCCTTTCCAGTCCCTCCCTCCCTCTCAAGCAGACATTAACCATGGATGCTTCCCTGGATGGATGGGGCGTGCACTTAGGTCCTTATAAGACACAAAGCCTCTTCCCTTCATCCTCATATCAGTCTCCTCGAGACGAAAGCAGCCCATCTAGCCCTTCAGGCATTCCAGCCCTACCTCAAGCCAGGACCATTGCTGATTCAATCAGACAACACTGCAGTGGTGTTTTACCTCAACAAGCAAGGAGGCACAAAACCGCGCACCCTCTGCATGGAGACTCTTGCAGTCTGGCAGGAAGCCATCAGACAACAAGTAACTAATGGTCGTCCATCTACCAGGACGGTGCAATCAGCAGACCGGCTAAGTTGCCAGCCATCTGGTCACGAATGGACATGTCACAAAGAAGTACTCCAAGAAATCTTCGACCTATGGGGAACTCCACAGCTAGATCTGTTTACCTCCCCAGTCAATCATCGACTCCCCAGTTACTTCTCCATTATCCCAAGCAAAAAGGGACGATCTATAGATGCCCTGTCCCAACCTTGGACGGGACTCTACTTATATGCTCCCTCCCCCCGTCCCTCTCTTGCAGTGGACTCTATTGAAACTACAAATGGAGCCAGCCACCATGTTTCTCATAGCACCAATGTGGCCTCGTCAACTGTGGTACCCTCTACTTCAGCAGCTGTCATTAAGGAACCCATTCCGTTGCCAGTCAGATCGGACCTCCTGACTCAGTGCCCACGGATCTTTCCTGCACCACAGCCTCAAGACCCTTCATCTTTATGCTTGGCTCCTGAGGACGCGTTCATAACTAGACTTCCAAGTGTCCTCTCCTGTTGCCAACATTCTCCTGGCTGCTAAATGCGAGCAACCAGAGAAACATTTAATTCCAAATGGAAACACTTTTCCATATGGTCTGCCTCTCGCTCACTGGACCCTTACTCCTTTCTGCTGACAAAAGTTTTAGACTACCTGTCCTCACTATCGGAGGCAGGCTTAAGTTACTCCTCCATCAAAGTCCACCTGGCTGCCATCTTGGCATTTCATGAACCCTTAGATGGCAAACTACTGTACCAACATCATTTAGCCAAGATGTTTTTGAGAGGAATGATACATATTAAGCCTCCCATCAGAAGACCCATCCCTCCATGGGATCTTAATTTCATGATAGAAAAATTGACCCTTGAGCCAGCAGCCACTTGTGACCTCTGTTTCCTTTCATGGAAAACGTTATTTCTAGTGGCTATCACTTCAGCTCGCCGTATTTCTGAGCTTCATGCCCTCATGTGTAGGGAACCCTACCTGATTTTCCACACGGATAGGGTGGTCCTTCATACCAACCCGTCCTTCCTTCCTAAAGTAGTTTCCAAACATACTCTAAATCAGTCCTTGGAGCTTCTGGTCTACTACCCTGATTACTCCAATCAAGGTGAACATCTCTTGCATACCTTAGATGTCCATCGCATACTTCGCTATTACACTAATTGTACCCAGTTGATTAGGAAAACTTCTCAACTGTTCATCACCTTTTCCTCTGGCAGACAAGGGCTTCCCATTGCTAAACAAACCCTTTCTTTCTGTTTGGCGAACTGTATTACTGTTTGTTACAAAAAGTGCAAAAAATTTAACTGGACCTGTCCAAGCCCAGTCCATTAGAGCTATGGCCACTACTGCGGCTTGCTTTAAAGGTGCCTCCATTTCAGATATCTGCAATGCAGGTATCTGGTTCACAATCCATACTTTCACAAGGCATTACAATCTGAATATTGCTCTCTCGAGGTAGGGGTGCCTTGCCGTGCAGTCCTACAAGGTCCCCTATCATAATTGTCTTCCCACATGGACACAACTGCTGGGGATTCTCCCAGAAGTAATTACCTACTGCAAGAGACTTTTCCGTGGAGATAGTACAGTTACCTAAAATCTTACCATAACAGTAGGTCTTCGAGGAATGTCTCTTGCAGTAGGTACGATCCCACCCTCCATCCCCCTCCTTCTCTAAGAGAGCAAATTCTGATCCAGTGACTTAGGGTTGGGACTCCTTTGGTACCTCGGCTTCCCCTCAGTCCTCGCTTTGCGAGCTGAATCGGGCGGGGGAACTGAGGATACCAGGGACCGCCCCCATATATGGGATGCAGGAAGATGATGCCATGTGTGGGAGGTCCCTGATACAAAACTACTTGAAGAGCTGCCGTGTCACAGCGCCCTCTGCTGGAAACTCCCAGAAGTAATTACCTACTGCAAGAGACATTCCGCGAAGATCTACTGTTAAGGTGATATTTTACGTAGCTGCTTTCTAGGAGTGGTATATGGTTCACATCCATACTCACCCATCTGGCCCCCGCAAGTTTTTTTTTTTTTTTTTTTTTTATTTATTTAGTGTTTAACCAGGAGTAGCACACTAAACTGAAAGCTTTTTTACAGGAGCGACCTGGGAGCACAGGGAAGTTAAGTGACTTGCTCAGGGTCACACAGTATGTAAGTGGAAGCTGTGGGATTCAAACCCAGGTTTGGTCTGCTGGATGTCACCAGATTTGCAGCTAAGAGCCTTAAACCACTGCGCTATACTGCCTACCAAGTGGCTCATGGATCCCTACTTCAAGTGTGCAGGCTCTTACATCAAAGGGCAGAGCCAAGGGTTTACCACCCAGGTGGCGAGATGAGCATAGCTTAAAGACGTTGCATTAAATCTGCTATTAAGGAAGAACTGCCATCATGTGGATGGGAACCACGTACCACTCCTAGAACAACGGTTACAGGTGAGTGACCTATTTTTCTGTACCCGCTCAACTGCCCTGCTGCCTTATTGTGTTAGTAGGCTCTCAGCCATTTTTCTATATACCGATTTTGACTTTCATATGATAGCATGTTAATTGAATGCTTTTTCATTATTGTAAAACTATCCTTTTCTTTACTTCAGGTGCACATAAGCTGTTTAATGTTGCCAGGTTTAGAAATGCTGTTTATAACTAGTTACTGCTTTGGCCTTGACCTGTTTAGCTTGCATATGACTTTTGCTCTGTTTATTGCAGCACACAGTTAATGCTTCCTTATGTTTATATAGCTGAGCCACTTATGAAACATGACGACAAAGCGGTCCAAGTGGACCTGCAGGACCTGGGATATGAAACTTACAGGAAGAGTGAAACCAAGGCGGATCGAGGAGAGAGAAACAGAAGAGGTAGACAACTTTGATACAGAAAGTAATTAGCATGGGCATGGTGAGAGTGTGAAGGCAGCTGGGCTGTGCATGGACAGTATTTGATGCACAACTGCTTTTTTTCAATTATTTTACAACCAAAAATGGCAAAACCTTTATAATACTTTCTTGCATCACTTTGTGGGACTGCTCCCAGCTCTTTCAGCATTTCTTCTCGGTTTGCATGAATTAGGTAAGGAGATCTGAGAATGGCGGTCCTGCCTCTTTAATTATTGGTTTCGCATATATGTTTCTATTATTCTTAACTGGCAGACTGGTCAATATAAGCATTTTACTTTGCATGATTGTAGAATGGATTACAATCTTACAGTGTTAGTCTGATGAAATCATTGTACCTAGTGAAGAACCTCTTTTATTTTGCCGCTATATTTTACAGGTGAGGCCATGAGGAAAAAAGTGTTGATCCTTGGGATTTGCCTCTTAGTATTAAAAAAAAAAACTCATACATACATACATAGATCCATCCATTTAATGCAGCTGGCTCTGACAGACTTTGCTTCTTTAGTCATTGGTCAGGTCATGCAGGTCCAGACAAACACCACGATCATGTTCTACCTGAACAGGCGGGGCAGAACTCACTCCCTTCCCTTGTCTCAGGAGACCCTCTGCACCTGAACCCTTATGCATAACCTGGGTGCTGATCTTGTAGCGGTTCATGTCGCAACAGCAGACAGTCAGCTGGGTGGATGAGATTTTGCACGAGTGCTCCCTGCATCATGAGGTAGCAAATCACCTGTTCTCCCTGTGGGCACCCTTTTGGTGGACTTGTTTGCCAAAATTAGAAACTTCAGCACTCACGTAGGAAACCTTCAAACTACCGTTCAGGTAAGTTTTATAAAATGTGTTGCTCACATTGATGAAATTCCAAACTGGAACAGTGAACAATTGGGAGCCACTCTAGTGTGCCAGTTACCCCAGCGCTTCACTCTGTTGAGCTTCATCAGCTCAGCTGGACAGTGGTTTGAAGGTTGTTTTTGCATCGTTAGCCTTGGGCTGGCCAGCCCATTACAGCACCTCTTTCCTGCACTACCTTGGTACAAGTATCCTTGTTCTGGACCTGTTTTCATCCTGGGAGAACACAAAACTGAGGCTGTTCTATGCCCACCCCTCACAGTCCTGGACACTAGTGGGGGATGCCTTTGCGAGGCCTTGGACCCCAGGCCTCCTGTTTGCCTTTCCTCCTTATCCCCTGATCCACAAGGTGGTAGTCAGTACACGGAGAGACAAAGTGTGAATGATTCTTGTAGCTCCAGACTGGCCTTGCCAGTTTTGGTACCTGGGTCTCCTCAGCCTCATCACCAGATTTGCTGACCCAACAACAGGTTCAGTCCCTGCACCTCACAGCCTGGTTCCTGAGTGGCTTGAGTTCCAGGCTCTGGGTCTTTTGGACAATGTACTCCACATTGTGGAGGCCTCTCGAAAAGAGTAGACTTGCCAGTGTTCTGTCTTCAAATGGAAGAGGCTTTCCATTTGGTGTCAGGGCAGGGAGATTGATCCTCTTACCTGTCCTGTGGCTAGCATCTTTGGATATTTCTAGCACCTGTCCCAGCTGGAACTGCAGTCGACAACCTTTAAGGTGCACCTGACAGCCATCACTGCATACTGGGCACGGGCTGGTATGCCGATGGTGGTGCAGGGGAAGGTGGTTGGGCTCTTCTTTTAGGGCCTTGACCACTTGTCTCTGTCAGTGTGTGAGCCACCGCCACCTTGAGACTTACTGCTGGTTCTGGCAGTGCTCATGGGCAGGCCTTTTGAGCCTGTGCACAGGTGTGAGATGTCACACCTGTTGTGGAAGAGGGCCTTCTTGGTGGCCGTCATGTCAGCCAGGAGGATTAGTGACCTCCATGTGCTCTCAATGGAGTCTCCTTATCTGGTCTTCCACAGGGCGGAAGTTCATCCCAAAGGTTGTCTTGGAGTTCCACCTTAACCAGATGATGAACCTCTAAGTCAAGTTTGCAAACCCATCTTCAGAGACCAAATGCACGCTCCATTCCTTAGGCCTGCGGCAGGTGCTGTCCTATTATGTGGCACGCATGGCTGGAGTTCGAGATGAGGCTCACTAGCTCTTTGTTACGTACACTGAAGCTGCGCCTGGCAGACAAGTAGCTAAGAGGAGGATTGCCAGGTGGATTTTGTCCTGCATCAACCTCTGTTACAGATTGGCTGGTAGGGAGCCTCCCGTAGGACTCTGGGCTCATTCCAGCATTCATACCTTTGCCTCTGTGGCTGCTTTCAGGGATGTCCCTGTTCAGATTTGGATCGCTGCCACTTGGAAGTCAGCACAGGCCTTCATCTCTCATTACAGCATTGACCTAGAGTCTCGCCAGAATTCTGCATTTGGGGGCCTCGGTTCTCCAGTCTCTGTTTGCCAAGCAGCGGTGCGCGCTTTGCCCCCTCCCCCTGGAGGACTGCTAGGAATCAGCCATCATGTGGAGAAGTGAACCATATCCACATCCCTAAAAAAATTTTACTCACCTACAACCCTAGATCTTCTTCGGGGGAGTATCTCAGTCATTAGGTAACACTGTAGGAACCTTCGCCGTTGGTGAAGGGGAATCCACACAGAAGATTTTCAGCAGTACAACTGGGATCGCCCATGCCATCAGTGTCCACCAACATGACCAGCCCTATATAGGTGTGGGCGGCCCCGCTCCCTCCTCAGTTCTTTCCTGCCGTCGACTTGCAAGCACAGTCTCTGCACAAGAGCCATCATAGTGTTTCACGCCTTTTTCAGCCTACGGCCATTTTTGTTTTAATTTCTTTTAGAGATTTTCTCTTTTTTTGTTTATGTTGAGAGTTTATCCGTCTTCTTCTCTTTACCAGCGCTTCCGCTGTGGAAAGAAGATTGCCTCTACAGACGAATACTCCATTTGTGTCTGCTGTCTTGGGCTGGACCACGAAGTCTCCAACTGTGAGCTCTGCCAGAAGTTCAACCAAAGTACCCTCAGGCGACGCAAGAAGGCTCTCAGAAAATTCCTAATGGAGCAGCAGGTAGCCAACTCCGGGCAGGGGTCCTCCAGGATCCCGGCCACTTTATCGCCCTTTGGGTCCACAAGCTCCAAGGCCCGAGACAAGTCCTCGGGGGGTGGGGGTCACAAAAAAGACTAGGATCGCAACCACTCCCCATCGGCTATCCTTCAGGGGGCTCTATGAACAGATCAACTGGCCAGGTCTCCGTCCCTACCAGGCCCATACCGACAGTTCCTCCGCTCGACTCTCAGGGCACCCAGCCGTCGACCTCCAGGTCGTCAGCCCGTCATCAGCGGTCACCCCATCGATGCCTGCCACTTCATCTCCGAGGGCTATGGGCTTGTCGGGCTCTCAGGTCGGCAGCTTCTGTGCCTGTAACCCCCCCCCCCACACCCCCCCACACACACACCATCGTCAGCAATGATGGACCTGAATGAGGGCTGGTAAAGTTCAGCATTGTACTGGTTCAGCAGTTCAGTGCCTTCAATACGCTGTCGTCAGGGGTACTGTTGATGGCAGCTTTGTCGTCGGCATCCATGGGAACCTCCCCGTGCACCACCGACGACTGCTCTGACGCCAGAGCCAGATTAGGTCAATGTCAAGGAAAAGTACCATCCTGACCTCATTCTCCCTGATGACTTACAAGATGAAGAAGAGAAGGAAATCCGACTTTCTAGGACTGTGGATATGTTGTTTTATCTACACTTGTTGACATGTCCCTCTTTCCCTTAAAATCTTGCTGGATGGTCTAAAAGCTGGCTCCTTCCACCCACTCAGGTGATATAAGCCTCGGCTCCGCCCCATGACGCCAGATCTGGTCCGGGTTCAACTGGGGTGACAATTTAATTGCCTCCACAGAGGACTTCCGCTTGCTTTCTTCCAGCAAATCCAGAAAGGGGTCTCCTTCGTCCGTCCCCTCCCCAGGGCTACACGCTGCAAACTCCATGTCAGCCCTATTAGCATATGGCTTCATCATGTTCACATGGTACATTCTTTGTGTATGTCTCTTGTCTGGTAACTCTGTAATACAGTTTGTCATTTACCCGTCTGACTACTTTGTACGGTCCTGCCCACTCGGCCTGCAGCTTGTCTTTCCGGACTGGGATTAGGACCATGACTTCCTGACCCACAGTGTACAAGCGAGTTCTGGCTCTGTGGTCGTACCACATCTTTTGTTTTTGTTGGGCAGCTGCCAGGTTGCTCTGGGCTGTCCCCATTAGCTTCTTCAGCCTTTCCCTAAACCTAAGGACATAATCTACTGTGGGAGTTCCCTGAGTGGCATGCTTGCCATCCCAGTCCTTCCGGATCAAGTCTAGGGGCCCATGTACCCAGCGTCCATATAAGAGCTCAAAGGGGGGAAAACCCTCTGGACTCTTGGAGCACCTCCCTGTATGCAAACAGGTGGGGAAGGTATTTCTTCCAGTCCCTCTCATGCTGTTCAGCAAACACTTGGAGCATTAACTTAAGGGTACCATTAAATCTTTCAACAAGCCCACTGGCTTGTGGTTGATAAGGGTGTCGTGCATCTCTGCACCACCCCACATTTCTCCGACAAACATTTCATCAGGTCCGACATGAAGGAACCCCCTCGATTGGTGATAACCTCCTGCAGAAACCCAATGGGAGAAAATGCCTAGTAAGGCATCTGCCACTTTCTGTCCTCAGTGTTGATAGGGCGGCTGCCACTGGGTACCGGGTGGCATAATCCACCACAGTCAGGATGAACCTCTTCCCGGGGGAGCTGGGGGTATTTAAAGGCCCCACAATATCCATTCCCACCTTCTGGAATGGCTCGTCCACTATGTGTAAGGGAATTAGGGCAGCTTGGGTTTTTCTTCACTGCCTTCCCTATTTCTTGGCACTGGTGACAAGACCTGCAGTTCTCCTTCACCTGCTGGGTGAAGTTGGGCCAGTAGAAATTCTAGGCCAGCCGCTGCATAGTGCGCACGATTGCCAGATGACCAGACATGGGATTATCGTGTGCAGTTTTGAACAACTGTTCATGGTACCCCTGGGGAACGACAAGCTGCCTGCCCATCACCCCTCCCTCTGTCTTAGCATCCTGCGTATACAGCAGTCCTTTGTCCCAATAAACTTTGTTTCCTGTCACCTCCCTGTGCTCCGTCAGACTCTGCCTAAGACCTCAGCTTCTCTCGACTAGGGTCACTTTTCTGAGCAGCTGCAAACACCTTGCAGTATAATGCAGTGGTTTAAGGTTCTGAGCTGCAAATCTGGAGACCTGGGTTTGAATCCCACAGCCCCCACTTGCATACTGTGTGACCCTGAGCAAGTCACTTAACTTCCTGTGCTCCCAGGTTGCACCTGTAAACAAGCTTTCAGCTTAGTGTGTCTCACCTTGTTAAACAATTGGAAAAAAAAAAAAGCTTCCTAAGGCACGGGACAGGTCCCCTTCAGTGTCTAAACCAGGGTCCCTAGCTCTAGCATCAGGGCATTCAGGATCACTGCCATCCCTAACCCTCTGACAGTGGGTCACCCCTCCTTCCTCGGAGTAATCCTCCATAGCTGTTCTGTTAACTGCTACCTGGGGAATTTCTGTCCCCTTTTCATTATTCTCCATATCAGGAGACACAGACTGGGGAGCCAGCCTCCCGGTGGTTTCCACAGTGGCTTCTATGGGGTCAAGGGAACTACAATTTTTCTTTGTTGATTGGCTGCAGGTAACAGCACACACCACCCCCTGTTTGAGATTGTTACCAATAATTACATCAGCAGCCAAAGTCTCCGCTACGGCAACCTTTTGCAGAGTCCCCCCTGCCTCACCCGTCTTGGAGGACACTAGTGAGTGGCAAGGTTTTCTCCTCCCCAGTGAATCCCCGTACAGTCACAAATTGATTGGGTATAAGCTGACCTGGCTCTACCAAATCCCATTTTACCAAAGTCAGGGACGCCCCCGTGTCGCTCAACCCATGTGTCTGTACCCTATTCACAGTGACTGGGTGTATGTGTTCCCTCATGTTTACTGCCATGCTTTCAGGGACACACAAACAACCCACTTCTTTCCTAGCACCACTCTGTGCACTGCTTGTCCTTATGGGACCACTGCCTTGCAGTACGTCCAGTTTATTTGCAAACCCAACATTCATTTCTTTTTTCAGGCAACTTTTTTCTTTGTTAACCTGGGGTTGCCTGGTTTCAGTGTAGGCAGGGAGGGTTTTAGCTGCCCTGAAGGCACGCTTTTCCCTTTCTGCACTGCCCCGCCCCATTCTCTCTCAGAGCAGGTCTGCTTCTGGCATAGCAGTCCGAGAGTTCAGCAGTCTCTTGCACTGTTTTTGGATCTCGGTCCTCCAACCAGGTTTTCAGCTCTGCTGGGCATGCCCCAAAAAACTGCTCTAACAGTACAGCATTTTCAGTTTTCTCTGCAGTGTTCGTTTCAGTTTCTTCCCACCAACGTTTTAAAAACTGATGACATTTAGTGGCTAGCTCCTCGTAGCTCATGTCAGGGCTTCTCCTGAGCTTACAGAATTTAGCTCTGTATGCCTCTGCTGTTAATTCATATTTTTTTTAAAGTGCAGCTTTAAGTTTACTGTAATTATTACTGTCCTCATTGTCCATTTGATCCAGTGCATCTCGAGCTTTTCCCGTAAGTAGTGGGAATAGCCAGAAGCTCCATGACACTCTAGGAATATTTTCCTAAATACATATTTTTTCAAAGGAATTTAAAAAGACATCCATATCGTCCCCCTCTTTAAATTCAGCTGTCAATTTGGAATTTAATTTGTAAGCCAGTCCTGGAGTCCCAGTTATCCCCAGGCCACTTACCTGCTCTGGTGCTGGTGTTTGGAGTTGTAGCTTTTCCAGTTCATGTTGCCTCTGGCACTCATGCTCTTCTTGTTCAGCTTCTCACTGCTGTCATTCAGCCTCTCGCTGTTCTCATCTCTCTCTTCTCTCCTCTCTAGAACTCTAGCTCCCATTGCTGCTGGGCTTTGAACCTTTTCTGTTCAAACTTCAGCTCCATCCTCCTCAACTCCATCTGCAGCCTGATCCCTTCTGGCTCCAGAAAGCTGGTGACCTTCCCTTGCTGCTGTGTCCCTTGGTTTGCACAGGCCTTGCTGTCCTCCTCACTGGATCTGGACACTGCACTGGACCCTGGCCCCTCCACACCCAAGGTTCGGTCCTTTTCAGTCAGACTGTGACTCTAGGCTTTGGGCATCAGCTGCCACCAGAGCCTCTACGAGATGCCTTTTGGTTTTGCCCTCGTGCTGGACTCCTCTCTCTTTGCACAACTGCCTCGGTTGGTCTGCAGTGTGCTCGCTGTAGTTGGAAACCATCTTATTACCTAATTACGGCTACTCTAACTTGCACCCAAAAAAAAAAAAAGCAGGTAGGGAACTTATGCTGTAAGCACAATGATATAGTTCTCTTTACTTTTTAAAAATCACTGCCTTATTTTGCATGTGAAGTGTACAGTATTAATCTGACACACTGAACTGTTGATGCTCTTGTTACCAAATACTTTTAAATCACACCGCTGCCAACCAAATCTGTGACAGATGCGCTCCGCAGGTCAGGCCCTCTGCTCCCACAGTGCCAGCCTCGAAGTGCAGTAGTGTGAACAGGAGACAAACAGGGTAACCCTCCTGTCTGTTTTGGGTCCAAATCACCTACTAGCCTCGAGTCCTGGGGATCAAAATGTGAACTTTATACTAGCATACCCAGTTAACAGGCTCAGATATATATTCTCTTCGGGGAAATGTAATATAATCTTTCGCCCAGTGGCACCAGCCAGGTTCCCAAAATGTACCCTTACGACTCAATATGAGACCTAGGTATATTCTTACGTTTTAGCAAGCTTAGTAACGGCTTCAAGCCCTTAACAGCTGTCCGACTTAAACACAGGTTCAGCATTCACATGTAAAAGAACTGAGAAAAAGCACAGGCAGTATTTTAAGGAAAATATGGTTTACTAAAAATTGTAAAACAGGTAAAATCAAACACAGAACAACTCTATCAATAACTTAGTCACATAAAATAAATGGGAAGTTACAGAACGCAAATACATATACCACAAGTACTTACAAGTTCTTGCCTAGCTAGATGTTACCATAAGTGCCTTCCTAAGTCCAGAGAACTAAGTCTCTCTCTGCTTTTCAGGGAGTCCTTCTGCCCCAAACGTCTCTTGCAAGCAATATTCAAAAGTCAGTTCTCTCCACCTCCTGGTGATGCCACCCATGAGGTCACTGTTAGATCTGTGATAAATATATAATCTAAGTATGGGTATCCACAAGGATATATTTTATTACAGTGAAAAATCAGCAACTAGCAATTTCACAAAATATGAGTCTCTGATCAAAACATTTCTCTTTAATCTGTCTGCTGGTTTCCTGCTTTGCAAGAGTGATCCTAGGTTTACGACTTAACAAAGTTCTGTGATCAAATTGCCTCTTCCTGCAGAAATCATAAAATTTTATGAGGTCCAATCTCCTGGCAGATGGCCAGAGCCCTCAGTTAAAAAGAACAGGATGCCTTTGATTCAGTTTTCCCGTAGCCAGCTTTCTATCAGCCAGCTGCTTCTACACTGTCACCTCTGGGGTCAAAGGTCACTTATCACTGCTAGGCTGTTTTCTTGTCTAAGCAGACCTTCACATGCCATATATTTATATTACAAAGATTATATAACAATAAGCAGATGGTAAAGCATCTCAACCGCTGCTGCGTTGAGTAGGCCCTGGCACTTAATCCTTCGGCTAGTTTACCAAAAATCAAACTCGTTAGAGTTTCCCTTCGTAATTTCATGATAGCGACCGTGATGGAGGACAAGTCCTCGCCCGGTTTCTGCCAGTGTCCTTGTGGGCAGATGTCGTCCCGTACTGACCCGCATGCCACATGCGTCTACTGCCTGGGCACCTTGCACTTTTGCAACTCGGACTTCCGGAAAAACGGCAACTGCCAATCAAATCTAAAGATGCCTGTTGTGTGGTTTCCACGGCCGTGGGATCCCCTGAACAATTGAAGCAGATGATGGCCTTCGAGGAAGAGGCATCTCGTGCCACCGAACAGTCCTCTTCAGTCTCAGTCTTTGTCCCGCTCAGTCTGGGCCTGGGCACTTCCTTCTCCGGATCCTTCAAGGAGATGTGCCAGTCTCTCCTGATGAAAGGAGAGTGCCCGTCTGTTTCTCATACCTCCCAGTCCTGGAAAAAGGACAAAGGGTCGAGAGAAGATTCTTCGCATCGTCGACGCTCTTGGGATAGAGAGAGAGAGATCTTGATCCCAGGAGTCTTTCATTTCAACTTTGGTTGAAATTGTGACCTTGGCCGCTGGCTTCACGGAACCCTCGTCAGGCCAGTTGGCTCAGACGTGGGACGACGATCAGGTCGAAATTGTAATCAACCCCATCAACTAATGAGGCTGACAATTCTATATTTAGGACTCCTGTCCTGCCCTGCCCACCAAGGAGGAGACCCAGTCTGCTGGGTCTCCTCCCGTGGTCACTATCCCTGACCTAGAGGAGCCAAGGTTCCCCCGGCCCCTTCCGAGCACCCCCATCAGTCCCCCTGACGGTGTAGGTAGACTCTTGGACACCCTTGACTGACAGGCCGAAGAAGTCTCATAAACGACTCTCCAAGAAGAGGCGACACCACCATTCATCGTCCTCGGATGAGGAGAGGCTTCGATGCAAGTTGCGTTGTCACTACGAGGACCTTATGTGGCAACAGCTTATGCTGTCCAGTCCAAAGTCGACCCTGGCTTCTACTCTGGCCATCACTTGGCTGTCGCTTTCCAGGCCAACGTCGACTCCTTCGTAGCCAGTCAACACCGCCTCTCCGCTCGGGGAGCCAGTGAAGACCCTCGGCAGCGGCCGGCCTCTCCACCTATCCTGGTGGATCTTGCCACCTGAGCAACCTACTGCAGGGGCTTCTGCCAAGGAGTCTTGGCCCGTTCAGGGCCTCCCTTGCAGGCTGTTACCCTCACTCCCAACCATCCGTCGTGAGTCGAAAGTGACTCTGTTGGTTGGCCGTTTATCCAGGGTCAGGGTCTGAGGATTCGGACCTGAATTCGCATCTATGTGACGACGATTCCATGAGTCTGTCGATGCAGGAAGGTCCCATGTCCTTCCTGGGCATACTCAGTCTCATCTCCATCTGAGGCCCTCCCAGTGGCCAAAGCCATAGCTGGCCTGGCCTTGGAGCTTTGGCAGCACCCAGCCTCCTGCCCTGCGCCTTCAGCTCGTACGGTCCGCAAGTATGCGGTTCCTATTTGGCTCCCCCTTGAGGTTTACACTGCATCCCTTGGCTGAGGGGTTGGTAACCAAGTCTGTGACCTTACTGGACATAAAGTCTATAACACTCATTCACACTAAAGGAGAGTGCTCCAGAGGCGCTAGGACCCAGCAGGAGCCAAACTTTTTCAGGAGGGCTGGCGCCGAGGTGGAGCTGCGATGAGGTGGCACTGCGAGCCAGTTTTGCGCGGTATAGAGTACCTCGGCCTCGACCTTCAACCACCTCAGTTCCTTTTTCTCACCATCACGTGCGCTTCAGTGATGACGACGCTCGCTCGCCCGCCAGGAGTCAAAACTTCTACTCTGTACAGCAGCTACAGTTTTTAGTGATTCATGTCCCAGGAATCCACAACCTCCTCACAGACATCTTAAGTCTCTCTTGATCTCAGAACCACGACTGGGAACTACAGCAAGAAGTTGTAGACAACCTCTTCGAAAGGTGGGTTCAGACAGAACTGGACCTCTTTGTGTCCCCACACAACGGCAAACTGCCCAGTTTCTGCTAGCTAGATCCAGGGCCTGGTGTTTTCTAGCGAGACGCATTGTCCCTCTCTTGGACAGGGACGTTTCTGTATGCTTTCTCTCCCTTCCCTCTGCTTCAGAGGGTCCTGCTTAAGTTGCAGGCAGAAGAGGCCATGATAATACTGGTAGCGCCATTCTGGCCTCAACAGATTTGGTTCCCACTGTTGCAACAGCTGGCATCGTAACTGCCAGTTCCATTGCCCCTCTCCACTCACTTCCGCTCTCCCAAGAGCAAGGGATATTAGTCCATCCAAACCTCCAGTCCTTGCGTCTGCATGCTTGGCTCCTGTGGACTTAGCCAGGGATAGGTTTGGAATATCTTTTAGAGTGGCAGAGGTACTCATGGCAGCAAGAAAACCCTCTACCGGGACGACCTACACCATGAATGGAAGCGTTTCTGCTTATGGGCGCCTCCCCGTTCTCTGTATCCCTTGGGTCATCCGGTGGAGTCTATGCTGGAGTATCTTCTCCACCTGTCAGATTTAGGTCTCAGTTACTCATCCATAAAGGTGTATCTCTGTGCTCTGTCAGCTTACCATGTGCCATTAAACGGGAAGACTCTGGCACAGCTGGACATCTACAAGACCTTCCTGAAAGGTATCTTGCATATGAAACCCCCCAGGAAAGACCCAGTACCATCCTGAGATCTGTTAATTTTAGAAAAGCTCATCTTGCCAATCTTTGAATCTGCCGCAAGCTGTGAGCTCCTCCTTTTCTCATGGAAGGCGTTTTTTTAGGTGCAATCACTTCAGCACGGAGGATTTCCGAGTTGGAAGCTCTGGTGTGTAAAGAGCCTTATCTAGTTTTTACAGGGACAGAGTAGCTCTGCTTACGAACTCAACGTTTTTACCAAAGGTAGTGTCTGAGTTCACGTTGAACCAGGACATTCAGCTACCAGTTTACTACCCAGAGTACTCTAACAACGGGGAGGCATTGTTACATACTCTGGATGTACACAGAATTTTACGTTACTATCTGGCTAGGACTAGATCCACCAGACAGACAGACCTGTTGTTTTGTCTACTCTGTCACAGGAAACCTGGAGCACCAGGCACACAACAAACCCTAAGTGGTTCATACACTGCATCACTTTTTGCTACTAGCACCACAACAAACCCCTACAGAGACCGGTGAGGGGTCATTCTACCCAGAGGGGTGGCAACATCTTTCGTTTCCTTTGGGAATGTATCTTCAGCAGACCTCTTTGCGGCCGCTACTTGGAATTCAGTGCATACCTTCGTGAGGCACTACAGTCTGGACATTGCTTCCAGAAGGAGAGCAGGTTTCGGCCTGGCAGTCCTTCAGGGATTCCTCTCCTAATTTACCACAGTGTTTATTGTCCTCTGCAATTTTTCAATCTGGGTCTCTGATTGGGCATTGCTTGGGACTCAGTCCTAATGGTGTTACCTGCTGCAAGAGCTCCCCCTCAAAGTGAGACAGTACAGTTACGTAAGAACTTATCGTAACAGTAGATCTTCGAGAGGAGCTTTTGCAGCAGGTGGCTTTCCCACTCACCTGCCCCTGGGGACAACGCATTACATCTTCTCTTTGGGGATGGGAGATCCTCCTCATTTCTCCATCTGTATTTTTAGCTGGGTCTCCGGTGGGAGAACTGAGGTGGCACTGGGGAACGCCCCTTTATACTATGTCTGACGTCGGGTGGAGCCGACATCAGGGACGGTCTCCCGACACAGACTGCTGGCTAGAAAATTTTTACATGGGGTGCTAATGCCTGGCGGCCTTAGTCCTAATGGCATTACCTGCTGCAAGAGCACCTCTCAAAGATCTACTGTTATGGTAAGTTCTTACGTAACTGTACTTTACAGGTGAATAACCTGTTTTTCTAACAAATCCACTGTCTCTTCAGTCATTGAAGTCTCGGTTAAGCATACTCTGAGGTCTCCCCCTGAGGATTCTACCTTTTACAGTTTGAAGCAGCTGTCTGCCACTATGGGCTTCCAGACCGAGGAGGAGGAGGAGGATGTCACTAGGAAGGGACCCGGCTGACTACTTGGAGATCCCTGATTCTCCACTTAAAATTATCCATCCTATGCTGCCAGCCCTGAAAAATGCCACTACGACAGCTTGGCACAGGCCAGACATGGTGCCAGCTATGACATGCAGGGCAAACAGACTGTATAATGCCCCCAAGGGCTTTCCTTACTTTGCGGCCTAGGCTGAAACCGACTCTGTTGTCACCAGGGCAGGCCATGACAGGTCTAAGGCACCTAAACACCTCAGCTCCCTTCCCCCAGACAAGCAATCCCGTAGGATTGACCTCTGGGATAAGAGGGTTTACAACTCCTCCACTTTAGGTCTGAGGATTGTAAACTGTCTGTCACATTTGGTCAAGTTCCAGAATGCCAAGTGGAGGAAGGGCAAGGCGGCGGCTCATGCCCTCCCCGATGGCACCCAGAAGGAGGAATTACTACAGTGCCTGCAAACTGCAAAGGATCTCGGCAAACATCTCCTTCGAGCCCTCTATGATTTGGATGACACGGTGGCCAGGGTGGCTGCCACAGGCATTTGCCTTCATAGACACTCATGGCTGAGGGTCTCTGGCTTTGCAGCTGATGTGCAAAATAAGGTGCTCCGTGCCCATTCAGTGGCACCAAGACCTTCAGCTCTAATGTCCAGGATCTCATCAATGATCTGCAGGCCTCTGGCACAACCATTTAGTTCGTCCACTCTCTCTACCACACTCAACCCTGTGGTAGAGAACACACTACATTTTGTAGACAGTCCAACAGACCAGGCTCAGGCCCCCGCACCCAGGGCAAGCGCAGTGCCCAGTCTTCCTTGCCCGCCCCCTCTAATTATGGAGCAGCAGCCAAGTGACCCAGAAACAATGGACCAGCCTCTGCAGCTGGTCCCACCTCAGCTTGACTCCTTGCCAGACCCCCTTCTCTGGTCCAGGCCCAGGAGGTGGTGGTCGGAGATTGGTTCTCCCTCCATCTGAATCAGTTGAATACCATAACTTCAGATGCTTGGATCATACAGATCATAGAGAGTAGTCATACCTTGAAGCTCATTCAGTGTCCTCCAGATAGCCGTCCTCCACCCTCCACCTATACCCTGGGCCACTTGTCTGTTTTCTGGGAGGAAGTGCAGTCTCTTCTGCGCGAGGAGATGATCGAGCTGGTACCAAAGTGACAGAGAAACCAGGGGTTTTACTCCAGGTTCTTCCTGGTCCCCAAAAAGTCTGGAGATCTGAGGCCCATTTTGGACCTCAAGGACCTCAATCTCCTTGTCCAGTACAAAACGTTCAAGATGGTAGCTTTACCAGGCCTCTTGCCTCACCCCCACCCCAAAAGACCAGGGACTGGCTCTGCTTACTGGACATGCAGGACGCTTACCTGCACATTGCGGTCTTCCTTCCTCACAGGAGGTTTCTTCACTTTGCCTTTTAGGGGGTGAGCATTACCAATTCAAGGTGCTAGCCTTTGGCTTGTCCTCTGTGCCGCATGTCTTTACTATTTATTTATTTGTGACTTTGATAACCGGGTGAGTGTACTGATCCCAGGGGCCTTTTTCAGGCATGACCCGGGCCATAACACATGGCACAGGGTGACATTGGAGTACAAGGTAACAGTAATACACATGAAACAGATTTGATACAAGCAACAATAGTAAGCACAATATACAGGTTTGATGCATAGGTCCATTTGAGAACAGTGAATACAAGGTTTCAATATCGGACATGAGGAGATTTGGTACAAAACAAACAAATCATAGGTACAATGTATAATGTGTGACTGCTTCGTCCAGTGAGCAAGTAATACACAGAATACTCAGTAAAAAAAAATATATACATATATTTATACACACATGCATACATACAATATGTACAGGCAAGGAAGGCTACTAAATGCTTAGCAGCCGTCGCAGCAGCTCTTTGAAGACAGGAACTTGTACATCTTCCCTTATCTGGACGTTTGGATTCTCAAGGCCTCGTTCAGGGAACAGCTGTTGTTGACTCTGGAGCGTACTCTCTACCTTTTCCAGTCTTTGGACATAACAGTCAACCTGCCAAAGTCTGTTCTAGTACCGTCCCAAAAACTGCAATACATAGAGGTGGATCTGCACTCTGAGCAGGGGAAGGCCTTCTTACCCCACAACAGGGTAGAATGCTTTGTAGCTCAGGAAGTCACTCAGTTGGTACATTCCTGCCAGGCTTTATCTCAAGCTCATGGGGTCTAATGGCTGCAACCATTCCCCCAGTTTCGACTGGCCAGGCTTCACATGCGCATCCTTCAGTGTACCCTCAGAGTGCAGTTGGACCAGCGTACGGACGAGTTGCACCAACTAGTCCTAGTCTCCTCCCCAGTCCACAAAGTCTTGCAGTGGTGGATGGCCCCTCGAATCATCTTCAAGGAGTTCCTTTCCAGATTTCTTCTCCACATCAGATGCATCGGGTCTGGGCTGTGGAGCTCACCTGGGCCCCTTTCAAATCCAAGGCTCCTAGTCCCAGTGGGAAACCACTCTGCATATAAAATGTCTCTGAGATGAAAGCGGTGCTGTATGCCATGTAGGCATTTTTTTTTTTAATTATTCATTTATTGCATTTTTCTCCCGCTCCCCCTGCCCGCACGTCCTGGACGGAGCGTGTGCGTGTGGAGGCACGTGCATGTTACACACTGTGGGATGCCCCACCCTACCTTTCGCCCGTAGCCGCCTGCACCACCACCGGACCTCCATCCAGTGATGGCAGACGGGTGACCCACCCTCCCAAGAGAGGAGAGCAACCGCTCAATCCTGCTTCTCCCCCCCCCCCCGTGCCGGCACCCCGACGACCAGAGTTCATTCCCGAATCCAGGTTGCTGGCGTAGCACGAGGCAAGGATGGCTCAGCCCTCAGTGCCACCGGGCCAGCTTCCATACAGGCATTTTAGGAGCACCTTACTCCAGGCCAACTGCTGGTGCAGTCAGACAATACGAGTGTAGTCTACTACATCAACAAGTAGGGTGGAACTCACTCGTATCCACTTTGCAGGGAGGCCATGCAAGTGTGGTACTGGGTACTGGAGCACAGTCTGACACACACTGCAGGCCACATGCCAGGCCTCCTAAACACCCTGGCCGACAGTTGCAGCAGGACTCAGTCTAGCATGCACGGATGGGAGCTTCTCTCATCCGTCGCTGAAGATCTGTTTGACAGGTGGGGTCATCCAGAGTTGAATCTTTTTGTGTCCCCACTCATTGCAAAACTGCTGTATTTTTGCTCGCTAGACCCAGGGCCTGGAGTTTTCTGGTGAGACACGTCCCTCTTTTAGGAGCGGGAGATTTCTATTCGCATTCCCTCTGTTTCCACTAATATAGCGGGTGCTGATCAAGCTGCAAATAGAGGGGGCCAGCATGATCCTGGTAGCCCTATTCTGGCGTCGCCAGATATGGTACCCTCTGCTTCAGCAGCTGGCAGAGGAACCTCTGGTCCCTCTGCCCCTTTGCAGGAATCTGCTGACCCAGTATCGGGGGACCCTGGTCCATCCCAACCTAAGGTCCCTCCATCTGCATGCGTGGCTCCTGAGGACGTAGCCATTGCCAAGTTCTGGGTCTCTAACAGGGTAGCAAATGTCCTGGTGGCCGACCGCAAGCCTTCCACCTGCACTACTTATGCCATGAAGTGGAAGCAGTTTGTCATCTGGGCTGCCATGCATTCCCTAGACCCTTTCACCTGTCCTGTGTAGCATGTCCCAGACTACCTGATTTCTTTAAGTGACTCAGGCCTCCAGTATTCCTCCCTCAGGGTCCACCTTTCTACTGTTTCTGCCTTTCATGAGCCCATGGGTGACCACAGACCACACGATTGCTCAGATGGATGTCTCCCATACCCTTCTCAGGGGCATCCTGCACCTGAAACCCCCCAATCCGTTCCCCTGTCCTGGCTTGGGACTTGAATGTTATTTTAGAAAAGCTGATCCTGTCTCCTTTTGAGCCAATCGCAAGTTGCGATTTGTGCTTTCTCTCTAGGAAAGCACCATTTTAGTTGCTATTACTTCTGTGCGAGAAATTTCAGAGCTTCAGGCCCTCTGGTGCGAGGAGCCTTATTTGATTTTTCACAAAGACTGTGTATCTTTGCGCACAAATCCAAAGTTTCTCCCCAAGGTGGTTTCTGAGTTTACATTTAGTCAGTCTAGCCACCTTCCTGTTTATTTTCCGGAGCGTGCCAATCCAGGGGAAGCACTGCTCCATACACTAGATGTACGCAGAACTTTGAAGTATTATCTGCTCTGGACTAAGGAGTCCAGAAAGTCTAAGCAGTGGTTTGTTTCTTTCACCCCAGGTAGAGAGAGGGCGCTTGCTTCAGTTTATAAGCAGTGTTCATCCAGATGGTTGACAAATTGCATTGTGTTCTGCTACGACAAGTATGGCAAAGAGTTGCCGGGTGCTGTCAAAGCTCATCCCACCAGAGGCATGGCTACCTCGGTGGCTTGTTTCAAAGGGGTCTCGGTCACTGAAATTTGTGCTGCTGCCACTTGGAGTACAGTCCGCTGAAATTTGTGCTGCTGCCACCTGGAGTACAGTCCACACTTTCACCAAGCTTTACAGTCTGGACATTGCCTCAAGAGCCTGTGCAGGATTTGGCAGGGCTGTGTTGCAGGGACTCCTGTCTTAAGTTTATGGAGATCCAGCCTCCCAGACTGTCTGATTTTACTCTTCTCACTGCTTGGTATTCATTCCTACAGTGTTACCCGATGACTGAGATACCCCCGAAGAAGATAGTTATGTAAAAACTTACCATATCAGTAGATCTTCGAGGGGATCTCAGTCATGGGATCCTGTTCCAGACCTGACTATCTGCTGTATTCTATTATTTGTATCTAGAACCGGGTCCCTCAGTCTCTCCTCAGTTCCCCAGGGCATGAGCCTTGCTCCCTTCGTCTCTGGGGGGGAAAGAACTGAGAAGGGAGCGGGGTCGCCCACGACTCTATAGGACTGCTGACATCGACGGCATGGGCGGCCCCAGTTGTACTGCTGAAAATCTTCTGTGTGGATTACCCTTCACTGACGGCGAAGGTTCCTACAGTGTTACTTCACGACTGAGATTCCCTCAAAGATCTACTGTTACAGTAAGTTCTTACGTAACTGTTCTTTCTAGGAGTGGTATATGGTTTACTTCCATACCATCCACCCGGCCTCCACTGGGGAGTGGCATACGGATTCCTACTTCCAGCGTGCAGGATCTGACGTCACAGGGCGGAGCCAAGGGATATACCATCCGGGTGGTGGTAGGAGCTTTGCTTAAAGACCTTCTGGTAAATAATCTCTTAACAAAGAACTGCCACAGTATTAGGAAAGAGGGGGTAAGCTTCAGATCAATTAGGATCTGGAGTGTAAGCAGTAGGTAGGGAAATGGGCAGACTAGGTGGGCCAAGCTGCCCTTATCAGACATCAAATTCTGTGTTTCTGTGGTGTCAATGTGAATCATATACCACTCCTAGAACTACGGTTACAGGTGAGAGACCTATTTTTCTGTATCTGCCCAACTTCCCTGCTACCTTGTTGTGTCAGTAGGCTCTCAGCCATTTTTTCCCTACAGATTTTGATTTCAGATGAAAGCATGTTAATAGAATGCTTTTTCATTATTGGAAACCTGTCCTTTTCTTTATTTCAGTTGCACATAAACTGTTGAATGTTACCAGGTTTAGAAACACTGTTTATAACGTTACTGCTCTGGTCTTGGCCCATTTAGCTTGCATATTGCGTTTGCTCTCTTTATTATAGCACACAGTTAATGCTTCCTTATGTTTATATAGCTGAGCCACTTATGACACACGATGACAAAGAGGTCCAAGTGGACCTGCAGGACCTGAGGTACGAAACCTGTGGGAAGAGTGAAACCGAGGCGGACAGGGAAGAGACACCTAGTCGAGGTAGAGAGCTTTGATACAGAAACTAATTAGAAAGCATGGGCATGGTGAGCTTGTGGAGGCAGCAGGGCTTTGCATGGACAGTACAATTTTATACAAAACTGCTTTTTTTTCCCCAATTATTTTACAACCAAAAATGGCAAAACCTTTTTAATACTTTCTTGCATCAGTTTATGGGATTGTTCCCAGATATTTCAGCATTTCTCCTCCGTTTGCTTGAATTGGGTAAGGAGACATGAGAACAGTGCCCGGCTTTGTTTTAATTATTGCTTTTGCATGTGTGTTTTTCTGCTTCTTAACTTGCAGACTGAGCAATATAAGCATTTTATTTTGCATGACTGTAGAATGGATTACAATCTTACTGCGTTAGTCTGGTGAAATCATTGTGCCTAGTGAAGAACCTTTTATTTTGATGCTGTATTTTACAGGTGTGGCCAGGAGAAAAAAAGTGTCGATCCTTGGGATTTGCCTCTTAGTATTTAAAAAAAAAAATCTAGCTAGATTGATCTAGTCTTGGGAGACTACAGCAAACAACTGCATGCTAACCAGTACAACTAGTCCACAAAGGCACGGTGCATGCTGACGGTGCGCGTAAGTGGCAAAAATGCTTGCGCCAATCTGTACATAGCGTTTTAACTGACAACGATCAGTATTGTTTTCTTTGCTAATGTGAAAAAAAATAAACAGTACTTAAAAAGACAGAGTAAGCACCCAAGAAGACAGTTTTGCTAAAAAGCTGTCTTTTTCAGTCTTGTACAGCATTATTGCTGAATCCTGCTTGGTTTGGCTGTATGATCTTCCTGGACATAAAGTCTCCACCACTTATTCACACTAATGGGAACTACGCCGGAGGTGCTAGGACCCAGCGGGAGCCAAAAATCTTCAGGAGGGCCAGTGCCTGGGTAGGCCCGCAAGGAAGCGGCACCGCAAGCTTGGCTAGCACCATATAGGCTACCTTGGCATCGATGCCCCAAAAGTAAAATTGTTAATTTTTCATCAGAATAAGTCTTCAGCCCTCCTTCGACGGAGTTGACCATGAATAGGGCAGGTGACAGTAGGGAGACTTTGCATTAAAGCTGTTCTGTCAGCAGGGCTGGGTCTGGTCCACGCCCTCTACAGAGGGGGGGGGGTCTGACTACAGGCAGTCCAGTGCTCAGGGGGGGATGAGCGGTTTTTCCGAAAGCACAAAAAGAAGCAGTCCCATTCTCGATCTTCGTCGGGGAGTCGGCACCGCTCAGCCTCGAGTCCTTTGACCTCCAGGTCGAAAAAGAAATGTCACCGCTCAAGGTCGCCTTCTGATACGTCTGTGCGTTGATCGTCGGTTACCGGCAGCAGGGGCCAGACCCCATCCCTTTCGGGGTCCCCTCCGGCTTCTGTTTCTGGTGACCAGCATCCTCAACTCCGGAGTCCCTCCCCGCCTCCTGGGGGGTCCTCCGGTGAGCAGTTTCATCATTGGGCCATTCTTATGGAGCAGTGGGTTCGGCGGTTGTCCCGTCTGCCCAAGCCGGCGAGTCCGTCGCCAGGGTCTTCGGACCTTTCTGTATCAGACCTGCAGGCAGAGGGGTTAGGACTTCCTCGTCACGTGGCGCCTTCTTCGGTGCCGTCGATGCTGCGCTGTGGTGTTCATCGCCCTCATACGGCTGCGGCGCAGGGGTCAGGTGCCTTTATCTCCTGCTGAATTTCTTTGTCCTTTTTCAGTGAGTCGAGGGTTGAGGGCCTCTGGCGCTGCAGCCCTGCTTGTCTTTTTGGAGCTGCCTCCTGTTCCTGCGCCGAGAGTGCCTGCTGTGCCGCATGCGGCGCAAGGGTTCTCGACTCCGATTTGCAGTGCTCCTCCTCCTCTTTCTTTTGCCTCCTTTTCCTATCTATACAATCCCTTCGGGACTAATAGGGGATGATGTCAAGCCTGATCCTGATCTTCGATTGGAGGACGACTTTGACGATGATTCCTCCCTAGGGGTAGTGAATAAACCTATTCTTGCAGCAGAGCCTCTGGTCAAGGACCTTTCTTTTAAGTCTCTGCTTAGAAACATGAATACCACCTCTCTCTCTCCAGATTTCAGAGATCGATCCTGGGAAGTTGCTGCGTCTGCAGTATCTGCACATTCCGGACATTCCTGTGGAATTGACTCCCCCAATACAACCCTCTTTGAGACTCTCTACTGAAATGGTGTGTAGGATAATCCTGCGCTTATTCCCTCTATGGCTAAATCCATAGACAGGAAATATGCCTCTCCCAAGGATCGACTCATTCTGGCCTCTCAAGCCTTTGCTGATACCATAGTTGTCCTGGCAGAGAATGACAACGCCATTCTTCTGCAAGAATCTACAGCACGTCCAATAAACAATTTTGCGAGACTCTTTGACACTTTGGGAAAGCGAGTCTTTGCTGCTTCTGCCCTGGGTGCGTATTGGTAGTTACCAGGGCTGCTTCTCTCAATATGAATATACTCTCTGGCATTCGATTAAGGCCACGGTAGAAGCTCTCCCAGATTCGGAAGTTAACACAGAGCTTCTTCAAACCATTACTAGAGGCATTCAATCCAGTGATCAACAGCTCAAAGCTGCCATGGATGCCTTTGACACTGCCTCCAGAGCAGTAGCGGCCGGTATATTCACGCATCACCACTCTTGGTTACGCACCTTGGGGTTCATAAATGATGCCCAACAGAGGGTTATGGCTTTGCCTTTTGATGGTACGTGCCTGTTTGATTCTCGGGTCAAACAGGTGCTAGAGGCCACACAGAAAACTAGAACAGCCAGACTGCCATCCACAGCCCCTCAGAGGGGTGGAACCAGCATCAGTTTCATAACCATCAGTCCTTTTGTGATAAAGGCAGAGGGGGGCCTTTAACAGAAACCAAACCCCTCAGCCGCAAAACAAAAAGGCAGCAGAAAGCACAGGGTCCCAAAGCCCCTAGTGCTACCATCTCAGATCCCAAACCAAGTCCCACCTTAGCTGTCCAAGGGGGACTTTTCCTCAGTGGTAGGAGGGCATCTGACTCAGTTTTATGACCGGTGGAAGTCAAGTCACATCGGACAAATGGGTGCTCGGTATAATTCACGAGGGGTACTCTCTGAATCTTTCAGAAACCCCTCCGGATCATCCACCCAAAACGACAGCTCAAGCTGTCTGTCAGTCAGACCTTCTTGCTTCCGAGATTCAAGACCTTCTAAACAACAGGGCAGTAGCGGTAGTCTCACTGGATCAGCGGAACACAGGTTTCTACTCCCCGTTACTTCCTAGTTCCAAAGAAAACAGGCGGCATGCACCCTATTCTCGATCTCAGGAAGTTAAACAAATTCCTTTACAAGGAAAAATTCAAGTTGATAATACTCTGTACACTTTTACCTCTGATTCATCAAACCAATTGGCTAGCTTCCCTGGACATGCAGGATGCCCATCAGTACGTTCTCGTACACCCAAACCAGCACAAATACCTCACTGGGTCAACACTACCAGTTCAGAGTCCTGCCCTCTGGGCTATCCTCAGCACCTCAAATTTTTACAAAATGTTTTGCAGTTCTCACAGCGCATCTGAGGAAGCTCAGAATTCAGGTTTTTCTGTATCTGGACGATTGGCTTCTCACAAGTCCCTCCAAACAAGAGACTCAGGAAGCTGTGACTACGACTTCAAAATTCCTCACGTCCATGGGAGTCCTGCTAAAATTGGGAAAGTCGCAGCTACAGCCCTCCCAATGGCTTCTCTTCATAGGAGCTCTTCTGGATACCTCCGGCGCGAAAGCCTTTCTTCCAGAGGATAGAAGGAACATCATCCTCAGATGGCCCACTTCATCAGAGGAGAGCGACTCGGTTTGGGCTCTCTCGATGCAGCGGATGCTGGGTCTCATGGCTTCCTCAGTGCTCACTGTGCCTCTGGCCTGCCTTCACATGAGAAATACTTGGTGGATGCTGAGCACTCAGTGGTCACTGACCATGCACCCACAGTCCTTTCACATCAGAGTGATGGAACCGTTGAGACTGTCTCTCACCTGGTGGACTCAGGAGGACAACCTTTGAGAAGGTTATCCCTTCACCCCCCTAGATCCCCAGATCTCCAACACCACAAATGTGTCCCTACTGGAACGGGGAGCTCACTGCCAGGATTTCCACACCCAGGGTCGATGGAGTCAGGACGAGTCTCAGCTTCACATAAATGTTCAAGAAATGAGAGCCATCCTGTATGCAGTCCGAGCCTTGAAGGACACCCTCTGTCACAAGATCATTCTCCTTCAAATGGACAACAAAGCAGTGATGTACTACATCAACAAGCAGGGTGGAGCACACTCTTACCCCTTATGCAGGGAAGCAATGAGAGTGTGGGAATAGTGCTTGGAACACAAGGCTCTGTTCCAAGCGGTCTGCCTGCCAGGAGTACAGAACGATCTGACCGATCGTCTCAGCAGAACGGAGACAGACCCTCACAAGTGGTCTCTCGACATAGACGTTGTGCAATTACTCTTCAGAGAGTGGGAACTCCAGACCTGGACATTTTTTCGTCCCCATTCAACGCAAAACTGCCTCTCTTCTGCTCCAGAAATCCAGGACCTTGCATTTTTTGTCAGGATGCATTCAGAATGCGGTGGACAAGATGCTTTCTGTATGCATTTCCTCCTCTTCCCTTAGTTCAGAGGGTGCTGCTCAAACTAGAAGCGCAAGGGGGCAGAATGATCCTCATTGCCCCATTCTGGCCTCATCAGATCTGGTTTCCATTAATCAACAGGTTGTCGGAAACTAGTCCGAGACAGCTTCCACTTCTTATGAACCTGCTGACCCAGGGCCCAGTGGTCCATCCCAACTTGAAGTCCACTCATCTCCATGCCTGGCTCCTGAGGAGATTGAGTTGAACAGGTTTAATGTTTCATGTAGGGTCTCAGCTCTTCTGTTAGCTGCACGTAAGCCACCTACCCGAAAAACTTACACGGCTAAGTGGAAGCAGATCTTCCCTTGTCAATCTTCACCATTCATTACTTCCTGGGTGTAAGCCGGAGGCGCGCACCCGTCACGGGAGCTTTTTTTTTTTTTAAACTTTGGCTAACGGCACCGCCCTCGAGAGTGACGTCATGCGCGGCCGTTAGTAGCGACCGACTCCTCCTCCAACTCAGTTCTGTTTCTCCGCGTCGAGGCAGCACCTGCTATCGCATGTGGGCGTCCTTAACTGCGTGGTAGTGTCCGACTCCTGGTTTTCTTCACACTCGACGCCGATCCGGTAAGACTGTTCCTTTTTTCTATCTAACGGCACCGGGTGTGTTTCCTACTGTGTTTTAGTCTTGTTAATTTCGCGTTTGTGTCAGTTCGGGAGCTAAGCGCTTTTCTAAGACGGGCCGCGCCCCTATCGTCGGTGCTCCTGTGGCGGCATTTCTCCGTCTCGGACCCGGCATAGCGTTGCCTTCGTTGCCTGGGACCCAACCATGATATGGATTAGGTGCGACACCTGTTTCTCGATGGACACGCCAGCGTCCTCGAAATCCAGCGTTTAAGCTCGGCAGGCCCGCCGACCTTGAGGGGCAGGCGTCGCTCTCGGGATTCTCGGGCAAGGTCGTTAGGCCCTTCCGGGTCCCCTCCGGGCCTACTCTGATCCGAGGAGGAGGTCTCCTCGTCTATTCTTGCCGAGGAGGAGGCCTCTTCTGCGGTGTTGGGGGAGCGTCATAGTCCCTCCCAGGGCTGACGCGGACACGCCTCGGCAGTCACCTCTTGGTGCAGGCTCCCCGTGTCGAGGCCCTCGATTTTTGGGCCTGGCTCGGGTGGACCCTCGCGCCTTTGGCGCCGTTTGGATCGGCGCCGTTCGCAGTGCGGAGATCGGCAGCGCCGTTTGAATCCTGGCGCCATTGCGGCGCCGGTGATCAGCGGCGCCATTGGCGGTGCCGCTTTGGGCCTCCGGCGCCGTTGGCGGCGCAAAGAACATGGCGGCGCCGTCGTGAATACCCGCCTCCCGGCCGGCGGCGGCGTGGCCTTATCCTTCCTCAGCGGTGCAGGGCCTGCAGCGCCGTTGAGGTGTGGGAGTGAAGCCTGGCTGCTACCGGCGTGGGGCGGCGGCGTCACCCATGGTACCCGGGGGCGTTCGCGGCCTCGGGGACCTAATGGTGGCCAGCATCGAGGTCAGCTGGTCTCGTCACTCCTTGGAGGCAATGACTGGACGTGGACCCATCTGGCACCCCCACTCTTCGAGTCTGGGTCCCCGGTGGCTAGGAGTGCCAAGGCGGCACGCATGAGCCTCCCTCTGTCCCCCTACCGTCGTCTCCTGAGGTTCCCGGCTGGGGTGGCGGGAGCCCAGGGGCAGGCGTGAAGTAGCGGAGGAGGCTCCCTCTCTGGAGGCCAGCGACAGCTACCCCCGGGTGCTGTGCCCCTCTGAGACAGGGGCTGTGGTGGGAGAGAGCCCTCTCTGAGTCCGAGGTTGAGGTGCAGGGGTCTGCCACTCGGTCTTCTTTGGCCACCTTAGGGGTGGCCAGGAGCCGAGTGCAGAGCCCGCCCTCCCTCCAGGGTTCTAGGGTGTCCTCGGCGGCGTTTGTGTGGACTGCCCTTCTGGATCCATACAGTCAGTGTCGTCACAGGGAGGTTCTCCCCAGGGCTCTTCAGGCTCCGCTTCCCCAGAGTTCCGTTCTGCGGCCTGGTCTGATATCCGGGATCCCTCCTACTAGGGCTCCTTTCCCCGGATTCCAGAGCCCTGCAGAAGCAGTTGCCTCTGGGGTGCCCTCTCCCATCTCTCTGCCTTCACCACCCAGCGCTCCCAGGCCATGTCGGTCCTGGGTCCGTTATCCTGGGAGCAGTTCAGGGATTCTCTTGGCCTTCCCTCATATGTTAGATACATGCATGGCTGGTCTTCGACTCTCCCCACGCCGCAGAATCCTCTGGACATTCCAGCTCCCCATCATCCTCGTCTCCCTCCTCTGAGAGAGGAACCCTGCTCATCTTTTCTCCGATGCTGATTTCACAGAATATCAGCGTTTCCCTCGAGGATGGTGAGGATCTTGGTTCCTATGTTCGGAGACAATACCCAATAGGAGAGCGAGAATTCCTTGGTGAATTCAGTGCCCAGCATTTGGTGGTACCTTCCTGGCCTATCCCCTTCAGGGCGTCTATCCGGTCCTGGCAGTCCCCAGCCGCTTCTTCTCAGCCCGGCTGACTGTCAGCGTAGGTATGTGCCCCTCAAGTCTCTAGGTTCCCTTCCCAACCCGTCCTCTGGTTTGGTTTACCTAGATACTCCTTCTAGGCGCCGCTGCCTGGCGACCGCCCACGGATCGGACTCTCTCAGATTCGACCATTGGGGGCGAAGAGTGTTCTCTTCTTCTCGTGCAGTGCCTGTATTGCATCTCATCAGGCTCACCCGCTGCCTAACCGGCATTTGTGACCGATGATGTCCCAGCTGTTGGCATCAATGCCTGACGAACAAACCAGACAAGCCATTGCCCTCTCGGGTAGGCCTGGAGCTGGCAAGACACCAAGCAAGGGCATCTTATGGCGCCAATGAGGTGGCTTCCAGGCTAAGCGGACAGCGATCTGCATCAGGCGGGCCGGCATGGCTTCGTCTTCAGGTTGTCACCCTGGCCGGCGAGGGGTGATTCGCTCCGCCTTCCGGGGGACCCGTCTTTACTCCTCTAGAGCTAGGAGACTTTTACAGGGGCTCCCTCCGTCTCCTCATCCTCAGGAGGCACCTCCTAGCTCTTCCCCGACTTAGGCTTTCTGAATAAGCCAGGGTCTTCTCCTTCTGTTTCTCACCAGCAGAAGGCTTGGGGTCTTGTTCCCTCAGGGTATGGCCTCTTCCCCCCCCTCCGGGGGAAGAGGAGCTTGGTACTCACCCAGGAAGTAATGAATGGTGAAGATTGACAAGGAAGATATGAAGTGCGTACCTCGTAATTCTTGATCTTCTCTTGTATCTTCACTCATTCATTACCACCCGCCCACCATCCCCTCAGTGGCCTCTTCCTGTGGCTTCTCCACCTCCGTCTCCTTCCTCTCTGCAAAATATATATAAAAAAAAAAACTATAAAAGATAGGAAGAGTTGCTCAATTTTTCCAAAAAAAAAAAAAAAATCTATATCTTGGGGAGGTTCTTATTTCTCCAGAAAAATTTATTACTCTAAGATTCTTGGGCCATCTCGTGGGTTTGCATTGGCGATCAAACTGCACAGCTATCTTGCCATCCTCAAGCGAGATACCTCTGGGATTTAGCCTGGCTCAGGCTATTCAGTTTTGATCCCGCAATCCGTGCTCAGCTGTTAGCCCTAGAATCAAAAACCCTCCTTCTCTAATTCTTGCCTTGCAGAGCGGAGGAGCAGACACGTCTGTTTTCTTTTTTCTAAAAAAAAAAGAGGAAAAAATGTGGGAACTCTCTTAGAGCTGCTATAGGCATTCTTGGTATTGGGGTCATGCTCCTAGCCTGCAAATGATTATCTGTAAAAAAAAAAAAAAGGAAAACAAACAAGAAGGGAGATGAGAGGGCAGGCAACCCTTCTCGTGAGATTTTGATGATTGGTTTTCCTTTCAAGTGTCCTCCTGGACAGTTTTACAGAAGAGCAGTGCTGACCATAACAATCCCAGCCAGCCTAAGCCTCTGGCCTGCCTTGGCGAGTCCGTCAGAGTCCCACTTCTATGTGGACGCCTGAAAGGCTTACATTTTTCATTTCTAAACCCTGAGCAGCGCTCTCCTTGCCTGGGGTTTGTCCTCCCTCCTCGGGTGTCCTCCCGGTTAAAGGCCTTGTGGCCAGGAGCCGAAGGGTATCAACAACAATGGCATGTTGAAGATGAGGACTATGCCCTCCTGGGTCTGTCTAGCGGGTTTGGTGAACCTTCTCTTCAGCTCTGTCTCCGGGGATTCTTGCTTCCCTGTTAGTCGAGCCTTCAGCTATAAGCTAACTATGCTCGTTGGGCATTCTGGTCCCTTCAACATTCCATCTCTCTCTTCTCTTCTCTTCTTCTTCTTCGTCTTTCTCATTTCCTTCCTTTCTCTCCTCCTAGAGTCGCCCAGGTAAGGAGGCCCTGCAGTCCCTAGGTTAGGGATACTCTTATCTCCTCTGTCCTTCCTCCATCGGCTTATTCCTTTTCAGTTCATTCTTCCTTGCTTTGCTATCCCTTGGCTTTCTTGCCCTCTATCTCTATTCTCTGCTTTCGCTTTTGCCTCTCGGCTCCACAGAACTGAGTTGGAGGGTGATCGCTACTGCTTGGCCGCCTCTCGCGCCAGCGTCGCTCTACGGTGCCGATTGTAAAGTTGAAAAAAAAAGCTCCGTGGACGGTGCGCGCCTCCAGCTACACCCAGGAAGTAATGAATGGTGAAGATACAAGAGAAGATCAAGAATTACGGTAGGTACGTAATTTTCATTTCTCCATCTTGTGTGCAAAATCCGCCTGGAATCCCTTTATTTGCCCTCCAAACAAGGTCCTAGAGTATCTTCTAGATCTTTCAAACACGGGCCTGCAATACTCAGCCGTAAAGGTTCACCTTTGCGTGATCTCAGCGTACCATGAGCCTGTACACGTCGTGTCTCTGGCTCAGTTACCTGTGGTCAAGAGGTTTCTTAAGGGCATTCTGCATACTGGACCACTGATCAGACGACCGGTAGCCGCCGAGGACATTAACCTTGTGCTAGACATGCTCACCCGTAAACCTTTCGAGCCACTAACTACAGTACTTGTGAGCTGAAGTTTCTGACTTGGAAGACTACCTTCCTTGTAGCCATCACTTCTGCGCGTAGAGTGTTTGAAATGCATGCTTTGGTCACAGACCCTCCATATACTGTATTTCACAAAGGCAAGGTGGTTCTTAGGACCCACCCTAAGTTTCTTCCCAAGGTTATCTCAGAATTCCATCGGAATCAGCCCTTGGTCCTTCCAACCTACTTCGCGAACTTCCAGAATGAGGGGGAGCATACACTACATTCTCTGGATGTGAAGAGAGCTTTGCGGTTCTATTTAGACAGAACTAGAGAAATCCGCACGTCAAAACAACTGTCTCCTTCAGCGTGACCCAGCTGGGTCAGCTTGTTGCTATCAGATGCATTTCAGCATGGCTAGTGGCATGCCTTCACTGCTACTCCATGGCACAGGTTAAGCTGGAAGGCACAGTATATGCTCATTCTACCAGAGCAGTTGCAGCATCTCTGGCAGAAATTCGGAACGTGCCCATTGCGGACATCTGCAGTGCAGCCACTTGGAGCTCCGTGCACACTTTCGTAAAGCACTACACTTTGGACGTCCATGCCAGACAGTATCAGTCCTTTGGCAGGACAGTCCTTAATGGACTTCTGTGCTAAGTGAGCTCCTCTCTCCTGCCACCCATCTCGGGGGATTATTTTAGCTTGGTACTCTCCCATTAATGTGAATGAGTGGTGGAGACTTTATGTCCAGGAAGATATGGAAATTACTTACCTATCAGTAATTCTTGATGATCTTGGACGAAGTCTCCACCACTCATTCACACACATGCCCACCCACCATCCGCTGAGCTCACTCATCCTGTTCTGGTCTTCACCGTTTCGTTGTTTGGGCTGTAAAAACTCTGTTCAGTTGACCCTTCTTACATGGGTCATTTGGACTATCTTATGTCCGACATAGGTTAGTTTCACTGGGTTAGTTTACGCTGCACCTCCTCGGTAAGAAAGGTACTGAGGCAGTTGGAGGGTCAACACCGCGGTAGCCTATGCAGCGTACCTCCTCGCTGCCCTACCTAGGCACCGGCCCTCCTGAAGATTTTTGGCTCCCGCTGGGTCCTAGCGCCTCGGCTGTAGTTCCTATTAGTGTGAATGAGTGGTGGAGACTTCATCCAAGAAGATCAAGAATTAGGGTCGGTACATAATTTCCATTTCTCTCCTGTACCCCCGGCCCCTGATTTTTCACTGCTTCTCTGTGTCGTCGAGGCACAGGTCAGGAAGCACAGGAAAACCAGGAGCAGTTGTAGAATTCGCAAAAAGTATTGATTTGTACTAGCAGTAACATAAAAAAAAAACTTGTTCTGTATAACTATTTACAAAGGCAGAATAAGTAGAGAAGATCCATCTGAGTTTTCCTTCATTCTCTGTGTGTCTTGCAAGAAATTGCAGCTTTGTTTTTATAAGTCTTTGCAGCCCCCCTTCGTAACAAGGATCCTGTTTTTTCTAAAATGTTCTTGTATATTTCAGGCAGGTGCAGGCAGGAACAAAATGTCCCAGAACTGGGGCCTCTTTTCCATAGCTCTTCTGCAAAAGGCTTAAAAATTGCATTCTAGGGACATGGATATGTTGTTCATCCACACTGTCTGGCAGGTATCCTTGCCGCTTTAAATCTTGCCGGAAGGTCTTCAAGCTGGCTCCTCCCACCCACCCGGGTGGTAAAACTCTCGGCTCCGCCCCATGACACCAGATCTTCCTTACCGCTTGGAAGCTCAGGATCTTCCTGGACATAAGTCTCCACCACTCATTCACACTAGTGGGATCTGCGCCCGGAGGCACTAGGACCCGCTCCCGGGAGCAAATTTTGCTGGAGGTGTTGTGAGATGGCGCGCCCGGCGGCGGTAGCTCGCCTTGATGTGTAATGACTATCTGGCTGCATGACACTCTCCAACCGCCTCAGTTCCTTTCCCGCCCGTCGAGTGCGCTTCAGTGACCGCGTCGCTCGCCTGTCGAGATCAAACTCAAACTAGCGCATAGTTTTCCAGTTTATTTTTTGTAATTTTATCTCGATAGTAGTGTTGTAATTTTATTCTATTTCTGTTATATTTTAAATTTAACTTATATGTAAAAGTCTCGGCCTACTGGGCCCGAGTGCGACCATGAGCAGGTCAGGTGATGGTAGGGACCAGTGTAAAGCTGTTCAGTCAGTCGGGCTGGGTCAGTCAGCCCCCTTCCCTCAGTGGGGTTCTGACAGCGGTCAGTCCGATGCGCCGGGGGGGATGGGCAGTCCCACCGGCATAAAATAAGCGATCGCATTCTCGGCACCGTTCCGCCTCAACTCTTCTTGACCCCACAGGTCAAAAAGAGGCATCACTAGGATAGCCCTCTGATAAGTCTCTGGCGTCGGCCGGTCGGTTATCGTACCTTGTTGCGGTCTCCTCCTTCAGATACGCCAACTTCCGGTTCTCTGCCGTCTTCGACATTGGAGCCCACCCGCCTATAGGTAGGGCTCCAGATGAGCAGTTTCATCAGTGGGCGCTCTTATAGGCGATGGGCTCAGAGGTTGGTTCTTCTGCCTGGCTCGGTTGCCCAGGCCTTGGGGCTCGTCGGGCGATCAGGCAGGGGCGGTTGGACCTTCCCTGAGTCGCTGGCGCCTCCCCGGTTGCCAGGCTCCTTGTAGGTGTTTCCCCCTCACATGGCTGCGGCGCGGGGGCCACACCGTGCCCTTATCTCCTGGTTTTTCCCTTCTCTTGCTTTCCAGGTTCCAGGGTGTCCTCGGCGCCTTCCGCGAGTCGCTACGCCTGCCGGCGCCGTTTTGGTGCCGCGAGCCGCTTGGCGGCCGCCAGCGATGCCGTGTGTCTGCCGGCGCGCGTGCTTCTTCGGCGCCCGTTTCGACTCCTTCGCCTCCTCGGTGCCGGGGCCCTCAGGGACTCTCCCTTTCTATCTGCTCTTTCTTCTTCTCCTATTTTTCCTCCTTTCCTGTCCAAGCAGTCCTTCCTGGACTATCAGGAGATGATGTTGAGCCTGATCCAGACCTTGGTTGGGTGATGAAGTGGCGAAAGCAGGATCCTTCACGCTACTAGAAACCTGTGATACGAGGACCTATCCTTTAAGTCTCTGTTGAGACCTAAATTCACTCTTTCTCTCAGACTACAGACATGATCCTGGGAAGATATTAAGACTCCAGTATCTTCATGGCGGAGATCCCTACAGGTTTGACTCCTCCGATCCAGCCTTCCTTGAGGCGGTGTCTCAAATGGGTATGGAATAATCCTGCTCTTATTCCTCAGTGGCTAAATCCATTGTTAAGTATTCAGCTCCAAGGATCGTCCATTTTGCATCCCAAGCCTTGCGGATCTAGCCTTAGTCCTGGCAGGAGAATGACAGGTCGTTCTTCCTCAAAAACTACTACACTCGACCTATTAACAAAGTGTCTCGTAAGATTGATACATTAGGTAAAAGAGTCTTTGCTGCCTCCACTCTAAGTAATAGTATTGCCAGTTATCAAGGCTATTTTTCTCAGTATGAGTATATCCTGTGGCACTCTATGAAAGAATGGTTGAGCTCTTTCAATTCAGTTCCAAGTCAAGCTTCTTCTGACCGTTATTAGAGTATTAGGTCAATAACCAACAGGTCAAAGCATATGGGCCGGCTTTCGACACTGCTTCTCACTCAGCAGCGGCGAGTTTGTACTCGGCGCCATTCCTGGCTCGCTGCTTCTACAGCTCAGAGATGATGCTCAGCAGCAGGTAATGGGCTCCCTGCTGATGGCTCCTTTCTTTTTGGCCCCTCCCAGGTGGAGCAAGCCTAGAGGCCACTCAGAAGGCTAGATCGGCCATTAAGTTGACCAGACCTCCGCCTGCCCCTCTCGGGGAGCATGTGAACAGGCGTCAGTTTCATGAGTCGTCAGTCCTTCGAGGCAGAGGCAGAGAAAGCTTCCGCAAAAGCCAACCTGCCCAACCTCAAAAAGAAAGCGCAGCAAACGCAGAGAAGCCTAAAGCTCCCAGTGCTACCTTAGTCGTTGGCCCAAGTTCCATCCACTCTGCCGAGGTGGAACTTTCTCCTCAGTGGGAGGTAGGTCTGATGTCTTCTACAACCAGTGGAAGTCCATAATTTCGGACAAATGGGTCCTTCGGATAGTTAAGAGTTATTCTCTCAATTTCTTGGAAACCCCAATTGTCCTCCCAGACAGACAACAGGTTGATCCGACCTCTCAATCAGAACCTCCTCACCAGGAGATCAGGGCCTTCTGAACAACAGGGCAATAGAACGGTGCCCCGCATCTCTGCGAGAGAAACACAGGGTTCTACTCCATTACTTTCTGGTTTCCAAAAGAAATCTGGGGATCGCCCCATTCTAGACCTCAGAAAGTTAAACAGATTCCTCCCCAAGGGAGAAATTCAAGATGATTTCCTAGGTACCTGTTACCTTGCTGCATCAGCCGACTGGCTGGCCTCTGGATATGCGGATGCCTACCAACATCCCGCCACCCGACCCATCGCAAGTTCCTCAGGTTTGTAGCTTTGGGTCAGCATTATCAGTTCAGAGTCCTGCCCTTTGGGCTATCCTCGGCGCTGAGATTTTTACAAGTGTTGTGCAGTTCTCGCGGCGCATCTCAGAAAGAGTCGGACTCGAGTGTTTCCCTACCTAGACGATTGGCTTCTAGCAAGCCCTTCCGGCAAGGGACTTTCGGAAGCCGTGCAAAGCGACTCTACGTCTTCTCACGTCCATGGGAGTTCTGCTGAATTTGAAAAAATCTCGCTGCAGCCTCCCAGGGCTCCTTTTCATGGGGCCTTCTAGACACCTCTTCAGCGAGGCTTTTTCTTCCAGAGGACAGAAGACTGACATCCCTGGAGATGGCCGTTACATCGGGAGAACGATGGTCTAGCTCTCTCGATGCAACGCATGTTAGGTCTCATGGCATCCTCAGATCTTCACTGTACCCCTAGCCCGACTGCACATGAGAACCACCCAATGGATGCTCTCACTCCAGTGGTCCCCGACCTCTCACCCCAGTCTTATCCCATCAGGTGGCGGGCCCTTGAAGGTCTCTCACCTGGTGGTCTCAAAACATCTCCTGGAAGGATTCCCTTTGCTCCCCGGATCATCAGATCTCCATCACCACAGGCGCTGCCAGCTAATGGGATGGGAGCTCACTATCTCCCTCCACTCAGGTGTATGGACTCAGTTAGAAACTCATCTCCACATAATGTACCAGAATGAGGCGGTCCCTATGCAATCCGAGCTCTGAAGGATGTCCGCTGTCTAGAACATTCTCCTTCAAGCGGACAACAAAGCAGTGATATATACATCAACAAGCAAAGCGGTCTCATTCTTATCCCTTTGCAGGGAAGCAATGAGGTGTGGGAGTGGTGCCTAGGAGCACAAGTCTCAGATTCAGCGGTTTATCTACCAGGTATACAAGCAGACCTAGCAGATCACCTCAGCAGAGCAGGCAGACCCTCACGAGTGGTCTCGATCCAGCCGTGGCTCGGTCCCTGTTCAAAGTGGGGACTCAAGACCTGGACCTTTGCATCCCCACTCAGCATAAAACTACTCTCTTCTGCTCCAGAAATCCAGGGCCTGGCATTTTCTGTCAGGATGCGTTCAGGCTGCGAGTGGACAAAGCGCTTTCTTTCGCCCTTCCACAGCTTCCATAATCCGAAGTACTCCTCAAGTTCGGTCTCAGGGGACCAAGATGATTCTCATTGCTCCTTCCTGGCCTCAGCAGCTTATGGTTTCCTCTACTCAACAGTATGTTGGCAGCCTCTCCGAGACCACTTCCTTTGCAAATCAGTCTTTTGACTCAGGGTTAGATTTGGTCCATCAACACAATCACTTCACCTTCATGCTTGGCTCCTGAAGAGATAGAAGTGAGATCGGGTTCAACGTCTCCGTAAGTCTCAGACATCCTTCTGGCTGCTGGGAAGCCCAGCCACCCAGCAATCGCTTCCAAATGGAACGTTTTTCGCTGGTGTGCAGAATCCTCTTGGAATCCCTTTCCCTGTCCTCCTGGCAAGTTCTGGAGTATCTTTTGGACCTGTCAAACTGGGTCTTCAGTACTCCACAGTTAAAAGTTCACTAAGTGCCATCTCAGGCGTTCCATGAGCGGTTTCTTCCTTAACTCTGGCTCCAGATTACCTATGATGAAGAGATTTCTTAAAGATTCTCCATGCCAGACCCCTGTTAAGCGTCCAGTTGCAGCCTGGGACTAACCTGGTGCTGGACATGCTCACTCGGAAGCCTTCGAGACCCCCAGCTACCTGTGAGCTAAATTTCTTACCTGGAGACTGCCTTCCTGGTGGCCATTACCTCAGCCACAGAGGTCTCTGAGATACATGCCCTGGTTACAGGACCCTCGTATACTGTATTCCATAAAGACAAAGGTAGTTCTCCATACTCATCCTAAATTTCTTCCCAGGTTGTGTCAGAATTCCATCTAAACCAACCTCTGGTACTTCCCACTTGCCGATAATTTCCAAAATGAAGAGCAGCTCTTCATTCCTTGGATGTTAAGAGATCATACGGTTCTGTTCAAGAAAGACCAGGATATTATAAAGACTCAGCAACTATTCGTTTCTTTCCAGCGACACCGGCTGGGTCAACCTGTAAGCTATCAGATGCATCTCTTCATGGTTAGTGGCATGCCTTCATATTGCTATTCCATGGCTCAAGTTAAATTAGAAGGTGGGAACTCGCTCCTCTACTAGGGCGGTCATGACATCCTAGCGAGAGTCGCGTATTTCCAATTGCAGATATACCACGCGCGCCACCTGAAGCAGTGCATACCTTCGTTAAGCACTGCTGCGCTGGATGTTCATGCTGGCGTGTTCACGTTCGGCAGAACTGTCCTTAATGGGCTTCCTAACAAATAGTGGGCTCTGGCTCTCCTGCCGCCCTTTTGGGGATTATCAGCTTGAGTACTCTCCCACTGAGTGTGAATGAGTGGTGGAGACTTATCCAGGAAGATAGGAAAATTACAGTACCTACATAATTCTTGATCTTCTTGGAGAGTCTCACCACTCTTCTACCCACCCTCCATCCCGAGCTCACCGCTGTATTGGTCTTCACTCCTCAAATCTTTAGGCCGTGAGGACTTCTTTGCTGAACCCTTCTTACACGACTAGGTACAATGATTTCATCAGACTAACACTGTAAGATTGTAATCCATTCTACAATCATGCAAAGTAAAATGCTTATATTGACCAGTCTGCCAGTTAAGAATAATAGAAACATATATGCGAAACCAATAATTAAAGAGGCAGGACCGCCATTCTCAGATCTCCTTACCTAATTCATGCAAACCGAGAAGAAATGCTGAAAGAGCTGGGAGCAGTCCCACAAAGTGATGCAAGAAAGTATTATAAAGGTTTTGCCATTTTTGGTTGTAAAATAATTGAAAAAAAGCAGTTGTGCATCAAATACTGTCCATGCACAGCCCAGCTGCCTTCACACTCTCACCATGCCCATGCTAATTACTTTCTGTATCAAAGTTGTCTACCTCTTCTGTTTCTCTCTCCTCGATCCGCCTTGGTTTCACTCTTCCTGTAAGTTTCATATCCCAGGTCCTGCAGGTCCACTTGGACCGCTTTGTCGTCATGTTTCATAAGTGGCTCAGCTATATAAACATAAGGAAGCATTAACTGTGTGCTGCAATAAACAGAGCAAAAGTCATATGCAAGCTAAACAGGTCAAGGCCAAAGCAGTAACTAGTTATAAACAGCATTTCTAAACCTGGCAACATTAAACAGCTTATGTGCACCTGAAGTAAAGAAAAGGATAGTTTTACAATAATGAAAAAGCATTCAATTAACATGCTATCATATGAAAGTCAAAATCGGTATAGAGAAAAATGGCTGAGAGCCTACTAACACAATAAGGCAGCAGGGCAGTTGAGCGGGTACAGAAAAATAGGTCACTCACCTGTAACCGTTGTTCTAGGAGGTGGTACGTGGTTCCCATCCACATGATGGCAGTTCTTCCTTAATAGCAGATTTAATGCAACGTCTTTAAGCTATGCTCATCTAAGCCACCTGGGTGGTAAACCCTTAGCTCTGCCCTTTGATGTAAGAGCCTGCACACTTGAAGTAGGGATCCATGAGCCACTTGGTAGGCAGTATAGCGCAGTGGTTTAAGGCTCTTAGCTGCAAATCTGGTGACATCCAGCAGACCAAACCTGGGTTTGAATCCCACAGCTTCCACTTACATACTGTGTGACCCTGAGCAAGTCACTTAACTTCCCTGTGCTCCCAGGTCGCTCCTGTAAAAAAGCTTTCAGTTTAGTGTGCTACTCCTGGTTAAACAACTAAATAAATAAAAAAAAAAAAAAAAAAACTTGCCGGGGGGGGCCAGATGGGTGGTATGGATGTGAACCATATACCACTCCTAGAAAGTACAGCTACGTAAAATATCACCTTAACAGTAGATCTTCGCGGAATGTCTCTTGCAGTAGGTAATTACTTCTGGGAGTTTCCAGCAGAGGGCGCTGTGACACGGCAGCTCTTCAAGTAGTTTTGTATCAGGGACCTCCCACACATGGCATCATCTTCCTGCATCCCATATGAGGCGGTCCTGAACTATCCTCAGTTCCCCCCACCGATTCAGCTCATGCGAGGACTGAGAGCAGTACCAAAGGAGTCCCAACCCTAAGTCACTGGATCAGAATTTGCTCTCTTAGAGAAGGAGGGGGATGGAGGGTGGGATCGTACCTACTGCAAGAGACATTCCTCGAAGACCTACTGTTATGGTAAGATTTTAGGTAACTGTACTATCTCCACGGAAAAGTCTCTTGCAGTAGGTAATTACTTCTGGGAGAATCCCCAGCAGTTGTGTCCATGTGGGAAGACAATTATGATAGGGGACCTTGTAGGACTGCACGGCCGAAGGCCGCCCTACCTCGAGAGGCAATATTCAGATTGTAATGCCTTGTGAAAGTATGGATTGTGAACCAGATACCTGCATTGCAGATATCTGAAATGGAGGCACCTTTAAAGCAAGCCGCAGTAGTGGCCATAGCTCTAATGGACTGGGCTTGGACAGGTCCAGTTAAATTTTTTGCACTTTTTGTAACAAACAGTAATACAGTTCGCCAAACAGAAAGGGTTTGTTTAGCAATGGGAAGCCCTTGTCTGCCAGAGGAAAAGGTGATGAACAGTTGAGAAGTTTTCCTAATCAACTGGGTACAATTAGTGTAATAGCGAAGTATGCGATGGACATCTAAGGTATGCAAGAGATGTTCACCTTGATTGGAGTAATCAGGGTAGTAGACCAGAAGCTCCAAGGACTGATTTAGAGTATGTTTGGAAACTACTTTAGGAAGGAAGGACGGGTTGGTATGAAGGACCACCCTATCCGTGTGGAAAATCAGGTAGGGTTCCCTACATGAGGGCATGAAGCTCAGAAATACGTGAGCTGAAGTGATAGCCACTAGAAATAACGTTTTCCATGAAAGGAAACAGAGGTCACAAGTGGCTGCTGGCTCAAGGGTCAATTTTTCTATCATGAAATTAAGATCCCATGGAGGATGGGTCTTCTGATGGGAGGCTTAATATGTATCATTCCTCTCAAAACATCTTGGCTAAATGATGTTGGTACAGTAGTTTGCCATCTAAGGGTTCATGAAATGCCAAGATGGCAGCCAGGTGGACTTTGATGGAGGAGTAACTTAAGCCTGCCTCCGATAGTGAGGACAGGTAGTCTAAAACTTTTGTCAGCAGAAAGGAGTAAGGGTCCAGTGAGCGAGAGGCAGACCATATGGAAAAGTGTTTCCATTTGGAATTAAATGTTTCTCTGGTTGCTCGTTTACGAGCAGCCAGGAGAATGTTGGCAACAGGAGAGGACACTTGGAAGTCTAGTTATGAACGCGTCCTCAGGAGCCAAGCATAAAGATGAAGGGTCTTGAGGCTGTGGTGCAGGAAAGATCCGTGGCACTGAGTCAGGAGGTCCGATCTGACTGGCAACGGAATGGGTTCCCTTAATGACAGCTGCTGAAGTAGAGGGTACCACAGTTGACGAGGCCACATTGGTGCTATGAGAAACATGGTGGCTGGCTCCATTTGTAGTTTCAATAGAGTCCACTGCAAGAGAGGGACGCGGGGAGGGAGCATATAAGTAGAGTCCCGTCCAAGGTTGGGACAGGGCATCTATAGATCGTCCCTTTTTGCTTGGGATAATGGAGAAGTAACTGGGGAGTCGATGATTGACTGGGGAGGTAAACAGATCTAGCTGTGGAGTTCCCCATAGGTGAATTTCTTGGAGTACTTCTTTGTGACATGTCCATTCGTGACCAGATGGCTGGCAACTTAGCCGGTCTGCTGATTGCACCGTCCTGGTAGATGGACGACCATTAGTTACTTGTTGTCTGATGGCTTCCTGCCAGACTGCAAGGTCTCCATGCAGAGGTGCGCGGTTTTGTGCCTCCTTGCTTGTTGAGGTAAAACACCACTGCAGTGTTGTCTGATTGAATCAGCAATGGTCCTGGCTTGATGTAGGGCTGGAATGCCTGAAGGGCTAGATGGGCTGCTTTCGTCTCGAGGAGACTGATATGAGGATGAAGGGAAGAGGCTTTGTGTCTTATAAGGACCTAAGTGCACGCCCCATCCATCCAGGGAAGCATCCATGGTTAATGTCTGCTTGAGAGGGAGGGAGGGACTGGAAAGGCATTCCTTGGCACAAATTGGTTTTGGTTGTCCTCCATGTCAGGGTAGACTTCAGAGAAGGAGTGGTCCTGATTTTGTCTTCGAACTGTCCTGTTCTTTGGGACAATTGATTCTGAATGGTCCACTGGACGGGTCTCATGTGAAGGCAGGCGAATGCCACCATCGCGATGGAAGTGGACATGCGACCCAGAAGGCTCAGCATCTGTTTCACTGTGACTATTTTCTGAATCTGTATTCACGAAGCCAGACATATGAGTGTCCTGACGGGCAGGCGGAAGGTAAGCTCTGGCCGTGACTGTGTCTAGAAATGAAAATTACGTACCTACCGTAATTCTTGATCTTCCTGGACGAGTCTCCACCACTCATTCACACTAATAGGATCTGCGCCGGAGGCACTAGGACCCAGCGGGAGCAAACTTTTTGCTGGAGGGCCGGCGCCAGAGATGGGGCTGCAAGGAGCGGCACCGCGAGCCTCAGCTCGTGTGGTAATGACTATCTCGGCGTCGACACTCTAAACGCCTCAGTACCTTTTTTTCAGAAGAGGTGCAGTGTAAATAACCTTGAAGGATAGCCTAACTAAAAACCGGACACAAGATATTCCGGATAACCCGTATAAGAAGGGTCAACAAAGAAGTCTTCACAGCCTAAGGATTTGAGGGAGTGAAGACCAACAACAGAGGTGAGCTCGGGGGATGGAGGGTGGGCGTGTGAATGAGTGGTGGAGACTCATCCAAGAAGATCAAGAATTACGGTAGGTACGTAATTTCCATATCTTCCTGGACATAAGTCTCCAACACTCATTCACACTAATGGGAGAGTACCAAGCTAATAATCCCCGAGAGGGGGCAGGAGAGACCAAGAGTTCACAGTTTTAGGACAGAAGTCCATTGGATGGTTCTGCCAAAGGAAGAATGTACGTCTGGCATGGACATCCAGTGCATAGTGTTTAGCAAGTATGCACTGAGCTCCAGGTAGCCGCATTGCAAATATCTGCAATGGGCACGTTGCGGATTTCCACCAGGGATACTGCGACCGCTCTAGTAGAGTGAGCGTAAACTCTGCCCTCCAACTTAACCCCGCCATGGAATAGCAGTGGCAAAGGCATGACACTAGCCATGCTGAGATACATCTGATAGCGACAGGTTGACCCAGCCGGTCTGCTGAAGGAAACAAACAGTTGTTGAGCTTTGTGAAAGTCTTTTGTTCTATCTAGATAGAGCACAAAAGCTCTCTTAACGTCCAAGGAATGAAGAGATCGTTCTCCTTCATTTTGGAAGTCCGCAAAGTAAGAGGGAAGAACCAAAGGTTGGTTTAGATGGAATTCCGAAACAACCTTAGAAAGAAATTTAGGATGGGTTCTAAGGACTACCTTGTCTTTATGGAACACAGTATACGGAGGGTCTGTGACCAAGGCATGTATCTCAGAGACCCTGCGGGCTGAGGTAATGGCTACCAGGAAGGCCGTTTTCCAGGTGAGAAATTTTAGCTCACAAGTAGCTAGAGGTTCGAAAGGTTTTCGAGTGAGCATGCCCAGCACAAGATTAATGTCCCACGCTGTGACTGGATGTCATGTAGGAGGTCTGGTATGCAGAATTCCCTTAAGAAATCTCTTAACCACACGTAACTGAGCCAGTGACAAGGAAAGTACCGGCTCATGATAAGCTGAAATGGCACAAGGTGAACTTTGACAGTAGAGTACTGCAGACCTGAATTTGAGAGGTCTAAGAGGTACTCTAAAATTTTATCTGGTGGGCAGGAAAAGAGGATTTAAAGTTTTGCACACCAGAGCGGCAGCTTCCATTTGGCTGTGCAAGTCTTCCTAGTAGCTGGCTTCCGTGCAGCCAGAAGAATATCTGAAACCCTACGAGGGCGTTGAACCTGTTCACTTCTAACTCTTCAGGAGCCAAGCGTGAAGATAAGCGACCTCAGGTTGGGATGAACAACAGGCCCCTGAGTCAAGAGGTTCGTCTGAAGGGGAGTGGTTTCGAGGAACTGCCGACATATTGTTGAGTAGTGGAAACAACATCTGTCGAGGCCAGAAGGGAGCAATGAGGATCATTTTGTCCCCTGGGACTCAACTGAGAAGTACCCTCTGAATTAGAGGAAGGGTGGAAAGGTGTATAAGCGTTTTGTCCACTGCAGCCTGAACGCATCCTGACAGAAAATGCCAGGCCCTGGATTTCTGGAGCAGAAGAGAGGCAGTTTTGTGTTGAGTGGGGATGCAAAAAGGTCCAGGTCTGGAGTTCCCCACTCTTTGAATAGTGACTGAACTATGGATGAGTCGAGAGACCATTCGTGAGGATCCGTCTCTGTTCTGCTGAGACGGTCTGCCAGTTTGTTCTGTACTCCCAGCAGATAGACTGCTTGAATTAGAGCCTTGTGCTCCAAGCACCATTCCCATACTCTCATCGCTTCCCTGCATAAGGGGTAAGAGTGAGCACCGCCCTGCTTGTTGATGTAATACATCACTGCTTTGTTGTCCGTTTGAAGGAGAATGTTCTTGTGACAGAGAATGTCCTTCAGCGCCTGGACCGCATAAAGGACAGCTCTCATTTCTAAGACATTTATGTGAAGCTGGGACTCGACCGAGTCCCGCGTACCTTGGTGTGGAGAGCCTGACAGTGAGCTCCCCACCCCATCAGGGGCGTGTCTGTGGTAATGGAAATCTGATGATCCAGAGGAGCAAGGGATACCTTTCTAGGAGATTGTTCTCTTGAGACCACCAGGTGGCGACCTCTTTGAGAGTTCTGTCACCTTGATGGGATAGGACTGCGGGTGAGTGGTTGGGGACCACTGAGTACTGAGCATCCACTGAGAGGTTCTCATGTGCAGGTGTGCTAGGGGTACAGTGAACATCAAGGATGCCATGAGACCTAGCATCCGCTGCATCGAGAGAGCTGGAACAGAGTTGTTCTCCCCGATGTGATGGGCCATCTGAAGGATATCGCTCCTCCTGTCCTCTGGAAGAAAAGCCTTCGCACAGGAGGTGTCCAGAAGAGTTCCTATAAAAAGAAGCCTCTGGGAGGGCTACAACTGTGATTTTTTGAGGTTTAGCAGGATTCCCATGGACATGAGAAAGCGTGAAGCCATGTCTAGGCGTCCAGAGTTCCCTGCCTGGAAGGACTTGCCAGAAGCCAATCGTCCAGATAAGGGAACACCTGTATTCCGATCTTTCTGAGATGCGCTGAGAGAACTGCACAACACTTTGTAAAAACTCGCGGCGCTGAGGATAGCCCAAAGGGCAGGACTCTGAATTGATAATGCTGTCCCAGAGCCACAAACCTCAGGAATTTGTGATGCTTTGGGTGAATAGAGAATGTGCTGGTAAGCATCCTGCATGTCTAGGGAGGCTAGCCAGTCGTGTTGATGAAGCAAAGGTAACAAGGTTCCTAGAGAAATCATTTTGAATTTCTCCTTGGGCAGAAATTTGTTTAGTTTTCTGAGGTCCAAAATGGGGCGCATGTCTCCAGTTTTCTTTGGAACCAGAAAGTAATGGGAGTAGAACCCTGTGTTCCGTTGATGCAGAGGCACTACTTCTACTGTCCTGTTGTCCAGAAGGCCCTGAATCTCGGCAGCGAGAAGGTCTGACTGAAGGGTTGACAGCCTGGGTTGTCGTTTGGGGGGACGATCCGGAGGGGTCTCTACAAGATGCGGATTATCCGGAGGACCCATTTGTCTGAGGTTATGGACTTCCACTGATTGTAGAAGTGCATCAGATGACCTCCCACCGCTGAGGAAGAGTCCACCTCGGGCAGCTGAGATGGGACTTGGGCCAACAACTCATAAGGTGGCGCTGGGCGCTTTGGGCCCTTGTGCCTTCTGTTGTATTTTCTTTGAGGCTGGGGAGTTTGATTTTATGAAACCACCTCTGTCTCTACCTCAAAAGGACTGACGGTTATGAAAGTGGCGTTATTAACATTCCTCGAGAGGGACAGGAGGAGGTCGACACAACTTAATGGCTGACCTAGTCTTTTGTGTGGTCTCTAGAGCCTGTTCTACTTGAGGGCTGAAGAGACACATTACCTGTTGCTGTGCATCATTCATGAAGCCTGAAGTGCGCAGCCAGGAATGACGGCAGGTACAAATACCAGCTGCCGCCGCTCGGGAAGCAGTGTCGAAAGCATCCATAGCTGCTTTAACCTGCTGGTTGTTAGATTCGATACCCCTGGTAATGGTTTGAAGAAGTTCTGGCTTTGTATCCGATTCCAGTAGAGCTTCAACCATCTGTTTGAGAGAGTGCCAAAGGACATACTCATATTGAGAGAAATAGCCTTGGAAGCTGTGTCACATACTCAGGGTGGAAGCAGCAAAGACTCTCTTACCTAAAGTGTCTATCTTCTAGATTCTTTGTTAATAGAGTCGGAGCTGTAGTAGTTTGGGGAAGGACGACCTTATCATTCTCTGCCAATACTACAATAGGATCCGCAAAGGCTTGAAATGCCAAAATGGGTCGATTCTTGGGGGCTGAGTATTTCCTATCTATGGATTTAGCCATCGAAGGGATGAGAGCAGGATTATTCCATACCATTTGAGACAGCATCTCAAAGGAGGGCTGAACTGGAGGAGTCAAATCCGTAGGGATCTCCGGAACATGGAGGTATTGGAGTCTTAGCAATTTACCCGGATCAATGTCTGTAGTTTGGAGAGAAAGAGTGGAAATCAAGTTTTTCAGCAGAGACTTGAAGGACAGATCCTGACCACAGGCTCTGCAACGGAATAGATCCTGTTTCATCACTTCATCACCCAGTCTAAGGTCTGGGTCAGGCTCAATGTCATCTCCTGACAGTCCAGGAGGGACTGTATGGACAGGAAAAGAGTAAAATCAGAGGAAAAGATGAAGGAAAAGAGTTAAAGGAGGAGTCCTGAAAGAGGAAGACTCCTAAGAACCCCGGTGCCGAGATCGCGCAGGCGCGAAGAAGCACTGGCGCCGAGGAGCCACATGGCGCCGAAACACTCTAGCATACATGCGACACCGTGCACGCGCATCAGCACAGCGACGGCGCCGAGCACCACGCCGGCGCGAGGCGCCCGAAAACCTCCCAAGACTCGAAAAACAGGATTTGAGGGAAGGAAGGAAGGAAGACAGGAGATAAAGGCATCGGTGTGACCCCCTGCGCCGCAGTCATGTGGGGGGATAGACACCTAAGCATGGAGTAGACGGCACCGTAGACGGTGCTGCGCGACCAGGGAGGCTCAACCGCCCTACCTGGTCTCCCAAGAAGCCCGAAGGCCCCTGAGTGACCGAGCCAGGCAGCTGAACCAACCTCCGAGCTCATTGCTCCATAAGAGCCGCCCGCTGATGAAACTGCTCATCTGAAGACCTACCAGAGGGCAGGGTAGGGCTCCGATGTCGAAGACGTTGGCTACCGGAAACAGAAGCAGGTGACTCCGAAGGAGGAGACCGGCAACTAGCCCCAATAACCGACAGTCTACACGCAGACATATCAGGGCGACCTCGGTGATGCCTTCTCCTTTTGACCTGTGGGCCTAAGAAGAGCTCTGGGCGAATGGTGCGAGAATGCGACCTGTTTATTTTATGCTTCGAGGGACCACCCGTCCCCTCGGGCATTGAGACTGACCGTTGTCAGACCCCCCTTCGGAGAAGGCGGCGGACCGGACCCAGCCCAACTGACTGAACAGCTTTCATACGAAGTCTCCCTACCGTCACCTGACCTGCTCATGGTCGACTCCATCAAAGTAGGCTGACACTTCTTTGTAAATAAGGATAAACTTAAGCGATACTTATTCGAGATATTACTACAAAAAAAAAAACTGAAAACTATTCTGCTAGTTTGAAGTTTGACTCCCGACGGGCGAGCGACATAGTCACTGAAGTGCACTCGATGGCAGGAAAAAAGGAACTGAGGCGGTTGGAGGGTCGACGCCGAGATAGTCATTACCACACGAGCTGAGGCTCAGGGTGCCGCCTCCTTGTGGCCCCATCTCTGCCGCCCTCCAGCAAAAGTTTGTCCCGCTAGGTCCTAGTGCCTCCCGGCAGATCCCAATAGTGTGAATGAGTGATAGAGACTTATGTCCAGGAAGATCAGCTCCGATGTATTGGAGAGACCGTGTCGGGTTTGGATTGGACTTGACCAGTTGACTATTATCCTAGATCATTGAACATGTTCAGGTAGCAGCTAGGGAGGCAAGCAGAGCTTCTTTGGAGTCTGCTTGATTATGTCGTCTAGGTATGGAAAGGCCAGTGCCCTTTTTGCCATAAGGCTGCTGCCACCACTGCCAGGCATTTGGTGAACACTCTTGGGGCGATGAGAGACCCGAGGGAGTGCTCAAACTGGTAGTTTTGATCCAGAAGGTGGAAGCGCAGAAATTTGTGATGGGCAAGATGAATGGGGATATGTAAGTAGGCATCCTTCATATCCAGGGCACACAGCCAGTCTCCTTGTTTTAGGATAGGCATGATGGCAGTTATTTATTATGTGGAAATGTCTGAACTGAATGTATTGATTCAGGTGTCTCAGCTCTAGTATTGGTCTCAGATCCCAGTGCGCTTGGATACCAGAAAGAAGTGGGAGTAAAATCCTGTTCTGGATGGGAGCACTGGTAAGATGGCCTGTTTGGTCTGCAGGGCCTTCAATTCTTCTTGAAGGATAGGTACATGATCTGGAGGATAATGAATCACTCGAAGGGGGGGGCGGAGGTAAACTCCAGAGTATGTCCTTTTTGAATGATCTGAAGTACCCATTTGTCTGAAGTGATATTTTCCAGGCCTCCAGATGGAGGCAAAACAACCTATAGCCTCAGAGGCCTGGTTGAGGAGGTGAGGAAAGCCCTGACAGGTCACTGGGTAATGGGTTGCCCAGCCTCCCGAGAGACAGGCACAGGAGCCACGGTGGCAGAGGCATTGCCTCTTGTGGTTTGGGCATGACCTCAAAGTCACCTCTGTTAGTGGCCTTATATTTTCCATCTCTTTTGCAGTAGGAGGTACTGAGTAGTAGGTTGGCTGTGGAGTATGGTACATGCCGTGCACCACAAAGGTTCTGCCTGATGCCTGCAGGTCATCCAATAATGTTTGAGTACTTGGCCTGAACAGTTTGGATCTGCTGAAGGTGCATTAGCTTACTTTATGTTGTACATCAGGGAGCAAAATCTGAAACGCCAAGCATGGTGACGCAAAGAGACACCAGTAGCTGAGGAGTCGAGGCTAAGGTATCTATGGCATGATATCCTGACCTGAGTAGGTGGCGGAGATAGAGTTGCTAGTTGACACTGTTGCCAATAACTTGTCTTTCTTGGGAAGGAGGAGTTTATTGATGATTTCAATGGCTGAGGCCCCAATGGTACGTTGGTATTTAACCATATGTCCATATAGTTTAAAATTCGAATCTTCATGGTGCCTGAGGCAAAACCTTTTCCCCAGGTAGTCAATTCTTGAGTTCTTCATCAGGTGGTAGAGACACTGGGTATTTGGGTCTTTTTAATGCGATCATAAGCAGCAATAATGACCACAGAATCCACTTCTGGGATGGTGGACAGAAAGGGATGATCTAGGGGAGCCTGATATAAGCGGTCTGCTTTTTGAGGGACAGCCATAATAGCTGATGCCAGGCCCCTAGCATGGCATTCTGGTAGGTCGGAATCAGTAGGGGCACCCCTAAAGCCGGCTCCTCTGGCAGCTCAAGATATTCTGCCATATCCTTGCGTTGTTTGTCATGTTCTGTAGTAGAGAATCCCATGACCTTTTGTATTTGAACCATCATTTCATTAAAGGTCGAGTCATCGGTTGGGGGGGGGGGGGGCTGCAGTAGTTATAGGCAGGTCCTCATCCAGGGAAGAGATTTCCGAGTAAGGGGATTCTGGATATCCAGATCTTGGAATTATTCTTCATCAGTATCACCGGGGAGAGCCACCGGTAGTTCAGGTTCATCTCACAGTCTTCCATATTATGGGGAGGAGACCAAGGTGGCAGTATATCCCTGTCACCATGAAATCATTTAGGCGGAGGAGACTGAGACCCTGAAGGATCATCTAGCACTCCTGGGTCGGAGGGCTGGGAGTTGCACATGGTATGCAAGACGTGCTTTACTACCTTGATTTTGCCCTGTTCTTGAGAATAAGGAGGGGTAAGTAGTGGGATAGGGTAAGAAACAGTGGGGGTGATAGAGGAGATGGGACGGGCAGTGTGAGCAGGTCTTGCTCCAGGGAAGTATGAACCAGGGTCCGGTCTCTGTCCACCTGCCCTCTGTAAGATTCCACCTGTGAGGTGGAGGGCATTAAAATGAGCCAAAAGCCATTGGTTTGCCTTGCAGAATCACGGGATCTTGTCGACGAGCCCGTAGAATTATTTTCACTAAATATGTCAGATGCCGTAGATGGGAGAGGAGCCCCTTAGACGGCAATGTATTTGGCTGTATTTAAGATGCTAGACAGCGTTGTCAATGGAGCAGGCAGAGGCTACACAGCATTTAAAGTGCTGGAGGCGCCGTCGGCGAGATGGTATGAGCCCCCATCGATGAGGAAGCTGTAGGAAGGCGGCTCTGTCGACGGAAGAGCCACAGAAACAGTGGCTATTAACGGAAATGTGGCATGGAATGAGAGGGGTGTTTTCACGCTCCTTCCTCTGCAGGGCGAGAACCAGAGCTGGGGTGCCCTTAATGCAGGCCTCCTGGTTCTCTAACAAACACATTTTCTGCTCCATTAACAGATGCTGAATTTCTAGCAACTGTCATCGTGGTTGTTTAGTTAAACTCCTGACAGGAGTTGCAGGAATTAGTGTCGTGTGTGGGTTGCCAGACACCTTACACAAGCTGTGTGGTTATCAAAGTGGTATATCTTCCTACCACAGCGGCAGAAACTAAATAGATCTTGCTTGGTTGAAGAATCTTTAGACGTTCGGTTTTGTAATCCAATCCTCGTCGATGACTGCAACATAGAAGTTGAACTAGCTGCTTTGCAAACTCACGACAGCAGGAAAATGAACTGAGGATACCTGGGACCACCCACAGATATAGGAAGCAGGAAGATGATGTCATGTGTGGGCGAGCCCTGGTACAAAACTGCTAGAAGAGCTGCTGTGTCACAGTGCCCTCTGCTGGAAACTCCCAGAAGTAATTACTTATTGCAAGAGATCATTCCGTGGAAGGTCTATGGTTACAGGTGAGTAACCTATTTTCTAGGGACATGGATATGGTTCACTCATCCACATAACTGCAAACTTCCAGAAGTTCTCCAGGAGGGGCAAGGCATGCACTGCAACTTGGCAGAGACTGGAAAACCAAGGTCCCAAATGCAGCATCCCAGACAGACTCTAGGTTAATGCTGTAATGGGAGAGGATATTGCTAACTACCTGATGGCAGCCTTCCAGATCTCCTGGGATGTCGCTGAAAGCAGTCACTGAGGCAGCGGTACATCTAGTGGAGCGAGCCCAGAGTCCTAAGGGAGGCTTCCTAACAGCCAGCCTATAACAGAGGTCGATGCAGGACATAACCCACCGGGCAATCGTCCTCTTAGCTGCCGGTCTGCCAGGCACAGCTTCAGCATACATAACAAATAGCTGGTGAGCCTCACCCTGAACTCCAGCTGTGCGCTCCACATAACAGGGCAGTGCCCACTGCAGGTCTAAGGAATGGAGCGTGCATTTGGCCTCTGAAGATGACTTTGTAAACTAAACTAGAAGGTTCATCACCTGGTTAAGGCGGAACTCTGAGAAAACCTTCAGGAGGAACTTTGGGTGGGGGTGACGGATTACCTTATCTCTGTGGAAGACCAGATAAGGAGGCTCCATTGAGAGCACCTGAAGCTCACTAATCCTCCTGGCTGACACGATGGCCACCAAGAAGGCCATATCTTCCACAAGTGTGACATCTCACACCTGTGCATAGGCTCAAAGGCCTGCCCATGAGCACTGCCAGTACCAGCAGTAAGTCCCAAGGCAGTGGTGGCTCATGAAACAAGTGGTCAAGGCCCTAAAGAGCACCGACCACCTTCCCTGCACCACTGTCAGCATACCAGCCCATGCACTGTATGCAGTGATGGCTGTCAGGTGCACCTAAGAGTCACTGACTGCAGTATCAGCTGGGACAGGTTCTAGAAATATTTCAAGATACTAGCCACAGGGCAGGCAAGGGGTCAAGCTCCATGCCCTGACACCAAATGGAAAACCTTCTCCATTTGAAGGCGAGTCAATTATTTTCAAGAGGCCTCCACAGTGTAGCACACATTGTCTGAAAGACGCAGAACCTGGAACTCTAGCCACTCAGGAACTAGGCTGTGAGGTGCAGGCACAGAACCTGTTGTTGGGTCAGCAGATCTGGTGATCAGACAACTACCATGGGGGTGTGCTGCTGAAGTGATCCAGGTACCAGAACTGGCAAGGACAGCCTGGAGCTACAAGGATCATCCACGCCTTGTTCTTCTGTGCCTTGTCCACCACCTAGTGAATCAGGGAAGGGAGGAAAGGAATACAGGAGGCCTGGTATTTCAGGCCTCAAAAGGCATCCTGACCAGTGACCCAGACTGTGAAAGGCGGGGGGCACAGAATGGCCTCAATGTTGTGTTCTCCCAGGATGTAAACAGGTTCAGAACAAAGATACTTGCACCTAGGTAATGCAGGAAAGAGGTGCTGTAACTAGCGATGCAAAACAGAATTTTCAAGCGTTTATGCAGGAAAATGAAAATTACGTACCTACCGTAATTCTTGATCTTCTCTTATCTTCACCATTCATTACTGCTTGGGTTGTGCCAGAGGCGCGCATCCGCTACCGGAGATTTTTTTTTTTGAAGTCGGCACCAACGGTGCCACCCCCGACAGCAACGCGCTGTGTCATGTGTGAGGGGCGGCCGTTAGGTACCGCAGACTCCTCCTCCTCCACCTCAGTTCTGGTGGCCGGAGAGGCGAAAACAAAGGGTAAGAAAAAAGGAGGGAGGCAAGAAAGCCGAGGGACAGAAAAAGGAAATGATATAAACTAAAAAAGAAACAAGCTAATAGAGGACAGAGGAGAAGATGATGCCTACCCTAAGGGATCGAAGGACCTCACCCCTGAGGTGGCTCCAAAGGAGGAATAGAGGAAGTAAAGAGAGAAAGAGAAGAAAGAGAGGGAAGAGAGAAAAGAGGATGGCGGGAGGGAGAGCTCTGCCAATTGGGAGATTGGTTTAAGGCTGATAAGCTCGGAACCAAAAAACAAGGAAGCAAGGAGTACGTTTTATAATATGAGGAAAGGTTTAACTGAACCACTTGTCCAGAATGGACACAAGGAGAATTCTCTACAGCCCACATCCCAGCCCTTTAAATCTGGTGAGAGCTCACAGACTGCCAAGGCAGAATCTGCTCCAAAAGGAGCGCCCAACCAGGGAGGAGGGAGAGGAAGCTCACTACCACTTTGTTAAGTGCTAACACAGATGTGAGTGGGGTAGGGGGGTTAAGGTTTAAGACCTACAAAGGACACCCATAAATAGAAAAAGAGGAACTCAATCGACTTCCTGAAGACAAGGCAAAGATCACCAGCTCGAGAAATATAGTGTCAGGACAGCTTAGATTAACAGAAACTGACTCAAGGTGATCGAGACATGCCAGAGGGCACCTAGCAAAGGAGACTGAGCCATTTAAGGGATAGTCTCCTTAACTGTAAATTGAATAGTGTGGCTGAGAAGAGCCAAAGGTCACCCCCAGGGAAATCAGAAAAAGTTCCCTCAGGAGAAAAATAAAGTTACTTGTTCCTCGAATCCCTCAGGAAATAGGATCCGCACAAGGGGACGGAAAAAAAAAAAAAGGTTACTCACCTGTAACAGTAGTTCTAGGAGTGGTATATGTTGTTCATCCACACTCCCTGGCATGTCCCTTTCCCCTTTAAATCTTGCCAGAAGTCTTCAAGCTGGCTCTCCCACCCACTCGGGTGGTATATACCTCGGCTCTGCCCATGGCCTTCAGATCTTAGCCAGCTGGAAGCAGGTGATTGCGCCCAAAGCCGGGAGGTCGGGTGGAGTGCGTGGATGAACAACATATACCACTCCTAGAACTACTGTGACAGGTGACTAACCTGATTTTCTAGGAGTGGATATGCTGTTCATCCACACTCTCTGGCAGACTCTAGCAGTTCTCCGGGAGGAGGAGGCAAGAACACACCCCCTACTTAGGAAACAGAGTGGAGAACTGGCCCCAAAACCAGCATCGCGACGTGACTCAAGGTCGATGTGGTAATGGGTAATGAAGGTGTTTGCTGATTTCCAGGTAGCAGCCCAACAGATTTCCTGGACAGGGATGTCACTGGAAGCAGCCATCGATGCAGCAGTATGGTAGGTAGAATGAGCTCTTATCCCTCTAGGAGGCTCCTTGCCTGCCTACTCATAGCACAGACTTATGCATGATGTAATCCATCTTGCAATGGTCCATTTGGCTGCAGGTCTGCCAGAAGCGGCTTCAGCGTAGGTGACAAACAGCTGGCGAACCTCTCCCCAAATTTCCGCCATCCTCTCCTTGTAGTAGGAGAGAGCCCGTCTAAGGTCCAGGGTATGGAGCCTGTATTCGACGTCCGAGGTGTAGTTAGGGTAATATTGCATCAGAGTAAACACCTGGTTAAAGTGAAACTCTGACACCACCTTCGGAAGGAATTTGGGGTGGGGGCACAGGACAACTTTGTCCCTGTGAAAGACCAGGTAAGGGGAGTCCACCGAGAGCGCCTGGAGCTCCCCTGTCCTTCTGGCTGAAGTGATCGCCACCAGGAAGGCAGTATTCCACGACAAGTAAGAGAGCTCACACTTGTGCATGAATTCGAATGGCTTGCCCATGAGCTTTGCCAAAACCAGCAGAAGATCCCACGGAGGTGGAGGTTCACGCACTGGAAGGGATATTTAATCTAGGCCTTTACAAGCGCCGACCACTGTCTCCTGTGCCAAAGTCGACTGACCAGCCCGGCGTCTGGTAAGCAGAGATGACTGCCAGGTGCACCTAAAGTCGATGACCGAAGACCCCCTTTGGAGAGAGACCAAAGGTACTCTAAAATGTTAGCCACAGAGCAGGATAAGGGGTCCAAACTCTTACCCTGACATCAAATGGAAAACCTCTTCCATTTGAAGGCATAACATTTTCTGGTCGATTCCTTACGAGATGCCTCCACCACGGTGTAGACATCCTCGGAAAGACCCAGAGCTTGGAACTCTAGCTGCTCAGGTATCGGGCTGTGAGATGCAGGGATTGAAGGTCCGGGTGGAATACCTTTCCCTGGTTCAATGATATTAGGTCCGGGCATGTACTAAGCCGCTCCGGGGCCCTGCAGCTGAGGCTGAGGAGATCTGGATACCAGAACTGGCGGGGCCAATCTGGGGATACCAGGATCACCTTCGCCTTGTCCCTCCTTACCTTGAGTAACACCTTGTGGATCAAGGGAAATGGAGGGAAGGCATAGAGGAGGCCTGGGGTCCACGGCCTCGAAAAGGCATCCCCCTGCAGTGAGCCCTGCTGGGGGGGGAAGGGGGGCATGGTACAGCCTCAGCTTGGTGTTCTCCTGGAAGCAAACAGGTCCATGTGGTTTGCCCAAACAGAACAGTTGTAGCTACCTCTGGATGGAGAGACCACTCGTCGGATGTCTGGCCTAGGCGGCTGAGGCATCCGCCAGTTGGTTCAGGACTCCTGCCACATGGATGGCAAGGAGATCTGCCTCAACTGGCTGATGAAGGTCCAGATCCGGGCGCCTCCTTGCATAGCAGGCGGGAGTGCATGCCGCCCTGATTGTTGAGGTAGTACATGGTAGCCGTTTGTCCGCCTGGACTTGAACCACTTGACCCGGAGCTGAGGAGCGAAAGCCGACAGTGCCAGTCTGACTGCTCTGAGCTCCAACAGGTTGATGTGGCAACGGGACGCCTCGGGGGTCCAGAACCCATGGGCTCTGTGGTCCCCCATGTGGGCTCCTCAGCCCATGAGAGAGACATCAGTCGTGAGGACAACCGTCGGCTCGGGGTGGACAAACGGAATCCCTTCCTGCAGACGACTTGGGACGGTCCACCATTGGACAGCATCCCACATCTTCTGTGTGACAGTGACTAGCTGGTCGAAAAGACCCTGACGCTTAAGTCCACTGAGCAGCCAGCTCCCACTGGAGGGAAAGCATGTGCAACCTGGACCAACAGACCACTGAGGTGCACGCTGCCATGTAACCCAGAAGGCGCAGGAAGTCCTGGGCAGGGCGCAAGTGCCCAACCAGAAATGATCGGGCAAAGGGAGGAAGAACCTCCTCCCTGTCCGCCGGAAGCCGAGCTCTGGCTTGATGAGAGTCGAGCTCTGCCCCGATAAAGCCCATCACCTGAGAGGGCACGAGTTCCGACTTGGGCTCGTTGATCAGGAGGCCTAACTGGGAACAGGTTCGGAGGGCCAGGTCCCTGGACCTCTCCACCTCCTGCAGGGAGGAACCCGCCAGGAGCCAGTCATCAAGGTAGGGGTATATCCGAACCCCTTGACGCTGTAAATGGGCTGCCACCACTGCAATGCACTTGGTGAGGACCCGAGGGGCCGATGACAGGCCGAACGGCATGGCTTGGAACTCGTACAGGGTCCCTTCGACCCTGAAGCGGAGGAACCGCTGGTGGGACGGACGGATTGGGACATGAAAGAACGTGTCCTGTAGATCCAGTGAACAGAACCACATGTTTCGCTCCAGAGATGGTATGATCTGGTTAAGAGTTACCATCCGGAAGGTGCGAGACCTGAGATATTGATTCAGGTCGTGGAGATCTAGGATGGGGGCGCCAACCCCCCATCCGCTTGGGCACCAGGAAGTACCTGGACATGAAGCCTGGGTCTGTAGGAGGATCTGGCACTGGAGCTACCGCCTCCTTGTGAAGGAGCTGAGCAATGTCGTCGAGAAGGGCTGACTGAGCGGCAACTGAGATCCTTTCCTCCCGTGAGGCACGGGCTCGGCAAGGAAGGTACTGCTCGAACTCTAGAGGCAGCCCCCGACCGACCACTTCCAGGACTCACCTGTCCGGAAGTGATACCGGACCAGGCAGAAAGAAAGTGGCGGAGTCCCACACAGGAGGACCCAGAACTGGCGTGACGGGAGATGGGGTGGCCACCCCAACCCATCTCTGTGCAGGCTTACAGGAGGAGGAGGAGGCTCCTGGACTGGCACCTCGGCATCCTTTGCGGGGCTGTTGGGGACCCTGCTTGGGCCTAGAGCGCCAAGCTTGAGCCTGCTGTTTTTGCTGATGCTGCTGACCTCCCTAGAAGGGGGGCTGCTTAACCACAGGGGAAGAAGTTCGAAAAGGCTTCTTCTTGCGCTTCTGCTGGTTCTTGACCGAAGACCCTTTACAGAAGTGGCATCCAAGGGGGCACTGGACTGCTCTTTGCGCTGGAGGTGACCTGCCACTCCCGGACCGAAAAGGTTGGTGCCAAGGAAGGGCACATCAGCTAGCTTGTGCTGAGTATCCACTGGAAAGGAGGATAATCTCAGCCAGGCCCTGCGGCGAGTGGCCACTGTGGCTGCTAGTGAACGGGCACAGGAATCTCCAATGTCCAGAGCCGTCTGGAGCTGCTGTTTTGCAACAGCATGGCCCTGGTCACGGACTTGCTTGACTGTGGTCTGCATGTCTGCTGGAAGATGAGGGAGGACTTCATCTAGTGACCCCAAGAGGGCGTGAGAGAAGTGTGCCATGATCACTGCCAAGCTGGCCTGATGAAGGCCCAAGGATGAGGCTGCATACACCTCCAGGCAGAATGGTCCATGTTTTTTGGACTCCTTGTCCGTAAGGCGGTCAATATCGCTGAGATACCCGTGCGCCGAAACACTGAGGCAGTCACAAGGCTCTCGGCCGAGGGATGCTCAGTGAAGCCCGTCAAGGACCCCATGGGTACAGTGTACTTGCGAGCCATGTGGGCAGACGGAGCCAGGCAAGAGGCATGGCGCTGCCATAGCTCAAGGGCCGAGCAAACAATGGCTTCGGCCACTGGGAAGGCCTCCGTTGGGGTATCCCCACTCTTAAGGATATCCGTAAGAGTATATTCCGCCTTCTTTTGGATAGGCTGCAAGGGCATACCAGAGGACTCAGAAATAAGTCGAAGGATGCCCTGGAAAGAGGAAGGACCTTCCTCCAAGCCTGACACTGACAACTCACCATCAGGGTGTGAATGAGACCAGTGGTATCTGAGCGAGGAGTCGGGATGACAGGGTCTTCCGCCTATGTCCCCTTCAATACGCCGAGGGCGATCAGGAGCAACAGTGATGGACAGGCGACGGGCAAGCCTTATCTGTCAATCCTCTGAGTGGCTCCACCAAAATTGGTGGGAGACAGGAACAGGCTGAGCAGAATCGTGCGGTCCTACGGAGGAGAAAAAGTTCTTGGAACCGGAGGAGTCGTTGTCAACCCAAGAGGCTGGGGCCAATAATGGCGGTGTAGCGCGCTTTTGAAGTCAGAATTAGCTGTTGCCACATGAGGTCCTCATAACGTCGGCCAGACTTCCATCTAAGTCTCTCCTCGTCCGAGGAGGATGAGAAACGATGGCGGCGCCTCTTCCGGAGTGTTTGTGACCCTTTTTCAGTTTTTGACCGATGGGGTCCTACTCCTCGATCGAGACCAACGGGGTTGGCTCTGTCGATCGGGAGAGGGTGGATTCGGTGAAAACCAAGGTTCCGGCTTCTGTCCCTCGATCGGGATACCCGAAGGACAGGTCTCCTCGTCCGGGAAAGAAAGGATGGGTGTTCTTTCCAAAGAGTAGTCGAGCGGGGTCGGCGACAACGGCTCGATCGGGTCGAGAGAAATCTCTACCAGTTCTGCCGTATCCTCGGCCTCGGTGCCTTGGCCTGACAGAAGGTCCAAGAAGCCGGCTGCGGAGGAAGCGATCTCGACCAAGGTCGAGACCACCAGGTCTTGTGAGTCGGACCGCTCTCGATCACAGGAACGTCGTCTTTGGCCAGAAGATGATTTAGGGTCCTTGTCCCTTTTCTTAGGTTGGGAGGAGTGCGAGCCCGAGGGCACCTCACCCTTGGTAGGGAGAGACTGGCACAGCTCCCGAAAGGACCCAGTGAAGGTGGAGTCCAGGTTAAGTGGCACGAAAAAACTTCGGCTGGCCGAAGATTGAGCAACTTCCTCTTCGAAAGCCGCCATCTGTTCGAGCTGCTCAGCGGATCCCGCGACCGCAGAAACCGCCCACCTGGCCTCCTTCAATTTCACCGGTGGACTGCGAAGCTCTGGTCTCCCTAGCTGTAGGTGAACCTTGCGGTCGTCCAGGACGTTGGGATGGAAGGCCAGACAGATGGTGAAAGCGGTGGTGTCAAGCACGGCACCCAAGCAACAAACGCACGAGAGGTGGGGATCGGTGGGAGACATTTTCTGTCCGCAAGGACACCTCCATGTCCGATGCGCTCAGATCGGAATTGTAAACTCTTACGAGTTTCAAAGAAAGCAAATGCGGTGAAAACAGTCGATTAGACTCCAGGGCCTACAGTACTTGTAGAAGTAGCACGAGGGAACCGGAATGTTTCAGCGGAAAGGAAGATCTGGCGTCATTGGGTGGAGCCGAGGAGCCAGCTTGAAGACTTCCGGCAAGATTTAAAGGGGAAAGGGACATGCCAGAGAGTGTGAATGAACAACATATCCACGCTCCTAGAAGAAAGAATTTTATGCCTTTTTTTTTTAAATAAAGAAGAGGGGAGGAACGAGCAGGGAGTGGGGAGACACGGAGAAGGAGACCCTTGAGGGGAAGGTGGGTGGGTATCAGTAATGAATGCTGAAGATACAAGAGGATCAAGAATTACAGTAGGTATGTAATTTTCATATCTTCCCTTGTCAATCTTCACCATTCATTATTGCTTGGGAGAGTGCCAAGCCCCCCCCCCCGGAGGGGGAGGGACAAGAGAAAACCCTGAGGGAACAAGACCCTCAGCCTCCTGCTGGTGGGAAACAGAAGGGAGAGACCCCGGGCTAATCAGACAAGAAGCCTAAGGTTGAGGAGAGCTAGAAGGTGTCCTCCAGAGACGGGGAGACGAAGGAAGCCCCTGCAGAAGCCTCCAAGCCCTGGTGGAAAAAAGGCAAGTCCCCCTGAAAGCAGAGCGAATCACCCTACGCCGGGTCAGGGGTGACAATCTTGATAGACAAAGCCATGCCGTCCATCTAATACAGATCGCTGACCCTGGAAGCCACCTCATTGCTGTCATAAGATGCCCTTGTTTGGTGTCTTGCCAGCTCCAGGCCTATAGCAGAGAGGGCACTGGCCTGTCTAGATTGCTCTGTATCAGGCATTGATGCTAGAAGCTGGGATAGCATCGACCATAAGTACCTGTTGTAGGCAGCATGGTGTGTTGACGGATGCAATGCACAGCATCGCACGAGAAAGAAGAGAACACTCTTCTCCCGACACGTCAAATTGTAGAGAATCTGAATCTGGTGGATGGTCATGCACCAGGCGTGGTGCCCAGAGGGAGTTTATAGGAATGCCAGACCCTTAGGCGGGTTGGGAGAGAACCTAGAGACTCAGATGGGGCAATACCTTCTCTTGCAGTCTGCTGGGGCTGGAACAGGAACAGCTGGTGACTGCCAGGAACGGATAGACGCCTCCTGGAAGGGAATAGGCCAGGATGGTACCGACAAATGCTGGGCACTGAATTACTGAGGAATTCACGCTGCCTCCTCAGTACTTTCTCGCCTAATGAAGGAGATATGAAGGTCCCTCACCATCCTCGAAGGATCTCCATATTCAGTAAAATCAGCGTTGGAAGAGATGAGCAGGGGTTCCTCCCTCCAAGAGGGAGTCGAGGATGATGGGGAGCTCGAATGTCCAGAGGACTCCTGTGGCAGTGGGGATAGGTGAAACACCCGCTCATTCATACATTTAACATATGAGGGGAAGGCCGCCGCAGGGGCTCTGAACATCTCCCAGGATAACAGGCCCGTAGGACCGACATGGCCTGGGAGAGAGGGGGGTGGCTGCAGAGGAATGGGAGAGGGACACCTACGAAGAGGCAGCTGTCCTCTGTTGAGGCTCTGAAATCCAGAAAACGGAGCCCGAGCTGGCAGGGTCCCGGACAGCAACCAGGTTACAGAATGGAACCCAGTGGATGAAAGCCTGGAAGAGTCTAGTAAAGGATCCTCCCTGTGACGAACCTGAGGCTGCATGGGTCCAGAAGGGCAGCCCACAGCACCACCACCAGAGGGGTCCCTGGGGCAGAGAGGGAAAGAAGGGGTCCAGCGCTATGGCTCCTACCTGCACCCCGAGGGGTGGCAGGTGAAGACCGACGCACCTCACCTCAATATCTCAACTCCTCGGATTCCGAGAATGCCCCCGACCTCAGCGACAACCCACCCCGAGCAGGCGCAGCAGCACCGGAAGTGGCAGCTACTGCAACCCCCTCAGGAGGATTAGCCTCTTCCCGTCTCCCGCCATCTCACCAGAGAACCCAGGCCACCCCAGCCTGGGAGGCCTCAGGAAAGGACAGCAGAGGAGACTAAGGAATGGGCGTGCTGGGCCTCCTAGCACCTCGTCTCACGGAGACCCGACTCTGAAGAGTTGGGCGCCAGGACAGGTCCGTCTGGTCATCCTCCTTCTCCTCCGAGAGACCAGCTGGACCTCAATACTGGCCCACCCCAGGGCCTCCAGAGAAACGCCGGCGAACGACGCTGGTGCCATCTACGGCGCCGGATGGCTTTGGCGCGACTCCAAGACACCCGAACCCAGCCCCGTGTCCCCAACGGTGCCAGGTCAGACCCGCAGCACTGCCCTGGCACCGGGACCCAACGAAAGTGCCGCCAGAGGAGTCAACTGGCCCAAGAGCCGCGGGCGCACCAAGAGCGAAGACGGCGCCTCGCTCAGGGCGCCACCGATCACCAGCACCGGGATCCTGAGCGCGCTGGAAGGCGGCGCGAGGATCCATCGATGCCAGGCCCAGAAGTCCTGGGCCACAACACTGAGGAGCCTGCACCTCCAAAGGAGACTGCCGAGGCGGTGTCTCCACCGCAGCCCCAGAAGGACCACAGCATTCCCCCAACACCCAAAAGAGGCCTCCTCCTCGGCAAGACCAGAAGATGAGGAGGACCCTCTTCTCAGACCGTATAGGCCTGGGAGGGGACCCAGAGGAAGGGTCTAGAGATCTTACCTGAGAAGCCCGAGTGACACCATCCCAAGACAGCGGAACTTGCCACGATCTTAAGCAGCGACTTCAAGGACCTGACGATCCATTGAGAACAGGCGTTGCACAAATCCATATTATGGTTGGGTCCCAGGCAATGAAGGCAAACAGCATGCCGGTCCGTACGGAAAAATGCCGCCACAGGAGCACCGATGCATAGGGGCACGGCCAGCAGTCGATTTAAGTTTGGCTCCAACCTGACATGATGCTGAAAACTAATAAACACAGAAAAGGCTCCGGCACCACAGAAATAAGGAACGGTCTTACGGATTGAAAACGGTTCAACGGCGTTGGGAGGAACTGGAGAAGGAGCGAGGAAGGCCTATGACGCAGGTTCAAAGAAATTCTCACACACACGGTAGCAGGTGCAGCCTCGTGGGCGGGAGAAACAGAACTGAGATGGAGGAGGCCTGCGGCACCTACTTGACACGCCACTCGGTGTATGTGTGGCTAAATCGCTCTTGGGGCGGTGCTGCTGGTGCAGACTCAAAAAAAATAAAATAAATAAAAATCTCCCGTAGCGGGTGCGCGCCTCCGGCACAACCCAAGCAGTAATGCATGGTGAAGACTGACAAGGGAAGATCTTTCAAACCACTGTCCAGCTCAGCTGATGAAACTCAACAGAGCAAAGTGCTAGGGTACCTTGCGCACTAGAGTGGCTCCCAATTGTTCACTGTTCCAACTGTGGAATTTCATCAATGTGAGCAATACATTTTACAAAACTTACCTGAACAGTAGTTGAATGTTTTCTGCATGAGTGCTGAAGTTTCTTGTTTTGGCAAACAGGTTCCTAAAGAAGGTTGCTCCATAGGGAGAACTGAAAATTACATACCTACCATAATTCTTGATCTTACTGTATATCTTCACCATTCATCACTGGTGGGTTCAGCCGGAGGTGCTAGGGCCCCGGGGGAAGCCTTTAGCTCAAAATCTTTTTGTATTAGGAGTAGCAGCCAGTGCCGGGGTGGCGCCACCTCGAGGCACACACACACTGCGTGATGCTTCGGGGTTGGCCAGTAACAAGATGCCAGCCCCTCCACCAACTCAGTTCTGCTCGTCAGAGAGTGAAAGTAGGGACAGAGGAAAAGAAGAGGACAGTTGGGCAAGGGATCCAAAGGAACAGGAAAAGGAAAGTATATAAACTAAAAGGAGGTATAAGTCGACCAGAAGAGGGGATGGGCTCCAACTGCTGGACAGGCCAGAGGAGGCTGAGAGGGTAGGAGAGAGAAAGAAGAAAGAGGAAAGCGAAACAGAGAAGAATTAAATAGGCGGGAGGGAGGGAAGGCACAGGAAAACAAAAAAGAGGGAGAGCGAAAAAGGAGTGAACTGGTCCCAACCATGAGCATAGCAGGAGTTCCTTTACTGCCCCATGAGCAAGGAGAATTTGTATGAGTTTCCTCTTTGCCCACGGACTGCATGGGACTGCAGATTGGCGAGAGAATGGATGCTGCTCAGCACAAAATATCCTCTGCTATTCAAGGAATGGTAAGACCAGATCACCCCGTCCTCTCTCAGCACTCGTTCACCCACCCAACTTGCTACTTAGGAGTGGGCTAGGATATCCCCACTAAGGCAAGGTCCCTTCTGCCGTAGGAAGGAGTTGCACTGAGATCTCCTTGATTTAATTCAAGGGCGTCTGCCCAATCTGTCTCCAGAGGGAGCTACGTAAGTGTCCACTAAGGAAGACAAGAGCAGAGGGACACCGCCCCGCGGGTATCCCATGGATGCTAATATGAGCAAAAAGAACCACGAGTGGTCCTTAAGAGAAAAAGGAAAAAGGCGAGGATCCCTGGACTCCCGTCGACCAGGACAAGGTCCCAAAGGGACAAAAGTCTCCACAAGGGAGTCTTCAGGCTAGAGACTCTGGAGAATGCCACTCCAAAAATCCTACCCAGTCGAACGGCACTATGAGAAGCCTTCTCTGGGCAAAGGAGGCAATACTCTGCTTGCCCCCCCAATGGTGGGTCCCTGTCACTGGGTGAAGGATCAGTGGACCCAAAGGTGCCAGCAGGACTTTGCCCACAACTGGCCTCACCGGGGGCGAAGCAGGCACTGCCCAGAAGCTGAGGCCCAAGAGGGGATGATATGGAAGCAGTGATGAATGGTGAAGATCTACAGTAAGATCAAGAATTATGGTAGATACACAATTTTCATATCTTAGCTGTATCAATCTTCAACATTCATCGGCTGATGGCTAATACAAGCACACAAGACGCTGGCACTTCCCCGAGGGAGAATCCTCCCTCAAGCTCCTATAGGGGAGGGCACAGACCGTGACTGGTTAGGGCGAGACAGGGACTCCCCACTGCCTGGGAAAAAGAAGGCACCCCAATAGCTCCCATCTCACCCTGAGGGAGAAAAAATTGTCCCCTTGGAAAGAGGGGTCAATCACCCTATGCCAGGCCAAGGGTGATAACCATGAAAGGCGAAGCCACGCATCATCATCATAGTCACAGATGACCTGAAATCATCCAAGCAGACCACTAAAGCAGTAGGTAAGGCTAGGGAGTTGTTGGGGTGTATTAGTAGGGGTATCACAAGTCGGAAGAGGGCGGTAATAATCCCTCTTTACAAGACACTGGTTAGGCCCCATCTGGAGTACTGCGTGCAGTACTGGAGGCCACACCTTCACAAGGACATTAACCAAATTGAGGCAGTCCAGAGAACGGCAACTAAAATGGTGCAGGGACTGCATCAGAAAACATATGAGGGCAGATTAACAGAGCTCAATATGTATACTCTAGGGCAAAGGAGGGAGGGAGGTGATATGATCGAAACATTCAAACACCTTAAGGGCATTAACAAGGTGAAAGAGTCTAACATGTTTCAATATAAGAAAAATAGCAGGACAAGAGAACACAGCATAGATTACAGGAGGCCGATTAAGGGGTAAGTGAGGAAGTTCTTCACAGAAAGGGTGGTGGATGCAGGAATGGCCTACCTCAGGAAGTGGTGGATATGAATACAGTGCAGGGCTTCAAACAGGCATGGGATAGGCATAAAGGAGCAATACCGATGAGTATGAATAGATAGGTCATTGACAGAGCAAGCGATGGCACATTCATAAGGCAGAAAAAAAAATGGGCAGACTGGATGGGCCTTGCGGTCCTTATCTGCCGTCAACGTCTATGTTTCTGTCCGCGTAATGCAGACTGCAGTTCCTACTATTCTGGAGACCACCTCACTGGCATTATAAGACGCCCTTGTCTGGTGTCTCGCCAGCTCCAGATCAGGTGCAAAAAGACTAATGGCCTGCCTGGTTGCCTCTGAGTCAGGCATGGATGCCACGATTTGCACCAGCACCGCCCATAGGTGCCTTGCATAGGCAGCCTGATGGGCCTGGTGCACAGCCACGCACAGAAGGGCGCGCCACCAAAAATACCCTGCAGCCCTAGTGGTCAAACTCAGTCGAATCAGACTGAGGCAGTCATGCTCGCGACGATGCCCTGGAGAGGTCCAGAAGCTCCACACTGAAAAAGGGCAGGGCATAGCACCTGGGGACCCCACAGGTGCACAATACCAGCGGACAGTCCCGGGAGGCTGGAGATGGAGAAGCAGGACTCTGCCAGACCTTGTGCAATGCTTCTGCAAATGGAACAAGTCATGGAGGAATGATCAAGCGGTCGGCACTGAACTCATCCAAGGAGGCGTGTGTCGAAAGGTCAATACGCAAAGGCAAAATGGGACAGATGGAGCTTCTCCAGCATCTCTGTCAGAAACCGCTGATAGCTGGTAAGACCAGCGCTGGAGAAGAGATGGACTGAGGAGTTCCCTTCCTCAGGGGAGGAAGGCAAAGAAGTGGACGAGCTCTACTCAGAGCCTGGAGCAGCTGGAGGCTTATGTCAGAAGGCAACCTCATCCAAGGTCCTAACATAATGGGGGAACGCAGCTGCAGAAGCCCTGAATTGTTCCCAGGTCATGGGCCCCAAGGGACCAAAGAGGCCTGGAAGAGGAGGAGGTAGAGGCAGAGAGACAGACGAAGCAGACCTCTGCCTAGGCAGAGTTGCCGCTCTGCTAGGGCTGCGGTAACGGCACAGGGGACAGCTCCCAAGGGAGGGGGCTGCTGACCCTACCCGCTGAAGGGCGCCCAGCTGAACAGGGATGACCGAGGCAGAGCACTTAGGGAGAATCTTCCCGATGGGGCGACTGGAGACCTAGCAGCTCTAGCAAGTGGCCCTTGGCCCCACCAACTGCAGATCCCCCTGAAGGGTCAAAGGTTAGAAGGGAAGGGTCCACACTTCTGCTCCTTCCAGGACCACCAGCTGTCCTAGAGAGGTGCTTCCGTGTCCTCTTCGACCTCCCTGCCTCCATCCCCTCTGAAAAGGATCTGCTCTTCGGGGGAACCCAATGCCGAGGCCTGGGCTGAGGCATCTCCTGCACCAGAAGAGGTGCTGGAAACCACCCAGGACCCAGAGGCTGCACCAGAATCTAAAACAGTGCCACCAGTAATGGACCAGGCACTAACCTTCATGCTGGTCACAGAATCGGCAGCCACTCAAAATCTGCACCAGGAACGGTGCTGGCGCCAACCCTGGCACAAGTCACGGTGCTGCCAATGGCACCAGGATCTGCCATGGCATGGGCCGTAGCACCAATCCCACCACCGAGCCAGAAACAGCACCGAACGCAGTGTCAGTATCCCCAACAGCGCCAACTCCAGCATCAATTCCGGCACCGACCCTGGCACATATTGTGGAAGAAGAGGTGCTAGTACGCCCGAACAATACCGGAGGCTCAGAAATCCCAGAACTGGGTAAAGGAGAGCCCCAAAGCATTGGGCTGCCAAGTCTGATTGGTCCTGGTCCTCTCCTCTTCCTCCGAAGAAGATCAAGTGGCCAGGGAGATCTTCAGAGCGGCAACCCGAGAGAGAGAGAGAGAGCCAGAAACGACTTCGGCACCACCTCGCTCATTGACACTGGAGGCGGTGGCAGGAGCTGAAGCGGCTCTGGAAGGCAGCACTGAGGGCACCACTGGCAAAGACTGTGCATACAGCATTGGCCATGACACTGGGGGCATCCGGACATCCGAAGAAGAACCAGACTGTGAGGGGTGCTCAGCCAACCCCTTGGAGGAAGGGGACTGTCCATCCAACCCCTCAAGCAGGCCTTCGGTGTCAGCGAGAACAGACCCTGGAGGCCTGCTCCCCCTTGGCCTGTACAGAACCTGGGGGAGACTCGGGGGAAGGGCCCAAAGTCCTGGCTTTGGCGCCCCGAGAGAGCCACGCCGCCCTCCCGAAAGTGGAGGATCCAGACCCATCTTTAACGGGTGCGCTTCAAGAACCTGGCAGTCCCATGAGAAAGAGGTGTTGTAATTATCCATATCGTGTTTCGGATCTAGGCAGGACAAACAGCGGTTATGACGGTCCATAATGGTCATTGGCTTGCCGTGAGGGGTACAGACGCACTGGGGCATGCCCCACCTTAGACTTGGAACTAAGCCCTGAACCTGACATAACCGCAACGGAATAACTAAATACAAAATGCAGAAAAAGGACTTGGCACTGTAGATAAACAACAAGAAATAAATGGAAGGAGTTTACCGGCTTCCTAAAGACTCTACGGCGTCTAGTAATGGCAACATCAGAACTCGAGAATTGATGAAGACGCTTCAAAATGGCAGATCCCACGGGGTGATGCACACTCAGTTGTGGGAAGAGCAGAACCGAGTTGGTGGAGGGGCCGACGTCGGTTACTGGCCAACCCCCGAGTGCTACGCAATACGTCGGCCTTGAAGTCGGTGCTATCCTCAGCCCTCCTCCGGAGGGGGGGTTCCTCAAGCTATAAACTTCCGCTCCCAGTACAAAAGCATTTGAGCTAAAAGCTTCTACATGGTCCTAGCACCTCCTACTGAACCCACCAGTGATGAATGGTAAAACGGATACAGTTAAGATAAGGTGGGTCACTACTTCCTGATGCAAGAAGCATTCATGCGATGTCTCAACCACACAGCTGACTGTCTGCTGCTGCGACACAGACCATGAGATATGCAAGGGGTCCAGGTGTGGAGGGCCTCCTGAGATGAAGGGAGTGAGTTCCGCCTGCCTGCTCAGGTAGAACATGGTTGTGGTGTCATCTATCTAGCGAGCTAGCCACATTAAAAGGAGCTCCAGCAGGCTGATGTGGTGACGGGACTCCCTGGTTTACCAAGACTCTAGGGTCCTGTGGTCCCCCAGGTGCACTCCCTACCCCACCAGAGATGCATCTGTTGTGAGAATGACGGTCGGCTCTGGCGGACGAATGGGACTTCTTCCTCCAAATGTTCTGGGATTAGCTTCCACTGGATGGCATCCAACACTGACTGGGTCACCGTGACTGGCTGGTCTAGGTGTCTTAGGCATTGGGACAACGGACGGCCCAACTCCCACTGCTGGTGTCACAGCCACCAATGTGCCCAGTGAACCATGTTTGTGCAAGACACCATGTACTATAACAGCCTCAGGAAGTCCAAGAGAGGGCATGAGCGCCCAACCTGAAATGATCGGGCAAAGGAGGTGAAGATCCAATGCCCAGTCTGCAGGAGGTGAGACCTGGCCCAGGAGTCCATCTGTCCTGGTGAAATGGATCACCTGAAGGATACATCAGACTTGGCCAGGTTGACAAAGAGGCCCAAGTCTCTGCAGGACTGGAGGACAAGTCTCTGGACTGCTAAATTGCCTCTCTGGACAGCCCAACTATCAATCAGTCATGCAGGCAGGGATAAACCCTGATGTCCCTGTGCCACAGGAAGGCTGCCACCACCGTTATGCACTTGGTGAAAACCCTGGGCACTGAGGAAAGACCGAACTGCATGACCTGGAACTGATATAGCACTCCTTCCGTGCAGAACTGGAGGTACTGCCCATGGGATGGATGGACTAGAATGTGGAAGAACATGTTCTGGAAGTCCAAGAGCAGAAATGAAAATTACGTACCTACCGTAATTCTTGATCTTCTCTTGTATCTTCACCATTCATTACTGCTTGGGTTAGTGCGGGCGCGCACCGCTCGGGAGTTTTTTTTGGTTTTGAAGTCGGCTCCAGCGCGCCCTCGAGAGTGGCCTGCGTCATCTGCGCAGGGTGGCCGTTAGGTGCCGCAGACTCCTCCTCCTCTATTTCAGTTCTGGTAGCCGGAGAGGCGAAAATAAAGGGTAAGGAAAAAGGAAAGCGAGGCAAGAGAGCCGAGGCACAGAAAAAGGAAAGGATATAAACTGAAAGGCATAAGCCGGTAGAGGACAGACAGAGGAGAGAGAATTCCTACCCTAAGGGACCCGGGGCCTCCTTTCCGGGGCAGCTCTAGGGGAGGAACAGAGAGAGGAAAGAGAAAGAAGAAGAAAAGAAAAGGAAGCATGCTGAGAGGAGAACAGTGCCCATCCAGGCATTGGTTGAGAGGCTTATAAGCTCGAGACTAACAAGAGAGCAAGAATCCCTGTTGATAGGACTGAGAGAAGGTCCAACCGAACCACCTGCACAGATCATATACAAGGGCAGATTCTCTGACCTCTCAACATGCCAAGTCCCTACATCCTAGCTGAGAGCTCACAGACTACCCGGCAGAAATCTGTTCGGGGAGAGCGCCCACTCAGGAAGGGGGTATTCCTCCTAAGCACCCTGTTAAGTGCTAACACAGAAGTGTATGGGGAAAGATTATGCCTTACTGAAGGCAGCTTTGTATGAAAAGATAGAGTGGGAACTCAATCAGACTCCCTAAAGCAAGGCAAGAGCAGTCGCTCAAGGCTGAGAAGTGCAAGCACCAGCTGGAATGAGCTTAAAGATAATACCTGCCAGGGGATTCTAAATTTTTGTTGAGGCCGAGCCAGGGCACGAACTCTTAAGCTGTGAAACTGCGTAACATGATCAAAGTACCTAGAAGTCGCACCATAGGGTCAGTCAGAAAGAGTTCCCTCAGATTAAGTGAAAAATACAGACCGTGCTCGTTCCTCTTTACCTTGAGGAAAAAGGAACCATTCACTAAGAATGGAAAACAAAGTTGTTTTTTTAGGCATAAAGGCCAAAGGAAGGAAGAGGAGCGAGGCGGGAGGGAGCATACAGTAGGAGGCCACTGAGGGGAAGGTGGGTGGGTATCAGTAATGAATGGTGAAGATACAAGAAGATCAAGAATTACGGTGAGGTACGTAATTTTCATATCTTCCTTGTCAATCTTCACCATTCATTACAGTTGAGTGCAAGCCTCCCCCAAAAACAGGGGGGTAGAAACCCTGAGGGAACAAGACCTTCAGCCTCCTGTTGGTGAGAAACAGAAGGGGAAGACCCTGGGCTAATCTAGAGGGAAGCCTATGGGGGAGAAGAGCTAGGAGGGTGCCCCGAGGACGGGAGACAGAGGAAGCCCCTGCAGTAGTCTCCTAGCTCTGGAGGAAAAGAGACGGCTCCCCCGGAAAGCGGAGCGAATCACCCTACGCCGGGCCAGAGGTGACAACCTTGATAGACGAAGCCATGCCGTCCGTCTAATGCAGATCGCTGTCCCCGCAAGCCTGGAAGCCACCTCACTAGCGTCATAAGATGCCCTTGCTTGGTGTCTTGCCAGCTCCAGGCCTATAGCAGAGAGGGCAATAGCTTGCCTGGTTTGCTCCATATCAGGCATTGATACTGAGATCTGAGAAAGCATCGACCACAAATGCCTACTGTAGGCAGCGTGATGAGCCTGATGAGATGCAATGCAAGACATCATACGAGAGGAAGAGAACACTCTTCACCCCACCGGTCGAATTATGGGAATCAGAGTCCGTGGGCCGATGCGTCATGGTGTAAAGCGCCCCGAGGAGTCTCTAGATATGCAAAACCTAAGGGTGAGTTGGGAGAGTACCCAAGGATTCCAAGGGGCACACCTACCTCGTCGGCAGTCTGCCGGGCTGGAGAAAGGGTGGCTGGCGAATGCCAGGAATGGATAAGCCTCCTGGAAGGAATAGGCCAGGATAGTACCATCAGGTGCTGGGCACTGAATCGCCAAGGAATTCACGTGTCTCCCGTTGGTATTGTCTGCTTCAACGTAGGAAATTGAAGATCCTCGCCATCCTCGAAGAGAATTGCTGATATTCAGTGAAATCAGCATTGGAGAAGAGATGAGCAGAGGTTCCTCTCCCTCAGAGGAGGAGAGAGATGATGGAGAGCTCGAGTGTCCAGAGGATTCTTATGGCGGTGGGGATAGGCAAAAAACCTGCTCATTCATGCACCCGACATATGAGGGGGAAGGCCGCCGCAGAACCTCTGAACGCCTCCCAGGATAACGGGCCCGTGGGACCGACATGGCCTGGGAGAGCGGGGTGGCTGCAGAGGAAGGAGATGGGCACCTATGGAGGCAACTGTCCTCTGCTGGGCTCTGAAATCGAGAACGCAGGCCCGAGCTGGCGGGATCCCGGACAGCAGACCAGGTCAAACGGAACCCTGGGGATGCGAAGACTGGAAGAGCCAGAGGGATCCTCCTGTGACAAACCTGGGACTGCATGGATCCAGAAGGGCAGCCCACAGCACGCCACCAGAGGGACCCGGGGTCCAAGAGGGAGGCGGGGCCAGCGCTGACTCCTAGCCACCCACGAGGGTGGCTGACAGGACGAGGCGCCTGAACCCTGCCCCTCGACCCCTCAGACTCCAAGAACGCCCTCCTCCTCGACCCCAGCAATCTCCCACCCCAAGGGGGTACAGCAGCACCAGGGTCGGTAGCTGCCACAAACCCCACAGGAGGGAGAGCCCCTACCTTCACCCCCTCACCATCGCCCCCCAGTGACCCCAGACCACCCCTAGCCCGGGGGGCCTCAGGGGAGGACAGCAGCGGGGACAGAGGAAGAGGCCCGCTGGGCCGCCTAGCACCTCATGCCACCAGGGACCCTGACTCCGAAGAATCAAGTTGCCAGGATAGGTCCACATCTGAATCATCAGCCTCCGAAGAGGAAGAGATCAGCTGGACCGCAATACTAGCAACCCCGGGGGTCCCCGGTGAAACGGCGCTGGATGACCTCGGACCCCCCGCGCCAGCTAACCTGGCCCTGGCTACCCACGGCGCGGTCAGGCCACGGCACCGTCCCTAGTGCGGAACCTTTCCAGCGCCGCCAGAGAGCAAACCGAGCGGCGCGAAGGCAGAATAGCGCCAGGATCCAGCAGCACGGGCGCGGTCGAGGTCCCAGTGCCGGGCCCAGCAGGTGTGGGCCTCGACACTGGGGAGCCTGCACCTCCGAGGAGGTGACTGCCGAGGCGGTGTCCACGCCGCGCCCCGGAGGGACCTCGACGTTCCTCCGACACACGCAAAGCTTCCTCTTGACAAGAAGATGAGAAGCCTCCTCCTCTGGACCGTATAGGCCCGAGAGGGACCCGGAGGAAGGGCCTGAGACCTTACCTGGGAATCCCTGGAGCTGACGCTGTCCCCTGAAAGTCGGGGGGCCTTGCCGATCTTGAGCAGCGACCCGAGGACATGACGGTCCATGGAGAAACAGGCATCATGCGCATTCATATAGTGGTTGGGTCCCAGGCAACAAAGACAAACATCATGCCGATCCGTGACGGAAAAATGCCGCCACAGGAGCACCGGCCTATAGGGGCATGGCCGCCTTCGACTTACATTTTACCCCGAACCTGACATGATGTGAACAAAATAAGACTAAAAGTGTAACAAGGCACCAGTATGATGAGCAGAAATAAAGAAACTGTCTTACCGGAGGCGGCGTCGGGCGAATCTGCGAGTCTGGCTTGAGTGACAGAAGGCCTGGTTCAACTACCGCGCAGCAGGTGCAGCCTCAACAGCGGGAAACAGAACTGAGATAGAGGAGGTCTGTGGCACCTGCCGCGCCCGCGCATGACGAAATGCGTCCTCGGAGGCGCTGTTGTTACAGACTTAAAAAAAAAAAAAAAACTCCCGTAGGGTGGCGCCTGGCACTAACCCAAGCAGCAATGAATGGTGAAGACTGACCAGGGAAGATCCACATATCCTGCTTCAGAGATGGTATAGTCTGGTTCAGCTTACCATCCTGAACTTGCACTTCCTGAGAAACTGACTTAGATAGTGCAGATCCAATATGGGTTACCAGCACACCATCAGCCTCTGGATCAGAAAGTACCTGGACACACCCCTGACTTGCCAGGGTATCTGGGACATAGGGTATGCCTCCTTTGCATGCAGCTGAGCAATGTCCTCCCTAAGGCGGGAGAGCGTGTCCTGCAACACCGAGGACCCCTTGGAGCATGACTTGGTAAGGCAGGAGAGACTCGAAGTCAGAGAGGCAACCCTCTGTGGACCACCTCGAGAACTCACTTACTCGCAGTAATGATGGACCAGTGAGGTCAAAAGTGGCGAAGCTGACCTTCCACAGGGAACGGAGTCAGGGAATGGACAGGTGGGAGGTGAACACTGCCCTGACTCCGTCACTGGGCAGCTGAGGAGGGGGCACCAGCCATTGAAGCTGGAAGGGCAACACTTCTCCCACGCCAGCCTTTTTTTTTTGGCCCCTGGATGGAGAACTTGGCCTTGGGGTACCAGGCTTGGAATTGCCCCTACTGGGGCTGTTGCTGCTAAGAATGCTGTGGCTGAAAGAACTGAAATTGAAAGGCCTTCTTCTCTTGACCTTTCAGGTTCTTCTGGGATGAAGTCACAGAATTCAGGACAGCACTGGATTTCTCAATTCTTGTGAGATGCCCATCCACCCCTGGGCCAAAGAGGTCAATGACCAAGAAAGGGACATCGTCCAAATTGTGCTGAGTATCCGCTGTGAAGGTTGAGATTCTCATCCAGGCCCTGTGACGCATCGCAACGGTTGCTGACATGCCACAGGAGCAAGGCTTGCCAATGTCCAAGGCTGTCTGGAGTTGGTGTTCAGCCAGCGCTCGACCTTGGTCTTGGATGACCTTTACCGGAAGCTGTTTGTCAGCAGGTAGGTAAGGAAGGACAGTATCAAGTACTCCGAGCAGGAAGTGACCAAAGTGAGCCATTGTGTGGGTGTAGCTCACCTGGTGGAGACCAAGGGAGGATGTGGCATAGATCTTCTTAGCCACATAATCAAGCTTGTATGACTCCTTGTCAAGGGAGCTTGTCCACGTCCCCAGTACTGCTGGATTTCCGGAAAACAGAGTCAAAGTCAGGCCCTCAGCCAAAGGGTGGCCAGAGAATCCAGACAAAGAGCCAGTGGGACTGCGTATTTGCGGATCATCTGGGCTGAGGTGAAAGGCAGGATGCTGCAAAGCTCCACAGCTGGTACCATAATGGTCTCAGCCATGGGAAAGACAACCTCCTGGGATTTACCCTCATGCAGGATGTCAGTGAAAGAGTATTTAGCCCTTTTTTGAACTGGCTTCAAAGGAACATTTATGGACTCTGACACGAGTTTGAGAAGAGCTCCAAAAGACACTGGCCTGTGATCGGTGGTCAGTTCCATTACCAATTCCCAGTCGAACATATGCAACCCACTGGAGTTGTCAGAGGACCTGCCAAAGAAGGCTCTTGACCGTTTCCTGCCACGGATCACCCAGGAGTCATCCGAGTGGGTAATTTTCATTGACAACCTGTCTGGCAAGCCAGTCCCTGGACAACGGTCCTTAGAAGGAGCTCCCCACACGACTGCTATGGAGGCAGTTCCACCAGCAAAGGCTGAGAGATATGCATAGGCGACAACTGTCTGGCATGGACATGACCAGCACCAGCCAGCTGACCATAAGGGACAGGGGACCCCATCCTGCCCCACCAAGGTCCACTGCTGCCAGAGAGATCCTTTAGCACCACTGCATCCACCAGCAGAGCATCTCATCATCCAAAGATGAAAAAAGATGAGGACAGCAGCACCTCTTAGTTAGCGGGATCAAGAACTCGAGGTGCCCATATTAAGGAGATACAGGTAGAGGTGTGGTATATACCACTTGCACCAGTCTTGACTGCCTGACCCCCAGTGGAGGCCGACTCCGAGTGGTAACTTTCACAACCCCACTCAGCAGGTCAGGCCCTCTGCTCCCACAGTGCCAACCTCCGAGCACAGTCTTGTGAACAGGTAACAGAAACAGGGTAACCCACCTGTCTGTTTTGTGGGCTCGAATCAACCTTTGGTCTCAAGTTCTGGAGGGATTCAAACTGTGAACCTCTTGCTAGCGTACCCAATGTACAGGCTTAGATAATTCTGCTCTTCGGGGAAATGCCAGATATCTTTTGCCTACGGGCACCTAACCAGGTGTACAAAATGAACCCTTAAAAACTCTATTAAAGACCCCAGATAAACTCTTACCTTTCCCCAGTTTGGTAAACTAGTAAGCTTTTGCACAGTGTCAACTTTAACCATATATGCTTCACTTGTCAAAGAATTTCTAAAGGCACACCAAGTAATCTCTTAAAATAGAGGTTTACTTTAAAATAGAAAAATATGTAAACTGTAAATACAGAACAATATATCACAAAACCATACAATCACTTAAAAGAACAAGGTTTAAAAGTGCAAATTCCTACCAACCATACACTTGGACTGGTCTAGCTAATGTATATTTTCTAATAATGCTGATAGATGTTTCTTTTCAGAGTCCAAACATGTATATCACTCTAAAGGTCAGTCACAGCATAACTAAAACACTGTTTTGAACCTGCCTTCTCCATGATGTCACCCAGCTTCTCCTCAGTTTATTAAAAATCATACAACCAGGATGTCTCATCATTCAGAAGGTAAATTAAATAGGCAACATCAGCAAAACTCACTTCCCATAACACTTTGATCTAGTGTGTCTTTTGCCCTTCACAGACATCAAAGGAACATTTATAACTTAGCACCCAAGTGACATAACCTGTATTCTTCCTCTAAGCGTCATAAAGATTATGATTTCCTCTAGCAGCTACAATAAAGCCAGATAAACAGGAGATCCTTAATTTTTGTCTCTTCTAGCCTGTAATTATCTCCTGGCTTTTAGGTTAACAGCTTGTGGTAGAAACCTGGAGGTCATCCAGGAACACAGCATGTCTCAAGAGAGACATTCAATAAGAAAAAAGACTGCCTTAGTAATGTTGTTTCTTCTAATGAGTCTTGCTATATTATGGACTATTGCAGTTTGTCCCACCATTAGAACTGCTCCAGAGGTGAAAGAGTTAACTTCCATGCAGGTCATGGAACTTAGAAGCTGACCTCGGTTAGAAAAAGCTCTGTGGGATATTTCAAACTGAAACCGGCCAGATCTTTACTGAGCAAAACTCACTAAGGTTCTGTGAAAGCTGTAACCTACACTAGCCAACTGGCTACTAAAATATTAACACATTTTCCTGGTCCCAACATCAAGACTCAAGTCAGGGGACCACAAAAAGATAAGATAAGAAGATAAGATAAAATAAAACATAACACCCAAACACCCCAAAAAATAAGGTGTGGAAAACATAAAAAGGGGCATCAATAAGTGCCAACAGTGGACTGCCCACCCCATACCCAAAGTAGAAGTTCTCAGAGGGGCAGGCTGGGGGGGTCATAATATAGCAAGACTCCATTAGGAGAAACAACATTACGAAGGTGAGTAATTTTTTCTTCAAACAACATGAAGTCTTGCTATATTATGACTATTGCAGACTACACAGCAGTACCTCCATGGAGGAGGGACAGAATCTACTTAGGGAATAGGCTCTGAAGCACGGCTGTGCCAAACCGAGCATCCCTCCTGGCCTGGATATCCAGGGAGTAATGCTTGGTGAAAGTGTGTACTGTTTTCCAAGTAGCTGCTTGACATATCTCCAAAATAGGGATGTCTCTGGCAGCAGCTAGAGACGCAGCTGTACCTCTGGTAGAGTGAGCTCTCAGGCCTGAAGGGGGAACCTTACCCAGTTTTCGTTAGCAAAATTGGATACAAAAGACGATCCACCTGGCAATGGATCTCTTAGTGGCAGGTTTCCCTTTCCCAACCTCACCATAAGTGAGAAATAGTTGGAGGGAGTCAAACCTGTGACCCTTGGTACGCTCTATGTAGTAACTTAGGGCCCTTTTAACATCTAAGCTGTGCAACCTCCTCTCACCAGAGGAGGAATGGTCAGTGAAGAACACTGGAAGTGAAATAGACTGATTAAGGTGAAAATCTGAAACCACCTTAGGCAAAAAGAAAAAATTACTCACCTTAGTAATGTTGTTTCTTCTAATGGAGTCTTGCTATATTATGACAGTAGCAGTTTGTCCCACCACTAGAACTGCCCCGGAGGTGAAATGGTTAATACCATTCCAAAATAGAACTTTGAGCACGAGCTCTAAGAAGCAGCTCTATCTCTGTAATTTCAAACCTGAACTGTCAGATCTTTCTGAGCAAAAACTCACTAAGGTCTGTGTGGAAGCTGTAACCTACACTAGCCAAATGGCTACCTAAATATTAACAACCATTGCTGGTCCCAACACCCAAGACTCAAGTCAGGGGACCAGAACTACTAACACAATTCTAACAACATGAGAATAAAACAACAGTATAATAAAACACACACACCCCAAACTCCCAAAGGGGAAACACTAAGAGGGGCATAAAATAGTGCCCACACTAAGTTGCCGCACCCTACCCAAGTAGAAGTTCTGAGAGGGCAGGCTGGGGAGGTCATAATATAGACTCATTAGAAGAAACAACATTACTAAGGTGAGTAATTTGTTCTTCAAACATGAAGTCTTGCTATATTATGACAGTAGCAGACTACACAGCAGTACCTCCATGGAGGAGGGCAGAACCTACTTAGAGAATAGGCTCTGAAGAACAGCTGTGCCAAACCGAGCATCTCTCCTGGCCTGGACATCCAGGGAGTAATGCTTGGTAAAAGTGTGTACCGTTTTCCAAGTAGCAGCCTGGCATATCTCTAATATAGGGATGTCTCTGGCAGCAGCTAGAGACGCAGCTGTACCCCTGGTAGAATGAGCCCTCAAGCCAGAGGGGGGATCTCTGCCCAGTTTCTGATAACAAAATTGGATACAAGAGACAATCCACCTGGCAATTGATCTCTTAGTGGCAGGTTTGCCTTTCCCAACTTCACCATAGGTAAGGAAAAGTTGGAGGATTCGAACCTGTGACCTTAGTGCAGCTCTATATAATAACTAAGAGCTCTCTTAACATCCAGGCTGTGCAACCTCCTCTCACCAGAAGAGGAGTGATCAGTGAAAAATACTGGAAGGGAGATAGATTGGTTAAGATGGAAATCTCAACCCACCTTAGGTAAAAACTTCCTATTAGTCCTAAGGACTACCTTATCCCTGTGGAAAGAAATAAAGTCAGTTTCCACTGACAAGGCTTACAACTCACTTATCGTCTAGCAAGTGATAGCCATCAGAAAAACAGTTTTCCAAGTTAGATACTTAAGCTCTGCAGAAAACAGAGGTTCAAAAGGGGGTTGCATTAACTGGGCAATACAAACATTAAGATCCCAGGCAGGGGCCAGTTCCCGAAAGGGTGGATTAGTAAGGAGTAATCCCTTAAAAAAACTTGGAAAACACAGGGTGAATGGAAAGGGGGATGACTTTCCTGCTGGCACAAAAGCAGATACAGCTGCCAAATGGACTCTCAGGGTAGCTGGTCTGAGACCCAAGGAATTAAGATGGACCATGTAATCTAATACAATGGGCAAATCAGCAGATTCTGGGGAAAAATTTTTCCCAGCTCACCAAATGGAAAACCTTTTCCATTTAGAACTCTAAGTAGCCCCAGTGGAAGGCTTTCTGGAAGCCTTTAGGATTTCAAGAATATCTTGAGAGAGGTGTAAATCAGCAAACTCTAACTCCTCAAGAGCCAGGCCTTGAGGTTAGAAACATAGACGTTGATGGCAGATAAAGACCGCAAGGCCCATCCAGTCTGCCTATTTCTTTTTCTACCTTATAAATGTGCCATCGGCCTTTGCTCTGTCAGTGACCTATCTATTCATAGTCATTTGTATTGCTCCCTTATGCCTATCCCATGCCTGTTTGAAGCCCTGCACTGTATTCATAGCCACCACTTCTTGTGGTAAGCCATTCCATGCATCCACCACCCTTTCTGTGAAAAAGAATTTCCTCATTCCCCCTTAATCGGCCTCCTCTAATCTCATGCTGTGTCCTCTTGTCCTGCTATTTTTCTTATATTTAAACATGTTAGACTCTTTCACCTTGTTTATGCCCTTAAGGTGTTTGAATGCCTCGTCCATATCACCTCTCTCCTCCTTTGCTCAAGGGTATACATATTGAGTCCGTTAATCTGTCCTCATATGTCTTCTGATGCAGTCCCTGCACCATTTTGGTGCCCTTCTCTGGACTGCCTCAATTTGGTTAATGTCCTTGTGAAGGTGTGGCCTCCAATACTGCCGCAGTACTCCAGAGGGCCTAACCAATGTCTTGTACAGAGGGATTATTACCTCCCTCTTACGACTTGTGATACCCCTACTAATACACCCTAACACCCCCCTAGCCTTACCTACTGCTTTAGAGGTCTGCTTGGATAATTTTAGGTCATCAGTGAAGATGATGCCCAAGTCTCTTTCTTCCTTTGTGACTGCTAGCAACTCCCCTCCCAGCCTATAAGTGGCTTCAGGGTTTCTCTTCCCTATGTGCATGATTTTGCACTTCTTTGCATTAAATTCAGTTGCCACTCTTCTGACCATTCTGCTAGTTTATCCAGATCTCTTCTCATTCTGCCCACCCATCTGGCTCATCTACTCTGTTGCAGATCTTGGCGTCATCTGCAAACAGACAAGCCTTACCCTCTAGTCCATCTGCAAGGTCACTAATGAAGATGTTGAATAGGACTGGCCCCAGGACTGATCCCTGAGGTACCCCACTTGTGACTTGCATCTCTTCTGACTGTATACCATTTACCACCACTCTCTGTTTTCTGCCAGTCAACCAGTTTGCCACCCAGTTGACCAACTTCTGACCCACCCCGAGCCTACCCAGCTTATTTATCAATCTTCTATGTGGAACAGTGTCAAAAGCTTTGCTGAAGTCAAGGTAGGCGACATCAACTGCTCCCCCTTGGTCCACCACTCTGGTTACCCAGTCAAAGAAATCTATGAGATTAGTTTGACATGACCTTCCTTTGTAAACCCATGCTGTCTTGGATCCTGTGCCCCTATGGATTCCAGGTGTTGCACTATCCTTTCCTTAAGGAGTGCCTCCATAATCTTGCCCACTGCTGAGGTAAGACTGACCGGTCTGTAGTTCCCGCCTCCTCCTTGCTACCACTCTTGTGGAGGCGGGATCACATGAGCCCTTCTCCAGTCTTCTGGGACCTCTCCTGTGCTCAGAGACTCACTAAACAATTCTACTAATGGCTCTGCTAGTTCCTCCTTTAGCTCCTTAAGTACCCTGGGATGTATGCCATCAGGTCCCATTGCCTTATCCACCAAGCTTAGCAAGCTCTTGTAGGACCCTTTCTTTTGTGAAGGGAGTAGTGCTCACCTCCCTCCCCTGTGTCCATGATGCTGAGCTGTGGGCCCTGCCTACCTTCTCTTCAGTAAATACTGAGCAAAGTATCCATTTAGGATAGATGCCTTTACAGGGTCCTCCTCCTACATGCTCCCTTTTCTCCATTAAGCAGCAGCACCCCTCTGGACTTTCTCCTTTCACTAATGTATCTATAGAAAGTCTTGTCACCTTCTTTTACTGTACGTGCTAGTGTTTCCTCAGTTTGGGACTTTGCCTGCCTTACTGCCTTACCTGCTTCCCTTAGGGCAGTTTGGTATGCCTCCCTATCTTCATCCCGCTGTGTTCCCTTATATTTCCTGAAGGCCAGCCTTTTGGCTCTGACCTTTTCTGCTACTGTATTTGAGAACCAAAGTGGTTTCCTTCTTCTTTTGCACTTCCTTTTCTGTCTAACACAATGGGATGTTGCTTCAAGTATTGCATCCTAATGCTTGCCCACTTTGCCTGTACCCCTCACCTGTGTTTCTTTTGCCAGGGCTAGCTTAACTCTGTTGGCCATCTTATCAAAGTCAGCTCCTCTGAAGTCCCATATTTTTGCCTTGGAATGGATGATTTAGATGTAGTAGCCAAATTGAACCATACCATGTGATGGTCACTGGCCCCAGATGACCTTCTACCTGGAGATCTGTGATCCCTTCTTTGTTAGTCAGTACTAGATCTAGGATAGCCCTGTTTCTTGTGGGTTGCTGTACCAGTTGTTGAGGCCCTCCCCTGCAGGAATCCACTATGAGTCTAGTTCTGGCAGATGTTCCTGCTGGTATTGACCAATCTGTATCTGGCATGTTGAAGTCTCCCATTATCAGAACCTCCCTTTAGCTGTCATGTTTTGTATATCTTCTAACAGTAATGTGTCTAAGTCCTCCTCTGGTCTGGGGCCTGTAGACAACCCCAGTTCATATGGCTGTCCCATTTCCTGTTTCCAGGGTGACCCACAGTTCTTCTGGCTCCTTATGTGTATTCTGAATTTCTGTAGCTTTGATATTTTCATTAACATACAGGGCCACTCCTCCCCCCCTTTTTGCACCTCGGTCTCTTCTGAACAATACATAGCCAGGTACTGAAGTCTCCCAAGTGTGGTTACTGGTAAACCACGTCTCACTAATTGCTACTATGTCCAGTTTAGCCTCTGACATTATTGCCTGCAAGTCTGGGATCTTATTTCCCAGGCTGTGAGCATTTGTGTACATGATTTTCCATTGGCCAGATTTTGGTGTGTTAGTTGTTGGGTGAAGTTTGGCATTACCCCTGTGCATCGTAAGGGGAGACAAACCATTTTCTTACCTGGTGATGCAAATGAGCGGCAAACACGCTGAATTCCTGTTTGACCACTAGCTGAGGGGGGGGTGTTCTTCCCATCCGACGTACGTGGTGCTGCACCCCTCTCCCCATTTGCTAGTTTAAATATTCTGCAAAGACGTCAAACTTCTGCCCCAATGCACTGACTCCCTCTTTAGTCAGATGCAGTCCATCAAATTTAAAGAACTTTCGCTCCCATAACTGTTGCCAGTTCCCTACAAATCTGTGTCCTTTTTCCTGGCACCAGTCCTTGAGCCACGTGTTTAGCTCCCCTATCTCCTCTTCTCTGACCTTCCGTCCATCTGCTCCCCTCTCCAAGACTGGCAGGATCTCAGAGAAGGAGATGCCAGACGAAATAGATGATAGTTTGTCACCCAGCCTAGTCAGGTGTTCCTTGGTCTCCACAACTGACCGGCTGGCGAGATCATTAGTCCCTATGTACTAGGACATCAATGTTTTCTCCTGCTTTGTGAACAATTTTAGCAATGCGGTCAGTGTCTCTCCATGCTGATGTACCTGGGAGACATCTGACCATCACCCTGCTGGAGATGGGTATCAACTTCCGAATCATGGAGTCTCCTATGATCAGAAGTTTTTGGATTTCCTTTGTGCTTGTTTAGTTTTGGTTCCTGATTTGGGTGAGTTTTGCTGTGCTAGCTCCTGTGCCGAGTGTCCTGCTCTGCAGTGTCTTCTGCCTCTTTATTTGATTTCAGAGATAGAGGCAGATACCTGTTGTAGTGTTTATATGGTTTTGGAGACAATGTGTTGGAGAGCAGAGAGTGATGGGGCACCTGATTTGCTCCTCCCTAACCACCTGCCAACCTCCTGGACCAACTACCCTCTGCGGTCGAGGTTTTTCTGTTGGATGCTGGGGAAATGGCGGGTGGTTCTTATAACGTATTTCCTCTTCAATATGAAATCTGAGGCGTGCAATCTCTGCCCATGCTGCCCGGAGCTGAGCCCTAAGATCTCCAAAGGCCCAGCATGTAGGACAGTGTCCAAATCCTGTAAGACTGTCCTTCTGAAAATTGTTCCACAGTACCTGCAGTTAATGATATCCATTCCAGATAAGTTGTTGGGTTTATAACCTAGTCAGAGTAATTAGAAGGAAAAAAAATGCAAGTAATGGTTTAATTGTGCTTTGTTTAACTTGTTATAACAAGTTAAATTACTAGTGCCCTGTAAATGAGATCACCTTGTGGAGGCCCCACTAATCCGCCCCTTCCTGCTCTGCCACAGGAAATGTCACAACTGTGGTACCCTATAAAAGGAGTGTAGCGTGGGGTGGTTGGGGATGGGGGTGGGTGGCTGGGCCCTTCCCCTGCCTAAAAGAAGAACCACGGACGAAAGAACAAGGAGGTAAGAGCAGAAACAATCAGTCAACAACAAATGCAGTAACCCTGAAAGCTTATCCTAATGTTAGATAAAACTGTAAAACCTGTAAAGCACCACCTGTAATAATTTCAGAGAAGATATACCTGTAAGAAACACTTTGCTCCAGAGAAAATAAAGCAGTAACAGAAGATATACCTTGCAAAAGACAATTTGAATCAGAAGATTACAGCAGTAATCTGTTAGCACACACCTGTAGGTACACCTTGTAATAATGCAGAAGAAGGTATACCAGCAACAACAATTTGAATCAGAGAAAAAATAAAGCAATGAAATGTTAGCAACAAACAGTAGCAATCCCTGTGAGTAAAAATAAAAACACCACCACACAGTAAATCTGCTTAGCCAAACTAAGTCTTAATCCTTCCCTTGCTCTGGTAAGTTTCTCTACTCTGCCTTTCAAGCAGTCTTAGAAGGAAAGAGCTCAGGTGAAGCTAGGTGCCTTGGCCAGCAAACCAAGTCTTCTAGGTTGAGGATTTGAAGTCGCGATACCAAACCCTTCCCTGGGCACAAGTTAACAGGTTGTGAATCCTGGGAAGGCAAAGGAAGATGGATTGTCAGTGACAGAAGGAGTGGGTACCAGGGCTGCCTGGCCCAATCGGGGCAATCAGAATCACCCTGCAAGGCTGAGATCTGATTTTGACTAATACTTTGAATAGGAGAGGAAGGGAGGGAAAGCATAAAAACTTCCCTCCCAATCCAGAAGAAGGGCATCCAGGGGACTGAGCCCAACACTGGAGGCCTGCAACAGAACAGAGGAAGTTTGTGATTGTCCGGGCTGCAAAAAGATCTATCTGAGGGGTGCCCCATCTGGCAAAGACTATCCCCAGCACTTGAGGATCCAGGGACCATTCGTGATGGCCCTGGGAAATCCTGCTGAGAGCATCCGCTAGGACATTGTCCTGCCCTGGAAGATGAACTGCTATGAGGGAAGTGTTCAGGGAATAGGCCAGAGACCACAACTTCATTGCCTCGGTGCACAAGGCCGAAGACCGAGTGCCCCCCTGTTTGTTGATGTACCACATTGTTGAGGTGTTGTCTGTTCTGACTTGTATCACCTTGTTGTGGACAGATGCAGAAAATGCTTGAAGAGCTAAAAAGACAGCTCTGAGTTCCAGCAAATTGATGTGGAGCAGAGATTCCCGGGGGGACCACACCTTGAGTGGAAAGGTCACCCATGTGGGCTCCCAACCCAGAAGGGAAGCATCTGTAGTGAGAGTCAAATTGTGAGCAGGGGAATGAAGGGACCCCAATCTTAAATTGCTCTGATCCTGCCACCACTGGAGGCCTGGATCAAGGTTCGAGTCACTGGGACCAACTTGGAAAGGGGTCTTTTCTCCGAGACCAAAAGGTTCTCAAGTGAAACTGAATGTCTCTCATCTGAAATCTTGCTCCCTGCACAACAGCTGTGGATGCAGCCATGTCCCAGGAGCTGCAGAAAGTGTCTTGCTGGTCGAGAGACCTGCAGGGTGAAGGAGGAGGCCAGAGTCACTAAATTCGTCACCCTTTCTAAGGGAAGAAAAGCTCTGGCTAGCTTTGTGTCCAACTCTGCCCCTATAAAGGTGAGTACCTGGACTGGTTCCAGAACCGACTTTGGTAGATTTAGCAGAAAGCCCAGGGAGGTGAGAAGCTGCTGGGTAACTTGCAGGTGAGATTTTACCTGTTCTGGGGACTGGCCTACAATGAGCCAATCGTCTAGATAGGGAAAAACAGCAATCCTTTGCCTCCTTAAGTGAGCCACTGCTAGACACTTTGTGAATACCCTTGGGGCAGAGGTAAGGCCGAAGGGCATTGCTCTGAACTGGTAATGACCTGAGGGTAGTTCGAATCTGAGGTACTTTCGATGGGAGCTTCTGATTAGGACGTGGAAATAGGCATCCTTGAGGTCCAGGGAGGCTAACCAGTCCCCTGGCCTTAGGGAGGGTAAAATCATTGCCAGAGTTACCATTTTGAACTTTGGTTTCAAAAGATGCTTGTTCAGATATCTGAGGTCTAATATGGGCCGCCATTCTCCTGTCTTTTTTGGGGTAAGGAAGTATCTGGAATACAGACCCCTGCCCTGGTGCAGGGGAGGAACCCTTCCACTGCTCTGAGAGCCAGCAGGGTTGAGACCTCTGCTTCCAGAAGCAAGGGTCTCTGAAGCACTTGCAGGTAGAAAAGTCTGCTTCTCAACTTGGAAACTTTTGAAGCTGAGAACCAGACCCTGGCTTACTACTTCCAGAACCCACTTGTCTGAGGTTAGAAGCCCAGTTCTGACTGAAGTAAGCCAGCCTGCCCCTACCGGGTAAGGAGAATCGGCCCTGGGCACCCCATCAGGGTGCCTGCTTAGCAGGAGCTTTTAGGCTGAGGGGTGGGAGCAGGCCTGCCCACCCCTGGGTCTGCCTCTGCCTCTGAAGAAGCCCCTCTGAGCAGAGCAGAGGAGGCCTGAGTCTGGTAAAAGGCCTGTGAAAAGGCTCACCCCTACCCCTGGGGTATGCCTCTGAGGAGTGGCTTGCCGCCTCCTTAGCTTGGGCACTTTTGTAAGTAGTCCTATATTCATCCATCTTTTTCATGATTCTCTGTCTGCTTCCCAAACAGAGAATTTCCCACCACAGGAAAATCCATAGCCTTAGTCTGGGTATCCTGTGACAGACTAGTACACCTGAGCCAGGCCAACCTACGAAAAGCTACAGATGTGGCTATGACCCTAGAGGAAACATCATTAACATCCAATGTCTTTTAAATAGTTTTTTATTTTAATGGGTTCACCACAATATATCCCAGGCACACTGCCTTAGGGGTAGCTGGTCCATTCCACTGGGGTGTCAAACAGACGAGGCATACTGACGAGTCCTGGTAGGACGAAACACGTGTCTATGTCTTCTGTTAGCACCCTTTGCAAACTGTGTGAGAGGCCTTTCGGCACCATGCAATTCTGCTTAAAGTTGGACCAGCATAACATTCTGTGGTGATTTGCATATGCAGCCCATGATGCTTTGCATTGTGGGGGCATGTGTGATTTTGTATTTTCTTGAAACTTGGCTTCCCAGCCAAATGCCCTTTGGGGTAACCCTTGCCTCAGTGTTTATGCACAGAGGTTCTTTGTCCATTAACATCCACAGCAGCATGAAACTGTACCTTAGAAGCCTCAATGCCATCAGCAGCCACCTGTTCTAGTTCGCTAGCCAGCTGGCCATGGGCTTGCTTGGCTAATTCCATAACAGTATCCCATCTAGATTTCTGATACCTAGCTACATAAGCCATATAATTTGCTTGCCTGAGTCCCAGAGAGGCTGTCATATACTGTTTTTAGCCATGGCATCAATCTTCCTGGAATCCTTTCAGGAGGATGTAAGCCAGGGGATATTAGCCTATCACAGGCTGCAGCCTGAACTACCCCAACATGACTGCATTGCTGAGAAAGGAATTCTGTATCAGGACCGACAATGTGTACCTTCTGTCCATCTTTTTATCTACAGGAGGCACAGAATTAGGAGCTTTTAAAATTTTTATTGTTTGCTTCCTAAAAGACTTATGCAAAGGAATAGACAATCTCCTAGACTCTGGAATATCCATCATTTCTACAAAATATGAAAATTACGTTACCACCGTGATTCCTGATCTTCTCCTTGTATCTTCACCATTCATTACTTCCTGGGTGTTGGCGCACCACTCCCACGAGAGCTTTTTTTTTTTTTTAAAAGTTTGCCTAACGCACCGCCTCGAGTGGCGCTGGCGTTACAAGGGCGGCCGTAGAGAAGAACACTCCTCCTCCAACTCAGTTCTGTGAGCCGGAGAGGCAAAGTGAGAGCAGAGAATATAGATAGCGTAGGCAAGATAGCCGAGGATAGCAAAGCAAGGAAGAATGAACTGAAAAAGGAATAAGCCGATGGAGGAAGGACAGAGGAGATAAAGTATCCCTAGCCTAGGGACTGCAGGGCCTCCTTACCTGGGCGACTCTAGGAGGAGAGATAAAGTAAGGAGATGAGAAAATAGAAGAAGAAGAAGAAAGAGAAGAGAGAGATGGGATGTTGAAGGGACCAGAATGCCCAACGAGCATAGTTAGCTTAGAGCTGAAGGCTCGACTAAGAGGGAAGCAAGAATCCCCGGAGATAGAGCTGAAGAGAAGGTTCACCAAACCCGCTAGACAGACTCTGGAGGGCATAGTCCTTATCCTCAACATGCCATTGTTATTGATACCCCCCTCGGGTTCCTGGCCGCGACAGGCCTAGAATTCGAGGACACCCGAGGATGGAAAAGGAACCCCAGGCAGCAGGAGAGTGCTGCTCTGGGACTTAGAAAAGGAAATGCAAGCCTTTCAGGCGTTTAAGCATAGAAATGGGACTCAGACAGACTGGCCAAGGCTTAGGCTGGCGGGATTGGATATGGTCAGCACAGCTCTTCTGTAAAATTGTCCAGGAGGACACTTAAAAGCAGAAACCAATATGCAAACTAGCGAGAAATGAAAATTACGTACCTACCGTAATTCTTGATCTTCTTGGACGAGTCTCCACCACTCATTCACACTAGTGGGATTAGAGCCGGAGGCACTAGGACCCATCGGAGCAAACTTTGCTGGAGGGTCGGTAGCGAGATGGGCGCGGGCATGGCGCGCGAGGCAGCGCTCGAGGCGGCAATGACCATCTCGGCGACGACCCTCCAACCGCCTCAGTACCTTTTTACCAAGGAGGTGCAGCAACTAACGAAAGAGTAAATCTAACCTTAAAAACGGACATAAGATAGTCCGTATGACCCGTGTAAGAAGGGTCAGCAAAGAAGTCCTCACGGCCTAAAGATTTGAGGGAGTGAAGACCAACACAGCGTGAGCTCGGGGATGGAGGGAGGGAGAGATGAGTGGTGGAGACTCGCCCAAGAAGATCAAGAATACGGTAGGTACGTAATTTTCATATCTTCCTGGACATAAGTCTCCACCACTCATTCACACCAGTGGAGAGTACCAATCTGATAATCCCCAAAAAGGGCGGCAGGAGAGCCAGAGCTCATGCGTCTAAGATAGAAGACCATTAAGGATAGTTCTGCGAATGCGGAATGTCGCCTAGCATGAACATCCAGTGCATAATGCTTAAGGTATGCACTGAGCTCCAGGTGCGGGCGTTGCAGATATCCGCGGTGGAACATTGCGAATCTCCGCTAAAGATGCATGACGCCTCTAGTAGAGTGAAGCGTACACTCTACCCTCCAATTTAACTTCAGCCATGGAATAGCAATGTCGAAGGCATGCCACTAACCATGATGAGATGCATCTAATAGCGACGGGTTGACCCAGCCGGGTGTCGCTGAAAGAAACAAACAGTTGCTGAGTCTTGCGAAAATTCTTGGTTCTATTTAAATAGAACCGCAAGGCTGTCTTAACATCCAAGGAATGAAGAGATCGCTCCCTTCATTTTGGAAATTAGCAAGTAAGAGGGAAGTACCAGAGGTTGGTTTAGATGGAATTCTGACACAACCTTGGGAAGAAATTTAGGATGAGTACGGAGAACTACCTTGTCTTTATGGAATACAGTATACGGAGGGTCCGTCACCAAGGCATGAATCTCCGAGACCCTGCGGGCTGAGGTAATGGCCACCAGGAAGGCAGTCTTCCAGGTAAGAAATTTTAGCTCACAGGTAGCCAAGGGCTCGAAAGGCTTCCGAGTGAGCATGTCCAGCACCAGGTTAATGTCCCAGGTTGCAACTGGACGCCTAACAGGGGTCTGGTATGAAGAATCCCTTAAGAAATCTCTTCACCATAGGAAGCTGAGCCAGAGTCAAGGAAGAAACCGCTCATGGAACGCTGAGATGGCACTAAGGTGAACTTTAACTGTGGAGTACTGGAGACCTGAGTTTGATAGGTCCAAAAGATACTCCAGAACCTTGTCAGGAGGACAGGAAAAGGGATTCCAAGAGGACTTTGCACACCAGAGAGAAAAGCGTTTCCATTTGGAAGCGTACGTTTTTCAGGTGGCTGGCTTCCGCGCAGCCAGAAGGATGTCCGAGACTCTACGAGAGACGTTGAATCGATTCACTTCTACCTCTTCAGGAGCCAAGCATGAAGGTGAAGTGATTTCAGGTTGGGATGGACCAACGAACCCTGAGTCAAAAGGTTGATTTGCAAGGGAAGTGGTCTCGGAGAGGCTGCCAACATACTGTTGAGCAGAGGAAACCATAGTTGCCGAGGCCAGGAGGGAGCAATGAGAATCATTTTGGTCCCCTGAGACTCGAACTTGAGGAGAACTCTCTGATTAGAGGATGGTGGAAAGGCGTAAAGAAAACGTTTTGTCCACCGCAGCCCGAACGCATCCTGACAGAAAATGCCAGGCCCTGGATTTCTGGAACAGAAGAGAGGCAGTTTTGCGTTGAGTGGGGATGCAAAAAGGTCCAGGTCTGGAGTCCCCACTCTTCGAATAGCGACCGAGCTACGGCTGGATCGAGAGACCACTCGTGAGGGTCTGCCTCCGTTCTGCTGAGGTGATCTGCTAGATCGTTTTGTATACCTGGCAGATAAACCGCCTGAATCAGAGACTTGTGCTCCAAGCACCACTCCCACACCCTCATTGCTTCCCTGCAAAGGGGGTAAGAATGAGCACCGCCTTGCTTGTTGATGTAATACATCACCGCTTTGTTGTCCGTTTGAAGGAGAATTTTCTTGTGACAAAGGACATCCTTCAGAGCTCGGATCGCGTAGAGGACCGCTCTCATCTCCAGGACATTTATGTGGAGAAGAGTTTCGAACCGAGTCCATACACCTTGAGTGTGGAGGGAGCGACAGTGAGCTCCCCATCCCATTAGCGATGCGTCTGTGGTGATGGAGATCTGATGATCCGGGGGAGCAAAGGGGAACCCTTCCAGGAGATTGCTCTCTTGAGTCCACCAGGTGAGAGACCTTTGAAGGGGCTCCGTCACCTTGATGGGATAAGACTGGGGGTGAGAGGTCGGAGACCACTGAGTGGAGAGCATCCATTGGGTGGTTCTCATGTGCAACCGGGCCAAGGGTACAGTGAACACCGAGGACGCCATGAGACCCAACATGCGTTGCATCAAGAGAGCTGTAACCGACTGGTTCTCCCCGATGTAACGGGCCATCCGAAGGATGTCGAGTCTTCAGTCCTCTGGAAGGAAAGCCTTCGTGGAAGAGGTGTCTAGAAGCGTCCCTATGAAAAGGAGCCTCTGGGAGGGCTGCAGTTGTGATTTTTCAAATTCACCCAGAATTCCCATGGACGTAGAAGACGAGGAAGTCGCTTGCAGCTCCAAAGTCCCTTGGCTGGAAGGGCTTGCTAGAAGCCAATCGTCCAGGTAGGGAAACACTCGGAGTCCGATCTTCCTGAGATGCGCTGCGAGAACTGCACAACACTTTGTAAAGACTCGCGGCGCCGAGGATAGCCCAAAAGGCAGGACTCTGAACTGATAATGCTGACCCAGAGCTACAAACCTGAGGAACTTGCGGTGGGTCCGGTGGACGGGGATATGCTGGTAGGCGTCCTGCATATCCAGGGAGGCCAGCCAGTCGTGCTGATGCAGCAAGGGTAACAGGGTACCTAGGGAAATCATTTTGAATTTCTCCCTGGGGAGAAATTTGTTTAGCTTTCTGAGGTCTAGAATGGGGCGCATCCCCCCAGATTTCTTTGGAACCAGAAAGTAAAGGGAGTAGAACCCTGTGTTTCGCAGATGCGGGGGCACCAGTTCTATTGCCCTGTTGTTCAGAAGGCCCTGGATCTCGGCGGTGAGGAGGTCTGACTGAGAGGACGACAACCGGGGTTGGTCTAGGAGGACAATTCGGGGGGGGTTTCCAAGAAATTGAGAGAATAACCCTCGCGAATTATCCTAAGGACCCATTTGTCCGAAGTTATGGACTTCCACTGGTTGTAGAAGTACATCAGACGACCTCCCACCGGAGGAGAAAGTTCCACCTCGGGCAGAGTGGATGGAACTTGGGCCAGCAATTCATAAGGTGGCAATGGGGGCTTTGGGCCCTCGGCTCTCTGCGCCTTCTTTTGAGGTTGGGCAGGTTGGCTTTTATGAAGCTTCCCCTGCCTCTGCCTCGAAAGGACTGACGACTCATGAAACTGGACGCCTGTTCACATGCCCCGAGAGGGGGTAGGCGAGGTCTGCCAATTTAATGGCCGATCTAGTCTTCTGAGTGGCCTCTAAGGCTTGCTCCACCTGAGGGCCAAAAGATAGGAGCCATCAAAGGCAGCGCCATCACCTGCTGCTGAGCATCGTCAGTGAAGCCAGAAGTACGCAGCCAGGAATGGCGCCGAGTACAAATCCCGCGGCTGCTGAGCGAGAAGCAGTGTTGAAGCGCCCATGGCGGCTTTGACCTGTTGGTTATTGGACTCACTACCTCTAATAACGGTCAGAAGAAGCTCTGACTTGAGTCCGAATCTGGAAGAGCTTCAACCATTCTTTCTATAGAGTGCCACAGGATATTCTCATACTGAGAAAATAGCCTTGATAACTGGCAATACGCATACTTAGAGTGGAGGCAGCAAAGACTCTCTTACCTAATGTATCAATCTTACGAGACTCTTTTGTTAATAGGTCGAGCTGTAGTAGTTTGAGGAAGAACGACCTTGTCATTCTCTGCTAGGACTACAATAGATCCGAAGGCTTGGGATGCCAAAATGGGACGATCCTTGGGAGCTGAATACTCTTATCAATGGATTTAGCCACTGAGGGAATAAGAGCAGGATTATTCCATACCATTTGAGACAGCGCTCAAGGAAGGCTGGATCGGAGGAGTCAAACTAGAGGGACTCAGTCATGAAGATACTGGAGTCTTAATATCTTCCCAGGATCGATGTCTGTAGTCTGGAGAGAAAGAGTGGATCTCAGGTTCTTCAACAGAGACTTAAAGGACAGGTCCTCACTCACAGGCTCTGTAGCAAAGAAAGATCCTGTTTCTCCACTTCGCCAACCCAAGGTCTGGGTCAGGCTCAACATCATCTCCTGATGGTCCAGAAAGGACTGTTTGGACAGGAAAGGAGGAAAATTAGAGAGGAGGAAAAGCAGAAAACAAGGAGAGTCCCGAGGGCCCCCGGCGCCGAGACGGCAAAACGGGTTGAAAACGACACGAGGGAGGCGACGGCGCCAAGAGGCACGCAGTTCCTGCAAGCGGCACTGCGCGCGCTGCCGGGCGCTGCTGAGCCGACCGGGCGCCCAGACCACGCAGCACCGCCGCGACGGCACCGCGAGACCCCGCGGCGCCGCGGACGGCGCCGCAAGACCCAGCAGCACCGAAAACGGCGCCGACAAGCCAACAGACCCTGCGGAAGGCGCCGGAAGAGCCCCAGGAACCTGGAAAGCTAGAGAAGGAAAAACAGGAGATAAGGGCATCGGTGAGGCCCCCTGCGCCGCAGCCATGTGAGGGGGGGAAAAACCTAAGCACGGAGTCGCTGGCACCGAAGAAGGCGCCACGCGACTAGGAAGGTCCAACCGCCCTACCTGATCGCCGGAGGGGCCCGAGGGCTCCGAGGCAACCGAGCCAGGCAGAAGAACCAACCTCCGAGCCCATTGCTCCATAAGAGCGGCCCACTGATGAAACTGCTCATCTGGAGTCCTACCTATAGGCGGGGAGGGGCTCGATGTCGAGGACGACGATTACCGGAAGTTGGCGACTCAAGAAGGAGACCGGCACTAGCAACGATAACCGAGCGCGACGCGCAGACACATACCAGAGGGCGACCTCGAGTGATGCCTTCTTTTGACCTGTAGTGCGAAGAAGAGTTCGAGGCCGAACGTGCGAATGCGACCGCTTATTTTTTATGCCGGGGGGGGACCGCCCATCCCCCCGGGCATCGGACTGACCGTTGTCGGAACCCCGCTGAGGAGAAGGAGACTGACCGGACCCAGCCCGGCTGACTGAACAGCTTTCATACGAAGTCTCCCTACCGTCACCTGACCTGCTCATGGTCGACTCCGTCCAGTAGGCCGAGACTTCTTCAAGTAAAATTTAAATATTAGAAAAATTTAACGAAAATAGAATAAAATTAAGCGATACTACTATCGAGATAAAGTTACAAAAAAACAAACTGAAAACTATGCGCTAGTTTGAAGTTTGACTCGACAGGAGATGACGCCGCCACCGAAGCGCATCTCGACGGGCGGGAAAAAAGGAACTGAGGCGGTTGGAGGGTCGTCGCCGAGAAGGTCATTGCCGCTCGAGCCGCTGCTCGCGGCGCCATGCCTCGCGGCGCCATCTCTCGCGTCGAACCTCCAGCAAAAAGTTTGCTCCCGATGGGTCCTAGTGCCTCCGGTGCTAATCCCACTAGTGTGAATGAGTGGTGGAGACTTATGTCCAGGAAGATGGGAGATTACCTTCTCATTTCCCCTCTTGTTTGTTTTTTTCCTTTTTTTTTTTACAGAAGAAATTTGAGGTTGGTTGCATGACCCCCAAAACCAAGATGCCTATAGCAGTCTAAAGAGTTCCCTCAGCATTTTTCTTTTTTTTAAAAAGAAAAAGGAACAGACGTGCCTGCTCCTCTGCTCTGCAGGGCAAGAATGGGGTTTGATTCCAGGCAATATCTGGAACACGGGATTGCAGGATCAACTGAATAGCCTGAACGAGGCCAAAACCCCAGAGATATCTTGTCAGGATAACGACAAGAGATAGTTGTGCAGTCTGATCGCCAATGCAATCCATGAGATGGCCCACGAATCTTAGAGTAATTAATTTTTCTGGAAAATTAGAACCCCCCAAAAGAAGGGATTTTTTTTTTTTTTGAAAAATTAAGCAATTTTTCCTAGTTTTTAAGAAAAAAAATTTTTTTTTGCAGAGAGAAGGAGACGGAGGTGGAGAAGCCACAGGAAGAGGCCACTGAGGGGATGGAGGGCGGGAGAAGTAATGAATGTGAAGATACAAGAGAAGATCAGGAATTACGGTAGGTACGCAATTTTCATATCTTCCCTTGTCAATCTTCACCATTCATTACTTCCTGGGTGAGTATCAGCTCCTCTTCCCCTGGAGAGGGAAGAGGACCTGAGAGGAACAGACCCCCAGCCTTCTGCTGGTGAGAAAACAGAAGGAGAAGACCCTGGCTTATTCAGAAAGCCTAAGTGGGAGAAGAGCTAGAGGTGCCTCCCAAGACGAGGGAGACGGAGGAGCCCTGTAAAGTCTCCTAGCTCTGGAAGAGAAAAGACGGGTCCCCCGGAAGGCGGAGCGAATCACCCTACGCCGGGCCAGGGGTGACAACCTGGAAAGACGAAGCCATGCCGTCCGCCTGATGCAGATCGCTGTCCACGCAAGCCTGGAAGCCACCTCATTGGCGTCATAAGATGCCCTTGCTTGGTGTCTTGCCAGCTCCAGGCCTACCGCGGAGAGGGCAACGGCTTGTCTGGTTTGCTCCGTGTCAGGCATAGATGCCAGCAGCTGGGACATCATCGACCACAAATGCCGGTTATAGGCAGCGTGGTGAGCCTGATGTGATGCAATACATGCACTTTCGCATGAGAAGAAGAACACTCTTAGCCCCAGCGGTCGAACTGGAGAGTCCGAATCCGGTGGGCGGTGCGATGCGCCAAACAACGGCGCCAGAAGGAGTATCCAGGTACACCAAACCTGAGAGACGGGTTAGAAGGGAACCTAGAGACTCAGAGGGGCACAATACCTATGCTGGCAGTCCGCGGGGCTGGGGAAGAGCGGCAGGGAACTGCCAGGACCGGATAGAGCGCCTCCTGGAAGGGATAGGCCAGGAAGGTATCACCAGATGCTGGGCACTGAATTCACCAAGAATTCACGCCTCCCTGCTCGGGTATTGTCTCTCCGAACATAGGAAATCCGGAGATCCCTCACCATCCTCGAGAGGAAACGCTGATATTCTGTGAAATCAGCATCGGAGGACAGATGAGCAGGGGGTTCCTCTCCCTCAGAGGAGGGAGACGAGGATGATGGGGAGCTGGAATGCTCAGAGGATTCCTGCGGCGGTGGGGAGAGTCGAAAGACCCGCTCATGCATGTATCTAACATATGAGGGGAAGGCCGCTGCAGAACCTCTGAACTGCTCCCAGGATAACGGACCAGTAGGACCGACATGGCCCGGGAGCGGGGGTGGTGAAAGCAGAGAGATGGGAGAGGGGCACCTCCGAGGAGGCAACTGCTCTCTGCGAGGGCTCTGGAATCCGGGGAAAGGAGCCCTAGTAGGAGGGATCCCGGATATCAAACCAGGCCGCAGAACGGAACTCTGGGGAAGCGAGCCTGGAAGAGCCCTGGGGAGAAACTCCCCTACTGACCGCCGGGACTGCATGGATCCAGAAGGGCAGTCCGCACAAAACGCGCGGAGGACACCCTAGAACCCTGGGGGAGGAACGGGGCTCTGCACCTCGGCTCCTGGCCACCCCTGAGGTGGCAAAAGAAGACCGGCAGCAGGCTGCCTGCCCTCAACCCCTCGGATTCCGAGAGGGCCCTCCTCCCACTGCAACGCCCCCTGTCCCAGAGGAGGCAACAGCACCCGGGGTAGCCGTCACGAGCCTCAGGAGAGGGGAGCCTCCCCTCCGTCACCCCAGCCCCGGGACTCCGGCCACCCCCAGCCGAGGAACCTCAGGAGACGACGGTAAGGGGACAGAGGAGGGCTAGCCACGCCCGCCTGGTACCCAGCCACAGAGGACCCAGATCCCAAAGAATGGGGTGCCAGGATGGGGTCCACATCTGAGTCATCGTCCTCGAGGAGGGCCGAGACCACTGGGACCTCGATGCTGGCCACCCAAGGGTCCCCGAGGCCACAGGGGCCACACGCAGCCCGGTACCAAAGCGACGCCGCTCACCCCACACGCCGGCAGCAGGAGGCTAACACCACACCCCAGCGGCTCCGGCAGCCCGCACCGCCCGGGGAAGGAGAAGGCGCGTCGAGAGGCAAGCGGCACCGCCAGCGCACCCATGTCCACGGCACATGACGGCGCCCGAAGCGGCACCGCCAGCAGCACCGCGCAATCACCAGCGCCCGCGAACAGCGCCGGGATCAAAAAGCACCGCGGGCCAATCACGGCACCCGGGAGCAAAAGCAGGCGCAGAAGCATCGAGTCCACAAGCCGCGCCCAAAGCCAAGGCCTCAACACGAGAGCCTGCCTCCAGTGACTGCGGCGGTGTCAGCGCTCCGGCCCGGGAGGGGCCAACGCCTCCAACACCGCCGAGGGGGCCTCCTCCTTGGCAAGATAGGATGAAACCCCTCCTCCTCGGACCGGCCAGGCCGGGAGAAGGGCCTAAAGATCTTGCCGAGATTCCCGTGGCCTTTGCCGTCCCGAAGTCGGGGGGCCTTGCCGAGCTTGAACGCTGTGACTTCTGGAGGACGGCCGGCGACGTCCATCGAGAAACAGGCGCCGCACGAAATCCATATCATGGTTGGGTCCCAGGCAATGAAGGCAAACGTCATGCCAGTCCGAGACAGAGAAATGCCGCCACAGAGCACCGACGATAGGCCTCGCCTTCAGAACGCTTTAGCTCCAGAACCGACATAACGCTGAAACCAACGAGACTAAAACATGTAGGAAAATACACCCGCACCGAAAGATAGAAAAGAACAGTCTTACCGTGACGCGGGTGCAAGGAAAACGGAGTCGGTAACTATGAAGATAGAAAAACACTGAAGCGCTTCACGCGGACAGGTGCTGCCTCGACGGCGGGAGAAACAGAACTGAGTTGGAGGAGGAGTCGGTCGCTACTAACGGCCGCCACTCGCGCATGACGTCACTCTCGAGGGCGGTGCCGTTAGGCAAACTTAAAAAAAGCTCCCGTGGCGGGTGCGCGCCTCCGGCTAACACCCAGGAAGTAATGAATGGTGAAGATTGACAAGGGAAGATCAGGCTCCTCTTGCTCATCCACAGCTTCTTCCAAGGGAAGCTGGAGGGTTTCAGCAACTTTTTTGTAAAACATAAAATGAGATGGGGACTCAGATAGCATAGGGGGAGATTCTAGATGTCTGTCTGGGGAAATGTCCGGTTCAATGGGCACACCCAGACCTTCCCAGCCACATTCATACTGTTCATAATCATCCTCCCCCTCCTATGGTTCATAAAATTCCTCAACATCATATTCCTGAACCACTGGAACCGGACGAACCGACCTTTTGCCAGATAGTGGCGGTTCAGACGGAACCCAAGACAGTGACTGGACAATTTGTATGGCTTTTGCTATCTCTGCAGCAGTTGGAGAAGGGGTTTTGGACTCCAAACCTGCTGACTTTCTTGTTTTCTTTACTGGAATTGGTTCCTCAGAACCAGCTTTTCTTTTGCCCGAGGAAGTCTCGCCCTGGTCAGAGGGCACTCCCTCCGGTTCGGTTGGCACCGAACCGGGCTGGCCATCCGGGTCAGCGGACTTTTTGGCCTCTCGTTCCCTGAGCCTGCCCAATCTCTTTTCCAGGGTGGCTGCAGGGAAATTCTTACATATCTGGCAGTCTGACTGGAGGTGGTCAAACCCCAGACAATAGACACATGTGGTGTGTGGGTCAGCCTTGGCAAAGACTTCCCCACAGACATCACAGTGTTGAAACCCAGTGGGCCTGTTTTTTCTTTTGGGTTTCTCAGACATAATGCCAGCCTAACCAGAAAAACTTGCCCTTTAAACGGCAGTGCCAGGCAAGACACCCTTATCGGTTCCTAACCGTGTCACGGGTATTGGAAAAAACCGTAATAAAATCCGGTTTTTAGAACCGATAAGAACCGGGAACTGCACTCTAAAATGTTAAACTTTAAAGTTAATAAGTTTTAAACCCAGCTGATCGGTTCAAAACCGAACCGATAAACTTACAAGTTCCACACAGACAAAACCTTTAATTTACTTACGATTACCACAGACAGAGCTTGAACCGAACGGTCTTGCGGTTAAAATAAAACTATTCTCGGTTGAATCGAACCGAGAAAACACTGTTTAAACCGAGAAATGAACCGAGCAGTAGGAGAAATCTCCGGAGCGACTGTTCACTGAGGCGGAGTAAAGAATCTGACAGTTCAGGTTTGAAATTACACAGATAGAGCTGCTTCTTAGAGCTCGTGCTCAAAGTTCTATTTTGGAATGGTATTAACCATTTCACCTCCGAACAGTTCTAGTGGTGGGATAAACTGCTACTGTCATAATATAGCAAGACTTCATGTTGTTTGAACTTCCTGTTAGTCCTGAGGACTACCTTATCCCTGTGAAAGGAAATAAAGACAGTCTCCACTGACAAAGCTTGTAACTCACTTATGTGCCTGGCAGAAGTGATGGCTACTAGAAATACAGTTTCCAAGTCAAGTACTTAAACTCTGCGAAGAGAGGTTCAAGGGGTTGCATCAGCTGGCGATGCAAACATTAAGATCCCAGGCAGGGCAGGGTCCCTGAATGGTGGATTGGTATGAAGCAATCCCTAAAAACTTAGGAAATACAGGGTGAGCAGAAAGAGAGAGGCTTTCCTGCGAGAATAAAAGCAGAGACAGCTGCCAAATGCACTTTCAGGGTAGCTGGTCTCAGTCCCGAAGAATTAAGAAGGACCATATAGTCCAAAACAGTGGGCAAATCAGCAGATTCCGGGAAATATGCTTCCCAGAACACCATATGGAAAATCTTTTCCACTTGGAGTTATAGGTAGCCCTAGTGGAAGGCTTCCTAGAAGCTTTCAAGATTTCGAGAACACCTTGAGAAAGTTGTAGATCAGCAAACTCTAACTCCTCAAGAGCCAGGCCTTGAGGTTGAGGATTGAGATTCGGATACCAGACTCTCCCCTGGGCACAGGTTAACAGATTGTGGTACCTGGGGAGACACAGGGAAGATGGACTGCTAAGGACAGAAGGAGTGAGTACCAGGGCTGCCTGGCCCAGTCTGGAGCAATCAGGATCATCTTGCAGGGCTGAGATTTGATTTTGACTAGCACAGAACAGGAGAGGAAGGGGGGCACAGAGAAACTTCCTTCCCAATCGAGGAGAAAGGCATCCAAGGGACTGAGCCCAACACTGGGGCCTACAACAAAAAGTGGAAGTTGATTGTCTGGGGCTGCAAAAGATCTATCTGAGGGTGCCCCATCTGGCAAAACTATCCCAATACTAGGGATCCAGTGACCATCGTGATGGCCCTGGTAAATCCTGCTGAGAGCATCTGCCAGGACACTGTCCTTGCCTGGGAGGTGAACTGCTATGAGGGAAGTGTTCAGGGAATAAGCCAGAGACCACAACTTCATCGCCTCGGTGCACAAGGCCGAGGACCGAGTGCCCCCTTGTTTGTTGATGTACCACATTGTAGTGGTGTCTGTTCTGACCTGTACCACTTTGTTCTGAACAGATGCAGAAAAAACCTGAAGTGCTAGAAAAACAGCTCTGAGTTCCAACAGATTGATGTGGAGCAGAGATTCCTGAGGGGACCACAATCCCTGGGTGAAGAGGTCGCCCATGTGAGCTCCCCATCCCAAGAGGGACGCATCTGTAGTAAGGGTCAAGGAGTGAGATAGAGGGATGAAGGGCACCCCTTGTCTCAGATTGCTCTGATCCTGCCACAACTGAAGGGCCTGGATCAGGGTTCAAGTCACTGGGATCAACTTGGATAGGGAATCTCTTCTTTGAGACCAAAAGGCTCTCAAATGGAACTGAATGTCCCTCATCTGAAATCTTGCTCCTTGCACTACAGCTGTGGAAGCAGCCATGTGTCCTAGGAGCTGTAGGAAATGCCTTGCTGGTCGAGAGACCTGCAGAGTGAAGGAGCAAGGGCCAGGGTCACCAGGGTCCCTTACCCTTTCTAGGGAAGGAAGGCTCTGCCTGCCTTGTGTCCAGTTCTGCACCTATAAAGGTGAGTACCTGGACAGGTTCCAGAACTGACTTTGGAAGATTGAGAAGAAAGCCCAGAGAGGTAAGCAGCTGCTGGGTAACTTGCAGGTGTGATCTGACCTGGTCTGGAGACTGACCCACAATGAGCCAGTCGTCTAGGTAGGGAAAGATGGCAATCTTTTGCCTTCTTAAATGAGCAACTGCTACTGCCAGACATTTTGTGAATACCCTTGGGGCAGAGGTAAGGCCGAAGGGCATTGCTCTGAACTGATAATGGCCTGAGGGCAGTTTGAATCTGAGGTACTTTCGGTGGGAGCTTCTGATAAGAACATGGAAGTAGGCATCCTTGAGGTCCAGGGAAGCTAGCCAGTCCCCTGGCCTTAGGGAGGGTAAAATCATTCCCAGAGTCACCATTTTGAATTTTGGTTTTAAAGGTGCTTGTTCAGATATCTTAGGTCCAGGATGGGCCGCCACTCTCCTGTCTTTTTTGGGGTAAGGAAGTACCTGGAGTACAGACCCTTGCCCTGGTGTAGGGGAGAAACCCTTTCTACAGCTCTGAGAGCCAGGAGGGTTGAGACTTCTGTTTCCAAAGCAAGAGTCTCTAGAGGGTTTGCAGGTGGAAAAGATCTGATTCTCATCTTTGGAAATTTTTTGAAGCTGAGAACCAGACCCTGACTACTTCCAGGACCCACTTGTCTGATGTTAAAGACTCCCAGTCCTGGGCAAGTAAGCCAGCCTGCCTATAGGTAATAGAGAACTGGCCCTGGGCATCCTATCAGGGTGCCTGTTTGGCAGGGGCTTTAGGCTGAGGGGTAGGAGCAGGCCTGCTTGTACCCCGTCTGCCTCTCCCTCTGAAGAACCCCCTCTGAACATAAGCTGAAGAGGAGGCCTGGGTTTGGTGAAAGGCCTGCCTCTACCCCTGGGGGGCTGCCTCTGAGGAGTGGCTTGCCGTTCCTTGGCTTGTGCACCCTATAAGTGGTTCTATATTCATCCATTTTCTTCATATAATTCTCTGTCTGCTCCCCAAACAGAGAATTCCCACCACAGAAAAATCCATAGCCTTAGCCTGGGTATCCTGTGACAAACTAGTACACCTGAGCCAAGCCAATCTACGAAAAGCCACAGATGTAGCCATGACTCTAGAGGATACATCATTAGAATCCACTGCAGCATGGAATTGCACCTTAGGTGCCTCAATACCATCAGCAGCCACCTGCTCCAGCTCCTTGGCAAGCTGGCCGCGACCTGTTTGGCTAAAGCCATGACAGTATCCCATCTAGATTTTTGGTATCTTGCAACATAAGCCATATAATTTGCTTGTCTGGGTCCCAAGGACGCTGCCATGTATTGTTTTTAGCCATGGCATCAATCTTCCTGGAGTCCTTGTCAGGAGGATGTGAAGCCAGGGAATATTAGCCTTATCACAGGCTGCAGCCTGAACTACTAACATGGCTGCATTGCTGTGAAAGAAATTCTGTATCAGGACCTGACAAAGTGTACCTCCTGTCCATCTTTTTATCCACAGGAGGCACAGAATTAGGAGCTTTTAACATTTTTATTGTTTGTTTCCTAAAGGATTTACGTGAAAGGAATAGACAATCTCCTGGACTCTGGGATATCCATCATCTCTACAAAGTCAGGCTCCTCTTGCTCATCCACAGCTTCCTCAAAGGAAGCTGGAGGGTTTCAGCAACTTTTTTATAAAACAGAAAATGAGAAGGGGACTCAGAAAGCCTAGGGGGAGATTCTCCTAAAGGTCTGTCTGGAGAGATGTCCGGTTCAATGGGCACATCCAGACTTTCAAAGTCACATTCACACTGTTTATAATCATCCTCCCCCTCCTCTAGTTCATAAAACTCCTCTATATCATATTCTTGAACCGGTGGAACTGGCCGAACCTACCTTTTGCCAGATAGTGGCGGTTCGGACGGAACTGGGGAAAGTGACTGGATAATTTGGATTGCCCTGGCTATCTCTGCAGCAGTTGGAGAAGGGATTTTTGACTCCACACCTGCTGATTTTCTAGTTCTCTTTGCTGGAACTGGCTCCTCAGAGTCAGCTTTACGTTTGCCCGAGGAAGTCTGGCCCTGGTCAGAGGGCACTCCCTCCGGTTCGGTTGGCACCGAACTGGGCTGGCCATCCGGGTCAGCGGACTTTTTGGCCCCTCGTTCCCTGAGCCTACCAACTCTCTTATCTAGGGTAGCTGCAGGGAAATTCTTGCAAATCTGGCAGTCTGCATTGAGGTGGTCAAACCCCAGACAATAAACACATGTGGTGTGTGGGTCAGCCTTGGCAAAGGCTTCCCTACAGACACTACAGTGTTGAAACCCAGTGGGCCTGGTTTTTCCTTTGGGTTTCTCAGACATAATGTCAGCCTAAACAAAAACTTGCCCTTTTTCGGCAGTGCCAGGCAAGACACCCTTATCGGTTCCCAACCATGTCACGGGTCGTGGAAAAAACCGTAAAGAAATCCGTTTTTTTTTTAGAACCGATAAGAACCGGGAACCGCACTCTAAAAAGCTTTTAAATGCTTCAGAATAAAGTTCCAACACAACCTGATCGGTTCAAACCGAACCGATAAACATTTACAAGTTCCACACAGAAATAAACCTATCTATTACTTACAATACCATAGACAGAGCTTGAACCGATCGGTTTGCGGTTAAAATAATAATAATCGCGGTTGAATTTAACCGAGAAAAAACTCTTAAACCGAGAAAATGAACCGAGCAGCAGGAGGAATCTCCGGGCGACTGTTCAGTGAGGCAGAGTAAAGAATCTGACAGTTTCAGTTTGAAATATCCCAGACAGAGCTTTTTCTAACCGAGCTCATGGCCAAGTTCCATGCCTTGCATGGAAGTTAACTCTTTCACCTCGAGCAGTTCTAATGGTGGGACAAACTGCAATAGTCATAATATAGCAAGACTTCATGTTGTTTGAACACATTTTCATATTACAAAAGCATAGATTAATCAGAATCAGCTGTCCAAGTGTCACAGTAACGACTGGGGATATCGACGCTCCACATCCTCCGAGTGAGGACTGGCATAACAGGGTCTCTTGGAGACTGACATTGTTAACCTCATCTGACAACAGGTTGACAGGGTCGAGAAGAGTCTTGACCCCGATCAACCAGTGTCCGGTCAGCAAGCACAACAGGGGGTATCATGGAGCTAATGACTTGCTCCTTGACCAATTATGGCTCAACTGAAGCCGAGTGCTCAACAGTCATCGAGTGGTCAGGGGACTCAAGGGAGCAGGTGGAGCACAATCTCTCCCAGTTCCACATCTGAGAGTGGTGTTTCTTGCTTTTATGCTTCTTACTGTGGCAGGCAGGGCTCTCCTGAAGGTCTGGAGAGTCTGACACAGGTCATGAAATATCTCAGTGAAGGATGGTCCGATGCTGGCCCCAGTTGGGAGCACGGCTGAGCCAATGAGGTGTCTGCCACACTGCTTCGCCTTGTGACCACCCTTGACCCGTAATTTAGGGTCTTGATTGGCCTACGCTGAGAAAGGCAAGCCTTTTGGTCTTGACGGAGATGGTAGCATAGTCTGGCAAAGGCCTGGCACGCAACATCAGGTGCCATCCCAAGGCAGTACACAGGCACAATACATGTGGGTCTGTCTGCAACATCTTCTGCGGCACTGAGCAATGTCTGAAGCCAGTAGAGGGCTCGGCTTCCTCATGTTCCATACTGTGATCGAGTGCCAAGGGCAGGACTAAGCAATATACAAGTTATCGAAAAGTAGAGGGGGAAAAAAAAGCACTTGTTTTTCCTTTGGCGCACTTAACAGGCCCCATAACGCACGCAGCTGCAAAGGAGGAGACCGAACTCTTCCAGCAAAAAGGAAGATCCAACGACATGTGGCGGAGCCAAGGGATATACCAGCTGGTTGGTGGGAGGAGCTTTGCTTAAAGACATTCCGGTGAATTCGCTCTTAAGGAAGAACTGCTATTGTGTGGCATACCCACGCCCCTAGAAATGAAAATAATGTACTCACCATAATTCTTGATTTTCCAGAATATCTTCACTGTTAATTCACAATTACGGGTCTATGCTGGAGGCACCAGGACCCTGCAGGAGCAAAGTCTTTGCAGCCTACAACATAGGTGACCGACACTGGTGCCAGTGCCGCCCATGAGGCAGATGTAATGTTGCGACTCTCGTGGGCTGGCCAGTAACTGACACTGGCTCCCCTACCTTCCTCAGTTCTGCTTGCCTGGAGAGACAATAGTAAGAAAGAAAAAAGAGAAGGACTAAAGAGTTCTAGCCCAAAGGGACAGGAAAAGGATATAAAATCATAGAAGCAATAAAACCCAGACTACCAACTTAGAGGAAAACTAAGGTGTGGGCCCAAGGAGAGCAGGAAAAAAGGAGCCAGAGCCTACAGGTCATCTGGACAGGGAGGTGGAGGGGCACCAGCCCTGGTACAGGGCGCTGGCTAAGCAGAAGAGAGCAAAGGAGTCTCTCCTAAGAAAATGGTTTTGGAAGAAAGGCCTTGTACAAGCAGTACAAGGACAGGCGAGATGGAAGAGACAGGATAAGGACAGAGTATCCTCTTGCCACTACTTTGGGAAAGAGAGAGGAAAAAACAGGTAAAGGGACAAGGAAAATCCTTGTTATGTTCTGCCCTCTAGGATAAGGCTGCTGGCACCACAATGGGCCGACTACTGCTGGCAGAGCTTCAGCAGCATAAGGCAAGACTGCTCCAGGTTGTCTATGCCCATAGAGGTTGAAAAGCAGTTAGGTGAGCTCACTCAAGTTTCTGAAGGTAACAGGGCCTTGGGTGAGAGAAAGAGCTGAAATGGAGGGTGAAAATGAGGGAATGAATTCCGTAAGAGAATACATATAAATTTTTTATCCCTTCTTTGGAGGGATAGGAACTCCAAAATAGGTTTATTCTCCCTTCACCCCCGTTTTCGATGAAAAAAAAAAACAGGGAAATTAGAAAAGGGGTCCTGTCAAGAGAAAGTACAGTTACTCAAGAACTTACTGTAGGCAGATCTTTGAGGGATCTCTTGCAGCAGATACACTGGTTGGACTAAGCCACCGGGCACTAGGATCACATGGAAACTTTCTAGCTAGCAGTCTACCAGAGGGGGCCACCTACCACTGATGTCACCCACAGACATCAGCCAATCCTATAAGACTGGGTGGCTCCCACACCCTCCTCAGTTCTCCTGCCAAAGACCAAAAGCAGAACCTGCTAACAGAACCGAGAAGGAAGCTGTTAGAAAGAAAAGGAAGCAGAAGGCTCCCCTCCATAGAAACATAGAATCTGATTGCAGATAAGGACTGCTTGGCCCACCCTGTCTGCCCATTTCCCTACCTGTTGTATAAACTCCAGCTCCTGTATGGACTGCAGCTTAGCTTCTCTTTCCTAGTACTAGGTTGCCTTCTGTCTGTCCCATGAATTTTTGAATTCACCTATCGTTTTGCTCCTACAACCTTTTCAGGAGGCTGTTCCAAGCATCCACCACCCTTTCTGTGAAAATACTTCCTCACATTTCCCTGAGTCTTCCCTCTCTAGTCTCATATTGTGGCCCTTGTTCTTGCACATCTTCTTTTCTGAAAGATCTGCCATCCTAAACCTTGTTAATCTCCTTGAGGTACTTGGAAGTCTCAACCATGTCCCACCTCTCCTCCTCTTCTCCAGGGAAAACATATTGAGCTCCCTCAGTCTCTCCTCTATGGTTTCTGGTGTAGACTCTGCACCATTTTCGCTGCCTCCTCTGGACTCCCTCCACCCTGTCTATGTCCTTATGGAGATCACGTCTCCAGAACTGCACACATCACTCCAGATGAGGTCTCACTGTCTGTACAGTGGCATCACCACCTCCTGATTTCTACTGATGATACCTCCCTATGTACCCCAGCATCCGACTGGCTTTCCTCACTGCCTTCTCACATTGTTTGACTACTTTTAGGTCGTCTGTTATTTATTTATTTTTGTTTATTATTTCTTTTTATTAAGTTTTTTTCCTTTAAATTGATGAGACTGTACATACATTGACATTCTGTTATATACATCAATATCACAGTTCTTGTTGTTGCAAGAGGCTGGTAGTTATTCTCTTTATATATAAACAATACCTAAGGCTGTTAGTCAATCTCAGAAAAATAACATCACCTGTGTTGTTTTAGGTCGTCTGTTATGACTACCCCAGGTCCGTTTCCAGATTGGTTGTCGTTAGTACCACCCCCTCCCCCAAATCATGTATTCTTCCCTTGGATTTTTGTTCCCCAAGTGCATGATTCTGCTGCACTTCTTGGCACTGAATTTTAGTTGCCATACTCTTGACCACTCCTCCAACTTGCTCAAGTCTCTATTCCCCCCCCCCTCCGAGTGTCAACCCTATTGCAAATCTGTGCATCACCTGTAAATAGGCATACCTTTCCTTCTAGACCCTCCGCAATGTCACCTATAAAGACATTAAAGAGAACCGGCCCCAGCACTGAACCCTCTGGCACCCCCACTGGTTACCTCCCTTTGTTTGGATTGTAGTCCATTCACCACCACCCTGAGTCCTATAGCTAAACCAATTTTTGACCTTGTTTACCACGTTGGGGCCCACTCCCAGATTGTCCAGCCTGTAAAATAACCTTTTGTGTGGGACTGTATTGAATGTCTTGCTGAAGTCTAGGTAGGCCATGTCCACTGCCCCTCCCTGATCTACTACCCTTGTCACCCAGTCAAAGAAATTTATCAGATTTGACAGGACCTTCCTGCTATGAATCCATATTGCCTTGGTTCTTGTGCTCCGCTGGCCTCTAGAAATTCCACAATACTTTCCTGTAACATTGATTCCATCATCTTCCTTACCATGGAGGTCAAACTGACTGGCCTATAGTTTTCCGCTTCTACCTTGCTTCCACTTTTGTGAAGGGGTATCATGTTTGCCTTCCCCCAGTCCTGTGGCACCACTCCCTCTTCCAGTGATTTGTTGAACAGGGCTATCAGTGGTGTCACTACCACCTCTCTGAGTTCTTTTAGTGTTCTGCGATGTATCCCGTCTGGCCCCATTGCCTTGTCCACTTTCAGTCTCATGAGTTCCTTTGGGACGCTCTTCTGTGAATGGACTGGTGTCCATTCCTCTTCCTGTATGTTCCTACTGCTTAATCCTGGTCCCTTCCCTCCTCTTCTTTTGTGAATACTGAGAAGAGGTATTCGTGAGGATCTCAGTTTTTCTAGGTCCCCTCTGCCCACTTCCCCCTTTATTTAGCCTCACTATCCCTCCCTGGTCTTTTTCTTTCCCTAATGTACCTGAAGAAGGTTCTATCCCCCTCCTTTACCGTCTGGGCAATCCTTTCTTCTGTTTGAGCCTTTCCACTTGTGACTGCTTTACCCACCTCCCTCTGCTTTGTTTGATAGAGTTCCCTGTGTCCTTCCATCTATTTGTACTTTTGAATGCCTGTCCTTCCTGCCACTTCTTTTGAAAACATTCATGTTTTTTCTTTTCTTTGCTAACCTGCTTCACACACAGGCTTGTTGCCTCCATTATGACCCTCTTTGGGTTCTCCCAGAGCTCCTCTACTCCTCCTCCTTTTCCTTTTGCCAGTGTTTTCTAGAGGCATTCTCCCATTTTTGCAAAGTCAGCTCTTCTGAAGTCTAGAAGTCTAGCTTCTGTGTGGCTTGACTCTTCTACTGTGTTTTCCTTGTGTAACCCCTAGATGGCGCTATCCCAGGGGCTACTACCCCTGCCTGATTTGCCACTAACAGGTTGAGGGGCCTGGATCCAATGGCGGGTGCCTCCACCCAGAGGTCAGGGTTTGCAATAGTTAAACTAACTTGGTCACAGCCCTCTGGGACACTGCAACCCCCCTTTCTTCCCACTAGTGGCCCCACGATATATCAGAATTACCTTCACAGTACACACTTACCCCCAGGTCTGGTTCCGGCACTGGGACCTCCTGTGAAATGAGATACAGTGCAACAATCACAGTACAGTACTTTAACATAGACAAATACCTCAGGCAGTATAACTTTGCTGAAACAAGCAGCTCTGATTTATTTAGGGGGATATAACAAGGACAGGAAATCAGAGTTAATTAGCTTATCACTCCTAATAATCTACCTATGGCTCTGTGCACAGGCCTATCCTATCAGTTACTGTCCCTGGGTACCCAAGCCTCTAGTGGCTAGTCAAACCGTGGCAGCTGGTGAGGGCCCTTTCACACAGAAAAGGAGAATTAAACAGTCAGCAGTACAGTAATTCCATTTGGATTTAATGTGGCAATTCAACAGGGAGCAACCCTGAATTAGTACTCACGACCTCCAAATAAGATAGGGTCCTTCAATGTCAGCAGGGCTCACTTGAGGTACACAAACCTCTTCACACATCCATATAAAAGAAAGCACTATACCAGGCAGGCTGCATCTGTTCCGATCGCTAATTACTGCACAATACCGGGAGAACACACAGCAGATTCAGTTCCTGACAGACCGAGTGCAATTTTCAACAATTCTTCCAGTCTTCTACAGGGTGAGCCTGGTTTCTACTCTTCAGAGATCCTTTGATTCTTTTCACAGGGCAGATTCAGTCCTGACAAGCTGTTACACAAGCTGCAGACCGGAACTCTGGGCCTTACACCGTTTTTAGACTAAAACTGCACTGAAAAGCACAGGGCTCCTTCTTCTTCACTGCCAAAGCTCAGCGAGACTCCAACTGACGAAACCGGGCACTTCCTTTGAGTTCCTCCCAGTTCTTGACTGGATTGGCTGTCACTCACAATAGACTGCTGCTTGTTGGTCCAAAAGGCACTGAAGTCTAAACTACATCTCCCAGAGTCACTGCCCATACAATCCTCTTGTGGCTGGCTCAGATTATGAGTCAAGTTCTGGTTCGTCCAAAGGCATCATTTTAGAGCTAGCTTACCCCACACTGATTGGTCCAGTTCAGCAGTTCAAAACTAGAATGGGAACTAGCAGACACAGTTCTGACTGCAAAAGCAGGTTAGACAAACTGTAATTCATTATTACTCTAAATAATTTCTGGCAAACAGTTACATCTTTCAGATAGGTTCCCTTTGCACTCCTAGTGACTGCAAAAATGAAGTGAATTGGCAGCAGCTTGAGTGGTACTCAATCAAAGAAACACACAGTCCCGATACAAACTAATTATGTCTGCAAGCAGACAGCTCTTAAAGAGACTACCAGAGGTTCTAAAACACTCACTGATAAATGGCTTAAATGCCAAACACCATTCAGGCTTGGAGCATTCAAGCAAACTCCTGGAAGTCTTTTGGAACCCCCATTTGCAGGAGTTACACCCTTCCTAGCCTGGGAAAGCTTGGCGTCGCGTCAAGCAAGTACCCATAAGTTTCAACTGCAACCATACATTTGCATTAGGCTCGCACATGTAATCATCAGTCAATATATCATTTTACCAAGAACACATTTCTGAAACATTGCAGTCGTCCTCTTTACACAGTATTACATACACATTGTACCATAACTCAAGTTATTACCTCTTGTACATGAAACCTGAAGAGAGGGCCCTTCCTATCAGTTACCTTGGGGCTGGATGGGGCAAGGGCACCATACTGGAGGCAACACAAGTAACTTGGAGTTAGCACTGATGCTCAGTTTGGGCAATGAGCTGGGGACACATACACTCCTTTATGGACAACATTGAAGCAAGTCCACAGGCCTCCCAAGTGAATCATAACTGAGGGTGCATCACAGGCTTTACAGCTCAACCCAGTCTTTCTAGGGGAACTGTTATAGTCTCTGCACTCTGAGCCTCGTTTTCAGCATTGTCCTCACTTGTCAGGAGTCTCCATGGGGTAGAGAGGCTAGAACTTGGGGCACTTTCAGCTCCAGGAGTTACAGTTTCTGAGTCCACAACATTTGGCTCGCATGGAGCTTTCGGACACTGGCAGTGGACTGTCAGGGCACTCAAAATACTCTTCTTGTTAGTTGTATCACCAGTCTGCCCCAATCTATCATTTCCTCCCTGAAAGCTCAAACAGTTCAACCATGCACAATGATTCCATTTCATCTGATCTGATGCTTTGCACTTCACTTTCTGGAGCATTGGCTCCAGGGATGAACTGGGGGCTTAGACAGTCAGAAGGCCCAGCTTTGTCTCCAGTATTGACTAGGGATTGCCCGAGAGCAATTGACTCAGTTAGTAAGAAGGATAGTATTCAAAGTCACTCTCACTTTCTTCCGATATGGACTGACAGTCATGCTCAACTGGGACTTGTGGAGGAACACTTTAACTTTGCTTCTGTAGGTGCAGACTTTCTTGATCTTTTCTTAGCAGCAGCTCTAGTCACTGGTCCAGAGGGGCATCTTCTAGGGGCTCAGACTCAATTAAGATTTGTCCAATGGGCAGTAAATGATTTCTATGCATTGTTTTACATCTTTGAATATTCTCAGGCCTTACTTTGTACACTGGCAGATCATCTAGTTTGCCCACTACAATGTGAGGAGATGGTGCCATCTGTCCAGCAATCTTGTGCTTGCCATGCAGTCCCAGATTTCTTAGCAATGCCGATCTCCCTCCTGGAGTTCCTGTGCTTTCACCTTTTTATCATACCTTTCTTTGTTGGCCAGATGTCTTTTGGAGCCATGGTTTGAGCCAGTTGAGTGCATAGAGTTAGCTGGGCCTTTAACTTTTGCACATACTGTAAATAGTTGTCAGCTTGAACCCCATCAGGAGAGACCCCAAAACACACATCTACTGGTAGTCGAGCTTCTCTTCCAAACATCAGGCGGTGGGGAGAATCCAGTGGCATCACTTGGTGCAGTTATAAGCATGTACCAGGGTGCTAATTTGTTGGCTCCATCTAGGCTTGTCCTTTGGGTGCAGGGTGCCTAGCATATCTAGCAAGTGCTGGTTGAAGCGTTCAGGCTGTGGGTCCCCTGGGGGTAGTGAGAGTGGTTCTGGACTTTCGCACTCCCCACAGAAAGCATCTCTTTGATCAGGCGACTCTCAAAGTCTCCTTGATCAGAATGGCTTCTTTGTGGAGCCCTAGTGAACAAAAGTTTTCTACAAGTACTTTGGCCACAGTGGATCCTTTCTGGTCTTTGGTGAGGAAAGCTTGGGCATATCTAAATGAAATGGTCAGTGACCACCAGCACATTACTGATATTTCTTTGATCTGACTCCAAACTCAGAAAATCAATACAGACCAGCTCCATGGGTGCACTGGTGGTGATGTTAACAAGGGGCAGCCCTCTGGGACAAAGCTTTCCTCTGTAAGCAGCGACTACAAGATTCGATGTGTTGCTCCACATCAGCCCCATCTTAGGCCAATAGAATCTGGATCTCACCAAGTCAGTGTTCTGTCTATACCAAGGTGCCCCATGTGGTTGTGCAAGGACCTCAGTACTGAGTCTCGAAGGCAGTGGGCAGCACTAGTTGTTGTTTGTCTACTTGTCCCCTCTGTCTACTGTTTCTCTGTATAACAGTTTATTGATCAGTTTCAACTAGGACCTTCTTTGTATAACAGTGCAGTTCTCAAATCAGTGGGCGTAATTTGGACACATCTTTTCCTGCATAGAGGGCTTCTAAAGCTGCTTTGATCATGGGATCGCTGGGATTGAGCCCGCTGAATACTGTCATTGTCCAGCTGAGGCAGTGCACCAATGTCTATGCAGAAAAGTGGCAATAACAGCAGGTATGCAATTCTCAGGGCTCCCAAGCAATCCACCATGCAGTCCACTGCGTCCGTGGACATTGTTCCTCCTGTCAAACTTCCGCAGAGTGCCGAATGTCAGGTTCTGCCAATCGGACCCAATCATTCTGAGGAACAGGCCTCGGGAGAGAGCATCAGCATCTATGTGGTTCAGACCTGCTCTTGTATTGAGAGGCATAGTCATATAGAGATAATGCAGAAAGCCACCTATGGCCAGTGGCATCCAACTTAGCTGAGGTCTGCACATAGGTCAAAGGATTATTGTCAGTTTTACTAGTATTTTAGCCCCATACAAGTACTCATGGAGTTGGTCAACAATAGCCCACTTCAAGCTAGGAACTCTAACTTATGTACAGGATAGTTCTTTTCGGATGGGGTCAGGCTTCTACTGGCAAAGGCCACTGGTCTCAGGCCATTCGGTGCTCTTGGTACAACACAGCCCCAACCCATTACAAGCTAGCATCAGTGTGCAGGAGATAAGGTTTTCTTGGATCGGCATAGGCCAGCACTGGAGCATGGGTAGTTGATATATGATCTCATGAAAAGCAGCTCACAATCAGGAGTCCAGCGGGCCCCAAATACTTCACTCGGATGAAAATACACTCTTTCAGTCTTGAGGGCGTGACTTTTGGTATTTTTGTGGGTTGGGATACCCTTGAGTAAGGTTAAGTAAAGGCGGATCACTCTTGAATAGTCCTTGATGAGCGCCTGATAATAACCACAGAATCCCAGGAATCTTTGCAGTTCTTTTAGATTTTGGGCTGTGGCCAGGTGGTCAGAGCCTCAACTTTACTTGGGTGGGTCTCTATTCCCTCGGTGGATACTATGTGTCCCACATACTTTACTGATGTTTGAAAGAATTGACACTTATCAATGGACAGTTTAAGGCCAAAATCCTCCAGTCGGTCCAATACCTTAAATAATCTGCTCTCATGTTCTCCAGTGAGCTGCCAAACACAACAACATCATCTAGGTATACAGGCACACTAGTAAGTTCATGTCCCCCACTGCACGCTCCATCAATCGTTGAAAAGTGGCTGGGGCACCTGAAATCCCTAGGGCATCCTCATTGAATTCATAGAAAAGCCGGACAGATAAAGGCCGTCTTCTCACGGTCCTCTGGAGGCCATCGGGATCTGGTAGTACCCACTGCGGAGATCCAGCACAGAGAACCACTTGCTCCCGTTTAGGCAGTCTAAAGCATCCTGAATCACGGGGCATTGTGTACTGATCAGGGATAGTCCGCCCGGTTTAAGGTACGATAATCCACACACCTATACTGTTCCATTCTTTTCCTCCCACTACCACAATGGAGGAAGCATAAAGGGCTCTGGATTCTTGTATTATTACACCAGCAGCTAACATCTCTTGCAGATGCCGTCTCACATCATCTATGTCAGCGGAAATTGCCAGGCGTCGAGACCTCTCACGAAATGGTCTTTAAGTCATGCAGCGGATATTGTGCTCAACTCCTTGCCGCATCCTACATCCCATTCCTTTAAAGAAAACACCTGGTCTCTCTGGGCAAGCTTCTCACTGATCCTCACTTTCCATTCAGCTGGCAGCGAAGTCGCCGAAATCAAACAAGTCAGGCGTTACTCTGTCATTCTTCCTTGAACTCTTGCTGCTGGGTAGCACTGCAGTGTCTGCACAATGCACATTAGCCAGGATGCAACCTCTGTTTAACGAATGTCTCTTTCAGACACATTATGAACTTGGACCATTACCCTTCTGGCATAAGCATAGGCTCTAAGCGGAGAAATACTAGAAGCTTGACCAGCAGTCCTCTGGCAATTTCCATCGCCTGGTACATCCAACATTAATATTTTATTCTTAACATCCTTTCTGATCGGACCTCTCCTGTAAGGTACACTGGGCATTTGGCGCCAGGATCAGAGACTCAGGATCTTCTTCCACACAATTCCGACCCGGTTCCTCTGGTTCTGTTTTTCCAGCATCTCTCTGTGCCTCATAGGCCTTCTTAATTAAGCCCGAACTCTTAAGCTCTACTAGTCTTTGACCCTGTTTTCATAACACAACTGTGCCAGCCTTCCGACATATGAGCATTTGTTCCAATCAACAAAGGACACCATCATTACAGTCAGTGGGGACACACTAAGGCTAGGGTCTCTACTTGTTCGGCCACTCAGCCACGGAGGTGGGAAAGACAGCCAAATTCGGATATACCGGAATAGGTAGGCCTTCTCACTTAAGCCCATACATGCAGTCCTTCTAATGGTTTGTAAGTGCGTCTGACAAATGCTTCGATACCAATCCTGGAACATAATTGTCACTTGGAGCCACTGTCTAATACAGCTCTTGTAGACACTCCATTCACCTTTACAGTGGTCTCCATGGAGGACCCACTTTCTGGACCAGTCTGGAGGAGGTAGTAGGGGCCTGGGCAACTGACCTTGCCACAAAAGGCGTGAATTAGCATTTTGGTGCCTCACTGGGATCATGTCGTACCTCTTAACCATGATTTCTTCTCCGAGAGCTCTCCTTGGCAGCCTATAACCAACTTTGTCAGTGTCTTTTGGGGACTGGCATTCCCTTTTCATGTGCCCATCTTTCCACAATTATGGCAAAACATACTTTCTAGAGTTTGAGCTGGCCGGGCGCCACACTGGGAAACCAGGGTGGGGTATTACTAACTGGAAACCCTGGGGGCCATCTCTGTCTCTGACGTGATAAGCATTTGGAGACATCTAGTCAGTTTCTCCACTTCCATGGTCAAGGAACTGAGTTTGGAGCTGTTATCAGCAGGAGATACATGGGTGGGTACCCCCACCCCCCCATAGCAGATAAGTCGGATATAGGTCAGGGCCCGTACTTGCAGGCGTGGCCTTCATAAAGGACTGTTTTTGAATTCCCGGATCTCTCTCCAACAGTTCGCCCCATTGTGGCATATCTTTTTCCTTGTCAGAGCACTCATTGACTGTCAACCTCTGCCCCTGAACATCTTGATGGGTGCCCTCAGTCACTCGAAGTCGTAGCCACAGCTGTTGGTGCAGGTACCTCCCGAGTCGCCTTTCTCAACTCCTCGAATTTCTCTCATTAACTCATCATGGGAGGTGGGGATTCAGTCGATTTGCCAGGTGCTGAAGCAACAGCAGTTCTGAGAGGGGGCAGACTTAAGATTCTGTCCAGTCTGGTTGGTCCAGTTCAATAAGCTGGCAAACTACCCTTTCTGAGGCATTCTTGCAACAATTTTTCCAGCCGAGAGACATACACAGACAACAACTCCCTTGGTACTGTTGTGCATTTCTTACTCTCCACCATAGGTCCTCATCAGAATCTGGGCTCCCATACACATTCTCCAAGGCCTCAGATAGGCCTGTGCAGTCGCTTCAGGGTTACTGGCCCGTTTTAGCCGGATGGTAGCCAGGGCAGGACCTCGGAGCTCTCACTAACCCTCTTTAAGCTTTTAGCCTTCTGAGCATTGCCATTCTAGCACTGGGGGCAGCATAGTCTATCCAAGTCTCCCAGTCATCACCTCCTTGAGGTGGGGAGGGTGCCAGAAGATCCTCAACCCTTGTGGGTAAGAGTCGTGACTAATGGCAGGTGCAGAAATAGGAGTCTGCATTGGTTCAGCCACCATTACGGGCACTGGAGCAGGAGAGGGTGTTGGGGGAGGAACACCCCCAGGTGACAAGAATAGTTTCTTCAAGTCCTCCACAGTTTTCCCCTCTCCCAGCAACCATTCAGCAAATTTCTCCTCAAAAGTTTCAGATAGTGGTGGGGGCTGATTCCCCCCCGGGTCTTTACTGTCCTTAGTTATCACTCTCCAAGCAGTGAGGGCTCCCTCTGGGGTAATGGTCTGTGGCACTTTGGAGCTATCTATGGGATCCTTAAACTCTACTAGGGCCAGGAAAGTGTGGGTGAGCAGATTAGCATGCCGACCCACCACCACAGGGTTTTGTAAACCTTCCACCTTGGAAAGTACTCCCTGCACAGTGTCGTGTTGATACCAGGGGGATGTCCAGGATAAGCATAGCATTTGGGGTCGATCTCCTCCCCAGTACACCACTCCACCAGCGGTGCACAGCCACTTCTGTCGGGTGCCCATTTTTTCTTAACAGTGGTTCATAAATATGGCCACTAGAGGACAACAATCCAGCGGTGAGCCTCAAATGTAAACCCTAGATGGCGCTATCCCAGGGCTACTACAGCCTGATTTGCCACTAACAGGTTGAGGGCCTGGATCAATGGCGGGTGCCTCCACCCAGAGGTCAGGGTTTGCAATAGTTAAACTAACGGTCACAGCCCTCTGGGACACTGCAACCCCTTTCTTCCACTAGTGGCCCCCGCGATATATCAGAATTACCTTCACAGTACACACTTACCCCAGGTCTGGTTCGGCACTGGGACCTCCTGTGAAATGAGATACAGTGCAACAATCACAGTACAGTACTTTAGCATAGACAAATACCTCAGGCAGTATAACTGCTGAAACAAGCAGCTCCTGATTTATTTAGGGGATATAACAAGGACAGGGGAAATCAGGTTAATTAGCTTATCACTCTAATAATCTACCTATGGCTCTGTGCACAGGCCTACTCCTATCAGTTACTGTCCCTGGGTACCCAAGCCTAGTGGCTAGTCCAAACCGTGGCAGCTGGTAGGGCCCTTTCACACAGAGAAAGGAGAATTAAACAGTCAGCAGTACAGTAATTCCATTTGGATTTAATGTGGCAATTCAACGAGAAGCAACCCTGAATTAGTACTCCCGACCTCCAAATAAGATAGGGTCCTTCAATGTCAGCAGGGCTCACTTGAGGTACACAAACCTCTTCACACATCCATATAAAAAAAGCACTATACCAGGCAGGCTGCATCTGTATCGATCGCCAATTACTGCACAATACCGGGAGAACACACAGCAGATTCAGTTCCGGACAGACCGAGTGCAACTTTCAGCAATTCTTCCAGTCTTCTACAGGGTGAGCCTGGTTTCTACTCTTCAGAGATCCTTTGATTCTTTTTCACAGGACAGATTCAGTCCTGACAAGCTGTCACACAAGCTGCAGACCGGAACTTCTGGGCCTTACACCGTTTTTGACTAAAACTGCACACTGAAAAGCACAGGGCTCCTTCCTTCTTCACTGCCAAAGCTCAGCCGAACTCCAACTGAGCCGAAACCGGGCACTTCCTTTGAGTTCCTCCCAGTTCTTGACTGGATTGGCTGTCACTCACAACAGACTGCTGCTGTTGGTCCAAAGGCACTGAAGTCTAAACTACATCTCCCAGAGTCACTGCCCATACAATCCTCTTGTGGCTGGCTCAGATTATGAGTCAAGTTCTGATTCGTCAAGGCATCATTTTAGAGCTAGCTTACCCTCACTGATTGGTCCAGTTCAGCAGTTCAAAACTAGAATAGAACTGAGACACAGTTCTGACTGCAAAGCAGGTTAGACAAACTGTAATTTCATTATTACTCTAAATAATTTCTGGCAAACAGTTACATCTTTCCAGATAGGTTCCTTTGCACTCCTAGTGACTGCAAAAATGAAGTGAATTGGCAGCAGCTTGGATGGTACTCAATCAAAGAAACACACAGTCCCGATACAAACTAATTATGTCTGCAAGCAGACAGCTCTTAAAGAGACAGTACCAGAGGTTCTAAAAACACTCACTGATAAATGGCTTAAATGCCAAACACCATTCAGGCTTGGAGCATTCAAGCAAACTCCTGCAAGTCTTTTGGGAACCCCATTTGCAGGGGGGTTACACTTGAACCATATTGTATGGTGATCGCGGGACCCTAGATGGCTGCCCACTGATACATCCGTTATTTTGTCTCCATTAGTGAGCACCAGGTTCAATATCGCCCCCTCCCAGGTGGGTTCTACCACCAGCTGAGGCACACACCCTGCAGGGCATCCAGGATATCCCTGCTCCTGGATGTGGCTGCATCACAGGTGTCTCAGTTAACGTTTGGCATATTTAGGTCCCCTACCAACAACACTTCCCCTTTCTCTGCAATTCTAAGGATGTTTTCTACCAATACTCTATTTCTTCCCCGTGTTGGGGTCTGCTGATAATCCCAGTAAGGATATTGGTGCCATTTCCTGTCTCCAGGTTAACCCATAGTGTCTCCTTTCCTCCCTGATTTCCATTTATCTCAGATGCTTTGATCCCCTCTCTGATGTAGGATACCCAGCTTGCAGAACTGAGCCCCACTGACCAGGTGGGCCTCCCTTACCAGCGGTGCTGCGTTGTGTATTCCTGCCACCCACTCCACTACTAAGGATACCCAACTTGCAGAAATGAGCCCCGACTGAGTGGGCCTCCCTCCCCAGAGGTGCAGTGTTGCGAATTTCCGACGCTCGCTCCACTACTAAGGATACCCAGCTTGCAGAACTGAGCCCCCCTGACCGGGTGGGCCTCCCTCCCTCCTCAGTGTTGTGGCGTTGTAGATTCCTGCCGACTGCTCCACTACTAAGGATGCCCAGCTTGCAGTTATGAATTTTGGCACTCAGCTTGAATTCTCGGCACATCCAGCTCCTACCAGCTGATTGGTTCGTCTTTCTGCTCCTGAATGGTCAACGCTCACTTTTTAGCCCTGAGCTGGAGCTTTACAAAGGACTATGATTTGGTGCTTGCACATGATCTGGGTGCTGGTTTTAAATTAATGAACTGGGTTCCGGTCTTAAATTTTCATTAGCTAATTCTTCTGCTTATTTTATGTACTGAATAGAATTATTTAATAATTTATTTAATTCTAGCTGCAGTATAACTAACTGTGACCTGCTGTACTAGTATTATACCCGTTTATAGGGATTGATAAATTCTAAGCTGTACTAGTATTATAAGTTATAACCTGTTCATAGTGTAGGTTTAATTTTAACTACAATAGAACTGCAAGCTGTTTAACTAACCCTGCTACTGCACTTAATTTGCTTAAAGTTTCTGCCCTGTGCTAGCTGCACGTTTCTCTGAAACTGCAAATTATTGGTCTGCTGAACAGGTTAATTATTTCTAGCCGTAAAAGAGCAGTAACCTACCTTTTATCCCTGCCTCTTTATCTCTACTGCCGCTTTCAACCTGCTCATTCTTTGCCCTGCCCGCTCGCATCTAACAGCATCTGGGCTTTCTTTTGCTCTATCCTTTCTCTGGGCAAGCTCAATCAATTTGTTTCTGTGCTCTCAGATAAATTCCAGTCTTATTTTTTTTCCTCTTGCCTCTCCTGTACTTCTCCAGCTTTCTAAGCCTTTCACCCCCCCCCGAGCTCTGTGCCTACTTGCCCTGCTTCCCTACTGTTCCTACCACTTCCCTCCCCCTTGTCACTGCGTTGTTCTGCCCTGCCCCCTGCCTTTTTGTTTCTGCACCAGTGATCCCACCCCCCATTAACTCATGGCCCTCTGCTTCTGTCTTTTATCCCTGCTTATCATCCCTACCCTGTCTCTCCCTGGTTATACTGATCACTGTCCTGTTTTCTCTCTGCAGAACTGAGCCGCCCTGACTGGGTGGGCCTCCCTCCCTCCCCAGTGGTGCGGCGTTGTGGATGCCTGCCGCCTGCTCCACTACTAAGGATACCCAGCTTGTGGGTACGAATTTTGGCGCTCAACTTGAATTCTCAGTGCCTCCAGTTCCTAGCTGATTGGTTCATCTTTCTGCTCCCGACTGGCCAACGCTCACTCTTTAGCCCTGAGCTGTAGCTTTGCAAAGGACTTGGTGTTTGCACATGATCTGGGCTCTGGTTTTAAACTAATGAACTGGGCTCCAGTCTTAAATTTTCATTAGCTCATTCCCCGCTGACGAGTGTGGTGTGTATTACTACCTACTAACTTTCCTATTAGCAAGTTATAAAATCTGGCCACTAGAGGGCTTAATACTACCACTTAGCTTACTGCACATTCACAGAGTTCTCACTGTGCATTCTCTGCTGCCAAGTCCTCTCCTGTTCATTTTTTTCTGCCCAACATTTACTATTACTTTATACAGACTATGATCCCTCAACTACCTCCCAAAAGTTAACTCACTTCTCCTTTATCCACCCTTCTGATCCTCCTCCTCACCTTATCTACTCCTGCATCTCAAATTACACAGCCTAAAATCAGGATCGCCCTTCCCCACTCCATCCTTTATCCGTGCAATAACACCAGCACCCCTGAACTCTGGTCTATCTTCTCCTTACCTCCTCTGCTACTGTTTCTCTCAGTGCCTAGCTACTTTGCTTTCCTTCGCTCCCAATCACATACTCACCTAGCCCCATCTCCCCAAATCATCTCTTAAACCTAATGTTAGGCAAATAAATGCCCCAGACTCCACTTCCTCATCATTGCCCTTCTCCTACCGCATCAGGCAACATTCATCCTAACCCTGGTCCAAATGCCCCAACTCCTCTTATGTCACCTACACCCCACAGGTATCAAATCCTCAAGCCCCTCCAGTCCTCCCAAATGGACTGAAAATCATACACCTGAACATCTGCAGTCTTATATGCAAGACTGACCTACTGCAGACGATGGTAACCTCGACTTCCCCAGACATTCTAATTTTAACCAAAACTTGGCTCAACGACAAGATCCCCGACCACTCCATTTCCATACCAGGATACTCCCTCTCTAGGCAGGACAGGGCCAGTAGAGGTGGTGGTGTAGCTATGTTTATCCAGTCATCACTAACATACTCTACCATTTTCTCAGCCTCCCTCCTTTAAGCACGAAACCCTTGGCATTAGTATCACCCTGCCCTTCTCCATCCCAAACTGCATAGCAGGGATCCATTGCCGCCCGGAATCCAGCCCACTGCTGCATCAGAACTCATTATCTCCATAACTTCCCTCTCTCATGAAGGCAAGTCTTATTTACTGGGCGACTTTAAACTGGTTGTCTCCTTCCACATCTAGGACTCGTAACAACATACAGTCCTAAATCTGGTCCAACTCATCCAAGAACCCACTCGCCTGAATTATACAACACAAAATCATTCCCTGTCAGACTGGGCACTCACCTCCCACCCACACAGAGTCATTAAATCTGGTCTCCTACCAGATGCCCTCAGTGATCACCACCTCATCTTCCTGGTTAGGAAGGTTCACAGGCCTAAACCCCCATAAACTCCTGCAACTTTGTTCCTTCAACTCCTTTGACCTTGACCCCCCTCTTACAAGCTCTTGCCCTCACCAACTGGGCTTCTCACCTCTGCCCCTCTGTCGACCATGCCGCCCCGCCTACTGTAAAGAAAAATTCCTTACAACCTGGAATTCATTAGCCCCATCAAACGAACTAGAGTTCGCAGTACCCACCTTCTCTGGATTACCCCAGAACTGCTGGCCTGCCTCTGGGCACGTGATAAAGCCTGGAGGAAGCATAAGATTTCCCAACTCCCCACTGAATATGCTATGTACCGCATGTTAAGAAACACTTGCACCAAAACAGCAAACTAGAAGCAAGTCTGAGTTTTCAGATCAGCTTTCCTCTCTAATCTTAGCACACCCTCCAAATTTTGGAAAGTGGTCCATGCCCTCCCCACGTGCTTAAAATAAACAACTACCTTGTTTTTGACCCTGCCTAGTGGCTGGGGATTGCTCCTACTCTACCTCTGTCCCTGCCCTCCCTAAAGTCGCCTCCCACCTCTCTTTCCTCCTTACACCCACCCACCCTTCCTCTGCCACCCTCCTTCTCCTTCACAGCAGTCACCCAGAGAAACACTAAATGCCCTTCTTTCCTTTAACCCTTCTAAAGGCTCCTACCCGGATGATCTTGACCCAAAGCTCCTTTTCCTCTCAGCCCCAGCAATAGCCTATCTCCTGTATTAATCCTAAACCTCTCTTTCGTCATCATCTGTCCCTTTGCCCTGGAACCATGCCGTGGCCCTCCTCTTCCCAAGAGCAGTGAGCTTATCTCTTCTGCAAACGTTTGCCCTATCTCCTCCTCCCCACCCTTGCTAAGCTCCAAGAACACTTGGTCTTCTCCCAACTCACCTCCTTTTAACTGACTCCTCCTTCTTCACCCCATTCCAATCTGGATTTCAGAAAAATCACTCCACCACTACCTCCCTACTTAGGCTTACTGACTCCATCTTTACCAGGATGGACAGCGGCCTAATCACCTCCGCTATCTTTGCCGAACTGCGCCAAGGCTTTCGGCAAGGTCTCCCATGACCTCCTATTAGACTCCCTCTCGGCAGCTGGCCTGTCTCCACCCCCACAACCTGGTTATGTCCTACTTCACAAGCAGAACACAATCTGTCAAGGTCTAGGATTCAATCTCCCCTCCCCAGCACCACTGGAGTCCCACAGGACTCTGTGCTCGGTCCCATTCTCTTCTCCATCTTCCTAAATGATCTCCCATTAGTCCGCTCTCCCTCCTCCTCTATCCAAATATACACCGATGATACTGCCCTGTATACCTCCGGCAAATGCCCAGCTGCTGTTGCAACCACCCTGCAGCATGACTTCTACTAGGTTCAGATTTGGTTTGCCTCCCATCAGCTCTTCCTAAACGCTAAGGAGACAGTCTACATGACTTTTGGCACTAGTCAGAGACTCTCTAGGCTCCCTGGCCTGCCCTCTTTCCATACCCTGGACAGGACAATCTTAGAGGATACCACCTCATTTAGATACCTTGGGGTTTGGTTGGACCAACATCTCAACTTCTCTGGACATATTGATGCCATCCTGAAAATACTGGGTCTCAAACTTGGTGCGTTGTATCGGAACCATAGTTGCATCCCTCCTAAGGCCAGGCGTGAACTTGTCCAGAAGATGATATTCCCCATTTTTGACTACTACGATGTAGTCTATGGTGCCGCTTCCAAGTCCTCCCTGTCCAGATCAGACACCCTCTTTAACTCCTTCTGTCGCTTCAGTCTTGATCCTCCCTCCAGGACTCATCATTGTGCTCTCTATCATGCCCTGTCCTTTCCCCCACTTGCAAACAGGCGCCTCTCTCATTGCGCCAAGCTCACCTCTAAATATTGGCTCAGAGAACTCCCTACTTACCTCACCACTTCCCTCTCTACTCCTCCCCCACCATCTCATTCCCTCAGATCTACTGAGACTCATATTTTTGCAGTTCCTCGCCACTCCACAATCATCGGCCAAGTCTGTTTTTTCCTATCGCTTCCCCGAAGTCTGGAACTCCCTCCCCTCTCAAATATGCTACTTCTCCTCCTCCTACTCCCTCGGATCTGCCCTACACAATTACCTCTCTCCTAGCTGCTCCTGCTATAATCCCCCTTGACTTCCTCCCATCACTCTGTTCCTCTCTAGACCACCCCAAATCTTCCATCCCTTTATTATACCCCATTGTCTCGTTCCCCCATTCTACTGCCAACCTTCTCTCCCTACCTCACTCCTGCCCCCCTACCTAGCTAACTTCTCAAAATCTCCTCTATCTTGACTTGACCTGCCCCCTGGCAGGGTTCCCAGCGCCCTGCAGGGGTTCAGTCCCTGGTATGTCCCCCTATCAACCCCATCCATTTCTCATCTCCCATTTATCACTGCACTCCTCAGCACTCACCCCATACTTCCCTCCTGCCCCATCTACCTATCAATCATCTCTCCCTCCCCTCTATCTTCACCTGCTCTTCCCCCCAGCAGGGTTCTCAGCATCCTGCAGAGGTCCACTCTTGCATTTTTCCCCACCCATCCTTGCTCGCCTTGACTAAAAAAAGACAAGGTGCCCCTACCTTGATGTGCCTTTTGAGAGAATTGTAATGGATGTGGTTAGCCCTTTAGACAAAAGTAAAAGGGGTAATAGATTTATCCTGGTAGAATGCACTATGTTACTCGATACCCAGAGGTTGTTCCAATGCTGCATTGTTACAGCCCCAAAAGTTGCAGCAGAGCTGCCAAACTTTTCAGCAGGATAGGCATACAAACAGAGATTATTACTGATCAGGGAAGTAATTTTGGTGCTGCATTACTTAAGGACCTGTACAGACTACTTGGTATCACTGCCATATGAACCTCCACCATCAACCTCAGACAGAGCGGTCTTGTTGAGAAAAAGCGAAGATCTTCTTGCCATACTGGTCCAGTAAGGGAGGATTCTTTGTCAAGTGGAGACGAGCTAAGATGTTTTGGGTTAGCCGACCGGCCGTGAATGGCGCTAATCACTACCGAGTCAGCACGAGGGTGAGAATCTAAAAAATCAACACCGTTGGGAGTCTGGTATAGCCTGTTCGACTTTTGCGGAAATGGGGCTAGAGCCAACAGCTGCTTCCAGATGGTGGTAAAGAGATCGGCATGAGGCTCTATCCAGGGTGGCACCAAAGTGGGAGCTGTCACGGGCAGATCCATATTTTCAGCAATTTCAACCGCTGAGGGTCTGGTTCCAAAGAGTGCCACTGATGAACCTCCTCCTGATTTTGCATAGCAACCTCAGTAGCCAAGGATCTTCGAGTGAGTCCTTGGCCTGGGCTTCGGCGGGAGAGCGTGGCTTGTCGTCCCTTTCAGAGCAACCGTCGGAGGAATCTGAGGAGTCCAAGGGGGAAGGGGAAGAGGAAGAAGAAGAGGAAAAAGACTCCCTTTCCCGACCCGGGGGAGGAACGGCCCTCTTGGGAAGCACCCGAGGAAGCGTATCCTGCCCCTCTCTGGACCCAGAGGGGAGAGCCCTGGTGTCCGAAGGTGGTGAGGGAGTGTGCCACCGTGGACGTACGGGAACCTGGGATGGCACCGTCGTCGGTAGGCAGCCCTCCACCTCCCTGGTGAGCTGAGCCTTGGCCTCAGCCCACCAGGAGGCCAGAGTCTCCTGCAAATCCACCGGCGGCTGCGGGGGCCGTGGAGGAGGAGGGGGATAAGGGTACGGATCATATCCATGGGGAGTATCCGAACCTGGCGGCGGAAAACCAGGCGTCGGGTACTGTGGCGCCGCATAGGACGGAGGGTATCCGGGAGCCGGAGGAGCTGCCAGAGCAGACAGCCCGGCATCAGGTGACATCCGGGAGCGGGATGTCGTCCGGAGTCGGTAAAACTGGCGTCGGAGGTACTGGCATCGGAGCCGGTGTCCGGGGAACCGACATCAGATCTGGCACACCTAAAGGAGGATGGTCTGACAGGAGGAGGAACCCCAGCGTCGCCAGGGGATGGAGGGGAAAAATCCCCGGGGTCGGGCTGGGGGGACTCCGGGTCCCCGGAGGGCAGCAAAGTCTGTGGAGAACTGGGGACGACGGACGTCGGGAGGTCCGTCGTCTGTTCTTTCGCCGACTGGACGTCAGACGAGCTGATGAGCGGTTTTACAGCGAGATCCCAGCGAGCGCTGGAGGAGCCGGCGTCCGATGTATGGGACCCCGCGCCGGAGGCAGACCAAGAAGAAGGATCGGCTTGGTCCGGCAGGAGAGGAGCCGCGCGCCACCCCGAAGGGTCGTGTGCCTTACCGGCTTTCTCAGTGCGGACGTCGGAGGAGCCGACGTCCGGCTTACCGGAGTCACCCACGCCAGTAGGCTGCGAAGCTATGGCCGAACTGGGGGCGGAGGCCTCCAATTGCCCGGAGGCGCCCGAAGGCCCGAGCATGAACCAGACGGCGGATGCCGCCGAAGCTTTTGAGGCGGCCGTCGAGGAGCGGTCTCTGAGGAACGCTATCGAGTCCCGCGACTCCTGAGGGAGATGCGTGGAGGAGCCCTTGTCCCGTGCCTCTCCTTGTCTTTCTTCTTCCGATGGCCTTCGGGGAAGTGGACGCCTGCCCCAGTTTTTTGAGCTCCTTCTCCACTGAACTCATCTTTTTCTTCAAGATGTGGGCCTCCAGGGATTGCTGCCGCCTTTTCCGGGTAGCTGCATTGAAGCTGAGGCAGTGCTGGCACTTCTTGACCGGGTGATCGGGGCCTAGACAGAACAGGCACAGGGAATGGCCATCCTTGAGCGGGAGTTGAGCGCTGCACGAGTCGCACTTATTTTTGTGCTCGGAGAGTGTAGGGGATGACATACACCAATGATGAACTGACGAATGTCGAAAAAAAGGCAAAGTTATTCTGTAAAAACCGACGAAGAGAGACTGACGAAGCAACAAGCTTTTCCGCGAGGTGCTGCACGAGCAAATGGCGGGAAAGAACTGGAAGGCGGGCGTCAGGGACCACCTCTTTATACCGATGTCTCCTGACGCCGGTCACCTGACGTGAGGGCGGTCCTTCGCCAGGGACTGCTAGTAAGACATTTTTCCGTGGGGTCCTGCCGACGTCAGTCCTATATGTAATTACCTATTGCAAGAGCCCTCTCGAAGACCCATGATTTTTTGTATCTGGACCATCAGTTCGTGAAACGACGGGTCATCAATGGGCGAGGCTGCTGCATGGCAGGAGGGATCCACATGCAGAGAGGAAATGGTCGAGATGGAGGACAGAGGACGTGACTCCAGATCTTGAAGTTCAATATCCTCCAGGTCGTCCAGAATGCCGTCCGGAAAATCTAGTTCCCCAGAATAGTATTCTTTCTCATAAACAGATGGGAAAGCAAGTGGAGAAATTGTTCCCTTGCCAAAAAAGCATTTCGGCAGGGGTGTGGGAGACCAGGATGGGCGACTACCATTACCAGGAGTGGGAGGTTGTGAATGCCTCATAACATCCAGGACCTGCTGTACCACTGTGGCTATGTCCATTGATGTGGGGGTGGGGTAGAGGAGGTTTTTGAGAAACCAGAGGGACAACGGAGGAAAGTGGATGCAAGGTATAAGCTGTTCTGGTACCTGGGTGATAAATCCCAGGATCCCGGTCCCAATCAGGAAGGTCTGGATGGAGGAGGGGCAGCTGAAAAAGTGAAATCTACAGTGTTTCTCATAGGAGCCTGGTTCATCGTCGACGAGGCAGGAAGAGAGGAATATTTTGAATGTTTGACTGCCATTGTCATCGACGGGAGACGAGTCACTGTCGGCGGGGCACTGATGGCAGTAGCATAGGGTTCCGCAGAGACTATGGATACAGCACTAGAAAGCACCGTCGACGAGAGGGAGTAAACTGCCATTGACGAAGAGGCAGTTCTCAAAGGCGTTGTCAATGAGGAGTGACCAGAAGTGGTCGTCGTCTACCAACGCTTAAGGCAAGGCGCTGTGGCAGAAGCATCCTTATCCTGTCTGTGCTTCTTATGTGAAGCAGTGGGGGGGGGTCCTTGGGACAGGCCCCTAGCTTCTCCAAAAGAGTGGCTTCTTGCTCCATAAGATAAGCCTGAATATCAAGCAACCGTCGTTGATGAGTTTCTTGATTAAACTCCTGACAAACCTTGCAGGATACGAGTCATGTGTGGGTCCCAGATAACAGGCACAGACTGCATGGTCATTGTAACGGTAGATTTTTCTACCGCAAAGACAAGAACGAAATAGTGGAAATTTGCTTACAGAGCCTGCCGACATCCATTGATGAAGGAGTGGAAACGGAGAAAAAACTGTTCCCTTAGCTCAGTTTCTCATCGATGACTGCTTACACTGTGCACTAGCTGCTGCATGCAAGCTGAAGATGGTGGAAAAATGAACTGAGGATACCAGGGACCACCCACTCATATAGGCAGCAGACTGATGATGTCATGTGTGGGCAGCCCCTGGCAAAAGACTGCTAGAAGAGCTGCCGTGCATCACAGCGACCTCTGGTGACGACCCAAGTGTATTACCTGCTGCAAGAGACCACCCCATGGAAGATCTATGGTTACAGAGGGGAGTAACCTATTTTTCTAGGGATGTGGATATGATGTTCTATCCACACTAACTGGCACACTCCCAGCAGTTCTCAGGGAAGAGGGAGGCAAGGTGCACACCCCCATTTAGGAAACAGAGTTTGAAGAACTGAGGCCCCAAACCCAGTATCCCGGTGTGACTCAAGGTTGATGTGGTAATGGGAAATGAGGGTGTGCTGACTTCCAGGTAGCAGCCCTGGAGATTTCCTGGATAGGGACGTCCCTGGAAGCAGCCACTGAGTCAGCGGTTTAAAGGGTGAAATGAGCCATGAGCCCACCGGGAGGCTCTCTAACCGCCAACCGGTAGCAGAGGTCGATGCAGGATACAATCCACCTGCCAATCGTCCACTTAGCTGCCAGTCGTGGCTTCAGCATAGGTGACAAATAGCTGGAGAACCTATCCCCGAACTCCAGCTGTGCTCTTCTTATAGTACGCAAACATTCTCCGGAGGTCCAAAGTATGGAGCCTGTGTGTCGGCCTCTGAGGTGTGACTGGAGATACACCGAGGATTAATCACCTGATTAAGGTGAAACTCTGACACAACCTTTGGGAGTAACTTTGGGTTGGGAGCAGGGCAACTTCATCCCTGAAAGACCAGGTGTAAGGAGACTCCACCAAAAGTGCCTGGAGCTCACTGACCCTTCTTGGCTGACATGATAGCCACCAGGAAGGTGGTCTTCACGATAGCTGTGACATCTCACACCTGTGCATTGGTTTGAATGGCTTTACCACAAGCTTTGCCAAAACCAGCAACAAGTCCCACGGTGGTGGTTCACGCACGGAAGGGAAATGTGGTCAAGCCCCTTGAAAAGGTGCCAGACCACCTTCTCCTGTGCCACCAACTGCTGACCGGCCCACCCGTGGTAAGCAGAGATGGCTGCCAGGTGAACCTTAAGGGTCGTTGACCATAGGCCCGACATAGAGAGAGCGAGAGAGAGAGATCAAAGGTAATCGAGAATGGTAGCCACCAGACAAGATAAGGGGTCTACCCCCTTGCCCTGGCACCAAATGGAGAACCTCTCCCATTTGCAGGCATAGCATTTTCAAGTCGACTCCTTCAGAGATGCCTCAACCACAGTGAGGACATCTTCAGAGAGACCCAAAGCTTGGAACTCTAGCTGCTCAGGAACCAGGCTGTCAGGTGCAGAGACTGAATGTCTGGATGGAGCACACTCCCCTTATTGATGGAGAGCAGGTCCGGGTGGAGAGGAAGACGCCTTGGGAGCCTGCTGCTGAGGCTGAGGAGCCTGGGTTACTAGAATTGGCATGGCTAGTCCAGAGCAAACAGGATCACCTGTGTCTTGACACTCTTCGCCTTGAGCAACATCTTGTGGATCAAGGGAAGCAGAGGGAAGGCACAGAGGAGGCCCGGTGTCCAGGGCCTCAAGAAGGCATCCCCCTGCAGCGTTCCCTGCTGAAGGGGGTGGGCACAGTAGAGCCTCAGCTTTGCATTCTCCCTGGAGACAAACAGGTCCACCAGAGGGGTGCCCCACTGGGAGAAAAAAGGGTGCGTAATACCTCTGGGTGGAGAGAACACTTGTGAGACGCCTCACCCACACAGCTAAGAGAGTCCGCCAGCAGGGTGAAGACATCAACCACATGGATGGCCAGGAGATCAGTCTCCAAGTTGCGCACGTGGGTCCACACACGGAGAGCCTTCCTTGCACGGAGGGAGTGTGTCCTACCCTGCTTGCTTGCTTGTTGAGGTAGTACATGGTCATGGTGTTGTCCATCTGGACCTGGACCACCTGACCCCGAATGTGCGGAGCAAAAGCAGTTGGCACCAGCCGAACTACCTGAAGCTCCAGCATGTTGATGTGGCACTGGGACTCCTCAGGGGTCCAGAGTCTGTGTTCCCCCAGCCCATGAGAGAGGCATCAGTTGTCAGGATGACTGTCGACTCTGGGCAGACAAACAGGATACCTTCCTGCAGATGCTCCGGGACCAACCACCACTGGAGGGTGGTGCACATCCACTGGGTCACAGTGACCAGTTGGTCGAAGTGACCCCTGTGCTGAGACCACTGGCTGGCCAGATCCCACTGCAGAAAGCGCATTCTCTAGCGGGCCCAACGGACTATGCTGGTGCAAGCTGCCATGTATCCCAGGAATTCCCAAGCAGAGCGCAATTGCCCAACTTGAAATGATCGGGCAAAGGAAGAGAGAACCTCTGTCCTGTCTGCCAGGAGCCGAGCCCTGGCTCTGAAAGAGTTGAGCTCCGCCCTGATGAAAGATCACCTGCAAGTGTACGAATTCCGACTTGACCTGACTGACCAGAAGGCCAAGAGAGACACAGGTACGGATGGCCAGGTCTGTGGACCTCTACACCTCCCTGCCTGGATGGATCCACGATTAACCAGTTGTCCAGGTAGGGGTATACCCAGACTTCCCGGTGCTTCAGGTGGGCTGCCACCACCGTGATGCATTTGGTGAAGACCCTGGGGGCTGAGGACAGGCCGAATGGCATGGCCTGGAACTCATAGAGGGTTCCCTCCACTCAGAAGCAGAGAAACTGCCAGAGTGACAGATGGATCGGGACGTGAAAGAATGCATCCTGTAGATCCAGTGAGCAAAACCACATGTTTTGCTCAAGAGATGGTACGATCTCAGACAGAGTGACCATCCTGAAGGTGCGCGACTGGAGGAATTTGCTCAGGTCGTGCAGATCTAAGATGGGGAGCCTGCAGATCTAAGATGGGGCGCCTGGCCTCCCGTCCATATTATCACCAGGAATTACCTGGAGACAAACCCTGGATGAGGTGGAGGGTCTAGAATGGGAGCCACTACCTCCTTACGGAGGACCTGGGTGATGTCCCAGCATGTCCTCCTGTGGAGCGCGGGTATGGCTGGGCGAGTAAACCTAGAACTCCAGAGGCAGACCCTGGCTGACCACTTCGAGGACATACCTGTCTGTGGTAACAGTGGACCAGGTGGAAAGGAAGTGGCAGAGCCAGCACCCCACAGGAGGACCCAGGGTGGTCAGGACGGGCATTGGGGGAGGCGTCCTCCATCTAGGTCACTAGGCAGGCTTGGAAGCAGGAGGAGGATCCAGCAGATAGGCCTCAGGCACCTCAACCTCCTGATGACCAAGGCCACCGATTTAGGCCGGGGGTGCCAAGCATGCTGTTGTCCAGCCTGGGGTTGGGCAGATTTTGCTGCAGGGGCTAAAAGGGCTTCTTCTTTTGAGGTTTCGAGCCCTTGGGATGCATAGGGAGAGGCATCACCAGAAGAAAACAGGAAGCTGTTATCCCTCTGTACAGACAGTTGGTGAGGCCCCATTTGGAGTTCTACATCCAGTCCTGGAGACCCCATCTCCACAAGGACATAGGGTGGAGGCTGTCAAGAGGAGAGAAACTAAAATGGTGCAGGGTCTGCACCAGAAGACCAGGGCCCCGAGTTTTCCGCGATTCATGGTGCAACAACCAGAAATATCATGGAATTTGCCCGTCACCAGGAGTCGCGCCACTGTGGAACAAGCGTGTCCCCTCTCACAAGTTAGTATGCCACGCTGGGAGCCTACCCCAGTGTGGCAAAAGCTTTTGCTGACAGGGTGCCCAATCCCCGTCGGTTCCACTGCCCCCCAAGCTGCCTGGTGCCACGCTGAGAGCCCACCCCAAGCGTGGCAAAATCCTTCCTTGTGTGGGAATCCAAATAAAAAAAACAAAACCCTGAAACAAAAAAACTTCCGTCGTTGCTTCTTTTGCCCCTCCCCAACCCGCACCCACCTCCCACACCCCACCTCCCACCACCTCAACCCATACTTACCTCCAGGAACCCAGCGCGATGATCTTCTGTGGACCGGGAACACGTCTGCACTCTTCAAAGCCGACCGCAAACTGAAGAAATGCCGGTAAGCTGTATAATGGACTAAATGGATTTTTTTCAACTTTAGTGCATATCTCAGCCATTTCTGGGAATTTTTTCACCAAATTTTCAACATGGGGTTTTTGGGGCCCCACCTCATGAACTGTGACACTGTTATTTCGTTAATCGGTCCCGAAAGGTGGTTTCGCAGTGACTGCGTGGAACCACCTTTCCGGAATGATTAATGAAATGACAGTGTCACAGTTCATGAGGTAGGCTCCTAAAAACCCTATGTTGAAAATTTGGTGAAAATATTCCCCAAAACGACTGTTTTATGAGCGAGCGTTGCGCAGTTCCTACGCACGCTCGTAACTTCAAGCATTTTTAATATTTTCACTCCAGATTTTCAGTATTGCCATTTTACCACACCTCCTTATTAACAGTACAACTGTCATTTTTCACATTTCACCCAAAATGTGTTTTCGCACATGTAGCGCACAATGGCGCAGCTGGTGTGCGTAAATCAATGTTCGACAGAGTAATAAAATCACAGTGATACTGTTCATGAGCAGAGGTCTTAAACTGGCTATGTTGAAAATTTGGTGACAAAAGCCCTTAAAATGACTGTATTCTGGCGTGCATTGTGTCGAACTGGGCAAAAGGAAAAGAATTAAGGGTAAAAATGTGCATAAATTTGGTGCTGGAGTGCGCTTGAAGTTCTACGGCAAATGAGCATCCCTGCGCGGAACTTTGCTCAGTGTGCATGGAAAATCGGGCCCTGCAGAAGACATACGAAGAGAGATTAAAGAAGCTCAATATGTATACACTCAAGGAGAGGAGGGAGAGGGGGACATGATAGAAACTTTCTAGTACATCAAGGGAATCAACAGAGTCCAAGATGGTAGCATCTTTCAGAAAAAGAGATGTGCAAGAACAAGGGGACACAATTTGAAGATTAAGAGGGGGGACGGCTCAGAGGTAGTGTGAGGAAGTATTTTTTCACAGAGAGGATTGTAGATGCATGGAACAGCCTTCCTGAGGAGGTAGTGGAGTGAAAAACAGTGGGAATTCAAGAATGCATGGGACATTATGCAATTCTAGTGGAAGTGAGAAGGAAGTAGGCTGTTGGTTAACTAGGATCTGCAGCCTATGCATTAGGTAGGGAAATGGGCAGACAAGCGGTCCTTATCTGCTTTCAAATTCTATGTTTCCATGTTGGGGTCCTTTTGGGCAAGTCACCAAGTTCAATGTGGTGTTGGACTTTTCAATTCTGGTGAGGTGCCCCTCCACTCCGGGTCCGAACAAATAGGTCCCCAAGAAGGGAACATCTGCCAACTTGTGCTGCATGTCACCCATGAATGTGGAGATGCGCAGCCAAGCCCTGCAGTGTACAGTAACTGCCGCAGCCATGAACGGTGCGCAAGAGTCGCCAAGGTCCATGGCCGTTTGGAACTGTGTTCACCAGCAGCTCGGCCTTGGTCTCTGACCTGCTTGACCGTAGTCTCCAGATTTGCGGACAGGTGAGGAAGCACCTTGTTTAGGGAACCCAGGAGGGTGAGCAAGAAGTGGAACCATGAGAAGAGACCAAGCCTCGCTTGCCTAAGGCCTAGAGAGGAGGCAGCATACACCTTCTTAGCCATATGGTCCAACATTTTGGACTCCTTATCAGGGGGTTCATTAACATTCCCTTTATTGCTAGTGCGCTGAAAAACCAAGTCAGACACAAGTCCCTTGGCTGAGGGGTGCTACATAAATCACGACAGGAAGCCAGTAGGGATCGTGTACTTGCGGGCCATCTTGGCTGATGGCACAGAGCATGAGGCCGGATGCTGCCACAGTTCCAGGATAGGACTGAGGATAGCATCCTGGACAGGAAGGGCTTCCATGGGAGAGTCACCCAGGTTGAGGATCTTGGTCAACTGGTACCGTTCCCATTTCTGCACGGGCTCCAGCTGGAGACCTGTAGATTCAGAAATCAGACGGAGCATGTCCCTGAAAGACGTGGGCCACTGATCTGTTGACAGGTCCCACACTGACTCCGTGTCCAATGGTCGAAAGTGAACGACTCCAAAGAATTATGAAAAAGTGGCCGACCACCTGAGTTCCCACTCACCTGGCGAGGGCGGGCTGGGATGACAGTGACTGACAGCCGATGGGGTAAATACTCACCGACGGCCGAACGTCCTTTGTCAGAGCGCCAGTCGGCTGTTTGGGTGGCGGCTCCACCAAGATTGGTAGAGAGGTCTGAGGGGGCCGAACTGGGACCAGCTGTTGCCAAGGTGGGGTCAACTGCGGCTTTTTTGGCGAAGGCCAGGTAATGGCCAGGTTGGGCACCCGGTCGGTTTCACTTGAGTAAACCAAAGCTGTTGCCAAATAAGATCCTTGTAGCGCTGACGCAACTTGCGCTGGTGTCTCTCCTGAACCGAGGATGAGGAGGAAAAGGAATAGCAGCGGCACTGCTTGCCCGAGCGCCTGGAGCGCAAGCTTTGAGATTGATGCGGGCTGCCTGAAAAAGGGCTTCTAGAGCGGGACCTTGACATCAAACATTGGGGGGGCTGGTGAAAGCCGAGGCCTCTCTTGGTCTGGATGCTCCTGGTCAGGCAGGGACAGAACAGCGGCATGTTTCGTCCCCATCTGAGAAAGTGGCAAACACAGAAACATAGAATTTGATGGCAGATAAGGACCGCTTGGCCCATCTAGTCTGCCCACTTCCCTACCTAACGTATAAGCTGCAGATCCTAGTTAACCAACAGCTTACTTCCTCCTACCCCCTAGAATTGCCTTATGTCTGTCCCATGCATTCTTGAATTCCCCCAGTTTTTGACTCTGACCTCCTCAGGAAGGCTGTTCCTTGCATCTACAACCCTCTCTGTGAAGAAATACTTCCTCACATTACCGCTGAGCCGTTTCCCCCCATCTTCAAATTGTGCCTTGTTCTTGCACATCTCTTTTTCTGAAAGATGCTACCCTCTTGAACTTTGTTGATTCCCTTGAGGGATTTGAAAGTTTCTATTATGTCTCCCCTCTCCCTCCTTTCCTCGAGTGTATACATCTTAAGCTCCTTTAGTCTTTCTTCATAGGTCTTCTGGTGCAGATCCTGCATCATTTTGGTTACCCTGCTCTGGACAGCCTCCACCCTGTCTACGTCTTTGCAGAGATGGGGTCTCCAGAACTGTACACAGTACTCCAGATGTGCTCTTACCAACTGTCTGTACAGAGGGCCAACAACTTACTGTTTTCTACTGGTGATGCCTCTCCCTATGCATCCCAGTATCTCCCCAGCCCTCCTTACTGCCTTCTCACATTGCTGGCCCACCTTTAGGTTGTCTGATAGGACTACCCCAGGTCCCTTTCCATTTTAGTCAGTATCTCACCCCCCATTGTGTACTCTTCCCCAGGGTTTTGTTTCCCAGGTGCATTACTTTGCACTTCTTTATGCTGAATCTAAGCTGCCATACATTTGACCATTCCTCCAACCTTGCCAAGTCCCTTTTCATCCTTTCCACCTCACCTTGCATATCAACCCTGTTGCAGATCTTTGTGTCATCTGCAGAGACATACTTTCCCTTCCAGCCCCTCTGCAATGTCACTTATAAAGACATTAAAAAGGACCGGCCCCAGTGCTGAACCCTGTGGTACCCCACTAGTAACCCTCCTTTCTTCACTGTGGACTCCATTTACTATTACCCGCTGTGTCCTGTTGTCCAGCCAGTGTTTTTCCCAGGCTGGCTAATTTGTTTATTAATCTTTTGTTTGGGACTGCGTCAAATGCCTTGCTAAAGTCTAGGTAGGCCATGTCCATAGCCCCTCCCTGGTCTACTACGTTGGTCACCCAGTCAAAGAAATCAATTAGATTTGTCTGACATGACCTTCCTACTGTGAATCCATGCTGCCTTGGATCCTGTGCCCCACTAGCCTCTAGGTACTCAACAATTCTTTCCTTCAAAAGTGATTCTATCGTTTTCCCTACCACTGAGGTCAAACTGACAGGTCTGTGGTTTTCTGCCTCTGTCTTGCTCCCACTTTTGTGAAGGGGAATCACATCCGCCCTCCTCCAGTCCTCAGGTACACCACCCTCCCATGATTTATTAAAAAGGGTAGTCAGTGGTGTTACTAGTTCTTCCCCTAGTACTTTTAGAATTCTGAGGTGAATCCCATCAGGCCCCATTTCTTTATCCACCTTCAGTTTTAAGAGTTCTTTCAGAACCCTTTCTTCTGTGAAAGGACCAATATCAACCCCCCCTTATCCAGAGTGTTTCTATTGACTGGATTAGGTATCTCCCCTGCTTTCCACCGTGAATACTGAGCTGAAGTATTCGTTCTCAGTATCCCTGCTTTTCACTGTCGCCTCTGCCCAACCACCTTCCTCTTTATTCAGCCTCAGTATCCCTGCCTTGTCTTTCTCTGCTCCCTAATGTACCTATAAAGGTTTTATCCCCCTTCTTAACAGAGTTGGCTATCTTTTCCTCAGCAAGGCGAGAGTCCTTGAGAGAGAGGTACTGATCTCCTCGGTAAACAACGGGTCGACTGGTTTGAGAAAGACCTCAGGGGCGTCAACTTGAGTCTTGGCCAACTGGCCTGACAGGGAGACCGTGGAGTCAGCTGCCAGAGCCAAAGCCCCGACCGTAGTCAGCAACTTGGTGAAGCACAGGAATCGGAGGCCTGAGAACACTCCCGATCCCACAACAAACAAGACCATTTCTTGGTCTCTTTCTCCTTGCCCTTCTTAGATTTCTTGGATCTCGTGCTCGGGGGACCCTACTAATGGGTGGGAAGGATATGGCACAATTCTTTAAACGCTCCGGTAAACAAAGCACTCAAGGGGAGTGGTAAAAAGGCTGAAGCCAAGGAGGACTACGTGGTGACCTGAGCCATTGCTTCCTCAAACGCCGCAAGTTGTTCTGCGGATCCTGAAGCCGCACAGACCACTCGACAAGTGTCTTGGAATGAATGGGAGGATCATGATCGTCCGGACAACCAAGGAGTAAGTGGACGAGGTGATCCTCCAAAGTGGAGAAAAGGAAAGAGCGGCAAAGACTGCAAGTCTGGATATTGTGCTTGTGGCCCAGTATATGCATGAGGAATGTCAGTCTGACTGGTACATAAGCTGCCCACAACCACATTTCCGGAACCTCGGAGTGGATTCCACGTAGTCCATGTTGGCGGTGAGAAGTAAATTCGAAGACAGAAAAAAATTTCACTAAGCATAGCGAAAACTGAGCAAAGGGTCTCTTCAGCGCAAGAGCAGCTAGGAGAGAACTTCCTTTTTCCAGTGGAAAGGAAGATCTGATATCATGGGGCGGTGCTAGGGGAGTTACCACCGGGTGGATGGGAGGAGCCAACCTAACACTTTCCAGCGAGTCTTAAAGGGAAAGAAACACTGCATGAAGTGTGGATAGAGCACCATATCCATGTCCTGAAAGGAACTCTAGCGATAGGAAAGAGAGGGTAGGCCACAGATCATTCAGGATCTGTGGTATATGAAAGATGTAGGTAAAATGGGCAGAATAGATAGGTAAAGCAGTCCTTATGTGCTGTCAGAGTCTATGTTTCTGTAATGAGAGGCTGCCAGTCTTTCTTGGGCTCTTGTTCCCATTATTCTTTTAGTTTGGCTTCAGAATCATGGAAACAAAATAATAGAGCAATTAGGCACTGCTGCGCTTACAAAAGAATCAGCAGCGGTCGTGAATTGAGCGTAGCGAGCTCCACAGTGCACTCAGTGGGAAGAACAGAACTGAGCTGCGTGGGGAGTCAGCGAAGGTTATTGGCTGTTAACCTGCATCATGTGAGGTGTGCACAGGCTGTCAGTGTCAGACACTGGCCCCTTCCTGAAAAAATCTGCTTGTGTGTGGTCCTAGTGCCTCCAGCCCCAGATCATAAGAAGGATCAACAGTGAAGATTGTTGTGTGTTTAAGCCGACACAAAAATAGTATCTAGTATATTTTAAACGAAAACCAAAGAACTGAGTGCAGTTGTCACACTGATGGTGAAGCTGCGACCTCCCGCGTGGAAGTGGCATGGCTGCTGCTGGCACTTGGCCGCAGGAAAAGGGAACTGAGGCAGCTGAGGGCTGGTGCTGCTGTATACCAATGTGCGTAGTGCTGAGCTTCGCTGGGCCTACTCATGCCGCCAGCCCCAGAAAAGTTCTGGTTCCTGTAGGTCCTATCACCTCACGCATAGACCCATCAGTGGGAAGCTATGGAGAAGACCAGTTCTTGGCAGATGAGATTGTAAACAGAGGAACCTAGAACAAAATCCAAAGAAAACTGCATGCTCACTGTCAACCAGGATAAGCTATTTTCCTTCCTCCAACTTTAAAATTCTTTCCAATGAAAAACTCTGAAGAATTCTTAGTTACTGTAGGTGATGAAATGTTTTGCTTAAAATTATAATATTATTTATTACTACAGTACATAAGAAAGCAAAACATTTCCTTGTACCCCTTCTTACCCGGAGAGTTGAACACAGCAACCCCCTCCCAAAAAAAAAAGAGCAGGGAAACTAAGAACAAAAATACAGAGACTGATATGAAAGAAACAGAGAACCAGGTTATTTTCTTTTTCTAAAAAGTTCCTGTTTTAATTGCTTTAATTTCTTCTCATGTAACAAGGTTGCTTATATAAAATGCTGAATCAACTGTGATGCAGCTTACTCATGACACGTAACAATGTCTTGATGCAGTTTGTATTTTGTTTCAACAACCAAAGCAAAACATTTCCTTTTATTTGAGGACTTCATTTTCAAGAGGGTGGGAGCTGAAGCCCCACGTGGAAATGTGTAGCCTCAGGGATTTGAGCAGGTCACAAGGAACTCTTGGCTCACACCGCAAAGTATAGTAAGATATTAATCTAGTCTACAATCATGCAAGATAAGAGACTTATATTTATCAATCTGCAAGTTAAGAAGCAGAAAAACCCACAGGCAAAATCAGTAGGTAAAACAGGCAGGGACACCATTCTGATATCTCCTTACCCAGTTCAAACAAACGGAGGAGAAATGCTGAAAGATCTGGAAGCAATCCCATAAACTGATGCAAGAAAGTATTAAAAAGGTTTTGCCATTTTTGGTTGTAAAATAAATGAAGAGAAAAAAAAAAAAAAGCAGTTTTGCATCAAATTATACTGTCCATGCAAAGCCCAGCTGCATACCTCTCACCATGCCCATGCTTTCTAATTAGTTTCTATATCAAAGCTGTCTACCTTGACTACTTCTCTCTTCCCCGTCCGCCTCAGTTTCGCTCTTTCCGCAGGTTTCATACCCCAGATCCTGCAGGTCCACTTGGACCTCTTTGTCGTCATGTTTCATTAGTGGCTCAGCTATATAAACATAAGGAAGCATTAACTGTGTGCTGCAATAAACAGAGCAAAAGTCATATGCAAGCTAAAGGGGCCAAGGTCAGGGCAGTAACTAGTTAGAAATTGTGTTTCTAAACCTGGTAAATTCAACAGTTTATGTGCACCTGAAATAAAGAAAAGGACAGGTTTCCAATAATGAAAAAGCATTCTATTAACATGCTTTCATCAGAAAGTCAAAATCTATATGGAAAAAAATGGCTGAGCGCCTACTGACACAAGGCAGCAGCAGAGGAGTTGGGTGGGTAGTGAAATATAAATTACTTACCCATAACTATAGTTCTAGGAGTGGTACGTGAGTCACATCCACACAGGTATAATCTCATTGGTTGGATATCTTTAAGCTGAGCTCCTCCACCCACCCAGGCAGTATATCCCCAGAATCCATGTGCCACTTGCCAGGGGTGGCTGGGTGGGTTGTGTGGATGTGAACTACATACCACTCCTGGAACTACAATTACAGTGTAACCCTATTTTTCTAGGGGCCTGGGTATGCTTTACTTATCCACACTGTGGCAGACCCTGGGAGGGAGGGGCAAGGTAAGCACTTCTACCTAGCAAACAGAGATTGCAGAACCAAGGTCCAAAACCAGCATCCTGGCGTGACTCAAAATCGATGCGGTAGTGGGAAGTGAATGCATGTGCTGACTTCTAAGTAGCAGCCCTACAGATTTCCTGGATAGGGACATCCTGAAAGCACCCACGAGGCAGCAGTATGGCTGGTGGGATGAGCCTTAGCCCTACAGGAGGTTCCCTACAAGCCACCCTTTAGCCTGATTGATGCAGGATGTGATCCATCTGGCAACAGTTCACTTTCCTGCCAGTCTGGCAGGCATGACTTCAGTCTAAGTGGCAAACAGCTGGTGAGCCTGTTCCCAACTCCAGCTGTGCCCTACACGTAATAAGAGAGCACCATCCACTTGGGTCCAGGATGTGGAGCCTGCGGTCAGCGTCTAAATATGGGCTGGTGAAATACACCAGCAAATTAATCACCTGGTTAAGGTGAATCTCTGAAACCACCTTTGGGAAGAACTTCAGGTTGGGCAAAGGACTTGTCTCTGTGGAAGACCAGGTAGGAGAGCCAACCGAACATGTAGCTCCACAGTCCTTCTGGCTGATGTAATGGCCACCACGGAAGGCCATCTTCCATGAGAGGTGTGACATCTCACACCTTAGCATTTGCTGGAAAGGTTTGCCCTTGAGCATTGCCAATACCAGCAGTAAGTCCCACAGTGCAGGTGGTTCACATACCAGAGGGGGCAGGTGGTTCAGGCCCCTGGAAGCAGCACCCGAACACCTTCCCTTCGGCCACTGTCTGTGTACTAGCCCATGCCCGGTAAGCAGGGATGACTGCCAGATGTACCTTAAGGATGTCACCCACAGTTCCAGCTTGGAAAGGGACCAGAGGTACTCCAGGATGCTAGCCACAGGTCAGGCAACAGGATCAAGCCCATGCCTTGAAATCAAATGAAAAATCTCTTCTGGTTAAAGATATACCACCTGCGAGTCGACTCCTTCCTGAAGGCCTCCACAACATGGAGTACATCCTCTAAGAAACCTAAGGCGTGGAACTCTAGCCATTCGGGAACCAGGCCATGGGGTACAGGAATTGAAGGTCTGGGCGCAGGACTGTCTCTTGTTGTCTGGTCAGCAGGTCTGGTTGAGAGGCACTCTCCACAGAGGACTGCTGCCTCTGCTCGGTTCAAAAAAGTCGGTTAAAGTGTCGTTTTTCGCTCAGTTTCTACCGAATTTCTGCTACCGAATCTGTCGTTTAAGTCTCTGTCTGTGGTACCGTGAGTACTAGATAGGTTTTACATTTAGTTTCGGTGTGGAACTTGTAAATTTGGGTCAGACTGGTCTTAAAAAATTTTTTTGAATTTATTCGAGTGTGGTAACTGGTCTGTATCGGTTCTTAAAAAAAGCGGTTAATTACGTTTTCAAGACCGAATCATGCGGTCAGGAACCGATAGGGGTGTCTTGCCTGGTGGATTGCCGAAAAAGGGTAAGTTTTCGAATAGGATTGGCCATGTCTGAGAAAACCAAGAAAAAACGGGCCCACTGGGTTTCAACACTGCAGTGTGAGTGGGAAGCCTTTGCTAAAGTTGATCCCCACCACCTGTGTTTATTGTCTGAGGTTTGACCACCTCGATTCAGACTGCCAAATTTGTAAAAGTTTTCCCAAAGCTACCCTGGATAAGAGATTAGGTAGACTGAGGGAAAGGGAGGCCGAGAAGTTCGCTGACCCGGATGGCTAGCCCGGTTCGGTTCCGGCCGAACCAGAAGGAGTGCCCTCTGACCAGGGCGAAACTTCTTCGGGCAAAATGAGAGCCGATTCTGAGGAGTTGGTTCTGGTTAAAAGAGAGAGAAGAGAAGAATCATCCGGTTTGGATCCACAAGTTCTTTCTCCGACTGCTGATGAAATAGCCAAAGCGATAAGGATCGTTCAATCGCTAACTTCGATTCCGGCTGAACCGCCACCATCTGGCAGGGGCCAGGTTCAGTCGGTTCCCCCGGTGCCGGATTATACTTTAGAAGAATTTTATGAACCGGAGGAGGAGGAGGGAAGAGTATGAGGATAATGATGATGATGATGGTGATTATGAAAGTCTGGATGTGCCTATTGACCCGGACATCTCCCCAGACAGACCTTCAGGCGTTTCTCCTCCTAGGCTTTCTGAGACCCCTTCCCACTTTATGTTTTACAAGAAAGTGGCTGAAACCCAATTGAAGAAGCAGTAGAGGATCAGGAGGTGCCTGATTCTGTTGAAATGATGGACATCCCAGAGTCCAGGAGACTGTCTATTCCCCTCCATAAATCTTTTGGGAAACAGACATTTAAAATTCTAAAGACTCCTTATTCCATACCTCCTGTGGACAGATGAATGGACAAGAGGTATACCCTTTCAGGCTCAGACACGGAGTTCCTTTCTCAACAATGCAGCCATGTTGGGGTAGTGCAGGCTGCTGCCTGTGATAAGGCAAATATTCCCTTGGCATCACACCCCCCAGATAAGGACTCCAGGAGGACTGATGCCACGGCAAGGAAGCAGTACATTGCAGCATCTTTGGGACTCAGGCAGGCTAACTTTATGGCCTTCACAGCTAAATACCAGAAGTCCAGATGGGACACTGTGCTGGCTCTGGCTAAACAGGCCCCTGACCAGCTTGCCAAGGAGCTGGAGCAGGTGGCTACAGATGGGATCAAGGCATCCAAGGTGCAATTTCATGCTGCTGTGGACTCCAGTGATGTTTCATCTAGAATCATGGCTACATCTGTGGCCCTTTGGAGGATGGCTTGGCTCAGATGTACTAGCCTACCACAGGATACCCAGGCTAAGGCCATGGATTTCCCTGTCATTGGTAATTCTCTGTTTGGGGAGCAGACAGAGAATTACATGAAAAAGAAGGACGAGTACAGGACCACCTACAGGAGTGCTCAGGCCAAAGAAAGGCAAGCCACTCCTCAGAGGCAGCATTCCAGGGGCAGGAGCAGGCCCTTTCAAAGGCCTTTTTACCAAGCCCAGGCCTCCTCTTCTGCTTATGCTCAGAGGGGGTTCTTCAGAGGGAGAGGCAGACGGGAATGAGCAGGCCTGCTTCCACCCCTCAGCCTAAAGCCCCCGCCAAGCAGACACCCTGATGGGTCTGCCCGGGCTGATTCTCCAATACCTGTAGGGGGCAGGCTGGCTTACTTTGTCCAGGACTGGAAGTCTCTGACATCAGACAAGTGGGTCCTGGAAGTAGTAAGCCAGGGACTGGTTCTCAGCTTCAAAAATTTCCCAAGATGAGAACCAGATCCTTTCTGCCTGCAAATTCATCAGAGACCCTTGCCCTAGAGGCAGAGGTTTCTTCCCTCCTGGCTCTCAGAGCCATAGAAAGGGTTCCTACCCTACACAAGGGCAAAGGATTGTACTCCAGGTACTTCCTAACCCCCCAAAAACAGGAGAATGGCGGCCCATCCTGGATCTAAGGTATCTGAACAAGCACCTTTTAAAACCAAAGTTCAAAATGGTGACTCTGGGAATAATTCTGCCCTCTCTAAGGCCAGGGGACTGGCTAGCCTCTCTGGACCTCAAAGATGCCTGTTTTCACATTCCCATCAGGTGCTCCCACAGAAAGTACCTCAGGTTTGAGTTGCCCTCAGGCCACTATCAATTCAGAGTAATGCCCTTTGGCCTAACATCACCCCCAAGGGTGTTCACAAAGTGCCTGGCAGTAGTGGTTGCTTTCCTAAGGAGAAAAAAGATCTCCATCTTTCCATACTTGGATGACTGGCTCATAGTGGGTCAGTCTCCAGACCAAGTCAAGTCACATCTGCAAATAACTCAGCAAGTGCTCACTTCCTTAGGATTCCTCCTCAACCTTCCAAAGTCAGTTCTCGAGCCAGTGCAGCTCCTCACCTTTATAGGGCGGAGCTGGATACAACAGGCAGCCCCTTCCTTCCCTGGACAGGGCAAGGACCCTTATGGAACTGGCCTCTTCATTCACCCTTCAAGTGTCTCGACCAGCAAGGCATTTCCTACAGCTCCTGGGCCACATGGCAGCCTCTACAGCAGTGGTCCAGGGGCAATATTTCAGATGAGGGACATTCAGTTCCACTTAAGAGCCTTCTGGTCCCAAAGAAAGGATTCCCTTACCAAACTAGTCCCAGTGACTTGAACCCTGATCCAGGCTTTGCAGTGGTGGCAGGATCAGGACAATTTGAGACAGGGAGTTCCTTTTGTCACTCAGTCTCATTCAGTGATACTCACCACAGATGTCTCCCTGCTGGGCTGGGGAGCCCACTTGGGGGATCTTACCATCCAAGGGCTGTGGTCACCTCAAGAATCTCTACTTCACATCAATCTTTTGGAACTCAGAGCAGTGTTTCTGGCACTGCAAGCCTTTTCCAAATCTGTACAAAACAAGGTGGTCCAGATCAGAACAGACAATACCACCACAATGTGGTATATCAACAAGCAAGGAGGCACTCATTCTATGGCCTTGTGCACAGAAGCAATGAAGTTGTGGTCTCTGGCCTATTCCCTGCAAACCTCTCTGATAGCAGTTCACCTCCCAGGAAGGACAATGTCCTAGCAGATGCTTCAGGATATCCCAGGCCATCACGAATGGACCCTAGATCCCCTAGTTTTGAAAGTGATTTTCTCGAGATGGGGCACTCCACAGATAGATCTTTTTGCAGCCCCAGACAATCACCAACCTCTTCTCTTTTGTTGCAGACCCCCAGTCTTGGGCTCAGTCCCCCTGGATGCTCTGATTCTGAATTGGGAAGGGAAATTCCTGTATGCTCCCCCTTCCCTCTCCTGTTCAAAGTGTTAGTCAAGATCAGGTCTCAACCATGCAAAGTGATTCTGATTGCTCCAGACTGGGCCAGACAGCCCTGGTACCCACTGCTGCTGTCCTTAGCAGTCCACCTTCCCCTGTCTCTTCCCAGGAATTACAGCCTGTTGACATCCTCTGAAGGATTTGGTATCCGAACCTCAAATCTCTCAATCTCAAGGCATGGCTCTCAAAGAGCTAGAGTTTGCTGATCTACACCTTTCTCAAGGGGTTCTGGATATCTTTAAGGCTTCTCGTAAGCCTTCCACCAGAAGTACTTACAACTCCAAATGAAAAAGGTTCACTATTTGGTGCTCTAATAAGCATATTTCTCCAGAATCTGCTGGGTTGCCTACAGTTCTGGACTATATGGTTCATCTTAATGGCTTGGGACTTAGGCCAGCTACACTTAAAGTGCACCTGGCAGCTGTTTCTGCCTTCTTGTCAGTAGGCAAGCCCTCTCCTCTGTCAGCCCATCCTGTGTTTTGTAAGTTCTTCAAGGGATTGCTGCACACCAATCCCTCCTTTAGGGACCCTGCTCCAGCTTGGGACCTTAATGTTTGCATTGCTCAGCTTATAGAACCACCCTCTGAGCCTTTGTCCTCTGCAGAGCTTAAGTACTTGACTTGAAAAACTGTGTTTTTGGTAGCCATTACCTCTGCCAGGTGTATCAGTGAATTGCAAGCCCTGTCTGTGGAGCCTGATTTCATCTCTTTCCATAGAGATAAAGTGGTCCTAAGAACTAGCAGGAAGTTTTTGCCTAAGGTAGTTTCAGATTTCCACCTTAATCAGTCTATGTCTCTCCCTGTTTTCTTCACTAACCATTCCTCCTCTGGAGAGAGAAGGCTGCACAGCTTGGATGTTAAGAGGGCCCTCAGCTACTACATAGAGCACACCAAGGGTCACAGGTTTGAGTCCCTCCAGTTGTTCCTCACATATGGAGAGGTTGGTAAGGGCAAACCTGCCACTAAGAGATCTGTTGCCAGGTGGATTGTCTCTTGTATACAATTCTGCTATGAAAAACTAGGTAGAACCCCACCCTCAGGCCTGAGGGCTCACTCTACTAGAGGTACAGCTGCTTCCCTGGCTGCTGCCAGGGATATTCCTATATTAGAAATTTGTCAAGCAGCCACCTGGAAAACAGTCCATACATTCACCAAGCATTACTCTCTGGATATCCAGGCTAGGAGTGATACTCGGTTTGGCACAGCAGTACTTCAGAGCCTATTCCCAAAGTAGGTTCTGTCCCTCCTCCATGGAGGTACTGCTTGGTAGTCTGCAATAGTCAGAATACAGCAAGTCTTCATGTTGTTTGAAGAAAAAATTACTCACCTTAGTAATGTTGTTTCTTCTAATGGAGTCTTGCTGTATTCTGACCTCCCCCACTGCCTACCCTCTCAGAACCTGGTTTTTGGGATGTGGGTGGGCAGGAGCAGTGTTGGCACCCTAGAGGTGCCCCTTTTCACTCTCCTTTATTTTGGGTGTGTGTTGTTTTATTTTTGGGTTTCCTGACTTGAGTCTTTGCTTTGAAACCAAAAAACCCTTGTTTAATAAATTTAGTTGCCAGTTGGCTAGTGTGAGTTTTACAGTTTCCACACAGAACTTCTAGTGAGTATTCTCAGAAGATCTGACGGTTGGAGTTTAAACAACAACAGACAGGGGCTTCAATCGAGCTCACGCTGAACGTTCCATGCTGGCCATGGAAAGTTAACTCTTTGTTCTCCGGGGCAGTTGAAAGGCAGGACCTAACTGCAATAGTCAGAATACAGCAAGACTTCATGTTGTTTGAATGCCTTGACTGCAGTTTCGACCTTCGATCTCTGGCAGGTTGCTGTAGACCACATGCCTGCCCACGTTCAGCAAGATGGGCGTGGAAGACTGTGACAGGAAGCTCCTGCAACTCTTGAGGACTGACCTTTTTTTAAATCTGTTGCAACAGTTCTTCAATTTCTTTGCCCAATCTATCATTTACAATTTCTAGACCATAAGGTTGGCCACCTATGGGCATCCCCTTCCCTTTCTTGACTATGCTATAGCATCCTCTTTAAATTTTCCTTTTTCCTTTCAGGTCTTCGTACAGGGAGGTTATTGTGGTGACCTCCAAGTGTATGTAGAACAAGTTGTGTTTAGCATTGTTGGATTTAGTAGGTAATACCACTATGTCATAAAATACCTTGATGTATATTTCTTATGTTTATGAAACTTGTAAATGTTGAAAATACCATGGCACTAGGTGTTTTGATAATGGCGTAAAAGTACTAGGTGACTATTATAGAAATTAAGTTAGTTGTGCTATTTAAAATGCATGTAAATTGCTGTAAGTTGAACAAGTCTAAAATGACATGGTGATTTGCATATAGCCCATGATGCTCTGCATTATGGAAATACGTATGATGTTGTATTTCTTTGAAACTTGACTTGTTGCCAATGCACTTTGGAGTAACCTTTTTTCAGTGACTCTGCATTGAGGTTATTTGTCTATAGCTTGTTTTGCTTTTTTCTTATTTGAGCCCCCACTACCCAAGCAAATGGTGCCCACATAGGTATGAAGGATTTTCACTGAAAAGTGGTTGGATCAGAGATCAGTGTCAGTAGATGCTGGCTAAGTGCAGAGAAAGGACATTCATAGTCTGTTGCTGCAAACTGATGTACTGAAAAAAGAATATGGCATTGCAGTAGCTTATTTCTTGTATTTTGAATAAACATCACACAGAGATTGTGTGTTGAACCTGAAGTTCAGTGTCTGGTCCATCTGTTATTCCACAACCCCTCCACAAAGACTCAACCTCCGGTGGAGGCTGCTCCCATCAAGGACTGGATAGGGACACTGACCAGACCATGTCCTTCTGGGTTTGTACTGGGAGCACTGGGGTCTGTGAGATCCATTCCTCAAACTCATTCTACAGCTGTTTGACAGGCATGAGAAATATCTTGGTAGCCTGCTTGAATGGAGCTGAAGTTGACTGGCTCGATGAGGGAAATGAGGAGCCCTTTACCTGCCCAGCTGAAGTGTGCTCGACAGCCATTCAGCAGTCTGATGAGTTGAGGGACTGGGAGGACTTCAACTGCTCCTGGTCCCACAGCTGGCTCCAGCAGTGCTTGCTTTTAGCACCATGGTGTGTATGGCTCTCCCCCCAAGGTCTGGAGGGCCAAACACATCTCCTGGAACTCTCCAGTGAATAACCTTCCAACACTGGTCACCCTCTCTGTACTGAGTCCAGGTGAGTGTCCCCAGAGGTCCCATGATCCCTGAAAGCTTGAGCAAAGGTAGCAGAGGCCAAGAGGTAAACAGGGTGCCTGCACTGTGGTGATACACAGGGGACCTTGACCGAGGGGACAGTCTGGCAGAACTGCCTGAACAGGGTCGAGCAAAGAAACAGAAACAACCTAGTTAGTGCCCATGGGACAATTCTCCCAGGTAAGGAGAGCAGAACCAAACAATCACCTCGGGGCAGCTCCTGTACTCACTGGTGATGGGCTCAGCATACAGATCTGGGGAGAACACAACCTTCCCACTGTCATCTGACCTCCGGTACAGGGTCCAAGGCCAAAGACTAACCTGGAGACGGGTTCCTCCCCTTTGCAGTGGCCGGCGCCACCCTGATGGTGGCCCAGGAGTTGAGTTTAATGTCGGCTGTGGAGTCATTTCCATCCTGGCACAGCAAGCAGTGATGGGAGTCAGCCCAGTGCTGCGAACAGCACCAAAACTAGGGACTGCCCCAGGGCCGATACCATGGCCGGTGTCTCGTCTGTCGTGGGGGAGGCACCATCCCTCACTCCAGTGCTATGAGGGCTACAAGAGGAAAGTACCACCTCAGCAAGCTGATGCAGTACAGTCCCCTGTGTTGGTCCCTCTTCCGACACTGCAAATGGTGTCAGGAGAGGATCCGATGATCGTGAATAGTGCCAGAAGCCGGGGCAGCACCAGACCATGACACTGAGGTGTCCACTGGGGAAGACCGAGCATATAGCTTTTGCCTCACCAACAGGAATAGCTGCCACGGGGTCCTGGCATCTCATGCACAAACCCATTAGTGGGAATTTATGGAGAAGGCTGATTCCTGGAAGATCAGATTGTAAACAGAGGAACCTAGAACAAAATCCAAATAAACTGTATGCTCACTGTCAACCAGGGTAAGCCATGTTCATTCCTCCAGCTTTAAAGTTCTCTCCAATGAAAAACTCTGTAAGTGATACAATCTTTTACTTAAAATTATAATACAATCGTTATTTATTACTACAGTACATAAGAAAGTAAAACAATTCCTTTTACCCACCTTTACCCCTGAGGGTTGAACATAGCAAGCCCCCACCCCCCCAAAAAACAAATACCAGGGAATTGAATTAAGAACAAAACATTCGGAGACTGACATAACAGAAACACCCAGAACCAGTTTGTCTCCTTCTAAAAAAGGTTCCCTTTGTAATTGCTTTAATTTCTTCTTCTATAACAAGGTTGGTTATATAAAATGCTGAATCAATTGCAATGCACCTTACTCATGATATACAACAATATGTCGATGTATTTTTCATTTTGCTTTAATAAAGCAAGGCTAGAAAACAAAACAAAAACATTTCCTTTTATTTCAGTACTTCATTTTTCAAGAGGGGTTGGGGGGCATGGGGTAAAGCGGGCTGTCCGGTGGCCCAGCAGTAGCGGGCAGCGCCTCCGAGTGGGCAAACCAGGTTAGGGTACATGCCTGGCAGCCTGCACCATGGGGGCCGGAGCGGGAAGCCCAGCCTGGGAGGAGGAGGGAGGAGCTGCTGCATTGATCGCTCGCAGGCAGGGGGAAGCCTGCTTACTTGCAAGAGGGCAGACTGTGCAAGACACTGAGGCAGCTATGGCCCCACATGTGAAATGTGAGGCCTCAGGGATTTGGGCAGGTCACAAGGGACACCTGATTCAAAACAAAGTATAGCAAGATATTAATCTAGTCTACAATCATGCAACATAAAAGGCTTATATTGACCAGTCTGCCAGTTAAGAAGCAGAAACACACAAATGCAAAAGCAGTAATTAAAGCAAAGAGACAGGAGTACCATTCTGACATCCCCTTATCCAGTTCACGCAAACAGAAGAAATGCTAAAAGATCTGGGAGCAGTCCCATAAACTGATGCAAGAAAGTGCTATAAAGAAATTTTTTTTCCCATTTTTGGTTGTAAAATAATTGGGGGAAAAAAAGCACAGTTTTGCATCAAATTATACTGTCCATGCAAAGCCCAGCTGCTTCCACTCACACCATGCCCATGCTTTCTATTTAGTTTCTGTATCAAAGCTTTATACCTTGACTATTTCTCTCTCCTCGGTCCACCTCTGTTTCACTCTTCTCGCAGGTTTCGAACCCCAGGTCCTGCAGGTCCACTTGGACCTCTTTGTCTTCGTGTGTCATAAGTGGCTCAGCTATATAAACATAAGGAAGCATTAACTGTGTGCTATAATAAAAAGAGCAAAAGCCATATGCAAGCTAAATGGGCCAAGACCAGAGCAGTAACTAGTTATAAAGTACAGTTTCGTACTTACCGTAACAGTAGATCTTAGAGAGGCTCTCCTGCAGCAGGTACTACTCTTGGCCATCTGCCAGAGGGCGCTCCTGTGCACGGCAGCTTTCACCGGCATTGTTTGCATGTGGGCCACACACAAATTACATCATCTCTTCTGTGACTATAAATATGTGGGCGGCCTCATGCATCCTCAATTCCCCACCGGCTATCAGCTTGTGGAGAAAGCTCCGAGTGGAACCGAGGAGCCCAGCTGTACCCTTCTTTTGTAAAAGATTGCTCTTCCTGGAGAAGGAGGATGGATGGATGGAGGGGACGACCTGCTGCAAGTGATCCTCTCAAGAGCACCACTACGTGGGCAATTTAAACTGTACTATCTTCATCGAGGTATCTCTTGCAGCAGGTACAGGTTCCCAGGACGAGGGTTAAAAACTGCCAGTGACCCGTCCTGTGAATTTGCTTCTTCCATCTATAAGGGAGGCCCCTCGGTGGAGTATTCAAGACATGCCTCAAGGCCTTCTTGTTTGTACATGCCTTCCCGACACAGTTTTGTAAATTTAGTCCTGTTCTGACTCCCACACTACTTGTCCCAAATTTTAGAATCTTATTTTTATTTAGTGAACTGTACTTAATTAGCATTACAGTGTTTATCAGTATTGTTATGTGTTGATTATTTTGTGGTTGGTTTTATGTATGGTGCCCAGAGCCTCCGGGATTGGGCGTTTTTTAAATACAATTTGCCTTGCCTTACTACTCTTGGGATGATTCCCAAGCAGTAAATGAGAAAGGATGTGCCCTTAGGATATAAGGCCCTGCAGACGGCCCGGCATCTAGAGGCAAGGTCTATACTGTAGTGCTTTGTGAAGGTATGTACTGTGGACCATGTTGCGGCATTGCATATCTCTCTAATAGATACTCCTTTGAAGCATGCCGCCGTGGACAGAGCCCTGGTGGAGTGTGCATGGACAGCACCTGTTTGGGGCTTGTCATACTTGTTATAGCAGTATGTGATACAATGAGCAAGCCAGTTGGATGGTGTTTGTGTAGCCACGGTAAGCCTTCTTTACCGGGGCAAAGGATACTAAAAGCTGTTTCAATTTTCTAGTAGATTTGGTGCACGCTAATGTAATAGCGTAAGATTCAGTGGACGTCCAGGGTACAAAGGAGTGCTTTCCCTTGGTTGTCATATTCTGGGAAAAAGAATGGTAGGTTTAGGGACTGATTCAGCATAAACTCAGACACAACCTTTGGAAGGAAAGTAGGGTTAGTGCAGAGAGATATCCTATCCTTATGAAAAATTAAATAGGGTTCTGAGCACATCAGAGCATGCAGCTCAAAGATTCGTTGAGCAGAGGTAATAGCCACTAAAAAGAGGGTTTTCCATGCAAGGAAACAGAGTTCACATGTGACTGCGGGTTCAAAATGTGGAAGGATTAGTTACTCAATGATGAAGTTCAGATCCTATGGGGTTATGGACCTTCTTACAGGGTTTAATTTTGTGCAATATGCCCTTTACACATTTTTTTTGCTAGATCTTGTTGAGCAACTTGACTACCGTCTAGGGGTGCGTGGAAGGCTGATATGGCTATCAAGTGGACTTTTATAGATGAATAACTTAGACCTGTGGAAGCCAGGGATAGAGGTACTCTAGGATATCTGGTAGAGGGCATGAAAAGGATTTAGAGTCTTAGAGGTCACCCAAGAGGCAAACCTTTTCCATTTGGCATTACAGGTTTTTCTGATGGATTCTTTTCTAGAGGCTAGGAGTATATCTACTACTTTATGAGACTTTTTTTCTCTTAATGAAGACGTCTTCAGGAGCCACATGTGGAAATGCAGGTTGGGATGCAGAAGGGCTCTGTGATGCTGGGTCAGGAGATCTAGAGCAAAGGGTGGGATGGGTTCGGTGACTGGTAGTATCTGTAGAAGGGGAAACCAGATCTGGTGTGGTCAGAATGGGCGAGGTATCATCCTGGCTGGTTCCAGATCCAGTTTCAGTAAGACCCGCTGGAGGAGGGAACGGGGCAAAAGATTTAAGAACTGTCCCTCCATGGGAGGGACAGGTAATTTGTAGAATGTCCTTTTGTTCGGGATAATGGAATAATATAGGGAGTAGACAATGGTTTTCGGAGATGTGAGATCCATCTCCGGAGTCCCCTATATTTGAAATATGTTTTGAAGAACTGACTTGTTCAGAGTCCATTCAGTGGCTCTTGGAGTGGTGACTCAAATGGTCCGCTAGGATGTTGTGAGCTCCTAGGAGGTGGACTGCTGTCAGGGTAAGTTTTCATTTTAGGGCTTCTTCCCAGACCTGCACAGTTTCTTGGCACAGACATTGGGACTGGGAGCCCCATTGTTTGTTTAGGTAATAGACCACGGATGTGTTGTCTGTCTGAGCTAGTGGGGGACTTGTCTTCAAGTATGGATGAAACGCCTGGCGGGAGAGACGAATGGCCCTCATTTCAAGGATGTTGATGTGAAGGGAGGCTGTGACATGGTCCCAACGGCCTTCTGTCTGGTAAGGGCCTAGATGAGCATCCCATCCCCGGGTGGAGGCCTTGGTGGTAAGGGTTTGTATTGGGAGGAAGGGTCTGGAAGGGAACCCCTTGATCCAAATTGTGTCAGTTTGTCCATCATGTTAATGCAGCACAAAGTGCAGCAGTGACCCTGACCAGACTGAAGTCTCTGCTTTTCTGCTGCCACTGGTGGTGCAAAGCCCACTGAATGGGGCGCATGGGAAGTCTTGCCTGGGACATGGTGGGAATGGCAGAGGCCATATGGCCTAGGAGGCACGTGACCTGTCTTGCAGTGAGGCGTGAGGCCGACTGATGAATGGCCAGAGACATAAGTTTCGTATACCTGTCTTCTGGAAGAAATGCTCTGCCCACTTTTGTGTCCCTCATGGCCCCTATGTACTGAAGCCTTTGGGTTGGTGTGGGATGGGACTTTGGCCAATTTACAGCGATGCCTAGGTCCTGGAACATTTGAAGGGCGGTATGAAGACACATTAAGAAATCCTCTGTTTGAGGCCTTTATGAGCCAGTCATCCAGGTATGGGAATACAAAATGCCTGTGTCTTCTTAGGGCTGCTGCTACTACCACTAAATATTTTGTAAAGACCCTGGGTGCAGAAGAGAGAACGAATGGTAGGGCCTGAAATTGGTAGTGTTGTACCAGAAGTTGGAATCGTAGGAACTTGTGGTGGGCAGGATGGCTATGGAGGTGTAGATATGCATCCTTCCTATATCCAGTGCGCATAGCTAAGCCCTTTGCTGTAATATGGGGATGACTGAGGCCAATGTGATCATCTGGAATTTTTTGTATTGGATGAACAAGTTTAGCTTTCGAAGGTCCAGTACTGGTTGCAGGTCTCCTGTGCACTTGGGCACTAGGAAGAAGTGGGAGTAAAGTCCCTTGTGTTGTTCTTGTAGTGGTGCTGGTTGAATGGCTTGTTTCAGTATAAGTGCAGTAAGTTTGTCTTGTAGAATGGGGATGTGGTCTGGTGGATATACAACTGGATGGTGAGGCAGGGGAGTTGAGATGAACTCCAATGTATGCCCTGTCTGTATTACTTGTAACACCCACTCGACCGTTACATTTTGCCAGACCTCTAGGTAGTGTAAAGGCTACCACAGCCTCCGAGGCTGGCTGGAGAAGCTGTGGAGAGAGGTCATGAAGTCAGAAAGCAGTGGGGTGTTCTGTCGCCACTGTGGGGGTGGACTGGGGCCCCTTGGTGGTGGGGGTAGGGGTACAGGATGCAGACTGACTTTGCCGCCTGCCCCTGGAGGATTGTCTGTAATTTCCCTCTTTGTTGTCATGTTCTTCGGAATTGAAAGGACTGCTGGTTATTATTTTTTTAATTTAATATTTATTTATAAATACGAAGACACACAAACAGCATCTCAATTGATACAGTAAACTGCACTGTAAATGAAATAACCACAAAAGGTGGTCTGATTCAAAAGGAAGAAAAAGTACTTTTGGGCTGATGCATATGTTCAATCCTTGACAGAATTAACTCAATTATACCTCAGTGGCCATTTTGTATCAAGGTTAAGCAATGGAAAACTCGGACTTCAAAAAGCGCTCCAGGTGGTAATGAGTTTTAAGATGGCTCCTATGTCTGGTAACTAATTTTTGCAGAACACCTCTTCCCAAGAACAACACTGGTCCCAAAGGCAAAAAGGAGTGTGCAGATCTTCAGTAGGCAGGTCCATATTACATTACAGGGCTAGAGTTTATAAACACCCCTCCTCCCATCCCCTGCAGGACACATTCTGGGTCAGCCTTGGCCAGATAAAATATCCACCTCTGCCATTTTGTGTGACAAAGTGTTGATTTGTCATGCAGATCTGCAGTAAGACACTCTATTTGGTATATGCTAACCAGAATAGTTCTCCAATCTGCCATCGGTGGAATCATTTTGGTTATCCATTTACGAGCGATGGCCTTCGTGGCGGCCAGTATATATATGGGGAGAAGAGTCCTATTCCACGGAGGGGAGTAGTCTGGATAGATGGACAGCAAAACGGATTCTGCTATAAATTCTATATGTTCCCCCAGGCACTCGCACAACGTTGCCTGCAGAGAGCACCAGAATGGCATTAAAAGCGGGCAATATCAAAATACATGACCCAGATCAGCCAACAGGCAACCACACTCCCTCCAACAATGGCCGAAGGCATCCGGAAGGTATTTAGTCAAGAATGCGGGGGAGTGGAAATACCTACTTCTATTTCTCCCAGGCAAATTCCCTCCATAAAGGGGAGGAGGTAATTTTTGCCGCAGACAGAACAGCCTTTATCCAGGAGACATCAGGGACCTCTAACTCACGGTCTCTATTCCAGCCCTCCAAAATAGAAAGCGTGGAGTCACCTGAGCCATCCCTCAAAATTCTGTATATATGTACATACGAACATAAGAATGTGCCAGCAGAAACAGACCACCCGGTCTATCCAAGTCTGCTCGAGTGTACAGCTAGCACCCCTAGTTTACAGTTGCCCCAACCCCCTTCCCATTTCTCATCCCACTGCCACCCCCCACGTCCCGCACCCTCACTCTCCCCTGTTCAATGCCCTTTTGAAGCTATTCACAGATTTACATACCACCACCCATTCTGGTAGGGCGTTCCACTTTGCTACCACCTTCTCTGTGAAATAGTGTCTTCTCATTTCCTTCCTAAATCTTCCCCCCTCTATTCTTAGCCCATGCCCCCTTGTGACCCTCCCCCTCCTTAACTTAAAGACCCCATCTGCCCCGTACTTATTGATTCCCTCACATACTTGAATGTTCCATCATGTCCCCTGTCCTTCTGTCCTCCAGGATGTACATATTCAGGTCTCTCAGCCTGCTGTCATAAGTCTGTCCCTTCCATTCCAGAGATCATCTTTGTTGCCCTCCTCTGCACTCCCTCCAGTAACCTGATATTATGCTTTAGGTACAGCCTCCAAAACTGCACACAATACTCTAAGTGTGGCCTTACCAGCGACCTGCAGAGGGCAAGATCACCTCTCCTCACCTGGACGAAAACCCCTTGCTATGCCCCAGCATTCTGTTCACTTTTGCAGCCACTCTCCTGCACTGGGAAGTGTTGTCCATGGTCCCTGTTATTACCCCTAGGTCCTTCTCCTCCTCAGTGATCCCCAGCTTAACCCCTCCCAGCCAGTATTCTCTCCTTGGGTTCTTCACCCCAAAGTACATAACCTTACACTTCTTTGCATTGAACTCCAGCTGCCACCTCTCTGATCACTCCTCTAACTTGCTTAGGTCCCCCTGCAGCTGCTTCCATCCCTCCTCTCCATTCACCACTACTCTGATTTTGGTGTCGTCAGCGAACAGACTTATCTTGCTCACCACCCCATGTGCAATGTCTGATATGAAGAGCCCAAACAATAGTGGCCCCAACACAGAGTCCTGTGGCACCCCACTCGTCATTGGCCTTGGAGTTGAGAGCTCCCGTCTCACCACCACCCGTTGCAGCCTCCCACTCAGCCAGCTTGTAATCCAGTTCATCATTTTTGCCCCTACCCCTACACCAGTTAGCTTCCCCCCAAGCCGTCCATGAGGCACACACCATAAGGCCTTGCTGAGTCCAAGTAAAGAACATCCACCGCATGACCCTTATCCAGCTCACCTGTCACCCAGTCATAATATTGAATCAGGTTGGTTTGACAAGACTTCCTGAAACAAACCCATGCTGCCTCCACATCCTGGAGGCCATTGTCCTCCAGGCACGACACAGTCTCTCCTTTAGTATTGTCTCCATGAGGTTTGCACACTATGGAGGTGAGACTTACCGGCGATAGTTATCCGGTTCATCCCCTTGGTCCGCTTGTAATGGTACTACACATGCCATCCTCCAGTCCAATGGCACACATCCCGACTCCAGTGAGGTGCTGTACAGATCCGCCAGTGGCTATGCCAACCCCTCTGCCATCTCCCTCAGCACCCTGGGGTGGATACCATCCGGCCCTGGTGCCTTGTCTACCTTCAGTGCCCTCAGTCCTTCCAGAACTCTACTTGCCTCAATTCTTCCATCTGTTGCCTCCTCTCCCCTTGTCCCCACCCTCCCAGCCCATGGTGGTAGCGGTCCCTTTTCTTCCATGAACACTAAGCAAAACTATTCATCCAGTGCTTCTGCCTGCTCCTCCCCTTTTCCATCCACTCCCCACCCCTTTTTATCCTCATTATTGTCTCCTTACACTTCATCTTCTCCCTGATGTATCGGAAAAAGTCCTTCTCCGCCTGTTAATTTCCTGCGCTAATCTCATCTTACCGTGGGCCTTGGCTTCTCTCACTTTTCTGGTCACCTCCCTGAACCGTCTTGCATACTCCTCCCTGTCCACTTCCTTCCCTGTCCTTCTATACCTCTGGTGCGCCTCTCGTTTTGTTCTCACCACCTCCATTACCTCGCTGTTCAACCAGCATGGTTTTCTTGCTCTGCTCCTCTTACTCTGTGTTTTGGTGCAGGCTTCTGTTGCCTCTGTAATCCCCCATTTAATAATATCCCATTTCTGCTCAGCATCCATCTCCTGTCTTATGTCCTCTAGTTTCCTTTTCAGTACTTCCGCATCCTCCCAAAGTCTGCCCCCTGAAGTTTACTACCTGAGTAACTGATTTCTCTGGCTCCCCGAACATCGTGATATTAAACCACACTGTTTGGTGATCGCTGTTGGCTAGTGGGTCCTCCATCTTTACTTCCCTTACTGTCTCCCCATTCGACAACACCAGATCAAAAGTGTTCTTTAGCCTAGTAGGCACATTAACCAACTGTGTCAGGAGAACCTCCTGGATTGTGTTCAGGAGCACTTGCTCCCCAGCACTGGAGGTGGCCCGAATGCTCCATTTAACACCCTGCAAGTTGAAATCCCCCACGATGACCACCTTCCCTTTTCTACATACTTTTCTGATTTGTCCTCCTAATTCCCTGTCAAGCACCTCAGACTGGGACGGTGGCCTGTATATCACCCCAAACCTCAGTTTCCTACCCCTTGAGTCTAGGCGCTGTGGCCAGATTGCCTCTGTTCTCCTTTCTTCACCCTCGTCCCTTGTGCATTTGATCCTGTCCCTCACACAGACTGCCACCCCACCGCCCCTCCCTTCCTTACGGTCCTTCCTGTATACTTTGTATCCTGGGATTGCCAGATCCCAGCCCTGGTGCTCAGTTGCCCACATTTCTGGTGACAGCTGCAATATCTACCCTCCATACTGCGAAGCGTGCCTTATAGCTCAGCAGATTTGTTGCCTAAGCTTCTTGCATTTAGCGAGACCACCCTCCATCCTGCCCCCTTCCCTTCATTGGCCTCCATTTCCTTCTACTACCTCCATTTTTGGCTGCCCTGAGTCCTTCCCTGCTAGCCTGGGAGGTAGGCTGTGACTCCACTCTATCAGATCCCTACCTACCTGCTGTCCGCTTGACACAGTTTAAATCCACCTTTGTCGCAATATACCTCCCCAGTCTTTGCTTTAATACCTTCTTCCCCTCCAAACTCAGGTGCAGTCCATCCCTTGCAAACAGATTGTTGTTATCCCAGGTACTGCCCCAGCCACCCACAACCCCATATACCTTAGTTTGACACCACTCTACCAACCATGTGTTCAACTCCCTAATCCTCTCCTTTCTGACTGTGCTTGCACAGGGTACTGGGAGCACTTCGGAGAATGCCACAGAATCCCCAGTCTCTTCGAACAACCTTCCCACTTCCTCAATCCTCTCCTTTGTTACCTCCACTGCTTCCGCGCTAGGTCATTTGTCCCCACGTGTACACGTATATATTCCCAGTAAGGTGTCTCCAGGTGTTACCTGAAAGAAAAGCAATTAACATTTTGAGAAAAGGGGGGGCAAAGGAGAAGGTAGCTTAGCATTGATGGTTCTCTAGTGCAGGATATAATTCCTCACCTGTAAATATCTATAAAAGTCACCGGATGGGAGTCCATAATCTTTCTGAAACTAATCAAATGGAAGTACTCCCTCCTTCCCCAGGAATTGGTAAATATACATTAAGCCCAAGTTATGCCATCTAGTGAATGCCAGGTCCGACCGTGCCAGTTGACTAGATTAATCTTCTGAAATCATTTGGCAATAACAAAGAATTTGTTTATACATGTGAGACCTTTTCAGAGAGTACCACAACCTTAGAATATGTGAAGTGGGCTTAGTGAAATCATGAAATGGAGGGGATCTATCCCCGGAAGAAAATAACAGCTTACCTACCTCATGCAAATCATTAATGACAAATTCTAAGGTCTTCCATGGTGCTGCATAGGTAGTAGACAGCCATAAAAGGACTGTTGGTATTTCTGTTGTCAAGTGGGTTGGGAGGAGTGGTACATTCTGTGCACTGTTGTCAGGGTTTGGCCAGATGCTTGCAAGTTGTCCAGTATGGTTTGGGTTTCTGACCCAACAATTTTGTTCCATTAAATGAAGCATTAAGAATTTTATGTTGGACTATCAGGTGTGAATCCTGAGACTCTCCAAGCATATCTATGTAAATTTACCCCCATTGCAGAGGTTCTGGCTGATGTGTCATAACCCGTCCTCAATAAATGAGGGCCGGAAGCAATGGTGGCCAACAACTGTTCCTTCTCTGCAGAATGTGGTAACTTGCTGACTACCCCGACTGCTGAGGACCACAGTGTTTTTTGATACTTTAACATGTGACCCATGTAATTAAGTATGCGCATGTTCATGGTTCCTGCTTGGTACATCCTCTTACCCATGTTATCCAGATATCTGGATTGCTTGTCTGGTTGGAGGAAGCTAAGGTGTTTGGGTTCTCTTAGTTCGGTTGTGCGTGCTGCGTTAATCACCACTGAATCAGGGGTGAAGGGGTAAAGTCTGTCTGTCTGTAGATGATACAAAGCTCTGTAACAGACTGGACTCACAGAAAGGAGCAGTCAACATGGAAGCTGACCTGAAAAAGTTAGAAGAATTGTCCAAGGATTGGCAGTTAAAACTGAATGCTAAAAAATGTAAGGTGATGCACCTGGGTAAAAGAAACCCATGTAGAAAGCACACATTGGGAGGACATCAACTAAAAGAAACACAGAGTAAGCGAGACCTAGGTATAGTAATCACTGACGACTTAAAGGTAGGAAAACAGTGTGAGAAGGCAGCACAGAAGGCAAACGGCATCCTGGGCTGTATTAGCAGAGGCATTACTAGTAGAAAGCGGGAAGTGATCCTGCCTCTCTACAGGTCCTTGGTGAGGCCACACTTGGAAAACTGTGGTCAGTTCTGGAAGCCTCCCCTCAGAAAGACAGCAACAGTTTGGAGACAGTGCAAAGAACAGCCACCAACATGATGCAAGGTCTACACCACGAGACATACAAGGCACGACTCGGGGAGTTAAATTCATACTATCTCTAGCACAGAAGAGACAGAGGAAACATGATCGAAACATTTAAGTACATGAAGGGTCTGAACACAGCTCAGACAGGATATCTCTTTCAGCAGAACATGACAGCATGTACAAGGGGCCATGATCAAAGATTGGTGGGAGGAAGGTTCAAAAGCAACCTCAGAAAGTACTTCTTCATGGAGAGTGGTGGACCCATGGAACAGCCTGCCCAGGAGGTGGTGGTGGTGTCAAAGATGATTAGAGAATTCAAACTATCATGTGACAGGCATAGCGGACAGGTTAGGATACAGGCTATTGTTGGGGAGGGTAGTCGTACTGGGCAGACTAGATGGACCATGCGGTCTCCATCTGCCGACACTTTTCTTATGTTCTAGCTTGTGGTACAGTGGAAAAGAACGGGTGGTCCACTGGGGATTGATAAAGGCGGTCAGCCTTCCTTGGGACCGCAGATGGTTGGTGCCAGGCTGAAAGGACAGCGTTCTGATAAGCCTGAATGAGAGGTGGGACCACAATGGCCAGGTCTTCTGGGACGTCCAGATAATCTGCCATATAATGGTGGTGCTTGTCTTGCTCAGAAGTAGCAAACCCCATGACTTTTTCTATTTGAGTCATCATCTCGAGGAATGACGGGTCGTCTGAGAAGAGGCTGGGGTATGATGTGCAGCATCCTTGTCTGCTGAGGAGATAGTGGATGCAGTGGAGGGAGGGTGGAGGCCATCTCCGGCATCTAAATCTTTCTCTAACTCCTCTTCATATCCGGGACAGAATTCTTCTTCCATCGAGTGTATGAATATGTCTGGAAAAGGTTCTCTAAACCCTGTATCCTTCTGAAGCCTTTTGGTGGTGGTGGGTAGGGGAGTGTGCATCATGGCTTCCACTGAGGTGTGGAGGGCTGAAGTGCCTGCATACTGTGCATAACTTTAAAGTATGGTCTGTACAACTGCCACAACACTGACAGAGGAAGCAGATGATGATTGTGAGGAAGACTGTCGCTGCAGGTCAGAGCTGGTCCATGGTATAATAGATGGGGTTGGTCTAGACTAAGAATGAGGTTTGGTATCAGGGATGTAATAATCCCCTAAGTAGTTCAGCCTGTTCATGATGTGTAGCTACTTGTGAAGGTGGTGGCAGTATAGGGAGCACCGTTATTGAAAACCCCTTCATTCCTAATAACATAACCAGAGTCAGTCGACGGGGACTAAAACAGGGAAGTAACAGAATGTTGGAAGGCCCGGTTCATCGTCGAGGTAGATGAACCCGTGGAAGGGCGGGTTATCAACAGCAGACCAGAGGACGCTGTGTTGGTCTTTGTGGTCAATACCGATAAGCCCGTAGTCAGGGCCATCAACAACAGGACTGGTAGTGTCGTTGATGACTGCATGGTACGTTCTCTAGTAGTCGCTGACTGGTCACTAGGAGAAGTGGCCATCAACGATCGCTTACCTTCTGATGACAATGAGGATTTCTCCTTGTCCTTGGGTTTATGTTTCCTGGAGTACTTGTGGGAGGCTGGGTTCATCGATGATGTATCTCAAGGGTAGGCTCCCTTGTCAAGAAGAGCAAGCTTTTGTGCCATGAGATACGATTCGATTTCTTGTAACTGTCGATGTGTGGCCTGGTTAAATTCCTGGCAGTGTTTGCAGGGGGAGATATTGTGAGCAGCCCCCAAGCACCTGACACAAACGGTGTGGTTGTCGTAGCGGTATATTTTACAGCTGCAACAACACTTCCTAAAGAGAGAGTCCGAATTGTTTGACATTTGGTGTTCAAAGGTAGAGTGAATGGCTAAAATCCTGTTTCTGGCTTGATTTTTCATTTATGACTTAGTCGAATACACAGAGAGGTGAGCAGCTACCTTGTGCAGAGAGCTGAAGACAGCGGGGAAAAAGAACTGAGGATGCTTGGGGCCGCCCACATATTTATAGTCGCAGAAGAGATATGTCATTTGTGGGCTGCCCCCAAGCAAACACTGCTGGTAAGCTACCGGCACAGGAACGCCTTCTGGTGGATGCCCAAGAGTAGTACCTGCTGCAAGAGATATCCTCGATGAAGATATATTGTTACTCCCTGTAACTGTAGTTCTAGGAGTGACATATCCTTCACATTCACACTTTGGTAGTTCCACAGGAATAACCTCATTGGCTGGATGTCTTTAAGCTGAGCTCCTCCACCCACCTAGGTGATATATCCCCAGATTCCACTCCGTGATGTCAGATTCTACACACTGGAAATAGGAATTTGTGTGCCACTTATCAAGGGAGGTTGAGTGGGTTGTGTGGATGCGAACCACATACCAGTCTTAGAACCATGATTACAGACGAGTAATTATTTTTCTAGGGGCGTGAACATGGTTCACTTATCCACACTCTGGCAGACTCCTAGTAGTTTCTCCAGGAGGGGGGCAAGGCACGCACCCCTACTTGGCGAACAGAAATTGGAGAACCATGGTCCCAAACCAGCATCCTGGCATGAAGCAAAGTCAATGTGGTAGTGGGAAATTAATGTGTGTGCTAACCTCCAGGTAAAAGCCCTGCAGGTTTCCAGGATAGGGACGTCCCTGAAAGCACTGGTATGTCTGGTGGAATAAGCTCAAAGCCCTGTGGGCGGCTCCACACTAACCAACCTACAGCACAGGTTGATGCAGGATGTGATCCACCCGGCAATCGTCCACTTTGCGGATGGTCTGCCAAGCACAACTTCAGTGTGACAAACAGCTGGCAAGCTTGTCTAGAACTCCACCCATGCGCTCCACGTCATAAGGCAAAACCCTCCGCAGGACACGGGTATGGAGCCTGCAGTCAGCCTCCGAAGATAGGCTGGTGAAATACACCAGCAAGTTCATCAGCTGGTTAAGGTATGTCATTAAGGCATAAGTCAGGAAACATAGTAAAACCAGGAGCAGTTATAAAATTTTCAAGTAGCGTTTTATCGTTATTATCAATAACAGTAAAATAAAACAAGAATTTGTCAATACCGAATATTTCCTTGCATGGTATATTGTGTTATTTCCTGGGATTCTGGGATTTGCACTTGCAGAGTCAGAGAAAGTGAGGGACAATGGAAGTGCAGGGAAGAGGAAGGAACATAGTCCCGTCCGCTCAACATGCACACAAACTGCTGCTCTGTTGTTTTTCTTTGGGCAGGCAAGGCAGCAGCAGGCCCAGTAACAGTTTCCCACTTGCGCACATATACAGTGCTGGGGAGGAGGTAGCTGCAAGAGAAACATTTTTGTATCATGTAATACAGTATTAAAACAAAATATGGAAAAGCAGATAGCAGCTGTAGTTCAGCTGGGAAAAGCCATATGTTCTGTAGCATTTTAGGGCTTGCCTTGGAGCAGTGTGAATTCTATGGGCCGGTTTTAAAAGGTTATGATTGACGCAAGATGACTGTGCTAAATGGATATGATGCAAGTGGCACCTCAGTCAAACTTTGTGGCAATCCCGATTTTAATGCAGGCTGCAGTTAAATTGGGATGCCTAGTTGCCATGTGCCACCCTTTAGACAGAAGTGCCCTGCACCAGGTTGCAAGAAGCTTGTGCCATGTCAGAGCTGCAACATTCCCTTATTTGTAATTTTGGAAGCCCTGCCATGAATGCAACAAGGGACTTTGATTAGATAAGCCATGAGGTGGTATAAGGGACTTGCTCCTGCCACACTATGGTGACTTTGGGGGGGTCCTGAATGCAGAGGGTGGGCAGAAGCAGCATGTGGGAGGGTGCCCTAGGGGTTGTTGGGAGATGCTTGACTAGCAGGGGGTAATGTGGCACCCAGCAGTGGCATTTTCCAATGCCAGGTGGCTGATCAGCCCGCTGTCCATGGAGGGTTGGCAGGGAGGGAATGTGACCTGGCCTTAGGTGGGCACAACTTTGGTACCTGCCCCAGATATGCCATGATCCACAACCCTGTAGGCAAGAAGTACTGGCTGCAGGGTGAGGGCTGCAAGTGGTGGAGGGAACATTCTCTGGACACCATAATGGTCCCTGTACCCAGCCCCCCAACGTTGTGGCAGGCTTCGCCCCTACAATGCTCTGGATCATGGTACCTCTGGGGCAGGTGCCAGAGCTGTGCCAACCAGAGGCCAGGTCATGTTCCCTCCCTGCCAATCCTCCATGGACTGCAAGCCGATCAGCCATCCAGCACTGGAAAAAGCACCACCTGCTGGGTGCCATATCACCACCCTGCTACTGCATCATCTGCTCGATGCCCCCTAGGGAACCCCCCTGTGCTGCTTCTGCCCACAGCACTTCTTGGCATGCTTAGTCATCTCCCCCCCCACCTTCGTGGCCCTTCTAACGCTTCCCTTGCCGGGATGGGCGACGATACCTGCATCAACTCGCTGGTCATCAAATGTTTGCCACAACCTCTGGCTGTGGCAACTCCTGGGTATTTGGCAGGGACACCCCTTGATAAAACTGGGTACAGGGTCACTGATGCACCCTCACGTTTGTTGCAGCCCTAGAGTGATGCAACTTGCCTCACTCATAAGGCTGTTTTAAAATTGCCCTATGTGTCAGCTATGAGTACTGACACAATTCAGCAACAAATACATGAACTTTATTGGAAACACTCCACCACAGTAATTTGATTGCAACAGAAAATGTTCTATATACAGGTCCGGGTGGCTTGCACTAGTTCAATTATTATATTTTTGTCCTCACAGCCTCACCCTCATTGATCAGCAGTAGTCAGCTACTGCTCTCGATGCTACTCTGAACAAATCAGTATAATGCTGACTCTGGGCTTCCAGACAGTGACTACTCAAAACTGAATTACCCATAGGAATGCTGTCCAGTCTTACCTTATCAAGAGTGGCTCAGACCTGACCCAACCTGACCCCCACACCACAGAGACACAGCCAGCCAGGACCCTGTCTGTCAAACATGCAAAGACGAGACTTGCTTTAACCACACAAACTCAAACCTGGGTCCCTGTTGCTCCCACCCCAGTTCACGTCACCTCACAAGTTCCAGCAACTGTTTGCCCAGGTCACAAAAGCAAGACAGAGATTACCCTCCCCGTGCCCCACCCCATAGCCAAGTAAGCCTCCATTGTCCCCGCTGTTCAAAGTAAGCCACTCTCTTGACCCGTGTACTATTTAATCTAAGATTCTCACCGACTGTCATGTACCATAATGCAACTTGCGCCAGGTTTACCTTGTCAAGGGCCCTATGCACGCCTCCCCCTCGTCACCCTGCCCTCAAAGATTGCACTGCAGCTGCATTTTAGCAGGAAAATAGAACCAAATACCACTACAGTAGCACGATGCACGTTCATGAATCCAGAATCCCCTAATAAGCCATGAATCATTTAACAGAGTTGGTTCTCAATTTCCTTGTTAAAACAATTAAGAGTAAAAACAGGGGAAAAGGTTTGAGGTGAAAAATTGTTCAGAAGCTATAACCAACAGCTATAAAGCAGCCACAACATTGAAAATCTGTTTTAAATCCTGGTATCTGTTTAAAGGTTGTTTATATATAGTACCACTCATCTGTGTCACATCCCTCATTTTAACTCTTAAAGGGGTCTGTTCCACATTGGTCCCATATGGGCAAGGTGCTGCCAAGAGTAGTGCAATCAACTCAGACCTTAATGTAGAAATTCATAATATTCTAGGATGCAGAATTTTGTACACATGAAAACGCACTTGTTTCCACAGTGTCCTGTACTTGTGTCTTCATTTCTGTTGTGTCCCACAGTATGAGAGCTAGTGCCCACATGTCTCACACTGAGTGTTTCAATCTAACTAGTGCTGTAAATAACTACTGACTCTTCAGTATTTCTAAAAGGCTGATATAGTTATCTATGGCACTAGTTAGCATTCTCTGCAAGGACAGGCTTTTTTGTCTAAAATGCTGCAATGCAGTATCTTGACTATCATATAATCAAATAATTAAAAGTTGAAATAAAATAACGGAGCAGCTTTTAAATAAAAACAAACAAAACATACAATTAAAGAAGGATTCAACCAACCTTTAAATAGGAGCATTACCTGATCCATACCTTTTTGTTATACACCACCGTGCTTGCTGACATGACGATGTTGCAGGCTTGCAATCCACGGGCCCGATTCACAAAGGTGGAAGGAAGGCTTGCATCAAGCCTGCATCCACCCCGGTGCAGCACCAACCACTTCGGTGCACCATGCACCCAATTCACAAATGTTGTGCGCCTTTGCAATACTTTACCGTTTACAGCAGCTTGCGCCAGACATGTGGCGCACACCCCGTACTATGGGCGGCAGCAGTAGACCAGCGAAAAGCTGGTATAACATCGGCCCGTGGATCCTGTCCTACGGCCGGGGACTGCTGAAAGCCCCATGTGCCCCGGGTTTGGCGTGCCGGGGCATGCCGGTCTAAACCGTCTCTGAATTGCGCCCCATGTTTTCTGAGTCCAGTCCATTCCAACTCTCACAGGCACAGCCTCCTCCTGGTTTATGTCCAACATCAATTCTGGGACAGCAAGACTGCAGCTGCCCATCCCAAGACGTAAACCGGGAGGTGGCTGCGACTGTGAGAGTTGGATTGGACAGGACTCAGAAGACATATGGATTGCAAGTCTGCAACATTATCATGTCATAAAGTACGGTGGTATAGCAAAAAGTATGGATGAGGTAATGCTCCTGTTTAAGGGTTGGTTGAATCCTTGGTGACTTGCACTCTCTCTTTTTTTTTTTTTTTTATTTAAAAGCTGCTCTTCTGTTTTATTTTGGCTTTTCATTATTTGGCTTTGGGGTATGCATGATCCTGCACTGCAGCACAGTAAACCATCACTTGGATGCCAGGTACTACAGACCTCATACCTTCGGACAGGAAACCAGCCAAGGTTTTATTTGGTGTCTGTGTACTGGGGTGACTGTGGGTCCCCTAGGGACTGTAAAAGTGTGAACATACACTTTACAACAAATGCCATTGTCCACTTGGGGAAAAGTAGAGTCAAGCACAGCTCAATTTAATAAACTCAAACTAAACCTAGTCCCCCTAGGAGGACACTAAACAGCTACAGAAAATGGAATTTACGTACCTACCGTAATTTTTGATCTTCTTGGACGAAGTCTCCACCGCTCATTCACACTAATGGGATCTACGCCGGAGGCTCCAGGACCCAGTGGGAGCAAACTTTTTAAGAGGGTCGGCACCAGAGATAAAGCCCGCGAGGAAGCGGCACCGCGAGCCTCGGCTCATGCGGCAATGTCTATCTCGGTGTTGACCCTCCAACCGCCTCAGTACCTTTTTTCTGAGGAGGTGCAGCGTAACTAACCTAGACGGACTAACCTAATAAAATCGGATATAAGATAGTTCGAATGACCCGTGTAAGAAGGGTCAACAGTGAAGTCTTCATAGCCCAGCCATTGAGTGAGTAAAGACCAAAAACAGAGACGTGAGCTCGGGGGATGGTGGGGGTGGTGAATGAGTGATGGAGACTTCGTCCAAGGAGATCAAGAATTACGGTATACGTACTTCCATATCTTCCTGGACATAAAGTCTCCACCACTCATTCACACTAATGGGAAAGTACAGAGTTAATAATCCCCCCCCAAGACGGGTGGCAGGAAAAACTAAGAGCTCACATACTTCGGACAAAAGTCTGTTAAGGATAGTCCTGTCAAACGACAGATGTTGTCTGGCATGGACGTCCAAGGTATAGTGCTTAACGATAGTATGCACCGAGCTCCAGGTAGCTGCACTGCAAATATCTGCAATGGGCATGTTGCGGATTTCCGCCAGAGATACCGCGACTCCTCTAGCAGAGTGGTCGTACACTCTGCCTTCCAGCTTAACCTGTGCCATAGAATAGCAGTGGTGGAGGTATGCAACCAGCCACGCTGAAATGCACCTGAAGGAAACAAACAGTTGTTGAGTCTTGCAAATTTCTTTTGTTCTATCTAGATAGAATCGCAGCGCTCTTTTAACATCCAAAGAATGAAGGGTATGTTCCCCTTCATTCTGGAAGTTCGCAAAGTAGGTAGGCAGGACTAAAGGTTGGTTAAGATGGAATTCTGAGACAACCTTAGGGAGAAACTTAGGATGAGTCCTAAGAACTACTTGTCCTTGTGAATCACGGTGTACAGGGGTCTGTGACCAGTGCATATATTTCAGAAACTCTATAGGCCAAAGTGATGGCCACCAGGAAGGCCGTTTTCCAAGTGAGGAACTTCAACTCACAGGTAGCTAGAGGCTCGAAAGGTTTTCGAGTGAGCATGTCTAGCACAAGGATAATGTCCCAGGCAGCGACTGAACGTCTGATAGGAGGTCTGGTATGCAAAATACCCTTAAGAAACCTCTTAACTACAGGTAACTGAGCCAGTGACAAGGAAAATACTGGCTCATTATAAGCTGAAATGACACAAAGATGAACTTTGACTGTAGAGTACTGTAGACCTGAATTTGAGAGGTCTAAAAGGTACTCCAAGACTTTATCTGGTGGGCAGGAAAAAGGGTTCAAAGAGGATTTTGCACACCAGAGAGAGAAACGCTTCCATTTGGCTGTATAGGTTTTTCTGGTGGCTGGCTTATGTGCAGCCAAAAGAATATCTAAAACCCTACGAGAAACATTGAACCTATTCACGTCTATCTCTTCAGGAGCCAAGCGTGAAGGTGAAGCGACCTCAGATTGGGATGGACCACAGGACCCTGGGTCAGAAGGTTCATCTGAAGGGAAGCGCTGGGGTTACGACAGACTGTTAAGCAGCGGAACCATATCTGTTGAGGCCGAAGGAGCAATGAGAATCATTTTGTCCCCAGAGACTCAAATTTGAGAAGTACCCTCTGAATTAGGGGAAGAGGCGATAGAGCGCTTTGTCCACTGCAGCCTGAACGCATCCTGACAGAAAATGCCAGGTCCTGGATTTCTGGAGCACAATAGAGGCAGTTTTGCATTGAGTGGGGATGCAAAAAGGTCCAGGTCTGGAGTTCCCCACTCTTTGAAGAGTGACTGAGCGATGGTTAAGTCGAGAGACCACTCGTGAGGATCTGTCTCCGTCCTGCTGAGATGGTCTGCCAGCTCGTTTGTACTGCTGGCAGGTATATCGCGTGGATTAGAGCCTTGTGCTCCACGAACCATTCCCACACTCTCATAGCTGCCTTGCATAATGGGTAAGAGTGTGCACCATCCTGCTTGTTGATGTAATACATCACTGCTTTGTTGTCCGTTTGAAGGAGAATGTTCTTGTGACAGAGTATGTCCTTCAAGGCTCGGACTGCATAGAGGGCGGCTCTCATTTCCAGGACGGTTATTTGAAGCTGGAAATTGTTCTGAGCCCACGTGCCTTGGGTGTGGAGATTCTGGCAGTGAGCTCCCAACCCTATCAAGGACGCATCCCTGGTAATGGAGATCTTATGATCCAGAGGAACAAAGGGATATCCTTCCAGAAGGTTGCCCTCTTGCGACCACCAGGTGAGTGACCTCTTCAAAGGTTCTGTCATCTTGATGGGAAAGGACTAAGGGTGAGTGGTTGGGAACCATGGAGTACTGAGCATCCACTGAGAGGTTCTCATGTGGAGACGTGCTAGGGGTACAGTGAACACCAAGGATGCCATGAGACCCAGCATTCGTTGCATCGAGATAGCTTGAATCGAGCTGTTTTCTTTGATGTATTGGGCCATCTGTAAGATATCACTCCTTCTGTCCTCCGGGAGAAAAGCCTTCGTACAGTAGGGGTCCAGAAGAGTTCCTATAAAGAGGAGTTTCTGGGAGGGCTGCAACTGTGATTTGCTGAGATTTAGCAGGACTCCCATGGACGTGAGGAATTCTGAAGCTGTGGCTACGGTGTCCAGAGTTTCTTGTCTGGAGGGACTTGTTTGGAGCCAGTTGTCCAGATACGGAAACACTTGAATTCCAATTTTCCTGAGATGCACCACGAGAATTGCACAACACTTTGTAAAAACTTGCGGCGCCGAGGATAGCCCAAAGGGCAGGACTCTGAACTGATAATGTTGACCCAATGCCACAAATCTTAGGTATTTGTGGTGCTTTGGGTGTATAGTAATATGTTGGTAGGCTAGCCAATTATGTTGATGAAGCAAAGGTAGCAGGGTACCTAGCGATATCATCTTGAACTTTTCCTTGAGAAGGATCTTGTTTAACTTTCTGAGGTCCAGAATGGGGTGCATGCCACCAGTTTTCTACGAGACCAGGAAGTAATGGGAGTAGAAACCTGTGTTTCATTGATCCAGAGGAACTACTTCTACTGCCCTGTTGTTCAGAAGACCTTGTACCTTGGAAGCAAGAAGGTCTGACTGTACTGCTGACAGCCTGGGCTGTCGTTTGGGAGTGGGTGGGGGTGATCCGGAGGGGTTTCGAAAGACTGGTGAGTACCCTCGCGGATTATCTGGAGGACCCATTTGTCTGATGTTATGGATTTCCACTGGTTGTAGAACTAAGTCAGGCGCTCCTCCCACTCTGAGGAAGAGTCCCCTCGGACAGTTGAGGCAGAACCTGAGCCACAAACTCAAAGGTGGCACTGGGCACTTTGGGGCCTTGTGCCTTCTGCTGCATTTTCTTTCGAGGCTGAGGGATGTGGTTTTTGTTAAAACCTTCTCTGTCTTTACCCCGAAAGGACTGATGGTTGTGAAATTGACACTTGTTGTCACCCCCCCCACCCCAAGAGGAAGCGGGTGTGGGTCGAGCCGTCTTAATGGCAGACCTAGTCTTCTGTGTGGCCTCCAGAGCTTGCTCTACCTGAGACCGAACAGATACATACTGAAGGGTAAAGCCATGACCTACTGCTGGGTATCATTCATGAAGCCTGAAGTACGTAGCCAAGTGTGGCGATGGGTGCAAATGCCCGCCGCCGCTCGGGAAGCAGTATCGAAAGCGTCCACTGCAGCTTTAACCTGTTGGTTGTTGGACTTGATACCCCTGGTTATGGTCTGAATTAGTTTCCGACTCGGGCAGAGCTTCTATCATCTGTTTGAGCGAATGCCAAAGGACATACTCATATTGAGAAAAACAGCCCTGGTAGCTGGCAATACGCATACCCATGGTGGAAGCAGCAAAGACTCTTACCTAAGGTGCCTATCTTGTAAGATTCTTTATTTATGGGCCGGGCTGTAGATGCCTGAGGGAGAACGTCCTTATCATTCTCTGCTAAGACTACAATGGGATCAGCAAAGTCTTGAGAGGCCAATATGGGCCAATCCTTTGGAAGGAGCATACCTCCTATCTATAGACTTAGCCACAGAAGGATGAGAGCAGGATTGTTCCACACACCATCTGAGATAGGGTCTCGAAGATGGTTGAACCGGAGGAGTTAAATCCATAGGGATCTCCGGGACATGTAGGTATTGAGTCCTAAAAGCTTCGAGGATCAATTTCTGTAGTCTGTAGAGGAAGGTGGAATTTAAATTGCAGAGACTTAAAGGCAAGGTCTTTGACCACAGGCTCTGCAGCAGAACTGATCCCTGCTCCTTCAACATCATCACCCAGCTGAAGATCTGGGTCAGGCTCAAAATCATCTCCTGAGAGTCCAGGAGGGACTGTATGGATAGGAAAGGAGTGAAAATCAGTAGGAAAAGTAGGAGAGAAAGGAATCGGAGTTGAGAACCCCTAGAGGCTGGACGGCGCCACACCAAGCCTCAGCGCTGAACACAAGGAAGTCGGTGCCATTGGAAACAGCCTAGCACACGGCGCCGACAGAGTGACCGAAAGAGCCAGCTGCTGGAAGGGCAAGTCTTCCCTGAGACTGTCTGAATCCACCATTCCAGGGCCTGGAGGAAGGGCCTTGTGACAGGCACTACTTTGGAAAGGGGATCCTTTCTTTGTGACCAAAATGACCCGAGGTGAAACTGAATGTGTCTTCTTTGGAACCTGAAACCAAGGCTGTGGTCGCAACCATGTGGCCCAACAGCTGCAGAAAATGTCTTGCCAGTCTGGGTTTTCCCAGCTTGAAGGAGTATACCAGGGTTATAACACTGTTTACCCTTTCCTGTGGAAGGAAAGCTTTGCCTTGCAGAGTATCCAACTCTGCACCTATGAACTGCAGAACCTGTACAGGTTCCAGTTGTGACTTTTATCTGTTTATGAGAAACCCCGATGTTTCTAGGACTGCCTGCATGAGGGAGAGGGACTCCCTGGTTTGGTGGGGGGAGTCTCCTATGACCCAGTTGTCCAGGTAGGGAAAACTGTGACACCCAGTCGCCTGAGGTGTGCCACCACCACCACAGCCATGCCTCTTATGGATACCTTGGGTGCAGAAGTAAGCCTGAATGGGAGTGCTGCAAACTAATAGTGACCTGAGGGAAGTCTGAACCTCAAGTACTTACAGTGACTGGGTCTGACTGGTATGTGGAAGTAGGCATCCTTGAGATCCAGGGATGCTAACCAGTTTCCCTGTTGCAGAGCGGGGATGTTTGCAACCCCTCCTTCTCACCTCTGAGAGCTTCCAAATAGGGTATTAAACTTGATGCCGGCTAGCTTCTGTACTGCCTAAGCTGTTTAATGTTGTTGTACACTGTAACTTACCTGTACCATATGTAACCCTGTAATCTGCACTGTATTATCTATGTAACTGACGTGGAACGTATAAATGAGCATCTGCTCACTGGTGTAATCGAAGACCTCAATAAATAAATAAAGGTGACCATTCTGAATTTTGGCCTTGTCAGGTGTCTTGTTCAAGACCCAGAGATCCAGAATGGGTCTCCATTCCTCATTTTAATTTTATGTGAGGCAGTATCTGGAGTAAAAGTCCCTCCCTACTTGGGATATGGGGACAGGTTCATCTGCATTAGATTTTGGATTTCTAGCTCCAACAAACCTTTTTCTACAGAAGCTGCAGGCCTGAAGTGTCTTCTTTGCAGTCTGGGGAATGCTTTGAAGGTTAGGGAAAGATCGTGGCTCCCTACCTCCAATACCCACTTGTCTATGGCAATGGCTTGCCATGCTTGGAAATAAGCCAACCGGCCTCCTACAGGGGGTTGGGTGGCAACCTGTACAAACCGGTCAGGGTTCTATTTGGGCTGGGCTTTTGCACCTGATGATTGTTCAGTCTGCTTTGTGGGCCTCCTACTACTACAGTGAAGTAATCTCTGGGTTGCGGGTAATCACCTGCCTGGGCCTGAAAGAAAGGCCCAAGGTATGTGGCTCTGGCCCTGCCTCGGGTCCTATGAGAAGTAGAGGGCCGTCACTGGTAGAGTTGCTCCTAAAAGTGGGATTGTACTCCTCCAACTTTTTCATGTAAGTCTCAGTTTTGTCTCCTAAAAGAGAGTTGTTTTCACAGGAGAAATCCATGGCTTTAGCCTGAGTCTCCTGAGACAGACTGGTTGCCTTGAGCCAGGCTATTCTCTGCAGGGAGATGGCATGGGCCATGAATCTGACTGATGTCACTGGCACCCACTGCAATATGAAATTGGTATTTGGTGGCATCCAATGCTGTCCTAGCTCTGTCCACAAGGTCTACAGCCACATCACCAGTGACTCTGCCAGACAGGGATAAGACAGATGACCACAGGGTCTTGATACTGCGTGGTATAGGACATGTAGGTAGCTAGCCTGAGAAGTAAGGAAGCTGCAAGGTACCCCTCATTCCCCATGCTGTCCAGCTTCTTGGACTCCTTGTCTGGAGGATGTGAAGAGAGAGGTACCCTGGCCTTGTCACAGGCAGCAGCCTGGACAACACTCTCATGACCAGGGTGAACAAAAAGGAACAGTATTTGTTCTGTCCAACTGGTACTTTTTGTCAATCTTGTTATCTACCCTGGGATAGAAGTGGGGATTTGCAAGATTTTAAGAGCAGCCTTTCTAAGGGACTTGTGGATAGGTAGCAAGAGTCTCTTTGAGGGAACACCATCATGTATAAAAACTCTGCCTCCTTCTCCTCCAATGTCTCCTTGGTGGCAAGTGCGAGGGTATCCACCATTTGTTGTACAAAAGCATAGTGGGAGGTGTAATCCTCCTGTCCCCTTGGAGGGGAACCAAAATCCTGCTCTGGGGAGACCTCTGGTTCGATAGGCTCTCTCTCTCTCGCTCTTCCTCCTCCTCTGGTTCCTGGGTGGGAGGAATAGAGGCTTGAACTGGTGGTTGAACTGGGGTAGCCAGGCTGGGCACCAAGACCCAGGCAGCTTGGAAAGCCTGCAGGACCTGCAAAGCCTTGGCTGTGTCATCTGCTGAGGCCATTGCTGGTTTACTGACTGAGAGCTCCTTTGCTTTTTCTGCAGGAGGTGAAGCATGTTTTTCCTTGTGCTTTCACTTGGCAGAAACTCGTTCTGTTGTTGGTTCCCCAGGCCTCTTGGACTTAGAGGCATCTTTCTCAGAAGTTATAGGCTCCACAGGGTCTTTAGTCCTGTCTTTACGATGGTGTGAGGAGGAGGAGGCCTCTTTCAAGGATTTTGAAGGCGAGCCATGGAGTAGTTCAAGTTTCTTTGCCTCTTTTGTTAAGAGTTTTGGAGCAAAAAGTACTACAAATCTGACAACTGGCAAAAATATGACTAGGACCAAGACAAACTAAACACAGATTGTACCTGCTGGCCTTGGTGACGATTTGGCCACACTCAATACAATTTTTAAAACTAGTCAGTACTATTCTCTTTTAGGGTCTCTCTGACATGCCCAATGTGTCAGGAGACAAAAAGAAGAAATCCATTACCACAGAGAATGCGGACAGTTCCCCAAACACCTTTTGAACGCCACCCAGTTAAAGAAACAAGAAATTTCAGTCGGTTCCTTGGAACTGCTAAAAAGGGAAAAATAGAAAATTTTCTACAGTGTGCAAACTGAGGTCCCCCAAAAAGAAAAGACTAACCTGAAGAAACTGGGGCAGCGTTATTTAAACCAATAAATTACTGACTTCTAAACTTTTAAATGAAAAACAACAAAGTTTGACAAAATGCTGAGGAAATTCTCTGAGGCATCTTACTAGGCAGGCAGAGAAAATGAATCTGAGTGAGTTTAGAATGCAGCAGCACCTAGGCCAGAAGTCTGAATTGTGGCACAAGCCAATGATACATTTCAAATCTCTAGGGCAGTTTAACATAGGAGGCTGACTGCATTAGTCCTGGCTCTCTCTGAGCAGGGATTGTGGGTAGACATGTAAATCAATGGTGGAGATATTCTAGAAGATTAATAATTAAGATAAGTACAAATAGAATAATAGATACATTCTGGTGTATTACAAGGCAGTAATTCATTGAGAGGATCTGGGGGCACAGTAAACCTCGAGAGCGAAGCTCGAGAGGTTTTAAGTGCCCCCAGATCTTCGAGGAGAATTACTGCCTTGTAACATCAGAATGTATTTGTTATTTTTTGTAATATATGGATGCGAGGAAATTGTAGTTTCTTACGTTTGCGATAGTCAGGAATGGTGGGTTGAGTTGGTGGTGAGGTAATTTTGTCACGGAGAAAGCCAATGATTGCGGCAACTTGGAGAACTTTTGAACAGTTTAACAAGGAAAATCGAGCAGTGTTAAAGAAACTGCAAACAAAACAGTACCAATTTTTTTTTTTTTTGGTGGAACGAGCGACGTGAATGTGTAGTTGGCTTTTACTGTATGCGAAAGTTACAGTAAAAGCCAGCTCGCAGTCAGTGAAAGCTGCTCGAGCTGTCTGGTGGCGCTTGCGCCGAGTTCCATCGATGGTATTACTGCATTTGGGGCGATGTATTATCGGAAATTTTTTGTATGTATTTTGGGGGTATTATTTTAATTATCCATATATTACATCATTTTTATATCTACCAAGAATCAATCCACATAACTGATTCCTACTGATGGGTTTGTGTACGAAGTTTCCCTAAGTAGGAAGGAGCTGGCTCACCCTGAAGGTAAGAACTACCATCAGTATGGGGGAGAACACCTAAGGGTAGGGGCTTCTTATTGGTCTGGGAAGACCTGAGACCGGTCAGAGTCACACAGAAGTGCCAGGAGCAGAAGGGTGCCCAGATAGCTCTAGCTTGACTATGTGGGACAGAAATGAGCCCCTTGGAACTGTGAGATAAGCACCTTAAGCTGGGCCAAAGGTGCCCATCTTGAGAGGCGAAGCCATGCTGTCTACGAGTGCAGAGTCCAGTTCCCACCAGCCTGGAGGCCACCTCACTGGCATTGTACAATGCCCTTAACTGGTGCCTTGCCAACACCAGGCTCTCGGCAGGAAGGTAAATAGTTCTCTGCTGTTACGGGGTTGGGGTACTTTAATATGGCCGTGGACATACCATTACATATTTGCAGGGGAATAGGCTTTTGTTCCAGCTTTTGCTCTGGCCACCTGGTTATATGTGACATGGCTGCTCCTTTTCTTCACCCTGTTCATGGTGTTGCTACCTGCTCTGAGACACAGGCTAGTGGCTAACGATTGTGTGAGCACAGTCTGTTACACCACTGTCTGTTTTGGTTGTTGATTTTGTGATGGTTCTTACTGCACGTTTCTGGTGTTTTATTTTACCACCATGAAAAATTATTAAAAAAGAAAAGGCGAATGGCTAGTCCGACACACTCATTATCTGGCATGGCAGCTAGGAGCTGACCTAGCCCCGTCCGCAGCCACCTGCTGTAGGCTGCCTGATGTGCCGCAAGAAAAAAATTACTCACCTTAGTAATTGTGTTTCTTCTAATGGAGTCTTGCTGTATTCTGACAATATGCAGTTAGCCCCAGCACTTGAACTGCTCCGGAGAGGAACTGGTTAACTCTATGCCAAAGCACAGGATGTTGAGCTCGAGCTTGGATCAAACCTCTGTCTGCTGCACTTCCCAGCGTAACCGTCAGATTCTTACGAGCTAATACTAACGAGCTACACCTACTGTGTAGAAATTGCAAAAAAGTACTAGCCCAAACGCAACCAAACATTTTGGATCCCAAAAGACTCAAGTCGAGAAATCCTAAAGAAAAACTACGTAGTGAACAACTATAACTATCAAAAAACAATATAATATAACATAACTTACTACCCCTTTCTAAAAAGGGGGAAGTGTCAAGTGCACCCGAGGTGCAACACTGCACCTGCCAGACCACTTCCCAAAAACCAGGTTCTGAGAGGGGAGGCGGGGGAGGTCAGAATACAGCAAGACTCCATTAGAAGAAACACAATTACTAAGGTAAGTAATTTTTTCTTCAAATAACATGAAGTCTTGCTGTATTCTGACAATATACAGACTACCAACAGTACCTCCATGGAGGAGGGACGGAACCTATTTTGGGAATAGGCTCTGCAAAACCTAGCATCACTCCTAGCCTGGGTATCCAGAGCGTAATGCTTGGTGAATGTATGGACTGTTTTCCAGGTGGCTGCTTTGCATATCTCTAACAATGGTATATACCTGGCAGCTGCCAGAGAAGCAGCTGTACCTCTAGTCAAATGAGCCCTCAGGCCTGAGGGGGGTACTTTGCCTAGCTTTTCACAGCAGAACTGCATACAAGAAGCAATCCATCTGGCAATAGTTCTCTTAGTAGCAGGTTTACCCTTCCCCATCTCCCCATAAGTGAGGAACAACTGGAGGGAGTCAAACCTAAGTGCCTTAGTACGCTCAATGTAGTAGCTAAAAGCCCTTTTAACATCCAAACTGTGTAATCTTCTCTCTCCTAAAGAAGAATGATCAGTGAACAACACAGGAAGAGACATGGATTGGTTCAGATGAAAATCTGAAACCACTTTGGGTAAGAACCTCCTGTTGGTTCTAAGGACCACCTTATCTCTATGGAATGAGATAAAATCAGGCTCCACTGACAGAGCTGGAAATTCACTGATACGTCTGGCAGAGGTAATAGCTACCAGGAACACAGTTTTCCAAGTCAAGTACTTAAGTTCTGCTAAGGCCAAAGGCTTAAAGGGGGGTTGCATAAGCTGAGCAACGCAAACGTTAAGATCCCAAGCAGGAATAGGATCCCTAAAGGGAGGATTGGTATGAAGCAATCCTTTAAAGAATTTACAGAAAACAGGGTGCGATGCCAGTGAGGAGGACTTTCCCACTGACAGAAAAGGAGAAACAGCTGACAAATGTACTTTGAGGGTAGCTGGTCTGAGGCCCAAGCCATTAAGGTGAACCATATAATCCAGAACTGTAGCCAAGTCAGCAGAATCTGGGGATGTGTGCTTATTGGAACACCAAATGCTGAACCTTTTCCATTTGGAATTATAAGTTTTCTAGTGGCAGGTTTTCGAAGCCTTGAGAATGTCCAGAACCCCTGAGGCAAATTGAAACTTGCATATTCTAGCTCTTCAAGAGCCATGCCTTGAAGTTGAGAGACCGAAGATTGGGGTACCAAATTCTGCCCTGAGAGGAGGTTAGTAGATTGTGATTCTTGGGGAGAGCTAAGGGAAAATGGACTGCCAGGGCAGTAACAGAGGATACCAAGGTTGTCTGGCCCAGTCTGGAGCAATCAGGATCACTTTGCAAGATTGTTATCTTATCTTGACCAGAACTTGGAACAAGAGGGTGGGGGTTGGGGAGAGAGACATACAAGAAATTTCCCTGCCAATCCAGAAGTAGAGCATCCAGGGGACTGAGCCCAATACTGGGGTCTACAACAGAATGGAGGCAGTTGGTGATTGTCTGGGGCTGCAAAGGGGTCCATCTCTGGAGTGTCCCACCTTGAAAATATCACCTTCGGCACTAAGGGGTCCAGGGACCACTCGTGATGGCCCTGAGAGATCCTGCTCAAAGCATCTGTTACACACTGTCCTTCCCTGGAAGGTGGACTGCTACCAGAGAAGTCTGTAGAGAATAAGCAAGGGACCATAATTTCATGGCTTCTGTGCATAAGGCTGTAGACTGAGTGCCTCCCTGCTTGTTGATGTACCACATGGTGGTGGTGCTGTCTGTCTTGACCTGAACCACCTTGTTCTGTACTGATTCTGAGAAAGCCTGTAGAGCCAGGTACACTGTCCTGAGCTCCAGAAGATTGATATGAAGTAGAGACTCCTGAGGGGACCACACTCCATGTGCTGTGAGTGCCCCCAAGTGAGCACCCCATCCCAGGAGAGAGGCATCTGCGGTGAGAACCACAGAATGAGACTGGGTGATGAATGGGACTCCTTGTCTGAGGTTGTTCTGGTCCAGCCACCACTGGAGAGCTTAGATCAGAGTCTGAGTCACTGGAATTAATTTGGTTAGAGGGTCTTTTTTCTGGGACCAAAAAGCCCTTAAGTGAAACTGAATGTCCCTCATCTGAAATCTGGCATCTTGTACCACTGCAGTGGAGGCTGCCATGTGGCCCAGCAGCTGAAGAAAATGCCTTGCTGGTTGGGAAACCAGGAGGTGAAAGGAAGAAGCCAGGTCTTTGAGGGCCTTTACCCTTACCAGAATAAGAAAGGCTGCTGCTTGGACAGTGTCCAACTCTACCCCTATGAAGGTCAGGACTTGCACTGGTTCGAGAACCGACTTTGGAAGATTGAGAAGGAATCCTAGAGAAGTGAGCAACTGCTGAATCACTTGTAGGTTTGACTTGACTTGGTCTGCAGACTGCCACAAAATGAGCCAGTCATCCAAGTATGGGAATATAAAGATATTTTGTCTCCTTAGGAGGGCCACTACTACTGCTAGGCATTTTGTGAATACCCTTGGTGCTGATGTTAGCCCGAAGGGTATTGCTCTGAACTGATAATGGCCTGAAGACAATTCGAACTTGAGGTACTTTCTGTGGGAGCACCTGATGGGAATGTGAAAGTAGGCATCCTTGAGGTCCAGAGAGGCTAGCCAGTCCCCTGGCCTCAGAGAGGGAAGAATTATTCCCAGAGTCATCATTTTGAATTTTGGCTTTAATAGGTGCTTGTTTAGGTATCTTAGATTTAGGATGGGTCGCCACTCCCCTGTCTTTTTCGGGGTAAGGAAGTATCTGGAATACAGACCTTTGCCCCTGTGTACTGTAGAAACTCTCCCTACAGCTCTTAGAGCCAGTAGAGAGGAAACCTCTGCCTCTAAGGCAATGGTTTCAGAGATGTTTGCAGGTGGAAAAGACCTGACTCTCAGTTTTGGGAATCTTCTGAAGCCGAGGGCCAGTCCCTGGCTTACTACCTACAGGACCCACTTGTCTGAGGTAACAGACTTCCAGGCCTGGAAGTAGTAAGCCAGCCTGCCTCCTACTGGGATTGGGGAGTCGACCCAGGCTGACATATCAGGGTGTCTGCTTGGCAGGAGCCTTGGACTGAGAGGAGAATGCAGCCCTGCTCATCCCCCTTCTGCCTCTCCCTCTGAAGAACCCCTTCTGAGTAAAAACAGAGGAGGCCTGTGCCTGGTAGAAAGGCCTGCCCCTAGATTGCTGCTTTTGAGGAGTTGCCTGCCTTTCTTGGCCTGTGCACTCCTGTAGGTGGTCCTATACTCGTCCATTTTCTTCATATAATTCTCTATCTTCTACAAACAGAGAATTATCCACCACAGGGAAATCCATGGCCTTAGCCTGGGTGTCCTGTGAAAGGCTAGTACATCTGAGACAAGTCATTCTACGTACAGCCACAGATGTAGCCATGACTCATGATGACATCACTGGAGTCCACAGCAGCATGAAATTGTATCTTTGATGCCTCTATCCCATCAGCAGCCATCTCCTCCAGCTCCTTGGCTAGTTGGGGGAAGCCTGTTTAGCCAGTTCCAGAACAGTATCCCATCTGGACTTCTGACATCTGGCTGTATAGGCCATGTAATTAGCCTGCCTGAGTCCTAAAGAGGATGCCAAATACTGTTTCTTAGCCATGGCATCTATCTTCCTGAAATCCTTATCTGGGTGTGTGTGAAGCCAAGGGTATGGTAGCCTTATCACAGGCTGTAGCCTGCACAACCCCAGCATCGCTGGTACAGGAAATCCGTACCTGAGCCTGACAGCATATACCTCTTGTACATTCGTTTGTCCACAGGAAGTAGAGAATTTGGGGTTTTAAGCAGTCGATGTGTCTGTTTCCCAAAAGATTTGTGGAGTGGAATAGACAGTCTCTTGGACTCTGGGATGTCAATCATCTCAACATAGTCAGGCTCCTTTTATTCCATAACGGCTTCAACTAAAGGGAGCTGGAGGGTTTCTGACACTTTTTTTGTATAACATAAAGTGGGAAGGGAACTCAGAAAGCCTAGGAGGGGAAACACCAGAAGATCTGTCTGGGGAGATGTCCGGTTCTATGGGTTCATCCAGACCTTCTATACCATCATCGTAATCTTCATCCCCCTCCAGATCCGGTTCATAATACTCTTCAGGGGAATAACCCGGAACTGGAGGAACTGACCGAACCGCACGCCTACCTGATGGCGCCGATCAGTTTGAACTGGACGGAGCTTATTCTACAGTGCTAATCGCCCTGGCAATTTGTTCATGGATGGACGATGCAGTTCTGGATCCGAACCAGCCAATTTGTCTTTCTTTTTGACGGAACCGATCCTCGGAATTGGCTCTCCTTTTGCCCAAAGAAGTATCACCCTGGTCAGAAGGCACTCTCAGGTTCGGTTAGAACCAAACTGGGCTGGCCATCCAGGTCAGCGGACTCTCTCGCCTCCTTTCCCTAAGCCTGCCCAATCTTTTATCCAGGGTGGCCTTAGGAAAATTTCTACAGATTTGGCAGTCAATCAAGGTGGTCAAACCCCAGACAGTAAACACAGGTGGTGTGGGATCAGCTTTAGCAAAGGCCTCCCACACACACTGCAGTGTTGAAACCCAGTGGGCCCAGTTTTTCTTTGGGTTTCTCAGACATAGCCATCCTAACAAAAACTTACCCTTTACTCAGCTTCAGCCAGGCAAAACTCCTTATTGGTTCCTAACCATGTTACAGGTATTTGAAAAATGATAGAAACACTTTTTTTTTTTTTAAAGAACCGATAAGGACCGTACCTCACAACAAACCACAATACAAAATATAGAACCCAAACAATCAGTTCAGTCGAACAGATTCATTTTTTTACAATTTCCACACAACAAAACACACACTTTAACCTATTAGTCCACTACCTATATGCTTACTGTACCACAGACAGGGATCTGAACCGAAAGATGACGGAAAAAGACGGTATTTAACAGATGAGTTACTTATACCGAACCGAAAGCGTAGAAGAGATCTCCGGACCGACTGTTCAGTTAGGCGGAGCAAAGAATCTGACTGTTACACTGGGAAGTGCAGCAGACAGAGGTTTGAACCGAGCTCGAGCTCAAGGTTCTGTGTGCTGGCATAGAGTTAACTCTTTCCTCTCCAGAGCAGTTCAAGTGCTGGGGCTAACTGCATATTGTCAGAATACAGCAAGACTTCATGTTGTTTGAATGCACATCATGATGCAAACTGAGGTTAAAGCATTCCTTCCTTGGGCATCTGCTCAGCAGTCATCCTCAAGAGGTTGGACACACACACACACCAGGCATTTAGGCCCTGTCGGGGTCTTCAAGACCTCAGTCCCCGAGGTGGGGAGAGGTACTGCCCCTGCAGAACCTGTGGATGCACAGTACCAAAGTTGGATGTCTCTGTGGGCTGGAGGGCATGACAAAGAACTTCTCCTGACTGTCCCTGAAGATTCCTTAAAGACTCTATGCCAGGCAGGGAGACTGAAGATGCATTGTCGAAACTTCCTAGGAATCCGGCTGCAAGGACACGGTTCTCTGACTGGAAAAACAGTCCACATCCAGCACCAGCAACATGTCTCCAAGGAACATCTGGTACAAGGAGTACCCAGAAGCTGAGAACACATGTAGAGAAGATTCTGTATACCACAGGAGGTTGCTGATGAAGATGAGGCACTGGCCAGAGCAAGTGGCACCATCTTCTCAGCCTGGCATTTCCTGAAGATTTTAGCCAATAATTTTAATACTGAGAACCATTAGGAACCCTAATGTACTGATGATAATTTTAATGGAATGTTTAATAATTTATGTTTTAATTTATTATATGGGTCGTCTAGGTACAGGTCAGGAAGCATAGGAAAACCAGGAGCAGTTGTAGAATTCAACAAAAATATTTATTTACAGTAGCAATAACTAAAAAAATAAACTTGTTCATAATATCTATGTACAGAGGAGAAATTAAATATTTTTTTCTTTCCGTCTGTGTCCCTTTTTCTTCTAATCTCGCTTGCAGCTGCAGCTTAACTCTCTTATAAGTCTTTCCAACCCCCATCCTTAGCAAGCATCCTGTTCTTGTAAGTATCAGGCAGGGCTGCTAGAACACAGTGTGCCTGAGCTGAGAAACCCTGTTTCCACAACTTTTGATAAAGGCTTAAAAACTGAAGTCAAGTAACCTCCAATTTCCAATAGCTTTTTGTAGCCATCTCAAATTATAAATATATACATTTCAACAGTAACACAATATATTTTCTAAACAAGAGAGATCCCATCAGTTACATTTCCACATATTGATTTGCATATATGTTTATATTAGCAGATATGCAAGGGAGGAAAAGACAGACAGCAAGAGAGGACTGAGCAATAGGGGCAAAGAACTGCGAGACTGTTCGGGCTGATCAGGTCCAAAGTCTCACAGGAAAATTTGGTTGTGCAACCAGACAGAGAAGAGACAGAAAAGGAAAGATCCTTGCATTTAAACACTTTCTCCATAACAACTGGGACAGGGTCCTAATTCTACCCTGTCACAGTATGTTTGTATGATTGATGTACAAGTGCCTTGTTTGCTAGGAAGGCGCTTTTTATAAATAAACCTGCTTTGCAGATGAACATTTGAAACTCTACCATGTCAGCGTGTTTATGGAACTGGTGTAAGGTACCAGTCCCCCACTGTAGTGAGTCCAGGTGAGTAGCCGAAGAGGTTCCATGATCCCTGGAAGATTGGGCAAAGGTAGCAGAGGCCAAGAGGTAAATGGGAGCCAGGGGATCCAGGGATGTGCCTGGGCTGCGGTGATGCACAGGGGACCTTGACCGAGGGAAGGGCCTGGCAGGACTGCCCAAACAGAGTCGACCTACTAAACAGGAACAACCAAGTGGGTGCCCATGGGAGGATTCTCCCAGGTGAGGACAGTGGAACCAAATAATCCCTTGGGGCAGCTCCTGTACTCACTGGCGATGGGCTCAACACATTTCTGGGGAGAACGCCAACTCCCCACTGTCATTGGACCTTGATCTGCTGACACCTCTGGCACCATGTTCAAGGCCAACTGACCTTGAGAGAGGTTCTTCCTCATCCAGCCATCCTCGGTGGAAGGCCCAACGCTGAGTTCGATGTTGGCCTCGGGCCATCCCTCCCTCCCTACCATGAGTAGGCTAGGACCCAGCCCAATGCTGCGAACAGCATTGGATCTAGGGATGGCCCCAAGGCCGACACCATGGCCGGTGCCTCGTCTGTTGCTGGGGGCAGCACTGTCCCTTACCCCAGTGCCACAGGGGGCTACCAGAGAAAAAGACCACCTTGACAAGCTGACAAACCATGGTCCCAGTGTTGGTCCATCTCCCGACACAACGAATGGTGTCAGGAAAGGACCAAACAGCAAACGGTGCCAGGAGCCCGGGTGACACCAGGCAGTGGCACAAAGGTGTCCACTGTGGAAGACCGAGAATATATCTTCCACCTCACCACTGGCAACATCTGCTGTGCAGGACAGACAGACTTCGGTGGGGGTACATTCGCAGTTGGCCACCCAGAAGGAACTGGCTGTCCACCAGACCCACCCCCCAGGACCTCTGATGCTTGGCAATGTTGAGGACTCTGTACTTCCTCGATACCAGAGGTACGAGAAGATGGGAAAAAATGTCAAATCCTTACAAGAGCTCACCGACACCCGCACATAAGGGTTGGTGCTTACCAAGAAGGGGCGACCTACCCCAAACACACACACACACACACACAAACTCAAGTCAGAATATGGTAGTACATGGAGCCAAAGAACACAAATAAAGTCTCAAATGAAGGTAACCTCTTTAGTTCAAAGGTATAAATCCAAGGCTCACAACACAAAAAAATACTGCTGCGCTACAGACCCCAGTGCTTTGACTTCAAACAAGTCTTCCTCAGGGGGTGGGGCTCATACAGTACAGGTACTACTTTACCATAAGGTAATTGAGCATGTGGTATAATAAATACAGGTTACTCACCTGTAACAGGAGTTCTAGGAATGGTATATGTTGTTCATCCACACTTATTGGCAGGTATCCCTGCCGCTTTAAATCTTGCCGGAAGGTCTTCAAGCTGGCTCCTCCCACCCACCCGGGTGGTAAAACTCTTGGCTCCGCCCCATGACGCCAGATCTGGCCCACTGGAAGCTCAGGTTGTGCGTCGAAGCCGGGGAGGTCGGATATGTCGTGGTGGATGAACAACATACACCATTCCTAGAACTCCTGTTACAGGTGAGTAACCTGTATTTCTAGGGACATGGGATATGTTGTTCATCCACACTTATTGGCAGACTCCTAGCAGTTCTCCGGAGGAGGAGGCAAGACGCACCCTCCCCCGATACTTACTGGGGAAAGAGAGACTGGAGAACCAAGGCCCCAAAACCAGCATCCTGGCGTGACTCAAGGTCGATGTGGTAATGGGTGATGAAGGTGTGTGCTGACTTCCAGGTAGCAGCCCTGCAGATTTCCTGGATAGGGACATCCCTGGAAGCAGCCACCGATGCAGCAGTATGGCGGTTAGAATGAGCTCTTATCCCTCTGGGAGGCTCCATGCCCGCCAACTTATAGCAGAGATCTATGCAGGAGGTGACCCACCTGCCTATCGTCCGCTTGGCTGCAGGTCTGCCAGATGCGGCTTCAGTGTAGGTGACAAACAACTGGCGAACCTCTCCCCGAATTTCAGCCGTGCACTCTTTATAGTAAGCGAGCGCCCTTCTAGGGTCCAAAGTATGGAGCCTATATTCAGCCTCCGAGGTGTGATTGGGGTAGAACACCGGCAGAGTCAACACCTGGTTAAGGTGAAACTCCGACACCACCTTTGGAAGGAATTTCGGGTGGGGGCAGGACAACCTTGTCCCTGTGGAAGACCAGGTAAGAGACTCGTGCGAGAGCCTGGAGCTCTCCCATCCTTCTGGCTGACGTGATAGCCACCAAGAAGGCGGTCTTCCACCTACAGGTGAGAGAGTTCACACCTGCATTGGTCTCGAATGGCTTGCCCATGAGCTTTGCCAGTACCAGCAGTAGATCCCACGGAGGTGGAGGTTCTCGCATCAGAAGGAAATGTGACTGCTGCCTTGAAAAGCGCCAGACCACCTTCTCCTGCGCTAATCGACTGCTTCCCGCCCGCGTCCGTAAGCAGAGATGGCTGCCAGGTGCACCTTAAGGGTCACGACCTAAGCCCTTGCTGAGAAAGGGACCACAGGTAGTCCAATATGCCGCCAAGGAACAGGAGGAAGGGTCCAGGCCCTGTTCCTGACACCAAATGGAAAACCTTTTCCATTTGAAGGCGTAGCATTTTCTGGTCGACTCCTTACGGGACGCCTCAACTACGCTTGAGGACCTCGCCGGAAAGACCCAAGGCCTGGAACTCTAGCCGCTCAGGAACCAGGCCGTCAGGTGCAGGGATTGAAGGTCCGGATAGAATACCTTCCCTGATTGACTGAGAGCAGGTCTGGGCAGAGCTGGAAGCTGCCTCGGAAGCCTGGAGCTGAGGCTGAGGAGATCTGGTACCAGTACTGGCGGGGCCAGTCTGGGGCTATCAGAATAGCCTGCGCTTTGTCCCTCCTTGCTTTGAGCAGCACCTTGTGCATCAAGGGGAAGGGGAAAGGCGTAGAAGAGGCCTGGGGTCCACGGCCTCGAGAAGGCATCCCCCTGCAGAGAACCCTGCTGAGGGGGATGGGCATGGAACAGCCTCAACTTCGCATTCTCCCTGGAGGCAAACAGGTCCACCTGAGGTGTGCCCCAATGGGAGAACAGATCTCGTACTACCTCTGGCAGGAGAGACCACTCGTGGGACGCAGCCCCTATCCGGCTTAGGGCATCGGCCAGGGTGTTGGAGGCTCCTGCCACATGAATGGCTAGGAGATTCGCCTCCAGGCTGCGCACGAGTGACCAGATGCGGAGAGCTTCCTTGCACAGGAGCATGGAGCGCGTCCTGCCCTGGCGGTTTAGATAGTACATGGTCGTGGTATTGTCCGTCTGGACCCGGACCACTTGACCCCGAAGAAACGGAGCAAAGGCGGTGAGAGCTAGGCGGACCGCTCGGAGCTCCAGCAGGTTGATGTGGCATCGGGACTCCCGCGGGGACCAGAGGCCGTGCGCTCGGTGTTCCCCCAGATGGGCACCCCAACCCATCAGAGAGGCATCGGTCGATAGAGAGACCGTCGGCTCGGGGCGGACAAACGGGATGCCCTCCTGCAGATGAACTGGAACGGTCCACCACTGGAGAGCGTTCCACATCCCCTAGGTCACCGTCACTAGCTGGTCCAATGGATCGCAGCGTTGGGACCACTGGCTGGCCAGCCCCCACTGAAGGGGGCGCATGTTCCAGCAGGCCCAACGGACCACGCTGGTACAGGCCACCATGAGACCCAGGAGGCGCAGGAAGTCCCGGTAGAAGTAATTGCCCAACCAGAAATGATTGGGCAAAGGAGGAAAGAACCTCGGCCCTGTCCGCCGGGAGCCGTGCTCTGGCTCGAAGAGAGTTGAGCTCTGCCCCGATGAAAAGAATCACCTGCTCCGGCTCAAGTTCCGACTTGGCCTCGTTGATGAGGAGGCCGACCTGAGAGCAAGCCTGGAGGGCCAGATCTCTGGACCGCTCCACCTCCTGTCTGGAGGGGGCTGCAATCAGCCAATCGTCCAGGTAAGGGTAAACCTGGACCCTCGGTGCCCATGGGAATGCTGTCACCACTGCCATGCATTTGGTGAAGACCCTGGGAGCTGGAGATAAGCCGAAGGGCATGGCTTGGAACTCAAAGGGAACCTTCCGGCTCGGCGAAGGGAACCTTTGATGGGACAGACGGATAGGGCGCGTGAAAGAGCGCGTCCTGTAGGTCCAGAGAGCAGAACCACACGCCGTGTTCCAAGGATGGGATTATCTGAGCCAGAGTGACCATCCTGAAGGTTCGAGACCTTAGGAACTTGTTCAGGTCGTGTAGGTCGAGAATGGGGCGCCAGCCCCCCGTCCGTTTCGGAACCAGGAAGTACCTGGACACGAACCCCGGGTTTGAGGGAGGGTCCGCCACCTCTCTTATCACCTCCTTCTCGAGGAGGAGAGCGATGTCGGCTCGGCGAGCTGACAGCGAGGCTTCGGACCCCGAGGCCCCCCGAGGTGCGACGGCTCTGAAGGGTGGGGCCTGCTCGAACTCCAGAGGCAGGCCCTTTCCTACCACCTCCAACACCCACCTGTCTGTGGTAATAGCAGACCAGGTGGAAAGGAAGTACCGGAGCCGTCCCCCCACGGGGGGAACCTGGGGTGAGGTGACGAGGTTGGGGGCGACACCCCTCAACCCGTCACTGTGCAGGCTTGGAGGAGGGACCGGCCGAGGGACCACCTGGGCCTTTACCTCCCTGCTTCCTGGAGGAGGAAGCCGCGGGCTTAGGTTTAGGACACCAGCGTGAGCCTGGGCCCTGGTGCTGCTGGGCAGGCATGCGGGCGCAGGCCAGACGAAAGGGCTTGCGTTGAGGTCTTCGGCCCTTGTCCCTCTGAGCGGATGATACTGAGTCCAAGGTGGCACTGGACTTTTCGATACTCTGGAGGTGGCCTTCCACTCCAGGGCCGAAGAGGTCGGTCCCCAAGAAGGGGACATCCGCCAATTTGTGCTGGGTATCCGCTGTGAAGGTGGATATCCTCAGCCATGCCCGACGGCGCATAGCCACTGCAGCCGCTACTGACCTGGCGCATGAATCACCGATTTCCAAAGCAGTCTGAAGTTGCTGCTTGGCCACTGCCCTGGTCCCGCACCTGCTTAACCGTGGTCTGCAGGTCAGCCGGGAGATGAGGGACCACCTCGTCCAGGGAGCCCAACAGGGCGTGAGAAAAATGTGCCATCAGTACGGCCGAGCTGGCCTGACGAAGGCCAAGGGAGGACGCAGCATAGACTTTCCGCCCGGCATAGTCCAATTTCTTGGACTCCTTGTCGGGAGGTTTGTCCACGTCCCTAGCGTTCCGGCTGGCAGAAAGCTGGTAGTAACTAACCCCTCGGCTGAGGATGTTCGAGAAACGGACAGGGAACCGGTAGGACAGCATACTTCCTGGCCATTCTGGCCGAAGGCGCAGGGCAGGAAGCAGGGCGCTGCCAGAGCTCCAAGGCCGGGCCCACAATGGCCTCAGCCACAAGGAAGGCCTCCGTGAGGGATCCCTCGGTCCAATATCTCCGTGAGGATACTTCGCCGCTTGAACTGAGGCTCAAGCTGCATCCCGGTGGATTCGAGATGAGTCTGAGCAAACCCAGGAAGGACAATCTCGACTGCGTCGGCGGGAGTCTCGGTCAACTGACCTGGCGGGGACACCGTGAGACCAGTGGCGAAGTCGATGGCCGACAACTCGGGAGAGGGACCTTTCCCGCTCCCAAGGCGTCGACGAAGAGACTTACCCTTGTCTTTCTTCTTAGACCGAGAAGAAGGTCCAGCAGACGTTGGTCCCTCTCCCTAGTGGAGAGGGACAGACAAACTCCTTAAAGGAAGCTGTGTAAGAGGAACCCAGAAGCGGAATAAATGCCCATGATCGAGGAAGATCTGCGGCCAGCGCCGCCTCCTCTTCGAGGCGATCATCTGCTCTAGCGATCTCGCCGAGCCCGCCGCCACTGAAACTGCCAACCGGCCTCTTAGACTTGACCGAAGAAAATGTTTCTTTGGGGTGCCCCAGTTGTAAACGGGCAGCACGGTCTTCGAGGACGTAGGCTGAGAAGGAAGAGCACAGGTCGCAAGCCTGCGGGTCGTGCTCGAGGCCTAAACAGTACACACACGTGGAGTGCGGATCCGTCAGAGACATCTTCTGCCCACAAGGGCACCGCTGAAAACCGGGAGTCGATTTGTCCATCGCAGCCGCGAGGGATAGAAGACCAAAGTCTTTTAAGCAAAAAACTTTAAAATTCGGAAAACCGAAGAATTAGGAACCAGTCTTATACGCAGAGCGTTAAGGAGGGAACCTGAGCTTCCAAGCGGTAAGGAAGATCTGGCGTCATGGGGCGGAGCAGAGTTTTACCACCCGGGTGGGTGGGAGGAGCCAGCTTGAAGACCTTCCGGCAAGATTTAAAGCGGCAAGGATACCTGCCAATAAGTGTGGATGAACAACATATCCATGTCCCTAGAACCATGGTTACATATACAAATCTTTCAAAGTAGTGAGACATGTCTTTAGAAAAAAGATAAATGTAGTGTATTAAATCACTTCAAATAAAAATAAACACACTTAAGAATCTAAACAATCCTGAATTACATATTAAAGGGAGCTGCAATCTGAGCTAACCCACAATTTTATAAGAAGGAAAGGGAAACAGAAAAAAGACTAAGTGGCGAACCCTTGTGGGCAAACAGTATGACAATTCAAGGCAATGCAAATTAAACTGTAGGATCCTTATGCAGGACTAGATCCAACACATATAATACCAGGATTCTGCACTTCAAGGAAGACGCACCTGAAAGAGAATGGAAGAGATTAAGAATAGTGAGCGAAAAATAAAAGAAATGCAAATATTAAGGCTAAAAGGAAAGAAAAAATGCTGGATTGATGTTATTTCGTAATGTAACATATTGTTATAATTTTCCTTCCTTTTAGCCTTAATTTTTGCATCTCTTATTTTTCATTCACTATACTTAATCTCTTCCGTTCTCTTTCAGGTGCATCTTCCTTGAAGTGCAGAATCCCTGGTCTTATATGTGTTGGATCTAGTCTCGTTTACAAGGGGATCCTACAGTTTACTAGTATTGCCTTGGAATTGTCATACTGTTTGGCAAAAAGTGTTTGCCTCTTTTTCCCCCCCATTATTTCTTTATGCTCCTTGGGAGCCTGGCAGGTGGCTCTGGTCCTTCCCTTTGACGGACTCTGTCTCCGGCTCTCCATTCCCTGCCTGACTTCCCCTGTAGTCCCCCACTGGTCCCCCCGTGACAAGGGCCGAGCAAGGAGTGCCGGCTTTCTCCCACCCCAGGAACAAAATCCAGATATCCAGGAGCCAGAACAGGTGCAGGAGAGCCATCATGGAGCCTGCTAGCTCCTTTTTCCCCACCCCACCCCGTCGACGGCATCGTCAGCAACATGCCTCCCGACACGCATCTCCTCCAGCCACTGCCAGAGGGAGATCGACGAGTGTGACGGCAATCCCTCCCTCCCTGAGAGGGGAAAGCAGTCCTCCGGACACTCAATCCTCTCTCTCCCCTGCCGACCCTCGGCAGCCCCAGCTTGTTCCTGTACCTGGGTCGCCGGTGTGGCACGAGGTTTGCCATCCAACACCTCAACCCTCAGCGCCAGAGGACCGGCTAAGGGGGAGGTTGCCTCTTAACTTAATCTTTTTTCTGTTTCCCCTTTCCTTCTTATAAAATTGTGGGTTAGTGCAGATTGCAGCTCCCTTTAATATGTAATTCAGGATAGTTTAGATTCAGTTTAAGATTGTTTCTTATTATTGGAAGTGATTTAATACATTACTTTTATCTTTCTTCTAAAGACACGGTGTCACTACTTTGAAAGATCTGTATATGTAACCATAGTTATTATACCACATGATCAATTACCTTATAGTATAAAGTAGCACCTGTACTGTATGAGCCCCACCCCATGAGGAAGACTCGTCTGGAGTTGAAGCGCTGGGGTCTGCAGCGCAGCAGTATTTTTTTGTGTTGTGAACCTTGGATTTATACCTTTGAATTAAAGAGGTTACCTTCATTTGAGACTTTGGCTCCATGTGCTACCATATTCTGACTTGAGTTCGGGTATGGGAAAGGCTCAGAGACCGTGCCTTGGCCTCACAAGTGCAATGCTGCCCTCCAAAAATGGGGATGAACTGACCCCACTTCCTCACATGGATTTCAAGGGTATGGCGGACCACTGAGAAGCAGGCAAAGCACCCATCCATCTCATGAGAACAGCCAAGGCAGGCTCAACAGCGCTAATGCCTGTCTGCTGCAACGACGGGCCTCCCACAGGGACAATCATGCATAAGGGGAGGCTGCCAGTCTTTCCAGGACTTCTTGGCCCCCTTCCTTACTTTCTGTAGTTTCAGCATTGCAGAAACAAAAATCATAAAGGGAGTAGGCATCACGAGCTAATAAAGTATTGCTGACAGCTGACGAACTGAAGTACTGTCACTCCAACGGTGTGCACCTGATGGGAAGAATGGAACAGAGGTGCATGAAGGAGGTGGCTAAGATTATAGACTGGTGTGTGTGGCACCATGTGATGCTCACAGGCTGCCAGTAGCAGACGTCGATTCCCTCCTGCAAAATATTTGCTCCTGCAGGGTCCTAGTGCATCTGGCCCCAGATCCATAAGAAGGAAATCAATGGTGAAGATTGATTCTTGGAATATCTGTAGATATTTGTGTGTTCAAACTGAATCTTTATCTGTAGATATTTGTGTGTTTAACTAAACTGACACAAAAACATCATCTAGTGCATTTTAAACTAAAACCACAGAACTGAAGGGCGTCATCGTGTAGATGGTGAAGTTCTGGCCTCCACGTGGAGAATGGCGTGGCTGCTGCTGTGCACTTGACAGCACAAAAAAAGGAACTTAAGTGGCTGGGGGCCAACTCCGCTGTGCATCACTGGGCGCATGCGTTGACGTGCGCAGGGCTTACTCATTCTGCCAGCCTCCAGAAAAGTTCTGACACACGTGTGGGGTCCTAGCACCTCACGCACAGACCCATTAGTGGGAATTTATGGAGAACACTGATTCTTGGCAGATCAGATTGTAAACAGAGGACCGCAGGACAAAATCCAAAGAAACTGCAGGCTCACCATCACCCAGGGTAAGCTATTTTCCTTCCTCCAGCTTTAATTTCTCTCAAATGAAAAACTGATAAGAATTAAATTTTAGTTACTGTAGGTGATAGTCTTTTCCTTAAAATTATAATATCATTACTTGTTACTACTGTATATAAGAAACCAAAACATTTACTTTCACCCTCCTTTAACCCTGAGGGTTGAACACAGCAAGTCCACCCTCCAATACCAGGGAAGCGAACTAACAAAAAAAATTCAGAGAACGACATGACAGAAATGGAAATTAGGTACCTACCGTAATTCTTGATCTTCTTGGATGAAATCTCCACCACTCATTCACACTGATGAGACTACGCTGGAGGCGCTAGGACTCAGTGGGAGCCAAGATTTTTCAGGAGGGACAGCACCGATGTAGGGCCGTGAAGAAGCAGCACCGCGAGCCAGGCTCACACCATATAGACTACCTTGGCGTCGACCCTCCAACCGCCTCAGTACCTTTTTTTCTGAGGAGGTGCAGCGTAACTAACCTAGTGGAAGACTAACCTAATATCGGACATAAGACAGCCCGAATGACCCGTGTAAGAAGGGTCAACAAATTAGAGTATTCACAGCCCAGCCATTGAGGGACTGAAGACCACAAACAGAGAAGTGAGCTTCGGGGATGGCGGGTGGGCATGTGAATGAGTGGTGGAGACTTCGTCCAAGAAGCTCAAGAATTATGGTAGGTACGTAATTTCCATATCTTCCTGGACATAAAGTCTCCACCACTCATTCACACTGATGGGAAGGGTACTAAGCTAAAATAATCCCCCAAGATGGGCAGCAGGAGAATAGAGGACTTCACCTAGGACAAGAGTCCATTAAAGATTGCCCTGCCAAAGGACTGATGTTGTCTGGCATGGACAACAAGGCCTAGTGCTTCACAAAAAGCATGCACGGAGCTTCAAGTGGCCTTGCAGATGTCCGCAATGGGCACATTGCGGATTTCGCCGGAGATGCCGCCAACCGTTCGTAGAATGACTGTATACCTGCCTTCTAGCTTGATCTGTGCCATGGAGCACCTTTTGAGGAGGCATGCTACTAGCCACGCTGAAATACACCTGATAGCAACAGGTTGACCCAGCCAGGCTGTGCTGAAAGAGATGAACAGTTGTATACACTTGCGGATTTCCTCAGTCCTGTCCAAGTAGAACTGCAAGGCTCTCTTCACATCCAGGGAATGAAGGGTATGCTCTCCCTCATTCTGGAAGTTTGCGAGACAACCTTAGGAAGAAACTTCGGGTGAGTCCTAAGAAATGAAAATTACGTACCTACCGTAATTCTTGATCTTCTCTTGTATCTTCACCATTCATTACTTCCTGGGTGTAAGCAGGAGGCGCGCACCCGTCACGGGAGCTTTTTTTTTTTAAACTTTGGCTAACGGCACCGCCCTCGAGAGTGACGTCATGCGCGAGGGGCGGCCGTTAGTAGCGACCGACTCCTCCTCCAACTCAGTTCTGTGAGCCGGAGAGGCAAAAGCGAAAGCAGAGAATAGAGATAGCGAGGCAAGATAGCCAAGGGATAGCAAAGCAAGGAAGAATGAACTGAAAAAGGAATAAGCCGATGGAGGAAGGACAGAGGAGATAAGAGTATCCCTAACCTAGGGACTGCAGGGCCTCCTTACCTGGGCGACTCTAGGAGGAGAGAGAAGGAAGGAAATGAGAAAGAAGAAGAAGAAGAAGAAGAAGAGAAGAGAGAGATGGGATGTTGAAGAGACCAGAATGCCCAACGAGCATAGTTAGCTTATAGCTGAAGGCTCGACTAACAGGGAAGCAAGAATCCCCGGAGATAGAACTGAAGAGAAGGTTCACCAAACCCGCTAGACAGACTCAGGAGGGCATAGTCCTCATCTTCAACATGCCATTGTTTTTGATACCCACTTCGGGCTCCTGGCCGCGGAAGGCCTTTAACTGGAGGACACCCAAGGAGGGAAGAATAAAACCCAGGCAGCATGAGAGCACTGTTCAGGGGTTTAGAAATGGAAAATGTAAGCCTTTCAGGCATTTATAAGTATAGAAGTGGGACTCAGTTGGACTCGCCAAGGCAGGCCAGAGGCTTAGGCTGGCTGGGATTGGTTATGGTCAGCACTGCTTGCCTGTAAAACTGTCCAGGAGGACACCTGAAAGGAAAAAACAATCATCAAAATCTCACGAGAATGGTTGTCTGCCCTCTCATCTTCCTTCTTTTTTTTTTTACAGATAATCACTTGCAGGCTAGGAGCATGACCTCAATACCAAGAATGCCTATAGCAGTCGAAGAGAGTTCCCTCAGCTTTTTCTTTTTTTTTTTAGAAAAACAGGACGTGCCCGTTCCTCCGCTCTGCAAGGCAAGAATTAGAGAAGGGGGAAGGGTTTTTGATTCTAGGGCGTAACAGCTGGAGCACGGGAGTGCAGGATCAAAACTGAATAGCCTGAGCCAGGCTAAAACCCCAGAGGTATCTCGCCCGAGGGATGGCAAGAGATAGTTGTGCAGTTTGATCGCCAATGCAAATCCACGAGATGGCCCAAGAATCTTAGAGTAAATAATTTTTCTGGAGAAAAGACACCTCCAAAGATATAGATTTTTTGGGGAAATTGAGCAATTCTTCCTATCTTTTATTTATTTATTTTTTATATATATTTTGCAGAGAGAGGAAGGAGACGGGAGGTGGAGAAGCCACAGGAAGAGGCCACTGAGGGGATGGAGGGAGGGAGGTAATGAATGGTGAAGATACAAGAGAAGATCAAGAATTACGGTAGGTACGTAATTTTCATATCTTCCCTTGTCAATCTTCACCATTCATTACTTCCTGGGTGAGTACCAAGCTCCTCTTCCCCAGGAAGAGGGAAGAGGCCATACCCTGAGGGAACAAGACCCCCAGCCTTCTGTTGGTGAGAAACAGAAGGAGAAGACCCTGGCTCACTCAGAAAGCCTAAGTGGGGGAAGAGCTAGGAGGTGCCTCCCGAGGACGAGGAGACGGAGGGAGCCCCTGTAAAAGTCTCCTAGCTCTAGAGGAGAAACCTTCACCCAGCCAGGACAGTCAGACAAACAGATACAATTGCAGCAATGAGACAGCATAGAATTACACCACCACTATGTTTAAATTTTCAGCAAAAACAATTATAAGTAAAGACAACACAGAAGAAAGTATAGTGTCACTACAAGCCACAAATCTAAGTTTAAAGAAAAATACAATTACCAGTTACTCTATAACTGAATTGAACATGTTTCCTTCCTTCACCTTCTGGCTTCTTTAGAAGATGAACCACCATTCACTGCTTTAATTGGCTAAGCCCCTCAGTTATCACGTAGCTGAGGTCAGAGGTCGAACAATTAACACCCTTCCACCCAGCTACAGGACAGTCAGACAAGCAAGATACAATTTGCAGCAATTAAAAGACAGCACAGAATTACACCACCACTATGTTTTAAATTTTCAACAGCCCAAAAACAATTATAAGTAAAGACAACACAGAAAGAAAGTATAGTGTCACTACAAGCCTACAATCTAAGTTTAAAAGGAAAAATACCAATTACCAGTTACTCTATAGCACTGAATTGAATATGTTTCCTTCCTTCCCCTTCTGGCTTCTTCTGAGAAAATAAAACTCACTTGATACCTCAACTCTGACTAAGCTCCCACCTCCAGTTATCATTAGCTGAGGTCAGAGGCCAGACAATTAACACCCCTCACCCAACTACAGGGCAGTCAGACAAGCCAAGATAAAAATTTGCAGCAATTAAAGACAGCACAGTATTACACCACCACTATGTTTTAAATTTTCAACAGCCCAAAAACAATTATAAGTAAAGACAACACAGAAAGAAAGTATAGTGTCACTACAAGCCTACAATCTAAGTTTAAAAGAAAAAATACCAATTACCAGTTACTCTATAGCACTGAATTGAATATGTTTCCTTCCTTCCCCTTTGGGCTTCTTCTGAGAAAATAAAACTCACTTGATACCTCAACTCTGACTAAGCCCCACCTCCAGTTATCATGTAGCTGAAGTCAGAGGCCAGACAATTAACACCCCTCATCCAACTACAGGGCAGTCAGACAAGCCAAGATAAAATTTGCAGCAATTAAAGACAGCACAGAATTACACCACCACTATGTTTTAAATTTTCAACAGCCCAAAAACAATTATAAGTAAAGACAACACAGAAAGAAAGTATAGTGTCACTACAAGCCTACAATCTAAGTTTAAAAGAAAAAATATCAATTACCAGTTACTCTATAGCACTGAATTGAATATGTTTCCTTCCTTCACCTTCTGGCTTCTTCTGAGAAGATGAACCTCTGTTTGCTGCTTTAATTGTGACTAAGCCCCACCTCCAGTTATCACGTAGCTGAGGTCAGAGGCCAGACAATTAACACCCTTCACCCAGCTACAGGACAGTCAGACAAGCCAAGATACAATTTGCAGCAATTAAAGACAGCACAGAATTACACCACCACTATGTTTTAAATTTTCAACAGCCCAAAAACAATTATAAGTAAAGACAACACAGAAAGAAAGTATAGTGTCACTACAAGCCTACAATCTAAGTTTAAAAGAAATAATACCAATTACCAGTTACTCTATAGCACTGAATTGAATATGTTTCCTTCCTTCCCATTCTGGCTTCTTCTGAGAAAATAAAACTCACTTGATACCTCAACTTTGACTAAGCCCCACCTCCAGTTATCATGTAGCTGAGGTCAGAGGCCAGACAATTAACACCCCTCACCCAACTACAGGGCAGTCAGACAAGCCAAGATAAAATTTGCAGCAATTAAAGACAGCACAGAATTACACCACCACTATGTTTTAAATTTTCAACAGCCCAAAAACAATTATAAGTAAAGACAACACGGAAAGAAAGTATAGTGTCACTACAAGCCTACAATCTAAGTTTAAAAGAAAAAATACCAATTACCAGTTACTCTATAGCACTGAATTGAATACGTTTCCTTCCTTCACCTTCTGGCTTCTTCTGAGAAGATGAACCTCTGTTTGCTGCTTTAATTGTGACTAAGCCCCACCTCCAGTTATCACGTAGCTGAGGTCAGAGGCCAGACAATTAACACCCTTCACCCAGCTTCAGGATAGTCAGACAAGCCAAGATACAATTTGCAGCAATTAAAGACAGCACAGAATTACACCACCACTATGTTTTAAATTTTCAACAGCCCAAAAACAATTATAAGTAAAGACAACACAGAAAGAAAGTATAGTGTCACTACAAGCCTACAATCTAAGTTTGAAAGAAAAAATACCAATTACCAGTTACTCTATAGCACTGAATTGAATATGTTTCCTTCCTTCACCTTCTGGCTTCTTCTGAGAAGATGAACCTCTGTTTGCTGCTTTAATTGTGACTAAGCCCCACCTCCAGTTATCACGTAGCTGAGGTCAGAGTCCAGACAATTAACACCCTTCACCCAGCTACAGGACAGTCAGACAAGCCAAGATACAATTTGCAGCAATTAAAGACAGCACAGAATTACACTATAGCACTGAATTGAATATGTTTCCTTCCTTCACCTTCTGGCTTCTTCTGAGAAGATGAACCTCTGTTTGCTGCTTTAATTGTGACTAAGCCCCACCTCCAGTTATCACATAGCTGAGGTCAGAGGCCAGACAATTAACACCCTTCACCCAGCTACAGGACAGTCAGACAAGCCAAGATACAATTTGCAGCAATTAAAGACAGCACAGAATTACACCACCACTATGTTTTAAATTTTCAACAGCCCAAAAACAATTATAAGTAAAGACAACACAGAAAGAAAGTATAGTGTCACTACAAGCCTACAATCTAAGTTTAAAGAAAAATACCAATTACCAGTTACTCTATAGCACTGAATTGAATATGTTTCCTTCCTTCACCTTCTGGCTTCTTCTGAGAAGATGAACCTCTGTTTGCTGCTTTAATTGTGACTAAGCCCCACCTCCAGTTATCACGTAGCTGAGGTCAGAGGCCAGACAATTAACACCCTTCACCCAGCTACAGGACAGTCAGACAAGCCAAGATACAATTTGCAGCAATTAAAGACAGCACAGAATTACACCACCACTATGTTTTAAATTTTCAACAGCCCAAAAACAATTATAAGTAAAGACAACACAGAAAGAAAGTATAGTGTCACTACAAGACTACAATCTAAGTTTAAAAGAAAAAATACCAATTACCAGTTACTCTATAGCACTGAATTGATTATGTTTCCTTCCTTCCCCTTCTGGCTTCTTCTGAGAAAATAAAACTCACTTGATACCTCAACTCTGACTAAGCCCCACCTCCAGTTATCATGTAGCTGAGGTCAGAGGCCAGACAATTAACACCCCTCACCCAACTACAGGGCAGTCAGACAAGCCAAGATAAAATTTGCAGCAATTAAAGACAGCACAGTATTACACCACCACTATGTTTTAAATTTTCAACAGCCCAAAAACAATTATAAGTAAAGACAACACAGAAAGAAAGTATAGTGTCACTACAAGCCTACAATCTAAGTTTAAAAGAAAAAATACCAATTACCAGTTACTCTATAGCACTGAATTGAATATGTTTCCTTCCCTTCCCCTTCGGGCTTCTTCTGAGAAAATAAAACTCACTTGATACCTCAACTCTGACTAAGCCCCACTTCCAGTTATCATGTAGCTGAGGTCAGAGGCCAGTCAATTAACACCCCTCACCCAACTACAGGGCAGTCAGACAAGCTAAGATAAAATTTGCAGCAATTAAAGACAGCACAGAATTACACCACCACTATGTTTTAAATTTTCAACAGCCCAAAAACAATTATAAGTAAAGACAACACAGAAAGAAAGTATAGTGTCACTACAAGCCTACAATCTAAGTTTAAAAGAAAAAATACCAATTACCAGTTACTCTATAGCACTGAATTGAATATGTTTCCTTCCTTCACCTTCTGGCTTCTTCTGAGAAGATGAACCTCTGTTTGCTGCTTTAATTGTGACTAAGCCCCACCTCCAGTTATCATGTAGCTGAGGTCAGAGGCCAGACAATTAACACCCTTCACCCAGCTACAGGACAGTCAGACAAGCCAAGATACAATTTGCAGCAATTAAAGACAGCACAGAATTACACCACCACTATGTTTTAAATTTTCAACAGCCCAAAAACAATTATAAGTAAAGACAACACAGAAAGAAAGTATAGTGTCACTACAAGCCTACAATCTAAGTTTAAAAGAAAAAATACCAATTACCAGTTACTCTATAGCACTGAATTGAATATGTTTCCTTCCTTCCCCTTCTGGCTTCTTCTGAGAAAATAAAACTCACTTGATACCTCAACTCTGACTAAGCCCCACCTCCAGTTATCATGTAGGTGAGGTCAGAGGCCAGACAATTAACACCCCTCACCCAACTACAGGGCAGTCAGACAAGCCAAGATAAAATTTGCAGCAATTAAAGACAGCACAGAATTACACCACCACTATGTTTTAAATTTTCAACAGCCCAAAAACAATTATAAGTAAAGACAACACAGAAAGAAAGTATAGTGTCACTACAAGCCTACAATCTAAGTTTAAAAGAAAAAATACCAATTAATAGTTACTCTATAGCACTGAATTGAATATGTTTCCTTCCTTCACCTTCTGGCTTCTTCTGAGAAGATGAACCTCTGTTTGCTGCTTTAATTGTGACTAAGCCCCACCTCCAGTTATCACGTAGCTGAGGTCAGAGGCCAGACAATTAACACCCTTCACCCAGCTACAGGACAGTCAGACAAGCCAAGATACAATTTGCAGCAATTAAAGACAGCACAGAATTACACCACCACTATGTTTTAAATTTTCAACAGCCCAAAAACAATTATAAGTAAAGACAACACAGAAAGAAAGTATAGTGTCACTACAAGCCTACAATCTAAGTTTAAAAGAAAAATACCATTACCAGTTACTCTATAGCACTGAATTGAATATGTTTCCTTCCTTCACCTTCTGGCTTCTTCTGAGAAGATGAACCTCTGTTTGCTGCTTTAATTGTGACTAAGCCCCACCTCCAGTTATCACGTAGCTGAGGTCAGAGGCCAGACAATTAACACCCTTCACCCAGCTACAGGACAGTCAGACAAGCCAAGATACAATTTGCAGCAATTAAAGACAGCACAGAATTACACCACCACTATGTTTTAAATTTTCAACAGCCCAAAAACAATTATAAGTAAAGACAACACAGAAAGAAAGTATAGTGTCACTACAAGCCTACAATCTAAGTTTAAAAGAAAAAATACCAATTACCAGTTACTCTATAGCACTGAATTGAATATGTTTCCTTCCTTCACCTTCTGGCTTCTTCTGAGAAAATAAAACTCACTTGATACCTCAACTCTGACTAAGCCCCACCTCCAGTTATCATGTAGCTGAGGTCAGAGGCCAGACAATTAACACCCCTCACCCAACTACAGGGCAGTCAGACAAGCCAAGATAAAATTTGCAGCAATTAAAGACAGCACAGTATTTCACCACCACTATGTTTTAAATTTTCAACAGCCCAAAAACAATTATAAGTAAAGACAACACAGAAAGAAAGTTTAGTGTCACTACAAGCCTACAATCTAAGTTTAAAAGAAAAAATACCAATTACCAGTTACTCTATAGCACTGAATTGAATATGTTTCCTTCCTTCCCCTTCGGGCTTCTTCTGAGAAAATAAAACTCACTTGATACCTCAACTCTGACTAAGCCCCACTTCCAGTTATCATGTAGCTGAGGTCAGAGGCCAGTCAATTAACACCCCTCACCCAACTACAGGGCAGTCAGACAAGCTAAGATAAAATTTGCAGCAATTAAAGACAGCACAGAATTACACCACCACTATGTTTTAAATTTTCAACAGCCCAAAAACAATTATAAGTAAAGACAACACAGAAAGAAAGTATAGTGTCACTACAAGCCTACAATCTAAGTTTAAAAGAAAAAATACCAATTACCAGTTACTCTATAGCACTGAATTGAATATGTTTCCTTCCTTCACCTTCTGGCTTCTTCTGAGAAGATGAACCTCTGTTTGCTGCTTTAATTGTGACTAAGCCCCACCTCCAGTTATCATGTAGCTGAGGTCAGAGGCCAGACAATTAACACCCTTCACCCAGCTACAGGACAGTCAGACAAGCCAAGATACAATTTGCAGCAATTAAAGACAGCACAGAATTACACCACCACTATGTTTTAAATTTTCAGCAGCCCAAAAACAATTATAAGTAAAGACAACACAGAAAGAAAGTATAGTGTCACTACAAGCCTACAATCTAAGTTTAAAAGAAAAAATACCAATTACCAGTTACTCTATAGCACTGAATTGAATATGTTTCCTTCCTTCCCCTTCTGGCTTCTTCTGAGAAAATAAAACTCACTTGATACCTCAACTCTGACTAAGCCCCACCTCCAGTTATCATGTAGGTGAGGTCAGAGGCCAGACAATTAACACCCCTCACCCAACTACAGGGCAGTCAGACAAGCCAAGATAAAATTTGCAGCAATTAAAGACAGCACAGAATTACACCACCACTATGTTTTAAATTTTCAACAGCCCAAAAACAATTATAAGTAAAGACAACACAGAAAGAAAGTATAGTGTCACTACAAGCCTACAATCTAAGTTTAAAAGAAAAAATACCAATTAATAGTTACTCTATAGCACTGAATTGAATATGTTTCCTTCCTTCACCTTCTGGCTTCTTCTGAGAAGATGAACCTCTGTTTGCTGCTTTAATTGTGACTAAGCCCCACCTCTCCAGTTATCACGTAGCTGAGGTCAGAGGCCAGACAATTAACACCCTTCACCCAGCTACAGGACAGTCAGACAAGCCAAGATACAATTTGCAGCAATTAAAGACAGCACAGAATTACACCACCACTATGTTTTAAATTTTCAACAGCCCAAAAACAATTATAAGTAAAGACAACACAGAAAGAAAGTATAGTGTCACTACAAGCCTACAATCTAAGTTTAAAAGAAAAAATACCAATTACCAGTTACTCTATAGCACTGAATTGAATATGTTTCCTTCCTTCACCTTCTGGCTTCTTCTGAGAAGATGAACCTCTGTTTGCTGCTTTAATTGTGACTAAGCCCCACCTCCAGTTATCACGTAGCTGAGGTCAGAGGCCAGACAATTAACACCCTTCACCCAGCTACAGGACAGTCAGACAAGCCAAGATACAATTTGCAGCAATTAAAGACAGCACAGAATTACACCACCACTATGTTTTAAATTTTCAACAGCCCAAAAACAATTATAAGTAAAGACAACACAGAAAGAAAGTATAGTGTCACTACAAGCCTACAATCTAAGTTTAAAAGAAAAAATACCAATTACCAGTTACTGTATAGCACTGAATTGAATATGTTTCCTTCCTTCACCTTCTGGCTTCTTCTGAGAAAATAAAACTCACTTGATACCTCAACTCTGACTAAGCCCCACCTCCAGTTATCATGTAGCTGAGGTCAGAGGCCAGACAATTAACACCCCTCACCCAACTACAGGGCAGTCAGACAAGCCAAGATAAAATTTGCAGCAATTAAAGACAGCACAGTATTTCACCACCACTATGTTTTAAATTTTCAACAGCCCAAAAACAATTATAAGTAAAGACAACACAGAAAGAAAGTATAGTGTCACTACAAGCCTACAATCTAAGTTTAAAAGAAAAAATACCAATTACCAGTTACTCTATAGCACTGAATTGAATATGTTTCCTTCCTTCCCCTTCTGGCTTCTTCTGAGAAAATAAAACTCACTTGATACCTCAACTCTGACTAAGCCCCACCTCCAGTTATCATGTAGCTGAGGTCAGAGGCCAGACAATTAACACCCCTCGCCCAACTACAGGGCAATCAGACAAGCCAAGATAAAATTTGCAGCAATTAAAGACAGCACAGAATTACACCACCACTACATTTTAAATTTTCAACAGCCCAAAAACAATTCTAAGTAAAGACAACAAAGAAAGTACAGTGTCACTAAAAGCCCACAATCTAAGTTTAAAAGAAAAATAACACCCCACTAATAATCATGAACTCACTAGGCACCAAACTTGAACAGGTCTCCTCCTTCAAGTACCTTGGTATCAACCTTGACACTTCACTCACCTACCACACACACATCCAACACATCTCATCCTCCATTAACACTAGGCTAGGGATCCTATTCCGACATAAACGCTGCCTACCCCCAGTCCCTCCTTCTAGTAATGTCCTTCTCAGTCCTTTCCTTGGTGGATTACAGCATAGAGATTTATGGGACTGCAGACCAAACAGCCTTACGTTGCATTAACTTAGCTCTCAATAAAGCATGCCGCTTGATCACTGGATGCAAACGTTTTACTCACACTTGTGAGCTGTACAATCTTGTGAACTGGCTAAACTTTGAAGACAGGCTCAAGTATCACCTTTGCCTTCTTGCACAAATGAGACTCCAGAAGCTAGCCTCTTAAGGCCTTCGCCACCTCATCCAAATAGTGCCAGAAGAAGAGCCCCCAGGCTTTCCCCCAATTCCACCCTTCTGGTCCCTCACTGTAGGACCTCCCTTGGACAACGATCCTTCTGGTATCGAGCTCCCCTGTGGTTAAACAACCTTCTGCCCTCCATCTCATGGCACCCAGCATTGGCCGATTTAAATCTGGCCTCAAGACCCTCCTCCTTGCCTCCACAACCTGAGACTGCACATAATATCCCATCTTCCTACTTTTCATCTCTATAGGTTGCATTCCCTAATCTCTAGGAAGAATATTTTCTTAACTTGTTAGTTTACTCACTAGGATACACACTGTAAAGGGGAACCATATCTGTATCTTGATTAACTCCCTCATTACTCCTCTCACACTGTGTATGTATTATGACTCAGGGTCCACTTAAAACCCCCTGAAACTGAAACCTAACATGTAATATCTATGACACGGGGTCTACTGCCAATGACCACTACAGCTGTAACCTGCCAATTGTATATATTCCCTGTACTGTACTACCTATGTAAGTATCGTGTTATTATATGTATATGTGTCTATCTGATGTGGAGCCTTTGCAAAGGAGTCTTTGACTCAAAGGATTGTAATTCTGATTTCTCTCTTAAATAAATAAAATAAAATAAAAAATGTAACAGCTGTAATTTTTCAAATGGTGGCCAAAATGTGTTTCACACTTGTGGTGTGAAATAATGTTTCAGCCTGTATTTTATAAATGACACCTGTTGCGTTCAGAAGGAGGGTTCATAAAAAGACTATGTTGAAAATTTGGGGTCAAAATGTAAAACAACTAAGTTATGAAGAAACATTGAATTGTTCCAAAGGTTACTCATAAATTAATTTTTACAGCTTTTTGGCCCCTAATGTTCAACAAATCCCCTTCGTTACCCCTCTTGATGAACATGGCAGGTGTCATTTTTCAAATCCCTCCGGATGATGTTTTCGCAGTCACACTGCAAAATCACCTTTCAGATGGGATTCAAAAAATTCCACCTGTTTTCATCATAATGTCTGATTGTAAAAAGACTGTTGGAAATTTGGAATCAAAATGTGGGAGTCTACTGAAAATTAGATATTGACTGCTAGCTGTGCTGTCCTGGGTAAATACGTCCTGGGTAAATATAATGTAAATATGTGTAAAATATGTGTAAAAGCAGGACACCACTGAAAATGAGATATTGCATCTCATCTGGTCTATCCTGGGTAAATATCTAACAAAACATATAAAAGCAGGACCTCAGTACAGCACAGCCCTCACTAAACTGTTCATCTATACTGCTCTATTCTGGGAAAAAATACTTTGCAAAAGCTGGACCCCACTGAAAACGTAACTTGCTTTTCAGCTGGGTTATCCTTGGTGGATATATTACAAAAATGGATAAAAGTAGAACCCTGTCAAAAATGAGATACTGCATCTAGGCTATGCTATTCTGGGCAATACTGAGTAAAATTTGAAAAAAAAAGCAGGATCCCACTGAAAACAAGATAGCATTTCTGCTGTGCTATCCTGGGTAAATATAGCACAGACATGTGTCAAAGCAGGACCCCATTGAAAATGACATATTGCATATCAGCTGTGTTATCCTGGGTAAATATATTGCAAAGCTGTGTAAAAACAGGACCCTGCTGCATATCCCCACTAAAAAGGAGATGTTACATCTAAAATTATCTGTCCTAGAAAAATACACTATAAAAGCAGGACCACATTAGAAACTAAATACTGCATCTCATCTCTACTGTCCTCGGTAAATGCAGTATAAAACTGTGTAATATGAGGACCCCACCAAAAGTGACATATTACAACTCATCTGGTCTGTCTTGGGCAAATATATAGTAAAAATGTGTACAAGCAAGACCCGGTACAACAGCAATGTAAGCAGCGAACATTGGGCATTGACAAATGCTTGCCTCATGTTGGCTCACTGCCATCTCTCGATAGTGGTCTATCTGGCAATATTACAGCAAAATCAATGAATTACTCATAGTAATGCAGTAATTTCAGGTTGGAAGGGACTCTAGGTCCATCTTGTCAGCTCCCAACCCACTTCATAAGAAGGGGTAAACAAGTATGTTGGGCACACGTGCTAATTTACAGGGATTCCAACCCACTTGACTACCCAGGGTAACCTGAGATTCCTTTAGCTAGCAGAACAACATCCAGCACCACCCCAAAAGTATACATGGTCCTCATGCCCACTGTCTCCGATGGTAGGCTGCAACCTTCTTCACAGGTTCACCACCTCTGTGAGAAAAGTGCCTCCAAATGCCACCCCTCAACCCACCACCTCTGAGCTCCAGGGGGTGTTCCAGTATCCCAATGGAGGACACCAGACTAAAGACCTCCAGATGTTCAGTCCCGTTGCCATCCCTAAGCTCATGGAAGACTGGGACCATGTCTACTCTTAACCTTCCTCTCTCTAGGGTGAACATGTCAAGGGCCTCCAGGTTCCCATCACAGACCCTGTGCCCCACCTATACTCGGTGGCCCTGTGCTGCACCCCCTGAAGTGCCTCAGTGTCTCTCCTGTACATTGGAAACCCAGAACTGCTCACAGTACTCCAGGTGGGGCACATCCATTGCCTTGTAAATCAGCAGGTTTACCCCACTCTGCTGGTTACCATATTTTGTTGTAGATGAGCTTTCCACTGGCCCTCATGTTTAACAATGTCAAAGGAAGCTGGAGCCACACAACTCTTCTTTACATGCATGCATAACATGCCAAACAAGCTAGTGCAGCCAGATGGAATGCACAGGAGGTAACACCCAGAAAAATGTTATCTCCTTTGTCATTCTTTATAACAAGACAGTTCACCTCTGTTATTCCTTTTGTAATATGCTTTTGAAATGTTTATTTATTTATTTCTAAAGTTCCACCAGGAAAGGCATACTGAGCTGAGTAACAGCTCGCTTCTAGATGTGTCCTGGGGGGTGAGGGGTAAAGGAGGACAAGGAAATGGACAAAGTACAAATACACAAGTACAAACAAATAACAATTACAGATCACAGTAAATCACAAACAAATACAGTTACAATTTGCTTAGAAGTTATTCAAGTAGCAGCATGGGATGCACAACAGTATGGAAATAAAGTGCATTGTGGGTAAATTCAGGGTTTGGGGGCTTGTAATCAGTAGGTTTACAAGGACAGAGAAAAGGAAATGGAGATGAAGGAGGGGCAGTAGGGGGCACAGCAGAATATGCTAATTGGTGAGACAGTGACTAGTCTAAGTGGATGGGGATGGAGAAGCACAAAGAGGTTAAAAGGAGTGCTGATTAGGAGAGGGGATGGGGAAAGCAGAGGGACTGGGGAAGATGAAGGGAGAACAAAGAGGAGAGGATAGAATGGGAGAGTAGTGGAGCAGAGGAGGGGGTCAGGTGCGTTGCAGGAAGGGGAGAGGTAGTCAAGAAGAAGAAAGGATAGAGATCAAAGGGAGGAAGCAGAGCAGATGGATAAACATAGAAACAGGATCTGTACTAATTTCTGACTGATGGAATCCTGACAAACAAGTGCCTAACACCAGAATCCTGACTTGTTTGAAATCCTGTCATTCAAAAATCCATCATTCAAAATCCCGTCATTCATATTCCTGAATGAAAGGAACAAAGTCGCAAACTTTGAACACAAAACCACTTCGAACTGCAAACCCACTTCAAACTAAAATGTTTGGTCACCAAACCCCAACTCCCAACTTCAAATCCACTTCGAACTAAAATGTCTCATGAAAACCTTGCTCCAAACTTCAAACACACTTTGAACTGTAAACCAGCTGGTGCATTTAAACTCCTACTTTTTTTTAGTAAGCAGTTACTGGTTCTGCCAGAAGTTCCTAGTGGGTTTGGTGATCGAAGTTCAGTGATGTACATATTTTGTTGCTTCGATACAGAATGGGTGGAGAGCATATTGCTGGGATTTTGGAAGTTGGCATTTAGTGTGTGACGGTGTTTTGGGTGTTGGGATGTAGAAGTTGGACAATAATATGTCAGGATCATGACTGTCGGAAAATCATGCTTAATCCCATAGAAACATAGAAACACAGAATTTGATGGCAGATAAGGACCACCTGGCACTCCTAGTCTGCCCATTTCCCTACCTACATAAGCTCCAGATCCTAAATGATAAGGAAAGAGATTTCTAGAGTTTAGGGAAGTGGTAGTAGAAAGTAGCCTGGCCAGCAGTGGATGACCTGGGAGGGAAAACAAGGGACTGGTAGCCAGAGCTGTAAATGGAGTAGGTGGGAGAGGGTGCAGAGGGTAGAGGTGAGATAAGAGGGGACAGAGTCAAACCAATATTTCACAACAAAGGAGGAACAGTGGGTGGGGCATCTAGCTTCAAGGGGAGGGAAGGAGAGAGAGGTATAAAGGTCACAGCAGTCAGTGTGGGGCAGACAGTCTAAAGCAAATTGACAGAAGGAGTGAAAGAGGGTTTCTAGTCTGGCTAGGGTTGGCTTGGGGGCTGTGCTGTAGGCTATGTCACCATAGTTGAAAATCAACAAAAAACTTGTTTTGGGAAAATGCCATGGCAGGTCTGTGTGACAGGGTTGAATATGGCCCTGTCCCAGTTATTATGGAGAAAGTTTAAATGCAAGGATCTGTTCTATTCTCTCCTTTTCTGTGTCTTCTCTGTCTGGTGTGCAACCAGAGTTTCTCGTGAGACCTAGGACTTGATCACCCCAATGGTCTTGCAATTCTCTGCCTCTCAATATCTCTCTACCCTCACTTACTGTTCTGTATTTTCTTCCCCCTTGCATTTCTGCAGGTATAAAAATATATATGAATCTTTTTGTGGAAATGTAGTTGATACTGGGATCCCTTTGTTTAAAACTGTATATAATTATACTGTTGAAATGATTGCAAAGCTATTTGGGGTTTAAGGGGTTAACCTGAGATGCAATTTTTAAGCCTTTTATAGGATGTAAACAAGAGGTCAGTTCTGGGCCACAATGTTCTTTTTGCTGCACCTGCTGAAACTGACAAGACCACTAGAAACTTACAAGAACACTGTGTGAGAAGCATGCTATTCTCTTAATGAGCTCCTGCACAGACTTATAAAAAGGAGCTGCAATGTTCTGCAAAAGAGAGAGACAGAGACTGAGAGACTGAGATTGGAAATTGAGAAGAAAAAGGACTCTGTTTTCTATGTTTATACTGCCTTTGTAAACAGTTATACTAAACAATTTTTTTTATTTTATTGTTATTAATAATAAAGCTCTTGTTGAGAATTTTACAACTGCTCCTGGTTTTCCTATGTTTCCTGATCTGTGCCTCAATGACAGTCAGCAAGGGGATGCAGCCACGGTTTCTGTACAGTGCACCCAGTTGGGGGTGTAGTTTTTTGTGGATGGCATTCACATATCCAGAAAAGTTGAGGTGCCAATCAAGCCAGACCCTCAGGTACTTGTTGGAGGTGACATCCTCAATCATGGACCCATCAAGTGTGTGGAAGGATGGTGAAGCAAAAAGCCTACAGAACTTTTGCCTAATGCCAAAAGTCATGGAGACTGTCTTTCTTGGCGTTGAGGGACAGCTAATTTGAGCTGAACCACAGCTGTACATTATCAAAGTCCAGCTGGAGTCTGGTCATCACATCAGTGGGGGAGGAGCCACAGACAAAAAGAACAGTGTTGTCTGCATACATATGTATAGATGCGGAGGAACAGGCAGTGAGGAGGTCATTCAGGAAGACTGACAAGAGTCACAGGCCAAGGACAGAATCTTGGGGGATGCTGGTGCTGATGGGGGGGGAGATAGAGAGTTATCTACTCTAACTGGCTGAGTCCTACCCACAAGACAGGAACAGAACCAGTTAGTAGCGGGGATAGAAAGCCCTGCTGCAGCAAGCTTGTCAGGGAGAAGGGGGTGGGCTATGGTGTTAAAGGCTTTAGCCTAATCAACAAATATGGCAGATGTGATATGGCCCTAATCCATGCTAGAGAGAATGGAGTCAGGATAAGCTGAAGAAGGGAGGCTGCAGTGGAGTGGGACTTTCAAAAGCCAGATTGGAAAGAGGTGGAAAAGGAAGAAGAGTCAAAGAAGGGGGGAAAGCTGAGACAGCATGAAATGCTCTTGATGTTTGGCAGGGATGAGGAGCAAGGAGATTGGGTGGAAGCTGCTTGGACTGGAGGAGTCTCCACCTTTGGGAAGAGGTATGATTGTGGCATGTTTCCATGCATCAGGGACAGAGGCATGTGAGAATGAGAGGGTTAGAAGGGAGGTAAGTGGGAGGGTGATGGTGGGGGAACAGAGATAGAGGAGTTTAGGATTGCTCTTGTGAGGGTTGAGGGCTAGAAGAGCCTTAAGGGTGTTAGTAGGTGAGATGGGGGAGAAGGAGAAAGATGGGAATGGAGGGTGTGGATGGGGGGTGAAGAGGGAGAGGAGGGTGGGAGAGAGGACAGGAGAGAAGTGAGGAAGCACTGGTGGTGAAGAAAGCATTGAAGTCAGAAGCCACTGAGCGTGGGTCAGAAATAGTGGTATCTCTCACCATGAGGACTGTGACAGGGGACTGGGCGGGGAAGGGAGAAGAGGGTGTGGATAACCTTCAGGAACTTGGAGGGGTGGTTAATGTTATTCTGAAGGTCTAGGAAAAGTATTCAGCTTTGCAAGTCTGATGGCTCTGGAGCAAACATTACGAAGGGCATGGTACTCGAGGATATCCACAGGGGAGCTTGAGGGCTTGTGCACCTTCCAAGTGAGATCTCATACATGCACACAGGTCAGCAGTTCAGCTGAGACCCGGGGAGGTGGGAACCTCTGATCCTGGTTTTCCTGAGGGAAGCATGCTGACCCAGGTTAACAGGAACTTGGCCTCAAAATAGCTGAGGGCTGAATCAATGGAGGTGGCAGAGGAGAGGGGTGACCAGTTGGTTTTTGCTAAGTCCTCATGGACAGAGGACAAGTCCAAGGACCTGAAGGATCAGATCTGGAAGAGTTTTGGAGGGCTTTGGGGCAGTGAATTTTATGTACACAGCAGACTATGGGGTGGTCACTGAGTGCATCCAGAAGGATGCCAGCAGCAATTATGTGGTGAGGGTGGGAGGCAAAAGCCAAGTCCAGAAGGGTATGCTTGAGGGATTTGTGGTTAAGGCAGGTTGGTTTGGTGATCATTTGAGTAAGGTTAAGGGATGAGGTGTCATGGCAGAATTTGGTTTGGGTAGAGGAGTGCCAATTCAAATTGAAGTTCTCAAGAATGAGGTGCTCACTGGATGAGGAATGGGTAGTAAAAGTAGTGATGAGGTCAGTGATCGAGGAGGAGGACAGACCTGGGCAACAGTAGATGCCACCCACAAAGATAGTATGGGAGAAAGGGAGGGCGAGTTTTAAAAGCAATAGTTTGCAGGTAGAAGGGGAAGAGAGAGAGAGAGAGAGAGAGAGTATGGGAGTGAACTGGATGGAGGAGGAGGAGAGGTAAATGGCCACACCATTGCCCCTGTTGGTGCGATCCTGTAGCATGTGGGGGTAGCCAGGGATGGTCCTGCCATTTTCTGGGATCTTAGGGGAGAGCCAAGATTCCAAGATGATTAACGCATCTGGTTGGAGATTAATCATGAGTGGCTGGAGAAGGTCAATCTTGGGAAGGAGGCTCCTGATGTTGAGTTGTGCAGCTCTCAAGCCTTTGGATAGGCAGGAGGGGGAGGAGTGGTCAGGGCCAGGGTTGGGTTCTGTATCTCCTGCTGCTAATAGTAGAAGAGATATGAAGATCTTAACAGGGATCTATATGTGTCTGCGAGGCAGAGGAATAGGAGAGATGGAGTGAGTGTGGGGGTGGGTGGGAAGCAGGGACCAAAGACATGCAAATTGAAGGCAGGGGGAAGGGAGGAGTGAGGATCCAGGGGGTCAGGGGGAGTAAGGCAGAGATGGGAGACAGGAGGTGGGAAGGGTAGGGGAGGAGGATTGGGGATGGAGAGGGAGAGCAATGAGGAGAGAAAGACAGTAGATGGGAGGGATGCCAGGGTAAACAGGAAAGGGAGGAGGGAAAGGGTAATAAGGAACATCTTGGAAAGGATTGGGGGATTGAGTGGGGAGGAATGTGAGAGTAAAGGTAGGTAGAGGAGGGGGGTTGCGGGGTGGGAGGAGGATGTATGTAGGTTAAGTTGGGGAGGGCTAAGGATGTGGGAATTAAATAACTGCAGGAGAGGCGGGGAAGAACATCAGTAGGAGAAATTAGTTAGGAAGTAGGGGTGGGACTGCAAGAAGTAGAGGAGGTAAGGCAAGGATTAAATTTGGCACCTTACAGCAGCAATTCAAATAACAGTAGCAACAGCAGCAAAATGCTAAACACTGAGAAAATTGTAGGTTAAATACTAATTGAAATAGCGGTGTTATTGCAAAAATTGCATAAACACCATAGCAGTATATAAATGAACAGTAGCAACAACAGCATTTAAAATGAACAGTAGAAACAGCTGCAAAAATGCAAAACACTGACAGAACGCAAGCTAAAAATATTTGTTGAAATAATATAATTGAAGCAAATACCATATGAACACTATAGCAGCAGGTAAGATCAACAGTAGTAACAACAGCATTTCAAATAACATTATACAATGGCAAGAAAAAATCCTGGACTCTGATTGGTCAGTCTTGGGCTGGACCCGTGATGTTAATCAGTACAACATCATGGGTGTGATGTTAATCAGTACAACATCACGGGTCTAGTCTCAGCCTCACTGTGAACCTGCAGATGAGCATCTTATGGCTGAGCATCTTATTGATTGTTTCATCTTCTCTTAAAAAACAAAAGTATTTTTTCACACAAAAACATCTTTAAATTTTTTTTATTCTGTATAACAACGAGCCATTGTATTGGAGGTTAGCGCAGGGGATCAAAGAAGGAGAAACGGATTTCTTCAGAGATATCAGAGAGAAGAGGAAGAGCAAGAATCAAATTGTTAGAATCAGGTGGGGAAGTGGGTGGGTAGAAAAGGGGTCTAAGCAGGGAAAAACATCTTTAAATTTTTTTTGTTCTGTATAACAACGAGCCATTGTATAATAGCAATAATACCCTCCAGGGTGTGTGTCATTTGGGATAACGTCACGCCTCAGTCATTGGACGCACTCGGCCTGCGGCCTCGCGCCCAACCACCTGAGGCTTGACGTTATCCCAGCATGACACACACCCTGTCGGGCATTATTGCTTAAGTAGCAACAGCAGTAGAATGCAAAATATTGATGAATTGCAAGCTGAAAACTTGTTGAAATAATAGAATTCAAGCAGGAATAAACACAACTGTAGTAAAAAGCAATTAATCTGTAGGCATTGAGGAAAAAAAGGCAGCTAAGCTGTAAACCCTACATCGCAGATACGCTATAGATGAGCTGCGGCTGACTTAAGGTAGGGAATGAGAAGAGGAGGGAGGGACTGAGAAGACTGGGGGGACAGAAGGGGATTGCTGGGTAAGCCAGTGTTGGGGAGAGGTCAGTGATAAGGCAAGGGGGCACAGTCACATTAAAGTCATACTAATAGCTCGGTAGGTGGAGATTACTTTAGCAGATGTTAGGAGTCAGATTGTGGAATCAGATATTCCAAGTCAGTCTCTGATTTATTTCCAGACCCTAAAATGGGTTCAGAATCGGAATCTTCAAAATACCAAAAATTAAAACGGAACAGATTCCAGAGAATTTCAAGCATCCCTTGCTCCAGCCAGTATTACAGTCTACTGACCACACAACTATGACAACTATGCAGACTGTACAAGTAATGCTCAGGTGGGTCACTCACACATAAGGTAGCATTAATCTCAATAAAATAATCATCAAAGCAGCAAAGGTACTGGCAGGTGCCCAAGGAAGTGATTTGTGTTTCATATATAAAACACTTACATAGAGAACTTCAGGATAAGGCACTCCAGACAGACTAGATGGACTTGTGGTCTCTTTCTGCCATCATTGTCTATATTTCTATGTTTTTAATATGTAACCCCCTTGTTACCCAGGGTTACTAGAATCCCAGTAAGACCTAGTGGTAGGCAGGGAAGGCAGCTTGTGAAACTCCAGTTAAATGAGTTTCACACTGTCTCACTCTGTTCTCAGTCTCAGCTGAGACTGAGGGATGACATCACCAATAGAACTATTGCAGCTGCATGAGCCACATTGGAATCTGCAGCAAGGGAGTTGGTATAGAACGTTGGGAGGTTTGAAGAGAGTCAGTCAGTTCAGTGCAGAGTTGGTGTTGGAAGCTTGCTGAGGAAGCAGCACAGCAGCTCAGTGTAGGCTCTAGGAGCCTCAGCTCTGAAAGAGAGCTACTTTTAGGTATAAAGGGTGTGTGTGTCTCCACCAAAAGAGAGAGACACAGAAGATAATTGAAGTGGTGGAGACCGCTGTTTTCCGGTCTCAGTGCCCCCTCCCTTCGGGGATGAGGGGCAGGAAAGGTTTCCCTTCAGATTCCTGGGGCAACCCCCTAGTTCTGCTTGTAAAGGAAAAGCTGCCTATGTGTTCCAGAGTTTAATTGGGAGAACAAGAAGACTTGTGAGTTGCCTGTGGGGCACCTGCAACCGGAGGGTGAGTGTCTGCTCTTCCTGAAAGGGCCTATGTTTTTCACCCTGGGACTGGTGTGACAATGTGGGAATTGAACTACTAAAATAGTGGGAAGCCTAGAGTAATGGGCTAAGCAACAAGTAAAAGTAGGTTCAAGTCCAGAGCTTATTGGGATGAAAATGATATATAGAGGAGATGTGACGGATGACTACCCAAGAATCTACATTTGCAAGTTTTCAGTAAAGGAATTGTTTAGTTTCCAGAGAAATGGCCGGGTATGGGCTGTGGGAGCTGGAAGTGGGAGACCCCCCATCTTTAGTGACCAGGTCCACCTCTACGGATTTGCTCTGTGGATTTCTACTTTGCCTCAGGTACTTGGCCAGTGATGAGGGAAATACCCAGACATGGGATAGGAAGTAAACTTCTGTCTAGGAGTCGAAGGCTCTAGTGTGGTTGGGGAGCCACAACAGGATAATTGGTTCATTCCCAAAATGGACCGTGGATCAAGTGGCCAGTAGGGGAGCCGGGCCAGTGGGGAAAACCCAAGTAGTGTACAAGTCGGGCTGCGTACCCAAAGCTGCATGCAAGTCCGGGCTGTGTGCCTGGTGGGTTTAGAGCCTGAGGGCTGGAAATAGTGATAAAGTGTTCTGTTGTCTCTAATCTGCATTACCAGAAATGTAGCCCCATGGGGGTCCATCTATGCTTTGTTTGTTCAGCTTGTATGTGAATAAAAGCCACACTGAAGAATCCCATTCCTGGTTCTGGGCATTACAGTATTGCTTCCTGTGTTCGGATTTACTTGGCTGCCCCTGTGCAGAGTAGCCAAACCTAGGCCCCCTGTGCCGTGTAACCTCATCCTCCCCGAACCCAGTCCCCACCAGGTACTGCTGTCAGCTTCAACAGCATGCCACATGTCATTTTGCTAAAAAGGCAGGGGTGAGGGGTTACAAATATATCTGACTTGCTTTACAATATAAGTAAATGTGTTAGTTAGTAGAATGTTTATTGTTCTTCCAAAAAAGTTTAAACATTTTTGACATTACAATCTCATTAAATACAGAAAAGAGAAAAAAAACAATAAATACAGAATACAATAAATAGAAATAAAGATATTAAAGATTAAATAATCTTAAATATTAGTTGTAAAAATATTTATAGATCTATAACCCCTTTTCCTTTCTTTTATTGTTTTGATTTCCTACTTCTTCTTCTATGTCATCCCTGGAGCTAGGACCTCTCACGGCCAAAGAGCCTTCAGCTTTAGGGCCCCCTCCTGGTTCAACACACTGCCCCCTCCATCTCCGAAGCTCCAACTATATCGTGCTTCAAAACTTCATTACGTAACCACCTTATTAACACCCAATGCTGTAATTGCCACTAGTCAAAGCCGTACTCAATACTTATGACAAAGCTTATTACTAAGCTGCTAAGGACAAGATAACTCTGGTATTGTTTGCATCAATCCTACCTGTACCAGCTTGTTTGTATCTATATCTTAAGTTACTGTTATACTTATGTTTTGTACTGTTATACTGTGTATTTTCGTTTGTCTTACTGTGACAAGGTACCTTTGTAAATGAGCCTATGGCTCAAAGGTTTTCCAAACTGCTGTTTAAATAAAATAAAGTAAAATAAAAAATAAAAAAAATATGTGCTCGTTTCTTAAAACTAATCACTGAAGAGAAGAAATTGGCACACAATAATGCATCTGTGACTGTCCCAGGATGGAGCAACATAAAACCAGGATCATAATCCAAATTCAGATATTTCATTAAGAAATTGTTTAGAATCAAAGATCTAGGTTTTTTATACAGGGGACATTGTACTATGATATGAAATAAAGTTTCACTGAATCCCTTATTGCAGCCGCATTCAGTAATATTATCATTAGCTGCTGAATCAGCACAATTAAAATAAATGAACCCAGAAGTAATTAATCCAAATCTTGCCCAAGTTATTATTTTTCTAATATTAGGGGCTAATGGCAGTACTAGATAATTCTCTATCCTTGAGTCAGTCTCGTTTTTCCCCAACCACAAAGATTGTTTCTGAAATCTAACTAAACTTAATTGTTTTTCAAAGGCTTTATCAAATATTTTTTTTTAATTTTCATTCTGTAAGAATCTTTTATTAAAATACCCTTCTTAGAATCCTTCCATAGGTGAAATGCATCAATCTTTTGCAGACTAAGGATTACGGTTTTTAACCATGGAGAGCAGAAACCATTATCATACCACGTTTGTTTCTCATAAAGACAAAGTTTTAATAACTTGTTAATATTATTATTAAGGATCTTTAGCCAGTATGTAAGGATTCTTAGATTGATTAAATCCAATAATAGGATTCTACCTAATTCGGCTGTTACAATTGCATTGGCCATTGACTGGGGTACTTGAAGGATTGCTTTATAAAAGTAAGATAACGGGAGCTCAAGATTATGGTTTTCCTTGGTACCCCAAATTTCAGCTCCATATAACAATAATGGGGTAATCTTAGCTTCAGCAGCTTTAATTGCAGGTTTGACCAGAAGTCCTCTGTATTTAATATTAAAGCATATAAGGGCCTTAGAAGCACATTTGGCCTTAGAAATTTGATTTTTACAATGTAAACTCCAAGATCCATTTGAAGTGAAACTAATCCCGAGATAACAATATGAAGTCACTACTTCTAAGAGTATTTTATCTAACTTAATTTTTGGTTTAGATAGCTTTGTACCAAATACAACTAATTTAGTTTTATCTGGATTAATCTAAAGTTTTAATTCATCACATTTTTGCTTTAAATAATCAATTTTTGTCTGAAGACCCTTTTGGGATAGGGAAAAAATAACTATATCATCAGCATAAGCTAAACTGTGAATACATTGTTTACCTAACTTGGGGGAATCTAAAAGTAATGATGAGTCAAAATGAAACAGAGTATCAACATATAAATTAAAGAGGAGTGGGGCCAATAAGCACCCCTTTCTAACCCCTGTATTTGATCTAAAATATTCAGAGATATTTCCCATTTTATTGTACCTAATTGCTGTGCATGTTTCAAAATATAGCAACAAAATTGGAATCAGCAAATTTATAGGTATACCTCGTTCTAAAAGAATTTTTCATAAAAAGTTTCTTACTACAGAATCAAATGCTGCTGTTAAATCAACAAAAACAACATATAATTTCATTTTCTTAAACATTTTATATTTTTCAATTAAATGGGCTAGAACATAAATATTATCAAGTGATGAAAAACCTGAACGAAATCATGTTTGAAAGTTTGATAAAGGACTAAATTTGTTGACCCAATTTTGAAGCCTATTTAATAAGATCCTAGAAAAAATTTTGCTGCTTATATCAAGAAAACTAATGGGTCGATAATTTTTAGGGTTTTGATACGATCCTTTTTTGTGAATAGGAATAATAATGTTTTTACACCAGGATGGAGGAATGTACCTCTCCCTCTTAAACAAATGTTAAAAAAAAAAACACAAGAAAAGGGCTCCAATAGGACGTATTTTATTTGTATATCTCTCCCGGAATACAATCAGGCCCAGGGGCCTTATTATTGGCCAATTTTGTAATTGCCTGTTCAACTTCTAACCATGAAAATTGTAAAGGTGCAGATGAATCTTCCAGTAACCAATTCAGCCATTTCAGATGATCGATTATATCAGGATCATCCATAAAAAGTTTTGAGTAATAAGCTATCCAAGTATCCTTAGGGACATATACAGTCAATGAAGGTTCAAATACTTTGAATCCCCTTGCAACCAATAACCAAAAGGCACTTGAATCTTTTTTGTTTATTACTTCCAACATGTGATTCCATTGTTTTAAAGTAAACACAGATTTTTTATATTTTAAAAATTCTTTATATTGAGGGATAACCTCATAGTCTTCAGGTGAAGCTACCTCTGGCTGCAAGCTGCAACACTGGACTTAATTTTCCTAGTCAAACTATCTCTTGTTGGGAACTGCAATACTGAACATAGGATTTGCAAGAAAGCGAGTTGTGCTCACAACAGAGGGAGGGGAACCTTTCAATTGTCTTTGCTTTGTAGCAGATATACTGCAGGTGGAGGCTGCTTCTAACTGAAAGGTGAAATAAGGTATTTACAATTATCAGGAAAAGACAGTCTTGTTACAATTCTTAAGATTTTCAGTGCAGGAAGAGTTCAAGCACAGCTCACTTATTTTGGGACTGACTGCTTTCAGAGCACAAATCACCAGGCTGTTTTGGGGCTGGGGAGGTTTACCTGTGTCTGACTTGAATGTCTGGATTTTTCTCTGTTTGAGTAGCAGGAATTTTCTCTGTCAAATTGTTGTGTATAGTATCTTGCAGACAGGAAGGCACTCATCGCAGTGGTGGGTCAGAGCTCTTAGCTGATTGTTTTGTGAGGGCACAGTTTAGGCCCAACCCCTTCCCACCCCTCACCCCACCCCTGGAAATAGTTCCTTTATACCTGGGGTTCTGACATCATTTCCTCAAGAGTGCAAGGTGCATATCAATGTCATATCCTCTCTAGCACACAGCACTGAAAATATAAGCATACACATTGTATAATATATATATATTTCTATATAACAAACCAATCACTCACACAAGCACACACACACACACAAAAACAAAAAACAAAAAAAAAAAAAGTACATAGTCATTGTGGGGAGTAGTGCAATGTAATGGCTGTGGGGCAGCAGTCTTCTGGGAGTCTTTCTGGAGGCTGAGATGCTGCCCTATTTGCAGACAACTCTCTGCCCTGAGGGAGGAAGTTGCCCATCTTCAGGCCACACTGGACAGCAGTAAGAAAACCTTCCCCCAGGCCAGACTGGATGGTAGGAAAGGAACCCCCCCATCCAGGGAGCACCAGAGCCACCACCACTACCTCAGAGGTTGCAAGGAAAGCACAGCAGTTGGACCACTGTGGGCTCAGGGAGGATGAGGAGGGTGGAACAGAGGCACACCAGTCAGTTGTTCCACTCCACAATCCATACACCATTCTGGGGAGCACAGATCCCTATGGATGCACCCACAGAGGAGATTAGGGGAGGCTGAGGACACCTGTCACAAGGGAGGCCCACAGGAAGGAGGCAGAGGATGCCACAAGGAAAGGAAGCAGCTCCTGGTGGGGACTCAGTATGGGGGGATAGAACTGGGGAGCAGGAAAACTGAAGTAGAAGTGCCTGCCTGGTGCCATGGCTTGTAGGGACAGGAAGCATCCTCAGGATCACGAGAAAAGCTGCACGGAGTTCGAGCTGGATGTCATTGTCCACCTAGGGACAAATGACTTGGCTCAACATGAGCTTACAGCAGTGCAGAAGGACTTTGTAGAACTGGGGAGAGCCTAAGACAAGTAGCACACACAGTATCCTTCTCAGAGGTGCTGCCTGTAAATGGCATGAGTGAGGCAAGGGTACTTTGCACCATGCAGTTTAATGAGTGGTTGAAAAAATGGTGTGGAGCACAGGGGTTTGGCTTCATTGGGGACTGGGGTTCCACCTGGAGGGACACCAGCCTATACTGGCAGGATGGTCTGCATCTGTCCAGGAAGGGAACAAGTCTTTTGAGCAATCGGTTTAAATGCTTCATTGGCAAGCTTTTAAACTAGTCAAGGGGGGAGGCACTGATAAGCAGCAGAAAAATCCCAGCCTCTCCCTACAAAACAGGGTACTAAATGGGAAAAAGACTGAGGTAGAAAGGTCAGTGGGGGATGCTGCAACAGAAAGTAAAGCCATCAAAAAATGGAGAGCAATGAGTACCAATGCCCATAGTCTGAGTAACAAGCTTCCTGAATTAGTGGCCTTGATGGAGGAGGAACATCTGGATATCATGGCAGTCACAGAAACATGGTACACAAAAAAACCATGACTGGGACGTAAACATACCAGGATACACTATCTACAGGAGGGACAGGGAGGGTAAAAGAGGAGGAGGAGTAGCTCTTTACATAAGGGAAGGAATCAAAGCAACAGAACAAAAGGGTAAACAGGGAGGAGAAGAAGCACTGTGGGTAAATTTGGAGACCGCAATGGCACCACAATCCGCACAGGGGTTGGATACAGACCCCCTTCTCAGGGGAGAAATGGACAAGGAAATGATAGAAAGTATACTTAGTATGGCAGAAAAAGGGGAGATATTGCTGATGGGTGATCTGAATATGCCAGATGTTAACTGGAGTGCAGTTGCAGCAGCCACTTCTAAGAGTGGGGTTATTCTAGATGCCCTACAGGGGGCATGCCTTAGACAACTAGTATTAGAGCCCACTTGAGAGGGAACAATCTTAGACCTGGTTCTCTCAAATGGAGATGAGGAGAGGATCACAGATGTAGAAGTGGGTAGCCATCTGGGAACTAGCGACCATCGAACAGTATGGTTCACAATAAACACAGCAATAGAGTCAAGCCATACAAAGACAAAGGTACTGGATTTTAGGAGGGCTGACTTTGTCAAAATGGGTGAGTGCCTAAGGAATGCACTAGCAAATGAGCAGGAAGGAGGGGTGGAAGAACAATGGGGAATAATAAAAACTGCCATCACAGAGGTAACAAGCCTTTGTGTAAAGCAAATAAACAAAATGAAACGAGGTAAGAAACCACTATGGTTCTCAAAGGAAGTGGCAGTGAAGGTTCAAGAGAAAAAGAAAGCATTCAGGAAGTACAAGGAATCACAGAAGGAGCAGGACAGGGAACTGTATCAGTTAAAGCAAAAGGAAGCTGGGAAGGCAGTCAGAACAGCAAAGGCCCAAACCGAGGAAAATATAGCCTACTCAGTTAAGAAGGGGGATAAAACCTTTTATAGGTACATCAGGGAGTGAAGTAAGACCAAGGGAGGGATAGTGAGGCTTAGTAAAGGGAGGGAGGGTGGGCAGAGGGTGACCATGAAAAAGCAGAGATACTAAACAAATACTTTGCTCAGTATTTACAAAGGAAGAGGGAGTACCTAAAACAAACAGTAGAAACACTCTGGATACAGAAGTTGATACCAGCCCATTTACAGAAAAAGGGTTCTGAAAGAACTCTAAAACTGAAGGTGGACAAAGCAATGGGGCCTGATGGGATTCATCCCAGAATTCTAAAAGAACTAAGGGTAGAACTAGTGACACCACTGACTACCCTCTTTAACAAATCATGGGAGGATGGGGTGGTACCCGAGGACTGGAGGAGGCAGATGTAATCCTCTTCACAAAAGTGGGAGCAAGGCAGAAGCAGGAAACTACAGACCTGTTAGTTTAACCTCAGTGGTAGGAAAATGATGGAATCACTTCTGAAGGAAAGAATTGTTGAGTATCTAGAGGCCAGAGGGCACAGGACCCAAGGCAGCATGGATTCACAGCGGGAAGGTCATGCCAGACAAATCTGATAGATTTCTTTGACTGGGTGACCAAAGTAGTTGATCAGGGAGGGGCTGTGGACATGGCCTACCTAGACTTTAGCAAGGCATTTGACACAGTCCCACACAAAAGATTAATATACAAGTTAGCCAGCCTGGGAGTGGGTCCCAAGATGACAGCCTGGGTAAAGAATTGGCTGGAGAATATGACACAGAGAGTAATAGTAAATGGAGTCCACTCTGAAAAAAGGGGGTTAGTAGTGGGGTACCGCAGGGTTCAGTATTAGGACCGGTCCTCTTCAATGTCTTTATAAGTGACATTGCAGAGGGACTGGAAGGAAATATGTCTCTTTGCAGATGACACAAAGATCTGCAACAGAGTTGATGCACAAGGTGGAGTGGAAAGGATGAGAAGGGACTTGGCAAGGTTAGAGGAATGGTCAAATATATGGCAGCTTAGATTCAATGCTAAGAAGTCAAGGTAATGCACCTGGGAAACAAAACCCAGGGAAGAGTACACAATGGGGGTGAGATACTAACAACAACAAAAATGGAAAGGGAGCTGGGGTAGTCATATCAGATGACCTAAAGGTGGGAAAGCAATGTGAGAGGGCAGCAAGGAGGGCTGGGGGGATACTTGGATGCATTGGAAGAGGCATCACCAGTAGAAAACAGGAAGTTATTATTCCTCTGTACAGACAGCTAGTGAGACCCCATCTGGAGTACTGCGTGCAGTTCTGGAGACCCAATCTCCGCAAAGACATAGACAGGATGGAAGCTGTCCAGAGGAGGGCACTAAAATGGTGCAGGGTCTGCACCGAAGACATATGAAGAGAGCCTTAGGAGCTTAATATGTATAGCCTCGAGGAAAGGAGGGAGAGGGGAGACATGATAGAAACTTTCAAGTACCTCAAGGGAATCAACAACGTCCAAGAGGGTAGCATCTTTCAAAAAAAGAGGTGTGCAAGAACAAGGGGGCACAATTTGAAGATAGAAGGGGGGCAGCTCAGAGGTAATTTAAGGAAGTATTTTTTCACAGAGAGGGTTGTGGATGTATGGAATGGCCTTCCAGAGGAGGTTGTGGAGTCAAAAACAGTGGTGGAATTCAAGCATGCATGGGACAGTCATAAGGCAATTCTAGGGGGTTGGGGTAGGAAGAAGTAGGCTGCTGGTTAACTAGGACCTGCAGCTTATCCATCAGGTAGGGAAATGGGCAGACTGGGTGGGCCAAGCGGTCTTTATCTGCCGTCAAATTCTATGTTTCTATGTTTCTATGTTTCTTGCTTTATTGAGTCTAGTTATATTTGTTTTAGTTGAGAATTTAGTAGTTTTTTTAATCAATAAACTCTGTTTATGTTTTTCATCCTTACACTGCTGATCAAACCAGGTTAAAGGGTAATGACTTAAATTAGAATACAAATAAATAATTGTTCTAATTTTCTGATACCCCTCTTTCAAGTGATTATTTATATATTGTGGAGAAGTAGAATCCTACAATAAAGTGAGCAATACACTCATTTGAGAGGAAAATATAGCCTCTGCCACTTTTTCTTTATTTTTATTGTTCAATCTAAGTTTGAATTTACCTGTAATCGAAAGGGAGGGTTGGGGTAAAATTTCCATATAATTACCACAGTTATCTTTTAGAGTATCAATCTTCACATGCAGAGCCGCATGGTCACTTTCAGGTCTCATTACAACTTTAAAGTTCTGGAAGTGAGCATAGGCCTCTGGGGAACTTATTAAATAATCTATAATACTCTTCCCATTAGATGAAAAAAAAGTAAATGCTTCATCCTGGTCTCCAGTTCCTCTTCCATTTAAAATACAGTAATTACCTTTACTGATAAACTCCATTAATTTTCAACCAGCTCCATTCACAATAAGGTCTTCTGAATTCCTGGGTTCAAGATCCCCCATATAAATCTGAGACTGAAGTATATTTAAGTTATCAAATTTAGCAATACGGGCATTTAAGTCACCCCCTAATATGGTAATATCAATACAATGTTTTAAATACATGGAATCTATCACCAGTGCTAACCTTTCCCAAGGGTCAAAATCAACAATGGAGTGAAAATTAGGTGGAAAATAAACATTGACTATCAAAAAAATTAGAGAGTCCCAACACAATACACATAGCAGAATTTCCTTACTACATATAATTTGCTCTGTTATACAAATTCCCTTTCTTACTTTGACATAAATAGAGAGGCCCCCTTTCAGTCTGCCATATTTTTTGTCTTTTACCGCAAGTACATAAAATGGTGATTAGCCATTAAGGTTTATGTCTGAAAGGACCCATGTCTCTCGAAATAAAATAATATCAGCTTCAGAGACATAGTCCTTCCAAGCAGAATCCATCATTTTTGATTTTAAACCAGACATATTCCATGAAATAAAATTATAAGTGGCCATATTCATAATGTTATCTGATCCACTGGGCTCTTGCTCATTCTCATCAGTCTCAGAGTCAGATAGAGATATTTGTATAGTTGACTGTCATTTTTTAACCAGGTGTCCCTGTGATACACAATCTGCACAATCTAAACTTAAGAAATCAACGAGGTGTATGCCATATTTGTCTAATTTACCAATATTTGATAAAAGGAAATCATAAAATTTGATAGATTTAATTTCTACGTCCACCTGGGAATCTGATTTAGATTGATGTGTTCTGATAACAGACCCAAAATTGGAAGAAAGAATTTCACATCCAAAACAGACAGCAAAAAGAGACTGAATATAAGCAGCTAATCTGTCAGAACTTTCACCTTCAAATTTGGGAATTCTAAACATGGACACTGTATGTATATTAATATCTCTCTCAAAATTCCAATTTAATTTAATTAGGCTGGAAATTAAACTATCCTTAGAGCATGTTTTAGGGGCAATAGTTCCATGTGCAAATTTCCAAATTGTAGTCCAATTAACAGGAGATGATATCTTTATTTCCAATTTGTTGATTAAACATTGTTTGGCCCATATGGCTTTAGCAGTGTCCATATTCGAAAGTAATACATACACTGGTGTTGAATCAACTGATAAATCTCTATAAACTAATTTAATGTCTTTAGCTGCTGCTTCTAGATTTAACTCAGCTTTGAAGAAATGATAGATCATATTAAATAAAGAAATATCTGATTAATAAGTTTTTAGAAAAATGTTATTGAATTTAAACACCATCTCAGATCCAGACATGGTTATATAATCAATCTGAGGGGGATAAATTAAATCCAACTCCAAAGAAGTTTCCAAAATATGATTAATACTTTTTGTACATATAGATGACATATTCTTTTTTGACTGATCAAGCTTAATAGAAGTCTGAATTATTTTATTAGATTGCCTGTCTAATGAAGTTTCTGATGGGGTTATAAGAATAACTCCTGCTTCTCAGTTGGGGACAAAGGATCTTCTTTAATAGATGTTATTGGGACTATATGTAAGTCTTCCTTAACCCCATGAGGTCCTTTAGAGGGTTTTTGAATTAATTCCGGATTGTAGAGTCCAATTTCAGGACCTTCTTTGGTTTCCCCCATCTTAATCTTTTTTTTTTATTTGCTCGTGTCTTCGCCTTTTTTTAAAAATTCTTCTTCATGTTCTTTTTGTTCTCTACCTTTTTAAAAGATAATTGTATTATAATTTCTGAAAAAGAAGGTCTTTGTTTTTTTCTTTTTTTTCTCCTTTTTCAAACTTCTCTAATTTTTGGGTAATTTCCAACAGTTTATCACTAAAGAAACAGGTAAGTTTTTCTATATGAGATTTAAGATCTTTCAGAGTTTCAAGAAGAACAACATTGGCCATTATTGGATGTGCCAATGCCTTTATCATATATTTAGAAATGGTATCAGGGCAAGCTGTTAAGATTTCCGGGTTGATAGTTATTTTCCCAACCTCTTTATCCATTTTACTAAAGACTTCATTAGGAGATCCCTCCAAAATCCTGGAGAAATCCTGATGGCAAGCAGGGGAATCCAAAGAGACATAGGATTCAGGGGGACTAAACAAATCCAACCTCATGGGAAAAAGAGATATTTCAGATTGAGGACCAAATAATGGCTTTTTTGTATCATCAAATCCCTGAGTATTCATACTAATTGCTCCACCTTGTTTATTTTTACTTTGATTCAGTAATAGGGGATCTTTAATAGGAGCCATTGAAGAGCTGGATTTCCAGAAATCAGTAATTTTTTTCTGGAGTTTAAACTTTTGATTAAGTTTAGAGAAAGTAGAACTATTACAGTTGCCATTTTCCCTCATACTAAATTTCTCTGTCTTTAAATATGAGTTGTAACTATAGTTATAATTATTCAAACTGCTACTGATTATATTGTCAACAGATTGAATCAAGTTTGGGTTAAGTGGACTCAATAAGCCTGTCAAACTAGAATGTCCTTGTTTATCTAGCAATATACTTTTTTCTAAAGAATCATAATCCACCTTCAAAGAATTAGACTCTGAATTACAAGGCATAATAAGAGAAGATTTTTCTGAAACAAAATTAGATCTAAGATCAATGAAAAGATCTTCTTAATTTGAAAGGAAAGTTAGCATATCAGAGGGATCAGGAGGAGAAAAAACTCTTAAAGTTCCCTTTTGAACCTTTGGTGTAGATGCTGCTATAGAGACAAGGGACAGATTCTGTGAATAAACACAACTGTTTTTCTTTTTCCCCATGACCCCTAAATGAGAATTTAATTTTGCAGTTTTTGCACCTGCAGGCTTCTTTTCCCTATGTTTTACCAATTCTTTACCACTTCTAGTGAATATACTGAACAGGGGAAAAAGATCAGAAAAAAGCCTTTAGATCAAACAATATGTCCAGCTTTTCAAGTCCAAGTGGCACTGTAATATTCCACTGATAAGTTTACGCTACCTACACAACAGTAATTCCATGTAGCTGCAATTTTTATCCAGTATCACTCAGTCAATAGTAGTCAGTAGCACGATTTTAGTTTCCAAAGACGACTGATAACACCTGGACAGATTTTTAGATCTTTGAGTCCAGTTTAGTCCACCAATATTCAGGTCTTAGTTCACAGAATAATAATCACAAGTTCTGATATCCTGAAGGACCTCCTAATCAGAATACCACATCCTTCTCGAACCCATGACCCCTTATTTGGGTAACTGCGATGAATATTGTTTAAATCTATGGTCTCAGTAGCAATGTGACAATCACCAGCAGATGCACAAAAGCTGAGAAAGATGAAACTTCTCCAAAATATTTCTCTAAAAAGAAAGAAGATGAATTATAGGGATCAATAGAATTTAATTATAATCTAACTCTCCAATTTATTTTCTATTTTCAAAAATAAAAACTGGTTAAAACAAACACTTTTCTAAGTTGAAGCACCTTAATTAAAACTTCAGCTTATAGCAGCGGCCCTGGCCCAACTCTTGTGATCTTTTAAAAAGACATTACAAAGTTAATACTCACAAGATATACATTGTATAGGTAAAGGCACGTAAAGGGACAGGTATCCAGAAAGGAGTTACAATTTCTCTGATAGCTCTCTGGAACCAAAAGATGCAAAATTTCCCTTATGTTTAAAAAAGATCATATGCTGCTGACTGCTCACTTCTCTCAGCACCCACTCTGAATCCACGCGTCCTGGAAAATGGCAATTCTGATTCTCAGGATGCTGCACCTGTGCACTAAATAGTGGGTCGGCTGACAAAAGCGCACAAAAAGGGGAAAAAAAAATCAAATATATATATAAAAAAGAAACAGAAAAGTTTAAGAAATTTTAAAAGCTGAGAGTGCAAATACAGTTCGCGCCTCCTAAAAAGTTAATCTTTTAATCATTAACTTGAAAGTGCACAGAAAGTACTCCTAAAATCAAAGCGCTTTTTCATAAAGAACAAGATTTAATTCAGTAGCACTTGGCACTTTACTTCCATTATATTAGCCGTTTTTTGTTTTTTTTGCCTTTTCTCCTAATGCTGGATCTTTTTATTCTGTTTTCACTGTCTATCTTGCAGTCCTTGCCATCAAGCACCCCGCGATGCTTTCTTCAATTTACCCACCGAGCTCAGCTACCCCACGCTCGGCACTCTAAGCCTGGAAGAGGAAGAAGAGACGGAAGCGAAGGGAAAACCCTGGGACGGCCACACAAGATGGCCTGGAAACAGTTATTCCTCAGGCAGGTATGAATTTACACTTAGGTGGCATATCTTTCCTGGATAAAAAAACTCGCATAAGAATAACTTCTGCTCTGTAGCCTGCTCCTCAGTCTACGAGCATGCAGCGGTCCATCCTCAGTTCGTTCAGCCTTTCCAGCATGTGTCTAAGTAAATGTGGCTCAGTAGATGTCTTTTGGCTTCTTAACAGTGTCTCCTCATGACTTCTTGGGATTTGAGAACTGAGAAATAAGGCTGAGTGATTGTGGAAACCTAAAACATTTCAGTGGGATGCCCTTAATTGGTCAAGAGACACCGAGTCCCATTGACTTTGTATTAAGCAATAATTTTTTTGACGTCAAAATTTTATTTTAATGGGAAAATGCAATTGCTTTGGAGTAAACAGCACAAAAAGACTGGAAAGTCAGAGAACAGATAAACCTGAAGGGCAGCATCGTGTTCACTGATCACCTCAGTGCCTGGGTTTCATTTTGTGTCAGTGTTTTAGCCATTTTTATTAAGTTCACTAACTCTTATTGTTTAAAACACTCACATTTTAAGTTTCTGATCACGCTAGCTGAATACTCAACCTTCACAATAAACATGCACTAGAGGTTGAGAACCTCTTCTGTCTGGGGCATTCTTCCTGTATGAATATTGGGCTATGGCAGTGCCATGCAGAGTGCTTATGTGTGGTGACCCATGGCCTCTGCTGGCAATAGACAACCAGGAGCAAAGGGGGTAGTGCATCTCAAATTGATTACTGTCCTCCTGTGGCATATAAATTGCTAAAGGGCCATTTGCATGCCATTACGTGGTCACTACCTGCATTGTGCAATGTTTCCTTGCATATGTGTGCATGAAGGCATTGAGAAGAACTGCAGCCATTGCCTCCACCCTCACCAAGTCCCCATACACTTCTATATAAGTCCCTGGCATTCTTGTGGTAACCCCACCTGCTTTGATTCCCATTGTGAAATTCAATAGCCCTGGTAGTCCAGTGGTACCTCCTCCTGACCCAATCCTATGGTACTCCCAGATGGCAGTACCTATTATAAAATGATGCGCCTCCCCCAGAAATTTGTGGAAGGAGGATCCCATGGGGAATAAGGTGCTACACTCAGCTGAACTATCCTGGGCAAATAAACCATGAAAAACACATGAATTGTGGCAGACGCTGGCTTTTTAGGCCCCCCAGCAGGCACTGAAGACAGTGGGCCCGATTCCAAAAGGTGCTATGCCAGGTGCAAGATGATTTACGCTGATCCTGATGGTGAAAATCGCACCTTACACCAGACATAACAGCAGTTGCAATTCCAAAAGGCGCCCTGCATCATGCCATATGCGGGTTGTGCCAAATGTGGGTTATGCCACCCACTATGCCTGCAATCTGCAGCGGCATGGCGCAAGGGTGGGTTACGGCAGCAACTGCACCCTATTCCGAAAGGGTGGCTTCCATAACCCACTTATACCATTCCAGAACAGGGAATGGTGTAGCGGGGTTAGACCAGCTAAGAGGTGGTCTAAAGGGCATCCGTCCTGGCACAGCAATGGATTGCCCCCCGCAGCACCACAGAAAGTACACTGCTGTGCTTCCCATGCTTCCCCCACCTTATCATGCCCCTCTGAACTTCAGGGAGCCCTGGGGTCCAGTTCCATCACTGCCCCCCCAGTGCATGTGCCAACCGGCCAGCCCCCCAATGCCTCCAGGTGCATGCCATTGCATTCCAGGGCAGGGGACAATAGAATGCGTGCCATGACTTGTGGCACTCAGGTCCAGTGCACCATGCCTTTGACGCTAGCCTGTGACTGCCGCAAGTTGTGGGCATGGGTGCCAGGGACCCTGCTTGTCCTGGAATACAGCACAGGGTCCACGGCGTAGCGCCGTATGGTGCAACAAGCATACACCCACGAGTTGTGCCATGCATTTCAGAATTGGGCCCAGTGTGTTTTAGTCATAAAGGGACTGCTGCTGACCACAGCTCATAGATTCAAACCCTGCTAAAGCCAAATGCTCGCACTGTGACCCTAAGCAAATCACTTAACCTTCCAGTACTCCTTCCTACCCAACTATAGAAATGGGTACAAGTAGGATTCCACTGAAAATGCAGTGTTACATCTCAGCTGAACTATTCTGGGTAAATACATTTTAAAAATCAACAGTTCTGTTTCTTATTGCCTCAAATGTTGAAAATGAGACTGGGCACTATGGGTGTTGCTAGTGTAAAAGGGGTAGACACCGAGTCTCCGTGGGTGTTGCTAGTGTAACAAGCATTTATCAATGCCGAATGTTGTCTTGCTGGCGTTGGCATTGGTAGTGCAGGAGTTAGAAAGATGCATAATAGGAATGGCAGTGAAGTATGGAACCGACTTCAACCCCACCCCACCCTGCAGAGAGTGACAGGCATTGAGGTGTGCCTTTGGGTCATTGGCCATAACACTCATGCCATTTCACCTCACCCTACTCTGCAGACTCTGATAAGTGTTGCATTGTGCCTTGGGGTCATCGGGCCTTACGCTCACCCCATTCCATAAGGAAGTATGTTGAGATGGATGCAGTATAGGAAAAAGGGGTGAACTTTGGGGCTGAAGAATCCAAGGCACACCTCGATGCCTGTCAGTGGCTGCAGGGTGGGGGTGTGGGTGCAATGGCAAGAGCATTACAGCTGACAATCCAAAGACACACCCCTACACCTGTTACTCTGTACAGGGTGGGACGTTATGGTTAGAAACCCTAACACCCCAGGTGTTTGTTGGTATCTGCACTCCAAATTTTCAACATGGCCTTTTGGTGAAAGCATTTGGGACCTCTGCTCATGAACAGTGGTGCTGTGATGTAGTAAATCTATCCAGAATTTTGATTTCTCACAGTGACCATGCCATTCTGCACCATGTGTGAAAACACAGTTCGGGCAGGATGTGAAAAATGACAGCTGCACCATTCATAAGGAGGTGTGAAGAGATGGCAATTTTGAAAATCTGGAGTGTAAATATTAAAAATTCTTGAAGTTACAAGTGTGTGTGAAAACTGTGCAATGCACACTCGTAACACAGTCATTTTTTGGAATTCTTTCACCAAATTTCTAATATAGGCATTTTGAAACCTCTGCTCATGAACAGCGGCACTATGATTTTCTTAATCTGTCCCGAATGTTGATTTCCCACTGCAACTGCACCATTGTGTGCACCAGATGTGGAAACCAGAGGGTAGGTGCGGGTTGGGGGAAGGGGCCGCCAACAGTGAGGGACCGTTTTCTACTTTACAGGTTTTAAAAAAAAATAAATAAAAGCATCGCAGGAAGGTTTTCTCTTTTTACAGGTACATTTGGCATGCTGGGGTAGACTCCCAGTGTGCCACCTGCATGTTTTGGGTTGGGGGACTGGAACCAATGGGGATTGGGCACCCCGTTGGCATATAAAAAAGGGTCAGTGTTTGAAGTGGAGACATGATGCCAAGGGGATTAGTACCCCTTTGGCAAACAACTGGTATGGGGACATTATGCTGATGATTGGGCCCCATCATCAAATGAACTGGGGAAGGGGGCATGATGATGCCAACAGGGGGATTGGGCACCCCCAGTGTCAGCTATTCTGGGGACTGTGAGAGGTGGAGGGTGACAGCCACTGCCATGTTTATTGAAATGTTACACCAGGGAAGGCATGCCCTGCAATGAGGGGGCACTTCCTCATTGCAGTGGCGAAATCATTTCAAGTTGGTGGCATGCTTTTACACTGCTGTCATAGACAGAGTGCAGTCTAATTCATGCCAGGGAGCCCAGCCCGAGAAAGCAGTGGTGCCACTGGCCACAACACGACCGTGCCTCCAAAACCTGCTATTCCAAGCTACCCCTATATGTTGCTTGCACGTGCGCAAGACAACATAAAAAGGGAAGACACCGAATCTGATAGTGGTTAGACAGAGCGTTGTCTTCGAGACTGTGGCACAGGAGATTTTAGATAATGCCTCAAAGTTAGACAAAGTGGGAATCCTCATTGCAGACAGTTATAAACAAATGGGAATGTGTAATTCTTTAAGTACACCATATACATAGGGAAATTGACTATGTAATTCAAGTAATCTTTCTCTAAATAACACTGATGCCCCAACTTTAGAAAATAACCTCCTCTCATGGAACATTGTTTGTTTTTTAGAGAATATTTTTCTATGTTTTCCCTTTTCTTCAGCTGGCCCCTTCTGCATTGCTATTCCCCTCAGCCCTGTCACCTGTCATCTCCGGGGCTTACACCGCTGTTGCCTGGCAGTGTTCCATGGATTCCCAGACCCAGGAGAAGACTACATAACAGGTGCACCAGCAGGCAATCCAGTGGACAATGCAGAGCCTGTGGGGGAGTGCAGCATCCTCCTACAATGACCTCAGCTTTTTCCACCACTTTCTTCCCTCCAGCACCCCATTGGCAAGGACTTAGTGTATGTACGCATGTGTATGCATCCCAGTTAGGAAGTACCTACTATTCCCTATTGGCTCCACTTGCACTACCACCTGTGGCCACCCAGGTGGCAGTATCACAGCAGAGCCAGCAGGCCACCTTCTCTGGGTGAGAGTATTCTATGGGATGCTCAGTCTTCCTCTTCTGGCCAACCCCCGAGTGACCCTGGTCCAGTCTTGAACCCAGTTTGCTGGCATGGCAGCAGGTGAGAGGTGAGCACTTCAGCCCTCCATGCCATTGGGCTGGCCCTTTTAAGAAAAGTCATTGACACTGAATGGATGACTTTCATCTCAAGCTGTACAGTAGTTTGTCTTCAAGAAACCTGGAGCCTGAGTGAAATTGATATTAATGGTTATGAAGCGGTATATGCCCCAGCTACCAATTTTTGATAATATCGATAAGTTTAAAGATTGTGTTAATACAACTCATCAAATTTGCAGGAAATATACTGATTAATGTTTAAATGATAGTAGAAAACATCTAATTGATATCATGGAGGAACATGCTTTACTCATTCTAAATGGACAACTGGAAGGAGATGAGGAAGGGAATACTACCTATTTCAGCCCTAACAGACAGAGTACTATAGATTTCTTATTATGCAACCCAGAAAACATTTCACTATTTTCTAAATTATAGATGGAGATTTTTTTTTTAATTGTATTTTATCCTCCTCCGGGGTACTTTGAGCCTCGCTCCTTCAGGAGACACATACGGTATCTGCCCCAGCTTCTCCACCTTACCAAACCCTCCAGATCCCCCATAGAGCTGTGGTTCTTCCCCCCAGGTGGGGACGAGGTTGGGCGCTTCACCCCAAAACTTACAGTTTGTTCTGTCCAGCAGGGTTAGGAAAGTGTGAGCCTAATGGGGTCTGCCCAAGTGCTCTGTCATTTCAAGGCTCAGAGAGCTATTTTCTTCTGTTCTTGAGGGAGTGGTACACAACTTGGTGTCAAGGCATCACTGCAGATGTCACCATTTCCCAACCTTTTCTAGATGCTTAGCACTTGCTGTGCCTCCGGCTTCTGCCAGAGGCCAGTCATGCACTGGTGGTGAACCCCCTTTCCTCCTGGGAAAGGAGAGCTGTCCTCTGGATGCTCAATCCTCTCCCTCCCCACTGACCCCCGATGGTCCGGGCTCATTCCCGAACTCAGGTCGCTGGCATGGCGCGAGGTGTGACATCCAGCACCTTAACCCTCAGTGCCACTGGGCTGGCACAGATGGAGATTTCAGGAGGAAGTGACCACATGCTACTAGCTCTTGTAATAAATACAAAGCAGAATTAAAAAGCTTACATCTGAAGGGGAAGTTATTGAAAAAGTTAATGCAAACTTATATAATAATGATATAACTCATATTTTATCAGGAATTACTACAGAAACAGACCCAGAGTCATCGTACAGATTGCTGGAATATGTGTCTGAATTTTTTTTTTCATTCACTACTATATGTTCCAAAAGGAAATGTCCATAACAAAATGAACAGAGAGTGTATCAGGGCCAAAAGGAAATGTATCAAGCTTATCAGGTGGACAAAAAATCACCCTAGGTCGAAACTTAACAATTTAAATTGTGAAAGAATGCAATATGTAAATTTTCTGAAGTGAGAAGCAAAAGTACCAATTGCATCTTTGGCAGGAAATGTATAAAGCGGTAAGCCTTAATGACAAAAAAACTAAAAACAAAACACCACTACCACCAAGAAAACCTTTTGGTCCCCAGCAGTGAAAAGCACTAGTGCATATCAACCATGGTTATCAATTCATGTTCCAGAAGACACCTAGGTTCAGTATTAAAAAAAATACTTCAAACTGATCAACTTTCAGATTATCTTTTTCACTTTATCTTTTTATTGAAATTTGAGTATATAAGAAAGCACACATCTTATACAATAGAAGACTATCCTCCATGTAAGGTATAAAATATCACTTAACAAAACACAGTATTTAGGTAAAACATATTTTAGAAGCCTTATATACATGTATTGATAATAAAACACAAACCTAGACAGGATGTAAGTGGAGAGCAGAAGGGTTACAATCAGTAGGGTATTATAGGATCAGAAATAGCAGCCATGTATGAAATACATGCTAGGGCAGGCTATGGCAAGGCATTCAGTAAATTGCAAAAAGTGATAAATGTGGTAATATGAATAATGTTCAGTAATGGAGAGGTGAAGATAAGAGAAAAGTATGCAAGGAAAGAAAGAAGAGATAAAAAAGCAAGGAAGAAGGGAAGGAGAGAGGGAGAAAACAGGGAAGAAGGGAAAAAGAAGAGAAATCTGTGCACAAAAGTTTCGAGAAAGCCTAATCTGGGAGCAAAATAAGAAGGAAGACTAAATATCCCTAAGAATTAGGGTCTAAAAGAACTAGGTTCGATGTACTTGAAATAGTCATGCCAACATCTGTCATATACAGTGAGTCAGTTATGAGTAACATGAGATAATCAGTCTAGAGAGGCATACTGAGAGAGGCTTTGAAGAACATCTGAAAGAGAAGGCACCAGAGCTGATTTCCATTTCATAAGAATCAGACATTTAACCAGAAGAGAAAGTATGTTAAGCCATCTAAAATGTGCATGTGAGAGGAAAGAGCTATTGAGGATAAGGATGCCTAAAAGGAATAGCTTGAGGTCAAAAGGTAGTTTTTGTCCTCTTACTCTGGAGGCAAGTAAACAGACTTTATGCCAGAGCTTATTAATGGGAGCACAAGACCACAAGATATGAAGTTGATCCCCGATGGCCAAATTGCAGAGCCAGCAATTACTATTATTTAATAGGCCCATTCATTGAAGCACAGAGGGGGTTCTATACCAAAGATGTAGGATTTTAGTTTGTATTAAAGAACTATGGGCATCCTTAAAGGTATTATGTGCAATACGCCAACAATCACTCCATTGTGCATCTGAAATATTGTAGTTAAGAAGGGTACTCCATTTATTTTTGGCCTATATAGATTGATCAGGTAGATTATCAATAATATCTTTGTAAATGGAGCTATTTAATTTTAATGCTAAATTAGTCCAGTGTGAGATGTATGAGTTTAGAAGAGTATGCCTACACACTAAACTAGAGAGAGAGTTATAAGCTGCCCGAATTTGTAAAAACTTCCAGAAGTCCTGTTTAGGAAGTTTTCATGTGACCTGCAAGTCTGAGAATGATCTAAGAGTGAGTGAATTCTGATCCAAGATATCTCTGAGAAAGAAAATGCCTTTGTTCCTCCATGTACGACAGAAAATTGGGTGATCTTCTAGAGTAAGCAGTGGATTGCCCCATAAGGGGGCATAAAGCCAGGGTGTTGGATTGGATTTCAATTATTTGTGGGTTAGTTTCCAATAAAGAACAGAGGATGATATATTCGGGTGAGATTTTAGTTTAGAGGAAATGGGATTAAAAATGAAGAAAGTGGGAACTCCTCCTGGGCACAATGCAGATTCCTTGCAACCCATAGTGGTGAGTGAGGGGAGGGCTTCTGAAACCATTTAATGGTTTGGGCCATTTGGAAAGCCCAGAGGTAGCCTTTGAACCAGGGGAGTCCGAATCCCCCTTTTGTCCAGTGTAATCGAAGTTTGTTGCAGTTAAATCTCGGTGGTTTCCCATCACAGATAAAGTTGCCTATTAATTTATCAATTTGAATAAAAAAGGAGGATGGTAAGACTAAAGGAATATTGGCAAAAGGGTAAAGAATCTTGGGATAAATGGACATCTTAATGGTTGCAATTTTCCCCATGAAAGAGAGATTAAGAAGCTTCCATCTGTCCAGAATTGTTTTGATGTTATCAAATAATGGGTTAAAGTTAATGTCCCATATCTTCCTTAAGTTACTAGTAATTTTGATTCCTAGATATGTTATTCCCTGTGGTGACCAGCGGAATCCAAGAGGTATGTTCATAAAGGCTTTACAGTGGTCGTTAAAAGGCATAGTTTGTGATGTGCCATAATTCAAAGCAAGGCCAGAAATATTAGTAAAATTATTAGTCAAATCAACCAACAGAAGCCCAGCCTCATTCAGGTTTTTGAGTAAGATTAAGAGGTCATCCACATAAGAGAGAGAAACATATCTTGAATTGCTCATAATGCCAGAAGATTGACGTAAACAAGCAGTCAGGGGTTCCATGGCTAAAATAAACAGGGAAGGTGACAGGGGACAGCCTTGTCTAGTTCCCCCTTGCTAGATGAAAGTAAGAGGAAAGGGTGGAATTAGTAAGTACTTTAGCAACAGGGGAGTTATATTTTAGCTTGATCTAGGAGCAAAAGGTATGCGAAAGACCGAAATAAGATAAAACTTGATGAAGGTAGTCCCAGTTTAAGGAATCAAAGGCCTTCCCGAAATCAATAGCTATGGCTGCAGCTGGTATCTTGAGGGATTTGGCTTTGTGAATTAAATTAACTAAGGAACGTAGTTGATCAGAACCAGATCCATGTTTAATAAAACCAGCTTGCAAACAATGAGTTAGCTTGAGAATCAAGGATTCAAGTCAAGAAGTTAGTAGTTTAGCAAATATCTTCCCATCCATGTTTAATAAAGAGATGGGCCTGTAACTTGCGGGATGAGTAGGGTCTTTTTCTTTCTTAGGGATTAGGGTTATGATTGCTTTGGTGCAAGATGGGGGAAGCTTGCCAGTATTGGAAGCTTCTTGATAAACATTAAGAAAAAGGGGACAACTTTCAGATTATCTATGGCTGACAAACATACAATTCGATCTGTCATGTGAGCCTCAAATTGTTACTTTTGGGGTAGGTAGAGGACACAATATGCTCTTCTTCTGCCTCGAACAATGTTCCAGGCTCAGATGACATGGCACTAGAATAATATAAAAATAATCTAAATATCACGGTTCCAGTATTAACAGATATGTTTAACAAATGTTTGTGACATAGATATATACCTGACTTATGAAAAAAAAAATATTATCATACCTATACATAAAGAAAGGTTCAGCCCATGTGTCACAAACCTTTAGACCAATAAATTTATCTCTTCGTGAAGAGACAACTGTACCACTAGCAGAGCTATTCAATCAATCACTAGAAAGTGGCAAAGTACCTCAAGACTGGAAAAGGGCAACAGTTGTGCCCTTGCACAAATGTGGAAACAAGGAGGAGGCAGAAAACTACCGCCCAGTCAGCCTGACCTCTGTAGTGGGAAAATTATGGAACCATTACTGAAAGAGAGAATAGCTGCCTACCTAAAGGAAACAGGGAAACTCAACCCCAAACAGCATGGCTTTACAGCAGGGTGCTCGTACCAAACAAACATGATAGATTTCTTCAATTGGATTACCAGAACAGTTGACCAGGGTGGGTTACTGGATGTGGTGTACCTAGACTTCAGCAAAGCCTTTGACACTGTCCTACACAGGAGACTTGTTAACAAACTAGAGCACACTGGTTGGACAGAAGATAATAAACTGGATTAGAAACTGTCTACAGAATAGGACCCAGAGAGTTTTGGTCAATGGATTATTATCGAGGAAGGTGTGACCAGTGGCATCCCACAAAGGTTGGTGCTGGGTCCTGCCCTCTTCAACATATTCATCAGTGACATCACTGATGAACTGGAGGGGAAGGTTTGCCTTTTTGCAGACTATACAAAGCTCTGCAACAGAGTAGACACACAAGAGAGGGCATTATGTATGGAAGCCAACCTAAGGAGACTGGAAGAATGGTCCAGAAATTGACAGTTAAAGTTTAACGCCAAAAAGTGTAAGGTAATGCACATGGGAAAGCGGAACCCAGGAAAAAAGTACATACTGGAAGGGCATCAATTGGAGGAGACAAAGATGGAACGGGATCTAGGTGTGAAAATTACTGACGACTTAAAGGTAGGAAAACAATGTGAAAAAGCAGTGCAGAAGGCAAGAGGTCTCCTCGGATGCATAGGATGGGGTATTACAAGCAGAATGCGAGAGTTCATCATGTCACGCTACAGATCCTTGGTGAAGCTACATCTGGAGTATTGTGTCCTGCTTTGGAGGCCTCACCTAAAAAAGGACATCGAACGTCTGGAGATGGTGCAGAGAAGGGCTACAAAGATGGTGAAAGGGCTGCACCATGAGCCGTATGAGACAAGATTCAAGGAGTTTAATCTATTCTCTCTGGAACAGAGAAGAAACAGGGTGGACATGGTAGAAACATTTAAGTACATCAAGGGATTTGACACAACTGAGAAGGACAACCTCTTCCAGGAATACAGGGTGGTATGTACAAGAGGGCACAACTTGTGTCTGGTGGGAGGCAAGTTTAAAAGCAACCCTAGAAAATACTTTTTCACAGAGAGAGTGATAGACCCATGGAACAGCCTACTACCAGAAGTGGTGGCATCAAAGACAGTAAGGAAATTCAAACTTGCCTGGGACAGGCAATGTGGCCAGCTTAAGAAAAAATTATAAAGGGGGTAGCCAACTTGGACAGACTAGATGGACCATACGGTTCCCATCGACCGACACTTTTCTAATGTTCTTATGGATTCTATAGCAAAGATCGTTTCCAAAATTATTTAAGCAGTAAGGGGTGACCAGGGGTTCCTTAATCATTTGTTAATCATATGTCTAGGGTGCGATTAGCTGATGATTTGTGAAACACCTGGGAGTACCTTATTGCTTTTATAGCAATGCTGAAAAAAAAATGCATACATTTTCACTTTAGTTTTCTTTTTTACTAAAATATCTGCTTTTTGCATAAAATAGTCCTTCCACCACTTCGGGTGGAATCATTCCATGGTTTTAGGTTCTATGAGATCTAATCAGTATAATATTCTGTTTGGTAAATTTTAAGCTGCCATTACTAGTTACCCTCAATGTGTGGACAAGAGCTTGCCTCATTACTGGCACATTTGACACATCTGGAATTTACAGCAAAAAAAAAATCAATATATTTCCCTACTCTCTCTATTACAGGTGCGTGCTTTGCTGTAGCTTGAGAGACAGTGCAATCACATCTAGGGATGTGTGAGAGTGATCATGGCAGGCAGTGTCCTGATCAGGGATTCAACAGCACGAGAGTATAAATTACCCTCCACCTATGTAGTTTATTTAAACTAAATGTCACATTGCCATGGCAACATCCTCAACTCACATGGACAGAAAATTACTCTTGTTGCCGTATTGCCCCTTGCGACAAAAGATCCAGAAAAAAAAGAGATGATTTGATACCTTTTATTGGACCGACAGAGATGTTACAATAGTAAATGTTTTAATGTGAGGTTGCATTAGGAGTGAAGGAAAGATAAATTATGTCCCTAACTGTATTGTGTACATTCCAGAGGGGGATCTGAGGCCATCTGACACTCGAAAGCTGACACCATGGTTCTCATTCATCCTTTTTTTTTTTTAGCTTTTAAACACATCTTTGTGTTTCTAAATGTGCCCTTTTCTGCCACTAAAATTGTGATGAACTACAGTTGAGCTTAACATTAGTGAGAATGGAGCCGAGTTGCTTAATGGTGGTGCTTTAAAACTTTCATGGAATTCCGGAGTGCTCTTAAAAATTAACTCTGCACTTCAGTTTGTGCTTTTATAAATAAGATACTTTGGCTGTTATAATTTACTAGAAAACACATTTCTATTTTAATTTTCAATATTCCTTTCCAAGATTCATAGCACATCTTGGTAGTCCAGCTACAATATATATAAATAAGTTTATATAAAAGCATTTGAAAACATTTACCTCTCCCCTGTTAACCTCACAGTACCTTGGTTTTATGATGTCATAGTGCTCACCATGAGAGCAGACTGTGATGTCACAAACTGCAATTCTGTGGCGAGCAGGGGAGAGTCAGATACATTTTGAAAGACTTGGTGAAATAATTGCTACATTATCTACACTATTTAGTAGATTAACAGCCGGGGAGAGCAAAAAATATAACAAATAACTAGAAAACAATAGAGTTAAAACATAACTAGTGTAAATCTTTTGTTTTTAAGCTTTTGATTAAAACAAATAGTTGATCTTTAAACTTTACATTCCAGTGTTCCAGCATTCCATGAGAGGACTACTTACTTTGAATCCTGCTGCATGTCATGAGGCTCTACAATATAGTTAAAGATTAATCCCTTACCTCCCTTCCCTATCCCTCCCTTCCCCTCCCCTCCTCCTCCTCCCTCCCCTCATCTACCCCTTCCATGACAAGGCTTCCTCGAGCAGCTTTCATCCTGTGCTTTGCTCTCCTAGGGTGCCTGAAGCTTGGGCCATGGGTTATATACAGGGGTACATGGCAGGAGGTTGGAGAGGTCGCTGCAGGAGGGACCTCAGCCAAAAATAAGCTCCATGGTTAGAGCAGGGTTCAGTGCCTAAGCAGAGGTCGTTGCAGGAGGGATCTTAGCCCAGCTGCTGCCTAGAGGGTAAAATAAAGGGTGACCCCGAGGTCCATAGTAGTTGCCTGAATTGAAAATGGAATAAATAGGATTCAGGAGCTGCTACAGGAGGGGATCCTGTCCCATGCTTTGGCTTATTGCCAGCTTCCCTAATTTTGTGCAGAAAAGTGCTTGAAGCATTATAGATGCTGCATTCTGTCTTTTTGTTGGAATTCTAATGCATGCATGTTAGCTGCTAAATGCTGGCTACCAGGCTGCTTCCCAAAATTGTTAGGTAGTTTAAATAAAATTGTGTGTTATAAAAGAAGTAGGAGTTGTTGGGAGTCGCTGTGGGACGTGACCAACCTACTGTGGAGTATAGAGTTGAGCATGGGGCTAAAGATTAGCTGCCGCCCCTTTAACTAGGAACAGTAATGGGCAGCCAGCTATGGTCACATGTTATGCTAATCAGTGTCCAGCAGGGGCTAGGGAAGGGAAAATTCCTTTGTCCTCTGGTCAGTCTAGGATGTTCCCTGTGCTGATGAGATGTGCCTGTTTAAGCTCCTGAAAAAAACTTTCCTGTTCATTATTTTATGCATCCGACTTAGTTAGGTCGGTACCTACTGACTCCTGCAGCAGGAGCACCAGATGGGAAGGCAGTATACCAGAGAAAGTAAGAGGTCCTTTAGTGGCAGACCAAATACCAAAATGCCACACATAGTGGAGAATGTGGCCCTTCTTTTCTGCCCAGACCCCCATCTCGCTTGTCTGCGTTGCTGGGTACCCTAAATTCATTGTCCCAGTATGCCTGCACATCTTACATATTGCTTGCACCACAGCCTTAGCTTCAGTAAAAAAAAAAAAAAATGACCTATCTTCTACTTGGGCAGCAGCCTGTAGCCCTTCTCTAACATTGTAGGCTGTGAAAGGAAAAAATATGTGTGCTGCATATTACAAGCCTGTTAACTGAATGAACTGTAAATTACAATCATGCCAGTGCTGTGGACTGCCTGTTCATTAACTCTTAAACCAGAGACATATGGCTGTTATTTTAACTCGAGGTGCCTTCCAATACACAGACATTTGTTTTGCCAGTTCTGTCTGAAGAAAGTATTCCATGCTTCTAAACCTTGAAGAGAGCAATAAATCTCTCAACACAAATACTTTGGATAGTCTGGGAGTCACTCAGCCAAACCAAAGCCTGCCATTTATCTTTTGAACAGACTACAGAATGGCCATCTTGCATTCTTTCTGCTGCCCTGACATAAACCACTGCCTACAACTACAAAACAGGAAGCAACCTTTCTCCCCTGTTGGCAGCCATATTGGGAATATCAAACTAGCCAAGAAGCCTATGCTACAGATCCAGCAGCCATCTTTGTGAGCGGCACCAGCTTGTTCAAAACAACCTCATTCCATGGAAAGTAATGGTGGCCATGTTTTTGAGGGGCACCCATTGAAATGAATGGACACTGCAACAAATAGCTGCATTTTGCAAAACAAAAGTTTATTTCAATAACAGACAGCACCAAACTAGAGTGGAAGTTGTTTATTAAGATGTCAATTGATGAAAACTGCTTACACATAACTGTAAATTTGTCTAAAAAAAATGTCCTTTTGACGATTTTTTCCAAAACGTCCCGTTCTCTTCATGACAACCATTCCTACTCATTCTTACGACCTTCGTTCAGTGACACGTAGCTCTCCAACCATGAATTCCGAGGATGCCTCCACCCTGAGCACTGCAAGCTCTGTGGCTCCGCTTTCACCTGCTTCGAGAGTATGGGGTCACAAAATTGAAACTATTATGCATGACATCCGGTCATCCATCTCAGTCCGAGGGATGCCCACTATGCAGGCCATTCAGGATGATCTCACCTATATTAAAGTTATTTCCCTATACTCAACGGTCCACTCCAGCTTGCAGCCAGTACCTTTCCCAGCACTACCTCACGAAGATCCTGTCGACTGGCTCAAGCAATTTCAGGCCTGGATCTCCTTCAATGGTTGGATGGATCCCTTGCGAATTTCCAATGCCCTGCACTTACTCCTGTGAGGGTCGGCCATCTCGTGGTACAATGCCCTTCCAGACCAGACAAGAGAGGACACTGCCACCCTGTATTCCATGTTTAAGGACCATTTCTTACAAACTCATCCACCGTTGTTGTTAGAACAGCAACCAAGGGAGCACACTATGCAACCCTCAGAATCACTGGAAACATTTATAGTGGACATTGAATCATGTTGCAAGCGTCTACAAAAATCAGAGAAAGACCAGATTATAGCATTTGTCCAGGGTCTGCTTCCACAATTTTGTACATACGTTATCCAGCAAAAACCAGTCACCTGGATGGACACGATCCAAGTGGCACGGTTAGCCCAAGAGTCTATTTCCATGCTTCGGCCTACCACTGTCCAGGACCCACAGTCCTCACAATTGGCTGCACTTGCTACTTGCATCCAACAGCAACAAATAATGATTGACAAGCTAATTTCAACTGTCAACAGCTTACATTTCCCCACTGCGGCTTCCTCTGCAACTCCTGTTAATGCCCTATAGCCACCTCCACAGCGACCTTAGCCACCTCCATCTTCACGGGAGCCAGTGACCTGTCAGTGGTGCGGGTTCAGGGGTCTCACCACTGTGGTCTGCTGCAAACTGAAAAACGTTCATAGAAATCAAGACTGCCAAAGGCATCCACTGCAACGCAATCAGCAATATGCTAGCAACTATTCACAGGACCAGGGAAACGAGCACTGCCCAACAAACTAGGGGCTCTTGTTGGGCAGGAAAATGAAGCAACTAACTGCCCCACTGACTCACATAATGCAAACAGATGGTGCTTTCCAGCTGCTAAGTCAGGCACAATCTTGCCTAAAGGAGCCAAAGTTCCTGTCCTCATATAACCTCTCCTTGCAAACCACATCCCTGTCACTATTGGCAATTGGTCCACGCATACCTTGGTCATCTCCAGAGCAGAAATCTCTGTGATTCATAGCAGTATCCTAGACAATACAGCTATTCTACATGTACCTACTGTTGCTCCAGCTGACCTAAAATACATCTTCACAGCAAGCACTGCTACAGTACCTGTCACAGGCGTGGTCCATCTTAAGCTCCACTTCGGCTCACAGCAAGCTACTGTTAAATTCTGCTTAGTGCCTGAACTTCAGATAGACATGATCCTTGGCCTGGACTTTCTCAAAACACACAAAGCCATCCTAGATTTTGCCTCAAACTGTCACTAGATCCCTGGAGGCAACTCGCAGCTGTAGACTCAGTCACTGTACCTCCTAAGTCAGAGATGGTTTTGTCAAGATTCAAGGTGACCCCCTTCCCCAAGGTGTTGTTGGCATTGTCACGGGATCCTCAGAGTTGCACTCCTCAGGAATCCTTTCAGGGAACACCTTGTATGCTGTGCACAGCGGTTCAGTATTCTAAAAGTGCTGCAACTTCGCGGACGAACCAGTGGTCATCTCCAAGGGTGCCAGTATTGGAAAGTTTGTTTGCCTGTCTTCAGGGGATCAACTTCAGCTTCTACCTGAACCTCAGTCTGGTTCCATTAACAGTCATCCTATCAGTACCATCACAACCACCCCCACTTCACAAGGAACACAAATGCCCTTCAGTGAGTGTCTCTCTGCCTCAAAATTTCCAACCTGTCCAACAGAGAAACAGCAACTTCTGGAGTTCCTGGAAACCTACTCAGATGTCTTTGTTGGCCCTGATAACAAGCTCGGATGCTGCAATACCCTGCAACACATCATTGAGGTGCAGCCCAACCAAAAGCCAATTTGTCAGAGAGCCTACAAAGTGGGACACAAACAAAAGCAAATGCTAGAGAACCTAATCACAGACATCCTCGAACAGGACATTATTGAGAAATCCACAAGTCCCTGGGGTGCTCCTTGCTTGCTGGTAGTCAAGAAGAAAAAAGGCTATCGGTTTGTGGTGGACAACAGAAAACTCAATGCCCTCATGGTACAGGACGCCCATCCCTTACCTACCACAGAGGATGCCTTAGAAAGCCTTGATGTGGTAAGCCCAGCTTACTTCACCACTCTAGATCTCCAGAGTGGATTCTACCAAGTCACTATTGATCCATCCAGCTACCCACCCATACACAGCCTGGTGCTGCCACTTGGGACTTTTCCAGTTCAAACATCTACCTTTGGGACTTCAGAACAGCCCAGCCACTTTCCAATGCATCATGGAAGTGGTGTTATGTGGACTGTCTTGGAAATCTTGCCTAGTGTACCTCGATGATGTTATAGTCTACAGCAGAACTTTCAAGAACACCTCAACATTTCAAAGAGGTGTTGAATGTCTCGAGGCAAGCCAACCTCAAACTCTGTCCAGAGAAATGTTGCCTCGCTCAGCATCAGATCCATTACCTGGGACATGTGGTTAGTTCACACGGCATCTTGCCAGACCCAGATAAGCTCTCTGCAGTAAAAGACTATTCAGAACCTACAAACCTCAAAGACCTTAGAGCTTTCCTGGGTTTGTCTGCTACTACAGAAAATTCATTTGCAACTATGCTAACATTGCAGCTCCATTGTAGCCCTTTCAAAAAGGGATGTAACTTCATATGGACTTCGAATGCAAAGAGGCCTTTGAAGCTTTGAAAGACAAACTTATTTCTTCCCCAGTATTGGCCTATCCATGATTTGACCAGCCATTCAGACTTTACACAGCTCCTAGTTCCTTTGCAGTGGGCACTGTGCTGAGTCAAATCCAAGACAGAACAGAACGAGTTGTTTCTATGCAGGCGCTTCTTTCTTCAGCTGAGCAAAACTACGGCATCACAGAAAAAGAATGCCTAGCCATGGGCTTTGCTGTAAAACAAAATTTGACTGCTACCTTCGCTACTCCTCCTTCACAGCTATTGTGGATCACTCGGCCCTCAGATGGTTGTTCGAAATGAAGGAACCGGTGGGAAAGTAATGCACCTGGGAAACAAAAACCCAGGAGAAGAGTACACAATAGCAGGGGAGGTACTAACAACAACAAAAATGGAACGGGACTTGGGGGTAGTCATATCAGATGATCTAAAGGTTGGTAAGCAATGTGAGAAGTCAGTAAGGAGAGCCGGGGATACTGGGATGCATAGGAAGGGGCATCACAAGTAGAAAAAGGGAAGTGGTTATCCCTCTGTACAGTCAATTGGTGAGACCCCATCTGGAGTACTGTGTGCAGTTTTGGAGACCTCATCTACGCAAGGACATAGACAGGATGGAAGCAGTCCAGCGGAGGGCAACTAAAATGTTGCAGGATCTGCATCAGAAATCATATGAAGAGAGACTGAGAGAGCTTAATATGTATACCCTTGATGAAAGGAGGGACGGGGGACATGATAGAAATGTTCAAGTACCTCAAGGGAATCAACGAAGTCCAGGAGGGTAGCATCTTTCAGAAAAGAGATGTAAGAACAAGGGACAATTTAAAGATAGAGGGGGACGACTCAGGGTAATGTGAGGAAATATTTTTTCATGGAGAGAGTGGTGGATGCGTGGAACTGCCTTCCTGGGGAGGCTGTTGGGGCTAAAACAGTGGGGGAATTCAAACATGCATGGGACAGAAACAAGGCAATTGTAGTGGGGGGTGGCAGGAAGTAGGCTGTTGGATAACTAGAATCTGCAGCTCATCCAGTAGGTAGGGAAATGGGCAGACTGAGTGGGCCAAGTGGTCCTTATCTGCCGTCAAAGTCTATGTTTCTATGTTTCTATGAAAGTTCACCCAATGGGTTGCTATACTGCAAAGCTACAATTCTGAAATCCAATACTGACCAGGTTGAGTTCACTCCAATGCCGATGCAGTAAGCCAGGGATGGTATCCCTCACAGCCTCTCTGATGAAGAAGCCTGCCTATAAGCTCTCCTTCTACCCCACAGTGAGCTCTCCTGTGGACACTCCTACAGAACCTCAAGTCACCTTGCTGCTCTCAAATGCTTCTACAGAGAAAAGCACCAATCCTCACCTATTGCAAGCAGCTGAAGTGCTTCTTACAACCTACAGCACTGATATCTCCCTGGCCACGATTAAACTTCAACAAAGAATTGGTCCTCAGTTTACAGACATCATCACTTATCTCGAGTCTGGAACTTTACCGCAACAAAAGAAACACTGCCAGGATGTACAATTTTTGCGGCACAGTATTTCTCAATGGGAGTGCTTTTTCACATTTGGACCAAAGAGGGCAAGGGTCATCGCAGACAGAACACATGTACAGCTAACTGTGCCAGCCCTCTAGTCTCTAAAGTTTCTCGCTCAATCATGCCTCTCCACTTTGTGGAGGTCATATGGTATCCACAGAACTCTCGAAAAGACAAGGCTCCACTTGTTCTGGCCTCACATGAACAAGGACATTGTCCATTTTTTTCAAATCCTGCCAGCCCTGTTCCAGAAAGCCTCCCACCAAACCGACCAAGGCACACATCATTCCAATGCCTGTAGCCACAGAACCCTTCCAAAGAGTCAGCACAGATATTTTTGGCCCCCTGCCTACCCGCCCTGACTCTGGCAACAAGTACATTCTTGTCTTCGTGGTCTACCTAATTAAATACTTGGAATTGATCCCATTAAAAGACATTAAAGCTGCTACAGTGGCAAGTGTCTTCCTTAATACAATCATTTGCAGTCATGGTTCCCCAGCATACCTGCATTTAGACAGAGGCACTAATTACCTCTCATCCATTGTGTGAGAAACCTGCAAGCTTCTCAACATCAGAAAGACTCATACAACCAGTTACCATCCACAGTGCAATGGACAATGTGAGAGAATGATGTCGACCATTCTTAACACACTATCCAAATACCTGGATGAGACTCATGACACTTGGGATTGTTTTGTTCCCTTTATGCAGTTTGCATACAACTCCAGCCCTTGTGTCGACAGCACAGAGTATACCCCGGTTTTCCTAGTCCATGGACGTTACCCCACTAGTAACCCCCCTTTCTTCACTGTGGACTCCATTTACTATTACCTGCTGTGTCCTGTTGTCCAGCCAGTGTTTTATCCAGGCTACCACCCTGTGACCCACTCACAGGCTGACTAATTTGTTTATTAATCTTTTCTGTGGGACTGTGTCAAATGCCTTACAAAGTCTAGGCAGGCCATGTCCACAGCCCTCCCTGGTCTACTACTTTGGTCACCCAGTCAAAGAAATCAATTAGATTTGTCTGACATGACCTTTCTGCTGTGAATGTATTGGTCAGATCCCATTCATCCTGCCCAACCAGATGGACTTTCTGGAACTTCTCAGCCTCTTGCATCTTCTCAGGACTCTCTTTTACCCCAAACAATGTACCAGATCGAGAAGATTTTGTGCAAAAAGTACATTAATGGATCTTGGTCATACCACGTTAAATGGTGTGGGTATGACAGTGCTCAGAACTCATGGGTCCCTTTTCTGACTTGACCACATCCTGTCAAGAACTAGTTCAAGCCACCGACTCAGCAATCCAAACTGACCATAAAAGCAGCAGAATCCACTGAACTTATTATTCAGACTCAGTGCAGTATTCAGTCAATTGTTTGTCTTAATCTGCAAATTGCTTCTGAATTCCTGTATCATCTCATTTTTTCCTCTTCTAAATTTTAGCATTTTGAAACAATCAACTAATCAATTGTCTTCTAGTAATGTCTCCACAATACTGTTGAATGTTATTTTACTCTTATTAGGGTTTTGCTACTTTCTATTGTTGTGCATGCATAACAAAGTCTTTGCTGTTTGAATGGTACTCACATTTACAATACCTGGGGTTATGTGGAGTACAGAGTTGAGCATGGGGCTAAGATTAGCTGCCACCCTTTAACTATGAATAGCAATGGGCAGCCAGCTATGGTCACATGTTATGCTAATTATTGTCCAGCAGGGGCTAAGGAAGGGCACATTCCTTTGTCCTTGGTCAGTCTAGGATGTTCCCTGTGCTGATGAGATGTGACTGCTTAAGCTCCTGAATAAACCTTATCCTTTTCATTATTTTATGTGTCCGACTCAGTTTGTTTGGTACCTACTGACTCCTGCAGCAGAAGCACCAGATGGGAAGGCAGTATACCAGAGAACGTAAGAGGTCCTTTAGTGGCAGACCAAATACCAAAACACCACACTATCTTGATGCACAAAGTAAACTGGAGATCCACAGATGAGACAAGGGGGATGTCCTCGCTGAGTTTGATTTTGATTGGCTCATGCTTCAACCTATAGGATGGATGGGGAATACCCACTGGTTTTGACTGCAGAGTACAATAAAGAGTACGAGATATAATATAGTTAAAGATTAATCCCTCACTTCCTTCCCTTCCCTCCCTCACCTCCCCTCCCATGACAAGGCTTCCTCAAGCTGCTTTCTCCCCTCATCCCCCTTGTCCACCTCACTCCCAGCTCCCTCCTACCCTTCCCCTTCTTCCTCTTCCTCCTTCCACTGCTCCCCATTCCTTACCCTATACTTTCTTTCCTCCTTTCCCTCCCATTATTGGATTTTTTATTTATTCTTAGTGTACCTCAATTATGTTTTGAACCAAACTTTCTTATCATGTAACCTCACTGTAACTGATTGTACAGTATATAATGCCTCCTTGTTGTTTCTCAATGCCTATTTGTTTTGTATATCTTTTATTTGTGAACCCTGGCACAGAACCTTTTTAAATCAGCTTTTAGCTCAGAGGTGTTAACTCCTGGTACCAATAAATAAATAATGTAAGTTTGCAGTAAAGGTTTCCACCAATCAGAAGGTAGAAATCTTTCTTGCATTGCTATAACCCTATCGGAACGTGAGCGCTTTTCTGCTCTGGCATCTGATTGGCTCCTGCAGTCTGTTCCTGTGTCTCCCTCAATAGTAAGTTAAAGTCTGATTTTCTGTTTAAAACTTGCACAAAAAAGTGCTGTACTTACTTATTGCCTAACAGTTATGACCTCTTTTTTTTCCTGTTTAGAGTGTCACAAGTTGGGACTCTGTTTGATTACACTCCTTTTGGAATTTCTGTGGTTGGGCCAGTCTTTAGGCATCAAGGAATACCCAATTATGTTGTCCTGCTGTTTTGGTCCTCCTGCTAGTTCAGATGTTCCATTGTCCATGGCCCAGTACTTAATACTGACCCTTCCTCCATTCCCTGCCAAGGATATGCTCTCCACGGGCTCCCTGCCCATAGGTGTGGTAACCCGGGCACTGGGGTTGGCACTGCCTCTACTGCTGCATAAGAGCCTAAGCTTGACTCTCCATTAGCAAAGTACAGCATTAGAAGCCATCCAATTAGAATGTGACTGCTCTTCAGCATTGGCTTCTGATTGGTTCTTGCAGTCTGCTTCTGTGTCCGTTCTAAACCAAGCATAAATCTGATTTTCATGCCAAAATTTGTCAAAAAAGAACTGTAAATACTTTTCTCCTTGACTGTTAAGACCCTCATCCTTCTGTTTAGAGTATTACATTTAGGGATACTGTGCGATTACACCACTTTTGAAATTCTGTGCTTGCGTCAGCTCCCTACACGAGCGGCTGATCACTTCTCCCTACTGAAGTTCCTACTAAGCCTCATTATGTCCTCCTTAAATATTACAGAAGCACTCTGAACTGATATGACTGATGTAACATTGAGTACTTACTTGCATTAATTGCATTAATTGTTTTTTACTTGTGCGATTTGGCTCTATTGTAAATATCTCTGTATGCATTGATGATGCACATTGTACCAATTAACCCAGAGCTAACAAGGTCCATCTTGTAAATGAGCTTGCTCAATGATGTTCACCTGGATAAATAAAGATTTTGATTGATTGATTGAACTTGGAAAAGTTATAACATCAGCTTCAGGAAAAAATAACACTTCACAGTATCAGTCCAGATTTCATTCAAGCTTCTCTATGATTGATCATATGTCATGCCTCACTTCATAGAAAAATATGTAAAACTGAGAAAAAGGAAATGCTACACTCTTTTTATAGATTTTGCAGCTGCTTTTGATTCTCTTAACAGAAAATTTATAACAAAAAATGTATGCTCTGGGAATAGATCATTCAATTTTACATACAGTATTAGACAATTATACATGAATAATACTATAGCTATTGGATAGGATGATTCTAGAAGTCTGTTATCTTCATTTCCAGTTAGTAGAGAGCTAAATTTATGTCAACAGTCAAGCAAATGATACATCGGATCAAGATTTTGATTCCTTTAAAGACTTGTTTACATGGTTGGGCTGATATCTGCAGTTGTCAGCTTCAGTCCTGGCTTTGCATCATGCACCAATGCTGCTGCACATTTACATGACACCACCCAGCACCAATGCAGACTGCACTGGAGAAGGGCTGTGAGTCCAGGGGATGGATGGGTCTTTGGTGATGTCAGCAGTGATGCATCAGATGATGCAGGGACTGCAGATGTCACTGTTGTTGAATTCCCATGAAGAGACATCTTACTTATCGCTAACCTTCATGAATTCAATATTTAAAAACTGGAGACTCGGAGGAACACGAAATGAGGCTGTTGATTACACCCTCCAGCATGTTTGAGCTAATGTTTACTCACAGTGGAATGAAACAAACTGCAGAGCTATATGCTGGCTTAAGGTCCAGTCCACAGGTAAAGCCCAACCATGCCACCTATTTTGCAGGACATAAAGACTTGGCTTCAGTATGACCTGCATACACTGTTTTTCTTGAAACAGCTGGGCGCATGCATCTGTCATAGTGAGTGGTGTAGCTCACACATGGCACCTTACACGCTCACTCAAGAATGCATCCCAAACTCTGCTGTGGCTAGAGCAGAAGACAAGGGATAGAATAACCTTGAGTGGGTAAGCATCTACACTCCCACATTTGCACCACAACAACCTGAGCATTGGGGTTGCTAAGTGCAAATGTGGCAGGGTAAACAGCCCTATAGAATAAATCTTCTCATTGTCATATGCTTTCTTATGCAAATGATATGGTTCTTTTTTCACTTTCAGCTATTAGTCTACAAAGTAAATTAACCGTTTAGCAATTTATGCAAAACATTTACAGTTAAAAATCAATTTAACCAAAACATAAACTATAATTTTGGGAGTAATGAACCCAAATCTTTTTTTCTGGACTCTAAAAAAATTTAAGTAATTAAAGAAATAGTGAGAGATTAAATATATTTAGGTGCGAAAATGCACTGTGTGTCAGGTGCACGGGCACTTTACCACATAGGTGTTTCATCAGCCCCCTGATGAAGCCCTTACATGGTGAAGCACCGGGATACTTGACACACAGCGAATAACAGATCAGTTTATGTGTGTCAGCAATGGCTAACAAGCAGAATAAAATCAGTTTTGGATGGACAACAATGGTATTGTGACTTTCATTCCTTCAGAGTTCACACTCCAGCTCTGGAGTGCGAGTATTGTTTGGTCTTGTCAGCTCATCTAGCTGCCAAAATGCCTTGTTACATCTCAGTTGGACTATCCTGGATAATGCACTATAAAACTGGATGAAAGCTAGAGTCCTACCCTGCCTTGTAAACTAAGCATAAGAATTTCACTACAAAACTTGTAAGGTCATGAGACATTGGCAGTGCTTGTTATTTTACTGCTTTTCATTTGAGAAGAGCTTCTTCAAGCTGCAGGTACTGTAGATATCTGCCACTGTGATATGAACCCTTGATCTGTATATGAGTTCTCAGTGCTGACTGTGGTGAGCTACCCAGCTGCCAGTCCTTATCTGTAGATATAATTCTGTTAGATATATATATATAAATAGATAGATGTAATTCTATGTATATTTACATGCCACAAGAAGGCCAGTGTTAATTCAAGGGGACATAGACTGGATTTTTAAAAATGTGTGACCTTCCTTTGACCTGAAGGCCAGCTTTTTTGCCAGGAAACTGACAATTACTTGTCAAAAGCTTGTGGATAGCTGACAAAGAGCATTTCCATAGTTAACTAACCAAGGAAACAGAGGTAAATAAAATGTTCAAGAGATAGCCATCTTTACTTCAAAACCAGGATGCTGTGATCCAAGGAAAGTGTCACGCTGTTGTCTTTGATGAGATGAAAGAAAAACAGGAACATCCTTCCTAGCAGACCTGTGTGAGATCCTAATTACAGGTGTTATAAATGTAAGGCTGGGTGACATCACCAGACAGCTAGAAAATTGTGTTGGGATTTTGGAAGCAGTAGAACAGTACATCTCCAGGCCAAATGGAGTAGTTGATCTGGGGAAATAGATCCGTTTTTTTTTTAGAATTGGGATAATTGATGATACTGCAAGTTACAGAAGGTATTTACTTATTTATTTTATTTATTTATTTCTAGGAAGTACCTTTGAGCCAGAGGCTCTTTTACAGAGGTTCCATGTTGTAGTAATACATGGGCATAACATCATTTACAATGGTTAGAAGTACATAAGCAGATACAAGGAAGTTCCATGCATAGAAAGACACGAGTACATCAATTTACATTGGTTACATAATTGCAATAACGGATTACATTAGTAAAAATATACAGACACATAATTTAAAGCAGGCTAGGTTGACAGGTTATTAAGTGAACAACTTGAGAATCTACAGGATATAGAGCTAATCATGTAGGGAACAGAGGATGATATAGTCTGTAAAGTAATTGACTAATACTAAATGCAAGGGGGCGAGAACTTGATGGGCAGCAGTTCTTTTGTCTTAAGTGGTAAAGAGTGTAGTCATAAAGGAGGGCTAGACTCACGGGGGGGGAAGTGCTGAGGCTAGGACCTGGAGCCTACTAGGGGAGTGTTAATTAGCAAGAAGAGAGGAGAAGGCAAGGGTGCAGGTTAGAATTAGGGTAGCAGGTAAGAGGAGGGAAGAGTGTGGGGGAGTTCAGGCCTCACAGTCACAGTTCCTGTTTGTGGCGAGGCCACTTGGGTTTATCTTTAAAGGGGCCTTTTGTCCTCTTTGTGATGCCTTGGTCAGCATTAAGCCAAAGTGATGCCCAGTATTCATAGGACCGTTGGTCTTGTGTGGTTCTACAGAAAGGGATGCAGAGGGCTGAGTTGTTTGTACCCTAGTACATCTGATGGAATTAGGTCAGCTAAGGAGGCTTTGCAGGCCTGGGGTGGTAAGTCCTACTAGACTTCTTGGCAGCATGCATACTTGATACTGGAGGTGACTGTCAAGGTTGAACCATTTTGTTTGAGTATATAACTTCAGGTGTGAGTGAGATGGGATACACCTAGGACTAAATGACACACTTTGTTTAGTGTTGTTTTGATACATTTCCAAGCAGTTTGGAAGGCAGCCCCATATACTGCTAGACCATAGTCCATCACTGAGAGGACTGAGCTATTTACAGCAGTTCTGAGTGCCTCAGGAGTCAGGCCTTTTCAGTGTCTGTACAGTAATCCTAGTTTTGCATTTGATGACTTTGCGACTGCATTTATGTGTTGGTTAAACGAGAGGGTATGGTCCAGTGTCAATCCTAGGTGTTTAAATGTTTGAACTATCTCCAGGGAAGTGTTCTGATTGTTATGAATGCAAAGTTGGTAGTGTGTTTGCTATGTGATGATGCGAATAACATAGCTTTAGTTTTTATAATTGAGGAGCAGTATTGATTGAAGGAACCAGTGCTCAGCCGCAGTGAAATTAGCCTGCATTTGCTTTTCCAGTATGTAGGGGTCAAATTACGTGAATATAGGACCACATTGTCTGCATACAGTAGTAGCTGGCCATTTACCGATTGAGGAGGTTGTTTAAGAATAGGTTGAACAGTAGGGGCCAAGGATCGAGCATTGAGGAACACCTGTGTTAACACTAAGGTTGTCGGAGAAGGTGTCCAGGATTTTCACTTTTGGACCCTTCCAGAGGTAGCTTCTGAACCATGCTACTGTTGCAGGAGAGCTGGTATTGGAGAGATGATCCAGGAGCAGATTGTGATTGATGGTGTTGAAGGCCTTGGTGAAATCAATGTATGTTGCCCCCGCCAAGAGCCCTCTGTCTAGCACATTATGGATAAAGCTGGTAAACTCCACTACAGCGGTTGTGGTACTGTGTTGTTTTTGAAATCCATGATGTTGCTGACATTGTAAATGAAACTTTTCTAGATATTCCGTCAGTTGGTCACTTATGAGTCACTCCAGGGCCTTGGAGAGTGGAGGAAGGATAGATATTGGGTGGTAATTTGTAGAGTTGGCCCTGTCACCACTTTTGTAAACGGGGTAACCACGCCACCTTCCAGATCCGTGGGAGTTTGCCTGATATCAAGGAGAGATTATAGATTTTGGTGAGGGGTTTGAGAGTTATGTCCAGGGTGACCCTAACTAGTTTTAGTTCAAGTTGATCAGAGCTAGTTCTGGAATTACCTAGCGCTTTAGGATGTACTTTTTGCTTCCATTAAGGTGATAGCTCTGAAGGAGAAAGGCAGAAGGGAGTTTGATTGGGTCCCTGGGTTTCATTTGGTGCAAGTAGCTGATTGATGTTGAAGGAAGCTAGGGTGCAACACTCCATTGAGGTCAGTAAAAGCTTTGTTGAAGACGTTTGCTATGCGACTGTGATCCTGCGTAGGTTGGCCCTCAATGTTCAGGAAGGTGGGAGGAGTTTTATCAGGGTTACCTGTTAGGGACTTGATGTTCTCCCAGAACCGTCTACTGTCACCCCATGAGTTTGCCACCTCATTTTTAAAATGTGTGTTTTTGGCCTTGCAAATAGCCCAGGTACATTTATTCCATGCAGTTCTATAGTTCTGGTAGTCTGTCTGGGTACCGGAGTTTCTTGCTTTGTACCACAAGTCATCTCTATTTTTCATGAGGGCTAGTAGATGTGCCATGATCCAGGGGCTATCATAGTCATGAATCCTTCTTTTGGTGTAGGGGAGAAGACATTGCACACTTCATTGAATTTGCTTATAAAGCATTCTAGGGCAGTGTTGATATCTGTTGCGTGGTCAATAGAGCTCCAATCTTGGAGGCTGAGGTGTGCTCTTAGAGCTCCCAACTTGCCTTTCTTCAGAAGTCTAGTAGTAATAGTCCTGGCTGGTGCCTTTGGGACCTTATTTGACCATTTACAGATTACCGGGGAGTGGTCACTGAGGGTGTCAGGGAGAACTGTGATGGAGGATATTCTTTCTGGCTGATTTGTGACCACCCAGTCGATTACTGACCCGTGCCTGTTCTGCTGTTATACCGAGTGGTGGAGTCTACCAATTGCACAAGGGTGAGAGTGGCTAATGAGTCCTTGTAGTGTACAGCTTCAGTGGAGAACCAGTTGATATTAAAGTCTCCAACCATTATCAGCTCTGTGTTTGGTCCCCCTTCACAGAGGTAGTTGATGACAGAATTGAAACCATTCGCTTGTTCCTTGGGAGGGATATAGGCCAAGACTATTGTTAGGGTTTTCCCATTCTTGCCAAGTATTACTTTTATGGCCATCAGTTGAGCTCCACATTTGGTGTCATGTGGGTTAAGCATTTGACCCTGAATGTAGTCTTTAACATATATAATACAACCACCTCCTCTTTTACCGAGTTTGTCTAGTCTGAATGCAGCATACCCAGTGAGTTGTATAGCAGAGTCTGGGCCGAACCCAGAACCTGCTGTGGAGCTAGCCTCCCACACCACCACACCACATGGCTGGCCTAGCAGCAGCAGGCAAACTACAGCACAATAACCTCTTCCCTATCTTTCCCTTTCTGGTCGCCCTCCCCTACCCTCATGGTAGCAGTAAGTCATTACCCTTGCAGGTTACCCATGATAATAGCGCTGAATATGAGTTGCCATTTTGACGGTTGCCTATATTTAGTCGCTATTGTCACAGGATACCCCCCGAAGAGAGTGTTACACCTGGGTCTTCTCCCTTTGTGTAATAACCAAGGAGGGGTTCATATCTGGCTACAAGACTTGAAACTGGTATTGTACCCTTATTCAGAGTTTTAGAGGGATGCCCTAGGTCCTTGTGGCAGAGGTGCAATAATTATCTCGGCAAGCAGTCTAAAAAAAACACGAGGAGGGTAGCCCTACCCCCCCATCACGGATTGCACTTGGTGTGGGCACTGTGAGCTCAGTGGACCTGACCCTCAGGCGTGGGTTCATAACACGAGTTTTAGTTATTCTTACCTACACACAGTGGTGGCTCTACAGCAGGGTACACAAGGCATGTGAACCATACAAGTTGCAGTGCATTCAAGGAAGCAGACTAGGCACAGCATAAACATTTGATACATGTTTTTATTCTGCCAAATACAGCACAAGGCACTGAAACTGATAACAACAGGGATTAGGCTAGAACCCCAGCGCTTTGACCTGGCATATTCCTCAGGGGGTTAATTTCCAGCCTTCATGTCCCTGCTTAAATACTCACTCAGCTGCCGACATCATTAAAGATGTCATAATTACAGGTGCAATAACCTTTTAAAGAAATTTAAGTGACAGCTGTTGTTGTTTTAAGCAGAGCAAATCCCACACAGTACCCAGACAAACCACCCAGTGTGATGCAATAGAATGATTAGACCATACGCATAAAAAAGAACTTTGTGCTTCGACATACCAAGCAGACTGTGTAAATTTTATATCCAAACAACATTGAATCATATCAAAATTACTTCAACAACTTCCAAAACATGGACTTAATCTACATACATTTGCAATACACTTGTTTGTCCCATGTTCATAAACCCACAATTTCAAAAATAGACTAAAATTTATAAAAACACCAAGGCACGACTTGATGTTTCATGTGGTGAACCGCTACTCCATAGCCACAATATATTAGTCCCTTGATGGCCAGCTGCCCCCCCCCGTAACCAATAGAGGTGGGAGCTACAGATGGTGTGAAGTTTACTAATTACCAAAATTGAAGTCTGCCACCTGAGTGCTTCCTGCTAAGCTGCATTCAAGACCCAGCTGGAACTAATTTAGATTGACTGTCTGAAACCCTATTCAACAATTCTGTTACTGAGCATGACATCAGCAACACTGAATCACACAGTGTGAATGTAACACTAATCTGTCTTTTTGTAACATCTCTTTGTCTTATAGGACATGCCTTTGTTCAGCTGAACAGAATGAGATGAGTTTGGAGAAAATGGCCACAGCCGTGTATTTATTAAACCATTATCATTATTTACATTAAAATCAGTGTGATGTGTGCAGCAAGGTAGCCTTGGTAGGTAATATCACTCAATTAGAGCTGATTTAGAGCTGATTATTGGTGGTCGACCCTCCCCTCTCACTGAGGAGGGGCCTTGCCACCAATCACATGACCCAGCAAGGGCACCATCTCTGGAGCATGAGGAATGGCTCTCTTGGCTAGCTGTGGCCTAATCCTCTTCCATCAGAGAACCAGCCATGCCGTGGGCAGATTGCTGAGGAGGCTGCTGTTCTGACTGCCCCCTTGCGGAGGGAACTCCAGCCATCTGGTCCCACCCTCCTGTTGGCCTCAGGAGATCTGGCTGGTCAAAACATGTGCTCGACAGGGCAGAGTGGCGCGGAGAGTTGAGGCCTGGATGCCACACGCCCCGCCTTGGCGACCCAGGTTCAGGAATGGACCTGGGCCATTGAGGAGGTCAGTGAAGGGAGAGGATTGAGTGTTCAGAGGACTGCCCTCCTCTCGTGGGGTGCTGGGGATGCTCCATGCAGCAGTGGCCACTGGTGGAAACCAGTTATGGTGCAAGGCGTCGGGCTGCAGAAGGAGAGGGACATTGGCATGTTCAGCAGCACAGCCATGCAGGATGCCATTGCACACCACATCCCGAGGAGAAAATGGAAAAATAGTGTGCCCTGTTCTTGGTAGAGAAGGTGGGTCCTGGGGACTCTGCACCCATGCCCACCATCAGGTCTCTATCCTCTGGTGCCTTGTCGTCTGGCCGCTCTATCAGATTGTAGATAGAGCACCAGAAGGAGTTAGTGGTCAACCCCAGGGTACTGAGAGTTGGGGGATCGGCGGTCCCGGCTGGCAAGGGCTTTCCCACTGGAGGAGGCAACTGACTTCAGACAGGGTGGGAGAAAGCAGGCATTCGACAGCTACACTGGAGAGAGTCCAGAAATGGTGTCAGGTAGGAGAATAAAGAAAATGTACAAAAATAAAAGACATATGATCCTATTTACCACCTCTGTATAGCCTTCCAAGATTACCATGCCACCACTTACATTTCACATGTCTGTGACACCCTATCCTATTCTGAGCTGCTGCCAACTCCCCCCCCCTTGTTGGAGAAGGCAAAAAATGGAAAACCCTGTGTGGAAAAAACAGGAAACTCCTTTTTGACACCTAAGGTGATCTCCCTTAGTGGGACAGCAAGTTTCCTATACCCTGTCAAGGTCCCCCCTGCCTTTACAAGGGTGAGGTTCAGGTGGGTTTCAGCCTAGGATGAGAAGAAATGAGGAGGGATCCCTCCTGCACAGTCTTTCTTATTGGCTTCACTCCTCCCCCTCCCTGGCTGCAACCTCCTTCTCCCCACGGAGCACCTGCCTCCTCCCCTCTGCCCCATTGGGTGGTGCCTGCTTATCCTACCTGCCCATCCAGGTGTCCTCCAGTCATGCCCACCAGACAAAGTTCCGCCTCCTGTGTTGCCTTGTAGGCTCCTTCATTATTGTCAGCAAAAGGCGGTGGTGGCCATATTATTTATTTATTTATTTGCTTTAGGTAACCGGGTGGGTGCACTAGGCATAGGGATGCCTATTTTCAGGCACGACTCAGGAGGAAACAAGTCAAATACATGAGCAACAACAATGTGACAGAGCACATAGAATAGTTAATACAATGCAAGGGTGGTTAGAAATATAAACAATTTGCGAGACTGTGAATACAGGGTTGGACAAAGTCAAAAGAACAAATACAGTTCAGAGATATACAAAATATAAACAAGTTTTATTTATTTATTTGCTTTTGTTTACCAGGTAAGCACACTAGACAGCCAAGTGCCTATTTTCAGGTGTGACCTGGGAGGATTACAGGGTACATACTATGCATCAGACAAAGTCATGGTAACATACAGGAGCATCAGGCATACAAAAGTAGTTGATACAGCATATGGGACATCAGATGAAACAGTTAAATTAGGAAGATAGCATCAGAATACAAACCAGTAGTAAGTAAGTAGAAAACAACTATGCAACAACAAACTGAGGTAAAGCATCAAACATCAGGTACATTCAGTGTCAAGAGAGCCTGGGAAAAGACGGGGTCACCACTCAAGGCAAACTGGCAGAAAAAAGTGTCTAGAGCAATAATCACAGCAAAACTTAGTAAGTAGATGTTATAGCAGTAACATACTAGGGCATTGCCCCCACAACAGTCGAAGTGCAACACAGGTACAGAGCTGGTACTAATCAGGTATTGTGGACAGCATACAGTAAGTGCCAATCAACAGGGCCAATAATCATAGTAAGAACAGAGGGGAGAAGGAGGAGGAGGAGGAAGGAGGGGACAGAGAAGGAGAGATAGATAAGAGTAGGTAGAGGAATGGTGAGAGTAGAGTAAGATAAAGCATAGGTGATAGAGGGATGTAGATGAACTTTAGGTGGGTGGAAGCAGATGCAAAGATTTGATGCAAGTAGATGTTCACGGTGGAGTTTCTTAAAGCCAGCATGAATAGGGGCTGAGGTGAATAGTTTGGGGACTAGGTTCCAGTACTTAGAGGTGACATAGGAGAATGCATGTGCACCCATAGAGGTTTACACTAGGGATGTAGAGAGGGTTTGGTCATTAGAGCGGAGCCCTTAAGGGGGTGTTTGGGAGTGTAACAAAGAGTCAAGGGATTGAGGGGGGGTTGATCTTGCTATACAATCAATTAGAGAGCCATAGGACAGGAGTCGGTGAGCAGCAGGACTGGGCCATTTTAGGTCAGCATAGAGCTGACAGTGATGTTTGTTCCGTAGACAGGCAGAAGCATAACGACAAATTCTATTTTAGGTGGTGTCCCATTTATTGAGGGAGGTCTTTGATGCACCTAGGTAGGTGACTGAGCCATAGGCCAAAGATGGGAGCAGAAGGCCTTGTGCCACAGCAAGTCTGGCCGATGGAGTGAGGGCATAGCTAGTACGGCAGGCTCCCCCGAGTTTTGCATTGACAGATTTGCAAGCAGCGGTGGTGTGAAGATCGAACTCCAGGGATTTGTTGAGAAGAATGCCCAGGTATTTGAAGGAACTAGTGCTAACTAACGGGGATCCATCAGCACAGGATATTTTAAGGGAGTTACGATTCACTTTTAGTCTAGCAGGAGAGCCAAGGAGCATAGAATGGGTTTTACTTACAAGGTGATCGCCAGTTAGCCAGGTTTGTTTGTTTGAAGTCGAAGCTAGGGAGTTGTTTATATTCAACACATTACTGGCACTGTGTAGATGACTAGGTCATCCGAATAAAGCAAAGAAGAACAGGTAGGTGCCAGGGATGGAAGGTCATTTATGAAAATTGTGAAAAGCAGGGGCCAAGTATGAATCCCTGAGGGATGCCAATATATATGGATGAAAGATCAGACATTACTGCGTTAAAACTACAACCTGCTGCCGATTAAATAGGTAGCTATTGAACCAGTCCCTGATTCAGCTGAAAACCTAAGGAGAGGAGTTTTGTAAGAAGGTTATAATGCCTTGGTTAGATTGATGAAGATAGCACCTGTCAAGAGACTGGATTTCACAGCAGCATAAATGTCATTAGTGAGTTTTAGGAGGGCAGTAGAAACAACGTGGCTTGCGAAAGCCATGCTGGGAACCAGAGAGGAGGTTGTGTTTCTGTAGATACTCTATGGTTTGGGTTGCCACTAATTTTCCAAGATTTTGCTGAGCACACAAAGGATAGCAATGGGTCAATAATTAAACATGTCCTTAGGATCATCTTTTTTAAGGATAGGAGTTATTCTAGCTATTTTCCATATATTGGGAACTGTACCATGGCATAGTGATAGGTTAAAGATTTTAATTAAAGCGGAGGCTATGAGAGGGGCAGCAGTTTTCAGGAGCCTGGGTTCCAAACCGTCAGCGCCAGAGCTAGTAGTGTCAGAGATGGTGAGTAACAGCTTTAGGACTTCAGTTCTTGTGATGGTCCGAAACTGGATTAGTGGACGAGAGGGCAGGGGTTCAGTAACTGCAGGAGGAGAAATAGGGTGACCAGTAGGGAATGAGGCCGAGTAGCTTGATAAGTCTGAGAAATGACAGTTAAAAGCATTACATAATGGTCACCAGATTATTACAATGTATGCCATTTAGTAGCATGTCATTTGTGGTGGTTGATTTATTAGCTCAAGGAAGCTTTAGGATGGACCAGAATTTCTTAGAGTCTCCAGCAGCTTTTATTAGTAAATCTTTCGAAATAACTTTTAGCTAAGCGAGTCTTTCTTTTGCAAGAGTTTCTCTGGGCCCTATAGTGATTATAATCTGCCTGAAGCCGGAAGCCTTGAAAGCGCTGCCAACCTTTGTCCCTGTCCTGGAGTTGTGTAAGAAGATCTTTTGTGAGACACTTGGTTTGTGTTCCATGTATGCAGTGCGTGACACGAGGAGCATGGGGGTCCTTGAGACATCCAAACTTAGCAAGGAAGTAGTCTAGAGCTATCTAGACATTAGAAGCAAAGATGGGTGACCAATCGACCATAGAAAGATCCTGCATAAACTGTACCTAATTAAAATTGGCCAGATTTTGGAAGGTGATGAGTTTTGGAGAAGATGGTTGTCTAGTGGCATGCCAGATACAGAAAATTGGGGAGTGGTCACTTATAGCATCTGCGGTACCAGCTGAAACTATACAGTCAAGACAGTTTGTGAGGCCCAATCAATTAGACAGCTAGATCCGGGCACCATGACCTAGTTGGGTCTACGATTAGCTGGTGGAGGTCGTGGCCTTGTACCATGGTATGGAGGGACTGACAGGCTTTTCTAGTCTAGTTAAGGTTTAAGTCTCCTAGGATAAGGACCTCTTTGAGTCCAATGTCTGTGTCCATCTGGGAGAGGAGTTCTTCAAGTCCAGTGACACCACCAATGGGAAGGTTATAGGCACATACTATGTGTAGCCTTTTGGAACCATGTTGTAGAGTACCATGAATAGATTCACAGAGGTAAAGACAATAAATCAGCATACGCACATTCCAGTGATGATGGCATGAGGGTAGGGAAGACAGAGGCAGGTTAGTTTGACACACAGTTATTCATATACATTTACATTTACATTTGCATCCATATACAATTACATTTACAGATAACTGCTGGGAACAGAAGACAAAATCATGGTAAGAGCCTTAAAAACAGGACTATAGCTTTGAAACTAGCTTCAAATAGTCCTGGGACAGATAACCCTTCCCATCCCCAGGATCTTACTTTTGTGATACCCAGGAAAATTGGGCAATTGTTCCCTTGAGTGGTGATCTGAAGTGGGGGAACCAAGGTTCACTTAGGGCTAATTCCAGTGAGTTCCAAATTAAGCTCTAGTGGTGTGAGGTTATTTAAGGACTGCATATTGTGCTTTCTCTAACTTCACACACTCTAAGAGTGCGTGGTCCACTTTGCCACTGTTGGTAGGTTTCTTGCATTCAAGTTGTGCCATCACCTTCTTCCCCACTGCCATCCCCCATACACCACAAGGGTGCATATGCATTTTATTGAGGGTGTGATCCTCAGGCAGCCCCTTCAAGATGGTCAGCGGGGGGGGGGGTGATGTGTGGGGCACAAGGGTTTCAAAAGATTATACCAGAGCTCTGTAATCAGAATGGACAAAGCTTGGGGTAGTCCCATGTCATATGGAAGTAAGCGCCCACTCCCACTTTGCATTTGGGGCAAAATCTTGATTTCTGAGGGTCTATTTTGTTAGCTAGAACAGGGGTAAAGTAAGCCTAGTGCAGAACATTGAAGTTAATTGAGCTCAGCATATGGTTTACTGAAGTTTTGCTCACTGCCTTTAAAACCTGTTCCCAGTCCCCCTCAGTCCACTGCTGTGCTCCCAAGTCCTTATTCCACTTGTCCTTATTGTGACCATGGGGTCTGGGAGACCACCCAAAAGCAACTGGTAGAAGTGTTGCATAGGTCTGGATGTGGTCCTAGTGTTCACAGTATCTCCTCCTTCTGAACTTCATTCTGGTAGAAGGTGCTAGTGCCCCAGCCCTGGATAATTTTGTTCTAACCTGTAAGTAGGTGAAGAAATCCTAAGTGATAGGCAGAAATGGGCATGTAGCGTCTGGAAGGAGCAAAATCCACCTCTCAGATAATTCCCCCACATTTTGTATGTCCTTCCTCCTCCAGGTTTGCAGCACTATTTTTGTACGGTGGTCATTCTCTGTCCATGGACCCCTATAATGTCCACAACTGGGGAAATTCCTGAACAATGAGTTCATGCAGATTTCTCCGTAATTTCAATGTGGTTTTAGTGAAAGGGTTGCTAGGGAGAGGCTGGGTGTGATCGGCAAGTGCTAGTGAGAGGTAGGCTGAGAGGAGTGGCCCTGGTGGGTTTTGTTTTCAGGGTTCACCCATGCCGGCCTCTCAGCTTCTGGGAGTAGGGCGTCTTTATGAAAGTCAGGTGGGCAACAAAATAATAAAATCTGAAAATTGGGAGCGCAGCCCCTACCCATGAGGGTTTCATAGGATAGCTTGCTTGATTTTAATCTTCTTTCATTGCCACAGGAAATTGGCAAGTAGCCTCTAATTGAAGTGAAGTACTTAGGGGTACATAGTATGGGAGGTCTGAAACAAAAAGAGATAGAGGGAAAAATGCACATCTTAACAGCTGACTCTTCTGAGAAGTAAGAAAGTGGAGTCATCCACCTGTCACAGGTATCCTTGATCTTTTTAAGTTGTAGTTTATCTGGGTTAGGCATGACAGTTTCTTGGGTAGGTGCACCAAGTATTTCAGAAGCTGTCTGTAGGTTCTATATGAACACCAGCTACCTTAATTCAGGCTGCTTCCCCCTCCCCAGGTGGAGCCATTGACAGTTAAGCCAGTTGCTCTCGTGGCTGGAGATGGGACCATAGATTTTGAAATTTTTCATTATGGGTGGTAGGGCCATATCAGGGTCTGCAAGGCATAGAAGAATGTCATTAGGAAAGAGGAGATCTTATGGTCCACCCCAGCACATGCAGCCCGTATATTTTATATTTTTTTTCTTATGGCAGTTGTCAGGGGTTTAATTGTGAGCACATAAAGGTGGGGTGACAGAGGGTACCCCTGCTTGGTTCCCCAGTTAAGGAGAAAAGCACTGGAAAGACTGCCACTGATAAAGAATTGGGCTTGTGGGGTATGATATAATGACCTTATCCATGCTCAGATGTTTGGACCAAATGATCCAGGACTGAGAACATGAAAGGGCCGCTCAACCCAGTGAAAGACCTTCTCAGCATCAAGTGCCAGGAGAGCAGGCTGAACAGTCCTCCCCCATCCAGTACCATGTAATGTTAGCTACGCTTCTTTTTTTATCAGCATTTTATCCTCCAAACCTCCCGCAGCCCCCTTCTGCTTAGTCCTTCCAGCTGTGTCACCTGACTCCCTGGGACTTACCTAATGTGCCTTAGCACTGCAGGGTTCCTGGTCCCTGAGTGCGTGACTGCGAAGGCCCAGATGTCATCCTGTGGCCAGAGGGTTTTCCTTCTGATTTTTATTTCCCCTCCCTGGAACTGCCCATGTGCCATGGAGTAAGGAATGACTCTGCCTCCATGGAGATGTCCTCAAGCACCCTTGTTTGGTTATCTGCTGTGTCCGAACTATGCTGCCACCCAGACACCTCCAGGATGCAGGCAAGCAGCAGATCACACTACCCCCTCCCCAAGGGAGGACAGCCATCAGCGGGATGCTTGATTCTCCCTCCCCCTGGCCAGCCCCTGACAACCCGACTCCGTACCCAAACCCGGGTCATCAGTTTGGCAGAAGGTAAGGGGCTAGTTGCCTCAGCCCTCCACACCATTGGACTGGCTAGCTACCTTTCTAATACTGAGCTTGGCTTGTCACCTTTAATGAAACCTCCTAGGTCTTGGTGTACCAGGACTGGGGCCTTTAATGAAACCTCCTTGGCCTTGGTGTACCAGGGCATGAGGTCATAATGTCGTAAGACATCATGCCACAGCAATATACTGAGCTGCCAATACAGTGCAATATATTGCATGTGACATAAGTCTTGTTTTTGTGGGGGCTGTGCCCCCCACACACCCCCGTTATGGGAGGGCTGTGTCCCCTGACCCCCCAACTAAAATAACCAACTCTGGGGGGGAAGGGGCGGATCCCCATCCCAGCAGAGATCTTATCCTCTGTTTGGGACAGTGAGAGGTGCAGTACCGGGCACAGACCCATTGGCGGTATTGCACCCTCTTGCTGTCCTATACTACACTGTTTCTCTTTTGTGGTTTTGTAATGCGCTATTAAGCGTATGACATATTGACCCAATAGGGTGTGCCAGTGCTGGCAAGCTCCTTGCCAGGTTGCCAACCAGAAATGTTGCAATGACTGTGTCATCTGTGTTTAGCAGTGAGATTGGTCTATATGAGCCTCACTGGGAGGCATCCTTATCAGGTTTAGGGAGTTTTTATGGTTGCCATCATCTGAGATGGGGATAACACCTCCATCTCCAGAGATTCCAATACCATGTACAACATGGGACCCTGTAGTTCCTGCCAAAAGAATTTGTAAATGTCACAGGCAGGCCACAGGGACTGGGCATTTCCTGATGCGAGAGACCTGACTCCACATGGTGCTCCAACTCTGATGGGAGGGAGTCCATACTGTCCATCACCTCATCCAGTAGGAGGGAGCTGGACCATGTCCAGGAAACTGTCTGGGTGAGGGGTGGATGTGGTGACCTCCGAGGTGTACAACAGTATAAAACTCACAGAATGCTTCTTCTATGTCCTCCTGTTTGCAGAGAGAGTGCCATCCATTTTGGTGATGCTAGCTATGGAGCTTTCAGTTGCCATGCCAGTCATTGACCTGATTTATCCCCACTGAAATATGGACCAGCTCTGGTCAACAACAGGCCTCGTTCCAAGGCAGGCTGAGACCTGTCAGTTCAGCTTGCCTATCAGATGGCAGAGTTCGCCTAATTTGTGAGTTTGCACCTGTGTCACCAGGTCTTTTTCCCAAGTTTGTATTTGTTGTTCCCTCTCTCTTTCTCTTTCTGGCCACTTCTAACTGTTTCTTGAGTGTAGTGGCGTGAAGCTGCCCTTGAGCAAAGGCCTTCATAGCCTCCCAATGGGCTAACGCGTTGTGTCTCTCCTACTATTCAGCAGAAAGAACTCCTGTAGAGCTGATTTCTGTCCCAAAATCCTCAAGTCCTCAAGGGACGGTGCAGAAAACCAGGTGTTTACATTTAAACTGCCCTAGATAGCTTTTGGCAGAGAGCAGCAAGAGGAAGGAGGTGCTGCTAGAACTTTACCTCTATACTACTGGGAATATATAGCCCACCCTCCCCATTCCCCACGCTTAGCCATTTCCACTTTTATAGGCACTGGATTTGACAGACAACAGGAACTTCCTGTTTGGGAGCAGGAAGTGAGTGATCCCAGAGGCACAAAGACTCACCATACTAGAAGGAAAGAGTAGATCTCCCCTCCCCAGCTGCTGGCGTCTGACCCTGAACAAGTAAGGAGCAGACTACTGAGAATACAGGAACTTCCTGTCCCAGAACAGGAAGAGCAGGAGCTGCAAGGGCATGAAGGCAGTAGGAAAGTAGGGAGAAAAAAAGAGGAAAGAGTAAACATACAAAGCAACAGGAGAGGGCCACAAATAAGACATGATGGGAGTGGTGCAGTGCAGTGGCTGTGGAGCGACTGTCTTCCGGGAGACATTCTAGAGGATGCAGGTTGTTCCATCTGTAGGCACTTCTCTGGGCTGAGGGAGGAGGTTGCTCAACTCCATGCTGAGTTGGCCTGGATTTGGGGGACCTCCTCTCCCACCCAGGGACCACCAGGGTTGACGCTGCTGCCTCAGAGGTTGCCAAGAAGGAGGAGGGCGGCTGGACCATGGTGGGCTCCAGGGAAGCAAGGGTGGTGGAACAGAGGTGCATCCCTCCAGCTGCACCTCTCCACAATTCATACGCTGTTCTGAAGAAGCGTGGTTCCTCTATGGAGGCACCCACAGTGCCTCCATAGAGGAGGGTGCTGGGAATCTCCTCAAAGGAGATCCACAGGAGGGTGACACAGGACCCCACAGGGGAAGGAAACAACTCCTAGTGGGAGACTCAACTGTTAAGAGGGTAGAACTGGGGGAGGGAGGCGAGAAGGACGTAATGTGCCTTCCCGGTGCCATGGCTTGGAGGGACAGAGAGCTAATCCCCAGGATTGCTAGAGCAGCAGCATGGGAGAGATATCTGGACATCATTGTCCACCTAGGGACAAATGACCTGGCTGGGAATGGGATCAGAGCAGTGCAGGAGTTTGTGGAGTTGGGGAGCGGACTTAGACAAGTACCACACATGGTAATCTTCTTGGAGGTGCTGCCTGTCTATGGCATGGGTGAGGCTAGGGTGCTCCACACCATGGGATTCAATGAATGGTTGAAAAACTGGTGCTGAGCTCAGGGTTTGGCTTCACTGGGGACTGGGGTCCACCTGGAGGATATGGGCCTATACTGGTGCGATGGACTGCATCTGTCCGGGAGGAACCAGAATCCTAGGTGATAGGCTTAAATGCTTTATTGGAAGCATTTAAACTAGCCAAGGAGGAGCACTGAAAAGGAACAGAAATCCCAGCCCCCTTCCCACAATACAGGGTAGTTTTAGCAAGGCAAACATCATGATAGAGAAGTCCATAGGGAGAAAGACAGGGGTAAATGGAGAAAAAGGCAAAGGCAGTAAGGACGGGGATGGGGCTAAAAGGGGTAAAGCCATCAAAAAATGGAGGGCAATGAGTACCAATGTCCATAGTCTAGGTAACAAGCTGCCTGAACTAGTGGTCTTCATGGTAGATGGACACCTGTGTGGTGATCTTATCAACTGGGGTGCTATCCTTGAAGATCGCCTGTCCCAGCTGTACACCCAGCGTCACCTCAAGCAAGTGGACTGGCGAGACAACCCTGTGGTCCAAATAAAGTTGGGTGCCAGGAAACACCCTTTAAGGAGAGGCAGGAGACAATCTGAAGTTTGATGCCCAGAAGGCTTTTATCTGCACCAGGGAAAGTAGACACGGTCACAAGGCAAAATCGGGGAGTAACTCTTACTTATAGATAATAACCAACAATTACCACTCTAATTCTCTATATGTACATTGGCCTAAGGCCACTCTACAGTATTCTTATTTATCACTCTTACAATATCCTACCGGAGGTCTATATACATCAAGAGTATACCTTAACACTTTATCATACCCTGTGACAAGCATTCAGTATACAATTAGCAAATGGGTTAACAGTCTCAAAAGTCCATTAGATGTAGATGTCTATCATCTTCATGCGCAATTGAAGAATAAGGGACACGAGAAAGGGAAACCTTGCTTGGCACCAAGCTCACCAGAAAACCTATGAGAGGTTGCAAACAGGGCATGGAGAGATTGGTAAACAGACCATAGGCATCAGCCAACCCACTCTCCAGGGTTGCCGGAATACAAGAGCATAAACTGACTAACTTGGGGAATGCCTTTTCTTGGCACACAAACCCTCAAACTGGGCTACCAAGGATGAAGAACAAAAATGTGGCAAGGAATCCACCTGCAGGATTGCCACAGGAGAAGGAATCTGCTGCTTTCCCCTTGGCACCAACCCTTGACCAGGGTTGCCAAGGATGAAGAAGAACTGCTGCAGGTTTTTCTGGCACCTACCCTTGACCAGGGCTGCCAAACAAACACCGGACTTGGTGAAGAATCCACTAGGAGGACTACCAAGGACGAAGAAGAAGAACTGCTGAGCTGCTTTTGATGACAGATCTGCTTGAAGGACCACCAAACTCGAGCTGCTACCTTGAGGATTGCACTGGTGACACAGGATGAAACAAGCAAGAAGGAGTAGAAGGTGAAGATCAGGTTTCCACAAAGATGAAGAACAAAATAAGAAACGGCGGCCACGACCACACTTGGCTACGATGGACTCGTCTATCAGCGGGCGTCTGGGAGGGACAGACGAGGCACTTCTCAGTTGTCTTTCTTCCAAGCTGAACAGGAACCAGCAGCCGTGACTACTCAAAGCATGTTGATTTTGACTACAGCAGACCAAAGGGCAAGACGTTGCCGAAGGCTTCTGCTGGCTGAAGATTGCTATGGTGAAGAATTGATGGAGGTTGAAGATTACTATGGTGAAGAGCTGAAGATTGCTATGATGAAGAGCAGATGGAGGCTGAAGATTGAATCAGAACCTGCTGCTGCACAATGGTACTTCTGTTAGCACGATATACTGAAATATTTACTTTCAGGGGCAATTTGCATTGAGCAGGGGCAAATTGCAACAATCCAGGGAAATTGTTCATTGGCAGGGGCAACTTGTCTGAAGCAGGGGCAAATTGCAACCATCTGGGGCAGTTGTTCACTGGCAGGGGTAACTTGGCTAGAGAAGGGGCAAATTGCAACAATCCGGGGCAACTGTTCACTGTCGGGGCAAATGACCACAATCCTAATATAGTACAAAACAGTCTTGTTGCTTCATGCAATAGACACAACACTTGAGATGCTGGAAGAATAAACAGTTTGTTGAAACAGTAGAACAGCTGATAATCACTTTGTAACAGGTTGTGTGTTTAAGCACCCTTAGTCGGACCCTTTTCCTTTTGAGTCTGTCTTTGCTAGGATCTGGCTACCCTGAACACTTTAAAGTAATTACTCCAGCTATTTAGCCTGGCTACACTAATTGCCTGTATACCTCTGCCCTATTCCCTATGGGCTGGGATGCCTGACCTTTACTGGGCCTGGTGCACCTTGGCTACTCTGGGCCTGGCAGCCCTTTACTATACTAGGCCTGGTACCCCTTACTACCACGGGTCTGGTGCCCTTTACTTGACTGAGCCTGATGCCCTTTACTAGCATGGGCCTGGTGCCCTTTACTTGACTAGGCCTGGCACCCTTTACTACCACGGACCTGGTGCCCTGCTTAGACTGTGGGCCTGGCTGCCCCGTAATGGGCCTGATGCCCTCTCTAAACCTGGGCCCGGTGCCCTTTTTAAGCATGGGCCTGGCGTCTCTGTAATGGACCTGGTGCTCTCTTTAAATCTGGGCTTGGCACCTTTCTTAAATGTGGGCCTGGTGCCCTTTAATTACTGTGGCAGGGTCCCATTAAGAACTGGCCTGATCAGGGTTTTTCCACTCACCCTGAGCCACCCTGCCTTCACTCTGCTCCCCTTATGAATATTAAACAGACCTCTTCACTGGCCTTGCTGCACTAATCCCTCCCTGTGGGCGTCACTCGATCCCACCCCTCCTGAATAGTTAATTAAGGTCCTCGGACCCCACACTCCCTGCGGCGCTCAGCCGCTGTCTTCTGCGCCTACTGCGCTATTAAAAATAAACAAAATACACAGCATAGTCCTTTCTACAGTTGGACGGTCAGTGCACTTCTTCGTGTTACCATCTGACTCACCGCCTGGCCAGGGTGAAGAGAGCTGCAGTCAGGATTGGTGGAAGGCTGTCTGGCAGAGGGAGGGAGCCGGCGCAGTTGGAGACAGGCAGCACAGTGGACAGCAGGGGACCTCAGATGGCTGACAGCCATATGGTCGCGATGCAGCTGTTCTCTGCCACCGACGGGGGACCAAAATTAACTTTTAAAATTAAACAAGGGGCCAAAATAATAAAATGATGAGGCTCTTAAACCCAAACTGTGACAAACGGACGATTATTCACTTTTGCTGCCCTGATGGCACCCTGAACCAAACCGAGCTTCACCTAAAGTCTTCACCAGCTGGAGTCCAGAGCAGGCACACCAACAAACCCTCAGGGAAATAGTTTCAACCCACCAGGTAAGCCTCAACAGTTCCCCTTAGTTTGTGGTGTCTCTCTTCTCCACAGCCTGGCAGGAACTAACTAGAAAACTGTTAAACTTTTTAAAACCAAACTTGGTTCTAGAGTGTACAGACTGGAATGCTGTACATGAGCAGCTCAGCACAGCATTCCATCCAAGCCATTGTTACATGTGCTATTAAAATCTGCTTTTGACAATATTTACAGTGCACAAGGCACTTTTTATTATTTACAGCATTTCCCACTTTCAGTGAGAGGAAATTGTACTCACAGGGGCCCCTTTTCACTGTACCCTATAGCCCACACATATAACAGGCACCCTGGGCACCTGTAAACCCCTAGGCTCAATTTATTTACTGTGGTGCCCCAACTTTGGGGCATTACACCTGAATATTGTGGCAGTCACAGAAACATGGTACACAGAGAACCACGACAGGGGTGTCAACATACCAGCGTACACAATCTATAGGAATGACAGGGAGAGTAAAAAAGGAGAAGTAGCTCTCATGTAAGGGAAGGGATCAAAGCAATGGAACTAAAGAGTAAACAGGGAGGAGAGGAGGCATTGTGGGTCACCCTGGAGACAGGAAATGGCACCACCATCTGCACGGGGGTTGTATACAGATCCTCATCTCAGGAGTTGGAAATGGATAAGGAAATGATAGAAGATATCCTTAGGATGGCAGAAAAGGGGGAGATATTGTTGCTGGTGGACCAGACTATGCCAGATGTTAACTGGAGCGCCATTGCTGCAGCTGTATCCAAGAGCAAGGTCATTCTTGATGCCCTACAGGGCATGCCTCAGACAGCTAGTGTTGGAACCCACTTGGGAGGGAGCAGTCTTAGACCTGTACTCTCAAATGGGGGACAGAGAGGATCTTAGATTTAGAAGTGGGTAGCCATCTGGGAACAAGTGACTGCCAATCAGTGTGGTTCATGATAAACACAGCTGTAGAGTCGAGCCATACAAAAGCAAGGGTACTGGACTATAGAAGAGCTGACTTTATCAAAATGAGAGAGTGCTTCAAAAAAGCACTAGCAAACAGGCAAGAAGGAGGGGTGGAGGAACAATGGGGAAAATCAAAAGTGCCATCACAGAGACAGCAAGCCTTTGTGTGAAGCAAATAAACAAATCAAAATGAAGGAAAAAAAACACTATGGTTCTCAAAAGAGGTGTCGGGGAAGGTAAGGGAGAAAAAGACAGCATTCGGAAAGTATAAGGAAACACAAAAGAAGCAAGACAGTGAACTGTACCAGTTAAAGTAGAAGGAGGTGGGGAAGGCAGTCAGAGTAGAAAAGGCCCAAACCGAGAAAAATATAGCCAACTCAGTTAAAAAGGAGGAGGATAAAACCTTTTACAGGTACATTAGGGAGCAGAGAAAGATCAAAGGAGGGATAGTGAGGCTTAATAAAGTGGAGGGTGGGTGGGCAGAGGGTGACAGTGAAAAAGCAGGGATACTGAACGAACACTTCTGCTCAGCCTTGTGTCTCCACTCCAAGCCCAGCAGCCAAAGAACCAGGCCCAAGCAAATCCCACCAAATAGGTTTTAAATCAGAAGAAATAGGCCTCCACCAGCGCAGCCTGTTACACAGTGAAACATCCACAAAATGAGCCCACTTACAGCCACCAAATCAGTTTTCAAACTTCCAGCAGCCCCCAAAACAATACCCTGCTAGCCCCTTAGAAGTAAGAAAGAAAAGAACTAACCTTCTACCAAGTAAAATCCACAAGAACCCTGTGAAAACAACAAGCAGCAGCTACTGTCCTGGAACACAACTGATCCTGTCCCCTTCCAGTTATTTCTCATACATAGGCCAAGGAGGAGAAGAGACATAGGCCAAGGAGGAGAAGAGAGAGGAGAAGGAGGGGTAAGGGTGGAAGGTGGTCTCTCTCAAAGCAAGAAGCCTGGGGAACAAAATTGCAGAGCTTCAGGCACTCCTTTCAGAGGGGAAGGTGGACATTGCTGCAGTGACAGAGACTTGGGCCACAGAGTGCCATGACTGGGACTTGGCAATCCTGGAATACATTATATAAAGTAGGGACCGGGGGTTGGAAGAGGGGGGAAGGTGCACTCTATGTGAGGGAAGGGATTAAATGCATAAGGGACGAGAGAGAAGAGGAGAGGATGGAGGCACTTTGGGTGCAGCTCCTGGACTCCAAGGGCAGAAAGCTGAGGCGGGGAGTGGTGTATAGACCACCAGCCCAATCCGAGGAACTGGATTGGGAGTTGGCAGAGCAGATAAGGAGGGCATGTAGAAGGGGGAGTGTGGTGATAGTGGGGGATTTTAACCTTCCACGGGTTGACTGGAACACCCCGGCCACTAGCAGTACCAGGGAGCAGGTGCTCCTTGATGCATTCCAGGACGGCCTTCTGATTGGGTGCTATTTGGGCTCTTTATCTCTGAAACAGCACATGGAGTGGGGAGCAGGGTTAGTCTGTTCACACATTATACCAAATTGGGGGCGGTGGTGGATGAAGAGGACGGATGGGAAAAATTTCAGGGAGACCTAACCAAACTAGAGACATGGTCAGTGGAGTGGCAGCTAGGAGTCAATGCAAGGAAGTGTAAGGTGATGCACTTCAGGGCTAAGAACCAAATGAGGAACTGACGGTTGGGGATCAGAAAGGAGGAGAAGGACCTAGGGGTGTTGGTAACTGGGAGCATGAACAACTCAGCCCACTGCACAAGAGCAGCAGCAAAGGCAAACAGGATGCTGGGTTGCACCGCAAGGGGGTTCTCATCCAGACACAGGGATGTGATCCTACCTCTCTACAGATCATTGGTCAGACCGCACCTAGAGTACTATGTGCAGTACTGGAGGCCATACCTGAGGAGAGATGTAAAGTTACTGGAGGGGGTGCAAAGGAGGGCAACAAAAATGTTAAAGGGGATGGAAGGAAAGGAATATGAAGTTAGACCTAATGTGCTGAACATGTACACACTGGAGGACAGAGGGCTAGGGGGATATGATTGAAGCATTTAAATACCTGAGGGGGTAAATAAACCTAGCACAGAGGGGGTGTTTAAACTGAGGAGTGGAAGAGAGACGAGGGGTCATGGACTAAGGTTGAAAGGGGGATGTTTCAAGAGTGAAATGAGGAGGCACTACATTCTGAGAGGGTGGAGTCTAGTTGAAATGCGCTGCGGTGGGGGGTGGTAACATGGGACAGTCTATAGCTTTAAGGAGGAGTGAGATAAAGTGAGAGGAAGAGTTGGGGGGCAGGGGCTGGGACAAGCGGGGGAGGAACTGAGGGGGAGGTGGCTGGGGCAGCTGCAATCTAGGGTGCTAGCTGCACACTCAGGCAGACTTACATAGACCGATTGGTGTGTTCTGCTGGCAAATTAGTATGTTCATATGTATGTTCGTATGTAAAATCACAGTGACTCTGTTCATGAGAAGAGATACTAAAATGCCTATGTTGAAAATTTGGAGACAGATGTCCATAAAATGACTATGTTACAAGTGTGCGTGATGCAGTTTCCACGCACCCTCGTAACTTTGCAAATTTGTAGTATTTTCATTTCAGATTTTCAACACTGGCATTTTTGAAGACCTCCTTATGAACAGTACAGCTGTCATTTTTCACATCCTGCCCAAAATATGCGTTTACACATCTGGTGCAGAATACTTAGTTGCTGTGGGAAATCAACGTTTAGGAAAAATTAAGAAAATCATAGTGACAGTGTTCATGAGCAAAGGTCACAAAATGCCGATGTTGAAAATTTGGTGAAGTAGTTTCACTAAATGACTGTGTTACGTGCATATGTTACGCAGTTTCCATGTACGTTTCGAAGTTTGTGCATTTTTAATACTTTCACTACAGATTTTGCAACATTGCCCTCTCTTCCCACCTCCTTATGAATGATACAGCTGTCATTCTTCACATACTGCCCAATCTGTGTTTTTTCGTACATCTGGTGCACAATGGCATGGTCGCTGTGGAAACTCAAATTTTGGGACACATTGACAAAATCACACTGCCACTGTTCATGAGAAGAGGTTCCAAGTGCTTTCATGAGAAGGGGGCCATAAAATGCCCACGTTGAAAATTTGTACTGCAAATACCAACGCATGCCCGGGGTGTGACGGTTTCTAACCATAACATCCCACCCTGTACAGACTGACAGGCATCAGGGGTGTGCCTTTGGCTTGCCGACTGTAATGCTCATGCCATTCCAATCCCACCCCCCACCCTGCAGCCAGTGACAGGCATCAAACTGTGCCTTGGACACTTCGGCCCCATGGTTCACCCCATTCTATACTGCACCCATTTCAGCGTATGTCCTTATAGAATGGGGTGACTGTAAAGCCGAACACCCCAAGGCACACCTCAACACTTGTCAGTGTCTGCAGGATAGGGTAAGGTGAAATGGCATGAACATTATGGGCGATGACTCAAACACATACCCCGATGCCTGTCCATCTCTGCAGGGTGGAGGTGGGGTTGGCGTTATGTTCAATACTTCACTGCCATTCCTACTCTGCATCTGTCTAACTCCTGCATTTCCAATGCTAATGTCAGCAAGCAAACATTCGGCATTGTCAAATGCTTGTTTTCCATGGCTCTAATATGTTCTCTTACTCTAATTTTAAGACTTCTAACTGTCTTTCCTGTTGTTGAGTACCTAGAGGCCAGTGGGGCACAGGACCCAAGGCAGCATGGATTCACAGCAGGAAGGTCATGTCAGATGAATCTAATAGATTTATTTGACTGGGTGACCCAAAGTAGTAGATCAGTCAGGGGCTTGACATAGCTCTACCTAGACTTTAGCAAGGCATTTGACACAGTCCCACACAAAGATTAATAAACAAGTTAGCCAGCCTGGGAGTGGGTCCCAGAGTGGTAGCCTGGGTAAAAAATTGGCTGGACAACAGGACACAGAGGGTAATAGTAAACGGAGTCCACTCTGAAGAAAAGGGGGTTACTAGTGGGGTACTGCAGGGTTCAGTACTGGGATCAGTCCTTTAATGTCTTTATAATGACATTGTGGAGAGACTAGCAGATAAAGTATGCTTCTTTGCAGACAACACAAAAGATCTGCAACATGGTTGATAAACAGGGGGGTTGAAAGTTTGAGAAGGGACTTGGCAAGGTTGGAGGAATTGTCAAAAGTATGGCAGCTTAGATTCAATGCAAAGAAGTGCAAAGTAAAGCACCTGGGAAACAGAAACCCTGGGGAAGATTACACAATGGGGGAGAAGGTAGTAACAACCACAAAATGGAAAGGGACCTGGTGGGGGTAGTCATGTCAGATGATCTAAAGGAAGGCAAGCATTGTGAGAAGGCAGTAAGGAGGGCTGGGGGGGATACTGGGATGTATAGGGAGAGGCATTACCAGTAGAAAACAAGAAGTTGTTAACCCTCTGTACAGACAGCTGGTGAGACCTCATCTGGAGTACTCCGTGCAGTTCTGGAGACCCCATCTCCGCAAGGACATAGACAGGATGGAGGCAGTCCAGAGGAGGGCAACTAAAATGGTACAGGGTTCACACCAGAAGCCATACAAATAGAGACTAAAGGAGCTTAATATGTATACCCTCAAGGAAAGGAGGGACATGATAGAAACTTTCAAGTACCTCAAGGGACTCAACAAAGTTCAAGAGGGTAGCATCTTTCAGAAAAAGAGACGTGCAAGAACAAGGGGGCACAATTTGAAGATAGAGAGGGGATGGCTCAAGGGCAACATGAGGAAGTATTTTTTCTTGGACAGGGTGGTGGACACATGGAACGGGCTTCCTGAGGAGGTCATGGGGTCAAAAGCAGTGGGGGAATTCAAGAATGAATGGGACAGACATAAGGCAATTCTAGTGGGGGGGGAGTAGGAAGAAGTAGGCTGTTGGTCGACTAGGATCTGCAGCTTATCAAACAGGTAGGGAAATGGGCAGACTGGGTGGGCAAAGCGGTTCTTATCTGCCATCAAAGTTTATGTTTCTGTGTTTCTATGATCAGAAACCAGGGTCTGTGTTCAGCCAAGTGCCTATTTTGGAATTTCTGCTGGGAAAAGCATGGTGTCAGTCCTCGTGTACACATTACGGGCATGAGAAAAAAAGAATTTGTGGGATTTTCGGGTGGAGGAACTGCTATATGTCCACCAAGCCTCTCTTCTCTGACAGCCTGGAAGGGCTTTGAGCTTTTGGGTGGGTTCCTTATCAAAGGTGTCAACCTGTCGAGCACTGGATCCCAAGGGTGTTGAAATCTCCCCAATTCTTGTTGTACCAGGATAGTCAACTAGCGTGACTGCCAGTTTTGAAAGAATTCAGAGTAATCATAGTTGGGGCCATAAACTTCAGCAACTATGAGGATTTCTCCCCCACAGCTATAAGATATCGGCCTTGTTGGTCTGCTATGTGATGGAGAGAACCCAGGAACACACTCACGGGCTAAACCACACTGCCACCCCCAGATCCTAGAGATGAAACAAGCAGACAGGAGTCTGCTTCCCCATGATTTTTCCTGTCTAGTGGCCTTCTCCTTGACCATGTGGGTCTGTTATAATATTGTTATAGCTCCTTTACCCTTTTTGTTGTGCATCAGAACCCTTTTCCTTTTAATGACTGTCCATTGGGTTTAAAATATGCTCTGGGTTATCCTGGACCCCTCCACCGCCCTCCTGCCACCCTTCACCCCTGGATCTCATGGAGCACTTCGCTGACAAAATCATTTTTCAACAGTAAAACCCAGAACGTTCAGATGTAAACATAACCCCATTACAACCCCCTTCCCCACAAACTGTGGTAACATGAACAGGTGCTGGACCAACAATGTGCTAACCAAAAAAAGATCCCCTCTGACCTGTCCCTGCCCCATCCCACTTGCCCAAAGACCACCAGGAGTAACAGGCTACGCCCCTGAGCAGGACTGCAAGTGCACACAAGCAACCATATAAGAACATGACAGTGCCCATTTTTCTTACCCCCACCAACTAGAAAAACAGCATAACTAACAGAGAACCCCCACACACAAACCAAATAGAAGTATAGTATTACTAGCAGAGAATTTTTAAACACTGTACCTCCATGGCCCCCAGCCCCACCCTCCTCCCCCGATGATATGTGAGAGCAATAGGCTCCTCTTCCTCTGCAGATGCAACTGGCAGTCCACTGCAGAGATAACCTCCTTCCCTGGATCCCAGACTGGATCATTTTCCCACCTTATTTTGTGGTGGAATGTCAGCGCAAAAACTCCACTTCTTATCCTAGGTATATACTGTATACAGCAAGATATCTTAGACCATCCTGTTGTTGAAAACTTCATAAAGTGGAGCTGCAGCAGGCACCCACCACCTGCCCTCATGATCAAGGAGTTCCTGAGAAATTGCTCTGACCCAATGGGGTGCTGTCGCTGGGGGCTGCTAAGCATACCTCTGCCTCCACTGGACCAGAGCAGGGTGGCGGGCTTCCCATCCAAGCCACTGCATTATATGGCCCGCCATTGGGCTTGCCCACCCCTTTTCCCCTACCTTATGCAACTAACAGTTTTATCATCGGCTGCTCAAACAGTCAATGAATCTGAGATTTAAGCAAAGGATATCACACATGTCCCCGCACTATAAGATAACAGTCTCTGGTCCTGTAGAGCAGGCCACCTGCTCGCTGCCACATTGAGAAAGGCTTCTGTCATCCACAGAGCATGAAGGGCCAGTGCCCTCGACAAACAGTCATCAGAGTCAAATAGAAAAGGAAAAAAAAACTGAAATGTTAGTTCTGCATACACTAGGCTCATAGTTCAGCTTTTAGAGGTGAGTCCGGTTGGCTAGAGTCTTGCTGTTCATGGAAGGAGCCTCCTGCCATCTTGTGCTCTATCCCTATGCCTCCAGAGGCCCCACTCTGTCGATGCCACCCATGCTGAAACAAACTCCCCACTGCTGGGTCCTGTGCCATAGCATTCCTCAGGCGTGCTATGCCACAGTCTAAGTGCAGGATCCCACATCAAGGCTACGAGAGTTGGGACAGGGTGGGATTATCAATCTTGCTTACTCTTGCAGCGAGAACACACTAGGGCACTATGCTCAAGACTAACTGCAGTCATAACACCAGATCCTAGGGCAGGAGTGGTATGAGCCCCCGACAGACCCACTCACCTTCAACCTCAGCAGTATGATAAGTCCTGAGTTGATTTTCACAGTGCTGGGCTGTTGCGCTTGAGCTCTGGAGTGTTCCACCTTGGCTGCAGTCTCAGTATCTAGATACATGGAGGCCATGTCTGGTGAGGTGAACACTTCTGGTGGTTTTCCTTGATGAGGGATGTTTAGTCTAGATGGGTAAACATGGGCAAACTGCCAGTTGATATTATGCAGCCACTTTTTAAAGTCCTGTCTCACACGCTGCAATTGCTGGCTCTAATCCAGGAAGAAGCTCACTCTTTGACTGTCAGTCTTAATGGTACCTTTTTGCTGGCTGCCTGTAACACCACCCATCTGGCCTGGTATCTCAAAAACTTTATCAAAACATGTCTTGGCTTTTTGTGGGTCCCAGTCTCTTGCCTGGCAATGTATGTGCTTGCTGCATCTTGAGGAGTGTCCCTCTGCAAGCTTCAGGACCTTTGGTAGCCACCTTGTGAGGAAGGCGAGTGGGACAGTCCCTCCACTCCCTTTGTGAGGCCGACCACTCAAATGTTACTTCTCTCTCATGGTTATCATGATCATCAGGGACGCCATGGAGTTTGGTGATGGTTTCTTTGCAGAGTCTAAGGCAGCTATCATATCCCTCATGCTGTCTTCATGTCTGCTTAACCACTGCTCCAGTTCCCCTAGGCACTTGTCATGAGAGTCCACGCACCCCCAAACCACTGACTGTATTCTTGACGTGAGTGTTCACATTTTTGAACTCAGCTCTGACTTTGTTTTTTATTTCAAACAGTAGAGTTTCTATTGTCTACACTGGGTCTGAGAAGCTGACAATCTGGGGGTGGCGCGCTCACCGCTTGGATGTTCCCACCTTGGCATCGCCTTGCTGCTGTAACTGTCCTGGGCCTTCATCTTTGCTGGCTTTGATCACTGTTTTAAAGGTGATCTGGGTTTGTTTCCTTGCCAATTTCAGCCGGGAGGTCATTGCAGTAAATTAATGGATGCTTTTCAAGTATCTCCTGATGAGATATTTGCAGGATGGTGGTAGAAAAAGTGCATTTTCATGGAGCTCTGGGACTACATGTCCATTCTGGTCTCTGGCTTGGCCACACCCCCCACTAATCTTTTGTTAATGCAGAAGTGCTACAAGCTATGCTTGTTGACACTTGAAAACCACCACCACAGAACTGCAATTGGCTAAACTTTTGGGAAAACAATTCATTGAAAAAAAATTTAATGTACCCCTCTGCCCACTCATCTAGGGACATAAAATATTGTCTCAGGTGGTCCAGGGAGCATAGGGAGAGACTACATCAAGTGCAATGCCGAGCCAGTGCACCCCAAATAAGATAGGAAAATACAGTGGTATTTATCTAAAGTTTCCTACCTTGAGGTACCTCTAGGTACCACTGAGGTATCACTGAGGCAATTGCATTGACTGTAATGTGATCCTGCCTCATTCTGCCTCTGTATACCCAGGTATACCTCAGTACTGAGAAACTTTTCTATGACTACCACTGTAGCTGTCTACCTTTCGGCAATTTCATTTCCATCGCTACTCAATCTTACCTCCATTTTTGGAATTTTTGCCCATGAACATTGCCCACCAGACCAGGATCTTCAAACAGCAACCTCCTGTCTCTGCTGAGCCTCAGAGGCCCTCTATCTAATAAATTAGACACTAGGGAGAGGGCTCTCCATTTCATTTATCCCCCTTCCAACTTAAAGAAAGAATCACTACTAGTTTCTTCACAACCAGCTTCTTTATTTTAGCTCCTGCACCCCAAATGATTCCAGGAATGCAAGGGTCACAGCATTCATCGAATAAATAAAGCAGTGCCATGGGGTTAGCTGAACTTTTTACAATATACTCAAGTTGGACATTTTTTAGCAGTGTAAATGGTTTACAGGCAGTACAAGCAAGACTTCTCCATTCTAACCTCTTGGATGATTTACCCAAGGAACTTGGAAAAGACCCCCACCCTCCTGGCTCACAGGCACGGGTAAGCCAAGTCATTCTTTCTTCTTCTATACTTGGTTACCCATTCTCCTTAATCTATGTCTGGTCTGGCACTGGTCGGCTGCCCTATCTTGGGCACGGGAAAGTGTGCTGCTTCCCCCACCTGGCCCCTGGACCTTGACCCAAATCTTGAGAGGTACCAGGATTTTTTCCTCTATGCCCCAGGCTTTGTAACCCATACACTTTTGCTACTCATGGAACCTTCTCAGCTCAATCTCTCTCTCTCTCTCTATTGGTGCAGTGGCCCTCAAACTCAGCCCTGCTCCAGTGCCTGAGCTACTGGTAGGGATGAGAGCCCTGCCACTGCTTAGGCCCCCCCTAGCAGCCCACTCCTCCGAACAATGGCGCCTCAGCTCCTTTCTGCACTCCCAGATGTCCATTTGGATGGTGCAAGAGGCCCACATCCTGCTATCTACTCCTGGGCTTGTAGTAGCTCCAGCCAGAGGCACCCCAAGGCCTGTCCTTAAGACCTGCTACCCACCCGGCCCTTAAATGCCAGTGCCCCAGGACCTGCTCCTCCAAGCAGGTCCCTACTATGGGTGAAGAGCCCCCTGGCTCCCTCTAAACATCAGACCACCCTACCACGCCGGGTACAAGGGAGAACCACTGCCACCAGCCTCCACCCTGTGGAAACCCTGTCACTGTTCCCACAACCCTGGTGGCCTGAGTCACTACATCCACAGGAACTTCTGGGCTCCTGCCTATCCTGGCATCCTACTACCGCCTGCACCTCCCTTCTCCTGATGACGCAGGCACCTGGCTGACCATTCCCCCCATGGAGCTTCTTCCCTGTTCCTTGACGCCACGTCACTGAAGAGGCTGTCGCTATCTGCCACTCATGGGAGCGGAGGGTTCCCCACAGACCCACCTGAACCACCGAGCTCCCTTCCTGCCTGCCTACTCTGCTCCTCCAGCCATCCCCTCTAGCCCCAGACCTAATGCCTGGGCTGGAAAAGGCCCTGAAACTTCCTGTCTCCAGCCTTATATAACTCCTTAACCTGCCCTCTGCTGCCACCTTGAGGGGTCCAGCAGGTATTTACCTTCAGAGCACCACTGAATTCTCTAGCTCTGAGGGAGGTTGGGTTAGGAGGGGGAAGGGTTCTAAATGGGAGCATAAGCCCCTCCCGCATGGGGGGGCTTACATCCACTCATAATGAAATGTGTTTGTTGCCAAGGTTTGGCAGTCAAGCCTTCATTTTCCCTAAACAGGTGCACAAACAGGTGATTTACCTGTTTGTACAAAGACCAATGCGGCTTCAAACAATTCTCCTAAACAGGTACAAAACTGACTCACTGAGTGTCCCTTTAACAAATTTATCTGACATTCTTTCAAAATTCAGTGTCAGGTCCTGGTCCGGTTAGGAAAGGGTTACAGCTGAATGGCATGGAAATGAGGTTCTAATCATTGGGTAAAGGCAGACAAAACCCACTCCATCATTAGAGCAGCCCCAAGGGACAGTGAATCCCTGCACAGTGATGTCACTGGAGATTGTAGTACAGGCTCAGTTCCTCAGGGACAAGGTAGAATTACACTGGCTGTCTGAGGAGGCGAGAGGAAACCTAATATGAGAAAAAGGAGCTGCATAAGATTACCGATCTGTGTACAGTATGTATCTGTTTATATGCTTTCTCTCTCTTTCTCTTTGGAGTGCCAGTGTGTCTAGTGAGACTTCCTCAGCAACGCAGGAAGATTTGTTAGAAGCTGCACCAGAAAAGGTAGGAGCATGCTTGCTAAATGATATTTTAAAGACCATAGTGAGGGTATAGTGTAGCTACAGAAGGAGATTACAAGTCCTGGAGATGTCACACCTACATTCTGTTAAAATGTTCCTGTTAGTCTCGCTAGAAATAAAAAACAAAAACATGCACCTCATGATAAGGTAATCGCAAATGACAAACACAAACTGAAATAGAAAAAGTAAAAGTTTAAAGTAGTTGATTCTCTTGTCATAAAAGCATATCTAGCAATTAAAATTACTGTCACTGATCTGTTGGGTATCAAGAAGTTAAGCAGATAAGCCTCAGAGAATTATGTGACTCTTTTCCATGTATAGGAGGATATAATGTGTGTGTATGCCTGTGCGTGATGTGTGTGTGTGTGTGGGGGATGAATTTGTAACAATGCCCCCAGCTATTGAGTGCAGAATCAGCATCTTTATAATAAGATAGCTCTACAGCATTACTAGTTAGGAATGCTGTAGATATACTGTATTAGGTAAGGATATTATAAATCTCGACAATGTCTTAGGATGTACTGTGAGCATTTTGCAATAAAATATAATTTTGAAAAAAAGAAAAGCATACAGGCTTTTTGGTCCTGCATGCCATTTCCAGTTGATTTACTGTCTCTCTCTAGAAACTTAGATCCCTTTGCTTAGCTGGTTTCCAGATGTGACGGGGTCTAACAGCTGATGACCGATGAGCACAATTCCTGTTTTATCCATCCTGTGCGCCCTATTCTTGCAGAAGACAGACTTGTTTTTCAGTTCTCTGAAGGGACTTGTGATACAATGTGAGAAACATCTGTCTGTCAAAGGGAAAAATAATAGCAATCTAAAATCTTAGAGAACTTCCAGCAGAGAATTATCTCTCTTGCTCCTTTAGGGGAAATGTTTCAGATTTCTTTTCTGAGCTTATTTTACTAGCCAAATGGCAGCAGTGGAATTTCAAACTGCTCTCTAGTGATTTTATTGTGGTTTTCCAGGATTTAATAGAATTCCTGTACATGTGAACTGCAGGGTTGAGAGGGATGGGTGGGGTGGGGGTTGGGAATGGAAAGGCTGTTTCGTGTGAGAAACTTTTAACTCCTGCCACTTCGGTAGCTCAAGGAGCCAGGAGGCTATTTTGAGATCCGGTGTAGTGTAAAGGAGTACTGACCAGAAGACAGCAAATCATATGCGCTGTCTGCAGTAGCAGTGATTGTCCAGGTTTCCACTGGTCTCTCTGTCATGTGATCTCTCTGGAGCACTTGTCCCCTGAAGGAGGGTTTACACTGTGGTGATGGTGCGTGACCTCTTGAAATGTAATCAGCATAGGAGTATAGCTGCCTCTGGTGTTGAGGTGCCTTGCAGTGATGGTGCAGCTTGCAACCAACAGGTGCCAGGCAAGCATTCACTGGCTCATTTTGGCACAGGGTAAAACTGTGGCTTCTTTTTTGACATGGGGATTTGTTTCTTCATTTTATTTATTTAGTTTTGTTGACTGGGAAAGGATTGCTACAAGTCTGCCTTTTTTCAGCCTCATCCTGTGTGGAGGGGGGAGAGGGGGATACAGATCCATGCAAACTCACTCACATACTGAATCAGGTTAAGGTGGTGATGATATTTTCAGTAAGTGGGGGAAATCTGACCAGGTGATCAGGCAAATTCGTAAAGGTGCCTGTTCACTCCTGTTGTTGCATTCTCTACTGGGAAGGGTAGAAGGTAAGAGGTAGACCTAAACTGGGAATAGGAGCAACACCCTATGTAGGATAGGTGTACAAGAAGAATAACAAGCAACAAAAGGGGGTAAAACAAATAACACCCTATCATGGGTAAAGGGTAGAAAAGGGAGTGGTAAAAGAAAAGGGATAGGTTGAAACTAGAAATAGGAGCAATACTCTATCTAGGTGTACAAAGGGATACAACAAATATAAGGGGAAGAGATTTCCAAGTAACACAGAGAGAGTAGGAATTGGGAATGCTGGGAGTGGCACAGTGTAGTGCCTGTGGGGCAGCAGTTTTCTGAGAGACCTTCTGGAGACCGCGGTGTGGCCCCATCTGAATACACCTCTCTGGGTTGAGTGAGGAGATTGCTAGACTCCAGACTGAGTTGGCTAGGATTCAGGGACCTCCTCCCCCACCCAGGGCCACCAGGTCTGACACTGTTACCTCAGAAGATGCCAGGAAGAGGAGTGGCTGGAATATAGTGGCTCAAGAAGGGTGGGGTGGGTGGTGGTCTCTGGAAGGATGGGGTGGTCCTAGGCACATTCATCAACTGGTACCACTACAGAATTCCTACATTGCTTGGAGGGTGAACTGCCAGGAGGCATCTGTAGTAGTGGCCAGGAGGATGTGGGGCCTTCCATAGTGGAGTCCCCAGTGAAGGTGGGTGAGAACCCCAGAGGAGGAAGAGGAAGCAACTTCTGGTGGGAGACTTAGTTGTCAGGGGAATAGGAAGGGGTGCTGAGAGGGAGGTCAGGTGCCTACGTTGCGACACAGCCCAGAAGAATGGGAAACGTATCCTAGGGATCTCTAGGGCAGCAGGAAGGAAGGGGGAGCTGGATATCATTGTCCACCTGAGGTTAAATAAACTGGCTATGGATGGGGCTGGGATAGTGCAGGGGAAAGTTTAGGGAACTGGGAAGTCTTGGATAGGTTGTGCACCAGTAGCTTTTGCTGAGGTGCTGCCAGTATATGACAGGAGGGAGGAGAGGGTTCTCTGTGCCAGAACCTTCAACACATGGCTGAAGGAATGGTGCAGAGAGGAGGGATTTAGCTACATTGATGACTGGAGGCCCACCTGGGAGAATGAGGGCCTATACAGGGGTGATTGCCTGTATCCATCCGAGGGGGGAACTGCAGTCCTCGCTGGACAGTTAAAATGTTACCTCAATGATTATTTAAACTAGCCGAGGGGGGTGGCAAAAGGAATTGGGGAGGCAGAAAGTACCCCCCCACACAGGCTGAAATAGAGAGTAGGGAGATCCTGAGGGAAGAGGGACCCCCCCCCGGGTGCAAATAAGCAAAGAAAGCAGAGTGACAGTAACAGAGAGGGTTGAGAACAGAAATATTAAAACAAAGGGGAAAGGAGGGGCAAAAGATAAAGGGGGGTAACAAACAGAGTGCTAACAAAATCTGAGGACAGTGTGTACAGAATGCTAGAAGTCTAGGAAATAAGATTCCAGACACAGAGGCCATCATAGCAGAGGCCAGCCTGGATATAGGGGCCATTGCTGAGTCATGGTGCACTGAAAACCATGACTGGGACATGGCCATACCAGGTTATACCCTGTTCAGGAAAGACAGGGTGGGAAGGAGAGGAGGGGGTGTAGTGCTTTATGTGAAGAAAAGTATAAAAATGACAAGAGATATAAGAAATTTGGGGGGGCAGAGGTACTTTGGGTCACCCTGGATTCGGCGAATGGAGTCACTATTTGTATCAGCGATATACTGACATCTGACACAGGGGAGAGTTAGATATCATACTGTTGGAAGTCATTGGCAAAATGGCAGAAAGGGAGGTGCTGCTGGTGGGGACTTCAGTCTGCTGGATTTAGATTGGAGTGTTCCAGCTGTGGCTTCAGCTAGAAGCAAGGACATCCTGGACTCCCAGCAGGTGGCATTCCTCAGGCAACTAGTCAGTTAGCCTACTTGTGATAGGGTAATACTGGACATGGTTCTCACTAACAGGAGTTGCAGACATCAATGTGGATGCCAGCTGCGGACCAGCGATCACCATATGGTGTGGTTTAATATAAGGACTGCTGTGGAATCGAACCACTCATGAGTGAGGTTCCTGACCGTATGTATCTTTATAAAGATGGGTGAATGCCCAGGATTACAGTCGTGGGGGTAATCTGGGGTGGAGGAACAATGAGCCAATCTGGGTGAGATGTAGGCCAAACTCGTCACAATAGAGTATTGCAAGAGTAAGACTGGCCTGTTCTCAAAGATGTGTGTGGAAAGGTAAAGGCTAAAAGGGTTGCATTCAGAAGGCACAAGAAGATCCAGAGGAGGAGGATAGGGAGCTGTAGCTAAGGGAAACAGGGGAAAGCAGTAAGGAGCACAGAGGCACAGACTGAAGACAGAATAGCCCAGGCGGTATCACAAGGGACAAAATATTTTTTAGGTATGTGAGAGAAAGAGGAAGACCAAGGAGGAATTGTAATGTTAAAGGAAAGGGGGATTGTACAGAGGACCAGGAAAAGGCAAACATCTTGAACAAATACTCTGCTCAGTATTCACAAAATAAGGGGATGGGGAGTGGCTGCAAAACAGTAACAGGAGCTGTGAAGGGGGGGAGGTGGACGCCAGTCCTTTTTATGTTTGCTTGCACACATCTGCAAGAAACATAGTGCCATCATCCGAGTTTTTGGAGGTGTGGCACCTTGTCTTCCAATTCAGTCAATGTGTTTGCAGGCGCAGCCACAGTTCGCCAATGAATGCTGCAGCTGTCTATGACAGCAGTTGAAAATGCAGTGCCGTACAGTTGAAAGGGAGAGCTATGCTTCAGTGAGCAGCGATAAGATCATGCATGCTCATGGGCTCCTCTGACACACACACACAAGCATATTGCGTGCTCGTGCGTCCCCCCCATGCACACACTGTATGGCCGAAGGGGGTGCCCAGTCCCCTGTCAGCTCTGCTGCTCTCCCCCCCAAGAGAGTTCCAGGTGCCACGCTGGGAGCCCACCCCAGCGTGGCAACATTCTGTATGGCCGATGGGGGTGCCCAATCCCCTGTCAACTCCACTGTTTATAATCCTCCCCCAAGAAACTACTGGGTGCCATGCTGGGAGCCCACCCCATTGTGGCAACAGTTTGTATGGCCGATGGGGGGTGCCCAATCCCCCATCGGCTCCACTTCCCCCCCAAACAGCCTTCCAGCTGCCATGCTGGGAGCTCACCCCAATGTGGCACAACTCCCGCGTTGTCCTCCTAAAAAGAAAAGCACCTGAAAAGAAAAAACCTTCCCTCGCTGACTGTCCTGACCCCTTCACCCCACCCACGCCCACCCTCTGTGCAGCCTGCTCCTCCACACCCCCTCAATTCTTACTTACCTCCGGAGTCCAGCACGATGATCTTCGGTGGACCGGGAACATGTCTGCACTCTTCAAAGCCGACTGCGAACTGAGGAAATGCCGGTAAAATGTATAATGGCATAAATAGGGATTTTTCAACTTTGATGCATATCGCAGGCATTTTTGGGAAATTTTTCACTAAGTTTTCAACATGGGGTTTTTGGGACCCCACTTCATGAATTCTGTCACTGTCATTTTGTTAATCAGGCCTGAAAGGAGATTTCATGGTCACTGCGTGGAACCACCATTCAGGACCAATTTACAAAATGACAGTGTCACAGTTCATGAGGCAGGCCCCAAAAACCCTATGTTGAAAATTTGGTGAAGAAGCCAGAAGGGGAAGGAAGGAACATATTCTAATTCAGTGCTTTTAGAGTAACTGGTAATTGCTATTTTTCTTTAAACTTAGATTGTGGGCTTTTAGTGACACTGTACTTTCTTTGTTGTCTTTACTTAGAATTGTTTTGGGCTGTTGAAAATTTAAAACGTAGTGGTGGTGTAATTCTGTGCTGTCTTAATTGCTGCAAATTTTATCTTGGCTTGTCTGACTGCCCTGTAGTTGGGTGAGGGGTGTTAATTGTCTGGCCTCTGACCTCAGCTACATGATAACTGGAGGTGGGGCTTAGTCAGAGTTGAGGTATCAGTGAGTTTTATTTTCTCAGAAGAAGCCAGAAGGGGAAGGAAGGAAACATATTCAGTTCAGTGCTTTAGAGTAACTGGTAATTGCTATTTTTCTTTTAAACTTAGATTGTGGGCTTTTAGTGACACTGTACTTTCTTTGTTGTCTTTACTTAGAATTGTTTTTGGCTGCTGAAAATTTAAATGTAGTGGTGTTGTAATTCTGTGCTGTCTTTAATTGTTGCAAATTTTGCCCCTTCCCCAACTCTTAATTATATGCCCTGTTAAATCTGATTGACAGGAGCTAAACACAGGGTATAGTAAGGGTGTGAAGTAGAAGGGGCATAAGGGGAAGATTTGTGGTGGACAACAGAAAACTCAATGCCCTCATGGTACAGGACGCCCATCCTTACCTACCACAGAGGATGCCTTAGAAAGCTTTGATGTGGTAAGCCCAGTTTACTTCACCACTCTAGATCTCCAGAGTGGATTCTACCAAGTCACTATTGATCCATCCAGCTACCCACCCATACACAGCCTGGTGCTGCCACTTGGGACTTTTCCAGTTCAAACATCTACCTTTGGGACTTCAGAACAGCCCAGCCACTTTCCAATGCATCATGGAAGTGGTGTTATGTGGACTGTCTTGGAAATCTTGCCTAGTGTACCTCGATGATGTTATCGTCTACAGCAGAACTTTCCAAGAACACCTCCAACATTTCAAAGAGGTGTTCGAATGTCTCAGGCAAGCCAACCTCAAACTCTGTCCAGAGAAATGTTGCCTCGCTCAGCATCAGATCCATTACCTGGGACATGTGGTTAGTTCACACGGCATCTTGCCAGACCCAGATAAGCTCTCTGCAGTAAAAGACTATTCAGAACCTACAAACCTCAAAGACCTTAGAGCTTTCCTGGGTTTGTCTGGCTACTACAGAAAATTCATTTGCAACTATGCTAACATTGCAGCTCCATTGTACGCCCCTTTCAAAAAAGGGATGTAACTTCATATGGACTTCCGAATGCAAAGAGGCCTTTGAAGCTTTGAAAGACAAACTTATTTCTTCCCCAGTATTGGCCTATCCATGATTTGACCAGCCATTCAGACTTTACACAGCTCCTAGTTCCTTTGCAGTGGGCACTGTGCTGAGTCAAATCCAAGACAGAACAGAACGAGTTGTTTCCTATGCAGGGCGCTCTCTTTCTTCAGCTGAGCAAAACTACGGCATCACAGAAAAAGAATGCCTAGCCATGGGCTTTGCTGTAAAACAAAATTTGACTGCTACCTTCGCTACTCCTCCTTCACAGCTATTGTGGATCACTCGGCCCTCAGATGGTTGTTCGAAATGAAGGAACCGGTGGGAAAGTAATGCACCTGGGAAACAAAACCCAGGAGAAGAGTACACAATAGCAGGGAGGTACTAACAACAACAAAAATGGAGCAGGACTTGGGGGTAGTCATATCAGATGATCTAAAGGTTGGTAAGCAATGTGAGAAGTCAGTAAGAGAGCCGGGATACTGGGATGCATAGGAAGGGCATCACAAGTAGAAAAAGGGAAGTGGTTATCCTCTGTACAGTCAATTGGTGAGACCCCATCTGGAGTACTGTGTGCAGTTTGGAGACCTCATCTACGCAGGACATAGACAGGATGGAAGCAGTCCAGCGGAGGGCAACTAAAATGTTGCAGGATCTGCATCAGAAATCATATGAAGAGAGACTGAGAGAGCTTAATATGTATACCCTTGATGAAAGGAGGGACGGGGACATGATAGAAATGTTCAAGTACCTCAAGGGAATCAACGAGTCCAGGAGGGTAGCATCTTTCAGAAAAGAGATGTAAGAACAAGGGACACAATTTAAAGATAGAGGGGGACGACTCAGGGGTAATGTGAGGAAATATTTTTCATGGAGAGTGGTGGATGTGGAACTGCCTTCCTGGGGAGGCTGTTGGGGCTAAAACAGTGGGGGAATTCAAACATGCATGGGACAGAAACAAGGCAATTGTAGTGGGGGGTGGCAGGAAGTAGGCTGTTGGATAACTAGAATCTGCAGCTCATCCAGTAGGTAGGGAAATGGGCAGACTGAGTGGGCCAAGTGGTCCTTATCTGCCGTCAAAGTCTATGTTTCTATGTTTCTATGAAAGTTCACCCAATGGGTTGCTATACTGCAAAGCTACAATTCTGAAATCCAATACTGACCAGGTTGAGTTCACTCCAATGCCGATGCAGTAAGCCAGGGATGGTATCCCTCCACAGCAGCCTCTCCTGACGAAGAAGCCTGCCTATAAGCTCTCCCCTTCTACCCCACAGATGAGCTTCCTGTGGACACTCCTACAGAACCTCAAGTCACCTTGCTGCTCTCAAATGCTTCTACAGAGAAAAGCACCAATCCTCACCTATTGCAAGCAGCTGAAGTGCTTCTTACAACCTACAGCACTGATATCTCCCTGGCCACGATTAAACTTCAACAAAGAATTGGTCCTCAGTTTACAGACATCATCACTTATCTCGAGTCTGGAACTTTACCGCAACAAAAGAAACACTGCCAGGATGTACAATTTTTTGCGGCACAGTATTTTCTCAATGGCGGAGTGCTTTTTCACATTTGGACCAAAGAGGGCAAGGGTCATCGCACAGACAGAACACATGTACAGCTAACTGTGCCAGCCTCTCTAGTCTCTAAAGTTTCTCAAGCCAATCATGCCTCTCCACTTTGTGGAGGTCATATGGGTATCCACAGAACTCTCGAAAAGACAAGGCTCCACTTGTTCTGGCCTCACATGAACAAGGACATTGTCCATTTTTTTCAAATCCTGCCAGCCCTGTTCCCAAAGAAAGCCTCCCACCAAACCGACCAAGGCACACATCATTCCAATGCCTGTAGCCACAGAACCCTTCCAAAGAGTCAGCACAGATATTTTTGGCCCCCTGCCTACCCGCCCTGACTCTGGCAACAAGTACATTCTTGTCTTCGTGGTCTACCTAATTAAATACTTGGAATTGATCCCATTAAAAGACATTAAAGCTGCTACAGTGGCAAGTGTCTTCCTTAATACAATCATTTGCAGTCATGGTTCCCCAGCATACCTGCATTTAGACAGAGGCACTAATTACTCTCATCCATTGTGAGAAACCTGCAAGCTTCTCAACATCAGAAAGACTCATACAACCAGTTACCATCCACAGTGCAATGGACAATGTGAGAGAATGATGTCGACCATTCTTAACACACTATCCAAATACCTGGATGAGACTCATGACACTTGGGATTGTTTTGTTCCCTTTATGCAGTTTGCATACAACTCCAGCCCTTGTGTCGACAGCACAGAGTATACCCGGTTTTTCCTAGTCCATGGACGTTACCCCACTAGTAACCCCCCTTTCTTCACTGTGGACTCCATTTACTATTACCTGCTGTGTCCTGTTGTCCAGCCAGTGTTTTATCCAGGCTACCACCCTGTGACCCACTCACAGGCTGACTAATTTGTTTATTAATCTTTTCTGTGGGACTGTGTCAAATGCCTTGCTAAAGTCTAGGCAGGCCATGTCCACAGCCCCTCCCTGGTCTACTACTTTGGTCACCCAGTCAAAGAAATCAATTAGATTTGTCTGACATGACCTTTCTGCTGTGAATGTATTGGTCAGATCCCATTCATCCTGCCCAACCAGATGGACTTTCTGGAACTTCTCAGCCTCTTGCATCTTCTCAGGACTCTCTTTTACCCCAAACAATGTACCAGATCGAGAAGATTTTGTGCAAAAAGTACATTAATGGATCTTGGTCATACCACGTTAAATGGTGTGGGTATGACAGTGCTCAGAACTCATGGGTCCCCTTTTCTGACTTGACCACATCCTGTCAAGAACTAGTTCAAGCCACCGACTCAGCAATCCAAACTGACCATAAAAGCAGCAGAATCCACTGAACTTATTATTCAGACTCAGTGCGGCGATTCAGTCAATTGTTTGTCTTAATCTGCAAATTGCTTCTGAATTCCTGTATCATCTCATTTTTTTCCTCTTCTAAATTTTAGCATTTTGAAACAATCAACTAATCAATTGTCTTCTAGTAATGTCTCCACAATACTGTTGAATGTTATTTTACTCTTATTAGGGTTTTGCTACTTTCTATTGTTGTGCATGCATAACAAAGTCTTTGCTTGTTTGAATGGTACTCACATTTACAATACCTGGGGTTATGTGGAGTACAGAGTTGAGCATGGGGCTAAAGATTAGCTGCCACCCCTTTAACTATGAATAGCAATGGGCAGCCAGCTATGGTCACATGTTATGCTAATTATTGTCCAGCAGGGGCTAAGGAAGGGCACATTCCTTTGTCCTTTGGTCAGTCTAGGATGTTCCCTGTGCTGATGAGATGTGACTGCTTAAGCTCCTGAATAAACCTTATCCTTTTCATTATTTTATGTGTCCGACTCAGTTTGTTTGGTACCTACTGACTCCTGCAGCAGAAGCACCAGATGGGAAGGCAGTATACCAGAGAACGTAAGAGGTCCTTTAGTGGCAGACCAAATACCAAAACACCACACTATCTTGATGCACAAAGTAAACTGGAGATCCACAGATGAGACAAGGGGGATGTCCTCGCTGAGTTTGATTTTGATTGGCTCATGCTTCAACCTATAGGATGGATGGGGAATACCCACTGGTTTTGACTGCAGAGTACAATAAAGAGTACGAGATATAATATAGTTAAAGATTAATCCCTCACTTCCCTTCCCTTCCCCTCCCCTCACCTACCCCTCCCATGACAAGGCTTCCTCAAGCTGCTTTCTCCCCCTCATCCCCCCTTGTCCACTCTCACTCCCAGCTCCCTCCTACCCTTCCCCTCTTCCTCTCTTCCTCCTTCCACTGCTCCCCCATTCCTTACCCTATACTTTCTTTCCTCCTTTTCCCTCTCCATTATTGGATTTTTTTTTATTTATTCTTAGTGTACCTCAATTATGTTTTTGAACCAAACTTTCTTATCATGTAACCTCACTGTAACTGATTGTACAGTATATAATGCCTCCTTGTTGTTTCTCAATGCCTATTTGTTTTGTATATCTTTTATTTGTGAACCCTGGCACAGAACCTTTTTAAATCAGCTTTTAGCTCAGAGGTGTTAACTCCTGGTACCAATAAATAAATAATGTAAGTTTGCAGTAAAGGTTTCCACCAATCAGAAGGTAGAAATCTTTCTTGCATTGCTATAACCCTATCGGACGTGAGCTTTTCTGCTCTGGCATCTGATTGGCTCCTGCAGTCTGTTCCTGTGTCTCCTCAATAGTAAGTTAAAGTCTGATTTTCTGTTTAAAACTTGCACAAAAAAGTGCTGTACTTACTTATTGCCTAACAGTTATGACCTCTTTTTTTTCCTGTTTAGAGTGTCACAAGTTGGGACTCTGTTTGATTACACTCCTTTTGGAATTTCTGTGGTTGGGCCAGTCTTTAGGCATCAAGGAATACCCAATTATGTTGTCCTGCTGTTTTGGTCCTCCTGCTAGTTCAGATGTTCCATTGTCCATGGCCCAGTACTTAATACTGACCCCTTCCTCCATTCCCTGCCAAGGATATGCTCTCCACGGGCTCCCTGCCCATAGGTGTGGTAAACCCGGGCACTGGGCGGTTGGCACTGCCTCTACCGCTGCATAAGAGCCTAAGCTTGGACTCTCCATTAGCAAAGTACAGCATTAGAAGCCATCCAATTAGAATGTGACTGCTCTTCAGCATTGGCTTCTGATTGGTTCTTGCAGTCTGCTTCTGTGTCCGTTCTAAACCAAGCATAAATCTGATTTTCATGCCAAAATTTGTCAAAAAAGAACTGTAAATACTTTTCTCCTTGACTGTTAAGACCCTCATCCTTCTGTTAGAGTGTTACATTTAGGGATACTGTGCGATTACACCACTTTTGAAATTCTGTTACTTCCGTCAGCTCTCCTACAGTGACTGATCACTTCTCCCTAGTTCCTACTAAGCCTCATTATGTCCTCCTTAAATATTACAGAAGCACTCTGAACTGATATGACTGATGTAACATTGAGTACTTACTTGCATTAATTGCATTAATTGTTTTTACTTTGTGCGATTTGGCTCTATTGTAAATATCTCTGTATGCATTGATGATGCACATTGTACCAATTAACCCAGAGCTAACAAGGTCCATCTTGTAAATGAGCTTGCTCAATGATGTTCACCTGGATAAATAAAGATTTTGATTGATTGATTGAACTTGGAAAAGTTATAACATCAGCTTCAGGAAAAAATAACACTTCACAGTATCAGTCCAGATTTCATTCAAGCTTCTCTATGATTGATCATATGTCATGCCTCACTTCATAGAAAAATATGTAAAACTGAGAAAAAGGAAATGCTACACTCTTTTTATAGATTTTGCAGCTGCTTTTGATTCTCTTAACAGAAAATTTATAACAAAAATGTATGCTCTGGGAATAGATCATTCAATTTTACATACAGTATTAGACAATTATACATGAATAATACTATAGCTATTGGATAGGATGATTCTAGAAGTCTGTTATCTTCATTTCCAGTTAGTAGAGAGCTAAATTTATGTCAACAGTCAAGCAAATGATACATCGGATCAAGATTTTGATTCCTTTAAAGACTTGTTTACATGGTTGGGCTGATATCTGCAGTTGTCAGCTTCAGTCCTGGCTTTGCATCATGCACCAATGCTGCTGCACATTTACATGACACCACCCAGCACCAATGCAGACTGCACTGGAGAAGGGCTGTGAGTCCAGGGGATGGATGGGTCTTTGGTGATGTCAGCAGTGATGCATCAGATGATGCAGGGACTGCAGATGTCACTGTTGTTGAATTCCCATGAAGAGACATCTTACTTATCGCTAACCTTCATGAATTCAATATTTAAAAACTGGAGACTCGGAGGAACACGAAATGAGGCTGTTGATTACACCCTCCAGCATGTTTGAGCTAATGTTTACTCACAGTGGAATGAAACAAACTGCAGAGCTATATGCTGGCTTAAGGTCCAGTCCACAGGTAAAGCCCAACCATGCCACCTATTTTGCAGGACATAAAAGACTTGGCTTCAGTATGACTGCATACACTGTTTTTCTTTGAAACAGCTGGGCGCATGCATCTGTCATAGTGAGTGGTGTAGCCTATACACATGGCACCTTACACCGCTCACTCAAGAATGCATCCCAAACTCTGCTGTGGCTAGAGCAGAAGACAAGGGATAGAATAACCTTGAGTGGGTAAGCATCTACACTCCCACATTTGCACCACAACAACCTGAGCATTGGGGTTGCTAAGTGCAAATGTGGCAGAGTAAACAGCCCTATAGAATAAATCTTCTCATTGTCATATGCTTTCTTATGCAAATGATATGGTTCTTTTTCACTTTCAGCTATTAGTCTACAAAAGTAAATTAACCGTTTAGCAATTTATGCAAAACATTTACAGTTAAAAATCAATTTAACCAAAACATAAACTATAATTTTGGGAGTAATGAACCCAAATCTTTTTCTGGACTCTAAAAATTTAAGTAATTAAAGAAATAGTGAGAGATTAAATATATTTAGGTGCGAAAATGCACTGTGTGTCAGGTGCACGGGCACTTTACCACATAGGTGTTTCATCAGCCCCCTGATGAAGCCCTTACATGGTGAAGCACCGGGATACTTGACACACAGCGAATAACAGATCAGTTTATGGTGTGTCAGCAATGGCTAAGCAAGCAGAATAAAATCAGTTTTGGATGGACAACAATGGTATTGTGACTTTCATTCCTTCAGTAGTTCACACTCCAGCTCTGGAGTGCGAGTATTGTTTGGTCTTGTCAGCTCATCTAGCTGCCAAAATGCCTTGTTACATCTCAGTTGGACTATCCTGGATAATGCACTATAAAACTGGATGAAAGCTAGAGTCCTACCCTGCCTTGTAAACTAAGCATAAGAATTTCACTACAAAACTTGTAAGCGGTCATGGAGACATTGGCAGTGCTTGTTATTTTACTGCTTTTCATTTGAGAAGAGCTTCTTCAAGCTGCAGGTACTGTAGATATCTGCCACTGTGATATGAACCCTTGATCTGTATATGAGTTCTCAGTGCTGACTGTGGTGAGCTACCCAGCTGCCAGTCCTTATCTGTAGATATAATTCTGTTAGATATATATATATAAATAGATAGATGTAATTCTATGTATATTTACATGCCACAAGAAGGCCAGTGTTAATTCAAGGGGACATAGACTGGATTTTTAAAAATGTGTGACCTTCCTTTGACCTGAAGGCCAGCTTTTTTGCCAGGAAACTGACAATTACTTGTCAAAAAGCTTGTGGATAGCTGACCAAAGAGCATTTCCCATAGTTAACTAACCAAGGGAAACAGAGGTAAATAAAATGTTCAGGAGATAGCCATCTTTTACTTCAAAACCAGGATGCTGTGATCCAAGGAAAGTGTCACGCTGTTGTCTTTGATGAGATGAAAGAAAAAACAGGAACATCCTTCCTAGCAGACCTGTGTGAGATCCTAATTACAGGTGTTATAAATGTAAGGCTGGGTGACATCACCAGACAGCTAGAAAATTGTGTTGGGATTTTGGAAGCAGTAGAACAGTGACATCTCCAGGCCAAATGGAGTAGTTGATCTGGGGAAATAGATCCGTTTTTTTTTTTTTTAGAATTGGGATAATTGATGATACTGCAAGTTACAGAAGGTATTTACTTATTTATTTTATTTATTTATTTCTAGGAAGTACCTTTGAGCCAGAGGCTCTTTTACAGAGGTTCCATGTTGTAGTAATACATGGGCATAACATCATTTACAATGGTTAGAAGTACATAAGCAGATACAAGGAAGTTCCATGCATAGAAAGACACGAGTACATCAATTTACATTGGTTACATAATTGCAATAACGGATTACATTAGTAAAATATACAGACACATAATTTAAAGCAGGCTAGGTTGACAGGTTATTAAGTGAACAACTTGAGAATCTACAGGATATAGAGCGAATCATGTAGGGAACAGAGGATGATATAGTCTGTAAAGTAATTGACTAATACTAAATGCAAGGGGGCGAGAACTTGATGGCAGCAGTTCTTTGTCTTAAGTGGTAAAGAGTGTAGTCATAAAGGAGGGCTAGACTCACGGGGGGGGAAGTGCTGAGGCTAGGACCTGGAGCCTACTAGGGGAGTGTTAATTAGCAAGAAGAGAGGAGAAGGCAAGGGTGCAGGTTAGAATTAGGGTAGCAGGTAAGAGGAGGGAAGAGTGTGGGGGAGTTCAGGCCTCACAGTCACAGTTCCTGTTTGTGGCGAGGGCCACTTGGAGTTTATCTTTAAAGGGGCCTTTTTTGTCCTCTTTTGTGATGCCTCGGTCAAGCGCATTAAGCCAAAGTGATGCCCAGTATTCATAGGACCGTTGGTCTTGTGTGGTTCTACAGAAAGGGATGCAGAGGGCTGAGTTGTTTGTACCCCTAGTACATCTGATGGAATTAGGTCAGCTAAGGAGGCTTTGCAGGCCTGGGGTGGTAAGTCCTACCATAGACTTCTTGGCGAGCATGCATACTTGATACTGGAGGTGACTGTCAAGGTTGAACCATTTTGTTTGAGTATATAACTCGCAGGTGTGAGTGAGATGGGATACACCTAGGACTAAATGACACACTTTGTTTAGTGTTGTTTTGATACATTTCCAAGCAGTTTGGAAGGCAGCCCCATATACTGCTAGACCATAGTCCATCACTGAGAGGACTGAGCTATTTACAGCAGTTCTGAGTGCCTCAGGAGTCAGGCCTTTTCAGTGTCTGTACAGTAATCCTAGTTTTGCATTTGATGACTTTGCGACTGCATTTATGTGTTGGTTAAACGAGAGGGTATGGTCCAGTGTCAATCCTAGGTGTTTAAATGTTTGAACTATCTCCAGGGAAGTGTTCTGATTGTTATGAATGCAAAGTTGGTGAGTGCGGTGTTTGCTATGTGATGATGCGAATAACATAGCTTTAGTTTTTTTATAATTGAGGAGCAGTATTGATTGAAGGAACCAGTGCTCAGCCGCAGTGAAATTAGCCTGCATTTGCTTTTCCAGTATGTAGGGGTCAGAATTACGTGAATATAGGACCACATTGTCTGCATACAGTAGTAGCTGGCCATTTACCGATTGAGGGAGGTTGTTTAAGAATAGGTTGAACAGTAGAGGGCCAAGGATCGAGCATTGAGGAACACCTGTGTTAACACTAAGGTTGTCGGAGAAGGTGTCCAGGATTTTCACTTTTTGGACCCTTCCAGAGAGGTAGCTTCTGAACCATGCTACTGTTGCAGGGGAGAGGCTGGTATTGGAGAGATGATCCAGGAGCAGATTGTGATTGATGGTGTTGAAGGCCTTGGTGAAATCAATGTATGTTGCCCCCGCCAAGAGCCCTCTGTCTAGCACATTATGGATAAAGCTGGTAAACTCCACTACAGCGGTTGTGGTACTGTGTTGTTTTTGAAATCCATGATGTTGCTGACATTGTAAATGAAACTTTTCTAGATATTCAGTTGGTCACTTATGAGTCACTCCAGGGCCTTGGAGAGTGGAAGGATAGATATTGGGTGGTAATTTGTAGAGTTGGCCCTGTCACCACTTTTGTAAACGGGGTAACCACGCCACCTTCCAGATCCGTGGGAGTTTGCCTGATATCAAGGAGAGATTATAGATTTTGGTGAGGGGTTTGAGAGTTATGTCCAGGGTGACCCTAACTAGTTTTAGTTCAAGTTGATCAGAGCTAGTTCTGGAATTACCTAGCGCTTTTAGGATGTACTTTTTTGCTTCCATTAAGGTGATAGCTCTGAAGGAGAAAGGCAGAAGGGAGTTTGATTGGGTCCCTGGGTTTCATTTGGTGCAAGTAGCTGATTGATGTTGAAGGAAGCTAGGGTGCAACACTCCATTGAGGTCAGTAAAAGCTTTGTTGAAGACGTTTGCTATGCGACTGTGATCCTGCGTGGGTTGGCCCTCAATGTTCAGGAAGGTGGGAGGAGTTTTATCAGGGTTACCTGTTAGGGACTTGATGTTCTCCCAGAACCGTCTACTGTCACCCCATGAGTTTGCCACCTCATTTTTAAAATGTGTGTTTTTGGCCTTGCAAATAGCCCAGGTACATTTATTCCATGCAGTTCTATAGTTCTGGTAGTCTGTCTGGGTACCGGAGTTTCTTGCTTTGTACCACAAGTCATCTCTATTTTTCATGAGGGCTAGTAGATGTGCCATGATCCAGGGGCTATCATAGTCATGAATCCTTCTTTTGGTGTAGGGGAGAAGACATTGCACACTTCATTGAATTTGCTTATAAAGCATTCTAGGGCAGTGTTGATATCTGTTGCGTGGTCAATAGAGCTCCAATCTTGGAGGCTGAGGTGTGCTCTTAGAGCTCCCAACTTGCCTTTCTTCAGAAGTCTAGTAGTAATAGTCCTGGCTGGTGCCTTTGGGACCTTATTTGACCATTTACAGATTACCGGGGAGTGGTCACTGAGGGTGTCAGGGAGAACTGTGATGGAGGATATTCTTTCTGGCTGATTTGTGACCACCCAGTCGATTACTGACCCCGTGCCTGTTCTGCTGTTATACCGAGTGGTGGAGTCTACCAATTGCACAAGGGTGAGAGTGGCTAATGAGTCCTTGTAGTGTACAGCTTCAGTGGAGAACCAGTTGATATTAAAGTCTCCAACCATTATCAGCTCTGTGTTTGGTCCCCCTTCACAGAGGTAGTTGATGACAGAATTGAAACCATTCGCTTGTTCCTTGGGAGGGATATAGGCCAAGACTATTGTTAGGGTTTTCCCATTCTTGCCAAGTATTACTTTTATGGCCATCAGTTGAGCTCCACATTTGGTGTCATGTGGGTTAAGCATTTGACCCTGAATGTAGTCTTTAACATATATAATACAACCACCTCCTCTTTTACCGAGTTTGTCTAGTCTGAATGCAGCATACCCAGTGAGTTGTATAGCAGAGTCTGGGCCCGAACCCAGAACCTGCTGTGCTGGAGCTAGCCTCCCACACCACCACACCACATGGCTGGCTTGGCAACAGCAGGCAAACTACAGCACAATAACCTCTTCCCTATCTTTCCCTTTCTGGTCGCCCTCCCCTACCCTCATGGTAGCAGTAAGTCATTACCCTTGCAGGTTACCCATGATAATAGCGCTGAATATGAGTTGCCATTTTGACGGTTGCCTATATTTAGTCGCTATTGTCACAGGATACCCCTCGAAGAGAGTGTTACACCTGGGTCTTCCTTTGTGTAATAACCAAGGAGGGGTTCATATCTGGCTACAAGACTTGAAACTGGTATTGTACCCTTATTCAGAGTTTTAGAGGATGCCCTAGGTCCTTGTGGCAGAGGTGCAATAATTATCTCGGCAAGCAGTCTAAAAAAAACACGAGGAGGGTAGCCCTACCCCCCCATCACGGATTGCACTTGGTGTGGGCACTGTGAGCTCAGTGGACCTGACCCTCAGGCGTGGGTTCATAACACGAGTTTTAGTTATTCTTACCTACACACAGTGGTGGCTCTACAGCAGGGTACACCAAGGCATGTGAACCATACAAGTTGCAGTGCATTCAAGGAAGCAGACTAGGCACAGCATAAACATTTGATACATGTTTTTATTCTGCCAAATACAGCACAAGGCACTGAAACTGATAACAACAGGGATTAGGCTAGAACCCCAGCGCTTTGACCTGGCATATTCCTCAGGGGTTAATTTCCAGCCTTCATGTCCCTGCTTAAATACTCACTCAGCTGCCACATCATTAAAGATGTCATAATTACAGGTGCAATAACCTTTTAAAGAAATTTAGTGACAGCTGTTGTTGTTTTAAGCAGAGCAAATCCCACACAGTACCCAGACAAACCACCCAGTGTGATGCAATAGAATGATTAGACCATACAATAAAAAGAACTTTGTGCTTGACATACCAAGCAGACTGTGTAAATTTTATATCCAAACAACATTGAATCATATCAAAATTACTTCAACAACTTCCAAAACATGGACTTAATCTACATACATTTGCAATACACTTGTTTGTCCCATGTTCATAAACCCACAATTTCAAAAATAGACTAAAATTTATAAAAACACCAAGGCACGACTTGATGTTTCATGTGGTGAACCGCTACTCCATAGCCACAATATATTAGTCCCTTGATGGCCAGCTGCCCCCCCCCGTAACCAATAGAGGTGGGAGCTACAGATGGTGTGAAGTTTACTAATTACCAAAATTGAAGTCTGCCACCTGAGTGCTTCCTGCTAAGCTGCATTCAAGACCCAGCTGGAACTAATTTAGATTGACTGTCTGAAACCCTATTCAACAATTCTGTTACTGAGCATGACATCAGCAACACTGAATCACACAGTGTGAATGTAACACTAATCTGTCTTTTTTGTAACATCTCTTTGTCTTATAGGGCACGTACCTTTGTTCAGCTGAACAGAATGAGATGAGTTTTGGAGAAAATGGCCACAGCCGTGTATTTATTAAACCATTATCATTATTTACATTAAAATCAGTGTGATGTGTGCAGCAAGGTAGCCTTGGTAGGTAATATCACTCAATTAGAGCTGATTTAGAGCTGATTATTGGTGGTCGACCCTCCCCTCTCACTGAGGAGGGGCCTTGCCACCAATCACATGACCCAGCAAGGGCACCATCTCTGGAGCATGAGGAATGGCTCTCTTGGCTAGCTGTGGCCTAATCCTCTTCCATCAGAGAACCAGCCATGCCGTGGGCAGATTGCTGAGGAGGCTGCTGTTCTGACTGCCCCCCTTTGCAGGGAGGGAACTCCAGCCATCTGGTCCCACCCTCCTGTTGGCCTCAGGGAGATCTGGCTGGTCAAAACATGTGCTCGACAGGGCAAGTGGCGCGGAGAGTTGAGGCACTGGATGCCACACCTTGCGCCACGCCGGCGACCCAGGTTCAGGAATGGACCTGGGCCATTGGGGGTCAGTGAAGGGAGAGAGGATTGAGTGTTCAGAGGACTGCCCTCCTCTCGTGGGGTGCTGGGGATGCTCCATGCAGCAGTGGCCACTGGTGGAAACCGGTTATGGTGCAAGACGTCGGGCTGCAGAAGGGAGAGGGACATTGGCATGTTCCAGCAGCACAGCCATGCAGGATGCCATTGCACACCACATCCCGAGGGGAGAAAATGGAAAAATAGTGTGCCCTGTTCTTGGTAGGCGAAGGTGGGTCCTGGGGACTCTGCACCCATGCCCACCATCAGGTCTCTATCCTCTGGTGCCTTGTCGTCTGGCCGCTCTATCAGATTGTAGATAGAGCACCAGAAGGAGTTGGTGGTCCAACCCCAGGGTACTGAGATTTGGGGGGATCGAGCGGTCCGGCTGGCAAGGGCTTTCCCCACTGGAGGAGGCAACTGACTTCAGACAGGGTGGGAGAAAGCAGGCATTCGAGCAGCTACACTGGAGAGAGTCCAGAAATGGTGTCAGGTAGGAGAATAAAGAAAATGTACAAAAAAATAAAAGACATGTGATCCCCTGTTACCACCTCTGTATAGCCTTCCAAGATTACCATGCCACCACTTACATTTTCACATGTCTGTGACACCCTATCCTATTCTGAGCTGCTGCCAACTCCCCCCCCCTTGTTGGAGAAGGCAAAAAATGGAAAACCCTGTGTGGAAAAAACAGGAAACTCCTTTTTGACACCTAAGGTGATCTCCCTTAGTGGGACAGCAAGTTTCCTATACCCTGTCAAGGTCCCCCCTGCCTTTACAAGGGTGAGGTTCAGGTGGGTTTCAGCCTAGGATGAGAAGAAATGAGGAGGGATCCCTCCTGCACAGTCTTTCTTATTGGCTTCACTCCTCCCCCTCCCTGGCTGCAACCTCCTTCTCCCCACGGGAGCACCTGCCTCCTCCCCTCTGCCCCATTGGGTGGTGCCTGCTTATCCTACCTGCCCATCCAGGTGTCCTCCAGTCATGCCCACCAGACAAAGTTCCGCCTCCTGTGTTGCCTTGTAGGCTCCTTCATTATTGTCAGCAAAAGGCGGTGGTGGCCATATTATTTATTTATTTATTTGCTTTAGGTAACCGGGTGGGTGCACTAGGCATAGGGATGCCTATTTTCAGGCACGACTCAGGAGGAAACAAGTCAAATACATGAGCAACAACAATGTGACAGAGCACATAGAATAGTTAATACAATGCAAGGGTGGTTAGAAATATAAACAATTTGCGAGACTGTGAATACAGGGTTGGACAAAGTCAAAAGAACAAATACAGTTCAGAGATATACAAAATATAAACAAGTTTTTATTTATTTATTTGCTTTTGTTTACCAGGTAAGCACACTAGACAGCCAAGTGCCTATTTTCAGGTGTGACCTGGGAGGATTACAGGGTACATACTATGCATCAGACAAAGTCATGGTAACATACAGGAGCATCAGGCATACAAAAGTAGTTGATACAGCATATGGGACATCAGATGAAACAGTTAAATTAGGAAGATAGCATCAGAATACAAACCAGTAGTAAGTAAGTAGAAAACAACTATGCAACAACAAACTGAGGTAAAGCATCAAACATCAGGTACATTCAGTGTCAAGAGAGCCTGGGAAAAGCGGGTCACCACTCAAGGCAAACTGGCAGAAAAAAGTGTCTAGAGCAATAATCACAGCAAAACTTAGTAAGTAGATGTTATAGCAGTAACATACTAGGGCATTGCCCCACAACAGTCGAAGTGCAACACAGGTACAGAGCTGGTACTAATCAGGTATTGTGGACAGCATACAGTAAGTGCCAATCAACAGGGCCAATAATCATAGTAAGAACAGAGGGGAGAAGGAGGAGGAGGAGGAAGGAGGGGACAGAGAAGGAGAGATAGATAAGAGTAGGTAGAGGAATGGTGAGAGTAGAGTAAGATAAAGCATAGGTGATAGAGGGATGTAGATGAACTTTAGGTGGGTGGAAGCAGATGCAAAGATTTGATGCAAGTAGATGTTCACGGTGGAGTTTCTTAAAGCCAGCATGAATAGGGGCTAGGTGAATAGTTTGGGGACTAGAGTTCCAGTACTTAGGGGCGGCATAGGAGAATGCATGTGCACCCATAGAGGTTTTACACCTAGGGATGTAGAGAGGGGTTTGGTCATTAGAACGGAGCCCTTAAGGGGGTGTTTGGGAGTGTAACAAAGAGTCAAGGGATTGAGGGGGGGTTGATCTTGCTATACAATCAATTAGAGAGCCATAGGACAGGAGTCGGTGAGCAGCAGGACTGGGCCATTTTAGGTCAGCATAGAGCTGACAGTGATGTTTGTTCCGAGACAGGCAGAAGCATAACGACAAATTCTATTTTAGGTGGTGTCCCATTTATTGAGGGAGGTCTTTGATGCACCTAGGTAGGTGACTGAGCCATAGGCCAAAGATGGGAGCAGAAGGCCTTGTGCCACAGCAAGTCTGGCCGATGGAGTGAGGGCATAGCTAGTACGGCAGGCTCCCCCGAGTTTTGCATTGACAGATTTGCAAGCAGCGGTGGTGTGAAGATCGAACTCCAGGGATTTGTTGAGAAGAATGCCCAGGTATTTGAAGGAACTAGTGCTAACTAACGGGGATCCATCAGCACAGGATATTTTAAGGGAGTTACGATTCACTTTTAGTCTAGCAGGAGAGCCAAGGAGCATAGAATGGGTTTTACTTACAAGGTGATCGCCAGTTAGCCAGGTTTGTTTGTTTAGGAAGTCCGAAGCTAGGGAGTTGTTTATATTCAACACATTACTGGCACTGTGGTAGATGACTAGGTCATCCGCATAAAGCAAAGAAGAACAGGTAGGTGCCAGGGATGGAAGGTCATTTATGAAAATTGTGAAAAGCAGGGGGCCAAGTATGAATCCCTGAGGGATGCCAATATATATGGATGAAAGATCAGACATTACTGCGTTAAAAACTACAACCTGCTGCCGATTAAATAGGTAGCTATTGAACCAGTCCCCTGATTCAGCTGAAAAACCTAAGGAGAGGAGTTTTGTAAGAAGGTTATAATGCCTTGGTTAGATTGATGAAGATAGCACCTGTCAAGAGACTGGATTTCACAGCAGCATAAATGTCATTAGTGAGTTTTAGGAGGGCAGTAGAAGCAACGTGGCCCTTGCGAAAGCCATGCTGGGAACCAGAGAGGAGGTTGTGTTTCTGTAGATACTCTATGGTTTGGGTTGCCACTAATTTTCCAAGATTTTGCTGAGCACACAAAGGATAGCAATGGGTCAATAATTAAACATGTCCTTAGGATCATCTTTTTTAAGGATAGGAGTTATTCTAGCTATTTTCCATATATTGGGAACTGTACCATGGCATAGTGATAGGTTAAAGATTTTAATTAAAGCGGAGGCTATGAGAGGGGCAGCAGTTTTCAGGAGCCTGGGTTCCAAACCGTCAGCGCCAGAGCTAGTAGTGTCAGAGATGGTGAGTAACAGCTTTAGGACTTCAGTTCTTGTGATGGTCCGAAACTGGATTAGTGGACGAGAGGGCAGGGGTTCAGTAACTGCAGGAGGAGAAATAGGGTGACCAGTAGGGAATGAGGCCGAGTAGCTTGATAAGTCTGAGAAATGACAGTTAAAAGCATTCGCAATGGTCACCAGATTATTACAATGTATGCCATTTAGTAGCATGTCATTTGTGGTGGTTGATTTATTAGCTCCAAGGAGAGCTTTAGGATGGACCAGAATTTCTTAGAGTCTCCAGCAGCTTTTATTAGTAAATCTTTACAGAAATAACTTTTAGCTAGGCGAGTCTTTCTTTTGCAAGAGTTTCTCTGGGCCCTATAGTGATTATAATCTGCCTGAAGCCCGGAAGCCTTGAAACGCTGCCAACCTTTGTCCCTGTCCTGGAGTTGTGTAAGAAGATCTTTTGTGAGACACTTGGTTTGTGTTCCATGTATGCAGTGCGTGACACGAGGAGCATGGGGGTCCTTGAGACATCCAAACTTAGCAAGGAAGTAGTCTAGAGCTATCTAGACATTAGAAGCAAAGATGGGTGACCAATCGACCATAGAAAGATCCTGCATAAACTGTACCTAATTAAAATTGGCCAGATTTTGGAAGGTGATGAGTTTTGGAGAAGATGGTTGTCTAGTGGCATGCCAGATACAGAAAATTGGGGAGTGGTCACTTATAGCATCTGCGAGGGTACCAGCTGAAACTATACAGTCAAGACAGTTTGTGAGGGCCCAATCAATTAGACAGCTAGATCCGGGGCACCATGACCCTAGTTGGGTCTACGATTAGCTGGTGGAGGTCGTGGCCTTGTACCATGGTATGGAGGGACTGACAGGCTTTTCTAGTCTAGTTAAGGTTTAAGTCTCCTAGGATAAGGACCTCTTTACGTCCAATGTCTGTGTCCATCTGGGAGAGGAGTTCTTCAAGTCCAGTGACACCACCAATGGGAAGGTTATAGGCACATACTATGTGTAGCCTTTTGGAACCATGTTGTAGAGTACCATGAATAGATTCACAGAGGTAAAGACAATAAATCAGCATACGCACATTCCAGTGATGATGGCATGAGGGTAGGGAAGACAGAGGCAGGTTAGTTTGACACACAGTTATTCATATACATTTACATTTGCATCCATATACAATTACATTTACAGATAACTGCTGGGAACAGAAGACAAAATCATGGTAAGAGCCTTAAAAACAGGACTATAGCTTTGAAACTAGCTTCAAATAGTCCTGGGACAGATAACCCTTCCCATCCCCAGGATCTTACTTTTGTGATACCCAGGAAAATTGGGCAATTGTTCCCTTGAGTGGTGATCTGAAGTGGGGGAACCAAGGTTCACTTAGGGCTAATTCCAGTGAGTTCCAAATTAAGCTCTAGTGGTGTGAGGTTATTTAAGGACTGCATATTGTGCTTTCTCTAACTTCACACACTCTAAGAGTGCCGTGGTCCACTTTGCCACTGTTGGTAGGTTTTCTTGCATTCAGGATTGTGCCATCACCTTCTTCCCCACTGCCATCCCCCATACACCACAAAGGGTGCATATGCATTTTATTGAGGGTGTGATCCTCAGGCAGCCCCTTCAAGATGGTCAGCGGGGGGGGGGGTGATGTGTGGGGCACAAGGGTTTCAAAAGATTATACCAGAGCTCTGTAATCAGAATGGACAAAGCTTGGGGTAGTCCCATGTCATATGGAAGTAGCTCCACTCCCACTTTGCATTTGGGGCAAAATCTTGATTTCTGAGGGTCTATTTGTTAGCTAGAACAGGGTAAAGTAAGCCTAGTGCAGAACATTGAAGTTAATTGAGCTCAGCATATGGTTTACTGAAGTTTTGCTCACTGCCTTTAAAACCTGTTCCCAGTCCCCCTCAGTCCACTGCTGTGCTCCCAAGTCCTTATTCCACTTGTCCTTATTGTGACCATGGGGTCTGGGAGACCACCCAAAAGCAACTGGTAGAATTGTTGCATAGGTCTGGATGTGGTCCTAGTGTTCACGAGTATCTCCTCCTTCTGAACTTCATTCTGGTAGAAGGTGCTAGTGCCCCAGCCCTGGATAATTTTGTTCTAACCTGTAAGTAGGTGAAGAAATCCCTAAGTGATAGGCAGAAATGGGCATGTAGCGTCTGGAAGGGGAGCAAAATCCACCTCTCAGATAATTCCCCCACATTTTGTATGTCCTTCCTCCTCCAGGTTTGCAGCACTATTTTTGTACGGTGGTCATTCTCTGTCCATGGACCCCTATAATGTCCACAACTGGGGAAATTCCTGAACAATGAGTTCATGCAGATTTCTCCGTAATTTCAATGTGGTTTTAGTGAAAGGGTTGCTAGGGAGAGGCTGGGTGTGATCGGCAAGTGCTAGTGAGAGGTAGGCTGAGAGGAGTGGCCCTGGTGGGTTTGTTTTTCAGGGTTCACCCATGCCGGCCTCTCAGCTTCTGGGAGTAGGGCGTCTTTTATGAAAGTCAGGTGGGCAGCAAAATAATAAAATCTGAAAATTGGGAAGCGCAGCCCCCCTACCCATGAGGTTTCATGGGATAGCTTGCTTGATTTTAATCTTCTTTCATTGCCACAGGAAATTGGCGAAGTAGCCTCTAATTGAAGTGAAGTACTTAGGGGTACATAGTATGGGAGGGTCTGAAACAAAAAGAGATAGAGGGGAAAAATGCACATCTTAACAGCGCTGACTCTTCTGAGAAGTAAGAGAAGTGGAGTCATCCACCTGTCACAGGTATCCTTGATCTTTTTTAAGTTGTAGTTTATCTGGGTTAGGCATGACAGTTTCTTGGGTAGGTGCACACCCAAGTATTTCAGGCTGTCTGTAGGTTCTATATGAACACCAGCTACCTTAATTCAGGCTGCTTCCCCCCTCCCCAGGTGGAGCCATTGACAGTTAAGCCAGTTGCTCTCGTGGCTGGAGATGGGACCATAGATTTTGAAATTTTTCATTATGGGTGGTAGGGCCATATCAGGGTCTGCAAGGCATAGAAGAATGTCATTGGGAAAGAGGGAGATCTTATGGTCCACCCCCAGCACATGCAGCCCGTATATATTTATATTTTTTTTCTTATGGCAGTTGTCAGGGGTTTAATTGTGAGCACATAAAGGTGGGGTGACAGAGGGTACCCCTGCTTGGTTCCCCAGTTAAGGAGAAAAGCACTGGAAAGACTGCCACTGATAAAGAATTGGGCTTGTGGGGTATGATATAATGACCTTATCCATGCTCAGATGTTTGGACCAAATGATCCAGGACTGAGAACATGAAAGGGCCGCTCAACCCAGTGAAAGACCTTCTCAGCATCAAGTGCCAGGAGAGCAGGCTGAACAGTCCTCCCCCATCCAGTACCATGTAATGTTAGCTACGCTTCTTTTTTTATCAGCATTTTATCCTCCAAACCTCCCGCAGCCCCCTTCTGCTTAGTCCTTCCAGCTGTGTCACCTGACTCCCTGGGACTTACCTAATGTGCCTTAGCACTGCAGGGTTCCTGGTCCCTGGTGCGTGACTTGCGAAGGCCCAGATGTCATCCTGTGGCCAGAGGGGTTTTCCTTCTGATTTTTTTATTTCCCCTCCCTGGAACTGCCCATGTGCCATGGAGTAAGGGACGAGCTCTGCCTCCATGGAGATGTCCTCAAGCACCCTTGTTTGGTTATCTGCTGTGTCCGAACTATGCTGCCACCCAGACACCTCCAGGATGCAGGCAAGCAGCAGATCACACTACCCCCTCCCCAAGGGAGGACAGCCATCAGCGGGATGCTTGATTCTCCCTCCCCCTGGCCAGCCCCTGACAACCCGACTCCGTACCCAAACCCGGGTCATCAGTTTGGCAGAAGGTAAGGGGCTAGTTGCCTCAGCCCTCCACACCATTGGACTGGCTAGCTACCTTTCTAATACTGAGCTTGGCTTGTCACCTTTAATGAAACCTCCTAGGTCTTGGTGTACCAGGACTGGGGCCTTTAATGAAACCTCCTTGGCCTTGGTGTACCAGGGCATGAGGTCATAATGTCGTAAGACATCATGCCACAGCAATATACTGAGCTGCCAATACAGTGCAATATATTGCATGTGACATAAGTCTTGTTTTTGTGGGGGCTGTGCCCCTCACACACCCCCGTTATGGGAGGGCTGTGTCCCCTGACCCCCCAACTAAAATAACCAACTCTGGGGGGGAGGGGGCGGATCCCCATCCCAGCAGAGATCTTATCCTCTGTTTGGGACAGTGAGAGGGTGCAGTACCGGGCACAGACCCATTCGCGGTATTGCACCCTCTTGCTGTCCTATACTGCACTGTTTCTCTTTTGTGGTTTTGTCGTACGCTATTAAACGTATGACATATTGACCCAATAGGGTGTGCCAGTGCTGGCAAGCTCCTTGCCAGGTTGCCAACCAGAAATGTTGCAATGACTGTGTCATCTGTGTTTAGCAGTGAGATTGGTCTATATGAGCCTCACTGGGAGGCATCCTTATCAGGTTTAGGGAGTTTTTTTATGGTTGCCATCATCTGAGATGGGGATAACACCTCCATCTCCAGAGATTCCAATACCATGTACAACATGGGACCCTGTAGTTCCTGCCAAAAGAATTTGTAAATGTCCACAGGCAGGCCACCAGGGACTGGAGCATTTCCTGATGCGAGAGACCTGACTGCCACATGGTGCTCCAACTCTGATGGGAGGGAGTCCATACTGTCCATCACCTCATCCAGTAGGAGGGGAGCTGGACCATGTCCAGGAAACTGTCTGGGTGAGGGGTGGATGTGGTGACCTCCGAGGTGTACAGCTTGGTATAAAACTCACAGAATGCTTCTTCTATGTCCTCCTGTTTGCAGAGAGAGTGCCATCCATTTTGGTGATGCTAGCTATGGAGCTTTCAGTTGCCATGCCAGTCATTGACCTGATTTATCCCCACTGAAATATGGACCAGCTCTGGTCAACAACAGGCCTCGTTCCAAGGCAGGCTGAGACCTGTCAGTTCAGCTTGCCTATCAGATGGCAGAGTTCGCCTAATTTGTGAGTTTGCACCTGTGTCACCAGGTCTTTTTCCCAAGTTTGTATTTGTTGTTCCCTCTCTCTTTCTCTTTCTGGCCACTTCTAACTGTTTCTTGAGTGTAGTGGCCGATATGGCTGCCCTTCGAGCAAAGGCCTTCATAGCCTCCCAATGGGCTAACGCTGTTGTGTCTCTCCTACTATTCAGCAGAAAGAACTCCTGTAGAGCTGATTTCTGTCCCAAAAATCCTCAAGTCCTCAAGGGACGGTGCAGAAAACCAGGTGTTTACATTTAAAACTGCCCTAGATAGCTTTTGGCAGAGAGCAGCAAGAGGAAGGAGGTGCTGCTAGAACTTTACCTCTATACTACTGGGAATATATAGCCCACCCTCCCCATTCCCCCCACGCTTAGCCATTTCCACTTTTATAGGCACTGGATTTGACAGACAACAGGAACTTCCTGTTTGGGAGCAGGAAGTGAGTGATCCCAGAGGCACAAAAGACTCACCATACTAGAAGGAAAAGAGTAGATCTCCCCCTCCCCAGCTGCTTGACGTCTGACCCTGAACAAGTAAGGAGCAGACTACTGAGGAATACAGGAACTTCCTGTCCCAGAACAGGAAGAGCAGGAGCTGCAAGGGCATGAAGGCAGTAGGAAAGTAGGGAGAAAAAAAGAGGAAAGAGTAAACATACAAAGCAACAGGAGAGGGCCACAAATAAGACATGATGGGAGTGGTGCAGTGCAGTGGCTGTGGAGCGACTGTCTTCCGGGAGACATTCTAGAGGATGCAGGTTGTTCCATCTGTAGGCACTTCTCTGGGCTGAGGGAGGAGGTTGCTCAACTCCATGCTGAGTTGGCCTGGATTTGGGGGACCTCCTCTCCCACCCAGGGACCACCAGGGTTGACGCTGCTGCCTCAGAGGTTGCCAAGAAGGAGGAGGAGCGGCTGGACCATGGTGGGCTCAGGGACGGCAAGGGTGGTGGAACAGAGGTGCATCCCTCCAGCTGCACCTCTCCACAATTCATACGCTGTTCTGAAGAAGCGTGGTTCCTCTATGGAGGCACCCACAGTGCCCCCATAGAGGAGGGTGCTGGGAATCTCCCCAAAGGAGATCCACAGGAGGGTGACACAGGACCCCACAGGGAAGGAAACAACTCTAGTGGGAGACTCAACTGTTAAGAGGGTAGAACTGGGGAGGGAGGCGAAGGACGTAATGTGCCTTCCGGTGCCATGGCTTGAGGACAGAGGCTAATCCCCAGGATTGCTAGAGCAGCAGCATGGGAGAGATATCTGGACATCATTGTCCACCTAGGGACAAATGACCTGGCTGGGAATGGGATCAGAGCAGTGCAGGAGTTTGTGGAGTTGGGGAGCGGACTTAGACAAGTACCACACATGGTAATCTTCTTGGAGGTGCTGCCTGTCTATGGCATGGGTGAGGCTAGGGTGCTCCACACCATGGGATTCAATGAATGGTTGAAAAACTGGTGCTGAGCTCAGGGTTTTGGCTTCACTGGGGACTGGGGGTCCACCTGGAGGGATATGGGCCTATACTGGTGCGATGGACTGCATCTGTCCGGGAGGGGAACCAGAATCCTAGGTGATAGGCTTAAATGCTTTATTGGCAAGCATTTAAACTAGCCAAGGAGGAGGCACTGAAAAGGAACAGGGAAATCCCAGCCCCCCCTTCCCACAATACAGGGTAGTTTTAGCAAGGCAAACATCATGATAGAGAAGTCCATAGGGAGAAAGACAGGGGTAAATGGAGAAAAAGGCAAAGGCAGTAAGGACGGGGATGGGGCTAAAAGGGGTAAAGCCATCAAAAAATGGAGGGCAATGAGTACCAATGTCCATAGTCTAGGTAACAAGCTGCCTGAACTAGTGGTCTTCATGGTAGATGGACACCTGTGTGGTGATCTTATCAACTGGGGTGCTATCCTTGAAGATCGCTTGTCCCAGCTGTACACCCAGCGCCACCTCAAGCAAGTGGACTGGCGAGACAACCCTGTGGTCCAAATAAAGTTGGGTGCCAGGAAACACCCTTTAAGGAGAGGCAGGAGACAATCTGAAGTTTGATGCCCAGAAGGCTTTTATCTGCACCAGGGAAAGTAGACACGGTCACAAGGCAAAATCGGGGAGTAACTCTTACTTATAGATAATAACCAACAATTACCACTCTAATTCTCTATATGTACATTGGCCTAAGGCCACTCTACAGTATTCTTATTTATCACTCTTACAATATCCTACCCGGAGGTCTATATACATCAAGAGTATACCTTAACACTTTATCATACCCTGTGACAAGCATTCAGTATACAATTAGCAAATGGGTTAACAGTCTCAAAAGTCCATTAGATGTAGATGTCTATCATCTTCATGCGCAATTGAAGAATAAGGGACACGAGAAAGGGGAACCCTTGCTTGGCACCAAGCTCACCAGAAAACCTATGAGAGGTTGCAAACAGGGCATGGAGAGATTGGTAAACAGACCATAGGCATCAGCCAACCCACTCTCCAGGGTTGCCGGAATACAAGAGCATAAACTGACTAACTTGGGGAATGCTCTTTCTTGGCACACAAACCCTCAAACTGGGCTACCAAGGATGAAGAACAAAAATGTGGCAAGGAATCCACCTGCAGGATTGCCACAGGAGAAGGAATCTGCTGCTTTCCCCTTGGCACCAACCCTTGACCAGGGTTGCCAAGGATGAAGAAGAACTGCTGCAGGTTTTTCTGGCACCTACCCTTGACCAGGGCTGCCAAACAAACACCGGACTTGGTGAAGAATCCACTAGGAGGACTACCAGGACGTAAGAAGAAGAACTGCTGAGCTGCTTTTGATGACAGATCTGCTTGAAGGACCACCAAACTCGAGCTGCTACCTTGAGGATTGCACTGGTGACACAGGATGAAACAAGCAAGAAGGAGTAGAAGGTGAAGATCAGGTTTCCACAAAGATGAAGAACAAAATAAGAAACGGCGCCACGCACTACACTTGGCCATTATGGACCTGTTTATCAGCCGGGCGCCTGGGAGGGACAGACGAGGCACTTCTCAGTTGTCTTTCTTCCAAGCTGAACAGGAACCAGCAGCCGTGACTACTCAAAGCATGTTGATTTTGACTACAGCAGACCAAAGGGCAAGACGCTGTCAAGGCTTCTGCTGGCTGAAGATTGCTATGGTGAAGAATTGATGGAGGTTGAAGATTACTATGGTGAAGAGCTGAAGATTGCTATGATGAAGAGCAGATGGAGGCTGAAGATTGAATCAGAACCTGCTGCTGCACAATGGTACTTCTGTTAGCACGATATACTGAAATATTTACTTTCAGGGGCAATTTGCATTGAGCAGGGGCAAATTGCAACAATCCAGGGAAATTGTTCATTGGCAGGGGCAACTTGTCTGAAGCAGGGGCAAATTGCAACCATCTGGGGCAGTTGTTCACTGGCAGGGGTAACTTGGCTAGAGAAGGGGCAAATTGCAACAATCCGGGGCAACTGTTCACTGTCGGGGCAAATGACCACAATCCTAATATAGTACAAAACAGTCTTGTTGCTTCATGCAATAGACACAACACTTGAGATGCTGGAAGAATAAACAGTTTGTTGAAACAGTAGAACAGCTGATAATCACTTTGTAACAGGTTGTGTGTTTAAGCACCCCTTAGTCGGACCCTTTTCCTTTTGGAGTCTGTCTTTGCTAGGATCTGGCTACCCCTGAACACTTTAAAGTAATTACTCCAGCTATTTAGCCTGGCTACACTAATTGCCTGTATACCTGCTGCCCTATTCCCTATGGGCTGGGATGCCTGACCTTTACTGGGCCTGGTGCACCTTTGCTACTCTGGGCCTGGCAGCCCTTTACTATACTAGGCCTGGTACCCCCTTACTACCACGGGTCTGGTGCCCTTTACTTGACTGAGCCTGATGCCCTTTACTAGCATGGGCCTGGTGCCCTTTACTTGACTAGGCCTGGCACCCTTTACTACCACGGACCTGGTGCCCTGCTTAGACTGTGGGCCTGGCTGCCCCGTAATGGGCCTGATGCCCTCTCTAAACCTGGGCCCGGTGCCCTTTTTAAGCATGGGCCTGGCGTCTCTGTAATGGACCTGGTGCTCTCTTTAAATCTGGGCTTGGCACCTTTCTTAAATGTGGGCCTGTGCCTTTTAATTACTGTGGCAGGGTCCCATTAAGAACTGGCCTGATCAGGGTTTTCCACTCACCCTGAGCCACCCTGCCTTCACTCTGCTCCCCTTATGAATATTAAACAGACCTCTTCACTGGCCTTGCTGCACTAATCCCTCCCTGTGGGCGTCACTCGATCCCACCCCTCCTGAATAGTTAATTAAGGTCCTCGGACCCCACACTCCCTGCGGCGCTCAGCCGCTGTCTTCTGCGCCTACTGCGCTATTAAAAATAAACAAAATACACAGCATAGTCCTTTCTCAGTTGGACGGTCAGTGCACTTCTTCGTGTTACCATCTGACTCACCGCCTGGCCAGGGTGAAGAGAGCTGCAGTCAGGATTGGTGGAAGGCTGTCTGGCAGAGGGAGGAGCCAGAGTTGGAGACAGGCAGCACAGTGGACAGCAGGGGACCTCAGATGGCTGGATAGCCATATGGTCGCTGATGCAGCTGTTCTCTGCCACCGACGGGGGACCAAAATTAACTTTTAAAATTAAACAAGGGGCCAAAATAATAAAATGATGAGGCTCTTAAACCCAAACTGTGACAAACGGACGATTATTCACTTTTGCTGCCCTGATGGCACCCTGAACCAAACCGGAGCTTCACCAAAGTCTTCACCAGCTGGAGTCCAGAGCAGGCACACCAACAAACCCTCAGGGAAATAGTTTCAACCCACCAGGTAAGCTCTCAACAGTTCCCCTTAGTTTGTGGTGTCCTCTCTTCTCCACAGCCTGGCAGGAACTAACTAGAAAACTGTTAAACTTTTTAAAACCAAACTTCTGGTTCTAGAGTGTACAGACTGGAATGCTGTACATGAGCAGCTCAGCACAGCATTCCATCCAAGCCATTGTTACATGTGCTGCATTAAAATCTGCTTTTGACAATATTTACAGTGCACAAGGCACTTTTTTATTATTTACAGCATTTCCCACTTTCAGTGAGAGGAAATTGTACTCACAGGGGCCCCTTTTCACTGTACCCTATAGCCCACACATATAACAGGCACCCTGGGCACCTGTAAACCCCTAGGCTCAATTTATTTACTGTGGTGCCCCAACTTTGGGGCATTACACCTGAATATTGTGGCAGTCACAGAAACATGGTACACAGAGAACCACGACAGGGGTGTCAACATACCAGCGTACACAATCTATAGGAATGACAGGGAGAGTAAAAAAGGAGGAGAAGTAGCTCTCTATGTAAGGGAAGGGATCAAAGCAATGGAACTAAAGAGTAAACAGGGAGGAGAGGAGGCATTGTGGGTCACCCTGGAGACAGGAAATGGCACCACCATCTGCACGGGGGTTGTATACAGATCCTCATCTCAGGAGTTGGAAATGGATAAGGAAATGATAGAAGATATCCTTAGGATGGCAGAAAAGGGGGAGATATTGTTGCTGGTGGACCAGACTATGCCAGATGTTAACTGGAGCGCCATTGCTGCAGCTGTATCCAAGAGCAAGGTCATTCTTGATGCCCTACAGGGGGCATGCCTCAGACAGCTAGTGTTGGAACCCACTTGGGAGGGAGCAGTCTTAGACCTGGTACTCTCAAATGGGGACGAGAGAGGATCTTAGATTTAGAAGTGGGTAGCCATCTGGGAACAAGTGACTGCCAATCAGTGTGGTTCATGATAAACACAGCTGTAGAGTCGAGCCATACAAAAGCAAGGGTACTGGACTATAGAAGAGCTGACTTTATCAAAATGAGAGAGTGCTTCAAAAAAGCACTAGCAAACAGGCAAGAAGGAGGGGTGGAGGAACAATGGGGAAAATCAAAAGTGCCATCACAGAGACAGCAAGCCTTTGTGTGAAGCAAATAAACAAATCAAAATGAAGGAAAAAAAACACTATGGTTCTCAAAAGAGGTGTCGGGGAAGGTAAGGGAGAAAAAGACAGCATTCGGAAAGTATAAGGAAACACAAAAGAAGCAAGACAGTGAACTGTACCAGTTAAAGTAGAAGGAGGTGGGGAAGGCAGTCAGAGTAGAAAAGGCCCAAACCGAGAAAAATATAGCCAACTCAGTTAAAAAGGAGGAGGACAAAACCTTTACAGGTACATTAGGAGCAGAAGAAAGTAAGGAGGGATAGTGAGGCAATAAAGTGGAGGGTGGGTGGGCAGAGGGTGACAGTGAAAAAGCAGGGATACTGAACGCACATTTGCTCAGCTCCTTGTGTCTCCACTCCAAGCCCAGCAGCCAAAGAACCAGGCCCAAGCAAATCCCACCAAATAGGTTTTAAATCAGAAGAAATAGGCCTCCACCAGCGCAGCTGTTACACAGTGAAACATCCACAAAATGAGCCCACCTACAGCCAAATCAGTTTTCAAACTTCCAGCAGCCCCCAAAACAATACCCTGCTAGCCCCTTAGAAGTAAGAAAGAAAAGAACTAACCTTCTACCAAGTAAAATCCACAAGAACCCTGTGAAAACAACAAGCAGCAGCTACTGTCCTGGAACACAACTGATCCTGTCCCCTTCCAGTTATTTCTCATACATAGGCCAAGGAGGAGAAGAGACATAGGCCAAGGAGGAGAAGAGAGAGGAGAAGGAGGGGTAAGGGTGGAAGGTGGTCTCTCTCAAAGCAAGAAGCCTGGGGAACAAAATTGCAGAGCTTCAGGCACTCCTTTCAGAGGGGAAGGTGGACATTGCTGCAGTGACAGAGACTTGGGCCACAGAGTGCCATGACTGGGACTTAGCAATCCTGGAATACATTATAAAGTAGGGACCGGGGTTGGAAGAGGGGAGGGTGCACTCTATGTGAGGGAAGGGATTAAATGCATAAGGGACGAGAGAGAAGAGGAGAGGATGGAGGCACTTTGGGTGCAGCTCCTGACCCAAGGGCAGAAAGCTGAGGCGGGAGTGGTGTAAGATTCACCAGCCCAATCCGAGGAACTGGATTGGGAGTTGGCAGAGCAGATAAGGAGGGCATGTAGAAGGGGGAGTGTGGTGATAGTGGGGGATTTTAACCTTCCACGGGTTGACTGGAACACCCCGGCCACTAGCAGTACCAGGGAGCAGGTGCTCCTTGATGCATTCCAGGACGGCCTTCTGATTGGGTGCTATTTGGGCTCTTTATCTCTGAAACAGCACATGGAGTGGGGAGCAGGGTTAGTCTGTTCACACATTATACCAAATTGGGGGCGGTGGTGGATGAAGAGGACGGATGGGAAAAATTTCAGGAGACCTAACCAAACTAGAGACATGGTCAGTGGAGTGGCAGCTAGAGTCAATGCAAGGAAGTGTTGATGCACTTCAGGGCTAAGAACCAAATGAGGAACTGACGGTTGGGGATCAGAAAGGAGGAGAAGGACCTAGGGGTGTTGGTAACTGGGAGCATGAACAACTCAGCCCACTGCACAAGAGCAGCAGCAAAGGCAAACAGGATGCTGGGTTGCACCGCAAGGGGGTTCTCATCCAGACACAGGGATGTGATCCTACCTCTCTACAGATCATTGGTCAGACCGCACCTAGAGTACTATGTGCAGTACTGGAGGCCATACCTGAGGAGAGATCTAAAGTTACTGGAGGGGGTGCAAAGGAGGGCAACAAAAATGTTAAAGGGGATGGAAGGAAAGGAATATGAAGTTAGACCTAATGTGCTGAACATGTACACACTGGAGGACAGAGGGCTAGGGGATATGATTGAAGCATTTAAATACCTGAGGGGGTAAATAAACCTAGCACAGAGGGGGTGTTTAAACTGAGGAGTGGAAGAGAGACGAGGGGTCATGGACTAAGGTTGAAAGGGGGATGTTTCAAGAGTGAAATGAGGAGGCACTACATTTCTGAGAGGGTGGAGTCTAGTTGAAATGCGCTGCGGTGGGGGGTGGTACATGTGGGACAGTCTATAGCTTTAAGGAGGAGTGAGATAAAGTGAGAGGAAGAGTTGGGGGCAGGGGCTGGGACAAGCGGGGAGGAACTGAGGGGAGGTGGCTGGGGCAGCTGCAATCTAGGTGCTAGCTGCACACTCAGGCAGACTTACATAGACCCATTGGTGTGTTCTGCTGGCAAATTAGTATGTTCATATGTATGTTCGATGTAAAATCACAGTGACTCTGTTCATGAGAAGAGATACTAAAATGCCTATGTTGAAAATTTGGAGACAGATGTCCATAAATGACTATGTTAAGGTGTGCGGATGCAGTTTCCACGCACCCTCGTAACTTTGCAAATTTGTAGTATTCATTTCCAGATTTTCAACACTGGCATTTTGAAGACCTCCTTATGAACAGTACAGCTAAGTCATTTTTCACATCCTGCCCAAAATATGCGTTTACACATCTGTGCAGAATACTTAGTTGCTGTGGGAAATCAACGTTTAGGAAAATTAAGAAAATCATAGTGACAGTGTTCATGAGCAAAGGTCACAAAATGCCGATGTTGAAAATTTGGTGAAGTAGTTTCACTAAATGACTGTGTTCGTGCATATGTTCGCGTTTCCATGTATGCGTTTGAAGTTTGTGCATTTTAATACTTTCACTACAGATTTTGCAACATTGCCCTCTCTTCCCACCTCCTTATGAATGATACAGCTGTCATTCTTCACATACTGCCCAATCTGTGTTTTTTCGTACATCTGGTGCACAATGGCATGGTCGCTGTGGAAACTCAAATTTTGGGACACATTGACAAAATCACACTGCCACTGTTCATGAGAGGTTCAAGTGCTTTCATGAAGGAGACCTAAAATGCCCACGTTGAAAATTTGTACTGCAAATACTGCTTGCCATGCCGAGGTGGCAGCGGTTTCTAACCACAACATCCCACCCTGTACAGACTGACAGGCATCAGGGTGTGCCTTGGTTTGTTGATCAGAATGCTCATGCCATTCCATCCCACCCCCACCCTGCAGCCAGTGACAGGCATCAAACTGTGCCTTGGACACTTTCAGCCCATGGTTCACCCCATTCTATACTGCACCCATTTCAGCGTATGTCCTTATAGAATGGGGTGACTGTAAAGTCGAACACCCTTACAGCACACCTCAACACTTGTCAGTGTCTGCAGGATAGGGTATGAAATGGCATGAACATTATGGGCGTATGACTCAAACACATACCCCGATGCCTGTCCATCTCTGCAGGGTGGAGGTGGGTTGGCGTATGTTCAATACTTCACTGCCATTCCTACTCTGCATCTGTTCAACTCCTGCATTTCCAATGCTAATGTCAGCAAGCAAACATTCGGCATTGTCAAATGCTTGTTTTCCATGGCTCTTAATATGTTCTCTTACTCTAATTTTAAGACTTCTAACTGTCTTTCCTGTTGTTGAGTACCTAGAGGCCAGTGGGGCACAGGACCCAAGGCAGCATGGATTCACAGCAGGAAGGTCATGTCAGATGAATCTAATAGATTTATTTGACTGGGTGACCCAAAGTAGTAGACCAGTCAGGGGCTATGGACATAGCCTACCTAGACTTTAGCAAGGCATTTGACACAGTCCCACACAAAAGATTAATAAACAAGTTAGCCAGCCTGGGAGTGGGTCCCAGAGTGGTAGCCTGGGTAAAAAATTGGCTGGACAACAGGACACAGAGGGTAATAGTAAACGGAGTCCACTCTGAAGAAAAGGGGGTTACTAGTGGGGTACTGCAGGGTTCAGTACTGGGATCAGTCCTTTTAATGTCTTTATAAGTGACATTGTGGAGAGACTAGCAGATAAAGTATGCTTCTTTGCAGACAACACAAAGATCTGCAACATGGTTGATAAACAGGGGGGTGGAAAGTTTGAGAAGGGACTTGGCAAGGTTGGAGGAATTGTCAAAAGTATGGCAGCTTAGATTCAATGCAAAGAAGTGCAAAGTAAAGCACCTGGGAAACAGAAACCCTGGGGAAGATTACACAATGGGGGAGAAGGTAGTAACAACCACAAAATGGAAAGGGACCTGGTGGGGGTAGTCATGTTGATGATCTAAAGGAAGGCAAGCATTGTGAGAAAGGCAGTAAGGAGGGCTGGGGGATACTGGGATGTATAGGGAGAGGCATTACCAGTAGAAAACAAGAAGTTGTTAACCCTCTGTACAGACAGCTGGTGAGACCTCATCTGGAGTACTCCGTGCAGTTCTGGAGACCCCATCTCCGCAAGGACATAGACAGGATGGAGGCAGTCCAGAGGAGGGCAACTAAAATGGTACAGGGTTCACACCAGAAGCCATACAAATAGAGACTAAAGGAGCTTAATATGTATACCCTCAAGGAAAGGAGGGACATGATAGAAACTTTCAAGTACCTCAAGGACTCAACAAAGTTCAAGAGGGTAGCATCTTTCAGAAAAGAGACGTGCAAGAACAAGGGGGCACAATTGAAGATAGAGAGGGATGGCTCAAGGGCAACATGAGGAAGTATTTTTCTTGGACAGGTGGTGGACACATGGAACGGGCTTCCTGAGGAGGTCATGGGGTCAAAAGCAGTGGGGAATTCAAGAATGAATGGGACAGACATAAGGCAATTCTAGTGGGGGAGTAGAAGAAGTAGGCTGTTGGTCGACTAGATCTGCAGCTTATCAAACAGGTAGGGAAATGGGCAGACTGGGTGGGCAAAGCGGTTCTTATCTGCCATCAAAGTTTATGTTTCTGTGTTTCTATGATCAGAAACCAGGGTCTGTGTTCAGCCAAGTGCCTATTTTGGAATTTCTGCTGGGAAAAAAGCATGGTGTCAGTCCTCGTGTACACATTACGGGCATGAGAAAAAAAGAGAATTTGTGATTTTCGGGGTGGAGGAACTGCTATATGTCCACCAAGCCTCTCTTCTCTGACAGCCTCCGAAGGGCTTCTGAGCTTTTGGGTGGGTTCCTTATCAAAGGTGTCAACCTGTCGAGCACTGGATCCCAAGGGGTGTTGAAATCTCCCCCAATTCTTGTTGTACCAGGATAGTCAACTAGCGTGACTGCCAGTTTTTGAAAGAATTCAGAGTAATCATAGTTGGGGCCATAAACTTCAGCAACTATGAGGATTTCTCCCCCCCACAGCTATAAGATATCGGCCTTGTTGGTCTGCTATGTGATGGAGAGAACCCAGGAACACACTCACGGGCTAAACCACACTGCCACCCCCAGATCCTAGAGATGAAACAAGCAGACAGGAGTCTGCTTCCCCATGATTTTTCCTGTCTAGTGGCCTTCTCCTTGACCATGTGGGTCTGTTATAATATTGTTATAGCTCCTTTACCCTTTTGTTGTGCATCAGAACCCTTTTCCTTTTAATGACTGTCCATTGGGTTTAAAATATGCTCTGGGTTATCCTGGACCCCTCCACCGCCCTCCTGCCACCCTTCACCCCTGGATCTCATGGAGCACTTGCTGACAAAATCATTTTCAACAGTAAAACCCAGAACGCTCAGATGTAAACATAACCCCATTACAACCCTCCCCACAAACTGTGGTAACATGAACAGGTGCTGGACCAACAATGTGCTAACCAAAAAAGATCCCTCTGACCTGTCCCTGCCCCATCCCACTTGCCCAAAGACCACAGGAGTAACAGGCTACGCCCTGAGCAGGACTCAAGTGCACACAAGCAACCATATAAGAACATGACAGTGCCCATTTTTCTACCCCCCACCAACTAGAAAACAGCATAACTAACAGAGAACCCCCACACACAAACCAAATAGAAGTATAGTATTACTAGCAGAGAATTTTAAACACTGTACCTCCATGGCCCCAGCCCCCACCCTCCTCCCCCGATGATATGTGGAGCAATAGGCTCTCTTCCTCTGCAGATGCAACTGGCAGTCCACTCGAGAGATAACTCCTTCCCTGGATCCCAGACTGGATCATTTTCCCACCTTATTTTGTGGTGGAATGTCAGCGCAAAAACTCCACTTCTTATCCTAGGTATATACTGTATACAGCAAGATATCTTAGACCATCCTGTTGTTGAAAACTTCATAAAGTGGAGCTGCAGCAGGCACCCACCACCTGCCCTCATGATCAAGGAGTTCCTGAGAAATTGCTCTGACCCAATGGGGTGCTGTCGCTGGGGGCTGCTAAGCATACCTCTGCCTCCACTGGACCAGAGCAAGGTGGCGGGCTTCCCATCCAAGCCACTGCATTATATGGCCCGCCATTGGGCTTGCCCACCCCTTTTCCCCTACCTTATGCAACTAACAGTTTTATCATCGGCTGCTCAAACAGTCAATGAATCTGAGATTTAAGCAAAGGATATCACACATGTCCCCGCACTATAAGATAACAGTCTCTGGTCCTGTAGAGCAGGCCACCTGCTCGCTGCCACATTGAGAAAGGCTTCTGTCATCCACAGAGCATGAAGGGCCAGTGCCCTCGACAAACAGTCATCAGAGTCAAATAGAAAAGGAAAAAAAAACTGAAATGTTAGTTCTGCATACACTAGGCTCATAGTTCAGCTTTTAGAGGTGAGTCCGGTTGGCTAGAGTCTTGCTGTTCATGGAAGGAGCCTCCTGCCATCTTGTGCTCATATCCCTATGCCTCAGAGGGCCCCACTCTGTCCGATGCCACCCATGCTGAAACAAACTCCCCACTGCTAGGTCCTATTGCCATAGCATTCCTCAAGGCGTGCTATGCCACAGTCTAAGTGCAGGATCCCACATCAAGGCTACGAGAGTTGGGACAGGGTGGGGATTATCAATCTTGCTTACTCTTGCAGCAGAGAACACACTACAGGGCACTATGCTCAAGACTAACTGCAGTCATAACACCAGATCCTAGGGCAGGAGTGGTATGAGCCCCCCCCCCCGACAGACCCACTCACCTTCAACCTCAGCAGTATGATAAGTCCTGAGTTGATTTTCACAGTGCTGGGCTGTTGCGCTGAGCTCTGGAGTGTTCCACCTTGGCTGCAGTCTCAGTATCTAGATACATGGAGGCCATGTCTGGTGAGGTGAACACTTCTGGTGGTTTTCCTTGATGAGGGATGTTTAGTCTAGATGGGTAAACATGGGCAAACTGCCAGTTGATATTATGCAGCCACTTTTTAAAGTCCTGTCTCACACGCTGCAATTGCTGGCTCTAATCCAGGAAGAAGCTCACTCTTTGACTGTCAGTCTTAATGGTACCTTTTTTGCTGGCTGCCTGTAACACCACCCATCTGGCCTGGTATCTCAAAAACTTTATCAAAACATGTCTTGGCTTTTTTGTGGGTCCCAGTCTCTTGCCTGGCAATGTATGTGCTTGCTGCATCTTGAGGAGTGTCCCCTCTGCAAGCTTCAGGACCTTTGGTAGCCACCTTGTGAGGAAGGCGAGTAGGACAGTCCCCTCCACTCCCTTTGTGAGGCCGACCACTCAAATGTTACTTCTCCTCTCATGGTTATCATGATCATCAGGGACGTCATGGAGTTTGGTGATGGTTTCTTTGCAGAGTCTAAGGCAGCTATCATATCCCTCATGCTGTCTTCATGTCTGCTTAACCACTGCTCCAGTTCCCCTAGGCACTTGTCATGAGAGTCCACGCACTCCCCCAAACCACTGACTGTATTCTTGACGTGAGTGTTCACATTTTTGAACTCAGCTCTGACTTTGTTTTTTATTTCAAACAGTAGAGTTTCTATTGCTCTACACTGGGTCTGAGAAGCTGACAATCTGGGAGGTGGCGCGCTCACCCGCTTGGATGTTCCCACCTTGGCATCGCCTTGCTGCTGTAACTGTCCTGGGCCTTCATCTTTGCTGGCTTTGATCACTGTTTTAAAGGTGATCTGGGTTTGTTTCCTTGCCAATTTCAGCCGGGAGGTCATTGCAGTAAATTAATGGATGCTTTTCAAGTATCTCCTGATGAGATATTTGCAGGATGGTGGTAGAAAAAGTGCATTTTCATGGAGCTCTGGGACTACATGTCCATTCTGGTCTCTGGCTTGGCCACACCCCACTAATCTTTGTTAATGCAGAAGTGCTACAAGCTATGCTTGTTGACACTTGAAAACCACCACCACAGAACTGCAATTGGCTAAACTTTTGGGAAAACAATTCATTGAAAAAAAATTTAATGTACCCCTCTGCCCACTCATCTAGGGACATAAAATATTGTCGCAGGTGGTCCAGGGAGCATAGGGGAGAGACTACATCAAGTGCAATGCCCGAGCCAGTGCACCCCCAAATAAGATAGGAAAATACAGTGGTATTTATCTAAAAGTTTCCTACCTTGAGGTACCTCTAGGTACCACTGAGGTATCACTGAGGCAATTTGCATTGACTGTAATGTGATCCTGCCTCATTCTGCCTCTGTATACCCAGGTATACCTCAGTACTGAGAAACTTTTCTATGACTACCACTGTAGCTGTCCTACCTTTCGGCAATTTCATTTCCATGCGCACACTCAATCTTACCTCCATTTTTGGAATTTTTGCCCATGAACATTGCCCACCAGACCAGGATCTTCAAACAGCAACCTCCTGTCTCTGCTGAGCCTCAGAGGCCCTCTATCTAATAAATTAGACACTAGGGAGAGGGCTCTCCATTTCATTTATCCCCTTCCAACTTAAAGAAAGAATCACTACTAGTTTCTTCACAACCAGCTTCTTTATTTTAGCTCCTGCACCCAAATGATTCCAGGAATGCAAGGGTCACAGCATTCATCGAATAAATAAAGCAGTGCCATGGGGTTAGCTGAACTTTTTACAATATACTCAAGTTGGACATTTTTAGCAGTGTAAATGGTTTACAGGCAGTACAAGCAAGACTTCTCCATTCTAACCTCTTGGATGATTTACCCAAGGAACTTGGAAAGACCCCACCCTCCTGGCTCACAGGCACGGGTAAGCCAAGTCATTCTTTCTTCTTCTATACTTGTTACCCATTCTCCTTAATCTATGTCTGGTCTGGCACTGGTCGGCTGCCCTATCTTGAGGCAGGGAAAGTGTGCTGCTTCCCCACCTGGCCCCTGGACCTTGACCCAAATCTTGAGAGGGCCAGGATTTTTCCTCTATGCCCCAGGCTTTGTAACCCATACACTTTGCTACTCATGGAACCTTCTCAGCTCAATCTCTCTCTCTCTCTCTATTGGTGCAGTGGCCCTCAAACTCAGCCCTGCTCCAGTGCCTGAGCTACTGGTAGGGATGAGAGCCCTGCCACTGCTTAGGCCCCCCCTAGCAGCCCACTCCTCCGAACAATGGCGCCTCAGCTCCTTTCTGCACTCCCAGATGTCCATTTGGATGGTGCACAGAGGCCCACATCCCTGCTATCTACTCCTGGGCTTGTGGTAAGCTCCAGCCAGAGGCACCCCCCAAGGCCTGTCCTTAAGACCTGCTACCCACCCGGCCCTTAAATGCCAGTGCCCCAGGACCTGCTCCTCCAAGCAGGTCCCTACTATGGGTGAAGAGCCCCCTGGCTCCCTCTAAACATCAGACCACCCTACCACGCCGGGTACAAGGGAGAACCACTGCCACCAGCCTCCACCCTGTGGAAACCCTGTCACTGTTCCCACAACCCTGGTGGCCTGAGTCACTACATCCACAGGAACTTCTGCTCCTGCCTATCCTGGCATCCTACTACCGCCTGCACCTCCCTTCTCCTGATGACGCAGGCACCTGGCTGACCATTCCCCTCATGGAGCTTCTTCCCTGTTCCTTGACGCCACGTCACTGAAGAGGCTGTCGCTATCTGCCACTCATGGGGGCGGAGGGTTCCCCACAGACCCACCTGAACCACCGAGCTCCCTTCCTGCCTGCCTACTCTGCTCCTCCAGCCATCCCCTCTAGCCCCAGACCTAATGCCTGGGCTGGAAAAGGCCCTGAAACTTCCTGTCTCCAGCCTTATATAACTCCTTAACCTGCCCTCTGCTGCCACCTTGAGGGGTCCAGCAGGTATTTACCTTCAGAGCACCACTGAATTCTCTAGCTCTGAGGGAGGTTGGGTTAGGAGGGGGAAGGGGTTCCTAAATGGGAGCATAAGCCCCTCCAGCAAGGGGGGGCTTACATCCACTCATAATGAAATGTGTTTGTTGCCAAGGTTTGGCAGTCAAGCCTTCATTTTCCCTAAACAGGTGCACAAACAGGTGATTTACCTGTTTGTACAAAGACCAATGCGGCTTCAAACAATTCTCCTAAACAGGTACAAAACTGACTCACTGAGTGTCCCTTTAACAAATTTATCTGACATTCTTTCAAAATTCAGTGTCAGGTCCTGGTCCGGTTAGGAAAGGGTTACAGCTGAATGGCATGGAAATGAGGTTCTAATCATTGGGTAAAGGCAGACAAAACCCACTCCATCATTAGAGCAGCCCCAAGGGACAGTGAATCCCTGCACAGTGATGTCACTGGAGATTGTAGTACAGGCTCAGTTCCTCAGGGACAAGGTAGAATTACACTGGCTGTCTGAGGAGGCGAAGGAAACTCAATATGAGAAAAAGGAGCTGCATAAGATTACCGATCTGTACAGTATGTATCTGTTTATATGCTTTCTTCTCTTTCTTTGGAGTGCCAGTGTGTCTAGTGAGACTTCCTCAGCAACGCAGGAAGATTTGTTAGAAGCTGCACCAGAAAAGGTAGGAGCATGCTTGCTAAATGATATTTTAAAGACCATAGTGAGGGTATAGTGTAGCTACAGAAGGAGATTACAAGTCCTGGAGATGTCACACCTACATTCTGTTAAAATGTTCCTGTTAGTCTCGCTAGAAATAAAAAAAAACAAAAAACATGCACCTCATGATAAGGTAATCGGCAAATGACAAACACAAACTGAAATAGAAAAAAAGTAAAAGTTTAAAGTAGTTGATTCTCTTGTCATAAAAAGCATATCTAGCAATTAAAATTACTGTCACTGATCTGTTGGGTATCAAGAAGTTAAGCAGATAAGCCTCAGAGAATTATGTGACTCTTTCCCATGTATAGGAGGATATAATGTGTGTGTATGTGCCTGTACGTGCATGTGTGTGTGTGTGTGTGGGGGATGAATTTGTAACAATGCCCCCAGCTATTGAGTGCAGAATCAGCATCTTTATAATAAAGATAGCCTACAGCATTCCTAACTAGTCATGCTGTAGATATACTGTATTAGGTAAGGATATTATAAATCTCGACAATGTCTTAGGATGTACTGTGAGCATTTTGCAATAAAATATAATTTTGAAAAAAAGAAAAGCATACAGGCTTTTTGGTCCTGCATGCCATTTCCAGTTGATTTACTGTCTCTCTCTAGAAACTTAGATCCCTTTGCTTAGCTGGTTTCCAGATGTGACGGGGTCTAACAGCTGATGACCGATGAGCACAATTCCTGTTTTATCCATCCTGTGCGCCCTATTCTTGCAGAAGACAGACTTGTTTTTCAGTTCTCTGAAGGGACTTGTGATACAATGTGAGAAACATCTGTCTGTCAAAGGGAAAAATAATAGCAATCTAAAATCTTAGAGAACTTCCAGCAGAGAATTATCTCTCTTGCTCCTTTAGGGGAAATGTTTCAGATTTCTTTTCTGAGCTTATTTTACTAGCCAAATGGCAGCAGTGGAATTTCCAAACTGCTCTCTAGTGATTTTATTGTAGGTTTTCCAGGATTTAATAGAATTCCTGTACATGTGAACTGCAGGGTTGAGAGGGATGGGTGGGGGTGGGGGTTGGGAATGGAAAGGCTGTTTCGTGTGAGAAACTTTTAACTCCTGCCACTGGTAGCTCAAGGAGCCAGGAGGCTATTTTGAGATCCGGTGTAGTGTAAAGGAGTACTGACCAGAAGACAGCAAATCATATGCGCTGTCTGCAGTAGCAGTGATTGTCCAGGTTTCCACTGGTCTCTCTGTCATGTGATCTCTCTGGAGCACTTGTCCCCTGAAGGAGGGTTTACACTGTGGTGATGGTGCGTGACCTCTTGAAATGTAATCGGCATAGGAGTGGCTGCCTCTGGTGTTGAGGTGCTTGCAGTGATGGTGCAGCTTGTAACCAACGGGTGCCAGGCAAGCATTCACTGGCTCATTTTGGCACAGGGTAAAACTGTGGCTTCTTTTTTTGACATGGGGATTTGTTTCTTCATTTTATTTATTTAGTTTTTGTTGACTGGGAAAGGATTGCTAAGCAAGTCTGCCTTTTTTCAGCCTCATCCTGTGTGGAGGGGGGAGAGGGGGATACAGATCCATGCAAACTCACTCACATACTGAATCAGGTTAAGGTGGTGATGATATTTTCAGTAAGTGGGGGAAATCTGACCAGGTGATCAGGCAAATTAGAAGGTGCCTGTTCACCCTGTTGTTGCATTCTCTACTGGAAGGGTAGAAGGTAAGAGGTAGACCTAAACTGGGAATAGGAGCAACACCCTATGTAGGATAGGTGTACAAGAAGAATAACAAGCAACAAAAGGGGGTAAAACAAATAACACCCTATCATGGGTAAAGGGTAGAAAAGGGAGTGGTAAAAGAAAAGGGATAGGTTGAAACTAGAAATAGGAGCAATACTCTATCTAGGTGTACAAAGGGATACAACAAATATAAGGGGAAGAGATTTCCAAGTAACACAGAGAGAGTAGGAATTGGGAATGCTGGGAGTGGCACAGTGTAGTGCCTGTGGGGCAGCAGTTTTCTGAGAGACCTTCTGGAGACCGCGGTGTGGCCCCATCTGAATACACCTCTCTGGGTTGAGTGAGGAGATTGCTAGACTCCAGACTGAGTTGGCTAGGATTCAGGACCCTCCTCCCACCCAGGGCCACCAGGTCTGACACTGTTACCTCAGAAGATGCCAGGGAAGAGGAGTGGCTGGAATATAGTGGGCTCAAGAAGGGTGGGGTGGGGTGGTGGTCTCTGGAAGGATGGGGTGGTCCTAGGCACATTCATCAACTGGTACCACTACAGAATTCCTACATTGCTCTGGTGGGGTGGTACTGCCAGGAGGCATCTGTAGTAGTGGCCAGGGAGGATGTGGGGCCTTCCATAGTGGAGTCCCCAGTGAAGGTGGGTGAGAACCCCAGAGGAGGAAGAGGAAGCAACTTCTGGTGGGAGACTTAGTTGTCAGGGGAATAGGAAGGGGTGCTGAGAGGGAGGTCAGGTGCCTACGTTGCGTCACAGCCCAGAAGAATGGGAAACGTATCCTAGGGATCTCTAGGGCAGCAGGAAGGAAGGGGGAGCTGGATATCATTGTCCACCTGAGGTTAAATAAACTGGCTATGGATGGGGCTGGGATAGTGCAGGGGAAAGTTTAGGGAACTGGGGAAGTCTTGGATAGGTTGTGCACTCAGTAGCTTTTGCTGAGGTGCTGCCAGTATATGACAGGAGGGAGGAGAGGGTTCTCTGTGCCAGAACCTTCAACACATGGCTGAAGGAATGGTGCAGAGAGGAGGGATTTAGCTACATTGATGACTGGAGGCCCACCTGGGAGAATGAGGGCCTATACAGGGGTGATTGCCTGTATCCATCCGAGGGGGGAACTGCAGTCCTCGCTGGACAGTTAAAATGTTACCTCAATGATTATTTAAACTAGCCGGGGTGGCAAAGGAAGATTAGGGGAGGCAGAAAGTACCCCCACACAGGCTGAAATAGAGGAAGTAGGGAGATCCTGAGGGAAGAGGGACCCCCCCCCGGGTGCAAATAAGCAAAGAAAGCAGAGTGACAGTAACAGAGAGGGTTGAGAACAGAAATATTAAAAACAAAGGGGAAAAGGAGGGGCCAAAAAGATAAAGGGGGGTAACAAACAGAGTGCTAACAAAATCTGGCGGACAGTGTGTGCGAATGCTAGAAGTCTAGGAAATAAGATTCCAGACACAGAGGCCATCATAGCAGAGGCCAGCCTGGATATAGGGGCCATTGCTGAGTCATGGTGCACTGAAAACCATGACTGGGACATGGCCATACCAGGTTATACCCTGTTCAGGAAAGACAGGGTGGGAAGGAGAGGAGGGGGTGTAGTGCTTTATGTGAAGAAAAGTATAAAAATGACAAGAGATATAAGAAATTTGGGGGGGCAGAGGTACTTTGGGTCACCCTGGATTCGGCGAATGGAGTCACTATTTGTATCAGCGCGATATACTGACATCTGACACAGGGGGAAGAGTTAGATATCATACTGTTGGAAGTCATTGGCAAAATGGCAGAAAAGGGGGAGGTGCTGCTGGTGGGGGACTTCAGTCTGCTGGATTTAGATTGGAGTGTTCCAGCTGTGGCTTCAGCTAGAAGCAAGGACATCCTGGACTCCCAGCAGGTGGCATTCCTCAGGCAACTAGTCAGTTAGCCTACTTGTGATAGGGTAATACTGGACATGGTTCTCACTAACAGGGACAGTGTTGCAGACATCAATGTGGGATGCCAGCTGCGGACCAGCGATCACCATATGGTGTGGTTTAATATAAGGACTGCTGTGGAATCGAACCACTCATGAGTGAGGTTCCTGGACTTCAGAAAGGCAGATTTTATAAAGATGGGTGAATGCCTCAGGGATTACCTAGTAGCGGGGATGACCTGGGGGGGTGGAGGAACAATGAGCCAATCTAAAAGGAGGCATAGTGAAGGCAAAAAATCTCCGCGTCAAGCAATAGAGCAAAAGCAAGAGGAAAAAGAGACTGTTACGGTTCTCGAAAGATGTGGTGGGAAAGGTAAAGGCTAAAAGGGTTGCATTCAGAAGGCACAAGAAGATACAGAGTGAGGAGGATAGGGAGCTGTGTCAAGGGAAACAGGGGAAAGCAGTAAGGAGCACAGAGGCACAGACTGAAGACAGAATAGCCCAGGCGGTATCACAAGGGGACAAAACATTTTTTTAGGTATGTGAGAGAAAAGAGGAAGACCAAGGGAGGAATTGTAATGTTAAAAAGGGAAAGGGGGATTGTACAGAGGGGACCAGGAAAAGGCAAACATCTTGAACAAATACTTCTGCTCAGTATTCACAAAATAAGGGGATGGGGAGTGGCTGCAAAACAGTAACAGGAGCTGTGAAGGGGGGGAGGTGGACGCCAGTCCTTTTTATGTTTGCTTGCACACATCTGCAAGAAACATAGTGCCATCATCCGAGTTTTTGGAGGTGTGGCACCTTGTCTTCCAATTCAGTCAATGTGTTTGCAGGCGCAGCCACAGTTCGCCAATGAATGCTGCAGCTGTCTATGACAGCAGTTGAAAATGCAGTGCCGTACAGTTGAAAGGGAGAGCTATGCTTCAGTGAGCAGCGATAAGATCATGCATGCTCATGGGCCCTCTGACACACACACACAAGCATTATGCGTGCTCTGCAAGGCCCCCCATGCAACACACTGTATGGTCAAGGGGTGCCCAGTCCCTGTCAGCTCTGCTGCCTCTGGAAGAGAGTTCCAGGTGCCACGCTGGGAGCTCCACCCCAGCGTGGCAACATTCTGTATGGCCGATGGGGGTGCCCAATCCCCTGTCAACTCCACTGTTTATAATCCTCCCCCAAGAAACTACTGGGTGCCATGCTGGGAGCCCACCCCATTGTGGCAACAGTTTGTATGGCCAATGGGGGGTGCCCAATCCCCCATCGGCTCCACTTCCCCCAAACAGCCTTCCAGCTGCCATGCTGGGAGCTCACCCCAATGTGGCACAACTCCCGTTGTCCTCCTAAAAGAAAAGCACCTGAAAAGAAAACCTTCCCTCGCTGACTGTCCTGACCCCTTCACCCCACCCACGCCACCCTCTGTGCAGCCTGCCTCTCCACACCCCTCACCCCATACTTACCTCCGGAGTCCAGCACGATGATCTTCGGTGGACCGGGAACATGTCTGCACTCTTCAAAGCCGACTGCGAACTGAGGAAATGCCGGTAAAATGTATAATGGCATAAATAGGGATTTTTCAACTTTGATGCATATCGCAGGCATTTTTGGGAATTTTTTCACCAAGTTTTCAACATGGGGTTTTTGGGACCCCACTTCATGAATTCTGTCACTGTCATTTTGTTAATCAGGCCTGAAAGGAGATTTCATGGTCACTGCGTGGAACCACCATTCAGGACCAATTTACAAAATGACAGTGTCACAGTTCATGAGGCAGGCCCCCAAAAACCCTATGTTGAAAATTTGGTGAAGAAGCCAGAAGGGGAAGGAAGGAAACATATTCAATTCAGTGCTTTAGAGTAACTGGTAATTGCTATTTTTCTTTTAAACTTAGATTGTGGGCTTTTAGTGACACTGTACTTTCTTTGTTGTCTTTACTTAGAATTGTTTTTGGGCTGTTGAAAATTTAAAACGTAGTGGTGGTGTAATTCTGTGCTGTCTTTAATTGCTGCAAATTTTATCTTGGCTTGTCTGACTGCCCTGTAGTTGGGTGAGGGGTGTTAATTGTCTGGCCTCTGACCTCAGCTACATGATAACTGGAGGTGGGGCTTAGTCAGAGTTGAGGTATCAGTGAGTTTTATTTTCTCAGAAGAAGCCAGAAGGGGAAGGAAGGAAACATATTCAGTTCAGTGCTTTAGAGTAACTGGTAATTGCTATTTTTCTTTTAAACTTAGATTGTGGGCTTTTAGTGACACTGTACTTTCTTTGTTGTCTTTACTTAGAATTGTTTTTGGGCTGCTGAAAATTTAAAATGTAGTGGTGTTGTAATTCTGTGCTGTCTTTAATTGCTGCAAATTTTTCCCCCTTCCCCCAACTCTTAATTATATGCCCTGTTAAATCTGATTGACAGGAGCTAAACACAGGGTATAGTAAGGGGTGTGAAGTAGAAGGGGCATAAGGGGGAAGAAGCCCACCCTCAGCACGACAAGTGTTTTGACTCATTTATTTATTTATTGGTTTCTTTTTTTAAAGAAAATTATCCGAGGATCAGTGGCAGGATTTTTAGGACAGTAAATTAATAAAAAGGGAACTAGGAGAGCTTCAGTAGCAGGCAAGTAGTGGAATAGCAGTATAATGCGAGGAGTGGTGCAATGCAGTGGCTGTGGGGCAGCCATATTCAGGCAGACCTTCTGGACACTGAGGTGCTACCCTATCTGCATGCATCTCTCTGGACTGCAGGATGAGGTAGCCAGACTCAGAGCGGAAGTAAACTGGGTCAGGAGCACCATCACCCCTATCCAGAGACCACCCAGTCCAATGCAACTGCCTCAAAGGATGCCAAGAACGAGGAGCACTTGGATGACAGTGGGCTCATGGAGGGTTAGAGTGGTCAGGCAGAGGCACATCCCAGATCCTATTCCACTCAAGAACTCATATGCCACACTGGCAAACGAGGACAACCAAATAGAGGTACCCAGAGAAGTGGAAGGAAAGGATGTGGAGGTTAGCCAAGGAGGTGACCTCAGCAGGGAAAGCAGTGGACCCCAGAGGAGGAGGAGGAGGAAGTGAATCCTGGTGGGGGACTCCATCATAAGAGGGATCCAGCAAGGAACACAGGAGGGGGAGGACAGGGAGGTGAGGTGCCTACCAGATGCCATGGCATGGAGGAATGGAAGAAAGATCCTGGGGATCACTGGGAAGGCAAGATGGGAGGGTGAGCTGGATGTCATTATCCACCTAGGTACTAATGACCTGGCAAATGGGGAGCCCAAGAAAGTTCAGGAAGAGTTTAGAAAATTGGGGAGGGGTCTCAAGCAAGTAGCTACTTCTATCACTTTCTCAGAAGTACTTCCTGTGAGAGGCAAGGGAGAGCATTGGAGTGCATGCACCAGGAACTTTAACTCATGGTTGAAGAACTGGTGCTGTGAGGAAGGGTTTGGATTCATTGGTGACTGGGGACCCACCTGGAGGGATGGAGGTTTGTTCAAACCTGACGGCCTGCATCCATCCTGGAGGGGAATCCAAGCACTCAATGATAAGTTTAAATGCTACATTGACAAGCATTTAAACTAGCAAAGGGGAATGGCAGGCCAGCAAGGAGGGTACCTACTTGCTCACCCCCCACAGCTAGCAGTGGAACCAGTGAACCGGAGGAGTGGCTATCTCTGCAAAGCAGTGTGCAAAAGATGGAGATTAGTGCCCAAGAGGTGGATGGACAGAAAAGGGGCAAAATTCAGCAGAAGGGCAGACAGCAAGGAGAACCAGGGATAAAGAACAACCAAGGAAGGGGCTGGAGTAGAACAGTGAAACAGTCTAGGGAGGTCAAATCATGGAAAGCCATGTGTGCAAATGCCAGGAGCCTTAGCAACAAGATGGAAGATCTGGAGGCTGTCATGGTGAAGTCAGACCTGGACATTGTGGCCATCACTGAAACCTGGTGTAATGATAACCACGACTGGGAGATGGCCATACCTGGCTACAACATATTTAGAAGAGACAGAGCAGGCAGGAAGGGAGGAGGAGTGGCACTGTATGTGTTAACAGTGGGGGACTTCAAGAATGCATGGGACAGGCATAAGGCAGTCCTAGGGGTGGGTAAAAGGAAGTAAGCTGTTGATTAACTAGGATCTGCAGCTTATCTGTTAGGTAGGAAAATGGGCAGACTTGGTGGGCTAAGCGGTCCTTATCTGCCGTCAAATTCTATGTTTCTATGTATGTTTCTATGTGAAAAATGACATAAGGGCCACAGAGATCCAGGAGGAACAAAATGGGGGAGAGATACTGTGGATTAAGCTGGAAAGGAAAATGGGGACAGCCATCCGCACAGGTGTGGTCTATAGACCACCAGCCCAGGAGGAAGAAACAGATAGGGAGCTGATGCTAGCAATCCAAAGGATGGCAGACAAGGGTGAGGTAGTACTGGTTGGAGACTTCAATATTCCAGACGTGGACTGGAGCATCCCAGCAGCAGCATCAACTAGGAGCAGATTTATCCTGGACTCCCTTCAGGGTGCCTTCCTCAAGCAACTGGTCATGGAACCAACTCGGCAGAAGGCAATACTGGACCTTGTGCTCACAAACAGGGACAGTGTGATGGGGGTAACAGTGGGGGAGCACCTGGGGAACAGTGACCACCAGTCATTGTGGTTTGAAATCACAGAAAGAGCAGAACCAAACCACACAAAAACACGTATCCTGGATTTTAGGGGGGCAAACTTTGGGAAAATGGGGAGATACTTGAAAGAGGCATTAAGGGGAATGGGACAGGAATCAGGGGTTGAGGAACAGTGGTCAGTATTTAAAATGGGGATTACAAGAACAACAGAATTATGCATTAAGCAGCTTAGCAAGAGGAAAAGGAAGAGGAGACCATTATGGTTTTCCAAAGAGGTAGCAAAGAAAGTGAAAGCCAAAAAGATTGCATTCAGGCAATACAAAAAGACACAGGCAGAAGGGGATAGGGAAAAGTACCAGGAGAAGCAAAGGAGGCAGGAGGTCAGTAAGGAAGCCAAAGCTCAGACAGAAGAACACATTGCAAAATCAGTGGGTAGAGGGACAAAACCTTTACAGGTACATAAGTGAAAAAAGAAAGACAAAGGAGGGATAGTGAGACTGAAGGGGGAGGATGGGAGCACATGGAGGATGACAACAGTAAAGCTGACATATTGAACAGGTATTTCTGCTCAGTCTTTACTGAGGAAGAGGAGGTAATGGGTCTGAAGGAGTACAAGGGGTGAGAATAGTGAAATGGACACAAGTCCCTTTACGAGAAAGGGTCCTGAAGGAACTGGAAGTAATAAGAGTTGATAAAGCAATGGGGCCAGATGGGTGCACCCAGGGTCCTAAAGAACTAAGAGAGGGTGGCTGAACCTCTGGCTATCCTGTTTAGCCAATCACTGGGAACAGGGGAGGTACCCAAAGACTGGAGGACAGCATATGTAGTCCCCTTATACAAAAGTGGGAACAAAGAGGAAGCAGGGAGCTACAGAACAGTCAGCCTCACCTCAGTAGTGGGGAAGATCATGGAAGCACTACTGAAGGAGAGATTGGTGGAACATCTGGTTGTCAATGGACTACAGGACCCAAGGCAGCATGGTTTCACCAGGGGGAGGTCACTGTGCCACATAGAAGATTATTACACAAACTGGGGAATATGGGGGTGGGCAAGACAGTAGTGTGGTGGGTAGGTAACTAGCTGGGTGGCAGGACACAGAGGGTGGTGGTAAATGGCTGTCACTCCACAGAGGGAAGAGTGACCAGTGGGGTACCACAGGGATCAGTGCTGGGACCGGTCCTATTCAACATCTTCATCAGTGACATTACACAGGACCTAGAAGGCAGAATTTCACTGTTTGCTGATGACACAAAGCTCTGTAACAGAGCAGACACACCAGAGGGTGTAGACAGAATGAGAAGGGACCTGCAGAAACTTGAAGAATGGTCAGGGGTTTGGCAGTTGAAATTCAATGCAAGGAAGTGCAAGATAATGCATATGGGGCACAAAAACCCTGGCACATTATATCAGTTGGGGGGTGAGGATATAGCATGCACCAAGCAGGAAAGGGATCTTGGGGTTATCATCTCTGATGACCTCAAGGTAGGGAAACAGTGTGACAAGGCAGCAGGTAAAGCAAATAGGATGCTGGGATGTATAGGCAGGGGCATCACCAGCAGGAAAAGGGAGGTCATAATTCCGCTATACAAGACACTAGTGAGGCCCCCACCTGGAGTACAGTGTACAGTTCTGGAGACCATACCTATGTAAGGACATAGACAGGGTAGAGAAGGTTCAGAGGAGGGCAACAAAGATGGTGCATGGTTGCATCACAAGTCCTATGAGGACAGGTTGAAGGCACTGAACATGTACTCCCTGGAGGAGAGGAGGAGAGAGGGCTATGATAGAGACATACAAGTATCTTACAGGGAGGAACAGGTGCAGGAATACACTATTTTAAGCTGAAAAGATGTTCCAGGACTAGAGGCATGGATGAAGTTGAGGGAGGACTATTCAGAGGAAACATGAGGAAGAATTTCTTCACAGAATGGGTGGTGGACAAGTGAACACCCTGCCAGAGGAAGTGGTGGGGGTGAAACAATCACGGATTTAAGAATGCATGGGATAGACATAAAGGAATTCTGGAGGTCTGGGGTAAGGGGCAACAGACTTCTAGGAAAACATAAACTGAACTTACAAGCTCAAATGGGCAGACTGGGTGGGCCATAGGCCCTTATCTGATGACACTGTCTATGTATCTATGTAACATTCCCAAAAATGACTGTTTTACGAGCATGCATTGCGCTGTTTGTACGCACACTTGTAAGTTCACGAGTTTTCAATATTTTCACTCCAGATTTTCAACATTGTCATTTTACCAAACCTCCTTATGAGTAGTACAGCTGTCATTTTTCACATCTCACCCAAAATGTGTTTCCGCGCATGTAGCGCACAATAGCGCAGTTGGTGTGCGAAATCAATGTTCGGGACAGATTAAGAAAATCACAGTGACACTGGTCATGAGCAGAGGTGCTTAAATGGCTATGTTAATAATTTGGTGAAAAAAGTCCATAAAATGACTGTGTTATGAGCGACCATTGCACAGTTTCCATGCACCCTGGTAAGTTTATGGATTTCTAATATTTTCAGTCCAGATTTTCACCCTGGCATTTTTCCACACTTCCTTATGAACAGTACAGCTATCATTTTCACACCATGGCTGAATGTGTTTTGCGTGGTCACTGTGGGAAATCACTGTTCAGGGCAGATCAAGAAAATCACAGTGACACTGCTCATGAGCGGAGGTTCCAAAATCCCTGTGTTGACAATCTGCTGTAAAAAATCCCCAAACTAATTGCATTATGGGTGTGCATTGCGCATTTTCTAAATGCGCTCGTGACCACCCGTTTTTTTATATTTTCAGTGGATTTTCAACATTGCCATTTTTCACCTCCCCATGAACAGTACAGCTGTCATTTTTCACATCCTGTTCGAAACGTGTTTTCGCACCTATGGTGTCAAATGGCGTAGTGCCTGTGCAAAATCAGCTTTTGGCTAATGAACTGATATTGCCACTGTTCATGAGGTGGGGTCACAAAAAAGCCATGTTGAAAATTTAGAGGGAAAATGCCAATGAACGCCTGAGGCGTTAGGGTTTCTGACCATAACGCCCTGCCCTGTACAGATTGACAGGCATCAGGGGTGTGATTTGGGATTCGCGCCTGTCATGCTCATACCATTCCACACCCTGCAGCCAGTGACAGGCATCAAGGTGTGCCTTGGACTCTTCAGCCCCAAAGTTCACCCCATTCTCCTGTACAGCACCCATCTCACCGTATTTCCTGATGGAATGGGGTGAGCACAAGGGACAAAGTACCCAAGGCACACCGTGACACTTGTCGGTGTCTGCAGGGTAGAGTGTGGTGAAATGGCATGGCTGTTATGCCTGACAACCCAAAGGCACACCCCAATGCCTGTCAGTCTCTGCAGGGTGCTGGTGGCTTGGCTTCAGTTCAGTACTTCACTGCCATTCCTATTATGCAGCTCTCTAACTCCTACACTACCAATGCCATTGCCAGCAAGCAAACATTCGGCATTGACAAATGCTTGTTTTATAGGAGATAGTCCTGAAGGCACTTGCAAATCTGAAAGTGGACAAAGCAATGGGGCCAGACGGGATGCATCCAAGAGTGTTGAGGAAGCTCAGGCCAAGGAGGTGCTGGCTGTACCTCTGACAGTCCTATTTAACCAATCACTGGAAACCGGAGAGATTCTGGAGGACTGGAGGAGGACAAATGTAGTTCCACTTCACAAAAGTGGTAGCAGGAAAGAGGCTGGCAATTATAGGCCAGTCAGCCTCACATCAGTTGTGGGAAAGTTAATGGAAACACTGCTGAAGGAAAGCATTGTAGAATATCTTGAATTCAATGAGTTACAAGACCTGAGGCAGCATGGATTCACAGGGGGGAGGTCATGTCAAACAAATCGGATAGATTTCTTTGACCAATGAATTAGATCAGGGAGGAGCAGTAGACATGGCCTACCTAAATTTTCAGCAAGGTTTTTGACATCATTCCACACAGGAGACTAGTAAGCAAGCTGGGTAGCTAAGGAGTGTGTAAAAGGTGATAAACTGGGTAAGAAATTGGTTAGGAGATAGGTGACAGAGGGTGGTGATAAATGGAATTCACTCTGAGGAAGGGAAGGTGACCAGCAGGGTACCTCAAGGATCAGTGCTGGGACCGGTCCTCTTTCATGTCTTTATAAGTGACATCGCAGATGAGCTGGAACGGAAGGTCTGCCTCTTTGTGGATGACACCAAGATCTGTAATAGGGTTGACACTCTAAGGGAGGTGGAAAGAATGAGCAGACACCTGGACAAACTCAAGAAGTGGTCAAGATTATGGCAGCTGGATTTCGATGCAAAAAGGGCAAAATAATGTACTTAAGGCACAGAAACCCAGGCAGAGTACAAAATGGTCAGAATGGTATTGATGACTATCAAGCAGGAAAGAGATCAGAGGGTAATCATATCTGATGACCTAAAGGGGGCCAGGCAGTGCGACAAGGCAGTCGGAAGAGCTAGTAGGATGCTGGGGTGCATATGGAGGGGTATCACCAGCAGAAAGCAGGAAGTGTTGCTGCCCTTGTATAGGTCGCTAGTAAGAACCCACCTTGAATACCATGTCCAGTTCTGGAGAACACATCTCTGGAAGGACATTGGCAGAGTGGAAGCAGTCCAGAGGAGGGTAACTAAAATGGCACAGGGTATGCATCAAAAGCCCTATGAGGAGAGAATAAATGCCCTCAGTATGTACACCCTGGAAGGGAGGCATATGACAGAGACCTTAAAATACCTCACAGGGGTAAAAAAGGTACAGGAGGGAAGTATTTTTCAGAAGAAAGGTCTTCAAGAATAAGGGGACATGCTATGAAGCTGGAAGGGGTAGATTCAGGAGAGAGAGATGTGATGAAGTACTTCTTCACAGAAAGAGTGGTGGTTGTCTGGAACCGTCTTCCAGTGGAGGTGGTGGGGGCAAAAACAGTGGTGGGGTTCAAGAATGCATGGGATAGACACGAAGAAATCATAGTGGAAAGGAAGGGGGAAGGGAGAAAGAGCTGTGGATCAAGCTGTCTCCAGAGAGAATGTAGGTAGGGAAAAAGGGCAGACTGGGTGGGCCAAGCAGCCCTTGTCTGCCATCTGATACTATGTTTTTTTGTCTAATGCCGATGCTTGCCATGCGATAGACCTGAGCTTAAATTCTAATCCTAGAACTTCCACCTTGTATGAGACAAAGCAGGAGTAATGTCCTAGTGAGATGTCTTCTGCCTCAGTGAGGAAGGGTGGTTCCTACATTGCTGCTTCCTGGTGGCCTGGGGGACCAGTGCAGACAGGAATTCATAGTCTAGTAACCAACCTGAATGCCAGCAGGAGGTCAGGCACAGACAGTTCATGAAGGCAGGTCACATCACATCCAGGACAGTGACAGTAGTCTGGGTTCCAATCTGGGGGTCTGAAGGAAGTGGCAAACTATGCCCTGGATGATGGAGGGACTACATGGGATTGTAACACCAAATAGTAGGGCATCAATTTTGGGCAGATCAAGTACCATAGCAGGAAGAGACCCCTGAGTTGAATAACACTGCTGTCTCATAGTGCTAGAATATCGTGAGACATACGTTGAATAGGGTAGGACAAAAACAGTTACTAGATCTAGATTTGAAATACTGGTCTCATGGGTTAGAGGCAAAAAGAATTAAGTATAAAAAATATTGCAAGGATGGTCAGAACTGGTTCTAAAAATAAACTGTGAGCACTAAAGCCGCTCCAGGGGGAATAAAGATATTGGTGCTTGGGGTAAAATCCACTCATTGATGTAGCAAACCAACCTAGCACTCAAAACCCATAAAAAATGTCACCAAAATACATATAGGAATGCAAAAGGTGACTATCCTGTCTCTTGACAAAGCCACCTATATTGGCATGAAATGTTGAGGTCTGTGTATTCATGCCTGCCATTGGGGTTTTATATGCAGTTATGAGGATTCAATAAATATTTGGGGTCACCTGATGACCCAGTGGAAGCACTACATGCTTCTGTGCTGATGATCCAAGTTCGGGAGTGGGGCTGGAAAGTTGGTCGGGCGGCCGAGTGACTGGAGAAAAGCTGCTGTGTGGCAGTGCTGCCAGCCAGGGGAGGGAGGAGCCCTGCTTTTGGCACCTTAGCCACCCCTGCAGTGGGCTGAGGCAGCTTGTCTTCCCTGCAGGACACTGCTACGCGTGACTGAGGAGACATGTGGGGACACACGTCCACATCAGGGCATCGGGGAGGGAGGGAGGAGGCCAGGGAGAAAACCAGAAAACCCATGAGTGCCGGTCACCATTGATGATAATGCAAGTGCCCTCGGGTCCTTTCTGTGTGAATCCCCACTGGAGCAATGGTGGGGGGGAATGGCAGTTGAGGATGGGAGTGCTGGAAAAACCTGATGCTAGCCTAAGGAGGCCACCAGTGACCAAAAAGCTATACAAATATATACACAAATACATATATCTATATACATTATAAAAAAGGGATACACAACAGGGACCTGTGGGACACCTTATTTATTTCCATGAGAGCTGTTTGACCTTGGGTAACCTCATGAGTGGCGTAAGCCATGAGTGATGTGCCCAAGGTCAAACAGTTCAAGTGGAAATAAATCATGTATTCCACAAGGTCCCTGCTGTGTATTTCATTTATGCAATAGGGAACAGTTATGATTCTAGATTTAAATTTCTTTCTTATTATTATTTAATGAAAATATGTTGGACTGTTTGTTGCTGTAGCTGTGGGTTGCTCTGCCTAGTGCAATGATTGTTCAGGGTTGCTAAGGATGTTCTGATGCCTCTAATGCAGCGGCATGCATTCATATTGGATGAATCAGGAGGACTTCAGAAAATTTTGAAAAAACATGATGGTCGTTTTAGCCAGTGGTCCAGATAATTTTTAGAACTGGGAAGTATTTACTGCTAGTTGCTTTCACCTGGTATTATTTTCACCTACATGGTAGTAATACCATGCATTAACCTGTCTCAGATCCTCATCTCTAAAAAAGGTCACAGTTCCACTGGGAGTCTGCAACCACTGATCCTCCTTCTCTGATACCAGTGAAGAGTCTTGAGAAATGTTCCCACCGCTTTGCAGTGCAGTGATCCTATTTTTAACATTTTATGTCCTAACTGCCTTTCTTTCCATCCAGTGCACAACTCCTCAAACAGTATCCTGCATGCACACAGCTGATACCTATGCTGTTTTCTGACCCCACCTTTACTGCTGACAGTCTGTTCGTATGTGGATCCATGGCTAGTAGTATTGAATGCTGCTGCCAATTTTGTGCATATGTACTAACATACTGTTACTATACACGGTGGGAGACAAATTCCTAAAATCAGAAAGTGGGAGTAAATCACACAAAACTGGTAGTAAAATATTCCTTTACTCCTCTTATCTGTTCCTCTGGTTTTAGCGAGAGAGTGGGCAGGCAGTTTTATGGCAGGTGAGAGTTTAATTCTGTGGCCATTCATTTCTTTTTTTATTTAAAAGTCTCTTTTTTTTAATGGCTGATTATGTGGAGCCAGAGAGAATCCTGCCCAGTTTCTGTCGATGCTGAGGTGCAAGGAGTGAGCGGTGGAGCAAGGCATGAAAGGTGATTGTGGGTGGAGCTACAGTGCAGAACTTTGTGAGAGGAACAAGAACTGAAGAAAAACCAAAAACTAAAGAAAAAATAAAACTCCATGTAGCTGCTGCCTTGACTGATGCTGAATGAAGTTCATTAGTGGTTTAGATCAAGATTAGTTTTACACACGGCGGTGGTGTTAGCAGGAGCAGTTGGGGAAGGGTTAGCGCACCGCGAGCGGTGTTGAAGAAAGTAGCAGCTGGCTTGGCTTCTAATTCCTCTTTTTTAAGTTACTGTTTAGTTTACAAACATTTAGTTGCTTGAAATGAACTGTTGTGTATGTAAGGTGAAAGTGAAAGTGTAAGTAGTGCTGCCTGAACCGGAGGTGGGCAGTGGCGTAGCTACTATGTACATAAATTCAAGATGACATAGCTACTATGTACATAAATGCTGATGACTTAGCTACTGTGTACATAAATTAAATTTATATACACAGTAACTCAAATAACAGCATTTATGTAACGGTTTTTGGGTCCATGCCTATTGCATAAAAGCTCTATCTGTCTGCCTGCCTATCTATCTATCTATCTATCTATCTATCTATCTATCTATCTATCTATCTATCTATCTATCTATCAGTAGTCATCTTTTGCATTCTAATATACAATGGTGACACTTTTTATGGGTGCTGGGTTGTTTTGCTGCATTTCTGAAAATAAATCCATAGAATCTGGCCAGCTTTAATGTTTGTATGTTTACTTGTTTTATCATGAAACAGCTCCATTAAGCAGTGCTCAACTGCAAGGAGGTCACGAGTGGGACAGGGGACGGTACATAAAAAAACAGTACTACAATAATTAAGCAATAAGGCACGACAGAGTGTGGTATATCATGGTATATGGATTATGGGGGGGGGGGGTGTGAGTAGCGGTCTGTTTTAAGACCAGGTTGGGGCTCACGGGTGTACCAATTGAGGAAGCTGAATTCTTTGAGTGTACCATAGTAGCTGGTGTGGGTTGCAGGATAGCCCTCGTCTACCGTCCACCAGGAGATGAGAGGTGATTCCTGCAGGAAATGGCAGATTTCGTTGCCGATATGGCATTGGAGTCGCCCAGATTGATCGTTCTGGGTGACTTCAATGCCTGGGTCGACAACGAACTCTTAGCTTTTGCTCAACACTTCCTCCAGTTGATGACATCATTGGGCCCTACACAGACTGTTTCTTCAGCTACTCATAATAACGGTCACTCTTTAGATTTAATTTTTCTCCTGGGGATTGAGACTTCTGATTTGATGGTGGAAACTGTCAGTTGGTCTGATCACTACACCGTGGGCTTCAATTATTGTGCTCCACCTTCGTAGGTCTGCTCCTGTGGAAATGGTACGATACCGCCCTTTATGGGACGTGTGCTCCGAAGACCTGATGGCGGTACTGAACCTATCAGAGTTTCCTGTTGCCAGCTTGGGTCCAGAGTCCATGGTTTTGACTTATAATCAGGCCATTTCCTTGGCCCTTGACTCAATTGCTCCTGTCTGTGTTCGTCCCCTCTCTCTCCGCCCTCAGGCCCCATGGTTTGATGGGTCCTTGAGGGAGTTGCGACGTGTGGGAGGATGGTTAGAGCGTTGTTGGCAGAAATCTGCTCTAGAAGTCGACCGCCTTAGTTTGGAGGAGCATTATTGGCTCTACCAATCAGATATCTCCCGTAAGAAGGCAGAATTCCTGTCCAGGGAGATCGCTGTTGCTCAGAATCGACCGGCACAGCTTTTCAGAACTGTGGACAGGCTGTGCAACCCAGCCTGTCTCCAGCTCCATCGAGTTTTTTCACAAAAGGAGTGTGATGAGATAGCTCAATTCTTTGTGAATAAGGTTGCTGACATCATATCAGAGATCCGGCTGACACACTCTAAGGGGGAAGCTGTTGGTCGGTGTCTGGCCATAGTACCTCCAGCCTCCTGGAGTCCCTTTGACCTGCAGATGTTCGAGGATATTATGCGGCTCATCCAGGGGATGCACCCTACATGCTGTCATTTAGATCCAGGTCCAACCTCCCTGATTTTGGGTTGTGCTGAGATCGTGGGCCTGTTTCTGGCTCAAATAATCTGGTGCTCCTTGGAATTGGGTGAGTTTCCTAGCTCCCTAAAGGAAGCGGTGGTGACTCCCCTTTTGAAGAAGGCTTCTCTGGACCCAGATATTTTTGCCAACTACAGACCTATCTCTAACCTTCCCTTTATTGGGAAGGTTATTGAGAAGGTAGTGGCAAACCATCTGGAGGACCATTTGACCATCCATAGTATCTACGAACCTCTCCAGTCTGGTTTTCGCAAGAGGCATAGTGCCAAGACTGCTCTGGTTCAGGTGCTCAATGATCTCTTGATGGCGAGAGATCAGAGAAACAGTTCTATCTTGGTTCTCCTTGATCTCTCTTCAGCCTTTGGCACTGTAGACCATGGGGTTTGCTTGAGCGCCTGAGGTCCATCTGTGGACTGTCTAGTACAGTGCTCAGATGGTTTTCATCTTTTCTTTTGGGGAGAAGACTGAGAGTTGTGTCGGGGATTTATTCCTCCGACCCTTTCTTGTTGCAGTATGGTGTTCCCCAGGGCTCGGTACTTTCCCCCATGTTGTTTGCAGTGTATATGCTGCCCCTCGGAGACATTGTAAGATGGTATGGGTTGAGGTTTCACTGTTATGCTGGTGTTACCCAGCTCTACCTGTCTTTGGCCCCCGACCAGGTTAGTGCTTTCTTGGTATTTAATAGCTGCCTCACTGAAATCCATGACTGGATGAATTCAAGCTAGTTAAAGTTGAACGCCAGTAAGACCGAGGTTATGGCTGTGGACCCGGGTCATGGGATAGAGGGGTTGGGGTCTGACCAACCCTCTGGTTTATTTCTGGGGGGATCAGATCCTTACCTCTGAATGGGTGCGTAACCTGGGAGTGGTTCCTTAACGACAGGCTGACCCTTCATCATCAGGTGTCAGCAGTCGTTAAGTCTGTATTTTACCATCTTAGGAACATTGGCAGGGTGAAGCACCTTGTTCCGTCCAGCGATTTACCTGTGTTGGTCCATGCCTTTGTGACCTCACGCCTTGACTACTGCAACTCCGTGTACCTGGGGCTTCCTGGGGTTGATATCCACCACTTGCAGCTAGTGTAGAAAACTGAGACGAGGTTGTTGACAGAGGCATCCAGAAGGTCACACATTACCCCTGTGCTATGCAATCTGCACTGGCTGCCTATACAGTGGTGGATCACCTTTAAAGTAGGTCTTTTGACCTTCAAAGCACTGCACAGACTTGGCCCTGACTACCTGAAAGAGCTTTTGATTCCTTACAGCTCTGTACGGACAGCTCCATTCGGCTGACGAGGGGTTGCTGGAGGTTCCGAGGGTTATTTTAAAATCTTCAGGGGCTTGGGCTTTTGTGTTTATAGCCCCAACCCTCAGGAATTCTCTGCCTCACCGGCTTCGGGAATGCACGACTGTGGAGTCTTTTAAGTGGGAACTCAAGACCCATTTATGGAGCCAGGCTTTTATGGCTTGAGGTTGTTGTGATTACTTTGATTTTATATGTGTATTTCCTGAGTTTATCATTCATCTGTACAGCGCCTTGGTGCTTGAAAGGCACTTAATAAATAAAGCATTATTATTATTATTTATTATTATATCATCACACCTCAGGTGGTTGGGGTGCGTCCAACCACCCAAGAAGTGACGATATTCCATGATATACCACACCCTGGAGTGACTTATTGCTATTATGAACTGAGTTTCAAGTTTTATAAATAAAAAAAATAAAAGAAACACATTTTAAAATGTTTTATGAATGAGTTTTTAGGTGGTGTAGGATTACATTTTGAAAAAATAGTTCCCAGACAGCAGAGAGCAAGGAGGCTGGTGGCGCAGGAACATTTTTGAAGCCGTGATGATGTAGCCTGATATCATAGATACATAGATACATAGATACATAGATACATAGACAGTGTCGGCAGATAAGGGCCTATGGCCCACCCAGTCTGCCCATTTAAGTTTGTAAGTTCAGTTTATGTTTTCCAGGAAGTCTGTTGCCCCTTACCCCTGACCTCCAGAATTCCTTTATGTCTATCCCATGCATTCTTAAATCCTGTGATTGTTTCAGCCCCACCACTTCTCTGGCAGGGTGTTCCACTTGTCCACCACCCGCTCTGTGAAGAAATTCTTCCTCACGCTTCCTCTGAATCGTCCCTCCTCCAACTTCATCCCATGCCCTCTAGTCCTGGAACATCTTTTTCGCTTAAAAATAGTGCATTCCTGCACCCTGTTCCTCCCTGTAAGATACTGTGAGTGTCTCTATCATATCCTCTCCTCCTCTCCTCCAGGGAGTACATGTTCAGTGCCTCAACCTGTCCTCATAGGACTTGTGATGCAATCCATGCACCATCTTTGTTGCCCTCCTCTGAACCTTCTCTACCCTGTCTATGTCCTTACGTGGGTGAGGTCTCCAGAACTGCACAGTGTACTCCAGGTGCGCCTCACTAGTGTCTTGTATAGTGGAATTATGACCTCCCTTTTCCTGCTGGTGATGCCCCTGCCTATGCATCCCAGCATCCTATTTGCTTTACCTGCTGCCTTGTCACACTGTTTCCTGCCTTGAGGTCATCAGAGATGATAACCCAAGATCCTTTCCTGCTTTGGCATGCTATATCCTCACTCCCCAACTGATATATTGTGCCAGGGTTTTTGTACCCCATATGTATTATCTTGCACTTCCTTGCATTGAATTTCAACTGCCAAACCCCTGACCATTCTTCAAGTTTCTGCAGGTCCCTTCTCATTCTGTCTACACCCTGCGGTGTGTCTACTCTGTTACAGAGCTTTGTGTCATCAGCGAACAGTGAAATTCTGCCTTCTTGGTCCTGCGCAATGTCACTGATGAAGATATTGTATAGTACCGGTCCCAGCACTGATCCCTGTGGTACCCCACTGGTCACTCTTCCCTCTTTGGAGTGACAGCCATTTACCACCACCCTCTGTGTCCTGCTGCCCAGCCAGTTACCTACCCACCGCACTACTGTCCTGCCCACACCCATATTCCCCAGTTTGTGCAATAGTCTTCTATGTGGCACAGTGTCAAAGGCCTTGCTGAAGTCCAGATAGGCCATGTCCACTGCCCTCCTCTGATCCACCTCCCTAGTCACCCAGTCAAAAAATTAAATGAGGTTGGTCTGACATGACCTTCCCCTGGTGAAACCATGCTGCCTTGGGTCCTGTAGTCCATTGACAACCAGATGTTCCACCAATCTCTCCTTCAGTAATGCTTCCATGATCTTCCCCACTACCGAGGTGAGGCTGACTGGTCTGTAGTTCCCCGCTTCCTCTTTGTTCCCACTTTTGTATAAGGGGACTACATCATCATGGCTTCAAAGAGCTCTCGGCCAATCAGATTCCTCTATTTACGATCCTCAGGTCATAATAAATAATACAAAATGGCACATGGAATTTACAAGTAGCAGGCCTATTGGGAAATGCTAGGGTGAGATACAAAAGAGGCAAATAATTAAAGATCTAGGCCCACATATTCAGACAAGATGCGTCGCTCATCTCTGGACTTGTGCAGACCATCAGGAGCACCATGCCATATTCAAAGACTACTGATGCACTGTGTACCTAACTGTGCTAACAAGACTTTAATATTGTGATGCGCCTATACAATTGAGGGGTCCCTCATGCATATGTGCCGTGCATCACAATATTGAAAACCCCCCAAGCGTAACTTTGGCCAGCTGTGCCAGAGCATAATTACGCTTTTGCAACCTTACTTTATTTTTAAAATTTTTTTATCTTAGTCTTTGGTAACTGGGTAAGGCCCAATAGGCACGAGTGCCTGTTTTCAGGAGTGACCTGGGAGCACTAGGGAGGTTAAGTGACTTGCTCAGAGTCACACAGTATGCAAGTAGAGGTTGTGGGAATCAAACCCAGGTCTGGTGGATGTACCAAGCTCATTCACTGCTTGTCACTCTAACCTCTAGGCAATACTGCCAACCCCATGTCACAACCATATGTGCGGGGAAGGTTGGTGTCCCGTACATAGTCTAGGGCTAGGTACACAGTCCCGCTCCCCAGCCCTGATCAGTGTTAAAACAAATGAAATCCCTGCTCCCCTTTTTCCATAGTGTAGTGGCCCCTCTTCCCAGCACCAGTCTGTTAAAATAACACACTACCCGATCCTCATTTCCATAGTGCAATGGCACCCCCTCCCCAGTCCGATCTTTGTTAAAATAAACACTACCTGATCCCCTTTTCCATAGTGTGTGGCCCCTCCCCAGCCCTGTCCCACATTGGTTCATTCCTGGTGGCTAGTGGTCACCTCTTCATTAGGCATTGACCCACCACCCATCCCAGACTATGCTGGCAACTGGCACAACCTCCTCACCCTGCCACGGCCAGCCACTGACTGATCAGTATAGGAGCATGTAAAGAAATAGTACGTGTTCATTGGTTCGCTCACAGTCACTGAGCACGATATTTACTGTACATGCTCCTGTACTGATCAGTCACGCCGGGCCATGGCAGGTGAGAAGGGTTGTGGCAGTCACTGGCATGGGCTGGGATGGGGGATGGGTGGTGTATCATCACCTAATGGGGTGGGGTGGGGGACCACTAGCCACCAGAGAATGAGGATTGGGAGTTTGATTGTTGGGCCAGTGATCAGGGCTGGGGGGTGCACTACACTATGAAAAAGGGGGATCAGGTAATGTTTTATTTTACATAGAAACGTAGAAGTTCACGGCAGATAAGTACCGCAAGGCCCATCCAGTCTGCCCATTTTTTCTACCTTATGAATGTGTCATAGGCCTTTACTCTGTCAATGGCCTATTTATTCATACACATCTGTATTGCTCCCTTATGCCAATCCCATGCCTGTTTGAAGCCCTGCACTGTATTCATATCCACCACTTCCTGAGGTAGGCCATTCCATGCATCCACTACCCTTTCTGTGATAATAACTTCCTCACATTACCCCTTAATTGGCCTCCCTCTAATCTCATGCTGTGTCCTCTTGTCCTGCTTTTTTTATGTTGGCTTGCAAGCATGTGCAAGAAACATAGTGCCACCATACGAGTTTTCGTAGGTGTGTCTCCCCCACTTCCAATGCCCTGCTCCCTTTTGCAGGCGCAGCTGCAACGCACCAGTGAATGTCCATGCTTTCTATGACAGCCATTCAGATGCAGTGGCATACAGTTCTGAGGAAAACACCACCACAATGAATGGTGGTAATGTGTAGGCAATTTGCACACTGCTGTCGGCGCCCACCCCAGTATGGCAAAAAGTCCTTATGGCCGATGGGGGTGCCTACTCCCCATTGGTTCCACTGTACCCCTCCCCCCAAAAAAAGAACACAGACTTTTAGGTGCCATGCTGGGAGCCACCCCAGCGTGGAAAAAGTCGGTATGGCTGACGGGGGTACCCAATCCCCCATCAGCTCCACTACCCCCAAAAAATAACCTTCCAGCTGCCATGCTGGGAGCCCACCCCAGTGTGGCAAAAGTCCCATGTTGTCTTCCTAAATAAGAAAAAAAAAAACCTGTGGAAAAAAATGGTCCCTCGTTGACTGTCTTGCCCCTCCACCTCCAACCCGCGCCCACCCTCTGCGCACCCACCTCTCCACACTCCCCCATGACCCCATATTTGCCTCTGGAGCCCAGCACGATGATCTTCGGTGGACCGGGAACATGTCTGCCCTCTTTAAAGCTGGCCACGAACTGAAGAAATGCCGGTAAGCTGTATAATGGCATACATTTTTTTTTTCAACTTTGATGCATATCTCGGCCATTTTGGGGAATTTCTTCACCAAATTTTCAACATGGGATTCTTGGGGTTCCACCTCATGAACTCAGTCACTGTCATTTTGTTACGCGGTCCCGAAAAGTGATTTCGTGGTCACTGCATGGAACCACCTTTCGGGACTGAGTGATGAAATGACAGTGTCACATTTCATGAGGTAGGCCCCCAAAACCCTATGTTGAAAATTTGATGAAAAATCCCAAAATGACTGTTTTACGAGTGTACGCTATGCAGTTCCTCTGCATGCTTGTAACTTCGAGAATTTTAATATTTTCTCTCCAGATTTTCAACATTGCCATTTTACCACACCTCCTTATGAGCAGTACAGCTGTCATTTTTCACATCTCACCCAAAATGTGTTTTCACGCATGTAGTGCACAATGGCGCAGGCGGTGTGCGAAGTCAGTGTTCAGGACCGATTAAGAAAATCACAGTGACACTGTTCATGGGCAGAGGTCTTAAAATGGCTATGTTGAAAATTTGGTGAAAAAAGTCCATAAAATGACTGTGTTACGAGTGTGCATTTTGTAGTTTTCACGCACCCTCGTAAGTTCACAAATTTGTACTATTTTCAGTCCAGATTTTCAACAGTGCCATTTTTCCACACCTCCTCATGAAAAGTACAGGTATCATTTTTCACACTCTGGCCAAAATGTGCTTTTGCACTTCCAGTGCAGAAATGCGTGGTCGCTGTGGGAAATCAGTGTTCGGGACAGATTAAGAAAGTCACAGTGACACTGTTCATGAGCGGCAGTTCCAAAATGCCTGTATTGACAATCTGCTGTAAAAAATCCCCAAACTAATTATATTACGGGTGTGCGTTGTGCAGTTTCTACGCACGCTCATGACTTCACCAGTGTTTTTATATTTTCACTCCAGATTTTCAACATTGCCATTTTTAACACCGCCCCATGAACAGTACAGCTGTCATTTTTCACATCCTGTTCGAAATGTGTTTTTGCACCTGTGGTGCCAAATGGCATAATCGTTGTGCAAAATCAGCTTTCAGCTAACAAACTGATATTGCCACTGTTCATGAGGTGGGGGTCACAGAAAACCCATGTTGAAAATTTGGAGTGAAAATACCAATGAATGCCTGGGGTGTTAGGGCTTCTGACCATAATGCCCCACCCTGTAGAGACTGACAAGCATCAGGGGTGTGACTTGGGATTGTCGCCTGTAATGCTCCACCCCAACCCCCACCCTGCAGCCAGTGACAGGCATCGAGGTGTGCCTTGGACTCTTCAGCCCCAAAGTTCACCCCATTCTTCTATACTGCACCCATCTCACTATATTTCCTTATGGAATGGGGTGAGCATAAGGGACAAAGAACCCAAGGCACACTGTGCACTTGTCGGTGTCTGCAGGGTAGAGTGTGGTGAAATGGCAGGGCCGTTATGCCTGACGACCCAAAGGCACACCCCAATGCCTGTCAGTTTCTGCTATTATGCATCTCTCTAACTCCTACACTACCAATGCCAATGCCAGCAAGCAAACATTCGGCACTGACAAATGCTTGTTCTTATATTGAAATATATTAGTTCACCTTGTTGATGCCCTTAAGATGTTTGAATGTTTTAATGAGATAGGGGCTGGGGGGGGCACTGCACTATGGCAAAGGGGGATTGGGTGGTATTTTATTTTAACTCATTCACACCACAAGAGCTCTTTGAGACTTCTGCCACTTGTGCCCTGTATACTCTTAGCACTGCATCCTGGGCCTTTCTAAGCAAAATCAAGCCATAATCAGCATGCCACAAACAAATGTGACTACTTCTTGAACCGTAAGTGCTACACACAAAGTATGAGTGGCAAAGTTGTTCGGCACAATGTTATCTTTCAAATGGTGCTATGCAATCAGTTGTAATCAATTTAGTTTTTATTTTATACTAGCTGAAATACCAAACAACTGATTTTTTTCTGATTTTTTTCAAGGTGCTTAGGTGATGCATGACAGACAAATGTCAGCCATGCACACCATACCTTAAACAAATGCAAATAACTCCTAAAGTATATGTGGTAGACAAAAGTATCAGTGGCAAAATTATTCAGCACAAAATATCCTTTCTAATGGTGCTATGCAATCAATTGTAATCCATTTAGTTTTTATTTTATAGTAGCTGAAATACCAAACAACTGTTTTTTTTCAGATTTATTCAAGGTGCTTAGGTGAGGCTTGAGAGACAAATGTTAGCCATGCACACCATACCTTAAACAAATATGAATAACTCTAAAGTATACATGATAGACACAAAGTATCTGCAGCAAAATTGTTCAGAGCAAAACTGCCTTTCTAACGGTGCTATGCATTCAATTCTAAGCAATTCGGTTTGTTTAATAGTTAGGTAAAAACTGCTGACTTCCTCAGACGTTTCTGGGCCTGAGTGAAAGTCAGTTGAGTACGTCTACAGGCGTTATTGTCCTGAGGGGCTATGCTTTCAGACACCGCTTACAGACGTCTCTAGGCCTGAATGAGTTAACAGAGATCAGGGCTGGGGGGCACTGTGCTATGGAAAAGGGGGACTGGGTAGCATTTTATTTTAATAGAGATCAGGGCTAGGAAGGGGGAGGCACTGCACTATGGCAAAGGGGGATCAGGTAGTATTTTATTTTAACACAGATCAGGGCTGGGAAGGGGGGCCATTGTGCTATGGAAAAGGGGGATTGGGTAGTGTTTTATTTTAACAGAGACTGGGGCTAGGGATGGGAGGCCACTGCAGTATGGAAAAGGGGGATCAGGTAATGTTTTATTTTAACAGAGATCGGGGCTGGGGGTCACTGCACTACGGAAAAGGATTGGGTAGTCTTTATTTTAACAGAGATCAGGGCTTGGGAGGGGGGCCACTGCACTATGGAATAGGGGGATTGGGTAGTGTTTTATTTTAACAGAGATCAGGGCTGGGGGGGTCACTGCACTAAGGAAAAAGGGGGATTGGGTAGTGTTTTATTTTAACAGAGATCGGGGCTGGAGAGGGGGGCCACTGCACTATGGAAAATGGGGCTGGGGTAGTGTTTTATTTTAACAGAGATTGGGGCTAGGAAGGTCTGGCCTATGCACAACACAGAGGTGCAGCCATGCAGATGAGCCCATAATGGGCATGTAAATGGCCTAATTGCGTTGTGCATCTCATTCCCCTATGGGCAGTCCTTAGGCCCACACCCTGGATGCACTGTGTGGGTCTTGGCGCCCCCTGCTGTGCTCTGTGCATCGGGGGTCCCATATTCAAACAGATTGCACGTTCTGTTCAGATTGTGCATTCTGTTTGAACATGTGTGACACATTAATTTGCAAGTGCATCTGGATGACTCTGAATATAGGGTGCTTAAAGTACAATAATTGAGAATACAGCAGTCAAGGTACAAGAAAAACAAGGGTGCTTAGTAACAAGTGCATTTAGCAGTGCGGTGGTTTTCTAATAACAGTTTGAATGAATGAAGGCTAACCAACAAGTTTGAGTCAGGGTTGTAATTTATTCCAACACATAGGAGCAAGCTAGATGAAGGCCATCTTACCATAGTTGGACACATATCTGGTGACCTCTAGGAGGATGAAACAAAAAATTTCTTAAATTATACAGGCTAGAGAGCCTCTGGAAAAAAGAACGAGATATAAGGTGGTACATCATTTCTGACAGCCTTGTAGGTCCAGATGTACATAGAAACATAGACTTTGATGGCAGATAAGGACCGCTTAGCCCACCTAGTCTGTCCATTTCCCTACCTAGAGGATAAGCTGCAGATCCTATTTAACCAACAACCTATTTCTTCCTACCCCCCACAAAAATTGCCTTATGTCTGTCCTATGCATTCTTGAATTCTCCCCCAGTTTTAGATCCCACAGCCTCCTCAGGAAGGCTGTTCCATGCATCCATTACCCTCTCTGTGAAAAAATACTTCCTCACATTGCCCCTGAGCCGTCCCCCCCTCTATCTTCAAATTGTGTCCCCCTTGTTCTTGCACATCTCTTTTTCTGAAAGATGCTATCCTCTTGGACTTTGTTGATTCCACTGAGGTACTTAAACATTTCTATCATGTTCACCCTCTCCCTCCTTTCCTCAAGGGTATACAAATTAAGCTCCTTTAGTCTCTCCTCGTATGGCTTCTCTTGCAGACCCTGCACCATTTTAGTTGCCCTCCTCTGAACTGCCTCTATCCTGTCTATGGCCTTGTGGAGATGGGGTCTTCAGAACTGGATGCACAGATTTTTTTTAACCTTTTTATGTTGGCATGCTTGCGCAGCCAACATCTTGCGGCAGTGGAGATTTGGAGGTGCGGTCGCTGTTGGTCGAATGCAGGGCACGCACCAGTAGGTGCGTCCTGCATTCCCCAGTCAGCCAGCAGCAGGGGCTGACACCCTGCCTGGCTAATGAGGTGAAGATATCTATCGAAAGGTCTGCTACAATGAGAGCGAAGCTCTCATGCAGAGTGACCACAGCACACCTCTCCCTACATGCAGGCAACATGGTGGCAGTGACTGCCACTGTTGCCTGTCAACCCCCCTTCCTTTATTGTGTGCCAATGGGGGTGCCCAATCCCCATCAGAATCATGTAACCTCCCCTTTTTTGATTGCCGAGGGGTGCCCAATCCCTTGGCATCATAACCCCCTCAATAGTTTCTCTTTGCCGGCAGGGGTGCCCAATCCCTGTTGGCATATATCCCTCCTTCCCCTTGAATTTTGCAGATGGGGGAGCCCACTCCCTGTTGGCATAATGTGGTCCCCCTTCCATTTTGATAGCCAAGGGGATGCCCAATCCCCCTCAGCTCCTGCAGCTCCCCCCCTTTCCTTGTTTGCTGATGGGGGTGCCCAATCCCCTGTCGGCTAAAGCACCCACCCACCCACACACACAGGTGGTATGCTGGGAGCCCACCCCAGTGTGACAAAGCACCAATTAAAAATGAAAATGGTCCCCCAATGTCTTTTATTTTTTTTCCCTGTAAAGAAGGAAAAGGTCCCTTGGATCTCTCCCAGGCCCCCCTCCCATGACCTGCACTCACCCACTGCGCACCCTGCCTCCCCACACTTCCCCACCCCATACTTACCTCCAGAGTCCGGCGTGACAATCTTCGGTGGACTGGGAACAAGTCTGCACTCTTCAAAGCCGACCGTGAACTGAGGAAATGCCGGTAAGCTGTATAATGGAATGAATAGGGTTTTTTCAACTTTGCTGCATATCTCAGGCATTTTTTGGAATTTTGGCACCAAATTTTCAACATGGGGTTTTAGGGACCCCTCCTCATGAACTCTATCACTTCATGGCACTAATCGGCCTTGAAAGGTGATTTCATAGTCACTGCGCGGAATCACCTTTCAGGACAGAGAAATGAAATGACAGTGCCAGTGTTCATGAGGGGGCCTCTCAAAAAGCCTATGTTGCAAATTTGGTGGAAAAATTCGAAAAAATTACTGTTTTACATGCTGCGTTGCGCAGTTGCTATGCAGGCTTGTAACTGCATGAATTTGCAATATTTTCATGCCAGATTTTCAACATTGTCATTTTTGTACACCTCCTTGTGAACAGTACAACTGTCATTTTCCACATCCTGCCCAAAATGTGTTTCTGCACTTCCGGTGCACAATAGCATGGTCGCTGTGGGAAATCAGTGTTTGGGCCAGATTATGAATATGACAGTGACACAGTTCATGAGTAGAGGTCCTAAAATGCCTATGTTGAAAATTTGGTGACAATACTCCATAAAATGACTGTGTTACGAGCATGCGTTGGCAGATTGCATGCACGCTCGTAACGTCGTGCATTTGTAATATTTTTACTCTGGATTTTCACCATTGTCATTTTTCCACACCTCTTGATGAACAGTACAGCTGTCATTTCGTATCCTGCCCAAAATGTTTTTGCACTTCCGGCGCAGAATAGCGCGGTCGCTGTGCAAAATCACTTTTTGGGACAGTTTGAGGAAATAACAGTGACACTGTACATGAGCAGAGGTGCTAAAATACATATGTTGAAAATTTGGTGCTGAACGCCCATAAAATGACTGTGTTCCAAGCGTGCGTAGCACATTTCCCATGCACCCTTGTAACTTAGCAAATTTGCTATATTTACATGCCACATTTTCAACACTGGCATTTTTTTTACACCTCCTTATGAACTGTACAGCTGTCATTTTTCACATCCTGCCCAAAATGTTTTCCCGCACTGCACTACCAAAGCCAATGCCAGCGCGGCAACATTCGGCATTGACAAATGCTTGTTTAGATAGGGATGTCCTCCTAGCAGAGATGTAAAGGTTGCAGAGGTGGGTTCTTGCAAAGCCCAGTGATGAAACCTAATGCCCTATGGTATAGCGCATCTAGTTTTGCAAGATGAGTTACAGCAGCACCTCTGTGCACCAGATCACCACAGTGAAGGAGTGGCATAAAAGTGGCATTAACTAACCTTTGTCATGCACCAGTAGGGAGATTAAACTTATTTGTGTAATAAAAATCTGGTCTTGGATGTAGTTTTTTTGCACAGGTAATCAATATGGGTACTAAAGGCAGCTTACTGTCTAGCCAGAGTCCGAGATGTTTAAATGTTTCTACTAACTCCAATCTATTCTCCAGTAAAGTGAGGATACTTGGGGTAGTAGGGCTGATTGAGTGTTTGCTGGCAGGAGCAAAACTCATGAATTTTGTTTTAGAAGTGTTGAGCAGGAGTTTAGAAGCAAACAATTTTAGTTGAAGGGTGTTGAATGACTCTGACTACAGATATTTTAGGGCATCTGATGCATGGGACCTGGCAACATATATTACTGTATCTTCAGCACAAACATGGAGCTGGATGTCCCCTAAATCACTCCCCAGCTTGTTTGTATAGATTGTAAATAAGACGGGACCAAGGACTGAATCTTGAGGGACCGCTTAGAGAATCTGAGAGCATTATGATAGTAGGCCGTTGGATTTGACTGGTTGCTGCCTATCAGTTATGCAGCTACTGAACCAGGACATGAGGGCTAATTCTGATTTTAGAGAGCTTTTGCAGCAAAATTTGGTGATTTACCGTGTCAAGGGCCTTTTTAGGATCAAGAAAAATGGGCGCTGCAACAAATTTATGGTCTAGGGCAGAGAGCCAGTCATCAATTACTTTGATTAGCACAGTAGCGGTACTGTGAGGGCCCCAAAGCGAGATTGAATTGGAATGATTTAATTGCTGTTGGAGAGATACTCCCGCAGCTTGTGATTAACTAGTTTCTCCAGCACCGTAGCCAGGCTAGGGAAAACTGAGATTGGCCTATAACTATATATGGCCTATAACTCACAACAGCTTTGTTACCAGATTTGAATAGTGGGACAAAATGAGCAGCTCTCCAGAGTGACAGAATTTCATTGCTGGTTAGTGAGAGGTTAAAGAGATGAGTTAGTGGTGCAGTCAGCATAGAATAACCAGCTCTGAGGAAGAAAGGCTCTAATTTGTCTGCCCAGGGCTCTTTTTCGGGTCCATGGTTAAAAGCAGATCTTCCACCTGCTTGTACAGTAGGTTATAGTTTAAAAACAGAACCGTGGGCGGTTGCTGCAATCCACTGGAGGTTTAATTGTATTCGGAATTGGAACTGCACTAGCAAGTAAAATGTTGAAAGCCGTGCCAGCAGATACAAAGTGTGAGTCAAGCTCTTCCTCAATGAGCTGCTTATCAGTGATTGTTTTACCATCCACTCCAATTTGGTTAGGTAAGGAGGGAGGAACCATATCACCTTCCATTGACTTTATTGCTTGCCAGCAGTTAGATGGGTCTTTATGGTGGGTTTCAAGAGATGCAGATAATAGCTAGATTTGGCTAATCAAATTGAATTTGTACAGAGGTTCCTTTTTTGTCTGAAGACAACCCAAGGATGTGGAAGTTTAGATTCTCTGGCTGTAGCCCAGTGATTGTCCCTCTCCCTTTGGGCCCATTTTAGAGCCTGGGTGAACAAAGGGCAGTGTTTCTTTTTAATTCTTAGCACCAAAAGCATATCCCCAAAACAGCAGTTCATGTTAGCCGTAAGAAAACTATATCGACTGCTTCTCATTTAGTAATGGAATGTATAATCACCTTTACTGAATCACTCTACCATAACCTAAACATAACTTTGATAAATTAATCTTTGTTTCCTTAGTTTTTTTGTGTGACTCAAGTAAATATGACTCTGACCTACCCCCACTGATGCAAGACCAATCGAGATAGGAACAGATGTTTATCCCGATTGGTCCAGCATAAACAGGGATTGCCAGGGCCATCTTTACTTTGAATCTGCAAAAAATAACGAAAGTAATAAAAACTCGTTTATTATTAGGTAACTCATTTTCAGGTTACAGTGGCCCAATTCAGTGCGGGGCCAATTGCTCATTTACTGACAAGGAAGCAGCCAGTGTTGTTTGTTTTATGTGTAATGTGAACTGCTGCTTTATAAAGTCTGAGTGGTTCAAAATGCAAATGCTCAATTACCATATGATTAATATGAAATCATACTCATAACAACCCCTCCCTCATAGATAATATTACCATACCACTACCACCTGTAGATAATGAAAGACAGACAAGACATAACTGTAAGGCTATTTTTCAAGATTTTTATTTTTGCATGTGAGCATAGTGCTCTTGAAAGGTTCCAAACTGACAGCACTGAAACATGAAACCCACTATTTATCCACAAGGCAGGTACTGCATAGGCAATCACAGTGCAAGCGTCCCCACATTGCCCTGCCAATGTACCTCTGTCTTGCCATGGAGGGGCTAACACATTGGTGAGAGGGTAGTTCAGACTCCATGCTCATGCAGTCCTCAGACAACAAACAAGAACTACAGTACATGGTAATGAATAGCCCCCCGCCAATACTGTAAGTTCACAAATTTATTGTGTAGTCCAGCACACACAAGAGACTGATCAATAAGCTCCCCAACGCCTTACTTTACCGGAATGCTTACCAGTTCTACCATTTCAATCATGTGGCTGAAGGTAGGTATCCCTTATTCACTTATTCCTTGGACTACATTTACAACATACAATTAAATTCCATTACATGGTTGTCCTCTAATAAGAGTTTCAAGTATCTGACAGCTTTGATGTATATATTGTAATGTGGCTATGATATCAAATACTAAGGTTATTTGCATTGTATCTTTAAAGGTTGCACTACAAAAGTCTTAGGAGAGCCACCATGAATTTCACCCCTGATGAAGGACCTGTGTGTTCTGACTCACTGGGGAGCTTGTCATCAGTGTGTCATGCGTGTTGGTCTACTGTGAACTTATACATGTCACAGTATTGGCAGTTTACTTTTGTGCACTACCATCTTGCTTTTGTTTGTTATCCATGGTGGGGCTGGGAGTCCTGGGAGCACACCCTGATTTGTATATGAGTGCAGGTCGAGTTTGCATTTTCTGCATATGTGTCATTCAGTCCTTGGCCTCTCACATGAGACTGTCAGCTAGGGTACCAGTTAATGCCAATTATGTTGGAGGTTTTGTGATGTGGACCCCAATTCACTGGGAACTGGACTGAAGCCACCACAACTCATTTCACTTAGACCTCTGAATGGCCCTACCAGACACTATCAACCTAGGCTGGATTCGAACCAGTGACCTAGAGGTGAAAGGCTTCTTAACCTGCTACCCATCCACTGAGCTACCCAGTTCCCTTACGTAAATACAGTTTACTGTGAGAGATTTGCAAGGAATGCTCAAGGGTAAGTGTGAAATCCATTGATGGAAGCTAGAAGCAGATGAATGTATCCTATCACAAACTCTTTGTAAAGTGCAGCTGCGTGTTACAGAAAACCTACTGTATCCATTGACTCCTGAAAGAAAACGTGTCATGTTTTGTGTTGGTATCGGCTGTTAGTGTCTGAGTAATAAAACATATAACTGACTACAACGACAACCAAACAAAATAAAAAACAGGCACGCATATGGAAGTTTTTGCTGAGGCTAGCACTTCGTACTTATTCAAATTTAAAAACAAAAATGTGCCATCCACTTACTTCAGAATTTAGGTCTGAATGCACATTTCGGATTTCGTCTCTAAATAAGACCTCACTGAAGTGAAGCATGTTTGATGGCTAATGGTTACATTCTTACTTTATGGCACCTATTTACAAAGTGTTTTTTTTTTCCATAAGTACAGAACTGGAGAAATGTTTGTGAATAGGGACCATAGAAAGTAATAAATGGTGCAGCATGTTGAGTATGGGTGTTTCCCGGAATCTGGGGACCACTGGAATGGGTAAAATACAGAACCACCGGAATGCTGAAACCTATGCAACTGTGCTTGTTCTGGTGCCTCTGGTTTTTACCACTTACAAGATTCTGGTGGTTCTGGTATTCCAGTAATTAACATGTCCCCAGCATATTACTTGATGCATGCTTGGATGTGATTCAGTTCAAAGATACAAACCTGGATGCCTACTCTGATCAGGTAAGGATGCTGGGTTATGGTGACAGCATTGCTGGGGAAAGGCCAGATACAGTGGCCATACAAGTGATGAGTTCATTTGTTGTGGTGCTTGTATGTGTGGACCAGATCAGTCAGATCTGTACTGGCCAGTCCTTCTGGATCAACTGGACTGGCACAAGTTGCTCGAATACTGCTAGTCTGGCCACACTAGATAGTCAGGCTGGTCTGGTTTTTACCTATCTGATCTTTTCTGGTTTCAGTGGTCCACTTTTGACTCCTGCCCAGGACAGGGTAAAATCCTGACCCCTGGGACTGGACTGGGACAGACAGGTAAAAGTCAGACTTATCCGACCATATTAGCATAACTTATGATCAGTTCCATCTGGTCTGGTCCTGGTCTGGAAGGCTGGGCTTTACCAAGTCCCATGTGTGTGAATGTGTGTGTGTGTGTGTGTGTGTGTGTGTGTGTATGTGTGTATGGGGGGGGCGTTGTGTATTGGGGTGCTTGTAGCAATGGAGCATGCTTTGGCACCTTTGCTTCAGCAACTGAGAGTTTGTGGTAAGGGACATCCAAAGTATATGTGTTTGTATGTGAGGCCATACAGGCACTGCCAGTGCTTTATGTGGGTGCCCTGTGTCTGTTTGGTGCTGTGGGGGTGGATACATGAGGTGTTTGGTAGGAGGCTGACTCAGGACTTGGGCAATGGATTCATGTGCTGAATCCCGCCTGAGGACGCAAGTGCCCTGCCACTGTTGTAATGTGATGGTAGCATTGGGTCAGACACCTTGTTTACAAGGGAGTCACTGCTGTTCCACCTCGCAGGCCCTGACACTTGGGATCTGCCTTTACCCTGGAGCTGGAGGGATTAAAACTTGTTTTGGGCACATAGAGTTTGGGCAGTTTAGGGGTTTTCTGTGAAAAAGAGGAAGTCCTGGGAGTACTGCCTCAAGGAGTGTGTCCTGGTGACCTTCAGGCCTGATGCAGAGTCCCTCAAAGAGGGCTAATGTGCAAGCGCATGGGGCATTTTGGTAGGCTCATCATGTGGGAGAAAAGAGAGAGAGAGGATTAGCTGCAAAGCTGTCGCTAAGGGAAGTAAGGTAGCAGATGTTTCCATGAAATTAAAGATATGTGGTATCTATTAAGGTATTGTGGACACCTGTAGTTTCTAGTCTGGAAAGTCCCCAGGGGCAGGTTATGAGGTGCAGTATTTATAGTGGACCAGCTCTAACTGATGCTTATGTGGGCTCATGTAGTGGCACCAGGAGTTCCCAGGCACTGGATATGGAGGTAGGTAAACCAGTTCTGGTGGGCCCAGTAGATGGTTTGCTACCCTGAATCAAGTGGATCTTGCCGGCTTCATGTACTGTGCAACAATTGTATCCATGTATGCCCTGATAGCTTAAAAACTAGAGGCCAGTAAGTACCAGGTTTTAGGGGTGCATGTAGCCCCAAAGTCATGTGATTGATGACATCAGGGCAGACAGAGTCCAGGAGAGAGGTATGGGTTGCTCCGTGGCTGCAGTAGTGGTCCTCTGGGCCATCTGGGTGATGTGTGCGGGTGCCCCACAATTCCCAGTTTGAGCAATGAATTAACTGAGTCTATGGACCCTCATGGACCATTGTGTACTGACAGGAATCTGACCAGTCCATGTCCAGTAAAGAGTCAAGAATCTCTAACCCTGCAGTCAGAATCATTAATTACCGCAACTTTTAAATGTGCCCTGTCCCAGTACCTCGTAAGGGAGGCAAAGGTGATCCAGTTATTGCGGCTTTTGCAAGGGGCTCCCAGCAGGCTAGACATTCACCCCTAGACACAGGAATACCCTGGACCATGCCTGCCCATAGCAAGGGAGCAAATGCAGGTCAGGTGGTGAACCGAGAGGTGAAGTGGGGGGCTGTATCCACCTTTAAGTAAGTATTTTTGCACAGCATACTTATTTATACATGCTTATGAAGTAGGATGCAGGCATGATGGACCTAGAGCCCTAACTATGGGTCCTATGCACAAACGGGGTGCACGGTGTGCAGCCGTGGCTAGGATCCACAAGAAGGCTGCTACGTCTGCCCAGCATGCTCACTGCAGGCCCATGGCATGCACAAAGGGTGCACAGTGGGAGCACGGAATGATCCGTGGCTGCTCTGCAGTGCACCTATGCAGGGGCGGTGCCACGTTACATGGTGCACAGGCAATGGCTATGCATATGCACAAAGCAATGTACGATGGAATGCTGCGTGGGTGGCACTGCATAAAGTACGCCATGACCAGGGGTGGCGTAGCAGTGTGTGGACTGACAATGTCACACCAGCACTGGCACGGGGGCCGTGCCACATTGCAGGCCTCCTGGCCCAGTGCATGCCAAGGCACAGCTATGGAGGGGCAGGCCAGAATATCGGTGGCCATGTGTGGCCACATAAGCCAGAGTGGCATTGCAGCAGCAATGGCCTGAGCTCCATCTGGCATGTGGCACCACCCACGGCGGCAGGCACACATGGTAGCAACACTTGCCTGGCCAGGGGACTGCAGTCATGCTGCTGGCCGAGTGGTATGGGGCATGTGTGGCAAAATGGGCCTGTAGGGACCGGGCTGCATGCCACCACCACAGCGGTGTACTGGGTACTGTGCCGTGCCTGCCCGGACATGCCCCAGGCATGTTTGTAGGCTGGAACCATGCTACAAATGGGCACACCCCCTTGGGCTTCTCAGACCCTCCCGACTGACAGGTCCTCACCACCACACCCCTGGACTTGCAGCCCCATCCCTCGGAAACAATAACCATGAAGTGCTGATGGATAACTAGCGTTCGCCAGTATATACTGCTGGTTGCATAGCAATGAACTCTCCCCCAAGCACCTATCAGTGGAACAGACCCCTCCGCCCCACATGTCCATGACCTTAGGCAGCCTGTACCTGTGCCGCCCTGATAGCCTGTGCCCATGCTAGGACTTGGTAAGTGTACAGCCTCCGCTATTGGCCTCCTCCTTCTCCACCTTTTCCACTGGCAGGTTCCTCCCTGTGTACCACAGCATCATTCACCTCACTGGTCCCCTGTCGCACTGTGAGGCAAAGGAACAGACATTAGGACTCGTGTACAGGCCCCCCCCCACCCAGATGGCCCTGTTTACCTACCGGTGATGGCATGTACATCACCCATGCCCTGTCGGACATGTCCTCATAGTATAACTCAGGGCTTGCCCCCTTCAGAATCATGTAGTCAGGGAATGCTTCCTTGTACCTCTTGTGCCATCCCAGTGGTGTCCACACATGGCACTTCGCCCCGTCGGGCTGAACCTGCCAGCTGAGGTCCATCCTCGTGGCCCTCCTGTGCTGGTCCTGTGGAGAACAATGGGCACACATCATCAGGCACTGTACTGTGTGCATACACCAACACCCAACCAACACCAGCGTCCTTGCATTCAGGCAACAGGGTACCCACCTTGTCATATCCCCTGATGCGCCACAGGTCACTGAGCCCCCAGTCATCCATATAGTCCCCCTTCGAACGCCCACCACAGATGCTGGGGAAACATTGCCTTTCTGTCCACCATCAAGCCCGCCATCTCACTCTGCATGTGCCACCCGCCTCTGCACAGTACCTCAACCTTGCAGACACATGGCGCCGTCAAATGTGCAGGCGGAGCATGGTGCCACACAGCCATGCCCCCTTAAGGGCATATACAGCGCACAGCAGCAGTACATAGGGAGCTGCTGTACACGGTGCACCGTCCTACAGTAAGTGGTAATGGTGTAGCGGCATGTGCCCTGGGGTGTTAATGCATCTCTACCTCATTGCTGAACTAGCGGAAAGGAGATGGAGATGAGGCCTACGTCCATGGGTGTTCCATACCCACATCGACGTGGTGACATGGCGTGACACGCGCTGTATAGAGAGGTTCTGGCTCCCTTGGGACACCATAGTGCGACTGTGAGACAGCATCTGGGGCATGACCGCAGCACGGATACGCCACGGCTCACCCACATTTATTCTATGTATGTACTGTATGAATGTCTGTGTTTTATTCTGACATGGAGCCTTTGGAAACAAGTCTATGACTCAAAGGGTTGTAATTCTGATTTCCTAAATAAATAAATAAGTCACAGGCCATGTCCATGGAGACTAAGGTACTGTGTGCCCTGGTGTACTATGTTACTGGATCATTCCAGTGAGTGACAGGCGACACCATGGGTGTAAGCCAGTCCTCTGTGTCCCAGGCCATCACACAGGTGATGGATGCCCTCCTTGAGCATCTGAAGGAGCACATTACCTTCCCCACCATGGTGGCCAATGTCCAGGGGACAAAGGCCATGTTCTATGCCATGCATAGGATGCCCAATGTGTGTGTTGCCATTGATGGGATGCATATTGCAATCCTGATGCCTGCGGTGCATGAGTTGTCATATCGTAACCGCAAGGGCTTTCACAGCATAAACTCTCACGTCATCTATGACGCATGGGGCATCATCACAGACATGTGTGCCAAATACCTGGAATCCTCACATGACTCGTACATCCTGGATGTGTCAGGCTTAGGGGCGATGCTGCATGCTGGACAGCTGGATCGGTGGCTGGTCGATGAGTACCACAACCCTGCAGGGGTACACATGCACACGCATTGTTGGCCGGCACATCACTGATACATTGTGTTCCCTCCCTGCAGGTGACAGCGGCTATCCCCTGTGGCCATACCTGCTGATACCTATCCTTGCCCCGGCACCCCAGTGAAGGAGGCATACAACACGGCACACACAGAAACATAGAAACATAGAATTTGATGGCAGATAAGGACCACTTGGCCCACCTAATCTGCCCATTTCCCTACCTAATGGATAAGCTGCAGATCCTAGTTAACCAACAGCCTACTTCCTCCTACCCCCCACTAGAATTGCCTTATGTCTCCCCCGATGCGCTCTTGAATTCCCCCACTGTTTTTGACTCCACTACCGCCTCAGGAAGGCTGTTCCATGCATCTACAACCCTCTCTATGAAGAAATACTTCTTCCCATTACCTCTGAGCTGTCCCCCCTCTATCTTCAAATTGTGCCCCCTTGTTCTTGCACATCTCTTTTTCTGAAAGACGCTACTCTCTTGGACTTTGTTGATTCCCTTGAGGTATTTGAAAGTTTCTGTCATGTCCCCCCTCGCCCTCCTTTCCTCAAGGCTATACATATTAAGCTCCTTTAGTCTTTCTTCTTCATATGTCTTCTGGTGTAGACTCTGCATCATTTTGGTTGCCCTCCTCTGGACAGCTTCCACTCTGTCTATCTCTTTGCAGAGATGGGGTCTCCAGAACAGCATGCAGTACTCCAGATGTGGTCTCACCAACTGTCTGTACAGAGGGATAACAACTTCCTGTTTTCTGCTGGCGATACCTCTCCCTATGCATCCCAGTATCCCTCCAGCCCTCCTCACTGCCTTCTCACATTGCTTGCCCACCTTTAGGTCATCTGATACAACTACCCCCAGGTCCCTTTCCATTTTTGTTGTTGTCAGTATCTCATCCCCCATTGTGTACTCTTCCCTTGGGTTTTTGTTTCCCAGGTGCACTACTTTGCACTTCTTTGTGTTGAATCTAAGCTGCCATATATTTGACCATTCCTCCAACCTTGCCAAGTTCCTTCTCATCCTTTCCACCCCACCTTGTGCATCAGCCCTGTTGCAGATCTTTGTGTCACCTGCAAAGAGACATACTTTTCATTCCAGTCTCTCTGTAATGAACTTATAAAGACATTAAAAAGGACCGGCCCCAGTACTGAACCTTGGGGTACCCCACTAATGACACCCCTTTCTTCACTGTGGACTCCGTTTACTATTACCCTTTGTGTTCTTTTGTCCCGCCAATGTTTTACCCAGGCTACCACCCTGGGACCCACTCCCAGGCTGGCTAATTTGTTTATTAATCTTTTGTGTGGGACTGTGTCAAATGCCTTGCTAAAGTCTAGGTGGGCCATGTCCACAGCCCCTCCCTGGTTGGGCCACAGATGGACCAGGGCCATTGTCAGAGGACCATAGGACAGCTGAAGGTGCGTTTCAGGTGCCTGGACCATACGGGGAAGGGGGAACATTGTGCTATCCCACACAAAGGTCTGCAGGGTGTTCTCGGTGTGTGCCATGCTGCACAGTATTGCAAAGCACGGCAGCGTGCCTATGCAGTGGGTTCCACCCATAGACACCTGGGATGATGGAGATGAAAACATGCCTGGCTGGGAACCAGGGATGACTAGTGGCCATTCAGCCAGGCAGACACTCGTTGATGGCACGTTCTGCCACTAGGCACCATGGCATGGCATGGGCATGTCATGCTGCCATCACAGGGTGGTGTGGCTGGGCCTACTGGATGCCTGTGCAACCCACGGGGGTAATGTGTTCATGGGCCAGTGTAGCATGTGCCACGGGGGTGGGGGTGCACAATGATGACACCTGTTTCTGAGTGCACCATGGAGGGGGTGGGTTGGTTGGGGGGGTGCCATGCCCGATGGTCCTGGTGTGTGCTGCACATCGTGTTCGTGTGTGTGGCACACATATGGTGCTGGCAGTGGTGTGGGGATGGGGTGCTATGACATGTGTGAGGGGGTGGTGGTGGTGTTTGGTGCACTGTTGCGCACAGCTATCCAGTCCCATTGCCATTGGGCTTGACCAGTAGCCGTGCTGATGACCTGTTCCTTAGCCATCTACCCAGCGCTGGTTGTCGAGCCACTGGCCAGCCCCTACATGTGACCATGAACTGGTTTGTGCTGGTGTCATCCGTGTTCACACCAGCTGACTCATCCTGGCACCTGCTGCACTCTACAGTGCTGCCCTGTCCTTGCCACCTGGTGATGCATGCATAAGTGGTGTCATCGGTCCCTCACTGGCATCCTGGCACAATGCTATGGGTGGGTTGTGTGCCACGGGGGGTTGTGCTCACCACCGTATGCCAGATGGGGCTTGGAGATGGTGGTGCCCACTATGTGCCTGTGTCTGTTGCGGTCACCTGTGCATGTGCTGCAGAGCCACTGCATGCCAGTGGTGACTGCATCATATCCTGTATGCCCTCGAGTGCCAAGGCACAATGACAGATGGCTGTGTGCATGTCTCTGGTCACCTCGGTGTGGGTCTCCAGTGTGGTAGTGTTGTGGTGTTGCATGTCCAGATGGTCCCACTCCAGCTACTGCTGTATACATTACTGTCCATCCATATAGCTGTGTGCCCTTGCTGTGCAGTGGTATCTTGTGGGTCCGGGTGGATGGTCCCTCATCACCACTGTCCACACTGCGTGGGTGTGCTGCCTTGCTGGGGGTGTGAAGGGGTGTGTCAGTACTGTTCCTGCCACTGTCCCTCTCTGCAGACTGCCCACACCGCAGTGCTGTTGCTGAGGCCCCTGCGCCCATGGCATGAGTGGGCAGGGCATCCGTACCTACTGCTGTCTTGCTCTTTGACAGTATGTCCCCCCTTCCCATGGTGCATTGGTGTTGCCTCATCGCTCTCTGTCTCTGCCTGGGTCTCCGTCTATGGCTCTGCACCTGTTGGTAGACATTGGGCAGGTCATAGGGACATGCTCCTGACAGGTCTGCCCAGCCCCCCCCCCCCAGGGTGTGCATATGTATCTGCTGCTCTGTTTGGAGGGTGGCTGTTGTGACTTGTTGCCGGGCCACAGTCATGGAAGGGGGTCCCTGGTGGACACTGTGCCCCTCTGGGCTGTGCCTGTGCCGCCTGTGGGTGCAAAGCAACAGTGTTAGTGCAGACACAGTACATTCAGCCGGTTCATTGCCACATGTTGGGTGGCCTCACCTGTCATGGTGTCCACTCCATCCACCTTGCCATGGACCACCACGTTGGTGAGTGTCTCTGCAATCAGATGCTCCAGGGGTGTCAGCTGGGTGTCTGTGCTAGGTTGTCCCCCACCTGTGCCTCGCAGTGCCCTGGTGCCAGCAGCAACCTTCTTCTTCATGGCCACCCTCAGGTTCCTCCACTTATGCTTGATGGCCATGAGGGTTCTGGCCTCGGGACTGGAGGCATTGACACCCACCTGTATCTCCAACCATAGCCTGGCCTTCACCTTGAGGGGTGTTGTCAGGGCCTGGACATCATATAAGCAGCTGTAGTTTTACCATATGTCTGTTACCATGGTGGCCACCTAGCCACCTGAGAAGTTGGGTGTTCGTGGGCACCCTTTGCCCCATGTGCAGACTGTCCCCATCCATGTCCCCCTCTGCCCGCTCCCCCTTTGCCTCCTTCCTCTCGCTGTGGACTGCCCTCTGCACCATTCTCCTGTTCCGCCATCACTTGCTCTTCACTCAGCTGCGCAGCATGCACAGCTGTGGCTATGCATGGGGGGTGTTCCATTGCCTTATATGGCAGGGCCAAGGGGCATTCCCACATAGCCAGGCACAGCCCAATCTGCCTGTGTGTTCTGCTACGTGGCCCTGCTGGCCCCATCCCCAGTGTGCTCATGGTGTATGTTGCCGTTCATGAATGCTGTGTACCGCTGGGGTCCTGTGCACTGCTCTTGCATCAGTTTCCAGTGTACTTTACGCACGTTCATGCATAGCCACCTATATTTTTATGTTAGTCTCTCAATAAAACATTTTTTTAATTATTATATTTCATTAAAGTTTAAATGGGAAATAGTCACATAATAATAAACAGTACAGCAGGAAATAATTTACGAACAATCTAACAAACACAACAAACAAAAAGTGCTACAGAAAGTGCAAATGAGGTTTTTGTGTCTTAAAAAACTAGTAGCACCAAAAAAATAAAAGGCAGCAAATGGTAATAGTTTTTAAAAGTAGATGCTTTATTTCTGAAGTGTTTTCCTTTTTTGTGTTCTCATTAGGTTGTTTTTTGTCTAATAATATTGGGTGTGATGTGAAAAGCTGTGCTTTTCCTGAAAGGAGACATATTTAGTTCTGTTCCTCCCACTCGATCATCAGCATGTGGCCTCACCCGTTGTTACTGTATATCACAAGTCCTACTGCCTGACTGGCAATATGGGTCGCAAGTTACCAGTCAAGCAGCAGGAGAGTGGCTCTGTTGGTTACTAGTGATGCCACAGTCAGTGAGGCCAAAATGCTGATGATGTATAGGAAGGACTAGAACTGGCTACCCCAGCCTTAAGGTAGAGTGCTGTTCCACACACCACACCTAGTACTCTCAGGTAGAAAATCATGTAATTATCAAAACGGAAGAGGCAAAAGACTTCAGAGGTAAGACGTACTAGCTAATTACTTCTAGTACACTGACTCTTTATGTGTATCTAGGAATGGCAACCATATAAATTATATAAATCTGGTTTGTCTAAGAATCAATAACTAATTTGCTCAGAAGAGGCCATAGTGCTCATGTCAATAAAACATTTTTGCCATAAAATATATCACATGCAACATGTGTTCTTTGTGTCAGAGTTTATTTGCATCTTCTAGACTCAGGCTAGCACATTTCTTGGTTGCTCAAAGAAATGCAAAACAAACAAAAGTTGCTTCCAGTAAAACTGTAGTTTGTCTTATTTAAAATGTGCATCCATTTTATTTGGCATTTGGCACGTCAATTCCTATTTCTGCCCGGTGCTAGTTGTCTTTTGCTTATCGAAAGCTGTCTTTGGAGGGCCCCCATGCATCATCACTTATTAACACTAATATATCAAAACCTACCACTGTGATACAAAACAAGAAACGAACCAAGCCTCTGCAGGCTAGTTGGGGTTACCACCTGTCCTGCGTTTCACAGGACAGTCCTGATTTGGGCAGCTGTGTCCTGCAAAAAAACAAGAAAATACTACATGTCCTGATTTTTTAGTAGAAAAAATAGTTTCTAACTTTCCTCTAAATCTTGTACAAAACTATAGTACCTTAACTAAAATACATTAAAATGATATGAAACCATAGAAGCAACCAAAAAACTACAATACTTAGCCTTAATTCTGATTATATAGAGAAAACAAGTCTGTTGCACTAGTCGAGGTTACATACTGTCCTGCGAAAAATCACATTTTAGTAAGAAATTTCCCACTTTGGGCTTCTTAAAAGGTGGGAACCCTAAAGCTAGTTGGCTCTAGCACACTCTCATTTTTCTTTTCTGCTTCTTATTCTAGCTCCTCTTACACACCAACAGATACCACACAGCCAGACATTTTCTATATATTTCTTATATTTTTTATATTTTTTCTGATTTAAATAGTTGTATTTTTCTAACAAAATTATGAAAACAAGATTTGATTGAAGAATATCACAAATCAAAAAGTCAGTATTTCTTTATGTGTATGCTATTATCTAAAATGACAAAATTGTGACATATCTGTAATGTATATGACTACATATTTTATACCAAAGAAGAATTAGAATTAATATAGTGCTTTTCATGCACATTGTATCTCAAAGTGCTTTACAAGCAGCAAGAGACTGGTTGTAAGGTGACTGTAAACATGTGGTGGCAGTCATTTTACACATCAACACCCACACACAGCCTTGGGCAACTGCATGAACTGTTTTTTTAGAAGGGGAATGTTCACCAGTAGACCAGGGACCTCCACCAGAACAGCATCAGCATTGGGCAATATAGACCTCAATTTAATGTCTCAACTGCAGGATGGCTTTCCCTGATAGTATAGCATCCTCCTATTACTGCACGTGGGAGCCAGTGTTTATGGTATGAGCTGAATTCTGGTGTGGGACTAGAACCCGTGACCTTTGGGCACAGAGACAGATGTGCTGCCAACTGATCTATACTGACATGAATGTAATCTTGGTATGACCTAAAATATCATCCATTTCCTGACACATAACATAGAGACAAAGACAAGACAAAAGACACGATTTACAGAACATAGAATCTATTTTACTGACTATGCTGTCTCCATTTTAAACATAGGATTCTCAAGGTTCTGGTATCATAGTGAGGGTTCACTCCTCAGTGTCAACCCAGAGAGGCATCTGGAGTGCCTTGGTCTGCACCAACAGGTGGTGGCAACCCACGATCGCTGGCCCCCCAGGAGCCATACACAGAATGCTGTGCAGAGGAGCTGCAGGTGACTCTAGAGGAGATACCATGCCAGACACCAGGCATCTAATTGGATTCCTGGTCCAAACTGCTACTTGATGCCTGGCTGCACACGAAGCAGGGGCTGGTGGGGTACAACAATCCTCCAAGGACTGCTAGTTCCTTGCCAAGATTGCATACATGTAAATGTTCCTCCAGCTGGTGCGGTGTGGACCCAAGCCCTCTATGGAGGCTCATTGGACTAGGGTGGGTTATCTTAGTGCTGATAGGCCAGCGCTGTATCTCCAGTGGCTTGTGAAGGGGGCCATGTAGCCACTACTGCAGTCCTTAGTGCTGTTTAGCCTCCGCCCAATCACATCGTGGATCTCAGCATGTTGATGGTGCATGGCTGCCGCACCCTTGTGCCTGCCACATCTTGGCCATTCACATAGGAATGCTGGTAGCAAGGGATTGGGTGCTGAAGCGGCAAGAATCATGGGGCCAGGGATGTGTGGAGTGGGACATCTGTGCACCACACATCTGCACAAGCACCCCTCTATGTGTGCAGTTCACTCTGAGGATTGGGCTCCGAATGATGTCATGAGATTAAAATTATACTGGCGCTCTAGAACATCTTTCTTTAAATAGGTTTCTTTTCCCTTCATGGTAATAGAATATTTTCTCTAAAATGATAATATCTCTCAACTGATTATATACGTTGCATGTTTTGGGTGCCTCTTCTTTCCATTGTGACAAGATAGTCTTTTTTGCCACAATAGTAGCAGTCAGTAATAATTTCTTTTGGGGTGAGGGATATTCTTTACTGTGGAATATGCCCAATAGATATGTAATTTGATGTCTTTTTTTTTAAGGAAAACGGTCAGCACAATGGACTCCACATTCAGGTGTGGGGCTGGTCCCAATGTGCATTTTGTGGGCAATAACATTTTGGTTTATTTGCTGTTTATTGAAAGGCTCCGCCTGCAGTTCAATGGGTGAGCAAACAGCCACACCTGCTTCCTGAACTATATATGCAGCTTCTCCCAGCCTCCTACTGAAGCACTTTCTCTTTTCCAGCCGGAGGCTCTGTTGTTCCCGCTTCTTCCTCTAGGCCTGCTGCAGCCTTGTCTGGGGCCAACTTGGACCTCACCCCAGTTTGGTTGTGCTCTGGGCTCTGCTTGGTTTCTGCTGGTTGTGTTCCTGTGTCTCTCCTGCTTTGGTTAGTTTTGTTTTGCTTCCAGCTGCTGTGTGCTTCCTTGTGTACTTGTGTTTTACGTTGGTTGCACTTGCACAAACCAACATATTGTGGCAATATGGGATTTTGTGGGGGTGTCACTGCCGAGTCAATTGCAGTTCACAGAACCAGGGGCTCAGCAGTCTATTTCAAGGTACTACAAGGACCACTAGGTGTGGTTCTGATGCAGCTCTCTGCTGGGTGGGCTGAACGGTCATAGAAACATAAAAACATAGACTTTGATGGCAGATAAGGACCGCTTGGCCCACCTAGTCTGCCCATCTCCCTACCTACAGGATAAGCTGCAGATGCTAGTTAACCAACAGCCTACTTCTTCCCACACCCCACAAAAATTGCCTTATGTCTGTCCCATGCATTCTTGAATTCTCCCACAGTTTTAGACCCCACAACCTCCTCAGGAAGGCTGTTCCATGCATCCTCCACCCTCTCTGTGAAAAAATACTTCCTCACATTGCCCCTGAACTGCCCCTCTCTATCTTCAAATTGTGTCCCCTTGTTCTTGCACATCTCTCTTTCTGAAAGATGCTACCCTCTTGGACTTTGTTGATTCCACTGAGGTACTTAAAAGTTTCTATCGTGTCCCCCCTCTCCCTCCTTTCCTCAAGGGTATACATATTAAGTACCTTTAGTCTCTCCTCATATGGCTTCTCTTGCAGAACCTGCACCATTTTAGTTGCCTTCCTCTGGACTGCCTCTATCCTATCTAAGTCCTTGCGGAGATGGGGTTTCCAGAACTGGATGCAGTACTCCAGATGGGGTCTCACCAATTGTTTGTACAGAAGGATAACAACTTCCTGTTTTCTGCTGGTGATGCCTCTCCCTATACATCCCAGTATCCCCCCAGCCATCCCTACTGCTTTCTCATATTGCTTGCTAACCTTAAGGTCATCTGAAATGATTACCCCAGGTCCCTTTCCATTTTTGTTGTTGTTACTACCTCCCCCCACATTGTGTACTCTTCCCCTGGGTTTTTGTTTCCCAGGTGCATTATTTTGCACTTTTTTGCATTGAATCCAAGCTGCCATACTTCTGACCATTCCTCCAACCTTGCCAAGTCCATTCTCATCCTTTCCACACCTCCTTGTGTGTCAACCCTGTTGCAGATCTTTGTGTCATCTGCAAAGAGGCATACTTTTCCTTCCAGTCCCTCTGCAATGTCCCTTATAAAGACATTACAAATTACTGGACCCAGTACTGAACCCTGCGGTACCCCACTAGTAACTCCCCTTTCTTCAGAGTGGACTCCATGTAAAATTACCTCTGTGTCCTGTTGTCCAGCTAATGTTTTACCCAGGCTACCACCCTGGGACCCACTCACAGGCTGGTTAATTTGGCTATTAATCTTTTGTGTGGAACTGTGTCAAATGCCTTGCTAAAGTCTAGGTAGGCCATGTCCACAGCCCCTCCCTGGTCTACTACTTTGGTCACCCAGTCAAAGAAATCAATATTTGTCTGACATGACCTTCCCGCTGTGAACCCATGCTGCCTTGGGTCCTGTGCCTTACTGGCCTCTAGGTACTCAACAATTCTTTCCTTCAGAAGTGATTCCATTACTTTCCCCTACCATGGAGGTCAAACTGACAGGTCTGTAGTTTTCTGCCTCTGTTTTGGTCCCGCTTTTGTGAAGGGGAATCACATCCGCCTTCCTCCAGTCCTCAGGTACCTTACCATCCTCCCATGATTTGTTAAAAAGGGCAGTCAGTGGTTTCACTAGTTTTCCCCTTAATTTTTTTAGAATTCTGGGGTGAATTCTGTCAGGCCCCATTGCTTTGTCTACCTTCAGTTTTAGGAGTTCTTTCAGAACCCTTCCTTCTGTGAAAGGACTGGGATTGACCCCCGATCCAGAGTGCTTCTGTTAATTGGATTAGGCACCTCCCCCTCCTCCTCCTCTTTGGTGAAAACTGAGCAGAAATATTCATTCAGTTTTCCTGCTTTTTCACTATTTCTCTCTGCCCACCCACCGTCCATTCTATTCAGCCTCACAATCCCTCCCTCCCTTTGTCTTTCTATGCTCCCAGAGGTACCTATAAAAGGTTGTATTCCCCCTTCTTAACCGAGTTGGCTATCTTTTCCTCAGTTTGGGCCTTTGCTATTCTGACTTCCTTCCCTGCTTCCTTCTGCCGTAACTGGTACAGCTCTCTGTCCTGCTCCTTCTGTGTTTCCTTATACTTCCTGGATGCTATCTTTTTCTCCCTGACCTTCTCTGCCACCTCTTTTGAGAACTATCGTGGCTTTTTCTTTCATTTTGATTTATTTATTTGCTCCACACAAAGGCTTGTTGCCTCTGTGATGGCAGTTTTGATTTTCCCAATTGTTCCTCCACCCCTCCTTCTTGCCTGTTTGCTAGTGCTTTTTTGAGGCACTCTCCCATCTTGCTAAAGTCAACCCTCCCGAAATCATACATTTCAAAGAACTGAAGCCACTCTAATCCGAGAGGTGTCGGCCCTTTGATTTGCACGACCATTCAGTCCACCTGGAATGCCCAATCCTCATGTTGGCAATCCCCCATACCCCACATTGTGTTCAACATCGAGGTGCCCAATCCCCGTGTCGGCGATCACCCGCAGGGCTGTCTGACTTCGGGGTGCCCAATCCCCCTGCTGGCAATCTCCTCCAGCACTGTCCAACATTGGGGTTCCCAATACCTGTGTACACGATCCCATCGTACTGTGGGACACTGGGAAGCCCACCCCCAGTGTCCCCAAATATTTTTTATCCCTGAAAAAAAAATATTCCTTCAACGTCTTTTTTTTTATTAATCCTGTAAAGAAGAAAATGGTCCCTTGTCGTTTACCCCATCACCCTCTCCCATCCTGACACTCCCGCTGTGCACACATCACCTGCATCCCCCCTTACCCCATACTTACCACTGGAGGTTGGCAGCTGGCATCTTCTGCGGACTGGGACACATCTGCACTCTTCAAAGCCGAATGGTGAACTTAAGGATCAAGGTAAGTGCTGTATACTGGCAGTCAGTGGCATTTTGAACTTACAGTATGTTGCTATCTCAGCCATTTGTCGCTCTTTTTGCACCAAATTTTCAACATGGGCTTTTTCAGATCCCACCTCATGAACACTGGCACTGTCATTTCATTACTTGGTCTGAAAGGTGATTTTGCGGTCCCTGTGTGGAATCACCTTTCAGGACCAAGTAACAAAACGACAGTGCCACTGTTCATGAGGTGGGGTCTGTGACAACCCACCTCTCCCTCTGGGCTGAAACCGCTTTTAGAGAAGTGTCTGTCCTAGGGTATTTGCTGCCACCAGCTGGATTCGTCCAGCGCCAACCTTCAAGTTCACAAACTTGAATAATCAAACGTGCAATTGCCCAAGTTAAAGTCTGGTAGTGTGTCTCTCTCAGGTGGCGGATGCTACACAGAGTTTACCTCAGCCAGTGGAAACCAAATATTGCCTTAGAAAAATGACATCACAGTCACAACTGTTGAGCAAATAAATAGCTTTTTACTTAACAGAAAGTGCCTTGAGCATGTACAGGATATATATTTACAACACAAGAGAATAACACTCATACAGGAAAAGTAAACAAATGTTTTTAAATAACAGATGGCAAAAGAAGAAAACTATTATTGAAATATGCTATTACTAAACTTTCCCTTTCCAGTCCTTACAAGAGACACTGGACCCTATTCTAACTGCCAGCTCCCATGGACATAGCTACAAGGTAGGCTTCAAACTTATGTTTCCCCTTCCAGCTTCCCAAAGCAAGTGAGGGCTTCATTATCTTTCAGCCTCTTATATATTCTCCTGGGAATAGGTAATGCCTGTTCCCCCTTTGAATGCACCAACCATCTAACATGCATGTGTTTAATTGTCCCAATCAGAGTGAACACTTATCAGTGACCAATTATATTCCCTTTTCAACTTAAGTTTATATTTGAATGATCCAATCCATTCAAACTGCCCTGTGTACGTGTCTGTAGGTCTGTGTGGGTATGGAGCTGTCCACTCGAGATTTATGACACAGCTCTTATCTAGCAGCTAGGAATTCCACAGGTTGGATGCTGCTGGACAGAGGATTTTCACCTGAGTGTATTTTTTTCAAACTGCTAAAAAAATAAGGCACCTACAGAATCCAAACCATTAACTCTTTCCTTCCCATTTCTGTCACAGGGTCCAAAAAGCCCATGTTGAAAATCTGGTGAAAAAATTCCCAAAAATGGCCTTGTTTTGAGTGAGCGTTGTGCAGTTTCTACACAGGTGCATAACTTTGTAAATTTTTTTTATTTTCACTCTGAATTGTCAACATACAGATTTGTTCACATCACCTTATGAACAGTACAGCTGTCATTTCTCACATCCTGCCAGAAATGTGTTTACGCACATGTGGCACGGAATGGAGTGATCCTTTTTTTTTAATGTATCAAACTTTATTGATTATAACACATAATACAATATAACCATACAAAGCATAAACAACAGACAGCATGTAACATGAACTAACAGGAAGATAAATAAACTGGGAAATTAAACATTCAAAGGGATATAAGAACCCAAATAATGAGTCTAACAAACCCAACCTCCCACCCCACCCACCCTCCTCTAACTTGTGGTGTACTCAATTACTATCCTGTTGAGGCCATATTAAATAAAAAAAAAAACAGAATAAATAAACCACTGTGCAAAGCAGGGAATAAGCAAAGGAAAAAAAAGGAGGTGGCCAAGTGAGAATCATGAGGGGCTTTCAAGAAAAAGGAGAAATGTGAAAAAGCAAAGGGAAAGAAGATAAGCTGGTGAGAGGCTCGTGAACCAACCAAGACACCTCATCAATTCAAATAGAGGGCATATCATTACCCCCATTTTCTATTAAAGGAGGATTGGTGGTGGCTCGCATTCGCTATTAAATGTTCAACTCGAAGTGCAAATGACATTTCATGCAGGCATTTTGTATAGGAGATAGGGGCTTGATCCATCCAGTGTCTGAGCACTAGCTTTTTAACCACCATTGAGATTAGGGCCATATGGAATCTTCTCTCCTTCACCAGAATTTCAGAGTAATCGCCCAAAACACAAATCATGGGGGAGAAAAAGCCCTGTAATCCCAACAGTGGGTCCAGAGTTGATTCTATTTGCCTCCACAAGGGAGATACTTTGTCACATGACCATAATATACATAGAAGCGAGCCTTCTTCTTTATTACATCTGGAGCATGTATTGGAAGAAAGGTGCTGCATCTGAGCTAGTTTAATGGGGGTATAATACAGGTTGTGTATAATGCAATATTGTGTTAATCTGTACCGGTCTTGAGTGTGATATATATATATAAGTCCTTCCATACATGGTGCCAGTTTATATCTATGTCCGGAAAGAACATTTGCCAGATCTTAGAACCGGCTGCCAATGGAGGTTGCGGAAAAGTAAGAAGCAAACTATACAGTGTGGATATACCATGCGGTTTATTAGCAGAGATGGTGATTTGCTGAAGGAAATCAGCAATTTGTGAGGGTTTGAATTTACACCAAAATGTTTTAATTAAAAGATGCTTAAGATGAAGAGTTTTAAAGGCTGCCGGTGACGGCAAACCAAATTTGGATAAAACCTCTTCCGTGGTTAGAGTAAGTTCCTGTGAGTAAAAATCGGCAACAGTATGCACAGGAGAAATTTGTAACCAACTTCCAGTTATGGGAACGCCTCCTATTTTGAGGTTCAGATTGGCACAAATAGGTTGGGAAAAGTCTAAAGTCGGAGACACCTTAAAGTAACTGAACAGTTGAGAAAGGACTCTTAATGATATACCAATCAGGAGAGACTGTAAGGCTTGTGGTATATTCTTCCTTAATGTTTAAAAAAGAGATGCTGGAGCTAATCTGTGAGACACAAACATGTCCGATTCAATTTGCAACCATAGTAGGACATAATCGTGGTGAGTAAGAAGTTCGGGTAGAGACAACCATTTTCCACACTTATACAAATGAGAGGCCCAGTAATAGAATAGAAAATTAGGAAGGCGGAGCCCTCCTAGCTCCTTAGGCAGAGACAATTTAAAATAAGATCTTCTAATTGCCTCGTCTTGCCATATAAATGAGTTAACATCTGAGTAAATACGTTGAAAGAAGGATAGTGGTAACCATGTATCTAACATGTTTAAAGGGTAAAACAGTCTGGGTAGGACATTTGTCTTGATGGTATTGATTCTGCCCCATAACGAGAGTGGAAGGTTTTTCCACCTTATTAGGTGTTGCTGAATGTTGTGCCATAAATCATGTAAATTAAGCTTCCGTGATAGAGATAGATCAGAGGTAATATAAATCCCTAAATATTTAATGGATCGTGGAGTCCACTTCATACCAAATTGGCTGAAGGCCGAGCTATATGTTAAATGATTAAGGGGAAAGATTTCGGTTTTGCAAATACTGAGTTTATAATTCGAGAATTTCCGGAAGTTATCAATAATAGCCAAAGCCTCTTTTAGGGAAGAGATCGGGTTCGAGAGATGAAGCAGTATATCATCGGCATAAACCGAGAGCAGAGGGACACTATTACCTACTGGTATACCGAAGATTAGAGGAGAGGATTTCAAACGCCTAATAAGGGGCTCAAGATACAAGTTAAAGAGGAAGGGGGAAGCGGACATCCCTGTCACGTGCCTGAGAAAAGGGGGAAAGCCTCAGATAGTACTCCATTACAATGTATTCTAGCCCTGGGAGAGAGGTATAGAGCTTGAATCCATTTAATAAAGTCATTGGGAAAGCCCATTACCTGTAGAGTGGTCCACAAGAAATTCCAATCGACCCTATCAAACGCCTTTTCTGCGTCTAAGGAAATTAGTGCCATTGGAGCGGGGGAGATTTTCGCCAACTGGATAATATATGACAGTTTACGAAGATGGTCTGCTGGAGTTCTACCGGACACAAAACCTATTTGTTCCGAACTAAGAAGAGAAGTCCAGACTTGTTCAATCCTATTAGCGAGTATCTTGGCAAGAATTTTAATATCACAATTTAACAAGGAAATTGGGCAATAACTCGCTGGGGAGTGAGCTGGTTTATCAGGTTTAAGAAGGAGGATGATTGAGGCTTCTAATAGGGATGGATCTTGGATTTGTCCTGAGAACATGTATTGGTATAAACGCAACAAGCTAGGTGCAAGATCTTTAGCAAAAATTTTATAAAAATTTGACGGTAGGCCATCAGGACCTGGGGCCTTATCCGACACCAAATTACTAATAGCAGACAATATTTCTTGGAGAGAAATGGGAGCCATTAGGAGGGACTGCTGTGTGTTTAAAGTAGTTGGTAATGAAGAAGCAGACAAGTACTCTAACAACTCACTTTGGGACAGGAGAAGCGAACGTTTATTGTATAGGGAAGAGTAAAATTGTTTAAAGATTGAGGCAACGTCTTTAGGATGGGTTTTAATGGTCCCATCAGGGGCTTCAATAGAGGCAATTAACCTAGAAGCTTCCAGTTTCCTCAGCCACAAGGCTAACAGGTGGCTCGCCCTCTCCCCTTGCTCAGTATATTTTGCCCGAGTTCTTAATATGGTTCTTAATATGGCAAATTCCACTTTTTCTTGTAATAACAGGGAGTATTGATTCCTTAAGTGTAACAGTGTTTTCAGAGTGTCCGGAGAGGGGGGAGAAGGGAGGGAGTGTTCGAGTGACTGGATTTGAGCCAGAAGCGATTCGGCGGTAGCCTCTCTTTTTAGTTTGCAGGTGGAGGCGAGCCTAATAAACTCCCCTCTCAAATAGCATTTTAAGGCGCACCACTCATGATCCGCTCTTGCAACAGATCCATGATTATTGCCAACAAATATTTGAATCAAATCTGAGATTCTGGTAATAACACAGTCTTCCTTTAAAAGCTGCATATTTAAAAACCATACTGGGTCTCTTTGAAAATTGTGATCTAACAAGACGGTCACCCATGCTGCTGCGTGGTCCGATATAACAATTGGTTCTATAGCAGAGTCACCTAAACCCTGTATAAATGAGTGGCTAAGTAAAATATAGTCCAACCGGGACCAAGAGAAATGTACCATGGATTGAAAGGTGAAAAGGCGGGTCGTTGGATTCTGTAGTCTCCAAGGGTCACATAGCCCAGCGGAGTCTAAAATGTTGGAGAGTGCTTTCTGGGCAATGGAGGGAGGCTTAAGTGGATAATTAGAATGATCTAAATCCTGGGTGGGAGGTAAGTTCCAGTCCCTGCCAAATATTAATGGCAGAGATGCGAATGTTCGCAGTTTACTTAACAAATCCAGGAAGAAATCAGGGTTCCCTCCTACTGGTCCATATACGCTCCCCAGGACTACTTCAGTGTGATCTAAAAGGCCATGGACTAATACATATCTCCCAAATGGATCTATGATTGTTGCTTTAGACTGAAAAACAACTGAGCGGTGAATTAGAATAGCGGTTCCACTACTTGCTGTCGACATACCAGAGGCATAGACTTGCCCAACCTCCTGTCTGCGCAAGCTAGTAGCTTCCCCAGGAAGTAGGTGGGTTTCTTGAATGAAAAAGATGTTAACCTGTAAAAATGATAAATTTTTAAGAATTTGTACTCTTTTCTTAGGTTCACAAGCCCCTCTTACATTCCACGTTATGAATTTTTTAATACCACTGGCCATTAATTCTCCAATACCTCTTGGGCAGGCCAATTATTGTGTAAAAAAGGTACACCACGAACCCCTATCTATGAGCATAGAATCTCAATAAACTAATTCTGGTGTTCCACTCGATCCAGCGAGCACATAATGACAGCCTAAGCCAATAAACTTTTACCATGTATTGAATACTCCACATAATGTTAAGTTTGACAGACTGTAGAACATCCTGGTTATCAACTAACCCCCCCCCATATACCCTACCCACTTACAACTATTTACAACTGACACTCTACCCAATGTCCAGTAACACTGACATGCCATATTGCCCTTGATGGATAGAGGTCCCCCTTGCACCCTAGGGAATTCACCCTCCATAGTTCCATCTAGGTATAAGCTAGAGACATTAACCAATCCAAACATATTGTGATTCTCTACAAGTAAAATATCCACCAATACAATCCTCCCTAAAGGCCACAGTATAATCTCCAAAGTGGCAAAATTATAAAGATACTCAGGAGGGTAACTAGGGCACACACACCCACGTACCAGTACATGTGGTTGGCCATACCTAAGCCAATGCTATCCCCCTTTCCCTCCCCGGGACCCACCCTCAACCATCAACCTGAGGAGAAATAGGAAAAAAAAAACCATAAGGGGAATGACATCATACAATTGGGAGTAGTGACAGCTAAACTACATGAGTAGCCTAGAAAGACACTGAGTAGTGGAAGAAAAAGGAGAACAAAGTAAAAAATGAGTAAACTTAAGAGGAGTGGATATAGATGCGACTTAGGTGTAGGCTAGGAAGCACTGAAGCAAACAGAAGCAAAGAGACTGTGAGCAGGAAAAAGGAAACAGAAGTACTAAAATGAAAAACAGTAAAAGACAAAATAGAAGGCAGAGGCCTATAGCCTTGCCAGCAGGCATCGACTGGGGACACTGCAAAAGGGAGCAGAAAATTAGAAAAAAAAAAACTTAGTAAAAGGAATGGCAGAAGCAATAGCAGAGGAGCAGACAAATATAAAGAGCGAGAGAAGGCGACATAGCATCAGCAGGGTTAGTGTGGTAGACAGACCCACAAGCGGCAGATTGTTTCCCAGGGGAACTGAAATAGCGACGGGCTGACACCATGCTGGAAGAAACCAGATCCCCTGGAAACTAGTGCTGCACAAAAAGAGTCCTTCAGGATAACAACGCGATAATGCGCAGATCTTCCCAGGTATACAGGCCACAGTCCAAACTCGCCGGGAACCAACCCTGTTGATGCTCCACCAGGGATTGCCTCACATCTTGCAGGCAATACACCAAGCCGAGTAGAACTGAGGTAAGCAGCATGGATCCAAAAAAAAGGGGGAAAAACAAAAAAAAAGGGAGAGACTAAAGGCAGCCAGAGTCCCATACATTTAATTATGTAGGCCACTTCATAGGGCTTTGAACAGCGAGGGCATCTTCTTTCCCAAATCAGCCTGGGCTTGAGTGGCAGAGTCATATGAGTGCCACACGCCATCCATTAAGACCTGGAGGTGCGCTGGGTAAGCCATCCGAAATTTGATGCTGGCCTCAATCAATTTACTGACCACAGGATGAAACGTGGCTCTCCGCTGGCGGGTTTCTAGGGGTAGGTCCTGAGTAATGCGCAGCTGCTTATCTTCCCGTTGGATAGAATGTAATTCCCTGACTTTCGAGAGAATATATTGCTTTTCAAGATAGTTGAGCAGCCGAATAATCATTGGTCGAGGGGAGGCTGACTCCTCTGGTTTTGGATGTAAGGACCTGTGCGCCCTTTCAATTAGGTAGGTAGGATTATGTGGCGAGGGCCCTACAATCTTATTGAAGAGCTTCTGCGTAAATGTAATAGCAGAGGAACCTCAGCCCCTTCTGGTAAGCCAAAAATTAAAATGTTGTTCCTTCTGCTACGACCCTCTAGGTCCTCCGTTTTCAGCTGCAATTTTGTGATTTGTTGTCTGAGCTTTGTCAATTTGGGGTCAGCTTTGTCATGCCAGATTTCCACTGAGTGGGTACGCACTTTGTTATCGGTTGCCCGGGTTTTGAGGTCAGCCATTTCATTACCGAGGTTTTTAAGATCAGCTGCGTTGTTCTGCAATGTCTCCTTAAACGGTTGTAGCTCCTGCAGAAAGCGCTCCTCCGATAGCGGTACCGAAGCTGAGAGGGCACTTAATTGTTTAGCCGATGATTGTTGTTGGGACTTTGCTTTCTTGGCCTGTTTGTCAGGCGAGACCGGTGGTGTATGCCTAGGTAGGGCCGCCTTCATTTCGGCCTCCATACTGGCTTGTTAATATCCTCAGAAAACACTGAAAACACACCAGGCGACTTCTGCTAGCACACAGCTAAGACACCAGCAAGGCAGACTCCGTGAAGCTAGCCCGAAAACTGTAGATTGTAATAGATTTCGGAAGGGGAGAGCGGGAGCTCAAGGAAGCAGCAGCTAGCAAGCCAGACGCATCACGTGATCTCTGGAATGGAGCGATCCTTGCACTAAATCACCTTTCAGGGCCAAGTAACAAAATGGCAGTACTACTGTTCATGAGGTGGGGTCCTGAAAAGGTCATATTGAAAATTTGGAGCAAAAATACCACAAAACACCTGAGTTACACGCCCTTTGCCAGTTTCTCATATTTTCACTCCCACTTTTTAACATAGCCATTTTTACACACCACCTCATGAACACTACAGCTGTAATTTCTCACATTCTGCCCAGAATGACTTTCCACATCTATGGTGTGGAATGGCGTTTTGCCACGGATTAAGAAATTTTCATCTATAGGGTTTATGAGGTAAGGGGTCCAGTGACCATCACATGGTATGGTTCAATTTGGCCACTACAACTAAATCATCCCATTCCAAGGCAAAAATATGGGACTTCAGAGGAGCTGACTTTGGTAAGATGGTCAACAGAGTTAAGCTTGCCCTGGCAAAAAGAAATACAGGTGAGGGGGTACAGGCAAAGTGGGCAAGCATTAAGGATGCAATACTTGAAGCAACATCCCATTGTGTTAGAAAAGGAAGTGCAAAAGAAGAAGGAAACCACTTTGGTTCTCAAAAACAGTAGCAGAAAAGGTCAGAGCCAAAAGGCTGGCCTTCAGGAAATATAAGGGAAAACAGCCGGATGAAGATTGGGAGGCATACCAAACTTCCCTAAGGGAAGTGGGGAAGGCAGTAAGGCAGGCAAAGGCCCAAACCGAGGAAACACTAGCACAAACAGTAAAAGAAGGGGACAAGACTTTCTATAGATACATTAGTGAAAGGAGAAAGTCCAGAGGGGGTATTGCCAAGATCAAAGGAGATAAGGGGGCGTGTGAGAAGGAAGACCATGTAAAAGCATCTATCCTAAATAAATACTTCTGCTCAGTATTTACTGAGGAGAAGGTAGGGCAGAGCCCACAGCTCAGCACCATGGACACAGGGGGGGAGGGAGGTAAGTACTAGTCCCTTCAGAAAAGAAGGGGTCCTACAAGAGCTCGATAAGCTCAGGGTGGACAAGGCAATGGGACCTGATGGCATACATACCAGGGTACTAAAGGAGCTAAGGGTGGAACTAGCACAGCCATTACCAGAACTGTTTAGTGAGTCTCTGAGCACGGGAGAGGTCCCAGAAGACTGGAGAAGGGCTCATGTGATCCCGCTCCACAAGAGTGGCAGCAGGGAGGAAGCAGGGAACTACAGACCAGTCATTCTTACCTCAGTAGTGGGCAAGATTATGGAGGCACTCCTTAAAGAAAGGATAGTGCAACACCTGGAATCCATAGAAGCACAGGATCCAAGACAGCATAGGTTTACAAAAGGAAGGTCCTGTCAAACTAATCTCATAGATTTCTTTGACTGGATAACCAGAGTGGTGGACCAAGGGCGAGCAGTTGATGTCACCTACCTTGACTTTAGCTAAGCTTTCGATACTGTTCCACATAGAAGATTGATTAATAAGCTGGGTAGGCGCGGGGTCGGTCAGAAGTTGGTCAACTGGGTGGCAAACTGGTTGATGGGCAGAAAACAGAGAGTGGTGGTAAACAGTATGCAGTCAGAAGAGATGCAAGTCACAAGTGGGGTACCTCAGGGATCAGTCTTGGGGCCAGTCCTCTTCAATATCTTCATCAGTGACATTGCAGATGGACTAGAGGGTAAGGTTTGTCTGTTTGCAGATGACACCAAAATCTGAAACATAGCAGATGATCCAGATGGGGTGGGCAGAATGAGAAGAGATCTGGATAAACTAGCAAAATGGTCATAAGAGTGGCAACTGGGGCTTATTGCAAAGGAGTGCAAGATCATGCACATAGGGAAGAGAAACCCTGAAGCCACCTGTAGGCTGGGAGGGGAGTTGCTGGCAGTCACAAGGGAAGAAAGAGACTTGGGCGTCATCATCACCAATGACCTGAAATCATCCAAGCAGACCACTAAAGCAGTAGGTAAGGCTAGGGGGATGTTAGGGTGTATTAGTAGGGGTATCACAAGTAAGAAGAGGAGGTAATAATCCCTCTTTACAAGACACTGGTTGAGCCCCATCTGGAGTACTGCACGCAGTACTGGAGGCCACACCTTCACAAGGACATTAACCAAATTGAGGCAGTCCAGGGAAGGGCAACCAAAATGGTGCAGGGACTGCATCAGAAAACACATGAGGACAGATTAACGGAGCTCAATATGTATACCCTAGAGCAAAGGAGGGAGAGAGGTGATATGATCAAAACATTCAAACACCTTAAGGGCATTAACAAGGTGAAAGAGTTAAACATTTTTAATATAAGAAAAATGGCAGGACAAGAGGATACAGCATGAGATTAGAGAGAGGCTGATTAAGAGGTAATGTGAGGAAGTTCTTTTTCACAGAAAGGGTGGTGGATGTATGGAACGGCCCACCTCAGGAAGTGGTGGATATGGATACAGTGCAGAGCTTCAGACAGGCGTGGGATAGGCATAAGGGAGCAATACAGATGGGTATGAATAGATAGGCCATTGACAGAGCAAAGGCTGATGGCACATTTATAAGGTAGAAAAAGAAATGGGCAGACTGGATGGGCCTTGCGGTCCTTATCTGCCGTCAACTTCTATGTTTCTATGTTTCTGTGTTTCTATGTCAGGTGATAAGAAGAGTATTTTGAACATTTGGGGTCAAAATGTGAAAAATGACAAAGTTATCACGGCAACTTACAAGCGTCTGCTTGCTGCGCTTACATCTCAGGTTTGGAAACAGACCCGGGAGCATACTTCTCAACTGCAATGAATTTTGCATAGCGCTATGATTTTCACACTCAAACTTAACCTTTGCTCCTCACAGGCTTACTGATGTTCCTCATAATGTTAGAGATATTTTTGGACACACAAACTATTAAATCATTGAATTAAGTTGAAAGAAACATTCCTTATCACTAACTATATGGAGCCCACTATCTGTAAACATATTATTGTTTAAAATAAGGAAGTGCTACACATTCTGGCCCTTTGCTATGATTTCTGAAGGCCAGTGCTATGATTTTTAATGCTGAGGGGTTGAGAGGTATGCTCGGGAGTTGGAGGGCCAGCCCGGGGACAGTAGGGACTGCTGTCCTCTTCTAGGGGAGGAGGGAAGAGTGTCTGATGCGTTGTACACCTCTGGTGGAGGCTGGGGGTACCAACACTGCCAGTGCCTCATGCAAGGGGGGCGAGGCAGATGCTGGAATCATTGCACATCCCTGCCCCCAGGGATCTTCAAAAAGCATACAAAAAATTCTGGACCCATTCGTGATGACCCGCCTCTGCTGCCGCTCTTACAGCAACTAATAAAAGAGAGAGCTAGAGACTATTGGGGTCCCAAGAGAAATGTTATAGCTACAGAAATCACAAATAAAGTTTATTCTTGGCCCAGTGTGGCTGTGTGTGTACACAGGGCAAGAGCAGGCTGGCAAAATAAGTTTTTGACTTGTACCACCATCCAGAGGAGAAAAGTCCCTAGGACTCTCAAGGAGAGAAAGAGAGACTACCAGGGGCCAAAGAGAAATGTTATAGTTGCAGAAATCACAAATACAGTTTATTCTTGGCCCCAGTGTGGCTGTGTGTCTACACAGGGCAAGAGCAGGCTGGCAAAATAAATCTTTGACTTGTACCACCATCCCAAAGGAGAAAAAGAGAGAGAGAGAGAGACAGAGAGAGAGAGAGAGAGAAAGAGAGAGAGACAGAGAGAGACAGAGAGAGAGAGAGAGACTACTGGGGGCCAAAGAAAAATGTTACAGTCATAGAAATCACATATAAATTTTATTCTTGGCCTCAGTGTGGCCGTGTGTGCATAGGGCAAGAGCAGGCTGGCAAAATAAATCATGAAGTTCAATCAATCAATCAATCAAATCTTTATTTATTCAGGCGAACATCATTGAGCAAGGCTCATTTACAAGATGGCCCTGATAAGGTCAAGGTTCAATAGTTGATACACAGCAAATACATCATACGCTTTATAAGACAGTTATACATACAGAGAAAAATAATGTTTATACACAATGATGTACAGTGAATTCACATGTTAAAACTCGGTTAAAGGAAGGTTAAGCTAATATCTACAGTATGTACAGTACATACATATCCCAATGGGGGCCATGACAGACACACAACATAATGAATGCTAGGATGGTGAAGGTATTATTGGGTGCCATAAGCTGGGGGGTGTCTGACTGGAAGGAATATGCCATATATGATTGGAAGCCAGATTTGTAGGATGACTATTCTAGTTCTAGCGGGCAGCAACTGCATTTCTCTGTGAAGAAGGCTGTACAATGCTGTTTAAAGAATGCAAATGGAATGATAATGGACAGTTTTAGGGATTTTTGTAGGGTGTTCCATGCTATAGCTAGAGAATAGCTGATTGCTGCCCTCCCTAGTCTGGTGCTGACTTTGGGCAATTTGAGCAGGATGATATTGTTGCTTCTTAGGGCATAGGAACTAGGAGTGGTCTGGTTGAAGCAGTCCAGGATATAGTTTGGGAGTTTTTGTGATAAAGCTCTGTAAATCCATAGAGCTGCATTTCTGCTGCTCCTGATATGAAGGGAAACCCATCCAACTGCGTCATAAAGAGAGCAACGGTGGGTATTATATGGCAGATCTGTAATGAACCTTATTGCTCTATGATATAAGGTATCCAGCTTGTGAAGGTAGGAGATGGGGCAGTGACTATAAAGGAAGTCTGCATAGTCAATAACTGATAGAAAGATGGCCTGGACTAATCTCATCTTTGAGTCTCTGTTAAGGAAGGGTTTTAATCTATAGAGGAGGCCAAGCCTTTGGCAAAGCTTTTTTAACAGTTCTTCTAGGTGATGAGTGAAGTCGAGTCTGTTGTCAATCCACACACCTAGGTATTTGAAGTTTTCAACATACTCCAGATTTTCTCCAAGTATAGTGCATAGCTGGGGGAGAGTGATTGAAGAGGATGTGCTGGTGGAGTTTTGAGTTGTGAACATCATTGCTTTAGTTTTCTTTGCATTTAGCAGAAGCTTTTTCTCGAGTAGCTGATGTTGTAACAAGGAGAATTCTATTTGTAGGATTTCATGAGCAACTGTAGGCAAAGGGTTGCTGACATACAGAACAGTGTCATCAGCAAAGAGGTGTACTGAGGACTTGGTAAGGGTTGAATCAATGTTATTTATATAAATGGCAAAAAGGATAGGACCCAGAATAGAGCCTTGGGGGACTCCTCTTGACAGTGGTCTTAATGAGGATAGGTCACCTTCAGCTTTTACCTGCTGTGACCTACCGGAGAGGTAGCATCTGAACCACTTAAGGGAGGGTGGATCTAGGCCAAGGGAGTGCAGGGATGAGAGTAGTAGCGCATGGTCCACAGTATCGAATGCTTTGCTCAGGTCCAGGAATACTGCACAGACATTATTCTTTTTATCCAATTCAGTTTGCCAGTCATTTGTGACCTTGGCTAATGCAGAGATAGTGCTATGTTTGGCCCTGAATCCAGATTGAGCTGGATTTAATAGGTTAGCATTGTCAAGATATTCCCTTAGCTGATTGCTCACTAATTTCTCCAGCATCTTGGATAGCACAGGTAGAATGGAAATGGGCCTGTAGTTATTAAGATCCATAGAGTCCCCTGATTTTAGAAGGGGACTACTTGGGCTGTCTTCCACAGTGTGGGAATAGAGCCAGAGTTTAGGGAAAGGTTAAAGAGGTGTGTTAGGGGGACTGCAAGTACATGGCACGCAATCTTTAGAAAGAAGGGGTCCAGAAAGTCTGCTGCTGCACTTTTTTTGGTATCCAGATGCCATAATAGATCCTCAACTTGTTTCAACAGTATAGGTTTGAAGCTAAAGGAAGAATCAACTCTTTGATCACCAATGTAGTGGGAGCTTAATTGATCCCTCAGCAGGTTAGCTGGGGAGGTGTCAAAGGCAAGGCCAGCCGTTGTGAAGTGGTTGTTGAATGCGTCCAGGATTTCCATTTTGCCAGTGATAGGGCCCTAACTATTGTGTAGTTGAGTTGGAAGGGGGTTGATAGCGTCCTGTCCCATCATACCCTTGATGGTTCCCCAAAATCTAGCAGGATTATGGTAGGAGGATTCGAGCTCAGCCAGGTAGAAGGCAGCCTTTGCATCCCTAACTTTCCTGGTGCATCTATTCCTAGCTTTCCTAAAAATCATCCAGTCGTTTGCATTCTTAGTTTTTCTTGCCACTTTCCAGAGTTTGTCTCTCTCCAGCAGTGCAGCTTTGAGGTCAGCTGAAAACCAGCGACAGGATTTTTTTTTATTCAGATACTAGAGATTGGGGCATGGGTGTTAAGGGCATTTATTATAATGCTATTTAGTACCTGCTGAGCTTTTTCTACAGAATGTGCAAGATAAAACTTTTGCCAATGTGGAGAGTAAGCTAGATCATGCAGATATCCTTCAATATTGATGTTTTTCTTGGATCTCCTCATGAGGAATTTTGCAGGATTTGTTGTTATGCTGGTGGATCTTACCCCTGTGATGGGGCAGTGATCACTTATATCGCATAGGAGCAGTTATGAGCCTGCTTTGAAATTTGCAAATGCAGGCTCATAACTGGCAATTTTCAATATTTTGACCCCTACATTTTCAACATAGCCATTTTTTCACAGCACCTCATAAATGTCACAGCTGTCATTTTTCAAATCCTGACCAAAATCTTTTTTTTGCATTCTAAAAGGTGATTTTGCAATTGCTGCTCAAAATCACCTTTTGGGTAGGAGTTGAAATTTTTCTCTGCACTTGTTCATGAGGTGGGGTCATAAGAAGTGTATGTTGAAAATGTGGAGTAAAAATATTCACAAACAGCAAAGTTATGAGCCTGCGATGAAATTTGTGAACTTTGTGAATTTGTGTAACTTTGGCAATTTTCAATATTTTGACCCCAAATTTTCAATATAATCATTTCTTCACAACACTTCATGAATGTGATAGCTGTCATTTTTCAGATCTTGGCCAAAATGTTTTTTTTGCATCCGGAAAGGTGATTTCACAGTTGCTGCTTGAAATCACCTTTCAGGCAGGTGTTGACATTTTTCTCTATACTTGTTCATGAGGTGGGGACATAAGAAGGATATGTTGAAAATGTGGAGCAAAAATATTCACAAACAACTAAATGAAATTTGTGAACGCAGGCTCGTAACTTTGGCAATTTTCAATATTTTCACCCCAAATTTTCAACATAGCCATTTCTTCACAGCACCTTATGATTTTTACAGCTGTCATTTTTCAGATCCTGGCCAAAATGTTTTTTTTTTGCATCCTGAAAGGTGATTTTGCAGTCAGAGCGTGAAATCACCTTTCGGGTAGGAGTTGAAATCTTCAAAATTTGGACTCAGAATTGCATAAAAAAATGTTTAACAAGCAACCAGCGTTTGGCATTGACAAATGCTCGTTTGCTCTGCTCTTTTTGGGCTTTGATTTTGTGTTTTCTTTTGGGGCTTTCTAGTTGCTCTTTATTTGTGCTGTGCTCCTCCTTTGCAGTGCTCTTACTCCCTGCTGCTGCTTCCATTTAATTATCTGCACCTGGTCTAAGCTCCTGCTCTCGGCTAGCAGCAGCAGGTACTGTTGCATTTCTGTTGCAACTCCAGGTAATTTGTGCTGCTTTTGCTCTTTCCTTCATTTGTGTGGGGATTTCTTGCTACAGTCTTCATTATGTTTACAAGTTTATTCTGCCTGTACAAATGTACCGGTTCCCTTTCTTTATCAATATATTCGCTCAGCTGCTGCTGTATTTTCAGCATGCACTCGCGCTTCATTATTATTTGTGCATACAAACCTATTTCAATTTGCTTGGCCATTCAGTGCTACTAGCTATGCAACATGTTTATTTTGAACTCAGTGGGAATCAAGCCTGAGTCTACTCCTGTTCTGTATTACTTCTCCATGGGATTCAGTACCTGCTTCCATGCAATTTACCAGTGGCTCCTTGGTCTCAGCTCCAGCTGCAGGCCTTTTAGCAGAATGTTTCTAAATGTACTTATTTTGGCCTTTGAGTCCTTATGTTGCTTCACCACCACCTTTTACTTTGTCTCCCGGAGCTCTGCTTGCATACAGCCCTTTTGGGGGTTTAATCTGCACAAACAGGTTTATTTATACTCAGTGGGACTTAAACCAGAGTCTGATGCAATTCTATATTACTTTCACCATATGATTCCAACCCTGCTTAAATGCATTTGTGCCAAGCAATTATTCTCGTTGTTTCAGTGCAGTACTGCCCATGCCTACAAAGTCCCATGTTTGTTAAGCTCAGCCACTGCTGGACGCTATTCACTATTTGTACACTGCTTCATTATACTCTGGAGGGCAGCTCAGCTACAACTGTCACTGCGAACTAGTTTAAAATCTGCATGTGGGTCATGGCGCTTTACCGTGGCTTCTTCGTTTTTTCTATGGTGGAGGACTGGGGGGGTTATAGTGGAGAGTTGTGGCCCTGTGTGGTTCATTTACCTCATGTTCATATACTGCCTTTGCCACTAAAATCCTCTGGGTATTTGTCACCTTTAATTGGCACATATTGATTGACTGGTTGGCTAACCTCGCACTGACTAAAGGCCCAGGTAACCTGAGCTGGGTGTGCAATTCCTATGCTATCATGCTTGTAGGAAATTGCACTTTTATTTATTTATTAAGCATCAGTTTACAACCTTTGAGCCAGAGGCTCGTTTACAAAGGTACCTCGTCACAGAGAAGACAATACAGTGATACTAGTGTGTACTAGTTGTTTACCAGGCTCATTGTTACAGGTGTTTACCATACTTCTCCTCATCTGTTACTCCCTACTTTACCATGTATGGCCTGTACCATTGCCAAAGGTGTTTACTTTGCTGCATGGTACTTAATATTCTCCACATTACCTTGCATAGCCTGCTCCATTGCTACAAGAGATTAGCTGACTATGCCAATCAATTTATTGGTTCTGAGCTCACTCTCAGCCGACGGTCTCGCTCTGCGCCCTAGCCCGCATCCTGAGCGTGTAATGCCTGGTGTGGGGTTCTTCCTTTCAGGCCCATAGTGGGAATGTCCTTACTGCAGGTGGAGTTTTAGCCATTTGTGCGCAGTGGTGCCTCTTGATGTAGAATGTATGACTAGCTGCGAAGGGAGGATATATTGCTATCCTTTAGCTGCAGTACCAACTACTGAGGCACCTTCAAAGCATTCTCCCTATGACCACCCTTGGTTTGCTTGATTTAAATAGTAGATTGTAGGTCAAGTGAGTGCCTCAGTGATTGTTCTCTCTTCCTCCTGCCTTCGAGGTAGTTTATTGCAGAGGCCAGTACTCGCGACCCTCTCTTGCGCTCCCGTTAGAGGGAAAGGGTGAGAGTTTCCTCTAAATTGGAATATTTTCCACTCCCCTTGTTTGGGTTTCTAAATGGCAGCAACCAAGCCATCACTAACTACAACATCCCAAGCCTGGAGGGAGGGTGTTCTCAGCCTTGGATCCCCAGAGATTTCCTCCTCAAAGGGTTTTTTTTCTCTCCTCCATGCCTCAGGTCATACTACCTAGTTTAGCAATATTCCCTAGCTCACTTAAGAAGGTTCCGCTGTTGGATAGAAATGGATGGTGCCCCTACTAGCTGTTTCCTCTCTCCTTAGGAAGCTCCTTGCTGTCATCAGCGCAAGTCATTTTATTGGAGCTTTTCTGCTAACTTGTGCATCTCATTTATGTTTCATTCAGCTGCCCATTGCTGTCGGTCTGCTTCTCCACCTCCTAGTCAACGATCGCTACTACAATTCTTTTGGGGTTCTTTCATAAGGTACCTTTAGCCAAGAGACCCTTCCTGTGGCAATTCTAGGGGTGGAGCTGTCTTACAGGGTTCTTTGCCTTCAGTACCCCTATACGGTGTTAATTCCTAATGGAACAGAGAGCGCGAATGGCCACAGATGTTGTTATACAGTTGCACAAGCATAACTTTATTCTGGTTGCGAAAGCCATTGAATTGAAAGGCTCTGCCTGCAATTCAATGGGTGAGCAGCCAGCCACCCCTACTTCCTGAACTATATAAGCAGTTCCTCCCAGCCTCCATCTAAAGCACTTTCTCTTTGCCCCACCATCCTCTCCTTCTCCTCCAGCGGCTCGCCTCTCTACTCTCAGGGGGTTCCTTCCTAAGGTACCTTTAGCCAAGGGACCCTTCCAGCAACACCTCTAGGGTGGAAACCTCTTACAGGGTTCCTTGCCTTCAATACCCCTACAGGGTGGTAATTCCTAATGGAATAGAGAGTGCAAACAGCCACAAACTTTGTTATACAGTTGCACAAGCATAATTTTATTCTTGTTGCGAAAGCCATTGAACTATAGTATAGTGGATCATATCAGACTAATTTTGCTTAGTTGAAGGCTGAAATCTTCTTTTACTACAAATCCCTGAATCCCCTGCAGCTGCCATCAGAGCAATAGGCAGCAGTGTGAGATTCAATAGCCTGCAGTGCATGTTAGAGGTTTTATAATCTCTGAATCAGATGTTTTCCAGGACTGCTTTTCTCTAGGGGCTAAATACAGTCCTCTGTGATTGTTCCTAGACCCAGGTAGACAGCAGAACCAGCATACAAAAGATCAGAGCTTATATAAACTCTAACATACACTGCAGGCTATTGAATATTTTCATTGCTGCCTACTGCTCTGATGTCATCTGCAGGGGATTCTGGTATTTGTAGCAACGGAAAACATCAGCCTACAACTAAGCAAAATCAGTCTGATATAATGTACTATACTACAGTAAACAGTAAATAAAATGGTTTTACATACAAAGTGTACACTGGGACCAGCCCCACACTCGAATGTGGAGGCCCTTGGTGGTGACTGTTCCCCTTTAAGTGGAAAAGCAGATATTTGTCTAAGCTTCCCTATGACTCTGTTCCAAAATTTCTTTACCTGAGGACATTGCCACATTATATGAATATTAGGCCCTATGCACAGAAGCATGGATTGCTTATGTGCCGTGTAGCTGTGGTGAGTAGGCAATCCTGCGTTGGAATGCCGCACAGTGGGGGTCTGGTGGAGTCTAAGCAGCATTCATAACAGGTGCACAAGCCACCTGAGCACATGATCACCCACCCAATCCTGCAGTTGCGCACCATGGGTGGTCTGGGGGCGTCCTGGGGCATGCCAACACAGTGGGGCATACGCAATGGCACTGTGCATCAGGCCATGACAGTAAGCAGTATGCATGAGGGAACCTTGCTGCAACTATTTATTTGCCCACCTAGGGTTACTGGTGGGGCACGGTGGCATCGGGATCCCCCCGCACACATCTGCCCCAGTACAGCAGGCTGCCTGTGAGGGCTAGGGGTGACCTGTCGGGCAAATGCCTGCTGTTTGTTCATGGCCAGGGTCCATGCCTTTCCAGGACCCCCTGCATGGGCATGGTAGGGGATCCACTGTGGGACCCTTGTTGGGCATCCAATTAGATGCCTGCCACCTGCATCCTGCACCCTGCTCCTGCACTGTCCTGATCCAGACCCACAGTCCCATGTTCCAGGAGGGTGGGGCCCTGGACAGGTGCCCTGTGGGTAAATGTGGACATGAATATGAACACCCTGCACCTGTCCGGGGCCATGTAGGTGCACAGGCACCATTACACGCGATTTGCATGTACATTGTGCTCTTATGTGCATAGCCCCCATTATACTGTTTCTTTCGTTTAACCTTCTGATCCTGGTCCCAAGGTGCTCCACTCCTTCTGGTCCTCTCAGTGCTGCTCTTTTTGCCCACCAGGTCACTCCTATGCAATCATCACATGCCACCAGGCTCCCCAGTGTGTCCTCAGTCAGGGTCTGGGTTTATCCTGCTCCCAGGGGGCCCCCACTGCTGCCTCCAGAAGGGAGAGAAGCACTTTGTTGCCTGGGCAGAAGCTGGGGGAGCTTGTCTGTCACTTGTAAGGTTGGTCAGTGTTGGAAAGCATTCACGGAGGCCATTATCTGGAGCCTCTCAGAGGGGAATTTTCTGCTTTGCTCCCTGTCTCCCCATCTCACATAAATGTGCTCACTATGGCTGGCCTGGGGGGACTGCTCAATAGTACATCTCCATCATGGGCACTTCCTGCATGCCACCACAAGGAGCCAATTCTTGGGCATGCACCATTCCCACTCCCACAGAGAAGAGCCTATGCACAGACACTTTGAGTCTTCCCTGCTCCACTCCTGAAACCCTGGTCTCAGGGTGCAATCCCAGGCACCAGCATTCCAGAGCGACACCCCCCCACCCCCACTACTCTGCACCATAGGGCTGGTGGCACCTATTTTTTGAAGTCATTGTTTACTTGTTCTGTTGCTGCTGATTTTTTTTTAACTATTTATGTTCGGGTGTCAAGTGAGCCTGCTAGGCTCAGCTCCCCTAAATCTGAGAAATTTTGCTGCAGTCTGACTGCCCTTCACACGATAACCTTCCTTTTGCTCTCCCAAACCACAAATGTCACCAGAATACTTATTCCATATTTATAGAAAATGTCAAGCAAGTACTTAAGTTGGAATATTGCAGTATTTTCATACTCTTTCATTCAGCTGAGCCACAGCTGGTCAGCAGCATGAGTACCTGTCTTCAGTCTGGGGCAGTCTCTTGTTACTGTATCAAAAGCAGTTCAACGAGCTCTAGTTCCCCACGGCAAGTCTCTGTTAAAGGGGTTAAATAAGGTGCACTAATTAATTTACATGCATTTCTTCCCTCTGGGTAGACCTTTGTTACTAATTTAAAGAGCAGTTAGTTAATAAATTCCAGGTGAAATCAGGTTACTAATCAACTGACAAGGCACATGTGACAGTGGAAACTTTGCTAACAAAATATTTCTGAGCCCAGTGAAATGTCAGATGGTCCCATTTGGAAGAAGCTTCTTAGTTATGCTTTTCTTCTTTTGTTTTAAATTTTATTTCCCCAGGATAGCCCAGCTGAGTTGCAATAGCTCAATATTAATTAAATCTTGTTTTTGCTCATTTTTACAACTCGGTGGCCTGAAGCACTGAAATTTGCTCAGGGTCACACGGAAGGTAAGTGGTTGGGTTGGGATTTCAACCAGTATCTCCAGGTTCCCAAGCCTGGGCTCTGATCACAAGCTCACACTACTTTCCTGCCTCCTGGTTCTGTGGTGTGCACTCAGTTGCACATGCTTCTCACTGACAACTAGGTGCCTGAAACTCATTTGTCAAATGGCATGGTTATCCATACCTGGCAAGGACAAGCATCTTGGCTGCTGTTGTGGACTCATTCTAGCAAACACCCAGCTGGCATCGCAATGATGCCTTCGGCCTGATACAGGGTATATCCCTGTCGGACGGCAGATGGTCGGACTAATAAAAATCTATATGGATAAAAAGAAAATTGGGCCCAGTATGCAGTACAGGGAATACTGTACAATAAGCTACACAATAAACACATAAAAACCTTCCGTACAAATGTACACTTTTGATAAGGGCAGGAGAGAATTAGATTTAAAGCAGCAGTACCAGTTAACCAGGGCATGTTTGTTACTACTAATATTTTTGCATTGCCAGGTAGTTAAAATTCTTATTTTCATTTTGAGACCATTTAATGTTTTCTGATACTTGTTTCCCTTGATGCTTCATAAATTTATAATGTTGTATGGCTCCGCTGAAAATATGGCAGCCCACATAACATTTCTTGTTTTTTACCCTTGGTTTACTGTGCTTACTCCTGTGAAAACTCAGCAGGCAAAGGAAGGAGTGATGCATAGCAGTTACATCAGACAAACTAACCAGTGACAGAATGGCATTGCCCGTTTTCTCTCAGAATCCAGTATAGCATGCTTGGCAAGCATCTGTGCTAAACAATTAGAAAAGACAGAGAATTTAAAGAATGCTTGCAGATGATATTAAAATAGGGACAATAGTAAACACTATGAAAGAAAAAAACTACTGTAGATGGATCTTACCAAGTTTGTGTAATGGGCTAACAAAAACCTAATGAGTCTTAGTATTGAAAAATGTAGTGTTATGCATTTTGGAAAGAATAATACTAAGGCACATAATACGTCGTGTAATGAAAAGGGAATCTGATAACGAGGTGGACTTAGGCACTAATGTAATTACATTAAATTTCAATAAACGTGGATACAATCATTTAACAAATAACAAGGAACATCAGGAGACACGTACAAAGATGCAAGGAAGTTATGATGCCATTGTATAAATTCCTGGTGTGCCCTTTCTAGGAGTATGGGGGACAGTTCTTGTCGCCGTATCATAAGAGTGAGAGCCATAGAATTGAGAGGGTCCAGAGAAGGCTCAGTAAGGTGATTACAGGTATGGAGGTACTAAATGATGTGCAAAAATTGGAACACATGGGGCTGTTTACTCTGGAATGTAAGAGGGCGGGGGGGGGCTATGATCCTAATATTTAAAACCATAATGAATAATATGCTAAGTGAAAACCTAAAGCTGCATCTCAAGCAGGAGAAGGTATGCAGAACTAGAAGTCATAGCCTACAGATATCAAGGGAGGCAGCAAAGATTAACGAAAGGGCTGGGTTTCTCCCCCAGAAAGAGGTTTCATTATGGAACAAACTCCCTAGTGACATAGTCCGTGCACCAAAATTACATTCTTTTAAAAACAGACTTGATGTATTCATGGATTGTTTGGGTCTTAATGGGTACTACCACTGTTAGAATGGCTGATGGACAAGATAAGTAGTCTGTCTCCTTCCATCAGACTATTTCATCTGTTCAAAACAAAAATAAATCGGAAATAAAGGATCAGTGGTTTGCTGCTTGTGGGGCTTGCCTGACAAAACAAAAGATAAAAAGAACATTACATTACCTAGCACTGCTGATTTAAGCTCCGAAGATGGTTTTCAAGGAACCCATCAGTACAAGACCAGGTTTGTATAGAAATTTCTGATCTTCCTTTTTGGAGCTCACCCCATTTTCAGGTGGCAGAGGACAAGCTTTCCTTGGAGTCTTGCTGAGTCCACTGCCTCCTCATCATCAGAAGGATTCTGGTTTTCTATTTCAGGACATTTCCTGTGTAAATCAAAGAACTCCCTGATCCCCTTCTGTTATATTCCTGTAGGTCTGAGACACACACCGGAGTCCCTCTGACACATTTCTATTCAGATCTTTCCCTGGAAGGTAGAGATGATGCTAGGCACAAGTGACCCAAGCCACAGTTCAGGGCACCAGCACAGAAGGGGGTACTAAACTAAAAATGGTAAACAAAGATCAACTTGAAATGCAAAGCTGGTATGTAAACAGTCATAAACTAGAAACTGTTGGCACACAAAAGAATTTAGGAGTATTTTTCTCCAGTTGAGGATCTTGGAGGGCTGATTTGACTGCCAGTACAAACAGGCAAAATATGGAACTAGCTGGGATCAGCCACTTTATGGCCAAATGTGGGGGTAATATTTTTCAGGAAATAAATTTAGCCTATGAGGCAAAAGTTGAAAGCCCCATATTTTATGGAGTCGAGATTTACCCTATGATGATATTGGTAGCACTGAGTTAATACAGAAACATTTACTGAAGAAAATCCTGAGCATTTCAAAATGCATGCCATCAGCACACCTTAGAGCAGAGACTAAGTTTCTCTCATTATCTTCTCAGGCTCTAGTGCGGTCACTGAATTATTGGAAATGTGTAATTACATTACTGCTGGATTCACAGTTACCAAAATTGATCTGGGAAGAAGCCAGAAATAAGTATGAGAGCTATAAAAAGGCCTTTTGACTGGCTTGCTTTGTTAAGCAATAAATATGCATCACTTGAATTGCAAGTTATATTTGATACCAATTAGTCAAGTAAAATCTTGCCAGATAATTTCTGCAGTTTGACAAAACAAACACTAACAGACTTGGAAATGCACACTGACCTTGTACAGCTTGAGAATTAACGTTATCTGAATATGCACTTTTTAAAAAACAACGGGGGTTGGAATATTACTTCCATTTGCAAGAACCAAACCCATATATATGATTTAGCCAAACAAAATTTTTAATATATCCTCGGAAATTATAATTTACGGGACAGAAATAGGACTTGTGCATGTGGCAGTGGAGATTCGCCATTGGATATATTGCTACATTACATGTTATAATGTACTAAGCTTTCAGACGCCAGGCATACTTGGCTAAATCCCATCTTGGATAACAACAAATTTGCCTTAGACAGGGAAAAAAATAGCATGGCGTTTTTCTAGTTCAAATGAGGTAGTCATTTTTACCTTAGCTTCCTTTGCAGCAAGGGCTGCTAGGGTTTGTAAATGGTATAAAGACTGAAGTTATTTGTTATTTACAGACACCAAGAGTTTTCAGTTTTGCCTCATCAGTGATACACTTTATTGGCATAGCCCCACATTACAAAATTATATGGTTTTAACTACTGTATTTTGCTTATTGTTTCTGTACTATTTTTACATGCTCTAATTTTCTTTACTTCTTTTTCTGAATTTCAAACTTCTCTACCGAATTGTGCTGCAGGTTTAGGTTAAATTTCTAAAGAACTGTAACATTGTACTGCAATGTGTTTTATCCCTGTCTGCTGTTAATTGGGAATTATTTTATATGCTTTAAATGACTCTTAGCTAAATACGCTTGTTGAATGTGCCTGATCCACTAAAATGCTAGTGATTACAGCTCTTCTGTGTGGATTTCTGCTCTTAAATTTTAACTGCTCTTTCTCTGCCCTTCTGGTGCCTTGCCCCTTGGCCTAAATAGCCACCTGCTGTGCGCCTATTCAGACTCTTTGTTCTTGTCCAGACTGCTGTCTGCCCTCTCACTAAGCTCTGCTCCTTTGTCCTTTTGCCTGCCCACTATTTAGTTTAAGTGCCATGGCTCCAGTGGCAATATACAGTATCTGCTCACTGTTTTTTCTTTCTTCCCCCCTCAGCTGCTTGGCGGCCCCTGAACAGGGTGCTCCGCTCCTATGTGCAGCTTGGTGGTGGCTCCTGGTCACTGGCTCCTCTCTGCTACTCCTACTCTGCTAATAGCAATTTCCCCACTGGTGTAGCTCCCCACCCTCCCCCACCATCTGGGCAATTTCTTATATAAACTGTTGCAATCACCTGACCTGAAAAACTAAGTGCCTGTTTTCTTATTAGCACCTTATACTGTGTCCACTAGGGGCACACTTTCTTACAGTCACATCTCTTTAAGCCCATTCATACATAAGATCCTATAAATCTCTATCAATTAGAGAAGCCCATCTTCCCTGGTGACCTCCCCCATTACTATTCCCTTGCTCTCCTACTATGGCCCTTAACTTCCTTCTTCCCCTCCTCATTGCCCTCTCTTTTCCCCTTTTTCCCCTCTTCCCTCCACCATCACCACCACCACTATCTCCCACATCCCCACTTCCCCCTGTCTTCACCTCTACTACCTCCCACTCCACTTATCTCCTCACCTGGGTGCACTATCCTTTCCACCCTTGTGCCTCTCTCCTTTCTACTCCCCTCTACTTCACACTACTACATCTCCTATGTTTTCTGTCCCCCCTGCTCACCACTTCTCTCACATAACTACTCATGCTAGGTCGGACCCCTGGTATAAGAGTGCAAAACTGCACTTTTTGATCCTAGCACTCCTTCTTCCATCTGCTGGTGACATCAATCCCAACCCCAGCCCTGGCCCTCCAATTGCTCCATGACCTATCTCCCTAAATCCAGTCTCCTCTCCATCTTGCCCTACTAGCATCCCCCATGGCCTAAATATTCTCCACTTAAACAACCGCAGCCTTCTTTCCAAAATTGACCTACTCCAGCCTATAATTGTTTCGCTTGCCCCTGATGTCATTATCCTGTCTGAAACTTGGTTAAATACTAAAATTGCAGACTCCTCTCTCTCTATCCCAGGCTTCACTATCTCCTTGCAAGACAGGGCAGGGAGAGGAGGAGGTGTGGCAATCTATGTCTCCTCAGCCATTCAATTCACTACCACCCTTTCTACCACTGTAACCAAAGTCTACGAGTTGCTCATACTACAGCTATCCCTTCCCTTCTGTCTCCCAATATTCATGGCAGGTACTTACTGTCACCCTGGTCTACAATCCTCTGTTGTTGTAGAACTTACAGATTCTATAGTCTCCCATACTTCTTCGGGTGAGGTTTATATTATGGGTGACTTCAATTCAAATTGGTTATTCTGCTCCCTTAACAAAATACGTAACGACATTGCTGCCCATAACCTGTCCCAACTCATTTCTGAACCCACTTGGATGAATGACAAAACAAATAATCACTCCCTGATCAACTGGGCCCTCACTTCTCATCCACACAGAGTCATTAAATCAGGGGTACTCCTTGATGCATTAAGTAACCACCGTATGACTTCCCTGGTGCATAAAATTCACAGAGTTAAGGCTCCTCCCAAGTCCATACTAACTTGGTCATATAACTCACTAAACCTTGCTCTCCTCCTCTTAGACCTTGCTTACACAAACTGGGCCTCTATTGCCTTGGCGACCTCTTTAGATTCAGCCACAGACTTCTTTAAAGTCAAATTCCTTGACATTTGGAACCGGTATGTCCCTATTCGCCGAGTCAGAGGAAACCACCTCCCCTGGATCTCTTCTGAACTCATAGCATGCCAAAGAGCAAGGGATCTAGCCTGGAAACAACACAAAGCCACTAGGTTACAAAAAGACTATGATGCCTATCGATCTCTATGTAACAAATGCATCAAGGCCACTTGTCTGGCCAAAGCTGAAAACTTTAGCTCTACCTTTCAAGCTAATATAAACACCTCCTCTAAATTTTGGAAGGTCATCCACTTCCTCTTCTCCCCTCCCTCCACCCCTCCTTCCCCCATTCTCAAAATAAATAATTCCCTAGTAACAGACCACCCTAGTGTTGCATATGAATTCAGTAACTACTTTGCCTCTTGCACTTCCGCCCTCCTATCTTCCACACCTGCCACTAGGACTGTTGTTCCTCCCACTGACTCCCACACACCCTCCCTGGCAAATGGCTTCTCCTTCTCTAAAATTACCCCTTCTGATACCCACAAAGCCTTACTTGCACTAAACCCTTCCAAAGATAGCTCACCTGATGGGCTAGACCCTAAGTTGTTATATTTCTTGGCCCAAGCCATTGCTGCCCCCCTTTCTGAGCTCCTCAACCTCTTCTTTGATTGGGCTGCTTTGACTGCTGGCTGGAAACATGCTGTTGTTCTTCCCTTACCCAATGGAGGTGGTCCTTCTGCTCCGGGAAACTACTGTCCTCTCTCCCTTCTTCCCACCTTAGCAAAATTGCAAGAGCATCTGGTCCTCAATCAACTATCTTCCTATCTCTCCAATTCTAATTTCTTCACTCCCTTCCAATCTGGTTATTGGAAAACACACTCCACTACTACCTCCCTGATTAGGCTTACTGACTTCATCCTCTCAGGGATGGACAGTAGCCAAATCACTTGCACCATTTTTGTCAATTTAACCAAAGCTTTCGACAATCTCCCACTCACTATTACTAAGCACCCTCTCCTCAGCAGTCTTATCTGATTTGCAACTAACTGGTTCAAAGCCTACCTCATAGGTCGGACCCAGTCAGTCAGAATAGCTGATTCCATATCTCCTCCCCTCCTTATTAACACCGGAGTACCTCAAGGTTCTGTGTTAGGACCTGTACTCTTCTCCACTTTCCTGAACGACCTCCCATCTGTCTGTACATCTACCTCCATACACATGTATGCAGATGAAACGGTCCTCTTCACCTCGGGCCACTCCCCTACTGATGCTGCTGACAGACTCTAGCATGATTTCAGCAAGGTTCAGCTCTGGTTTGGTGCACATCAACCTTTCCTTAATGCCAAGAAGACCGTCTCCATGACTTTCAGCACTGGGCAGAGAGTCTCTAGGCTCCCCTTCACTCCCTCCCTCCCACACTTGATGGTACAATTCTTGAGGACACCTCCTCCTCCTTTAGATAGCTGGGTATATGGCTGGACCGACACCTAAACTTCTCTGGACAATTCAACACCATCCTGAAAAAGTTGCACCCCAGGCTCAGTGCTTTATACAGGAACCGGAACTGCCTCCATCTCCTGGCAAGGCATGAATTTGTCCAGAAGATGATCCTCCTAATATTTGTCTATTGTGATGCAGTCTGTAGTGTCACTCCCAAGACTTCCCTAGCCAGACTGGATACCCTATTCAACTTATTCTGTTGTTTCACCCTGGACTTTCCTCCTCTCACACACCACTGTCTTCTCTACCACTCCTTGGCTCTTCTACCACTTGAAAATAGATGCCTTCATCATTGTGCCAAATTTGTCTCTAAATTTTGGTTTGGTTCACTTCCCTCCTACCTCTCTTACCTCCTATCAGTCCCCCCCCAAGCCTCCACTCCCTCAGATCTATCAACTCCCATTTCTTGGCAATTCCCCCACCAGTCTACCTCTGCTGGACAGGCTGCCTTTTTGTATCACCTTCCAAAACTCTGGAATGCACCCCCCCTTCAGATCCACCACTCCTCCTTCCCCTATTCCATATCCTCTGCCTTACACAACTTCCTCTCAGTCAATTGTTCATGCACCTAATTGCCACTCACCCCAGAACCTGTAAACTACCTCCTCCTCTACCTATTATCCCCACTCAGCCCCTTCTCCCCCCGTCTGACCTTCCCCCATCTTCTCCCTCGCTGGTATCAGATCTGTCTCATCCAACTTTCTCCCCCTTGCTGGTACCAGATCTGTCTCATCCCCCCTATTTTAACTGTCTCCCTGTAAGTTCTTAAGTCACATTTCAGTCATTGCACCTGTCCCTTCGCATGCATTTCGCCTCATCCCCATCCTGTCTGCCTATAGCAGCCTAGCTCATATGTAGTTGCTCTCCTGTTAGATCCATTCCAACTGCAGTTACTGCTTTGAGTGGTATATTAGGCATTGCTAATGCACCATTACGTCAGCCTATCTGCTCCTATATCTGCGTAACTGTAATGCTAATACTTTAATGCTTTTGTTACTGTAGTAGACATGTATATGTCGAAACGGTGCATGGCCAATGGTCCTTTGCATACAGGGCTCCTTCTTAGCTAAATGAAATCCCAGCACATTTTTTGCTTATTATAAAAAGGGTCTGAGAAATGGAGCTTTCTGATTGGCTGCAAACATTTTAACAGCCTTATGTTAATCTTTTATTAACATATATGCAGAGCTTAGCCATATGCCGAACAAGGTTTAACACTGTTTAAAAACATTTTTTATTATAACAGCAATAAGGCACTCCCAGGGATTATGTTAATGGTCAGTTAATCACCCTCTAGGGGCATGTGGCACTCGGCTACACCTCATGCCACAGTACACCCCTAGAAGGTGATTAACAGACCATTAACATAACCCTTGGTCATGCCTTATTGCTTAATTAACAGCCTTCCTGTCTTCAAGGTGGAACTGACATGAACTCACCTGGCCAAGGCTGCAGTCTGTAGCTCCAGGTAATCTGCAGCACTATCACCCAGTAGCTTGGAGTCAGCCTGCTCCTGTGCTACAATATCTGATTTGTTACCATGCTGCCCAGTAACCCTGAGTTTAAACTCTTACTTCTGCCTACTACTTGCCAGCCCTCAAACTTGAGCCTTCCATAGCCACAGTCTGTCAATAAGCCTTCTATCTACTGTCCTTAAAGGGGCACTGTCAGCTTTGCCCCTCGTTTTATGTTCGATTCCCATTTGACATTCTGAAGGCACAAATGTGTAAGAAAATGACTGTAGATTGCATCCAAATAAAACAAAACGTAAGCAGCTTACCAATTTTCATCATTTGCAGCCTGTTTACATTACTGGCATCCCGACTGTAAATCTCCATGCCCCCGGAAGCCGTTCCGCACCGAGAACACGCATCTAGTTGGGAGCGCTGTCCCGACCAGCAGATTTTAACATTGGCATGCCAAAAAACAGTTACTCCATAAAGAAGGGTATTCTAAGTTGTTTAATGTGTTTGCAAATAAAAACCGAGGACTCGTTCAGACGCAAAATACTTTTAAAAGCTGGTGCCCAAATCCCACGCATGTGCAGTAGTGGAACTTTCTCACACATCGCGGCGGGATCTTTTCAAGCTGCTACTGTGCATGCGGGGTTGGGCACCAGCTTTTAAAGTATTTTACCTGAGCTGAGTCCTCGATTTTATTACAAAACGCCAAAGCTACAAATGGGTAACTGTTTTAACATGCCGATAAAATCTGCGGATCCAACACTCCACGAGATGCCGTTCGATAATGGAAACGACTCGAGAATCAGCCTGACCGAACGCCAGCAATATAAATAAAACTGCAAATGATAATGATAACTACGACGACTGTTTGGACTTGATCTGATCATTTTCTTGCATTGTGCCTTCAAATGTCAAATAGAATAGCTTATAAACGAGGAGAATGTCCTCTAACTCAGCACTCTGTTTTAAGCCCTTCCCCTGTCATTGACCCTGCACAAATGTGATTGTCTCAAAGCACCTGTCTTCCCCCCAGCTTATTCTGTGTACAGTCCCGCCTCACATTGCTCTCTAGTATGTTCCTACTAGGTCAGTCCTGCACAGAAAATTACCCCCCACCTTGACTAGAATTAATGACAAAGCCTCCTCTTGGCTGCATTAACATACAGGGTGTGAAAGCCTATGTTGAGTCTCCCCCCCCCCCACCGACTTTATATGAAATAATGACAATGCCTCCTCTGGCTGCTTTACTTCCAGCTAAATTAGTTTCTTAAACCCACAGCACTCACCATGTACCTTGGGCTGTACTAACTGCAATATGCTGTGCCTCTATACAAGATAGCTCACAATTGTAAGTAGTCAGACCAATTGCTGTTATTTCTTGTATTTTTTTTGTCTGTACCTGTGCACCCATACTATGCAACTACTTTTCTGTGTTGTCCTCCTGTCAAGACGTGGAACCTTTGAAAAAGAGCATTTTGCTTAAAGGTTATGTCCGGATGATGAAATAAATAAATATTTCATATACATTGCAGCTTCACACAACCCTTCCCTCAAGTTCTACCATGTATAGTGCAAATAGTTGTAAGCTTGTACAGCTCCTGTTAAATCTGCTATGTTACTGCTTTGTAATGTATGTTAAAGTGTGTATAAGCTACCTTGTATGCTTTATGCTTTGCATATCCCTATACCCTTCCCCCAGGAGATGAGCGACTTGTTGTTCAGTGTGCCTTTCCTGGTGAAACTTTCAATAAATAATAAATATATTTTCTTGTACTATACTGACAGCTTATGGCTTGCTATTAATGAACTCTAACTTGTCACCCTTCAGTCCCTATCTTTGCCTCCGGCACCCACCATACCCAAAGGAGCAAAGGAAGCTCATTGGCAAGTTGGCAGAGGACAGCGACTGGCACAGACCTTCCACTTACCACCATGGCTGGCCACCATATGAATGACTGAGAGTGTAAGCTTGTAGTAAAATACTAACAGTGCACTCTCTTTCATTCAGACAGCAGCCAGCCAAAGGGGTGAGAAAACAGTCTGTGTCATTCACCGTCCTCTTCTGACTCAGCAATGAGTTTTCTTTGCTTCTTTGGGACTGGAGGATGCCAGCTGCCAGACCTGGGGTGAGAGAGTAGCGGGTGCTGTGTGTGAAGGGGAGGGGAGCTGTTTTTTTCAAGGGTGGGGGGGGGAGAAGGTGATTTCTGCTTGCTGAAAGGGTGGACCAGGGAAGGAAGTTATTAATCATGTTCACACTGTCTTCTTTCTGAGGGGCAGGGGGAAGGAGGCTGCATGAGTGCTGAGTGGATGAGGGTACAACTGCATTTTGGGTCTGGTGTAGGGTGGAGGGTAGGTATTTGGGTAGTACTGTGCATCGGGGTGGTAACGTAGTTTTTTCAGTTTTAGTACTTTACCTGGTGATCTGCTTTTGAAGTGCCTACTTGGTACTGCCTACACGTAAGATGACGTGTGGCACAATTCGCTGTCAAAGTAAAACTTCACATTTCTAGTAGGCTGTAGTAGTAGTAGTATTGCAAAATTCTGTATCACTCTATGTAACTATGGCAAAGTTAGCCCTTCAACAGCAGTTCAAAGTACAAAGTTTTTGTTCATGTTTTTTTAAAGACAAGACAAATGCCCCCCCCCGACCATCTTGTTGCACTCAGACCACCCTCCTCCACCCTAGCCCTGGCAGAGAAGTTAATCAGAAACCTTTTCTCCACTTGCTCACAACACTCAATCTCATTCCCAGTCTCCCTCCCTTTATGGATAAATTAGTTAGATAACCCCTCCCACCCACTCACTTAACAGCCCCCATTCACCCTCCACCACACCATGGCACCCCAGGAGAGAGGATACATTTTGAAGAGGAAACAGTGGCTGGCCCAGACCGTCCTCTCACCATCTCAGTCAGCTGCCATCTGAATCAACAGGAGCTCATGCTCATAGTAAAAACAGCTGATTACTATGGGAGCAGCACAGTTCTATTTATTCAGACGCAGACGGCCAGGGTGGTGAGAGGAGGCTCTGTGCTAATTGCCATGCCTCTATTCAAAATGTGCCCTTTATTGGGATGGCATGAGGGAGTGGAGGGTGGATGGGTGCTGCTAACATTATGCTACCCACCCAGCCTGAGCAGTGCCAGCTTTTGTTTAATCCAAGTGTCCTCTTCAACAGGCAGTGTATATTAAGAAGAGGATTTCTGCAGTTCCAAGCCCAAAGAAAGAAGGTTTTAGAGTCTACTTGTGAAAGAGTGTTTGCATGGCCCTAACAGCATCCATCTTGCACCTACACAGATTCCAGAGGTCAGCATGACTATAAAATCAGAGAGTAAAAACAGGCTTGAAAGGTATTTTTTCCCCTACCTTTGTTGTATCGCCATGAGTGGTGCAGCATTGCTGATCTGCTCTCAGTGGATCAGTAGGGGCACAATGAGGGGCAGCACACAGACCATCAGTTTATGTTGTTTTTGTTTAGGTCAATGCAGTGGTGTAGAGTGGAAATCCGGCAGGCATTTTATGTCATTAAAGGGGTACTCCTCACCACCTTCAGAGATGTTATTTGGGCTTCTGGGCCTTGGGTCAGGGGGAAGGCGAGGGGGTATATTTTTTATTCTGTTTATGCTCATTGCTCCCCTTGGCTCTTGGCCCCCACTTGAGCCCTCCCCATCACACCCCAGCCTCATCACCTCACCTTCTCCCAGGTCTTACCTGCTCTTATGTTATCCCTGTGGTTTGCCCCCCCACTGTCGAACCCTTGAGATGGGGCTAGGTCCCTTGGGTGCACAGTATCCAGCCATCAGGAGAGTACCCAGGTCGGTGAGTGCAGGGCCTGCGAGTGCTGTGAAGCCATCATTCTGCATGGGAGGTTTCTCTTTTTTCACCAGTTCCATCCCTCCATATGCAGGCAGCTCAGGTGTGCATGTGCATGTATGCAAACATGCATAGCAGGGCACCAGCCTGTGTCTTCCCTCCCCCTTAACTACTCCATTGAACTGCCAACTGTGGTCACACTGGTGTCAGTATAGCAGCAGAGCTGGCTGCTCTTGGTGTCCTCTGGGATGCTCAATCCTCCTCCATCCCCCTGGCTGGCCCTCGACGACCCTTGCTCATTCCTGAACCTGGGTCGCCAGTGTCTCGAATGGTAGTGCTACTGCTGCGCTAATGGGCCAGCTCAGACAGGGGGTGTTTTTAAGAAAACAGGATTGGGAGTAGGATCTGGGGAAAAAGCCAACAGAGAAAGGGAGGATTAAAGATAAGAAAATGTATAGATCCACTGGAGGGAGGTACCCGTGATAGGTATGGAGAGACATTAAAAAAAATATGATAAACAAACAAAAATGGGACTGGGATCAGTATCTGGATCCAGTAGAAGGAGTGTGTGTCAGAGAGTTTACATTTTAATTAAAAAAAAAAAAGCAAAAAAAAAACCTCACACACAAAAACATAAACAACGAGCATGGGTCAGGGAAGGAGTTAGGTAGACCGCTTACATGCTTCACAGCTCCTGTTTGTGTAAGCATGGGAAACTGTTGCAGCCCTGCACTGCACACATGAGTAGGGATGCAAGTTTGTCATGGCAGTCATACACGTCATTGATTTCATGACGTCTGATCTTTATTCAGGACTTCCATGACTTTCACTAGTGTCATCAGAATGTAGCAATGATGACAGTGCCACAACATTTACTACTGTTTACTAATGATTTCATGAACAAACAATGAGTCATTAAAACCTCATCTGTGACAAAATTACATCCCTACACATGGGTACTGGAAAGCAGCTGGAGCACAACTGGTAGTGTAAACATGGGATACTCAATGGCCCGACTCAAAATATGTCGTTTGTCATTATAAGTGAGGGGGAGGACCATAACTCACGAGTGGCAGACCAATGAATGAGCTATGAAAATCCTGCCTTTTAACAAGTAATGATAAATGTCATATTCTGCGTGAGGCCATTGTGTTAATGTATTTAAAATTGTAGATGGAAGGCGCCCTCCCCCCCCTTCCCCGAGTTCTGGAGGGTTACCTGTAATGGGCTCATGCTCCCTGCTGCTGCCTCCAGCTGGACCAGGAATCCCTTTTCTTCGCCCTCTGCCCCCCCCAACCTCTGGAATACTCCAAGGGGGAACCAGTAGGGCAGCATGGACTCTGCATCAGGAGCACAAGTCAAGAGCCAAGCCCTGGCTCCCATCTTTATTGCAGCTGCTGCTGACGAGCATGAACAATGCTCTCAAACCCAGGACTATCGGTAGGGCTGCGGACAGAGTCAGGACATGTGCTATCCTGTGCAAGCAGATGCCCGAACCCAGTGCAGACAGCGGGGGAAAGTAAGAGAGATTCGGTGCCACAGCACCATTGGACTGATGTGCAACACAGAGGGTACAATACCCTAAAGTGAGAGCATCCCCTGAAGAAGTCCTAGCCAGGGGAAGCATCAGAAACCCATGCCAAGCTATTGCCAAAATACTATTTAAGTGGAGGCAATTCTTTTCCCACTGGCTCTTTTGCACTTTCCTTTTTAGGGTAATATGCCCTCTGCATTGCATATCAGTGCCCAGCACTTGTTCAGCACTTTATTTATCAGCATTTCTGTGTTGTTTAGGACATAGTTTGTGATGCTTTACTCAAGCTCTGGGAACTGCACCTTTCATGACTGCCTTAGCCACAGACCATATCATCCTTGCTTGCACAGTATCTATCTAGCATCTTATTTATCAGCATAGCTATGGCATATGGACGTAGTCCATCGTTAGTGCAATTTAATCAATTTTACGTGCTGTTTCAGAATTTATTGATGCAACTAATTTGGATCAGATATTTTAAATGTGCTGGTACTTGCTATAATAAATTATGCAATATTGAAATTATATCAAGTAAACAGTCATTTCTTGTTACTGAGATAATAAATATGTTTTGCTTTTGCCTCCACTGAGAATGTTTTCATCTTTTGGAACGTTCCTTATATTATAGCAGCAGGAGGCTGCCGAAGAAACTGGGATAAAGTAAATAAACCTGGCTGCAGCCATGCAGCGTTGCAACCTCTGACCCTGCAGAGACTGTGAGGAAAGGGTCTGAGGCAACTCCATGCAAGTGCCTATGAATTTCATCCAGTCAGAATGCAAGATTTCTCAAGAGCCTGCATGCATGCCCAGCTCAGCTGGGACAACATTTTAAGGCATGCCTTGCCCTAGAAAGGAATGACCAACGAGTCACTGAGTTCAGCACTATATAAAAGGGACTCGGCTTTGGGCTCAGTTTTTGCTGTCATTAAGACCAGGAAAGATGTGAGTTGGAGAGCCACAGGTTGCAAGGAGCTGCAGTCGACGCAGCCATGGAACAGTGTGCACATTTCTGAAATAATTTGGAGGGAGCTGTTTTATTCAGAACTGAACAGGAGAAAAGCATTGCAGTGGAGCTGGGTTTAATCTGGCTCAAGGTGATTTTTTCCCACCAGCGAAAAAATTTCAGAAACTGAATAGAATGACTGAGGCTACTATCTACCAAAGGGTTATGAGGAGCACCCTGCCAGAACAACTAAGAGATGACAAGAGAAGAAAAGGAGACTGGTGAGAGAGCTCAGATAAACCCTGGAGAAGATGGCAAACAAGAAGCCACATCCTGCATCTTGCCTGACCAACCAGAAGAGAGAACAGAGGTATCCTAGACTCTACAGAACCATGAGTAACCACCTGGGTTTCTGCCCTGCAACTGGGGGTTTTGAGTCTGTATCATAGGTCTGAGGGGAAAATCCCAGGCAGATCTGTGTTAATTGAAAGGCTCAGGCAGAAGACCATAAGAGGCCAATCAACTACCCAGTTTGTGGATTACAAATAGAGGCCCCTTGTTCAAGTTCACACATGTATGTACGTATGTATGTATGTATGTATATATGTACTGTATGTGTAGTTCCCCCCACCTATCTAAACTTACTTTTTATCTGCTGTATGTAACTGTTGCACTGATTTGCCTACATTATTTTTCTTATCCTCCTTGATATATTGTTTTGTACTGTTTCATATGACTTCTGTTTTTGTAATGCTGTCAATACTATTCAGTTCCTTACTAGTCAATTCTTTTCCTCCCCTTTTTCTACCTCCTTTAACCCTCACCCCAGGACACATCTGTAAACAAGCTGTTGGCAGCTCCGTATGTCTTTCCTGGTGAAACATTTTAAATAAATAAATATATAAAGTTTAAAGTTATTTGTTTCTGCGACAGTTCGTTACTGGAACAGTTCATTAATCATGCCAACAATCCATCTGCCCTGCTATCAGTAACTGCATTCCCAGTGAGGTACCCTCTTCATACACACAGGAACAATATGTACAAAGTCACCAATTTACAGAGTGCATTCATAAAATCAAAAGCACATTCAGGCACAACAGATACAGAGGGAGTGTAGTCCCATAACAATAAGATGAAATTATTAACCGTTGTGTAGAATGTCTATGACCAAGTCTCAGTTTTGACATGGTCAGGGTAGGAGTAGGCTAACCAGGCCCATACCCCCATTAAAGTATGGGAATACCTCTAGGGCAGCTTCGACGGGACAAAGTAGTCTTGTAGTGCTCCTTAAGCTTAACTTTCACAGACTGGAAACTGGAAACGAAGGTGAGTGAGGAGAGAGGAACCTGTAGAGAGGGATCTCCAAGGCATTTGGGGGATAAAAGCTGGGTGCACCCACTTTGGGGATTACAGGACTGTCAGGGGTGGGCTGTTGTTTTTGGGGAAATCTCAAAGTGTAGGGTATAAGATTATAGTGTATGGTGAAATGCTGTTGTGGATGGAATTCCATCCCTAGAATAGGCTTGTTGTGCTGCAGTAGCGACATCACAATGTTGTTGTGCAGCACAAATGACGTCACTACTGCAGCACAACAAGATAGAATGTATTTGCACGGCTGCGTAGTTCAAACCACCGCACTAGATGAAGCAGTCACAGTGGTGACAGCTGGCCCAAGAAGTGAGCGGCGCTTGAAAGAACTTCTAAAAAGTAAGGCATTTAGGGACTTTGGGGGGACCTTGCTGGACACTGGCTTATATTAATGGTTGCTCATATGCTATAAAAGATTGTGTATGAGCAATCATACACATCAAGGCTATTATTTCAATCTTGAGCTTTCTGTGGTAATGAGACCTCTTGAGCAGCACTCTCAAGGTCTCTTATTACCACAGAAACCTCTCGACTGAAACACAGCCTTGTTGTGTATGATTGCTCATACACAATCCTCTATTTTGACTGCTACCTCATTGCTCCTGTTGTCCTTATTGTCCCCATTGTCTTTCCCTTTTAAATGATTTGTTTGCAGTGTACTGCATTGTTGGGGATATTATTTGTCTTGCAGTGTTGTTGATTTTGGGGAGGGACTGTGTGGGGCAGGGTAATGTTATTAATTCTGGGGAGTAATAGCCCTGAGAGTCAGCAGTCAGGTGCCCTTTACTGCTACCCTGGTGGAGGCACCACATTACTTTTAGAGCTAAGTACACAGTGTAGCAAAACGTCAGCAACCTACAGTTGTCTGGCCCCCTAGGACAGTTGGGAGAGGTGGATCCTAACAGCCCCAGGAGGATGCCCCATAGAACTTCTAGATTTGTTCTTTTAATGATGATTAACTGTTTCTGTTTGTTTTCTGCTCTATTTTGAGCCCTCTCTTTGGTTAAGAGCTCCTTTGTGACCAACCATAAGTGGAAATAAATGCTGATTGCTCACATAACATTCAGATTTATTTTCATTTAGAATTCTTTAGTGGCTAAAGTAAATCATTCAACTGTTAAACCTGGCTCTCACCTTCTTTGTATAAATGTGCCTATGGGGAATGTAGGACAGGAGTGAGGAATAATTTGAAGAAGCTGCTCAAAATGTGTTATGAAGTAAGTGGACTGGTATTTCTACGCATGAAGCCTGAGTTATCTTTCCACATACACACTCGCACACACACATGCACGCATGCACTCTTTCTCTCTGTCTCTCGCTCTGTCTCTCTCTGTGGCATGGAAGTGAAATTCAAGTTCTCATTAATAATTACCATTACTGTTGCATCCAGACAAAACTAGTGTTCCATACTCTCCTCTGCAATATGTGTGGGCAGTTTGTCTAAGTTATTTTGATCTCCAGGAGACAAAGGGCTGCTGATGTAATTAGGTTGTAACATGCCAATTATCATCTGTGTAAAATGATCTGGGGGTGTTGCTTTTGTCTGGCTGAAAATAACAGTAATTTCTAGTAATGCACCTGTCTGTCTGACACTGCAGTCAGAAAGTACAGTGACCATTTTAATATGTCTCATTTATCTTGCTTTCTAATATAACTGGCTTACCTTGAGCTCAGCTCTGCTGAGGGATTTACATTTATTATGTTTGCTTGCATGCATGTGCAAAGCAAACATCTTGGAGCTGCTCTGGCAGTGTAGGGGCTGGGCAGGTGCGTGTGTAGCGTGTCTGGTATCATCTGATGCAGCTGAGCCTGCAGGAGGTGTGCGAATGAAAACCTAATGCTGACAAGTATCATGCTGATGCTGCTTCGCTGGCTGATGGTCAGAAACTTCTCACATATAAAAGGATGCAGCTGCACCTACCACAATGTGGCAGCATCCTTTCATCTGCCTAATCTGCCTGGATTGGTGGTAGCTCAGGTGGATGTTAAAGATCCCATGGCACTTATCGAAAAGAGCAGGGGAATTTCCCCGGTGTCCTGGCCAAATTTCCCTCATTCACTAAAAATACCACCAACAGCTTAATCTGGTTCAAGGTTAGTTGGCATTCATCTGTATCCCCTTCCCCCGGGTCGTGCCTGAAAATAGGCAGGATTTGTCTAGTGCACTTACCCGGTCAGCAAAAGCTAAATAAAAATCATTCAGTATATTCATTCCCATCCAACCCAGCTTTTCAGTATCAGTGGCAGGAGGGTGCTCAATCCCACCATCGTTATCCCCCTGCCCTTGTCTGGCCCAGCGTTTTAGTAGCACCAGTGGCATGTGCTCAGTCCCACTGCCAGTATCTCTCCTCTGGTCTGAGCCCACTTTTTAATAGCACCAGTAGCATGTTCTCAATCCCACTGCCGTTATCCCCCCCCCCCCGGTCTGACCCCACTTTTTAATGGCACCAGCAGCAAGTGCTCAATCCCACTGCCATTATCTCCCCTCTGGTTTGACCCTGCCTTTTAATAGCACCAGTGGTATGTGCTGAATCCTACCGCTGTTATCTCCCTTATCATCTGATCCCACTTTTTAATAGTACCAGTGACATGTGGTCAATCCCGCCACCATTATCCCCCCCTCTCGTCTGATCCTGCTTTTTAATAGCACCAGTGGCACATGCTCAATCCCGATGCCATTATCCCCCCTCTCATCTGACCCTGCTTTTTAATAGCATCAGTGGCATGTGCTCAATCCCACTGCTGGTATCCCCCCTATCATCTGACCCAGCTGTTTAATAGCACCAGTGGCACGTGCTCAGTCCTGCTGCCATTATCCCCCCTCTTGTCTGATCACATGGTTTGATAGCACCAGTGGCACATGGTTAATCCTACTGCCAGTATCCACCCGTCCACCTGACCCATCTTTCACACAGCATCAGTGATGGCTGCTCAGTCCTGTCATCAGTATTCCCCCTCTCACTTGACTCAACTTTGAAATATAACCTGCAGTGGATACTCAAACCCGGTGCTGGCATGCCCTGTCCTGTCTGACCCAGCTGTCATCCCCCTCTGGACACAGTCTGATACAGGTGGGCCCACCCCCACTGGTGGCTAACCTCCCCTCAACAGGATGTGACACCAAGAGTGTTCACCTCTGGTGCCCCAAACAACGCACCAACACTGGATGTCCCATCCCCAGTGTCAGTTTTTAAATAAAGAAACCTGTTCCTTATTGTCCTCATCTTTTTATAAGACATGAGACAAAGAAAACTGTCCACTGATGTCTAGGCTCCCCTTGACCCCTAACCTCCACTCTGACCTGACTTAATATCAACCACGACACCTGTCCCCTTGCAACCCACACTTACCTAACATGGTCCAGTGATGTTCTTCACTGCCAAACATCCTATTCTTGCTGAGGCTCATTGTGAATGAACTGAAAACAAGGTAAGCCCAGTTAATGGCTTTTTAATGCATTTTGAACTTTTACTCATAACTTTGCTAATTTTTATCATTTTTGCCCCAGATTTTCAAAATAGCCTTTTTGCTACCTCACCTCATGAACAAGGCAGGTGTAATATTTCAGACTTTCTCAGAAACATGTTTTTGCAGTCACTTCACAAAATCACCTTTTGGACGTGATTTGAATAATTCCTCATATCTTTATCAAATGCAAGGTCATAGAAATACTGTGTTGAAAATGTGGGGTCAAAATGTCAAAAACAACTAAGTTCTGAAAAAAAATTGTTTATTCCTTCCAACATTTACTCATAACTTTCTTATTTTTGCAGATTTTGGCCTCACATTTTCAACATAGACCTTTATTTCACCTCATGAACAAGTCCAGTGTCAGTTTTCAAATCTCCCTCACCAAAAAACATTTATTTATTTGAATTTTGATGACTGAGACAAGACAGTCCCTTTTTCAGTGGCGACCTTGGGAACCTAAGCATTCCAGAATCACTAAACAATGTACTGACAGTGGTACTATCAGTAGTAACAATAGCAAGTAGAGATATTAGCAATATGATACAAAGTAGAACATAAGACAGGGAACAAGCATACATTCTATGGTATAACCACTTTCCATCTCATATTTATACAGGGTACATAGACTGGAACATAAGATAAGTAACAGATATGTAACATCAAACATCACACATTCTAGGAGAATAACAACTTTATGTCTGATATTTCACAGTGTACATACAATGAGAGCAAGACATAGAATTATCCCCTGCCTGTTAGGCAAGGGGTTATGTGCAGTTGCAAGTGCCTGGGGAAAAGAATAGGACCTTGTACTGTTTTTTAAATTGTGAGAGGGATGTACAGGAGAGCGGTCCTGATGGAAGGTTGTTCCATTTATATGCAGCAGTAAATAAGAATGACTTTGTTCCAACTGCTAAGCAAGTTTTAGATAATATTAGTAATGGTTGGTGAGATGATCGAAGGGACCTGGTAAATGGTTTCCGAGTCAGCAGTTTAGAGAGGCTGGGTAGGGAGGGGATGTGTAGTAGCCTGAAGGTGGTACAAAGCAAGGGTAGGTTCAGTTTAGCCTCAAAACCTGGCCAGTTTAAGGTACTGAGCATAGCACAGTGGTGAGTATGGGCTGGGGCTGAGGCAGCAAATCTGGCTATCCAGTGATATGCTTGCCTGAATCTGTTCAGAATTGATGGCTTCACTGTAGTGACAAGGATGCTCCAAAGAGGAGACCTGGGACTCGGGAGTAGGGTTACAGTACAGATGGTCTTTCTTGACTGGCAAGTGAGGTAGGGAGCAGAACGGTATAGTAACCCAAGTTTCTGATGTGTTGATTTTATAATTTTATCAGTACGGGTCTCAAATGATAGGTTTTGATCTAAGGTGATGCCCAGGTATTTGAAGCTTTTGACTCTTTGCAGATCCACCCTCGTTTGGTTATCTAGTTTAAAAGAGGTGTGATGGAATAGCATGGTTTGAGTTTTTTTAATATTAAGTACCAGTAGGTTGGCTTTGAACCAGGCCTCCAAGGCCTTAAAATCACTCTCAAGGTTGGTGTTTATGACAGTGACATCTTTAGCAGACCTGTATAGGACGGCATCATCGGCATATAGTTAAACTGCTGCAACCCCACTGTTGAGTGGGAGCTCATTGATGAAAATGGAGAATAAGAGTAGTCATAATATGGAGCCCTGTGGGGCACTGTTGGTTATGGGAGAGAGGGGGGACATGGCACCAGACCATTTTACGCATTGTAGCCGGTTAGTTAGGTAATTGGCTAACCAGGAGTGGGTCACAGGGTCGAGCCCTATATGATGGAGTTTAGTAAGGAGAAGTTGGTGGTTGACAAGGTAGAAGGCTTTGGTCAGATCCATGAAGACTGCCCCTGTTGCCTGATCCTGATCCATTGCCTCGAAGATGTTCGAGATTACACGTAGCAGTGCTTATTCTGTGCCATGTAATTTATGAATGCCATGCTGATGGATAGTTATGGTGTTGTTGAGTTCAAGATGGGAGTAGAGTTGATTGTAAAGGAGTCTCTCTTGAATCTTGGCAAGAGGGCAAAGGATTGATATAGGCCTATAGTTTTCTACCAGGTTTGTGGGGCCACTTTTATGTACAGGGACCACAATTGCAGTTTTCCATTTGTCCGAGATTATTTGAGTAAGGAAATATTTATTTATTAAAAGCATTACCGGGTAGGCAATGGCAGGTACCCCTATTTTAAGGAATTTTGGATGGAGGGTATCAAAACCAGGGGCACTGTCTGGGTTGAGACCCTTAAGTAGTTTGATGACCTCTAGCCTTGTGGCCAGTTTTAGGTGGAAGGTGAGGAGGGTACCTTCAGGTTCAGGTGACAGTGAGTCAGTCGGGACGAGAGGCACGTCCTTTTTTGTATTTTTCCAGGTCAGTGAAAAAGTGATTGATGCCAGTAGCTATGTCAGCAGGTCTAGATAGTGACACCATTAAAAACCGTGGACTTGCGGAAGAGTCTGTCCTTACATTTAAGGAGGGAGTTTATTTGAGTCCAGAAAATTTTTGGGTCAGCAAGGTTTTTTTCCTGTAGGGAGCAGAGGTAGGTCCTTTTGGCCTTAGCAACCTGTGTTTTGCAGGCATTGTGCAACTGTCGATAGGATTGCCAGTCAGACACCTGTTCTGTTGATTTGAACTCCTTCCAGACTTTGTCACGGGAGTGCATCAATACCCTGAGGTCATGAGAAAGCCAGGGGGAGTTGATTCCCTTAACTCCATGACCTAGTGGGGGCTAGGGAGTCTAAAATGGATGAGAAGGAGTTTATGAAAAAGTCTAATGCTTGGTTGACATCTGGAATGCGATTTGTGGGTGTCCGGTCTGTTGAATTAAAGCATTCGAGAAAGGCGTCAGCATTAAACCTCTTGAGGTCAAGAGTTTTACAGAGCTTAGGTGGGGGTTTCAGGATGTTATTCCTCCAGACACAGTAGGGTGAGGAAGGATCACTAAGCGTATCTGAGAATACTCCTGTGATTTTTATGTGCTTGCTGTTATTAGTTAACACTCAGTCTAGTATGCTGTGGTTATCTGATTTCATGTTGAGTCTGGTAGGGTGGTGAATTAATTGCTCTAGCTTTACATCCACTAAAAAGGACAGGTAATTTGTCCTTTTGGGACTGAGCCAGTTCAGATTAAAATCCCCGGTTAGAATGATGTCACTGTGGGGTAATTTGTCTAGGTTTGTTAAGAATTCCGAACAGGTTGAAGAAACAAGGTTTGGGGGCAGGTAGACACACTTGACCATTAGCTGCATGGCTTGACTGAGGGTGATTGAGATTATGATTTGTTCATGTTCTGGTATGTCTGAGATGGGTGGAAGTATGTCAGTAGTGAGATTGGTTTTGGTGTAAAGAAGTACACCCCTGCAATTTTTGGAGAGGTGGTCCTTCCTATAAGTGGTGTACCCAGTTAATGTGATTTCATGGAGGAGTATGGGGGTTTTTAACCAAGATTCAGTAATACATAGTTCATTCGGGTTGTAATGTCTAGTCCGGGCTTCAAGCTCATTCATTTTACCCTGGATACTTTGTATATTCATATGGGCTATCTTTAGCCCCTTGAGGGTGGACCAAGTTGGTGTTGAGGAGAAAGGGGTTTGGATTCCTGGTTCTTTTGGCTCAGGATTTAACTCAATGTCCCCAGATAATAACAGAAGACAGGTCAGTGAATGGGTAGAGGGTGGTGGTAGAAAGTGGGATTTGTGCCGGGTTCTGGCCTGAGGTAGGATTAACACAGTTTTATTGCACTGCAACAGAGTCGTTATGGTCCGGGGGGGGGCTGAGATTGTGGGTGCCTGATGTGTGGGGCAGATAGAATGAGAGGACAGGACTAGGGGGCCCGGGAAAATAAGATGTCCATACCTGTAAGCATGGGACTGGTTGTAGAGTCATGAGGGTAACACAGTAGATGAGGAGACCCGAAGCACTAAGGCTTTTCATGTTTATAAAAATTGGTTGATCAAGGGCTAGGAAATACAGTCAGGATATGGGGCACAATATTGTTAGGTTATAAAAGTTCAGAAAGTAGTGAGGCTGCCAGAATAGTGCAGCAGTAGGGAGTCTGACTTTGGTATAGAAGATTGAGGGTTCAAGCCTCGGTAAAGGGGTGGATAACCAACAATAAAAGATGTTCACAGATAATGTGAAACTTTATTTAAGGTTGAGAGAGCTAACTTCAAAAGCAGTGATACTTTTATATTAGGTTTGCTATTAGTTAGTTAAAGTTAACATTTATTTTTGTACAGGATGAAAACTTTAGGTCCAGAGGTCCTATTTACAAAGCTGCCCTGTTAAAACATGCCATAAATATAACATACACAAAAACAAATACAGAAATCTGAACAATTAGACAAGATATACATATATTGCGCAGTTTTCAACACATACTTATGGTTCTATTACAAGTACAAAGTAAAGTGACATAGCCTCAAAGTATAGTCAGGATATGGGGCAAAATACTATTAGGTTAGGTTAGGAAAAGTTCAGGCAGTAATGAGACTGCCATAATAGCTCAGTGGTATGGAGTACGCCTTAGTGTAGAAGGTTGAAGGTTCAAACCTGTGTATGGCTATTAAAGATAGTATTAAGTAGAAAGGAGTTAGTGGAGGGTTACCCTAGGGGCAGCAGGCAAAAACTGGTGGATTAGAATGGCAGGGGAGATGGGTCACGCAGGGGAGATGGGTCACCAAGGAGAGAAGACAGGGATAGACGACTCACTAGTGACTCCTAGTGGTTGATTAGTATAACCTGCTTATAAGAAAATGGGTACTTGGTAAAAACCACAAATCAGTCATATAACCAGTGCTTCTTGGGGGGGGGTATTGAGGGGCTAACACCTCCCACAAATGTGCAGCTCTGCACACATATTACCCATCTCCTCTGCCCACTCCCTCATGGAGCTGGGGGTCCTAGCAGAAGCCTGAAGGGAGAGAGACAAAGAAGGGATTGGATACTGAACACAAAGGCCTTTGATATTCAGGCTGTGGCGCAAGCCTGGGCGCTACGCAGGGGTGTTGACAGGGTGATATTCAATGGAGCTGCGCCATGGCACAGCATTGTTGAATATCGCACCCTGGCCACCCGCAGTGTGCATGGCGCAGTGGTACTGCGCCAGCGCAAGTGACCAGAGTGGAGCAAGGAGATGCACTAGCGCAAGTTCCGTTTCACTATGTGCAACAACCGTGATATTTCAAAGTGCACTTGCAAATGGGGCCATAACGTATGCAAGGCACAAATGGGGCCATTTGCATGTCATTATGGTCCCATTTGCATGTAGGTGTGCTGATTCCCGGCGCCTGGCGCCCTGCCAGGCAGCTGCTGTCGGGGACCGACGCCCCCTGCACATTGTGGCAATGTGCCCCACTGCCCGATCGTGGGCAAATGTTGATTGAAATAAACGTCCTATATCCCTGGTGGTCCAGTGGACCACTCGCAGCCTGATCGCCGGCTTAAGTATAAAGAAAAGCACATCCTATATCCTTGGTGGTCCAGTTGTACCTGCCCACTGGAGCCCCTGCGCACCCCCGGTCAGCCGTGGGCGGCAGCACCCTACCGTTCATTCGCCACCCGCCGACTGACACCGGTAGGGCTGCCACCCATTGGTCCACAGCGTGAGCCAATGGGCATGCAGCCTGTGTTCATACTACATTATTCCAGATATGTGAATGGATCCATTCACATATCTGGACTGTGTGAAGGTATGGCTGCACGCCATTGGCTCACACTGTGGACCAATGGGTGTACAGCCCTACCTACGGTGTCAGTCGGCGGGTGGCGGGGTGGCAGGTGGGTGGAATGCTGCCGCCCACCAATGACTGGGGGGGGGAGTGAGGCGGTGGGGCTCATTAGGCAGGTTGGGGGTACCCCTGAACCACCAGGGATATAGGATGTGCTTTTTTTATACTTAAGCCCACGATTGGGCTGCTAGCAGTCCAGTGGACCACCAGGGATATAGAATGTACTTTTTTTTATACTTAAGCCTGCAATCGGGCTGTGAGCGGTCCTCTGGACCACCAGGGAGATTGGACATGCTTTTTTTTATACTTAAGCCTGCGATCGGGCTGTGAGTGGTCCACTGGACCACCAGGGATATAGGACGTGCTTTTTTTTATACTGAAGCCTGCGATCGGGCTGCGAGCCATCCACTGGACCACCAGGGATATAGGACGGTATTTATTTAAACATTTGCCCGCGATCGGGCATGGGGGGGCGCCACCACGGAGGTGCAGCTGGAGCTCGGGTGGCCACCCACAGGTGGCAGCTGCTGTGTTGCGCCCTGCAATACAGTAGCTCACCTGTGGGTGGCCAGCCATTGTTCCTTTTTTTTGGGCTCACCTGTGTGCAGCGCAAGTAGGGGTTGTGCTTGCATGGACTCAGCACATCCCGGGCTGAGTATTGGGATGTGTGGAGTATGCATGGGCACACCCCCCCCACCTGCGCCGCATACATTACTGATGCGCTCTGAGGCGCATCGGGATTCATGCCAGGCACAATCCCCATTTGAATATCGCCACGGGCACATCAGTGGGTTGTGATGTAGGCAACACTCGTTGCACCATGCTAACCCTTCTGAATATCTGGCCCAAAATATCTATCCCTTGAGTAACACAACCTGAGCTCTTCAGAGCAAGACTGCAGTGAGTAGAAATGCTCCTAAATCACTTGTACAAATGCCGTGTCAATGCCAGACCCCAGACTCTCCTGTGCACTGGCTAAATATCACAATAACAGTTAAATAACCATAATGGATCCCCCAAAATAGACACAGTTCTGAGTTAGACTATGTTAAACAAGGCTTCTGAAGTTGCTCCTTAAAATCACCTTTCAGATTGGATTTAAAAATTCCAACTTACTTAATCATAAGGTGGGGTCAAAAGACTGTGTTGAAACTATGCGGTCTAAATGTAAAAAAAAAAAAAAGTTATGAAGAAATGTTGCATTTGTCCAATATTTACACATTACTTTTGTTGTTTTGCAGATTTTGGGACCAAATGTTCAACACTGCCCTTTTGTTACCTCTCCTCATGCACATGACAGGTGCCATTTTCTTTAAATCCTGCCCAAAATGTCTTTCTGTGCTTGTGTCGCAAACTGACAGTTTGCCCTGGATTGCATAAAGGACACCCATTCTGTTCACGTGGTGGGGGTCATAAAAAGCCTTTGTTTGTGGTTGTTCAGCAAAATCATGTTACAGGTTGCATTTGACAAATGACACATTTCGTGTTCATATGCTAGGGTAATAAAATTATCATCTTGAAAATTCAAGATAGTTTTTATTTTTATTTCTATTTAAAAAATTGAAGGTCGTAATCTAAATAAACTCCAACATTATGTGGGAACCTCTTCATTTCCCAGTCATGAGGATTCACTATTATAACTTGTTATTAATTTATTTTAACTGCTCCACTATCTATGCCTAACAACTACACACTGAATACAAGCAAGCAAAAGTTCAGTGCTAACCACTGCTTGTTTTATTTGTAACTGGCCGCCCTAGTAGTCAGGCACTACAGGGGACCTCCAATCATGGAGGAGTACAGCTGGAGTCCATGGATAATAAAAAGTGTGATACATTGGGATGGAGGTCAGAGGGACACCCATAACACAAGCTGACACAATAAGGCTAATATTCACACAGATATAAAGACAAACAATGGAACTTTATTTTCCTTCGGTTTCCATACCTTTGATTCTTAGGACAATCCTTAGGATCCACTGGCAGCTACATGGGGGGATCTGCACAGCTGTACAGGGGGCACTTTCTGTTCATTCTAAATCTCAGGCAACACAAAATTCATAGTGTGTAAAGAACAACTCCACTAGCTGAGACCTTTAGGGACCATTTCTGAGCTACTGTAGAATCTCCTTGTTTGTACGTCTGTCAGCAGCCACTGGCACAGGTAACTCATTCTGGATCCTCTTCAGATCTTCAGATCCAACCCTCAGACACCCACCCTAGCTCTGGACTGAGTGAGGGTGGGGGATGGTTAGAACATTACACACTTGGGGACAATAAGTCTATTTTAATTTCCACTGATGTTTGTAGGGAACAAATGAACAGGTAAGCCACAACCTGCAGGCATTACAGGACACAGATGCTAAGTTTTGTACCACCACCTGGAGGAACTAAGGCAAGGCAAGGCAATTTTATAAGGCACCCAATCCCAGATGCTGTGAATGCTGAACATACATGAGGACATACAGCAAGCAGAAAATAAAAACATAATAAGACCTTATTAAAACCATAGCAGGATTAAAAATTCAACAAAACAGAGGTTTCTAACAGTCAGACTTCAAGGGACTGGCCAGAGCTAAAGTTGGTATTAGCAGCCAAAGGCCAGGCTGAAGAGGTGGACCTTTAGCCTCCCCCTTGAACACCTCAATCAAGGGAACCTCCCAGACTGCAGATGGAAGTGAGTTCCACTGGGTTGGCCCAGAGACACTAAAACCACAATCTTACGAGGTCTTGAGCTGAACCCTGGGAATGTCCAGGAGGCCCCTCGAGGAGGAGTGGAGGGAGCGAGCAGAGGACATCAGTGTCAAGAGCTCAGACGGGTAACTAAGACCCAGCCTGTATAGGGCCTTAAAGGTGAGAAGACCCACCTTGAAAAGGACCCTCACCCTGACCAGCAGTCAGTGTAGAGTATGCAGAACCGGGGTCACATGACTGGACCTCAAAAGGCCTGTCAGTAACCGGGCCGCTGCCTTCTACACTAGCTGCAGCCTGCAGAGGGTCCTTCCCATGACCCCGAAGTACAGAGTGTTACAGTAGTCAAGCCTAGAAGTCACAAAGGCATGTACTAGTGTTGGCAGGTCCTCAGGCAGAATGAGGGACTTAATCCGGGTAATGTTTTGCAAGTGGTAAAAAACGCTGCTGACCACAGCTGACACCTGATCTTCAAAGGCCAGTCTACAATCAAGGATCACGCCCAGATTTCACACCCTCGGAGAAACCACCAATGGACCAGACCCCAGAATAAGTCCAGAGTCAGCCCCTGGTGGCAATCCATCATTCCTGTGACCAGGCTCGATCACCAACACCTCAGCCTTAGCCGGATTGCATCTCAGCCAGCTGGAAGCCATCCAGTCATTGATTTTAGCCAGGCAGATGTTAAGCATGTCAACTGCTCCTGATGTTACAGGTGCAAAAGACAAATACAGTTGGGTATCATATGCATAGCATTGATGCTCCACACTGTATTGTCGAATAATCTTGCTCAGGGGCAGCATGTACACTGCGAATGATATCAGCGACAAGATCAAACCCTGAGGTACTCCTTAAGACAGAGGCATTGAGGAGGAGGAGAAATTCCCCATCACCACCCGCTACACTCTGTCCAAGAGATAGGACTCAAACCATTTGATGATGGTACCGGTGAGTCCACAAAACTCGCAGAGTCGATCAAGAAGCACAGCGTGATCCACAGTGTCAAAAGCTGAGGAGAGATTGAGGAGCACAAAAACTGACCTGTCTCCTCTGTCTCTATCCCTAAGCAGATCATTATGCACCCTCACTAGAGCAGTTTCAGTGCTGTGTTTGGCCCAAAAACCTGACTGGAATGGCTCATAGATATCTGAGGACACCAGGCGATCCTCAAGCTGATGTGCCACTAATTTCTCAACAAACCTTGCTCAAAAACGGCAGGTTGGAGATTCGACGGTAATTCGCCAGGACGTCTGGGTCGAGGGATGATTTCTGTTGGAGGGGCTTCACCAGTGCTTCTTTCACAGCAACTGGGAAGATTCCCTCTGCCATCGAGCATCTGGTAATCCTGGCAAACACTGGCCAACGGCATTGGCACATCTCATTAAGAAACGCATCAGTTCACAAAAGGTGTGCTTCAGCTCCAAGATCACCATAGTCACTTCAGACACCTCCACTGGCCTAAACTCCTCCCAGACAGATTGAGTGCCTCTGAAACTCCCAGCCCAACCACTGCGAGGTGCAAGCCTCCCCGGCAGAATCCCCAATCAGATGGTCGACACTCTGTCAAAGAAAAATAGCAAATTCTTCACATAAAGTGGTTGAAAAAGATTTTCGGCTAGAGACAGGCAGCATGTAGAAGCCTGTCCATGGTCCGAAACAGCTGAGATGGTCTGTTTCTCCCTGCAGCAATCTCCCTAGACAGAAATGCAGCCTTCTTACAGGAAATTTCCCCTAGTACTCAACATAGTGAGAACACAGGGCCAGCCTGTTGGCCCCCAGTCAGGTCTTCTGCCAGCAATGCTCCAACTTCTGACCTCTGATCTTCATCACCTTGCTATCCCCATCAAACCAAGGGGATCTCAAGTGAGAGGATCTAGGTCATATATAGACTGGTGCAATGGCATATAATGCTTCAGTAACCACCCTATTATAGGTGGCCACTGCCTCTCTAGTGCCAATCACACATGCCACGTCAACCCTAGATAGGTCAGCTAATGCCAGTAGTCCCTCTGAGTCAGCACCCTTTAAGGGTCAATAGCTGACCTTCTCCACAGGGGAAGGACTTACAAGGGGATCCCAAAGCTGAACTCCATGGTGCAATGGTCAGACCAAATGGCCTGAACAATCTTGAGGTTATCAGTCTCAAGACCCAGCTGGAACACCAGATTGAGTGTGTAGCCATACTGATGGGTAGCAGCAGCAACTGCTTGTGACAGGCATAGTGATTGCAACAACTGGAGGAGGTCATAACTGAAATGTGAGGATTTGTCGTGAACCCAGACATTGAAGTCCCCCAGGATTAAACACCTGGGGACTCCAGTACCTGGTCAACGATGAAGTCCGCTACCTCCTGCAAGAATTTCCCTCCTGCCCCCAGGGGTGGTAGACCAGGAGAATCCTGCAACCTGCACCTGTACCCCCACATATGATGACACACTCAAAAGATTGGGTGCTACCAATTGGGTGCATCTAGAAGCCCAGATGGGATCGAAAAACAATGGCCACTCCCCAACCCCTGTGATCCTTCCTCAGACAGTGCACCATGGTATACCCAGCGGGGAAGGCAGCCTCAAAAACAGATCCTGCATTGTCACCCAGCCAGGTCTCCATTATGCCAGCCAGGTCAACAGAAGAAATCAAGTCCACAAAAATAGCAGTCTTGTTCCTCATTGACCTGGTACTGCAAAGCACTGCCCAAAGAGGAGTAGAGGATGTAGCCGGTCCTCTAGCTACAAGCCCACTCAGTCTGGTGGGAACCCTGGGTACAGAGATCAAACACGTTGGGCCTCTCCCTAAGCTCCATTTACACCCAAGACGTCTCCTGTACCGGACAGCCTCAATGCTGCTCACCACCCCCCCCTCCTCAGCTGCCCTCGGCACTCGATGAACCAAATGCCTCCTAGTAATACCAACCTCCCTGAAGCACCTTGATGCGATACCAGAAACTGGGCAGAATGAGTTGAACTCTCTTCTTTCAAAGCACTGGAATTAACAATCATTGTACCTCTCAAAAGGCACCATTTGACCAGGACAGCAGTCCATTTATACGTCTAGCTATTTTACTCAAAACCCCATGTCAAGAATGCTCTCCTCTCAGGTGTGCCTCAGCATGGGGCATGGAAGTTACAGCCTCTGCCACTTTGGGTACAGGATGGTGTCCGACTTACTTGTAGAAACTGGGTGACCAAGACTGACAGGCACTGACCTATCCTGGGTAGAAACAGAAGGCAATACAGACCATGGACAGGTCAGAGAGAGAAATGGAGACTAGAATGGAGTCAAGAGCAGAGCCTTGGGAAATCTCATATGATTGAGGAGGTGGAAGGTACACCCATGGACATCAACAGACTAAATACAGTTTGATGCATAAGAACTGAACCAGCTGTTAGCCTACTCAGACAACCCTGCTCTGGCCAGCGCTTGTTCGGTAGGACAGGATAGGAGGCTGTTGAAAGGTTTGGAGACATCAGTAAACACAACTGATGTAAGGGGACCCTAATCCATGCTGAATCCCAGTTCCTGAGTAAAATACCATGAATAGTGAAAATTGTTCAGCCTCTAGTAACAAATTCTCCATCATTAGCCATAGTTAGTAATTAATATCCAGGGCATGCACTTCCCCGTATTTCATCTCAAAGTGAAGACATAGTTTGTACATTTCCCTTTTCCTGGCATTTTCACTAATTCACAAACTATGGACACATTCCAAAAAGGTTTTCTGTGATTCAGAGAACTATAACAGATAAGTGTGATAACGTTACACTAGGGATGATCAGAATCTGATTCTAGAAATCAGATATCCTTGGATTTATTTGTTTTTTCGGGTTTCAGATTTTTGGTATTCAAAGACAAAAAATCCTAAATCTGAAAATGCATCAGAATCCAATTATAAGTCTGATTCTCTATCCGATATTTAGATAAATCACCTCCCACCTTGTAAAACCAAAAATTAAGAAAAACATACTCCCCCGTTCCCCAACCTTATTCTCACCTACCTTACCTTCCCTTCCCTGCAGCATAGTAGATGACACGACATATTATCTCTCCTCTTTATTCTTATCCTTAATAGGTCCATCCAATTATTCAGTTTCAGATGGCACAGTCATCAGCTGATCTCATTAACCCCTTCCCCCCAGACTGCTGGCCTGCCACATCTCTGATGAGTGACCTCATATAATTCCCCTGCAGCTAGTAGCTAGTTAGTTAGCCAGTGCCACCACCTAGGCTGCCTGGTTCTCACCTCTTGAGCCAGAGTAGAAGCAGAGCAGCACACTTTCAAGGACTCCCTCCTGGTCCCAGGTCAACCTGATTCCTTTCAACCCTGGCCCATGATTGTACAACAAGTCTCCCATGGTACCAAAGCACTCTCCCAGCTCAGCCATCATGTTGACTGATTCTCCCATGTGTGAGATGAGTAAGTGGTGGTCTGGACAACCAGAGAAAACCCCTGGGTAAACACCCAGATGCCTAATCACTGTCTGTTTTAATGGATCTATCCAGGGTTTTTCTTTCCAGTTGAGCAGCACCAACCTTTGGCAATGCTCATAACACAGTACAGTGTATGGATGTACTGGAATAAACTGCTTACAGTTAAAGGGAAATGTCCATTTGTGAATGCCACACACCTCAGTGTGAAACATGTCTGGACTAGCATTTTCTCAAGCACTTTTAATTTTTCAGTTATTGGCATCTTAGTAGTTTACACTTTATCTGGTTGATCCTGCTGTCTTTCCTGCTGGCATTTTATGTTAAGTGCCTATAGTGACGCATCCTACAATCTCCCGTGGCTGATGTCAGAGCCGGAGAGCAGCCATGAGAGCATATATAGAATCCCTTATAGCCAGAGCTATTAATACCTCCAGTTTGCAGTTTACAGGTCCTGGGGATATACCAAAACCATGTATAGAGTTACAGTCAGCAGAGACAGAGCAGTTGGACCTTGGTGAGCTCTGGAAGGGTAGGGGTGGTGTGAAGGGAACACACTCCTCAGTCTTTACCACTGCACAATTCCTTCACCATACTGGCTGAACAGGGTAGCCAGGAGGAGGCAACCACAACAGTGGGAAGCAAGGAAGTGGAAGCTCCAAGGAGGGAGGAAGAGGCCACCTGCTGAGGAAGAAGCAACTGCTGGTAGGAGACTCTATCATTCTAGGGATAGACCCGAGAACAGGAGAAGAAGGGTGAGGGAGGTGAAGTGCCTCCCTGGTGCTTTTGTTTGGAAGGATGGAGGGCAGATTCAGAGAATTGTTAGGGTGGCAGGAGATGGGAGGGAGCTAAATACCATCTACTGCTGTGCCGACCAGTTTATTGCCTTATCCTTAAAGGACCTCCCTCAGAACAGTACACCACCTCCCCTTTTCCATATTCAGCATGACTCCCCTATATCACTACTTTTCATCCCTTGTCTACCCAAGCCTGACACTGCATTTACTTGGGCTCTGACTCCGAAGGCATCTGCGCTTACCTACCCTGACTGCTGCTTGTGGTGCTGTACCCATGGGTACCTCTTTCTGTGTCCATCTGACTGTCCTTCTTCTGCTAATCTGTGCAGGGGACATTGAACTTAATCCAGGGCCTTTCTGCCTCACCCCTGCTTACACCCCAATCTCTACTACACATCCCCCTCCAAAAGTGCTGAAGATTGCGCATATGAATATCTGCAGCATTCGACCTAAGATGGCTGAGTTAGAAGCCTGGATTTCTCAGCTTGCTATTAAGCAACATAAAGTAGCCATTCCGGGCATTAACTGTTTTTGGAAGGATAGATTGTGCAAACGGGCTGGTGGTGTTCTTATCTACACTCAGTCTGACCTAGATGTCACTAAATTCCCTGAGTATGTGGCTGGCCCCTCCGGCATGGAATCCATTTTCCTATCACTGACACTAGGTAAAGTGAAAAAGCTTATCCTGGGGTGTGTCAATCTACCACCTAACAATGCTACAGCATGCCTCCCATCCTTCCTTACCTCCCTTACCAACCTTCCTCGCCATGACCTTATACTTTGTGGTGACTTCAGTGTTGATTGGCTCTACCCTACCACTAATAAATTGTGCTCATCCCTAGCTGACTATAATCTGACACAACTCATCCAGGACCCTACACGTATTGACACCAAAATGGGTAAGCTCTCTCTCTGTTAGACTGGGTAGTTACTAACTGCCCACAAAAGGTTAAAGTTGTTGGAGTACTCTCTGATTGCATAAGTGATCATTCTCCCACCTTTTGTGTGTGGAGAAATAACTGCCCCAACCCCCCCAAGATCTCCCTTGTTCATGACATGATCCAACTTGACACTAATGACTTCATCAACTCTATCTATAATACTGACTGGAATTCTATCAATACTCTCCCTAATGTCAATCAAGCCTTGGATTATTTCATTTCCACCTTCACCCAAATTGTCTATAACCATGCCCCCCTAAAAAAATGTAGATCCCAAGGTGTCAAGGCCCCATGGATCAATAAGGACATAAGGAGGCTCATGTCCTCCCATGACCATGCATGGCGGGCCTACAAAAAATGTTATCTGCTGTCTGACTGGCAATTATGCAGGTAACTTGGAAATAAGTGTAAACACTCCCTAAATAAAGCCAAATGCCATCATTATAAAACAATGCAGACAGAACATCTAAGTAACCCCAAGTCATTTTGGAGGCAGGTCAACTCCTTACTCAAGGGAAAGACTATAGAATTCCTGAACACCCTCCTGGCCCAAGGCACCACCCGCACTGATCCCCTTTCAATTGCAACGGGTCTTAATTAATTTTTTACTGACCTAGATAGGTACACCTCACTCTTTCATAACTCTGACTTGCCTCCTGTAGCCCCATCCTCCCCTGACCATAGGTGTGCTAGACCCTCTTTTTCCTTAAAGCTGGCCTCTCTAAAGGAGATTCAGAGGCTTCTCACTAACCTAAAAGCTGATAGCTCTCCTGGTAATGACACCCTTGAGCCTCAGCTCCTCAAACTAGGTGTTCCTGCCCTCTCCTGCCCGGTACGTGACCTTTTCAATAGGTCCTTCCTCACCTGCACTGTCCCTGACAAGTGGAATGTAGCAGTAATCATGCCTGTGCACAAGGGGAGGGTCCAACACAGTGGCTGAAAACTTCTGGCCCATTTCTATTCTTTGCCCCCTGGCCAAAATCCAGGAATGATTAGTCTATAATCACCTCCAGAATTACCTGGATCACCATAATCTGCTATCCTCTTACCAACATGGATTCTGCAGGAATCGCAGGACCCTCACCGCCTTGATAAAGGTAACCACCAACATTTACCAAGCTATGGATCAAGGTTCTTCTATGGGTGCCATCTTTGTCAACCTTACTAAACCATTCAACCTCATAAATCATGGTCTCCTGCTTCAACAGTTATATACTATTGGTTTAGATGCCAGTGCCCTTGGCTGGGTCCATAGCTACCTGCCCTGCCATTCTCAAAAGGTCAAGTGGGCTGGTTCTGTCTTTAACCTTAGGCCTATATCTCATGGGTTCCCCCACGGGTCCTTACTTGGGCCTATCTTGTTCTCACTATTCATTAAAGAGGACAGGAAATCACTTCAAACTGGCAGCTGTCAATAAAGTTCTTATTCTCAGAAATGACATGCATTCACTTTAATTATCCATATTTAACTGTATCTGAATAAAAAGTGATATAAAAAGCTGTATTTTGCATTGTCTTGTTTATATGGGCAGCATTCTATTACAGTTCTCTTCATGGAACCAATAATTTGGAGTTTTAACGGTATCATGGTTTGTGCACAGAACTCTAAACAGGGTTCTGATAGGTCAGCAGCCCATAATTAGAATTCTGTACACAAATCGTGACATAGTAAAAACTCCACAAAAGTGATTCCATGAAGTGAAATGTAACAGAATGCTGCCCATAAAAGCACAACAATGCAAACTACAGTTTTACCTATCACTTTTTATTCAGGTACAGTTAAATATGCATACTTAAGGAGAATGCATATCGTTTCTGAAAATAAGAACTTTATAAACAGCTGCCAATTAGCACAAATTTGCTGTCCCCTTTAATAACTTACCTAGCAACTATGGTGGAGCACCTGTACACCTCTGTGCAGATGATGCAATCATCTATCGCTCATCTCCTGATGTTAACCAGATAAATAGTGACCTAGCCGCTGACTTTGCTGCCCTGGAAGGCTGGTTTAAGCATAATCGGCTTGTCTTTAACACAAAAAAACACTAAATCCATGCTTTTCTCTAGACTTCCCTCTGCTATTGGCACATCACCTCTGCTCTATATTACCTCTACCAGCGGTGACACTCTTGAAGCTGTCCACATCTTTAAATATCTGGGCATTACCTTGGATACTTCTTTTTCCTTTAATGACCATGCATCCCACCTGAGCAAGAGCCTGAATCAAAAGTCGGGTCTTCTCTACCGCATCTGCCCCCTTCTCACTTCTGTCTCATGCCTTGAGATTGCCTCCTCATCCCTTCTCCCAGTCCTAACCTATGAAGCTCCATTGCTACTCTCAACAAATGCTACCACCCTGTCTCTCCTTACACAAGCCTACCATAGGGTGGGTAGGTTTACCTTGCTGGTCAATGCTCGTCACCACCATTGTGACGTTCTTTCTTCCCTAAGCTGGCTACCGTATGAAGCTAAGCTAGGGTACTCCACACTGAGTTTCATGCACAAGCTGGTCCATAAGTGTACCCCTCCATGCCTTAGTGATGTCATCCAGTTAAAACCAGCTCCCTGGGCCCCTTATGTTAGCCTCCCCCCCCATAAAGCCTAAGCTCCGTCTGGCTGTTGCCTGGAAGGCCTTCTCTTTTGCAGCAGTGTCTGATTGGAACTCCATCCCTCCTTCTGTTCTGTCCTGTCCTTGCTCTCCCTTCCTACCTTCCAAGTTAACCTGCATTCCACTCTATCTGCCTCTGCTACCTGTTCCTGTTTCTGTTGATGCATGCTACCCCCCACACAGCTCCTCTACTACATGGACCTTGCTGTGTCCCCTTTAACATTTATTGAATACTCAATCTGTAAATATGCTAGCTTTCTTATTACTATGTTTATGATGTGACTATGCCTGTATTTAGTGCTTGATGTTTTGTATCATTATATCTCTGTGTTATGGCTTCTAGTTGTTGCTAATTGAGGAACTTGCACTGTACTATGCTCTTTGTTGTCCTCCTGGGTCGCCCCTGAAAAAGGGGACTGTAAGTGTCTCAGTAGACTTAGCCAGTTACCAAAAATTAAATAAATAAATAAATGTAATTGTTCACCTAAGGACAATGACATGGCAAAGGACTGGGTAGGGGTAGTGCAGGGTAATTTCAAGGAGCTGGGGAGGGGCATGAAGTAGGTAGCATGCACAATAGTGTCTGTTGAGGTGTTTCCTGTGTACAGCCAAGGAGAGGAAAGGGCTTTTAACAATTGGTTGAAGGTATGGTGAAGGGAGGAGGGCTTCTGCTACACTGGGGAGGGGGTGCAACCTGAGATGATATTGGCTTCTACAGGAGAGACAGCCTGCATCTGCTGGGGGGTGCGCTGCAGTACCAAAGGAGGCAAAGATTGCCTCCCCAGACAATGACGCAACAAGGAGGGAGGGCCCAAGAGCATGAGGCTCCCCCTGGGCAGGGGCACAGGAAAACAAAGGTGGGGACAAGGTGGAGGATGAGGGGAATATAAAAAAGGATACCGACTAGAAAAGTCATAAAGGAAACAGGCAATGGAGAAGCTAATAAGGAGAGAGAGGGATCAATCAGGGGAAGCTTCAGAAAACGGCACAGGTGGGGGGAGAAAGCAGGGAGGCAATGCAAGGAGTCTGGGGAATAAAATTGTGGACCTGGAGGCCATCATGGAGGAGGTTAAGCTGCATTTGGTAGCCATAACAGAGTCATGGTGCGCTGACAGCCATGACTGGCATGTGGCCATACTGGGCTACTATCTGTTTAGAACAGACTGGAAAGGAAGGAGGGGAGGAAGGGTTGTACTGTGTGTGAAGGAGTTAATCAAGGCTATGGAAGCGGAGGGGCACCTGGAGGAAAAAGAAGGACTGGTGTGCTGTGGATCATCCTGGAGACTAGTGCTGAAGCGCAGTTCCATATGGGGTGGTATACAGACCTCTATCATAGGGAATGGAGCTGGATAATATACTTGGGGAGGACATAATCAGGATGGCAAATAAGGGGGAGGTGCTGCTAACTGGTGAGTTCAATCTGCCCAGTGTGGATTGGAGCCTTCCAGCTGCAGCTTCGGCAAGCAGCAGGGCTATCTTGACTCCCTACAAGGGGCCTTTCTCAGGCAGCTAGTCAAAGAACTTACTAGGGACAGGGCAGTGCTGGACCTGGTGCTTACAAATAGGGACAGCATTGCAGACATCACAGTGGGCAGTCTTATGAGTGCCAGTGATCACTGTAGAGTATGGTTTAACGTTATAATGGAAGCAGAGGCAAACCACATGAGGATGAAGGACCTGTACTTTAGGAGGCTGGATTTTAAGCAAATGGGAGACTGCCTGAGAAACTGCCTAGTTGGGAGGGGGAGAGAATGCTAAGAAGAGATGGAGAAACAATGGGAAAAAATAAGAGAGGGCATAATTAAGGCAACCAGCCTCTGTGTGAAGGAAATAAGTGTAAGCAAAAGAGACCATTATGGTACTCTGGGGAAGTGGCCATGGTGGTGAAGGAAAAGAGGGTGGCATTCAGGAGAGTATATGCAGAGGGAGTAAGATAATGGAGTGCATCAGGTAAAACAGAAGGAAGTAGGTAAGGTAGTGAGGGGAACAAAGAGATAGACAGAGAAAAAGGATAGCCAAAGGGGAAGCAAATGGAAATAAGACTGTCTTCAGATACAAAAGTGAGAAGAGGAAAGCAAGGGGAGGGATAGTGAGGATATGGAGGGTGGCAGAGGGAGACTGCACAGAAGAGGACCAAGAAAAAGCAGACATCCTGAACAGGTGCTTCTGCTCAGTCTACACAGTGGGGGGTAGGGGATGGACCACCATCGATTAGCTAGAACAAAGGGGATGGGAGGTTGACTAAAGCCCATTTTCACAGGACAGGGAGCTTGGGAGGTGCTGGCTGCCATGCTGATGGCTTTATTCAACAGTTCACTGGAATTAGGCTTAGTTTGGGAGGACTGGAGGAGAGCAAATGCGGTCTCTCTACATAAGGGTGGCAGCAGGGAAAAGACTAGTAAATACAGGCAGGTGAGCCTCACCTGAATGGTGGGGAAAGTAATGGAAACACAAGGTTGGTAGAGTATCTTGAATCCAGTGGGCTGCAAGACCAAAGGCAGCATGGATTCACAGGAAGGAGGTCATGTCAGATAAATCCAATTGAGTTATTTGACTAGGTGACCAGGGAAATAGATGAGGGAAGGGCAGTGAAAGTGGCCTATCTGGACTTTAGCAAGACCTTTGACACTATGCTGCACAGGAGACTGATTAAGAAACTGAAGAGCCTAGGGGGTAGAATCCAAAGTGGTGAACTAGGTTAGAAACTGGTTAACAGATAGGCGACAGAGGGTGGTGGTTAATGGCACTCACTGTAATGATGGGAGAGTGACCAGTGAGATGTACAGGGCTCAGTGCTGGGACCTGTCTTCATAAGCAACACTGAAGATGAACTGGAAGGGAAGGTATGCCTTTTTGCAGATGATTACCATCATCTGTAATAGAGTGGTCAACAAGGAAAGAGTGGAAAGAATGTGTGAGGATCTTGGGAAACTCAAGCAGTGGTTAAGAGCATGGCAGTTGGGGTTCAATGCCAAAAAGTGCAAACTCATGCACCTAGGGCTTGGAACCCAAGAACTGAGTATAGGATGTGGCGGGGGGGGGGGGTACAGTCAGTCACAAAGCAGGAGAGGAACCATGGGGTTATCACATCTAATAACCTCAAAGTGTCGGGCAGTGTGAGAAAGCAGTGGATATGGCCAATGGGATGCTGGGATGCATAGGGAGAGGTATCTCCAGCAAGAGGAGAGAGGCGGTGTGTTGCCACCATATCACTCGCTGGTGGGACCCCACCTGGAGTATTGTAGAAGGCCAGAAGGTTCCCTAAACAATTATAGGAGAGGCCAGATAAATCTGGAAGGAGAGGCAAGAAGCTTAGTCAGTGACCAAGATGCAAGAGGTTTATTTATCAGGGACAATAAAAACAAGATAACTATTTTCTAGAATGCTACAGGATAATGAAAATAAATAACAAAACAATATGATCAGGATCAACAATTGGTTGAACACAGAACAGGAGGCTAACCCCTTTTAGTCCAAGTCCTATGTGCACTTGGGCGAGGTGGTGAAACAACTGTCGAACCAAGATTGGGCTCTCCTGTGAGTTGGCTGATTAGCGGGTGGGCATTGACCCCATCAAGTGCTTTCATACACAGGCCATAACGGGGTGTCCCCCGGACAAACAACACACAAAGACGAACACTGTTAACTGGACAAGGAGGAAGGTGATGATCCTCTGCGACTCCAGGCAACAAGATGAAGACTTCCATTTGGCTGATGGTTCTCTGGACGATCCACAGCAATGACCGCTGGCAGGTCCCCGGCACCCGGGTGACCTCTCACCAAGACTGCTGGTGGTACGATCTTCGGGCAGCCTCTATGGAGCGACAAGGGCATGTGCACATTTATGGATGGCTGGCAAAATAAGAAAAGGGTATGCACAATGTTAACTGTGGTCCCTCAAGCTTGAGCGGGGGCGGCTCCTAAGCTAACTCACTACTGGATACCTCACTAGCGGCTCTCTACCACTTACCATAACAGGGCTGATGCTGGAACATTTGTTGTGGGACTTTGGTACAGGCTGACATCACTGGAGGTGGTCCTGCAACAGATGGTGGGTGGGCCGGGGACCTTCCTGAGTCAGCACCAGGCTCTGGTGAAGCTGGACATCCGGTACATCAAGGCACAATTTGATAACACAGTTCAGTAGCAAGCAAGCAATCTAGTTTCTGGCAGACAGTTCAGTTCTTGTAAGAAGTACAGTCTCTAGGGGGTGCTAGGCAGGCAACAGTGCAGTTTGGTTCAGGTGCTGGGCCACTTAGGCCATAGGACCATTCCCCCTCCTCAAGTTGGCGCTGCACCTTTAAGGATGTTCTTGCTCTGACTGTTTCTGCAGACACACCCTGTACCATTAATACTGCTAACTACCCCTATGCCTGGGTCTCTGGAACTCCTGGGCCTGGTTGCTGAACCCTCACAGCTAGCTCCTCCCTTCCGGCAGCTGTCAGAGTGCCTTTATGTTTTGCCCCTGTCCCTTGGTGCAGAATGGCACCAACGCAGACCCCAAGAGCCTTAACCCCATCGTGCCCCCGGTCTGCTCCTTTCCCTTTTTGTCCTTTTCCTTCCCTGGGGCTTTTATAATCATGGTGCCCCTCTCTCTTTATCCAGCCAGAAGCAAGCTACTATTTGCCCAGCCTGCCTTCTGATTCCCCATTTACCATACAACAAAAAAAATGAATAAACATGTGTTGGGCTCTGGCCACATCTGGTGCCTTCCTTGGCCTCACTTGGCCCTCCGCCCACTGCTTCTTAGTTCACCGCTTCTTGAAGGCTGGCAGTTTACCCCAGGAGCCCACTGCGCCCCACCTTTCACGTTACTAGGGCACTGACCCTTTATGTTTTCTGTTATTGGACACTCTGCCCCTTAATTCTCCTTGCCTCTCCCCTCCCCACTCCCAGAGCCTGTGGCGCAAGCATAAACAAAGATCGGGCACTCGGCCCACTCACCACCACAGCCCTAGTCTGCTAATCTGTTGGGGGATGGAGAAGGTGGCTGGGGAGCCATGCTCCCACCTGGCTGCTCTGACTGCTGCGTCTCCTGGCTGGTGGCGGAACCTATGGTCTCGGGTGTGCTTTATGCCCAGACCTATTTTTCAGCAGCTCCACCTGGTCCATCGGCCCTTTATTTCCCCCCTTTTGATAGGGGCTCTGCCCAGGGAAACAGGTCACACCAGGGAGCTGCACTCCACCTGACCAACCCATGCCATTACCACGCATGCCAGATGCCAACCGGAGGGCAGCGACACCGGAGGAGCCACAGGCTTAATTTAGGTAAGCCTTTGCTCATCTGTGCTTCTCACGCCCTCCACCCTCTGTGCTCAGCCACAGACTCCCCTGCTCCAGCCACTCCCTGGCTTTTTTGTAGGGCTGGGGAGGTCCTGGCTTCCAGCCAGGAGATTGGGCACCACCAGCCCAACAGGGAGGGTCTCTTGCCCATGACCCCCCTTTACAGTGCTTAATGGCGCAAAAGGAAACAAAGGGGAATGGGAGGGGTCAGTGAGACTGTAAGGAGGGGGGACAAGAGAATAAATAAAAAAATATATATCCCCTAACTTTGGGGTACTACCATCCAAAAGGTTCTCTGCACAGGTACATGACAGGCCAGATGAATCTGGAAGGAGAGGCAGGAAGCTTACTCAGTGACCAAGATGCAAGAGGTTTATTTACCAGGGACAATAAAAACCAAGGTAACTGTGTTTTACAATGTTACAGGAAAATAAAAAATTATATATATATATATATATATATATATATATATATCCTAACTTTGGGGTACTATAGTATTGTGTCTAGTTCTGAAGGCTGCACCTCAAAAAGGACATAGACAGGGTGGAGACAGTCTAGAGGAGGACAACTAAAATGGTGCAGGGGTTGCACCAAAAGCCCTTTCAGAAGAAACTGAGGGATCTCAACATGTACACCCTGGAAGAGAAGAAAGTGAGAGGGGACATAATAGAGATCTACAAGTACCTCACAGGTGAATAGGGTACAGGAAGGGAGTCTCTTTCAAATGAGTAATAGCACCAGAACCAGAAGAAATGCAATGAAACTGGATGTGGGGGAAGTTTAGGAGGGATGTGAGGATGTACTGCTTTACTGAAAGAGTGATTGGCATCTGCAATAAACTACCAGTGGAAGTGTAGAAGTAAAAATGATAGGGGGCTTCAAACATGCATGGAATAGGCATAGGGGAATATTAGGAAATGGGCAGGGAGGAAGGAAGGTTGCAAGAAACCAAACAGGGGTTGCAGAGACAGACTAGGAAGGGACCATCTGGGCATACTGAATGGGCCAAGCGGTCCTTTTCTGCTGACTAATCCTATGATTCTGTTTCGTAGACTGCCAATGATGCATTCTTGTTACATGGTGCTTCTGAGCCACCACTGGTAGTACACTGTTGGCATTGCTGGTGGTGCACTTACCCAGCAGCAGCATGCCATGGGCTTTGCCAATAAGGCATTAAATTGAAAGCATGCTGCCACATCTGCTGGCAGCACATCACAGAAAAGCGGGCCCCCAAAATCAATTTCCTCTGTAAGTACCCTGGTCTGACCCTGCTCATGATTCATATTCTTACATCTGAGCTACACTGAATTACAACAACAGCTGACAGTTCATGAACTATGGGGCCCACTGGGAGAAAGCCAAATATGGGACCTCCACAGCTAACCCATTAGAGCTGTTATGAGTGACATTGCCCTATTAAGCAGGGAAACCAGAACCATGGCAGAGTTACAGTAAACAGTATTAACTCACTTTGAGTGATGACACTAATCACTTAAAATGGAAACAGTGCCATTATCCAACCATGAGTCCAAGAGCATGGAATAAACCCTGTGACATCCAGATCAAAGAGTCGCCTCAGCAGCTGGGTTTTGGATGACAGTGACAGGATACAGTGATGTTCTAAAGAGACTTTGTTATAGAGCTCCAACCCTTCTACAGAGGGTATCTGATTGTGTCACCTGAGCACCAATGTAAATTAATTATGACATTGATTAGAAAGCTGGTGTATGGTTTTATGATACGATCCCCTGGACCTAATTAGAGCATGCCGCTTCCTGGCTCGGAAATAATCACAGGACAAAAGAAAATTTTTTGGAAAAGTTTTTCTAACCTAATGGTGCCCACAATTCTTACAGCAATGATTATGTCCATATGTTGAGATTTTGTAGCAGTAGTAGCATGTTTATTCATAAAAACAGGAATACAGGTTTGGGTTGAGATTCACTTACAAAGCTTGCCTGTATGTGCCAGCGTTACAAGTTACAGATCTTATATACAGGATGCTAACATATCACAAGCAATAAACAGAATACCAGTGGAAAGTTGCAGTATCCATACATACTATATTACAATAAACATGAGATAAGAGGACCAAGACATCAACATAACAGATCAGCTTTGACCTTATTCAAAACCTCAGTAAAACATGCAGTCGGTGTATTTCTGTTTCTCCTCTATTCCCAGTGAAGCCAGCTCGGATGCAACACTGTGATCCACATATCACTCTTTTCTGTATGACCAGTTAGAGTAATTGCCACCAGCTTTCATTGTGTTCATGCAGTATTCTGCAGCATGTCACTGGCAGAAACTGTGATGAGTGTTGCATCCTAGCTGGCTCCATTGTATTGTTTGTACTGTCTCTGTATGTATTATCTCATACAGTGCAGACATTAACACATCTGTTTATTCAGACTGCCCATATGTTGTTTTGTTGCTCTTACAGGTATAATCACTTCCAGGCATGTAGTTTTGCCCAGTGGTTAGAGTGCAGAGCTGCGATCCTGGAGGCTTTGGTTTGAAGCTCACAAGCTCCTAACACTCCTGCAAAAGAGCACACTGTATACAGAATAGAGGTGCAGTAGCTCTGCATGCTGATTGGTGGAAGTCATGTTAGTGATTTATATATAAAATCAATAATGAGTAAGGGTGGGGTGGTATACAAGGATGTATACCCATCGAGGAGGCTAATTAGAGCTATAAGTTCATGAGTCTGAAGGGCGAGTGGCTTTATTGACCTAATTAGCCAGCGAGATGGGCACACTTCAGAGTGTTCCACCCTTACCGAGTGTTTGATGAATATAATACATTAGGATGGTTATTGTTATGGAGATCAGAATTATGGCACCTGAAGGTCTCTTGCAGCAGGGAGGAAGTAGTATGTTAAGTGCAGGTAGGAGTTTGGGGGTTTTCTGGATTCGGAGGGGTTTGTGTTTTTTCCAGGTTAGTTTGCAGCTTAATTGGTTGGGCTAGCTTCCTAATGCTGTGTTAATTATGCCATTAGTGGTGTCTCCCCTCATAGGATTTAATGTCGTGCAGGTGTATACTTTTTATTAGTAAAGGTATATACTTCTAATTGTTTGATTGGTGTAGGTATATAGCTTTAATTAATTGTAGGTGTAACCCCTTTGTTACCTGGGGTTACTAGAATCCCAGTAAGACCTAGTGGTAGGCAGGGAAGGCAGCTTGTGAAACTCCAGTTAAATGGGTTTCACACTGTCTCACTCTGTCCTCAGTCACAGCTGAGACTTGAGAGATGACATCACCATAGAACTGTTGCAGCTGCATGAGCCACATTGGAATCTGCAGCTCAGGAAGTGAGTTTAGAACTTTGGGAAATTTCAAAGTCATTCTTCTTCAGTTTGTCCTAAAGCAAACAGGAAGGAAGTCGGTCAGTCTTCAGTTTGTTTCAAAGAAGGAAGTGTCCCTGTGTGTACCTTTTTTTTTAAAGTGGTGGAGACCGCTCTCCCGGTCTCAGTGCCCCCTTCCCTCTGGGGGGGGAGGAAAAGTTTTCTGTGGGTTCCAGGGGCAATCCCCTTCTCCCACCATGGAAGGAAGCTGCCTGGTTTAATTTAGTCTGTTCTTGTATAACAGCAAAAGTTATAGTACTTTGCCTGTGGGTCACCTGCAACGAATGGGTGAGTGTTTGGCTCCATTTGAAGGGGCAAACAAATTGTTTTTTTCAGTTGGGAAATGAAAGTGGACTGCTATTTGGGAGGACTATGTTTACTAGGACAAACAAATGGAGCAGTCAAACAGTCTAAAGTTTTAAATGGATTTCAAGTAATGGGGACTGCTATTTGGAAGGACTATGTTACTAGGACGAACAAATGGAGCAGTCAAACAGTCTAAAGTTTTATTGGATTTCAAGTAATGCTGTAGAGGGGGTGCTTCATGTCATCCACCGTTCAATCTACATTTTAAAGTTCTAAAGTTTTCTGTGTGTATCCAGAGAAATGGCCGGGTATGGGCTGTGGGAGCTGGAGGTGGGAAACCCCCCCATCTTTAGTAACCAGGTCCACCTCTACAGATTTCTTCTGTGTTTTGCTACTTGTCTCATGCACTTGGCCAGTGATGGGGTGGGTACCCAGATGTGGGTCGCAACTTGAAAATCTGTTTAGGAGTCACAGACTCTAAGTGGTGTGGGGAGCCACAGGATGGGAAAATTACTCCTTGTTGGATGGGAGTCTCTTTGTTTGATGTGAGTTTGATTGGAAGTAAGAAAACAAATCTCTCTAGGAGTCACAGACTCTAAGTGGTGTGGGGAGCCACAGTTTGGGAGTCTCCTTGTTTGATGGGATGTCTTTCTAAGTAAAGTTTGGGTTCATTCTTCATGTGGACCATCAGTCAAGTGGCCGGCAGGGGAGCCGGGCCAGTCGGGCTATGTATCCAAAGCGCATGCAAAGTCCGGGCTGAGTGCCTGGTGGGTCCAAAGCCAGACAACAGTAGTAATGTGTTCATTCTTCAAATGGACTGCTTGGTTAACCTCTAATCTGCACATACAGTGAACATAGCCCTTTGGGGGACCATGCAATGCTTTGTTTATGTTCAGTTAGTTAATAAATAAAGCCACACTGAAAAATCCCAATCCTGGTTCTGGACATTACAGTTATTGCTTCCTGTAGTTGGATTTACTTGGGTGCCCCTGTGCAGAGTAGCCAAACCTAGGTCCCTTGTGCCAGGTAACCTCATCCTCTCTGAACCCAGGTCCCCCACCAGGTATTGCTGCCAATGCCAACAACATGCCACCTGTCGTTTTATTAAAAAGGCAGGGGTGGGGTCCTTACAAAAATGGAGGCACCACTGGGATTTGTTCGGGAAGGAAGGTGCTTGGGCAAGTAGGCTAACGTTTTGGCTATCTGGCAGTCAGTAGCCCCAAAAAGTTGAAGCAATTTCCCTAGTGTGTTGCTGTGTGCTGTGAATCTTGTACTGCTGTTTAAAAAATGCCAACTGTTTACCAAGGAGCTGTAAAGCCAAAGTGTGTGTCCTTTTCCTGCATCAAAAGTTGTTTACAGCATTTTTGTCAGTTTTAAAATGAATTTCTGTGAAGGAAAGTGTGGAAAACTAGGGGTTGCAGCAGAGAAATTATGCCCTGGACGTTTGAAATGCTTTTAAAATGAATTTCTGTGAAGGAAAGTGTGGAAAACTAGGGGTAGCAACAGAGAAAATATGCACTGGATGTTGGAAATGCTTTCTGTGCAATGCTAGAGACTGCAGAGTTAATGGTAATTTTACATGGTTGAAATGGGCTCCCGCCGTGGAGTCAGTTGAGAAAAAAAAGTGCATTTTTCAGTTTAAATTTGCCTGCTTGACGATCGCTGTGAAGAGAGGAGCCCTCGCGAGGAAGAAGAGGCTCATTTGCATGGCGTCGTGTGGTTGGTCAGTTTGCCATTAGTCCCGCCCCTCAGCCAGCTCTTCAGAGTCTGCTTCAGCATTCGAGAGGGAGACAGAGAGTAGTGCGTGTAGTGGCAGTGGAGGAGCGTTCACGAAGTAATCAAAGTGCTGTAAACAGTAAAAAAGTGACTTTCTAGTTAAAAATCAGGCTCAACCCACATATCGATCGTGGGATCAGTGAATTGTGTGGTTAAAATGATCGCAGAGACTGCCCACCTGTTTGCATTCTGAGGCCTTCAAAAATCTGGCTGCATGCCGTTTTACCCTATCGCAGCAAGCTGCTACAATAACAGTGAGTAAACGAATTAAAACTGCTCAAATCAGTGATTTTCAGTAATGCCATATAAAATGTGTGTGCAGCTGTATAGTCGCTTTGCAAGTAGCGATTGTGTGATGTCCTGCTGGCAAGTGCAAGTCTGTAAAGCCATTAAATGTGTGCATAGCAATGAAAGTAGCCTCAGTTTAAAGTTTGCAGCCAGAGAGAGACTGTGGGTTGTAAAAAGTGCAACACTAGTAGAAGAGGCAATCCTGTGCTGAAACCTGAAGTTATTAAGGACTGTAATTAAATGAATGTTGCCGCATGTGAAAAGTCCAAGGAAAATCCTGTAAATGTGTGAACAGCCAGAACAGAGCAAGTTGTGCAGTTTGAGTAAAAGTTATTAGTAGCTGATGTAAATCGGGTGCGCAGTGGCTTGACCCAGAGAGTCTGATTGTTGATGCAAGGAGTGCTGCCGCCATTACAGGGTGGGGTAGTAAAGTAAACACAGCAGCAGAGGAGCCATTTTAAAGCTACAGAGTGTGTTCATTAAAGTGGGACTTTCAGTTACAGTGAATTTTGTTTGTTTTTCTGCAGTTATAGCCTCAGGACCAGCTCGTTACCTGGATCATGCCCGGGTTGCAGTAACAGCAGCAGTAAATAGATTGAGAGATATTGAAAAGTGATGCTATAGAGGGCAACTCCCTCCTGATGTGGCAATTCCTAATTATCCAGTGCGTGTATGCCAGATGTGCTTGAGTGCTGGAAGGGATGTCTTCACGATTCCTCACTGTGCTGGATGCCTACAAAAATATGGCTTGTATAAAGTGCCTCCAATTCATTTGGCTCCCACATGGACAAAAATTCAAGAATCTGCAGTTGGCAGCACACAGCACCAGGAGGAGCCTGTGGAGGAAGGTCCCTTGGGGGAGTGTGACACAAAGTTAGAGAGTGCAGAATTAGAGACTGAATCTGAAATTGAAGCATTGGATGCTGGATCTCAGAAGGCAAGTTCAGATAAAGCATCAATAGACCCCTGGGTGGGGGGGACTAGCCCAAGTCTCGAAGGTGAAGATGAGATGCGGGAGGCCTTTGAATGGGAGGTGTCAACCTTCGCTCTCAGTGATGAATGGATAGTCTCGGGGGTGAGAACTACTGCTCACTCCTGGGCTCAGATCCTCAGTGAAGAGGAAGATGAGGGCCTTGTAAGAAAGGAACGGGTACACAGCCTCAAGATCTTGCCTTGGAGGAATGTGTTCAAGAAGGTGGTGATGCCACTGCCCTGGCTTCACCAGAAGAAGAAAAAGAAGTCAGGGATCCATTTTTAATTTCATTGAGGATGTGAAGCTGGCAGAACCAGGACTGGCCACCCTCAAGCCAGGCCAGCAGTCTCAGATTGACCAACGCTAGTAAAGAGGAGAGACTGGTTCGTAGAAAGGCCAATGAAATCTTTGGTATGACCTTTCCTACCTTTCCTCAGAGAGTCTGGGAGGAGATTGAGAACTGCAGGAAATCCTGGATCTGGGATGAAGTAATGAAACATGTGCATCCTGGGGCTAACCAGCATGTAAAGAATAGATTGTTCCACGAAAAGTATACACAGTGGAAGAGAGGCAGGACACTGTTTATGGACAGAGTGAGAATAGTGGACGGAGAGTGATGTGAAGTCTCCCACTGTGTGAATTATGTGCGTCCAGGTGGAGTAATAATTCAAGCCCCTGACCCCCTCTACTATTGGCCTCAGTGCAAGGACCTCCCAGTAATTAAGTCTGTGCCTACAAAATGGAGAGCCGAGCAGTGGTAGTCAATACTGCCACACTAGACTGTGAAGTGCCCTTATTGATCTGCCAATATGAATAACCAAGGACTCAGGTGCTCCACATTCATCAGTCCACAGTGTATTGTCTTGTTCAGCAACCATCTACTGGCACCACCAGATGACTTCAGATCCAGAGAGGACACCAGCCCAGCTGTTTTCCTGTTCATTGCCTGGTAATCGGATGACGCCAGACCAGCTGTTTTTCTTTTTGTTCCTGTTCTAAGGTTCCTTCTCCAGAGATGACATCAGTCCAGCTGTTTCCAGATGTGCCCTCCTGTGTTCCCGGAAGATGTCTGCCCAGCTGTATCAGAAGAAATGCTGCCAGGGAAAGTCTTCAGCTGCGGTGCAGGTCGGTGCCTAGTCTTATACTTCAAGAGGCTGGTAAGTACAAAAAACCCTTTTTCTATCTTTATGACATTGCAGTACACACCCTACACTACAGACTTCAAAAATGTGTGAACTGTCCGCAAAGACTCTCCCCTTCGGGATTTTGGCCTTAAAGAACTATGTTTCACGGGGCTCCGGCCCAGGACAGACTCTTTATTGGACTGGCCTTCAGGCTTTGTGGTCACTAGTTGGGACTTTTAGGGCACTCCATCCCCCCCAAAGGTGTATTGTAACCAATGTCATTATTGTACTCTAATGTAAATACTGTGTTTTTCTACCTTTTCTAAAAAAAAAAATTTGGGGGGGGGGATTGTTCAGTGTTTTTTCTCTATGGTAAGGGTTGTTGTTGTTGTCGTTGTTGTTGTTGTTTAGATAGACTGTGCATGCAGATTAGGATGTGTTTTTTTTTTGTTTTGTTTTTGTCTTTTCTTACAGGTGTTCCTGGAAGACAGAAGAAAAGACAAGAAGAGGAGGGGGGGCTCACTGGAGTTCCTCGTTAGTGCTTATGGTGTAGAATTTAAATGTACTGTGTTACTATTGCTAATGGTTGTAGTTGCAGGCTGCCCAAGGTCGGGGAGGTCCCCGGGTTTTGTTTTGTTTGGGAATGTTATGTTAAGAGGCAGATAGGTTTTCCCTAGAGGGTTAGGGGAGATAGACAGGCTGTGGTCCTCAGTGGCCATAGGGACTGCAGTGCTGATCTATCAGGGCTATGCTCTGGATGGTTCTACCAGAGCCACTAGGTGTCCATAGTAAGTGGATGGAGTAGAGGCTGATATGTCAGCTATAGGCCTCTAGGCCCTTAGTGTTGCCTACTTGTGCTTGCACATGGTAGGAGGAGGCCTGATCACCCCCCACCCTTGGGTAGCATAGGGTGGGATGGCCCTGGGCGGTGCATAATGACTGGGGACAGTCATTTTCCTGGTCATGGGCAGTGTAACCCCTTTGTTACCCGGGGTTACTAGAATCCCAGTAAGACCTAGTGGTAGGCAGGGAAGGCAGCTTGTGAAACTCCAGTTGGGTTTCACACTGTCTCACTCTGTCCTCAGTCACAGCTGAGACTTGAGAGATGACATCACCATAGAACTGTTGCAGCTGCATGAGCCACATTGGAATCTACAGCTCAGGAAGTGAGTTTAGAACTTTGGGAAATTTCAAAGTCATTCTTCTTCAGTTTGTCCTAAAGCAAACAGGAAGGAAGTTGATCAGTCTTCAGTTTGTTTCAAAGAAGAAGGAAGTGTTCCTGTGTTTACCTTTTTTTTTAAAGTGGTGGAAACCGCTCCCCTGGTCTCAGTGCCCCCCTCCCTCTGGGGTGGGGAGGAAAAGTTCTCTGTGGGTTCCAGGGGCAATCCCCTTCTCCCACCATGGAAGGAAGCTGTTTGGTTTTATTTAGTCTGTTCTTGTACAACAGCAAAGGTTATAGTACTTTGCCTGTGGGGCACCTGCAACGAATGGGTGAGTGTTTGGCTCCATTTGAAGGGGCAAACAAATTGTTTTCTTCAGTTGGGAAATGAATGTGGACTGCTATCTGGGAGGACTATGTTTACTAGGACAAACAAATGGAGCAGTCAAACAGTCTAAAGTTTTAAATGGATTTCAAGTAATGGGACTGCTATTTGGAAGGACTGTGTTACTAGGACGAACAAATGGAGCAGTCAAACAGTCTAAAGTTTTATTGTATTTCAAGTAATGCTGTAGAGGGGGTGCTTCATGTCATCCACCGTTCAATCTACATTTTAAAGTCCTAAAGTTTTCTGTGTGTATCCAAAGAAATGGCCGGCTATGGGCTGTGGGAGCTGGAGGTGGGAAACCCCCCCCCATCTTTAGTAACCAGGTCCACCTCACGAATTTCTTCTGTGTTTTGCTACTTGCCTCATGCACTTGGCCAGTGATGGGTGGGTACTCAGACGGGCTCTAAACTGAAAATCTCTCTAGGAGTCGTGAGACTCTAAGTGGTGTGGGAGCCACAGGATGGGAAAATTACTCCTTGTTGGATGGGAGTCTCCTTGTTTGATGGGAGTTCGATTGGAAGTAAGAAAACAAATCTCTCTAGGAGTCACAGACTCTAAGTGGTGTGGGGAGCCACAGTTTGGGAGTCTCCTTGTTTGATGGGATGTCTTTCTACGTAAAGTTTGGGTTCATTCTTCATGTGGACCGTCAGTTAAGTGGCCGGCAGGGGAGCCGGGCCAGTTGGGCTATGTATCCAAAGCGCATGCAAAGTCCGGGCTGAGTGCCTGGTGGGTCCAAAGCCAGACAACAGTAATAATGTGTTCATTTTTCAAATGGACCACTTGGTTAACCTCTAATCTGCACATACAGTGAACGTAGCCCTTTGGGGGACCATGCAATGCTTTGTTTATGTTCAGTCAGTTGATAAATAAAGCCACACTGAAAAATCCCAATCCTGGTTCTGGACATTACAGTTATTGCTTCCTGTAGTTGGATTTACTTGGGTGCCCCTGTGCAGAGTAGCCAAACCTAGGTCCCTTGTGCCAGGTAACCTCATCCTCCCCGATCCCAGGTCCCCCACCAGGTATTGCTGCCAACGCCAACAGCATGCCACCTGTTGTTTTAGTAAAAAGGCAGGGTTGGGGTCCTTACATAGGTATATAGCTGTAATGGTTTAATTAGTGCAGGTAGATACTCAGAATTGACAGATTAGGCACAGGTATACAGAGAAATAAATGACAGCCTTTTTACGGGAAAGGTTCCCATCCATGTATCATAATACTTCACATTACTTTTCATTTAATGATTTCTGCAGCTATAATGTGAGGTTTACTTGTGAAAACAAATTCTGTGAGAACGCTGCAACACCAGATGAATCTAAGCCCTGGTTTTGTCACATTTCTGCCTGATGCTCTTAAAGCATGTGGGGATATGGTCATAGAGGGACAACTGAGGCCACTCAATAGTAACTAAAATATGTATTACTGTAACTTGTTACTTTGAGGGAAAAAGTAATGTTACTACAGTTACTTATTATCCTAAAACAGATGGTCACTGCTGACACCCATCTTAATTACAAAACAGGGAGCAGCTCTCTCATAGACTGGCTCCTGACCACACACCCTGAGCATATATCTGATGTCACTGTCCTGTCTGACAGCCTCAGTGACCACTCCCCTGTGAAGTGTACCTGGTCTAACAGTTTCCCCAAGAGTTCACCCAAGGTGTGCAAAAACCACTGCCTGAGGCCTTGACTACTTGAACATTTCAAGCTGTATGTGACACAACTGGATTGGTCCCCGCTGGCTGGGGATATAGATGGTAATGAGGCACTTAACTACTTCATAATGGTTTTCAACCATGCTTGTAATATTTTTGCAACATACAAAATTGAAACATTTACGGGAACCTCCAATCCCTGGCTCTCCAACTCCCTTATTGGACTTATGAAGAACAGAGACAATCTTTTGCATATAGCAAAAGCAGTTGGTACACCTGCTGCATTTAATACCTACAAGGCAGCTAGAAACGCCTGCACCAGACTCATCCAACAGGCTAAAGCCTCCTACTATAAGGATCTATTAACCAAAACCTGGGGTTCTGGAAGAGACTTTTGGTGCTCCCTTGAATCCTTAATGGGCAAAGCCCCAAGACCCCCCCAGATCTACTGTTGACTGTGAAGGGCCCCCTACAGGAACCCATTGAAACTGCTAATGAGCTCAACAACGCATTCACTGACCTTTCAAGTGTATTCCCTGGTGACTACTTCAAAGATATGCATGTTCGACAATGCCCAACTGCCCCTCAAGATCCCCCAAGGAAAGATGTACCACCGTTTTACTTTAGACGTGTCACCAAAGCTGAAACCATCAAGCATATTAAGAGGGCGCTTGGCAAGACCAGGATGGGGGTAGATCTGCTTTACATGAAGCTGGTTGATCTACTCCTTCACAAGCTTGCTGGTTCTCTTACCATGGTGTTTAATACCTCTCTAAAATCAGGAGTATTTCCAAACACGTGGAAGTCAGCTAACGTAATGCCTGTCTTTAAAGCGGGGGATAAAACCGAAACATCCAACTACAGACCTATATCCATCCTTCCTCCCCGTTTTAAAGTACTCGAAAGAATGGTCTCAGAACAGCTTACTGAATACCTTGATAACCATAACCTACTCTGCCTGCAACAGCACGGCTTCTGTAAAAAGCACTCCACACTAACCGCTCTAGTTGATTATTCATCCCAACTATATAACGCCTTGGATAGTAGTCAGGCAGTTGGAGCAGTCTTCATCGACCTCACGAAGGCTTTTGACTCCATTAATCACAGCCTCCTCCTAAGTTGCCTTCTGTCTACAGGTCTATCCCCAGATACGGTACTATGGTTTGGCAGCTACCTCTCTAACAGATCACAAAGAGCCAAAATTGATGATACCCTATCTGCTGCTAAGGAGGTGCACCTCGGGGTTCCACAGGGGTCAATCCTTGGTCCTCTACTCTTTAGCCTCTTCTTCAACTGCACCCCAATGGCTTGCTCAGCAAGCACAATTCTCTATGCTGATGATGCTGTGATCTCAGTCGCTGGCAAAGACCAACAATCCATCAGAACTGAACTCCAAAGCAGCTTCCATAAACTTGAATCTTGGTTTACGGAAAACAAGCTACTACTAAACGTCAAAAAAAACAAAGAGTATGCTCTTCACCACCTCCCAAAGCAAAAAGAAATACCTGCCCCTGCGTATTCATAACTAAAAGGGTGAAATCCTAGACCAAGTATCTAACTTCAAATATCTTGGCATTACCTTTGATGACATGCTCACCTTTTCAAACCACATTGACTCGGTCATCAAGACTGCAAATATAAAACTTGATGTACTTTATCATCAGAGACATTCAATGACTCCAGATGCACGCAAATTTGCCACCAGTAGCTCAATACTGTCTACCATTGACTATGGGTTGCCTATATATGGGGCAGGCACAAAAACTGCTCTTAGCAGGATGAACACACTCCTCAATAAGGCCTGTCATCTTACTTTGGGGGCTACTCTCGACACCCACACCTGCTCACTGTACACTGAAACTGGATGGCTCCCACTACATCTTAGAGGGTAATACCAAACCTGCCTACTTCTAAAAAAAAGTACTACTTGGACTGACATCCCCCACACTGGGCAGACACTTTAATCTGGCCATCCCAACGAAATCTACCCGTAGTACAGTCGCTGACAAGATGGTGATTCTCTTCAAAAGGATAAAACTTGCCAAGAACTCCATCCTGTATCAGGTCCAAAATGGTCCAATGTCCAAAATGGTACAATGAATTACCAGCTGTCCTCACTGATACTACCAAGATTAGTACCTTCAAAGCTGGGCTCAAATCTCTCCTTGACTCTAAAATGAATTGTACCTGCCTGTGCTAATGTGATAGTACCTCGCCCCCAGTTTTTTATTTGCCTACCCCCTCTACATCTTTCAGCTATATACCAATTTTTTTCTTAACCCACTCCCCTACCCCCAATTTCCTGATTATGGCCTCACTTGGTTGAAAGTTCCACCTCTCTCCCACCTCAGAAGATGCCACCTTCGGCTGATCCCCCCAACCCCCTCTTATCTAATCAGTCTATCTGTTAATATTTACTAGTTTGATGTGTATAAGTTCAAATTTTACTATTACTGCCTGTGTATATGCTTCAATGTTTTTTCTTTCTTTTTTTTCTCTCGGTAAACCTTGTATTTTTGTAATGTTTGTTCAACACTGATGTGGAACCTTTGAAAATGAGTCCTTGACTCAAAGGTATTAATCCCAAACTGAAATAAATTCAATAATAAACAAATATTACCTTATAGAAGTAATCTATTTACTATTACTAGTTACGTAAACATTACTAACCTTACAATAACTAGTTACTCCCAATTTTTGCCTCTGGTTGACAGAGTGGACAAGTGACTGCCTTCGTAGTTCATGCAAATGCTGTACTGCAGTCAACTGGGGGGGGTAGGAGGGGGAGCATGAATACCGAGCATCCTGCACTCTCCTTCCCTCCCCTTGAACTGAGCATTTCACTTCTGTGTCAGACTTGGTCCCTTGCCAGTCCCAAAGCATGGCATCTGAGTCTGCACTCTATTCTCCACCCGTCTCTGTTATAAGTAAGCAATAGGACACGACAGGGTGTGCATGGAACAGATTTTACTGCACGGCTAGGGGCGTAATGAGGCATGAGGCCTTGGCCGGTGCCTTTAAGCGTTTGGTCATCAAAATCCGTTCATGCCTCACCTGGAGTTCTTATTGCACTTGTAAATAGGGCTCCTGTTTTAAAACTTTTTACATTTGGGAAAAGCATGTTTATATGTAGAAACAATAGATTTACTTGTGTGCATTTATGATCAAATAGTCCTTCCACTCACAACAAATGATGTCACTGATGATGTCATTGTATTGTTGCCTACCTTCTTCTTCCTGTTTTTCTGTTTTCCCACATTCAAGATATGGAATGTTTATCATAGAATGTTTACCATGGAATACATGGATTCAAAATTCTGCTCAGTTCCATTGGCAGAATGTTTTTCTGCTAACACTCTGTATGCATAGACAACAAAGGCCTTGTTACAGCCAGAGCCTCAGTTATCTCTCTGTCAGGACAAGAAGAAGAGAGTTACCTGATGAGCAGGTAAAGATAGAAGGGGATTTTCACTGTAAGCAAAGAAACAGTTGTAGTGAAAACTATAAACAATACTTATTGTTTCTAATTTGTTCATGTGTGTAAGGAGAGTGTGATAATCAAGGAAACTACCATAAATTAATTTGTTTTATATTTTATTTAAGGTAGTTTTATTTTTAGGGCCCAGATGAAGTTTTTTTTTTACAGTGTAAAGATAGCAGCCATGTTTGTGGTGGAAGATCAGTTCTGGCTGTAGGGGGCTAACTGAAATGCCTGTGTTCCAAATGCCCATTGATCTGGTTTCCAGACTCTTCACAGTCCTTTTTTTTAGCCATGTGTAAACCATATTTTACACATAAATAACAGCCAATCAGATTCCATGATTTTACCCTGCCATTTTATAAACTCACCTATTGCTCAGCTGGCACCTTAACTCTGCTGGTGAGAGTGGGTAGTGCTGCCTCTATGGCCAGCCCCAGTCCCACTTCTTGGCTGGCCAACAGTGGCTTACCTATATCAGTGTAGCCAGCTCCCTCACCTGGTAGCTTGGCATATTATTTTTGTGTTGTGCTTAGCCTCCAACACCCCTCCATCCTGCTTAGGAGTAGAGCTGGTGAACATCTGAAAGTCAAAGGAAGTAAACATGGTTGGTAAGTTTGAAGACATTCTCCAAGGTGTTAGCCACAACAACTTTCAGTGGGTAAATTAGTTATTAAATTTTGCAGCTAGAGTCATCTCTCAGTATTAGAAGCCAAACAAAAGAAGTGCTCATGGATAAAATGGTGCCAATCTTCACAATCACAAGCATCAAACAACAGAGGCTAGCACTCAGACTGGCATTGAAAGCTCACTCTCACCAGGAGCTGCAGCCCAACTGTATTTTATTCCTAGAGTGAAATGTGACACAAAAACAACTACGGGACCCCAGCTGCAGGTGCACTGCTGCTAAACTGGCTGAGCTGAACCTTTCCCCTTCATAACAGGCTTCATCACAGATCCTGAAGGGGTTCAGTGGCACTGCTGCCATGGGTTGGGACTCAATAGTCAGTTTTTGGGTATACACTTCACCTTTGGAAAAAATCAATTTGTACTATGGTCCTGGTGAGTATAACCTTTCTTTGCTAGTTAGAATGTTTCATTTCTCTAAATATTAGTTTATTAGATGCAAACTGATTCTCCATTTCAAAAATTTGCATCTGTTCCAAAGAAAGCAATCCTCTTGCAATGTTCAAGGAGGCCTTCTTTCTCAGTCATTTCCTTGCTTCATCTGCAACACTCAAGATTTAGAAGATATCAGTATGAAGAATTAATTCAGCAAATATAGGTAACATTCAGTTAATAGCCATAATTATGTCTGGGCTAAATGGCAGTCAGTCTCTTCTAAAGTAGTTCACAATTGCCAAACAGGAAGAGGGGAGAGGGGCATCCACTACGGAAAACACAAATAGAGCTAAAAATAAAAAGAGCCTGTACTTGTCAAATAGTACATTAGTTGATTAGTGCCCATTGGCTAATTAACCATAAACAGATATCTGGATCCATTGGTAGATAGTCCACTGTCAGATTATTTAGTAGCCATTAATAAGTAGTCCATGGTCAGACTTTTCAGGGTTCATTGGCAATACACCACTGATGGATTATTCAGTGTTCACTGGTGGGTACAGTAGTCCATGAGCAGGATTTTCAGTTCTTTTGGCAAGTTAACCACGGACAGATTATGGGTCCATTGGCAGATTATTTATTGGCCATTGGTAGGTACAGTAGTCCATGACTAGGTATTTCAATGTCCACTGGCAGACAATCCACTGCCAGATTATTTAGTGTCACTTGCCAGATAATCCATGGACAGGCTTGTCAGGATTCATTGGCGATACTCCATTGACAGTTTATTCAATGCCCATTGGCAGGTAATCCATGGACATGTTTTTCAGCATTCATTGGCAATACTCCACTGGCAGATTATTCAATGCCCATTAGCAGGTAATTCATGGATAGGTGTTTTAGGATTTGCTGGTGATACTCCACTGGCAGATTATTAGTATCCTTCAGCAGGTAATCCATGAACAGGTTTTTCAAGGTTTAGTGGCGATACTCTACTGGACAATTATTAGTGTCTCTTGGCAGGTAATTCATGGACAGGCTTTTCAGGGTTTCTTGGCAGACAGTCCAGTGGCAGATTAATCAGTTTTTATTGGAGGAAGTCCACAAACAGGTTTTTAAGGATCCGTTGGCTGATACTGGTGCACCATTCTTGGTTCACACTTTGTTTTGGAAACCAATCTTCTTTTTTGTTTTGCTATTTAGTATGCTTTTTGGGGCCAGGATGGCATCCCCCATTAGCCCGATGGCATCCCGCGATCACCATTGCCACTTTACCATGGGTCAGTCACTATTTGGTGTTTCCCCTGGTTTACCCCCCAGGGTGGGCCTCTGGGGCCTCTCCCTTTGCCCCTTCAGAAACCACGTCTGGATTCCGGGCAGGGAGCATCAGATCAGCTATGCAGGTGATGGCACAATGGGGGCATCATGCAGTCTCTCTAGTGGGAAGTTTTTTCCGTGAAGCAATGGGAGGCATGGTGTGTAATGATACAATGGCACCCTGCTAGGTATCCAACTCCCCCCCCGAGACCAACCCATGTGCAACCAGGAACCAGACAGCCTGTGGTCACCCAGGAGCTGGTATACCATGGTCACCAACCCCTCCCCCCACCAGGAAGCAGAGAGAGAGTGCAAAGGCCATTCTATTCATCCCCACCCTGGCTGGCCCTCCAGCCACCCAAGTCCACTGCCAAACTAGGGTCATGTAGGCGCAGTGGTAGCTTTACCGCTGCGCTGGCAGACCGGCCAAAACTGAGCCTTGAAACTTATCTTCCCTTTATGTAGTTTTCAGGCCCCCATTCTGAAAGCTAGACATGGGCTGTAGAAAGTATTCACAGAACTAGTTCTGTCATGACCATAGAACAGCTAGAGAAAAATTATGCAGTTTCCAGAAACCACAAGAATGCACACTCACGTCACAATGTCCATATGAAAGAAATTAACATAAACATTTTATTTTGTAAACGTACTAATATTTTAATCATTTATTTTGATAGACACACCCTAGTCATTGGAAGACTCACAGCTGGGATCCTGTCATTGATCCAGTTGATGACTGAAATAAGAAGGACTTGCAAAGGCTTCTCTGCCAAAGGGCTACATTCGAGACAGTGACAGCGTCAAGCCTGAGGAGTACATCCAGTCAAGAAAATAGCATTTGGCCATCAATTTTGTTCTTATATTCTGTGTGTCTGGAGAGAAGGCAGCAGAGCCTGAGTCACACTACATGCCTTTTCGCTAAATGCCAGGAACATTTCAACCGCAGATTTTAAACATATCAAAGATTTATTAATTATACTGTATTCATTTAGCCTAAATAGACTCAGTATGTTCCTTTTTCTGATTTTTGTGATTTAAACACTCTGACTTTAAGGATCCCTAAGAAGACATTTTTACCTAGCGTTTGAGGTCAGTTTTTTATGTTGTCCTTTACGCAGGATAGCCCATCTGAGATGCAACATCTTGTTTCCAGTTTGGCAAAACTGCTACCTAATTTTACAGCTGTGAGGACTGAAGTGTAGTAAGGCTAGTTACATGGTATGCTCAAGGGCACGTTGTGAGCCAGTGGCTGTGGTGGGATTTGAACCTTGATCTCTTAGTTTCTAGACTTGTGCTGTAGCCACTGGACTTCACTGTCTCAGACTGACAGGTGCCCGGGGCATGGCCCCACTGCTTATGCTCACAGTGTGTCACTGTGCAAACTTTGCCATTATTGACACGGTGTAGAGTAGACACCAACTGCCAGCATCAAACTGCAAACACATCACCCTGCTACAACACCATGTTCAAGCACTGTAGTGGTGTTCTTTCATGTGTTTGAAGTTACTTGACAAGTGCATGTGTTTTTAAAGCCTGTTTTCATATGTCGTGACCTGTTTTGTGTATTTTGTTTTAGAAAAAAAGTTACTGCCTGCGATCTGGACTATTAAATTTGTGTGCATGATCTAAACTGGTTGGAAGTACTGTGGAGTTGTGGTTCAAGAAAGTATTGTTAAGACATCTCCAGTGAACCCAGAAGAAATGCAGGCTGTGTAGGAATGCGTAAACATTTGTGCAAACCAGAACTTTCAAGTCCTGTACTTTTCTCATAACACTGCCACTAAAATTAGTATTGTTTGAGTCTACTGAGATTTGATGGAACCTGGAATGATCATCTACCCCATAGGCTATGGCATTCTGAAGTTTTTATTTAAGAGTTTGGATAAGCCTTGAGAAATACTTACCAGTTTAGCACACTCTGTACTGGTGGATCACATCTCAAAGGGGACTTCTTTTGAGGACTTTCTTGTCCTGCTGGCTTGCTGTCATGGGTTGCGCAATGTGCTCACCTCTAGTGGAGATCTGGAATATGTCCACCAGGAAGCATGCTGACAACTGCCTGGAGCTCTCCATATTTCCAGAGTCCTGTCGGCATGGTTATAAGCGGGTTTCAGGACTCCACTATGTCTCATCTTTCTCTGACGCCGAGGACTGTTGTGATGATTTGTCACCTACTAATGCCTCCTTGACTGAAGGATCAGACACAGAGCAATGAAATGAATCAAAGTCAGTTCTATGATTTTCTCTGAAGAGATACTTCATGAACTACATGAGGGAATCAGACCTGGGATCTCAGTCCCACAGAAACCGATTGTGTTATTCATTTCCACTACCTGGATATTATGCTGCATTGTAAAAAACAAACAACAAACTACAGCAGCTGCATTTTTACATAAGCACACAACTCATGCATTTAAAGTGAATTATGATATCGCAGAGAATAGGAGTAGAAAAAATGGTGTTAAAATGTATAGTGAAGGAAGTATGGTTAGAGTCACACAGATTCTAACACTGTGTTTTCCTTTCCCGCCCACATCATCAGCTGTTTTTCAATGTTGAGTGCATCAGGCAAGCTGTTCCTTGCCTGGTTTCATCACAGCAGAAAGCACTGATTGAAACGTTCAAAAAATAGAATGCAGTGTGGAAATGTCAAAGATAACATATGCCCTTGCTGATGTTAAGTTTGAGTTGTTTATAAAAAGAAACCCTGGCTGACAGCATGTTAACTCTTTACCCCTCTCTGGTGGCCATCTTGAATTAAGGTTACACAGTTAAATGGTCTGATGCCTACCAGACCAAAGGCCAGATTTTTCAAATCTGCATCAAGGTTGCAAGACTGACTGCAAATTCTTGATGGTTCGAGAAAATGCTTTGCAGTACATCACAGGAGACTACTTAGAAATGCCTACCCATGTCTACGAGTAGATCTTCTCACCCAAGTCCATCTTACAAACGATGACTTTGATTGTTGACCTGATACCAGTTTCCCCATTTTTCTAGTTTTGGCCTCAGATCCCTTCCCCTCCAGTGATAAGAGTGGATCATGACACCAGACCTTGGCTGCAAGGGTAAAGGCAGTGGTTCCCTTTCAGACCCTACCAAGTCACGCTAGTAGCACAGTTGAATGCATAGCTATACAGCATTGTGCTGTAGCCTTCCTGACAACAGTTTACACATCACCTCGGTGACATTTCTGCTCTCCATTAGCCCAACGAGTAAACGACTCAAGGTCATTTCCATGTACCAGGTATGTCACATGGTCGCCCAGTGCACAACTGCTGAAAATGAAGCCACTGTCTATTTAATTAAAGACTCATTCACATATTTAATAAATAAATTATGATTGCTATCAAGGCAGAAGGTCAAAATGCTTCAAAGGGGTTCCACTGATGTCAAAAGCACATTCTAGCAATGAAAGTGTATTTGTGATGTCATACAAATAACACCTCAGCCCTGAGGTGTTGCCCTGGAGATAGAACTTTAGGATGTTATAGTTCAAACTCTGCAATGTGGTTACACTCCACCTGACATGCCAATGGAAGATTTATTTCTGTGCCCAAGAGATCAGTCACCCCAGAGTCCTGTTGAGTCCCTGTGGCTAAGGCTTCTCAGTTTTGACTACAGTTTCATTTTTTGGTAAAGTTTTTGACTTTATTGGATACTCTGCATTAGTTTAGTACCAGAGCTAGACCTCTCTACTGCAAACGAAAACATAAAGGCCTCCCAATTCTGCTGCAGGCCTCCCTCATTTGGGACTGTGTCAGAAGATTCACAGGCTTTTTCTTGGAGAAACAGGTTTCTGTATGCATTCCCTCCATTTCCACTAATTCAGAGTGTTGAAATTCTGAAGGTAGGCTGATATAATGAAGCAGAGTGGGCAATGCAGTCTTGGTACTCACTGATGCTGACAATATTGCAGGGAGTACTAATAAACCTGTTACTGAGACATGACCTGCTGACTGTTCCAGGGTAGGGTGTCTCACCCAGACCTCAAATTCTTAATTTGAGAGCAGGATTCTTGAAGAGTTAAAATATTCTAATTTTAAGCTTTCACAACAGGTCCAGCAAGGTTTGAAGTTGCTAGGAAGTTAGCAGCTGGGAAAACTTATACTTCAGCATGGAAAAGATTCAATATCTGGTGTGGCTTCTGACATGTTATAACAAAAGCTGCACATATACTAATGGTTTTGTACTATTTGGTACACCAGATGTCCCAAGCTCTAAAACTATCCACCTTTACAACATATTTTGCAGTTATTGCTGCTTTTAAATCAACAGGTAGAGAACAATCCCTTGAAGCTCACCAGCATTTAAACGTGTTTTTCAAAGGCCTAAATCATACATTTCCTCCTATGCAGAAACTAGTCCTACTGTGGGGATTTTACAGTAACTTTATTCTTTCACACTTGATGAATCCTGCCTTTGAGCCTATGGTTTCATCAGAGCTCAAATGTTTCACCTGGAAAACAATGTTTTTGGTAGCCATTACTTCTGCAAAAATAGTCAGTGAGTTGCATGCACTTTGTACAGACCCTAATTTCATGGTGTTACATTGGAATAAGGTGGTGCTTAGAACACATGCAAAATGTCTGCTAAAGTGGTTTCCTTATTTTACATGAGTGCTAGTGGTCTTTCCAAAGCCTCACTCCAATGTAGGAGAGGAGGAACTTCACAGCCTGGCAGTCACATGTGTTTCAAGTTTCTATATACAAAGGACTGATTAGCACAGCACTAAAAACAGTCACCTGTTTGTCACTTATGGCAAGATAGGAAAAGGTAAATCTGCTGGGAATAAGATAATCTCCCATTGGATTGTCTCTTGCATTGAATTATGCTATGGTAAGCCTGATAAGCAGCCACCAAAAGGTTAAAGAACACACTCCACTAGAGCTACATCTGCTACAGCGGCAGGATTGAGGAGTACACCCATACCGGAGGTGTGCATGACTACTGTATGGGTACAGTAGTCACATTCATTATTCAGTGCTGTCTGGACATACAAGCTGAAAGGGATACCAAGTTTGGTACTTCTGTGCTTCAGAACCTTTTTAAACAGGTTATAGAACCTGGCCCCCAAGTACTACTTGGAGTCTACAGTTTGTATGATAGGCAAACACACTCTCATTACTAAAATAAAAAACACTCACTGTAGTAATGATGTTAAATAGAAATATAAACAATGACAGCAGAAAAGGACCAAAGGCCCACCTAGTTTGCCAAGAGTTCCCTATCTTCCCAGCGACCTATTGTCCATACAGTGTTTTATCCCTCCTGGGCCCCCCCCACCTCAATACTGCTGCTGACCGGAGCAACCACCAAACTATTCACTCTGTCCCAGCCATGCTTAAAATCATTTATGGTCTTGGCACCCTCCACATCCTGTGGCAGACTGTTCCACGGCTCCACCACCTTTCCATTAAATAGAACTTCCTCATGTACATCTTAAACCTTCCACCTGCCAGTTTCCACTTGTGATCTTGGGTTCGGGACTCTGTACTCTTGCTAAATAGCTCCCTGCAGTTCACCCTGCTTATTCCCGTCAGGAACTTGAAGGTCTGTATCATACCCCCCCTCGCCTGGTCTCCAGTGACTATATGTTCAGTGCCTTGGACAATCTCTGTAAGATCTGCCTTGTTGACCAGAATCATCTTGGTCACTCTGTGTTGCATTGTCTCCAGCCTGTCCCTGTCCTTCCTTAGGTAAGGAGTCCAGAACTGAGCACAGTATTCCAGATGTGGCCTCACCAGTGACCTATATAGAGGTAAGAGTACCTCCTTTTCTTGCTATCAATGTCACTTTCGATACACACCAGCATCCTTATAGCCCTACTATTGGCCTTATTACACTGGCATGATTGTTTAAGGGAGTCACTACTGAGAACTCCCAGGTTCCTTTCCTCTGCTGTAGTGCTCAGTTTAACCCCCCTCATCCAGTACTCTGTCCTGTTTTTCTTTCTCTAAGTGCATAACCATGCATTTTTTGGCATTGAATTTCAACTACCAAACCATAGACCACCTCTCTAGACTTTGTAGATCCCTCTGCATCTCCCTGATCCATGTGTTGCTATGTACCCTACCGCAGAGTTTGAAGCCATCTGTGAAGAAGTACAACTTGCCCTGGATGCCCTCTTCAATGTTGCTGATTAACAAATTGAAGAGGACAGGCGCCAGGACAGATAACTGGTGCACCCCACTCGTGACCTCTCTTCTCTTCCAGTTCAGCCCTGTTTACACCACCCTCTGTCATCTCTTCTTTAACCAGTTTCTTACCTAACTATGTCCTTAGTCATGCCCAGGTCCTTCTGCTTCTTCAGCATTTTTCTGTGTGGCACCGAGTCAAAAGCCTTGCAGAAATCAAAGTAGAGTAAATCCACAGCATGGCTTTTATCTGCTACGTTTGTTACTCAGTCAAAGGAAACTTATCAGGTTTGTCTGACAAGACCTCACTGCCATAAACCCATGCTGTTTATTACCTTATAGACTGTTGCTGTCTAGGTAATCCACAAGGTCATCTTTGACCTTTAAGGGGGCAGTATAGTGCAGTGGGCTAAGGCTCTGAGCTGCAAATCTGGAGGCCTGGATTTGAATCCCATAGCTGCCTAGGTGCATACTGTGTGATCCTGAGCAAGTCACTTAACTGCCTTGTGCTCCCAGGTCTCATCTGGAAACAAGCTTCAGCTTAGTGTGCTACTCCTGGTTAAACAATGTTCCCTTCTCCCCTTCCCTTCCTTTCTTCTTTGATTAGTGACTTCATCAGTTTACCCACTCCAAAGGTAAGGCTGACAGATCTGTAATTCCCCGGTTGCTGCTTGTTCCAACCCCCCACCTTGTGTAGCAGGACTACATCCACTATCCTCCAGTCTTGCAGAACTACCCTGTCTGAACTGTGCTACTGAACAGCCCTACTTGGGGTTCAGTCAGTTCTACAGTCAATTCCTTGAGTACACTTGGGTGCATCCCAATCGGCCCTGGGGTTTATCTACTTTAAGGGCTTCAAGACCCTTCTGAACCCTTTCTCTGGTAAATACTGGCTGCCTGATTTCAGGAATGCTCCGGACAGTCACCTTGATGCCACTGTCAGGTAGGGACCCACTGTCTTTCCTTGTGAACACGGAGCAGAAGTAATCGATAAGGATGGTTGTTTTGTGTTCATATTCTTTTAGTACTCTTCTCACCTCTTGTAGCTCAACAATACCCCCATTGCTTCCTTTTTTCCCTAATATATCTGAAGAACTGCTTTTCCACACCCTTGACCCCTTCCCAATACACAGCTCCATGTCTACCTTTGTCTCTCTGACTGTTCTCTTTACTTCCCTAGTTTTTATTTATTACTCTCCCCATTACTTCTTGTCCTGCTTTTCCTTGCACCTGATGAAAGTCTTTCTCTTGTCGTTCACTGGTTCTCTGATCCTCTCTGAGAACCATATTGACCTGTTGTACCTGTTTGGTTTTGTAAAAATTCTCATGCATAACTTTGTTACCTCAAGAATGATCCCCTTGATTGCCTCCCATCTTTCTGTACACCTCCGATGCTGTCCACCCTGGTCAGTTTGTCTCGGACCAGATCCCAGATCTGATTGACATCTGCTGTTCTGAAATCTAGACTTCAGTTTTTGATAGGTTGAATCTGGTCCCAATGGCCAGCCTGAACCCCATGGAGTTATGGTTCCTGGGCCCCAGTGATTCCCCTACCCTCACACCACTCATCATCTCTGAGTTGGTGAGCAACAAATCAAGAATGGTCACCTGTCTAGTGGCTTCCTCAACCAGCTGCACCAACAGGCAGTCCTGCAATGTATCCAACAGGACCTGACTTGTGGTGTAACTGGCCACCGGAATGTCCCGGTCAATACTCAGCAGGTTCAGATCACTCACCACCACCACTACCCCTTCTTCATTCCCCTTTCCAGCTCTTCCCTGAGCTCTCCATCTCTCTGTCTATTTTGAGGGCATGGGCCGTGGGCTCCAGCTGAGCCTGTGCATTGGAGAGATACTGTATCTCTTTCCTCACTGCTACCAGTTGAGGATGGAGCTCTGCAAAGATCCTGCAGAAGAGGCAGTGACCCTCTCCTCCAGGGTGTAACCCTGGAAAAGAGTGTCCCACAGTCCCTGCAACTCACTTTCTCCCTGCTAAACCTAACTGGCTCTTCCCCCTCTGCTCTCCTTAATGTACTGCTTCTGAAAGCAGAAACAAAATGGAGCTGGGGAAAAAACTAAGACTGCTTTCCCAGTTCATAGGTCCTTTTTCTATCACTTTGGCTGTCTCAGGTGCAAAGTGGATGATGGAGGGAAAGCTTTAGCTGGCTCTACCTTTTGCTCTCCTTAATGCACTGTTTCTTCTAGAGGGTGTATTTGTGAGCCATGTAAGCCCTCCCTACCTCCCTTTCTGGAACCTGCATAAGATGGGTAGTTTTGGTTTGTAGAACTAATTTTTTTTTAATTTCCATTCTTGCATGAGCATTTGCAGTTTCAAACTTTGCATTTTTTAAATTGTTTCATATGGTGATTTATTTCTTATTACATTTGCATTTCTTAATACATAGCATAGGTTAACTGAGTTTGCAGCTGCTCCTCTCTTCCTTTCAGCTGTAAATCTGCCATTTGAATGTCAGGAGTAGCGTGATTACACTACATTCTGAACCTTGACATTCTAAAGTTCTGTCTCAGAGGCAACATCTCAGGGCTGGTATGCTGCAATTTGTATGATTCAGAAAACCATTCTCTAGAAACATCATTAGGGTGCATATTTTTTTTTTTGCAGTGCATTCCCAAATCAATTAATTACTGTACATTGTTTGCAGTTTTCATAGCTACCAGGCTGAGAACTGTGATGTATACTAACTTTATAAGTTACACAGTATGGGGACCATTTATTTTTTTGTTTGTTTATTTATTTATGTATTTATTTATTTATTTATGGCCAGGAAGGCACATGAGCAGAGGCTTATTTCCAGGTGTGACCTGAAGGGCTGGGGAAAAGAGGGGGATTTCAGAGGGTTAAAGGAAAGGAATATTATAACATTAAATACTGTCCATTGAAATAGAGAGCAAAACAAGAACATTCAACTTTGTTGAGGCGATAATTTGCAAGGACAAAATCACTGCAATATCAAACAGTTCTCAGGGGGCTTGTGTACTGGTAGGAAAGCATAGATGCACACTGAATGTAGGAACAGAGGAATATGGAAGGGGGGAGGAGACACATAAGGATTAATTACAGCTACAGGAGTGAGATGTGAATTTATGGATGAAAACTTTAAGGGACTAGTTTGAGGAGGACAAATGGTGAGGAAGAGAAAGGGAGGTTGTTCCATAGGTGGGAGAAGCAGTAAGAGAGAGCAGACCACCCAGCTAAGTATTTAGAGATGGTGGAGATAAAGTACTTGTGTCAGCCAGTCTGAAGGAATAGGAGGGGAGAGTGGCAGTACTAAAGAGTGAGGAGAGGAGCCAAACCAAAGCAAAGAGATGATGGAGGCTCAGTGAGAGAGGCATCTGCCTTCCAGGAAGGGAAGGGAGAGAAAGGCTGGTGTACTGGAAGCTGTGGAGAGGTTAATTCAAGGCAAAATGACAGAAGGAGTGAAAGAGAAGGGTCATGTCTGACTGAGGAGGATTTAGGAGGCAGTAGCATAGACAACATCTGCATAGTCAAACATCGAAAGGATCATTTTGATGATGAACTCACATTGGATAGGAAGGGGAAACACTAGATAACTGTCTAGTTTGGTGCCTAGGTATTTGATACTGAAGACTTCCCCCAGTGGGAAACCATCCAGTGTCTTGAAGACTAGGATAGTATGGAGACTGGAAGATCTCTGCCTGCTACCGAAGGTGAAGGAGACCCTTTTCTTAGCATTTGCAATGTTTAGAGTGAGTGAGTTAGTTAGCGTGGAACCCGCAATAAACATAATCAAAGTCACACTGTGGCCAAGAGTTCAGAGGCCAAAAGAACTGTGTCATCCATGTATATGTAATATGTGCAAATACACAGGCCTTGGGAGGTCCTTTAGTAAGATTAAGAACAGGATTGGACTCAGGACTGATCCCTAGAGAACTCCTGAGCAAATCAAAAATGAAATGCAGTTGGTGTCACCTTCAAGAACTAATTGGCACTGGTTAGACAGGTAGGACTGGTTCAGTTGGAAAGACCAACACATACTAGTTTTTCAAGTAGAATGGGATGAGCTGCAGTGTTAAAAGCCTTTGCGAGAGTTAGAAAGATAGTGGAGGTAACCGGATCCGGATCCATCTCCCATAGGACAGTATCATTTAACTTGAGGAGGAAGGAGACCATAAAATATGTCTTACAGAAACCAGACTGCAAGGAAGTCAGATAAGAGGAGTAATTTTATTTATTTAGTTTCTGTTGACTGGGAAAGGAGGGCTACACAATTTTGCCTATTTTTAGCGTTGTCTCGGGGGGGCAATACAGATGGTAACCAACTGAAATTGAACCAGATTAAGCTGTTGGTGATGGTATTTTTAGTGAATGGGGAAATTTGGCCAGGACGTGCTTGGCTTGATCATGAAAGGAGGAGATTTGGGAGCACACTTGTTTTTTCTTAAACTTTAGCAGGGGATAGAGAGGCAGGACAACAGTCCCCTTGGATAAATGCATCAGCATCTTTTTGTAGTTTATCCATAAGATATCTTCACAAGGGCCTTATTGTATTTATTGATTGATTGATTCATTGTTGATTGGGAAAGGCGGGCTAGGGTTAGACGATTCTGCCTAGTTTCAGCCTTGTCCGGGGTTGATGAAAGGGTGGTATACAGATGCAGACCAACTGAAATTAAACTAGATTAAGCTGCTGGAGGTATTTTAGTGAATATTATGCTCTTTCTCTATTTGCAATTATTTAAAAATATGTCTCGAGACACTGGATGCTAATGAAAACTTTTTTCAGTCAAAATGTAGACTTTCTATTGATATGTCTTGGGCCATCTCACTATCTGCTATGTGCTGTAATAAACTGTTCAGCTTTACCGAGTGAGAGTGTTTACTTACTTTTTGTGGTTTGATAGGTGAGGACTACAGTAATCATGAGAGGCAAACCCATAAGTGAGTCATGAACATTTCTCTTCACACATGGAATGTCCTTCCTGCCCTCCCCACACACGTGCAGAGTATACAGTATATCTACCAAGAGAATATTTAATTCCCTATAACATTGAGTCATGCAACCCTATCTGACAGAAACTAACAATTTAATTGGGGGTTTTAGTTTGTAGTTAAAAGCAATATTTTTCTTGTACAAGCAAAGTCACAGTCATAGATAATCCCACTTACACCCTGTCCATGAAGTATGTGAATGCTGAAAGAGGAGACAAATAAACTGGATAGACAGTGGATGGAGATGCTACAGATACTGAAGGTGGAGCTGCACAGACTGGATGAGTGGAGAACCGAGGGGATGTGGATGCTGAGAGAAGAGGTAAGCAGTGATGGACGTGATGTACACATTGGGTTAGCAGTGGATGGATGTGATGCAGAAGCACTGGATGGAGAGGATGCAGATTTGAAAGGAGGAGGTAAGTGGATGGATGGAGGAGATGTGGCTGCTGAAGGAGAAGATGAAAAGACAGGATGAGTAGAGATAGCAGTCTCCACTCACTACAATTTCAAATCTCTAAATCACTTTCTGTTGGACTGGGTCCTCTCCTCCCATCCTCATCATATTGTGGAAACTAATACCCTCCTCGATGCCCTCAGTGACAACTATGTGGTCTACTGTATGCGTAAAATTCATCACCCCAAAGTTTCCCCCAAATTCTTCCAGATTAGGTATTTCTGTTCACTGGACTTGTCCCGCCTTTGTGCGGAACTAGTAGCCACTGATTGGTCCCCTATTTCTACAGCTGGAAATGTAGACCATACCCTCAAACTCTTCACCTCTAAATGTATGTCTGCCTGTGATCATCACACCCCCTTAGAATAATCAGTGTCCAAGATTCACACCTCACATGGATCTCAGCTGAGTTATTGGCTTGTCACCATGTGCACAACCTTGCCTGGAGGACCTAAAAATCCTCTGACTCCCCTTCTGACCTTATCAATTATTGGACCCTTCATAATACCTTTACTAAAGCTACTAGCCTTGTGAAGTCTGTACACTTTGCAACCACACTCCAGAACAACCTTAATCACCCCTCTATGTTCTGGAAGGTAATTCATGCACTTTTTGCCCTTCTGACCCGATCCCCTCTCCCTGTTCTCAAGATGGGCGATACTCCTATCTCTGACCCTGCTGCAGTTGCCTCATCTTTCAATTACTTTTTCATCTTCTGTGCCTGTTTACACCTCTTTTCCTCCTCCTTCTCTCTCTCTCCCTGTCTCTCTTCTCCATCCTCTCACTCTTCTCCTCCACTTGTCCTACTGCCAGCCTTCATCACTTTTTTTCTTTCTCACCTATTACCCCATTGCTGCTGTTAAGGCTTTCTTGGCTCTAAGTCCTCACAAAGAAATCCCATCTTTGGACCCTGACTGCTTGGTGAATTTTAGACCTGTCTGACCTTCCCTTTTTGGGAAAGGTAATTGAGGAGATGGTGGTTCTGCAACTGGAAGCACACTTCACAACCTTTAAGAATTATGAGCCACTCCAGTCTGGATTTAGATCCAGGCACAGCACATAGACCATGTTGGTTAGGGTGCATAATGACCTACTCAGGGCTAGAGATAGAGGGGAATGATCAGTTCTCGCTCTACTCACTCTGTCTTCAGCTTATGACAATGTGGACCATGGGTTGTTGTTATTGCCTTTGGAGTACTGTGGACTCACTGGTATTGTCTTCAGCTGGTTTGAGTCCTTCCTTAGAGATAGAATGTAAAAGGTGGTTTGGGGAATTTCTCCTCACTTCCAAAGCCCCTGCTCTGTGGTGTATGATCCTCTCACCTATGCTGTTCACCGTGTACATGCTGTCCTTGGGCAATAGCATCAGACAGTACTGGTTGGGTTTGCACTGCTATGCAGATGATACCTAACTGTACATGTCATTTGCACCTAGGACACCTGATGTGGTTGACATACTGAATTTATGCCTGGCTGAGATTCAGGATTGCATGTCCACCAGGTGGCCAAGGCTCAACCTGGACAAGTCAGAGGTATTAGTGATTCAGCCTGGTTGCTGGTGGGGTGCAGAGGCTATGGCAGAGAGAGAACTGTCCTAGTACTAGGTTCCTCTAGCCTTGTGACCTCTGCTAAGGTTAAGAATCTGGTGCCATTCTGGATGAAAGATTAACACTTAATGCTCAGGTGTCATCTGTAGTCTGGAGTGGCTTTTACCATCTCAGAAACAGTGTTCGGTTTAAAATCTTGATCCCGCCTAAAGACCTACCCTCACTGAAACATACCTTTGTGACTTCCAGATTTAGCTACTATAATGCTCTGTATCTCAGGGTTAATGGAGGGGTCCTGAGGCATCTGCGGCTAGTGCAGAATGAAGTGGCTGGGTTGCTGATGGGTGTCCTGGGGTCTTATCCTGTGGCTTGGTCCTGTGTGATCTGCACCGGCTGCTGGTGCAGTGGCGAATCACCTTCAGGGTCAGTTTACTGGGCACTGGACTACAAACCAGGAGACCTGGGTTTGAATCCCACAGCCCCCACTTGCATACTGTGTGATCCTGAGCAAGTCACTTTCTTGTGCTCCCAGGTCACACCTGGAAACAAGCTTTGACTTAGTGTGCCTTTCCTCGTTAAACAATTTCCCTTATCTCTTTCCCTATAAAGTCTTATATGGACTGGGTCTGGGTTATCTGAGTGACCTCTGTCTCCTTACTGTCCCTCCTGCACCCTCTGCTCCTCAGAGGTGGGTCTGCTTGTGGTTCCCAGGACCAGGATTAAGATATCCTGGAGTCATAATTTTGAAGTAGCCAGTCCATCCCTGTGGAATTCATTTCCCAGGTCTCTGAGAGGCCCCCTCAGTGAAGACTTTTAAGAGGGGCCTTAAGACTCACCTGTTCAGTCAGGCTTTTAACTTTAGTTAGCCCCAACTAACTGCTCTTAGCTATGGTTGTCACTGTTTTAATTATCTATTTATTGATGTATTTTAACTGCTGTTAAATTTATGTTATTTATGATTGTGAGCTATGTTTTACTATGTAAAAAAACAAAAACAAGGCGCTGAGTCAGCATGTGGTCTAAAAGCAAAACAAAATGGTTATATTAAATGCACGCTGAAAATAGAGTTAAAAATCTACGTTTTGACCTTAGGTCTTCTTCAGGAAATATCTAAAAGAGAAAAAAAACAAGTTAGTGTGGAGGAGAGGTAAAATGAGAGAGATTTATATGTGGAGAAAGAAGAAGGGGGAGGCTAAGGGAGAAGAAGTGATAAATGGTAAGATTAAGAGAGAATCTGAGAAACAAAAAGGTGATGATGGGAAAGATAAAGCATAATGGGAGAGAAAGAGCTGGGGAAGTTCCCAGGTGGAGACTAATTAACAGGGCCTTGTAAGAAGGCTGGAAGGTGACAAATGTGTGGGAAAGAGACAGAAATGGAGACATATGGTGAAAATGAAAAATAAATGAGTACAAAAACAAATTAACTTTAGGGAAAAAAAGGGAAGGCTGAAAGATGTTAGTGGAAAATAAGTCTATCATTTAAACCAGAGGGCTGCTGGGAGCCAAGGCGGATGATCAGTTTGGCTTCCATGTTTTTTCTATGGTCAGGATCCCGGAAGCCCTGCTGAAGGACACAAACAGAAAGGTCATTGACATTGTGGTCCCTGGAGATAAAGTGGGATACAATGGGTTTAGCAGTTTCACAATTCCTGACTGCTCTGTAATGTTCCCTGAAATGGTCAGCAAGACACCTACCAGTTTCTCCGATGTAAATAGCTGAACACTTCCTGCAAAGAATACAATACACCACATTAGTGGAGGTGCATGAGAACTCCTTGGTGATGTGAAAAACACCTGTAGGCCCCCGAATCTCAGTCACACTGGAAATAAATTTGCAGGTGTAGCAGCGAGCCCTGTTGCAAGGTTTGGTACCTGGGGAGGAACTGTTAGGAGTGGGTAGGCTGCTTTTAACCAGGAGATTCCGCAGGTTAGGTGGCCGGTGGTAGGAAGCAATAGGTGGTTCTGTAAAGGAAGCACCAATGTTAGGGTCAGTTTGCAAAATGGGAAAGTTACTAGTGATGATCCTGTGAAGAGAAGGTGTGCTCTGATGGAAAGGAAGAACTAGTGGAATTCGCCGTTGTTCTTGTGTGACAGTATCCCTCCTGCGGGGGTCAAGGTTACGGGGCATGTTACTGACCCGGGAGAGTGCTCTGTCCACTGTGCTTTTAGGGTATCCCCTGTTGATAAAAAAACTATGCATTATTTAGGTCTACTCAGCAAAATCATCTTCACTGCATAACCTGCGAAGTCTAAGAAACTGTGAATAAGGCAGGCCATTCTTGACATGTTTAGGATGGAAGGAGCTATGGAGGATTCTTTCATATTCCAGTAAGTTAAATTAAACAACACAGGTATATGCATAAATTTTAAATTGCTAATCAGTGTACCAGGCAGGGCAGTGGCTGTTAGACCACTGCAGAGACCAGGGGTGTGCTTTGGACATTCCAAAAGCTTTTTGTCAATGGGTGGTAACACAGAAAGGTACATGGCAGCAGAGGCCATGTTGTGTACAGCACAAAATCTTTGAGCAGAGTCCTTGGACAAAGAATTATAATAGGAGGGATCAATTAAAGCAGTAATACAGTATAAATCAGAATATCTAAGAGCGGTTTGTAGCAAGGACATAGAATCATTTGGGGATAATTTAGCATTAGGCCAGCCCTGGAGAGTTCCCTTGGAGAGTTTGGCCACAGGGAAAATTTGTCCTTGCAATGTGGTTTGCCACTCAATTTGCAGGGTAGAGTTATCAGGAGCAACAACCGAGGCAGTGAGGTAAGCATCAGAATCTTCCTGGACAGTAATCAAACTATCGGGTATTTTGATGGATACTCCCTCTGGAGCAGATGCTATATGATCAAGATGAGGTAGGAGGTTCGGTACCGTGCCTTGGTTGCAGGGGATAATTCCTGAGAGGAGGAGAAAATGGAACAAGATAGCCATCTTGTCAGTATATCTGAAAAGCAAAATCAAACAGTAGGTTAGTACTATTCCGCCCAATGGGGTGAGGAAAAGTAATTATGCTCCTTTATACAGTTTCAGTTGGTTTGCATGTAACCATTTGTCAGTCAGTTTATTATTGTGTAGGAGTCTAACTTGATAGACTGCTGGACTGAGTTTGTTGACAATGGGGTAAGGGCATTCCCACTTATTGGAGAAGGAGTGTATGGGATGTGCAAATTGGAGGACCATTACTTGATCTCCAACGTACCAATCCACTTCTTGTGCGTGTTTGTCAAACTGTATCTTGGACTGTTGTTGGGCTTTGCCCATGCAATTGGCAGCATACAAGTGTGTGTATGAGGTGTTTTCTGAGTTTTTCCACATATTGGTCTACAGACACTTGGTCCGCAGTTGGATTGTGCAGGTCAAACAACAGGTGTTCAGGTAATCTCATCTGTATACCAGTCATCACCTCAAATGGTGTTAACTGGGTGGTGGCTGAGGGTGTGCCCCTGATTGCCATAAGGAGTAATGGCAATAGGGAATCTCAGGTTTTGGGATTGTCCTCAATGAATTTGGAAAGCATTTGCTTAATCCATCTGTTGGCTCTCTCTACTTGACCTGAAGACTGGAGATGGTAAGGTATGTGGAACTTCTGTTGAACTCCAAGGAGCTCAATGGATTCTTTCATCAACTCACCTGTAAAACTGGTTCCTTTGTCAGAGTCCACCTTAAGAGGTAGACCCCACCTGGAGAAAATTTGTTCCATCAGGATTTTGGCAGTGGTTTTAGCAGTGCATGTTTTAGTGGGGAAAGCTTCAACCCACTTGGAGAAAAGATCAGTTACCTCAAGAGCATACTTGTTTCTGCTAGTATTGGTCAGGGGGCCAATACAATCAATTTGTATGGCATGCCAAGGGCCAGAGTGTCTTTGTGGTAGGAGTTTGGCATTTCATTTGGTGGGAATGGGATTGTTTTGTGCACAAACAAGGCAGTTACTTATATACTGTTTAACATCGTTGGTGACACCAGTCCACCAGGCAGTGGTCTTGAGCCTCTGGAGGGAGTTTTCCACTCCCTGGTGTCCACCAGTGGGTGTATCATGCACTTGGTACAAGAATTCAGACCTAAGGCATCTGGGGACCGCCCACAACTTGGTGGTGGAATGATCTCTTTGGTACCAGATGAGCTTGTCATCTGGAGAAAATGTAACTTACCTTCGTGCCTCTGGTAGGGATTGTGCATGGGAAGTTTTTCTTCGGTACCCTTGTCAAGGAATCTGAACACTTCTTTGAGTTCAGTATCAAGATTTTGGGCTGATGAGAGGTACAAGGGGGAAAAGGGTTCAGGTTTCTTCCTGACTGCTTCAATGTGTACGGACGTATTGGCCTCTGGATGATCCATCATCCAGGTGTCCCCTCCTTGGGCCCTTTCCTTGGCAAAGGTGTCTGCTGTGTCATTGAAGACATGGTAGGGGTGTGTAGAGAATGAGCTTTGACCTTGTGTACATAGAGTTTGTGTGCAAACCTTTGTGCCAGTGAGTGTATGTATATTACCAGTTCTTTGTACTTCACTAGGCTTCCATTAGAAGACAGAAAGGAGTTCTTCTGCCAGAAAGGAAGGAATTCTGTAAGAGAACAACAAACCCAGTCAGAGACTGTAAAAATGATGGTATCCTCGGTTCCATGCTGGATTAACTCGAGGGCACAGTCCACCGCTGCCATCTCTGCATGCTGTGATGATGCTACACTGCAATGTTTAGAGATTTTAATAGTGTTACTGTAGGGGCAAATCACTAAAATACCCATCCCTGCAATCTGTTCTCCCTGGTAGTAGAAAGCTGAACCATCTGTAAAAATACGACACAAAGAGGTGCTCTCAAGTATTTGTGGTGTGGCAGGGAGGAAAGGACCTGAATCTGGAAGATCAGGTGGTTGTAGTGTACAGTCATGGGGTTCTCCTTGGAAAAGGAGTCCTTGTGCCAGCATGGATGGAATTTTGGTTGGGTGTACCTGTATGTCTCTATCCTGGAGAAGAAGTGACCAGTGTGTCAGTCTGGTATTAGAGACTGACCCATCCTTCACTCTGTCTGATAGCAGAAAGGTAGTTGGGGTGTGGTTAGTGTTAATAATGAGTGGAGAGTACCCAGTGATATACAGGGAGTGCTTGACAGCCCAGTAGGTGGCCAGAAGGTTCATTTCACAAAGGCTGTACTTCTGTTCCAGTGGAGTCAAGAGCAGTGATGCATATGCAGTGAGTCTCAGAGTACCATGAACCTTCTGGTCCAGCACTGCTGACATGGCAATGTCAGAGGTGACACATTCCAGATGGAAGGGTAGTGCTGGAGTGGGGTTGACCAGAGCTGGAGCGGAGGCCAGGGCCTGCTTCAGTGATATCACAGCCTGGGTGTGTATGGGACCCCAAGTCCAGGGAATATCTTTTTTTAGTAGCTCATACAGAGGAGCAGCCATCTGAGCAAAATCACAGATGAAATCTCTAGAATAGTTCACCATACCTAGAAACCTTCTAAGAGTTGCCACGCTGGTAGGCAATGGCAGGTCTTGCAGTCCTTGTATTTTCTTCCAGATAGGGCTGCAGCCTTGGTCAGTTATTCTCAGGCCCAGAAAGAGTACCTCTTTCTGACATAGCTGTGCATTTGCTGGATTACATTTGAGACCTGCTTTCTGGATGAGAGTCAATAGTTCATCCAAGAGATCCAAGTGTTGTTCCTGCATCGCTGTTGCCAACAGCAGGTCATCCACATACTGAAAGAGACACTGGGGAGTAGAGAAACCCTCAAGGGCATCCATCATGTGCAGATGGAACAGGGACGGGCTGTTACAGAATCCCTGTGGTAAGCAGGTCCACGTGTACTGTCTATCTTCAAAGGTGAAGGCAAACTTATATTGACTTTTAGGGGCCGATGGCAATGACCAGAAACCTTTGGAAATATCCAGGGCACTGAATCATTTTAGGTCAGAGGTTAAGAGTTGTAGCACATCAGGTGCGGAGGCCACAGTTGGAGCACAACTGGGGTGACCTGGTTCAGTTCCCTGTAGTCAATAGTAAGTCTCCAGGCACCTGTAGGTTTTTTCACAGGCCACACTGGGGAGTTGGCAGTAGAAACACATGTTCCGATTACCCCTTGGTTGAGAAGTGATTTTATTGTTTCCCTAAGGGAAGGCAAGGCCTTGGATGGGAAAGGATATTGCCTTTGCCTCTCATGTGCTGGGCCTAGCACTTTGATGACAGTGAGCATTCTGCCACAGTCATGCTTGTTGATAGCAAATGCTTCCAAATGCCTTTGCAAAATGGGGATGAGTTTTGGAAAAAGCTCATGGTTCTTGAACAAATCTATGATGTCATACTCCTTATTGTTGGCAGATATTGTTGCCACAACGTGTGAGTCAGGGATCAAGATGGTGTGATATTGGCCCTGAATCTGTATCAATAGCATGTTAGCTAGATCCACCACACAGCCATGTGGGCAAGAAAGTCACTTCCAATGATACTAGGATGATCATGCAATACCATCAGTTGGAAGGTGTGTGAGGCCTTCAGGTGACCCAGTTCTACAGGTAGAGGTAGAGAGCAGTATGCAGATAACCCAGTACCATCTACTGCTGACATGTTGTCCTCCGCCTGGTGGACCAAGGAGATATATCCGGGTGATCACCATGTAATACAGACACAGCCGCACCTGTATCCAATAACACTGTAAGTAGGCGGCCCCCAATCTTGGCCTCAGTGCAGGGCCTTCCGTTTGTATCCAAGACCAGCTTGTTTACAATCTGGACTGGGGCCTGTAATTGTCAATCTGTGCTGGAGGAAGCATGGAGAGGTTGGGCCTGGCTCCTTTGAACCACTTCACCATGCTGTGCTGATGCTATATAGGGAGGTGCTTCTGGGTTCAGGCCTGTGTGAGCCTGAGGGCCTGCACTTCCAGTATCACCATGGCCCATTGGGGTTTGGGTTCCTGGTTGTATGGCTGCAAGGGACTGAGCAGGAACAGCATCCGCTACAGAGCGCACTTGCCCCAGGAGTTCTCTAAATTTCTGATTCTCTTCGGCTATCTCCCTATATGAAGGGGCCTGGTCTTTGTTGTTGTTTGCCCTTATGATTCTTGTGCTTCTTATTTTTGTGATAGTTCCAGTTCCCACTCCATTGCTGCTGTTGCTGTTGTAGTTGTTGTTGTTGGGCCTGCTGGGAGTATTGGTTGTCCGCGGGGAGGAGCTGTTTGTGTTGGGCCTGCTCTTCCACTGTGTAGTGCATCACAGCCTCTTGAGCAGGCTCTACGGTGGCAACTTTTTTGGAACCGGAGCCCAGATCACAGATGTAGAGTTGGTAAACTCTCTTGGTTTTCTGAAGGATGTCGGCAAACCTTTCTGTGGTGGGATAGGTGGTTGGCTCTACCTTTTCTCTCTCACTGCAGGGATCATGTTCCTAAGGAACAGGGTCTTGTATTCAGTAAGATCCACATCTGCAGCTTCTTGTGCAAGGTGCTTTCCTGCTCGGTAGGCCATCCAGAGTCTCTGGTGGTAAGTCGCTGGACTTTTTTTTGCATTCTGTTTCACAGGGTATGCAAGCATCACTCCTACTACACCTGGGCTGTGTGCAGAAATGAGTTCAGCTGCGACCTCATCAAAGGTGGCGTTGCCATCCTGGCAGATGGCATCGGGGAGTTTGGCCCACAATCCAGGCTCGATGGCTTGGCGTAGTATCTAGATTTGTTAGTCTGCAGCGAGACTAAGCATTTCACATTTGGAATGCACATTTTTCAAGTGGCAGCTGAGGTTGTCGGACAGGCTCATCCGACCAATGCTGTCAGTTATTTGCTGAACAGAGTAAGCCATTTGTAGGGGATTATTGGGCCAATCAGGCTGGGGTAGGTTGCCTCGGGCACCATCCAGGGCTGCCTGGGCTGTGGCCTCAGCCGCTGTACAAACCATGTCTTCCTGAATACCAGCCTCTTGCAGAAGCTGCTTAATTTGGGCTTTAAGAACCTGCTTATTTCTCTCAGAGATAGGCATGTTACCTATTGCATTTTCAATCATTGTTTCTATCTCCTGCCTGTCTTCCACATTAATAACGGCCACTGGTGCATGACTCACATTTGCAACATCCATGTCAACCTCATCTTGCATTTGTTTCTGCAACACTCTATACACGGTGCTCAATTTGCGATTGTCCCTAGTAGCCACTTTTAAGTCATTATGTACCTGGTTTATCTCGTCCTGTAGCTCTCCCATATCCTCACTCAACTGTTCATTCACCCTACTTAACAAGTCATTTATATTCAAAGCCTTCCCCTTATCCTCTCTCAAACTTTCACACTCCTGCTTCAACATACAAATTTCTTTCTCTCCAGCCTGTGCAGAATGATACAAAAGTGAATCCTTTTCAGTGCGCAGTGTTTGAAGTTCAGACTCCAAATTCTGTTGCAGTTTAATACATTCCATTTCCTGCAAACCCATCTCTTGCTTAAGAGATGAGATCTGCAGAACAAGGGTTCGAAACCTCATTTCAGAGGCTTCCAGAGCAGCATAGAGAGCCGTGACTAACAGCCCTGTGGCATGATGCTTATTGGCTGTTTGTCTCATCTCACAGTATTGGGTTGAAATCCCCAGTATAGGGTTCTTGGATTGACTTGCATCCCACGTGAAGTCAACCCATTCTCCATGGGAGGCAAGGAAGTTAGAGACATCGAGTATCAATTCTGCGCAGATATTTGATACGGTGGCTATTGTGTGGGAGGGAATGAAAAATCAAACTGCGAAAAAGGCACCGTGCTGTGTATCGATCCACAGCAGGAACACTTTTCACACAGTCTTGCTGCTGTATACTTCGTTGGCTTGCAATTCAAAGCTGCTGTGGACTGGGTCGAGTCGGCACTGACCACGCTCAAGAAAAGCAGCCAGACTTTGCAAGTGGCTACAAAGTGGTCTGAAAACAGGAGAGGTGATGTGGAAATGCACGCCTACAGTCCCCGTTGGGAAGGGAAAAGTTTTAAGCAACAAGCGAAAGCTTACAAACACCAAATATTGCCTGCACGCCGTCGTCAATTGTCAGGAGGTCTAAACCTCAGGTTCTTGGGAATATTGGGAATGCAAGGAATCACAGACATGTTGCATAAGAGTAATAAACTTGTTTATTACTACCAAAGGATAAATCACAGTTGCCCTAAGCAGTTCTTACCAATACGAACCAGGAGCCAATGCTAAGCATTCCCTATACCTCGAGGTTTCTTCGAGTCTCTTGGGGTCTCCAAGGTATAAGACTCAGTGTCTCACATTATATACCTATGATAATTACTATGGTTACTGTAAGACAGAAACATTTCTAGTTACAGAGATAAGCCCTATTGGCTAAATTAGAGGTGGCTCCACGGTCCCAGAAAACATACAATTTTGTAGCAGTCATCACTTTGTGAAACAAAAGAGTACAGTTCTTACAGAGTCTTACATAAATCAGTGTAGTAGTACAAATCACCAAAGGTGGCAATGCCGACTTATATATCATAATCAGTACAAGGACACAGATGTCCTAACATCTTGTAAGTGAAAAATACACAGAAAATACATAGAAATTATATATGTACTGTATAAGCAAGCAAAGTGTATAACAATAATATGCATACATATCCTGACATCTACTCTTGTACAGTAGATGCCTTTAGCACTATATGTTAGTATAACATATGCCTAAGCACTAGCTGCCTACAGTGTACCTCTGTGGGTACCAATAAGGGTGCAGAGATCTCATGTAACATTGTATTTCCTATGTCTTCTGTTGATTTCTCCTTCACACTATTTATTATGGTGGAAGTTTGCATTAAAGAAAGATCTTTGGGGGCGCTGTTGAGCACTCCCACTGATGAGACGCATTCAGTGAGAGCTCCTCCAAGAACTCACTAAAACAAGAAATAATAAGACAATTACTGAAAATTAAGCTGATTTGATTTAAAAAATACATTCAACAGACTGTACTAAATCCAGCGATACTAAACTGAAGCTATGGGACACATGAATAAAGCCTCAGCAAGTGCATCCAAGAACCTTACTGTTAATACTGCACCAGAGGAGGCCATGGGACCTACCTCACCAAACCCAGAACCACCATGGTGAGTGCTGCAGAAGTCTATGCAGGCGATTGACACAAAAGTTGAATCAATCCTTACAAAATTTGCAGAACAAGACACCAAAATAGCGGTAGCAGCAAATACTGCATCCACAGCTGAATCTATGGCGACAAAAGCTCTTACAGCCTCAAATAAGTTTCAAGAGGAAAATACTCATCCAAAGTACCGTTTAGAAGCTCTTGAGAACTCCCAAAGGGCTTTGAGCACTCACATAGTGGGGCTCCCCGAAAACATAGAGGGAGACAATCTACTTTATTTCCTTAAAGAATGGTTGCCAGATGCCTTACAGCTTGACCCTACCATCACAGCTCAGTTTGTTTGGGCTTACTGGATTTCACCCGGAGTGGCGTTGGGCCCCAGTAATTTACCCAGGATGGCCCTCTTGATCACCATGAGCCCAGTAATTCGGGATACAATCCTTCAAGCAGCTAGAAACATTGAGTGGCTGAACTATCAAGGAACCACCGTCCATGTTTCCAGACCTATCATTTGCCACCAGGGTGAGGAGGAAAAGATTTGACGGTGTACGAGCTAAATTATGAAGTCTGGGTGTCATGCACTCTCTCCTAATGCCCGCACGCTTGAGGATCCAGTATGGAGGCCATGTGTACCAGTATACCGATCCGGAGGAGGCTTCGCAAGAAGGTGAAGGCCCTTTCCCAGTAGTTCGATCGAGCTAGAAGGACGGCAGAAACAGATTTCGAATCGGAGACTGAGACCTGAGCAACACCAGGTTTTCTTTTCATAAACTTTGTGCAAGATGAAACAAACATAAAAGGGGACTGAAGCACAGAGACAAATAATAAATGCTAACGTTTACCTCTGTAGGGTTGGGAACTGAAATCTGGGGATACTGTTTACTTAGAATAGCTCATGGCTGAAGTTTTTAAAATCAGCTGTTTATAAATAGTCAAAGTAATGTTTTATAAATTCATGTTTTGGGATTACTAGACTGACTTGTCTAAACTCAATAAGAGATCATTTTCAGTACTTAATAATGCTATGGAGGGTGTTGAAGGGGCCCTATTGCTGTCTGCTATAAATGTTTGGAACTAATCTTTGGTAGAGGGTCATAACAACTCTAGATGTTGTGTTACTGCTGTTTGGAAATAATTAGATTTTATTAAGAAATGACCGCTCAAAGTCTTGTGGGGTGCAACCTTTTTCTGGACTTTATTCCTGGACTGATATATGTGGAAATACTCCTGACTTCGTAAATTAGATTGTCTAGACTAACAAAACCTAATGCATTGAATGTATCCTGTTCTTAATTGACCTGATATGTGATCTCTGGCATGAGATAGCTTGTATGTAATTGTTTTACATGAAAACAATAAAATGCAAGTACAAAAAAAAAAAAGGATCTTTATCCCTTTGCGTTCTTGGGTTCCAACAGCACATTCCCTGCTTGCAGTCATCATCCTCTGTTATGACATCACAATCTGTTGTCATGGGAATGACTGTGATGTTACAAGCAGAGTATTATGACCTCGGGTGAAGAATAAACAACTGGAACAGATGAACTGTGAAGGAACATAGATCCTGTTTCCATGCAAGTAACTGTCGTATTATGTAATAGGGAGCAGAAAACACAGAACTAATTTGAAATATAAACTGAATTGAGTCAAAACATTGTTTCTTGAAGTTCTCATGGAGATGTCAGCAGCTTTTTAAACTGGAGAAACGACAGGATTTGAGATGGGTGGAGAGGACATGCATGTTGTGGTGTAAGCTGCACAGATAGGATATTGGGTGGGTGGAGGTTATATGAGTGCATAAAGAGGAAATGAGCAAGCAAGCTGGCCAGTGGGTGCAGGTAATGCAGTTGTTGAAAAATAATCAAATTGGATGAGCAGATGAGTAGACAGGATGAGCAGTAGATGGATGTGATGTGGATGCTGCAGGAAATGATGAGCAGACAAGATAAGCAGTTAACATATTTTATTTATTTATTTTTAATCTGTGACTGGGAAAGGCTCGTGTGGCTATGATATGGACAGAAGGAAAAGATGCACAACAAGAATGATCTATGGGTGGTGGCAATTTGATTGCTGAAGAAAGAGATGCACAGAGAGGATGAGTGACGGATGAAGGTGATGCAGGTGCTAACATAATCTGCAGGACTACACCTGCAATAACTCCTAGTGCATATTAGGTTAGAAGCATGCACAGTTTGCTTAGCTGTCACCAAAGAATGAAAAAGGTACCAACATAACCGTATTCTAGCATGTGAATGTAGCCCCTTCCCTGGTGTTTATGGTAAACTAATAAACATTTATCCCGGGGGGGGGTGATAAGGCTATGGACCCAGGGGTTCCTCAAAGCTATGTCCACAAAATGTTCATAAGTCCTAGTTCACAGTGTCCATAACCAGTGGGGAGCGTACTGATGACCCCCTAATTCTAGGTAGCATACACTTCACTTCTTCTGCATTTCACTTGGATCAAACAGTCAGTACTTATTCTCCCCTGGGCAGCCCCAAACCTGGCTCCCCATGCTAACTATTCTGTCTTTGTCTCCATGCTGGCAGGACCAATTTATTTCCCCAGACTTCTCTCATGGCTCGAATCATGGACATCTCATTATACACTTACCCTGAATTGGGCCAGTAGATCCCCATCCCTATTTGTGGTCTCTTCTGAAACCATTCCAGGTGACTGTGTCCTCTGAAATATGGGTGGCATAACCCCGCAGGGTAACTCAGCTTTCCCTTATTTCCAAGCTTCACAGCAGCCAAAATGGAACTGTCCCCAAGGGCCTTACATATTCCCTTCAGGCCCAGGGACTAACCTCAGTCTTGCAGTGGCCACCCAGTTCTTCATGACTCCAGGGCTCACAAGATGCATGGAGATTCCCTCCATGGATGTGAAGTCGCAAACACATCTCTCTTTCTTGGCGTCTTGCTCACTCTACTTCAGATTCGAATCTCTTACGTGCCCACTGGCATAATGCTCCAACTGTTTCTCCTGCATGGCACAACAGCTCCCCCAATCTGGGAGTCTCTCATTTATGGCCACCGCGCATGCTGTCTGGCTGGTTTTTAGCCTCTTCTCTCTCCAAACATCAAAAACACCACCTGACGCGGACAGTCATTCCCAGTCCTGATCTCCAACCCCTCTTTTCCCACCCATGTGCTCCTGCACAGAGCAGAAAGGCATGCCCTCCAGGGTACTCCTCACCAATTGTGGAAAGTTCCCTGGAGGAAAGAAAATTAACCCTTTAAAGGTCATGAGTGCAGAGCCCTAAAACATAACTCAGTATGTACAGTCCAGTACTCTAATCTAGCACTCTAACCCTAAGGGGGTTACATGAACCAGATGTCTATAATGAATGGCACAGTGCGCAGTTTACCTTTTTCCATATCAGACAGATAGATTCTCATTGGCATATAGCCATGAAAGTTACACAGGCCAGCAACAAGACTAGGTCATCAATATAGGTCAAAGGAACAGAAATGTTGCCACTCTATGGTGTGGTGGTGCTTCACTCTAAGCAATCTACATTTCACTGGTAAAAAACAGAACAGCACTAACCTACACCAACTGCATAAATCAGTCATTCTTTCCTCCATATGCTGTTCCAGTTACTCCTTTTTCATCAAAACACATGATGACAAATGCTGTGAACTACATGAGGAATGCAACCAACATAAAACTGGAACCTCTGAAGGAAGACTGAATTATGCATTAACACGTCCACTGGGAATATGAGCATCCTGTGCATTTATGTCCATGCCATCTGCTTGGGGATTGTAAACTGTAAGTAAGATATTCACAGCTGAGCCAAAGTACAGGGCTGTCAGGTAAATGGATAAACTAGGTTTGTTGTATAAAAAACCTTCAGCCTCATCACATTTGTATCAGGATGCTGTTGCATAAAAAAAGTGTTGCTTTGCTGTGCAGCATAAGTGACTGTAATATTAGTAAGCACTGCTTAACAACTGTTAGTTGGAGAGTGCTGCTTTCGGTTCTCTTTTTTTTTTTATAATGCCTAATTATCCTCCCTGTACTCTACCCACCAATTCTCTCCAGGTCCACAAGGCTACCACTAGTCACCTCTTACTTTTGTGGGGTCAGGGTGGAGGGGATTTACCCCTGAACTATTCTTGTTTTATCAGGAGGTATTCATGATGAGAAAAGGGACTTAGCAGAGCCAGGAGCTCTTTCAGGATCCATTCTCCTGTTTCTCCCTCTCCCTCAGGAGCCGAGCATGCAAAGGCTGCAAGGACACATACACGACAAGCATATCGTTGTCCGCAGCCTGCTCAGCTTCTCACTTCCCTGATCCGCTTGCTCTGCTGCTGTCCCATGCATCCAGGAGGAAGTGTGGTAGCAGTTGACAGGACCATCCCTCCCTGGGAAGGAGAGCATCCACCTGGATGCTCTATCCTTCGGCTGGCCCCCGGCAACAAGGGCTTGTTCCTGAACCCAGGTTGCAGGCTTTGTGAGCAGTAGCGCTACTGCTGTGCTGATGGATTGGCATTCAGCTCTCTCTTATTGTTTGCAGCATGCAGTACTAGTCATTCTGAACCTGCCACCAGGTATGGTCCTAGAAGAGGGCCTTCAGATGTCCAAGAAACTGCTGCATGATGGCATTTCATTATGACACACTGATGTAGCGGCTGAGTGCAAACTAACAACAGGGATCAGCCTTAGACAGATACTGCATGTAGTAGTAGTAGCAGTAGTACAAACCTTTATTTTTTATACAGGATAAGAACACTGAGGCAAATGTACTCTATTTACAAAGTTGTCCTGTAAGGAAGCATAAGTAACACTGCATACAGAATCAAAGGCAGTGGTAATTAAGCAAAGGCAGAATATACAGCAGCAAAGAGGGTAATATTGTACACACACACACACACATACTGTACATGGGACTGAGTGCACTATTTTAATTGCATGTAGACCCCATTATACCCTGGTTAATTAGACTACAGTTGTCAGATTATTCTTGTTATATATCATGTTAAGTGGGATACAGGGAAGAGTTTGTATATTGCATACACCACTTTATGCTCTTGATGTAGTCAGGGTTCACAAGGGGTGAAATATATAGCAAAGCAGTTGCATCCAGCTGGAATTTCCAAACTTATGGCTTGACTAAAAGCTATCAAGGATTTAGTACTCCTGGTTTCAGGTTTGATGGCACAGTACATGTCACATAAGTGGGACACCCCTTAATCTGGACAGCCACTTAAGTGTAATGTCCTGCTCAGAACAATTTTTTTTCCAATAAATTCAATGCATTAATGGTTACTAGAGACACCTATACACAGCTGCTCTGGTTTAGTGAGCCAGTTCACCTCTCACCTCACTGACTTCACTGTGATTGCCTACAGTGAAAGATATGCCCTAGGTGTCCGAAACTGGAACAGCTAAAGTGGAAGCCAGAACCACAAACACTCACGCTGGAACTGCTGGATAAACGATTGTAAGTGGTAACTAATGTTGTACAACAGCCAGTAACATTAGTTACTGCTTACAATCATTTATCCAGCAGTAGTGCTGCTGTTGTAAACAAACACTGGCAAGTTCTGAGTGGAGATACAGTTCTTAGCACCATGTATTACTTATTGTAGAGGGCAAAATGTAAAGGACATCTTGACAGGTAGACTATATGTTAAGGAAAAAACAAATATTAGACCAAATTGGATGCCTCCTCCACCTTTCGGCTCTTTCAGATGTGGTAAATGTAATGTCTGTCGTTTTTCTGTTCAGACTAAATCTTTTCTCCATTCAGTCCTACATATAACAGTGTCTGTTAGACAATTTATTATTTGCCCAAGACCATTTGTAGTATATGTTTTAACATACCTATGTCCTAGGATTTATGTGGGCTGCACTACTTGGTTGTTGAAAGAGCATCTCCAGGAGTATGGTCACTCCATTATCAATGTAGATCTTGATAGTCCGATAGGACTGCATTTTGCTGAACATCATAGAAGCAATACTGAGGGTTTTTGTTTCTGGGAATTGAACATATTCGGGCGAACCCCGGGGGGGGGGGCAGACAAGCTAAATTGCTACAGCATTAAGCTAGATGGATTTTTACTCTAAGAGCTAATTTCACCATAGATCTTAACAGCAGAAACACTGACATTTCTTCCTACTTGTAGCTTTTGAATAGATGGTTTATAAGTTTGAGCCTCTGATCTACCTTAACAAAGGTTATTAGATGGATATGAAATATTTTCTGATGTATTAGTTTATATATTCCATGTTCAGCCACTGGTTTCTCATTTACTGTTTGGAGTTGTGATTATTAGTCATGTGGTTCCATTAACATTTTAGCCTCCCAGCTCTTTAGCTATACTGGCTTGAAATTATATTTGTATATGGGAAGGTGCTTGACTAGCAGCCTTCCTTGTGAGATTTTCTCTACTTACATGGATTACGATATATAGCTATGAGCTGTAATGCTGTCTTTTGTAATAATTTATAAATCAAATAGAATTTTTGGGCTATTTAGCAGCATATTATTCCTTATATAAAGTTCCTAGTATACTTTTGCACAGATGGTTTATAATTCTTGTGGGTGTTATTCTAAGTTTGTATTAACTCATTTGCAGGGTTGTCTCATTATTGTTTTCACGTAGGTGTTGTTTAACTTTTTTAAGGTAATGCACTGTCACTTTAAGAGGTTGTATTTTTAACCAGAGCCTTGCATGGTGTAAACTCCTCCTCCTGATGAAGCAACACGCCTGAGACACGAAGTGCCAAGGTTGTGGGCTCACCTGGGCTCGGGAATAAAGTTTTCCACATGGCAAGCAAGATTTTGCTGTGATTTTTTTCTTTACTTTAGCCAGGAGTGCAGTCTGTGTAGTGTCTCGAGTGACAGATCTACCTGCAAAAATGTATACTAACAGTTCTAAAGAAGCACATATTTAACAGTTTGCTGGAAATCATGTATTTTCAAACCACTGAAAAAATTAGGTAAACATATATTACAGAACATTTCTGTACATGTGGCCCATGGTTAATATTGATGGTCTCTAAGCACCAAGAATAGTAAAAAAACACATAAGCAGCACTGGTACTGTATACACAAATAGTGGCTATATGAATGTGGCATCATTCTCAGGTGCTGCTGTACTATAGGTACGGTATGGGAAAGGTGGAATTAAAGTGATACTTTAGTAGTTCCAACATTAGCAGAGAGCAAATGTTATTAAGTTTTAAAAGTATACAGTTGTTACTTTTTTCCGGATGTATTTTTTACAATGCTGATGAGCTGAGAAGAAAAATTAAACTTCATATGTCAACCACCAGTAACTTGCTGTTCCACACAGCAAACCTAATACTGCTGGGTAGGAAATCTTCTAATTATCAAAAGGAAAATACAAAGTATTTCAGATATAAAAAATGACAGCTGAATTATTTTAAAAGTGGTTCTACCATGCTGAAATGACAACAGTGTTGTCGAAGTTCAGCGTGGCGAGATCCCCAATGTCGACAGGCGAAATTTCACCTGTGAGACATTGGTGTATTTCTCTCAGAGGGCTGCACCCCCCCTGGATCCCCCTTCTTAATATAACTTATTCCAAGTTAGAGTTAGTTCAAAGGAGGGGTGACGGATGGCGAAAGTGCGGATTTCCCCCTTGAGTCCTTAACAATGACAATGTCGAAACCTGTCGACATTGTTGATGTTTAAGGACTTTGCCATCTCAGAGTAATTGTCTGGTTGGCATACCTTTAGGATTCATTTAAGACAGTGTACTAGCTCTTTAAGCCTGAGTTGAGGACCAGCAATTATAGAAAACAGGTTAGGTTTTGTGTAACCTTCTGTCTTGTGGTTTCAGTGGTATTGCACACATTTAGTGTATAAAATTCATGTTATACACACCCACCCATGTATTATTCTCCATCTAAAATAATTACTGACCAGCAACAATTTCACACTGAAAATTATGGTGTAACCCACCATCACACATACTGTAGTTCTGTGTAACAGTGAATGAGACAGCTGAGAACTTTCAAACATTTCTGAGAGTGTGACAGCCATCTTTAGTTTCAAAATCACCTACTATCCTTTCAGTATCTGCCATTACTGTATCTGTTCCTGGCAACCTAATGTACAGTAAAATGACAAAAATGGCAGCATGGTTTCTGAAACCCGACCCTCACTGGTGAAGGACTAAGGACCAACATTGATATGTACAGTAACTGTAGACTTGAGCCTTGAAATGCAAAAAGGTGTGAAAAAACACGTGCATGCACAGTTCATGTTTCTTTCCACTTGCTTTCTTTTTTTTGCACAGTTTTCTCCTAGTCATGTTCTATTGGCCTAATCATCTTTGAATATCACCAGGCAATCATGAGCTTGAAATCAGGGATGGGAGAACACAATAGGTTCTGAGGTTCTGAAAGGTTATGGTAAACCGCAAAAAACTTCTGATAGTCAAACATTATCAGAAATTATCTCATTTAAAATAGGAAATATGTTTTACCCATCATTTCCACCCAGCAGCTACTGTCAGCAAGGGAAAGCCTGTCTAATGAAAACCAGAACTGGGATGTGGCTATACCAGGATATAATCTGTTTAGGAAAGACAGTGTAGAAAGAAAAGGGGGAGGAGTGGCTCTTTATGTAAGAAACAACATAAAGGCTACAGAAATACAGGAGGGGAAGGAGGGTGTAGAAATGCTGTGGGTTACCCTGGAAAAGAGGAAAGGGGCAGTTCTTTACACGGGGGGTGGTCTACAGGCCTCCATCACAGAGGGAAGAAATACTGTAGATAAGGAAATGTTGGAAGCAATCCATAAGATGGCTTGCAAGGGAGAAGTGCTACTAGTAGGGGACTTCATCTGCTAGACGTAGATTGGAGCTTCCCCGCTGCTGTAACAACCAGGAGTAGAGACATCCTGGACTTCCTTCAGGGGGTGTTCTTCAGGCAACTGGTTAAGAAACCAACTCGTGAGGGGGCATTGCTAGACCTAGTACTGACAAACAGTGACAGCATTGCTTATATCACAATGGGGGACCACCTGGGGACCAGTGATCACTGGATAGTGTGGTTTAACATAAGAACAGGGCCAAATTCAAACCACATGAGGATGAGGAGCCCTGGACTTCGGGAGGGCCGATTTTAAGAAATTGGGAGAATGCCTCGGGGATGCCCTGTCAGGGAAAGGGAAACTAGGGGAAGTAGGAGAACAGCGGGCATCAATAAGAGAGGGAATTGAAAAAGCTACTAAACTCTGTGTCAGGCAGTTCAGCAAGGGAAAGAGGAAAAAGGGACAGCTATGATTCTCCAGAGAGGTAGCAGAAAAAGTAATAGCAAAAAAACTAGCCTTCAGAAACTACAAAAGAACACAGAAGGAGGAGGAGAGGAAGAGTTACCAGGAGAAACAAAGGGAGGCAGGGAAGGCAGTTAGGAGTGCAAAAGTGTAAACAGAGGAAGATATAGCAAAATCAGTAAAAAGGGGGGTAAAACATGTTTTAGATACATTAGTGAAAAGAGGAAGTCCAAGAGAGGGATAGTAAGACTGAAAGGGGAATGGGAAGGGGTTCTGTAGAAGAGGACCACCAAAAAGCAGACATATTTAACAAATACTTCTGTTTAGTATTCACGGAGCAGGTGGTAGAAAACGGGCCTTTGTCACAAGACAAGGGCAAAAAGGGTCGGGAGGTGGACACTAGCCCTTTCACAGTGGAAAGAGTCATAAGTGAGTTGTCAAAGTTAAATGTAGCAAGCAATGGGTCCAGATGCAGTGCACCCCAGGTTGCTGAGGGAGCTCAGAGACGAGCTGGCTGCACCTCTTACAGCCCTGTTCAATCAGTCACTAGAAACAAGGGAGGTACCAGGGGACTGGAGGAGGGCAGAGGTAGTCCCACTCCACAAAAGTGGAAATAGGGAGGAGGTGGGAAATTACATGCTGGTCAGCTTGACTTCAGTAGTGGGCAAAGTAATGGAATCACTACTGAAGAGGATTGGAGAATACCTTGTTACCGGAGGTCTAGAAGATCTGAGGCAACATGGATTCACTGGGGGGAGGTTCTGAGACAAACTTGATTGAGTTCTTCAACTGAGTAACAAAGGAAGTGGACCAGGGAGGGGCAGTTGATGTGGCCTGTGCGGATTTCAGCAAGGTCTTCGGCACCATTCCACAAAGAAGGCTGGTAAACAAACTGAGTAGCCTAGGAGTAGGTCCTAAAATAGTAAAATGGGTTGAGAGGTGACTTCATGATAGGAGCCAAAGAGTGGTGGTAAATGGGGTAAACTCTGGGGAAGCCAAGGTGACTAGCAGAGTGCTGCAGGGGTCAGTATTAGGCCCGGTCCTCTTCAATGTCTTTGTTAGCAACATTGCAGAAGGACTGGAGGGGAAGGTGTGCCTATTCGCGGATGACACAAAAATCTGCAGCAACAGGGTTGAAAGAATGAGAGAGGATCTAAAGAAGTTAGAAGAATGGTCTAGAGCTTAGCAGCTAAGATTCAATGCCAAAAAATGCAAAATCATACACTTAGGGCACAAAACCCCGAGGGCAATGTACCAACTCAAGGGGGAGAAATTAGCAGTCACAAAACAGGAAAGAGACCTGGGGGTTATCATTTCTTATGACATGAAGGTAGCTAAACAGTGTGGCAAGGCAGTGGGAAAGGCTAGTGGAATGCGCGGATGCATAGAGAGGGGTATTGCCAGCAGAACGAGGGAGGTAAAAATACCCCTGTATCGATCGCTGGTGAGACCTCACCTCAAGTACTGTGTACAGTTCTGGAGGCCCCATCTCCGAAAGGACATAGATAGGGTGGAGGCAGTGCAAAGGAGTGCAACCAAAATGGTGCAGGGGATGCATCAGAAGCCCTACAAAAAAAGGCTTAAAGATTTAAATATGTACTCCCTAGAAGACAGGAGGGAATGGGAAGATATGATAGAGACATTCATGTACCTCACAGGAATAAACAATGTACAGGATGGGAGCATTTTCCAAAGGAAAAGATACTCAAGGACAAGAAGTCACAATATGAAGCTGGAGAGGGGGAGGCTGAAAGGAAATGTGAGGAAGTACTTCTTCACAGACAGGGTGATGGATGTTTGAAACAGCCTTCCAGAGGAAGTGGTGGGGCTAGAATGGTCACAGGATTAAGAATGCATTGGATAGACACAATGGAATCTTAAAAGCAAGAAAGGGGTGTAAGCTAGAGTCCAAGTAGGGTCTCCAGTGGCAGTACAGGTAGGGGATTTAGGGCAGACTAGGTGGGCCAAGTGGTCCTTATCTGCTGGCAACTTCTATGTTTCTGTTTCTATGTTTCTAAAGAAATCTACCAATAGCTTCCAGTGATGATGCAGTGAATATAACAAGCTGCATATACTGTAGCTAGTTAGTAACCCTTGTGTAACAAAATTGTTAGTATGACCACCTAATACAGATCTAGCTCACTGGGTCCTTTCTCCACCTCCAGCCTTCTTTCTGGGTCTTTCCATAACTTCTAGCCTTCTGTGTCTAGATACAGACCTATTGGGGGTGAATATTTATCTCTCAGATCAATATATATATAATTTTTTTTTAAAGGAACCTTATCAGAAACTGAAAAGAAGTTCTGATTATTTATTTAAAATTTGGTGACCAGGATAGACAAACTGAGCCAGAGCTTGTTTCCATGTATGAGCTGGTGAAAGTAATACAGCAAGGAATGAAATAGCACCAACAAAGTGACAACAGCAGGTGGATGCACATGAACAATAAAATCACAGTACAAGTAATGAATTTCATAGAATCATAGAACTCTGTCAGCAGAAAAGGACCCCATGGCCCATCCAATCCGCCCAATTACCCCCCACTAGGAAGATCCCCTCCCATCATTCCCAGCCATCCCCTTGCCAGTTAGGCCCATGTACTTATCCCAGGCTCTTTTGAAGTGGTCTACTGTATCCAAACCCACCACCCATTCCAGCAGTCCATTCCATAGCCACACCACTCTCTCTTGGTAAAGAACCTCCCCCTGATGTCTCCTCTGAATCTTCACCCCTCTAGTTTGTAGGTATGACTTCTAGTGGAATTTATCCTACTCATTTTAAAGATGCTGTTGACCCTCACCCTGTTTATGCCCTTCAAGTACCTGAATGTCTCCACCATATCCCCCCTCCCTCCTCCCCTCCAGTATATACAGGCCAGCTCTCCTAACCTCTCCTCATATGACTTCCCATGCAGCCCCCTCACATCTTGGTTGCTCTTCTCTGGACCTTTCCAGCCTGTCCTTGTCTCCCTGCAGGTATGGCCTCCGGAGCTGGACCCCATATTCCATGTGTGGTCTGACCATTGTTTTAGGCAAGGCAAAATTTATTTAAAAAAAAACACCCAATCCCGGAGGCTCTGGGTGCTGCACAAGTAAATAAACAGTCTAATAGAAAATTACATACAAGTCCATGACAATAAAACCCAAAACCCAAAAAAGAAATAATATATTACTTAACTCTAAGGAAATCAAAAAAAAGGGATTATTAGTAAGTTAATCTAAAAATGCCTTAGCAAACAGAGTGGCCTTAATGAGCCTTAAATACCTCCAAAGTGGGGCTCCTTTAACCCCAAGGGTAACGAACCAGAGGACGGGGCGGCAACACTGAACGCCCTGTTGCCAGCTGATCTCAATCTCGTCCTAGGTAATGCCAGGGGGCCTCCACAGGAGGAGCAGAGGGGGTGAACAGAGAGAGAGAGCAGGTACAAGAAGGTCTGACAGGTAACCAGGTCCCTGACTGTGTAAGGCCTTATAGGTGAGAAGACCTACCTTAAAGAGGATCCTCCACCTGACTGGCAGCCAGTGCAACTCACACAACAATGGCCAAACTTAGGCTGCCCAGTAAGCAACCGGGCAGCTGCGTTCTGCACTAGCTGCAGTCTGTGGAGAGATCCTCCCATGACCCTGAGGTAGAGCACATTACAGTAGTCAAGCCTACAGTAGATGTGACTAAGGCATGTATCAAAGTGGGGAGGTCCAGAGGTGGAACTAGGGACTTTATCCTGGTGACATTTCTGAGATGGAAAAAACAGGAGCGAACCGTGGAGGATATTTGTGCCTCCATAGACAAGCTCCTGTCCAGAATGACACCAAGATTCTGCACCTTGAAGGAGGTCTTCAATGAAGCAGATCCCAGAACAAGTCCAGTCTCTGATTCAGAGGCCATCCTATCACACACTCTGTTCGACTTCACCACCAATACCTTCGTCTTATTGGGGTTCAGTCGCAACCAGCTGGAGACCATCCAGTCGTTGATTTCAACAAGGCAGCTGTTAAGCACATCTACTGCATTGGATGTTCCAGGGGGCAAAGGAAAAGTATAGCTGGGTATCATTGGCATAGCAATGAAAATCCAGACCATACTTCCTAATGAGCCCTCCCGGGGTGACATGTACACTGCGAACAACATTGGGGCCAGTACTGATCCTTGAGGAACTCCGCAAGATAGGAGGCTAGGGGTAGAGGAAAAATTCCCCATCACAACCTGTTGCCTCCTGTTGGTAAGAAAAGACTCAAACCAGCTGATGACATTGCCGGTGAGTCTGCAGAGTTCCCTGAGATGGTCAAGCAACACACAATGGTCCACAGTGTCAAATGCTGAAGAGAGATCAAGAAGAACAAGAATTGTCTTGTCCCCTTGATCTCTTGTCCTGAGGACATCATTCATTACCCGAACAAGTGCGGTTTCTGTGCTATGCCTCGCCCAAAACCCCCGACTGGAAGAGTTCATACAACTTGTGAGTCACGAGGTGCTCTTCCAACTGAAGCACCACTAACTTCTCCACTACTTTTGCCAAAAAGGGAAGATTGGAGATAGGTCTGTAATTTGTCCTGATATCCAGGTCCAACGATGGTTTCTTTAAGAGTGGTCTCACCGATGCCTCCTTCAAGGCATCAGGGAAAACCCCCTTAGGTAAGGAACACTGGATAATCAGAGCAAACACCCAGCCAACGGTGTCAATGCATCTCATTAAGAAACGCATCGACACCGGATCCAGTTCACAAAAGGTGTGCTTCAGATTGGTCACCACCTCAATGACTTCACTTACCTCCACTGGTCTAAACTCCCCCCAACCAGGCGGAGTGCTCTCAGAGCTCTTCTGGTGACCACTGCCAGCTATAACATTGCTGACTGGAGAAATTCCCTGCCGGATGTCGGACACTCTGTCCCAGAAGAACCAAGCAAACTCATCACATTCGACATCCGAAAAAAACTTCTTTGGCTGTAGACAGGCAGGATGAATTAGTCTGTCTACAGTCCGAAAAAGAATTGATGGTTGGTTCTTCCTGGCAGCAATCTCCCAGGACAGGCAGGATTAAGAAGAGAGGAGAAGTACAGTTTTGTATAGTGGCAGGATTACCTCCCTCTGCCTGCTCGTGAATCCCCTCCCTAGGCACACCAGCATTTAGAATGCTTTTCCCACTGCTCTGTCATACTGACTCCAGACTTTCAGGTTGTCCAAAATAGTGATCCCCAGATCCCTTTCCTGTTCTATTACCTCCAGTCCTTTCCCCCACCAAAGCCAGTATTTTGCCTTTGGGTTATTATGCCCTATATGCATAATTTTGCACTTTTTTGTATTGAACTGCAGCTGCCACCTTCCTGACCACTCCTCCAGCCTAGCAAGATCCTCTCACATATCGTCCACTCCCCTCTCCACTGCATCAACCCTATTACTACATATTTTCATGTCATTAGCAAACAGACACACCTTTCCCTTTAGTCCCTCAGTGATGTTCCCAATGTATATGTTAAAAAGTATGGGTCCCAGCACAGACCCTTGGGGAACCTCACTCGTCACCCTCTCTTCCTCTGAGTGCACCCCATTTACCACAACCCACTGTGTCATCCCTTCCTACCAATGCTCTACTCAGTTTGTGAGTTTGCACCCCACCCCTAAGTTGCCTACCTTGCCTATCAGCCTCCTGTGGGGGACGGTGTCAAAGGCCTTCCTGAAGTCCAGGTAGGCCATGCAATGTAAAACATGTACAACGTACATCAGTTATGGAGGTAGCCATGATGAGAGCCAAGGAGAGGGTGGCCAATGCATGGCAAGATATTTGTAACAGAGCATCATGGTGGCATAAAATTCAAATTACTGGGTACACTGAGTTTAAGCTATACAATGTATTATGATGTAAAATGAGTAACCTAGGAAAAGTAGTGTGGAGTAGATAGGGGATGGGTTGTAATGTGGAGAGAAGAGGAAGTTTCCTAGCTGCAGGTGCATGCTTTTGCCAAAGGTCAGGCAGACAATTTTTTTCTTTTTTTTTGGCATTTAGTGACAGCTGGTTTGAGCAGAACCAACTTTGGACATTGCCAAAGTCATTCTGGAATTAACATGTCAGCTCAGAGACTGAAACACCTGAAGCAAATAGAACGGTGTCATCTGCATACATGTGTGTGTGTGTGTGGATACACAGGAGGGGGGAGGCCATTTTAGAAGAGGAAGATAAGAACAGGGCTGAGGAGAGAGCCATTGGGGACACTGGACTTGACAGGCATGGGGATGGATAGGGCATCCCCAAACTGGAATGACAGAAACTGATCTGACAGGCAGGAGTGGAACCATCTGACCACCAGGTCCAATAGTTCAGGAGCCCCTAACTTATCCAAAAGATGGGTCTGGGCCACAGTATCAAAGACCTTTGCTATGTCTATGAAAATGACTGTGGTGGACAGGCCCTGATCCATGCCTTTCTGCACAAAGTTAGTAATTCTGGGAAGGGAGAAGACTGTGGTGTGGTGTTTGCAGAAACAAGAATGGAAAGGGAAGAGAAATGAAAAGGGGGTCATGGTAGATAGATAGCTGTGAGAGAACAAGTTTTTCCCTGTACCCTGGGCAGGGAGGAGCAAGATGGGCAGGTAATTATCTGGGGAAGAAGAGTGACCCCCTCTGAGGAGGGGGAGTACTTTAGCCTGCCTCCAGGACTGGGGGGCAGAGCCAAGTTGGAAAGAATGATTGAAAAGGGAGGCAAGAGGGGCATTGATCACCAATACAGAGAGATGAAGATTAGTATTCAGACTATCTGGATTGTGTCTGTTAGAGGAATTAAGAAAAATTAAAACAGCAAAGGTGGTCTCTGAGGTGATCTGGGAGAAAGAAAAAGATGTTGCAGTTGAGGGTTGGACCAAGGACGTTTGGGAAGAAACAGGGCAGGCAGGAGGGAGAGAGGGGGGGGAGTAGGGAAAGGGCACAGAATGCAAAGAATCTGTTAGAGGTGTAAGCAGCCTAAGCTGGATAAAAGATAGGTGAGTATTCTAGTTTAGAAATAGAAACATAGAAAAGGTTGGCAGAAAAAGACCATTGGTCCATCCACTCTGCCCTGTTTTACCCTATCTTATCCCTGGATCTACTATCTAGTCATGTTTATTGACCTCATCCCCCCCTTACCCCCTGCCCTACTACTTTCCCCGAATAACTATTAAGCCTTTTTCTCAGTTCCAGCTGCATTTGAAAACATTAACTGTTCTTGTACCCACCACCATACTTTGAGGATGAGGGAAGTAGACAGGGTAGAGAGGGTTGAGAAGGGAGTGAATAACCTTCTAGAGCCTATTAGGGGCTTTAAAGCTTTTCTACAGAAAATGGCACAGGTTCTGAGTAGTTCTGAACTGTTTCTCCCATCCTTATCCGAAATACAGTTCAGTTACTTCCAGACTTGTGGTTCTCCAATTTTGCATATTTAGGAGGATCATAGAACGACAACAGTGCGTCATTCAGATGCCCACACAGACAGCTGCTTGGCAAAAAGTGCCGATTCTACGTTTTGAGCAAGTCGAAAATGTGTTGCTATTCAGCTGGATGTTTTTTTGAATGTCAGCCGCATCACTGTGATCAGGCTTAATGAATAGTGTGCCGCTCAGCAAATATTCAAAATGGCGGCCAAGAACTGTGGCAAGATTTCAGCAGCATTTTAGCATACACAAATTTTTTAAGAACACACTTTCAAATAGGTTGCGTCCACTATATTGCTAGCAGGCATAATCTACACTAGCTGTCCATAATTGGTGCTATCCTGTACTGCATGGGGACACAATGGGCGTTGACGATACTGGGATTAAAATGGTTCAGAACCTGCCCTCAGGGTCCAGGTATTAAGTGTTCTCCCACTTGGGAGTGGTTGGTACTGGGATCCGTCACCATGGGGCCTAGTATCTGGGGTGTGGAGAGTGGCGGTTTTCATTTTCCTCATCTCTGCTAAGTCACTTCTGGGCAATGCCTATGAGCCAAAATGGACACAGCCTGCCGTACCAACCACCCGCCATGGTCTATTATTTAAAGGAGGACTGCACTGAATCTGCAAATTATTTTTCTTGTAGAAGCTTCCTGTTCTCTTATAGTTCCACCTCTACTGGCCTTTTAGTAATTTCAAAGAGTGTTTCTTACACACTGCTTAGTTAGAACCATTTCAGAACTGTATGCTATAATTTATGCCCTTGGGCCGCTGTTCCATTGCTGGCACAATGTATTGTTGTTCTGCTATAGATCTCGGTGGTTGTAAAGGACATAACCTTCATCATACAGTTATCAGATGGTACTCAACCATATGTAAGTCAGACACACCCACTGAGTTTGCTAGAAGGCCAGTAAAGATGGAGTTACAGTATAATAAAATTGGAACCCATATTTTTTAAAAACAGCTTTTACTGGGAACGTGACAAGCAGGTTCAATGAAGTTCTCCTTTGAAGCAGCTGGGTCTACAAAAATTCACTCCCAACTACACGCTCCTTACAAACTCGCTTCCGTGGGTATGCTCCACAGACAATCCGTACCCACGTTAACATGCTCCTGACCAATTCGCTCTCCAAGCTGTCAGCTACTCGCTCCTGAACTTGCTGCCCAAGCTGTCAGCTACTCGCTCCTAAACTTGCTGCCACAAACTGTGTAAATTACTGCTTCCTCGCTACTACTCGCTCATGAACAAAAGTTACCTTCAAGTGGAAATAATATTTTTTTTTATCTGGGTATCACAAAGTTAGCTGTTGATTGTATCGGGATAGCTGGAAGTAATGAAAGCAGGGATTGTTTTGATTTGGAAAGCCAGAAGGCGGAAGTGATTTGATTGGGAGAGTCTGAAGGCAGAACTGATTTGATTGGGAGAGCCTGAAGGCCTGAAGGCAGAATTGATTTGATTTGATTGGAAGAGCAGGATGTCAGGACTGATTCAATTGGGAGAGCAGTAATGCAGAAGTGATTTGATTTGGAGAGCAGTGCTTGTGCAAAATACACTGCTTGTGGACTTTTTTCTCGACAGCATAATCTTTATTAACTAAAAACATTAAAAACAGTTAAAAACAGTTTAATAATAAGCTACACCTCGCAGGAATTCTTCTGTTGTTCTCTTGCTGTACTTTTCAATGATGTATGCGAGCCTTTCGACATTGGCAAGGTAAGCTGTCCTGTGTCCTGTGTCCTGCTGGAGCATTGCCAGCTATTAGTTGGTCGATGCTGGAGCTCTGTTTTTATGGATGCTGTGCAACCCATCAATAATTTTCCACAATGTAGGGTGGGCCATGCAGAGCACACTCTGCATACCTCTGTGGAACACCTTGACTACATTGTTAGTTTTGGCTCTCCTTTCTTGCACAGTGTCTGAGTGGTTCCACGGAGCAATCGGAAACTGAGGCTGCCGGTGACCATTCCCCCTCCTATTTCTCCTGCCAATCCAAACATCTTCAAAATAGTCCACTATTGGCTCAAGTTCGGGGGAGAAACTTGTAGTGACTCATCAGTTACATCTTCAAAGCATGCCCGTACCTCTCCTGGTGGATAAAAAGTCAGGGCTGGCAAGTATTTACACTTTAGAGTGAATTCAGCATCATGGCTGTACTGAACTGACAACCCCTTTGTCTGTATTTTGCGATATATACACTGTGTAAAATGAAAAAAAAATCCCAGTTGTCGTGCTTGAGGGAATACTGTTTTAAAAGCATTTTTAGTTGCCAATTTAAAGTCAGTCATAATTACTTGCCGTGCAAAAAGAGGGTTAAGCTGCTTTAGTGCTGTCAGCATACGCTCACACGATTCTCTGCATTTGTTTGGCAGAAGAGCGTATATAGCAGGTTGTGCATTGCCAAATCTCTCACCTGAGATAACGTACATCTGGTGGAATAATGGTGAAGCCACACTAAAGGTACCATCTGCATACCAATTGTTGCAGCATTCTAAAAAGCGTAGTTTGGTCTCAGTGCCAAAAATTAGAATTCTGTTTGCACCTGCACTACTACCATACAGCAAGAAATTAACAGAGGAATCTCCCTGGTCTGGAGTGCATGTTGTGTATGATTCTGGGATCACAAGGTCTGACAAGTCCTTTGAGTTGGGAGGTGCACCATGCACCCGCACTCTCTGTATGGAGCGTTTAATATTTTTGTCCAGCAGTGTACCTTGTGTGGCCATAGAAATATTTTCTCTAGCATGAATGTCTATCGGTGCTGTAGTGTCCTGTGTTGTTACAGCCCTCTGCTTTGCGATATTCACAGCCTCAGCTTTCTCAACAGAACCAGTAGGAGCATGAGTATGCTGTGAGAACCTATAGATGATAGTTGAGTCTGCATTGCTTATTGTATGTACCCGAGCACTACAGTCTTTAGGTTTTCTGACTGCTCGTTCACATTGCCAAATTGATTTTCCCTCGTGTCCCCTCTTGTGCATTGTGTAGATAAAATTGTCTTCATCCACAAGCTTTTGTCGACTTCGATCTGACATTATAAATCGTCCAGTCATTTCAATTTGTATTGTGACAGTTTTCAAGTGTAGCAACTCACAGCAGTAGCAGCAATGGGGAATGCATAATGACATGGAGGCTAAATACAGTATAGTTAGCAGTGATTGGGAGTGAGTTGTGCAGTAAGCAGCCAATACATAAAAAGCTTACTTTACCATGCAGTTTTTTATAGGTTATTAACATTGCTTGTACAAGGAGCAAATCGGTCTGGATCGAATTGTTAAGGGGGCGAATTGACACGGTAGTGTGACTGTGGGAGTGAGTTTGTAGGGACCGAGTAGGCAGGAGCGAATTGTCATGCTCCCAAAGCAGCTATTCATGTCAATGCTGAATTCCTCTTGTTATAAGAATTTCCTGTTCCACCCTTCCCCATCCGTATCAATCATTTGCAGTCTATACCTGGTCTCGGTATAGCACCGAGACATGTACATTCCAAACCGGAGCTATTAAAAGCTCTGGCTGTGTAGTAAACCTAAGCACGCTCCTGCAACTGTTCCCCACATGAAATGACATTCTCGGGACAGCTGTGGGATGCTGTGGGTGCACTGCTAGAGGCGCTTGGATTTAAAATGCTGGCAGGGAAGAATACAGGATCAAAGAGATAAGTTTTAAAGGCGCAGTGATTACAAAAAAATGACTTGTGAAAATGCTAATCAGCCCTGCCTAACACTGTGGTGGGTCCAACTATAGGTGGATGTTTCCCTTTAAAGAGCAGGTAGCACTAAACATAGCAAACAGATATTATTTTTAATTTTTAAAAGTAGTCAATTCATTCCTTTATCAACACATTTAATATTATAAACAAGAATTTGGCAAGCAAAATGTTTCATGGTATTTATTTTGACAGTACAAAATACAAAGAAAACTTTTTTTTTCCAAATATGTTCACAAACATGAAAAGGTTTTTGTTTTTCTGGGGTTTCTTAATTGTTCATTCATATGGTCCTCTGTGTTCTGCCTTGGTTCAGGACCCAGCTCCCAATGATGGCATACCACCTGTAGCAAATCAGTTTGCAGATTTACTGTGGCACCATATTTTCCTCTGCTCCCGTCTCAGTTGACCACATGCTCTCATGATTGATAGATTTCCATTGGGGCTATGTGCAGACAAGAGTGGTCAGACAATCTGGCCTGCCCCCTGACAGGCTAACATACGTGAATTATTTGAACTCTGTCAGTTCAATCAAGTCCCTGTTTAGCAGGTCACCAATGCCATCTAAAAGAGAGTTCAAAATGGGTGGTGCTGGGTGGGGGTGCTGATGACTAGGCAGATAAAACTGAGGGTTGGGATGGTCTCTGGTAATTGTTGAGTACCTTTGATATGCATGTCCATGTTGTTGCCAGGTGACAACTCAAAAACAGGAAGTCACTGTCCCATAAAAACATTTCTGTATGATATGAATGAACCTTATGATGGACTTGAAAGCACACCCAACATTTCTCTCAACACCTGTAGCACACTGTCCAGTCTGATCTGATTGTTTCATACTTCCTGGGTGACCTTTATATTATCTTCTCATACTTGGCCCCTAGCCCCTCACTGAGTGTTTACTGTTTTTCTTAGAGACCTCCCCAGAACATGATTTAGTGAGGCAAAGCTGCAGGCTGTGTTTCAATCTCAGTGGGAGTTGAGGTTGTAGGTACTGTATGGGGACAGACTCAGTAGCAGGTGCTGGCTCATGGGAACCACCTGCTCTTCTTCTTCATCCTCCTCCTGCTCCTCCTCCTCCTCCTCCAGGCAGCTATCATCAGTTTCTGTCAGACTGCCCTAAAACATATGTAACCCCCCCCATGGAGGCTTACCTTATTTGCCTTCGTTCTTCCGGTGCTTGTACCACCACCTGGCCTGAGTCCCAGTTAGCCCCAAAAGCCTCTGTCCAGCCTCTGCATTGATTTTTGCTCAGAGTGGGGCTGGAGGAACCAAGTCTCAAGCTGCTGCTCTCCCGATGCACAAATGTGCAAGTGGGTGGCCTGCGCATGCGTGGTAGCACACCTTTGATTTCTTACCAGTGCAGCTGTAAAATGGCAGCATGTTGTGTGATCCTGGTCCCCAACTGTGGCAGTATGGGGACTGGAGACCTGAATGAGGTGCCAGAGAAGCCTCAATTACTTTTAAATAAAGAGCGCCTATCAGAAAGTGATCTGCCTCATGAATGTTAATGAGGTACATAAATATTAATGTGTAAGCCTGCCTAGTGCCTAGGGACTGTTCAGATCGGCACTAGCAACAGGCAAAGGACTCAAATAAAGTATTAAATACTGCAATCACTTGATGGGGCATAAGGATTGCTATAAGATTATGGGGCTTGGATTAAATAAAAATGTTTAAACTGGCTGCACCAGAACTGTGAAGTGGGGCACTGTATGGACTGCCAGGAGACTGTGTTTGTCAGCAGCCATATTTTAAGCCTTTGACCCTCTTTACAGCTAATCAGGAAGCCAGGATTGTTACCAGAGACTCATGGGACTGTTCAGAGGTTTTGTGGGGGAAAAAGCAGGGGCAATGTTTGGTGCCCATTCAAGGAACCAGTCAGGCTTTGAGGGAGCCTGATGAATATTCATTTTTTTAGCAAGATAAGTAATTCAGCCAATCAGGAGTTGCCAGAAGCTCCCAAAACCCCATGAGGCTTTTGTGCTGAGTTCAGTTTGGTGGGATCCCCTTCACGGCGAGGGGGGCTCTGGCCCCTTGCTAGAGAAATGTGGCTGAAAGGACTTGGAGTGGATGGCCTGGGGGTTGCCAGATATTTGTCCCCCAAAGCCAGCATTTGCCTTTCCACATTTGGGGAGATTTACTGCAGAATTCCTGATTTAATGCCAGCTGTGAGAGAGCTGCAAAGAACCCTGCCTGCAGTTGTGAGACAGCTGCAAGAATGTTGCTACCTCAGCGGTGACAGCGCTGTAAAGGTCGACAGTTCTAGCTAAGATAGAGCTGCATGCTTGCTCCTGAGTGAGTAAAAATCTATTTTAGAGTTTAAGTGAAAGAAAGGCCTTCTTGGGGCAAAGAAGCCATGAATTCTGAGAGGTATTCAATGTCTTTCTCTACTCTGTGTGTATCCAGCACCAAGAAGAGGGTGGACATCTTCTTGATAGAATGACCGAAGATGGTCCAGTGCTTGAATGAATGACTGTGGGTGGTCCGGTGGATGTGAAATGGCTGTGAGATGGTTAAGGTGCCTACAGGAATGGAATGGGAGTATCCTTGAGACACGGAGCTCACCAGACGTTGCCTGTGAGGGGTCTGATGTTTGGATTGGGGCTGCAAATGCCAGATGGCCAAAAGGAACTGTTTATTTATGATTCAGCTTATAAGAAGCTTGTAATTTTGCTTAGAAGACGCTACCATGTAAAGTGAATTTACTGCACTTCTGAATATGCCTGCTTAGTTGGGAGCTTTGCCTTAAGCTCCAGTGTCTGACCTGGTTGGGAGACTTGCCTTAATCCCCAGTATCTGCCTCAGAAAAGGGGAAAGAGACTTTGCCTGATATAACAAGACTGTGTCTAATGAAAGGGCCAGCTGCTATGCTGGCAGTGTGGTTGAATTGCCTATGATGTTCAACAGTATTCAAATGCTAGGGAAAAAGGAAAAGACTGTTTTTTGAGATCAGCCTGGGAGTCAGCCTGGAAGTGTGCCAGCTATGACACTGTCACATGCACCTCCCTCCTGAGGGGAATAGCCTGGACATGGGGTCTAAGGCATGCCAGCCCTGGTCCCATGTCCTGGTCTGTTTCCAGAATGTGACTTCAAGCCTAAGAAGAGGGGAATCTGCTAAGAAGCTGAGAAAGTTCCAGCCTGCAACATAGAAACATAGAAACATAGACTTTGACGGCAGATAAGGACTGCTTGGCCCACCTAGTCTGCCCATTTCCCTACCTAGAAGATAAGCTGCAGATCCTATTTAACCAACAGCCTATTTCTTCCAACCCCCCACAAAAATTGCCTTACGTCTGTCCCATGCATTCTTGAATTCTCCCACAGTTTTAGACCCCACAACCTCCTCAGGAAGGCTGTTCCATGTGTCCACCACCCTCTCTGTGAAAAAATACTTCCTCACATTGCCCCTGAGCTTCCCCCCATCTTCAAATTGTGTCCCCTTATCTTGCACATCTCTTTTTCTGAAAGATGCTACCCTCTTGGACTTTGTTGATTCCACTGAGGTACTTAAAAGTTTCTATCATGTCCCCCTCTCCCTCCTTTCCTCAAGGGTATACATAATTAGCTCCTTTAGTCTCTCCTCGTATGGCTTCTCTTGCAGACCCTGCACCATTTTAGTTGCCCTCCTCTGAACTGCCTCCATCCTGTCTATGTCCTTGCGGAGATGGGGTCTCCAGAACTGGACGCAGTACTCCAGATGGGGTCTCACCAACTGTCTGTACAGAGGGATAACAACTTCCTGTTTTCTGCTGGTGATACCTCTCTCTATACTTCCCAGTATCCTCCCAGCCCTCCCTACTGCCTTCTCGCATTGCTTGCCAACCTTAAGGTCATCTGATATGATTACCCCTAGGTCTCTTTCCATTTTTGTTGTTGTTACTACCTCCCTCCCATTGTGTAATCTTCCCCTGGGTTTTTGTTTCCCAGGTGCATTACTTTGCACTTCTTTGCATTGAATCCAAGCTGCCATACTTCTGACCATTCTTCCAACCTTGCCAAGTCCCTTCTCAACCTTTCCACGCCTCCTTGTGTATCAACCCTGTTGCAGATCTTTGTGTCATCTGCAAAGAGGCATACTTTTCTTCCAGTCCCTCTGCAATGCCACTTATAAAGACATTAAAAAGGACTGGACCCAGTACTGAACCCTGCGGTACTCCACTAGTAACCCCTCTTTCTTCAGAGTGGACTCCATTTACAATTACCTTCTGTGTCCTGTTGTTCAGCCAATGTTTTACCCAGGCTACCACTTGGGACCCACTCCCAAGCTGGTTAATTTGACTACTAATCTTTTGTGTGGGACTGTGTCAAATGCCTTGCTAAAGTCTAGGTAGGCCATGTCCACAGCCCCTCCCTGGTCTACTACTTTGGTCACCCAGTCAAAGAAATCTATTAGATTCATCTGACATGATCTTCCGCTGTGAACCCATGCTGCCTTGGGTCCCAGCCCCACTGGCCTCTAGGTACCCAACAGTTCTTTCCTTCAGAAGTGATTCCATCACTTTCCCTACCACAGAGGTCAAACTGACAGGTCTGTAGTTTCCTGCCTCCGTTTTGGTCCCACTTTTGTGAAGGGGAATCACATCCGCCTTCTTCCAGTCCTCAGGTACCACACAATCCTCCCATGATTTGTTAAAAAGCGTAGTCAGTGGTGTCACTGGTTCTCTGCTTAATTCTTTTAGAATTCTGTGGTGAATTCCATCTGGCCCCATTGCTTTGTCCACCTTCAGTTTTAGGAGTTCTTTCAGAACCCTTTCTTCTGTGAAAGGACTGGGATCAACCCCCCTCTCCAGAGTGCTTCTGTTAATTGGATTAGGCACCTCCCCACTTCCTCTTTGTGAATACTGACAGAAGTATTCATTCAGTATCCTGCTTTATCACTGTCACTCTCTGCCCACCCACCATCCATTCTATTCAGCCTCACTATCCCTCCCTTTGTCTTTCTACGCTCCCTGATATACCTATAAAAGGTTTTATCCCCCTTCTTAACCGAGTTAGCTATCTTTTCCTCAGTTTGTGCCTTTGCTATTCTGACTACCCTCCCTGCTTCCTTCTGCCTTAACTGGTACAGTTCTCTGTCCTGCTCCTTCTGTGTTTCCTTATACTTCCTAAATGCTATATTTTTCTCCCTAACCTTCACTGCCACCTCTTTTGAGAACCATAGTGGCTTTTTCTTTTGTTTTGATTGTTTATTTGCTTCACACAAAGGCTTGTTGCCTCTGTGATGGCAGTTTTGATATTTCCCCATTGTTGCTCTACCCTCCTTCTAGTCTGTTTGCTAGTGCTTTTCTAAGGCACTCTCCCATCTTGCCAAAGTCAGCCCTCCTGAAGTCCAGAACCTCACTTTGTATGACTGACTCTGTAGCAGAGTTTATCGTGAACCACACTGTTTGGTGGTCACTTGTTCCCAGATAGCTACCCACTTCTAGATCTAGAGATCCTCTCACTGTCCCCATTTGAGAGTACGAGGTCTAAGATTGCTCCCTCATGAGTGGGTTCCAAAACTAGCTGTTTGAGACATGCCACCTAGAAGGGCATCAAGAATGGCCCTGCTTTTGGATGTGGCTGCCACAAAGGTGCTCCAGTTAACATCTGGCATGTTAAGGTCCCCCATCAACAGTATCTCCCCTTTCTCTGCCATCCTAAGCATGCCTTCTATCATATCCTTGTCCATTCCCTCCCCCTGACATGGGGGTCTATATACAACCCCTGTGTGGATTGTGGTGCCATTTCCAGTCTCTAAGGTGACCCACAGTGCCTCCTCTCCTCCCTGTTTACTCTTTTGTTCAGTTGCTTTTAACCCTTCCCTTACATAGAGAGCTACTCCCCCACCTTCTGCCCTCCCTGTCTCTCCTGTAGGTTGTGTACCCTGGTATGTTAACATCCTAGTCATGGTTCTCCATGTACCATGTTTCTGTAACTGCTACAATATCCAGGCATCCCTCTTCCATCAAGGCCACCAGTTCAGGGAGCTTGTTGCCCAGACTATGGGCGTTGGTACTCATTACCCTCCATTTCTTGATGGCCTTACCCCCTTTTGCCCCATCCCTGTCCTTATTGCATTTGTCACTTTCTCCATTTACCCCTGCGCTTCTCCCTATTGACATCTCTATGTTGGTGTCTACCTCACTTAGTACCCTGATATTTTGGGGGAGGCTAGGATTTCCCTGCTCCTTTCCAGTGCAAAAGCTGCAAGAGGCTGCAGTTCAGTAAGGGGTCCTGCTGCAAGCCTTCTCTAAGCATCTCAGTTAAGTACAAAGCCTACAAGCTGTGACTACCTTGAATCTACCTTATCAAGCCTGATTCTACCTTGTCTAAGAATAACTACAGGACCGTGAGTATGCAGAATCAGCTCTCGAGAGGTCATTCAAGAGGGAACTGTAAATAGTTAATGTTATGTTTTGCCATGTTCAGTATCTAAGGCCCAAGCTATGAAAGTGTGAGCGTTACCTGCCTTTCTGCAGAGTTTAAGTTAGAAATGCAACTCAGAAACAGATGACTGTTATTTTAATGTTTCTTTAAGTGTGTCAATGCCGTCCAACCAGTTGCAACATATCAGGCCTGCAACAATTAGATAGTACTGGGTACCCAGAGATAGAATGCTGGGGTTCTGTTATAGACTGGGGACTGGTACCAGTTGGGTATTATAATGTCTTGAGATCTCTGCAGCTAGATGGCTCGATAGATCGATAGATAGATAGATAGATAGATAGATATAGATAGATAGATAGATAGATAGATAGAAAGCTATACCTGAATCCATCAGAAGGTTGGCGGATGGACAGAATTATAAAATGTCTAAATTTAAAATGCAAAATAATTATTCTGATTACAATGCCAAGAATGCCCATTTAAACTGCTGTTTGACCTCTACTTCCATCTACTCACTCCTAACCCTACACGCCTTGTAAACAAACTGCTGGTTAACCATTTTTTTATAAATCTGGTGTCATGAGCATATTATTAGAGTGAGGCAATAATTCAGCAAAATGGAATTTGTGGGTTGTTAAAGCTATTCCATGTATGGGGTGACCATATGGTAATGTGGGTAAGTACAACATATCAGGGGGTTGTACTAGCTATACACCAGACCCACTTAAGGCATACTCTGGGTAGAGGCACTGTGCATTAAATGTTATCTTGAGAAAGAATCAGTTGAGTTCAGACAAGGAAACCCAGGCCCCTCAACCTGGTGAGCGGCCGCCCAGGTAGGGGTAGTAGCCTTCTTGGTACACGGCGCCAGGGCTACACATAAATGACACAGACATGAGAATTCCAAATACTGAATGTGTTTTTCATTTTTAACAACTTAGACAAGCAAGCGCTAGCTATGTTAGTATACAGAACTCTTGGTTTTCAAAGTATGTGCATCAGCATCTCCCTCTGCTCACCCTAGGCCCAGTTTTTACATCTGTATTCTGATAACTACTGTATATGTTTTGCCTTTCTAGCACCTTAGACAAACAAGCAATGCATGTGTTAGCATACAGTGTTCTCTGTTTTAATAGCAAACTACAGTACTGTAAGCACATCAGCATCTTCCCCCTGCTCACCTTTGCACCACTTTCACGACTGCCCCACCCTGAATCCCAAAGTAGTCATAAAGTTTCAAAATAGAACATTACTGCCTGTCTTGGAATCTTGGCCAGTGGAGAAATGAGACATGTTCCTACAACTGGCAAATGATTTTCTTTCCCTGTTAACTGTATAATTCTCACAGCTGTTTTTCCTGGTGCAGGCGTCTACTGCCTGGAGTTCCCCAGTATTTGTGGTGTTCTGTAGAACATTGCCTTGTCAATCTTGATACACATGAAATGTGAAACATACACACATGTACTTACAGTTCTGCTTTTCCATGCCAGGATATCTTGTTGGCAATTAAACTTCTAGCACAAATAAAAAAAAAAAAAAACAAGCCTTCTGGGGACAAGGTAGGCTTGTGTTTATTGAACTGTTTGTCTGAGGTATCAGCATGTGCAGTCACTACTGCTGTTTTTTTTACAGTTAAACTTTTTTATTCATTTTTCACAAGATATACAGACAAACCTCTTACAGTACAGTACAATGTGAGGATTTTTTTTTTTAAAGAAATTGAGGCAGCATATAATAAGAACATTGCTACAATAATACAAGGAGCTTTTGGTTTAAAATATAGTAAACAATACAGATCATGTAATTAGCATATACTGACATTTGTAGTGAACTTAAAGCGGATAGTATGATTAGATACGGTTTATATTAAAATGTTACATAATTATATATGATGCTGCAAAAGGAAAAAGTACATTCGTAAAAGGATTGTGGAGTAATAAAGAACGATTGAGAACAGAGTATAGGAAAGAAAAGATATATAAGAAAGTTAAGAAGAGAGAGAGGGAAACTATAAAAAAAAGGGGAGAAAAAGCGAGACTACAATGATGTATCAGTAAAAGGGGAAAATCCATATATGTTAAGTCCATACATTGGTGCTGGAAGATTTAGTTGATTCCAAAAATTAAAAAGCCCTGCCAACAATTGTTATATAACATGAGTCGGTCAGACAAGATATATGTCATAGGTCCAGAGCATATTGCAATAGTTGGTTAATGATACGGGAAGGGTAGGGATTATGTTGGATCTCAATGCATGAGGATTGTGCGTTTAACTTGAAGGAAGAGTATATTTAACCATCTGCTCTGCGAATATGAAATTTTATAAGAACGGTGATTACAAATACCAAGAATGCAATGTTTAGGGTCCAGTGTAAAAGGTTGACCTACCACTTTCATTGCAAATCTGTGAGTACAGTGCCAAATCTTTTGTATGAGGGACAGTGCCATAAGATATGCAATAAATCCCCATTGGGGAATTGCAGCAGCAATTGTTATTGTTCAATAAACCCATTTTTGTAATACAACAGGAGTTCTGTACCACAAATGAAGGATGTTGGTTTGAATGAGGAACTCGTTTATCATTAAAAGATTTGTGACAGGAGAGCCAACATCTGGACCATTGTGCATTGGTGATATTATATTGTAGCAGAGTACTCCATCTGTTTTTAGCATTGACAGAGTGGTCAGGAAGGATACCACAAATATCTTTGTAAACAGTGCTATTTAAATTGGATGTTGTTTTTATCCATTTAGAGATGTGCTTATCATACAGAGAATTGATAGAGAAGGGTGTGAGGTAAGAGTTGCATGCAATACGAAGCTGTAGATATTTCCAAAAATCCTGATGGGGAAGATTCCATATGCCTCGTAGGTCAGTGTAAGATTTTAACTTTAATGACTTGGGTTCAAATATATCCTGCAAAAAGAGAATACCCTTATTTTTCCAGGTACGACAAAAAATGGGGTGATTATCAAGAGATATATGGTGGTTACCCCAGATGGGGGTGTAAGCTAAGGGTTTGGGGTTAGATTTAATATGCTTGTGAATGATTTTCCAATAGAATATAGAAGCAGCTATGGTAGGGTGAGACTTTAAAGAAGAGGTAAGGGTGTTATAAAGGAAAGAAGTCGCCACATTACCAGGACATAAGGATGTTTCCATATTGACCCATAAAGGAGACTGGATGTTGGGTTTGTTAAACCATTTAATTGTTTGAGATGTACGGAAAGACCATAAGTAGGGTTGGAACCAAGGAAGACCAAAGCCACCTTTTGACCAATGGGATCTAGGTTTATATCTAGTTTAAATCTAGATATTTTGTCTTCCCAAATGAAGCTGCCGATAATTTTGTCTATTTTGGTAAGAAAACTAGAGGGAAGTATCAAAGGGATATTGGAAAATAGGTATAATATTTTAGGAGTTATAGACATTTTAATGGCAGAAATTTTACCATTAAAAGAAAGTTTAAGTAGCTTCCATCTATCAAGTGTTGTTTGGATATTGGTTAACAGAGGGGAAGGATTAGCATCCCATAATTTATTAAATGTCGGGGTGATCCGAATGCCAAGATAAGATATACCTTGGGGGGCCCAACGAAAGCCTAATGAGTTGTTCATGAGGGGACTACTAAGGGTATTCAATGGTAGCGTTTCGGATTTGTTAAGGTTTAGAGCTAGTCCAGAGTGGGAGGTGAAGTCATTCAGTAGTTCAACTAAAGGTTGCCCGGAACTTTCGAGGTTTTCAAGTAAAATAAGGAGATCATCTGCATATGAGAGTGAAGTATAGTGAGAGTTACCAATAGTAATGCCTTTAATTGTACCGGATTGACGTAGGGACGCAGAAAGAGGTTCCTTGGCAAGCATAAACAATGAAGGCGATAAGGGGCATCCTTGTCTGGTGCCTCTTGTTAAGTAAAAGGAGGGGGACAAAATAGAGTTCGTGAGAACTCGAGCTGAAGGGGAGGTATACAATAATTGAATCCAGGCACAAAAATTATTTGTAAAGCCAAAATGAGATAGCACCTGATACAGATATTCCCAATTTAGAGAGTCAAATGCTTTCTCAAAGTCAATGGCTATTGCAGCTGCAGGGGTTTTAAGAGTTTTTGCTTTGTGAATTAAATTGAGTAATGAGCGAAGATGATCGGAACTGTTTCTATTTTTGATAAATCCTGATTGAGAAGTATGGATGAGTTTAGTCATTAAAGATTCTAAGCGGAGAGCTAATAATTGGCAAAGATTTTTCCATCAGTATTAAGAAGTGAGATCGGTTTGTAGTTTGAAGGAAGAAAAGGGTCTTTGTCTTTTTTTGGTAAGACTGTTAAAATGGCTTTGGTCATTGTGCATGGGAGTTTATTAAGGTTGCTTCTTGGAATACATTGACTAATACAGGACAAAGAGTGTCAGATAGGGTTTTATAAAAATCAATAGGGAACCCATCACTGCCAGGTGCTTTACCGTTTTTTAATGATGATAAAGTAGTTTGGATTTCCTTTAAAGTGATTGGTTTATCAAGCATAGCTTTGTCCTGAGGGGATAGGTGGGGTAGATTCAATTTTTTCAGAAAATGTTGTATTAGGTTGGGATTTGTAGTATTAGGTTGCGAGTATAGTTGATGGTAAAAGGATTGCATAATACGATTGATTGAAAGGTACTACTGCTGTTTTGATGGCAGCGTTCACTTGTAACACTTAGACTTTGTGAGGAGCACCCTTCTGGCAGTTCTGTATTTAGGAACTGTGTCCTGGATGTAGTTTTTGGGTCTCAGCAAGTATGGTATTTGTCAGGTGCCTGGTCATGGTGATAGGTGATGACAGTGTGAAGGACACCTAGCCAAGGTGAGTGATGCCAGCCCATGAGACAGGTACACCGATGATGTCATACTCTTTGGTTAGTACTGATACAATACAGTTTTTTGGTGGTGTCATACCTACAGTAGGTAATGCATAGGAGGTTAATTTAATAGACATGTCAGACATATTTAACTCTTAGGCCCAACAAATGTCAAGGAAAATAAATAAAAAGATTAGCATAGTAATCAAGAAAATAAACAGGCAGGTTTAATGGTGCAAAAGATAAAAGTTTTTCTGGGAAGCTGTGGGATAAACATGTCAGAAAGTGGTTTCCATAAACATTTGCAGCACCTCACCAGACTCAACCAGCTGCTTGAGCAATTGTTTGTACAAGGTACTGTACTGTACTGTTCTGTGCATTTTAGAACAGGGACATACAGTACTAATAACAGCTGGGAAATGTATTGCTTTTCACAGAGACAATGCAGCTGGTTGATGACCACATCAGTAAGGATGATGAGTAGATACAAGAGAGGTCAGTAAGTTGCTTACCATGTGGCACAAGGTTATAGCTATAAAATCATCAGTTAAAAAACTGCACTGAAGCAAAGGCTAGAATTATGAGACCGCACAGTACAGTACGTGAGTTCTGAATCATGTAAACCGAATAGTATATAATTTACAGTATAAAATAAACTTGTTTACTTTCACAGTCATTATCCCACAATACACAATAAGCTAAAGAGATAACAGCAAACACTGGAATGGCGTGCTGCAAGACAGACAGCCCGAAATGTCATTTTATGAAAGAGACAACAGATTCTAAGACAAATGGAGAATTTTACAACAATGACATATTGGAAAAGACTTTGATGAAGCCAAAGCCCAAACATCCTCTGAAGAGTCATGTCTAGGGAGCCATGGGGATGTGGTCATACTTGTCTTTTTGAGGGTAATGTGAAGTACTTGTACTGTACATCACAACATGGCATTCTTTCCAAGCTGTACGTTAAATGGGAATCCAGATAATGTAAATAATAATGATCACTTTCTCTCATACTCTAGGCACCAGGGATGGTAACTTTTTCTGGGAGAACATGATCAAGAAGACATTTCCAGATGGGCATTGCTTCTACTAGAACAATGATGACCCCAAACACATTGCGTCAGCATGGTTTATTGCTGAGACTGGCATCAAGTGGCTCAAGACACCTCTTACATAAGGTTGCAGTGTGTTGCAATACCCTATACACACTGTAATAAGTGTTGTGAGTACTGTGTATCACGTCTTTTGAATTTTACTTGCTTGTTATCCATTTCAGCTATGAATTTGAGAAACAAACAAGAACTGATCAGTGAAATTAAAGTTTTGGAGAACACTGACACCAGAACAATAAAGGAGGTATGGTTTTACCATTAGAATTTGACAGACAAGGACTTGCAACTGGAATGGGATTACATTTATTTTTTTACTTTATAGGGGTTAGATATTCAAAGGTCCACAGGCACACAGCGCAAGTGACTGTGCAGCCCAACCCAGATGCACCACCCCAAACAACTGCCACATTCAGCCGATGTGCCACAGGTTGCACCAGCACAACCAATGCTGAATATACCATGGATGCGCCATAGTGCAACCACACAAGTGCAGCACAGAAGGGAAGAACAGAATATAGCAAGTGAAGCAGGCCTGCCTGAGACTGGAGCAACATGTCAGTGCCCATGGTGCAAGTGCAAAGATGGGGTGGCCTCAGCAACCATGGCCAGAGAGGCACTGCAGAGGAGCTGGATGGGCACCGTACAGCACAGCACAGCAGGGGCACAGGACATGGTAACACATACAGTGGCATGCACATGCCCAGCACACGCTGATGGCATGGCACTGACAAGGACATGGACAATGGGACAGAACACTGGGGATGGCAATGAACAGCATGACCAACACATGCACTGGCACAATAATGCCTGGTACCCAGACATGCCAGATATGCATAAGCCACATAAGGTGCACACGTCCAGGGGTACATGATGTGGGAAGCTGTGCAGCATGGTGCATGGTGCAGACAACACAGAAGGCACAGCACTGGGGGCACACACAGCGAACATGTTGCTGTGGGCAACAGGTGTGTCAGCACAGAAGCACCACAGAGATGACCATGGCGAGCATGGTGGTGGCCTGTGTGGGCAGACAGGGAGGTTGTGCGCTACAGAACATGAACAGACAAACCAAGCAGGGCAAGGGGCAGTGGACTGTGTAACCAACATAACAGCAAACTGCTAATACAGCACAGACCAACCACATACACAGGGAATGTCCAATAGAAAATGGTTTAATACAAAACACAGGTAAAAAGGCAACAGAAATATGGAACAACTACATCAACAGCAACCAAAACCTCTAAACGGGGGGATGAAAATGGTACAGGGAATGCAGGTGGGGCGGAGAATGTCAGGAGATGTCACAGGGGAGGGGTGTGTTGTAGGGTGCACAAAGTGAAGTCCGGCCACCATCAGTCCAATGTCCACACACACGTTTTCACTAGTCCTGGTCCCCGTTGGGAGGGTGGTTGATCTGGCTCAAGCCCCAGAGCACCACCGTCTGCTCCAGTATGGAGTGCAGAATGGGCTCCAACCGCCTTAATATTGCCCCCTGCCTGTGATATAATACAATCAATGTCCCCGGGGAGCCTCAGACCTGGTCCCGTCTTCTGCCTCCACACCACACATGGGCATGGTGCACACCAGGACCACCACATGGTGCCAGGACAATGGGCACAGTGTGCCAACTGGCACAAATGGGGCATACATGGCTAGCGGCCATGTGGCCGTGGTGGACACAGGAAGCCCTCACCACACACACCCCCACCACAAATAGAACTGTACAAGAACCAAAAGGCACACCTACCTTCCGCAGGTCATGATGGCACCCTGTGCAGCTGCTGACCACAAGTCCCTGGACCTACCGCACTCATGGCCTCTGTCCGCTGCCTGCTGGTGCTCTTCCCAGCCTGCAAGGGGAACACAATGGAAGGGAGACATGAGCAGCAAGCTGTCACCACCCCCAAGCCCCCCCAACAATACACACAACTCCCCTGAACCCCGCAGCACACACAGGTTACAGCACCACACCCCCATGAACAGTAACAGCATACTGGCTATGGCACAGTGGTTAACAGTGGACATACCTGGTTGTGGCACATCATCCCTGCAGGCACGCTCCTGCAGCACCCTCAGCTGCTCAGGGTCCCTCCTCCACAGGTCCCCATAGTGGTGCCTGCACTGTTCCCCAGTGTGTGGCACCCCCGTCCTCTGCATGAGCCTGTTGGCCACAGTGGCCCAGACCTGGGACCTAGCCTCCTGCAAGGCCTCAGCACCAAACAGCTGGCCCATCACAGGCTGCACCAATGCCACAAGGTTGGCCAGCTCAGAGTCACTACAATTAAGAGACTGTGAGCCTGCTACTCCTGCAAGTGCCATTGTGTACACAGTGTGCTGCCAGTGACACTTCAGGCATCCAGCACTGCGCACCATATGGCCTTCTCATGGCTGATGCATGATAGGCATGCATGCAACAGCCTGCACAGCACATGGATGCACAATGCCAATGCGTGCTAAGCAGTCAATTGCATATCAACTTGCATGCGTGGTGCCACTGTGCTGGGCAGGAACACGGGGTTAGGTCATTGCACAGTGCGCATGTGCGACTGGGATGTTGGCCATTTTGGGAAGGGCGTAACACGCCACACATCAGTCAATGGTATCGCGCATCAACATGTACATGCACCGTGCAATGTTACAGGGCATGCACCGCTGTGTACGACGTGTGCGCCACACACTATCGCGCATGCGTGATGATGTGCTGCACCACTCTGTGCAGTGCATTGCCAGGTGATGGCTGGTTGCACAGCTGCATATGGGCTGTATGTGCCAGAGAGTCGCGCATGTGCTAAGATGTGCAATGCAGTGGTAATGGGCCCAATCACATGCACGGAACAAATTGAGATGGGCTGGCAGCAAATGAACCATATTCAGCCAGGATATGCAAATTGCCTCATTGCCCAATCCTAGCAAAAGTCACCACATTTGCATCTCATTATAGGCTACACAGACCCTAATTTGCATGTGCTAAGCTATAAATGGGCTGCTCTGAGTCACCACACACACCACTGGCGACCAGCAGGTACTGCACTTTGGAGGTTTGTTTACCACAGCTACACTATTTATGGGCCTCTGGCCAGGAGGACTCCATGCCTCGGAGCTGTGCATGATCACTGTGTACTGTGATAATGGCTATCACACTTCCACCCCACAGGCACTAGTATGGCAGCGGAGGAGGAGTTGAGATGAAGGAGATGTCCGAACTTCACGGATGATGAGCTCGGGGCCCTTGTTAAGACATATGTCCGGATGGAGGACCTTCTGTCAGGGATGATGGCACACAGCCGCAGAGGGCACAGAGATGGGATGTGGTGGCACAGGCGGTGAACACACATGACATGTACAACTGCACCATCCAGGAATGCATGAAGTGCATGAACAGTGAGGGGACCAGGAAGTGCCTGGCCACCATGCAGGCAGCTCTGCATGCTACAGGGGTGGGTCACGCACCATGTCACCACTAACTGCACGGGAGGAGGTGATCAGATCCGCACTGTCCTGGGCATCTGTGGGGGGAATCCCTGGAGGTGGCTTCTAGACAGGTGGGGGCCCCGCACAGCACTGTGAGTAGTGTCACAGTGCCTGTCTGGCTATGTGCTGTGAGCCTGGGTGTGCTGACCATGCCACACATGGATGCATATGTTGTCACCGTGGCGCCATGCAGTGCATCCACCATTGCATGCTCCCCCATGGCCATGCAGTGTCCCCCATGCAGCCCATGTGTGCTGCCATGACTGGCTGTGACACCAGGGACATCTCCCTGCTGAGGTGGTGTGGCCAGTGGTGGTCACTGTCCACCTGTGGTCATGTGTCACGTTCCTGAATGTCGGCACCACTTGAATGTGCAATGCAGCATTGTGGACTGTTACTGTTGCCGGTGTACCCACACACAGGCGGAAGCGTCCCTTGCCCGGGGGTGAGCCTGTGCACAGCCATGTCCCAGAGGTTGTCCACATCACAGAACCATGTGTGCATGGCCTTCCATCATGCACTGCACAAAGCACATGATGGTGTGTGTGACACAGGTCACAGTGCCAGAGCATGCCATGTGTGGCAGTGTCTGCACAATTGTGGTTCATGCCACATGGCCCCATGTACACCCATCAATGGATATCCATAGAAATGCTGCCACCTGCCTGTCAGAGTCCCCCACAGGACAGGTCCCCTGCTGACGGGTTTGAGAAGCACACCCGGCTCCTGTGGGCCTCCGTGGAGTGTGCTCAGGGAGGCATGTCAGGTCCTGCGTGTGCAGATGGGCATCATGGATGACCATGCCTCTGTGGGCTGCTCCCGGTGGTTGGTGAGATATGCCAACTCCGTTGGATGTTGGCGTTAAGTCCCAGCTGCGAGAGGACATGAGCACAGAGAGGAGAGCACAGGCCATCGAGGTGGGTTATGCTGCCCTCGAGCCCTGCGGATGCAGGAGTGCCCGCCACACACAGGGTAGTGACACCAGCACTCACCCCTCACAGCGTAGCATGGCGACATTGCTTCTGACGCCATCCCCTGCCTCAGGTATCCCCAACACCCCTGGGTCACATCTGGACTTTGGCAATGAGACACCCATGAGCACACGGTCATGGTCTCGTGGGTCTGTCCCTGCTAGCGTGGTTGGGTCCCCTGCTGATGTGGTTGCCACCCCAGAGGGGGGCCATCATGGGCATGGCCATCCATGTGTCCTTGGTAGGTCACAGTGATCCCACCTGTGTGCAGTTGTCATGGCACAGTCACCACCCAGATAAAACAGAATAGCAGAGGCATACCTCAAGGCTCCATCTTGGGGCCCTTACTTTTCTCACTTTAGATCAACAACCTCGACCGTGGAATCAGACTTTCCAGTGTACCTCTCTTTGTGGACAACATGGTAGTTTACACTGCCAGGCCTACTCCTGAAAATGCCTGCTCGGACTTGCAAGCAGATTTCCTTACACTGCAACAAAACCTCCTGAGTCAAAAGCTCCTATTGAATGCCAAAAAGACCAAGGCTATTCTGTTATCCCAATGACAAAGTCCTTAAACTCCCTTAAGCACGACAATTATTCCCACTATCACCAACCTGCTTAATGAGTCACTTGACTATGTGACCAAGTTCAAGTACCTAGGTATGTGGATTGACAACAGACTTTCTTTTGCTGATCAAATAGACGAGCTCTCAAAAAAACTTAGACAGAGGCTTGGACTTTTTTTTTGAATCAAGCATCTACTTACCCAGGAGGCCAGAAAAAGCTTAGTACAAACCACGTTCCTAGCTATCTTGGACTATGCAGACTTCCTGTATGGCCAAGTCCCCAAAAACATCCTATCTAAGCTTGACACCCTTTATCATAGGGCCTTACGTTTCATCTCAGGTGCGGCATATAATACCCATCACTGTGTGCTCTGTTCCACAGTAGGATGGACCTCACTTATGTTCAGTAGGTAAAGAAACACTATACTATGGACAGTACTGGGTCCAGTCCTCTTTAACATCTTTATAGGTGGCATTGCAGAGGGTCTGAAGGGAAAGGTATGCCTCTTTGCAGATGACACAAAGATCTGTAACAGAGTTGATATACAAGGGGGAGGTAGAAAAGATGAGAAGGGACTTGGCAAGGTTGGAGGAATGGTCAGACATATGGCAACTTAGATTCAATGCAAAGAAGTGCAAAGTAATGCACCTGGGAAACAAAAACCTAGGAGAAGAGTACACAACAGCAGGGGAGGTACTAACAACAACAGAAATGGAAAGGGACCTGGGGGTAGTCATATCAGATGACCTAAAGGTGGGTAAGCAATGTGAAAAGTCAGTAAGGGGAGCAAGGGGGATACTGGGATGCATAGGAAGGGGCATCACAAGTAGAAAAAGGGAAGTGGTTATCCCTCTGTGCAGACAGTTGGTGAGACCCCATCTGGAGTACTGTGTGCAGTTTTGGAGACCTCATCTACGCAAGGACATAGACAGGATGGAAGCAGTCCAGAGGAGGGCAACTAAAATGGTGCAGGGTCTGCAGCAGAAACCATATGAAGAGAGACTGAGAGAGCTTAATATGTATACTCTTGATGAAAGGAGGGATGGAGGGAAATGATAGAAATGTTCAAGTACCTCAAGGGAATCAACAAAGTCCAGGAGGGTAGCATCTTTCAGAAAAAGAGATGCGAAAGAACAAGGAGGCACAATTTAAAGATAGAGGGGGGATGGCTCAGGGGTAATGTGAGGAAATTTTTTTTCACGGAGAGAGTGGTGGATACATGGAACAGCCTTCCTGAGGAGGTCGTTAGGTCTAAAACAGTGGGAGAATTCAAACATGCATGGGACAGACACAAGGCAATTTTTGTGGGGGGTTGCAGGAAGTAGGCTGTTGGTTAACTAGAATCTGCAGCTTATCCAGTAGGTAGGGAAATGGGCAGACTGGGTGGGCCAAGTGGTCCTTATCTGCCGTCAAAGTCTATGTTTCTATGTTACGAAACTATGCCTTGAGAAGCCGTTCGTATGTCTCATTAGCTGTGCCTAAAGTCTTTTCTCATTTTGGCAGAGCCTCCTTCAGCTATGTGCTGCCCCAGCTGTGGAACAACATCCAGAAATCCAGAAAACTGGTGCATCCTATTGGTTTTGCAGAATTCAAGTCACTCTATTAGAGATACTTCTCTGAGTCTTGTCAATGTAGCTAAGCTGTAGCCATACATCGCTATTCTTACAGCCAACCCTCTACACTTTCTATCCTCTTGTTAGAATTACCATCAGCCATGTTCCTGGATCCATCCTTGCTTTCTACTTGCTGCTGAGCCCCCAGCTTGCATTGTCACTAGCATTAACTCTGCTCTACTAGAGCTATCAGTGTCTAAAATCACTGGGTCGGCACATTGGTGCTGACCTGCTTCCACCTCTCTGCTGTACTGTTTACTGGGATGAGGCTTCACCTTATGACCGGGCCTCATTGATTATCCTTGTACCTTGTTTTTATTGCTATGTATTGTATTACTACACCCATTTGTGCTATATGTTCAATTGTGCTACTGTATTATTTATTCCGTACCTACCAGGCAGGGGTGTCGGCAGGCATACACACTGTACTCAGCTGAGTACAGTAAAAAAGAAATCAGGCAGGGGCAACAAATCAGGCAGGGGCAACAAAAAGAGGAAAGCAAGGACATTGTGAGTCACATTGTGTCTGTGTGGCACTGAGCCCTTTTGCCTTTGTTGTTCTCGATGGGGCACTGATGCCACCAGCCAACTACACAAACAAGAACAACTTACCAGGCAGGCAGAAAAACAAAGGAATAAGGATTACAGGAAGGAACTGATTACTTGAACTCAGATATTGCAAAGGAGGGGGGCTATTGTTGGCGAGGCATGGAAGTGCATATTTTGGTTTATGTTTAATAATGGGGGGAGGGAGCAACAGTGCATCAGTTTTGAGTACAAGTTTAGAATTCCTGGCTACACCCCTGCTACCAGGCCCTCCTTGAAAATGAGCTTGCTCAATGGAGGTTCACCTGGCTAAATAAAGACTGATTGATTGATTGATTGATCCAGCCATTGTTTGCCCACACACCCTGCTGTTTGTTCCCAGGTCCGCATGTGGGGCACACGCGTGGGCCTGTGGCTTACATGTCCGTGCTGTCTGTGTGGTATTCTGTGCATGTGGTGGGACACTGCTGCTGTGTTGTCTGGCATGGGCATGATGAGTGCATCCTTGTGTGTCTGCTGTGCATGTGTGTGGGCATTATACACTGATCCAGTCCATACACCCACAGTGCCCCATGTAGGCCCAGACATGACTGTCTGGTTGTGGCCACACCTGCATGTGTGTGTACCTCCGACACTGTGTACCTGTCAGCCATGCCACATGTGACAACCTTCACATGTTATCCCCCATTCCCACAGGACATTGCCCAACCCACAGTATCCCACTCTGTTACCCACCTGCGGTCTCCAAAGTGCTCCTCCACGATCATGTCCCTGTGCCACCTCGCTCTGGTGGTCAGCTGTGGGTTCCTATGGTTGTGGCATTCTTGCCCACCCTCTGCCTGTGGTCCTTCATCCTTGGTGCTGTCGCCCAACTCAGCCTGGACGGATTCCATGGTCTATGGCCATGTTGAGTAGCATGCAAAAAGGCCAGAAATATGCCACAGGCCTTCTCTGGGCTGTACTGTAGGGCACTGCCAGACCTGTCCAGGCATCTGAATCTCATTTTGAGCATGCTGAACACATGTTCAGTGATGTTGCATGTCGTGGTGTGTGCCTCATTCTACTGGTTCTTCCGGCACGGATGTGGGCTGGTGTATGGGGGTCAGCATCCATGGCCATAGGGGGTTTGCACAGTCTCCTGTAGAAGAAAGCATTATGGCCTGGATATTCAAACTGCGCCAGGCTGTGGCGCAAGCCTGGGTGCAGCTCAACTTTGTTGCGCAGGGGTGTGACCTGGGCGATATTCAACGAAGCTGCGCTATGGCTCAGCAGCTTTGAATATCGCACCCTGGCCACTGCCACTGTGCATGGTGCAGTGGTACTGCGCCAGCGCAAGTGGCCAGAGTGGAGCATGGAGATGCGCTAGCGCAAGTGCCATTATGCCATGCACAACACCTGCAATATTCAAAAGGGGGACATGCAAATGGGGCCATAATTTATGCAAGGCACACATGGGGCCATTTGCATGTCATTATGGCCCCATTTGCATACCATTAGCATGCAGGTGCGCCAACCCCTGCCGATATGCGCCTGGCGCCCTGCCAGGCAGCAGCCGTCGGGGACCGACGCCCCCTGCAGCCCGATCGCGGGCATTTGTCTCAATAAAGAATCCTTGTTTAATATCTCTGGTGGTCCAGTGGACCGCTATGTGCCCAATCATGGGCATCGGTATAATAAACCCTTCCCCGTCCAATATCCCTGGTGGTCCAGTGGACCGATCACTGCCCGATCATGGGCATCTGTTTAAATCACACACCCCTGCCAATATCCCTGGTGGTCCAGTGGCCTGCACTCTGCCCGATCGCGGGCGTCTGTAAAACATAAAAAAGTCCCATAACCCTGGTAGTCTAGTGCACCCCTCCCCACCCGCCCACTGGGCCCGCCCGCTTTCCCTGGTCAGCTGGCGGCGGCAGCCACCACCCCTGCCGCCCCGCCCGCCAGCCGACTGACAACTTGGTAGGGCTGCCGCCCATTGGTTCTGGCGTGAGCCAATGGGCGATGCAACTCTCGCCTCTACACATTCAGATATGTGAATCATTCACATGTCTGGACTGTATGTATAGTATGAGCTACCGCCCGAAAACAGCGCGGACCAATGGGCGTGGCAGCCGAAGCTGTCGGTCGGCGACGGCGGGCGAGAGGCTGGTAGGGTGCTGCCACCTGCCGGGCTGACCTGGGGAGCGGGCGGGGGGGCCCAGTGGGTGGGTGGTGAGGGGGGGGTACACTAGACTACCAGGGTAATGGGACATTTTTATGTTTTTAGATGCCCGCTGACTAGCAGAGTGCGGTCCACTGGACCACCAGGGATATTGGTGGTGGGGTGTGATTTAAACAGATGCCTGCGATCGGGCAGCGATCGGTCCACTGGACCACCAGGGATATTGGACGGGGGGGTTTATTATACCAATGCCCGCGACTGGGCACATAGCGGTCCACTGGATCACCAGGGATATTAGACGAGGATTCTTTAGTGAGACAAATGCCCGCGATCGGGCACATAGCGGTCCACTGGACCACCAGGGATATTGGAGGGGGGTTTATTTACATGGATGCCCGCAATGGGGCATGGGGGGTGCCACCAGGTGCGGCAGGAACTCGGGTGGTCACCCACAGGTGGCAGCTGCCGTGTTGCGCCCTGCAATGTGGCAGCTCACCTGTGGGTGGCCATCATTTGTTCCCTTTTTTTTGGCTTAACTTTGTGCAGGTGCAAGTAGGGTTGTGCATGCATGGCTCTGCACATCCTGGGCTGAATATCGGGCTGTACAGGTTATGCATGGGCATGCCCCCCCACCTGTTGCCTGCATGCATTACTGATGCGCTCCGGCGCGCCGGGATTTATCGGCGCGACTTTTCCCTTTGAATATTGTGCTGAGAGCAGTGGTTGTGCATGGTGCAACACTGTTGCGCCATACACAACCCTTTTGAATATCTAGGCGTATGTGTACATCTGTTCTTTACAGGTTTCCTACAGCCCAATGTTACTGCAAGTCTTCCATTGCTCTGTGTGGCCCACACCCTGACCCTCCCACCCCATGGCACATAGGGCATGCACACATCATGCCGTCATAGTGCGCACTGCATGTGTGTTGCATGAAGGGTATGTGCCTGGTGTGCCATGTCCTCCCACAGCCATACACTGCTGTTCACATGCCCTGCCCCTGCTGGTGACAGCCACTGTCCTGTCCAGGTGTACTTCTCTGTAGCACTGTGGCACCTGTGTCTGGCTCATGCTCTGTGACACTGCCTGCCTGTACGCATGTGGTTGCAGTGTGTGTCCCCAGGCATGCCCCTCCCCTTACCCAGCACACACCTGCCACATGTGGTTCACAGTGCAGTGGCCACATGTGGCCCGTGGTGCTGCTTGCCTGTTTAGCACGGTGGGCCTTGTCTGTTTTCCGCACAACTCTTACGCACACTGTATTGTGTGCCACTGTGTGCTGTGTAGGCCCATTGTCATGCCCCACTCACCCACTAGGTGGCCGCTGGGTATCTCCCACTCTCGAACAGGTAGCACAGGGCCGACTTGTGCCAGATGCTGGCATCATGTGCACTTCCAGGGTGCGTGGCACACACATTGATAATGAGCCCACTGGGCATTGCACACCACCTGGCAGTTTATGGAGTGGTAGCACTTTCTGTTGACGTATGCCACTCCCTCTGGGCCAGGTGGTGTGTGTGTATTGCCACATGGGTGCAGTCTACGGCCCCTAGCATTCCTGGCATGCGTGCCACCCTGTAGAAGTGCTGCATGGTTTCTGTCTGCTCCGCCTGTGTGCTTTGGAATTTGATGTACTTCTAGGCATGCAGCAGCAGAGCAATGAGGAACTGGGTGAGGAGACGGGATGTGGTGGACTGTGTGATGCCAGTGGTGTCACCCACTGGCATCTGGAAGGTGCCCATGTTGAGCAGGCACATTGCTACTGTCACCTTTGTCTCCATCATCATGGCGTGACTCCTGTGTGTTGGTGCCTGCAGGTCAACATGGAGCAGCTCACAGAGCTGTCTCAGCAGTGCCCTGTTGAGTCTGTACCAGTCCACGATCTCCATGTCACTCAGGTGGCCGAATGTGACATGGGCACGATACCTTCTCTGCTGGGCATACCGCCTATAGGCCCTTCCATGTCCATGCTGTTGTTCCTCCCATTTCCTCACTCCCCTCATAACTGCTGCCATCAGGAAAGCTGTCCCATCCATGGCTGCTATGCTGCTCTCTGCCTGTGGGTGGACTGCACTTAGGCATGCTTTTTATATGCCTATCTTTGCGCAGCGGATCTGCTGGTTGTGCCATGGATGCACAGCTCATCCTTGCTGAATATGTGGCTGCACAGCGCATTCATGGAAACGCCCTGTCACATACACGCATACATTATAATTGCACTCTGGCACATCCGGCTTTGTGCTGCGCATCCCTGTTCTTTCAATATTGCACCGCGATGCATCATCTGGTTTGTGCTGGTGTGTCTTGGGTTGTGCAGTGCATCTGTTTTGAATATCTAGGCCTAGATGTTTATTAATTTTCATTCAGAAAATACATAGTAAAATTATAACAATAATATGTGTAACACAAAACGTCAAACATAACAACCATTTTGAGTAACACTATGACTAAATGTATATCAACATAAACAATTTTAAAGAAACTTATACAAAAAGTACTCATATAATTTATGAATTGTATTATTCATAAAAACTAAAACTTCAGGTGGTACCTATCGATATAACCTTGTCAGCTCATTCTAGCATACCCCTTTCTACAAGTTACTTAAACTGTTTCTTATTCTAGTAAACAACAGAAATAAGGTACTCAGATATCTGATTCAGGACAACACATGGTCTGATATTTTTTAGAAATTAAAAGATGGGTTCCACATTTCTTCAGATAATTTTATTTTGTTATTCACTGAATAGCTGATCCATTTTATTGGCTAAAGCCCCCATGCAATTATTCCATTCAGCTAGTAAGAGAACGTAAGGGTCTTTCCACTTATACAAAATAATTATTTTCAGGCTCAGGGCTGCAAGTAGCACTCAGTATTGTTGCTTTCCAGCCAAGGTACTGTATGTAGAGCAGGTGTATTGCCTAAAATAAATGTCATCGGATCCATTGGGACTTTGCATTTAGTCACCTGTGTGCAAATATCACAAATCAAATTCCAAATAGTTCTAAATGTTGGACAGTCCCATAGCATATGAAACAGTGATGCATGCTCTTGTACACACTTCTAACATGTCCTCTGGGAATTTTCCCATTAGGCACAATTTTTCAGTAGACTGATAAAATCAGTGGGATATTTTATATTGAATTAGATGTCCTTGAACATCTTTGCTAGTTTTGTAGGCATTTTTCCATAATTTATTCCATTTTTTTCTGTGGAATTATTTTCTCCATGTCTATCTCCCATTTTTGTCTGGTTAGTTCTGTGTATTCTGTATTATCATCAGATAAGAGTTTGTAGGATCTACCTTCACCCCCAACCCCCTTTCCGACTGCAACCTTCAGAAAGACTAACCATTCAGATAGGGAAATTAATTGATACTGTTGACCCTAGCTCTCTGATAAAGCATCTCTGACTTGTCAGTATTTGTGAAACTGAATGGCTGGTAACCCATTTTTGACCTTCATTTCTGTATATGAAAAAAGGGTTCCAGTGTTGAGTTTATAACATCTTTAACCAATTGTATGCCTTTTTTTCACCATCTATTACTTGAGACGGGTTTCTTCTTGAATTTTATGTTTGGGTTGTCCCATAATGGCTGAACTTTATTTGGGGCCTTGGCTGATGGTAAGTTAATGGTTATCATTCTGTAGGTCCATACATTCCTCCGTAAGATGGGTGTGTAGCTAACTGTCCCATCAAGGGAGTAAATAAAAGACCTAGAAGCATTCCTGGTTTAAAATTTCCTGCTCATATGAGACCCATATTGGGAAATTGGGATTTACATTAAACCACTAGGATAATTGCTTAGCCTGGAAAGAGATATCTAAAGTTGGGAAGACCCCCTACCTCCATTTCACCAATGGGCTTGTAGTTTGGCAAGGCTCAATCATGGTGTTCTACTGTCCCATAGGAATTCTCTTAGGCCCCCATTATCAAAGAGGTAGTGCGGCACAACTAACCAGGAATAGCGCCGGCCACTGGGAGTGTGGCAATATTCAAAGGTCACCAATGTGGGGTGCACCTTCGACAGTACCATCGCATACAATATTGTGCTGCATCTATGCAAATGAGGGATCCCTCATGCATATGTGATGCAGCACAATATTGAAAGTTTCAGAAGTGCTGAATGCCCACCAGCACCAGTGCAGTTTAATATTTCTAAAACCCAGCCCTTAACAGTGAGCAGAGGAGGTGGGTGCCCCACACCCCATCCATGCACTGTTAAAGGCTGGGTACCCTCGTGGTCCAGTGGTCCCTGCCCAGCCCTGATCTCTGTCTGTGTTCAGTAAAAACTCATTGATGGTCCAGTGGTCCCTCCCCAGCCCCAATCCCTGTTTAAGTATAAAAAAGGAAACAGCAGTGTTGCAGTGGTCCCTCCCCAGCCCCGATCCCTGGTATAACAAAACTAACCAATGTTCTGGTAGTCTGGTGGTCCCTCCTTCCTTCCCCATTCTCTGATTGTCATCCTGACTAAATATGACAGTGGCTTAGTAGTATAGTGGTCTCTCCCCCTCCCCCATTCTCCGATCGCCATACCAATGAAACATACATTTCAAGGTTGTCATGTGGCCCCTGACCCCCGCAGGCAGTGACTCCACCAATTATTTCCTCCAACCAGACTACAGAGTTGAGAGCAGCACAGCCCACTGCAATCATCATGGCCAGCCACTGACTGAACCTTCATTGAGCACGCACAGTATACAGTACATGCTGAAATGAGCACATACTGTATATTGTACGTGCTCATTGACAGTTCAGTTGGCAGCCAGCTGTGGCAGTGTGTGGTGGGCTGTGCCAGTCACTGGCTCAGGTCGGGTTGGGGGGCGGGTTGGTGGGTCACTACCCGCCAGGGTGGGGAGCCACTAGACTACCAGGAAATGTATGTTTAGTCAGGATGGCCATCAGAAATTGGGGGAAGGATGCACTACACTACCAGGAAACTGTCATAGTTAGTCAGGACAGTGATCAGAGAATGGGGGAAGAAGAAGGAGGGAAGGACCACTAGACTACCAGGACATCGATTAGTTTTGTTATGTCAGGGGACTAGGTCTGGGGAGGTATCACTGCACCACCACTGTTTCTTTCTTTATACTTGGGGATAGGGATCGGGCTGGGGAGAGACCGCTGAACAACCAATGATTTTTTATTTTGCATGGAAAGGGATTGGGGCTTGGCGGAAGGGACCTGGCCCGGTGCACTTGGCCATGGCACGCTCATGAAGATGAACCCATAATTGGCATGCAAATGGCCACTTAGTGCCATGCATGCCCAATGGGCTCATCTGCATGTTTGGGCTGAAAATTGCCCATGGGGGCCATGGTGCTAACCAGTCTGTGCCATGCTTTACCCTTATGGGTGGTCTTCAGCCCAGCGGTCTGTTAGCATGGCACAAACTATGGCAACTGCTTGCCATGTGCCACGGTACCATGGCTCCATATTCAGACAAATACAGCAGTCAGTTCAGATCACGCTATCTATTTGAATATGGCACCAGAGCGGGCCAGTCCTATCTTTTTGTGTAGTGCACCTATTGGTGCATGCAGCTGGATGCCTCTGAATATGGGGCCCTTAGTAACTTATCTAGTCTCTTAAATTGGACTTTATTCAACTTAATAGGAAGGTGTTCCAATACAAAATTAATGCTAGGTGATTGGATTATCTTGAAGGCATTAATATTGCCCCAAAGGATGAGACTGAGATTCCTCCATTTTAATATTTCAGATTCTAACCTTCCTACAAGTGGGTCTAAATTAACCTTATTAAATTGTTTAAGAATGCTAGTAATTTTTATTCCCAGGTACTTAGTTAGTTTTGGAGTCCATTTCAAGTGTAATGTATTATCTATGAAGTGAGAATTTTTTTTTTTCTTTTTTTGAAATTTAAGTTTATTAATTTTCCAAAAAAGTACAACCCACATAACATAACATAAAAAACAGTCACAGAAAAATACATGGTACAACATGAGACTACAATAATAATAAAAGAACCCCCAAACCCCACTACCCTCCCTACCCTCCCTACCACCCCCTCAAATCCAGTGTCAGAACCCATAAAACTCCCTGAGCTGGATAGTCAGCACAATGTCAATTCTAAACACAAAAGAAGAAGCTTAATCTCCCATACAGAAAGAATACATATCACAGTCAGAAAGATACAGGAAATTACTGTAGGCAAACAGAGAGAGGGCCAAGGGATCATTGGTGGAGGTATAACGAAGACAGCTTACCCCACTTTTTATAGAACAGGTCCACTATGGTTGCTAAGCTTAGCGCCAATCTTTCCACATTAAGGCATGCAGAAAGCTCACTCAACCATTCATTATATGACAGGGCCAGTTGGTCAGTCCAATGCCTAAGGACAGTCTCTTAACCACAACAGCTACCAGCGCCATATGATATCGCGTTTCACACTATCAATATTAGCATAGTCCCCAAAATACAGATCTCTGGGACAAAAAACTCTGAGAGGCCTAGTAGTGGATCTAGATTGTTTCGAATAGCAGACCACAGTGGGGCGATCTTGTTGCAACTCCAAAAAATATGCAGGGAGTTCCCCTCACTTTGCTTACACCTAGAGCAGAGCAGAAGGGGAAGTCTTTTGAGTTGAAAAAGCTTCTTAGGAGTGTAGTACATATTATTCACAATACAATATTGAGTGAGTCTTAACCTGTCTTGGGTGTGGAACTTATGGAGGTCCTTCCAAATACAGGGCCAATTCAGGGCAGTGTCAGGAAAGGAGGAAGACCAAATCTTAGACCCAACAACAACCTCCGAGAATTTGTAATTTAGTAAAAATGAGTATATTAACGAGATGGCATGCGGTTTAGAAGCAAGGGTTAAAACCTGAGAGAGGAAAGGGCGGACTTCTGAGTCTCTGAATTGAGTACCGAACTTCACCGCAATAAGGTGCCTCAATTGGTACACTTTGAAAATGTTGGCACTGGGAACAGCATGTTTGCTAAGAATATCAGAGGAAAAGAGGAGGGACCCATGGTCATAGAAATGCTCCAGATTGGTCTCCTTAATTTGCGGAAGCCAATCGGGAGTAATCATTGAGTTTCCCACCTTAACATTGGGATTAAGCGTAACTGGTTGACCCAAGTCTTCTCTCGGAAAGATTTTAACAAAACGCAGGCACTGTGAAAGAGATTTAAGGGATACGAGAACTGTGTGATCAGTTATCCAGTGTGAGAGAATGGAGGAAGGGGTGTAAAAAATAGCATAAGGATCAATTCCAGAGTCCAAGAGGATTGATTTCTCAATTTGAAGCCAGATCGGGGAAGAGAAATCAGGGTTAAGTGGCAGCCATCTCCCCAATTTAGCCAGATGAGCCGCCCAATGATAGAGCAGCAGATTAGGAAGCCGTAAACCGCCCTTATCTTTGGGAAGGGATAACTTAGAAAAAGAATGCCGAACACCCTTACCCTGCCAGATAAAGTTTGAGAACATCGTATGGAACTGCCGGAAGTAAGAGATAGGCAACCAAAGATTTAATAAGTTAAGGGGGTAGAAAACACGGGGAAGGACATTCATTTTAATAATATTGATCTGACCCCAAGGAAATAGGGAGGTGGACCATCGCTGCAAGTCTTGCTGAATGTGAGTCTTAAGGTCATCTAAGTTTAGCTTCTTAAGTAAAGAAGGATCTGTTGAGAAATGGATCCCTAAATATTTAATTGATTGGGGACCACCTCATACCAAAACTGGCAAGATCTTGTTTACACGTATGGATATTTAATGGGAAAATCTCTGATTTAGAAATGTTCAGTTTGTATTGAGAGAGAGTCCCATAGTGCTTGATGACATCTAACATGTCTTAAAGATTCAGCAGGATATGCAATATGCAGAGTAGTGTCATCTGCATACGCCTAAAGGACTAATTTTTATCGATTTATTATACACCCTTTAATGAGCGGAGAGGATTTAAGTTTGATAAGGAGAGGTTCCAGATACAGATTAAATAGAAAAGGTGAGAGGGGACAACCTTGCCTAGTACCGGTATATAACCGGAACAACGAGGAAAAGAGTCCATTACAGTATATCTTGGCCGAAGGACATTTATAAAGAGTCTGGACCCAATTTAAGAATGAAGCCGGGAAACCCATCCTAGTCATCACAGCCCAGAGAAAAGACCAATCTACCCAGTCAAAAGCCTTCTCTGTGTCTAGCGAGACCAGAGCCATGGGAGCTAGGGCTATACAGGCATGCTGGGAGATATGAGAAAGGGTTCTAAGGTGGTCCGATGGGGATCGAGAATATACAAACCCAACCTGCTCCAGACTAAGCAGGCGGGTCCAGACTCCTTTGACTCGTTCGGCCAAGATCTTAGAAAGAATTTTCATATCCTAATTTTGGAGAGATATAGGCCGATAGCTCACCAGATCAGTAGGGTCCTTACCCGGCTTAAGGATCAGAATAACCGTAGCTTCAAGAAGTGTAGGATCTATGTCAGGGGAAGAGAAAAGATATTCATAGAGTTTAAAGAGGATCAAGCAGCTCTTTAGAAAAACCTTATAAAATTGGCAGGAAACCATCCGGACTGGTGCCTCATCCGAGTCAAAGAAGCAATGACGCTCTCTATTTCCGAAAGAGAAATGGGAACCATTAGGGCCTTCTTATGGGACGGCATCAGCTGGGGGATATCGATCACGGCCAGATAAGCAGCAATGTCTGAAAGGGATGCCGGGGAAGCAGGCAATTTGTAGAGATCTCTATAATAGTCCTCGAAAATCCGCACAATTTCTTTAGGGGAAGTTTGGATGGAACCCGCAGACGTCTGCAGAACCAGGACTAATCTGGAACTCTCTAAAGTGCGAAGTCTTAAGGCTAACAGCCTCCCGGCTTTTTCACCATAATCTATATACTTAGCCTGAGTTTTGACTATGCAGTATTCAGCCCTTTCCTTAAGAAGATCGGTATACTCACTCTTAAGCGCCATAAGGGCTTCCAGAGAGGATAACGACGAAATCGAAGAATGGGCAGCCTCCAAATCCTTAATTTTGTTCATTAGGGAAAAAGCTCGCGCTTGCCGGGCTTTTTTCCTTGCTGAAGCTAACTTAATTAATTCCCCTCTAAGAAAACACTTTAGGGAACACCAGATGGAATCAAATCTTGAAGTGGACCTAAGATTGTCTGCCAGAAACAGAGAGATTAAGGATTTAATTTGCATCACAGCATGGGGATCCTTAAGCAGCTGCGTATTCAGCTTCCAAGTAGTATCCCGATGAAACTCAGGGTCTAGAGAGAGTTTAATCCAAACAATTGCATGATCAGAGAGGATTATCGGTTCAATATCGGCTTGGAGAAAGCCGGGGAGAAGGCTCGTACTAAGCAGGATATAGTCTATCCTAGACCATGATCGATGGGGCTGGGAAAAGAAAGAAAATGCCCGAAAAGAAGGATTGGAAAGCCGCCAAGGATCACATAGCCCTAACATGTATAAGAAATTTAGCAAGCCTCGTAGGGGGTGAGGGGACGGGCAATCTGGGGATCCCTATCTAGGAGTGAGAGGGTGATATATTCCAGTCTCCCCCAAGGATAAGCTGCGAGGGAAGGAGAGCACTGATTTTACCTGTAAGGTCCATAAGAAAATCAGGACGACCCCCAACAGGACCGTAAATTGAGCCCAGGACTACTGTGCTTCCATTAAGGGAGCCCTTGACCAAAATAAACCTCCCCTCTGGGTCCACCATTGCCAAATCTTTCAAAAAGAGGACATGTCTTTTAAGGAGTACAGCTACCCCTCTGCTAGAACTAGATCCACATGCCGCGTAGATCTGCGAGAAACCAGATCTAGATAATCACTTAACCTCTGCACTAAGTAAATGAGTTTCTTGAAGGAGTAATATATCTGTCTGTAGCAGAGCACAGTGATTGAAAACCTGAGTTCTCTTGACTCTCTCTCTCTGAGCCCACGCACGTTCCAAGACTTCACCTTAACAGCACCATTAGCCATTTTAACAAACGTATCCTGGGGAGATAAGTACAGAAATATCCAGCAACATGGCAAGAAAGAAGGCACACTCGAATCCTCAATCCCATCTACCCCAGCCTGCCCTCGGAAGCCTTTAAGAAAATCCTAAAAGAAAAAAAATAGTTACATTTAAAGTACACTCCTGAGCATAATAAAACTGGCAGGCTAACCCTCCCCCAAATACCCCCATAACCCAAAACCACCAACTATGTACATTAATGGTGCCAGATGGAAAGATAACCAAACCAGTGTAAGAAAACCTGAAACCTGAACACCAAACCCCCAACGCAAATCCAAAAAGCCCCAACTTACAGGGACCCCCTGAAAAATGGAAAACCCAGACTTTTACCAAGCAAAAAACCCAACCTCTCCCAAACCGAGCTGAAAAGAAACCTGGGGGCCCTGCAGAAGGGGCTGGATTAGCAGACCCCTCCTACCATTGGCTCGCGATTCAGCTACCCACTGACCCAAGGGCCCAAAGTCCACCCTCCCCCCAGTCCAATTGCCTAATCATCAAATAAATCTTAGTATCCAACCATGTTTCCCCTTGTTGAATAAATCAGAGTGGGGACAATGTCCAAGAAAGTGGCTCGGACTCACCCCCTGGAACAGGACAGGGAGAAGAAACTCTCAACCAGGCAGATTAAGTCGTGGTAATCAAAAAAATGGTCGTCAGCCAAGCACAAACGTTCTCAGGGGGCTCTATTTAACAGCGGGACCAAAAGAGGTCCCACACCCAAAACCAACACCATTGGGGAACACCACCCCTGACAGGGAGTTCCGGGAGGAATTTTATGGTCCCACCTGCGCTGTTCCGCTCTGCCTCCACTCGACCATCCTGGATCCTCGCCCCTCGCAACAATCCAAGGACAGCCTAACCAGGTAGGTCAAATCAGGGTGGGAAATAAAGTATACTTCAGAGGGAGGTAGCCAGATGAGGATATCACATCTCCTCCACGTACTCTAGCTAACCCAGAACATCAATGAAAAAGGGTTACCCACTAAATCAGCCATAATTCATTCAGCAAAAAAAATTAATAATCAGCAGTCTCCACCAGTGATTCTGAAGACTTTAGGAGGAGTCAGCAAAGAAAGGGAACAGCAAGACCAACTAAGTTCAGGGCTTCTTATTTATATATAAGTCAGAAAGTCTCTCAGCCCTGGGATTTGAACAGATTAGGAAGCCTGATGGAGAGGTCTTTGTAGGCTGCTTCTGGAGAGTTGAAGCTGTGTGTTGCATTTCCAACCGAAACCTTAAGCGTGGCGGGATACACCATCCTAAAAGGGATGGACGCCGCAATCAGTTTCTGGACCGTAGGATGAAAGGTGGCCCTTTTCTCTCTCGTTTCCTTCGGGAGGTCTTGGGTAATGCAAATCCTGGCCGATCCCCATATAACAGCTTGTAGGTCCTGGATTTACTGTAGACGTATGGCTTCGATGTAGCTTAAAAATTTCACGATTATAGGTCGGGGGAATCTGGCGGTGGCCTGGGTCTAAGCGACCGGTGAGCCCTCTCAAGATGGTAATTTGGGCTGAGTGGTGAGGGACCGACTACCTTGACAAGGAACTTTTGTAAGAAGGCCAATAAGTCGGGCCCTTCTTCCAGCTCCAGGAGGCCGAAAATCAATAGGTTGTTCCTCTGGTTGCGGCCTTCCAAATCTTCAGATTTTAACTGAAGCCTCTGCACCTGGTGGGCCAGCCCAGCCATTTCCCCTTCAGCTTTCACCTTCCATTGCTCTAGCAAAAAGAGTCTGGCCTCCGCGTCCGACACTCTTGTAGTAAGAGTAGAAAGGTCGCCCAGCAGGGACTTCAACTCGGAGGTGATATCCTGGAGGATACTCTTCAGTGGGGCCAATTCCTGCATGAATTTGTCCTCCGTGAGAGGACCGGACGATTGAGACTTCTCTCCACTTCTTTCCGACCCTTGGCCCGCCTGACTCCGTGGCTTTTTAGGCGACTTCTCGGGGGTCGCAGGCGGTGTATGTCTTACCGCGGCCTGCTTCTTATCCACCTCCATCTTCTTATAAGGCTAACAAAATTGCCAGAGACACACACTCAGGACAGCAATCGAGGTGTGGACAACTCAGTGATGATGATTTATATAAAATCAACGCTCTGGGGATCTCAGAAAGTGGCGATTAGGATGGAAGGAGGAGAGAGCTCTAAGCCCCTGCTGCCATTCAGCCAGCTGCCATCACGTGACCGAGAATTTATTTTTTAAAGGCATGAACTCGAATTTCCCCCAATTTATACTAAGACCTGATAGTACTTAAAATTTGTGTAGACTCCATAACTAATCTGATTGATTGTGAGGGAGCAGTGAGTAGCAATAGCAAGTCATCCACATAGGTCAAAACTTTGCTTTCTAGCTTTTTCACTTTCATCTCTAAAATCTCCTTATTGGCTCTTATAGAGCATAAAAGAGACTTCAAAGCTAATACAAATAACAAAGAAGAGAGAGGTATCCTTGGCATGTACCTCCTTTAATTCAAAAGGGGAGGACATAAAACCATTTGTTAATGCAATATATTCTCAAAAGCTTTTTTATATAGAATGTATACCCAACTAGAATATCCATCACCTATATCAAACTGTGAGAGAGAGAGAAAGAGAGCGAGAGAGAGAGAGAGGGAGAGAGGCTAATAATTAAGGCCATTCCACCATATAGAATGCCTTCTCTGCATCCAGTGAGAGAATTACAGAGAGGTCATTCAATTTATTGGCTGACCAAATGACAGATAATAGATGTCTTATGTTGTCTTGACTGCACCTTGATTTGATGAAGCTCACTTGGTCTTTGTGAAATAATTTTGTTATAATTCTCTGTGATCTAGATGCCAACATTTTTGCCAACATCTTATAATGTATGCTAAGAAGAGAAATAGACCTATAGCTGGCACATTTCTGTGGGTCTTTATCTTTCTTTGGCAGCACCGTTGTAGCCTCTCTAATGCTAGGGGGTACCATCTTATGTGTTTGTGCTTCTCGAGTCACCTTTAAAAATGTTTCTAGTAACCAGTCTTGTAATGTAACATGAAACTCCCCTGGACAACCATGCAAGCCTGGGGATTTAGACGCTGGTAATTGCCTTATTGATTCTACAATCTCTGATATATTAATATACTTATTCACCATCTCAGCATCTTCTTTTTGCAGTGTGGGTATACTAAGACCCTTGAAAAAGGAGCTAATCTCTAATTCAGATGGATTAGCTTTAGAGGTGTAGAGGTCCTCATAAAACCTTCAGAAACGATGATTAACTTCTTTTGTGTTAATAGCTCATTTACCTTTTGTATCAACAATTTTATGAATAACCCTCATTGTTACTGTTCTGTTTTAATCTGTAAACAAGTAGTTTGCTTGGTTTCTTCCCAGATTCCCAGTAGTTTTGTCTGGTTCAAAAAAGAGCATATTCAATTTTATCCAATGAAAATTTATTAACTTTGTAATTAATACTGTCAATTGCCACAATAATTCCTTCTTGTGTGGGTTCTTTTTATGGTCAGAATTTAGTGTTTGTATTTCTTTTTCTAATTTCTCGAGGTCTGAAGTCTTATCTTTTTTTATTTTTGACTAATACCCTATTATCCTACCTCTCATGTAAGCTTTGAAAGCTTCACATAAGATTGTATCTGATGTTTCCCGATTGTCATTTATTTCAGAGAAAGTATTAGATTCCAGCTTTAGCCACTCAGTAAATATTTAAACTTTCAGTAACAAGATGTTAAGTCTCCATCTCAGTGGACCAAATATTGTTGGTATTATTCAAGAAGGTAGTAGTTACTAGGGCATGATCAGATATAGTTCTATGAGTAGTTGTAGCCGACACTAGTTCATCACAGCATTCCTTTGATAAAATAAATGATTTAAATGACTGTACAATGCACGAAGGTTTGAATAAAAAGTGTAGTCCTTCTTAGCTGGGTTAAGTAGTCTGCATGCATCTGTAAATCCACAGTCTGATATCAGATTCTTAATGATTTTCCTACATTTGGGGTTACCCAGTTTACAGAGGTGGTTATTTCTACCTAAAATTCTCTGCATAACAAAGCTACAGTCTCCACTAAAGATGATGTTGTCCTTTTGGGAGACATGTATTTCTGCATATAATGAAATAAAAAAGCCAAGTACACCCGGTTTTGGGGCATAAAGGTTACATATAACATAGTCCACCCCCTCTATGGCACACTGTAAAATTTGCCATCTGCCCTCAGAAGAATCTGTCTTATGGTTGTTAAATTGGAATCTTAAGGTTTTCCTCAAACAAATTTCAGTCCCTGTGTTTTTACTATTGAAACAACTGTATAAACCCTTTTCTACCCATGATCTTTCTAGTTTGTCAGCCACTGTGGGCATCAGGTGTGTCTTCTGCAGGAGTACTATATAAGCATATAATGTATTTAAGGAGGTCAATACTTTTTTCTTTTAACAGGAGACCCAAGCCCTTTAACATACCAGTCATAAAAGTGAGCTTACTAGCCATTTACCCATTCTTGGTTATGGAATGTAGTAGGGTTTTGGGGTCTGGGTGACAACATATTCTGAACAGAGTAATAATCTAATGAACTAGATAGAATATTAACATCTTGCTCTCATAATTGGCCTCTGAAATAGGGGACTCATCCAGGAGTACACCCTCAATGGTGGATGCAGTTGTGGACCTAATACATAAAGAAAATAAAAACCCACTTTTACCATAAAGTTATAGACCAACAACTCTTATGAATACTGATTACAAAATGACAGCCAAAATTTTAGTTAACTCAACTCAAATTTATTTGTACAAAGCGCAAGTCAAACAAATATCCAAGTGCTTGTACAGAATGACAAAAAGATTCAGCAGTTAAAACCATAAATAGCAATTTAAAATGAAACAACATAGATACAACAATATTCAGTAATCAATAATTCTTTCAGAGTTCAAGAAGGCGAGATTGAAGAGATGCATTTTTAGGGCAGATTTAAAGCTCTCCGCAGTCAGGAACTCTCTTATCCGATGAAGTAGAGAGTTCCACAGGGTAGGGGACACAAATACAAATGCTCTGGCACCAGAGGTCTTCAAACAAACCCTGGGAACCTCTGGCAATCCCTCATCGGTGGAGTAGAGTGGGCACTAGGAGCACAGAAGTTCTTGCAGATAACGCGGTCCCTGTCCATGTAAGGCTTTGTAGGTCAGCAAACCAACCTTGAGGGTGACCTGCCACTGAACTGGTAGCCAGTGCAGTCTGCAGAGCACAGGCATGACATGTCAAGATCGATCTGGGTGATATTCCTCAGATGGTAGAATGAAGATTTAATGACAGCTGACACCTGAAATTTAAGGGTCATTCCGTCATCAAAAATAACATCCAGATTACACACTCAGTCAGAGATCAACAGCTGACTACCGCAGAGCCAGAGCCCAGAAGGCTGGCTGGCCAATGGCTCCTCAGCCCGATGACTCGGCTCCATAACCAACACCTTGGTCTTATCAGGAACCTCAGCCAGTTAGCACTCATCCAGTCCTAGATCTTGGAAAGACAATTATTAAATACCAAGACAGCACCATTCTATTTGGGCACAAAGGACATGTACTGTAGAACTGAGTATCTTCTGCATAGCAGTGAAAACTCAGCCCATACCACCTCACAATGTCTCCCAATGACAGCAAATACACCATGAATCACATGGGTGACAAAACAGAGTACTGAGGCACCCCACATGGCAGGGAGACCGGGTCTGAGGAAAAGATCCCAGACACCACTCTCTGAAACCTGCCAGTGAGGAAAGAATGAAACCATCTGAGGACCGTACCAGACAGTCCATAGATGAACCAATGGCACTCTAGTAACACACCATGGTCCACAGTGTCAAACACCACAGAGAGATCAAGGAGAACCAAGATGGAGTGGGTCCTCCAATCTCTTGCTATCAGGTGATCACTGAGCACCCGAATTAGGGCCGTTTTGGTACTATGCCTCTTCTGAAAACCTGACTGGAGAGGATCATAGTTATCATGGATGGTAAGATGGTCCTCCAGTTGCAGCATGACCGCCTTCTCAATAACCTTACCCACAAAAGGAAGGTTATAGACAGGCCTGTAGTTAGCTAGACAGTCAGGGTCAAGAGAGGGTTACCACCGCCTCCTTCAGGGTGTCCAGAGACACACCTGTCTCTAGTGAACACCCAACTATCTCCGCTAGGACTGGGCTGATAACCTCAACCCACCCCACAAGGAGGTGAGTTGGGCCTGGATCCAAACTACAGCAGGTCGGCCGCATACTCTGGATGATGCTCACGACATCAACAACTGCCAACCGGTCGAAGTCAGACCAGACAAACCAAGGAGCAGCAACCTCCCACCTACCAACACAGCTCTCATTGGAATGAGCTGCACAGATCTCAGACATAATGTTGGCAACCTTATCCGCAAAGAATTGAGCAAACTCGTTAAAAATTTCAATATAAATATACCAACAAACTTTCAAATTTTGCTTTTTAATGATTTTTCAGGTCTATTACTATCAAAAGAACAAAAATGTGTTGTAACAATTGCAACCATGACCATGAAATGGATGATATTGGACAAGTGAAATAACCCCAAGATGACAGCATTTGACTACTCTAATTGGTCTAATAACTTAAGGAACACTCTGAGCATGGAAAATGTATTTATGAATTTTGCAGAGCCCTATGATCAGATTCACTCCACATGGGAAACAATTACATTGTTGCTTCATCCACCATTACAATTATAAGAATTTAAATGTGTTAATATAAATTCATAAATCCTTAGTTTTGATTGTTGTGTCAGGAATGTAAACCTGGTCATGGGGAGTGATTCTGTTCCTTCCTATAGTCACAGTTACTGAGGTAGAAAAAGAAACCTAATTGGGGGGGGGGGGTTGGTGTTTGTGTGGGATTACATTTGTTGGCTTTACTTTATATGTATACCTTCTATTTCATTTACTGTCATGTTAGGACTAATTATTCATGTTACTTTTCTATAATATTGAAATAAAATATTATGACAAAAAAAGATAAAAATCTTGCTGGTTACAAAAAATACCAATCCTATTGATATATAGTACTATAAGACCAATTAATCTTCACAGAATTTTTGCTTTGAGATATACTTACCCAGAGCTGACTTTTCAATAAATAATAGACAGGAAAAGTCTATAGAAGATATATGAAATACAAGCTGAATTGTGTTTTAATGTTATGTTTTCCAAAGTTTTCCCAAAGGCTTGAGCAGCTCTTTAAATTGCATATAAATATTAGAACTGTTAGTAACTGTCAGTAAGAACAATACAACCTTTAAACATAGAAACCAACCTGGACCTTTGTCCATATTTTCCTTAACTTTAGTATTAGCCACTGCTTGAGTGACTTCTAATGTAGCTTCTTCAATTTGCTTTAATTCCAGAATTGCTCTGTACTGTAACCTTTTTACAGGGTTTTCTGGGCATATGTGTCATATGCTGGAGTGTTCCCAACTGAAGAGAGCAATTACAATGATTACATAAAGTGTGTATCTAAGATCCAAGATAAAGGGAAGAGTTCCTCTCTCACGCCTCTAAAATGTGAAACGGAATAATGCAAGTCTAATTGTTTACTGAATTCTGTACAAGCACCACAGAAAGAGGTGGGATAATAATGTTAATAATTCAGTATACCAGTTACTGGTCGATAGGTGTATTATGCTGCCCCACTATGTGGGGGGTCTCAATAGCTGTTTCTTTTATTCCAGTATCAAAAGTACCTACATTACAATGGGTCCTTGTGGGCTGATCAGACTCTTCTGGTCTCCCTCAAGGTGTCCATCTCCATACAGTGCTAGTACTATACTGCATCCTTAAGGTCTAACACCTCACTATTTTTAGGCAACCAGGGAATATGCCTTGCCCCACCTCTGCACTGTTAGTTTCAAATTACAGGCGTTAGCATTGCTGTGAAATGAGAAACAGAATACAGCCATCTGGTTAAATATCTTTACCACTTTAAGTGCTCTATAAACAAATGAAGGAACGAGAAGGAAACATTTGATGTGATTATAAAACATTTTCTCAAAAAGTACATAAAAAATTATACTTGCTCAAATCAAAAGGATAGAAACTTTTAAATTCCAGCTTAATTTCTCCCTTTCTAATTACTATCAGTGTGACTTTAATTTGTAGCAGTAGATTGTGTTTTAACATGAATAAACATAAAGTTCATTGCATAAGCATGAGCATGAGCATGAGTTCATCAACATTTAGAGTAGATCATGTAAACTCTCAGCCAATCCAGTGTTTCTGAGTCACATGTCTAGAGGAGGGTGTGTGTATGTGAGTGAGAGAGAGGCTGCACCATTTTTAAACTTATATTTTATTGAAGTTTTCAATAAGATATACAAACAATGGGAAGAAAAACATGATAGATATATGCCAACTGAAAAATTCTGTAATAATTTTTCCTTTCCATTATCAGATATACAGAACAATTTGTCCATTTCATGGAGAGAGTGGTTTGGATGTAGCTATAAGACTAAACTTATTATTTTATGGGACAAAAGACTGCTTAAATAGTCAGGTAAAGGGACAGAAAAAAGAAGCAACATTGTCAATCACTGCCAGGCATTTGTGCTCATTAAATTTGTTCAGTACATTAGTTAAAATAATATATACCCAGGAGGTAGGTGTATGCTGAGAATAAGTGAATGTGTCCTTAAAAATAAACATATAATTCTAAACTCTATATTTAAAGAAATTAAAGTGGACCATGTCTAAATTTACTTATAATATGGGCATCTAGGTTTCACAAACATGATTGGATGAAATGGGTCAGGTGACCGTTCATTAATTACTAGTAATGTTACAGTAAGTGGATGTGGTGAGAAGTTGCGGAGGAGAAATATTATAAAGATGACCAAACTACTTGTGGTGCAGTTTCAAGACTGTGAAAGGCAGCCATTTTTTTGTTCCGGTAAGTGAGTGTGCCCATCCACCCACCCAATGGACCTTGAAGATCCTAGCATATCCCCCTTGAGAGGAAGAAACACACATTCTGTTCCCCATAAGAAAATCTGCCACATAATCCGAGTACATAGACACTCCGAAGCGACTTACCACGACTATGATAGCAAAACAGATGCCCAAATGCAGACAAAAGTAAGTGCATGTCCGTAATCCCCTGGCCACAGCAATCCATGCTGGTAGAGTGACACAGAAATGCTGAGCCCCAACATGCACATGCCACTTTGCAAAAGCCACCTACCTGTGCAGCAAAAACTCACCGTTTGTCTCCTATTCATTCGTTATTCAGGTGAGCACTCGGTCGAAGCATGCCGTGGTTCCCTTGCCTGCAGCAATCCATTTGGAAGAGTGATAAAGACATGCTCAGGTGAAACATGCACATCCCGCTTTGCGGATCTACCTGCCTGTCCATTGTGTGGAAGTTGATATCGCTGTGGAGGTGATCAGGTGTGCCACGCACCCGCTCAGTCGCATACTATGTGCAGTAAGTAGGAAGTCAAGAGCTGTGAGTGGCTCTCACAGGAGCTGTTCACACTGCTTTCAGTCTGTTAATTACCACTGCAAGTGACCGCATAATGACAGGGAAACACCTAGGGAACGAACTGTGCAAGACACAAATATTTCTGTCTGTGTCCACAAGTAGTATTTTGTGTGACTCATATGCGTTCCTGCGGCCATTCAGCCATGTCGGGCGTACAGTACATAGCCAAAATCCGTTTTGCAGTGTAATCAGAGTGCATTACATGTTCCTGCTATCTCAGAATGGCACACTACCTTGTGAAACAATACAACAGTTAATGAAGTAAGTACCCACAGCTAGCAACAAACTACTGAAAACAGCAGCATATGGTATAGTATATGGAAAACAGAGAGAGTGCATGGTACAGTTCTGTATCTGTCAGTCTGTCACCCTCCCTCTGTACTATTAAGCGGTGTGTCTGCAATATATGTAAGAAGTGAGAACTAGCAAAGACAGATGAGTGTGCCCCTTGATACTAGTATGTTATCTTCTTTACCACAAACTTCTGTAACAAGCACTATTTTCCTGTGGCAGAACACACATGGATGTGGTACACTGGCCAAAACTAGTGTAGGAACACTAAGTAGTCACCACAGTTTTTATTCTATTAATCCACACGTTTTGGTTCATGTCTCTTGATGTGTGGCCCATGTTATAAGCACAATAACCTGCTCCAGGGTGTGCATTTATTGGGGATTAATCAACATCCCAGGTGCTGTGAGGACACTCTGCCTGTGGCCTCATGCCTCATAACACACCCAGGGTGTTGGTTAATCCCCAACAAATGCACACACTGTCATGGGTTATTGCTTAATTAAACATTACGTAGTTTAAGTTGTTGTTTTTCTTCAAGGCATGGCCATCACTTCTTCTTCCAAAGGGGTTGGTAATACGGTATCATCATTATTATTTTTACTTGTGTCCTTTTTGGACTAGGCTTGGATAAGGACAGTGAGATGATCCACCTAAAAAAGATGTTTAGGTTGCCTTTGTATTTAATTCAGAGTTTAGCAGGTGCTAATAGCTGGAAGTCCATACCTATCTCTGGCAAATCCTGTCACAAAGCTAACAAGCATTTGTCAATGCCGAATGTTGTTGCGCTGTCATTGCCTTTGGTAGTGCATTGTGGAAACACATGTTTGGCAGGATGTGAAAAATGACAGCTGTACTGTTCATAAGGAGGTGTAAAAAAATGGCAGTGGTAAAAATGTGGCATGTAAGTATTGCAAATATCCGAAGTTACAAGGGTGCGTGGGAAATGCGCAATGCACACTTGTAACACAGGCATTTTATGGAGTTTTGGCACCAAATTTTCAACATAGGCATTTTAGCACCTCTACTCATGTACAGTGTCACTGTCATGTCCTCAAGCTGTCACAAAAAGTGATTTTGCACAGCGACCGCGCTATTCTTCACCGGACGTGTGAAAACACATTTCAGGCAGGATATGTAAAATGACAGCTTTACTGTTCATTAAGAGGTGTGGAAAAATGCCAATGGTGAAAATCCAGAGTGAAAATATTACAAATGCACAACGTTATGAGTGTGTGTGCAAACTGCATAACGTACACTCATAACACAATCACTTTATGGAGTATTGTCACCAAATTTTCAACATAGGCATTGTAGGACCTCTGCTCATGAACAGTGTCACTGTCGTTTTTGTAATCTGGCCCAAACACTGATTTCCCACAGTGACCGCGGTATTGTGTTCCGGAAGTGCAGAAACACATTTTGGCCAGGATGTGAAAAATGACAGCTGTACTGTTCATAAGGAGGTGTAGAAAAATGACAATGTTGAAAATCTGGCATGAAAATATTGCAAATTCGCGAAGTTACAAGCTTGCATAGCAACTGCGCAACACACACTCGTAAAACAACCATTTTTTGGATTTTTTCCACCAAACTTGCAACATAGGCTTTTTGAGAGCCCACCTCATGAACACTGCCACTGTCCTTGCATTAATCAGTCCCAAAAGGTGATTTCGCGCAGTGACTGCGAAATCACCTTTCGGGACCGATTAATGTCAAAACTGTGATAGAATTCATGAGAAGGGGTCCCAAAAAACCCATGTTGAAAATTTGGTGCAGAAATTCCCAAAAATGCCCAAGATATGGAGCAAAGTTGAAAAAACCCTATTTATTCCATTATACAGCTTACCAGCATTTCCTTAGTTCATGGTCGGCTTTGAAAAGTGCAGACGTGTTCCCGGTCCACCAAAGATCATCGCGCCAGACTCCGGAGGTAAGTATGGGGTGTGGGGAGGCAGGGTGCGCCCAGTGGGTGGAGTGTGGGTGGTGGGTAGGGAGACTACGAGGACCGTTTTCAGTTTACAGGTACCGAGGAAAAAAAAAAAACATGGACGGTTTCTTTTTACAGGTCATTTATTTTGTTTGGGGGTACAGTAGCTGATGGGGATTGGACACCCCTGTCAGACTAGAAGAAGGGGTGGACATGATGCCAATGGGAAGTGGGCTCCCCGTCGGCACAATACAATGGGAAGGGTCGGATGCCGGCAGGGATTAGGCACCCCATTCGGCAAACAAGAGAGGTGAGGGCACATTCTGCCAATGGGAGTGGGCTCCCCCATTGCATTAATTCTACGGGGCATGGCAAGCTGACTGGGGGATTGGGCACCCTGAAGTCGGCGCTGTCGGCAGTGTAGTGGCCACTGTGCCGCCATGCTACTAGCTGGCAAGCATGTAGGAAGGGTCTGCTACGTGTGATGAGCTTTGCTCAGATTGCAGCCAACCTTTCCTTAGATGTGCTCGCCAGCTTAGTATGCATGGTGTGGCGTCGGCATGCAGGCTGATTGGGGATTGAGGGACGCACCTACTGGTGCATGCCCTGCATTCGCCCAACAGCGACCGTGCCTCCAAATCCTCACTGCCGCAAGATGTTGGCTGCACATGCGCGCCAACATAAAAATTAGTGATATCTTTGTTGGGCTGCAAAGGCAAAATCAGGGTAGATGAAACATTTGTTTGATTTATAAGTTAAATTGCCTTTTATTCTTGATTGATGCACAATTAGGTCTTGGTCTAATTCAAATGCAAAGGAGACCATTAGGGTGTTTTTAATCTCGGATTCTTCAGGAGTACCTACAAAGGTCCATTCTGTTCCAGTCATTTACTGGGCTATATTCTTTGTTTTAAAAATTGTATAGGCTTTGGTAATAAAGGGCAAGTTATCTTCCGGAAGATCACATACATTAATGAACATATCTGTTACCATGTCCTGAACTGTTTGGAATTCAGCATCAATAGAATTAGGAAGTCTCAGAAAATGTACATTTTTGTATCTAGAGTAATTTTCCAGTATTTCAAGTTTGCGATTTGTTGTGTAATTCTCCCTAATTGAATTAGCGTTTGTTGCCTCAAGTCAATTGATTTTTATTGGTTGATATGGACGTTGTTTTTGTATTCAATATCACTTGTTTGTTCATATCTTCAATCTTTTTTTAAAATTTGTTTTAGCCTCTCTCTGTAGGAAATCCACCTTTTCATTTAGGGCTTGGAACCTCCTATCAATGGTCTGGGTCCAAAATTGCAACTTCTCTAATAAATCACCCAGTGACTCAATTGAATATGTGCCTCCTGTTGCCATTCCTGCTGTGAACAGTAAATACAGAGGTACTGTGTTGGAAAAACTGGTGACAGGGACACAAAGGCTCACAGATTTGGTACATTCTTCTTCTGATTCAAATGTCACAGTGGCCAAAGGAAATCTTGTTATTGCACATCTACTTAAAATATGGCATACAGTGCACAGGCTCATGGGGATCTTGTCTCACTATATAACCCTCACCCCCTTATGGGGAAACCTACTGTATCTGGTCTTTATTGACGATATAGATTCCGGGATTGGGAACAGGAAGGAATCTCTCTCCTGGGCCACTTGTACAGTAATGGTAAATGAATGTAATTCCATGAACTGGTTAATCAATATGGTATCCCGGGGCACCATAGTTTAAAGTATGCTCAGGTGAGGCATTTTCTATATTCTAAATTAGGCCCCACGCATACTCTTCATGAACCTTTAGGCACTGCTGTTATATTACACAATTCACAGGAAATGAAAGGCCTGGTTTCTTCCACCAGGGGGCAGCCAAGCTCCAAGGAGGCCCTCCTTAACCTTCCCGAGAAGGAAAGCTGCCAGCCGGCAGCTAATCAGTGTCCTCACCTTCCCCCCTTGCTGACCTCCGATGACCCCGGCTTGTTCCCGAACCCAGGTCACTGGCGTGGCATGAGGTGTGACGTTCAGCGTCTCAACCCTCTGTGCCACCGGGCCAGCTAATCTATGTTGTTCTTAGTGTTTGTTTTCTTGCTTATGTATCTGAAGAAAGTCTTGTAATTAGTCTTAAATCCCACTGCAATTCTCTGTTCTGTGTTTAGTTTAGCCCTCATTTATGGTGTCCTTGCTAATGGCCAACTTCTTCCTGTATGTGGCCCTGTTATTATCATCGTGGAGCTCGTTATATTCCCTGAATGCCCTCTTCTTGTCATTTCACTGCTAATCGCACCTTAGTATAGAACCATAGTTTGTTGTTATTACTTCTGGCCTTTTTTGAATGCCTCACACAAAGTTGAGTGGCCTTTTGTATGTTTTTTTCATTCTCACCCACTTGTTTTCTTCCTCTTTGTGTAAGTCCACTAGCTGTGTATCTGTGATAGATAAGACTCTCCAGAGATCTAGTTTGTCTGGCTCTGCAGGAAATAGACAACTGGGGAGCAGTCTGGTCCTAACAAGCCATAGTAGTGTACACCAAAAGGTTAGGATAAAGACTCACTAACCACAGTTATGTAGTGCAAATCAAATACATTTTTCTATACAACGTAAATGCAGAAACATCACCTGTGACTGGGCACACAGTGTGTGATGCCAACCCACCGGGAGGACTGAGCTGCACTTATGGGTGAATATGTACACATGCAATGATACATATGAATGCCAAAAAGGTAGAGCAAAATGAGCATTAAGTTTCTGTTAGCCCTGAAGAAGAGGTATTCCTTTGAAACATCTCTTATGATAGCAGACAAATGTCAAGCTAAAGCAAATGAAACACACAGTGGGATGGGATTAGAGGCAACACCCTATCCATGGTAGGGGAGAAAGTGAGCACAGGAAGACAACTATCCTAAATTACCAAGGGACCAAAAAAAGTAAATTGAAGAAAAAGTCTATCTAGGGTAAGGTGCTGAAGGCAAACTTGGAAGGGGAAAGGTAAAGAGAAGCTAAGAGGGGGGTTTGTAATAAGGGCAGCCTACAGGCAAAGGAAAGGCAGGGAAGCAAAAAGTCAGGAGGATAAATAAATCACCAGGCATGGGAATGGTGTAGTGTAATGGCTGTGGGGCTGCAATCTTCAGAGACATGTTCTGGAGAGTGGGGCATTGCTCCATATACAGGCACCTCTCTGGACTGAGAGTAGAGGTCACTGGACTGTGGGCTGAACTAGTACAAGTACAAGGCATCATCTGCCTCACCCAGGTGCTAACTTGTTTGCCATTACTCCCTCAAAAGATGCCAGCAAAAAGACAGAGCAGCTGAACATTGGTGGGCTCCGGGAAGGCGAGGGAAGGACGGAGGGAGCGTACCCCTCAGACCTTACCACTGCACAATTCCTTCACCATTCTGGTAGGACAGGGATGCCAAGAAGAGGCACCCAAGGCAGAAGTAAGAGAGTAAGTTGAGTAAGTGAGTGTCCTCAAGGGAGCAGGCTACAAGGAGGGTGGGAGAGCTCCTTGGCCAAGGAAGAGGAGGCAGTTGCTGGTGGGAGACTCCATAGTCAGTGGGATTGAGTTAGAGACAGGAGAAGGGAGGGAAGGGTAGTACAGTGCATTCCAGGCACTTCAGTGGGGAGGACTGGAGGGTGGATCTTGGAGATCACCAGGGAGGAGTGGGTAGGGAGAGATCTGGAAGTTCTTGCACACTTGGGAATGAACGATCTGGCAAGGCAAGCTGTAGGGTAGTGCAGGATAGGTTTAGGGAGATGGGGAGAGGCCTGAAGCAGATAGCTCACGGTGGTCTTCACTGATGTGCTACCTGTGCATTGTCAGGGGAAGGTTAGGAAACTCTGCACCAGGTCCTTCAACAAGTGGTTGAAGGCATGGTACAGGAAGGAGGGCTTTGGCTACATTGGGGAGTGGGGTCACACCTGGGGGATGGAGGCCTTTACAAGGGAAATGGCCTCTATCCATCCAGGAGAGGAATGGCAGTCCTGGGTGGAAGGTTTGAATGGTGAGCATTTTAACTAGCCAAGAGGGGAAATAGAAAGACTAAGGGAGGCAGAGATTGCCCTCCCCCTAAGACTAGTGCAGCAAGGAAGGTTAACCCAGGCAGAGGAAATTCCCTGGAGGTTGATAGAAGCAAAGTGAAGGACAGGGCAGGCAAGTCTGGAGGAGGAACTTCAGCTGAAAGAGAGGGGAAGGAAGGGAGGCAGGAAGACAACATAACAGGGAGAGCAGGCCCGGGGTAACAGAGGGGACAAGGAGGGGTGCAGGAAGGAGAGGCAGGTTTGAGGGAGAGAGGGACAAAGAGAATGGAGAGCCTTGTGTGCCAATACAAGAAGCCTGGGAAACAAAATTCCTGACCTTCAGGCAATCATTGTGGAGGCAGACCTTGATCTGTTGGCCATAATGGTATCATGGTGCACAGACAACCACAGCTGGCAAGTGGCCATCCCAGGCTACACCATGTTCCAGAAGGACAGGTCAGGGAGGAAAGGTGGAGGGGTTGTTTTATATGTGAAGGACAGTATAAGGGCCACTGAGATACAGGGGCAACAGGGGGACAATGAAGGGCTGGAGGCACTATGGGTCAGCCTAGAGATGGGGTCAGGAGCCATTATCCACATGGGGTGGTGTACAGGTCTCCAATATGGGGAGGATTTAGACAGAGCTGTGGGGGAAGTCATTAGCAAATGGCCAGCAAGGGATAAGTCTTGGTAATGGGGGACTTTATTCTGCTGGATGTCGATTGGACCATCCTCGAATCCATACAAGGGATATTTTTCAGGCAGCTGGTTTTGGAACCCACTAGGGATGGGACAGTGCTTGACCCGGTATTTACAAACAGAGACAGCACTGTTGACATCACAGTGGGTAGCCCCTTGGGTAGAAGTGATTACCATACTGTGTGGTTTGGCATATGGATAGGACAGGGGGAAAACACACTAAAAGAAAGGTCCTAGACTTCAGGAGGGCAGATTTTAAAGAAATGGGAAACTGTCTCAAAGAATGCCCCGGGGGGGGCAGAGGGGAAGTGGAGGCTCAGTGGTGAAAAATTATGAAAGAAATAGCCCAGGCAATGGCATGCTATTTGAAGGAAGTGAGCAAAGGAAAGAGGAGGAAGAGGATGCTATGATTCTCTAAGGAGGTGATAAAGGCAGTGAAGGAGAAGAAAACAGCCTTTAGAAAGTACAAGGAGACCCAGAAGGATTTTTTTTATTTATTTATTGAATTGTTTCACCAGGAAAGGTACACTGAGCAAATTAATGTTCATCTCACGGCACATCCTGGGGGAAGGGGGAGTGGGAAATACAGAATATTTAAATGGTACAATAACAATACAGAGACATGAAACCTAAGATACATGATAGTCAATGCATGCAATAGTATTACAGTGTAATCGTACAGGGGATACATGATGACTCTATAACAAGAAGGGAGGGTAGCATGAGTAACAAGACACTCATAGTAAGTGCTAGGTAATTAAGAGCAATAGGTATAAGGGAGGAAGAGGAGATATGGAGAGGGAGAACAAGTAGGCAAGGAGGTAGTTAAGAGCATGAACAATTTGTGGTCTGGTAGTTGAGTAGAGCTGAAGTGAGGGAGCTCAGGGAGGAGGAGTGGTGAATTTGTGGAGGGAGAGCATTCCACAGTTTAGGCAGATGGTGCGAAAAAGCTTTTTGGCCTGAGGATGTAGATCTGTTGGGGATACAGAAGGTGTGTAGGTCGTCAGATCTCAAGTTCAAGTTCAAGTTTATTGCAGAAAAACTCTGTTGAGCAAGCTCATTCACAAGGAGGTCCTAAATCATGTAAACAGTCAGGAGGCATTGAATAAAAAGGCAACATATAACAAGCAAAATGAAACAATACACAAATAAGATTAATATGGTACAATTAAGGTTCTTATAATACCTAGTGCTCAATTAAGACAGGACAAGGTAGGATTATTAGCATAAGGAGGTAAGGAGCCAGTAAATGTGGGGAGTGTACTGTGACGAGAGAGTAGTTAAGTAAGAGGGAGGGGTTGAACATGACAGGAGAGAGTAGTTGAATAAGAAGGAGGGGTTGAAAAGAAGTGGTGAGTGGAGGAAGAAGACTAAAGAGAGTAGGGGGACAAGGATATAGATAAAGAAGGCAAGGGTAGGAGAAGGTTTTGAGAATAACTGGATAGTTTCATGTCCTGACAAGCGCTGGTTCCAGGTGGATGGTCATAAGGATATAGAGGCAGGGATGAGGCTTAAAAACAGCTACAAATATCTTATTTTGGATGTGGTTAACTCTTTGAAAATCTCAATGAGTAATGGGTGGGGGGAGGGATGCTAAGGGAGGAGGAGAGGTAAGAGCTGAGAGAACCAAGCCAGAATTTAGAGATGAACTTGGCACCATGTAGCACTTGATGATTGTGGAGCGCAAGGAAGTTTAGAGACCAGTAGAGGTCACAGTGATGGGTGAGGTGGGGGGAATCTAGAGCAAAGCGACAGAAGGAATTGTAGAGAGAGTGCAGTTTGGCTAGGGAGGACTGCGGGGTAGCACCATAGACTATGTCGCAGTAGTCAAATATAGGCAAGATCATCTTCAGTACTAGCTCATGCCTGGCAGCGAGCAGGATGCAGCTGCGATTTCTGTAAAGGGCACCAAGCTTGGGCTTAAGTTTTTTTTCAGAATGGCCTCAATGTGTACTGAGAAGTTTAGGTGTCTATCCAGCCAGACACCAAGATACCTGAATGAGGAGGAGTCATCAAGTACAGTCCCATCCAGGGTGTGGAATGTGGGTAGGAAACTTAGCCTAGAGAGTCTTTGCCTTGTCCCAAAGGTCATAGAGACAGTTTTCTTGGCATTTAGAAAGAGTTGATGAGAACTAAACCAGTGTTGGACTTTAATGAAGTCAGACTGCAGCCTGGTAGTGACATCGGAGACAGATTTGCCAGATATAAATAGAACCATGTCATCAGCATACATGTGGATGCTGGAGGAGGAGCAGACCTGGGAGAGATCATTTAAAAAGATGGAAAACAGAATGGGGCCAAGCACTGAACCCTGGGGGACACCAATGGTTATAGGCATGGGGAAGAGGTGACCTCAGCAATTTTGACTGATTGCGACCTGCCGGACAGATAGGCACTGAATCAACCTGTGGCAGAAGGGGAGAGACCAGTGGCTGAGAGGCAGTGCAGTAGGACAGGGTGTGAGACAGTGTCAAAGGCTTTGTCCAGATCAACAAAGAAGGCTGAGGTAATGTGACCTTTGTCAAAGCCAGTGCAGATGGTCTCTGTTAGTTTCAATAGAGAAGTGGTAGTAGGATGTGATTTCCAAAATCCAGACTGGAATGGTGTGAAGAACCCAGAGTCAGATAGGAAGGAGGAGAGCTGACTGAGGACTATGTGTTCTTGTAGTTTAGCTAGAGTAGGTAGGAGAGTAAAAGTACAGTAAAATTAGCCGAACTTAGGGAAGACTAAGTCAAATAAATACATTTTTAATTCAGTTTTAAAACTGTCGACGGTCAGGCACTCTCTGAAACGATGAGGTAGAGAATTTCACAGGGTTGGTGCAGAAAAAGAAAACGCATGAGTGCCAGATGTCTTCAGGTGAACCCTTGGAATCTCCAGCAATCCCTCGCTGGTGTATTGGAGTGGACAGATGGGGCAGTAGGGTACAAGGAGGTCATGCAGATAACCGGGTCCCTGTTAAAATATGATGTGATGACATCACAAGCTGATCATAGCGGAGGGACTTTAGGATAAATGAAATGGGGAAGGGAGCTGTGTACTGTGGAAAAACTGTATATTTGAATGAAAATTCACCAGGAATAATGATGTCTGCGGTACTATATGTATTCTGTGGCATAATGCAAATTCCGAGGAAAATTCTGTTGAATTCAAGGGGCCTTGCTTATAGTCCACCTTCTTACAGTTTGGCCCTATGGTGCTGGTTTTATTTTAGAATCAGGATGGTACAGACAAAAGAAGATGTGCTGTCCATTTTAATTGTCCACCACTTAAAGGAGTCATACAGTCAGATTTTTCAAAAAACATATATTGTATAGAGTGTTTTGCTTTGGGTGTACAGTCCTAAACCTTGTTAATACCGCTGTGTTTGCAGTGCATTAACCAATGCGCACCAGTTGATGTGCTGCAAAGACAGCAGTGTAGATACTTACCAGAGTGCATTAAGAGTGCTGTGGATCCAGTCTGGGCTCTAGCTCAGGAGTGGGGATATCTAGTGGATTGGGCGCATTAAGCTGCACTGTAAACTATCTTCTACATTTGATCTGCTGTGACACCATCTCCCTACTGACCAAACCCACCCCATGGAATGTCCAGCCCTCTCCGCAGTGTAACCTGCAGTTTGTATAGCACACCACGCAGCTGGAAAGGAGTGGTGGAGAATGAAGAGCATTGCGGCTGTGTAAACACGGCTGTAGTGTGTCCTTCCCGTTATCTGCTATTGATTGTTTTTTCTAAATTAGTCTGCTAGTTTTATGGCAGTTTTATAGCCCTTGGGGGTTTCCATCTTAGTATGATTTATTGTTCTTGTTCCTACAATGCCTCCTGTCCCACGTGACAGTGATGCATCCGGGACCACGGATTCAGCACACACTGGTTTAAAGTCAATTTACAACAGCACAGCTGTGATATTAAGTAACTTTCCTTATCCAGTGAGCACTAATGGTTACATTTACAGTTTAGCAAATACTTGAGGGCTAATTGATTGGGTTATTCTGTAAGAAAACAGCTAGAGTCTCTACTAGTTATCGCATTGATGATCTGGAGTGATTTGTGTGCTTTTCATGGCTGTGTGTAGTTTGATGAAATGAAAAGTTGTAAAACAAACATTTACTCCTGCTGGCTAGACCTGACACACATAGAAAACAAAAACAATAAGTATAGCTATTTAGTAGAGGCTGGAACCTCAGGCTCCTACCTCTAGTACTTGCTGAATCAGTGGTCCCTGCATCACTGTCACATGGGACAAGAGGCATTGTAGGGAAAAAGATGAGCAATAAACCATTCTAAGATGGTGAGCCTGAGGGGCCATAAAACTAACATATAATTAGCAGGCTAATTTTCAAAAAAACCTTAATAGCAAACAAAGAGAGAGACACATTAGAACTACACACATAAATCAAAACTCTGCACAGCATATGTTTTTGCAAATTTTGTCTGCACTACTCTTTTAACAGCAGTTGAACTTTGTAACTCCCACTTTTCTCCTATAGGAATCTAGCCTATTTTTGAAAGCACTGCTAGAGATATAATCCACCCTAGATGATAGCAGACCATTCCACATGAATACCACTCACTAGCTGAACCAGCTGCTCCCTCCCCTTTCAGCTTTAAATAATTCCCCCACTGTGGAATTAGGGCAAAATATTAAAGGAACTGGTAAAGTGGTGAAAGAGAAATGTCTGAGAAATCACAGTAAATAATAAAAAGGAGCTAAGAAATGAGATAAAGGATTATACTATGTTACATTAAAGGAGACTGAGAAGGAATTAAATATGCAGAAATCAGATGGTACGTGTAAAGTAGGAAATAAGGTTTGCTAAAACACTGTTTAAATGAAACACTGTTAAGAAGGACAGTACTGCCTGTCAGATCTTTTCTGAGAATAGCCACCAAGGGCTTGAATGGGAAGGTCACTACAGCCCAGCTCAAAGGTAAGTTCATGCTGACCCTGCAAACAGCTGTGTGACATCACTTCCTAGGACAGCAAAATGCTTTTGTGTAAAAATAGGACTACTGTCCAGCTCAAAGGTCAGCTCAAACTAGCATTGCAGACAGCAGAATAATATCACTTATCAGAAGAGGATCTATTATTGTAAAGAAAGCTTATTTGATAAAGGCCTTTCCTGTTCCTTTCTTGCGGCTATTCTAAGAAGCATGCCTTGTTTGGCAAAGCAATGATTTTAGCTGTGACTAAGCCCTGTATAACTACGAGCTAGACTGTGAGCCTCTCCAGTGTTTTCAGAAGGAGGAAGAAGACCACACAGCATTTGGACCCTGAAAACACTGCAGAGGACAGACTGGGTATTATCTGCTTTGATTCTCTGCATGCTTATAGCTATGACAGTGGTGGCCTGTCATCTGTCTAGTTTTGATGTATTAGGGATCTTTTTATTTATGCTACAATAAAAAATATATTTAATTCATAACAACTAAGTCAAACCTGAGTTACCTTTCTGGGCCCCTGGCCACCATCCAAGCTGAATCTGTCTGGAATGTAAAAAAACTACATTTTATCTGGCGACAACAGCAGGACTTGGTTCAGTGCTGGTCCGGGTCAGTCTAGTAGTTAAAAGGGTAAAACAAGATAGAGTGCATGCAGGTAAGGATCATAATCTAACTGTGGCATCAGGAAAAGGGGACTAATTAGACTCTGATAGTTCAGAAAGTATTACAAATCTATAGGTGAAAGGTCCATGGATAAACTAAAGAGGCTGAGTAAGTGTAAGCATGTTAAGGAGCTGGTCAAATGTATACAAGAAGTGGTGGATCGCTGGGGCCAGGTTCAAGTACATATTGAACAATGTGTTAAGGACAAGAGTATGTCCATTAAGGGGGGACTGATGCCCTTGTGTTTTGTGCATGCTGGATAGCAGGTCAATGGAAAGGAGTAAAGGAGCTAGTCAAATGTATGATCGGGGCCCCAAACCCTTGGAAGTAAGCCCAAGAACATGTTGATAGATGTACTAGCGAGAAAAAGATGTTGGTTTCAGAGGGTAGTAAGACACTGGTTTTCTGTCCATGTTGGATGACCAGCCAGTAGAGGGTTCAAAAGGATGAGCTAACCTCTGTAATAACTGAATAACAAGATGTCAAAGTAGAGGCTGAGAAAAAAATAGTGGCTGTAGTAGCACCAAAAGTTATACCTGTAGTCACAACTCTACTACCATATGATAATGCAAAGACTCCAACCTTCCACCCAAAGGTAGATTATGAGTAAGAGCAGTTTAAATATGAAGTTGGAAAAAAATGAAGTAAAATGGTAACAATGGAGATTAAGACTCTTCCAGTGGTTCCAGTGGTTGTAATCCATTGGCAGAATCAGCATGATAATGGTTAAATGTATAAAACTAAATGCTGGCATGCTGAGAACTAAAATCTTCAGTTAAAAAATAAGCATACAGCATGCCAAACCTAACTTTAACTTAGATTTTCTATATGCTATGACAAGGTTTCTGACCTTAAAAATAGAAAATAAAATAAACCACCTATGGTTTACAGAAAGTAATTAAGGTATCAAAAACCTTAATGCTGCTTGGGGTATTAAAAATGTAAATCACATGCTTTGCAAACTGCATTGAAAATGTTTTTTTGTTACACATTGCTGTCTATTTTATTTTCTCATTACTAAATGTAATTTTTCTCGAAGTGCAAACTAAACACATTTGCTAAGTTTAAATATCGAAGCAAACTTAGTTGTGTTATAAAAAAAATATATTTGTCTTGTGCCTGTTGTGTCAACTGCACTCAGGTTTGCAATAAGAAACATACTGCAATTTAACCCCATAAATGGGAGCTCTGTGCCTTAACATATTTCACCAGTTAAGGTTTGTTTTAATTTAAAAGTGATCATGAAGGAAAAGAAAAATGTGAAATACATTTTTCAAGCTAGCCATGGTGATGTCACAGGGTAAGTGCTTAACATGAATTACTACCTGAAGCAATGATGTAATCATGGTTAATTAGCTAAAAAAACTGCTACTTGCAACAGCTCAGTAAAATGTCTGTATTTGGGGCATGGTTGCAAAACTGTTTAAAAATTGATTTATTAAAAACTGTTTGCCAGCCATGTGCAAAGAACATACAGTATTGTCACTGTAAGTCCAAATAACATGATGCAGTTACAGCATGAATGTTTATTTTAATTCTTTAACATTTTCTCTGCTTGGCCAATTGACTAGATCCAAACTCAGCTAATCTGTGCTGTGCTAGACTAGTACAACCTGTATTTGCTTAGTCTGTAAAGTTACTAAAACACTAATTATGATGATTATCATCTCAGGTAATGAATTTGTAAGAGACTTGCCACTGTCATTTATCTTCCAAAAATATATATATATTTTTTTTTTCCTTCAATTGTTTAACCAGGAGTGGCACACTAAGCTGAAACCTTGTTTACAGGTGCGACCTGGGAGCACAGGGAAGTTAAGTGACTTGCTCAGGGTCACACAGTATGCAAGTGGGGGCTGTGGGATTCAAACCCAGGTCTCCAGATCTACAGCTCAGAACCTTAAACCACTGCGCTATACTGCTCTCTCTCTCTCTCTCTCTATATATATATATATATATATATGTATGTGTGTATATATACTGTATATATTGGTTCTTAAAAAGGAACAATCTTGTAAGTGTATCTTTAAACTTTAAGATTTACCTTTTAATAACCAGAAAAAAGTCACAAAACCATGTACATTTAATGAGGAAAACAAAACAAAGTTAAAAATTTAAATGTTTTATTTTGTCTGACTACCTTGAGGCTTTAGAAATGCATGCTGTGCATGCTGTAGACTCAAGGCTATCAGATTTTAAAAGCTAGTGGCTGAATTAACTACCAGGTCACACAGTAAAAATTTTACTGGTAAAGTTTTATTTATTTGTTTTCTCATCTTATGCTTTATGTGTCTATGTCATATACCAGGTCTGTAGTACAGCCTGTAGCCTGTAGTTCAGCCTATGGTACTGTAACAAAATATTAATAACAAGGTTTTACCAATGTCTATTTTCAAGAAACAGTTTCTGCATGTGGTACACACTGGCTACCACATCAGAATTTTAGTGTAAACTGCATGTTACGACAGTTTAGACTCAACGACAAATTGCTTTTGTATCCATATCTAGGGATAAAAAATGTATTTTAATGGTCTCTGGTGCTTGCTCAAGTATTTTGCAGGTGGGGACTGCTAATGTGATTTAGGTTTTAATGTGTTGTTAGGCACAAATAAAGGCAGTACCTTTAATGGGTTTCATACAAGTAGACAAGTAGGGAAAAATAGTATTAAACAAGTGTACGTGTTTGCTGTCCATAGTTTGGGAAACTACAGTTTGGGGCAAATACAAATGTCTGACTGCTAAGTATTGTAACAAAGGTGTGTTGACTATTGAAATGACAGGAATGTCAAAAGGCTATGTTCAAATGCTATGCACTGCAGGGCACCTTCTGCAGCATAAGTGGGGAAGGACCATACTACACTGTAAATAAGTGTAGTCCCTCAGTTTATCAAATTAAATTACTAAGGGCAAGCATCCCTTGAACATTGTTTAAAAGAAATTGAGCTGCCTAGTCTCCTACCTCCTCTTGGGGAGGGGACAGAATATCCTCTCCTGTTTCGTTTCTTTCATTTCACAATGTCTGCAATACTAGCAGCTTGAGCCTGCACCACTATGAATGTAACATGAGCTTTAAGTTCACCCTCCTCCAGTGGGGAGGAAGGGTATTTTTCCCATATTGATTTCCCCATATTTTTCATTTAAAAAAACTAAATGTTCGGAGGAAGGAGGGAGGGCAACCAAACCCCCTCCGCTCCAGTTTGTTTTTCTCTCATTCCAGAACACAGGACAAAATCTATTTATTTTTATTTATTTATTTATTGAGGATTCGGAAAATACCTTTAAGTCAAAGACTCATTTTCAAAGGTTCCACATCATTACAGGCATACTGTGAGAGAACAGTACAGAAATGGGACAAAACAAACAGGCATGATACAAGAGTTACAGTAATAGGCTAACATTTTGATACTAGAGATACACGGTATTAGTCACAGTGCATGGATACATTTATAAGCTCCATTAGGAGCTAGTACAGAGAGTTTTCAGATTGGGGGTTAGCCGGCCAAAGGCCTTAGTCAGGGGAAGGGGGGTCAGGGCTGGGTTAAGTGGCAATCGCAGGGATTAGTGGACTGTAGGTGGCTCCTAAGGTAGGCTTTGAAAGGGCCGATTCTATTCAAGTTTGTGAGACCATAAGGCAGGTTATTTATCCAGGAAAGGGCTCGGTAGCTAAAGGATCTTTGGAATTGGGAGGTACGGCAATGGGGAACCTTAAGGAGTTGCTTGTTTGAACTACGAGTGTGTTGGAGTGATGGAGTAGGTTGTATTAGAGGTGAGAGACTGGTGGGAGCGAGACTGAGAGTAATCTTTTTGGTCATGAGGCAGCTATGAAACCTAATTTTGTTATCCAGGTTAAGCCAGTTTGCGGACTTATAGAGGGAGCATGTGTGGGTTAGATGATCACAGCCCAGGATAAGGCGGCAGGCTTTGTTGAGGGAGAGTTGGGGTCTAGATAAGGCCAAGGAACTGGCAGCACCATAGATAAGTATGCCATAGTCGAGGAGGGAGAGGACCGAGTCGGAGGGCATCAGGAGTGAGGCAATGTTTAAACCGATAGAGGATACCAAGCTGGATATTGAGGGTTGTAGATAGTTGATGAATGTGCAGGTGGAAGTTTAGGACTGGGTCTAGTGTGATGCCCAGGTATTTAAAGGAGTCCACTTGTTCAAGAGAGATCTGGTTGGTGGTCAGGATTTGTGGGCAGTGCTCTTTCTAGAGTTTCGTGGGTGTAAGAAATACATAACTTTGGTTTTCTTGTAGTTTAGAATAAGGCGTTGTGCGGTGAACCACTTTTCTGCATCATTGAAGGAGGAGGATTGAAGGGCGAGGTGACATTGGGTGGGGTCAGGGTTGGAGGAGTACAGGACAGCGTCATCCGCATAGAGTAGGATATTTCTGGAACATGACTGGGGGAGGGAGTTGAGGAAGAGACTAAATAATAAAGGTTCGAGGATGGACCCCTGTGGGACACCAGAGCGTACTGGCAGCCTGCTGGAAAAGATGGTACCAATTTTGACCTGCTGGAAACAATCTGACAAGTAGTCCATGAACCAGCATAGGGCATCTTGAGAGATGCCAAGCTCGGATAGAGTAGTTAGCAGAAGGGAGTTGTTGACCATGTCAAATGCCTTGGTGAGGTTGATGAAGACCACACCAGAGAGATGACCACTATCTAGGGCAGTATGAAGGTGTGAGGTGAACTCAAGAAGGGCAGTTGTCATGCTATGTCCTTTGCGGAAACCATGTTGCCGGTTGCAAAGTATACTGTGTTTGTTAAGATGGTCAGTGAGCTGGTCAGAGATGATACGTTCTAGTGCCTTAGATGGGGGGGAGAATAGAGATGGGGCAATAGTTGTGTAGGGAGGTATGGTCCCCACTCTTAGATATAGGGGTAATAGAAGCATATTTCCAGTGCGTCGGGAATTTCCCAAGACATAAAGACTGGTCGTAGTCTCAGTGGTCCATAATGCTGATCCAAGGTGACACCATACTTCTTCCTGTAACAGTGACTGGAGGGATCATGAAAGTGGTAGTGTGGTGAGGCCCTAGAATCCAAACAACTCCCAGTGGTAAGGACAGAGTCTATATCTACAGAGAGGGTTCCTCTTCTTGTGAACAAAATGAAGGTGTCGTAACATCCACAATGAAAGGACAAATGGATCAGTGGCTGGTATAAGAAAACTTGAACTGCAAAAGACTACAAACAATGACCAGCCACCATGAACTACTATGGACACCATAAACTGATTTTCTTCTTGCATAAGACTGTACAAGACTTTAAAGTGCAACTGAATCCATCCAGTAGCTTCACTTTACTTCTACCCCAGAGACTTTAAACAATTTTGTGGAGTTGCAACTGTTATTACTCGATATGTTCAGTTTTCAAATTTTACATGTGCATTTCAATTTTTTATTTTCTTAAATGTTCATTTCATCTCATTTCTTTATGTTAAATGTTTTTCTTAAAATATGTCTCTTTATGATTTTACTGATTGTACTAATTAACCATATTTATATTTTTTATACATTACCTTGTTTTATTTAACCTGCATGTTAAAACGCCTTGACACCTTGAAAGGTGCTGATAAATAAAGTTTATTATTATTATTATTTATTATTTAGAAATGTTTGGTTTATTCACGTGCCTGTCATTTTCAATATGGCAGAATTAGGATATTGTATCCAAACAAATGTGACCTTATTTTATGCTTCAGTTTGTTAATTAATGCTATAACAAGCTACCAAGAGGGAGCTCAAGATCCTGCAGCTGGGCAAGAAACCACTTCATGAAGAAACATATTCTGTTCTAGGTGCCAACAGGGCCTGGATAAAATGGATCAATCTTTATTAGATCTATTTGGTTCAGATTCAGCAATTTGAAATGGGGTAAATATAAAACAAACAGAATGCCATATTGGGTATTTTAAAACTAATAAGCCTGAGCCACATGGTCTTGATGGTTTATCCATGAGAAAAAAGGTTTGTTAAGGCCTGAAGGTTTGTTAATAGTTCATTTATGTAAAATATTGTATGTTTGTTTACTGTACACAAACCAAAATCAAGGTCTTAGTTTACAAACAACCTTTAAAGGGCCAATACAAACACATGGGTAAACAAGTAGTATGCATATCCTATGGGAACGGGGTTCTCATAATTATTTACAATTTGTTCATAAGATGTGGAAACAAGGGCACTTTCCTGGCCTTATCTCAAATAACTACTTGACCACCAGATGTTGCCTAAGATATAGACATCCACAAAGGAGGTGTTGAAGCAATTGTCATTGGTCAAGTGGTTACCTAAAAGCGCCACTTCACAAGGAGAAATATCTTCTTGGTGAACCTGGTCATCAAACTGATCATACATTGTGCTCTAACCTTAAATGTGCATATTATTTCCCTTGTACTAGACTTACAGCTATTGCTATATCATTAATGACATTGCTAATTTAGTTAATGAGGCTGAAGCAAAAATAACCAAATTGGTTAATGTAAATAGCAGAAAGGTAAAAGAAAAAAAGAGGTCAAGAGATCATTTGCACAGCCTATGGTAGATATGTTATAACAACAGTAACTAAGTTACTGCAGGATGTAGAAAATGGCTGCATACTAGACTTCATCAAAGATGATCAGGTATTGCTCACAGTGTGGCTGTGTGTGTGGCAAAATAGACTGGACTTGTGCTAAAAGAAATTGCCAGAGGCCTTTGTTTTGCACTGCCCAGAACATGGAATCAGTAACACCACATTCCAACAGAGGCCCATGTTATACTCAGGGATCATGCTCGATCAGGGACACACTGTGTCTTTGTCTGTTCTTAACCATGCTACCTCAGTATTTAATTAACTGTCCACTGTCCACTCCACAGAATACTACTTAGAGGAAGACGTGTACAAGGAATGTCTAGACTTTGAGGTTCCACCCTGTCACTCAAATGTGGAAAGCTCCACATACTACATGTTGCTCTGTGAAGGGCCATAGAGATGTGCATATATGTGATGTGTTCAATGTTGATACTTCCATTTGCGGCTATATGCCTGAGGTGCAGACAAACACCAGAGCAGCTAGTCAGGTGCAATGGACAATCACAAGCTACTGTCCAGTTCAGCTTACTAAATTGTGTCTTTCCAACTATCAAAGTAGTTTATAATATGATGGGGCAGATCTGTATTGATACTTATTATATTAAATATCTTTGTGGGTCCCGCTCTTATGATGTCGTCACCCCAAATTTTTGTTTTACTTCTCATGAGTGTACCATCATTGGCCAGACTGTGATCAACCCTGTTCCCGCACATGATGAGTCTGTTATTCAGAATAAACCTAATCACCAAAAGAATAATGTGCATATTGATTCATTGTTCTTAAATTTACAATATCTGCTACAATATAAAGATACTCACTTCATTAAAATTAGCAATGACATACATTAGGATCAAACTATCAAACATGAGTAAATAATAATGATTCCCCTTATGCAACAGTCTTTGCTAAACCGAAAGGACACTCGCCTTATACACACCTCTCCAATAATTTGCAACAAGTGCATCAGGCCATTCTGGACATGATGCACGATGGAGACTATGAAATTATTGCTTTCAATTCGTGGTTAGAAATTACCTTCAAGGCATTTGTCATTTTACAGTTAGTGCTTATTTTTGTATTTATTATTACGCTTTGCTATTTACGCTCAACGTTAAGGCAGCAACATAGATGCTTAGATTACTTAGTTCTGGGGAGTCAAATACCACTTTTGGGGTCTCCTCCTCCCCAAGGTGGGGGCTGTGGAATTAGTGCAAAATATTAAAGGAACTGGTAAAGTGTTGAAATAAAGGAACTGGTAAAGTGTTGAAAGAAAAGGGACTGATAAATCACAGTAACTAATAAGAAGGAGCTAAGAAATGAGAGAAAGGGCTATACTCTGTTAGACTGAAGAAGACTGAGAAGGAATTAAATATGTAGAAATCAGATGGTATGTGTAAAGAAGGAAATAAGACTGGCTAAAACACTGTTTAAGTGAAACACTGTTAAGAAGGACAGTACTGCCTGTCATATTGGGTCCATTATATCTTAAGATCTTTTCTGAGAATAGCTACCAAGGGCTTGAATGGTAAGGTCACCACAGCCCAGCTCAAAGGTAAGTTCATACTGACCCTGTAAACAACTGTGTGACGTCACTTACTAGGATAGCAAAATGCTTTTGTGTAAAAATAGAACTACTGTCCCGTTCAAAGGTCAGCTCAAACTGGCATTGCAGACAGCAGAATAACATCACTTATCAGAAGAAGATCTATTATTGTAAAGAAAGCCTTACTTGATAAAGGCTTTCCCTGTTCCTTTCTTGCTGCTATTCTAAGAAGCCTGCCTTGTTTGGCAAAGCAATGGTTTTAGCTGTGAATAAGCCCTGAATAAATACAGGCTAGACTATGAGCCTCCCCAGTGTTTTTGGAAGGAGGAAGAAGACCACACAGCATTTGGACCCTGAAAACACTCCAGAGGACAGACCAGGTATTAACTGCTTTGATTCTCTGCATGCTTATAGCTATGACAGTGGTGGGCTGTCATCTGTCTACTTTTGATGTATTAGGGATCTTTTTATTTATGCTACAATAAAAATATATATTTAATTCATAACAACTAAGTCTAGCCTGAGCTACCTTTTTGGGCCCCCGTCCACCGTCCAAGGTGAATCTGTCTGGAGTGTAAAAAACTACACCATTACCCCCATTAATTATGTGCTCTTGTGGCTGTTACACCTTGTTTAAAATCCCAGTCCTAAACAATTCTGGAGGTCGCTATTTTCTACTGCTCTAAATACTAGGATCATACCCCCTCTTGATTTCCTGTACTCCAGAGGACAGCTGCAAATCAAGTAGCGTATTATTAATCATAGGTCTGACCCCTTAATCTTGAGATACACTTACTGTAGCCACACTTTATATTCTCAAGTCTATTCCCATCACAAATATTCTGTGAAAACCAGAATTGTGCACAGTACTCCATATCACTCCTCACCAAAACTTTAAAAAAGGGTATCATTGCCTCTCTCCTTCTACTCACAAATGTCTGTTTATATAGCACATAATGATATTACATTTATTTTTACTTTTACTACTTTGCTCTGTTCTGTACATTCTCAAGCACGATCTCAAAATTAATGGAGTTGTGGTTGCTTTGTCCTGCAGGTGCTTCATTTTTTAATGTTCTAAATTATGTCCTGTGTACATGAACTCCCTGCTCTACAACTCTTTCCCTACATTTTATCCCTTCCTCACTACCTGGTCCTCTGCATTTAACTCAGATTACCCTCCACGGTCCTTTCTCTTATAACCTTGCCCTATTTCCCCCTAGCTATGTCTGTTTATGCTCCTCTCTTCTATTTCTGTATGCCTATGCCCCATATATTTCCTACTTCCCTCCTACTCCTGACCTAAGCATCCAGGTTGCCCACCTCATATTTGAGTTATTACTATGTGGTTTGTAATTTGTATCTAGAAATCTATTTCTGTGTACATCTTGTTCAAAATGTATATTTATTTATTTATTTGTCATCTCGGAGTTACACCTTTGAGCTAAAAGCACTTTAATAAACATTCCACATTAGGTAAGGTTCAAACAGTTAGTACATACAGAATAAAAACATAAGGTATAGACATAGTCAAGTACAACACATAATTTACAATTGTTGGGAAATCCTAGGGTTACAAAGAGGAACAAGCTATGCAAAATGAAACTGTACCACATACAAGAAGCAAATGCATTAGTTCATACAGTGAAGTACAGGCAGTATTTATGGCAGTTTTGATAAGCTATGTGCACAGGGGTCAAAGGACTAGTGCGGTGAGGAGAGGTGGAGAGGGTAGATAGTGGAGTAGTCAGGACTGACTATGACAAGGGGCTAAGGGGTGAGGGCTGGGGGTGGGGTAGAAAAACATGGTGCAGACAGGTGTCCTTGTCAGTGATTAATTGGGGAGGGTGAGCAAGGAGTGTTGTAAGGGGATGTGAGAGAGGAGACAATTACAGGGCGAGTGGAATGAGTCGTGACAGAGGGGGTGAGGGTTGGGAGGAGAGGGAAACATGAGGAGGTAAGAGGATATGGGGTGAATGACTGAAGAAAAAAGGGAAAGGTGAATCAGTGGGCAGGGTGGTCAGGGAGTGGAGAGACAGAATCTCACTGCATTTTCATTGTTATTTTCAAAATGTACACTATCTACATTCTAATTTTTATTATTTCTAGTGTTATGTCTGACCTAATGTAATGAGCTTGAACTGCACTTTATACCACATTGTATTTGTATTTTCACGATGTATGCTATCTATATTTCTGATTTGTATTATTTCTAGTGATGTTACTGACCTAACTGTGACCAGTTTGCACTGTACTTTTTCTGTACCATACTGTATTTGTATTTTTTGTTGATTGTTCTTATTTGTACTCTCCCGGGTCATGCCTGAAAATAGGCATTTTTATGTCTAATGCACTTACATGGTTATCAAAAATGAAATAAATAAAAACTAGGCCAAGTATTGCTTCCCCTCTAGTTCAATTACATACGCATTATGTGTATTCTATTCTGTATAATTTCAACAAAATTCTAACTTTTTTTGGCCTTATGCTGTATTCTTTTGCAAGTTTATGTCTGGGAGATTGATGTCTCCAATGATCATGGTTCTATCCAGGCCTGTTGCCGTAGCAATTTCTTATCTCATCACATCATCCCTAACCTGTTCCTTATTGGGTAGCTTGCAGGTCACTCTGATTGTGTACTTTCTTCCCTCTCTATTAGTAGTTCACAAATGGATTGCACTCCCACCTCCTGGGGGCTTGATTTATCTGCCTGCAGCCTTATCACAATGGAGCCTGCTCACATAAAATCTCAGAAACTGAGCAGGGTCAGGCCTAGTCTGTAGCTGGATAGGAGACCAATAACAAATGCAAAGTACTGCAGGAAGAGGTGTTGGTAACTCTACACATGCCCTTCAGTAATAATTAACCATACCGATGCCCCAACTTAGCATTAAGTGGACACTGTGCTGTCGTAATGTGCCATCGTTTAAATGAGACATGAAACCAAGGTCCTGTTTGCCTGTCCTAACAGTTATTTAGGTCCCATGGCATTTCTCAAAAAGAGTAGATGAATGTCCGCAGAGTCTTGACCAAATTTCCCTCACTCACTAAAAATCAATCACAGCTTACCCTGGCTCAGTATCAGTCAATACTTCCTTAACCCCCAATGAGGGTAAAGAGAGGAAAATATTCCATAGTCTTTTTTTTACTGGTAAAAAAAAAATAACCTAGAAGAAGGGTGTGGTTCTCCTTTTGGGAACAACAGTGAGTAGGGATTTGTAGGTCCCAGCAGTGCTCCAGAGTATCCTATGTCTTGGTGCAATGATGCCTTGCTGCTCTGCTGCTGCTACTGCCATGAGTAGGGATTTGTAGGTCCCAGCAGTGCTCCTAAGTATCCTATGTCTCGGCACAATAATTTCTTGCTGCTTTGCTGCACCTACTGCCTGGAGCTTGTCCATTTTGTTGCAGATGCTCTGCATGTTAGCATACAGTACTGTCCATGAGGCTTTTTTATGTTGATTGTGCGCATGCGCAAGAAACATATTGTGGCAGCTTTCCAGAAGCAGGCTGTGGAGGCACGGCACTGTTGTGGCCAATGCCCCCACAGCCTTTCAAGGCTTGACCCGCTTTCCCCAATGCTGTGGGGCATGCTGCTGTTGACACTAGTTCAGCCAGCGTGCCACAACCTTGTAAGGTTTCAGCTGCTGTAATCAGGGGCTACCTCGTCACTGCAGCATAAGCCATTCGCTGCAATGAGGAAGCAACCCGTCATTACTGGGCAGAACCTTGTTACAGTGATACTGTTTGTGAACATGGCGGCGGCTTGCTGCTGTGTTCACAAATAATGTCAGCTTCCGGCGAGGGTGCCCCAATCCCCTCAGCAGCATGTGCCCCCACAATGTTTGTTTTGCTTGAGGGGCCCCAATCCCCATCGGCTTCAGTGCCCCAAAGTTGATGTTGCCGACAGGGAAGCCCACTCCCTGTCAGAATAATGTACCCCCCTTTTGTTGTGTACTGATGGGGGTGCCCAATCCTCTGTCGGCTACAGCTACCCCCAAAAAAAGACTCTGTTGGCACGCTGGGGGCCCACCCCAGTGTGCCACATGCCCCTATAAAACCAAAAACGGTCCCTCAATGTTTTTTTTTTCCCTGTGGAAAAAGGAAACGGTCCCTCGGTGGTCACCATGCCCCTCCCACAACCTGCACCACCCACCCACTGTGCACCCTGCCTCCCCACACTCCCCTCACCCCATACTTTATCTCTGGAGTCTGGCGTGACGATCTTCGGTGGACCGGGAAAGCGTCTGCACTCTTCAAAGCCGACCGCGAACTGAGGAAATGCCGGTAAGCTGTATAATGGAATTAATAGGGTTTTTCAACTTTGATGCATATCTCAGGCATTTTATGGAATTTTGGCACCAAATTTTCAACATGGGTTTTTTGGGACCTCTCCTCATGAATTCTGGCCCTGTCATGGCGTTATTTAGCCCCAAAAGGTGATTTCACGGTCACTGCGCGGAATCCCCTTTTGGGACTGATTAATGAAACTACAGTGCCAGTGTTCATGAGGTGGGCTCTCAAAAAGCCTATGTTGCAAATTTGGTATGAAAAATCAAAAAAATTACTGTTTTATGAGCGTACATTGCACATTTGCTATGCACGCTTGTAACTTTGTGAATTTGCAATATTTTCACTCCAGATTTTCAACACTGGCATTTGTTCAGACCTCCTTGTGAACAGTACACCTGTCATTTTCCACATCCTGGCCAAAATGTGTTTTCGCACTTCTGGTGCAGAATAGCGCGGTCGCTGTTGGAAATCAGTGTTTGGGACAGATTAAGAAAATGACAGTGACACTGTTCATGAGCAGAGGTCTTAAAATGCCTATGTTGAAAATTTGGTGATGATACTCCATAAACTATGTGTTATGGCGATGCTGCGTAGTTGCACTCAGCTCAGTAACCACTAAATTAATAGTATTTTTCACTCCAGATTTTCAACATTGCCATTCTTCTGCACCTCCTTATACACAGTACAGCTGTCATTTGTTACTTCCTGGCCGAAATGTGTTTTTGCAGTTCTGGCGCTGAATAGCGTGGTTGCTGTGGGAAATCTGTGTTCGGGACACATTATGAAAATGAAAGTGATACTGTTTATTAGCAGAGGTTTTAAAATGCCTATGTTGAAAATTTGGTGACGAAAGTCCATAAAATGTGTGTTACGAATGTGCATTGCACACTTTCCATGCACGCTTCGTACCTTCTAACAATTTGCAATATTTTCCTCCAGATTTTCAACATTGCCATTTTTCCACACCTCCTTACGAACAGTGCAACTGTCATTTTTCACATCCTGGCTGAAATGTGTTTTCGCTCTTCCGGCACACAATAGTGCGGTCGCTGTAGGAAATCAGGTTTTAGGATAGATTGAGAAAATGGCAGTGACACTGTTCATGAGCAGAGGTCCTAAAATGCCTATGTTGAAAATTTGGTTATGAAAATCCATAAAATGACCATTTTACAAGTATGCGTTGCACAGTTTCCACGCATCCATGTAACTTCCCAAATTTGTAATATTTTCACACCAGATTTTCAGCACTGCATTTTTCTCACACCTCCTTATGAACAGTACAGTTGTCATTTTTCACATCCTGGCAGAAATGTGTTTCTGCGCTTCCGGCGCAGAATACCGCAGTCACTGTCGGAAATCAGTGTTTGGGACAGATTAGGATTGAGCGACTGAGGAGGGGGAGTGAACGAGTTTAACTGAGCTCTTTCGAGACTGCTGTGGATTTCTTTGTGGGCAGGAAAAGGCATCAACGCAAGCAGGAGCCCAGTACAAAAGGGCAGCCTGCAGCGCTGGGAGACACAGAACGAGCAGATGAGGGAGGAGGAGTGAGTGAGCTCAACGGAGCTCTGTTGGGACTGCTGTGGATTTCTTTGTGGGCAGGAAAAGGCAGCAATGCATGCAGGGGCCCAATACAAAAGAGCAGCCTGCAGCGGTGAGAGAAACAGAATGAGTGAGTGAGAGAGGGGGAGAGAACAAGTTCAACTGAGCTCTATCATGACTGCTGCAAATTTCTTTGTGGGCAGAAAAGGGCTGCAATGCAGGCAGGAGCGCAGTACAGAAGGGCAGCCTGCAGTGCTGGCAGAAACGGAATGAGTGAGTGAGACGGGGGAGTGAGTGAGGCCAATGGAGCTCTGTCGGGAATGCTGCAGATTTCTCTGTGGGCAGAAAAAGATGCCAACAGAGGCAGGAGCCCAGTACAAAAGAGCAGACTGCAGTGCCAGGAGAAACAGAATGAGCGAGTGAGACAGGGGGAGTGAGCGACCTCAACGGAGCTTTGTCGGGACAGCTGCAGATTTCTTTGTAGGCAGGAAAAGTTGCCAAGGCAGGCAGGAGCCCAGTACAAAAGGGCAGCCAGCAGCGCCTGGAGAAACAGAATGAGCGAGTGAGAGGGAGGGGGAGCGAGCTCAATGGAGGTCTATCGTGACTGCTGCGGATTTCATTGTGGGCAGGAAAAGGTGGCAACACAAGCAGGAGCCCAGTACAAAAGGCAAGCCTGCAGCACCGGCAGAAACGGAATGAGCAAGTGAGAGAGAGTGAGTGAGCGACCTCAGCGGAGCTGTGTCAGGACTGCTGCAGATGTCTTTTAGGCAGAAAAAGCCACCAGTGCAGGCAGGAACCCAGTACAAAAGGGCAGCCTGCAGCAGCGGAGACACAGAATAAGCGAGTGAGGGAGGAGGAGTGAGTGAGCTCAGTGGAGCTCTGTTGGGGCTGCTGTGGATTTCTTTGTGGGCAGAAAAAAGCAGCAGTGCATGCAGGGGCCCAGTACAAGAGGGCAGCCTGCAGCGGCAGGAGAAACAGAACGAATGAGTGAGAGAGGGGGAGTGAGTGAACGAGCTCAACGGAGCTCTATCGTGACTGCTGCAGATATATTTGTGACCAGAAGAAGGCAGCAATGCAGGCAGGAGCCCAGTACAAAAGGGGAGCCTGCAGTGCTGACAGAAACGGAACGAGCGAGTGAGAGAGGGGCAGTGAGCGAGCTCAACGGAACTCTGTTGGGACTACTGCAGATTTCTTTGTGGGCAGAAAAAGGCACCAACAGAGGCAGGAGCCCACTACAAAATGGCAGCCTGCAGTGCCAGGAGAAACAGAATGAGTGAGTGAGACAGGCAGAGTGAGCGACCTCAATGGAGCTCTGTTAGGACAGCTGCGGATTTCTTTGTGGGCAGAAAAAGGTGGCAACGCAGGCAGGAGCCCAGTACAAAAGGGCAGCCTGCAGCAGCGGGAGACACAGAATAAGCGAGTGAGGGAGGAGGAGTGAGTGAGCTCAGTGGAGCTCTGTTGGGGCTGCTGGATTTCTTTGTGGGCGGAAAAAAGCAGCAGTGCATGCAGGGGCCCAGTACAAAGGGCAGCCTGCAGCGGCAGGAGCAGGAAACGAATGAGTGAGAGAGGGAGTGAGTGAACGAGCTCAACGGAGCTCTATCGTGACTGCTGCAGATATATTTGTGACCAGAAGAAGGCGGCAATGCAGGCAGGAGCCCAGTACAAAAGGGCAGCCTGCAGTGCTGACAGAAACGGAACGAGCGAGTAAGAGAGGGGGAGTGAGCTAGCTCAATGGACCTGTGTCAGGACTGATGCAGATTTCTTTGTAGGCAGAAAAACCCACCAACAAAGGTAGGAGCCCAGTACAAAAGGGCAGCCTGCAGCGCCAACAGAAACAGAATGAGCGAGTGAGAGGGGGTGACTGACCCACCTCAATGGAGCTCTGTCAGGACAGCTGCAGATTTCTTTGTGGGCAGAAAAACGTGCCAATGCAGGCAGGAGGCCAGTACAAAAGAGCAGCCTGCAGCACCGGGATAAACAGAACGAGTGAGTGACACAGGGGCAGTGAGCGAGCTCAACGGACCAACGCAATCAACATCCGGCATTGACAAATGCTTGTTTCTTATGTGATTGCTAACCTAATCATAGGATGCTGAAGCCTTATCTATAGCAATAAGGGCATGTGCTGCTAACTGTATATGTCGTTACCTACTCTGTATTGGGGAGGCCCTGCAGAGTTCAAGCCGACTGTGCACCATCCTAACACTGCTGCCCTGTGCACTCTCTCTAGAAGTGACCTTGCGTTGCCCCTTCACTAGTTTAAAAGCTGTTCATCTGTAACCTCCAACTTTTGTGCCAATGCACAGTACTACAGTATTATCTACTGACTTGAGTGCAATTCATCCCTTGTGACCATCTGTCAATCTTAACTGAAGGGATTTCCTTGGAACCACGTGGATTTATATGTAGAATAAACTTAAGATAGTAAACATATATTTGCTGAATTTATTTTTACTGTGAAAGTTTTATTGTCTATTTTTTACATTTATTATGTATTTATGTATTCATTGTGAAAAGCAGTTCGGCCAAACTGCCTCTCTGTTTCAGTAAGAACAGTTATCAGAGTGCCTGAATAAAACATCTGCAGCACATAGAAAATAAGAGGTCAGCATGTCATCATGATCCATGAAAACAAACACCAGCAAGCACGAAGTGGTACTCTTACACTGGTATTTACTTTGCTCACAGTGTTTATTAAAAGTATTTTAAGGCAACCAAATATGAAAGACGAGAATGCCTTGCATATTATCTAGCATAGTATAAAACCAACTGTTTATGCCCAAGCACTCTGATGTGTGACCTAACATTATAATCCTCACTGGCCATTCTTCTGGAGTCCTAAATCAAAGCCTTCAGCACTACGTAAACATAAATGCTGCCAAAGCCACATAGCAAAAAGTAAACACGCGGGATTACAAAGTGTAGCAACTATGATTCAATGCAAAAGACTCCCACCAGCTAGGCTAGGTGAACTGCTCCACTGGCTTAAGCTAAAGGCAGAGTTGTTACTCGGGAGCTATAAAGTCATGGTTCAATTATCACCCCGCATAAACAACAGGGGCCTTATTTTCAAAATAGCGCAAAGCCGGAGCAGAACTATTTGTGCTCCACTTTATGATAGCCTGGGTGCCCCGAAGGTATTTTATTCAGTGGAATAGCACACCGGCACTATACGGCTGACTATAGGGCCATGTCGGCTCAGCACTAAGCCACTTAATGCTGCCCTGACATGGCTCCTGACTATTCTGCCACAATGGATTGCGCTGAAGCACAATTCGTAATGTTCAAAGGGACCCATGCAAATAAGCCCATTGGGCATGCAAGGCACTAAGGAGTCATTTGCATGCCCATATAGGCTCATTTGCATGGGTAGCTGGGCAATATAGCGCAGTGCCACCCCCCCAATTGCCCAGTCCCAGACACGGATTATCCCTGGTGCTAGTGGTCCCCCCACCTGATCACTCAGCTGGTATATGCATACAATTTCCCTGATGTCCAGTGGTCCCTCCTCCCACCTGCACCCATGCACGATGTCCACACACAATGTTCCTGAAGTCTAGTGATCCCTCCACCCACCCAAACCTATGCCTGATATAACAGAACATTTACCCTAGTGTCTAGTAGTCATGCCTACCAAATGCCCTGCCTGATTAATAAAAGAAGATTTTCCCTGGTGTCCAGTGGTCCCTCCCCCCATCCCAGTATCAGTGAAAGCCCACCCCAGTTTGAAAATCCCCCCCATCGATTGCTGTCCCACTACCAACGTGCAAGATGGCTGCAGTGAGTAATACCCCCCAACAACAGTTCCAGACCCGTTCCTGAATAGTAATATTCCAACTCCCCCAGCCCATGTCTCATTGGTGTCTAGTGGCCCACTTCCAATGGCACCGAGAACCCACACTCCTGGTCACCCTTACCTCAACCTTGGTGCCACAAGAAGTGATGGTGAGTGACATAGCCCTCCATACACCACCTCAGCCGCCCGTTTGACAGAAGCAGGGAGTGGGCTAAGCTGCTGTTGATGCTATGCAGTACACTCCCTTCTTCTGTCAGATGGCCGAGGTGGTGTGGGGAGGGCTCTGTCACTCGTCGTTGCTTTACTGTGGCACCAAGATTCAGGTAAGGGTGACTGTGGGGTGGGTTCTCGGTGTCATGGGAGGAGGGAGGGGAGCCACTGGACACCAGTGAGACATGGGTTGGGGTGTTTGAATATCGCTATTTGGGAACAGGGCCTGAACTGTGTTGTTAGATGGGCAGGCATTACTTGCCACTGGCATCCCGCGCATTAGTAGTGGGCTGGGCGATCACTGGAGGGGGGAGTTGTCAAACAGAGGTAGGCTTTCACTGGTACAGGGATGAGGATTGGATGGGAGAGGGACTGCTGAACACCAGGAAAAAATCTTCTTTTATTAAACAGGCAGGGCATTGGGTTGGGGGGGCCACTAGATACCAGGATAAATGTTCTATTACATTGGGCATGGGTGCGGGTGGGGGGAAGGACCGCTAGATGCCAGGGACATTGTGTGTGGACATCAGGCATGGATGCAGGAGGGGGGAACTGCTCAACACTAGGGACATTGTGTGTGGATATCGGGTATGGGTGCAGGTGGGGGGAGGGACCACTGGACACCTGAGAAATTGTGTGTGGACATCAGGCATGGGTGGGGGTGTGGGAAGGGACCACCGGAGACCTTGGACACTGTTTTGGTGGCTCGGAATCAGTGCAGGGGGGACCACTACTCTTCCTCCACCAGCCTCTAGGGTTACACAGAAGTAAGTCGCGGTCTCTGTCAGCGGTATTTGCACCGCGCCAGGGGACCACACAAAATTACCTGGGGTGGTGCAAATATTCTGAATATTGGCCTGTGCCAATATTCAGGTCCCATCCCTCCATTTGCATTGCATCCCCCTCCACAGTTTGCCCAAGTGCAAAACAGGTTTTTGCATATAGGAAATCTGTGCAAAGCCCGGTTTATGCGCACAAACTGATTTTCCGCCTGGGCAAACTTTTGAATATTGGGTCCCAGATGTTTCCCATTAAAGCCTATTGATGCCCAACTATGGCACTTGCACTTTGCCTAGGGCCTGATTCTGAAAGCCTGTGTGTGGTATTGAAAAGGTTTTATGACACATAACTTGTGAATAGCAGAAGCTGAGAATGGCTTCCCTGTACAGGTCATTTTCATAGACCCACTCAACCCATCCAATGCATCTCTGCAATATCTGGATGAACAAGGACTGGGTTACCACAAATCCACATGGCATATGGGTTTGCAAAAGCCAGGGAGGGCACACATACAGTACGCAGCACACTTTGAACAAGGCAATATGCACTCTAAGGTCAAGCATAGGGGCATCCGGCAACATGCAGTATCCCCTTAAAAACAACAACATGCTCGATCCTGTCTTAGAAAATAACAATGTCAACACCGATGACTTCAGTCAATGGGGATGGCAGGCACTTGCCTCACATACAACTCTGCACCCTGCACTGCTTGATTCCCTGGCCCCTTGGTAAGGCCCTTTCACCACTTCCACATCTGTACCTTTCCTGGTTGACTACCCTACTAGAACGAAGTTACTGAGGACAATAAGGTCCACTGTCAGCTGCACAGAACACTGCAAGGCAAGAGTAAGGAAAGCTCTCCATTGATGAAATTCAGGTTAGTGTGAATTATGATGCATAGGGTAGAGTGCTCAAGGATTATCATCTCTCACCTCTGGACCTGGTCATTCAAATGCCCCCTCCCTCCCAAAGTACTAGAGGCATAGTGCTCTCCACCTGTCTTTTTGTTATCTGAACCCCATATCCTCACTTACTCAGGCTGGTCTAGTTCCAGACCTGGTCAATCTGTGACCCATCATGGCTTTTTCTTCCTGCAGCTGTCTAAATATTTCTTCCTCTACCCCTCCATAACCACAGAGACCATGCACATGTCAGCAACCTTGATGTGTATTTCTGGTGTGAGATGTGTCCAATAAGGGGAGGAAAGAGCTGCTTGAACCGATACATGGCATGCACCGCACACCAAAAGGAGAACGGTATGGTTATCTAGCCATAGCTAACCATGGACATCACAGCGCTGTGAGTATTCATGGGTGCAAACATATAAGGAGCACTTACCATATCATCCCCAGCACTCATACCAGCCACACAGTCAGTACAAGCATGCAATGTATAAGAGGAGTGTGACACAAGTGCTCAGGCTAGTGACAAATATGTCTTGCCTTCTGAGTTCCCTATTTCAGGGCCTTGGAGTAAGCACTATCAGCTGAAGGACTGTGTGAATATTGTAAAGTCTGTAATAAAGAGGGGTGTCAGAAGAAATGGAGGTCTTCCTCTATGTTGCTGATAGAAGGTGGACATGGGGCCTATGATTTCAAGTCTAAGGACACCCCTAAAGGTTCCCAAGCAATGGTATACATGTTACATGTGTTACAGGGAAATACTTTCATGATTCTTGTGAAATCACAGTCCACATATGGTGAATTAACTTCTACAATTAGCACCTTTTTTAAAGCTGTATTTTATTAGATTTGTTTCCATAACATGACAGAGAGGAAGACAGGAGACTCACAACTGTATAGATAACACAGAGCAAACTGCTACAGTAAGCACTGAAATCCAAAACAGCAGTAAATTCCACCAGTGCTATTACCTCTACATAGAAAGCAAGTGTAGTACAACAGGCTTCTTAAATTATGCATTAAAACAACACCGACCATTACAAAACATTGCAGTTCTACAAGGTCGGATGCTTGCAGGAGAGGGTGTGGTCAGATATGAAATCATTGGCACATTTTCTGGTGCTGTCTCCTATTAATGGAATTTTGGAATAATTTGCAGATGGCCGTATTGGCCATAGCTGGGATAACTATCCCGCTAACTTTTGAAGTTTGGGTTTTAGGGACTCCTACAGCCACACATCAAAAAGGTGAAGTTCATAAAATATTATTGATTTTTGTTGTAGTAGCTGTAAAATGCATCACAGCGCACTGGCTCCAGCAGGAGTCACCCACGCTGGGGGAGTGGGTTGGGAGAGTCAAAGAGGTGGTACAAATGGAAGCCCTGATAGCACGGCTCCATCTTCAATTTGAGAAACATGAGGAGAGATGGAGGGGCTGGGAGATATGGCTGTTGGGAAGGTGAAAGTAGTGCTCCCACTCATGGTCTGGTAAACATCTGTTGGCAGATATGTTTGGCAAAAGTACTACAACCCTGTTCTGAGTAGCTGGTTGGATGAGAGCTGATCCCCAAGTCTTATCTAATCAATACATTATGGAGAACAGGATTTATAGCAAGGATAAAGGTAACCATTAGTTATAAATTACAGATAGTAAATAAACAAGATGGAAAGGTGGAAGTGAGGATAGATACACAGCCAAATGTTTGTCCTTTTAGGCCATTGTTGTTTCTTTTCTTTTTCTTTGTTGATTATTGTTATACCAGTTTTATTAAGGTTCTAGAGAAGATTCCATGTATGCCTATCTTTTGGGCACTGTTTTATATTAGCCACACTATATATCTACAGCAGTCATAATGATATTTGACCCTCGTGTAACAATGCTGATAGCATTTTCACCTGCTATCACCTGAAGCTCGTCTCGCTATTGCACAGGGAAATCTCCTCCCTCTCCTTGACTACTGATCCCCCATCTACTCACGCATGTCCACAATGCAACTCTCCCGCCTCAACATGACATACAATGCCATATGTTGCTTTGTTCTCAAAGCCCCCTCCTTAACTCATCACTGTACACTCTACCAGTCCCCTTGGATGGCTCCCTCTCCAGGCATGCTTTGACTATACCACAGGCTGCCTAGTCAATAATGCCCTCAGAAGTAACTAGCTGTCCCCTTATGCCCCCCTACTCATGAATACAGCATCCATTAGGCCTCTTAGAGTATGCTCCTTTCAGTCCCTAGAAGTCCTCTGCGTCTCTGCAGCAATGGGCAGCAATGCCTTCTCTGTCTCTGCCCTCCCCTCTGGAATCGTCTTCCCACATCTGTTTGTATAACCACATCCCATGCATCTTTTAAGTCTAACCTAAAGGCCTGTCTTTTGAAAGGCTCCACCTGTATATGCACACAGGGCAGCGCAGGAGACCGAAAGCCACCATAATCCTACCACTGTCTGGTGAATTTCTACCCATCCTCCTCTCCCCCCCCAACCACATCCCTAAAGCACAAACCCACACGCATGTCTCTCATACTGCCTCATAAATCATTCCTGGGAGACCTCCTCCCACTCTACTGTACCAGGTTTCAGGCCGTGGCAATTTCTGCTCAGGAATCATAAATACAGAAACAAATTAAATTATGAAACACACAATATTAATAATAGAGATAAGACTGCTCTCTGTTTTTATAGGACTTGCTGTTTTTAACCCCATCTCATATAAAGAGCGCAAAATGCGAAGTTAGAGTTTCATGCATGGAATGCACAAACTGAGGCTGGCTACCATGGAGTGAGGTAAGAGGTTGCAGTTATCTTCTGTTTGTTCTGTTCAGTGTTCACCGTGATAAAGTTAATTTGTAACATGGCATAAAAAATGACACTGAAATGGAGAGCATAGAGTGGTCAAAATGCATCAGGTGACCAAATGTGAGCGGTGATTAACCCAGCAGTACCGCCCGCTTGCTCAGTAGCTCAGCTCTGCACAGGGAAATCACCGATTAATGCCCACTTCGGTAGTACCTGCACTGTCCTTGAGGCAGAGGGTGCAGCACAGAGCCTGGAATGAACAGGTGACACACCGAAAGCAGGAATTGGGAGCGCACCTAGCAGCAGTGGTAGACACAGCCAGTGGGACTAGGTACCCATACAAACCTGTAGATGGGAGCAGTAATGAAGCACCGAGGAAATGTTCGGTGGAATTTCCCCCAGCTGGATGGTCTCACACACACCAAATTAGTTAAAGAACTGTTGTGAAAAGGGAAGCAATAGGAAACATACAGATATCATCACACACAAAGAGAGAAGTGATGGAAGCACAGTAGAGCCACAGTAAGTGTTTGAATAGTTGTTAGTAGGGGTCAATAGGTGTCCCATGGTGCACTGCTTCCATCAGCGACCGCTATATGTCGGGTAAGGCAAATCCATAGAACAGGTCGGGAGAAATTCCAAAAATCTGCCTTTCTTGAGTCTGTTACACAGCAATATGCTGTTCCTGTCTGTTGAGAAATAGGCGCCACTATCTTAAAGATTGTCCTCTCTCAATCATGAGCGCGCATGCTATCAGACGATCACAGTGAGTAGAATGCAAGCAATAGTACAATAGAATAGGAAGCAGCAGTATCACGTTCGGGAACTCCTGTGTATTTCCGAGTGATCAACAGCTCGCACACTGTCCCCGTCATGCTTGCCATGTTACAAGCGCATTAATCACCTCCAGGTCGGGCTCTGCCGGTGAGTATCGCTTGGTAGTTGGACTCGGCCGCTCGGGCACCAACTCCCCAGCGGCGCAATCCACCAGCAGAGCCCTCCTCTGTCAGTGATTAATGCTTACAGGGAAAACGACTGTGAAATTGACCTATAAGCACTGAAAGCAGTTCTAAAGCCGAACATGTTTGTATGTATACTTGTCTATTACACTGGAGCACATGGGAGTCCATTTGAAGGAAAAGCCGCAGTGTTCCTCCAGCCTACTGTTTGCACATCCTGTCTTTTCACTATCACTCAAGTTATTGCAATAAAATACAAACCATATAATAAAAAGTTGTTTTTCCTCTTTGTCTCATGCCAATATATTAGTGCAAAGCTGACATTTACTGCATTTCATTTCCACAGGCCAGAACAATTGCAAAATCATCCCAGTTAACAGAAATCTTTTTTTGTGCACTGAGGGAGTGCCAGAGTAATTTCAGTGACATCTTAGGCAACGGAAATATTTTCCAGTGCACTGAGAGACTCTCACCCCAGCCCACAGAATAGTCCCTTTGGGAAAGGGGAACATGATGGAGTTGCACACTTTGTAATGAAAACATGTCATTGAAACTGGATTTTGAAAGCTTTTGAGCTACAGAAAACACTACTACCAGCCACAAATCAATTAGAGCTGTAAATCTGCGGTTGGGCTTCACAGCTAGGAGCAAATAATACTGTGTAGAATGGAAAATTATTTCGATGTGCGTGTGCTTTGTATCTTGGGCAAAGAAATGTAAAAACTGATGAAGACATAAAATGATGCTGAACGGCAGCACTGCAGAAACTCGGCAGATTATGATGATGCCAGACATTACCCAGGATGGCAACAAGACAGTCTGAGGAGATACTCAGAAAGGCTGACTTTAAAGGGAATAAGGGTATTATTCCATATCTGAGTTTATTTAGCATTGATAGACCTGTTTCACATCCTGCTGACACCTCTTAGAAAGGCAGCTTTGGGGGAGTAATAAGCAGGAAATCAGTTGCAAGTTTGAGATTCCAGAACCCCTCTGTGAGGCACCTAGTTCAAGGATAACTTTGGCAGGCAGCTGGGCAGAGCTGAAAGCATGTAAACTTTGCTAAAGTTAGCAGTTATTTTATTCACATTGCTTCTTAGATCAGTATCCTAGTGCCGGAACACACTGTTACCATTCTGCTTTATAGACTTACTAGAAAAGAAATAGCTGAAAGAACCAGAAAACAAATTAATTTCATAAGCAATACTGTATGTGCATTAAGGAATTCAATATTGTTTGAAAGACAGAAAGGTGAAGGGGGGGGGGGATATGATTTAGTTAGGAAATAGGATTCAGTAATTTTGTTTGTTATGTATATACTTTATTGGGTGTTTTTTCCTTTCCTGCTTTTAATGACTATTTATAATGGATAACAGTATAATGCATGTTACATTCTGTTATTAATTCCTTATTTCTTTTAATTGTATCATTGATTTGTTATATCAATAAAGATTTATGATGAAAGAAACATTCTGATTTACTGCTATGTGGTTCTTATTACATTGTTGCTCTGTATGTCTGTTGTATGGGCAGTAACATTTCTTTAAGATCATGTGCAACAGTGTCATTTATTGTTCATCATGTAGACTTTAATAAAGTAACTGTATTCAAACTGAGTGAGTGTCTTATTTTCTTAACATCTGTAAATTTATTTATTTTAAATTTTGGTAACCGGAATAGGCACACTGAGCCGAGGGTCTTTTCCAGGTGCGAACTGGGGGTGGGTTTACAGAACATCAGGGGACAAAGTAAGCAGACATAATGTTGAACAAAATAATATGTGTTGTTTTGGAAAAGCGCATATATAATGGTTGAATTGGACACAAAAGGATAAAACAAGTAAGCAGTGTAGCAACAAAGAAATGGTAGCTTGAGTGAACAAAGATCTTGCCTACAGGATAGGTTAAGTGCAGAAACATTTGAGCTACTGGATGTTGGTCTGAGAGGGGGCAGGGAGCAGGCAGAGGAGGGGGCTGGGGTGGGTTAGGGTAAGGTGGGGAGGAAGAAGGCAGAAACAAGGGGGAGGAGGCGTAAGTGCTGCTTGAAGGTGGAAAAGGGTGAGAGTTGCAGAGTTGGGGGAGACAGTTCCAGAGGAGGGGGAGCCTGTAGAAAAAGGTAGACTGGCCAGCTGAAGTGTGAGGATGGGGGAGGGAGAAGGAGCGAGGGTCCCTGGTGTGCAGAGCATAGGAGGAGGGGGCAGCTGGGGACAGCATAGAGAAGAGATAGGGGGAAGCAGATTAAACCAGAATTTGACAATGAATGTCTGGAAATGGATAGAATGCCTATGGGATAGTGGTGTGATGAAGAGAGAGGAGTAGAGAATGCAATGATGAGTATGAGTACATTGGAAGCAAATTGGCAGAACAAATTCAGAAGGGTATCTAACTTGGAGAGAGATGAAGCTGGAGCTGTTCCATAGTCAAAATCGACATAGCTGAAAATTAGAAGTATCATCTTAGAAACTAAATCACGGCAGATAGGGAGGGAGAGTCAATCTTTATTACAATAGAGTAGCCCAAGTCTGGGGCAGAGTTTGGAGCTGATAGCATCTATATGGACTGAAAAATACAGATAGGAATTCAACCAAACCCCGAGGTATTTGAAAGTGGGGACAGACTCAAGTGGGGTTTGTCCAAGGTGCAGAACACTGGGGGATGGTGTTCTTGCTAGTTTTTGCATGGTGCTGAAGATGATGGTAACAGATTTTTTGGTGTTAACTTTTAGGTGGTTGGCTTGGAACCATGATAACACCTTATTGAGGTCCTGCTGGAGAGTGGCATGGATGTCTGTGATGGAGGGTCATGTGGTAAATAAGATGGTGTCATCTGCATATATACATGCATACAAGTTTCATCAGCAAGCACTGAAACCAGCAAAGGGGGTAGTGGAAATAAGTTGGGTGAAGCAAACAGCCCCCCTCCCCACACAAAATGATGCAGACAACAGAGAGGACCTTAAGGTTGAGAAGTCATCAAAGATAACTAAAACCAAAATAGGTAAAAATGCAGAAAAAAGGCAGAATGGGAGTAAGAACAAGAGGAGTATGGAGGAAAGACATGGGGATAGATAGGTAGTTATTAGGAGAGGTGGCAGTAAAAATTGGCAGGCCATGTGCACAAATGCCCGCAGTCTGGGAAACAAAAGCCTGGACCTAGTGACCCTGATGGCTGAGGTGGACCTGGACATTGTCGCTGTTACCGAGACATGGTTCACAGGGAACCATGACTAAGATATGGCAATACTAAGTTACACTCTATTCAGGAGGGATGGAGTGGTTAAAAAGGGATGAGTAGGTGGCTATCCATATCAGGGAAGGAATTAAGGCAACTGAGGTACAGGGAATGCAGGGAGAGGTGGAGGCACTGCGGATCACCCTGGAGATTGGATATGGTACTGCCATTCGCACTGGTGTGATCCACAGACCTCCCACACAAGGGGAAGAGCTGGACAGGGTACTTGTAGAAGCCATCCACAGAATGACAGCTAAAGGGGAGGTGCTGCTGGTAGGAGACTTCAGTCTGCTGAATGTGGATTGGAGCAACCAGGCTGTAGCCTCAGCCAGGAACAGAGACATCCTGGAAGCCCTGCAGAGGGCATGCTTAAGACAGCTAGTGACAGAGACTACCCTAAAGGGAGCAACTTTGGACCTTATATTCACTAATAGGGACAGAATTACAGACATAAAAGTGGGGCGCCATCTTTGGATCAAGCGATCACAGTATGGTGTGGTTCAGTGTGAGAACAGCAGAAGAGTCAAAGCACATGAAAGCAAGGGTCCTGGATTTCAGGCGGGCTGATTTTGCAAAGATGGGGGAATGTTTTAGGAAATCACTGGCAGGGAAGGAGAAAGGGGGGAGGAACCATGGGAGAATCTTACATAGCAGAGGCAACAAGCCATTGCATTAGGCAAGTAAGCAAAACAAAGAGAAACAAAAAAACACTATGGTTCTCAAGGGAAGTGGCCAAGAAGGTAAGGGTGAAAAGGTGGCATTCAAGGGGTACAAGGAAACATAGAGGGAAGAAGACAAGGAACTGTATCTGGAAAAGCAGAGGGAAGTGGGGAAAGCAGTCAGTAGCGCAAAGGTGCAAACAGAAGAATAAAATAGGCCAGGCAATAACAAAAGGGGACACAACCTTTTTCAGGTACGTTAGTGAAAGAAAAAAGACTAAGGGTGGGATTGTGAGACTGAAAAGGGAAGGAGGAAAATGTGCAGAGGGGGACAAGGAAAAAGCAGAAATCTTAATCATGTATGTTTGTTCAGTATTCACAGAGAGGGAAGGGAAGGGTGGGACCAAAGTTGAAACCGAGGCAGCACCACTGGAAGGGAGGTGGACACCAGTCCATTTAAGGAGGAGAGAGTCTTAAGGGAACTCGCTAATCTGAAAGTGGACAAGTTAACAGGTCCAGATGGGAATCATCCCAGAATATTAAGAGAACTCAGGGAGGTGCTGGCAGGACCACTGACAGCCCTTTTCAACAGTTCTCAGTATTCAGGTGTGGTACCAAAAGGACTGGAGGAGGGTAAATGTAGCCCCTCTCCACAAAACTGGGAGCAGGGAGGAGGCTGGCAATTACAGGCCAGTAAGCCTGACCTTGGTTGTGGGGAAACTAATGGAGTCACTACTAGAAGAAAGGTTTGTGATATATATCGAATCTAACAGAGCACAGGATCCAAGGCAGCATGGATTCACAGTGGGAAAATCTTGTCAAACAAATCTGATAGATTTCTTTAACTGAGTGACTAAGCAGGTGGATCAGGGAGTGGCGGTGGATGTGGCCTACCTGGATTTCGGAAAGGCCTTCGACACCATCCCACATAGGAGGCTAGTAAACAAGCTGGACAGCCCGGGAGTGGGTCCCAGTGTGGTAAACTGGGTCAAAAATTGGCTGAGCGATAGGACACAGGGGGTGGTGGTGAATTGAGCTCAATCTAGAGAGAGGGTGGTGATCAGCGTGGTCCCACAGGGATCAGTGATTGGACCAGTCCTATTTAATGTCTTCATAAGTGACTTTGCAAAGGGGCTGGAAGGGAAGGTGTGTCTCTTTGCAGATGACAATATAATCTGCAACAGGTTTGACACTCCAGGAAGGGCAGAGAAAATGAGAAGGGACCAAAACAAGCTTGAGGACTGGTCAAGGGTGTGGCAGCTAAGATTCAATGCAAAGAAGTGCAAGATTATGCACTTGGAGCACAAAAATGTGGGGGAGGAGTACATGATGGGGGAGAGGTACTGACGGCCACCAAACAGGAAAGGAACCTGTGAGTAATCATACCTGAGGATCTAAAGATTACCAAACAATGTGAGAAGGCTATGAGGAGAGCCAGTGGAATGCTGGGGTGCATAGGGGAAAAGGATTTCCAGCAGGAGGAAGGAGATGGTGATGCCACTGTATAGAACATTGGTGGACCTCATCTACAGTACTTTGTCCAGTTCTGGAGGTTGCATCTCTGGAAGGACATCTAGACAGAGTAGAAGTGGTTCAGAGAAGGCGACAAAAATGGTGCAGGGGCTGCACCAAAAGTCATATGAGGGAAGACTGAAGGATCTCAATATGTAATACCTGGAGGAGAGGAGAGAGTGGGGGAGATATGATAGAGACTTCCAAATACCTCAAGGGTGTAAATACGATACAAGAGGGAAGCATCTTTCAAAAAAAGATGTTTAAGAACAAGGGGTCATGATGTGAAAATAGAGGGAGGTAGAGTTAGGGGTAATGTGAGAAAGTATTTTTCACAGAATAGGTGGTGGATCCATGGAACAGCTTCCCGGCAGAGGTTGTAGGAGCAAAATCAGTAGGGGAATTCAAAGATGCACAGGACAGACATAAAGGAACTGTAGCAATAGGAAAGCGGGGGTAGGCTGCAGATCATTTAGGATCTGTGGTATATGAAACAGGTAGGGAAAATGGGCAGACTATGTGGGCCAAGCGGTCCTCATCTGTCGTCAAATTATATGTTTCTATACATATGCATGTGGGAGTTGGAGCAGACAGAGAGGAGATAATTTATAAACACTGAAAGTAGGATAGGACCCAAGATGGACCCTTGTGGGACTTCTGTGCAAGGATGGGGAGGGGAGGAGACAAGAACTTACCCACCTGCACCGACTGGAGCCTGTTGCAGAGATATGAGTTGAACCAGGTGACAGTAGGGGAAGCCAGACCAGCAGAGAGGAGCTTGTTGAGCAGGAGGGGGTGAGATATGGAATCAAATGCTTTTGCCAGGTCCATAAAGACTGCAGCAGTTATGTGGCCCTGGTTCATGGCTGAATAAATGTGATCAGTGTCACGCAGTACAGATGAGATAGTTGAATGGTGTTTCCTGAACCCAGACTAGAAAGGGGAAAGAAACCAGAGAAGGGTAGGAAATCAGATAGCAGATGAGGGATTCTTGTAATTTGGCAACTGCAGGGAGGAAGGAAATAGGCTGGAAGTTGTCTGGGATGGAAGGATCCCCACCTTTATGGAGGGGCAGTACTTTAGCAATCTTCCAATCCTGGGGTACAGTGCAGGAGGAAAAGGAAAGATTTAGCAGGTGGGCTAGAGGGTAGGCTATTATGGGGGCAGAGAGGTAAAGGAGTTTAGTGTGAATATTGTCAAAGCTGGATTTGTTAGGATATAAAGAGTATAGAGCTTGGAGGACCTCTCGAGGGGAGACCGGGGGGAAATGGAAGCCATCATGTGAAGAAGGAACCGGCATTGGAGGGAGGGGGTGGGAAGGGAGAGCACAGGTGGTAAAAAACTTATTGAAAGTTTTGGTGATGCTGGATGGGTCAGAAATGGATGAGCCACTTAACTTTAGGACAGGCAAGGCCGACTATATGGGGGGGTCAATAAGGGAGTGGACTACTCTTCAAAAGGAGGCGGGTGATGTGGAGTTGACATTCAGGTGCCTTTTAAAGTATTTGGACTTGGCTTGACGGATCGCCTTGGTGCAGGCATTTTTATGGGTCTTGTACAGCTGTTGGTCTTGGGTGACTGTATGGATTTATACTGTGACCAGGCCCAGTCCAGGGATTTAAACTGGGTGTGGAGCGTAGCAGGAATCCAGGGCTGGTGATGATGCCTGACCCTGGCGTTTACCAGAGGGGCATGAAAATCCCAGATCTGAGTGAGTGTGAGTATGAGTATGAAATGGTTGAGGGCTGAGTCCACATTGGGAGCAGTGAAGATTGGGGTCCAGTCAGCATGGGCCAGATCATGAAGGAGGGCAGTGGTGTCAATGGAACACAGGGAGTGGAACTCAATGTATTTAGGGGCAGATTGAGGGAGGTGTACCTTCCTGGTGCAATAAGTGATGCAGTGGTCACTTAGGACATCTGACAGGGCACCTGCTTCAGTGATATGGTGTGGGTGGGAGGAAAGTATCCAATCTATAAGTGAGTGGTTAGGGGAGTGGGGATTACAGTGGGTAGGTTCAGTGTTTAACTGGATTAAGTGAAGGGATTCAATTTTAAGGAGTGAGGTCCTTGAGGATGGGGAGAGCCAGATCAGGTTGAAAACACCCATTAAGATCAGCTCACCAGAGGCTGCCAGTTGGACTATAGAAGATATGCATGTGACTTGTGAGTCAGGGGCAAGCCGAGGGGAGGTGTAGAGCACTTCACTGTACATGAGTAGTGTAGAGGGAAGGGATAGGAGGGTGATGATTAGTTTGTGGAAGGCAGGTCGGGATTCACACAGGCAGATGGAGCAGGGTAGAGACTGACAGACAGAGGGCTAGCCCTCCACCCCACTTACTGTGGTTCTGGTGAAACAGCGAGAAACCAGGGATGGTCAGGGAGGCATCGGAGGTCTTTGCCAAGAGCCAAGTTTGGGAAATACATAGTACGTCGAGGGAGTGTTGGGCAATCCAGACTTTTAAAAGGTCAAGATTATGGAGTAGGCTTCTTGCATTCAAGTGGAAGAATCAGAGATCCTTTGGGGAGGTAACAGGATGGGGAGATGTGGAAGGGCCAGGGTTTGTTCTGACATCCCAAAGAGGAGCAGAATGAGGAGGAAAAAAGAGGAGACAGCTAGGTGCTTATGTCCCCTGGTACAGATTAAGGAGTAGGAAGATGGATGTGAGCACCAGAAAAGAGTGTCAATATGTGACATTCGGTGGGGGGTTAAGGCACTGCAGAGAGAGAGAAAGGACATAGGGTGAAAAACAAGGGGAAAGGGAAAGGAGGGGGCATGGGGGAAGAGGAGGCGAGATTGGGCCAAGGTATTGGAGAGGGGGAGTGAGATGGGAAGACACAGGGGTTGGGGGTAAGGAAGGGTAGGAAAGGAAGGAGGCAAGAGAAGTGGAGGAGGAGTCCTGGCATTGAGACAGAGATGGGGGATTAGAGAGAGAGAGATCGAGAAATCCAGAAGGGAAATGGGGTCTAACAGGAACTGGCAATCAAATGTAGTTGGTTAAAGAAAGGGTTAGGGGGAGGGACAGGAGGAGATGAAACGGGAAAAAACTTGGGTTATTCATATATTTTCCAAGATTATGATTCTCTGATCCTGCAGCCTGGTTCCCCTATTCTTTTTACATGTAGTTCACATCTGCAGCCAAGCAGCGTCACGTGCAATGACATCATTTGGTGGCAGTACACTTTGACAGCCCCCAGATGAGCCCTGCCTGTTTCGTGCTTCAGCCACATGCTTTATTTTACAATGTTGATAATTGTTTTAATCTTTTATAAAAACTGACATTGAACTGTTAGAATAACTGAGGTAGTATTGTGTACGTTCTACATGTGACCGTTTCTATTATTTTGTCTGTTTTTCAGCCTTGGTAAAGTGCAGACCTATACATCGATCTTGCTGTCATAGTGAGGAGCCTTATGATAGATCGCGATCATAGCTGCGTAAATATTAAATGACCTGACCCCCAGCATCAGCACAGTCTCCACCACTCCACCACTTTGGGCAGAATGCAGGGTTGTGGGGACTGTGTTTCCCCGCCCTCCCCTTGCCTGGATCACAGAAATCTTGGACCCGACCCCCAGCATTAGCCCAGTCTCCACCGCCTTGGACAGAATGCAGGGTCATGAGGTCTGTGTTCCCCACTCTCCCCTTGCCTGGATCACGGACACCTTGGACTTGACCCCCAGCATCAGACCAGTCTCCACCACCTTGGACATAACACAGAGTCATGAGGGTTGTGTTCTCCTGCCCTCCTCTTGCCAGGATCACAGACACCATAGACCCAATCCCCAGCATCACCCCGGTTTCCGTCACCTTGGACAGAATGCAGGATCATGAGGGCTGTGTTCCGCTACCCTCCCATCACCAGGGTCAAAGACACCTTGTAGCCGACCCTGAACATCAGCCCAGTCTCCACCCCTTGTACAGAATGCAGGGTTGTGAGGGCTGGGTTCCCCTGCCCTCCCCTCACCAGGATCACGGACACCTTGGATCCATGTATCTAGCGCATGACTGGACACTCACCTTATGGCATCTGGCACCATCTTGACATGAGGACTTTTACTCAGCAGACTTGCCTGATTGTTTCTGAGACCCTCTGCCACTACTAACTTCAATGTTACCTGTACGGCACTTGTAGGTATAGAACCCAGCAACACTGTTGTTTTGCTGAAAGATCCCTATCTTTTCAGTTGCAGTTCTGTATAATACTATGTCCTTAACTTGCATTTCCTTAGAGTATAGTTGTTTTATATAAGGCTCCCTACCAGTTCATAGGCAGTTCTTTAAAATAATGTATCATTTTTTGCCTGCTTTTCTTTAGAGTTCTAGTTTTAGCTCGGCTTGCATTTAATGTGCTCTGCATATTTAATGTAATCTGCTGCCTAAGTGTGCTCTTTTCTGCTGCTTTTAAGTGATTGCTTTTAGTTCTCTATAATCCTTTACTGGTTTGCCTCACTATTTCTGTGTTCATTTTCACAGTTTTCCCCTTTGCTTGACTCATTTGTTCCACTGTTCTTGCTCCTGCTCTGCCCCCCACCCCCACTCTGCCCCCTCCAGTGTCTCCTCCTCCCACTAACCATACTTCTCTCTCAATTTTTCAGGCTCCTCCTGACCTCTCTTTCCCCTCCTGCTGTGCACCGCACCACCCACTGACCCTTTTGTTCTCTGTCCCTCCCTAGCATCAGTCCAGTCTCTGCCACCTTGGACAGAACGCAGGGTCATGATGGCTGTGTTCCCCTGCCCTCCCCTCACCGGGATACTGGACAGCTTTGACCTGACCCCCAGGTACAGTATCTAGCCCAGGACTGATCACTCACCTTGCAGCGTCCGACGCTATGTTGGCATGGGGATTTTACTCGGCAGACTCGCCTGTTTGTTTCTGAGGCTCTCTGCCTCTGCTAACTTTAACGCTAACTGTAGGGCACTTAAAATTAATATTGCTGGATACTAAGTCATCAGAATGGATAGAACGGGCGGGGGGGGGTTGCCTTTTATTCATCTCCAGTCACTTTACATTTATGGAACTGGATTTTAAACTCAGAACTCCCACCCTTGAATCACTCTCCCTAAACCTTGTTTTAGGTAACAGCAAAACTCTAATTCTGACTGTTGCCTACCCACCCCCAAGCACCACTTGCAGCAAGTTAGAAACACTCCTAGATGTAAAGAACTCTCTCACTAAGAGTTGTGAATGGACCATCCTGGGTGATTTTGACTTTGACTGGCTCACAAGCCAAGCTGACAAAGCCAGAGAGGCTATCACTGGGCTCAGCCTTCATCAGATTATTTTACCATCACCCGCACAAACTATAACTCTGGCTATGAATCTCTCCTCAACTGGATTATTGTCTCTAACCCCAACCGGGCCATCGAATCCGGTGTTCTCCCTGACTCCATTAGTGATCACAGTACTGTTTAATGTCAATGGTCAGCAAAAGGTCTCAAAAGAGAACCAAGGTACATTCTCTCCAGACAACTGAAAAAATGGAACACTGAGGACTTTGCTAAAGTCATATCAAATGCAGACTGGTCCTTCACCAGTAAAATTGAAAGTATCAATAATGCTTTTGACTCCTTTAGTAGAACCTTCCTTAGCATTTGCTACTGTCTCATCTCTCTCAAAAGGCTCTGAGTCAAAAGCCAAAAGAAATGACTAGTTCACTACCGATCTTTTAAACCTTATGCAGTAGGGGAACAGGGTATGGACTACATATAGAAAATATAAACTCCCTAATCTGCAACAACATTAAGTCCCTCATAATAAGTGTAAAACAGCTGTCTGTGCAGCCAAAGTTAATTTTGTAATAGACAAACAACTCAGTGGTTGGGGCAGTTCTAACCTCGCCTGAAAAACCAAAACTCAGTTGATGGGCAAAGGAGAAAAAGAAGAGCAAATTACCCTCCGCTTAGATGGAAGACTTATAAATGAGCCCAGAAAGGTTGCCAACCGATCTAATTCTCACTTTGGTGACCTGGACAAATATAAACCTATAGTTCCTCAATCCAGTGAGCACTCTTCGATAGATACCCCTTGCCCCTCCTTAACCACGCCACTTTAGCCACAAACTGCCCAGAATTTTACTTTCGCTTTCTCTCACCCATGCAGGTGATTAACTACATTAAAAATAACGATCCCAGGCCCAGTCATGGCTCTGATACCATTGACTAACGAATACTTAAGCTGGTAGGTAAACACATAGCTCGTTTCCTAATACTCTCAACCACTCACTATGTACAGGTGTTTCCCCCAGCAAATGGAAAAGTGCCACCATAAAACCCCTCCACAAATCTGGGTCTAAAAATGATGTCTGCAACTTCGGGCCAATTTCTTTACTCGCTCCCCTCTCCAAAATTATGGAAAAAATTGTTCTCGATCAAACTACTGAATTTCTGGAGAGCTATAACTTACTCACAGAGTCTCAGCATGGCTTTAGGGTGAGCCACAATACAGAGACAGCACTGGTGAAACTCACTAACTTTATTAGCAAGGCCAATGATGAAGGTTTCTACACTGGCTCAGTGTTCGTAGACCACACTAAGGCCTTCAATTTAGTAGCTCACCAGGTACTTCTTAACACAGCTTTCTGAGGAGATACTGAATTTGTTCAGGAACTATCTTATCGGAAGATCCCACAAAACAATGACTAGGGAACTATGCTCAGATTCATGTCCCATTAAATATGGGGTACCCCAGAGTTCCATCTTAGGCCCCTTGCTTTTTTCACTTACCATTAATTCCCTTTCCGATATATGCAGCCACACTGAGCTAATCCTCTCCGCTGACAATGCAGCACTCTTCTGTAAAGACAAGAATCCCTCAGCCCTCCTAAACAAACTCCAGCACTATTTCAGCAAACTGCACTTATGGTTCTCGTCCCATGGATTGGTCCTCAGGGCCATAAAAACTAAGTCCATATTATTCCCGGGTGTCAAAAAGACCTCCGATTTTGACTTCACTTTAACAGACAATGATGGTAACCCTAACAAAAGGGTCAGAGAATTTAAATACCTTAGTGTTTTTCTTGATCCCCACCTGGCCTATGAATACTGCATCAGTCAACTTATCAAAAAGGTACACCAATGGCTCGGCATGCCTTTTCACATGAATCGATTCAATCAATCAATCAATCAATAAATCTTTATTTAACCAGGCAAAAACATCAATGAGCAAAGCTCATTTTCAAGCTGGACCTGGGCATAGGTACAAAACATATGAACATGTGAGGTAACAACAACATGATACATATAACATTTTGTCATAGTAAACATAGAGTTCATGCAGCAATTAATGACACAAAGATTGGCACTAAAAAAATTCCTCATACCTCAGACAAGGGCACTGGTAGCCAACAGCTTCTTGCTGACCCTAATCGACTATGGGTCTAGGGTATATTCCCCCTCTACCTCCCAAAAAAAGTCAATAGGTTAAGGGCAACCTATCGTAACATTATTAGGTTTGTCATTGGCCTCTCTAGATGCACCCATCACTGTGACCTTTACAGCACAGCAAATTGGTTATCATTTGAGGACAGATTAAACAGTAAAATCCTGACTTTTTCTATAAAGTCTTTCATGGGCCAGCTACCCAATAGCATTGTCTCCATTTTCCAGAGGCCCACCAATGCTCGAACCACTAGACTCACCTCTGAACACTCCTCCACAGTTACTTTCTGCCACACTTCCCAAGGCCAGCACTCCCTCTCCTTCAGGGGTGAAAAGCTTTCCAACAGCCTCCCCTACTCTCTGGTCCAATGTCCTTGCCTTGGACTACTTTAACTCAAGCTTAAACAATACCTCTTGGACAGTTCAGTTTGAGATTGCATTTAAAACATTTTGTTTTACCCATGACTGTGTACTTGTAAAACCATTGACCTTGATAGTCTCAGTTTTGTATTTTGTTACTCCCTGCATAAGTGTCTGTATAACTTCTGTCCCTACGCAGTACTCTTTGTTGTCCTGTCCCTAAACACTTGTGAAAATGGGCAGTTTTGCTCACGTCTTTCCAGTATAAAATAAAAATGAAAATGAAAATGAAGAGTAGAGGTGGTACAGAGGAGGGCACCCAAAACTGTGCAGGGTCTGCATCAAAAGCCCTTGGAGGAAAGACTGAAGGACCTTAATATGTACACACTGGAGGAACTGAGGGGGAGGGAGATATGACAGAAACTTTCAAATATCTCACAGGTTATAAATAAGGTTCAAGAGGGAAGCATCTTTAAGAAAAAAAAGATGCTCAAGGACAAGGGGTAATGCTACAAAGCTGGACAAGGGTAGACTCAGGAGACGTGAGGAAGTACGTTTTCACAGAAAGGGTTGTGGATGCCTGGAACAGCCTTCCAGTGGAGAGGATGGAGGCAAAAACTGTAACTGGGTTCAAGAAAGCATGGGATAGACATAACGGAACCATAGTGATAAGAAAGGGTGGTTGGGAGGGAGCCAGAGATCAAGTAGGGTCTGCAGTGATACTAGTGAAGGTAGTAGGGAAAAATGAGCAGACTAGGTGGGCTAAGCAGTCCATATCTGCCATCAAATTCTATGTTTCTATGTATAGATGGGTAAATAATTGCTGAAGAGTGCTATCACGTAAAATCAATACCAAGCAAACAAAGGTGTACCTTTCTGACAGCTCCATGCTGCCTTCTGCATCACTGCTCCTGCCACTGCCACTGACATCACTTTCACTGTCTCTTTGAGTCTGGTAATCTGCAGCCAAGGGCAACAGTAGGGAAAATTTGAGACTGGACAGACAGGAGAGAGCATTATGATCACTGTCTTCTTCAGAAGACATCTAGAGTGGATTTACAGTAGCTGTGTATTGCCTCCATGACATCATCATGTTTGACATCAACGACTCAGAGCACTACTGTAAACATATAGCAGATCGAGCATGGTAAGGCTTGCGGTGCTGTTTTAAAAGTATTGATATAATTATTTTAATGTGTGCTCACTATGAAAATCCTGCACAGGATGCCTATAAACAAAGGGACCTACGAATGGGGTGTAGGGTATGTGTGATAGGCACATACCCACACACGCAAACCACATCCACTGACAGGTGCGCACCAGCCATATTTCATGGCCCCACCCCCTGGCATGCAGCTGTGCATTGCTGGATTGGGGGCGGTGCGGGGGTGGAGTGTGTGACTCAGGCAGGCATCCAATCGGAGTCCTGCTCTGGTTCCCAAAGTGGATCCCCTACATGCCCACATGCACACCAAGCACCGTGGTTGATATGGCTGCACAGGTGAGGTACGTGCCTACCACATGTATGTTCCAACCCTGTAGTGCATTGCTCATATCTCTATGTATGTTAGATAAAAACACAAGTGTTAAATGGTCCCCCCATCCCAGATTCCCATGTATAGTACTGGCTATCCTTCCCTGGTGGTCTAGCAGACCCCCTCCATATTCCTGGTCCCTTGTATAGTTATGTCCATCCCCTGGGGATCTAGAAGACCCTCCATCCCCGATTCTCATGTACTGTAAGAGCTATCCTTCCCTGGTGGCTAGTGGCCCCCTTACCCCCCATCCCTGATCCGCTGCAGTGTGACAGAGAATTTCCACCCTTGTAGTCTAATGGTCCTCCCAACCCTGATAGGTATGACCCCACCACCCTGCTCCCCCCTTTCTATCCCCAAGCTGGCTACTGGCACAGCCCTCCACTCTCTACCGTGGCTCGACACTGACTGAGATGTCAAATGAGCATATACTGAACAATCAGTTGTTACAGTATGTGCTCATTGACATCTCAACTGATGGATGGTCATGGTGGAGAGTGGAGGGCTGTGCTGGTTGCTGGCTCGAGGGATTGAAAGGGGTGAGCAGTGAGTGTGGCCTGTGAATGGGGGGTCCTGACGACCACCAGGTGGAGGTCTCCCTGTCATACTGCAGGGACTGGGGATGGTGGTCTGCTGGCTACCAGGAAGGCTAGCTCTTATAGAATATGAGGATTGGGGATGGAGGATCTGCTAGGACCACCAGGGGGATGGACATTACTATACGAGAGGATCAGGGATAGGGAGGGGGGGGTCTGCTAGACCACCAGGAGAGGCTAGCTGTTGCACTACATGAGGATCTTGGATGGGGGAACACTTAGGTGCCTATGGGAATGCTTGTGTACAGGACATTCCTGGTGGCCGCAGTGCTTGGGTGCACATGCGTAGACTGTGTAACCTAGTTACTGTACGATCTTCCCTGCCATAACTCATGCACCCCAGTGTGTGGCACTCCATGCAGTTCCACACTTTTGTGAATCGCACAGAGTGTGAGCACTCCCCTGACACACTCCAGGCCCACTCGTGGTGCATAGCTGCCCAGGGCCGCAGTAATGGGGGGAAAGTGGGGAAATTGTCCGGGGCCCTGAGCTCAGGAGGGGCCCACCTGAGGAGCTGGCATTACTCCTGGCATTAGCTGGTTTGGGAAGCAGGGGCCCATTTCAAGTGACTTGTCCGGGGCCCCACAATTCATAGCTGCAGCCCTGTAGCTGCCTGTGTGGTCGGGGGGATCTGGAGCGCATCTGGCTGGTGTGCCGGTTAGTGAATGCTGCCAGGGATCCCTGGGACCCCTGCTGCATGGAATTCATGCATAGGCATAGTCAATAGGGCCCAAAGTAAGTGTACTAGTCTTGCACAGACTTCACAGAATATGGTCTAAATCTGCATCTGATCTTTTAGGAAGCCTGTTGGTTCATAGTTACTTCTGTCCAAAACAACTTCTGAATCACAACTAATTAAATTATTCCTATTACCCTTCCAAGCAGAATTTTTTTCAAACTAAATTATTTGCAGACAGAAAAATATAGCAAATAAGTGAACAACAAAACTGCAGGCACAAATGATAAATATGATTTCTTGCCATTTATAAAACTGATGAAACTGGTTGGTGTTTTATGTTCTGAGACGGTTCATACCTTACAGCAAACTTGTTTTTTATGCTGAAATGTACTCATCTATCATTTGAAAGTACAGTTGTGTATTTTTTTTAATAAAATGTTGCTAACTTCAATGATTTAGTTTAAAAAACTATTAGTTTTATAAAATGTTATTGGACAAGGATACCCTGGAAACCATCTTTCAGATGTCAGACAAAGGGGACATGGTGCTGGTAGGGGACTTCAATCTACCAGACACTGACTGGAGTTTCCACACAGCAGCATCAGAAAAAAGCAGGGAATTCCTAGTTACACTACAGGAAGCAGGCCTAAGTCAACTAGTGAAGACACCCACAAGAAGAAACGCGATCTTGGACCTGGTATTCACAAATAGCGATAGGGTTCCGGGCATCGAAGTGGGGAACCACCTGGGAAACAATGACCGTCGCACAGTATGGTTTAAGGTAAACAGGACTGAGAACTCCACACACTCTAATCTTAAGGTCTTTAACTTTAGAAGGGCAGACTCCATAAAAATGAAGGCCTGCCTGAGGGACAATCTTAGTAACACAACAGAAGGAGTGTTGGACAAGGTTGAAAGATGCAGTAAGCATGGTCACATCACAGTGTGTCCACCAGGTCAGTAAGAATAAAAAGAGGAGAAACCCATTATGATTTTCCAAAGAGGTGGCAACCATGGTGAGGGAAAAGCACAAAGCCTTCAGAAAGTACAAGGAGTCAGGGAAAGAACTGACAAAACAGAATATAAAGGAAAGCTAAAAGAGACAGGGAAAGTGATAAGAAATGCCAAGGCACAGACAGAGGTGAGGCTAGCTCAGGGAGTGAAGAAGGGTGACAAAACATTCTACAGGTACATACGAGAAAAAAGGAAGACTAAGGAAGGCATTGTTAGAATCACAAAAAAGGATGGGCAGCCCATGGAACATTATGGAGAGAAGGCAGATGCACTCAATTAATACTTCTTCTCAGTCTTCACACAGGAAACAGACGGTAGTGATCCAACAACAGGCAAAAAGAATATTCCACTTGGAGGCACAGACATGAGTCCCTTCACAGAGGAAAGGGTACTAGAAGAAATCAACAAGTTAAAGGCGGATAAAGATATTGGGCCAGATGGGATACACCCAAGAATATTTAAGGAATTTGGGAGGGAACTAGCAGCCCCCTTAGCAGTGCTCTTCAACAAATTGTTGGAGAGCAGGGAGGTTCTGGAGGACTGGATGAGGAGATCAGTAGTGCCACTCCACAAAAGCAGAAACAAGCAAGAGCCAGGAAACTACCATCTAGTTAAGTCTAACTTCAGTGGTGGGAAAACTGAAGGAGTCCCTACTGAAGGAAAGAATCATTGCTTTTTTGGAGGAAAGTGGTCAGCCTGACACAAAGCAACACAGTTTCACAGCAGGGAGATCCTACCAGACAAACCTGGTAGATTTCTTCGACTGGATCACCAGAACAATGGATCAGGGTGGGGCAGTGGATGTGTTTTACCTGGACTTCAGTAAGGCGCTTGACTCAGTTCCGCACAGGAGACTAGTCAATAAACAGGAGAACATAGGAGTTGGGCTTAAGGTAACAGGCTGGGTCAGGAACTGGATAAATGGGAGAGCGCAGAGGGTATTAGTAAATGGCACTTTGTCAGAGGAGGGTAGGGTGACTAGTGGGGTTCCACAGGGCTCGATTCTAGGGCCGATCCTCTTCAACATGTTCATCAGAGGCAGTATAGCACAGTGGTTTAAGGTTGTGATCTGCACATCTGGTGACATCCAGCAGATCAGACCTGGGTTTGAATCCCACAGCTTCCACTTGCATACTGTGTGACCTTGAGCAAGTCACTTAACTTCCTTGTGATCCCAGGGTGTTCCTGTAAAAAAGCTTTCAGCTTAGTGTGCTACTCCTGGTTAAACAACAAAAAAAAAAAAAAAAGTGACATTGCTGATGGACTGAAGGGAAAGGTGGGTCTGTTTTTTTAAAAATATTTGTTCTACTTTTTGCCTCTCACCTGCCACGGTGTTTCTGCCCTAGTCACGGCACCGTAGAGGGCACCAGTACCACAAGACCAGTATCTGTTGGGAGAGCGTGGGGCCAGGAGGCTAATCGAAGCCCAGAGACAGGGCTTCATCTAGGTGGCAGATGTGGAGGATATTTTGTCCCCTGTAGGCTGGGGCAAAGATGTGCAATGGCGCCAGTGTCTGTCCTGCCCCAGAGATACTTGACCTTGCGTCAGTCCAGGGCAACAAACCCAACCTCCGCCAGGTGTCACTCCTGTGCTGAGTGCATAGTCCCCCCTCCCCCCCCTGGGGAAGGAGAGCAGTCCTAGGAACACTCAATCTTTCTCCCCAGGTCAGCTCTCCAACAACCTGGATCCATTCCCAAACCCGGGTCACCAGCATCAAAAGCAGAAATCCAACCGCTGCACTGGTGGGCCAGTGGGGAAAGGTGTGTCTGTTTGCTGATGATACCAAAATCGGCAACAGGTTTGACACACCAGTGGGGCAACAAAGCATGGAAGCTGATCTTCGAAAGCTGGAGGAATGGTCAAGGATCTGGCAATTGAAATTCAATGCCAAAAAATGTAAAGTCATGCTCCTGGGAAAACATGACCCAGAGAAGCTGTACTAGATGGGAGGGGAGCAGCTGGTGGATACAAGGCTAGAGCGAGGCCTGAGGGTGATCATATCGGATGACCTCAAGGTCAGCAAACAATGTGAGAAGGCAGCACTAAAAGCTAGTAGCATCCAAGGATGCATAGGAAGGGGCATCACAAGCAGGAGGCATGAAGTGATCATGCCTCTGTATTGATCCCTGGTAAGACCCCACAGGGAATACTGCATCCAGTTCTGGAGGCCACACCTCAAGAGGGACATAGATAGGCTGGAAACAGTGCAGAGAAGAGCAACAAATATGATGCAGGGCTTGCATCAGAAATTGTACAAAGCCAGACTCAGTGAACTCAATATATACACCCTAAAGCAGCACAGGAATCAGGGGGACATGATAGAGACATTTAAATAACTTTAAGGCAACAACAAGGTACAGGCACAGAACCTCTTTCAGGAAAAAGACTATAGCAGGACAAGAGGTCATGACCTTTGCCTCAAGGGAGGTAGGTTCAGGAGCAATATGAAGAAATTCTTCTTCACCAAGCGTGTTGTTGAACCATGGAATAGCCTGCTGGAGGGGGTGGTGGAGTGAAGACTGTGGGGGAAGTCAAGCAGGCATGGGACTGGCATTGTGGGATACTCAAGCAGGCAGCTAAGTGGGGGTAGGGGGTAGAAAAACAAGGGCAGACTTGATGGATCATAAGGTCCCCATCTGCTGACAACTTCTATGTTTCTATGTTAAAAGTAGCTTCAGTTATTTATTTTTTTAGCTTTTGTTTACCAGGTAGGTACACTAGGTAAATAAATGCCTATCTTCAGGGAAGACCCAGGAGAGTACAGAAGACTGGTACAGCAACATTACAAAATGTCAGGAATACCAGGCCAAATAATTCAGGATACAGTGAAGATAACGCAAACAAAGTGACAGTGAGAACTTAACAGTAACATGTACACTAGTTAGTAAATATGTCAGATCAACTCAAATCTACTTAGTAGAGTTTGGGACAGAAACATTGGTCACACTTCTGGTATCCCTGTAGACTGACAGGTCACATTTCCAGACAGAGGACACTTTGTAATACTCTGAAGATATTAATTTGTAAATTATGAACTGGAATGGCACACTGAACTGTGGCAGCCCATTTTCAGATGCATCATTGGCACTACAGCATCAGTAATAGGCATTATTCACGGGTTAAATTGAGCAGGAGCCCACAGAAACTCCGTTCCACCACCTCATGATATATGAGAGTTCCTGTACCTCTTGTCATCTTTCTCCACTGAATACTATGGAAGAGTTCCACCACCACCTAGAAATGACAATTCCCCCACCTAAAAATCTAGATGTGAAAGTTCCCCCACAAAAACATTTCCAGTTTAACCATATTATCTCATGAACCTGGGGTGGGGCTAGAAACAATGACCTTTTGATCTTCTACCACCAAAGGCAAGTATGCTACTGAATGAATCACTGGCACTGACAAGTGTGTGGGGGGGGGGGTCTCATTGCTGTGTTCTCATGTTATGCTAGTTTATTTATGCAATTCACCAAAAGGCCCTGTTGTATAAACCTGATTGCAAGGACATCTGGTTAAAGATACAGTATCGTATCCTGGAATGGTACAATTCCCTATGCTTTTGGGTAGGCAACCTTGTAGCCTTCTAGATGACATTTTTATTGTTTTGCTTTAAAAACATTGCTTATATTGAAGAAGGGGACTTAGATCTCCAGAATACTGTGTTAAATGGGAGGGTCATTAAAGGTTAATGGCAGGCCCATTAAATTAAGCCTGGGTTACTGGAAACTATTTGCCTTACAAAAGGCCCTGGGCCCAGAAGTAGCATGAAGGTGCCATGGAGTCTGGAGTTCCATTGTCTTCGGACTTCTGCACCTGGACTGGAGCACTAGAACTTAAAGAGCAGCTGATGCCATTAGGACAACTTTAACAAAACATATTATTTAGACACAGTTCAGCTTGTATTTCACATTAGTTCTGTATTTCTCACACTCATTATTTATTACTGAGGCCATTTGCATAAAAACGGGATCTTTGCTCCTGAAGAGTTCATCTGTTCCTATTCCTTTCTCCATACCTGAGGTCTCAACGCTCCACCTGTGACATCACAATTACTTCCATGGCAACAGATTGTGATGTCACAACAGAGGACTATGACAAGAGGTAGGGAGTAAGCTAAAGAGGCAGATGAACTCAAAGGGATATAGAGCATGTTTCCATGCAAATTGCTCAATAATAAGTAATGGAAAGGAAAGGTCTATTGAATACATATGAAATGCAAGCTGAATTGTACCTAAATATTGCGTTTTTCCAAAGTTTTCTTTGAGGTGTCAGCAGCTCTTTAATGGCAGCCACTTAAGGTCTAAATGGTTTGCTGGGGGACAGAGGGTGAACAAAGGACCCTGGACTAGCAAAACCAGCAGGGGGTGAGACCTGCTGACTCCAGTCACAGGCCTAGGGGGCACCTGTCTTTTCCCAAAAAAAAAAAAAAAAAAAAACAGCAAAGAAACTCTACAGTTAAACTGTTAAATTTGAACATGGAGAGCTGGTTGGTCTTTTCTCAGCACGTGACAAAGCCAGCCCATCATAGCAAGGAACACCAGAGGCAGGACTTTTTAATTTTCTTTAGAAAGCCTGCATAGTTTTGCTAGATGCATTACTCTCTCAGAAACTCTCCTGGCAGCAACAAGGACTAAGACTTGGACCCCTGTCTGAATTTCCACCAAACAGATGGGAGAATCAGCTACCTTCTAAGAACACTTTTCATTCCAGCCGCTAATGACTCTTCAAGGTAGAACTGTATCACTAGTTTTAACAGTATATATATTTTTTCTGTATAATCTCCAACTTTCTTTTCATATTCTGTGACCCATGTCTATAACATTTTCTCTTATGTTATGTAAAGTACTTAGCAACTAATAAGTAAAGCCTTTGGCTTAATTTAAAATAACTCTGCCAGCGTCTGTTGTGTGTGTCGTTTTGGGAAAGTTTGTTCTAACAATACTACGTCTGTCTAAAGTTTAAGGGCAAGACACTACCAAGACAGAATCCAAGAAGGGACTATGTGAATGAAAGGAGTGAGGATACAAAAGGTCTCTCAAAGTGGTCTGTGAGATTTCAACCAGTCTCTGCATTTATTTCTGGGAAAAGACACATATAGAGTGTATAAGGCATCCACGAAGGCTTATACAAACCTGTGGCTTTTCTGGTTTACTGTGCAGTGGCCAAAAGGGTTCTCTCCCAGAAACACAGACTCAAGGCTGTATTTGTATCTCTTACACAGAGAGACGAAGCCTGAGACCTCCTGGCAGACATTCAGTTGCGAAAACAGTGAGTGCCTAAAAGGACAGGAGGGGGAATATTCCTGACTCAGTCACAGGGGGATTCGCTGTAGCCCAGGGAATCCTGACCCACCGGAGTGGGCCTGTGACAAATTGGTACCAGTTTATAGGACTGTGAACCATTTGAACAAACCACACACAAAGGGCAGAAATGGGAAAGGGAAAATTGGTTATAGAATGTAGTTCCCTACCCTGTTTTTTTTTGGTTGCAGTGAAGGTCAGACTAGTGGTAGTATAGGGAAGAAAGATGGCTTCCAACTAGAATGACTACACTGTAGAACAGCTGAAGAAGCTGTGCCAGGAGAGAGAGATCCTGTATGAGGGACACACTAAAAATAATCTCATGGAAGCCCTTGTGGGAGCTGATGACCAGGTGGCAACATGGGATTTCAAGTCACAGTCGGTGAATGCAGAGGATCAGGCCTTTGATGTGGGGGTGCCAGATGGAGTCGCAGTGACCAGATCCCAGGATAGAGGCCAGCGAGACCAGAGTGGACCCAGAGCCACAACACCAAGTGAAGTCCACTACAGATTCTGAGGTAGAGAGGACAAAGCTGGAATGGGAGCTGAGGAAATCAGAGCTTGCTGAAAAACAGCACAAAAGGGAGATCATCTTGCAGGAAAAACAGCTTGCCCTGAAGAAAAACAACATTAAGCAGAGCTGCAGGACAGACAGTGCCAATGGGAGTTTGAGCTGGAGAGACTAAAACTTCAAAAAGCACCAGAGCAGGTAAGTGGAGGGGTTGAAAATGAAACTCCAGGGCTGGGGCAAAAGTTAAATTCTAAATTAATTGCAGAATTTCAAGAGGGGGAGGACATGGATGTTTTTTTAAATTCAATTGAAAATGTCTGCATTCAGGCCAAGATACCCAAAGAGGCCTGGATCTTTCAATTATCCCCACTGTTTACTGTCAAGGGGCATGAAGTGCTGGGTCAAATGGACAATGATGACAGTAAAGACTATGATAAACTCAAAAAGTGATTTATTAAAAAAGTATGATTTAACTCCTGAGGCCTACAAAGTGAAATTTCGGAAGCTCAGAAAGGGCCCCGAAATGAGCTTTGAGGAATTCCTCACAAAACAATGTCAGATTTTAAAATGGTGGGAGGGTGTAAAAGCTAATTGTGTGGAGGCAATTGAGAAGGTTGTTGGTACAATTCTTTTTGGCATGTCCAGCAGAACTGAAAACCTGGCTAGAGGACTGGGACCCTCAGACAACAAAACAAGCTACTGAGCTAGCTGATCACTATGCCAGGAGCAGGCCTCCTCTGAAGGGGAGTAAGGGAGCAGGGACTGCAGTGGCAAAAGGGAAAAGCACGTCTTCAGGGCAACCCAAAGCCTAGTTGCCCCTGCAGAAAGTGGGGAACCACAGTTTACCAAAACGGGACTTGGAGGATAAGAAAAGTGATGACTGTTGGTTCTGTAAAAAGCCAGGGCATATTGCCAGACAGGGTCCTAAAAAGACACAAGGTGTAAAACGGGTCCCTCCAACTGAGGTGGTTGCTAATTGTCTCTCTGAGGTTATTCCTGTGAATATGATGGAGCACATGCACCCTGTTACAGTAAATGGGGTACAGACCTGAGGGTTAAGGGACACTAGGGTGTCTCTTACCCTGGTAAAAGGGGATTTGGTTAGGCCTGAGAAACTCCTGCCTGATCAGTTCGTTTCTGTAAAAGGATTCACTGGGGAGGAGAAAATCCTGACTCTAGCCAGTGTTATCCTAGACTGGGGAGATACAGGAGAAAGGGTGTGAAAGGTGGCTGTAGCATACACCTTCACTGTGGATATTATTTTAGGAAATTATATTCAGCAGGGGGGGGTGGTATGTGCTGTGATCTGGAGCCAGATGGCCAGGGACTCCTGTGATCTCCTGAACCCAACAGGAGCTCATACAGGAGAGACTGGGAGGCTGGTTCACCAGCCTGTGTCCCTTGCAGGGGACAGTGATTTGGAACTCACCCAAGTAGCCATTCAACAAGCAGCTACTGAAGTTTACTCTTAGGAGGGAGGGGTAACACATAGCCAGGGGGCTGGGGATTGCTGTGACTCTGAATTTCCTAATGACATAGCTATTGACCTTAGTCTGGGGGCTGAAGGGATCATACCCCATACTTTAGTAAAGTGTGAGGACTTGTCAGCAGCTCAGAGGACTGACCCTAGCTTAGAGAAGCTGAGGGCCTATGTAAAGTCTGATGGGACACAAGGAGGTGACAAAAAACATAAGGTATTTTGGGACAATGGGTTGTTATACACTCAGGACATGAGGACAGAGGGAGGGGTGTTGGGCAAGCAGTTGTTGTTCCCTAGGGGTATAGTGAGTTATTGGTCAAGATGGCTCATGATATTCCCATGTTCAGACATCTGGGCATTGCTCACACTATACAGCGATTAGCTCAACATTTTTATTGGCCCAGTTTTACCAAGCAGGTGAAGAAATGCTGCAGATCCTGTCACCGGTATCAGCAAATAAGGAAGGCAGGAGGAAAAGCCAAGGCTGGTTTGATTCCTTTGGCGATTGTGGAGGATCCGTTCAAAAAAGTGGGAATGAATATTGTGGGTCCTTTGAATACACTGAGCTCCTCTGGGAAAAAGTATATCCTGACTGTAGTTGACTATGCCATCCTCTACCCTGAGGCAATCACCCTTTCCTCCATTAAAGCAGACAAAGCGATGGACACCTTGCTAGGGATTTTCTCTCATGTAGGATTTCTGCAGGAGGTTATCTCTGATCAAGGGGGGTAACTTCATGTCGGACCTAATGAAGTGCTTGTGGGAAAGGTGTGGAGTGCTGCAGAGATGCACAACGCCTTACCACCCACAGGCGAATGGACCGATAGAAAGGTTTAATGGAATCTTGAAAACTATGCTCAAGACATTTGCAGATCAGCATGGGCGGGACTCCGAGAGGTACCGCCCCAACCTGCTGTTTGCCTACAGGGAAGTGCCACAAGAGTCAACAGGATTTTCTCCATTCAAGCTCTTATATGGACGTAGAGTGTGGGGACCCTTAGATTTGATATGGGAGGACTGGGAAGGCAAGCATGCCACCCATGGGACTTCCACAGTGCAGTATGTCATGAAGTTTAGGGAGAAGCTGAAGCAGCTTATGGGAGTTGGCCAGAGCAACCTGTCAGCTGCCCAACAGAGACAAAAGACTTGGTACGATCGCAGAGCCAGAGGTCGCTCATACAGAGTAGGGCAGGAAGTAATGGTTGTGATCCCAGTCTGGAAGGACAAGTTGCAGGCAGAATAGGCAGGACCACATAAGGTAGTTGGACAGGTAAACAATGTAAGTTACATTGTGGAGTTACCTGACTGGAGACACACCCACCGGAAGTACCATGTGAACATGATGAAGCCCTAATTCAATAGGGCTGACATGGTATTAGCAGTATGCCATCCTGGGAAGGGGATGAATGAGGAAGACCCTCTCCTCTCGAGCTGAGAGTAAGCAGGAGTCATCTTTGGGGACCATCAAACTGTCGCCCCAGTTGACCCCTGACCAGATCCAGGAAATAAGGAAAGTTTTAGAGGACTTTGACCCTTTTTTTTACAGCCAAGCCTGGACAGACCCCATTGACAGTCCATGACATGGACACTGGGACACAAGCACCCACACATTGGACAGCCTACCGAGTGTCTGAGACAGTACTAAAAGACATAAGGAAGGAGGTGGAAGAGACGCTGGATCTAGGGGTGATCCAGAAATCCCACAGTCCCTGGGCCTTGCCTGTAGTCCTCGTCCCGAAGCCAGATGGGACTACACGCTTGTATGCAGACTATCATGGGCTCAATGCCATCATGAAGTCTGATGCCCACCCAATGTCCTGCACAGACAAATTGCTGGACAAGCTGGGGAGGGTGACCTACCTGATGTCAATAGATCTGACCAAGGGGTATTGGCAGGTGAAATTGACTGCCAGGGATAGGGAACAGTCAGACTTCATCACCCCAATAGGCCTATTTGAATTTAAGGTGATGCCCTTTGGGATGATGAACACCCCTGCCACCTTCCAACAGTTGGTAAATCAGGTGTTGTAGGGTACAGAGGAGAATGCAGTGGCCTACCTAGATGATGCTGCTATTTTCAGTCATAGTTGGGAAGAGCACCTAACCCATCTTAGGTCAGTGTTGGGCAGGATACAGGCAGCAGGATTAACTGTAAACACAGAGAAGTGCCAGGTAGCTATGACAGAGGTATCCTATTTGGGATGTGTAGTGGAGTGAGGCAACCTCATCCAAACCAGGCAAAGATAGAGGCAATTGATGCATGGCCCATGCCTGAGACCCAGAAGCAGGTAAGGAGCTTCCTTGGGACCGCAGGATACTACAGAAAATTTGTATCCAATTACAGCACCCTGACAGCTCCTCTATCTAGCCTATTAAAAAAGAAACAACCAAAGAAAGTGAAGTGGGACACAGCATGTGAGAGGGCCTTCACACAACTGAAAGCCACACTGCACTGTGCAGTGTCCTGGTGCTGGCCAGCCCAGACTATACCTGGCCATTTGTGGTACACATGGATACCTCAAATGTGGAGATCGGAGCAGTCCTCATCCAGACATCCAATCAGGAGAAAGATCACCCCATTGTGTACCTCAGCAAAACGCTGGTTCCCCATGAGCAAGCATACTCCACTGTGGAGAAAGAATGCCTTGTATTGGCATGACTGCTTAAGAAATTACAGCCATGCCTCTATGGAAGGTGCTTCAAGGTACAAATAGACCACAACCCCTAATATGGCTGAACTAAATGGGAAAAACTAACGGGAGACTTCTTAGATGGAATATTGCACTACAGGCATATGACATAGACATTACATATAGGCCAGGGTTTGAAATCGCAAATTCAGATGGTTTATCCCATCAGTCAGAGAAAGGGACAGAATTGATAGAAATCCTGCCATAAAAGGGGCATGTTCCCACAGGTTCTGTTTAAGGAGGGAGGTGTGTGGCGGGGATCACACTATGTCCCATTGCTATATTCTCATGTTATGCTAGTTTATTTATGTAATTCACCAAAGACCCTTACATAAGCCTGATTGCAAGGAAGTCAGGGTAAAAATACAATATGGCATCCTGGAACGGTACAATTCCCTGTGTTTTTAGGAAGACAACCCTGTAGCTTTCTAGGTGACCATTTTTTTATTCTAACAATGTTGCTTAAACTGAAAAAGGGATCTGAGACTCCTGAATACTGTGTTAAATGGGATGGTCATTAAAGGTTAATGGCAGGACCATTAAATCAAGCCTGGGCTACTGGAAACTATTTGCCTTACAAAAGGCCCTGGCTCCAGAAGCAGCATGAAGGTGCAATGGAATCTGGAGTTCCATTGTCTTTGTACTTCTACACCTGAACTGGAACAACTACAATTATTGCAACCACTTAAGGTCTAAATGGTTTGCTGTGGGACAGAGGATGAACAAAGTACCTTGGACTAGCAAAACCAGCAAGGGGTTAGACCTGCTGACTCCAGTCACAGGCCTGGGGGGCACCTGTCTTTTCCAACACCCACCCAGTTAAGCAACTCTACAGTTAAACATTTAAATTTGAACATGGAGAGCTGGTTGGTCTTTTCTCAGCATGTGATGAGGTCAGCCTATCACAGCAAGGAACACCAGAGGCAGAACATTTGAATTTTCTTTAGAAAGCCTGCAGAGCTTTGCTGGAGGTATTACTCTCTCAGAAACTCTCCTGGCAGCAATAAAGACTAAAACTTGGACCCCGTCTGAATTTCCACCAAACAGATGGGAGAAACAGCTACCTTGAAAGAACACTTTTCATTTCAGCTACTAAGGACTCTTCAAGGTAGAACTATATCACTAGTTTTAACAGTATATCTTTTTTTGTATAATCTTCAACTTTCTTTTCATATCCTGTAACCGATATCTAAAATATTTTCTCTTATGTTATGTACAGTACTTACTAACTAATAAGTAAAGCCTTTGGCTTAATTAAAAGGATACTTAAACAACATTTTGACAACAAACTATTCAAACATCTGACTTCAGAGAGGACTAAAGGAAATGCTGCTGTATTCATTAATGCTAAAACTACATTTATATAATTTACCTAAATGTGGTTCCAAAGCATTTGAAAAATGTAAAATCAGCCTTCCAATTTCAAAAAAGCTGCCTTACCTCCTTCCTAAAATGGCTGACAAATGTGTTAAGTGATGACATCATTGGAGCCAGAGTCAGAGAGCTATATGGCCCTCTATAGTGCTAACTAGTATTATTTTCCCTTTGTATAGAATTGTTTCACCAAAATGGACAAAACCATGTGCATTATTTTTGATCAATACACATGTTAGACTAGGTTCTGTTCATATTGTTTACTTTAACATGCTGAAATTGTGTTTAATCCAACCGACTTGCTCTTTGGCAAACCACAGTGCAGTACAAATCTTAAATAACCTGGTGGTCTAGTGGTCATGGCGGAGCCAGGATGTTACAATTGGGGGGGGGGCTGGGGTGGTGTGCATACTTGAAATGCACTTTTTAACATATTTATTAAACCTTTATATTGTCTGCTATTATTCTTTTTTAGTACGTTTTTGACAGAACCTACAAATGTGATGCATAGTTTTGAAGGTAAACATTGCATAACCAATAAATCAGACTTCTTCAACAAAGTGAAATGCAACAGCAGCAAGCAAGTAAGTTACAAGGGGGGGTGCAGCTGCACCCTTCACCACCCCCAGATCCACCACTTGTTTGTATCAAAGTTCTTGTGTAGTCCAATGCCAGAGTTCATACTTTCTCAGAAATCAAAAATATGCTTGTCTTGTCTTCTTTTTCCATGGGAAATAATAATAATACTAAGAAGAAGAATCAGTATTTATATAGTGCTTTTCATACACATTGTAGCCCAAAGTGCTTTACAAGCAATGATAGACTGGTAGTGAAGTCATTGAATGTGTAGTGGCAGCCATTTCACACATTAGTACCCACACACAGCCTTGGACAATTGCATGAACTGGTTTTATGGGAAGAAGACTGTTCGCCAGGACAATGGGGTCAGGTAGTGATCATGGTGCTGGCAGCCCCACATCTTATATCTCACAGTGATCTGCTCATATTTCTCCCCTTCTGTCTTCCCCTTTCATTGAATGTAGCAGTACCTTGCGGGAGTGGCCTTCTCAGCCCCCCTCTGGTATTCATTCTTCACTCCTTCTCCCCACACCAAAAACTGGTGAGCACATCACCCTTCTGCATCATGAATGCAGGTAGTACAGTCTCCAGGTTTTTTGACATATCAAAAGTAAACAAATCTTTCCAGTAAATCAGGCTGATAGCAGCAGGGAACAAGGGGAAAGATGGGCTTTCCTATCCTTGAAAGATCTAGGTTACCTTTGCTTAGGCACTATTAAATGACAGGTGTGTGCATCATTATGCACATCATTTAATAGTGCCTAATCATAGGTGGCTTAGATCTTATATGGGTAGGAAAGCCTATTTTCCCCCTTGTGCCCTGCTGCTATCACCCTGGCTTACCAGAAGATCACGTTTGTTATTAATATGTAAAAATAACATGGGAGACAGTGCTAACCGCATTCATGATGCAGAAGGGTAGTGAGCTCACCAATTGTTGGTGTGGGGAGCAGGTGAGAAGAATGAATGCCAGACAGGGACTGAAGAGGCCATTCCAGCAGGGTACAGCTATATTCAGGTTAGGGGAAGACAGGAAGGAGGGCATTGAGCAGATCACTGTGAGATCTGAGATGTGGGTCTGCCAGCACCATGATCACTACCTGACTGTGGATGAGAGCAGCCAGCAACAACAAATACTCAGAGTGGCAGGGCTGCACCTAAACTGTTACTTGAATTCAGTGTAGGGAGATTACTTACCCTCGGGTGGGGGGAGGGGATGTTGACGTTTGTTAGGACAGTATTGAGGGAGCTGTGTATAGCTCATTCAAGATTTGGAAGGGTGGTAGCCAGACAACTCACATTGTGGAGTAGGGCACAGAAAAGTACTGGAGAAGAATTGCTGGGAACTGTTCTGTGGGGTTCTGCAGATCACAGGTAATGGAGTAGACTGACACTGGAAGTCGGGTGGATTCGCTCAAGGCCTTAGTATGCCTCTCCTGTAATAATATTGTTATCCACAGTAAGTGCAGCTGTTATGAGGGCATGAACAGCAGTTTTTCCTGGTGAGTCCTGATGCTTATTGCTTGGCACGCCAGGAAGACCTAGTTGCTAGTTAATGAGGTGGGAAAAAAACACAACAGGGGGACTATACATATTGCCTTCCTGTGCAGAAGGGTGGTGATCCACTCAATGTTTACTGTGGGAGCAGAAGTAAAACATTGAGAAAGTGGACTGGAGTGTGATTTGGGAGGCATTTTTCAACAGTGCCAGCTGATGAAGTGTATCGGTATAGGTGTGCACAACTCTCTGAGGTACAAGATTACAATCTGAGGTGTGATAATTCTCTTCATGAGACCGCAAGCTCATATGTGGCCCCAGGCAGCACTAAGGACAGAGTATGGATGGTGGGGTGTTCAAAAGAAGGCAGGCTAGGTGCAGGGGGTTCACATGGAAAAAGACTTCAAGAGAAGGTTATTTGTGGATTACCAAGAAAGCATGAGCTTTGGAATTGGCTCAGATCAGTACTTCGCACAAATTTCAGGGCATCACATAACCACTAGATCATCAGGTATTTGAAGTGTTGTACTGTACTGCTGTTTGCCAAAGAGGAAGTCAGCTGGATTACAAAACATCTTCAGCAAGTTAAAGTAAACAAAATGAACAAAACCATAGTCTAACGTGTACTGATCAAAATAATCCATGTGTTAACACATGGGGCCGGATATTCAGACTGCGCCGGGCAGTGGCGCAAGCTGGGGCATAGCGCAACTGGGCTGCACCAGGGCCAGGACCAGGCGATATTCCATGGTGATGCGCCATGGCGCAGCACTGTTGCATATGGCAAGGTCAATGCACATACTGCGCATGGTGCAGTGGCACTGTGCCAGCGCAAGCCACAGAGAGAGACAACGGGGATGCGCCAGCACAAGTGCAGTTGTGCTAGGCAAGGGTGCCGGAAGATGGTAAAAGCTGAGGGGGCTAAGAATCAAAAGGGCACTTATGAAGATACAAAGGGCACTTTTTCTATACTAGTTTTTGCAGTACAGAAATAAAAAGTGGAGTGGCTACCGCCCCTTTAGCCCCTCCCTGGTTCCGGCACCTATGGTGCTAGGTGCATCACTCATGATATTCAGCCGGGGCATGCAATTGAGGCCATAATATATGCAAGGTGCAAATGGGGCCATTTGCATGTCATTATGGCTCCATTTGCATGCGTTGCACAGGGCTGCTCCGTGAAATGCGCCTGGCGCCATGTTTAGCTGCAGTCATCGGGGGTGGGTCCCTGGTGGGCGTTTGTAACCCCTTCCCCTTCTGTATGCCCGATCGTGGGCATCTGTAATATTAAAAAAGTACCTGGTGGTCTAGTGGTTCCCACCCCGTACCTCCCGATTGCAGGCAGCTGTAATATGAAACAAATAACCTGGTGGTCTAGTGGGTCCCTCCCTGTATGCCCGATCATGGGCATCTGTAATATTAAACAAATAACCTGGTGGTCTAGTGGGTCCCTCCATGTATGCCTGATCGCGGGCTGTTGTAATAAGAAAGTCTAACCTGGTGGTCTAGTGTTACCCCCCCTTCCCATCCACCCACAGAGGACCCACTGCCACCCAGCACCCCCCCCCCGTCTTTGGCAGGCGTCAGCACCCCGCCCGCATACCGGCCGGCCACCTGCCGAATGACAGCATGCAGTATGATCTGTATGCGGTTGGTCCACAGTGTGGACCAATGGGTTACAGACCATACTTACTACACAAGGCCAGATACTTGAATGAATGTGGTAATTCACATATCTGGTCCTGTGTAGTACAGTATGATCTGCAAGCCCATAGTCCCACTGTGGATGAAGTGTACAGAATCATACTATCCGCTTCATTTGGCAGGTGATCGGACGGGGTATACAGGCAGGGTGCTGCCACCCACCGATGACGGGGATGCTGCATGGCTGGGGGTCCTCTGTGGGTGGGTGGGAGGGGGTGCCACTAGACAACCAGGTTAGACTTTCTTATTATAACAGGCCACGACTGGGTGTATGGGGAGGGGACCACTAGACCACCAGGTAATTAATTTACTATTACAGATGCCCATGATCGGGCGTATGGGGAGGGACCCACTAGACCACCATTTACTTTTTAATGTTATAGATGCCCACGATCGGGCATACTGGGGGGTCCACTAGACTACCAGGGAGGGTCCGGGTGCTTGTGGATGGTGTTCCTACTGGGCGGGCGGCCAACCACGGCTGGCAGCGGTTGTGTTGTGCCTTGCAATATAGCCTCCCACCTGTGGGTGGCCAGCATTTGAGCCTGTTATTGTGGGCTCAACTTTGAGCACCAGTGTGCGGCGCATATTGGGGTTGCACCAGCATATGCGCCGCACATCCTGGGCTGAATATTGGGAGGTGCCACATATGCATGGGAACGCCCCCTGCATCTGCACAGCATACATTACCAATGTGCCCCGACGCATCAGGGTTGTGCCTCACAATCTGCCCCTTTGAATATCACGCCAGAGCGCATTGGGGGGGTTGCACATGGCACAACCATGTTGCACCAGGCACAACCCCTTTGAATATTCTGGCCATGGTGTTAATCATTCTGGTGAAACAATTCAAAACAAATGGGGCAAGAAGAACTAGTTAGCACTATAGGGAGCCATGTGGATCTCTGCCTCTGGCTCCAATGATGTCATCATGACTCATCACTTAACACACTTGGAAGACATTTTAGGGAGGCATTTTTCAAAAGCTAAGAAACTGCATTTATGTTATTTACATAAATGCAGTTTTATCATAAATGTAAACAGCAGCCTTTACTTTACCTCATAATGAAGCCAGATTTTGGTGTTTGCAGTTTTAAAAAACTGCTTGTTTAGGTACTCTTTAAAATAACTTTGTCAGGGTCTGTTGTGTGTGTTTGGTTTGGGAAAGTTTGTTCAAACAATACTATGCCTGTCTAAAGCTTAAGGGTCAGGCACTACCGAGATAGAATCCAAGAAGAGACTCTGTGAAAGAAAAGAGGGGAGAATACAAAAGGTCTCTCAAAAGAGTCTGTGGGGTTTGAACCGGTCTCTGCATTTTTTCTGGGAAAAGACGCATGTAGGGTGAATAGGGCATCCCCAAAGGCCTATACACGCCTGAGGCTTTTCTGGTTCACTGTGCAGTGGTCAAGTGGGTTCTGTTCCAGAAACAGAGATTCAAGGCTGTATTTTCACCCCTCATACACAGACAGGAAGCCCGAGACCTCCTGGCAGAAGTTCAGCTATAAAAACAGTGAGTGCCCTAGAAGGACAGGAGGGGGAATATTCCTGACCCAGTCACAGGGAATTCGCTGTAGCACAGGGAATCCTGTCCCACTGGTATGGGCCCATGACAACAAGTTTAAAGTGATCGAAAACCATTTCAAATAATTACATTTAAATGATTTCTTGATTCTCTTTCACTCATATGCACCTTTCTCATCTTATTTCACTCAGATGCCCTCTTTGAATGTTTTTGCTGTTTTTATATTTGAGAATGGATTTTTTTATTATTTACTGAGTGCTACGGAATGTGATTTGCTTTGCATCTTCAGTGTTTATACTTCTTGTATTTAGATGTCCTGGAAACAGAAATGTTACAATCTTATTGGTTGTTTGAATTCTGAGACCCTTACATTAATTAAGCAATAAGGTATGTACAGGGGTTAGATTAACAGTCTGTTAATCACCCCTTAGGCTGTAATGTAACAATTAAGCTGAGTGCATATTGTCCTCAAGGGGTGATTAACTGACTGTTAATCTAACCTCTGTACATACCTTTATTGCTATTATTATAACTGGATTTTTTTTTATCAAATTTTCATTTGTGTGTACATTTCATCCAAAATGCCCATTTTACAGTTAAATAGTCCTTCCGCCCAATTTGAATCATGCTGTCATTCTGTCTGCTGCGCTAAAGTGTCTGAGCACTGGGAGGAAGGGTAAACACATCCAGCTCTGCACAGGAATGGGCACTCACTTCTATAACAGTGAGCTTATCTGGGGGTGACATGCAGTAAAACACGTTTTATTTAAAAACAAACACCTGATGTTTCGTATGGTAGCACAATAGTAGAGGTTCACTAAAACAAGGAAGTGTGCACATACCGTACTAGTATTGTATACAATTTAAAATCACAGTTGGACAACTGCCTTAGCAGTAAAACCATCAGCTCCTCAAACAAAAACGGCTTACCACAACATCAGTTCATTTGCATTATTCATTTAATGATTTATTTACAAACAGCAGCAGCATTTAGACAGAGAAAAGGATGGGCTCCGATAAATGCAGCTGTAAACTGTAAAACGTGGTTTGGTCAGTCACGTGACTTACTAGACGGCCGGCGGAACAGGTTTCTGAAAAAGTCTGTAAAGATTTCTTACAATTAAGAGCAGCATTTAACTGAGCCGGGGTTTTCTCTTCATGCTGCTGCTGTTTTTAAATTAACCACTGAATTAATAGGCAAGGGAACTGAGGTCATTGTAAGACGGTTTTTTTTGAAGGGCTCACAGTTTTACAGCTAAGCAGTTGTGTGATGCGAAAACATCTGATGAGCGAAACCCCCCCAAAAAGATAAAAAGAGTCAGAACACTAATCGGCAGCTTCATGCAGTGTGTGGAGGTATTCTCTTTTTTATCCCTAAGATGTGTCATTGAGTTGTGGCTCACAGTTTTGTTTAACTCACTTTTTTGGGGGCTAAATTGCTAAGAATACAGCATAAAGTGACAGCTTCTGCTGCGGTATTAATGGACACTATGGCAATATGGTATGCCACGCCTCATCACAGTGATTGTGTTTAGGTTCGTTTAACATGCTGTTTTGTTTTTTTTAAACTGCTGTTCATAGTTTACATGTTACTGTTGTGGGCAGACGTTATGATGAGCTTGGATAACGTGTACAGCCAGCCATTTAAGAAATTTTATTTTAAACAAGTGCCTGGGACTTTTCTGATAATATGAAAACCTACACTGTGTGATCAGGCTGTACATGGTAGGTTAACGTGGGTTAATGTTTACCTCTTGGAATTGTGGTAGCTAATCAGAATGGTTGCTATTTCTTTACCTTATAATAATTTGTGTTAGATTGTCATGTACAGCCTCATCACCATGGCACAGGAATTCTTTTGAAAATGCAGCAGAATTTCATCCACTGGTACTGCTGATTGACATAAGCATGCATTCTGACATTCTGAACCAGCATTCTTGGGTAGATGGCATTTGAACTATTTATTAAAAGTCTCCCCCTCAATGAAAGCATTCATAAGGTACACTTTTAACAATTATTTTAAATAATATTTTTTTTATTCTAGAAATAAGGCACTCCCAGGGATATAATTTTTACTTTACCTCTTTTTTTTACAGTTGAAATGATAAAATGAGCACTCCTTTTAATATGGCTTGGACAAGATTTTCCTCACTAGTCTCTGTTGTTTTTGAACTCCTATTGTTGAAGATCCCTTTTCTTGTGACTAAAATGAACTAGCTTGCAGATGGCACTGCTTCCTGATAGGATAACAGGTGTATAAAAACAGCTGAGAATACATATGAAAACATGGTTTGAGCCATATTAAACAAAGCGCTCCTTTTATTATTTCAAGTGAGAAAAAAAGTGTTAAAACAGAGTCAAAATGGTGAAGGAAGGGTATCGTTCAAGTCAAGAGAGAAGGGGCAGAGGGAACTCCATTCCTCTTTGGAACTTTACAGAATTCACTGGAGGAATTATTAAAATTTGGAATTCAGTAAAATTTCATCCAAAAATCTCAGAGACATTTTATCACATGAGGTTAATATCCAAAGACAAAAACTTTAACCACTCTTCCTTAGACCTTGCCTTCCAAAAATGGAGACAACTGGGGATTCACTGCTTATTATCAAGTCCTAAACACTGCAGGGGGGGGGTTTCTTTGAGGATCCGTGGGACACCTATGGGCTTCCTAACAGGGATCATTACCACTTTCTGCAACTACGATCCTATATACAGAGCCAAAACCCTGATAAAACGAGACTCCCTAACCCAAAACCATCTTTACTGGGACTACTGGTGGATAGTATTCTGGGTAACATGAGTGGACACATGATAGGCCGCTTATATAAAATATTAAGAGAGACATTGGGGGATAATACATTGACAGTACTTAATAAATGGAAAACTGATTTTGATTTATCAGTTATCCCAGAGGATTGGCTAAATAAAGTCTTACCTGCGATCAAGGTCACCCTTTCACAGACATGGAGGGAATTTTCATGGAAATGCCACTGTAGGTACTTTCATTCACCTGCAGTGTTGGTAAAGTACCTTTCCCCAAGTTACGGGCATCGCTGGAGGGGCTGCAACTGTACAGTAGCTGATTTGGGACATATTTTCTGGAAATATCCATTATTAACCCCGTATTGATGCTCAGTACAAGTTGAACTTCAGGGATGTATAGGAGAGGGAATAGAATTAACAACAGAGATAGTACTTTTGTCAGTAATGCCAACACAGAGTTCGACCTGGGGAAGTACCTTGTTGCCAATATATTTGTTAGCTGCCAAAAAGGCAATTACTAGAAAATGGATGTCCAAAACAATTCCTAAAGTGGAAGATTAGAGATCAATAGTAGTGAGCATTTAACAATTGGAGAAATTGAAAGCTGCCTTGCATGACAAAACTGCACAATTCAGCCTTAAATGGCAAAAATTTGTGTGGTATATGGCCCAAATACAGTAGATATAAATTTTGTCCCCTAGTAATTTCTTATTGGCAGGGAAGGGGGTGCTGCTCTCACGGGGTACAAGAAAATAAGGAATAACGAATACTGAAACATGTTATGACACTGTGTAATGAACTGTGAACATGTCTAAATGAATCCAGGACTATGGATTGTAAGACTGTGGACATCATTCTTATCAAAATAATCCTTCTGTGATCAATGACAGCATAACCAGGTGCTCAAGCACCAATTCAACTGCATGGAATTCTATGTGTCCTGTATGTTAAATCTCAATAAAGAATATATTTTTTTAAAAAGAGAGAAAAGGGACACTCTCAAATAGAATAAAAAAGTAAAGGTCAAAATTTTCACAGCTATAATTCACTGCTGCATTAACAGTCAGTTACTCACCCCCTGGGGTAATGTGGCAGTCAACTGATCCCATGCCACATTAGCCCCAGGTGGTGAAAAACAGACAGAAAATCTAACCTCTGGTCATGCCTTATTGCTTAACTGTTCTGCAGTGTTAGCTAACTAGTATTGTAACATGGCACAATAAATGATGGTGAAATCTAGGAAGGAGATTGGTGCAAATGCATCATGTGACGGAAAACGAGCGGTGATTAAGCCAGCGTAGAGCCTGCTGGTGCCCTACCAGAAGTAGCCACATGGTGCAGCACTGCAGCGGGAATGAACAGGGTAGAAAGCGAAGTAATCGGCCACCCAGTAGCGATCGTAAATGGCACAGTGATAAGGTATGAGACACAAACATAGATAATTGTGTCAGGATTCTCTCCTTGTGTGGAGTACAACGAATAATTATGCGTGTTGACGATGAGTATGGCAGTAGCGGAGAACAAAGTACTAGAACGAGAACAGCGGCAAGGAAGTTAAGCAGGATGCCGACAGCAGACATAGCCGACACCGCAGCGGTGATAGGCACAGAAAGAAGTGACGGGGAGAAGATGTAGCAATACATGCAAATCAGCGACACAGCACTCCTGAATCTTTTACTATACGGGTGTTCCATACAATGGTATGTCAGTTTCCAAAGTGTTGCACGCATCGATATTAAAATAAATCGGTGAAGTACAGTACTCATTGAGTGCACAGTAAGAACAAATCATGTTGCTTTTCGAATAAAGTTCTAAGCGCAATATAAGTAAGTGTTATTGGTCAGAGCAAAGTACACATGAGAGATTTATGTCAGCAGTGAGTCGATGTGTAAGAAGTCTATAACAGAATGCTTCCTACACAGTCACACTATTATTCAGCGCTTGCCATGTTACAAGCGCATTAATCACCTCCAGCGTCGGGCTCCACCATGGATTAATGCCCGCTGGGTGGTTGGAAGCACTCCCCCCCAGCAGGACATTAATCCACGGTAGAGCCCTCCTCTGTCGGTGATTAATGCTTACAAGAACTATCAGAGCTGACTCAGAATGTCCAGGTGTGATGCAACATGTATCATAATTCTATGGTTTGTTCACTTTCTTAGCAAAACTCTCTGACTAATGCAGACCAGAGAAAAATGTCATGTTTTTCCTTTAGGATTTGTTGATCCCATGACCTGATGCCAGAGTTCTTCCTTAAAAACTGATCAATTAGAGGTAAACAAGAAATGTCTTGCCTTGCCTTTTTTTCACTGAACTGTTTTAGTATAGGGGTGTGGTAGCACCCCTATAGTTAGGGTTGAGTAGGGTGTTTAATGTTAAACCCCTAATTTTGCACATTAATATCTTTGGTTCCTTTGGATGAAATGAGCTGAAATTTTGTATGTGTTGTCTAGGAAGAAAGGCCTTGATGTGTGGACATTTTTGTGATGGCCGCTTGTGCAGTTTCTGAGATCCAGATGTGTCAGTTATCTAATTTTTTTCCCATATTTAACATTATTTTTTTTGCTCTTGCCTACAGCCTACATGGAAAGGAATTTTTGCCCCAAACTTGTAGGGGACACATGTCATATCCCAAGGTAATGCCTTTGACAGGTCTGGTGAAAATATATTAAAGGGTTCCTGACTTATAAAGCTTTTAAATTTCGTGTTTTCCAACCTGCACATGCACAGTAGGGGTTTTCAGATAATGTTCTGTGACGAAAGTAAAACTTTGATGCCACAAATGCTGGTTTTTGCTTTTGCACTACTGAATTGGCAGGGCCCCAAACATTTTTTGTGCCGTGCCAACCGCCCTCTAGCAAAAATACAAGAGCGGATAATCTATGACCACCTTCAGGATTACCTTGACCTCCATCATCTGCTCTCAACCTCTCAACATGGATTTAGGAAAAACCACAGTACACTTACAGCTCTGATTAAAGTCACCTCTGACATATTCCGTGAGATGGACCACAGCTGAGCCACTGGAGCAATTTTTGTAGACTTGACCAAGGCTTTTGACTTGGTTAACCATAGCCTTCTATTACAACAACTGCATGTCCTTGGCCTTGATGCCACTGCCCTGTCCTGGACCCAAAGTTACTTTTACAGCCATACCCAAAAGGAAAAATGGGCAGGCTCCCTATCTCACCTGAGGCCCATTACCCATGGTGTCCTCCAGGGCTCCATATTGGGCCCATTACTTTTTTCTCTGTATATTAATGACATCCCTAATAATTGTGGAGGGGCCTCTGTTAACCTATATGCAGATGATGCTATCATATACCGTTCCTCTTCTGATATTGGGTGGCTCAATTCAACACTAGTCTCTGATTTCCACACCCTGAGGACTGGTTCCTTCAGAAGCAGCTCGTCTTTAATACTAAAAAAATAAAGAGCATGTTATTAAGCCATCACTTTCAACCCTCCCCTCTCTGGCTATCCTCTCATGTATGGGGGATGCACTTGAATTGGTCAGGTTCTTCAAATACTTAGGAGTCATCTTAGATCCCTCACTTACCCTGGATGTGCATGTTACTGCCATCACTAAAACTATAAACCAAAGAATAGGTGTCCTCTTCCACATCCATCCATTCCTTACATTGACCTCATGCTGCAAGATTGCAGATGCCAGACTCCTGCCCCTCCTTATGTATGGTGCTCCATTACTACTCTCTGCTTCCACATCCGTACTATCACACCTATCACAGCTTACCATAGAGTTGGCATGTTTGCTCCCGGGGCCAATGCTCAGCACCATCACTGTGATGTCCTGTCTGCCCTAGGATGGCTACCCTATGAATTTAAATTACGCTATGCCACACTAAGCTTTATACATAAGCTTGTACTTTGCTTCACTCCTCCTTGCCTTGCTGATATTGTTCAATGTCATCTCCCTCAATGTGCCCTCAGATCTACCTCCTTGCCTCTTTACTCAGTGCCAGATTTAAGACTCTCCATGACTTGGAGATTGTATTTTCTGCTGTGTCCCACAGGAACTCTCTACCTCCTTCTATACTGGTCTGCACCTCCCTCTCTCAATTTCAGAGGCCGCTGTTAGCTTACCTAACCGCTCAACCTTGCTCCTACTTCCGCTGACTCCTAACCCCTGTTCACTTCTTGCATGATTCTCCTAGCAAAACTTCCTACTCTCTCTCTCTCTCTCTATCTCCTGCTTTCCAAGACAAGAAAAAAAATGTAAATTGACGTTTGAATGTATGTAAGGTTTTGTTGACTGTGCTTTAAATTGCTTATTTTTGCAAAACTGAATGCAATTGATGTACTCTTTTACTGTATGACTACTCCTTGTCTAATTTATTGTGTCAATGAATGCACTATCAATGTACTGCACTTCCAGGGTCACCCCTGAAAAAGGGACAGTCTTGTTTCAGACGGCCTACCCGATTACCAAAATTCAATAAATAAAATAAAAATAAAATAATGTTTTCCACGAACTAACAAACGTGAAAAATATGTAAAACATTTGGTAATTTAAAACACAAACATCAGAACCTAGGTAAACGGTACCCATTTAGCTAGATTCTGATGTTTGTATGTTTACAAAAATGCCAACAAATAGTTTTTTGGACACCCAAAATCCTGGGCGCCCAGCTTTGTGAGAGGAGCACTTCCCCCACGTTCTCTGTATGAGAACAGCAGGGATTTCTTGACTTCTGCAGCGCAGCAGAACTCGTGCTGCCGGCTGCAGTGTGAGCTGTGAGCCGCTGTTTCCGTGGTGTTTGATGGTGCATTCCCTTCATTGCCATCCCTGCCAATATTGCCCTGGCATCTAGTCACACCCCACACCCTTCTGATCACTGTCTCCTCACTGATGTACAGTTTTCCTAGTGTCTAGTGGCACCCCCCACATGTTGATTGTCCTTCCCATAAATTAATAAAATGTCTTCATTCCCTGGTGTCTGGAGGCACCCACCACCCGCCGATCACAGTTCCCATTTACTGGTGCCTAGTGCCCCACACCCACTCACAGATCTTGTCCCCATCCCAATAGCTATCCACCTCTGCACCCCAGGCCCCAGATGCCACATCTACCACCCCAGAGGGGCCTTGGGAAACAGGCACTGCTGTAGTAGCTGAATAACTGCCCATCCCTCTCTCTCTCTCTCTCTCACTCTCTCTCTCTCTCTCTGGTACCGAGCTCCCAGGTGCAGACTGCGGTGCATCCCCTGCTTGTTCCAGAACCCTCCTCCCTGCCACAACAGTCCCAGCTTCAGAGCCCGGTTGAATGGTACCCTACTCACAGGTACTGTGCCCTGCATCTTATTCATCTTGTTTTCTTGCAGCTCCCCCCCTTGCTCCTGCACAGTTTTGCTCCCTGGTGTCTAGGGGCACCCCCACCCTCCTATTGCAGCCCGAAGCTGAAATTAAGAAAACAGTACCTCAATTATTTTTTTATTATAAAACCTGTGAAAAAGGAAAATGGTCCCTCGTCGATCAGCTTCCACTCAGCACCCTCCTCCCAACACACACCCCAGCACATCCCCACACAATCTCACTCACCTGAACAGGTCCCAGGTTCAAGATCCACGCTCCAATAGAAAACACATCTTGGTGCTGGAACCGGCGACTGCAATATGAGAAAAAAAAGGTAAATGCAGTTCAATGTATTTCAATGGGGGTTTCAACTTTTATTCATAACTCAGCCATTTTCTGACATTTTGGCACCGCATTTTCAACATAGCTATTTGGGGACCCCACCTCATGAACACTATGGTGATTTCTCAGTCACTTGGTGAATTCATCTTTTGGCTGGGATTTGTGTAATGACAGTCATATTGTTCATGAGGTGGGGTCATAAGAAGGGTATCTTCAAAATTTGGGGTCAAAATATGTAAAAATGCCAAAGTTGTGACCATTTGTTGCAACTTTACTAAGCACGCTTGTAACTTTGGAAATTTTCAGTATTTTGACCCCAGACTTTCAACATAGCCTTCTTAGTACCCCACCTCATGCATGTCATGGCTGTAATTTTTAAAATCCTGGCAAAAATGTGTTTTCACAACTGTGGTGAGGAATGGTGTTGCAGTTGCCCAGAATTACGTTTTGGTGGGGATCCAAAGATTTTCTGTACTGGGTACATGAAGTGGGGTAATACGATGGCTATGCTAACCATTTAGGTAATTTTGTCCTATGAATGGTAGCACAGGGCTCAGAGGGCCCTGTGCTCCCACAGGTAAATAAGGATAGAATTATACTATCTCAAAAAGTAATGAAATAAATAGTAAAAAACTGCTTTAATGCTCTAGTTAGGGTTATAGCTACAAAAGTAGGGAAATGTGGTGCTAAGGTTTCCAAACCTAACATCCCACCTCCACGCTCCACACACCAACAGGCATTGGGGTGTGCCTTGGGGTTGTCAGCCCTAACACTCACCCCATTCTCCTATATTGTACCCATCTCAGCTTATTTACTTATGGAATGGGGTGATCATTAGGGCTGATGACCCCAAGGCACCCCCCCCCCGATGCCTGTTGGTGTGAAGTGTGGGGGTGGGGTGTTAGGTTTGGAAACATTTCCCTACTTTTGTGACTGAAACCCTTACTACAGCATTAACAACTTTTTTTGTAATTTATATATTATATAAATAAGTAGATAAGAGGGCCACATCCTGTTACTGTTAGTCAGTGCCATATCACGGTTACTTGACATCCAAAACTCTGAAATATTTGTGATATTAATGCTAAGGAAAGATAAAAGTTATATTTAAAGTTTGATACTTATTTTAGCACTATTAGAATTTGACATACAAGGAAATCCACATTTATATGCAATGCCTATTTTTTACACTTTGGGTATGAAATGGCACATAAGCCATGGACATTTCCATGTCAGTCAGTCAACTTGTTTGAGAAAAACACTTACAGAGGGCACATAATCATGCAAATCCTTACAGTGGGCACATAATCATGCAAATCCTTACAGAGGGCACATAATCATGCAAATCCTTACAGTGGGCACATAATCATGAAGATCCTTACAGTGTGCACACAATCATGCAAATCCTTACAGAGGGCACATACTCATGCAGATCCTTACAGAGGGCACACAATCATGCAAATCCTTACAGAGGGCACATACTCATGCAAATCCTTACAGAGGGCACACAATCATGCAAATCCTTACAGAGGGCACATACTCATGCAAATCCTTACAGTGGGCACACAATCATGCAAATCCTTACAGTGGGCACATACTCATGCAGATCCTTACAGTGGGCACATAATCATGTAAATCCTTACAGTGGGCACATAATCATGCAATTCCTTACAGTGGGCACGTAATCACATAAATCCTTACAGTGGGCACATAATCATGCAGATCCTTACAGAGGGCACATAATCATGCAGATCCTTACAGTGGGCACATAATCATGCAAATCCTTGCAGAGGGCACATAATCATGCAGATCCTTAAAGGGGACACATAATCATGCAAATCCTTGCAGTGGGCACATAATCATGCAGATCCTTACAGAGGGCACATAATCATGCAAATCCTTACAGCGGGCACACAATCATGCAACTCCTTACAGAGGGCACATAATCATGCAAATCCTTACAGAGGGCAAATAATCATGCAAATCCTTACAGTGGGCACATAATCACTAAAATCCTTACAGTGGGCACATAATCATGCAAATCCTTACAGAGGGCACATAATCATGCAAATACATTAGACTGTAACCAGACCACTCACTTACTTCAGCAGATAAAGGTACCTGCCAGTAACCCTTTGTTAAATCTACAGTTATTAGGTACTTTGCTCCCCCTAACTTTTCCAGTATCTCCTCTGCCTGTGGCACGGAATGTGCATCAGACACTGTGAATGCATTAAGCTTCCAGTAATCTACACAAGACCTTGTCATCCCAGCCTTATTTGGAAAAAGAATAACAAGAGAATACCAAAGACTACTGGATTCCCAGATAACTTGGAGATCCAGTATCTCCTTTAGCATGTAGCAGTTCACACTCTCAGGGACTCTATAGGCATGCTGCTTCAGTGGTGTCTGAGTGCCTGGGTTCCCCCGATGCTCTACAATTGTGGTGTGCTTCAGCTTTGCTGAGAACAGGGTGCTGACAGAGTGCTGCACCCTCTTCTTTTGTGCCATCTGTGTAGGCATCAGCTGCTCTGAGACGGTGACAGAGGCCACTGATGTTTTCTCCTACTCTCCTCTATTAGGTCTATAAGTGGCTCCTCCCCACCCTCATCTGTTTGGCTGCATACTATCTTGATGGTCTTTGTTCTGTCAGGATAAGGTTTCATCATGTTGATACAATAAATCCCATGTTTGAGCCTCTTACTGGGCAGTTCTACAGCATAGTTCACCTCATCCACCTATTTTACCACTACAAATGGACCCTCCCATGCTGCATGCAGTTTGTCCTGTCGAACAGGGATGAGCACTGTCACCTTCTGTCCAGTGTCATAGGTTCTGTCTCTGGCCATATGGTCATATCTGTTTTTTTTGCCTCTGTTGAGTAGCTGCCAGGTTATTCCGTGCCAGGCCCATTAACTCCTTTAACCTCTCCCTGAAGTTAAGGACAGATTTTTTCCACTGATTCTCCTGGAGCAGGAAGCTTACTTCCCATTCATTCCACACTAAATCTAGGGGTCCAAAGGCTGAGAATCCCATGGAGTCCTGTGGAACTTCCCTATAGGCAAATGCTTGTCCCAAGTCCTCCCATGCTACTCTTCAAAAGCTCTAAGCATGGTTTTAAAGGTGTCAATAAAGTACTCCACAAGACCATTAGTTTGTGGGTGGTAAAGTGAAGCATGTAGTTGCTGCACCTCACATTTTTCCCCACAAACTCCCCATTAGAGCTGAAATGAAGTTTGTGCCCTGTCAGATAAGATCTCCTGAGGAACTCAAACCCAGCTGAAGATCCTTAGCAGTTCATCTGCCATTTTCTCTGCCCCTATGGAGGACATTGCTTATTGAAGGTTCCACACATATAAACTATAGGATGGGCACAAGCACCTTACTAGACTGGGTACTCTCGCACCACCCCGGACATATAACCGACACCACCGTACTCCCTGATGGTATGAGTGACCACTCTCCTGTAACTTTCTGTTGATCCAATAGGTTTTTCAAACCACCCGCCAGGACAATAACTAACAGGGTCCTTCTTCATGGCCACCTTGATTTATTGAAAAATGACCTTCGACACACTGACTTGTCTGCAATATACTCATCTAATGATGTTAATTTTGCCTTTGAGCACCTCAGCTCCTGCTTCAATGAAGTGTGTGACAAGCAAGCCCTTCTTAGAAAGTGGAAAGTCAAGGGTCATAACAGTCAATGGATCTCCCCTGACATTATTGATATTCTAAAAGCCAAGGACCTCCTCTGGCATAAAGCGTGTTACTCGGGTAATCAGTCTGATGTGCGGTCTTACAAAAAGGCTAGAAATGATTGTACCAAGTCAATCCAGGTCACGAAAAACTCTTACTATAAAGAAGCCTTGTTTCATGCCTGGAACGATAGCAGACGGCAACACTGCTACACATCACTGCTGGTGTAAAAATGCACATCGCAGTCAGGATAAAGTGCATAAAAGACTTTTATTACAAACCAAAATGCCAGCTCACAGCTACAGAGTGTCCCTCCCCAATTCAGCCAAACGTTTTCATGCTAAACCTTGCGCTTTCTCGAGGCTGAGGTAGTCTATGGCATTACACCTTATAAACAGTGCATTTTAAAGTGACAGTGCATTCATACATTATCTAAAACAATCACATAATGACAATTACATCTGTACTGTCATAATACCAGTACTACCTAAGAACTTCAAGTAGGCTCCCATAAATTTGTGCAACTATATCCATAATGACAGTGCAATATAAAAACATTTAAGGTGAAAAATCACAACAAATGGGTATTGTAAGTACATGCCTCAAAAAAAGCTGGACAATTATAGAATTCTTTTTCTCATCATATGCATTCCATATGTTCTTGACAATGCCTATTAAGCTGCTACCGACTCCAAACTTATGTACCCTCCCCTACCCTTGTGTCGATGATCCTTTGTAAATGAGCTTTTAGCTGAAAGGTTGTAATTCTGATTACTAAATAAATAAATGACTAACTAAATATATAAATACACATACACAAGATACATAGATACATAGATACATAGACAGTGTCGGCAGATAAGGGCCTATGGCCCACCTAGTCTGCCCATTTGAGCTTGTAAGTTCAGTTTGTTTTCCTAGAAGTCTATTTCCCCTTACCCCTGACCTCTAGAATTCCTTTATGTCTATCCCATGCATTCTTAAATCCATTGATCGTTTCCAGCCCCACCACTTCCTCTGGCAGGTGTTCCCTTGTCCACCACCCGTTCTGTGAAGAAATTCTTTCTCATGTTTCCTCTGAATCGTCCTCCTCCAACTTCATCCCATGCCCTCTAGTCCTGAAACATCTTTTTCGCTTAAAAATAGTGTTTTCCTGCACCCTGTTCCTCCCTGTAAGATACTTGTATGTCTCTATCATATCCTCTCTCCCTCCTCTCCAGGAGTACATGTTCAGTTCCTTCAACCTGTCTTCATATGACTTGTGATGCAACCCATGCACCATCTTTGTTGCCCTCCTCTGAACCTTCTCTACCCTGTCTATGTCCTTACGTAGGTATGGTCTCCAGAACTGTACACTGTACTCCAGGTGGGGCCTCACTAGTGTCTTGTATAGCGAATTATGACCTTCCCTTTCCTGCTGGTGATGCCCCTGCCTATACATCCCAGCATCCTATTTGCTTTACCTGATGCCTTGTCACACTGGTTCCTTACCTGAGGTCATCAGAGATGATAACCCCAAGATCCCTTTCCTGCTTGGTGCATGCTATATCCTCACCCTCAACTGATATATTGTGCCAGGTTTTTGTACCCCATATGCATTATCTTGCACTTCTTTGCATTGAATTTCAACTGCCAAACCCTTGACCATTCTTCAAGTTTCTGCAGGTTCCTTCTCATTCTGTCTACACCCTCTGGTGTGTCTACTCTGTTACAGAGCTTTGTGTCATCAGCGAACAGTGAAATTCTGCCTTCTATATCCTGTGCAATGTCACTGATGAAGATGTTGAATAGGACCCGGTCCAGCACTGATCCCTGTGGTACCCACTGGTCCTCTTCCCTCTATGGAGTGACAGCCATTACCACCACCCTCTGTGTCCTGCCACCCAGCCAGGTTACCTACCCACCACACTACTGTCCTGCCCACCCATATTCCCCAGTTTGTGTAATAGTCTCTATGTGGCACAGTGTCAAAGGCCTTGCTGAAGTCCAGATAGGCCATGTCCACTGCCCTCCCCTGATCCACCTCCTAGTCACCCAGTCAAAAATTCAATGAGGTTGGTCTGACATGACCTCCCCTGGTGAAACCATGCTGCCTTGGGTCCTGTAGTCCATTGACAACCAGATGTTCCACCAATCTCCCTTCAGTAATGCTTCCATGATCTTTCCCACTACCGAGGTGAGGCTGACTGGTCTGTAGTTCCCTGCTTCCTCTTTGTTCCCACTTTGTATAAGGGGACTACATCTGCTGTCCTCCAGTCTTTGGGTACCTCCCTGTTTCCAGTGATTGGCTGAACAGGATAGCCAGAGGTTCAGCCACCACCTCTCTTAGTTCTTTAAGGACCCGGGGTGCACCCATCTGGCCCCATTGCTTTATCAGCTCTTATTACTTCCAGTTCCTTCAGGACCCTTTCTGTGTAAAGGGACTTGTGTCCATTTCTGCACCATTCTCACCCCTTTGTACTCCTTCAGACCCATTACCCCTCTTCCTCAGTAAAGACTGAGCAGAAATACCTGTTCAATATGTCAGCTTTACTGTTGTCATCCTCACTGGCTCCCATCCTCCCCTTCAGTCTCACTATCCCTCCTTTGTCCTTCTTTTTTCACTTATGTACCTGTAAAGGTTTTGTCCCCTTTAACCACTGATTTTGCAATGTGTTCTTCTGTCTGAGCTTTGGCTTCCTTACTGACTTCCCTGCCTCCCTTTGTTTCTCCTGGTACTTCTCCCTATCCCCTTCTGCCTGTGTCTTTTGTATTGCCTGAATGCAATCTTTTTGGCTTTCACTTTCTTTGCTACCTCTTTGGAAAACCATAATGGTCTCCTCTTTCTTTTCCTCTTGCTAACCTGCTTAATGCATAATTCTGTTGTTCTTATAATCCCCATTTAAATACTGCCCACTGTTCCTCAATCCCTGATTCCTGTCCCATTCCCTTAATGCCTCTTTCAAGCATCTCCCCATTTTCCCAAAGTCTGCCCCCTAAAATCCAGGATCGTGTTTTTGTGTGGTTTGGTTCTGCTCTTTCTGTGATTTCAAACCACAATGACTGGTGGTCACTGTTACCCAGGTGCTCCCCACTGTTACCCCATCACACTGTCCCTGTTTGTGAGCACAAGGTCCAGTATTGCCTTCTGCCGAGTTGGTTCCATGACCAGTTGCTTGAGGAAGGCACCCTGAAGGAGTCCAGGATAAATCTGTCCTAGTTGATGCTGCTGCTGGGATGCTCCAGTCCACGTCTGGTATATTGAAGTCTCCAACCAGTACTACCTCACCCTTGTCTGCCATCCTTTGGATGGCTAGCATCAACTCCTATCTGTTTCTTCCTCCTGGGCTGGTGGTCTATAGACCACACCTGTCTCGGATGGCTGGCCCCATTTTCCTTTCCAGCTTAACCCACAGTATCTCTCCCCATTTTGTTCCTCCTGGATCTGTGTGGCCTTATGTCATTTTTCACATACAGTGCCACTCCTCCTCCCTTCCTGCCTGCTCTGTCTCTTCTGAATATGTTGTAGCCGGAGTATGGCCATCTCCCAGTCATGGTTATCATTACACCAGGTTTCAGTGATGGCCACAATGTCCAGGTCTGACTGTACCATGACAGCCTCCAGATCTTTCATCTTGTTGCTAAGGCTCCTGGCATTTGCACACATGGCTTTCCATGATTTGACCTCCTAGACTGCTTCACTGTTCTACTCCAGCCCCTTCCTTGGTTGTCATTTATCCCTGGTTCTCCTTGCTGTCTGCCCTTCTGCTGAAATTTGCCCTTTTCTGCTTATCCACCTTTTGGACACTAATCTCCATCTTTTGCACACTGCTTTGCAGAGATAGCCACTCCTCTGGTTCACTGGTTCCATTACTAGCTGTGGGGGTGAGCAGTAGGTACCATCCTTGCTGGCCTGCCACCCTTTGCTAGTTTAAATGCTTGTCAATGTAGCATTTAAACTTATCATTGAGTGCTTGGATTCCCTTCCAGGATGGATGCAGGCCGTCAGGCTTGAACAAACCTCCATCCCTCCAGATGGGTCCCCAGTCACCAATGAATCCAAACCCTTCCTCACAGCACCAGTTCAACCATGAGTTAAAGTTCCTGGTGCATGCACTCCTATGCTCTCCCTTGCCTCTCACAGGTAGTACTTCTGAGAAAGTGACAGAAGTAGCTACTTGCTTGAGACCCCTCCCCAGTTTCCTAAACTCTTCCTGAACTTCCTTTGGCTCCCCATTTGCCAAGTCATTAGTACCTAGGTGGATAATGACATCCAGCTCACCCTCCTGTCTTGCCTTCCCAGTGATCCCCAGTATCTTCCTTCTATCCCTCCATGCCGTGGCACCTGGTAGGCACCTCACCTCCCTGTCCTCCCCCTCCTGTGTTCCTAGCTGGATCCCTCTTATGATGGAGTCCCCCACCAGGATTCGCTTCCTCCTCCTCTGGGGTCCACTGCTTTCCCCACTGAGGTCACCTCCTTGCCTAACCTCCACATCCTTTCCTTCCACTTCCCTGGGTACCTCTATTTGGTTGTCCTCATTTGCCAGTGTGGCATATGAGTTCTTGAGAGGAATAGGATCTGGGATGTGCCTCTGCCTGACTGCTCTAACCCTCCCTGAGCCCACTGTCATCCAAGTGCTCCTCGTTCTCGGCATCCTTTGAGGCAGCTGCATTGGACTGGGTGGTTCCTGGACAGAGGTGATGGTACTCCTGACCCAGTTTACTTCCGCTCTGAGTCTGGCTACCTCATCCCGCGGTCCCGAAGATGCATGCAGATAGGGCAGCACCTCCAGTGTCCAGAAGGTCTGCCTGAATATGGCTGCCCCCACAGCCACTGCATTGCACCACCCCACATTATACTGCAATTCCACTACTTATCTGCTACTGAAGCTCTCTTAGTTCTCTTTTTATTTATTTACAGTACTAAAAATCCTGTAACTGATCCTCAGATATATATTTTTTAAGGAAAAAGAAACCAATAAATAAATAAATGAGTCAAAACACTTGTCATGCTGAGGGTGGTCTTCTTCCCCCTTATGCCCCTCCTACTTCACACCTCTTACTATACCCTGTGTTTAGCTCCTGTCAATCAGATTTATCAGGGCATATAATTAAGAGTTGGGGGAAGGGGTGGGAGGGGTGCGAAAATTTGCAGCAATTAAAGACAGCACAGAATTACACCACCACTATTTTTTAAATTTTCAACAGCCCAAAAACAATTATAAGTAAAGACAACACAGAAAAAAAGTATAGTGTCACTACAAGCCTACAATCTAAGTTTAAAAGAAAAATACCAGTTACTCTGAAGCACTGAATTGAATATGTTTCCTTCCTTCACCTTCTGGCTTCTTCTGAGAAGATGAACTTCTGTTTGCTGCTTTAACTGTGACTAAGCCCCACCTCCAGTTATCACGTAGCTGAGGTCAGAAGCCAGACAATTAACACCCTTCACCCAGCTACAGGACAGTCAGACAATCCAAGATAAAATTTGCAGCAATTAAAGACAGCACAGAATTACACCACCACTATTTTTTAAATTTTCAACAGCCCAAAAACAATTATAAGTAAAGACAACACAGAAAGAAAGTATAGTGTCACTACAAGCCTACAATCTAAGTTTAAAAGAAAAATACCAGTTACCAGTTACTCTGAAGCACTGAATTGAATATGTTTCCTTCCTTCACCTTCTGGCTTCTTCCAGAGGCTGAATAAGGATTTATAAATATGGTGATAACTGAAAGAAGTCATTCAGTCCTGGTTCAATAAATGATTTTGCTTTATGTTGCTAAAAAGATTCCTTTTGTCTTAATTTCTTATCTAAATCACCCCCACAAACAGATTCCTGGACTCCTTCCAGCATCTGAAATACAAAATGATGCCTATTCCCTTTTGCTTTGACATGCTGGGCAAAAGCGCTTACATCATCTAAGCTGGAAATGCTTCTAATATGCTGTCCAATCCTAAATTTAAAATTTCTGCATCATTTTACCAATATAAAAACTTGGACAGCTGCTACACATAGCCACATAGACAATATTGTGTGTTACAGGTACAGAACCCTTCAATTTGATACACAATGTCAGTGACAGGATGTCTAAAAAATTCCTCCACCATGATACATCTACAAAAAGAACAATTTTCACATCTAAAAGTACCATTAGGGAGAAGCATTTCTTTCATTTTTGAAACCTCCCAATAGATACTTCGTACAAGGTAATCCTTAAGATTTTGAGCTTTCCTATAGACAAACTGTGGGGGCTCCTTTGTGACATAATCCAATTTTCGTTCTGTGGTTAAGATATGGCAATGATTGGTAATGATCTTTCTAACCATCTGTGCTTGGGGGCTAAATGTGGTGATAAACTTCAGTCTGCCCTCTTTCCTACAGCCATCGTTTTTTCTTTTAGATCAATTGGGTGGGATATTCAAAGCGGTTGCACAAGGCACAAACGAGATGCACCAGCGCAACAGCGGATATGCGCCAAAGAGTGATATTCAGCGAGTGACAATGCACAGCGCAAATCACAGTATGCCAATGCGCAACCCTAATGAATGCAAGCGCAAGTGCAGGGGGCATAGCCATGAATAAACAGTGCAATGCGATATTCAATGGCAGGCCAATGGCACAAGTGCAGAGCAACAGGGACATGTGCGGAGCAAAGTTGAGCCTATAAAAGGATGGAGCAAGCAGCGGACAGTGGCTTGCACCCAGGGGAGCAGGGGTGAGAGAGTGAGAGAGAGTGAAAGAGAGAGACAGAGTGAGGGACAGAGACAGTGTGAGACAGTGACAAGGTGAGGGCCATTGGCCAGGCAGGACAGCAGCAGGGGTGTAGGACAGTCACAGAGGCAGAAGGTACAATGGGCAGTGGGGCATGGTGTGTGACCCAGACCGAGCCTGTGGGCAGGCCAGACCATGCGTGAGGGTCCCCAACACAAAAGTGCACCCAGTGCAGGGGCCCAAGCAGCAGCATAAAGCCGGGGAAGCCCAGGGATACAGCTGCGGGGGGGGGGTCAGACAGGCTGGGCCATGGCCAGTGCAATATTCCAGATGGAGGCAGTAATGAGGGGTGTGAGGAGGCAAGCGGCTGAGCATCGCGGCCGTGGAAGGGCCCGGCGGCAGTACGCCCGGAACAGGTGGTACCATGTCTGCGCCACCTTCGAACAGTACAGTGACACTGAGATTATGGGCTGGTACCGCCTGAACCAGGCAATTCTGAGGCAGCTCTGTGAGCTGTGCAGTGACGAGATGCAGGCACCCACAAGACGGAACCATGCCCTGTCAGTGGAGACCAAGGCGACGTCCGTGATGTGCCTGCTCGCCATAGGCACCTTCCAGAGATCAACAGGGGACACCACAGGCATAACCCAGTCGGCCACATTATGGCTCCTCACACAATTCCTCAATGCACTGCTGCCACATGCTGTGGAATTCATCCACTTCCTCAGCACACAGGCGGAGCATACAGCAAACATGCAGGAGTTCCACAGGGTTGCACGTATGTCTGGCATGCTAGGGGTCATTGACTGCACCCACATAGGCATCTGCACACCACCGGGGCTGGAGGGGGTGACCTACATCAACAGGAAGGGCTACCCCAGTGTCAACTGCCAGGCAGTGTGTGATGCCAAATGGCGCATAATCAATGTCTGTGCCACACACCCTGGGGGATCACATGATGCCTTCATCTGGCACCAGCCTGCACTGTGCCACAGGTTTGAGAGTGGGGACATCCCCACTGGCCACCTAGTAGGTGAGTATGCAGCAGGAAAGGGCAGCCCTATGCAGCAGGGCATGGAGTGGGGGGAGATGCTATGCATGGGGTGTAGAGGGTTCAGCAGTGTAGGAGAGGGGCAGCCACACTGGCCAATGTGCTAACCCAACATGTTCTCCCACAGGTGACAGCAGATACCCACTCAGGCCCTGGCTGCTCACCCCATACTGGTGCTCATCGACCCCAGCGCAAGACAGATACAACAAGGCACACGTCAGCACATGGAACATCATCGAGCGTGTGTTTGGACTGCTGAAAGCATGTTTCTGTTGCCTGCACAGGTCTGGCAGTGCCCTACAGTACAGCTCCTCAAAGACCTGTGGCCTATTCCTGGCCTGCTGTGTGCTATACAACATGGCCACTGACCGTGGGATAGCTGTCGAGGTTGAAGAGGGGAACAGCAGTGGGGACGACGTGGACACTGGGGCCAACGGTGGTGGGCATCCCCCCCAGATGACGGGAACCCCGGCTGTGCAGGTTGGCCCAGTGGCACAGGGACACTATTGCAGAGGAGCACTATGGTGCATGCAGGTAGGTGAACCGGTCCACACACGTGTCCCAGGGACTGGGGCATGGTATGCAGGCATGGCCCCACAACAGACACGGCCGGAGGGGGGCATCGACGGACATGGGACAGGACACCGTGGAAGCACCCCTGACAGAACAGTGGACCCCACCCACACAGCCCCACACACCCACACACACACACAGGCACAGTCACACGGGCACACACACACGCACACCCCGAGACCACCAACGGGTGGGTGTCAGACACTGAACACTGGTGCACTGCAGTGGCCGGTGCTGTGATGGCATCATCATGCACATGCCATGGTGGCCAGTGGCCGGGAGGGTGTGCACAAGGCTGGCATGATGTACGGCCTTGGATGTCATGGCCCAGGTATGGACACGCACATACCACACCACTGTGCATACAGGGCTGCGTCAGGCAGCGGATAGGCAGGGTGGCGGATCATGATTGCCGCGCAGGTGCACGGCTGCCACGGACATGTGGATGGCCCTGCCTAGACCTCCCAGCAGACGCAGGCTGTGTGGCGGCCACAGGAGGTGTCACAGATGTACCCCCAGGCATGTTGCTGCAAGAATGCGACCGGTCCCTCACAGGCATCTGCAGGCCCCCGAACAGGCCTGCACCAGGTGTGCCTGGGATGCCCACAGCTGATCCCAGCGATGACAATGCTGGGATTGCATGATGCCAGAACTGAGGGGTGGAGAATGCACTCCTTGGTGATGGCCACGGACGGCCCTGCACCAGGGTGGCCAGTGGTGCTAGGCTGGCCGTGACTGCAGCGATAAGCCGATCCAGGCCTGCGGTCATATCCTCCTGCATGCGTGTGGCCTCAGCCAGGAGCTGCTCAAAGTCCCGGTCATGCCTCCCTGTGGACTGGCACAGCTCAGTGCGGAGTGCATGCACCCCTGTCACGACCTGCATCTGTTGCTCCACAGATGCCCTGAGCAGACGTGTGTGCTCGTCCAGTGGGTCGGTGCCTTGGGGGGCTTGGGCATTGTGCCGACCCGCTGGGGTAGTGTGGCCCCACGACACAGCCCCTTGCACAGGTGGGGGCTTCACAGTGGGGCCCTCATGGGCCTGTACTGTCTGAGGTGCACTGGCAGCGGACACTGCACCCGGTCTACCCTCTGCACCATTCTGCTGCTGCTGCTGCCCCTCCAGCCACTGTGCACTTGACGTCACCAGGGAAGCTGCACCCCCAATGCCAGATGGACTGGACTGCACCACAGGTACGGTGGCCACAGCAACACTGGGCGGTGTGACTTGCTGGTCTTCCAGTGCCACCCATGCACCATCGGTGCCGCCGTGTCTGGTATGTGGTAGGGGTGCCTCCCCCTGTACGGCATCACCACTGTCCTGGGTAGCCGTCATGTTGTCATCGGATGGGGACCCTGCCCCGATCACTGTCTCCGCATATTGGATGCCATGGCTGGCATCCTGCTGAAACACTGCCTGGGCCTCATCCACGCCCACGTCACAGGCATCCATGCGGTCAGTGTGGTGGGTCTGGCGGGGTTCCGGGCCACAGACCCCGGTGGAGGTGGATGGGTGCTCCTCCAGGTCCCCGACATCACCCAGGGTGGGCACCGCCACTCCTTCATCCGCACGCAGGCACTCGGGATTTGTAAGGGAACATATACACATCAGTGCCGCCACCATGCACCCCTGCCCCAATGCACCCCTTATCCACATCCCCATGCACCACTGTACCTACCATGCAGTGATGGGCTACCCCCCCATCTGGAATCCACCACTGGGAATGCCCTCAATGGCGCTGCGCCGCATAGTCACCACCACAAGCTCCTCCTGCGGTGTCAGCTGTGGCACCTCAGACTGTCCACCACCCGGGGCAGCACATGCGGCTTGGATGGCTGCCACCTTCTCCTTGATCTGCCTGCGGTCCATGCCCACCTTCTTCTTGCATTCCTGCACCGACCTCTGATGGACGCCCTGCAGGTTCATGGCCCTGGCTACACCTGCCCATGCTTCTGCCCTGGCTTGCTGGGTGCCTGTGGAGCCACTCAGAAGGGGCTCCTGGTCCAAGTAGGTGTCATATAGGGCATCACACTCCACCCTTGTGAAATTGGGCCTGCGCTTCCATGCAGACCCCTGCTCCTCAACTTCTTCATGCTCCGACACGCTGTTCCTGTGGGTGGGGACATATGGTTAGTGCTGGTTGCCACACATAAGGGCCCCCCCACACCACAGTCCCGACATGCCTAGTGCCTGACGTCCTACCTGTGAAGGATGCAATACAAGTCTGGTGCCTGTGCTGCCACATGGTGCCTTTATAGCGCATCACATGCAAATGAGGGAATGTGCAACTGTAATGAGATGCAAATGCCTCTGATGCGCCGCAGATATGCTGCTCTGCTAATCTGCATATGCCTGCTGAATATTGCAGAATTGCACATTGCGCAGTGGAGTTGCTCATGCGCATGTCATGGTGCATCTGTGTGACATGCGCAGTCTGCATGGTACAGTGCATGCATGCACTGACGTCATGTATGGCGGTGGTGCTTCCTATGCACAGTGCGCTACAGGCAGCACAGCACTGTGATGCTATTGGGCATGTGGTGCACATGCACTGTACACCCATTGGCACCCATGCGCTATTGGCACATGGCCCATGGGGCACACTTGACCCTATCATGCACCATGCTATCCATGCCCTATCGTGCTGACACGCATGGTGTGCGTACTGCCCTTTGACCCCTGTGTGTGCCCCTTGACCCCCGGGTGCCTGTGGCATGTGCCAGCATTGCCCCAGCCATATCATGCATACCCTGCCGATGCACAATCTTGGATGGCAGCACATTGCCAAGTGTGTCGTGCATCCATCGCACATGCGTCTCATGCGCTCACCAGCGCCATTATGCTTCTGCAGTTCTGGATACAGCCATGCCTCACAGGAGCATGCCTAGAGTGCCAAATTGGACCCAGGTGGAATTGGTCAACCTGGTGGCATTGGTGGAGCCACATATTGGTGCCCTCTATGGGGCAGGTACCCCTGGACCAGCCGCCCTCTGAGGTATGGCAGGGGGTGGTAGAGGCACTCAAGAAGACCACAGGATCATGCTGTAGTGAGGAGCAGTGCTCCCACAGGTGTGGAGACCTGTGGAGGAGGGACCTGGACCATCTCAGAACACTGCAGGCACACGTCCAGAAGGGCGCTGTGCCACGGCCAGGTGAATGCACATATCCCCATCCATGCCATGTCGGTGTTATGTGGGTTGCCAGTGGGTGTCACACCGTGCTGCTGTGGGTGGGGGGGCAGTGGCTGGGAATGCCGCCGGCCATGGCAGCGCACCGTAGGTGTGCTGTGCCACAGCATTGCTGCTGCGCTGGGTCATGGGGTATACTGTGCTGGTGGGGGGGGGCCCATGTGTTGCTGCCCAGTGCTGATATCTGTCTCTCACTGTCTCCCTACTAGGCCCTGAAGATTGGCGCAGAGCCCAGATTATGGGTACCACTGCCGGACGGCAGCAGGCCGGTGGTGTTGCACAGTAGAGGGATGCTGCCCAGCCAGGAGGTGCAGGTGGCAGGGTGCCAGTCGGGCCGCAGCTTGCAGGTAGGCACTTTGGTGGTATATGCTGTTGTATGGGGTAGGGGTGGGCCACAGCCCCCTGTGCACATGGCCAGTACATGCTATGCTTCGACAGCATGGTCCATTGCACATGCTGTGCCCTGGGCACATGTGTGTGGCTGCTGTAGGTGGGCTGTGGGTGCATCCGGGTCCCAGCCAGACCACTGACAGCCCCATGCAATGGCCATTTGCTTGGCTGCCATGGCTGTGGCATGCTGCGCATGGCTGGTGGTGGTGTTCAGTGCTGTGCGTGGCTGTGGATGATTGGGATGGCGGCTCATGTGGGCACGCATGCTGTGGTCAGCTGTGTGCCCCTTACAGGGTGCATGCCACCGCTGTCCGCTGCGGATGGTGGGTGGGGTACAGTCATGTGGGCGTGCACTCATCCATGTCCCCTCCTTTGTCCTAGGTGCCCATCCGGTGGATGTGCATACAAGGCTGCTGGAAAGGATCTTGAGGGTTGCCACGGCCACACTTGCAGTGACCCGCATCATACGGTGGGCACTGTTCCAGCCACAGAGGAAAAGGCAGCAGAGGTGCCAGTAGCCGTGGACCTCCCATGAGGCCTGTTGGCCTGCATCACCCTCCTTTCCACTGACACCCCTCCCATTCCTCCATTGTACACAGCCTACCATGTCCCCTGTCTCCCCACCCCCCCCTTCCCCAGCTTACGTTCCAGATTGTGGCCTCCCCGTTCCCTGCCCCCTTTCCCTGTTCACCTGTATGTAGTTTGCTGTTGGTTGTTGCTTTTATTACATTTCTATTTTGGTAGCCATCCGTGTCCGTGTCTGCTTTGCAGCTGGCTTTGGTGCCATGCTGCAGTGGTGTGCATGGTGGCTGTGTGGTACATTTGTGGTTGCCTGGGGTTTGTGTCAGGTGGTCTGCGCACAGTGGCTTGTGTGTGTGTGTGCCCTGTGGTGTGCGTTTGTTCCCTGCTGGGCTGTGTGTCCGGTGTGTTGTGTGCTGTCGGCTTGTGTGATGTCTGCTTTGGTCCAGGTGCCATGTCCCATGCCATCCTGTGGGTGTTGCCCATGGCTCCCTGCCAGTGGCCATGGGTGTCACACCACCTCCATGCACTGCAGTCGATTGCGTGGTCAGGGCATGTGGACGTGTGCCTGCCATGCCCCCCTCCGGTCATCCCCTGCTATGTGATGGCAGTGTGTCCTGCTCTTGTAGCCTGCTCCACACTGTACCAGGTGCCCTGTGCTATGGCCCATGCGCCTCTGTCCCTTGCCCTGCCCATGCTGTGCTCCTGCGCTTCCTGCCTTGCTCCATTGCACTATGGCACATTTCTGTGATATTCAGCCATCTTGCGCTGTCACTTGCCTTGGTGCTCAGCCTTTGAATCTCGCATTGGTTGCGCACCTGCACAGTGTACCTGCACTGCGCAGCACTTGCGCCTGCTTCTGGTGCATTTCTGAATATCCCACCCATTATGTACAAGCAGATCACTTCTATCTCTGGATTCGGCTTTGTCTCTAGCCTCCTCTAAGACTTTAAAATGCACTGTTTATAAGGTGTAATGCCACAGACTACCTCAGCCTTGAAAAAGTGCAAGGTTTAGCGTGAAAACGTTTGGCTGAATTGGGGAGGGGCACGCTGTAGCTGTGTGCTGGCATTCTGGTTTGTAATAAAAGTCTTTTATGCACTTTATCCTGACTGCAATGCGCATTTTTATGCCAGCAGTGATGTGTAACTGTGCTGCCATATGCTCTGAGTGAGTACCCTTGCATTTCTTGGCTCCATCTTTGTTTTTTGCAGCCACCACCTGTCTGTTTGTTTGGAATGATAGCAGGCAATTCTGGAGAAATCTCAATTAAGTCACCGGGAAGGATCCTAAATCTGCTCCTACTATGCTTAACATAGATGTGGTCCCTATGTTAGACCCAAAAACTATCACAAACTCCTTCAACACAGCATTCACTGACCTCAGTGGAGTTCTCCCCCCCCCCCACACTTTTAGACTTTTTCAGCCCTATCTCTTCCACTGCTGGCCTTAACAATCCTGTCCAGCCCCCTACCCATCCGCCTTTCTATTTTAGAACTGTCACTCTTAAAGAAGCCAGGAAATATCTCCTAAAGGTGTTAGGTAAAGGTCGTTACAGCGGAGACGCCTTGGACCTCAAGTTTGTCAGTCTTACCCTGGAGGAGCTACTGGCACCCCTTATATATACAATTAACCTTTCCCTTAGGTTCACCCACTTTCCTCAAAAGTGGAAATCTGTGGTAGTGACACCGGTCCAAAAGGTCAGAGACCGTGCCTCTCATGGTTACTACTGACCTATTTCCATCCTACCTCCACTATTCAAAGCCCTTGAGAAAATTGTTTCGGAACAGCTGGTTGAATACCTGAATAAGTATCAACTTCTATGTCCCCAGCAACATGGGTTTAGGGCTAGGCACGGCACCACCACTGCCCTGGTCGAGTTCACGGGCTACATTCATAAATCTCTGGATGAGGGTCAGATGGTTGGTGCTGCATACTTTGACTTAACCAAGGCATTCAACATGGTTAGCCATGCCCTCCTGGTAGAGCAACTTTCTAACCTTGGTCTCTCCCCCAATGATGTGACTTGGTTCAGGAGCTACCTTCTGAATCGATCACAACAAGTAAAGATAGCCAACGTCCTCTCAGACAGCAAACCTGTCAAGTCAGGAGTTCCACAAGGATCCATCCTGGATCCCCTTCTGTTCAGTGTCTTTCTGAATTTGCTTTCTCTCTCCTGCTGAGGACACATCCTTCTTTGTGCGGACAATGCAGTCCTCTTTACTAGTGCTACTGATCCCAAGGCAGTTGAACATGAGCTCCAACAAACCTTTGCTACAGTAGAGATTTAGTTTGACAATGATAAATTAGTCTTGAACTATAAAAAGACAAAAACCATGCTGTTTGCAACTGCCCAAAACAAGCACAGATACCATCCACTCACTACCCTAAATGATGCTGGAGCATCACTGGAGCTAGTACCTCATTTTAAATATCTAGGGATCATGGTCGATAGCACCCTCTCATATGCTAGGCATATTGATAACTTAACCAAAGCCATCAACATGCGAATTGGACTCCTGTACAGACATAGGCATAGTCCGACTCCTGAAGCCCTCAGCACAGATTTACACAGCTCGGTGGTCTCACTTGTGGACTATGGTCTTATCATATATGTGTCAGCCACTGCCATGTCCCTCAAACATATTACAATAGCACTAAATAAGGCCTGCTGGCTTCTCACAGGTGCAGGGCATCTAACCCACACCTGTGACCTATATGCACAGGCAAACTGACTTCAGTTCAGTGGTAGACTTTGATACCAAACCTGACTCTTAGCTAAGAAGATTACCTCTGGGCTGATGCCTCCTGGGGTTTAGGAGCTTCTTACCCCTAGTACCAACTCACGTTGAACCAGAGGCTCAATCTGCCAATATTTCAAGATCCCTCAATGCCATACCTCCCAGGGTCAAAGGTCTTTTGCCTACCATGCCCCGCTCTGGATCAACTTGCTTGCTGTTGACATCTCATCTGCTGCTACCCCAGGAGCCTTCAAATGGAAGCTTAAACTCTGACTTGTCTCTAACTCTGCAGGTGACTACACCCACTAACTGCTCATGCCAGCTTGCCCCAGGTCACCTTGGCACAGCCCCTGTAACTTATGTCTACTCTCCTATGCAGTTACACAACCTGACGAGGCCCCTGGGCTGACTTACTTTTTCCCCTGCACCAGATCATCTATCCCTGCCACCACTACTCTCTCTGTCATTACCCAATATTCTCACTCTCTGTAATTGCACTTAGTTAATGGACATACTTACATACTTTTTACAATGCCCTTAAGCCACCATACATTTTCACTGTATGTAATGACTCATGCTCTCCTAAATTTGTAGCAGTGTAATAGTGTCATTCTAATCACTGTATTGCCAATCTGTTGTTTTCATTCCTTTGTTCTTGTTATTGTTTTGATTGTTGACGTGGAGCCTAAGTAAAGAGCTTTTGCTCAAAGGTATTATCCGAATAAAGAATAAATAAATAAATAAACAAATAAAATAAAAAATTGCTGCACTCTTGTGGTATTGGGTGGCATACTCCTCCACCACCACCAGAATGTACCTCTTTTCTAAGCTGGATGGCACATTTAGAAGTCCCACAATATCTCCCACTACCTGCTGAAATGGTACCTCTATTGTGGGTAAAGGAACTCACACTGCTTTACCCTTGTCCCCTTGCTTTACCACACTTTGACATGTGTCACAAGTGTGATGGTACTCAGTTACATCTTTATAGACACTGGGCCAATAGAAGTTTTGTATTAACCTCTGCTTGGTCCATTTCATCCCCATGTGACCCGCAAGTGGAATGTCATGTGCAATACTGAGTAGCTGTTACATAAACTCCTTAGGTACTACTAGCTGTTTGCAAACCTGCCATTCCTCTGCACCTTACTGCGGTACTCACCCACCTGACAGCAAGTCATTCTGTCAGTATCCTCTGCTCTGCCTCCAACCCTGAAGGTACGGGTCAGCACTATCTGCTTGTTCCCTTGGCTTCTTTAAGGATTTGTTCCTCAGTTAAGCACCTTTTAAATGTGTGCTCTTTACTCCTCCTGGAAATACAGCACCCTCTTTTGGAGTTTCCTCTGAGCAACTCTCAGCTGCTACTGAGGCTGGACTGTCAAAAATCTCAGCCTCCTGGTGTGCCTCAGTGTCTGCTTACACTACTGCAGACTCACAGCAAATGGACATACTTTCAGCAGCCCCTTTCTCCCTGCTGTCAGTTCCATCAGACATCAGTCTAATGGTCTGACTCCAGGTAACTGCACACACAGTTTCATTTTGCATTTTAGGTCATTCCACAAAGTCCTATCTGCATCAAGGTCTTCACTAACACTGACATTTTCCACCCTTGCCCCCCTCAACTCAGGAAGACTTGAGCCAATGGGACTGGCACAGTTTACCACTGCACACTTTACCATAGCAAACTGATCAGACAGGATCTGTTCAGGTTTAACCAAATCCTGAAGCACTATGGAAGGTGTAAGTTCTGTGTCCCTCCAAGCTTATGTAAGCTTCCCATTAATTTCAACAGGGAGCATGTACTTAGCTGAATTATGGTTTATTTTCCCCCTTACATAATTAACACTATAAGAGCCTGCGGTAGTAGGTTTCCTCCTGCTGTTGCTGTTCCCTGGGTCTTCCATGCTGGGCAGTTACAGGAGAGATGCCCCGCTTGCTGGCACACATAACACTTCCATTCCCCCGATCCTTTTTCATTTTAAAGAACTGGGAGTGCTCCACCCTGAGTTTAGGATCAGCTGTGTTCCCTTTAGGCTGCTCCACTGGCTTACCTGTCCCTTTAAACCCAACTGTCTCTCACCCAACACTCTTATGGCTATCAAAATGCCTATTTTCCATATATCTGTCAGCCATTTTGGCTGCCTGCCTGGCTGAACCTGGGGCTCAGTCAGTTAACAACTTAGATATTCTGAACAGCATCTGAGAAACTGTCCCAGTAACACAACCTCTATAATTTGCTCAGTGCAGAATGCCTCTGCACCCTCTAACCACCTCCTGTGAGTCCAGACAGAGAGGGTATTCTGATGTGGTTCAAGGTCTCCAAAGACAAAAGACTGTACTATTTTCATATCTTTACCTTTAAGTTTGACCTAGCTATAGGAAAGTTAAGTTTGTGTTTTTATGGTTTAACTCTATTATTTTCAATGTTTTCTTCTGTAAGCACGTTTGTTCTATTTTGGCCAGTTGGTAAATATACTGTGTACATAAAGTAGTTCTTATTTAACACAACGTACAGATTGGTTGTACATTTTAATGAAGAGGCATAGTTTGTGAATTCCTGTGGTAACCATTATACTGAAGAGGCATACTAAATCTAGGTTAAGCAATTTGAAAAACACATTCTTTCCTGATGCAGGGAAAGCAATGGAGTGAATTCTGGCAAGACAGAACTCACACTTCACCTGGGGATCCAGCAGTCAGTCTTGGCTTGATCCAGGGTGACTGATGACTGGGCTCAGAGGGTCCAGGTGTCTGGGGTGTGCCACATTTGCTGATGGACAAGTGTGGGCACAAGGACATGGTGAAGGGTGAACATGGGTGAAGGTCTGTGGCAGCCGACTGCTAGGGCACGCTGGTTGGGGCATGGATGGATGGGTTTGTCACACCTGGACATTTCCATGTTAGGCAGTGAACTAGTTTGAGAGAAACACTTATACCAGGCACGTAATCTGCAAACCCATTAGACTCTAACAAGGTTGGCTAGCCTGCATGGAGTGAGTCTTGTAAAAGCAACATTTTATCTTCTTAGTTGAAACTGTTTTCTTCATAGTTTTTGCTGTTTACAGGATTTCATTTTATTTCTGTAACCCCTAGGTGGTGCTATCCCAAGGGCTACTACCCCTGCCTGCTTGGCTAGTAGCAGGTTAAGGGGCCTAGGTTCTGTACCGGGTGCCTCCACCCGGAGGTCAGGGTTGGTGGTGGTCAAGCTAACCTGGCACAGCCCTCCAGGACACTGTAACCCCCTCTTTTCTTACTACTGGCTGGAACAATACACAATAATCACTTTCACAATACCCCTGATACACCACACAAGTACCCTCACTGTTTGCACTTACCACCAAGGCTTTCCTCTGACTCGGCCCTGGAGACCCCCTGTAAAACAAGTTTATACACAGCAAATAACAGCAGTACATTACTCTTGCACAAACTGGAACCACAGTCAGGGCAAATGCAAAAAAAAAGAGTTAGATCTGATTTAAGGAACTTGAGCAAGGGAGGGGCGTAATCAGGTTAATTTGCTTAAAGGCTGTATCAATCAAACAGTTACACATGCACTTCAGGGTCCATAAACAGTCAGACATCCTGGGTACCCAGATGGAGAACGGTGGGCTAGCCAGGAATGTTGCAGCTGGTTGGGGCCCTGTGATGGAAGAAAACAACATGCACCATACACACTAATTGTAATCCAGAGCTGGAGGGCTCAGTTCGTGAAAAGAAAACAACAAGACAATCAGATGACACACTTTTAGATTAGGCTGTTGTTGCAGGGAGCTACCCTGATGATTACTCATGATACCCAAGACTGGACACAGGCTGGACAAAAACTGAGTCTGCAGGTGGTTGATCTGGAGTGCCATGAGAAGCAGGGCCCACACGATTCACCGAGGCATCGTTCCTGTTCAAGCGTGGAGCAGGGGGATGATCCCCAGGCAGGTCTCTCGTCGATGGCTTTCTCTGTGCAGCGGGTAGTCTGGCTGGGCCAGTGTTGCAAGGACCTGGCCAACTGAAGACAAATTCAGATACAGTCCATTTTGGACTGGATACAGTTTCCAGCAAGCAGAACACAGTTCACACAGTTGGGAACCAAATCTTGACCCACTTTCAATACATAGCACATTTACATGTAAGGAAATTCTACTGTACCAGGCAAACCGCTCTCCGGTCATGATCGCAAAGTCTCTGCACAAACCCGGGATTCAAAAGTAGCTGGAAATCCTGACAGGCCAATCGCATTCAACAAAATCTTCGGTCTTCTTCAGGTTGATCCTGGTCACAACTCAGTGGCTTACTTCGTTCTCACAAACTCAGATTCAGTCCGAACTGATTCTCTTCTCCTTCTCTGGGGCAGCAGGCAGGCATGTACGCCAAAAATGCCTTTTCACAGAGACTGTCTCAAGCTCTTGCTTCTTCAGCTCCCAACTGAGATCTGACTCAAACTACAGCAAGCCTGGGCATTTCCCCAGAATCCAAAAGGTTTGGTTGGCTGATCTGTCTGTCAGTCACAACAAAGGCTCCCCCTTCAGGTGCAAAAAGGTGCCAAAAGCCCAAAACTACAATTCCTACAGATGTTGACTCCAGACAACTCCTGTAGTCTGGCTCCCTTTTAGGTCCCACCAGAACTGATTAGTCCAATTCGCAGTCCAGGACCATGATAGTGGAGATAAACAAAACAGTCCTTGCTGCAAAGAAGGCAGGTTAGACAAACTACATTATCATTACAACTCTATAAATGATTTCCAGTAAATAGCTACATCTTTCAACAGAGCTCCCTCTCAGATTACTTATGACTGCAATCCAGGCAGCTCTTTAAAACTTACTATATCTGGGACTCAGTTTTTCTTCAGGGAACAGGTTACAGTTACTGGCTAATCTGTTTTTGCTTGAAGCAGTAGCCTCATGTCAGTGCCCTCTCACTGACAGCACAGCCACAGATATAAGCAAAATGAACATTTCTATTTAAAAACTATTTGGTTTGGCCTTTAAGCATGTGTGTAGAAACCCAACCAATTCTGGCATCTAAGTTAAGCCCTCACCTCACTTATCCATAGTGCTCCACAGTGGGAATTAACTGCCTTAGGTTGCAGGGAGTAACACAACCTGGTATTTTCCACAAAGTAAGACTCATGGGTGAAATATGTACACTGTTTAAACAGAGAAGACAGATCGCACTATATCATGGTTTTCCCTCACTTGACTCATACACAGTAACATCTGCTGCAGATCACTGCCTCATCCTTTCTGAGCTGATAAATGTTGCTTCCCCAGCCACAGCTACCAAGATTTGTTTTCACCCCCAGTAACCTCAACTGGTCCTCTTCAGTTCCCCCACACACCTACCTTCCCCAGGACTTCTGTTTTGCACCATGTTCCTTCTGGCTTCCTTCACAGGCAGGGTCATCAGGGGGCATGGTCAGTAGGGGTGGCCCCCTTCCTCAGTGGAGTTACAACTCAGGATTGGTGTGAGTGCTTCAGTTAGCAGCGTGGGGCCCTGTGGAGGGGGCAGATGACCTTCTGCCATGGCTGAAGGCCTTTTTCCATTTTTCTGTTCTCCCAGCCCCCTAGGACACTGAGAGGAGCTCAGGTACATGCAAAAGCATGGGGCATGCAGGTCATGGCTGAGCACATCTTCGTCCTCCCTCTATCCCTTGGCACCAGCTCCAGCTTGCCCTGCCACCTGTCTCTGGCTTGCACTGCCACCTGTCTCTGTCTTGCACTGCTATCTGTCTCAGGCTTGCACTGCCATCTGTGTTTTTACTGGTAGCAGTAGTAAAGCAGAGTCTATGTACCCTCTCTCCCTGCAGAGATTGTCCTGAGGGATGCTCTTCTCTCCTCCCCTATCCAGCTCTCTGATGATTCAGGCTCATTCGCAAACTACAGTCATCGGCATTGCAAGTGGTAGCACTACCGCTGCACTGGCAGGCCTGCAAGCTGTTAAAATTGTAAACTGTACCTGTACCTCTGATGTCCTCCAGCCAGAAGTTCATCACTCCCCTCTAATGAAGTAAACAATCTCAAAGGCCATTCCAAGCCCTACTCAGCCCAGCTGTCAGCGAGTGGTGGTGGAAGGTTCTGAAAAGTGGTAGGGCCAAGGATATAGAGAGTGCCCCACCCCTCACGCCCCATTGTTTCAGCCCCAAGTCTCTGCCCCTCCCCCACAAAGTTTCTTTAATCAGATTTGTGAATCATGCACAGATAAATACAGAAATATAACTGTATTAATACATAGTTACAAGCATAGCAATAAAATGGGCTACCATCTATAAGTGTTTTGCATCAGGCCTTGACCAATGATGGAGAAACACGCACCCAGTAAATATATTTGGTTAAGTTATGCTGTTCTATTGAGGTCTATATTGGTGTCATGATTTTTGCTAATGGCTAATAGAATGGAGGTCCCATCTTCCTGGATTGGTGGTAGTTCAGGTGGTTGTTAAAGATCCCATGGCACTTATCGAAAAGAGCAGGGGAAATTTTTATTATAAAACAAAAACAAAAAGAAACAAACACCATATACATCACAACAGAAAATACAATCATCAGGAACTTAAAATAAGCAGGATAACAGGAAAATAAGGAAACTAGATAAATCAACACGTGTCCCATATAATACAAAAAAATACCTATCCCACCCATTCCACACCCTTCCAAAGGTCCTGGCAGAATGCAACTCCCAGAGTACGAGATTCATACTGATAAATTTTGTCTAATTCCATTTGTACCTGACATAGCATATCCCAAACAGTAATTTCCTTTGATTGTAAAACTCTGAGACATCTGGAATGCCAGATTACCCATTTTAAACATGCTAAAATTACCCATACCATACTTCTATGCCATTTAGTCCATCCCATGTCTAACTGCCCCAAAACGAAAACATCATAAGACATATGAGAAAACACACGTTCCCCCCATAATGCACTCAAAGAATCCCCAAAACCCGACATATAAGTGCAGTCAAAAAAATGATGCATGGTCTCAATTTTTTCCACACAGCGTTCAGCAAGACAAAGCCTGTCCTGTATCATTTTATGTTTCTGATTGCCCTTTATGTTCAACTTCTGATGTCCACACAACCAAATAACATCTTGCATTTTTTTAGGAATTTGTGGTTCAATAATACTAGCTATGAGAAGCTGACAGTCCATCTGAGGAGGAATAACAAATATTGGATTTTCCAGATAACAGTGAGCCACAACTGTATTATAAAAAAGCCGTTTGTTGGAATCCACAAACCAGTGTAAGACAATTTTCCATAGCCGGACATATTTCAATGTGGTCTGAATATAGACAGGTAAACTTTTATCTGAAGCATGCCAATTATCTTGTCCCCAGGCAGTCAAGAATTGAGCTTCCCAGTGTTTCATTCCAACAATCCCCAAAGTCATTTCACCTAGGAGCAATGGGCGAATGTTACTATAGAAAAAATTACTAAATAAGGAGACCAATGGTTGTATCATTCCCATCCCTCCCTCTTTTCTAGTTCTGTATGTATGTGCCCTCTTGACAGGATTTAATCGACTACCCCATAAAAACAAAAAGAAAAGCCCCATAATCTTAGTATGCGTATGAAAAAGTACCGGATAAACATGAGATACATATAAAAAAACAGGCAAAAAGTATGCTTTCAGCAAATAAATACGTTTTTTTTCTTGTCATCTTCCAGGATTTCCAGGACTCAATTTTCCTATGTGCAATAGCATACACTTGATCCCAATTCATCTGTTCAGCACGGAGTGACCCAAACCATAAACCTAAAATCTTTATTTCACCTTGGGCAACTGGAATTGGAAACTGTAGAGGAACGATTGCAGTACCCAAAGCAAACAAAGTACTTTTACTCAAATTAATTTTAATCCCTGTAACAGCACGCATCGTAGTTAAAACATCAAGCACAACTCTCCCTGAGCGTCATCCTTTACCAAGATTGTACAGTCAACTGCATACGCTGACACTTTAGGATACTGCATACCAAAAACATTACAAATCCATTTAATATTCTCTGACTGTTCAATGAATCTCAAAATAGGATCAATAGCAAACACATATAAGAGGGGACTTAAGGGACACCCCTGTCTGACCCCATTCTGTAACTGAACTGGGGTCCCTAAATGACCATTAATCAATGGTATAATTAGTGCCTTAACATATAAATGTTGTAAGACATCCACAAAATCAGTGGAAATACCATAGTGCAACAACATTTTCCAAAGATGATTATGTTGTACTGCATCAAATGCTTTCTCCTGGTCTAGAGACAGCAAATAACCATCTAATTGCATATTCATACCCTGTTCCACTATTTCCTGAAGAAAAGTAAAATTTTGATATATGGACCTGCCTGGTATGGCACAGGATTGACAGGACAATATTACATGAGGTCAACCCTAGCCAACTGGGATGTCAAGATTTTAGTAAGTATTTTATAATCTGAATTTAGTAAACTCAGGGGCCTCCAATTTTGCATTTTACGTGCATCACCTTTTTTATACGAAAAGGTCATAACACCGTCTTGCATACTTGGGGTCACATTCCCCCCTCCAAAAATCCCTGATACACTGACTGAAGAATCTTTAAAATTTGTAATTTAAATAACTTGTAAAATTCATTAGGGAGACTGTCTAAACCAGGAGTCGTATTAGTCAACAAACGATCTATAGCCTGACAGATTTCTTCTTCTGAGATAGGATTCATTAAAGCCTGTACCTCACTAAAGGGAATCCCTGGCAATATCCCAGATGTTAGCAAGACGGACTGCTGAGCATCACCATCCATCTGATAAGTAGACCGTAAATATTCTGTAACCACTCTATTAATACCATAATGCGTGGTATGCAAAGTCTCGTCCTGCCCAAACAGGGCACCCATTGTCAACTTCTGCACTCCTTGGAGCTCCAAATCATAAGGATTAACACAGTCCTTTCTTCCTTTTGTAACAAATGTTTGCCAGTAAGCTCTCTTTGAGTGTGATAAGCACACATTGGATCTCTTTTAAAAATGTGAAGTCGTGCCTGCAAGTCCGTACTAGTCTCCCACATCTGAGTCAAAAGTTTTAAATACTTTGCTCTCAATGATAGATAATCCAGATATTTAGAAGTTGCCAAGGAGCCAGAAGTTTTCTGAAAAAAGAGTCTAACATCCTTTTTGGAATCCTCCCACCGGTCACCCCAGGTGTTATATAAAAAACAAACATCAAGCATATTCTGCAAGATATCACATAGGTCCCTTTTCACTATCTCACTCTGTAAAATAGAAGTATTCCATTTCCAATAACCCCATCCAAAAGTAATATTATAAACTAGACCAATTTCAACACGAACCTGAAGATGATCAGAAGTTTCTAACGGCAAAATCTTAATATCAATGCAATTTATCCTTTTAGAAGTGAACAAAAAATCTATACGGGTGGATATCTTCCCTTTATAAAAGGTATGCACAGGTGTCCTTTCCATTATGTCATAAATATCACACAAGCCAGTATTACTCAAGATAGTTAATAGAGCATTTGTGTCACTAAACACTTTTGTGGTCTTTCTACCCCAATCCCTAGCAGCCAAACCACAATTAAAGTCCCCCCCCCACACAAAATCAACCTAGAAGTATGTAGGAATGGCATAACCAGGTGAAACAAGGCCACTCTTTCTGCCTTAGTTTGGGGTGCATATATATTAATCAGCCTTTATGTAACACCTCCAAGAATAATATCCACCAATAGTACCCTACCTGGAAAAGATCCAACACTTTCAGTACTCGAAAAGATGGATTGGAAAATAAAATACCCACCCCAAAACCCATAACTTCCCCCATCGACCACAACAAAGGCCCCCACCTCCAATCCTTTTTTGCACATTCCAACTCAGAAACAGTATGCAATCTAGTATTCTGAAGGAAAACAATCTGACCAGTTCTATCATGTAAACTTGCAAAAGTAATAGTATGTTTCTTGGGATTGAGAATATAATTAACATTTATAGTAGCAATAGAAATAGATGCATGCATCAGAAAGCAAAATAAAGGAGCATGACAGAAGTCACTTTATTTTCTTTTCTTCCTCTTCTTCGGTTTGCACTTCCCAACTTTCCCTGTTCCATCTGGGGGGGGGGGTCCAAGGACATGGAAGCCACCGATAAACCATCCGACTCACCCTCCCCTTCCTCACCAGGTACATCCGTAAGAATGTCAAAAGAATTATGAACCGAAATGTCAGTGTCCACACAAACGCTCTTTGAGGCCGCTTTTGAACAGGTGACTCTTTGAAACGGTATATCCCCCCCGAACGTCAGGAGAAGGTATTACCACAGTAGAATCCTCCACAACAATATCACTAGATGTTTGTATCTTCACTGCCATTGATGTGTTCTGAGATTGCTCACACGCTATAGGGTCACAATCCAGAACCTTAGAAGTAGTGTCACTCATTATGTCTTGGGAGGAGTCTAGAGCAGGCTGTATAGAATCAGGGGGACTGCCAAAACTGTCCCCTTCCACAACTGAAGGAGCTGGTGAGGATGTCAGAACTGGCTGTTGGTCCCCTTTTCCCAACTGCTCCATAAGAGTACAGGCTTTCAATTTGTCCTTTTGTGCAGATGTCACATAGGCCTTGTGTTCCGCCGGAATAGACTGGTCCAGGCTATTATGTGAAGCCCAAACACAGTGATGGAAAGTATGTCCAATTTCCTCACATAAATTACATTTTTTAGGCTGTCTACAGTGTGCCCCATTACGGCCCAATTCCTTGCATAATCCACATTTTAACTTTTCACAAACATTACTGAGGTGCCCAAGCTCACCACATTTATAACATGCTCTCAGTTGTCCTGGATAAAAAAATCACACCTCTGTCTCATTCCAAAAAAAAACAACAATTAGGTAAATGCTTAATTACCCCTTGGTCCTGTTGCAGTGTAACTTTATATTTCCAGCCCCCTGTCCAGAGGTGTTCTTCATCCAGAATGGGATCAGGATAACCATTAACCTTACAATGTTGATTCAGCCAATAGGTTATGTCCGCTACATTCACTCCTTCATTTCTGAATAGAATCATGATCGTTTTGGTCATAGGTTTGGTCAGGGGGATAGCCAGAAAAGGACGCCATATTGGACCATTTTTTAGAAGATTATATTGCTTCCAAAATCACTCTAGGCCATTGGGATGTTTAAAGCTTATATCATAAATTGTGTCCCCAGGCATAGGAATAAGCGCATAAACTTCATATGCAAAGAATTTCATGTTATTTTTTCACAAAGCCTGTCCAACAAACAAGCGATCAGGTGCATTAGAGGCATCACCCCGAAAACGCAACCTAACCGCATTATGTCTCATAGCCGGTTCAGAGACATGTCTAACAGGGGAGGAAAACAATTTTGCACCTGCCCCAGGATGCCAAACCCCTGGGTTTGGGGCTACAGGATCTATGGGGGTAGAAACAGAAACCGAGTCTATAGAGACAGGAAGTGCAGTTTGTACTGGTGAAATATCCATTTCAGAGGAAGATGTAACCGACTGTCGGGGGACTGGAGCAAGAAGTGAGGGAGCAGCAAGAGTGTCAGAGTCCCCTTCCATTTCCCGAATATCAGATATGATACCCGTTGGGGAACTGACATTAAAGGAGGCATCAACATTTACATGCTGACCAGGAGTTATCTGGGAAGAGGTCAAAACTAAGGGTACATCAGTAGGCCCAACTGGGTCCTTTGTTTCGTCCACTGACTTAGAGATATTCGCATCCCAACCTGAATCAGTTGCATTTCTAACCCACCCAGCCGCCTTTAAGGAATGAGAGACCCAGTCCAAGGGGGGAGGACCAAAATGTTGCACTGACAGGGGTACTGCCGAAGACGGTAAAAGGGGTACAGACCCTTCCCCATTAATCCCACCCGTCTTTCCATGAGATTTTTTCAGCTTTTTAGGGCTTTTAAGTGGTATCCCCAGAGGAAACCCCAATATTAAAGGAAGCCTTAGGACAGTTTATAGCAATTCCTTTGGAATTCCCAGAAAAAAAGCACCGCAGCATGGCTACTCTGTTCAGCCCGAATCCCCACATTCAAACCAGCTGATGCTGTTTGCTGAGGAGTCAGAGATGTAAAAACCCCATCCATTGTGCCATTAGCTGGAATATCTCCATCAGTAAATATCTGAACAGCCAAATTCAGCTGTGATGAATCCTCCATTCGATCAGTATCATCCCCCATAACCGTTTCAGGAAGCAACGCTGACCCCTCACTGTGTACCCACAACAGCCGCATGGGAGGAATAATCCCTCACTTCCTCCCGTCATAGACAGACACTCAATCGAGACTTCAGTTCCTTCTTCTGTGCAGCAAATCTGCACTCTTCAGCTACCAGCACCTCGTGGATGTCCTCCGCCATTTCAGCAGATACAGGAGAAAGTCGTACATCCTGTGACTCTCCATTTCCAGGTAGGGATACCTCACCCGAGGCAACCCAAAAGGCAGCAATTTCAGAAACGGCCTCATTAGAAATCGAGACCTGGGGCGAGGCCTGTTCCCCGGCTCGTAGCACATCCGCCCTCATCGGAGTCTCGGGCAGACTGGCCATCACAGCACCAGCACAGCGCCACCATCCAAAGAGTAGGGGAATTTTTTCTTGTAAAACAAACTGAAAAAGAAAATATACAAAAGTGTATTGCATCATACAAATCATAATGAAAGAATCAAAAACAGAAAGAAGGATCATAGCATACATGAACTTCAAACAAAAAAAATGCAGACAAATCATGTTACAGGAAAATCAGAATCAGTAATCCATGGCAAACCTTTCCATAAGTCCAACCTTTTTCTAAGTGACAAACAATTTGTTTCTGAAAAATAAATGTCTTTTAAATCCTGTTCAATACCCTGAACCACCACAAGGTGGGGCGTGTCCTTTTGCTGTAGAGTAAAAAGACATCGAGCATTCCAAATATGCCATTTTATGACAGTAAACAACAAATTTAAAGTGTCTACATTCCATTTCTTCCAACATGTTGGAAATGTACCATATATCATATACCAACTGAGGAAGTTGTGGGGTCTAAAACTGTGGGAGAATTCAAGAATGCATGGGACAGACATAAGGCAATTCTTGTGGGGGGCAGGAAGATACAGGCTGTTGGTTAACTAGGATCTGCGGCCTATCCTGTAGGTAGGGAAATGGGCAGACTAGATGGGCCTAGCGGTCCTTATCTGCCGTCAAAGTCTATGTTTCTATGTTTCTAATATCTCACAAGTAACGTAGTTAAACAAAGGTTCTTGCCACCTATGTGCTAGAAGGGGCCAAAAGCCTGTGATATAAGAACAAAGAAAAAAAAAGGTGTTGTATTGTTTCATCCTGTTGTACACATAAAGGTCTGGAACACAGCCTTTCAGTCAGTTGTTTATGCTTATGATTCACTTTTATATTAATTTGTTCATGACAACTGAACCAGTGTAAATCCCACATCTTCTGTGGGATCTGGGGGTTCCATAACAGAGTATATAAATTAGGGAGATGTTGAGGTGGACACTTGGGAAATATTACTAAATCTGAACAGGCATTATCTAACAAATATTTATATAAAGCTTTCCTATTAAGAGAGATCATCATGTGACTAGTAATCTTCCATTGTTTCAGGCGACAAAATGTGTTTCTAATATATGAGGGAATAGAGGGTATTCGTATAATTATTTTCAAAGTGTTAGATTCCCAAAGATGGAACCAAGGCTGACATGAGTCAAAGAAACAGGATTCCCATCCTATATCGCAATTAATTAAAAGGGGTTTAAGATTAGTCATAAAAAATATATTATAGTAAAAAAATAATGGGTGTATCATATTGAGACCACCGTCTTTCAAAGGTAGACAAGTACTACAACGCTTAATTGGGTTCAAACGGCTGACCCATAAGGCCTGAAAAAATATACTCAGTAGCTTAGTTTCTAAACTTTGAGGGGAAGGGAAAACATGGGCCAAAAATAAGAAAATAGAAAGCAATTGCGTTTCAATTAAATAGATCCTTTTCTTCTTGCTCAGTTTCCAAGTGTTCCAAAGAGAAATCTTGGCCTGGGCAAGATTTTATCTTAGAACTGCAATTAAAAACATCCATAGGACTAGCCCCATACAAAATTCCTAAAATTTTAATAGGAGAGTCACAAACTGCAATATTGAAATCTACGGTCTCATCCAATGTCCCATGTCCTAGTCTGCGACCAACACATTTATCCAGATTCAGAGTTGCCCCTGAAACCCTCCCAAAGAGTGTACAGTATTGAATAGCTGTGTGTACAGAAGAAACATCTGCTACTACTAAACTCATATTATCCGCATAAGCCAAAACTGACAATGGTGTAGGAGAAAGAGACCGGATATGGCGTGCTGTATTTATAGTATCAAGTAAAGGGTCTAGAAAAAATATATATAAAATAGGACTAAGTGGCATCCTTGTCTTACACCTCTCTTTAGTGAAATTAAGGGACCCTTCCAACCATTAACTATAGGAAAGGTGGTGGCAGTACGATACAATAATTGAAACCAAGAGAGGTTTTTTAAAAAAAAAATTTTTATTTAGTTTTTGTTGACTGGGTAAGTGCACTAGACAAATCCTGCCTATTTTCAGGTACGACCCGGGGGGAGGGGGATACAGATGAATGCCAACTGACCTTGAACCAGATTAAGCTGTTGGTGGTATTTTTAGTGAATGAGGGAAATTTGGCCAAGACACCGGGGAAATTCCCCTACTCTTTTTCGATAAGTGTCATGGGACCTTTTACATCCACCTGAACTACCACCAATCCAGGCAGATGGGACCTCGGTTTAACGTCTCATCTGAAAGACGGCACCTCAGAAGTGCAGCACCCCTCTCATGCTGCACTACAGTGTCAGTACTGGGATATTAACCCAAGTGCCAGATGTGGGAACTGAACCCACAGCCCTCTGATCTCCCGGCCTCAGAGGCGAGTGTGCTACCTACTGAGCTACTGACACTGCTATCATTCAGGAATTCTGTAATGTCTTAAAGTGTACCATAATAAATCATGATTAACTGAATCAAATGCCAGTTTTTGATCTAGAGAGCATAAGAGGCCTGTCAATTTGTCCAAATTGCCATGTTCCACTAGTTCCCATAATAAAATAATGTGGCCGTATATGCTTCTCCCTGGAACATTGCTAGACTGAGCTGTGGAAATGACAAAAGTAGCTAAACTGGCAAGACGAAGGGAAAGAATCTGGGTCAAGATTTTAAAATCTGTATTTAACAAACTAAGAGGCCTCCAATTATTGAGTAATTTTTTGTCTTCTTTCTTATAAATGACAAAAAGACTGCCCATATTAAAATCCAAGGGAAGGGTATCTGCTTGTAAAAGAGAGTTATATACTGCAGCCAATTCTTCACTTAATTCATTAATAATCAACTTATAAAGTTCATTCGGGAGGTCATCTGGACCTGGAGTCACCCCAGAACGTAAGGTTTTGATAACATCTATGACTTCCTGTGCCTGTATGTCACGATCAAGCATGTCTATCACTGATTGTAGAACATCAGGGATTTCAATAGGGTCAAGATAGTGCAATATATCATCCGAATGTGTGGCCAATGGACTAAATAAGTTACTTGTATAGAGAGCCACATAATTCTGAATTTGTAAGGAATCTACAATTTCTAGCCCATCTTCCGTATGAAGAGCTTCAATGAGTTTACCATTAGTCCGTGTAGAATAATGAGCAAACGGACATATCACATCATTAGTGCCTGTCGTGCCAAAATGTTGGTGTTGTTGCACAGAAAGATATTTTGTCGAATGGTGGTCCATTAATTCTTTTATAAAAATACTAATTTGTGTAGAAAAATCCTGGCCCATGGTGTGAGAAAGGGTAGGGAGTTTATGTAACTGATGCCGTGTTTTATGGTACTGAAAATAACAATCTCCGTGATGTAGTCTACTAAAAGATTTAAATAACTGTGTTAAGTCCTTTTTTGTGTCTAGCCACCACCACCAAAGATCCTCATACAGAAAAAACATGATTTCCTGTTTTGAAACAAAACCTTAAGGTGTGTCAATAACAAAGGGTTAGTTAGAAATCATCATCATCATCATCATCATCAAATCTTTATTTATTCAGTCGAACATCATTGAGCAAGGCTCATTTACAAGATGGACCTGATAAGGTCAAGGTTCAATAGTTGATACACAACAGATACATCAATACACTTATATAAACAGTTATACATACAAGGGAAAATAACGTTTATAAACACAGTGATGTACAGTAAATTCGCATGATAAAAAACGGCTACAGGAAAGTTAAGCTAATATTTACAGTATGTACAGTATATACATATCTCAGTGGGGGGGGCATGGCAGACACTCAACATAATGTAATACCAGGATGGTGAAGGTAATACTGGGTGCCATAAGATGGGGTGTCTGTCTGGAAGGAATATGCCATATATGGTCTGGAAGGGAGATTTGTGAGATGACAATGCTAGCTCTAGTGGTAGCAATTGCATTTCTCTTTGAAGAAGACTGTACAATGCTGTTTAAAGGATGCAAATGGAATGATATTGGATAGTTTTAGGAATTTTTGTAGGGTGAAATGAAGTATTACATTTCCAAGTGCCAGGGCCAATGACTGTGGCATGCTCAGGACCAAAAAGGATGGTAAGCAAATTATGATCCATGAATTCAGCTACCTGTACTTTGGCTGCAGAAAGTTGTAAATTTGGGGAGACAAAAACAAAATCTATTCGGGTAGCTAAAGGGCTTTTATGAAAAGTGGGCGTATGTGTCTGGGTCAAGGTCAAATAAGCGTCCCTAAGTTTTGCAGTGAGCAAGAGATGATGAAGAAAGTTGGAATCACAGAACAATTTGGTGGTCTTTGAGGTAGCGGATCTGTCCCTGGTGGATAAACCGCAATAAAATCACCACCAAAAATAATGTGCGTAGAAGTATGAAGATAAGGGCATACCATTTTCAACAATTCAATTCTGAGGGACTTAGTTTGCGGGGCATAAATATTCACAATCCGGAAGGGGACAGAAAATATTCTAATATCTATCAGTAACAACCTACCAGGGCATAAATCTAAAATTTTAACAACAGAAACATTAGAAAGATTAAACAGGATGCCTACTCCAGAGCATGTCTCTTGTCCAAAGGACCAGTAGGAAGGGCCTAAATACTAGGCTTGTTTGGCCCTAGAAATTTCAGGTAGGGAATGAAACCTGACATCTTGTAACAATATAATACCTGCCATAAGACAGGACAAAAATAAAAAAATTGAGTCCCTCTTAGGTTGTTTTTTGATACTGTTCACATTAACAGTATGTATCACAAATGAGGAAGACATAATGGTACAAAAGAAATAAGAAAGTTAGCCAGGAACATAAAAAAAAATCACTTAGGCCTATCCTTTCTCGGGGTACTGTCTATATGTTTTGTTTTAGCTTTTGTGTTTCGTTTTTGAGACCCCATATTATCTATAGGGACTTCAGTATCAGTTGTGAGTTCAGGGAGAGAAGAGAAGAGAGGCAGAGGAAGAATCCGAATCAGTGTTGTCAGAGGTATTACGCATTAATTCAAATTTATTTGTTAAGGGCAGGATTTTTGTCTTCTGAGCTTTGGAAGAAGGTGAAACAAATCTCTTAAAACCCCATGTAATTCTGGAAGGTGTAATGAAAGGGTCGGGGGGGTCCATTGTTCCCAATGGTACCGTGGGGAGGGGCACCACAGCAGTGCTGTCTGAGGTTGAACAGCTTGGTAAAACAGGAGAAGAAGGCAGAAGATCTGTAGGTAGCGTAGACTGAGCAGGGTTTGAGACAACTGCGGTGGACCCCTCACCAGCAGAGGCAATAGTCTCAGTCAGAGTAAGACCTTGTGTTTTAGTAGAGGCAGAAGAAGTGGGCCTAGTAATATGAGAGGAAGGGGATGGACCATTAATTTTTGTACATTGGGCCACTGTGATAACAAGCCTCTGTTCTTCTCCATCAGCCAAGGTTGGAGAATTATGAGCTGCCCAGGTGCACTGCTGAAAAGTTTGGCCCAAGTCATTATACAAAACACAACGAGGTTCTTCAACACATTGTGAGCCTGCATGTCCAAGGCTCCCACAGACAGTGCATTTTATAGTATCACAAATGCTACTTAAGTGATTCGGAGAGCCACACTTGTAACACGCCTTCAGTTGCCCTGGGTAAAAGAGTACTCCCCTATCTTTGCCCAACAGAAAACTATTGGGCAAATGCTGAATGCCATTATCAGCGGTTCTAAGCATAACCCTAACCTTCCACCACCCTGTCCACAGATTCTCTGTATCAAAGATCACCTCAGGATCTGAAAGCATAGTGTACCTTTGTTTTAACCAAACTGTGATATCATTTAAGCTCACACCTTCATTTCGAAACAAAATGGTCATATTTTTCTGTGCAGGTTTCGTTAAAGGGATAGCGCTAAAAGGTGACCATAAAGGTGAATTCTTTAACAAATGAAGCTGAGACCAGAATTTTTCCAAACCCTTCAAGGTTTTAAAACTAACATCAAAGTGTGATTCATCAGACACATGTATCAAAGCATGAATCTCATATGCTGCAAATTTCATTGATTCCTTAAGTAAAGTACGCCCCACAAAAAGTCTGTCAGGTACATCAGGCATTCCCCCCAGATACTGCAGTCTTACACCATTATGTCTTTTGCCTGTTGAGTAGGTACAGAAAAACATGAAGCATATGTTTTTGAAGCTGGTGGTTGTACAGAGTCCATTCGTTCTGTAAGATGAGGTTGTAGCCCAGGGCCCTGGGATCGAGAGCGTCATTGAGAAGAGTCAGAAGCCAGACTGTGATCAAGGGAAGACACAGAAACAAGCAAATGCAAAATTGGGTTTTGAGTTAGCTGTAAAGTGGGAGTTAGCGGAAAATCAAACTGTTTGTCTGGGGAGACCTCTCTGAGTCTTACCGGCGAGATGCCTGTATCTTGGATCTGAATGGGGGAAGGACCGGAATGCCACGTTCCTACTACCGGATCATTCTCCCACCCCGCCGCAGTGAGTGCTAAGTCAACTGACAAGTCTCCATCAGGTAAAACTCCCGAGGGCATTGTGTCCTGTTGTAGTATCGGTCTTTGAGGCTCAGGAGGTGTAACAGTGGCACCGTTCGTAACTGAAGCGGAGAGGTCTGAAGGGAGTGTTGAGCGATTTGCAGTGGAATGCAGAAATGTCAGAGGTTGCACTGGGGCATCAGGTACTGCAGTCTGTAGCAGTGAGTCAGGACAGGGAACAATAGGCACCATAGCTGTAGAGTGTTTTAGAGCCAAAAGTTCTTGTCTTCTCTGGAGATAACGCTGTTCCTCAAGTTTAAGCAACGCGTCCACGTTGAAATCTACAACAGGCATTGGTGATGTAGTAAGCTCCATAGGAGATGCAAGCTGTACAGAAGTAGTAGCACTAGTAGAAGAAACTGTTGTAGAAATCTGCTTACTTTGATCCACCGAAATCTCCGACGAAATGGTCAAACTGGCAGAAGAAGGTAGCTCAGATTTGGGAATAAACACATTTGCAACAACCGATGAGGTCTCTAGCAATCCAGAGACAGGGAAGGAGACCATCTCCTCTGTCTCCAACACCTTCATGTTCTCCATAACTCCTCCAGGGATGGCCATCTTGGCAGAGTGCCAGGATGTAGGGGGGACCCTACCACAGAGTAGGGGATTTCCCCGGTGTCCTGGCCAAATTTCCCTCATTCACTAAAAATACCACCAACAGCTTAATCTGGTTCAAGGTCAGCTGGCATTCATCTGTACCCCCCTCCCCTGGGTCATGCCTGAAAATAGGCAGGATTTGTCTAGTGCACTTACCTGGTCAACAAAAACTAAAATAAAAAAAGATTTTGGTCTTCTATTGTTCAGCTGTCTTTTTCCTTTTACCTTGGATTATCATTTGTGTCTCTTCTCTCTAGTGTTACAGGGGAGAAGAGGAAAATTATAACATGAATGTGAAAAGCTACTAGAGTGTAATATTCTTTAAAAGACAGCATACAGAAAAAGTAATGTTCTGAATATCTGTTCATTGTCTAGACTGGACTCTACCCTCCGCTTTCCTACACTGTCTGGATCCAAACTGGACAACATCCCCTCTTTTAAGTACCTTGGGCTATGGCTAGACAAAAATCTAGACTTCGGTGTACATGTTGATGCCATTCACAAAAAGCTCTTCCCCAAGCTCGGTGCCTTGTAAAGACACCGCAGCTTCCTGCTCATACAAGCCAGGCATGAAATTGTTCAAAAGATTATTCTCCCAGTCTTCAACTTTGGAGACATTGTCTACAATTCGGCCCCTAAGACCACCCTAGCCAGGCTGGACACTCTCTTCAACTTCAACTCCTTCTGCAGCTTTGTTCTTGGCTGCCTCCCTCTTATCCACTACTGCAATCTTAATACCCCCCTCTCCTTCCCTTCCCTCACTGCCAGGCGCCTGTCCCACTCCACTAAACTAGTAGGTAAACACTGGCTCGACTCTCTACCATTTTATTTGTGACAAGGTACCTTTGTAAATGAGCCTATGGCTCAAAGGTTTTTCCAAACTGCTGTTTAAATAAATAAATAAATTTGTCCTCCCTCTTGTCGACCTCCCCACCTCCTGCTACTCACTTCGATCCTCAACACACAGAATGCTCGCCCTCCCACAGTGGTGTACTTCATCTGGTCACAATGCCTTCTCAAACACATTCCCTAGCTCCTGGAACTCACTCCCCCTTGAAATTAGCTCTGCCCAATCTTGTCAATCCCTTGCACACCTTCTTCAGAAACACACAGTTCACTACTGCAATTGCAACTAACCCTCTACTTTTCCTCTTACCCTCTCTCCCCTCTCTACCACCCCCTCCACTACTCACTCCTACTCACTCCATCATTCCTTCGCCCCCTATCTATCCCCATCCCCCTTCTCCCTCTGCAAACGCCCAGTTCCCCTTGCAGGGTTCTCAACATTCTGAAGGGTAAATGGCCTTGGTTACCCATCCCCCCCATCTCCCCTGCCTCCTACCCCTCCTCCTTCTCCTTTAACTTCAACCTGAAAGTATTCTAAAGTGGGGATTCTGACTGATACCTAGAAACCTTCTCCCCCTTATTACAAGCACTTACAGCCTATGCCTGCCCTAGCCCTTTCACTACCAACGCTGTCCTTGACTGCCTGCACCCTCGCTCTAGCAACTCTGTTCTCAGCTTCCTGTTCTTGCTTTGTTCTAAAGATGGATTAGTCTCAATAATTAAATCTACTGATGTGTCTATAAAAACATGCTGTCCTGGCATTATGATTTAGTGATGTGCTGTGCTGCTAGAATATTTGTATATTAAGCCCTGCTAATGCTAATTTATGTACTTGTTTATGTCCTGTAAATGCTAATTTATGTACTTGTTTATGTCCTGTAAATGCTAATTTATGCACTTGTCATCATATCTGGATTGTCTGATGACTGTATATGTTCTCTGTACACTGCTTCCTTCTGTTGGTTGCTCCTGCTCCTATTGTAACCTCCCCCCCCCACGCTTCTGGAAATGAGCTGTTTGCAGTTCATGTTGCCTTCCTGGTGAATCTCTTATGAATAAATAAATAAATCATTAGATTGTTTATTTCATGTTATATGTTTTATAATGTTAGTTTCACTGAAATGCTAACTGATGTATTGATGTTTTGTATTCTGTTTGTTTAAAAGCTATATATCTCTGATCTATGAATTAATTATTATAATAAAAATTTGTATTGGCAAAAAAATGTATTTATTACCAAGGAACCAGTACAGATAAGATACAAAATAAGTGAAAATGTAAAACAATTAGGACAGTTAGTTGTCTATGTACAAATGAAAGTATATAGCAACAGGAATATAAGTGCAAACACAAGTGATCTGTGAAATTAGTACAAAATGTATCATCCATTCAATAGAGGCCATGCAAAAAAAGCATAACTGGAACCCAGTCAAGGCACAAAAATGTGTGGTAAACATGATATAAAAAGGTGCAACAGTAAAATAATCAGTGTAGTCAAACAGATAGGGTGGTTGGGTAGAGGGGGCTGAAGTGTTAAACGACTTCTGCAGCTCTGTCTTCACTAGGGAAAGGGCTGGGCCATTGCCTCAGGGAGGGGACAGGAAAGGGGCAATGGGGGAGGATCTCACAGATGGTGAGATCCAAGTAGGGAGGGTAAGGAAGGCTCTCAAGTCCTTGAGAATGGAAAAAGCTCCAGGACCAGACAGCATCCACCCAAGGGTTCTGAAGCAACTGGCGGACGTCCTGGCAACTCCGTTGATGGAACTATTCAATTCCTCCCTCCACCTGGGATGGGTCCCTCTGGATTGTAGATTGGCAGATGTATTTTCCCTCCACAAGAGCAGACCTCGGGATGATCCAGGAAACTACAGACCGGTCAGCCTGACATCCAAGTGAGGCCATCTTGAAAGAATGGACGGTGGAGTTCCTGGGGGTAAATGGTTTTCAGGATGAAAACCAACATGGGTTTGTCCAGGGCAAATCATGTCAAACAAACCTGGTTGAATTCTTCGACTGGGTGACTAGGTCCCTGGATGGGGGAAAGCCGGTTGATGTTCTATATCTGGACTTCAGCAAGGCTTTTGATTCAGTCCCACATAAAAGGCTAATTTGGAAGTTACAGGGACTGGGGGTGGGAGATAAGTTGGTGGGGTGGGTAGAAAATAGGCTTGGGAATAGACAAGAGGGTAGTGATAAGGGGTGAAGTCCCGACTCCAAGGGAGGTCATCAGCGGGGTCCCACAGGGCTCAGTCTTGGACCTATCCTTTTTAATGTGTATGTCTCAGACATTGAGGAGGGAATAGATAGTAAAATGAGCTTATTCGCTGATGATACCAAACTGAGGGTGGTGGTGGATAGGGAGGAGGGAAGGAAGGCACTACAGGGTGACCTGCAGAAAATAGAATACTGGACTCACACATAGCAACTGGGGTTCAATGCACATAAATGCAGTGTTCTACATCTCAGTAGTAGGAACCCTGAATATATCTACCACTTGGGGGGGGATACAGCTGGCTGTAACAACACTGGCAAAGGATCTGGGGGTTATGATTGATGCTGAAGGGAACCACTCAGAGCAATGCAGGAGGGCAGCGGCCAAAGCAAACAAAATGCTTGGGTGTATAGCCTGTTTGATAATGTCCAGGAGAAAGGAGGTCATACTTCCCCTGTACACCTCACTGGTGAGGCTGCATTTGGAGTACTGTGGGCAGTTCTGGCAACCATGCCTTTAAAAGGACATCACAGTTCTGGATAGGGTCCAGAGAAGGGCAATGAGAATTTGACACAGTCCCACACAGAAGATTAATATACAAGTTAGCCAGCCTGGGAGTGGGTCCCAAGATGACAGCCTGGATAAAGAATTGACTGGAGAATAGGACACAGAGAGTAATAGTAAATGGAGTCCACTCTGAAGAATGGGGGGTTACTAGTGGGGTACCACAAGGTTCAGTATTAGGACCAGTCCTCTTCAATGTCTTTATAAGCGACATTGCAGAGGGACTGGAAGGGAAAGTATGTCTTTTTGCAGATGACACAAAGATCTGCAACAGAGTTGATGCACAAGGTGGGGTGGAAAGGATGAGAAGGGACTTGGCAAGGTTAGAGGAATGGTCAAATGTATGGCAGCTTAAATTCAATGCTGAGAAGTTCAAGGTAATGCACCTGGGAAACAAAAACCCAGGGGAAGAGTACACAATGGGGGGTGAGATACTAACAACAACAAAAATGGAAAGGGACCTGGGGTAGTCATATCAGATGACCTAAAGGTGGGCAAGCAATGTGAGAGGGCAGCAAGGAGGGCTGGGGGGATACTGGGATGCATAGGGAGAGGCATCGCCAGTAGAAAACAGGAAGTTATTATCCCTCTGTACAGACAGCTGGTCAGACCCCATCTGGAGTATTACGTGCAGTTCTGGAGACCCAATCTCCGCAAAGACAGACAGGATGGAAGCTGTCCAGAGGAGGGCAACTAAAATGGTGCAAGGTCTGCACCGGAAGACATATGAAGAGAGACTTAAGGATCTTAATATGTATAGCCTTGAGGAAAGGAGGGAGAGGGGGGACATGATAGAAACTTTCAAGTACCTCAAGGGAATTAACAAAGTCCAAGAGGGTAGCATCTTTCAAAACAAGAGGTGTGCAAGAACAAGGGGGCACAATTTGAAGATAGAGGGGTTGGCTCAGAGGTAATTTAAGGAAGTATTTTTTCACAGAGAGGGTTGTGGATGCATGGAACTGCCTTCTGGAGGAGGTTGTGGAGTCAAAAACAATGGTGGAATTCAAGCATGCATGGGACAGTCATAAGGCAATTCTAGGGGTTGGGGGCAGAAAGAAATAGGCTGCTGGTTAACTAGGATCTGCAGCTTATCCATTAGGTAGGAAAATGGGCAGACTGGGTGGGCCAAGCGGTCCTTATCTGCTGTCAAATTCTATGTTTCTATGTTTCTATGATCAGTGGTATGGAGGGGTTTTCATATGAAGATAGGCTCAGAGAGCCGAACATGTACTCCCTGGAGGACAGGAGGGATGGAGGACAATGATAGAGACCTTCAAATACCTGAAGGGGTTCAACAGAAGGAGCGGGGAGGGTTTGCTCAATCTAAGGGAAGAGGGGACTACAAGAGGCCATAGTCTAAAGCTGGCAGGGGGAGGCAAAGAGTCACTATTTCACAGAGAGGGGTGGTGGTGCCCTGGAATGCTCTGCCAGATGATCTAGTAAAACTGAAACAGTGGGGTGTTTCAAGGAGGGCAGGACAGGCACAGGGGCACAGTATGGAGGGGCCAAAGAGCTTACTGGAGCAGTACAGGGAGGAGATGAGGGGAAATGGGGGATGAAATGGTGGATGGTAGAGAAGCTGAGGTGCATTACCAGTGAGCTGCATTGGGCAGACAAGATAGACTGATAAGCCTAATCTGCTGGCAAATGATCCTTTTGAAATTTCACAGTTGCTAGGTCCAAAGCTTTCTGATTTGTCATGCTATAGGCAGGTAATTCCAAATCTGGCTCCTAGTACTTTAAATCTGGATCCTGTGAGCAATGGGAGGTCAATTTTCTATTTTTATAAAATCTCTAAAAAAGAAGTGTTAAAACTACCAAGATCCCAAGCAGATTCAACAACTGTGGTAAGGGACTGGATTGGTGTTTTTTTGAGATTAATAGCTCCCTCTGTTGTGGGCCTATTGTGTTCCATTTTCAACCTTTGTTTAATAACTAGTTCCTTCCCTATGTCTTGGAAGTGTGCAAGGGTGGTCCCAGTTCCTAAAAAACTTGGAGCTGAGTTAATTGAGGATTTTAGACCAATCTCAATTTTGAACCCTTTAAGTAAGATGTTTGAAAAAATAGTTGCAAATCAGATTTCTACTTAGTTCGAGTCATATAACATCTTGTGTCCACAGCAAAATGGGCTTCAGACAAATCATGGAAAAGAGAGCCTTGGTCGGGTTCACGAATACCGCCCTCAGGGGCTTTGAGGAAGGTCTTATGATGGGGGCGGTGTTTGTGGCCCTGACCAAGGCTTTTGATCTTATTGATCATTCTTTGTTGTGTACTAAACTGGCTGACCTGGGGTTCTCTGGAAAGTTTGTTTTATGGTTTCAGGATTACCTGCTGAATAGAACACAATTTGTTAAAATAGGCAATGTCACTTCCCCTACTTATCCCATTGACACATGCGTACCTCAGGGCTTAATTTTGGGTCCGTTGTTGTTCTTGCTTTTTGTAAATCAGTTATCCTCTTTATGCAATTCATGTAGTAGTCTTTGATTTTATTTTATCAGGTGGTGTGCAATTGGCTAGAAACTAACTCTTTGGTTCTTAATGTAACCCTCCCAAAAAAACTAAAGTAATTTTATTTGCCCCCCCCCATTGTTAAAGAAAATCCTACTCTAGTTATCCGAGATAATAGGGGTTCAGTACTTGATCAAGTTTATGACTTTAAATATTTAGGTGTTTTGTTGTACCCCAGCTTAACCTTTTCTTATCAGGTTAAGGCTGTTTGCAAACAAATAAATTGTAAACTGAATGTTCTTTATAAATTGCAGAAAAAATTCTCACTTGAAACCAGAAGAACCATTGCTAGTGGTATTCTTTTTCCTCATTTAGATTACTATTCTGGCCTGTATTTTAATTTGGATGCGAAAGAATGTAAAGCCTTAGCTATTGCGCACAATAACATATGTCATTTTGTTTCAGGGCTTCCTACAGTAGCCGAACTCATCACTGTCTGTTATACACCAGCCTTGAATGACTACCATTTACAGCTAGATTGGAATCATTTTTCGAATGTTTAATTCATAAGTCAGTATTTCCCACTAATTTATATCCCCTAAGTAAGTTAGTTTCGATTCAAGATACATCAGTGAATTTGTGGTCCTTCAAAGGTACTCTTTTACAGGAATAACCTTATAAATCTAAATCAGGAAATCATTCTTTTTCATGTGCTGCCCCCCACTATTGGAATTGGCTACCAGTTAGTGTAAGATCTGCCCTCTCTCTTCAAAGTTTTAAGAATTGCCTGAAAATGTATTTGAATAATTTACATGCTTGTCATTGTTATGCTTAATTGTTATAAAATGTTATAATGATTTGTTTGTTTGTTATTTTATGTAAGTGTTGAGTTTTGTCTTGTTTGTCTATTTTTACTTTGTACTCTGCTTTATATGTTCAGGTTGGACCTGAAAAAGGCCATGTTCCAGAGTCCTTACCTGGTTAACAAAATAAAAAAACAAAATTGTATGTATGTACAGTATGTGATATGGAAACTTTATACTAAAGAAGTGAAAGAATGCAACTTCAGGAATATATAACAGGTCATGAGTAATTTAAAATGTAAGGCCAAATAGATGCAAGTCATAACTTTCCAAAATAATCTTTGCAAACATCATTTTTCTCACAAAAAGATTTAGCATGCTTGTTCAGGTCAATAGTGTCACATATGTCCTCATGCATATGAAGGGACATCTAATGATTCAATCATTTTTGACTCACTGTGGATCGTAGATAGGATTTGATCCATCGCATGGAGCTGAATGATTGTTCTGCTGTTGCATTGGACATTGGAATGGTTAGGTATAATTGCATCAGTTTGTGCACTTTACTAAGTAGCAAGTGTGCTCCAGGCTCCTCACTGTGGAGAGCTTGGTCAAAGACTTAATTTTTCACATTTGCGACTGACAATTGTGTACACGTAGTGTGTCTGGTAGCACTGCAAACTGTACTTTCAGCTTCTTGAAATGTATATCTCTGGCATATATCCTATGGAGTTCCAAATCAACTTCAAAAGACTCAAACAGGTTTGATTTCTTGACTGCTCCAATAATATGCTTCTCAATTTTAAACATTATATTTAGAGTTTATTGTTCAAACTGATCATTCCTCTTGTTGATGAGAATATTTAGCATTTCAAAATACTTAGTCCTGAAGTAGATGTCTGCTGAGGTAAAAGTGGGAGGTTCAAAGGTTTCATCATAGCGCCTTGGTGGTCTTTTTGTTCTTAGTAGAAATGATCGATCAGTGAGACATTCACTTGACTTTATAATAGCCTTGTAGAATGCCTCAAACTCTACGTCTGATTTCATTCTTTGCAAGTCAGCAGTGGTTGAAGAGAAGATGTTCATCACAACTTCAGCTGAAATTTCCTTTGCTTGTAGATGAGATGCCAGGTTCTCCATGGCTGAAAATACCGTCAGCCCTAGTTTCAAACTGAAGAAAGTCTCAAATTTGCTCATTATGGCAATAATACCAGGTGCCCATTTTGTTGCTTCTCTATTGCTTCTGTCCTCTGATACTTGTTCCTAAGTCTCCAAGATATATTTACTGTTATTAATGATGACCTTAATAGATGATGTTCATGCAGTCCATCTCAGTGGGCAGACTAGTTTTAAGGTTTGGGACTGATGTGTTTAGTCACTTGGAAAAGCAGTTCTGATTTTGAATTATGTTATAGAGATCACTGTACATATTTACAGCATCTCTCATAGTGCTACAGTACTTGGTAGCATCTCACAGGCATAGATTCAAGCTAAGGTTTAGGCAATGCAAGGACAAAACAGAAGGGGTTTCTTCCTTAATGAGAACACATACCCCAGTGTTCATGCTTTGAAATTTTGATGCTCCATCATATGTCAGCCCTCTAAGGTTTTGAAGGTCAAACTCAAGCCAAAGTAGTACATCTTTTATAACACCAATCAGTTACAATGCATCTGCTTGTTCAATTTCATATAGGCCAATGAAGTCCTCATATACTATGTAATCCTTGTTCACCCACCATATGCAAAATGTGAGTTGCTCATGACCAGAATGTCTAGAGTCTCATAAACAATGATGGCACCTGCCTCTTTAGTCTCCTGCCTGATTGGGTTCAAAGCATATCGATACATCTCTTGTATTTTCTCATTCATGATATCATGAGATGCATATTTCTTAGAGTTGATCCAATGTGTAAATTGTTCCAAAGTTTGTGGTTCTTACCTAGAAGACTTAGTATCCTCTTAAAGTTGCTTTCTTCATCTGTGCTGCCTTGAATATCAAGTCCTTGTCAGGCCAAAATCTGCTGGACTCGGATGTGGTCTCCTTTGCTTTGTTGGTGATTAACTGAACAATGATGGCTATTGTCTTCAGATTTTGTAATTTCAGTGCACACTCATGATGAAATTTGGAATTTTTATTAGAACCTGGCAATTTGCTACCATGTTTCCAGTTATTGAACCCTTTACTCATAAATGCCTGTTCTCCACACTTTGACCAAGTGATCAAGTTTTTTTGCATTGCATAGCAGCAAAAACTGCAGAAAGCGGTTTTTGTGTTTTGTACAAAATAATCCAGCTGTACTTCTTGAGCCAGGAACTCTGAAAAAATCTGAGTCTGGAATTTGGTCCTTCACCATAGTATCTCACAGCTGCCTCTTTTGGAACAGACAAGCAAACTGAATTTGCTGGTGAAACATTCTGATAGCACTCACGGAAGCAAGAAGTGTCCTCCACAGGCATGATGCCCATTTCAGGGATGTTCACTTCAGGTATGTTCCCCTCTTCAAACATGCATTTGTCAATGCTAAATGTTCACCACTTGCATTGCTATTGTACCAGGTCTTGATTGTACAAGTGCAAGCCTGTTATATTGGATGCATCTGTGAACACAGTTTTTGTCCATTATATCCAGTGCCCATTATATCCAGAGGAGGTAGAGTCTATGCATTAGGTGTGCCTGTGAGTGTGAGTAGGGGCTCAAAGTGATTAAAACCCTATTATAAAGACTTTGTGGGTTAATCAAAATCCTGACTAGCATATATGTTTCTGTACTTTGTGTGTTTAGAGTAATTTAACTGTCAGGGAACATTAGTTTTTTTATGAAGTTTATTGCAGAAAGTAAGAAGAAAATAGTAACGCTAATGGCTGGATGTTGGGGTTCTAGGACAGGAAGAACAAAGGAAATTGTACTGTAAGGGTTTTATAAAAAAAATAAAATCACTTCCTTTTTAGCGTAATCATCTAATGAACATTTATATACAGTAGCTTGTGGAGAATTATTTTGTAAGAAATTTAATCTCTGTAACTCCTTCATCTAAATTCTACATTTGCCAAATCTCCTCACCAGCTCTGCATCCCTCCCCGCCCCAAACTGCACTACAAATACCTATAAAAGCTTCAAACTGTCCATTATAAGCAAAGTTTCTGTCTATTATAACCAGGGGAAAATGCATTAGATTTGATATATCTGGTTTGGAAAAACAATTTCTGTCCACTATAACTGATTGTCCATTATACAGAGTCCTTTATAAGTGGAGTGCACTGTACAACATTTATACTACATATTTGCTCAGGATAGAGCAGATGAGATGTAATAGCTCATTTTCGGTGGTGTCCTGCTTTTATACATTTTTAGATTTATTTATCCAGAACAGGCCAGCTGAAAGGCAATAGTTAATTTTCAGTGGGCTCCCTCATTCTGACTCCAGATTTCCAATAGTCTTTTTTATGACCTGAAATTATGATCAAGACAGGTGGAATTTTTGTTTTAAATGCCATCTGAAAGGTGATTTCACAGAGCAACTGCAAAAACAAGATTCAGAGGGGATTTGAAAAATGACACCTGTTATGTTCAGAAGGTGGGGTAACACAACAGATTTGTTGAACATTAGGGGCCAAAATCTGCAAAAATAAAGTTATGAGTAAATACTGGAACAATTCAATGTTTTTTCATAAATTAGTTGTGTTTTCACATTTTAACCCCAAATTTTCAGCAGAGTCTTTTTATGACCGCTCCTTCTGAACATGACAGATGTCATATATATATATTTATATATATAAAAAACAGTGGTTGAAATGTAATTTTGCATCCTAAGTGTGGAAATACATTTTGGCCAGGATTTGAAAAATGACAGTTGCTACGTTCATGAGGTGGTATGAAACAAATGGCTATGTTAAAAATCTGGGGTCAAAATATTGAACATTACCAAAGTTATAAGCATGCATTGAAAATGTTCAATGTACAATCATAACTGTTGTTGTTTTAGTATTTTTACCCCACAGTTTCAGCATAGCCTTCTTATGACCCCACAAGGGCAAAGAATATGTTAAAATCCTGCCTGAAAGGTGATTTTGTGCCACAAGTGTGAAAACACACTTTGGCCAGAATTTGAAAAATAATAGTTGTCACATTAATGAAGTGGTGTAAAAATGGCTATGTTGAAAATTTGGGGTTAAAATATTGAAAATTACCAAAATGACTCTGTTTTTAATAATTTTACCCCAAATTTTCAACATAGCCTTCTTTTTTTAATATATGTATTTAAAATAAATTATTACAAACACATAGTCAGAAAAATACAATATATGCAATATGATTAGTTTCAATAATACAACCTTAAGGCATAGCCAAAAGAAAAAGAGAGTTGCAGCTTAAGTATAGAATACCAAGGAGATAACTCCTCAAATATAATTTATAATTCAAACCACTACCTTAAAATAAACATGATCATCGGGTTCAATTAATAAATTTCCAATATTTCTTCTTCAACTAGTTTAATTTGCCCTCCTCTATTGCCCTCTGGATTAATTTAATTTTTTCTAGTATTGTTTTATTTACTACTAGAATAGTAACCTTTTTCTAGTCTCATAGTTTCTTAAAAATACATTTTTCCATAATTGAGCTGTTGGAATTTCAGAATTTTTGCACATTCACATAATACATCTTTTTGTATTTAAAAGTGCAACCATTACCATATGTTTTATTGAAGATGAAATTTGTGGCTGTTCTAGAATATGTAATAAGCATAATTCAGGTTTAAATGACAAATCTAGTCCCAGACTACTGTTTAATATATTCAAAATCTCAATCCAGAAAGGTTTAATAAGAGGGCACTCCGCTATCACATGGGTTCTACTAGCTATATTACCACAATGTCTATTATAATATGGAGAAATTGAGGCATTAAATGTATTCAATAAATAGGGTGAATAATGAATTCTATGTACTATATAGAATTGTATCTGGTTAATTCTGTTATTCACACAACTGTTCAAAGTGGTACAGAGCTCTTCCCAGTTTTCTGCTGAAATAGTAATTTTAGATCTGACTCACATTTTTGCCTTAAATGTTGTATTTCCTTTAAGTCGTCTTTCTTATTAATCTCAGAGTATAATTTTGAGATTCATTTATTTCTATTATTTGTTTGTATCATCATTTTCAAAATGTCATTTTCCAGTTTTAATTTATTTTTCTGCTGTAATTCTGATAATACTGATCTAATTTGTAAATAGCTAAAAAAATATATTTTTATGTACTCCATATTCTCTTAGTAATTCCTGAAAAGACTTCAATGTACCACTATTATATAGTTCTCCTATCAACCTAACATTATGATTTAACCATTGTTTTATAAATTGAGCATTAAAGATAGAATGAAAATTATTTTGGTATATAGGAGAATATTTTGAAATTTTGTTCTTACCTATTAAATAAATAATGCTATTCCATATTTTAACAGTATCTTTAACAATCACATTCTTTATCGTTTTATATTCATTACTATTTACATTTTTTGATAGAAAGTGACTAATAAATAAGGGAGAAGGCTGCTGATATTCCATGTATTCCCATGGCGGCATAACTGTTGGCCACAATTTCTTTAACGGCTCTATAAATGCTGCCGAATTACATAATTGTAAATTAGATAACTTTAATCCCAATTTAGAATAATCCAATACTAACTTACTTTTTTTTAATGTAGGTCTTCCTTTCTTCCAAAGGAACCTTGTGATCAACTTATCTATACGTTTAAGTACGGCCCCTGGTATCATCAATGGCATTGATTGAAGTACGTATAACAATCATGACACTATATTCATCTTGATAAGTTGTGTTCAACTCAGTAGAGATATCAGTAATCCTTCCCATTTTTGCAGATCCATTTAAATATTTCCTATTAAAGGTTTTATGTTTAAATCCAATAACTTATTCCAGTTATTTGTAAGCTGTATACCTCAATATGTCATATGTTCTTTTTTATTGTGGTTGGAAAATTATTTAATTTAATCTCCACTGACTCTGGATGTATATACAAAGCTTCTGATTTTTTCCAGTTAACCAAATACCCTGATTCTTTTCCATATTCCTCAATAATTTGTATTATCATATTTATTTCTTTTTCTGGAATTGTAAAATATATTAAGATATCATCTGCAAAAAGTGAAAATTTTAAGACTTTATCTTGTGTATATGAGAAACCGCTAATATTCTTGTTGTCTCTAATTGCCCTAACTAGGGGTTCAACAACCAATATGAATAGCAAAGGTGACAATGGACACCCTTGTAGGGTGCTACCCAATAATGGAAAACTGTTAGAAATTATATCATTTGTCATAACTCAAGCTTTGGGAGTTCTATAGATAGCTGTCACCCAATTTAAGAAGAATTTAAAAACGTACCTGTGGCAAATGGCCTTCTTGGAGGATTAGGTAATTTGAACTGACACATTGTGATATGATTCTAGGGAATATTTCATTTTTTGATTTTAATATTTGATGTTGCCATGAAATGATTTTATTTATATGTTTTGTTAATTGGCATTTGATGTTCTGGTTTTAATATGTTCAGCTCCTTGATACATTGAAAGGCACTTTATAAATAAAATTATTATTATTATTATTAATTTAGGTAATTTGGTCCAAAACCCACTTTTTTCATTATTTCCAATAAATAGTGCCATTCAACCCTGTCAAAGGGTTTTCCAGCATCCAGGGACACCGCCATAGCTTTCATATCTTTCACTAAATGCAGAATGTTCAAGGCATTTCTAATATTATTATGTCCCCTTCTTCCCCTGACAAAGCCTGTTTGATCTTGTCCCACTAAATCAGGAAGATAATTTTCTAATCTTGTAATGAAGGTTTTGGCAAAGGACTTATAGTCCCCTTTAAGTAATGAGTTTGGCCTATATGAGGTGCATAATGTTTGATCTTTACCCTTTTTTGGGATAACCAAAATCAAAGCTTCATCTAAGGAAGTGGGCATACTCCCCTGGAATGAATTAAATGGATCTACCAGTTTCAGTGTCAACACTTCTCTAAATGGTTTGTTAAAATATATTCCCAGCCCATCAAGGCCAGGTGCTTTCCCTGCTTTAAGGTTTTTTATTGCTGTTTCAACTTCTTTAACTATAACTTTATACAACATTTGTTGTTGTTGTATATTAAAGTTGGGAATGTTCATAAATGTATATCCATCTGAATTTCTACCTTGTGACTTATATAATTGTCGATAATACTTTACAAACTCATTATTTCTTTACCTGATGTGCAGACATGATCATCTGATTTAATTTCTATAATATTCCTTTCGGTCCTTTCTTTTTGTATCATATACGCTGTAAGTTTCCCTCCTCTATCAATTTGGGCATAATTTTTGGCTCTTGATATCAACATTAACCTTTCTACTCCTTCATTATGGATTTGATTATACTCATGTTTTGTTTTCTCAAGGTTTTTCAGATGGACATTGAGTTGTGCCTGAGAATATAATTTTTTTGGAAATCTATAATTTCTTTTTCTAATTGTTCTAATTTCTGCTCTCTTTCTCTTTCTTTTAATTGAATATGTTATTGTTATTCCTCCTATATATGCCTTGTAGGTATCCCAGATGTTATTAGGGGACGTTTCTTCAATTTTATTTTCCTGAAAAAAAAAAGTTGTTTCTTTAATAATTTTCCTAACATATTGTTCATCCTTCAATAATATTGGATCTAGTCTCCAAACATGTTGCTAGGTGGTGTCCCTGGATGTGAGTTCTATCACCATGGTGAATGGTCTGATATCAATATTGGTTTATATTCTATACAGTTAATCTCACCATACAACCGTCTTGAACCAACATACACATCAGTTCTCAAATACCATATCTCACCATTTTGTGGCCCCCCTAAATAGTATCCATGCTCAAATAGTAGCTGTGGGTGAATTTCAATGCTGGTAATACAATCTGCCCATGTTTAGTAGCCTGAGGTCGTGCCAACCAGTTGTGTTTCTTTTGTATAGGTATCAGGACATGAAACTCCCTTAATTCCCCCTTGTCCATTCCACATAGTAATGATACTGTAATCAGGTTGCTACCACGAGGTATCAGCATACTTGGATTCACTGAAACCACATGGTAGCAACCCAATTACACGTCTGTACTACATTGTCCTATGGTAAATGCTCAGACAAGCAATAACAGCAATAGTAGACAGCTCTTTCTCAAAACATTATTTTTTTTTATTTTGTTTTTATGCACTTAAAATCTGTGAGTTAAGTGAAGTACTGAGTGCTTCAATTGAATTCATCATCGCTGTCAGGGTCCTATGTCACCCTAAGAAATATGAATATTCTCTAACAGTAGGGAAGCTTAACCTCCATAGATCAATTAGGCTGAGGTCTTCCATCCTGTTCAGCAGAAAGGTTACATCTACAGCATTATATTCTATTTTCTTTGCTGTAGTGTCTAATTTTTCCTGTAATATCAAATTGAAGTCCTCCCCCCCATTAAATAAGGTTGGGGGAATTTACTCAGCTCTGTAAAAAAATTCCCTCAACGTGCTTGTTTTATCATTAGGTAAATATAATGAAGCTAATGCAAATTTGTTACCTTTACTTTCAATTTTAGTTATAATATGTCTTCCTTCGTTATTTATAATACTGTTTTGAATATTAATTTTCAAACCTTTCCTAAACAGGATGGATACCCCTCTTGACTGAGAAGTGCGTATAGAATGTACGGTGTGACCTCCTCAGAGCTTATCAATCTTATTTATTTCTTCTTTATTTAAATGAGTTTCTTGCAAACACATAATATCTATTTTTTTTAATGTAGCTGAGTATTTTCATTCTATTAACTGGATTCTTAAACCCATTGATATTCCAGGTCATTACCTTTAAATCATCTTCCATTTTTTTTCTTATCTTCCCTCGTCTCTCTGTATTTTTCCTTTGTATCATATAATCTTTTTTTTGTACACTCATTTCAAATTTTTTACTTTTATAATTTACTATATGCCTTGCATTAATAATTTAGTTACTCTCATATTGCATAGATAAAAAGTCCCACCTTGTATCCCAGTCATTGAATTTACACTGCACATAACTAGTCACAGTTACTCCCCCAACCCCCTCATTCTTTACAGAATGCTCCATTGAAGAGTTTTCACAGATTTGAGTCTCTTCAGTACCCTTATGTTAACTGTAAATTACCACAAAATGGTTTCAACCATTCACCTACTGGGTAGAGCACCCTCCTTTCCCTTTATTAAAGTTTCAGTTGTATATGGCCCCTTTCTATCCTTCATAAATCAATATTTTTTTTCAGGTGTTATTCTCATCCTTTCCTTCCTGATTTATTAAATTATGGTCTTTCCCAAGGCCTTGATCATTTTCTTCTTCTTCTTGCTGATATTCTCCTGTTGAATATGCTTCTCTTGGAGCTGTTCCTTCTCCTAATTCTTCTTTTTCCTTTTCCTTTTCCTCATCCTGTTTTTTATCATCTTTTATGTTATCATCCTTTTTTTATAATAAGTTTTCGTTTTTCTTTGTTGAAATTTCTATTTCTCTGTAGTAATTCCATAGGCCACTTTTGACAATGCCTCTGCTTCTTCTCTAGTCTCTAAGCAATTGTATTTGCCTTGGTAATAAATTCTTAAAGTATTTGGGAATGAGTGGTGAAATTTAATCTGTTTTTCCCATGAAAGTGTTTTTAGTGGGTTAAATAGCCGTCTTTTTTACATAGATTTGGTCATACATCTGGGAAAACTAGTATTTTTCTCTTCCATTGATTGTAAGACCATGTTTTTTTGCAAAAATTAGTACTTTTTCCCTTTCTTGAAATCTAAGGAATCTTACATAGAGTATTCTTGGATATTTCTGCAAAGTTTGTGGTAAATGCCCAGGTGATCTATGGGCTCAGTCTATCTCTATTGCTTGGCCATGTAGTTCATTTTTTTAATTTTCAGACAACCATTCGCCTACAAATTTCTGTAGATCTTGTTTTTCCACACCTTCTGGTATATTCAAAAATGTTAAACTATTTCTTCTAGATCTCCATTCTAGAGCTTCCATTTTTTTAAATTTCCTGCATGTCTTTCAAGTATTCTTGTATTTTTGATTCCATCTGTGGTATGAACATACGAACATATGAAATTTTCTAGCAGATAAAGGCCTAGAGGTCTATCAAGTCTGCTCGAATGTGCAGCTAACACCCCTTATTCTGCAGCTGCCCCTCCCTTCCACCCTTCCCCTTCATTAACCTTCCTCCTTGTCCTGTCCCATCCTCATTTGAAGCAGTCCACTGTTCTACTGCATACCACTTCAGCAGGTAACGATTCCACCCAACCACCACCTCTCTGTAAAAGTGTCTCCTGAACTCCCTCCTGAACCTTCCTCGCTCAGTCTCATAACATGGCCCCTTGGTGGCCCTCCCTCTCTTACTTTGAACGGCCCCTCTGTACCCATCTTGTTTAGTCCTTTCATGTATTTAAAGGTTTTAATCATGTCACCCCTGTCTCTCCTCTCCTCCAATGAGTACATGTTCAACTCCTTCAACCTCCTCTCATATGATAAGTCCCCCAGCCCCTTGATCATCTTTGTCACTCTGCGCTGCACCCCTCCAATAACTTAATGTCCCTTTTCAGATACGGACACCAGTACTGCATGCAGTACTCCAGGTGTGGTCTAACTAATGACCTATACAGTGGCAGAATCACCTCCTCCCTCCTCGAGGATATACCCCTTGCAATACAACCCAGCATTTTGTTGGCCTTTGCAGCTGCCTTCCTTTGGTAAGTGGTCTTCGACATCAGACACTACTTTGTGATATGTTGTATGTTTGTATGTACTGTGGTATATCTTAGATTGATGTGGTAACTATAGTATGTGTTTTTAGAATATGATTACGCAGGTCTGTCTTGTAAACTGGACCATTGGTTCAAATGACATGTATTACCTGTATAAAAATAAACTTTTACCTACCTACCTACACTCTACTCTCTAATTCATTTACTCTATTATTTATTTCTTTAATTTCATTTTTCACTTATATTTCACCAATCACTTTGTAAATTTTCTGATTTATTCCAGGAAAACCATTTCATATTTCATTAATAAGTTGCTTAAGTTTGGTTTGACCTGATTTTTCCTGTTCTTTAGGCTGTAATATCTCAGTTTATCCCATCTGACAGTTACATGCTAACTCATTTTATCTTTATCCTTTGGAATTGCCCCAAGCTCTATAGGATGGGTGTAAACCTTGCTGGACATTATACTAACTGCCCACATAAAATCAAGGATGTTATAGTCCTCCCTAACTCCCTCAGTGACCACTCCCCAGTAATCTTCACATGGATGGCCAGGCAACCTGCCACCCCCACCACCATGTTCCATCGCTGCCTCTGCCCTGGCAGTCTCACAAACCTTAAGCAACACCTAGCTCACTGCAACTGATCACCTATATACCAGGCCACCTCTGTTGACACAGTGCAAGAATACTTTAGCAATACCTTCACCCTAGCCTGCGACATCTTGGCCCCCCTAAAAAGACCAATCAAGAGGTACAATGCCCCCTGGATTACCCTTCCCCCCCACAGCAGCTCAAGAACCATGGCAACCTTTGGTATAAGGCAAATTAATCTGACAAACCCATAGACAGGCAAGCCTACCATGCAGAATGGAACAAATGCACCTGGGCCCTCTGCAAAGCAAAAGCCGAGCATTACAGAACCACCCTGACTGCCACCTGGGGCTCGTCAGGCAAATATTGGGACAATATAAAAACACTAAATGGGAAGTCGTGGCCCCTTCCCCCTCCTAAATCTCCACAAATGGCTCAGTCACCATGGACCTAAAACAAATTGCTGCTACTCTCAACTCCAACATTATAGACCTTGGCTCTGTGCTCCCTCCCAATTTCTTCGACCCCACACCCAGCCAAGACCCCCCTCTACCATGCCCCCCTTCCTATCTCTGGACCATCTCCCCTAGGTAGCTGAACCCTACCTGATCAAGGCCCTGAATGGCACCAGTCCCCTTAATGACCCTCTAGACATCAAACTCCTCCATCTGGTCCTGGACACACTGCTTCTCCCACTAACTGTCCTACTAAACTGCTCTCTCCACCTTGGACAGTTCCCCAGCAAATGAAAAAATGTGGTTGTAATGCCCATCCACAAAGGTGGGGATCCACTACTCCCAGGGAACTTCCACCCAATCTCCATTCCCCCCCACCCACTGTCAAAGGCCTTGGAAAAGGTAGTGACAGAACAACTGTCCAATTACTTTGAAACCTATAACCTGCTGTGTGTGGAGCAGCATGGATTCTGAGTCAGACACAGCACTACAACAGCTCTCATTGAATTCTCAAACTACATTCACTCTGCCCTAGACAAGGGACAGCTGGCAGGGGCCGTGTTTATTGATCTGTCCAAGGTCTTTGATACGGTTAGCCACTCCCTTCTGCTGAACACCCTGATGCACATGGGCCTCTCTCAAAGTCCTCTAAACTGGTTTGCCAGCTATCTGACCTCTAGGACACACAGCGTCAGGATAAATAATACTGTATTCAGCACCTGCCCCACCCGATCTGGAGTCCCACAGAGCTCCATCCTAGGGCCATTACTTTTTAGCCTGTTTCAGAATACGTTTTACACCTCGTGCTCTGGCAAGATACTTCTATATACAGATGACACCATCCTCTGTGCCTCCCATGCAAACCCTGCCAACCTGCAGGCCTTGCTGCAGCACTCATTCAGCCAAGCCGAGCAATGGTTTACTGAGCACAAGCTAGTACTAAGCCAGAAAAAAACTAAAACCATGCTGTTTGTGCACCACCAAAGAAAACTAAAAAATGCACAACTGAGAATCCTGTCCAGCCCATACCACCCCCTAGAACAGGTCTCATTTTATAAATACCTTGGGATCACGTTTGACCCTCCTCTCACTTTTCAAGGCCACATCAGCATACTTGCAACCACGATGAATGCCTAAATTGGCCTCCTCCACCGAGACAGGGACTGTCTACCCCCTGAAGCCCTATGACTAGCCATCACCTCATCCATTATGTCACTGATCGACTACGGCCTACTGGTCTACGCTGCCACTGACACCACTGCTCTCAACAAAATTAAAATAATAAAGTAGCCATCAACAAAGACTGCAGGCTCCTGTCAGGGGCTGGTCGTACCTGCATACCTGCATACCTGCACCTGCCCATGCTAGTCCTACTGCCATTTTCAAATCACAGTCCAGTCGCTACTAAAGTGGGCCCATACCAAGACAAGGTCTAACCCGAGACTGCTCCACTTAACCTCACCAGGGCCCACTATCATGTCTCTGCTCTCTTGTTATTCTGCTAAGCTATCACTGTGTCTAAGCCTATACCACTGCTTTACAAAGAATGTGTGTAACCAATAAAATTAATACTCTATATAGGTATGCATCAATGTATAGGAATGCCTGCACTACTCCACTGCAAAGGATGTTTGTAACTGCTTAGCACTGCAAAGGACTTATCTTACTGCTTAGCTAACACTCTGTATTGGTACACATCAAAGTATTATACTGTTTAATAACGTTTGTACATCTACCTTCCAACCAGCTATGTAACGTTGTATTTGCTGTACTACCGTCATGTCTGTATTTGTCATCCAACGAGGAGCCTTTGGAAATGAGTCTATGACTCAAAGGATTGTAATTCCACATTCCTTTCACTCTCTCCCTCCATAATTAACATCTCTTTGTCCAGTTGTGTTTCTGACTTTACCTCCGTTTGAACATTTGACTGTTTAACTTGTTTGAAGGTATGTTTGTTTAATTCTTCTTCCTCATCTAGCAAATTTTTCTTTTTTGTCCAGTTATCCACTGTCTTTACTGAAGTAGTTTGTCCATGGGTTTTGTTTTATGTCTGTCTTAGATTTACCCTTTTCTTCTAATTTATCTTTTTTTTTTCTGGAATTTTTTTTTTTTTGTATTATATTTTTATTAGCTTTTGCAAGAAACCAGCTTACACAAGCAAATTACACAGGGTACTCCATAACCATGAAGAATTCCACCTACATAGTAGTACAGATCACAAGATGAAATAAGGAAGTGCCCCCCAAATACACTCTCCATATTGGGGGAAGTACACATTACAGTTTCCTAGATTGTATCAGTTACCTGCAGCTCAAGGAGTAACTCAGAGGATATTCCTGACTGGCTAATAATCCAAACTAGCCAGTGCGCAGGTCAAATGACCCGCTATACCCTGAGGGTATTTAACCTCACCTTTTTCTCAGCTCCAATACAATGGCCTAAAATGGCCAGAAACATCTTATAATCATATTAACCAAATGCAAACAGAAGTTTCCAGGTATTCTGTTGCCACTAATAAAACTAAGCCCCCTTATATATCAGGAGAAAATATATGCATTAACATTCAATATAACAACCTCTTGTGGCCATCTAGAGTACTCTGTGTAGTCCAGTTATAGCAAAGAGTCTCGTAGGCCCTGGAGCCATCAACATAAAATTCAGATCATCATCTCTGGCTAAAACACATACAGAAAATCATTCCAATATAAGGGATGACTATGAGACAGTGAATATGTATCCCAAACAATGCCAGGATCCCCTGATGTTTTGGGCACATATCAAATCTTCCACATGGTCATTAATACAATAGTTAATGATACAGGAAAGCCTCCCTTAATTTTAACAGGCAATAGGTAAAATATTGCATTCTAGGCAGAACACAGGATTAAAAAATATCAAACAGAGGCTTATTTATATTTTAGAGGAAAAACTAATAAAGTACTTTACAGTTCTGAAAGTTTTGACATTCAGTCTCCCTCGTCCTAGTTCTCAGTAACTTCTCGTTCCAGAATTGGGAGAATTTTTTCAGCCTCTCCCGGGACCCAAACATATAAACTTTGTCCTGCCAAATAATCCTTAATAGGGCAGGAAACACGAGCTGATGATGAATCTTCAAACTATGAAGGCAACTCCTCAACCCATCATATGCCTTCCATCTCTGCCTCATGCCGTAGGATAAATCCGGGAACACAGATATCTCCGTGTCTCCATACTGCAACCTGCATTTCCTCTGGGCTGCCTGCAATACTCAGTCCCGATCTCCAATTCTGGAACACACCACTACCATGGTACGTGGCGTGGCCTGGGATGCTGTACCTCTATGTTGGGTGATTCTATATGCCCTCTCGAAAGACAGCGGCAGGGCCTCCTCGTCCAACCCCAGCAAGTCTGGCAAAAATGTACACATGAACTCCAGTGGGTCATCTCCCTCAGCTTCCTCAGGTAAACCTAGAATCTGTAAGTTCTTTTCCCGGATCTGGTTCTCTACTGTTTCTAGTCTTTGCCAGAGCCAGGTAGTGTCTTTGACAAGCTTAGTAGATACATCCATGGTCTTATTTAAACTTGTATCTAGCTTAGCGAGTTTTTGATCTGTTATGACCATTTGAGTCTCAAGTTCAGCTACCCGAGGTGTTAACATATCAAACTTCTTTTCCAGTTCCTGCATAGAGTGTACAAGTCTCATGAAAGTGGTGTTCACCATAGCAAGGGCAATTTCCCCAGTATCCAGTGCAGCAGAGGACCCTGTGGCCACGTTTCCTGCAGGCCCAGCATCCCGTTTATTTCTCAGAGCGAAAAACTCAGCAGAGGCAGCTGCATTGCTCTTGGTTTTCCCCATGGGTCCTCCAGGTCAGCTACTAAACCCAATGGGGGTATAAAAACCTCAAAAAGTCCCAGAAAAAGTAACTTTTATTTGTTGAAAATAAGAATTTTGTAGGAGCTCCAGAAATGTGCTGCCTCCTGTTGAGCTGCTCAGCAGCACCCTGCTGGAATCTTTTTTAAAAACTCATTCAGATCCTTTAAATCTTTTTTATTCATTCTGTATTGCTGATATTTTTTATATATTGATATAACTCCTTCAAGAACACAACATGGATTAAAAGAGTAACTCAAAAATTCTGTGGCTTATTCAGTGATCGCTCATGCGGTCCCCTAATGAACCGTCTTACAGAGCTGCTATCTTTCTCAAATGTTCCTACCTAGTAACACCAGTTAGTCCATTAATTTTCAGTTTCCACATTAGGTCAATCTACAAAAGCTCACACACAGTCCCCTTTTGTACCGACTTACAGAACTGCAACCTTTATGATATCTTTAAGTAGTTTTGTCATGCTGTAATATATTCTGTAACATGCAGTCTCAGTTTGCCAAAGAGGGGTTTCTTTAAAGGCCCAATATAAAGTGCACTATTTCTGATAATACCTTCGCTTATTCAGTAGGCACCAATTCAAACATATATAATGTCACCTTACAGAACCCTTGACTCAGTCAGTTATTTAAATCATCTTCTCATTTTTAATTCCATTTTTGTTTTAATTTAATCAAATATCACTTTTACACTTTAATCTCAGCAAGACAAGCACTCTTCTGGCGTAAGCTTTATGAGATTGAGTCTTGCCCCCCCCTTTAATTATTCAGATCCACAGAAAGAAGGGGAGCTATTAAAATCTTCTCCACAAAAATGTTATTTCTATCTCTATAGTAGAGCACAACTGATGGTAATAATATTGCCAACATATATATTGTAAACAACAGATGTTATAGTTCACTCAGAGAAAACAAGTAACTTCAATAAGCACTGTTCTTCAAACTTCAAGTAGATCAATAAAAAGCATTTCCAGGGTGTGGGGTAGATGTCATGTATAAAACACAATCTCTGTGGTGCTCTGGAAGTTAGTGTGTGCATGTATTAAATTCTTTTTCCAATTTTTTTATTTTGAATCTCTGTATTGTAGTACAGTTAATAATGTTGATGTTAATGCCAACAGCTTATGAAGTGCATCTTCCATAAGCCCTGGCTGTTTTACTTCCCACAACTATGTTCACCTTAAATTGGAAACGTTAACAACTTAAGTTCGGAGCCAGCACCAATTATTAACATTCGCGATCTTCGTTTTGTGTCAAAAAAGAGGTAAAATCCACACATTTCCAATTAGATGCTAAGTTTTATCACATTTCAGCAGGCCACACATTCACTTCGACCCAGTAAACTTAGACCATCTCATCGTACAGCAGAGAGTAATTCTTTTCCTGCCATGAGCCAAAATTCCCACATTTGCCCAGCAGTCTTACAACGTCGTCTGAGTGGACAATGCTTTTCTTCCTCGACATCCAAACCTTCAGTCATACCACATCTGCAGACCACAAACCAGCATCACTGACCCGAGAGAGAGAGAGAGAAAAGAAAAACCATTGGGATATCCCCGAATGAACAAAAACGGACTGCGCCTGACCGACACATACACGTGTATTATATTTTACTGCATTTGGAAGAAAAGAAATGGTCAAGAAGAGTGGGACCTCTCATAGCTATTGGGCCAAAACAAAGCATTTTTTTATGGACGTCGGTGGCATCCTACTCAGCTCCAGCTCCTCTCTCTCTCGGTGTGTGGTCGCCATCTTGCTCTACCCAGTGTAGCCTTCTTATGACCACACACAGCATTCTTATGATTCCACCTCATGAACAAGGGTGGAGAACAATTTCAAATCCTGCCCAAAAGGTAATTTCACACTACAAGTGTGAAAACACATTTTTGCCAGGATCTGAAAATTGACAGCAGTCACATTCATGATGTGGTGTGAAAAAAAATGGGTATGTTGAAAATGTGGGGCTAAATGTTGAAAATTACCAAAGTTACAAGCATGGATAAAAACATTTCAACATACTCACATAATGTTGTTGTTTTTAAATATTTTAACCCAAAATTTTCAAAATGGCCTTTTTGGGACCCCCACCTCATGATCACGGGCTGAGAAAAGTTTCAAATCCTGGACTAAAAGGTGATTTTGTGCAGTGATCACAAAATCACCTTTCAGGATGGATTTGCATAATTTCACTGTCAGTGTTCATGAGGTGGCGGTCCCAAAAAGGCCATGTTGAAAATTTGGATAAAATATTCAGAAATGACCAAGTTATGAGTTCAAAACCCATTGAAATACATTGAGCCTCATCCCTAGTTTCCTCAGTTCCTAGTCCGGCGTTGAAGATGTACTCACTACTGTATATGTACTCACTGGAGGAGAGGAGACAGCGGGGGGACATGATTGAAACTTTCAAGTACCTCAAGGGCATAAACAAGGTGCAGGTGAGGGACTTTTTCCAATATAGAAAAAGTACTAGAACAAGGGGGCACAATATGAAATTGGAAGAGGGTAGATTAAGAGGTAATGTGAGCAAGTTTTTCTACACAGAAAGGGTAGTCAATGCTTGGAATAGTCTGCCACAGGAGGTAGTGGGGGCAAGCACAGTGGAGGGGTTTAAACATGCCTGGGACAGGCACAAGGGAAGCCTGAGAGGGGAGGGAGTGATGAAAAGCCATTGATCACATAGGGTTAGTGGCCACACACAATTTATAGGGCCTACGGGCAGACTGGATGGGCCTAGCGGTCCTTAACTGCTGACAATTTCTATGTTTCTATGTTTCTAAGAGTGAAGATATGTCTCCAGTCCAGAGAGGATTACAGCGTTGGATACCAAGTAGGTAAGTAAGGGGTGTGGTTGTGTGGTGGGTGCTGAGTGGGAAGGTTGGGTGGCGAGAGGGCAATGATGATGACAACAGACATTGATGGCTGTGTTTCTCTTTTTAAAGGATGTATAAAAATAAAACAAATGAGGGGCAGTTTTCTTAATTTCAATTACTGGCAGTGGGGATTGCACACCCCGATGTCTGTGTTATGTTTGGTGGCACCGGGATGGGCTCCCTAGTGTTGCAAAGTAAAGATGGGCAGGGTGGGGGGTAGTAGCCAGCACTGAGGATTAAGCACCCCGGTGTCAGAAAAATTAACGGGTGCTGAGTGGGGTGGACGGTTTTCTTTATTACAGGGTGTATAAAAAAAGAAAAAAGACTATAGCAATAGACATTGATGGACAGTTTTCTTTTTTACAGGGTGTATAAAAATAAAAACCTACAAGGGACAATTTTTATTATTTCAGGTGCTGCGCTGGGGAGTGGGCACCCCAGTGTTGGTACTGTGTTTGGCAGAATCAGGGGTGGGGTCCCTGGTGTTGCACAATGAAAATGGGTGGGGATAGTAGCTGGCACCAGCGACTGGGCACCCTGGTATTGTAAAATTGACAAGGAAGGGGTGGGAGGGATTGAGGGATGGTTTTCTTATGTTAGGTGGCATCAGGGGTGGGCTCTGTAGTGTTGTACAGTGAAAACAGGTAGGGTAGGGGGTAGTAACTGACACTAGGGGTTGGGCACCCCGGTGTTGGAAAATGAAGAAGTAAGGGGTGGGAGGGATTGAGGGATGGTTTTCTTTATTTCAAGTTACGTTGGGGAGGGGAGAACGAAAGCAAATTGATAAGGACACTGATCAGCTCTGCTTGCTGGGAGGTGTTATGCAGATCAAAAGAAAGAGCCACCCTATGACTGGGCTGGCTCTCTGTTTTCTTTTCCTCTATAGTTTACTACTTGAAAAGTGACAAAAGTAATTGAGTAAAGGAGGAACAAAATACAAGTACAAAGAGTTTTAGCAATGTACATGATTAGGTGTGGTAACCCATTTTTATGGGCTAAGATGAATACTGTCTCGGTTGTAAATGAGATCAAAATCATAGGTGTTGGTGACATTTTATACAGGGAGCAATGGTTCACTATTAAGAGACATACAACTGCTGGCTCGGTGGCGCCGAGGGTTGAGGTGCTGGATGCCACACCTTGTGCCACATCGGTGACCAGAGTTTGGGAACGCACTTGGGTCACCTGGGGTTGGCTGGAGGAGGCCTGTAGTCGGATTGTAGTGGTTGATGGGCTGCCTCTAGCCCCGACTGGGAGATCAGTCCTCCTCCTCAGCTGACACCCGGTGGAGGCCAGCTGTCAGAGCAGAGTCGAGGGCTGATGTAGGGAGGGTGGAGGAAGCAATTGCTTCTGGGAGCACATGCATGTCTCCACGCACATACGCATGCTGAGTGCTGATGCTTTGGGGAAGGGAAGAAAAACTAGAAAAATGTATGTCTCCCTGTGGCCGTTTATGACTGCTCCCTGAAGGGGGGGGGGGCTAATGAAGGAGCAGGTGACCATGGGGAGCAAACAGCTATATGAAAAAAAGAGACATACCATTAACGCTAAGGGTGCTTAAAATGTGGGGGATGGCAATTTGCTGCCTTAAGATGAGTAATATTTTTAAAGAATAATGAATGGCAATACATTACTTTATGATGAGCATCATGTTTTGAAGATTAATGAATGTTTTAATTTTATTAGGAGATTTGCATGCTTTGTCTGCTGCTTAACTTATAGGAAAGAGAAAGTACAATAACAAGATTGATCTTTGGGTGCTTTGGAATGTTATGCAAAGAATTAAAACATATGTGATGTTAGGGGATACTATGGTAAAGTGATGCAAAATCGAAATTTGGATACCTGTAAATTTTCTTTCTCCAACGGCTGGTCTCCAGGCTTCATTATGCCTGGGCTCCACCTCCTGATGACAGTTGTAGGCAGGACTAACGTTGTGCAGCGGTGGGGGGATAAGGAGCCCTCCACGTCCGGTTGTTGCCAGTCATTCTTCATGCAGTCCTCCTGAGGAATTACTACAAGAACTTGGAAACAAAAAACACAACATTTATGGCATAATTGGCCCAGAGGCCATAAACACAACAGTTATGGTCTAAGTGGCCCTGAGGCCAGGCAAGTATATACATTTTGGGAGGGAATTCGAAGCCCGGAGACCAGCCGTCGGAGAAAGAAAATTTGCAGGTACCCACATTTCAATTTCTCTCTTCTAAGCTGATCTCCGGGCTTCATTACACCTGGGATATCCAAAAGCAGTGCATTCCTAGATGTGCCGGGTGGAAAGAATGTCAAGTGCTCTTAGGGGTCCACCACTGTCTGAAGCACTCGGCGGCCAAAGGAAGCCTCCATTGAGGACATCACATCCAGTGTAGAACTTTGTAAATGTGTGAATGGATGACCAAGGGTCGCCTGCATAAGTCTGCTGGGGATGCTTCTCTGAAGTTCGCGCATGAAGTGGCCATAGCCCTGGTGGAATGAACTTTCACTGGACCAGGCAGGACTACTCCCACCTGATCATACACCATAGTGATTACTGATCTAATCCATCTGGCTATAGAGTCTTTTGAAGCCTTTTTGCCCACATTTTGGCCTGCAGTTAAAATGAACAAGCTTGATGTTTTGCGAATAGTGTCCGTTCTCTTAATATATAATTTGATTGCTTTCCTCGGATCTAGAGTATGAAACTCTCTTTCCTTTTCATTTTTTGGGTGAGGACAGAAGGAAGGAAGGATTAGCTCCTGGTTACAGTGGAAGAGAGACATAACCTTCGGTGAAAACCCTGGATCCGTCCAGAGTACCACACAGTCCTGATGAAAAACAGTGTAGGGCTCTTTGGTTGACAGTGCCCCCAGTTCGCTGATTCTCCTGTCTGACGTAATAGCTACCAGAAAGACCACCTTCATTGTGAGATGCATGATAGAAGCCTCTTTCAGAGGCTCGAAGGGTGCTTTTGTTAGGGCCTTGAGAACCAGATTAAGCCTCCAAGGTGGTACGGTTATTTAAATGGGGGTGTTTTAATTGCTGCTCTTAGAAATCTCCTGATATGAGTGTGTGAGATCCCAGACAGTCTCCCAAATCTGCCAACAAGAGCGCCCCAATGCAGAAACTTGAACTTGTAAGGTGGCTGGCTGCAGACCTTTGTCGAAACCCTCCTGAAGAAATTGCAAAAGGACCGGGAGGGATATTGGATGATTCTGTATAGCCTAAGATTGGAGCCAGAACAAGAATTTTCTCCAGATTCTATAATATACTTTAGAGAGGAGGGGCTCCTGGAGTTTACCATCATTTCAATGACTGGAGTGGTGTAGTCTAACCCTTTTAAAGTTTCCCGCTCAATCTCCAAGCCGAGAGGGACAGATTGCTCAGATTGTGGACCCTGATGAAGGAGGTCTGAGCAGAGCTGGAAAATAAAGGGTGATGCCTCTGACAGCTGAATGAGGATTGGGAACCAAGGGCGGCGAGGCCACCTGGGGCAGACTAGAATCATCTCCGCCCTGTCCCTGGCCACCTTGTGTAGGACCCTGGATAACAGCGGAATTGGGGGAAAGCATACAGGAGGCCGAGGCAACCCCAGTTTAGGGAGAAAGCGTCCTGAGCTAGTGTTAGATTGTCTCTTGCCAGGGAGCAGAACTGCTGCATCTTGGCATTTTGTTGATGTGCAAACAGATCTATCTGTGGTTTGCCCCACCTCTCTATTAGGAGTTGGAATGCAGTGTCCTTCAGCTCCCATTCTCCCGGGAGGATGTCTTGGCGGCTTAACCAGTCTGCTGTGACATTTTCCTGTCCCGGTATGTACACGGCCCTTATATTCGCCAGGTGTTTTTCTGCCCAATGAAAGAGGAGAAGAGACTCCCGAAGCATTTTTGAACTTTTTGTGCCGCTCTGATGGTTGATGTAGGCCATAGCTGTTTGATTGTCTGTCAGAATCAACACATCCTGGTTGCACACATGTTGATGGAAGTGTATCAGAGCTAGCCAAACTGCCCTCATCTCTAGGATGTTTATGCTGTGCCTTGATTCCATCAGGGACCACTTGCCCTGGGCCGACATCCGGTCCAGGTGAGCCCCCCCCCACCCCCTGAGGCTTGCATCTGTTGTGATTCTTGTTTGGAGCAGATGGTCTAGCTTTCGGCCCCTCATCATATTTTCCCTCTGAGACCACCATGTGAGAGAGGTTTTTATCTGCTGAGGAACTGGAATGAGCTGGTGCTGACTGTGCCTGGACTGGAACCACATCTTGAGCAGATGAACTTGAATTGGACACACGTGCACTAGAGCCCATGGGACTGAGTCTGCCAGTGACACCAACATCCCAATCAGCTGCATAATGGACTGTGCCAGCAGATGAGCGGAGCTTTGGAATTTGTTGATGAGCTCCATCAGGTCCCTGAATTTCGACTCTGGGGGAAACACCTTGTTGTCCTGCGTGCTGAATACTGCTCCCAAGTGGTTCCAGGGCTGGCTCGGGATTAGGGAACTCTTTTTCTGGCTGATGACAAAACCATGTGCCGTGAGACACTGGACCACTTCCGTCCCTGCCTGCACTGCTTGGTTGAGCTGCGGAGCTTTGATGAGGATATCATCCAGATAAGGGAACAGCTAGATTCCTTGGTTCCGAAGGTGAGCTACCATTGCTACTAGCACCTTCGAGAAGGTTCTTGGGGCTGATGAAAGGCCAAAAGGAAGAGTCTTGAATTGGAAGTGTTACTTCCCTACCTTGAATCTCAGATATTGCCTGTGAAGGCTGTGAATAGGAATATGGAGGTAGGCATCCTGCAAGTCGATGGAAGCCAGAAAATCTCCTTGCAGCACTTCCTTGACAATTGATGACAGAGTTTCCATTTTGAATGATCTGTTGCATACAAAATGATTTAGGAATTTGAGGTCTAAGACAGGTCTGTGACCTCCTGTACATTTGGGTACAAGGAAAAATAGGAAGTATACTCCTGACTGGCCTCTTGGGGGGGGGGGACCCATTCGATAGCCCCTCCTAGCAGAAGGTCCGTGATAGCCTGCCATGTCGCTTGTCTTTTGAACAAGTTGTTTGAGATGGGAGAGGGCACCACATGAGGTAATGGGGGCTTGGTCTCAAACTCTATCAGGTAACCTTTGCTGATAATGTCTAGCACCCATCTGTCCGACGTGTTCCAGGCCCATTCCTCGAACAATTCTGAAAGCCTGCCCCCTACTCGAGGATGGGCCTGCATGGCCTCATTGTGATTTCTTGGTGTTATTCCCGGTGTCTCTGGAGCCTCCACCTCCGCCGTAACCGCCTTCTCTGAAATTCCGCTGGTTCTGGGAGAACCATGTTCTTTTCCCTGAAAAGCTGGAGTTCTGCCCCTTGTTGTAACCTCTGTCATGAAAATTGCACCTTGGACCTGAAAACCACGCTTTGGCCCGACCCCTGGACTGGGACATATGCACCTTCGCTGTTTCCCCAGATTCCTTCACTGCTTCCTTCAGTGCTGACCCGAACAGGAGGTTTTCTTCATAGGGTGCATTCACCAAATGGCTCTTTCAGGATGCATCTGCTTGCCATGCCCAAAGCCATAGATTGCAGTGAGCCGAGGTTTGATAAAACATGGACCACGCAGCACACCTGACCGCGTCCTCTGACACATCTGCTGCATAGACTGAGGCCAACCCCATTAATTGCAGCTGATGGATAATGGGGGAGTTCTTTTCTGGGTCTTCCACGAATTGAAAGGCTAAATCCGATGCCCAGGATAAGGTGGCTCTGGTGGAGAATAGGTTTACGGTGGCTGCCTTGAGGGAAGTTGCCGAGGCTTGAAAGGCTTTTTTGAGGGAGGAGTCCACCTTTCTGTCTACTGGGTCCCTTAGAGAAGCCCCTCCTTCAGCTGGTATGACAGTTTTCTTGGTGAGGTTAGAAATTAACGGGTTGATTCTGGGGCAGTCTAACCACTTTTCGGACTGTTTCTTGTCAAACTTCAGAAGTTTGGAGATTCGTCAGGGAACTGGATAAGCACGCTCTGGACCTTATCATTCTTCTTTGAGCAGATCCTCAATGGCAGGAGGAATAGGGAAGGCTGTCACCGGTCTGGAGGCAGATGCCAAGTGAAAAGTCTGTTTCGGTTGAGAGGTGACAGGAGGAGAAGAGTCGAGGTGAATCTTGGAAATTACTTTTTTCATGAAAAAGTCTAGGTCCTCCAGGTCAAAATTTCTGGATGGGGAGTCGTCAGAGTCTGATGATGAGTCCACTGTCTCCCCCTCCTCAGTGGAGGAACTGGTGACTGAGGATTCTGGGGAATAACCTCTGTGGCGTTTGCCCTTGTGCACTCCCATAGGTCCACTTCGGGAATGAGACCTTTTCTTCCTCCTGTGAGAGTAATGGTGACCGTCCTCGTCTGATGATCTACCCCCTTCTCTGGATTTCTTTTTCTTGTGAAAGTGATGAGAGGATAGCCCCCCCCATCAGATGAGGATGGGAAGGGGGTCCTTTTTCTTTTACCCTTTTTGTGGGGTCTCCTGTCCAGTGATCCTGGAGGCAGCCATTCAAAGGAAGAAGGGTCCATAACAAAGGCTCTATTCAGCCTGTCTATCAGTTTGGGGTCTAGGGTGGGGGTATCTCTGGACGTTGCTGTTCCCCTAGAGGCAGCCAGTTGTTCAGATCTTTCTGGGACATTTGACTGTGCTTGCTCCGACCTGGAAGTAGCCGTCCAGTCAGACCTCTCTTGGGTATTTGCCTGTGAAGAGAGAGAGAGAGAGAGGTTGCGTCCACTGAGCCCTCCCCACTAGTGGCTGCTGCCTTTTCACATGTAAGGCAGAGAGAGCCAGCAAAAGTGATTAAGAGTGGGGACTTACAGCGCTGCCTTTTTTTTCACCTACTTGATTTTTGACAATATGATATCCCCCCCCCCCAAGTCAGAGAGTGCTAACCCCTTAGCACTGGTTATCCTGATCCTCATGAAGCACTGCTTCCTTGCCACCAACAGAATCCTGGCAGAGAGAACTGCCCTTTGGCTCTAAGCCTCCTTGGCTTACGTTGGGGGGGGGCCGAGCCAGCCCAGTGCTGCCGCTGTAGAGTAAGCCACTCTCACATTTGAAATGAGGTACGATGAGGTGAGGAGCAGACTGGTGTGCTGAGGTGCTGCCTGTGTCTTCCCGTGCGGAGACTTGCACTGCTAAGGGAAGCCACAATGAGCGGTCTAAAGCTTTCCGAATGACCACTCGTCGGCACAGAAAAAGGGCACGTAAGCGATCGAGGAAAAGCTCTAATTCCCTCTGTCATCCCCTGAGCCAGTCACTAGATGTAGCCTGAGCCAGTCGCTAGATGCAGCACTTGAAAGCGGGGCCCCTTGCACAGGAAAAAGGCCGCGAGGTGCTACTGTGAGGTGCGGCCAGTCTGTGCAGCTTGCAAGGCTGAGACTGGATCCCACCACTGAAAATTACAATCAGAACCACAGTCTGCCAAGGATAATGGCCAAAGAAAAACTTACGGTCTCTTCAGCCCTGCCACGAGTGACAGAGCTTCTGCTCCACGTTACCTGCTTCAGTGAAGGCAGAAAGTAAACTGGCAATGACCAGATGTGGAGGGCTCCTTATCCCCCCCTGCTGCACAACGTTAGTCCTGCCTACAACTGTCATCAGGAGGTGGAGCCCAGATGTAATGAAGCCCGGAGACCAGCTTAGGAGAGAGAAAATTGATTAGATGGTATTCTAAAAGTACATTGTTTATATTTTTGAACAAAACAACTCAGTTATGGGCCTGATGAAGTAGTGATGCCATGAAACTTTCGCCCTGTGGGTATTGGAATATTAATAAAGACTATTGAAACCTTACAAATAGTGGCATTCTTCCTGCTTTTTTGACTTTTCCTTTGAACTACACAAGGTTTCCATTCAGCAAGACCAGAAGAGTGTCACGAGTGGCCTGGCTGAGGACTGGTCTGACACAGATGAGCCCCCTTGCAGACCGCCCTGCATTGGACTGACAGTGACACACCTTTCAGAACCCACTGTCATATCAAAATGTCACATGCAGAACCAAAGCAGGATAAAAAAAGAAATCATGATACATTTGCAATGAAAACATACACCTTATCAGAGCAGCAAACTTGCTATAATTTGTGAACCCCAGTATAAATGTGCATAACTCTAACCGGATTAAAAAAACAACAAAAATATTCACAGTACATTTTCAATGAAAGCATAACTGCCCATCTACCCCAAAATCAAGATTACATTCCCAGCTGGCAGCCCACCTGTTGAGCCAGTGCGAAAAGAAAAACACTGCAGAAGTAACTTCACTACCGCTGCCTGAAGCAACCAATACATGTAGAACCCAACCAATGCATGCAGAACCAGAGCAGACTGCAGGTTAAAAAAAAATCATAAGTCATTGTAAGGATAAGGAAAGCATAACACCCCTTCCCAACAAACCAGAATTGGTAAATTTGCTTCCCAACCCCTGCCACAACCAATACATGCAGAACCAGAGTAGCCGCATAACAAAAAAAAATGAAAATCATTGCTCGTTTTAAGAAATGCATATACCCCCCCAACCAGAACACATACATTTTCTGTACATTGTCTACCTTCAAACATACAGTATGCAGAATCCAGTGCAGGTTAAAAAACATTGGTTATTTTAAGGAAATGTAAGCTCCACTTCCCCCACACACACAAACCAGAGTAGATGAATTTGCTGCACAACTGACAAGCATCATATACAAAACCAAAAGCAGGTAATAAAAATCACTGTTAATCTGAAGGAAAATCCCCCCCATGGCCAGAGTGGATCAATTCACTATGCATTTTCTACCCCCAATCGACCAATGCCCAAACCCAGAGCAATTAAAAAAAAAATCACTGTACACAACGAATGTAATAAAACACCCACCCTTCTGCAGGGATAATTTCCTCCTTGGTGGTTGTTTGGCTAGCTCTTATAGTAGAGATTCATAAAGATGTGACAATAACCCCCCCCCCCGCCACACACACACACACATATGGTTAAACATGGGCTTTTACGGTAATAGTACCCCCATGCACTGAACCGCCCTCCGGGGCCTGTAATGCTATTAAACTTGTACCATCCTTGTACCATCCTGTAAAGTCATGGACAAATATGCAACTCTAAATCCTATGTCATTAAAGGCTGTATTTAATGTCATGTATTCCTATGTGAATACTTGGAATTGTATTTATTGCACCCACCTCATGTTTGTAAGTTTATTCTTTTGCCTTCCGTACATTGTTTAACTCATCTTTAAGTTATGTGTGTATAACTGTCTTTTTACAAACGCAGGTCCACCTTGTAAATGAGCTTGCTCAACGGTGTCCGCCTGGATAAATAAAGATTTGATTGATTGATTGATTGATTGAATAGTGACAAACAATCAGCAACTCATTAAACGTAGGGGATACAAATAGGACACTGAGTCATGTACCTCTCGATTAAGCAAATCTACTTGGAATAAATGTTCAACACAGCGAGTCAGAGACTGAGTGAAATCATAGCAGTGTGAAACACATAAAGAGCCGTGGCATCATACCCTTCCATCTTTGTTGACACGATCCTAGAGAGGAGGAAAGAAAGAGAGTCCAAAAGCTCTGTTCCAGCCACCACTGTCTTGAGGCTTAATTCTGGTATCTTTTCTTCTCCTGGGTTGGCACATTGAAATTAGTCTCAGGATCCAGGCACTTATATAGTTAAAAAGTTCCAAATTTATATCCAAAGTCTAGGGTGCAACTCTTAACCATCCACTCAGGTGAGCAAGCCTTAGTTAAGCCTTACTGTAAATAGATACTGTAGCTTCAGAAGCACTATATCCTCAGGTCTGAGCTGCTTTTTCTTCAGCTTACCTTGGCTATTATAAGCCAGAGGACGTCAAAAGGGTTTACTTCTCAGGATTGATGTTCAAGTCCCTTCTCGTTCACCACAGTTCATGAGCCCCTCCAGGAGACCTAGCTCAGTTGGTCCTTGGTTCGAATGTCTCTCCTTGGTTCTAATCTTCCAGTCCATGTTGAGTGTCTGTTTTTGTCAATTCTTCTAGCTGTGGGAGGTGGGGGGGGGGCAGAGATTCAGATCACCTCCTTTCCACCTATCCATGAACGGTCTTCATCCGAAGGTATGATGCCAGGCTGTTAATTTCAACCGTTCAAAAACATAACAGTACAGCATGTCACTCTAACTGGTAAAAATACATGCAGGTGTTCATAAATCTCAGTAAGAAAGCAACTCTTTAAATGTGTCAGGCCCAAACCATAATTAAATTTACTGTGCTCAAGGAAGAGAAGTCTCACTTATCTATGAGTTTGAAGGCTACTGATTTAGGTCCATTACATCATTCTACTTGGAAATTTCCATTTCAAGCAATATTCTGTCTTAACATGAATTTCTTGGCCTTATTCATGGCTGGCAGGGCCTGTATGCCTGGTACAATGTACAAAGTGCATATTTTATATTTGCTGTTACACATGGCATATAAACCAATACTTGAGCAATTCTTTACACCTTACCATGCACATACTGTATGTAGAGAACCCTCAGCTGATATAAATAATTACTGAACATTTTCAACTAACGCATACGCCAACCCCAGCCTTCCACCCCCACCCAACAACAAGCCAGCCCAAAGCAGGTAAAAGTTACATACATTTTTAACATCAGTCCCCCAATACAGTGCCACTGGATTCTAACACCAGCATGTCCATCAGGTCCTGTTTGCCCCCCCCCCCTCCACACCCACCCACCGACGCAGGCTGTAGCCCCATCTCTCAAGCAATCCTCCCCTTCCCCTAGCAAGTTAGAATCAATGCTTATCTAAATAAACAGTGCCTGCAGAAGGCAATGGTAGTATGTTAATTCTGTGGTTTCCTTTGGACCACTGAGAATCAAACTGTGTGCACCAAGCTCTTTTCACTTGTGTCCTTGCTTCTGTCCTGTGTTTTCAAGCAACAGGACTCCATATGTGCAGTTTGGTTGTTATTGTAAAATTAAAAATACCTACAAGCTGTTGAATCTGAATGATTCACTGAATGCCATTAAATTAAGCATTAGATTCACAGCTGGTTGGACTTATTTTCTGGTTAATTGACATACTGGGCAGCAGCTGTACAGCTTGGATATCAGGACTGTCAAGGCCCCCCCCCCAGCATGCAATGATCAACAAGTACATGGGTAATTTCTTTAGTACACTTAATGTATGGTTCTTGTCTTGAGCTTTAAAAATTACTATATATGCATAACAGAAAGTGCCTCATAGACAGTAACACCCCCTTATCTGATTCACACACACATAAAAAAAATACCAAAGCATTTGATTTGCTGTTGTTTTATATCATATATAATACTGGTGCTCACCATCTCACCCACACATGTGACCTGTACACCCAGACTGGCTGGCTCCAACTATCAAACCACATAAAGTTTCTCACCTGCTCCATGGCGAAAAAAATCTACCTTGGCCTTGCACCTTCTGGGGTCTCAACTCTGTTACAACACCGAACCAACAAACAGTGCCTTCGGAGATCCACGCTACTGCTACTGAAAGTCCCCACTGTCACACTTCACAGGGACAATGCTTTTTTGCTTATCGAGTGCCACTCTGGTTCAATGGCTTCAGCCCCACCATCTCCTCTGCCCCAACAATCGGTATGTTTAAAACTAGGCTCCGGGACTATCTCACTACCAACAGCTCCTGTGACTGCCCAACTTAATCTTGTTTCTCCACTTCCCTTCCTGCTCTAGTGGTCCCCCCTCCCCTCCCCTCCTCATTGGATTCTACCCTCACATCTTGGTATACCCAATGCTACACTTTTCACCCTCTCCCCACCTTATCTACATTCCTTCTCCCCCCTCCCTCCTCCCCTCTTCCCTCTCTATGACTCTGGCACTTCTTATCTCGTCTCTTTTCTCTGACAAATGCCACTGGCTGCCTTGCTTACAATGTTACCCTTGACTTGTACTAATCTGTAATCTGTTTGCAATGTCCACATTGTTGTAATGTCTGCCTTGATGTTCCCCATAATTTGTATTTCTCTGACGTGGAACCTTTGTAAAAGAGCCTTGGCTCAAAGGTATTTGTAATCCTAAACTTGATAAATAAATAAATAACATAAATATATATAATAACATCCTGAAAAAATTGCGCCCCAAGCTTGGCGCCCTTTACAGGAACCGTAGTTCTTGCCACTACTGGTTAGGTATGATCTTGTTCAGAAAATGATACTCCCTATTTTTGACTATTGTGACATAGTCTACTGTGGTGCTCCTACATCTTCCCTTACCAGGTTGGATACTCTCTTCAATGCTTTCTGTTGCTTTGCTCTTGATTCCCCCTCCCGCACACATCACTGTACCTTGTATCATTCTCTAGCTTTCCCCTCCCTTGTGTGCAGGCAACTCTCTCACTGTGCCAAGTTCACTTCTAAATTCTGGTTTGGGACTCTCCCCTCTTACCTCTCCTCCTTACTCTCTGCTCCACCTCCCTCCTCCAGCCCTCTCAGATCCATTGACGCATGCAATCTGGCTATTCCTCATCGCTCTACCTCCATAGGCCAGGAAGCTTTCTCCTACTGCTGCCCAAAGCTTTGGAACTCACTGACACCTCCTATCAGACTTTTCTCTTCCCATTTTCAATCTCTTTAGCCCTTCATAATTTCTATTCCTCTAACTGCATTTGTTTTTAGCCCCCCTTCAACCCTCCCAACTCAGGCACATTATTCTTTAGCTCTACTTTATTTCTATTCTCCTAACTGTAGTTGTTACTAGCCACCCTTTGCATCCCTCCCCACCCTTGCGCACTATCCCCTACTCCTCTATCTCTGTCTTACCTACTGTCTTCTAATCAAACCCTTCCTTTGATTACTTCCTCACATGCTACCACCTATTACACCCCCTCCTCCCACACCCTACCAAAATCTACTGTGCCATTTTGACACTCTATTACCATCCACAATCTACTGTACTATTTCGACACTCTGCTGCTGTTCTCCCCCCACTACCTCCTCTCGCCCCCACTGATGCTCTCTCTTTTTCCATTCCTAATTTACCCATATTTTCTTCAACCTCCCTATTCATTATCCCTCTCTTTCCCTCTGTTCACATGCCACATTCCACTCCTCCTCCTCCCTGCTCCCCTTCTCTCTTCTCCTTTTCTGCCTGGTCCTGTCCCCCTTGTAGGGTTCTCAGCATCCTGAAGGGGTATAGATTGCCTCTCTCTCTTTTCCCCCTCTCCCTTCCTCCCACTTTCAAATTCATCGCCCGCCCATCTCCCTACTTCCCTATCCCTCTTTTCCCCTCCTGTTCCTCTGCCCCTCTCTTCTTTACCTCCCCGCTCCCTTCCTCTCCCCTCCATTTCTGCCTGGTCCTGCCCCCCTTGCAGGGTTCTCAGCATCCAGAAGGGGTTAGATCTTGGCTGTCCATCTCTCTCCCTGTTCCATCCCCCACCTTCTACCCCTTGCCTGTCTGTTTTCCCACTTGTCTTATAACTGCCCTCCCTTGGGTATACAATAGCACTTTGAACTGTGTGCTCAGCCTACTACTTCTAGCACTTTAAATGTGTTATCCATCCTCTAACCTTTACCCTACTGGGTCACCTGCTCTTTGGTTGTTGCAATGTACGTTATGTCCAAACAGGGGCGGATCCAGGAGACCTATAGATGGGGGACCTCAAGTCAGATAAAAAATAAAAATAATAGGCTGGGGGTCTGGTGGGCCGCCTAGCCCCCCATAAATCTTTTAACATTCTGTTGCATTTTGGAGGATATTTCTAATGCAATTTCTACCCATTTCCTTCCCTCCCCATGCTTTATGAGTTGTGCCCCAGCACCATTCCCAGAGTCCCCACAGTCCATATGACAGTATGTTACCCAAAATACCTCCTACCCAAACATAAACAAAATACCAAAAGACTGCAACTGGGCAGCAGCACATCCGAAACACATAAAAATGAGACAAGTTGAAAGAGACTTGGTGATAAAGACAAATTGCAGACAAATTAAATGACAATCCAAGTAAACAAGTTCACAAATGTCACTCACTCAAGCATGCTATGACATTACCATAAAGCCAACCCATCCCAGTTTGTCCTATAGGTAAGCAATAAGACATGACAGGGTGTGCATGGAACAGATTTTACTGCACGGCTAGGGGCGTAATGAGGCACGAGGCCTTGGCCGAGTGCCTTTAGCCCCTGGCGTGCAGTAAAATCTGTTCCATGCACTCACCTGGAGTTTCTTATTGCACTTATAAAATGGGCTCCTGTTTTAAAACCTTTTTACATTTGGGAAAAGCATGTTTATATGTAGAAACAATAGATTTACTTGTGTGCATTTATGATCAAATAGTCCTTCCACTCACAACAAATGATGTCACTGATGATGTCATTGTGTTGTTGCCTACCTTCTTCTTCTTCCTGTTTTTTTTCTGTTTTTCCCCACATTCAAGCTATGGAATGTTTATCATAGAATGTTTACCATGGAATACATGGATTCAAAATTCTGCTCAGTTCCATTGGCAGAATGTTTTTCTGCTAACACTCTGTATGCATAGACAACAAAGGCCTTTGTTACAGCCAGAGCCTCAGTTATCTCTCTCTGTCAGAACAAGAAGAAGAGAGTTACCTGATGAGCAGGTAAAGATAGAAGGGGGATTTTTCACTGTAAGCAAAGAAACAGTTGTAGTGAAAACTATAAACAATACTTATTGTTTCTAATTTGTTCATGTGTGTAAGGAGTGTGATAATCAAGGAAACTACTGTAAATTAATTTGTTTTATATTTTATTTAAGGTAGTTTCATTTTTAGGGCCCAGATGAAGTTTTTTTTTTTACAGTGTAAAGGTAGCAGCCATGTTTGTGGTGGAAGATCAGTTCTGGCTGTAGGGGGCTAACTGAAATGCCTGTGTTCCAAATGCCCATTGATCTGGTTTCCAGACTCTTCACAGTCCTTTTTTTTAGCCGTGTGTAAACCATATTTTACACATAAATAACAGCCAATCAGATTCCATGATTTTACCCTGCCATTTTATAATACAGATTAACCTATCCCCCAACCTTACCTCAGTAAAAAAATAAATACAACTACAGAAATATGGAAACAAAGTCACTTTGCTATTTAGTTTCTGAAAATATAATTTCAAGTTTGCTTGCTATTTTTGTAAAACAGATTTTTCTATAGAGCAACTTATTCCAAAACAAGCATTTGTCAATGCCGAACGTTCGCTTGCAGGTATTTGCAGTGGTGTTTGGCATGTAAGGTACTTTACCCTAATGCCCTGTGCGATTGCTGGTATTTGCACAATAAATTGTCAGCATGACCTTTTTGTTACCTCCATTGTGCGCTACATAGGCGGAAACACGTTTTGGGCAAGATGTGAAAAATGACAGCTGCAGCGCTCATAAGGAGGTGTGGTACAATGGCAATGTTGAAAATCTGGAGTGAAAATATTGAAAATTCGCAAACTTACGTAAGCGCAGTGAGGAACTGCGCAACGAGACCATAAAACAGTACTTTAGAATTTTTTCACCAAATTTTCAGCACAGCCATTTTAAGACCTCTGCTCATGATCAGTGTCACTGTGATTTTCTTAATGTGTCCCATACATTGAGTTCGCACACCGACTGCGCCATTGTGCGCTACATGGGCAGAAACACATTTTGGGCAGGATGTGAAAAATGACAGCTATACTGCTCATGAGGAGGTGTGGTAAAATGGCAATGTTGAAAATCTGGAGTGCAAATATTGAAAATTCACAAACGTACGAGCGTGCGTAGGAACTGCGCATGCCACGCTAAATGAAACAGTCATTTTAGGAATTTTTCACCAAATTTTCAACATAGCCATTTTAAGACCTCTGCTCATGAACAGTGTCACTGTGATTTTGTTAATGTGTTCATGACATTGATTTCGACACCGACTGTGCCATTGTGCGCCATACGGCGGAAACACATTTGGGTGAGATGTGAAAATGACAGCTGTACAGCTCATAAGAAGGTGTGATAAAATGGCAATGTTGAAAATCTGGAGTGAAAATATTGAAAATTCACGAACTTACGAGCCTGCGTAGGAACTGCGCAACGCACGCTGGTAAAACAGTCATTTTTTGGAATTTGTGCACCAAAGTTTCAACATGGGGTTTTTGGGACCCCTTCTCATGAATGATGTCACTGTCATGGTGTTATTCGAGGCTGAAGAGTGATTTCGCGCAGTGACTGCGCAGTGCCTGCGAAATCACCCTGCGGGCCCAAATAACACCATGACAGTGACATCACTCATGAGAAGGGGTCCCAAAACCCATGTTGAAAATTTGGTGCAAAAATTCAAAAAATGACTTAGATATGCAACAGTTGAAACCCCTATCTAGCCCATTATACAGCTTACTGCATTTCAGTTCGCGGCCATTTGAAGAGTTTGAGATGTGTTCCCGGGTCTACCGTAGATCGCCGCCGAGTCCGGAGGTAGTAAGGGGTGGGGTGGGAGGCTGGTGCGCAGGGTGGGTGCGGGTTGTGGGAGGGGGCTGGGAGACGCTACCGCAGGACTGTGTTTGTTTTACAGGTTTAACACAAAAAAAGACGACATGGGATGTTTGCCACGCTGGGGTGGGCTCCCAGGGCAGAAGATGGCTGGGAGGGGCTGAGGAGCCGACGGGGATTTCGGGCACCCCGCCGCAAACGAAACTGGACGCTTGCCACGCTGGGTGGGCCCCAGCGTGGCAGCAGGATGGCTTGGGGCCGGAGCCGACGGGGGATTGGGCACCCCATTGGCAAACAACGCTTGCCACACTGGGGTGGGCTCAGCGTGGCACCAAAAGCTTTGAGGAGGCGGGCGTGATGCGCACGGGGGCAGCGCGTGATCGCCAGGACGGGCGTGAGCGATGCAAGCCAGGCGGCAGCGGTGCTTCCTTTGAAGCAGAGGAACACCGCTATCATACTGAGCTTCTGCACCCATTGGTGCAGGACCACCACGCCTGCTCAAGGGAGCAGTGCATTGGATGGGAAAGGCACACCTCCAAGTGTGCTACTCTCCCAAAACGTTCCTTGTGCATGCGCGCAAGCGAACGTAAAAAGTACATTTTTAAATAAATAAAATATTTTTTATTGTTTTTAAATTACCTTTACTGGGATAACCCCATGGTATGAGGCATCTCATTTTTATGATAGGCCCAAGAAGTCAGTAAGCAGACAGCAGAACACAGTTTTTAAACAAATATAAAAATGTACGTTATGTCCAAACAGGGGCGGATCCAGGAGACCTATACATGGGGGACCTCAAGTCAGATAAAAAATAAAAATAATAGGCTGGGGGTCTGGTGAGTTGCCTAGTCCCCCATAAATCTTTTAACATTCTGTTACACGCATGTGCAAGAAACATAGTGCCAGCATCCAAGTTTTCGTAGGTGTGGCACCTGTCTTCCAATGCAGTCAGTGTGCTCGCAGGCGTGGCCACAGTTCGCCAATGAATGCTGCAGCTGTCTATGACAGCAGTAGAAAATGCAGTGCCGTACAGTTGAAAGGCAGAGCTCCGCTTCAGTGAGCAGCAAGAAGCTACTGCCTGCGCATGTGCTTCTCCCCCCCACACACACATGCATATTGCGTGCTAATGCGCCCCCCCCACACACACTGTATGGCCAATTGGGGTGCCCAACTCTCAATCGGGCTCCAATGTCCCTCCACAGACAACCGGTGCCACACTGGGAGCCCACCTAGCGTGGCAACAGTCAGTATTGCTGATGGGGTACCCAACCTCGGCCAGCTCCACTGCCCCCGCCCCAAACAGCCTTCCAGCTGCCATGCTTGGAGCCCACCCCAGTGTGGCACAAGTCCCGTGTCATCAAGAAAAAAAAAAGAAACCTGAAAGAGAAAACTCTCTCGCTGACTGTCCTGATCCCGCCCCTCCACCAACACCCACCTTCTGCGACCCTGCCTTCCCACACCCCTCACCCCATACTTCACTCACGGAGTCCAGCATGACAGCTCCGTGGACCAGGAACATGTCTGCACTCTTCAAAGCCAACTGCTAACTGAGGAAATGCCGTAAGCTGTAAAATGTAATAAATAGGGTTTTTCAACTTTGATGCATATCTCAGGCATTTTGGGGATTTTCCACCAAATTTCAACATGGGTTTTTAGGACCATACTCATGAATTTGTCACTGTCATTTTGTTAATCGGCCCGAAGGTGATTTCACTGTCACCGCGTGGAACCACCTTCGACTGATTTATGAAATGACAATGTCACAGTTCAGAGGTAGGCCCTCAAAACCCTATGTTGAAAATTTGGTGAAAAAATTCCCCAAAATGACTGTTTTAAGAGCATGTGTTCCGCTGTTCCTACGCATGCTTGTAAATTCGCGAATTTTCAATATTTTTTACTCCAGATTTTCAACATTGCCATTTTACCACACCTTCTTATGAGCAGTACAGCTGTCATTTTTCACATTTCCCCCAAAATGTGTTTCCACACATGTAGCGCACAATGGCGTAGTCAGTGTGCGAAATCAATGTTTGGGACAGATTAAGAAAATCATAGTGACACTGTTCATGAGCAGAAGTGTTAAAATGGCTATGTTAAAAATTTGGTGAAAAAATTCGACAAAATGACTGTTTTACGAGCATGCGTTGCGCTGTTCCTACGCACGTGCGTAGTTCGTTGAATTTTCACTATTTTTACTCCAGATTTTCAACATTGCCATTTTACCACACCTCCTTATGAGCAATACAGCTGTCATTTTTCACATCTTGCCCAAACGTGTTTCCGCACATGTAGCGCCAATGGCACAGTCGGTGTGCGAAATCAATGTTAGGGACAGATTAAGAAAATCACAGTGACACTGTTCATGAGCAGAGGTGTTACAATGGCTATGTTAAAAATTTGGTGAAAAAAGTCTATAAAATGACTGTGTTATGAGTGACCATTGCGCAGTTTCCACGCACTCTCATAAGTTCATGGATTTCTAATATTTTCAGTCCAGATTTTCACCACTGGCATTTTTCCACACTTCCGTGTGAACAGTACAGCTGTCATTTTTCACACCATAGCTGAAATGTGTTTTCGCACTTCCAGTGCAGAAATATGTGGTCGCTGTGGGAAATCACTGTTTGGGACAGATTAAGAAAATCACAGTGACACTGTTCATGAGCAGAGGTTCCAAAATGCCTGTGTTGACAATCTACTGTAAAAAATCCCCAAACTAATTGCATTATGGGTGTGCATTGAGCAGTTTCTACACACATTCATGACTTCACCAGTTTTTTAATATTTTCACTGCAGATTTTCAACATTGCCATTTTTTCCACCTCCTCATGAACAGTATAGCTGTCATTTTTCACATCCTGTTCGAAATGTGTTTTTGCACCTGTGGTGCCAAATGGCGTAGTCGCTGTGCAAAATCAGCTTTCGGCTAACAAACTGATATTGCCACTGTTCATAAGGTGGGGTCACAAAACCCAGGTTGAAAATGGAGTAAAATGCCACCCCAACGCCTGAGACGTTAGTGTTTCCGGGATTGAGTAACGCCCACCCTGTAGAGATTGGACAGGCATCAGGGGTGTGACTTGGGATTCTCGCCTGTAATGCTCATACCATTCCACACCCTGCAGCCAGTGAGAGGCATCGATGTGTGCCTTGGACTCTTCGGCCCCAAAGCTCACCCCATTTTCCTATACAGCACCCATCTCACCGTATTTCCTGATGGAATGGGGTGAGCATAAGGGCCAAAGACCCCAAGGCACACCATGACACTTGTCGGTGTCTGCAGGGTAGGGTGTGGTGAAATGGCATGGCCGTTATGCCTGATGACCCAAAGGCACACTCCAATGCCTGTCAGTCTCTGCAGGGTGGTGGCAGGGTTGGCTTCAGTTCAATACTTCACTGCCATTCCTATCATGCAGCTCTCTAACTCCTACACTACCAATGCCAATGCCAGCAAGCAAACATTCGGCATTGACAAATGCTTGTTTTTATTAGCAACAGCATCTTCTTGGGTACATCACAACTTGTACCCCCTCCCCATTCAACACATATAAATACATAAACTAAATATTTGATTCTATCACATTTTTCTCCGGTTTTGTAACTGCCTATGTCAATGTGCCAAACAAGGTCTTATGACTTCTGTTACTAATTTTGCTCTCCAAGCATGCAGAAACTCCTGCACATGCCATAGTATACAGCAGAACACCTTCAAAACCCCTATGTCTATTACTTCCCTCTGTGCTCATTCACAATGCAACCACGACTGAAAAGACCACACAGATTAGACATACAGTACATGCTGAAGTTTTTACTCAGTTCAAAAGTCTCATGTACCAGTTTCTGCCTCTTCTGGTTCATGCTGTTGCTGAAACCAGACAAGACCCAGCATTAGTTTTGTACCACTTCTATCATGCTAACGGAGAGCACTAACCTCCAACTCCTTCTCCTGCGAATCCACACCAAAGTCAGTTTGCCATATAGGACAAAACCAGCAGTGACCTTAAACTATTTTAATGTCATGAATTTAAGCTCCCCATACTAGAAATTAATAACACTAGTACTACATTTATTACACACCCAGTTTGATGGAACACTAATGTCCTGTCCCATCCCAGCAGCCACCTCCCACCCACCATAGTTTGAGATTGTCAGAATCTTTTTTTTAAAGTAAGAAGTACCTGATTAAATGAAGACTTGATCCATTTTCAGCAGGCTGAAGTCTATGTACCCCTAGTTGAGTACTGTCTCCAGTCACCTGGCCGCCAAACTCTTTCTCTCTAGACAGCACACACTGACCCCATGACTCCTAATGAGCAGAGCTCTCAGCTACAGTTTGCTTCAGCTACCAGAAGATGACCTGAACCTCACTCCAACTCCTTATGCTGATTTACCAAGGCCATATTGACCTCACGTTACTGGACTGCTGCCGCCCGAAACCCCGGGCTCTGCTCTTCACTTTTGGGCTCCGCTCTCTCTCTGTCTGCTCCTCAGTAGTACACTCGCTCCTCTCTTGCTCCAGCATTAATCTTCTGAATGAATGTGTAACCCCCCTACTAATGGGGGTTCCTAAAAGCCTTCCCGGGGCTTGCCTATGTGCTCCCTGCCTAACTGGTGTTTGGCGAAATGCCGCCAAATGCGGGCATTGTGAGAGCTTTTAGAGCCTCTTGTACTGTCTCTTTAAGAGCTGCCTGCTTGCAGGCTTTAGTGGTTTGTATAGGGGGACTGTGGGTTTACTGCTCGAATCCCACTTGAGCTGCTGTTTGAATCGCTCCGCTTCTGCAGTCACTAGGAGAGCAGAGGGAGCCTTATGGGCAGATGTAACTGTTTGCTGGAACATATGTAGCGTAACAGTAAAAATGCAGTTTGTTTAACCTGCCTTTATTGCAGCTGGGACTTCTGAGATGGGCCAATTGAAGAAGGGGAATTTTAAAATGGAGACCGCTTGAGCCAACCAGAACTTGGACTCCCACTGGGAGCCTGCCTGAAGGGGAATATATGGCAGGTGCTCCTGAGAAGTGTAGTTTTGATCCTGGTGCCTTTTTTGCACCAACGGAGGGTGAATGCTAAGACTGGCAGACAGGAGCAGCCAACCGGAGCCAGTGGAGCAAGAGGAAACTGCCCTGCACTGTCCTGAAGGGGCAGAGTCATTTGTGGTCGTGAAGAGAGAAGGAGCTCTGGCTTCTGCGCTGTGAAAGTCTCCGTGAGGGAAGTACGTGTGCAGGACAAGAAGTCGGGCGACAGTATCGCCAGAAGGAGCGGACAAGATCTGTGGAGGAGTGCAGGCAGAGGAGGCTGTACGTTTACAGCTACCTACCAGGCTCACCCTGTAGAGGACTGGAGAATCTGCTTCAATTGCACTCGGTCTGTCAGGACAAGTGAAGCTGCGTTGCGTCACCCGGTTTATGAAGTGAATGTGAACGGGAGTTTAGAGCAGCTGCCTGGTATGGTACCCCTCTGTGTTACATATAAATGTGTGGAGCAGTGTCTGGATCACAGGCTAAGTCCTGCAAGTGGTGTGAGAGGGATCTTTCTGCAGAAGTCGTGAGTACTAAATCATGGTAGCTCCCTGTCAGACGTTCATTTTGAGGGCAAGATTTGTCTGGCTGCTTCATTGGCTGCATGAACTGTGCCTGCAGGCTCTTCTTAATCAACTTAGGTACCAAATGCTTGTTTCCTCCTCAGGGCCCCAACCAGCCGCACCGAATAGGCTAGCCGTGTATTGCCTGGGTGCCCAGAGACAGTGACTGATAGGGTTGGCCGGTGCACAGTGCCCTATATAGTAGAGAGTTAAGCTAATCAACCTGATCTCCCCCGTCCTTGTTACTCTCCCAATTTAATAAATTTGATTTGTTGTTTGCAAGGTATACTGTCTGAACTGCGTGTTTGTGCTACCCTCTTGTGCATGGGTTATTGTATAACTGTATCTTATTTTACAGGGGATCCTCAGGACCAAATTGTCAATCCCAATCTGGGGGTAAGTGTAAGTCATAACAGTAGTGTGGGAAGTGCTGGTGAGCCAGTAGTGGAAGGAAAGGGGGGTTGCAGTGACCCAGAGGGCTGTGACCAAGTCATGCTTGACTGTTCCAACCCGGACCTCTGGGTGGAGGCACCCGCCATTGGATCCAGGCCCCTCAACCTGTTAGTGGCAAAGCAGGCAGGGGTAGTAGCCCTTGGGATAGCGCCTCCTGGGGGTTACAAATGAATTACAGCTCACTCTTGTTTCAGCAGCCCAGACATTTAAAGAAGTCGCCCCTTGCCAGCCACATCCACTACTATACACAACAGCAAATCAGGAGCAGTGAGCACCAAGTGACCTGGTTGAGATCTGTATTATTAAGGTCCACTCCACTTTGCTGCAGCTGTACCCCCCCTGCACGAACCCCACCCCCCGTGCACAAACAAAGGAACTGCACCAAGCCTGCAAAAGCAGAGAATGAATGAATGCTCAGGCTCACCAAGGTAAGACCAGCTGCTGCCACAGTGCTGGAACTGGTGCAGGATGAAAATTAGTAAGAAATTCATGCTGGAGACTGGCTTTTCCGAGGGGGGGATCAACTGTGTAATGTGGCTGGGGTGGTTGTTTACTGCATTACCAGGACACTGGAGGACAGATGAGACCTGTGTGGTTTAGGTGGCTTTCATGGAGGCATTACTGCATACCGATTAAGAATGCAGCACAGTGTGTTACTAATAGAGGAGCTCCATGAAGGGGGAGCTATAGCACCCTTAGCCCCCTTCCAAATCCGCCTATGTCTAAACATGGCTTTGTTTACCCTGGCCAGTTGGTCTGAGTTAATTCTGTTATGTTCACTGTTTTGTTTTAGTAATTGTACTTGTATTGCTCTGTTATTGCTATGTGTTTGCCTGTTCTCCAAATTCTTGTCCCCCCCACCCAGGACACTTTCTGGAAATGAGCTGTTTACAGCTCATGTTGTCTTTCCTGGTGAAATATTCTCTAAATAAATAAATATCACTGCAGGTTCCCAAGTACTAACTAACAGTCTTCAAGCAGATTGTCAGTGTGAGATAGGGTATTTAGCCGAAATTTGATACAGAGCATGGGCACAGGAATTAGGAACATTTCTGCTAGATAAGATAAGATGAAGGAGTGTGCTTTGCTTGCTTTCTGAACTGAGTCTCTGAAATGGCAAGTCATCTATGACCCCTGTCCCCTCCATGCCCTGAAAACATGCACGCACTCACGCACACACGCGAGCACACACACACAGGGACAGTAGGCAGCAGATACCTATTCTGAACTGAGACCTTTAGGCAATTGGGAACCCTGCACCCCATTCCCCCATACCCCAAAAGCACATTTGCTGTGCACAGCAGGCAGCAGCTACCGAGAGGGGCAGAGAGAAAGAGAGAGAGACTTAAAATTCGTCACAGACTTTGTCAGGAAGAAAGAATTCAAAGACAGAGAGCAATTACAAAAGTCTGTGGCTGTTCTGGCAAGCAACTTAAGTGTTAATTACAGCAATTACTTTGTGTGTTGTTTATGAGGTCAAGAAGCACAGCAGAAGGCATAATATGCAGGGTCAGTCAGCGGGGTCAAGAGACATAAAAGCACTGCAGCAATGTAGACACTTCAGACAGCATATGCTGATAATCATGAGGCGAAAAACTGAAACAAAGAATGTGCTAGGGTCAGGCCCTACCTCTTGTGAAAGTGGTATGGCCATGGCCCTTTTGGCCCTCCCGGTTCCATCATCAGTGCAGCCAGCCACTGACATGAAATGGCCACCTGTGAAGACGAGGGCGCTCTCACTGATGGGTCACCTAGCTGTCTGCCATCCCGAGTGGTTTGCTCTGGTCAGTCAGTGGTGATTGAGCTGGGTAGACATGGGTATCAGAATGGTATCTACGATTGTTTGGTTGATTATGGGGAAGAAGGCCTGTGATAGAGAGCTTCTGGGAATGGTGGGTACATTTTAGAATCTTTGGGGATGATCCACAAAGTACTCCACACTTGTGTAGGCCCAGCTGCAGCTGCAATGTGGCCCCTCTGTACCTGCTGAGAACACTGTGTCAATGTCAAACCCCCCTCCTTTAAGTTGTGAAAGTGCTCAGCTCATGGAGTTACACAAGCTTTCCGGCTGGGAGTAGTTGATGGGGTGGGGACATGAGTCACAAGACCTGAAGCAGGATGTAGAGGTATATGCTACAGAAGGCTGTGGAAGGGTACTAATGCTATATAAATGGTGCCCCTGACATAAGTATTCTGCATCTCCTGAGCCAGATGCTAGGCAGTTATTTCTATATTTTAAAATAGTTATACATTTCTGGAAAGGGAATATGGCAGTCCAGGCAGATGGCCGTAACCCACAATCCCACATTCATGTACAGCAGGGGATCCATTTGCTGGATGACCAGGGCTTCTAATTGAAAGTCCAGTGTCCAGCACAACTCCATCCCTCAGACTGCCCCTGTGCCTTCAGGGAGCTCTGTGGATGTAGACAGAGGGGACCAGGAACTGTGGATGCCGTCAAGTGTGGACTGGCATTTAGACGCAGGTCTGCATGGGCTGATGGCTGACACAGTGCTAGTTGCAAGTATGCTGTAGCTCAGACCTTATGTAAGCATTAAGCCACAAGAAAGGAGACTTCTACTAGGGAATTAATGCATGGTTGGGGGGGGGTTGGAGCATGAGGCCGCAGGGGGTGATTGCCCCAACCACCCAACCATGCATTAATTCCCTAGTAGAAGCCTCCTTTCGAGTGGCTTAATGCACCTGTAACATGGCAAGCGCAATGAAAAGACTGTTTTAATTCAAATAAGTGTGGTACATAAATGAAGAGAAAGTGAGAATATTGCTTAAGAAAACATTTTATGCTGTTGAACTGTGCTTCTTGCAGAGGCTGCATAGAAGAGGAACTGTGCGCATCCACATTACAGAGTGAATATACATTAATGTGGTGACAACTGGTAAAATAGCTTGCAGCATTATATCACAGAAAATTACACAAATGCAGGGAAACAGGTATACCTGTGGTGATAGAAATTCATATTTGTTCTGTGATGGACTTCGTTCACACTTGCCGTTTATTATGGGTGAACATTTGTAGATTTACATAGCTACACAACTATAACAAGATTTAGAAGTAAAACATTTTAAAATGTTTTGTAATATTGCAGAGAAGTAAAATATGTACTGGTAAGTGTACTATTGTGATAACTGTGTGCTATACAAGATGGCATCTGTGTTTCACAACGGATAGTTCATTTGAGGTGCAGCATGGGTAAAGAGAAATTTGCATGTGTTCTGCAATGCTAAGGAGGTCTACACTTCTGACCAGTGACATGTGGGGATGTCTGTACTTGACTTGAAATACATTACAAGTAGTTGTGCAAGGTAAAGTAATGCTTTTTAGATTAAGAAGGTTATGATTTAGTTTGCTGACTATTTGGTGGACTGGGTTCGATGTGTGCGGTACTGAAACTGTACATAGTCAGTTAATGCAAGTTTCGACAAGTACTGGTTTGGTATTAGTAAAGAATGGATTCCATTTTCCCATTCTTAATGCCCCAAGCTACTCAAAGTTTTGGCTCTGTTTGGTAACTAACTGTTGGTACCACAGCATATATACTGATCGCACAGTCTCCGAGGTCCACGGGGTGGGTGGGTGGGAAAGAACACTGCACATCTATCTACCCACCCCTTGGTCCCCATTCCCCACCCCTCACCCACTTAGCCCTCCTGACCTTCCATACCCCCACCTCCACACCCACTTAGCCCCTGATCCTTAAGCTATCACCCACCATTGTGCTCTCCCCCTCGCCCGTCTAGCCTGTAGCGTACTTTCCCTTAATGGCTGTACTTCTTGGTGGTCACATTAATTGTTCCCTCCGAGAACCTGTCTAAGCTCCATAGCTGCATTCTGGGAATTCTCATACTTTGTACATAGTTGGAATCTGCACTTTATTTACCTAATCTGTAATGGGACTATTTTCCTCTCTATTATATAATTAAGTGATGACTTTTTGCAATGTATTCTGTCTCTCCCCATCCTTCTATCTGTAATGCTGTATAGCCTTTTTAATGATGTGCAACTGACAATGCCTACTAGCTTCTTCTGTTTTTCTCCATTATCCATGTACTTGATGGTCCCCCACACCCTCTGTTCAACTAGGATCATTTGTAAATCTGCTTTTAGCTCAAAGGTCTTAATTACGATTTTACAAAATAAACAAATAAATAAATAAATAAAACAGAGAACGGCAAAGAAAACGGAGATTACTTCTCGCAACTTTTTTTTCTTTGACAAGAGACAGCACTTCTACCAATTTTCTGTGTCTCCGCTCTCTGGGTCTGTTACCATAGAGGAGAAACAAAAAAGACATGACATCTGCTAACTTTCTGTTGATGCCCGGTGCGGCACAGGTAATCCGTATTTCATGTGTGTGTGTGTATGTTTGTCTCTCCCCATTTAACTGTCACTAAGCATGCTCCTGATAGCAACCATGGATTAATACAAGAGCAAGCGGGCTTTACTAGGGAATTAATCCATGGTTGCTTCTTGGTCACCTGTTGCTGTTCCTCTAATGAAAACTGGTTATTTCACTGTAATATTTATTGCCATGTTACAAGAGGAGGTTTTCTAAAGGGTTGGGTAGGGATGCAGATTCATGCTGTGCCTGCATCTATGTCTATCCACTTGTCGCTATGCAGCCCTGCTGCCATTATAAGAAGCTGCATCCATTTATGACAAAAAGTCACAATTTACGGCAAAAAAGGGATGTGAGTGCATCAAAGTCAGATGCAGCTGGAAACTGCATCCATTTTGGATGCAGCTGTGTCTGTTTTTAGACATAAACTTTGGATGCTAATAAGCAATCACTGCAGTGTCCTTCCTCCCGACTTTTTTGATGATGATGTCACCTCAGCTCATACTACCAGCTCTCCTCGCTCCTCTACTCACCCACTCTTCTACCTTAAAATGGTCAGGATGCATGAAGCCCACAAATACATTGTGAAAGCAATTGCCAAATCCAGAAGTAGTGGGGACTCCCTGGACCTGAAACTACTGTCCTCACTCTTGATGAAGTATTAGATCCATTAACAAACATCTTCAACCTCTCCCTCTGACTTGGCCAGCTCCCTGAAGTCTGGCAATCCGCAATAGTCACTCCTGTTCACAAAAGTGGAGATAAGGCCCTCCATTGAAACTATCGACCCATCTCCATCTTGCCCCCGCTCTCCAAGGCTATTGAACGCATAGTAGCTGACCAACTTTCCGACTATATGGACAAACACAACATCCTGTGTTCTCAACACCATGGTTTCAGAAAAGGGCACAGCACTACCTCTGCCCTCCTCTAATTCACTGGAGCAATACACAGTTCCCTGGACAATGGTCACCTTGCTAGTTCAGTCTTTATCGACTTAACCAAGGCATTCGATACCGTCCACCATGGTCTTCTACTTGAGCAGCTTCTGAAAGCTGGACTCTCTCCTATCTCCATGGCCTGGTTTAAAAGCTATCTGGGAAACCGCTCCTAAAGAGTCAAAATTGCTAATGTCCTCTCTGATGCAAGGTCTGTCCTATCAGGAATCCCACAGGGATCCATACTGGGCCCCCTTCTCTTCAGTCTTTTCCTGAACAGCCTTCCACAATCCTGCCCTGAATAAATCATCATCTACGCTGTTGACGCCATTATCCATGCCACCCATAAAGATCTCCAACCCTTGCAGAACAACCTTCAAAAAGGCTTCGCCTCAGCTGAAAATTGGTTCAGGCAACATAAACTGGTCCTAAATTATAAAAAAGCTAAGTCCATGCTTTTTATCAGCTCCCACAACAAGCACAAGCTACAGCCTTTTACTATTACAAATTGCCTTTGAGCTGCCCTTGAACAAGTTCATTCTTTCAAATACCTTGGGATCTCTCTTGATCGTAACCTTTCCTATGGAGCTCATATCGATAGTGTTGCCAAAGCTGCTAATACCCGCCTTGGGCTCCTCTACAGGCATAGGCAACACCTCACCCCAGATGCATTAAGGGTCACAGTTCAGAGTTCTGTTGTCTCCATAATTGACTATGGCCTAATCATATACAGCTCTGCCTCAGTAACCACTCTCAGATGTATTGCCATGTCACTCAACAAAGCCTGTAGGCTTATCGCTGGATCCCGCCACCTCACTCACACATGTCAGCTATATGCACAAACTGGCTGGTTACAATTCTCTAACCACATAAAGTACAAAACCTGCATTATGGCAAAGAAAATTACCATGGGCCTTGCACCCCCTGGAGTCCGAGCTCTCCTATGCCCTAGTAGCAATCCTCAACCCACCAGGGGCTCTGAATCAAAACTCCTACAGGTCCTGCGCAGCCATACCTCTCAGGGTCAAAGATCCTTTGCGTATAGGACCCCCGGTTAGTTGAATAGTATCGGCAGAGACATCTCCTCTGTGCCTAACATTGGTCCTTTCAAATCCAAGCTCCGCCTTCACCTTTCTGCCTCTAGCACTTGCGACTGTCTTCCTTAAACAGCCTCTCACCTATCCTTAATGCGGGTAAAAACTCCTCCTACATAGCACTTACTCTACCTTCCCTCTTCCCCCCAACCCACCCCCCTACACACTTTTTTTTGGTTTGATCCTAGCACTTCTCTCTGAGTTGTGACAATGTCTCTGGCTGCTCTTACCCATTTCTCCCCTTGCAAGTTTTTGTTCTGTCTCTCCCACTGTTAGTGACCCTTGTGCCAGTTTAACTCAAATGTCCTTACCGTATTCCCATGGTCTTTTGTCAACCTGTTATCCTGATCTTGTTACTGAATGTTTATGCCTGCTTTTGTACTGAACCTCAATTGATGTGGAACCTTTGTAAAAGAGCCTTGGCTCAAAGGTACTTGTAATCCTAGAATCAAATAAATAAATAAAAATTAAACAGGTCTTGCAGGATTAGATTCATTTCTGCTTTGAAAATAGAAGCAAATGCATCTTGGGTGGATCATTTTGCAAATCCTGCTTCTTGTATCTACGGTGAGGGACGGGGGAGAGTTTGGGACTCAGAAGTGCTTCCAGCAGAGGGTGGGGGAGGGGTTCAATATTGTGAGGGTGAATGGCCTCAGACCTGCTAGTTAAATGTAATGTCCGGTCCAGGATCAGGCCCAGGTTACCAGCTGTCTGGATACAGTGTTCAGTACTGATCATCACTATAACTGGGCTGGTGGTGTAGTACTCTTGCAAGAAACAGAAATTCTATTCTTTGTAATTCTCATGGAGAAACTAAATCATCTCAGCTTCTGCGGGCTGGGGTTTTGCTTTAAGCTGCTACTGCCTCTTAAGAATATAACCCCCTCAACTTTCAGTACTCTACCCCCCCACCAACATTTATTAAAATGTTTCCCTGCTTACATAATGATGTATCACCAGGCACCATCTCTCTTCACTTTTACCCACTGATTTTCTTGGAAGTGACTGTTTTTCTTTATGATATGGTGTGTGTGTGTGTGTGGGGGGTTAATTACATCTCAAATCCAAGTATGAAAAGATGAGAAGAATGGTGCTTGGTGATAGACTGGTTTGGTACTCAGTACATAGTTAAATAAATGTGTGTGCTGGTGAGTGGATGAAGAGTGCTGTGGGGTGGGGGTTCATTGATTTTGTTTTAAAAACAATCTGGCCTCAATCTGCCCATATAAACAAATATCATTCCCTGGTGGTCTAGCGGCACCCCCCATCCCCGATATGCCCATATCATATAATGACATATTTCCCCGGTGGTCTAGTGGCCCCCCACCCCCTCAACCTGGCAGGAGTCCTCTGCTCTCCAACACGACTGGCTGCAGACTGAGCTGTCAGGGAGTATGTACAGTATACAGTATGCACTTATTGATATACAGTCACCAATGAGTGTGTACTGTATACAGTAAGCGCTCCTTGACAGCTCAGTCTGTGGCCAACAGTGGGGAAGAGCGGAGAGCTGTGCCAGTCACGGGCTTGGGGATGGAATGTGGGAGCAGGAAACTGCCTGCTGGGGTGAGGGGCCACTAGACCACCAGGGAAATATATCATCATATGATATGGGCATATCGAGGATAGTGAGGTGGGTCCGCTATAGCACCAGGAAATTATATTTGATTATACGGGAAGATCAGAGCTGGGGGGAGGGGTCTGCTAGACTATCAGGGATGTGATTTTTATGATAAATGAGGATTTGGGCTGGTGGGGACTGTAACGTAGACAGCCAGCTCTGAGTGCTCGAGTGCTGTAACAATTTTTTAAAAAATACCTTCCCCACCTGTTGTTCGCATACAGGGAGGTGCCCCAAGAGTTGACAGGATTTTCCACCTTTGAACTCTTGTATGGACGCCGGCTACGTGGGCCCCTAGGCGTGATCCGGGAGGACTGGGAAGGCAAACATGCCACCCAGGGAACTCCCATTGTGGATTATGTCCTAAGGTATAGGGAAAGGCTGAAGGAGCTTATGGGGACATCCCAGAGCAACCTGGCAGCTGCCCAACAGAAACAAAAGGTATGGTACGACCACAGAGCCAGAGCTCGCTCGTACATGGTGGGTCAGGAAGTCATGGTCCTTATTCCGGTCCGGAAAGACAAGCTGCAAGCTGAGTGGGCAGGACCATAGACAGACAGAAAGGATGTACCATGTCAACATGATGAAGCCATATGCAAATAGGGTTGACATGGTGTTCGCAGTGTGTAGTCATGGGGAGGGCGAACGAAGGAGAGCCCCTTCTGAACTTGCTGGAAGAGAGTAAGAGGGAGTCCTCTGTGGAGGCAGTAAAATTGTCTCCCCAGCTGACCCCAGGCCAGATCCAGAAAGTGAGGGAGGTTTTAGCAGATTTTGCCCCCTTGTTTAGCGCCAAGCCTAGACTAACCCCCTTAACAACACACGATGTGGAGACAGGGACAAAGATGCCCATACGGCAGACAGCATATTGGGTGTCAGAGGCTGTCCAAAAGGATATTAGGAGGGAAGTGGAGGAGATGCTGGATTTAGGGGTAATCCAGAGATCCCACAGTCCCTGGGCCTCACCCGTAGTCCTTGTACCCAAGCCAGATGGTGCGACTCATTTCTGTGTAGACTATCGTGGACTGAATGCAGTCACGAAGTCAGACACCCACCCAATGCCCTGGATGGATGAACTCCTGGACAAGTTGGGGTGGGTGACCTACCTTATGACCACTGACCTGACCAAGGGGTATTGGCAGGTAGAGTTGACGGACAGAGCTAGGGAGAGGTCGGCCTTCATCACTCCGATAGGCTTATTTGAGTTTAAAGTAATGTCTTTTGGAATGAAGAACGCCCCGGCCACTTTCCAAAGGTTGGTGAACCAGGTGTTAAATGGTGCTGACGAGTATGCCGTGGCATACCTGGATGACATTGCCATCTTCAGTACCAGCTGAGAGGAACACCTGTCACACGTTAGGGAAGTGCTGGGCAGAATACAGACGGCCGGGCTCACTGTCAAAGCTGAGAAGTGCCAGGTGGCCATGGGAGAAGTGGCATACCTCGGGCATGTGGTTAGCCGGGGACAGCTCCATCCTAACCAGATAAAAATAGAAGTAATACGGGCATGGCCCAGACCAGAAACTCAGAAGCAGGTCAGGAGTTTTCTCGGGACAGCAGGGTACTATCGAAAATCTGTACCAAATTACAGTGCCCTGGCTGCTCCCCTATCTGACCTGACAAAGAAAAAAATGCCAAGGAAAATCACCTGGGGTCCAGCCTGTGAGGAAGCCTTTACCACACTGAAGGAGGCACTGTGCAGTGCTCCTGTTTTGACAAGTCTGGACTATAGCAAAACTTTTATAGTTCGGACAGACGCCTCAGACGTGAGTATTGGGGCAGTACTAAGCCAGACATCCAGTGAAGGGAGGGACCACCTGATAGCTTACCTGAGCTGAAAGCTGCTCCCCAGAGAACAAGCATACTCCACGGTGAAAAAGGAGTGTCCTGCCCTAGTGTGGGCCCTAAAGAAATTGGAGCCATAATTGTATGGGCAGCCTTTTTGTGGTGCAGACTGACCACAACCCCTTGGTTTGGTTGTCACAGATGGGGAAAAACAATGGCAGACTGCTCAGATGGAGTCTTGCTTTACAAGGATATGATCTGAAAATCGTACATAGGGCCGGAGCCAAAAATAAGAACTCAGGTGGACTGTCTAGGGTCTACGAGGAGTGAACTGATTTGGGAAGCTCATCCCATGTAGGGGATGGATCCCCCAAATTCAGTCTAGTTGGGGAGGAGTGTGACATAGACAGCCAGCTCTGAGTGCTTGAGTGCTGTATTAATTCTTTTTATTACATAAAAAAAATATGTGATGGGAAACTCAGTTTGAGGAAACTACTGTCTTGCTGGAACTGACACATCAAGACCCCCCTAGGGATAAGTTCAAAGGACAGGAGGTATTTTAAACTGCAGAGATCTGGGGTGCAATTACCTGGTCAATTTGCTTTCATCCCAGGAAATAAGATTAGCCATTCATAATGTCCTCAGGGAGATGCTTTGACTTGCATGATTACCAGGAAGGACTTGTGCAGAGGGGTTTCGGAGAGAGGCCAGAATGGACATTGAAGAGGTTTGATGTCTGAGCCAGGGAGGACCCAGGCGGATTTGGAAGGTCCAAAAACACATTCCTGGGGAACCCTTGAATTACATCAGAAAGACCTGAGGTGTAGATTCCAAGGTCTAGATGGGATTAACGAGGCAAATACACTTTTGTTTTGAATACAGTGATTTAGATCAAAGAAACTTTTGAGATGTATGTGTAGCAGAGCAAAAACCAGTTCTGACTGGTTAACCTGCGGTGAGGAAAGTCAGTGAGGTCATCTCATATGTTTTTTTTAAATATTTTATTTGGAGACCCTGTATTGTAAAATATAGAGTTTGATACACCAAGGCGGAGTTAGTGACCTCATGAGAAGGCCGGCTCAGAAGTGTGCTTAATTGCTGAAAGAACCTGACAGAGACACACAAGAAAATATTTCTGACTGAGAGAAGACCCTCAAAACTCTGAAAGAAAGTAAGCATTAGATTATACCAGTCTGAAGTTATAAACTGTAGGAACTGTACTTTTTTACCTGTTTGTTTTAAGGTTGTATGCGTTGGGATATATATTTGTTCTGTAATTATTGTTCTGTTTTGATATTTTTAAAGTAAATATATTTTTTTACAAACTAAACTGCTGGAGTGCCTGGACATTTCTTTTTATTTTAAGTGGAGCTTTTAAAGGTTATAGTAGCACTGTGTATGGGCTTATTGTATACCAAACTGGGAAATGGATAGAGTTCTCTAAAAGTCTTGCATAGAGTTCTAAGGGTTCATTTGAAAGACCTGGTTGGGTTTCCATAGGCAAAGATATCTGGCCCCCCGAAGACAGAATTATCTGAGCCTGATAATTGGGTACGCTAACAAGAGGTAATCAGTTTGAATCCCTTCAGAGCTTGAGATTAAGGAGACTTGAACCCACAAAACAGACAAGAGGTTACCTTGTCTCTTTCACTGTACACAAATCATACGTTCAGAGGTTGGAACTTTGGGAGTAGAGGGCTGACCGGCTGAGCGAGTTTGTGACAGGGACCACTAGACCACCAGACAAATATTTTATTATATGGGCATATCAGATGGAGGGTCCGCTGGACTACCAGGGACATATCTAATTTTGTTAAGATGGAGATCGGGGATGGGAGATCCACTAGTCAGCAGGAACATGGTTTTGTTTAATAACAAGGGGATCTCTGCTGGGGGGGTGCTATCTACGATGGACTGCTGTCCATAGTCCTACTGCCACATGGCCGCCCTGCGGAATATGATACATCTTCCAGATGCGCTGTTTGGTGTATGCCCACGGTTGCTGCAAGCTGTGGGACTTTGCTGCCAGGATCCTACTCGATAGTGAATTGGGTGCAGGGTCCCTGGTGCACAAGCGATCGGCGCATGTTGCCTTCAGTGCAGCTTGCACCAACCTTTGTGAATTGGGCCCATTGTCTTGGCCATGTCGTCTGCATTCATTTTTGACTCAGCTTGCGTTACTTTTGCTCCATGCACCATTTTTTTATTCAACTTTCTTCATTTTTTTGACTCGGCTTGCATCATTTTTAGATTGGGTTTTTCACTTTTCTCCATGTATAAGTTTTTGACACAACTTGCTTCATTTTTTTGACTCAACTTGCATCATTTTTAGACAGGGCTTTTCACTTTTCTTCATATATGCAGTTTTTGACTTGACTTTCTTCTTTTTTTTTTGCTGAACCTGCATCATTTTCACTCCATCTCACTATGTGAGGTATTTGTGCCTCAGCTTTGACTCATTCTTAGCCTACGTCATTCTCACCCCATGCATCTTATGTTTGATGCAGCAGACCTCTTTTGTCATTTTGGGGGACTTTGCCACAGAGAACGTGTTTCTTGCAAAATAGAGCCACAGCCTTTGGCTCACCTGGATTTGACACAAGGTGGCTGTGTGACACACCTTGTGTCATTCTAAGGGCCATTTGAAAATCTGGCCCATTGTTTTTTTGCGGGAAAAAAGCTTGGGTATGTGTTAACAAACAGTCCCATCATTGCCTTATAACAAGACCTTTTTCAAGATAATACCACTGCCAGCTTCCAGCTCCAACTATTTATTTATTTATTTATTTGCTTTTGTTAACCAGGTGAGCACGCTAGACAGCCATGTGCCTATTTTCAGGTGCGACCCGGGAGAGTTACAGGTAAGACTTCATACAGGAATAATTGAGGAGGCATTAGGAATGCATAGGAAGGTAGATACATATAAATACTTTGTACATAAACAACAGGCAATTCAGTGGAGGCTCTAGGGCAAGGTAGGCATCCATTGAGCGGTTGAGGAACAGAGAAGAGCATGTAAGAAATACACTGGCAGTTACAGGGCTAGCTCTAGGGCAAAGTTGGCACAAAGTTCCTACTGAGGAGACAAGAAACAAAACTAAAATAACAGGCAGTTCAAGGCTGACTCTTGGACAAGGTTGGCATGGTGCATTAGAGTAGGAAGGGACAGAATGGGATAGAACTCGGAGGTGAACAGTGGGAGCGGAGATCAAGTAAGGTGACTGCAGAAGGGGGGGGCCTGAGGCAGGTGGTAAGTCCAGGAGGCATGGCCAGTTCCAGAAGGAGAAGTGCAAGTCACGCTGAATACTGATACAGGAAACAGAGCCAATCCTGCTCAGTTTTACTCCGCATCTGCAGTGGCTCCTTCTCTTAGCCACAAAACATTTGGATCCTGGGACCCGAGACCACAGAAGCATAGACACTGCTGACAGAAAAAAAACATTGTTCCGTCCAGTCTGCCCAAATAGGTATCCCTACCTCACCCCCTCACCTAATATCCTGATGGGGTTTCTACCCCCATCTTCTCCTAAAATACCTCACCTCCCTAGTTCCCCTCATTGGAGCTATTAGTCCCCATACCCTGTCCCAGTCATGCTTAAATCCATTTATTGTCCCTGCCCCTAACTCTGCCTGTAGACTGTTCCATGATTCAACCACCCTCTCTGGGAAGTAAAACTTCCTCATGCCTCTCCAGGATTTTCCTTCTACCAGCTTCCATTTATTCCCCCTCATTAATGCCCCCATATTTCTGTTGAATGGGTCCTCACTGTTCACACTATTTATTACTCTTAGGAGCTTGTAGGACTCTATCATGTCACTTGTCTCTCTTCTGACATACAGTGAGTGTATCTACACCTCGTAAGATCTTTCCTACTGGACCTGAATCATCTTGTTGACACTCTACTGCACTGACTTCAGCCTACACCTGTCCTTACTCAGGTGCACAGTATTCCAGATGGAGCCTCATCAGTGACCTATACAGGGACAATATCCCCTCCTCTTACCTACTGTCAAAACCCCTCCCAATGTACCCCAACCTACCTGTTGCCTTGCTATAGGCTTTATTGCAATGACTTGTTTGTTTGAGGGAGTCACTTATAATGACTCCCAGGTACCTTCCCTTGGGTGAACTGGCCAACAGAACCCCTCCCATCCAATACTTCTTCCAAGGGTTCCTCCTCCCTATGTGCACAACCTTGCACTTCTTGGTGTTAAATCTCAACTGTCATACTTTTTTGTCCCAATTTTCACCTCGCCAGCTGCTGGGACCTCCTTCCACCTGCCCAAGCCCTCCACCCACCACGTGATGTCCCAGATGATCCAGTCCAGCACCAGCCTTTGCTCAACAACCTTCTGAGTACCCCGACTATAACCCACAGCTTATCTCCCATGGGTGTGTAACCCCTTACAAATGGGAGTTTCCGAAAAGTCGTCCTTGAGCTTGCTGAAATGCTCACTGCCAGGCTGGTGTTCTGCATTTTAGCGGTTTAAATGTATTGCCAGAGAGTGCCTGTATAACCTCTGTGTACTCTCTTTAAGAGCTGCCTGGATTGCAGTCATAATTAATATGAGAGAGAGTTCTGTTTGAAGATGTGCTTGTTTGCTGATTATTTGCTAGAGTACTAATAATATTTCAGTTTGTTCTAACCTGCCTTATTTGCAGCATGGACAGTTCTGTTTGTTTCCATCAACTTGGTCCTGGACTACAGAATAGGCAAATCAGTACATTTGGGACTCTAAAATGGAGCCTGCCTACAGGGGCTTGGTGGGACCAAAACTTGTAGGAATTGTAGTTTTGGGCTTTTGGCACCTAAAATAATTTGGAGGGGGAGCCCTTGTTGTGACTGACAGACAGATCAGCCAACTAAACCTTTTGGATCTTGGGGAAAGTCCCACACTGCTTGCAGTTTCAGTCAGGTCTGAGTTGGAAAGTGAAGAAGTAACAAGCTCGAGATTGCTCGAGCAGCACTCCATAGTGGATTCACGCAGGATAACTGTGGAAAGGCCTGAGTTTGGCCTGCATGCCTGCCTGCTGTTCCTGAGAGGGAACTTGTATTTTTTTGGACTGAATCCGAATTTGGAGAGCAAATTAAGCCACTGAATTGTGACCAGGCTTTAACCTGAAGAAGACCGAAGATTTGTTCAATGTGATTGGCCTGTCAGGACTTCCGGCTACCTCTGAACTCCCGGATTGTGCAGAGACTCTGTAATTGCAACCAGAGAGCCATTTGCCTGGTACAGTGGAATTTCCTTACATGTGAATCTGCTGTGTACTTATAGCGGGTCATGATTTGGTTCCCCACTGTGTGTCTGAACTGTGTTTTGCTTGCTGGAGGCTGTATCCAGCTCCACGGACTGAATCCGTATCCATTTCCGTTTGCTTGGCCCTGCTACACTGGCCCAGCCAGAATACCCGCTACGCAGAGAAAGTCTTCGACGAGAGATCAGCCTAGGGATCAGCCCCCTGCTCAATGTCTTGAACAGGAATGATGCCTTAGTGATTTGTGTGGGCCCTGCTTCTCCGGGTACTCCAGCTCAACAGCCTACAGTTTCAATTTCGTCCTGCCTGTGTCCAGTATTGGGTATCATGAGTAAACATCGGGGTAGCTACCTGCAGCAACAGCTAAATCTAAAAGTGTTGTCATCTGAGTGTCTTGTTGCCTTTTCTTTCATGATCTGAGCCCTCCGGCTCTGGATTACAAATAGTATGTGTTGTGCATGTTGCTTTCTTCCACCACAGGGCCTCAACCAGCTGCAACGTTCCTGGCTAGCCCACCGTTTTCCTACCTGGGTGCCCAGAGTGTGTGACTGTGTAGGGACTCTGAACTGCATGCATAACTGTCTGATTAATACAGCTTTTAAGCAAATCAACCTGATTACACCCCTCCCTTGTTTAAGTCCTCGGAATAAAGCAGATTTAACTTTGTTTGCATTTAACCTAACTGTGGTTCCAGTTTGTGCCAAAAGTATTGTACTGTTGCTATTTGCTGTGCTTAACTTTGTTTTACAGGGGGTCCCCAGGGTCAAGCTAGAGGAACCAGCCCTGGTGGTAAGTGCAAACAGTGTGGGTAATTGCCTGGTGAATAAGGGTCATTGAGAAAGTAATTATTATATATTGTTCAGGCCACTAGAAGGGAAAAAGGGAGGTTACAGTGTCCCGGATGGCTGTGGCCAGGTTAGCTTGAACACTAACAACCCTGACCTCCGGTTTGGGACACCCATTTCATTACCCAGGCCCCTTAACCTGCTACTAGCCAAGCAGGCAGGGTAGTAGCCCTTGGGATAGCACCACCTCGGGGTTACATCTTGGAGGCACTGTTTGGAGTGTGTGCCTTCTAGTGGCCAAACATTATGAATTATTGTTAAAGATTAATGGCTACCCCAGTAAAAACGGCTGTACATCAGTTGATGGGGTGGTGTACTGGGCAGGAGATTGACCCCCAAAATGCTCTACTTATACTGGATATTCCCTTGGGTACCAGTAAGGACACTGTAGAGGGAGCACTCTCCAAAGTTGAATGTTTAAAAACCCTGTGGTGGTGGATCGTCAGGCTGATTTGATTGCCCAAACTTTCATAGCCTTGGTAGAGTGTAGTGACCTCGTGGACAGCTCTAAAGTGCCACAGACTATTACCTCAGAAGGGGTCCTAGCCACTTGGAGAGTGATAACAAAAGACAGTAAAGACCCTGGGGAGGATGAGCTCCCACCATTATCTGAGACTTTTGAGGAGAAATTTGCTAAGTTGTTGCTGGAGGAAGGGAAAACCGTAGAGGACTTTAAGAAACTATTCCTACCACCTGGGGGTGTTCCTTCCCCAACACCCCTTCCCACTCCAGCACCTGTTACTGCTCTGCCTTCTGTGCCCATGCCAATGCTGGCCCCTGTATCTGTACCCGCCATTAGTCACGACTTCTACTGAAGGCTGAGAATCTTCTCAGGCACCCTCCCCACCCCCAAGGGGGAGGATAACTGGGAGACCTGGATCGACAATGTTGCCCCCTTGGTACCCGAGTGGCAGTGTGTGGAGGCTGAGAAGCGGAAAAGAATCATAGAAAGTTTGAGGGGCCCCACCCTTGAAGCCATTACATTTTTAAGGTCCATGAACCCTGATGCATCTGCTAAGAAGTGCCTATCTGTACTTGAAGGCAGTTTTGGGAGCATTGAGTCAGAGGAGACTTTGATGTGGAAATTCCAAGGTACCAAACAATGGAAGGGGGAAAGTTTGTCTGTGTATGTTACTCGCCTAGAAAGAGCTCTGCAGAAAGCTTACCGGAAAGGTGGGGTCGCCGCCAGTGATTTGAACTGTGTTAGATTGGGGCACATACTGCAACATGCCAAGCATTCTAAACTGCAGATCATCCAGTTAAAGCTCCTGGATAGGAGAGGTAACCCACCTGACTACTGTGACTTGATAAAAGAACTCTGGGAGGTAGAAGGTGAAGAGGGAGATCATAATTATGGGGTAAGTTCTGCCCAAGTGATCATGGCACCGGAAGGCCCTTCCGAAATGGAGACCACTACGAGTGCCCCACTGTAGGCTAAACAGTGGGAGGAGGAGTTGCTGAAAGAAGTCAGAAAAGTACAACTGGGTGCATTTGCTGAGGTATCCCCTGCTGACAGAGACCCTGGCCCCTGTCAGGACGTGACTGTTATGGGGTTGGGGGTGCACCCTCAGGCATCCTCTACTGAGGGTGCCTTCTCAGCTGAGCTCAAGGAATTGACTGCCACCCCAAAGGAACTTTTGGGACATGGTACACTACCAGCAGAAGTCAGATCACAATCTCCTGTCGATGCTCCAGCATTCCCTGCTATGTTTTCCCCAAGGATGCCCCGAGAGCCTGTCATTTGTCACAACTGAAGCAAGGATGGCCATATGAAGAGGGAATGCCGGTCTCAAAAGGACTTGGAGAAAGTGGTGAACCAGTTTCAAGGAGAGCTTTGGAAAATGAGTCAGTGGTCAAGGGGTGCATGAAATTATCACAGTGAAGGCTTCGGCCATTCTAACTCAAACCCCTCTGTGGCTAAATCGTTTGTCCAGGCCCCTGCTGTTGTCCCTCCAGACTGGTCCAAAATAGTGGGCCCTTCAATGAAGACTACTGTGGCTGTGAATGGTAATCCTACTCAGGCTGTGCTTGACAGTGGGTCACAAGTGACCATTGTATTTCAGGACTGGTATGACAAACACTTATCTGATGTGCCATTACAATCCCTGGAAGGCCTACCTGTGTGGGGGCTGAGTGACAAGTCTTATCCCTAATTAGGATGTGTCCGCCTCTGGTTGTCTTTTCCTGCAACTGTAACTGGTGAAGAGGAGCAAGTAGAGACACTAGCCCTAGTGTGTCCCCCCACCGGACTGTATGATGGGGTTCCCCTGTTAATTGGAACACATGCCCACATGTTTGGGAGACTAGCACAACTCTGCCATGAGAAACAAGAGCAACTGACTGGACAAGCCCTCAGAATTCCAGCCTTAGTAAAAGGGCATATGACTTACAACAGAAACCCAATGAAGAGGACCCAGATGAGCCAGTGGGGATAGTGTGGAAAAAGGAACTTGACTCCTTGGTATTGGCCCCCAACGCCCAGTGCACAATCCATGGAGAAGTCCACCTAAAGAGAAACGTAAAGAACAAAATATTAATGTTGGATGCACCAGCTGATGGAAAGTTACCAGAAGGATTATTGGTTAAACCCAGCATCTTGCCTGCCCGTGCCCATGCCTATGCATGATGAGTGATGGTCCAAATTGGAAATGTGTCAGAATGGGGGGTCCAGGTGAACAGAGGGTGCACTCTAGCTACAGTACACTGCACAGACACTGCAGTATTACCCAATAACAAGTACTCTGGCCAAAAGGAGAGAGTGACCCCAGACTTATTTGACTTTGGTGATTCCCCGCTGCCAGCTGAATGAAAGGCTAGGATTAGCAAGAAACTCTCCAAGAGAGACCCAGTGTTTTCATTAAAAGAATGGGACATGGGCTGTGTCCAGGGAGCACAGCATCATATACGCTTCCATGATGACCGGCCATTTCGAGAGAGATCCCGATGCCTTGCCTCAGCGGACATAGATGATGTGAGGAGACACCTGCAGGAAATGCTCACTGCTGGTGTGATACAGGAATCCAGGAGTCCATATGCTTCTCCCATTGTGCTTGTGCGTAAGAAGAATGGGTTGGTCAGGATGTGTGTGTTGATTATCAAACCTTGAACCAGCGGACCATCCCATATCAGTACACCATGCCCCGTATACAAGATGCCCTGGATTGCTTGAATGGGAGCAAATGGTTCTCAGTACTGGATCTTCACAGTGGATATTACCAGATTCCGATAGCCATGGGGGACCGTGAGAAAACTGCCTTCATCTGTCCTTTGGGGTTCTATGAATTCCTGAGAATGCTACTGGGGATTTCAGGTGCCCCGGCCACCTTTCAGCAACTGATGGAACGTCCGGTGGGAGATATGAACTTGCTGGAATGCCTAGTGTACCTAGATGATGTCATTGTGTTCGGACTCATTATTAAAGGAGCATGAGACCCAACTGTTTAAAGTCCTAGACTGATTGGAAGACTTCGGCCTCAAGCTGTCCATTGACAAGTGCCAGTTTTTTCAAACCTCCGTGAAGTATGTGGGGCATATAGTATCTGCAGAAGGGATAGAGACTGATCCCAGTAAGGTCGAGTCACTGACTACTGGGCCCCAGCCCCAAAACTTGAAAGAACTACAAGGTTTCCTGGGGTTCTATGGCTACTACCGCAGGTTCATAAAAGACTATTCCAAGGTGATTCGCCCGCTCCTGAATCTCACCCAGGGTTACCCCCCCTACCAACAATAAATACAAGAAAGGGTCTGTCAAAGAACCCGAGAAAGTATACTTCTGAACAGGTGAACCTTTTGGGCCTCACTGGACACCCGAATGAGAAGCAACCTTCCACGAAGTCATATGCCAGCTCACCCATGTCCCCATCCTTGCCTATGCCTACCCTACCAAGCCCCATGTGCTGCATATGGACGCTAGTCTGCAGGGCCTAGGAGCTGTGCTGTATCAAGAATCATGAGGATGATTTGAGACCAGTGGCTTTTGTCAGCAGGAGCTTGACCCCATCAGAACGAAACTATCCTGTGCACAAGCTGGAGTTCCTTGCCCTAAAGAGGGCCATTGTTGACCAGTTTCATGAGTACCTCTATGGGGCTAAGATATTGGTGAAGACCGACAATAACACATTAACCTATGTACAGACTTCAGCTAAGTTGGACGCCACTGGGCACCAGTGGCTCTCTGCTTTATCAACCTATGATTATGCTGTTGAATACAGGCCAGGACTGAACCATATTGATGCTGACACCCTGTCATGAAGGCCAGTCTCCAAGAGTGATTGGGTCAGGTTGTCTGAACCTGACATCCGAGCATTGTGCCAAAAGTTTGATAGAGATGAACAGATGTCTATGGACACAGTGGACTGTTTAGTAGATTGCTTGGGCCCTCCTGATACCTGCATACCAGCTGCCTATTGCCATTTCTCTGCTCTAGATATTAGTGCACTACCTCAATTTGACAATGACAGCATCCAGTGGGCTCAATCTCAAGATCCTATGATTCAGCCAGCACTTGATGCCCTGCGTTCGGGGAAAGATGTGTCCCAGTTGCGTTCCCCTGACTTGTGAACTGCCCTATTGTTTGAAGAAGGCCCCAGGTTGAAGTTACACAATCAGTTGTTATACAGAAAGACAGTGGATCACAGTGGTTAGTAGACAAGAAGCAACTGGTCCTGCCCACGGCCTTTAAAGATCTGGTACTGAGGTCCCTCCACAATCACATGGGGCACCTCGGTATTGACAGAACTCTCGATCTGGTACGATCTCGATTCTACTGGTCCAAGATGGGGGTCGATGTTGAGTGCCATGTAAAGACCTGCAGTCATTGCCTGCAAAGGAAAGCCCTGCCTCAGAGGGCTGCCCCCCTTGTCAATATTACTAACAGCACCCCCATGGAACTGGTCTGCATAGACTTTTTGAGTTTAGAATCTGATCAGCGGAATATTGGCAATGTGTTAGTGGTTACTGATCATTTCACATGGTATGCACAAGCTTTTCCAACTAAAGATCAAAAGGCCAACGTGCTAGCGGAAAATTTCTTTGTCCACTATGGTGCTCCCTATCGGATCCACTCTGACCAAGGCAGAGACTTTGAAAGTTGGCTAATCAAAGAAATGCTCTCTCTGTGGGGGTGCAGAAATCAAGAACCCCCCTTATCACCTGCAGAGAGACCCTCAACCAGAACTTTTTAACCGCACCCTTCTAGACATGCTGGGGACCCTGCACCCAAAAGACAAGCATAAGTGGAGCCAGCAGATTAGCACCTTGGTGCACACATACAATTGCCCAAAAATGAAGCTACTGGGTTCTCCCCCTACCGCCTCATGTTTGGGAGGGAGGCCCACCTCCTAGTTGATGTCTCTTTTGGGGTCTCTCCAGATGGGGTCCAAGCTGAAAACTACCTGCAGTATGTACAGAAACTGAAAGCTCAACTGAACCATGCATATCAACTGGCCCAGACAATGGCTGCTAAAAGAAATCTCGCCAACAAAGAGAGGCACAACAAGAAAGTAAAGCTCAAGAGCTACGGCCCGGAGAACGTGTGTTGTTAGGCAATTTGGGACTATATGGCAAGGACAAAAATTGCTGATAGGTGGCACCATGTTCCTCATGTAGTAGTAGGAAAGTTGGATGATCTACAAGTATACAAGGCACACCCAGAGAATAACTCCAAAGCTGTCAAGACCATGCACTGTAAGAGTGCTGACAGTCCCCCTTCAGTGCCACAAAGCCTAATTGTGCCAGAACCTTCTCTAAATGAGCCAAGTGTTATGGAAACAGAGCCTACAGAGCAAGGAGCTGACAGTGCTCCCAGTTTGGACATTCCCATCTGTGCAGAGGCACCCCTCACGAATGACGAAAGCTCCAAAGTTAGTGCAGAAAGTACAGAGACTGTGGCTGTTCCGCCAGAAAGCCTGGCTGAGCTGTCAAGCCAGTATTGCGTTTCAGTTATGATTCTCCTGGGAGGCCAGTGAATTTGCCTCTCAATGTTGTTCACAAAGGTGTTTATATTTCTCAGAGCTCACCACCCAAACTGAGCTTAATGGCCAATTCCAGGTTGATTGTTCTTCCTTCTCAGTATGGTGCCCGGCCCCATCCAGCCCCAAGTTAGCTGGTAGGGAAGGGCCCCCTCCTACATTGTTTAATGTACAGAAGGTTGTAACATGAATCAGTATTGTGATGTCACAAGTATGTTAACCATAGTGGAATCGGTATTACCTGTATGAAATATGCATAAGTATTGTCCTTATGGATATAATATCATGAAGTGTAGTGAATATGTAAGGTAATAAGTTTATGTTAACTGATGCATGATGGTACAGACTTGACATGGATGCCAAGTTTTCTCCAGGAAGGGAAGGTTGTAACCCCCCTACAAATGGGGGTTCCCGAAAAGTCTTTCTTGAGCATGCCTAAATGCTCACTGCCATGCTGGTGTTCTGCATTTTAGCAGTTTAAATATATTGCCAGAGAGTGCCTGTCTAGCCTCCGTATTTTGGGCCCAGGCTCCAATTTAGAGTCCCAGATGTACTGATTGGCCCATTCTGCAGTGCAGGACCAAGATGATGGAAACAAACAAAACTGTCCATGCTGCAAAGAAGGCAGGTTAGAACAAACTGCAATATTATTACTACTCTAACAAATGATCAGCAAACAAGTACATCTTCTAACATAGCTCCCTCTCAGATTAATTATGACTGCAATCCAGGCAGCTCTTAAAGAGACAGCACACAGAGGCTAGACAACCTTCCCTGCCTGGAGAAAACTTGGCATCCGTGTCAAGTCTGTACCATCAACATACTAGTGCCTAAAATAAACTGGAGGGGGGAGCCCTTGTTGTGACTGACAGACAGATCAGCCAATCAAACCTTTTGGATCTTGGGGAAAGTCCCACACTGTTTACAGTTTCAGTCAGATCTGAGTTGGGAAGTGAAGAAGTAACAGCTCAAGATAGTTTGAGCAGCAATCCATAGTGGATTTGTGTGGGAGAACTGTGGAAAGGCCTGCATGCCTGCCTGCTGTTCCTGAGAGGGAACTTGTATATTTTTTGGACTGAATCTGAATTTGGAGAGTGAATTGAACCAGTGAATTGTGACCAGGCTTTAACCTGAAGAAGACCGAAAATTTGCTGAATGCGATCGGCCTGTCAGGACTTCCAGCTACCTCTGAACTCTCGGATTGTGCAGAGACTGTGTAATTGCGACCGGAGAGCCATTTGCCTGGTACAGTGGAATTTCCTTACATGTGAATGTGCTGTGTGCTTATAGTGGGTCGTGATTTGGTTCCCCACTGTGTGAACTGTGTTTTGCTTGCTGGAGGCTGTATCCAGCTCTACGGACTGAATCCGTATCCATTTCTGTTTGCCTGGGCCCTGCTACACTGGCTCAGCCAGAATACCTGCTACACAGAGAAAGTCATCGACAAGAGATCGGCCTGGGGATCATCCCCCTGCTCAACGCCTTGAACAGGAATGATGCCTCAGTGATTCGTGTGGGCCCTGCTTCTCTGGGCACTCCAGCTCAACAGCCTGCAGTCTCGATTTCGTCCTGCCTGTGTCCAGTACTTGGTATCGTGAGTAAACATCAGGGTAGCTCCCTGCAACAACAGCCAAATCTAAAAGTGTTGTCATCTGATTGTCTTGTTGCCTTTCCTTTCATGAACTGAGCCCTCCGGCTCCGGATTACAAATAGTGTGTCTTGTGCATGTTGCTTTCTTCCATCACAGGGCCCCAACCAGCTGCAATGTTGCTGGCTAGCCCACCGTTTTCCTACCTGGGTACCCAGAGTGTGTGACTGTGTAGGAACTCTGAACTGCATGCATAACTGTCTGATTAATATAGCTTTTAAGAAAATCAACCTGATTATGCCCCTCCCTTGTTCAAGTCCCCTGAATAAATCAGATTTAACTTTGTTTGCATTTAACCTGACTGTGGTTCTAGTTTGTGCCAAAAGTATTGTACTGCTGCTATTTGCTGTGCTTAACCTTGTTTTGCAGGGGTTCCCCAGGGTCAAGCTAGAGGAACCAGCCCTGGTGGTAAGTGCAACAGTGTGGGTAATTGCCTGGTGAATAAGGGTCATTGTGAAAGTAATTATTGTATATTGTTCAGGCCACTAGAAGGGAAAGAGGGGGTTACAGTGTCCCGGAGGGCTGTGCCCAGGTTAGCTTGACCACTAACAACCCTGACCTCTGGTTTGAGGTGCCCGTTTCATTACCTAGGCCACTTAACCTGCTACTAGCCAAGCAGAGGCAGTGGTAGTAGCCCTTGCGATAGCGCCACCTAGGGGTTACAGGTGGAACTCTCAACTGTCATACTTTTGACCATCTCATCAGTCTTTACAGGTCCCTTTGCATCTCCCTCAACCCCTCTTCACTGACCACTCTGCCACAAAGCTTTGTGTCATCAGCAAAGAGATACAGCCTGCCCTGTATACCTTCCCCATGTCACTAATAAACATATTAAGGAGGAAAGGTCCCAGGAATGACCCTTGTGGCACCCACTCAAGACTGCTGTCCCCTGAGGTGACCTAATTAACCCCCACCCTCTGTTTTATCCCCACCACTCAGTTCCCTACCCACTTGATTAACCCCTTCCCCACTACCAAGTCCTCTAACTTCTTTAGCAGCATTCTGTGTGGCACTGATTTAAAGGCTTTACTGAAATCAAAGTAGAGCAGATCTGCCATCTGCCCTTTATCCACCACCCTTGTAACCCAGTCAAAGAACACTATCAGATTGTTTGACATGACCTCCCTTGCTGCAGACTCATGTTGTTTACTATCTTGTAGTCCATTTTCTTCCAGGTAGGTCACCAGGCTTTCCTTGACTAAGGTCTTTATCAGTTTGCCTACAACTGAGGTAAGACTGATAAGACTGTAACTGCTTGGACCCTCCTCATCTCCTCCCTTGTGGAACTGGACCACGTTAGCAACTCTTCAATTCCTTGGAACCACCCAGACTGTAGCAAACTACTGAATAGCTCACTAAGGGCTCAGCCATTTCTGAAGTCTGTTCCCTGAGCACTTTTGGGTGTAACCCATCTGGGTCCAGTTCTTTATCTATTTCCAGGGCAATAAGTTATTTTCTTCCCTAGCCGCTGAAATCCCTACCCACTCCAATTTTGGCCCCCCCACCATTGATGCCTTAACCCCATTCTCTGGAAGAGGTCCTTCGTCCTCAACTGTGAATGCTGAGCAGAAATAGCTGTTAAAAACATTGGCCTTCTGTCTGTATTCATCTACTACCCTTCCTCCTTCTGCTTACCAAACTATTCCCCCCTTATCTTCCTTTTCTTCCTGATGTACCAGAAGAATTATTCCTCCCCTCCCTTGCTACCCTCTGCAGTTTCACAGCTTTGCATCTGCCTTTGCACCCAATCCCCTTTTTGACATCCTTCATCTCACTCTGGTATCTGTCCCATTCCTCCTCCCCATGGTTATTCTTGTACTGTACCTAGTAAAGGCTCTTTCTTTGCCCTCACCACCTCCCTTACTTCTTTAGAAAACCAAGTCACTCTCTTCATAGGTTTCATAGGTTGTTCAAGCTACATAGACTTGCATCCTTAATGCTTGCCTTGTTTTAAACTATAGGTTACACAGTTGTTTTCTTCCGATAGTATTTATCCAGTCCGTGTTTGAAGGAACCCATTGAATCACTTGTCACTATTCCGTTTGGCAAACTGTTCCATAGCTTAACCCCCTCTGGCTGAACCAGTTTTGCTCCTCAAGGTTCTCCATTTGTCTTGTGTTAATTGCAGTTTGTGTGCCCTGCGTTCATGTAGGTAAATGTCCCTAACCCCAAGTCCCACATCCTGCCTGAAATGATCATTCTGCAGGGCCCTTTATATCATGCACATATCTTCCCTTGTTCGGCGATATTGTAGTATGTAAAGTCCTAAGTTGTTTAACCTCTCTTGATATGATACATGACCCAGAGCAGTAATTCTCTTTGTGGCCCTACACTGTACCCCCTCTAATCTTCTAATATCATCTTTTTATACGGGGATCAGACCTGGAGACAATACTCCAGATGGTGCCTCACCAAGGCTCTATACAGGGGCAAGATCACCTTGCTATCTCTACTACCGATGTGCCATAGTATACAATTCAATACTTGATTAGCTTTTTTGACAACCATACGATAGTGCGTGCTAAATTTTAAGTCATTTGTTATTTTCTCCCCCAGGTCTCTTTCCTCCATAGTTTGACGTAACTGGGCCTTTCCTATGTTGTACTCATTTTTGCTGTTCTTACTTCCCAAGTGCACTACCGCACATTTGCTGAGGTTAGGTTCCAATTTATAATGATCCGTCCACTGGCTCAACATATCCAGTGTTGCCTGTACCTTTTTTGTTCCTTAGTACTGTTTACTATACTCCCAATCCTGCAGTCATCTGCAAACTTATTTAACCAAATGTTGGGAAAACTACACTTGATTGAAGAAACATATAAATTAAATAAACATGGGCCTAAGACAGAGCCCTGTGGAACTCCACTCATAACTGCTTTCCAGTCTGAAAGAACCCCTCTGATAGTAACCCTTTGCCTTCTATATACAGCCACTCTTCCACCCATGTAACTATATTAGTTGATAGCTTTGCACTGATCAATACTTCTACTAATTCCTTATGGGGCAGTTTATCGAATGCCTTGGAAAAATCTAAAAATATGATGTCCACTGCATCTTGTACTTGTTACCCTTGGAGACCATCCTCAGGTATGAGTTAGATGCTTTGAGGATGGCTCCTTTAATTGCTCTCCACTTTTCTATACCCCCCACACACTTATCTTCACATTCCATTTTTTATCTACTCTTTCCCTCATTTGGTCAAAATCTGCCCTTACGAACGTATGAAAATGCCAGCATAAGTAGGCCTTACAGTCTATCGAGTCTGCTCGATTGTGCAGCTAGCCCCTCAACTTGCAGCTGACCCACCCTCCCACCCCTCTTCATCACAACCTCCTCACCCTGTCCCAACCCCTCTTAAAGCCACCCACCATTCTACAGGATACCACCTCCTTAGGCAGAGCATTCCACCTGTCCACCACCCATTCAGTGAAAGAATGTCTCCTGATTTCCCTCTTGAATCTTCCCCCTTCCAATCTCAGCTGATGCCCTCTCATATCCTTCCCTCTTCTAAACTGGAAAATCCATTCTGTATTAGCCGTATTTATCCCCTTAAGGTATTTAAAGGTTTCAGTCATATCCCCCTATCTCTCCTCTCCTCCAGAGAGTACATGTTCAGCTCGTCCAGTCTATCCCTGTAGGACTTTCCCTCCAATCTCTGGATCATCTTGGTAGCCCTATGTTGCACCCCTTCCAACAATTTTATGTCCTTCTTTAAGAATGGGTGACAGTACTGCATGCAGTACTCCAGGTGTGGCCTGACCAGAGATCTGTACAAGGGAAGGATCACCTCCCTATTTCTGGACCAGATTCCCCTCGCTATACACCCCAGCATCTTGTTGGCTTTTGCTGCCGCCTTCCTGCACTGAGCTGAGTTGTTCATGCTGCCCATTATAAGTACCCCAGATCCTTTTCCTCCTTGGTGCTTTCCAGCTGCACCTCTCCCAGCTGCAGCTCCTCCCCTGGTTCCCAGCTCCAAAATGCAGTACCTTGTACTTCTTGGCATTGAACCCCAGCTGCCATGTTTCCGATCACTCCTGTAGTTTGGTCAGGTCCTCCTGCAGCCCCTTCCACCCCTTGATGTAATCTACCACAGCTCCCATCTTCATATCTTCTGCGAACAGACTAATCCTACTCCGGATCTCGTGTGAGATATCAGCTATGTATATTTCAAACAGCACTGGTTCCAGTACTGATCCCTGTGGCACCCCGGTCGTCACTTCCCTTGGTGATGAGGGTTTCCCCTCACTGCCATCACCTTCTGCTGTCTTCCATTCAGCCAACTCACAATCCATCTGGTCATCTTCATTCCCACCCATATGTATTCCAGCTTCCCCCCCCCAGTCTCCCATGCAGCACGGAATCAAAGGCCTTGCTGAAGTACAAATACACGACATCCACCGCATTGCCCCTGTCCAGCTCCCTGGTCACCCAGTCATAATACTCAATTAGATGTGTCTGGCAGAATCTGCCCGAGACAGACCCATGTTGTTGGCTGTCCTGGAGACCTTTGTCCTCCAAAAAGGTCACTAGCCTCTCCTTTAGGAATGTCTCCATGAACTGCCCCACAATTGATGTGAGGCTCAATGGTCTGTAGTTGCCTGGTTCATCCCTAGGGCCCCTTTTGTGCACTACATGGGCCATCCTCCAGTCTTGTGGTATGCATCCTGTGTCCAGGGACATATTGAACAGGTCAGCCAGTGGTCCTGCCAGGATTTCTGTTAGCTCCCTAAGTACCCTAGGGTAAATGCCATCTGGTCCCGGTGCCTTGTCCACCTTCAGTGCCCTTAAACCTTTCAGAACCTTGTCCTCTGTAATTCCTACGTCAGTCACCCCCCCCAGCTACCCACTCCACTCTTCCCTTGGGATATATTCCCCCTTTCTCCTTCGTGAACACAGAGCAGAAGTATTCATTTAATGCCTCTGCTTGATCCACCCCCTTCTCCACCCACCCTCCTTCCTTCCTAATACTCACAATCTGGTCCTTGTTCTTCCTTTTTTCTCTCTAATGTATCTGAAGAAGTTCTTTTCTCCTTCCTTAATACCCTGTGCCAATCTCAGCTCTCTTGAAGCCTTGGCCACTCTGACTAGCCTGGTAACTTCCCTGGACTTCTTCGTATACTGATCCTTGTCAACTCCTCCACCCGATGTCTTGAGTTTCTGAAATGCCTTCCTCTTGGCTCTCACCCCCTCCATAACCTCTCAAGTCAACCAACTGGGCTTCTTTCCCCTTCCCTTCACTTCTTACTCCTTGTCTTTGTACAAGTTCCAGTGGCCTCCATCAGCCCTTTTTTAATAATATCCTATTTTTGAGTAGCATCCATTTCTGGGTGAATTCCTGCCAGAGACCTAGCCCAAATTCCCCCCATCCTTTTAAAGTCCACCCCTTTAAAGTCAATCACCCTGGTCCCCATACCCTGTTTCCCTACCCATATTGAGCGTGAACCACACAGAGTGGTGGTCACTCCCAGCCAGAGGGTCCTCCACCCCCAGTTCTCTTACAGCCTCTCCATTTGAAAGTACCAGGTCCAGCGTCCTCTCCAATCTAGTCGGGTCATGTACCAACTGCACCAGAAAGCTGTTCTGAAATAGAAACATAAAAGTTGTCAGCAGATGGGGACTGTATGAACCATCAAGTCTGCCCTTGGCTTCCTACCCCCCTACTTAGCTGCCTGCTTGTGTATCCCACAGTGTCTGTCCCATGCCCACTTGAATTCCCAGTGGTCCTGCCAGGATCTCTGCAAGCTCCCTGATATCCTAGGGTGAATGTTGTCTGGTCCCGGTGCTTCTAGTATGACCTGCTTCCTTGCACTCGCGGTGGTTGGAGTGCTCCAATCCACCCCAGGTAGGTTGAAGTCCCCCACCACCACTGCATTCCCCTTCCTACAGACCCTTTTGATTTGCTCAGCTAGCTCTCTATCCAGGTCATCCCCTTGTGCTGGTGGTCTGTATGCTACCCCTATTCTTGGCGTCCTACCTTTCGAGTCCTGAAACTGCATCCATATGGCCTCTGTTCTGCCTTCCTCCCTTATACACCTTATCCCTTCCCATACATAGAATGCCACACCCCTTTCCCCTTAGTCCTACCTTTCCTGAATATTCTATACCCTGGGATCATCATATCCCAGTCCTGGTGCTGGGTGGCTCACATTTCTATGATGGCTGCAATGTCCACCGTCCCCACTGCCAGGAGAGTCTGCAACTCAGCTGACTTACTACCGGGATCCGGTCAAAATAGCGCATGCAAAATCGCGCTAGTAATTCTAGCGCGGTCAAAATAGCCCTATGACATTATCGCTTCGGACAGTATAGCGCACGACAAAACAGCGAATCAGCGAGATCTAAATACGATCTCACTAGCCTAAACTATCGCTAAAATACGCCTAAATAAGCCTAAAATACGTTTTTTTATCCTGCAAACTTGATGCACGATTACGAAATACCATCTTTCAGCGTATTTCATTCTGGGTCAGGGCTATCCAAATACCATCTTTAATTGGGATTTAAGTGGGATTCAAACCCGGTCACCAAGATCGTTATTTGTATGCAGATTTAAGTGGGATTCAAACCCAGGTTTCCGATTGGGTCATGGCTTTCAAAATGCCTAATTGCCTAATTAGGAATTACATAAAACAAGAGAGTCTTAGTCTAAATATTCAGATGTGTTTATTGCATCATGTCGGATGTGCGCTTCATTGTTGGCCAAAAGGCAAAGAGCTTGCTGTGTTGGATGGGTTCATATACCGAAAAGAACGTGTAACCCAGGAAAAAGCATACCACAAATGCCTGCAGTATGACAAAGGACACTGCCAGCATCGCCCACATTTGCTGGGTAGTACTAAAGTAAAGAAACGGGCGTACATAATCATGTACCAGACCCAGCTGAGGTTGCTTGTGAAGGAGGCAGTGGCAGTATGAAGAAGAAAGCAGAAACTACTTGCAGAGCACGATCAGATTGTGGCATCTGGTGTAGCTGAATTATCCCTTCTGTGTCATCACAACTACCATCAATGTCGCTTATAAAGCTGCATGTTAGATCGAAACAGAATGGCGACTGCACGTCCACCCCCTGACCCAGAGGACACTGCCACACTTGTTATACCGGTGGAGTTTACTGCCTCAATTAGGAATGAAAAGTTTTTACTGTTTGACTCTGGTCCCAGCAGTGACAGAATTTTAATATTTTCAACACATCAGGACATGGCATTCCTGCAGGCAAGTAATCATTGGTTTGCTGATGGGACCTTTAAATGTTGCCCCTCTATTTTTAACCAGCTATACACTATACATGTCGTGAAATATGGCACTGTAATTCCACTTGTGTACATATTAATGGCAAACCGGACTGCTGCTACATACTCCAAAGTTTTTTCTGCACTGAAAACTTTAGGTGGCGACTTGCGCCCAGAGACAATATTAATAGATTTTGAAGCTGCTGCATTAAAATCATTCAAACAAGCTTTCCCAAATGCAACACTTAGAGGGTGCTTTTTTCACCTATGCCAAGCAGTTTGGAGAAAAATACAACAAATACCTGAAGTGTGCAGTCAATACACATCTGACACAAACTATGCATTACATATTCGTCTATTACCATCACTGTCTTATGTACCAGTGGCAGATGTACTGCCAGCTTTTGAGGAGCTTATGCAAAGTGATTTTTACCAAAGCAATGCAGAATCATTAACTACACTGCTTGACTATTTTGAAGATACATGGCTAGGCAGGCCTCTAGCTCGAGGTGGTAGAAGACGGCCAATGTTTGACATTTCGCTTTGGAATTGCTATGATGCCGTCCATTATGACCTACCTCGCACTATTAATTCTGTTGAAGCATGGCACCGTAAATTTAATCATTTCATTGGTGCATACCATCCTTCAATCTGGCGATTCATCGAATTCCTAAAAGCAGAGCAACATTACAATCGCACAGTCATTGAGCAACTTGTTGCAGGGAGTGCAGTACCAAATTCAAAGAAAAAGTACAAGGACACTGCAAAACGAATAGCTGGTATTGTGGCTGAATATACAGATCGTGCAAGACATGAATACCTCAGAGGAATTGCATACAACTTCCAGCTTCAGGCTTAAACAATGAACTCCCATTTCAAGTTAAATGCAATGCAATGCAATGCTAACAATGCTACTAATGCTAGTAATGATTGTTTTCTTTTAAGTCCATTAATAAAGATATTTTTTGCCTGTACCTGAGATGAGCTCTCACTAGTTTGTTGCTACGCTAGCGCGAAACAGGAAGTGTGTACAGGGGGAATAACATTTTGTGACATGTGCAGCAGCAATTGCGGTAGTAATGCACTTCCCATAATACAAGTCCAGATTCGACATTACTGGAATGTGTAAGAGGTAAGATACCTTGCTTGCTGAAAGTTTTAGCGCGATATTAGCGGCGCGATTGCAGCACACTATTATTGTTGAGCGCTATTTATGATGCGCTATAGTTGACCGCGCGATTTTGCATGCGCGGTTTTGACAGGAGCCCTCACTACCTAGGCTCCTCGTCAGCATGACCACCCTCCACCCCGCTTCCTTACCTTTCCCTGGTTTTCTTTCCTCCTCTCCCCCCTTGCCTCTGCCCCAACTCCTACCCTGTTAACATGGGGAGTCAGCTCATCTGGCTCCCCTCTCTGGGACCCCTGCCTATCAGCTGTCCACTCGCCACCCCCCACCTAGTTTAAATCCACCTTTACTGCTATATACCCCTCTATCCCCTGCTTTAATACTCCCTTCCCCTGCTTGCTCAAGTGTAGCCTGTCCCCTGCGTATAGATCATTATTGTCCCAGGTTTTGCCCCAGCCACCCACTAACCCATACCCCTTGGATTGACACTATTCCCCCAGCCATGTGTTGAACTTTCTAATCTTTCCTTTCCTCACCATACTCACGCAGGGCACTGGAAGCACCTCTGAGAATGCCGATTCCCCTAGCTCCTCACACAACCTTCCCAGCTCCCCGAACCTCTCACTCACAACCTCAACCATCTGACCCTCCAGGTCATTTGTACCCACATGCACCACAAGATGCAGTTTCCTCCTACCACCTGCTTGCACACTTCAGAATTGATTGCCCTGCCCTGCCCTGCCCACTGTTAACCCAGTTATGGACTCTACCCATATATGGCTCTGTCTTTTCCCCTTACTGCCCCATCTTATCCCTTTTAGTATGGAATCCCCCAGCAGTAGTATCCCCCCCCTCATTATTCTTTGTCCCCACCCCCACCCTATTACCAAGGTACCTATCTCTAGTGGCCACCACATTTGTAGCTCTGTGCTTCCCCTACAGCTCCCCCCACCCTGACCTGTCCCCTTCTCTCTCACTGTTTCTTCTCTATCCTCCACATCCCTCCCAACCTCCCTGGACTTCCACCCTCTGCCCTTCCTGTCCTCCCTACCAGCATTGCTCCTCTCCCCTTCCCCTCTGCTGCCTTTGACCACCCCTCCAGCTGTGCTCCTCCCCCCTTTACCCATGCCCCCCCCGACTGACTATAGTTCCATGTGCATTCCCCTCCCTGTCCCTCTCCTGACCCCTCCTGGAGATCCTACCCCCCTCCTCCTCCTCCACCAATGTGTTGCCAGCACCTTACCTGATAGAGCCTCCCCCTTTTCCATTGTTCTGCACTTTCCTTCATGCTTGCCTCTACTTCCCCTGTGTGCTCTTCAGCTCCCTCTTCCTGATCTTCCACCCCATTTAGCACCTCTAGTGGGGCAAATATATTCTTCTGTTCTAAGCCCACTGCCTGTACCCCTGTGGTGACAGTCCTCCCCTTGCTCCCTCCTCCCTTGTCCTCTGCGCAGGTTTTGTACCTTTATACTGTATCACCCTCCATTCCCCCAATATGTCTTGCACCCATTGCTGCTCTTGTCTAGGATTCCTGCATCTCCTCTGGTGCTATCCCCTATGCCCATCCCCTTGCATTTGTGCTCCCCAACTTTCATCCAGTTCCCATCTCATCTTCCCCTGCCTACGGCTGAGTTTGCTCCTTGTCCCCCTGCAGCTCCCCTTTTGGCTGTGCCTTGTGCCCCCACAGTCCCCCTTCTAGCTGCTGTAGCTCCCTCGGTGGGATCCGCACATTCTCCCATCAACTCCTCTCCCTTTCCCAGCTTACAGTCCATCTCAGCCATCCCACCTCCTCCTCCCTTAGCTGTGCAATCTGCCTACATAAAATACATCCCTCCATTTTCAAGGCTATATTCAGTACCATTGCTGACCCACAACCAGTAGGTATACCCACCCGACAGCGACAGTTCGGCAGCGAGGTCCCCCACAGCGACTACAGCGCCATGCCACTGTAGGGGACCCGCTGGAACCGGGCACTGTCTGTCGGGTCCTGCACTTCCTCAATCGGCATCGACCAGAGTTGATAATTCTTAGTGGGGGATGCATGGGGTGCAGACCTCAGGCCCTGGTAGGTTCAGGGCGGCGAAGTCCCCAAGAAAATGACTTTGTGTTGTGGAAATCGCAGCCGACTGCTAAATGCAGTCAACCTGCCGGTTTCACTTCCGGGGCATTCAATGAGAAATTTATTGAACACCTGTCGTGGATCCCAACCAGTACACCCTGCCATCCTCCCAAAGATGACCCCAGCCCTTGAGGAATTGGGACCCTGCCCTGGAACTGCCCTCACCCTGCTCCATTTGCCCCTCCAATGTGGTCCCCCCCATAGACTTCTCTTGCCTTTGTGAAGCTTTTGGTTTAGGCCCAAGGGTGAGATTTTCCCTGTTTAAAAGATATGTGTTTCCACGTTCTGGGGCTTTCATACGCTCGAGTAAGATTTGTTCCCATAGTGCAGTTCTCGGGGCAGTGCTGCCCCAGGGGAGCACCCTTTAGCTCCTCCTCCAGCTTGCTCCTATTGGTGGATTTCACCCACTGGCAGCGCTGCCCCTGGGGCAACACCCTCACGCTCTGCCTCCCACCTATCCCTATTGGTGGATTTTGTCCCCTGCCCCCAGGGCAGCAACTTGTAGCTGTTACTTCCCACAAATCTGATTGTTGCAAGTCTGAGGAATTGAGGGTTTTAAGTGTAGATGAGAATGCTCCCCCCAGCAACGTACACTGCTTGTCTATGTCTTTTGGTGGCTCAAGGTCTATGTCTGTCTGTATCCAAAAGAGCCAGATTTCAAGGGTTCAAATCTTAACCAGGGACTTTTTTTGTGCTTTGTGTCAAAATCAGTTGTGAGCATTTAATCACATAAGTGTCACAAATCATTACCTTTTTTTACTATTGCTAAATTAAGACAGACGTAAGCAAGAGAGTATATTTTATTTATAAATTGTAATAAATGATGACTGGTTACTGGTGCTACCCTGGGGCAGTGCCATGATGGTTGGTTTCTGTTGGCTGCCTCTACAGCTGTGCTCTTGCTACCTCTGGGGCAGCACCTGTGTAATTGGTTCCTATGGGCTGCCCATGGGGCAGTGTCCTCGCTGCCTCTGGGGCAGTGCCTGTGTAAGTGGTATTGAGGGCTTCCCTTGGGGCAGTGTCCTCGCTACCCCTGGGGCAGTGTCCTAACTGCCCTGAGGCAGTGCCTGTGTAATTGGTTCCTGTGGGCTGCCCTTGGAGCAGTGCCTGTGCAGCTGGTTCCCGTGGGCTGCCCCTGGAGCAGTGCCTGTGCAGCTGGTTCCCATGAGTTGCCCTGGGGCAGTGTCCTAGCTGACCCTGGGGCAGTACCTGTGTAATTGGTTTCCATGGGCTGCCCCTGGGGTAGTGTTCTCACTGCTCCTGGGGCAGTGCATATGTAACTGGTTCCCAAGGGGTGTCTCTGGGGCAGTGCCTGTGTAGTTGGTGCCTGCTGCCTGCCCCTGGGGCAGTGCACAGGAACAAATATCCAAACACTGGCCATGGGGCAGCCAGTAGGAACCAACTACACAGCTGTTGGCCCAGGGGCAGCCCACAGTAACCAGTTACACAGGCACTGCTCCATGGACAGTGAGGACACTGCCACAGGGGCAGCTCATGGGAACCAGTTACACAGGCGCTGCCCCAAGGGCAGCAAATACACTGCCCCAGGGGCAGCCCACAGGAACCAATTACACAAGCACTGCCCCAGGGGCAGTGAGGACACTGCTCCAGGGGCAGCCCATGGGAAAAAAATTACACAGGTGCTGCCCCAGGGGCAGCAACAGCACTGCCCTAGGGGCAGCCAACAGAAACCAACCAACCATCATGGCACTGCCCCAGGGCAGCACCGGCAACCAATCACCATGGCACTGCCCCATTTATTACTGTAACCCCTAAGTGGCGCTATCCCAAGGGCTACTACCTCTGTCTGCATGGCTAGTAGCAGGTTAAGGGGCCTGGGTAATGAAACGGGTGTCTCCACGTGGAGGTCAGGGTTGTTAGTGGTCAAGCTAACCTGGGCACAGCCCTCCGGGACACTGTAACCCCCCTCTTTCCCTTCTAGTGGCCTGAACAATATACACTAATTACTTTCACAATGACCGTTATTCACCAGGCAATTACCCATACTGTTTGCACTTACCACCAGGGCTGGTTCCTCTAGCTTGACCCTGGGGACCCCCTGTAAAACAAGATTAACCACAGCAAATAGCAACAATACAATACTTTTGGCACAAACTGGAACCACAGTTAGGTTAAATGCAAACAAAGTTAAATCTGATTTATTCAGGGGACTTGAACAAGGGAGGGGCGTAATCAGGTTGATTTGCTTAAAAGCTGTATGAATCAGACAGTTATGCATGCAGTTCAGAGTCTCTACACAGTCACACACTCTGGGTACCCAGGAAGGAAAACAATGGGCTAGCCAGGAATGTTGCAGCTGGTTGGGGACCTGTGATGGAAGAAAGCAACATGCACAACACACACTATTTGTAATCTGGAGCCGGAGGGCTTAGTTCATGAACGAAAAAGCAACAAGACAATCAGATGACAACACTTTTAGATTTAGCGGTTGTTGCAGGGAGCTACCCTGATGTTTACTCATGATACCCAAGACTGGACACAGGCAGGGCAAAATTGAGACTGCAGGCTGTTGAGCTGGAGTGGCCGGAGAAGCAGGGCCCACACGAATCACCGAGGTGTCGTTCCTGTTCAAGGCATTGAGCAGGGGGCTGATCCCCAGGCCGGTCTCTCGTTGATGACTTTCTCTGCATAGCAGGTATTCTGGCTGAGCCAATGTAGCAAGGCTCAGGCAAATGGAAATGGATACAGATTCAGTCCGTGGAGCTGGATACAGCCTCTAGCAAGCAAAACACAGTTCAGACACACAGTGGGGAACCGAATCACGACCCACTACAAGCACACTGCATATTCACATGTAAGAAAATGTCACTATACCAGAAAAATGGCTCTCCGGTTGCAATTACAGAGTCTTTGCACAATCCGGAAGTTCAGAGGTAGCTAGAAGTCTTGACAGGCCGATCGCATTCAGCAAATCTTTGGTCTTCTTCAGGTTAAAGCCTGGTCACAATTCAGTGGCTTAACTTGCTCTCCAAATTCAGATTAATTCCAAAAAAAGCACAAGTTCCCTCTCAGGAACAGCAGGCAGGCATGCAGGCCAAACACAGGCCTTTCCACAGTTCTCCCACGCAAATCCACTATGGATTGCTGCTCGAATTATCTCAAGCTGTTACTTCTTCACTTCCCAACTCAGATCTAACTGAAACTGTAGGCAGTGTGGGACTTTCCCCAAGATCCAAAAGGTTCAGTTGGCTGATCTGTCTGTCAGTCACAACAAGGGCTCCACCTCCAGGTTATTTTAGGCGTCAAAAACCCAAAACTACAATTCCTAAAAGTTTTGGCCCTACCAAGCCCCAGTAGACAGGCTCCATTTTAGAGTCCCAAATGTACTGATTGGCCCATTCTGCAGTCCAGGACCAAGATGATGGAAACAAACAGAACTGTCCATGCTGCAAAGAAGGCAGGTTAGAACAAACAGCAATATTATTACTACTCTAACAAATGATCAGCAAACAAGCACATCTTCTAACAGAGCTCCCTCTCAGAATAATTATGACTGCAATCCAGGCAGCTCTTAAAGAGACAGTACACAGAGGCTACACAGGCACTCTCTGGCAATACATTTAAACTGCTAAAATGCAGGACACCAGCCTGGCAGTGAGCATTTAAGCAAGCTCAAGGAAGACTTTTTGGGAACCCCATTTGTAGGGGGTTACATTACAATTTATAAAAAAATATATTATTTCACTTATGTCTGTCTTAATTTAGCAATATTAAAAAAAAGGTAATGTTTTGTGACACTTATATGATTAAATGCTCACAACCGAGTTTGACACAAAGCTCAAAAAAAGTCTCTGGTTAAAATTTGGACCTGAGCCAGCCCGCCGGCACAGCGGTTGGATTCCCACTTGCGATGCCAGCGACCCAGGTTCGGGAACGGATCCAGGTCATTGGAGGGCTGGCCGGGGGAGAGAAGGATCGAGCGTCCCGCGACAGCTCTCCTTCTCTCTGGGGAGAGGGCAGGGGATAGGTCCGGTGCCTGCTGGCTCCTAGCGGAGGCTGGGAGCATAGCAGGGTGCATGGCCCGAGTTACCTGGGGGAGCAGCGGGCGTCGGTGTATGCCTTGATGTCACCACGCTGCCCCCTCGCAGAAAACCAGAAAACTGCTCACTGGCCGCCTAGATGACGGCTCCCCGCTCCCTCGAGCACCTCCAGTGCCTGTCCAGAGCCTCCTACTCCTCAGCAGCATCCCCCGGGCCCTAATGTAGTGTGTGCCGGGGTCTTCTCTTCCGCCCCGGTGCCCTTCCCCCTCTGAGGAGGGGGACCCGCCTGGTGATAGGGATACACCGGGATATCTCGGGGGATCGGCTGCGATATGAGGACCTGAGGAGGGCTGGATGCAGGTCAGTGGGGTCGGGGGGGGAGCTTGTGGAACCCGAAGGAGATGGGGGCCAGTGTAGCATAGGGTAGGCGGTATAAAAAAAAAAGAAAAAAAAAAAAGATTTGGACCCTTGAAGTCTGGCTCCTTTGGATGCAGACAGACATACACCTTGAACCACCAAAATTCAAATACAAGCAGTGCACATTGCTGGGGGGAAGCATTTCCCTGACATTCCCATCTACACTTAAAACCCTCAATTACTCAGACTTGCAACAATCAGATTTGTGGGAAGTAACAGCTACAGGTTGCTGCCCTGGGGGCAGGAGACAAAATCCACCAATAGGGATAGGTGGGAGGCAGAGTGCGAGGGTGCTGCCCCGAGGGCAGTGCTGCCAGTGGGTGAAATCCACCAACATGAGTAAGCTGGAGGAGGAGCTAAAGGGTGCTGCCCCGGGGGCAGTGCTGTCTCAAAAACCGTGCTATGGGAATAAATCATACTTGAGCCTTTCATACCTCTGGACAGGGAATGAAATGGGCTGCACCTGGCAGTCCTGTCCACCAATTATAGGGTAACTCCTCCCCTATAAATGTGCAGTATTCTGGGGTGGGAGGTATGGGGGAGGGTGGGTTTTGGGCCCTACCACGACTCTGGGCCCTATTCCGACTCTCGAGAGAGTCAATCAGTCTTGACCCTTTCCCCACCAAGACCTCTCAAGCCCCATACAAAGGTACAAGGCCAAACCGCAGCTTCCTGTCTGAGCCCCCACACCTTGAGTGAATCTCCCACACTAACAGTAAAAAAATTCAAACAGCACAGATTAGATATCACAGCCCAGAATTTCACTCAGTAACAGTTGTAACTGATTTAAAACTCCACCACCTTATCCCCTCACAGCACAAACAGTTCCAATATCAAAATTAAACAGAAAAAAGAGAAATAAACCACACGTCCCTGAAAACCTCTCTTGCCCTGTTGCTCTCTCAGTAAAACCGTTAGCCAGACTGGAGCCTATTTACCCCTCCCCCCTCACAAGGCCAAACTGCAGCTTCCTGTCTGAGCCCCACACCTTGAGTGAATCTCCCACACTGACAGGTCCAAAACAAATATCTGCATAAGCACATATAAACCCTAGGTGGCTCTATCCCAAGGGCTAGTACCCTGCCTGTGCAGCTAGTAGCAGGTTAAGGGGCCTGAGTTCTGAAATTGGTGCGTCCACCCGGAGGTCAGGATTGGTAGTGGTCAAACTAACCTGGGCACAGCCCTCCGGGACACTGTAACCCCCCTCTTTCCCTTCTAGTGGCCTGAGCAATATACAGTAATCACTTTCACAGTACCCCTTGTACACCATTCTAGTACCCACACTGTTTGCACTTACCACCAGGGCTGGTTCCTCTGGCTTGACCCTGGGTACCCCCTGTAAAACAAGGTTATGCACAGTAAATAGCAACACTCCAGTACTCTTGGCCCATTTCAGCAGTTCAGGACCAAGATGATGGAAACAAACAGAACTGTCCATGCTGCAAAGAAGCCAGGTTAGAACAAACTGCAATATTATTACTACTCTAACAAATGATCAGCAAACAAGCACATCTTCTAACAGAGCTCCCTTTTAAATTAATTATGACTGCAATCCAGGCAGCTCTTAAAGAGACAGTACACAGAGGCTATATAGACACTCTCTGGCAATCACATTTAAACTGCAAAAACACAGGACACCAGCCTGGCAGTGAGCATTTAGACAAGCTCAAGGAAGACTTTTCAGGATCCCCCATTTGTAGTGGGGTTACACCTTTCCCTGCCTGGAGAAAACTTGACGTCCGTGTCAAGTCTGTACCATCACAATATCAAAAAGCAATGTAAATATCAAAATGCATATATATGTGTGTATATATATATATATATATATATATATATATATATATATATATATCTATATATATATATATCTATATACAGTATATATATATATATATTTATAAAATAGAATTAGTAAAATCATAGAAATTCCAGTAACATGATTGGACAGAATGCATCACATGACCGTGCATTATTTCCCAACGACCCTTACGCCTCCAATGCGACCGCACACCTAAACTACTTTCCAGCCCTCAAAACCTTCTCACCAGCAGTGAGATCACTCCACACCTAATGCAGTTAGCAGCCACATACAACACACACTGTTACTACTGCACACTGTCTCACCACCCTAAATTCTAAAAACAACATAATGCAGCCCATTTAACAGAAAACCTGTGTATATAAAAAAAAGACAAACTACAGTTCTCTTACTTCCTACTCTCACTTTCAGTTAAAAATCTCCCTTTCTACACAGACTTGCCCGATCGTTCCTTTCACTTTTCCTACCTGAAGTATAAGCGTGACGGACGGTGCGCGAGACGTGAAGTAACAAAGCTGTTACAGTTGAAAGTAAGTCCTTTGAGTTAAAAAGATAAAAGTGTTTTCCTGCTTTGACTTTCCTTAATTTCACTAAAACAAGCTGCAAGTCATATGTACAATGGAGGCGAGAAGCGCCGAGTGAGTCGGCAGCTACGAAGCTGGCAAGCCAGGCGAGTGTTGCTGACTGTTACTGTACTGTTGGATATCACGGCTGTGGAGTTATTAAGTCAGATCTGTGTGCGCGTTCACGGTTTTGGGTGAATTCTTTACTCATGCCTACAGGTTGCACATTTTGCGGAGCAGCCCAAAAACTTCAGGATCATGTGGCCAGGCTGCCTGGTGTGCCTTTCGAAAATTTTGTGAAAACATATTAAACGGTTCAAAAGTTATTCAAAAAACAAGTTCCCATTATAAGTCAATGGGAAAAGTTAACAAAAAGTTTGAAAGTGTCGCAAATGCAGTTTTTACTTTCGCAAATGGCCCTTTTACTTTCGCAAATCCACCTTTTTGTTTTCAGTTGGTGATCAGAAAAATGCTTGTCATTTAAATTTGGGACCATCTAGCAACCTAATTCTTTCTGTATTCACCTAGTCGAAGCCTGAGGATGCTAGCCGTGTCTTTATTTTGGGGCGAAACACCCCAGAAATATGTTTTCCAAATTTCTGCAAAAAGTAGAGTTGCAAAGTAGTGTCACACATGCGGCACTTTTGTGCTGTTTTGCGAAAGCTTTCACAAAGTTTGACAGTACTTTTCAAGACTATGGCAAAAATGATAGGAGTTCTTTGTCACCCTGCTACAAAAGAACCGTTTGGTCTTTTGGGCTGAAATTTGGAAGGAAGACAGCCAACATCTCACAGATTGTGGCTTTCATGATTTGGAGAAAAAATATTGCATGGCTGCCAAGTTATGGTACTCCAAAGTTGACTTTTTTCCCATAGACTAACATGATGGCATACGCCGCGCCTTCGGAAACGAAACGGTGCGAGATACAGAATTTTCGTCAGTAGTATAGAAGGTTACTCATATACAAAAACATAGCCAGGAAGTGCATGATTCATGTGACATTTAAATTTTATTTCTACGCCGTACGGTTCCTGAGATATAAGCAATTTAGTATTCCAACAGCTCATTTTCTGCTCCGAGGCCCATTGTTATGCATACATTCTTTGTGCACACTGTGTTACTCTATGCAGCTGTTGGGGAAAAACAGGGTATGCGCATCTGTTAATGTTACAGTTACTGTTTCCACTTGCTTTTACGTACCCGTTAGCATTTTTGTTCCCGTGTGCGCCACCGCATCCATTACCCTTTGTGTTCTTGTTTGCGCTTGTGTTTGCGTTACTGTTACCATTTGCGTTTCCCCTACTGTTTGTGTTTGCATTTCAGTTTGCATCCCCAAGTGCATTGCCATTTGCGTTTTCGGCAGCCCTTTCATTTGTTTTACCATTTCTCTTTCGTTTTGCGTCTTTGTTGCTGTTACTGTTACCATTTGCAATTGCGTTACTGTGCCCGTGCACATTACGCTTTGTGTTTCCATATGTGCTTGTGTTTCCTTTTGTGTTTCTGTTTCATTTGCTGCTATTGTTGCTATTACCATTACCATTTGCCTTTACAATTGTGGCATTGTACCCCTGCGCGCATCACGTGGCAGGAGCGCGGGGCCCCGCTGCATTACTTTCACTATTTCTTGTAATCATTGTCAAAAAGAAGGGAAATTAGAGGAAAAAAAACTCCATTTAATGCATCAGTTAGGGTTGTTCCACAGCAACAAAAGCGAGGAAATTTGGTGTTAGAGTTGAAACCCCCTTGGACCCCTCCAGCCCACCCCCCCAACCGGCATCGGGGTGCACATTGGGGTCGTGGGTCCTAACTCTCACCCCATTGTCCTATTCCTCAGCTTCTTTACACGTGATGGGGTGAGATTTAGGGCTGTCGACCCCAACGCACACCCTGATGCCGTTGGGGGGTGGGCTGAGGGGACCAAGGGGGTTTCAACCCTAACACCAAATTTCCTCACTTTTTTCGCTGTGGAACAACCCTAACTGATGCATTAAATGGAGTTTTGTGCCTCTAATATATATATATAGTATATGTATATATATATATATATATATATATATATATATATATATATATATATATATATATATAGATATCTATATATATCATTAGCTTGTTACATTACCTTTCAATATACTTCACAGTACTACATCCATATTGACAATACTTATGCATGTTTCATACAAGTAATACTGATTCATTTAATAACTTCTTGTACATTAAACAATGTAAGAGGGGGCCCTTCCCTATCAGCTAACTTGGGGCTGGATGGGGCAGGGGCATCATGGTGAGAGGGAAGAAGAAGTAACCTGCAGTTGACCATCAAGCTCAATTTGGGCAGTGAGCTTGGTGAAACATAAACTCCTTTGTGGACCACACTGAGAGGCAAATCCACTGACCTCCAAGGGGAATCATAACTAAAGCATAGCACTGGCTTAACAGCTTGGCCAGTCTTTCTGGGGGGAATAGCCAAGTCTCTGTACTTTCAGCACTAACTTTGGAGCTTTCATCACTTGTGAGGGGTGCCTCTGCATGGATGGGAATGTCTAAACTTAGAGCACTGTCAGCTCCTTGCTCTGTAGGCTCTGTTTCCACAACACTTTGCTCATTATCTTCTGATGGAGGCCCAGGTTGCTCATTTCGAGGAGGCTCTGGCACAGTTAGGCTTTGAGGCACTGAAGGGGGGCTGTCAACACTCTCACACTGTTCTTCAAGCTCTGGTGTGTCACCAGAGAGACTCAGACCATCGGCCCCTTCTTCGGGCAATTCACACAGTTCCACAAAACACAGAGTCCGCAACCTCAGACGTAATACTTTGCACTTCACTTTCAGGGAGCATTGGCTTCAAGGATGAAGCTGGGGGCTTAGGCAGTCCAGAAGGCCCAGTTTCATCCCCACAATTAGTCATAGGGTTATCTTGAAACAGCTGACTCAATTCATAGGAGGTGTAATAGGCATTGTCACACACACTTTCGTCAGAGGTGGACTGACAGTCACTATCATTCTGGACCTGCTGTGGGGGAAACCTTAAATCTGTAACTACTGTGGTAGGTTAACTCTGTCTCTTTTTTGCAGCAACACGAGTCAATCTCTGATGGTTCAGCCTCTATTATGATCTGGCCGATAGGTAGCAAGTGGTTACGGTGCATGGTCTTGACAGCTTTGGAATTATTCTCTGGGCGCACCTTGTTCACTGATAAATCATTCAACTTTCCAACTACTACATGAGGAAGATGGTGCCACCTAGCAGCAATTTTGTGTTTGCCATGCAGTCCCAAATTGCGTAACAACACACGGTCTCCAGGCCGAAGCCATTGAGCCTTTACTTTTTTACCATGCTTCTTTTTGTTGGCGAGATTTCTTTTGGTGGCCATTGTCTGGGCCAGTTGATAGGTGTGGGTCAATTGAGCTTTCAGTTTCTGCACATACTGTAGGTAATTTTCAGCTCGGACCCCATCTGGAGAAACTACAAAGCAGACATCAACGGGTAGTTGGGCCTACCTCCCGAACTTGAGGCGGTAGGGGAAGAACCCAGTAGCATCATTTTTTGTACAATTGTATGCGTGTACCAAGGTGCTAATCTGCTGGCTCCACTTAGGCTTGTCTTTGGGATGGAGGGTGCCCAGCATGTCTAGAAGGGTGCGGCTAAAATGTTCTGGTTGAGGATCCCCCTGTGGGTGATATGGGATGGCTTTCGACTTCCGCACCACCCATATATAGAGAGAGCATTTCTTTGATTAGCCGACTTTCAAAATCTCTGCCTTGGTCAGAATGGATCCTCTGAGAGGCACCATAGTGGACAAAGAGATTTTCCACTAGCACCTTGGCCACAGTAGAGGCCTTTTGATCTTTAGTTGGAAAGGCTTGTGCATACTGTGTGAAATGATCCATAGCCACTAACACATTGCCAATATTTCGCAGATCAGGTTCTAAACACAAAAAGTCTATGCAGACCAGTTCCATGGGGGTGCTGGTAGTATATTGACAAGGGGGGGGGCAGCTCTCTGAGGCAGAGCTTTCCTTAATAGGCAATGACTGCAGGTCTTTACATGGTGCTCAACATCAGCCCCCATCTTGGGCCAGTAGAATTGAGATCGTACCAAGTCGAGAGTTCTGTCAATACCAAGGTGCCCCATGTGATTGTGGAGGGACCTCAGTACCAAATCTTTAAAGACCGTGGGCAGGACCAATTGCTGCCTGTCCACTTGACTGCCACAATCCACTGTCTCTCTGTACAACAACTGATTGAGTAGATTCAACCTAGGGCCTTCCTTAAATAATAGAGCAGTTCACAAGTCAGGGGAATGCAACTTGGACACATCTTTCCCCACACGCAAGGCGTGAAGTGCAGGCTAAATCATAGGATCCTGGGATTGAGCCCACTGAATGCTGTCATTGTCAAATTGAGGTAGTGCACTAATATCTAGAGCAGAAAAGTGGCAATAGGCGGCCGGTATGCAGGTATCAGGAGGGCCCAAGCAATCTACTAAACAGTCCACGGTGTCTGCAGACATCTGTTCATCTCGGTCAAATTTTTGGCACAAGGCTCGGATGTCAGGTTCAGACAGTCTGACTCAATCACTCTTGGAAACTGGCCTTCATGACAAGGCGTCAGCATCAATATGGTTCAGTCCTGGCCTGTATTCAACAGCATAATCATATTGATTGGGGGAAAACCACCGGTGCCCAGTGGCATCTAACTTAGCTGAAGTCTGTACATAAGTTAAGGGGTTATTGTCGGTCTCCACCAATATCTTTGCCTCATAGAGGTATTCATGAAATTGGTCGATGATGGTCCATTTTAGCGCAAGGAACTCCAGCTTTTGCCTAGGGTAGTTTCGCTCTGATGGGGTCAAGCTCCTACTGGCAAAGGCCACTGGTCTCAAACCATCCTCATGGGCTTGATACAGCACAGCTCCTAGACCCTGCAGATTGGCATCCATATGCAGGTCATAGGACTTGGTGGGGTCAGCATAGGCAAGGATGGAGGCATGGGTGAGCTGGTATATGACTTTGTGAAAGGCTGCTTCACATTCAGGTTTCCAGCGGTGCCCAAAAAGTTCACCTGTGTGGAAGTACACTTTCTCTGGTTCTTTGACGGCCCCTTTTTTATATTTATGGTTGGTAGGAGGGTAACCCTGGGTAAGATTCAAGAGCAGGTGAATCACCTTTGAATAGTCTTTTATGAACCTGCAGTAGTAGCCACAGAACCCCAGGAAATGTTGTAGTTCTTTCAAATTATGGGGCTGGGGCCAAATAGTCAGTGATTCAACCTTACTGGACTCAGTCTTTATACATTCTGCAAATACTATGTGCCCTACATACTTCACGGAGGTTTGAAAAAACTGGCACTTGTCAATGGACAGCTTGAGGCCGAAGTCTTCCAATCGGTCTAGGACTTTAAATAGCTGGGTCTCTGCTCCTCTAATGTTCGCCCAAACACAATGATATTGTCTAGGTACACTAGACATTCCAGCAAGTTCATATCTCCCACCGCACATTCCATCAGTCACTGAAGGTGGCTGGGGCGCCTGAAATTCCCTGTGGCATTCTTAGGAATTCATAGAACCCCAAAGGACAGATGAAGGCTGTTTTCTCATGGTCCTCCATGGCCATCGGGATCTGGTAGTATCCGCTGTGAAGATCCAATACTGAAAACCATTTGCTCCTATTCAAACAATCCAGGGCATCTTGTATATGGGGCATGGTGTATTGATCGGGGATGGTCCGTCGGTTCAGGGTTCGATAATCAACACACATCCTTACCGACCCATTCTTTTTATGCACAACCACAATGGGAGAGGCATATGAGCTCCTTGATTCTTGTATCACACCAGCAGTGAACATTTCCTGCAGGTGTCTCCTCATATCATCTATGTCTGCTGGGGCAAAACGTCGGGATCTCTCTCGAAATGACCGGTCATCATGCAGGCATATGTGATTCTCTGCACCCTGGACACACCCCACATCCCATTCTTTTAATGAAAACACTTGGTCCCTCTGAGCAAGTTTCTTGCTAATTCTAGTCTTCCATTCCGCTGGCAATGGGGAGTCACCAAAGTCGAATAAGTCTGGGGTCACTCTCTCCTTCTAGCCAGAGCACTTCTTGCTGGGCAATACAGCAGTGTCAGTGCAGTGTATTGTAGCTAGGGTGCACCCTCTGTTCACCCGAATCTCCCGATCTGACACATTCTGAATCTGGACCATCACTCGTCATGCATAGGCATGAGCACGAGCAGGCAAGATGCTGGGTTTGACCAATAATCCCTCTGGCAACTTTCCATCTCCTGGTGCATCCAACATTAATATTTTGTTCTTTACGTTTCTCTTTAGGCGGTCTTCTCCATGGATTGTGCACTGGGCGTTAGGGGCCAATACCAAGGAGTCAGGTTCCTTTTTCCACACTATCCCCACTGGCTCACCTGGGTCCACTTCATCGGGTCTCTGTTGCCAATTATAATCCCTTTTTACTAAGGCTGGAATTCTTAGGGTCCATCCAGTCAGCTGCCCTTGTTTCTCATTGCAGAGTTGTGCTAGTCTCCCAAACATGTGAGCGTTTGTCCCAATTAACAGGGGAACCCCATCATACAGTCCGGTGGGGGGACACACTAGGGCCAGTGTCTCTACTTCATCCTCTACACCAGTGACAGTTGCAGGAAAAGACAACCAGAGGTGGGCATATCCTAGATATGGATAAGACTTGTCGCTCAGCCCCCACACATGTAGGCCTTCCAGGGATTGTAAGGGTACATCAGATAAGGGTTTGTCATACCAATCCTGAAACTCAATGGTCACTTGCAACCCACTGTCAAGCACAGCCTGAGTAGGAATACCATTCACAGCCACATTAGTCTCCATTGAAGGGCCCACTATCTTGGACCAGTCTGGAGGTACAGAAGCAGGGGCTGGTACAGACGGCTTAGTCACAAAGAAGTTGGAGTTGGGATTTCCTGAGCCTTCACTGAGGTCGTTTCCAGCACCCTTCGGCCATGGTTTCAGTTTCCGGTGCTCCTCTTAAAGTCTGTATACAACCTTATCTAAGACCTTTGGGGACCGTCATTCTTTCTTCATATGCTCCCCTTTCCCACAATTATGACAGAGTATGCTTTCTAGAGACTGGCGTGGCCGAGGCATCACATTGGGGGCTGAGGCGGGGGTACCACCAACAGAAAATCATGCTTCAACCTCTGTCTGGTGTGTGGTGAGCATGGGGAGATGCCTCAGTAATTCTCTCACTTCCACAGTCAATTCATCAATCTTTGAGCTGCTGTCAACAGGGGATGCCTGGGAGTGCACCCCCACCCCATAGCGGACGCACTCTGAGAGGGGTTTGGGCCCACTGTATCTCTGGAATGGGCTTATAGGGAAATGGTAGCCCTCATTTCTCGGACCTCTCACAGTATCTTGCCCCAGGGTGGCGTGTCCTTGCTAGACTCCCAGTGTTCAACTGGCACTGTATTTCGCCCCTGAGCATCACTCAGATGTGCATCCTCAGTCATCTGGGCAGCAACAACAGCAGATACAGGAGGGGCCCCCCAGTTGGCTGCCTCCTCTCAGTCCTCTGAATTTCCTTCATCAGTCTGTGATAGGTAGGTGATGCATCCAACCGAGCAGCAAGGTGTAGTTGGAGCAGCAATAATTCAGAGAATGGGGCTGACTTGAGGAGTTGGTCCAACCTATTCCAACCTAACTTAGCTGGGGCCATGCCACCTTTCTTTAGGCATTCCTGTAGCACCACTTAAAGTCGAGGCACATATATGGATAAGGGCTCCCCTGGGTACTGCTGAGTGTTTTTGACCCTACTCCACAGGTCCTCATCCGAATTGGGACTCCCATACACATTTTCCAATGCATTCAAAAAATCTTGAGCAGTTGCTTCTGGATAACTAGCCTGTGTAGCATGGATTGTAAGTTGGGTGGGGCCTCTGAGGCTTTCAACCACCCTTCTCCTCTTCTCTGGTTTGGGGCATTGCCATTCTCGAATTTGAGGGGCAACATAGTCTATCCAAGTCTCCCAATTGTCCTCCCCCTCGTGGGGAGGGTGCCTGAAAACATCCTCAGCTGGCGATGCGAGTCATGACTAATGACGGGTACAGATATAGGGGCCAGCACTGGCATGAGCACAGAAGGTGGGGCAGTAACAGGTGCAGGAGTGGGAGGGGGTGTTGGGGAAGGAACACCCCCAGGTGGCAGGAATCGTTTCTTAAAGTCTTCTATGGTTTTCCCTTCCTCCAGCAACAACTTAGCAAATTTCTCCTCAAAAGTCTCAGATAATGGTGGGAGCTCATCCTCCCCAGGGTCTTTGCTGTCTTTTGTTATCACTCTCCAGGTGGCTAGGACCCCTTCTGAGGCAATAGTCTGTGGCACTTTAGAGCTGTCCACGAGGTCACTACACTCTACCAAGTCTATGAAAGTTTGGGTGATCAAATTAGCCTGTTGACCCACCACCACAGGGTTTTTTAAACATTCAACTTTGGAGAGTGCTCCCTCTACAGTGTCCTTTCTGGTACCCAGGGGAATATCTAGTATAAGCAGAGCATTTTGGGGGTCAATCTCCTGCCCAGTACACAACCCCACCAACTGGGGTACAGCCATTTCTACTGGGATAGCCATTAATCTTTAACAATAATTTGCTATTTTTGGCCACTAGAAGGCACAAAGTCCCAGTGGTGAGCCTTCAAGATGTAACCCCTGGGTGACGCTATCCCAAGGGCTACTACCCCTGCCTGTGCGGCTAGTAGCAGGTTAAGGGGCCTGAGTTCTGAAATGGGTGCCTCCACCCGGAGGTCAGAGTTGGTAGTGGTCAAACTAACCTGGGCACAGCCCTCTGGGACACTGTAACCCCCCCTTTCCCTTTTAGTGGTCTGAGCAATATACGATAATCACTTTCACAGTACCCCTTGTACACCATACCAGCACCCACACTGTTTGCACTTACCACCAGGGCTAGTTCCTCTGGCTCGACCCTGGGGACCCCCTGTAAAACAAGGTTATGCACAGTAAATAGCAACAGTCCAGTACTCTTGGCCCATTTCAGCAGTCCAGGACCAAGATGATGGAAACAAACAGCACTGTCCATGCTGCAAAGAAGGCAGGTTAGAACAAACTGCAATATTATTACTACTCTAACAAATGATCAGCAAACAAGCACATCTTCTAACAGAACTCCCTTTTAGCTTAATTATGACTGCAATGCAGGCAGCTCTTAAAGAGACAGTACACAGAGGCTATATAGGCATTCTCTGGCAATCACATTTAAACTGCAAAAACGCAGGACACCAGCCTGGCAGTGAGCATTTAGACAAGCTCAAGGAAGACTTTTTGGAAACCCCCATTTGTAGGGAGGTTACATACAGATTAGATATCACAGCCCAGACTTTCACTCAGTAACAGTTGTAACTGTTACTAAAGTAGCTTTACCAAAGTGGAGTCATGGTTTCCTCACAACAAACTCCTCTTGAACTACAGAAAAACAAAAGCAATGCACTTTACCCTACAAAGCTCAAAAAAGCAGGGTGGTCCACCTTACATACTAAGCAACAAAAGTGATGTAATTGAACAGGTGACTACCTTTAAATACCTGGGATTATTCCTAGACAACACCCTTTCTTTCAACACCCATATTGACCATGTCATGAAAACAGCCAACATCAGACTCAGACTCTTCTACCAACACAGAAATGCTATGACCACTGAGACCCTCAGCCTTGTCATCAAATGCTCAATACTGTCCATCGTTGACTATGGACTGACTATCTATAGTGCGGCCACTGAAACTGCTCTCAAAAGGGTTAAACTCTTGGTCAACAAAGCCTGCTGACTTCTTCTAGGAGCTAAATGGTATTCCCACTCTTGCAGTCTCTACTCCACAACTGGCTGGCTCCCATTATCTCTAAGGTCCCAGTACCAGGCATGAATCATAGGAAAAAAAGCCCTCCTAGGACTGGTCCCAGAATCAACTTTGAAGCTTTTCCAACTTAACTCCAACACTAAAACAACCTGAAGCTCTGCTAGAGTGGTACTGCATGTACCTTACAAATGAACCTCCTTCACCCAGAGGTCCCTCTCCTATCGAGGCCCTCTCTGGAAGAATTAGCTATCCCTCTCCCATTTGCATCTTAAAAAACTCGGCCAACTTAAAAAAGAACTCCATCGCCGCCTGGTAGAATGCTAAGTGTGCAACTGCTGTGCATAACGATAGGAGTTCCATCCCCTGCCCTAGACTTCCAACCCTTACCCCCCACGGCTTCTTAGCCCTCTCACCCCACGAGTCCTCACCCCCTCTCCTCCACTTGGTTTATGCTTCCCCTTGGCTGCCCCCATGCATACAGCACTTATCAGCTTGTTCTCCCTCGTCATCATACCCTCTTCTCCTATCCCCTAATAACATTACACAATACGCCTCCTCTGTACCCATGCCAGTACTCTCCATACCTCCTCCCTCATCCCCTTTTCTTTGACAAAGCCAATTTTGGCTGCCAGCTACAAGCAACCTGCACTGCACTTAGTAACTAGACCTATAGACTAGAGATATTTCTGTAATAAAAATATTTGTATTTGAGGTTATATTCCACATTTATCTTGCTTGTAAAATAGTCTTGTCACTTGGCTATTGCATGTTTTCATCATATGAAATAAATTACACTGTTTTGTCTGTTCTTCTACTGACTTGGAGCCTTTGTAAAAGAGCTAGTTTAGCTCAACGGTTGTAATTCCAAAACTGAAATAAATAAAATAAAATAATTAACTGATTTAAAACCCCACCACCTTATCCCCTCACAGCACAAACAGTTCCAATAGCAAAATTAAACCGAAAAAAAAAAAGAAATAAACTACACTTTCCTGAACACCTCTCTTGCCCTGCAGCTCTCTCAGTAAAACTGTTAGCCAGACTGGAGCTTGTTTACCTCTCCCCCTCTCACAAGGTCAACATGCAGCTTCCTGTCTGAGCCCCACACCTTGAGTGAGTCTCCCACACTGACAGCTCCAAAAAATTATCTGTGTAAGCACAGATTAGATATCACAGCCCAGACTTTCACTCACGTAACAGCTGTAACTGTTACTAAAGTAGGTTTACCAAACTGGAGTCATGGTTTGCTCACAACAAACTCCTCCTGAACTACAGAAAAACAAAAGTAATGCACTTTACCCTACAAAGCTCAAAAAAGCAGGGTGGTCCACATACCATACTAAACAACAAAAGCGATGTAATCGAACAGGTGACTACCTTTAAATACCTGGGATTATTTCTAGACAACACCCTTTCTTTCAACACCCATATTGACCATGTCGTGAAAACATCCAACATCAGACTCAGACTCCTTTACCGACACAGAAATGCTATGACTACTGAGGCCCTCCGCCTTGTCACCAAAAGCTCAATACTGTCCATCGTTGACTATGAACTATCTATAGTGCGGCCACTGAAACTGCTCTCAGAAGGGTTAAACTGCTGCTTAACAAAGCCTGCCGACTTGTTCTAGGAGCTAATCAGTGTTCCCACTCTTACAGTTTCTACTCCACAACTGGCTGGCTCCCATTACCTCTAAGGTCCCAGTACCAGGCATGTATCATAGGGAAAAAGGCCCTCCTAGTACTGGTCCCAGAACGAACTTTGAAGCTTTTCCAATGTAACCCCAATGCTAAAACAACCCAAAGCTCTGATTGGGGGTACTGCATGTACCTTAGAAATGAGCCTCCTTCACCCAGAGGTCCCTCTCCTATTGAGGCCCTCTCTGGATGAACGACCTACCCTCTTCCTTTTTCACCTTAAGAAACTCATTCAATTCAAAAAAGGACTCCAGGCCGGTCCGGTGGCACTGAGGGCTAAGGTGCTGGATGCCTTACCTTGCGCGGTGCCGCACCTGTATTCGGGAATGAGCACAGATCATTGGGGGTCAGTACGGAAGGAGAAGTATTGAGCATCCATTGGACAGCTCTCCTTCTCTGGGGAGAGGGGTGCCTAAGAGTTGGTGGTTGTTCACTCCCTGGTGGAGGCTGGGGGACAAGGCACTGCTCTACAGCCTGGGGAGGAGCTGGGTCTGACGCCTGGAGGGAGCACGTGCGGATGCGTGCGCGCTCCCCTCTGCCTGGCATCATTGCATGCCTCCAGCTCCAAGGGAGAAAAAAATAGAAAATGGAGTGGCTTCCTGGGTTGAGCAGTCTGATGGCCATCAAATGACGTCGGCTCTAGGGGGGCACCTGGAGTCTGGATCCATTTCGAAGTGGGGAGTTGGGGGCTCCCTGCTGCGGGGGGTAAACCACAGGGGAATACAGGCATGACCCTTAGTAAAGCGCAGATGATGGACAGTGGCTGGAATCCTCAAGGTGGTTGCCAGGAATAAGGGGGCAGACCAGGTAAGCCAAGAGAGGAGGAAAATGATATAGCAAAAAAAAAAAGAACTCCATTTCCTCCTGGTAGAAACCCAAGAGTGCAACTGCTGTGCATAATGATAGTAGTTCCATCCTCTGTCCTAGACTTCCAAACCTTACACTCCCCACCTTCTTACCCCTCTCGCCACACGAGTCCTCACCCCCTCTCCATACCTCTTCCCTCCTCCCCTTTTTTTTGACAAAGCCAATTTTGGCTGTGAACTACAAGCAACCTGCATTTAGTAACTAGACCTATAGACTAGAGATATTTCTGTAATAAAAGTATTTGTAGTTGAGGTTATACTCCATATTTATCTTGCTTGTAAAACAGTTTTGTCGTTTGGCTATTGTATGTCCCCATCATATGATGTAAATTGTACTGTTTTGTCTGTTCTTCTACTGATTTGGAGCCTTTGTAAAAGAGCCAGTTTGGCTCAAAGGTTGTAATTCCGAAACTGAAATAAATAAAATAAAATAAAATAATTAACTGATTTAAAACTCCACCACCTTATCCCCTCACATCACAAACAGTTCCAATATCAAAATTAAACAGAAAAAAAAGAAATAAACCACAGCTTTTGACCATGGAGGATCCAGTGAAGAATGGCGCACTGAAGCACAGGAGGGACTGCAGCTGAGTGGCACTAGGTCAAAATGCCAGCTGAACAATAGCACGGTCAAAAACTGCACAAGGTAATCAGCGATCGACAATGTAGTGCATCAGGAAAATGCCAACCATTACAAATAAACCAAAAATACTTGTGTAACCCCCCTACAAATAGGGGTTCCTATAATGTCTTCCTGGGCTGTCTAATGCCCACTGCCAGGATGGTGTCCTGTGTCTTGTAGTTCTAACTTTCTGCATGAGAGTGCCCCAGTAAGCCTCCATGCCTGTCTCTTTAAGAGAACAACTGTGCTGTGTGAGAAAATTGGTCTGGGCTGGGTCCGAGTGATTTAAGGATCGTGACCACCAGAGAGTCCGTATTTCTGTTCCATTCTGCAGTTGCTATTTGCACAGAGGGATCTCTGTTAGGGAAAGTGATTATTTACTGTATATTTGCTATAATAATAATAATGATGATAGAGAAGTTAGTCTAACCTACTTTGAATTGCAGCTTGAACCTTTGAATAAGAGCCACCATTTTGGTTCTGGACTGGCAGTGTTGGACCAATTAAACCTCAGGGGACCTAAAATGGAGACTGTCCCCAGAGGTCTTGTGGGACTGAATTTCTGCAGGAATTGTAGTTTTAAGGGTTTGGTGCCTAAATAGACCTGGAGGGGGAGCCCTTTCTGTGACAGACAGTTCCCTCAGCCAACTGAACCTTTTGGATTACTGGGAAACCACCAGAACTGCCTGGAGAGAGTGTCAGTCGTGGGTTGGAGTTTGGAGAGAAAACAGCTCGAGCATCACTGATCTTATTTTCCAGGGGGGTCTCCAGGGCAATTGCCAAGGATCCAGTCCTGGTGCTAAGTGCAAGGAGTGTGAACATATTTTTACTGTCATATGATAAATGTGAATGTTCTGTTGCTGAACTGCTTAGTAAGGGCTCCAGTAAGACTCCGTGCCTGTCTCTTTAAGAGAAATGTGCTGTGCGAGAAAATTGGTCTGGGCTGGGTCTGAGTGATTTAAGGCTCACAACCTGCCAGACAGTCCATATTTCTGCTCCATTCTGCGGTCGCTATTTGCACAGAGGGAGCTCTGTTAGGGAAAGTGATTATTTACTGTCTATTTGCCATAATAATAATAATGATAGAGAAGTTTGTTTAATCTTCTTTGAATTGCAGCTTGAACCTTTGAATAAGAGCCACCATTTTGGCTCTGGACTGCCAGTGTTGGACCAATTGAACCTCAGAGACCTAAAATGGAGACTTTCCCCCAGAGGTCTTATGGGATTGAATTTCTGTAGGAATTGTAGTTTTAAGGTTTTGGCACCTAAATGGACCTGGAGGGGGGAGCCCTTTCTGTGACAGACAGTTCCCTGAGCCAATTGAACTTTTTGGATTACTGGGAACCCCCTAGAACTGCCAGGAGAGCGTGTCAGTTGTGAGTTAGAGTTTGGAGAGAAAATAGCTCGAGCCATCGAGCAGCTGCTCCTGTTAGGAGCATGGGAGAATCGGTAGGAAGGCTCTGCTGGCTTGCCTGTTACATCTTCCAGTGTGAAGTATTGCTATGAGTGTGAAAGTTGGACTAATCTGATTACTGGATTGAGACCTGTATCTGAAGAGAGAAAGTGTGTTATTGCTGCCTGCGAGTGGATCAAAGACTTGCCCCAAAAGCGATTGGCCTGCCTGGTACCGAAGTGAGCCTCAGATCAAAAAGTTTGCACAGAGAAGCTGTGGTTTACAAACAGACTTTATCCGAACTGTGGCAAAATACTTTACGTATTATGGATGTGCTGAATGTGTTTTGTGGGTTGCAATTTGGTTCCCCACAGTGAGTTCTGTTACACCAGCTGGAAGCTGTTCCAGCACTTCATCACAGACTTCATCCAGACTGTCTGCTCTGCCTGGGCCCTGCCATCTCGGGCTAGGCTGCTGCTCCTGATTCAGAGACATTCACGGCAAAAGACCCACTAGGGCATTCTTCCCCCTGCTCAACACCACTGAGCAGGTAGCGACCACCAGGAGGTGAGTCGTGTAGGCCCTGCTTCCCCTGGCATTCCAGTACAGCACCATAAGGTCTTCATCTCACCTGTCCTGCATTCTGGTCTGGGTAGCGTGAGTACAAAACAGGGTAGCTCCCTGCAACAAAGCTGCAATCATTTGTGTGTGTCATCTGATTTACTGGTTTTGGGTTCATTGCAAGGGACTGAGCCATCCAGCTCCAGATTACTAATATTTGGGTTAAGTGCATGTTAATTGTTTTCCTTCCTAAGGGCCCCAACAATAGCTGCAATGCTGGCCTACCACGGGCAACACTTCAGTCTAGCCTGTTTAACATACTGGGTACCCAGGGTTGTGGGGACAGTGTTAATGGGACTCATTGTGCATATTTATTCAACCTGAATTTAATCAGATCTGCCAATCACCTGCTAGATTCACGCCCCACCCTTGTTCACATCCCCCTGAATAAATCAGATGGTGGTTTTTCACGTTTAACCTGGCTAGTGTATACCTTTTTGGTGGGGATACAGTACTGCTATTGCATTATTGCATCACTGATCTTATTTTCCAAGGGGTCTCCAGGGCAATTGCAGAGGATCCAACCCTGGTGGTAAGTGCAAGGAGTGTGGGCATATCTTTACTGCCATATGGTGAATGTGAATGTGAAAGGTTGTAACAATTGTGGGGCAGCTGTATTTATGGAGATACTGTGGAAGACGGGGGGTGCCCAGTGTGTAGGAGCATAGGAAAACTAAAAGTGGAGATAGGATGCCTCACTGAGGCACTATAAGAAATGATAGAGGGCAGCATAGATGGGATGCAGGGGCAAACTGGATATGGAGCAGATGTCCATGGACTAAAGAATATCAGCAATGGGGAGAGACAGTAAGAAGACAGGTGAGGGCAAGGGATAGGTCAGCAGGAAAAGCAACACCTATATGAAAGGGACAGAGAGGAGAGGTGGAAGATGACAAGAAATGGAGGAAATAAACAGGAGATTCAGGAGCAAACTTGACATGGAGTAGACGAACAGAGATGAAAGAATATCAGTAATGGGGAGAGATAGGAAGAAGACAGACAAAGGCATGGTATAATTTAGCAAGAAAAGCATTACCTATATGACAGGGAAAGAGGGGAGAGGGGGAAGATGACAAGAAAAGGGGACAAAAACAAGGAATTCAGGGCAGGAGCTGGAGAGCACATGAAATGTCTGTCTTGGGGGTGACAACATACAATAGATATGCAATACTGACAAAGGGGACACAAGGGAACTAAGGCAAGGCGGAAAATGAGTTGCAGCAGGATACCAGGGAGGCAGTGAGTGAACAAGGCCATAAGGTAGTTTATGAGGGCCAGAAATCATATGTCTCGATGGAAAGAGACAAGGATGACAGAAGCAAAGGAGAGACAGGAAAGGGGAAGAGGGAAAAAAGTAAAATGAGGGTGGACAATAAAGGAGGCAGGAACCACGGGTGGAATGGTAGGGAGAATGGACACTCTGGATAGAATAACATACAGTGGATTCCACTAATATGCACATGTGTTTTGCAACAGCAAAATGTGCATATAAGCGGAATTTGCATATAGCCAAAATTACGCATTCCAGCCTCCCATAGCTTGCTCTTGTTAACCTCCCACTATGTGTGCAGTGCTGCAGATAACAAACAATGTCAGGTCATAATTACCACAGCAGCATAGCACCTTTCAAACAGAGACAGGACTGATAGTGCACACTGCGCCATAAACCAAGTTTACCTTCTTGTCTTGTTCCCTCCTTTGTCCGGCTCAGTGGATGATCCCAGCACCTCACTTGCAACCCTTGACACTGACTGTACTCCTAATTTGATTGAGCTTCTGTACTGCACCATTGGTCTGGAAGCAGCTGGAAGGACCTCACTAAGCGCTGTGGCTTTGGCCTCTGCACCGCAAGGTGCAAGTAGATCTGTCACTGACATGCGGACAGCCCCCTATTCTTTCCAGAGGATCACCTTTTCACAGATCCGCTCATCCCTGACTGCAGGTGATCTCAGAAACCAGCAGTCCACTAACGCCCAGTGTCTTCCCATTGACAGGAGACTGCATTGAAAATTAGTTGCAAGGCTTGGAGTTCGTGATGCCGTAACACCATGGCCCTAGAAGCCAGTGGTCCATACTGGTGCTGATGTGCTAAGAAGCTTGTGAATCAATCTTTTTATACAGGTAGCTAGCACTCATTAGCACCTTGTGAAGTAATTGCACTTATCCAGAATGCAGTTCACATTTAATTGCAAGTGTATCTCGGAAAAGGTTGCACTTAACCGAAATTTGCACTTAAGCAGATTGCTTTAAAATGACATTTTTAACATTGGATTTAATACAAAAAAAATGGGAAACTGAAAAAGTGTGATTTTAACTGAAAATTGCATTTAAGCAAATTGCATATAAGTGGAATCCACTGTAATAGTCTAAGGGGATTCGATAATAAAAGGTATACAATGGAGAAATGAGGACACATATATGAGGACAACAGTGGTGTGTGTAACTGGGATGGAGGCAGGTAAAGCAACTCACAAGATAAGGGAGCTGATAAGGGAGGCGGGGAAAAAAACAGACTCGATACTGCACATTGGGACAAATAATTTAGCCGGGGAGGAGACCGAGGTGGTACAACACAGATTTATGGACATAGCAGCAGCATGTAGGCAGTCAGTGAAATCACTAACCTTTTCTGAGATAATTCCTGTACCAAGGGCAAGCATAGCTAGGAAGGAAAGGATAGTGGAATTTAATGGATGGCTAGGCCGGTGGTGTAAGGAGGAGGGATTCAGTCATATAGGCAAATGGGGAGACACGTGGGTGGACAAGAGACTATAGCAGTGATAGACTACACCTGACCTGGGAAGGAAGAAAGAAAATTAAAACTAAAATGGGGGAATATGTGGCAATGGAGCTGGGTTTAAACTGCTAAGGCGGAGGCAGAATAGGGGAGTACAGAGCTCCTCCCCCCACATCAGCGGATACAAGAAACAGGGAACAAAGATGGATGTCAATTCAGAAAAGGGGAGAGAAGCAAGTCAAGTAGGATTAAGTCAGAGGAAGAGCAAGGGCATGACAGAGACAACATGGAGGGTTGTGGTGCTGAATGTGTGCAGTCTTGGGAACAAGATGCAGAACTGCAGGTGCTCTTAGCAGAAAGCAGGGTATACATTGCTGCCATTACAGAGACCTGGACATCAGCACACCAAGACTGGGACCTATCAATCCCAGGTTACAGGCTTTATAGAAAGAAAAGGGAAACAGCAAAAGGGGGCTGTGGTGACATACATAAGGGAAGATATTGTGTACGCAAGGGTGGAGGAGTTTGAAAGAGGGAGCACAGGGCTGTATGGCTCCAGCTCTAGATGAATAAAGGAAAGAAGATAAGGATGTGGGTCATATACAGACCACCCAGTCAGGGCAAGGAGAAGGACAGGGAGTTAGGCACTCAGTTAAAAACTGCAGCAGAAAGGGGGGAGATAATAGTGGTAGGCGACTTTAACCTGCCATAAATCGAATGGGTTAGTCCAGCCACATCCTGTGCCAGAGGCCAGACAATCTTGGACGCAATCCAGGATGGCTTCATGATGCAGTATGTGACCAGTCCCACCCGGGGGGGGGAAGCAATTCTGGAACTGGTGCTCTCTAATGACGAACATGTGCAGGAGATAGACATTGAGGATCTCATGGGTGGAAGTGACTGTGATGCTTGGACAGCTGGTTCTGATCACTGTATCATTTTTTGTAAAATAAAAATGGTTATGGACTGTCATGAGAGATGCTGAGAAATCTGGTGCTCTTGGAGTGACCTCTCCCCCCCCAGGTCCAGCTGAAAGATGAAAGCCATGAGAAAATACTGAAACAGCATGTGAACACACACACACACACACACACACACACACAGGTTTTAGATATAAGATGTTACATGGAAGGCCTGAAGCTAATTACAGAGTAGAACAGTCCTTGATCAAGGATCTCCTGCTTTATCTAAGTTAATTACAGGCTGGAAGAGGCTTGAGTTGAGCATATCCATTTTATGACATTTCAAGAGGAGGAAACCAGGTTTAGTACACTGGTGTGAAATCAAAAATGTGTTGGTGTCTGTGTGAGAGGGAAGCTTGATCAAATAGATCAAAGAAATGTCATTTGAAGAACATGAGTCATGCTGAGGTTGCAGAATTTAATACTTGGAAAAGACATCCTGTTTTCGTATAGATATATATTTTTTTATATATTCTGACAGGGAGGAGCTAGGTGACCTCATGCAAAACAGGTGGGGAAAACTAGCTTTTAAAGATTATACTGTTTTCCATCAGAGACACTTTTATCTAGACTCTGACAAAGAAACATCTGTGAGCACTTTAAACAGGTATTTAGAAAGAGAGACAAATCTAATTACTGTAGTAGGAACTGCACTGTTTAAAACCTTGTTCTTTTAAAAAGATTTGAATGTCTTGTGATATAACAGTTCTGTATTGTATGTTTTACATATTATTATCTATTTTAGTAAAACTCTTTTTAGAGCTCACTTGGTCTGTCTTTGATTTCTTTCCTTTACAAGTAGATCATATATGTTGAGAGAGAGAGGGGACATGATTGGGACACTCAAGTACTTGAAAGGGATAAATAAAGTTGATAAGGAGAGTCTCTTTAAGCTGAGTGGCAACCATACCACAAGGGGGCACTGTCTTAAGCTGGAGGGTGGAAGGTTTAGGAGGGAGGTCAGGAAGCACTTCTTCACAGAGAGGGTGGTGGACACTTGGAATGCGCTGCCAGAAGAGGTCATCTCATTGAAGACAGTGGGCAGCTTTAAGAGAGGGTGGGATAGGAATGGGGGAAGGTAAGAATCATGGGTAGGGAGGATGGGAGGAGTGGGGAGGGAGGGAAAGGACATTAGCTCAAGCTGTGGACCCTGCAATACGAGCAGACTTGATAGACCAAATGGCCTTCTTCTGCTGGCTTCTTCGTATGTTCGTATGTACAGCAGACACTGGGCATAAGCTTGAATGGTGATACCAAACTGGAAAAAGGTAAGAATAATCTGAGGTCTTTATTAAAGTTTTTAAAGGGTTCATTTTTGAACACCTGGTTAGGTGCCCATAGGGAAAGATATCTGTCCCCTGAAGACAGATATATCTGACCCTATGCATTGGGTACACTAGCAAGAGGTTCACAGTTTGAATCCCTCCAAGACTTGAGACCAAAGATTGATTCAAACCCACAAAAACAGACAAGAGGGTTACCTTGTTCTGTTAAACTGTTCACAAGATTACGCTCGGAGGTTGGCACTTTGGGAGTAGAGGACTGACCTGCTGAGTGGATTTGTGACAGTGACCACAGCACAGTGTGGTTCAACCTGGACATAGGTAGGGAAGACATTCCCATTAAGACAAGCATGCTAGACTTCAGAACAGCAGATTTTAAGAGTATGAAGGACATGATTAAACAAGACCTAGGAAACCTAGAAGAAGGCTTTGGTGTTGAGGAAATGTGGGACGTGATCAGAGGGGCCATACAGAATGCTACAAACAGATGCACAAAGATGAGGGGAAAGAGGGCAGGAGCTTGACCATTTAGCTGGTTTAGCAGGGAGGTGGCTAAGGTAGTGAAAGATAAAAGGGCAGCATACAAGAAAAGTAGGACGGTGAGGGAAGAGGATGAGGAAGAGTACCAAAGGCTGGCTAAACTAGCAAAAAGGGAGATAATACATGCAAAAGCAAAAAAGGAACTCCAGACAGCAGAAGGGATAAAAGAGGGAGATAAGGCCTTCGTTCGATACATTAAAAGAAAAAAAGAGACAAAAAGGATGACATAGGCTGAAGAAGGGGGAAAGCATAGTGGTGGAAGATGGAGCAAAAGTGGAGATATTAAACAATTACTTCTGCTCCGTCTTTACCAAAGAAAGAGAGGGCCCACTTCCTCACAGTGCGAGGAGTAGGGAGGAGGCTGGCAAGGACCTAATAAGGGCCATAAGGATTGAACAGGTGAGGGAGGGGCTCATGAATCTGAAGGTGGAAAAATCTCCGGGGCCTGACGGAAAATGCTCCAGGATCCTGAAAAAGATGGCAGAGGAGCTAGCAGGCCCACTGACAATACTATTCAATAGATCTCTTGATACAGGGGTGGTGCCAGGGGAATGGAGAACAGCACATGTCATGCCACTCCATAAGACTGGCCCCAAGGAGGACCCTGGTAACTACAGGCCAGTCAGCCTGACCTCGATTGTGTGTAAACTACTGGAGACAATACTGAAGGAGGGCTTGGTCAAGTTCTTATGAGGAAAATAGCCTGCAGGATAGCAAACAGCACTGGTTCGTGGCAGGCAGATCGTGTCAAATGAACCTGATTGAGTTCTTTGACTGAGTCACCTGGACAGTGGACAAAGGCCAGGCAGTGGATATTATATATCTGGACTTTAGCAAGGCCTTTGACTCTGTGCCACACAAAAGGCTGATTATGAAGCTGAAGGACTAAGTGGTGGGAGAAAAGTTGGTTAGATGGGTCAATAACTGGCTGAGCAGCAGGATGGAGAAGGCAGTAGTAGGGGGAGAGTTCTCCAGTACAAGGGAGTTTACCAGTGGGGTTCCACAGGGGTCGGTTTGGGACTGGTTTTGTTTAACATCTTTACTAGTGACATAGGGGAAGGCATTCAGGGAAAAATGTGCATGTTTGCAGATGACACCAAGCCCTGTGGGTGGGTGGACACTTAGGAGGGGATAAAGGAGATGAGAGAGAACCTAGCCAAGCTATAGAGATGGTCAGGGATATGGCAACTCAGGTTCAATGCCAAAAAGTGCAAGGTGATGCTCATAGGGGTGACGAACCTGACAACAGAGTACTACATTAGAAAAGTTCAGGTTACGCCATCGCAGGAAGAAAAAGATCTGGAGTGATAATTTCTAGTGACCTGAAGCACTCAACTCAATGCAAAAAGGCTGTAGCAAAGGCAAATAGGATGTTTGGGTGTATTGTTAGGGGATTTAGCAGTAGGAAAAGTGAGGTTATTCTGCCGCTATACAAGTCATTGGTGAGACTTCACTTGGAATACGGAGAAAGATATTGGCACCCACACCTGAAGAAGGACATAAACATGATGGAAAGGGTCCAGAGGAGAGCAACTAAAATTATAGAGGGACAGCAGGATAGATCATATGCAGAGGTTGGAGGACCTGGGGATATACACTCTGGAGGAGAGGAGGCAGAGTGGGGATATGGTTGAGACATTCAAATACTTGAGGGGAATAAGCAGAGTGGACTGTGTGAGCCTATTCAATAAAAGGGCCACCACCACCACCACCACCAATACTACCACCACCACCAGAGGGCACAACCTAAAACTGGTGGGGATAGATTCAGGAGGGACATAAGAAGCACTTTTTTACAGAAAGAGTGGTGATGGCATGGAATGAGCTGCCACAGGAGGTGGTGGAGTCAAAGTCAGTGGAAGCCTTCAAAAGAGCCTGGGACAAGCATAAAGGAATGTCAGGAGGCCTCGTAAGAGGAAAGACTGGAAAATTCGGGGGAGGGGGGTGGGAATGGGGTCACAGTTGTAAGCTGAAGGCCAGAAACAAGTCATATTATTTCAAGACCGAGTGGTCTCCTTCTGCTGGCCATTTTCTTATGTTCTTATGAATGCTCTGTTGCTGAACTGCTTAGGCCACTAGAAGGGTTGGTGGGTGGTTATATCATCCCAGAGGGCTATACCAACAGTAGCTACACTACCCCAAAACTATTCCTTCGGGTAGAGGCACCCATTCACTGAGCTAAGGCCCCTCAACCTGTGCCTAGTCGTGCAGGCAGGGGTAGTAGCCCGTAGGATAGTGCCACCTAGGGGTTACACTTGAACTGACTGTCTGTGGGGAGCTCTGCCTGCCGCATCCCCTGTTGTGGGGCACTGGCCCCCTGCAGCCCTAAACTATAAATAGTCATCTCTGGGGGGGGGGGCAGTTCATGATGGGGAGGAACCTCGAGGGGGGATCGTATTTGTGTTAGGGGCTTGGGGAACTGACCATGACAACTGGGGGCCAAAAGTGCAGGGTGGAGGGGGACAAATTAAAAATAAAAGTCGAGACAGGGAGGAAAAATAAAGTTTCGGACTGGGAAACAAACCCTGGTTATCAGCACATTCTGCCACCTTTCACTGCTTGTGGCAATAACCTCTGTGTCATGGTAGCTGTTTGCTAAGTAACATGCAGGGGATGTCTTATTGTCTTCGTCCTGAGTGACAACAGCTACAAGGATAGCGGTAATGTTCTTATGCAATGTTATCCCTGTAGCTTTTTTGCCCTATGTTATTTTTGCTGCGTGGAGTATAACTGCGCTATAATCTCCGCGACATATTCACCGGGTACCCAGTGGAGCTTAGGAGGCTGTGGCTGCAAGAACTGCCTTGGAGCAGTTTGATGCTTGAACCCTCGCCTTGTCTGCAAAGCCTTTACTACTTAGCAAAATAAACATTTCTAAGTGAAATGACACCACTGTGCCTTTCTTCAAATACATAGGGCTGGGTTTTCAATGTGTGGTGCAGGCCGTGTGTCAAACCCTGCTCCACCACACTTTGTTTCTGGTGGTGCACCAAACGGGTTTGCCACAACTGCATCTGATTTTTGTAGGTCATATGCAGTTGTGACAGTTTACCCAATTTACGACAGCTTTCGCCAATTGTCAGAGGGAGAGTCCCCCGGAAAATAACGCATAGACAACTTCTTAGTGGGTGCTCGACTGGCAATTAATTTATTTTATGCATCACATCATCACGTTTACTTTGCCATTTTAAAATTTACATATTTACAAACATTCCTTCGTCTTTCCCTACGTTATCCATCATACAGTCCAACAGTTAATATTCTGTTCAATCACATAGTTCAATTGTCTTTTGTAAATGTCTCTGGTTCTCCTGTTGTCTTCTCGGAGTCCGGACATTTGTAAAGCCCGATACCCCGTCATTCACTGTTCCTTGAACAGTCTGTTGTCCGTTGTCTTCTCGGGGTCCGGATGCTTGAAAAGCCCAATACCTCTTCTCCTAGTCCCATTGCTGCCCTCTCTTTGGATCCGGTCCGGCCCCCCCATATTGTTACTTCCTCAACCGTACACCTCCTTTTTCATCTGCCTCCATGTCCAGGTGTCTGCACCCTTCCCATGGATCTTACCTGCCCCCCCTTTCCACCACCCCATTTTATTTTTTCCCCCAAGTTTCCCCTCTTACACAAAAACCCTCCAGAGAACCTTTTTTTCTTCTCCGACCTGTTGCCCTTTTTTGGCAACCCATTCCTTTCAAATCCTGTCCTTTCTTTTTCTCCGACCTGTTGCCCTCTTTTGGCAACCCATGCCTTGCAAATGCTGCCTCCCCTTGAGAGGCATCTCTTTTCCCTTTTTCTTGTTGGCCCATTCTGCCAACCCATGTCAACTGGGGCTTCCTCCCATTCTCTTGTCACCCTCTTTCGGTTACCTGGTACCCCTTTTCCTTCCACTTACCCATGGGCCCTTACCCCCCATTAACCAACCTACTGGGCAGGTGGGTGGGTGCTAATTTCAGATCCCAGCAAAAAGAGAGAGAGATACCCTCCTCTGCTGGCTCCTAAATACCCCCTAGGCCACCCCCCTTCCCCCCCCCATCCAATCCTTACCTGCTTACCTGACCTGTCATATTTGTCATCAAGGGATGACATCATGACCTCCCTCCCTTGCCTGGGCCTTCCTTCCACCATCCTCCCCACCTCATCCTGAGCCTAGCTAACATGCCCCCTCAGCCAGTCCTGTCCCCCTGTGCCTTTTTTCCTAAGGAATGTCCCTGACAATTTAGGTTGTTCTTTAGGGGCAACCACATATATCTGGCACAAGATCCATAAAAAGGATCCCTGGGATTGTTGCAAGCAAGACCACAAAAAGATGGTCTAACATGTGGCAATTGCTGCACAGGATGTAAAATCCCATTAGATCGCCGCAAGCTGGTGTGCCATCACGGCGCACCTGGGGCTTGCAGCAATCCAGGGGTTTAGAAAATCCAGTCCATACACTGAAAAATAGTCATTTAAAAGTGTAAGGGACTCCAGGTCCACCATGTCCTTCCCCTTCTTTGTAAGCGGGTATGAATAAGTATGCTGTGCAAACATGTGTCGTCCCCTAGCCAAATGTGGGCTACTTAAACGGTCCAATAGTCTAGTGTAAAGTTCCAGAAAGTAAAGGGTTAACAGCTAACTATATTTAGTTTGAATTCCCAGCAGTGCAGAAATGCAATAACTTGAATGGGGAAGGAGTTAGGAAGGAATATGAAAGAAAGCTAGAAGTTTTTTTGAGTCAGTCAGGAATGTCACAGAGAAGGTTAACTTTGAAGAGTAGGGAGGAGGAACAGCTGCCCCTAGCCTTCAGATTGGGGTAGCAGGACACCAAGAAATAGTAGAGGCTGTGGCTGGAGGTTCCATTGATCATGGGACTCAACAGCATCTTATCAAAATGCTCTACCCTAGCCCAGGAGTCTAGATGTCAGATATAAAATGAGCTGTGAGTGTTGTGAGCTGATGGCGGGTAGCAGAACCCCATTTACTGAACTGTGTGTACTGTGCCGAGGCCTTCATGTTGAATCTGGGTGGATTGGCAGGGCCCCTGGTTTGGACATGGCACAGGTAGCTTATTGACTGTGGACCCCAAAAGGCCTGCAGTAATGAACAGTAAAACCCCTAAAAGCAGACCATAGATAAGTACAGCAGAGAGAGTTAAAGAGCTCCTGACACAGTTGAGATGACTTTGAAAAAATGTAATATTCATACATAGATGTAGCTTCTGTTTCATATATTATTCTGTAATTCTCACCCTTATTTCTGTATTACTAAGCGTATCTGCATGAATACATTATCTCTGCCCTTTTAACTCTGGTTGCCTACCGACACCTGACTTCATAATTCTGTTTGTGACATCAAAATATGCTGTTATGGAGATAATTATGATGTCATAAACAGGATTGTGACGTCATGTGTAGAGAGGCAGACAGAGCAGATGTAGCCTAGGGCAAAGAGATCTTTTTTTTCATGCAACTGTTTTCAGTAATAAAGAAAGTAGGGAATTAATTACTGAAAATATATGAAGCAATAAAGAAAATGGGACAGAGTTGAATATAAATCTTAATTTTTTTCAAAGTTTTCCTAATGCTGTCAGGGGTACTTTAAAGAACTGAGCTGCAGTGAGTAATGAATAGTTTACAGAACAGACAGATGACTTATGAATCGTAAAGTTGTGAAAGAACTAACAATTTAAACAAGGATTTGTCAATGCTGAATGTTTGCTTACTGGTATTAGCAATGGAAATGCAGGAGTTTAGACAGATGCAGAGTAGGAATGGCAGTGAAGTACTGAACTTCACGGCAACCCCACCTCTACCCTGCAGAGACAGACAGGCATTGGGGCATGCGTTTGGGTTGTTGCTCATAACGTTCATGCCATTTCACCTCACCCTATCCTGCAGACACTGACAAGTGTTGAGGTGTGCCTTGGGGTGTTCGGCTTTACAGTCACCCCATTCCATAAGGACATACGCTAAAATGGGTGCAATATAGAATGGGGTGAACTGTGGGGCCGAAGTGTCCAAGGCACAGCTCGATGCCTGTACGTGGCTGCAGGGTGGGGTTGGAATGGCATGAGCATTACAGTTGGCAATCCAAAGGCACACCCCTGATGCCTGTCAGTCTGTACAGGACAGGATAGGACGTTATGGTTAGAAACCGTAACGCTCCGGGCATGTGTTGGTATTTGCAGTACAAATTTTCAACGTTATTTTGTGGCCCCCACCTCATGAAAGCATTTTGGACCTCTTCTCATGAACAGTAGCACTGTGATTTTGTCAATGTGTCCCGAAATTTGAGTTTCCACAGCGACCATGCCATTGTGCACCAAATCTACGAAAACACAGATTGGGCAGGATGTGAAGAATGACAGCTGTACCATTCATAGGGAGGTGTGACGAGATGGCAATGTTGAAAATCTGTAGTGACAGTATAAAAATGCTTAAAGTTCCACGCGTACGTGGAAACTGCGCAACGCATGTGCGTAAGACAGTCATTTAGGGAATTTTTTCACCAAATTTTCAACATAGGCATTTTGTGACCTCTGCTCATGAACACTGTCACTATGATTTTCTTAATCTGTTCCAAACATTGATTTCCCACAGCAACCTCGGTATTCTGCGCCAGATGTGTAAACACATATTTCGGGCAGGATGTGAAAAATGACAGCTGTACTGTTCAAAAGGAGGTCTGAAAAAATGCCAATGCTGAAAATCTGGAGTGAAAATACTACAAATTTGTGAAGTTACGAGAATGCGTGGAAACTAGAAACATAGAAACATAACATGGAAGTTGATGGCAGATAAGGACCGCAAAGCCCATCCAGTCTGCCCATTTCTTTTTCTACCTTATGAATGTGCCATTGGCCTTTGCTCTGTCAATGGCCTATCTATTCATACTCATCTGTATTGCTCCCTTATGCTTATCCCATGCCTGTTTGAAGCCCTGCACTGTATTCATATCCACCACTTTTTGAGGTAGGCCGTTCCATGCATCCACCACCCTTTCTGTGAAAAAGAACTTCCTCACATTACCCCTTAATCAGCCTTCCTCTAATCTCTTGCTGTGTCCTCCTGTCCTGCTATTTTCTTATATTGAAACATGTTAGACTCTTATCACCTTGTTAATGCCCTTAAGGTATTTGCATGTTTCAATCATATCACCTCTCTCCCTCCTTTGCTCTAGGGTATACATATTGAGCTCAATTAATCTGTCCTCATATGTTTTCTGATGCAGTCCCTGCACCATTTTGGCTGCTCTTCTCTGGACTGCCTCAATTAGGTTAATGTCCTTGTGAAGGTGTGGCCTCCAGTACTGCACAAAGTACTCCAGATGGGGCCTAACCAGTGTCTTGTAAAGAGGGATTATTACCTCCCTCTTCTGACTTGTCATACCCCTACTAATACACCCAACATCCCTCTAGCCTTACCTACTGCTTTAGTGGTCTGCTTGGATGATTTCAGGTCATCGGTGATAATGCCCAAGTCTCTTTCTTCCCTTGTTACTGCCAGCAACTCCCTTCCCAGCCTATAGCTGGCTTCACGGTTTCTCTTCCCTATGTGCATGATCTTGCGCTTCTTTGCGTTAAACCCCAGTTGCCACTCTTCCAACCATTTTGCTAGTTTATCCAGATCTCCTCATTCTGCCCGCCCCATCTGGATCACCTACTCTGTTACAGATCTTGGTGTCATCTGCAAACAGACAAACCTTACCCTCCAGTCCATCTGCAATGTCACTGATGAAGATATTAAAGAGGACTGGCCCCAGGACCGATCATCCCTGAGGTACCCCACTTGTGACTTGCATCTCTTCTGACTTTATACCATTTACCACCACTCTCTATTTTCTGCCCATCAACAAGTTTGCCACCCAGTTGAACAATGTCTGACCCACCCCGAGCCTACCCAGCTTATTAATCAATCTTCTATGTGGAACAGTATCGAAAGCTTTGCCGAAGTCAAAGTAGGCAACATCAACTGCTCCCCCTTGGTCCACCACTCTGGTTACCCAGTCAAAGAAATCTATGAGATTAGTTTGACAGGACCTTCTTTTGTAAACCCATGCTGTCTGGGATCCTGTGCTCCTATGGATTCCAGGTGTTGCACTATCCTTTCCTTAAGGAGTGTCTCCATAATCTTGCCCACTAATGAGGTAAGACTGACTGGTATGTAGTTCCCTGCCTCCTCCCTGCTACCACTCTTGTGGAGCGGGATCACATGAGCCCTTCCCCAGTCTTCTGAGACCTCTCCTGTGCTCAGAGACTCACTAAACAGTTCTGATAATGGCTCTGCTAGTTCCACCCTTAACTTCTTTAGTACCCTGGGATGTATACCATCAGGTTCCATTGCCTTGTCCACCCTGAGCTTAGCGAGCTCTTGTAGGACCCTTTCTTTTGTGAAGGGACTAGTGCACACCTCCCTCTCCCTGTGTCCATGGTGCTGAGCTGTGGGCCCTGCCCTACCTTCTCTTCAGTAAATACTGAGCAGAAGTATCTATTTAGGATAGATGCTTTTACATGGTCCTCCTCCTCACATGCCCCCTTATCCCCTTTGATCTTAGCAACACCCCCTCTGGCCTTTCTCCTTTCACTAATGTATCTTTAGAAAGTCTTGCCACCTTCTTTTACTGTTTGTGCTAGTGCTTCCTCGGTTTGGGCCTTTGCCTGCCTTACTCCCTTCCCTGCTTCCCTTAGGGAAGTTTGGTATGCCTCACTATTTTCACCCTGTTGCGTCCCTTATATTTCCTGAAGGTCAGCCTTTTGGCTCTGACCTTTTATGCTACTGTGTTTGCGACCAAAGTTGTTTCCTTCTTCTTTTGCACTTCCTTTTCTCACTAACACAATGGGATGTTGCTTCAAGTATTGCATCTTTAATGCTTGCCCACTTTGCCTGTACCCCCTCACTTGTATTTCTTTTTGCCAGGGCTAGCTTAACTCTGTTGGCCATCTTATCAAAGTCAGCTCCTCTGAAGTCCCATATTTTTCCCTTGGAATGGGATGATTTTGTTCTAGTAGCCAAATTGAACCATACCATGTGATGGTCAATGGCACCCAGGTGACCTTCTACCTGGAGATTTGTGATCCTTTCCCTGTTAGTCAGTACTAGATCTAGGATAGCCCTGTATGTTGTGAGTTGTTGTGCCAGTTGTTTGAGGCCCTCCCCCCTGCAGGGAATCCACCATGTGTCTAGTTCTGGCAGATGCCCCTGCTGGTATTGACTAATCTGTATTTGGCATGTTGAAGTCTCCCATTATCAGAACCTCCCCTTTAGCTGTCATGTTTTGTATATCTTCTAACAGTAATGTGTCTATGTCCTCCCCCTGGTCTGGAGGCCTGTACATAACCCCAGTTCGTATGGCTGTCCAAGTTCCTGTTTCCAGGGTGACCCACAGTTCTTCTGGCTCCTTATGTGTATTCTGAATTTCTGTAGCTTTGATATTTTCATTGACATAAAGGGCCACTCCACTCCCCCTTTTTGCACCTCGGGTCTCTTCTAGAACAGTGCATAGCCAGGAACTGAAGTCTCCCAAGTGTGGTTACTGGTAAACCATGTCTCGCTAATGGCTACTATGTCCAGTTTAGCATCTGTCATTATTGCCTGCAGGTCTGGGATCTTGTTTCCCAGACTACGAGCATTTGCGTACATGATTTTCCATTGGCCAGATTCGGTATGTTAATTGTTGGGCAAGGTCCGGCGTTTCCCCTGTCGCGTCGTGTGGGGAGCCAGACCTTTTTCTTTACCTGGTGATGCAAATGAACTACAAACATGCTGAACTCCTGTTTGACCACTAGCTGAGGGGAGGGGTTCTTCCCATTAGACGTATGGGGTGCTGCACCCCTTCCCCATTTGCTAGTTTAAATATTCTGCAAAGACGTCAAACTTCTGCCCCAATGCACTGACTCCCTCCTTAGTCAGATGCAGTCCATCAAATTTAAAGAACTTTCACTCCCAAAACTGTTGCCAGTTCCCTACAAATTTGTGTCCTTTTTCCTGGCACCAGCCCTTGAGCCACATGTTTAGCTCCCCTGTCTCCCCTTCTCTGACCTTCTGTCCATCTGTCCCCCCCCCCAGACTGGCAGGATCTCAGAGAAGGAGATGCCAGACAAAATGGAAGATAGTTTGTCACCCAGCCTGGTCAGGTGTTCCTTGATCTCCACAACTGACCAGCTGGCGAGATCATTAGTCCCTATGTGTACCAGGATGTCAATGTTTTCGCCTGCTTCCTTAACAATTTTAGCAATGCAGTCAGTGTCTCTCCATCCTGATGTACCTGAGAGACATCTGACCATTACCCCTGGCTGGAGATACGTATCAACTCCCCGAATCATGGCGTCTCCTATGATCAGAAGTTTTTTGGATTTCCTTTTTTGCTTTTTTTGTTTTGGTTCCTGTTTTGGGTGAATTTTGTTGTGCTAGCTCCTGTGCTGTAGTGTCCTGCTCTGCAGTGTCCTCTGCCCCTTTGTTTGATTTTGGAGATAGAGGCAGATACCTGTTTGTAGTTTTATATGGTTTGTGGAGGTGTTATGTTGGAGGCAGCGGTGATGGGGCACCCGATTTGCCCCTCCTAACCACCTGCCAACCTCCTGACCAACTACCCTCTGCGGTCGAGGTGCTTCTGTTGGATGTTGGGGAAATGGCGGGTGATTCTTATAATATATTTCCTCTTGAATATGCAATTTGAAGCGCAATCTCTGCCCATGCTGCCTGGAGCTGAGCCCTTAGATCTCCAATGGCCCAACATGTAGGACAGTGTCCTAAATCCTGTAAAACTGCTCTTCTGAAAAGTGTTCCACAGTACCTGAAGTTAATGATATCCATTCCAGATAAGTTGCTGGGTTTATAACCTGGTCAGAGTAATTCGAAGGAAGAAAATGAAAGCAACAGTTTGACTTTGTGTTCTGTTTGTTTGTTTTTGTATAACTTGTTATAACAAGTTAAATTACTAGTGCCCCTGTAAATGAGGTCACTGTGTGGATACCCCTCTGATCCTCCCCTTCCTGCTTTGCTACAGGAAACGTCACGCTTGTAACACAGTTATTTTATGGACATTTGTCACCAAATTTTCAACATAGGCATTTTAGGACCTCTGCTCATGAACAGAGTCACTGTGATTTTACATGCGAACATACATACGGACATATGAACATGTGAATCTGCCAGCAGAACACACCAATGTATGTAAGTCTGCCCGAGTGTGCAGCTAGCACCCTAGACTGCAGCTGCCCCAGCCTCCTCCTCCTCCTCAGGTCCTCCCCCGCTTGTCCCAGCCCCTGCCCCCCCCCGACTCTTCCTCTTGCTTTATACCACTCCTCCTTAAAGCTATTGAGTGTCCTAAATGTTACCACCCCCTCTGGCAGCGCATTCCAACTAGACACCACCCTCTCAGAGAAGTAGTGCCTCCTCATTTCCCTCTTGAAATGTCCCCTTTTCCACCTTAGTCTGTGCCCCCTCGTTTCTCTTCCACTCCTCAGTTTAAACATCCCCACGGTGCTAGGTTTATTTCCCCCCTCGGGTATTTAAACACTTCAATCATATCCCCCCATCCCTCCTCTCCTCCAGTGTGTACATGTTCAGCTCCTTCAGCCTAAATTCATATTCCTTTCCTTTCATCCCCTTTAACATTTTTGTTGCCCTCATTTGCACCCCCTCCAGTAACTTTATATCTCTCCTCAGGTATGGCCTGCAGTATTGCACATAGTACTCTAGGTGCGGTCTGACCAATGATCAGTAGAGAGGTAGGATCACATCCCTGTGTCTGGATGAGAATCCCCTAACAATGCACCCCAGCATCCAGTTTGCCTTCACTGCTGCTCTTGTGGAGTGAGCTGAATTGTCCATGCTCCCAGTTACCAACACCCCTAAGTCCTTCTCCTCCTCTGATCCCCAACCAATAGTCCCTCTTCTGGTTCTTAGCCCTGAAGTGCATCACCTTACACTTCTTTGCGTTGAATCCTAGCTGCCACTCCACCGACCATGTCTGTAGTTTGGTTAGGTCCCCCTGCAGTTTTTCCCATCCATCCTCTTCATCCACCACAGCCCCCAATTTGGTGTAATGTGTGAACAGACTAACCCTGCTTTCCACTCAGTGTGCTATATCAGAGATAAAGAGCCAAAATAGCACCGGGCCCAGCACTGACCCCTGTGGCACCCCGCTTGTCACTGCTCTGGGTGCTGAGAGCTCCCCCCACCACCACCACCCTCTGCACCCTCCCCTGTAATCAGTTCTCTATCCATTTAGTCAGCTTTTTTCCCTACCCCCACTGCCATCAGCTTCCCCCCTAGTCTCCCATGAGGCAGTGTATCAAAGGCCTTACTGAAATCCAAGTACAGGACATGTACCGCGTGGCCCCTGTCCAACTCCCTTGTCACCCAGTCACAATACTCTATTAGGCTGATTTGGCAAGACCTCCCTGAGACGAACCCATGTTGCAGCCTATCTTGGAGGCCATTACTGTCTAGGAATGCCACCAGCCTCTCCTTCAGTATCGCGTCCATAAGCTTACCCACTATGGATGTGAGACTTACCGTCCGATAATTTCCTGGCTCCTCCCAAGGTCCACTCTTGTGTATGGGCACCACATGGGCCACCCTCCAGTCCTGCGGCACACACCCGGTTTCCAGGATGGTGTTGAACAGATCTGCCAGTGGCTCAGCCAACAGCTCAGTCATCTCCCTCAGCACCCTGGGGTGGATGGCATTGGGCCTTGGTGCCTTGCCCACCCTTACTGCCCTCAGCCCCTCTAGCACCCTACTTCTTGTGATCACTTTGTCTGTCACCTCCTCCCCCTTTCCCCACCCCCAGCCCATTCTGGTAGTGGGCCATCCTCTCCTTAGTAAAACGGAGCAGAAATACTCATTTAGAATTTCCACTTGCTCCTCCCTTTTCCACCCAATCCCTCCCGCTTTATCCTCACAATATGTTCCTTGCACTTCCGCTTCCCTGACATGCCTAAAAGTTATTTTCCCTCCTTTATGCCCCGTACGGAAGTTAATTGCCTGAGGCCTAGCTTTTTTCACCCTCCTGGCAACCTCCTTGACCAACTCCCGAAAGCCTCCTTATCCTCCTCCTTCCCTGTTCTCCTGTACTTCTGGTATGCAGCCCTCTTTGCCCTCACCCTTGCAGCACTTTCTTGTTCAGCCAGCATGGTTTCTTGCCTCTGCTCTTCTTACTCCTGGCCCTGCTGTAGGCTACTGTGGCCTCTGTTAGCCCAGTCTTTATGACTCCCCACTTTTGTTCTGCATCCATCCCCGTCCTTATATCTTGGAGGCCCCCTTGCAGTATTGCTCCCATCCCCCCAAAGTCCACCCTAATAAAGTCCACCACCTTAGTGCCCGTGCCTTCTGTCTCCCTGCCCAGAGTGACAACAAGCCACACTGTTTGGTGGTTGCTACCAGCTAGTGGGTCCTCCACCCTTACCTCCCTCACCTTCACCTCCTCCCCATTTGCCAGTACTAAGTCCAGAGTGCTACCAAGCTTTGTAAGCCCACTTACCAATTGTGTCAGAAGGACGTCCTGGAATGCATTAAGGAGCACCTGCTCCCTGGTACTACTAGTTGCTGGGGTGTTCCAGTCAACCCGTGGTAGGTTAGAATTCCCCACTATCACCACACTTCCCCTTCTACACACCCTCCTTATCTGCTCTGCCAACTCCCCAGCCAGTTCCCCGGAATGGACTGGTGGTCTGTACACCACTCCCAGCCTCAGCTTTCTGCCCTTGGAGTCCAGAAGCTGCACCCAAAGAGCCTCTGTCTTCTCCTCTTCTCCCTTGTCCCTTATGCATTTAAACCCTTCCCTCACATAGAGCGCAACCCCCTGGTCCCTGCTGTATATCCTGTATTCCGGGATTGCCAAGCCCCAATCATGGTACTCTGTGGCCCAAGTCTCTGTCACTGCAGCAATGTCCACCTTCCCCTCTGAACGGAGCACCTGAAGCTCTGCAATTTTGTTCCCCAGGCTTCTTGCATTGAGAGAGATCACCTTTCACCCATAACCCTCCTTCTCCTTACTTTTCTCCTCCTTGGCCTGTGTCCCTCTTCCTGGTAGTCCGCACCCTTTCTCCTTTTTATTCTTACCAGGTGGTGGTGGCTTCAGTATTACACTCAGACCATTCTGCCCACCCGCCCACTCCCAGGGTTACTACACCTCCGCCTTTATCTATATCTAGGGGAGGTGAGCTCATTAGGCTCCCCTGTCTGGACCTTTCTACTAACCTCAGTCTTTTGGCCCTACCCCCACTAGTTTAAATCCACCTTAGTAGAGATATACCCCTCTAATCCTGCCTTTTATACTCCCTTCCCCTTCCTGCTCAAGTGTACCCTGTCCCCTGCGTACAAGTCACTATTTCCACAGACCCTACCCCAGTTAGTCACTAACCCATAATTTTTGGTGTGGCACCAATCCCTCAGCTACTCGTTGAACTCCTCAATCCTACCCTTCCTCCCCATGCTTGCACATGGTACCGGGTGTACCTCCGAGAATGCCACCAACTCCCCCACCCCCTCACACTGCCTGCCCAACTACTCAACCCTCACTACTTCCACAGTCTTCCCTGCCAAGTTGTTTGTACCCACATGCAACAGTAAATGAGGTTTCTTCCTCCCCTTCGCTGCACACTTGAGCAGTGCCTGCCCTGCCCCTCCTGCAGTCAACCTGGGGATAGCTTCAACCCAAATACAGCTGTGCCTTCCCCCCTTCCACTGCATCTCACCCCTTTCAGTATAGAATCCCCTAGGATGAGTACCCCCTGTCCCTTAGCCCCTTTCCCTTCTAATGCCCCTTCCACCACCCCAGTATTCGTTCTTCCCTGCCACTTACCCCCGCCACCTGCACCCTCTGTGACTTCTGTATCTGTACCCCCTACTTCTGCCTCACCCCTTATTTCTGCCTTATTCCTCCCATCCCTCTTGAACCCATTCCTGGCCTGACTACTTCCTACTGGGCTTCCCATATCGACCTCCCCTGCTGATTTCCAACCCCTCTCCTATCCTGCTGTTGTCGATTTAGAGCCACCATTTCCTTCTACCCCGATAGTAATGCCCCTCCCATCCTTCCCCTTTCCCATAGCCTTCTCTCTTCCATTTACCACCCCTCCTTCCTTACTAGCCCCCTTCTACCCTTTTGTCCTTGCTATCTTTTCCCCTATCTGTTGCCATCCCTCTCATGTTCCGCTTGTCCTCCCTCTTCAGTATGTTCCTGCTCCCCCCCCTCTCTCTCCCATAGCAGAGGCATGAATATATTCCTAGTCGATACCCCTCCTACATCTCTTCCCCCTATCGGTTCCCTCCTTCCTACTTGTTCTCCTCCGTGCCACCCCTGGTCCCTCCCTACCAGCAGCCATCTGCTCTCTCCCCTGGTACTCCTCGTGGTCTCTTCCTCCCCCAACAGGAGGCCTCCCCCTCGCCTCGGGCACCCCATCTCTTCTCCTCTCTTTTCTGCTAGTGCCTCTGATACTGGGGTTGGTTTCAGTCCCTAGTTGTTCTTCCTCTGTCCCCCGTTGCCATCCCCTTTTCCCCCTCAGCCAGGATGCCTACCATCCTCATCTGCCCTGCCACTTAGACTCCTCTCTAACCTCCACAGTTCCTCCCTCAAACTAGACAGTTGTTTACAGACCATACACCCCCCCATCCTCCAAGCCCAGTTCAAGATCATGGCTGACCCACACCCTGTACACCCCACCACCCTTCCAAAGATGCCTGCCCTATTGACATGTGGCACCTGCCCCATTTTGGCCCCCATCTTATGTTACGGGCTCTTACTCCCAGGTTCTGTACCCTACTACAACTGTTAGGCCCCTATTTACTCAAATTCCTGTCCCCCCAACACACTAGTCCCCCTACTGGCCCCTTGCCGACTGGGGTAATTCAGTCTCAAATCTCATCCGTTAGATACTGTATTACTGTAGCAATCCTACAGCCTCCTTGTCCATTTTTCACCCCTCAGCCACCATACTTTTTGTTCTCATATAGTTTCACTTAGCCCAGTTAGAAATCCTATTGTACTCCAAGTATTACTCAGCTCAGTTAGAGAAATAAACAGAACAAATAAATATGTATTATTACAACAATCATAACAGTATAGCTCAGTATTTAGCTCAGTTAGAGAAATAAACAGAGCAACTAAATCTGTATTATTACAGCAATCCTCAAAGTATCCAATCATTGCTTTGTCTCCACCCCAGAGACCCTGCTGTAATATAGGACCACAGAGGATCCTGGGTTGGAGGGTGGACAACTCTAAAGTCCTGGCAGAGCTCCATTGAGATTGCACACTCCCCCCTCTCACTCACTCCTTCTGTTTCTCCTGGCACTGCAGACTGCCCTTTTGTATTGTGCTCCTGCCTGCGCTTGCGCCTTTTTATGCCCACAAAGAAATCCTCAGCAGTTCTGACAGAGCTCCGCTGAGCTCTCTCATTCCTCCTCTCTCACTCGCTTGTTCCGTTTCTCCTGGCACTGCATACTGCCCTTTTGTACTGGGCTCCTGCTTGCATTGACACCTTTTTCTGCCCACAAAGAAATCCGCAGCAGTCCCGACAGAGCTCTGTTGAGCTTGCTCACTCCCCCTCTCTCACTCGCTCATTCTGTTTCTCCTGGCACTGCAGGCTGCCCTTTTGTACTGGGCCCCTGCCTGCGTTGACGCCTTTTTCTGCCCACAAAGAAATCCGTAGAAGTCCCAACAGAGCTCAGTTGAGCTCACTCACTCCCCCTCTCTCACTCGCTTGATCTTAATCTGTCCCAAACACTGATTTCCCACAGCAACCTCACTATTCTGCGTCGGAAGTGCAAAAACACATTTCGGTCAGGATGTGAAGAATGACAGCTGTACTTTTCATAGGGAGGTGTGAAAAAATGGCAGTGTTGAACATATGGTTTGAAAACATTACAAATTTGGGAAGTTACTGTGCAATGCACACTTGTAACACGGTCATTTTATGGACTTTCATCACCAAATTTTCTGCATAGGCATTTTAGGAACTCTGCTCATGAACAGTGTCACTGTCATAGAAACATAGAAACATAGAATTTGACAGCAGATAAGGACCGTTTGGCCCACCTAGTCTGCCCATTTCCCTACCTAACGGATAAGCTGCAGATTCTAGTTAACCAACAGCCTACTTCCTCCTAACTCCCACTAGAATTGCCTTATGTCTCTCCCATGCATTCTTGAATTCCCCCAGTTTTTGAATCTACAACCTCCTCAGGAAGGCTGTTCCATGTATCCACAACCCTCTCTGTGAAGAAATACTTCCTCACATTACCTCTGAGCAGTCCCCCCTCTATCTTCAAATTGTGCCCCCTTGTTTTTGCACATCTCTTTTTCTGAAAGATGCTACCCTCTTGGACTTTGTTGATTCCTTTGAGGTATTTGAAAGTTTCTATCATGTCCCCCCTCTCCCTCCTTTCCTTGAGGCTATACATCTTTAGTTCCTTTAGTCTTTCTTCATATGTCTTCTGATGAAGACCCTGCATCAATTTGGTTGCCCTCCTCTGGACAGCCTCCACCCTGTCTATGTCTTTGTGGAGATGGGGTCTCCAGAACTGTACACAGTACTCCAGATGTGGTCTTACCAACTGTCTGCACAGAGGGCCAACAACTTCCTGTTTTCTACTGGTGATGCCTCTCACTATGCATCCCAGTATCCCCCCAGCCCTCCTTACTGCCTTCTCACATTGCTGGCCACCTTTAGGTCATCTGATATGACTACCCCAGGTCCCTTTCCATTTTGTTGTTGTCAGTATCTCACCCCCCATTGTGTACTCTTCCCCTGGGTTTTTGTTTCCCAGGTGCATTACTTTGCACTTCTTTGCATTGAATCTAAGCTGCCATACATTTGACCATTCCTCCAACCTTGCCAAGTCCCTTTTCATCCTTTCCACCCCACCTTGTGTATCAACCCTGTTGCTGATCTTTGTGTCATCTGCAAAGAGACATACTTTTCCTTCCAGTCCCTCTGCATTGTCACTTATAAAGACATTAAAAAGGACTGGCCCCAGTACTGAACTCTCCGGTACGCCACTAGTAACCCTCCTTTCCTCACTGTGGACTCCATTTACTATTACCCGATGTGTCCTGTTATCCAAGCAGTGTTTTACCCAAGCTACCACCCTGGGACCCACTCCCAGACTGGCTAATTTGTTTATTAATCTTTCATGCGGGACTGTGTCAAATGCCTTGCTAAAGTCTAGGTAGGCCATGTCCACAGGCCCTCCCTGGTCTACTGCTTTGGTCATCCAAAGAAATCAAGTAGATTTGTCTGACATGACCTTTCCGCTGTGAATCCATGCTGCCTTGGGTCCTGTGCCCCACTGGCCTCTAGGTACTCAACAATTCTTTCCTTCAGAAGTGATTCCATCATTTTCCCTACCACTGAGGTCAAACTGACAGGTCTGTAGTTTCCTGCCTCTGTCTTGCTCCCACTTTTGTGAAGGGGAATCACATCCGCCCTCCTCTAGTCCTCAGGTACCACCCCATCCTCCCATGATTTATTAAAAAGGGTAGTCAGTGGTGCTAGTAGTTCTTCCCTTAGTTCTTTTAAAATTCTGGGGTGAATCCCATCAGGCCCCATTGCTTTATCCACCTTCAGTTTTAAGAGTTCTTTTAGAACCCTTTCTTCTGTGAAAGGACTAATATCAACCCCCCTATCCAGAGTGCTTCTATTGACCGGATTAGGTATTTCCCCCTGCTTTTCCATCGTGAACACTAAGTAGAAGTATTCATTCAGTATCCCTTCTTTTTCACTGTCCCTATCTGCCCAACCACCTTCCTCTTTGTTCAGCCTCAGTATCCCTGCCTTAGACTTTCTTTGCTCCCTAATGTACCTATAAAAGGTTTTATCCCCCTTCTTAAACGAGTTGGCTATCTTTTCCTCAGTTTGGGCCTTTGCTATTCTGACTGTCTTACCTGCTTCCTTCGGCTTTAACTGGTACAGTTCTCTGTCCTGCTCCTTCTGTGTTTCCTTATACTTCCGGAATGCTATCTTTTTTCCCTTACCTTCCCCCACTTCTTTTGAGAACCATAGTGTTTTTCTTTCATTTTGATTTGTTTATTTGCTTCACAAAGACTTGTTGCCTCTGTGATGGCGGTTTTGATGTTTCCCCATTGTTGCCCCACCCCACCTTCTTGCCTGTTTGCTAGTGCTTTTCTGAGGCACTCTCCCATTTTGTCAAAATCAGCCCTCCTGAAGTCCAGTACCTTCACTTTTGTGTGGCTTGACTCTACAGCTAAGTTTATCGTGAACCACACTGTTTGGTGGTCACTTGTTCCCAGGTGCCTACCCACTTCAAGATCAGAGATCCTCTCTTCATCCCCATTTGAGAGTGCCAGGTCTAAGACTGCTGTCTCCCGAGTGGGTTCCAAAACTAGCTGTCTGAGGCATGCCCCCTGTAGGGCATCGAGAATAGCCCTGCTCTTGGATGTGGCTGCAGCAAAGGTGCTCCAGTCAACATCTGGCATATTCTGGTCATTTTCTCAATCTATCCCGAAAACTGATTTCCCACAGCAACCGCACTATTCTGCGCCGGAAGTGCGAAAACACATTTTGGCCAGGATGTGTAAAATGACAGCTGTACTGTCCATAAGGAGGTGTGGAAATGCCAATGTTGAAAATGTGGAGTGAAAATATTACAAATTAGTGAAGTTACAAGCGTGCATGGAAACTGCGCAACGCATGCTCGTAAAACAGTCACTTTTTGGATTTTTTCACCAAAGTTGCAGTATAGGCTTTTGAGAGCCCAACTCATGATCAGTGGCATCTATGAGTTAATCGGTCCTGAAGGCGATTCTGCGCAGTGACTGTGAAATCACCTTTCATGACCGAATAACACCATGACAGTGACTGAATTCATGAGAAGGTGTCCTAATAACCTCAACTTGAAAATCTAGTGTCAAAATTCCCAAAAGTGTCCGAGATATGCACCAAAGTTTAAAAAAGCCGATTTATGCCATTATACAGCTTACCAGCATTTCTTTAGTTCTCGGTCGGCTTTGAAGAGTACAGACTTGTTCCTGGTCCACTGAAGATCGTCGCGTTGGGCTTCAGAGGTAAGTATGGGGTGAGGGGGGTGTGGGGAGGCAGAGTGCACAGAGGGTGGGCGAGGGGTTGGGGATGGGCCACTGAACTCAACAAGGGACCGTTTTCTGTTTTACAGGTTTTAAATAAAGAAACAAAACTGAAAAACATTGTGGGATTTTTTTTTACAGGACATTTGGCACACTGGGGTGGGCTCCCAGCATGCCACCTGAGTGTTTGGGGGTGGCTACCTGTGACGGGGATTGGGCACCACCATTGCTTTATCTGGTGGGGGCAGAGCTGAAAGAGGATTGGACACCTTGACACACAACAAATTGGGAGGGCATTATGCCGATGGGGAGAGGGCTCCCCGTCGGCAAATTGAACTGGGAAGGGGGGACTGAAGCTGATGGGGATTGGGACCCCTGTCGGCAAAGAAAGACTGTTTGGGAGGGGCGCATGATGCCGAGAGGGATTGGGCACCCCCTTGGCACACAACAAATGGGGGAGGAGGTTACAGTATGTCAACAGGGAGTGGGCTCCCCCATCGGCAAATGTATGGGGTCGGGGGCATGTGGACGGCAAGGTACCGCCCTGCAATGACGGGTCGCTCCTTCATTGCAGCTAAATGGCTGACACTGCAATGATGAGGCGGCCCCTGATTGCGGCGGCGAAAATGTTTCAACTTGGTGGCACTTCTGCAGAATCAGTGTCATTAGGACACTGAGCCTGCATTGGTCCACCAGTGCCAAGCCTCCAAATGCAGTGCTGCCGTTGGCTGCCACAATGCCACACCTCCACAACCCGCTTCTCTCCTAAGCTGCCACATAATGTTTCTTGCACATGCGCGCAAGCAAAGATAAAAAGGATAGCCATGCTAAGGAGGTGCTAAATGACTGCCTCAGGAAGGGAGCAGTCAGGTCCTTTGTTCATTGAGAGTTGTAGATCTTTGAAGATTGCAACATCAGACAGTTTTGTGTATCCTGAAAAAACAGGCTGTTGCTGCTGGAGCTGCTGATGTTGCTGTAATCCAATGCACTGAAAGGCAGCAATCCTCAACTTAGTTTGGGATTGCTTCCAAGAAGTTGATTTTAAATGAAAATGCCAATACCTGGCAATGATGAACTGCAAGAACTTTGTCCAGAAGGCTTTCACAGATGAGATGTGCAAAAATGGTGTAGGTGCACCACAGAAAACATAAAAAAAAATAACAGAACTAATCTTTAGATACAGACCCATGCACAAATAACCACCTACGCAGACCAAGGAAGCAGACCCTGGGTTCCTGCCCCATCTGTTGCAGCTGCTTACTGATTCGGCCAGTACCAGTAAAATGTTGTCTGATGCTTTATTGCCTATTAGCTGCCATGTGGCCCTGTCAAAACCACTAAGAACCCTGGCCAATCCCCTTCACAAGGATGGGGTGACCCATAGTAGTAACCAATGTCCTGGGGTCAGTGTTACACGCGCACTAATTTAAAGGGGTCCCCCTTTAAAGAAATGTGGTGTTGCCCATTTATAGATCTCTGGTGAGACCTCATTTAGAATATTGTGGCTAGTTCTGGGCACCTCATGATGTTGGCAATATCACTAAATTAGAGAGGGCGCAAAGAACAACTAAAAGGATTACTGGGCTAAAAGGATCTGGACTATAATGATAGACTGGGTAACCTAGGGCTCTTTTCACTAGAAATGAGGCGATTGGGGGTAATCTCATAACAATTTACAAGGTGCTGCATAACAGTGACTTGAGGAACTGTCCATGTATTGAATTTAAGAACACATTGAGAGAAATTAAAGGTCATAAGTTGGCCCACCAGAGCAGCAGTAGCACTGCCACCTGTGGTGCTGATGACCCATGTTCAGGAACAAGCACAGTGCATCAGAGGGTCGGCTGGGGGAAGTAAGATGAGTGTCCCACAGACAGCTCTCCTTTTCTGGGGGGGGGCTTCTTGGCAAGCCAGAGACACCCAGTGGTGGCTGGGCGCACAACAGCCATGACCACTTTTCAGTGGGAAGGCATTAGCAGACATCTCTAGGTTGGTTGTGGGAGCGCACCAAGCCCCCACTGATGTCATTGCACATCCGCACCTCCAGGGATCTTAAAGGAAAAAACCCTCTGGGCTGGCAGCACTGTGACACTCCGGACCTTTGCCTGAATGATGCACCAGGCGCAAGCCTCGGCTGCAGCCTCTGGTTGATTTTGGTCTCTCCCCTAGGGGAACCCCGCTGCAGGGGTCAAGCTGCAGGCCTTCCCAGTCTGAGCTACCTGGGGGCCAGGTGTGAGGTCCGGGCACAAAGAAGGTGTAAATCCCTTGCCCATACCAGGGAAGAAAAAAGAGAGTTGAAAAAAAATACAGGTGACAAGTATCAAATACAAGGTAGTCATTCTGGGACACTCAAGTTGAAGAACTGGTTCACATAGAGGGTGGTAACACACTGGAATGTTTTACCAGATGGAGTAGTAAATTGTTCAAATTTAGTCACATTTAAAAGTAGGTTGGGTAGATATTTACAAGCAGGGCTTTTGCTCTCAGGACATTAATTGTTTACCGAACAGGCAAGATGGGCTTTTGCTCCCTCCTGTCTGTTTCTCTTATGTTCTTACCCACTCTACTACCCAACATATCCAGTGATTCTCTTGGTAAGCAAAAGTATTTCCAGGCTTATACTGAAAGCCAGTATTACTGAGTATGTGATATCTTGGCCCCTGGGCTCACTAAACTCTGATCTGCTTTTTGTACTGAGATTTCAATTGAAAATGGAAGGGGAGCTTTCAGTATTAGGGCTTCTACCAAATAGAATGCCCTCCCTGTTTCCCAGTGGCAGGCAAGCTCAGTCACCATGTTTGAATCACTGCTAGAGACACATTTGTTTTCCATCTTTTGAAACAATTTGAATTTAAAGGAGTACTACAGTCAAAATTTGCAAAAGTGTATGTTGTGCAGTGTTTTCATTTGTGTGCGTAGTCCTGGTGTGTCCTTCCCTTTGTTTGCTGTTGAGAGATTTTTTTACTATATTAGCCTGCTAGTTATATGGTAGTTTCATTGCCCCCAGGGATCTCCATTGTAGCATGGTTCACTGCTCTTCTTTTTCCTACAATGCCTGCTGTCCCATATGACTGTGATGCGTGTGTGACCGCCGATTCAGAAAGTACTAGAGATAGGAATTGGGTGTTCTGGCCTTCACTAAGTAACTCTTATTCAATATATAAGGGATATATGATGGTGAGCTGTCAGATAAATGATTTTTTTACACAAGTACTGTTTGACCTCAGGTAACCTCACGAATGGCGTAAGCCACAAGTGAGGTATCTGAGGTCAAACAGCACAAGTGTAGATAAATCATTCATCTGACAGCTCACCATTGTATATTTCATTTATGCAATAAGAATGCTTTCTATCAGGGCAGGAACATTTGCTTTTGACTGTTTATCTTTTTTTTTTTTAAATGATAATTTCTGGGACTTTCAGTTAACTTTCCTAGTGTATGTCCTCCTAGCATAGTGGTTGCTAATTAAATGAAATACCACTCATTTTGTAGAAAAGTTCTTGCTGAACAAATGTCATGCTCACAATACCATGCTACCTTTTTTGTTTTAAAGGTATTTGCATTTGTTTGTTAAAAAAGTGAACAAAGATTTAATTTTCTTCTGTTTTTTCGCGAATTATAAAAAATCCATAAAGTATCTGTAACCCCTAGGTGGCACTATCCCAAGGGCTACTACCCTTGCCTGCATGGCTAGTTGCAGGTTAAGGGGCCTGGGTACTGAAACGGATGCCTCCACCCAGAGGACAGGGTTGTTAGTAACAAGGCTAACCTGGGTGCAGCCCTCGGGACACTGTAACCCACCTTTTCCCCTCTACTGGCCTAGACAATATGCAACAAACTCTTTCACAGTAGCCCCTATTCAGCATACAAATCCCCACACTGTTTGCACTTACCAGCAGAGCTGGTTCCACCAGTTCGACCCTGGAGACCCCCTGTAAAACAAGGTTAGGCACAGCAAATAACAACAGTACAGTGCTTTTGGTACAAACTGGAACCACGGTCAGATTAAATGTAAAATGAGTTAGATCTGATTTATTCAGGGGAATTGAACAAGGAAGGGCGTAATCAGGTTGATTGATTCGAAAACTGATCTAGTCAGGCAATTATGCATGCACTTTTAGTCCCTACACAGCCACAGACTCTGGGTACCCAGTTGGAAGTAAGGTGTGCTAGCCTGGAATGCTGCCCGGGGTAGGCCGGCGTCGCAGCTGGTTGGGGCCCTGTGATGAAAAGAAAAGGCATGCACAACCACACACAATTTGTAATCCAGAGCCTGAAGGCTCAGTTCGTGAAAGGAAAAACAAATGCAATCAGATAACAGCACTTGAGATTTAGCTGTTGTTGCAGGGAGCTACCCTGATTGTTACTCACGCTACCCAATGCAAGACACAAGAGGGATGAAATAGAGACTGCAGGTTGACAACTGGTATGCCAAGAGAAGCACGGCCCACACGAATCACCAAGGTGTCGTTCCTGTTCGAGATGTTGAGCAGGAGGCTGATCTCCGGGCGAGTCTCTCGTCGATGGTGTTCTCTGCACCTGAAGTAGTTGGCTGGGCCAGTGTGGTAGGGCCCAGGCTGGGTAAAACAGTTTGGAAATCAGTCCAGGAAGGATGGATGCAGCTTCCAGCAAGTGTGGCTCAATTAAACAGTGGGGAACCAAATCATGACCCACTAACAGCACACAGCATATTTATAGTAAAGCAATCACCATACCACAAAGCGAATAGCAGTCCAGCAGCAATATCAGTGTCTCTGAGCAAAACCGGGAGTTCTATGGTGAATGGATGTCCCGACAGGCCGATCGCATACAGCAAATCTTTGGTCTTCTTAAGGTTTAAGCCTGGTCACACTTCAGTGACTTTTCTCTCACTCAATTCAGATACAGTCCAGATTATTCACAGATTCCATCTCCAGGGACAGCAGGCAGGCAGGCCAAATTCAGCCTTTCCACCAATTTCCCATGCGAACTATGCAGTAGCAGAGTGCTCGAATCTCTCGAGCTGTTTACTCTTTCAACTCCTCACATAGACTGACTCACTGAAGCAGGTAGCTTGGGAATTTCCCTTTGGTCCAAAAGGTTCAATTCATTGATTCATCTTTCTGTCACAGCATGGGCTCCCCCCTCCAGGTGCATTTAGGCGCCAGAGTCTCAAAACTACAATTCCTAAAGAAATTCACTCCCACAAGACCCCTGGGGGTAGACTTCATTTTAGGGCCCCCAAAGTTACTGATTGGTCCAAATAAGCAGTCCAGAACCAAGATGGTGGTGATAAACAGAACTGTCCATGCTGCAAAGAAGGCAGGTTAGACAAACTTCAATATCATTACTATCACAATAGATAATCAGCAAATAAGTACAGCTTCTAACAGAGCTCCCGCTGCGCAAATAGCGATGGCAGAATGGAGCGATTATCTAGCAGCCCAGGCGGGACTCGAGCATAGAAACACTCAGTCCCCTCCCAGATTAAATAAGCACCACGTTATAGGCAGCTCTTAAGGAGACAGGGCACAGAGGCATTAAGGCACTCTCACACAACACTTATAAAACACTAAGACACAGGATAAAAGCCTGGCAGTAGGCATTTAGGCAAGCCCAAGGAAGACTTTCAGGAACCCCCATTTACAGGGGGGTTACATATCTATAAATGAAACACCGCTTATTTTGTAGATAGTTTTGTGCTGAACAATTTTCATGCTCACAGTACCATGCTATCTTTTTTTGTTTTAAAGTTGTTCGAATTTGAACATGGTTAGTGTGGATAAACAAGTAACTGCGTAGATAAATTAGATTTATTCACACAGTTACTCAGATAAATGAATTTAACACATTCTATTTATGTCCACCCCATTGCATAAATTTTTGTTTTGTATGTATGTGTGAGGTGTAGCCAGCAGATAAATGTTTTCCTTTTAAAAATTTACATTTCAGAAAACTACACACGCCGTAAAAAGCATACAAATCACCCCAAATCATCACTGCTATAATTAGTAAAGATTATATTTTCTTACAGAATGATCCACTCAATTAGCAATGATGAAGTATTTGCTAACCTGTAAATGTAGCCTTTAGTGCTCACTGGATTAGGAAAGTTACTTAATGTCTACAGCTCCGCTGTTGTAAAATTGACTCTAAACCAGTACTTACTGAATCTATGGTCTTGGATACATCATTGTCACATGAGGCGGGAGGCAGTGTATGAAAAAGAATAGCAATAAATCATGCTAAGATTGAGATCCCCAGGGGCCAAGTAACTATCATAAAACTGGCAGGCTAATTTAGAAATAAAAAAAATCCTAATTTATTTTATTCTTTGGTAACTGGGTAAGACCCACTAGGCACAGATGCCTGTTTTCAAGGGTGACCCAGGAAATTAAGTGACTTGTTCAAAGTCACACAGTATGCAAGTGGAAGTTGTGGGAATCAAACCCAAGTCTGTCTGCTGGACATACTGTACCAAGCTCATTCACAGCTGGTAACTCTAACCTCTAGGCTATAATCTAACCGTCTAGGCTATACTGCCAGCCTGAAATTTCAGACAAAGGGATGGACACACTAGGACTAAACAAGCAAATCAAAACACTTTGCACAACATATGTTTTTGCACATTCTGACAGTAGTACTCCTTTAACTGGCTAAGCATATATGATTTTTTTTATTTATATTGTATGCCTCTGTTTTGTTTCATACTGTATAACTGTACCTATGTATTTTATACTACTGTATGTGTGTATTTTTATACTTTGTTCAGTGCTCAGAGACTTCTTTCTGGGAAGGGCACTATAAAAAAATTAAAAAAAAAGATTGGATTATATTGTTTTTATGTGCACTGTCTCAACTGCTAGGCTATTCTGTAAGTTCACCAATCACTGGAAAAAGAAAAAGCTTCCTAACATTAGCTCTGAATTTACCACCTCTTGGCTTCATTGACTTGGTGGAGGACAACAGATTTTATTTATTTATGTATTGAATTTTGTTGACCGGGTAGGCCCACTGAGACTAGAAGTCCCTTTATCAGGGCAACTTAGGGTGGGTGGGTGGGGGCAGATGGTAACCAGCTGAAATTGAACCAGATTAAGGTGTTGGTGGTGTTTTTAGTGAATGGGGGAAATTTGGCCAGGACACCGGGAAACTTCCCCCTTCCCCCAAGATTTAACATCTTTTTGCATCTTGTCGATACTAGGCTGCTGGAAGATTTAGAATGCATAGGTTTTTAGGACAAGATATTATGTCTGTGGCAGCCTAAGTATACAGAAGACTGAGATAATATCCACTCACAGCCTCCTTTTCTTAAAGTGAACTTAAACACTTCCAGTTTCTCCTCACGGCTTTCTGTCTTTTATACCCCTGATTGTTTTGGCATCCCTGAGTTTTCTCGGGTGCCTCAATGTCCTTTTTGTATTAAGGAGCCCAGAACAGCATGCAGTGCTCCAGTAAGGCCTGAACTAGACCTTGTAAAGAGGCAGGAGTACTTCCCGTACCCTGCTGATCACTCACCACCCTGGATACACCCCAGCATTCTACTGGCCCTCGACATCAACCCCAAACTGCTTGTAATGCTTCAGCTCTTTGTTTCTTATGACCACCATGTCCTTTTTCTTCTTCTTCTTCACTGCAGCAAGAGGAGTCCAATATAGCATGTACGTTCTACCTTCATTTTTTTCTCTCCTCAAATGCAGCACTTTGCATTTGCCTACACTGAATCTAAGACTCCAGAAGCCTAACCAATCAACCAGCTTTTCTGGGCCCCCTGACATTTTTTGACATATTCAAGGGAGTCACTAGTTGCCACCATGCCTTAGAGTCATCAGTGAACATTATGCAGCCTGCTGGAGACCCCAGCTTCCAGAGCACTGATGGAGACGTTGTACAGCTGTGATCCCAGTCTAGATCCCTGAGGGATCTCACTGAGTACCCATCCATTACAACCTTCTGCTTCCTGTCCCCCAGTCAGTTAGCAAATCCCCTTTTGTATGCCTCTTGATACTGTACTGGTGTGCTTTGGCCAATGGTTTGTCATGAGCTACAGTGTCAAAAGATCTTACTGAAGTTCAGCTAGATTAAATATATGATCTTCCCCCTGTTCACCATCCTGATCAGCCTCTCAAAGAAGGTGATCAGGTTATTTGGCAAGATCTGCTCTACATAAAACCATGTTAGTCCCAGTGGCTCAACAGGTTGCACACTAGCTTCTGAGATCAGAAAGCTGTGGGTTCTATCCCCACACCAGGCACTTGGATTAAATCTCAATACTGACAGTATGATGCAGTATGAGGGGAGTGCTGCACTCCTGAAGAGATGTTAAACTGAGGTCCCATCTGCCTGTTCAGGTGGATGTTAAAGATCCCATAGCACTTTTCTAAAAGAGTAGGTGATTTTTTATAAATAGATGAAACTCATACATAATGCAAAACCAAAAAAAAAAGAATGTGAAGAATTAATAAACATTTACATAAAAAAAATCACTTTTTAGAAAACATAGTTTGTAATACAAAATTACCAAAAATAAAATCCACAAGAAAACTGAAGAGAACTCAATACACATTCCTGACTTTACTGTATTCCTTCATGCTACAGTTTCCCCATATGTAACCTTAATCTGGAAAAGGTATATGCATGTGGATATTGATTATCCTAATGTAATCCTATCAAAATAAAACCTCTCTCAGACATTCCGGCATCATTACATATCCTCTGTTTATTTATGTTAACCACTGAAACCCATACCACCATTTATTAATTTATTAGGAACCTTTTTCCTTTCCACTTCTTTAATGCCAGTAATACTACTTAAAATGGTCTGTAGTATTTGTTCAGGTTGCCATATGATTTCTTGTATGGAAATGGGGACTCTGACTTGCCATATCCAGTACATAAACATGATAGAACGACCCAAACTGTACTTCGGTGGACCTTTGTTCCCCACCTGTAAGTTAAGCCTAGGAAAAGTGCATCAGGGTCTAAGGTACTGAACGTGGTTGTTCCCCATTTATTTTGGATAATGGTCCAGAAATCCCTTATAAAAGGACAAGGAAAATAAAGATGTTCCATCATTTCTAGTGTACCATTACAAGTACTCTGGGGACAATATCTGTCTTTAAGCTCCTTATGCTTACGGTCTTTTTTTTTTACATTCAATTTTCTATGTAGGCATAACTACATGGAGACCCACATCTTTTGTGGAATCAGGGTATCTAACAGCATTTCATTAATTAGAGTACTATCATTAACTGAATAATCACGAAACCAAGTTTTATCATAGAAATAGTCAGATACAATGGATTCATGAAAGGGTTTGCTAGCTAAAGTTAAAAAGGTTTGTTTACAAATTGTCCATTGCTTTAACTTCCCAATAGTGTTTACAAAGTAGGGGCTGCACCTGTTAGACTTTTTTGTTTAGGAATGGGGACTGTGAAGGCCAGGTATTGATAAGGTCTGTTAGCTGATCCATCACCCATGGGGGTCCAAATGTTATGATATTCGTGCATAATAGGATTTTTTTTGTCTTATCTGTTTATGCTTCTCCCCTGGCACCCCTGCCGGCCACTCCTTCAGAGTGCCAAAGCCCTACCACACCACCACCTTGACCCCGCAGCACCATCCCCCAACCCTGTCTTTTTTTTTTTCAACTTTATTTCCCTCCGGTCACCGGTACTTACTGGGTATCTGTCCGGTGGTGGTGGTGGTGGGGGGTGTCTCCCTGGTGTTGCCTCTGCTACCCACTGTGCCCCTCTCCTGAGCAAAGAATCAGGTGATGGGTCCCCCCTGCAGGGGGAATGGAGAACCTGGGCCATGGAGAGTCAAGTCAGAATCAGGACCAGCACTGGGCATGTGGGCTTCTACCATGACAGTCCTAAATCACTTCCCAAAGCTCCGGGGTTTTTCCTTTCCTGCTGGTTGCATTTTCCCCCTGAGGTGCAGATGTGCAATGACGTCTGTGCTGAGGGCGTACCCTCAGCAGACTTCTGCCATCACCTCACACCTGTAAGTGCGCACTACTGCATTGCCCCTGTCTCCACCGGGAGCCGTTGCAGAGTAGCACAACCCCAATCCCCACCCCAGGAGAGGAGAGCAGTCCTCTGGATGCTCAATCCTCTCCTCCCCCTGCCAACCCCCAATGGCCTGAGTCCGTTCCTGAACCCAGGTCACCAGTGTGGTGTGATGTGTGGTGTCCAGCACCTCAACCCTCAGCGCCACTTGGCCGGCTCTCCCAGCCCTGTCTTGTGACCTTACCCAGGGTAACTCGACATATCCCTGTGTCAGGAGGGTCCCTCTCTTCCGAGGAGGAAATGCCAGCAGGCACATCTTCGTATCTCTGAAGGCCACCGCCGGGGTGGTCCAGGCTGTCCGGGGCTTCGTGGGGGTGCTGGCCAGGTGCTCGTCATCTGGTCAGCAGGGGGCCCATTTTCGTGTTTTCTGTAGCCTGCCCACACAGTAGCCTGCACAGAGAGGGCATCCTGAGGTGGGGACATACAGTAGGGCATGTCAAGGCTTCACACCCCTCAAGCTCGTCACCTATCCATCTCCAGGAGCCCAGGCTTGACCCAATCCAGTGGACACTAGTGAATCCCCTCCCTGCTGGTCCCTGCTCCTGGTACCCGTGCTCAGGGCATGAACCTGCGTTGCTAGAGTGCCGAGTGAACCCCTTCACTTGGCACCACGGAGCCGGCACATAATAGGTTTAATATTCGAAAAAAGGAAAATGCTATGATAAAATACCAGAGGATTAATCACAGATAAACCTCCGTGTTTAATATCTAGGTACAATATACCCTGTTTTATTGGGTTTAACCTACTGCTGCAGATACATTGAAACCCTCCCTCAAAAAAATGCTGTCTCCAATTGTCTAGGGGCCGGGTATACATAACTAAGATGTAAAAATGTAGGTATCAATAAGGTTTTAACCATAAAAATCTGTTTCTTTTTGCTCATGATCCACCTGTTCCACAACACAACTCTATCTAGAGCCCTTTTAATAAAATATCCCAGTTAAAAAAAGGCTAAATCAGTATTTGCTAAATATATTCCTAATATTTTGATAGGTGTTTTAGAAATAGAAATCCCAATAATCAGCTGGCAGTGTTATGTTAAAGTGCCTAACATTAATCCTACACATTTGGAGTAATTTATGGAAGCACCTGTAAATTGTGAATATGTGTTTAATAAGTCAGTAGCATATAATCTGGAAGGAACATCTGCTAAAATGAGACATAAATTATCTGCATGTGCCAGGGTTCTACTTTCAATATCCTGACTGTTTACTGATAATCCTGTAATGTGTGGAGATTTATTAAGTTGCTGAATTAGTGAATCAAAAGCCAATATGTGTAACAAGGGGCTACGCAGGCACCCTTGTCTAATGCCTCGCAATACTGAAATCAGGTCGCCAATCCATCTATTACCACGTGAGAATACCAAGGTGTGTTTATAGCGGAGACTTATCCAAGAAATAAATTGTTCTGGGAAGCCATATTCTCTCATACAGTCCCATAAATAGTCATGAGGTATTTTGTCAAAAGCTTTGGCTTGATCAAGATTGATTACAAAGCCTGACAGTTCATCTTCTTTTCCTTTTCTTTTTTTTTTTTTTGCGCCTCCCCTTCCTCCCTGCTGCCCACTCCTTAAGGTCTCTATTGCCCCTCCCAACTGCCTGCCCCGACTCCCACACCGGCTACCAACCTCATATGGCAGTCCCCTTGGGTAACCCTGTGTATCCCTTCGCCGGGCTGGTCCCCCTCCTCCGAGGGGGAAGGCACCGGTGGGGCAGCCAGCACACTACTTCATTCAGCCTGGGGTACTGCTGAGGTGTGTCGGTCCTGGGATCAGCGGCAGCGGAGGACAGAGAGACCATCATCCGGCCAGCCAGGAAGTATTTTCCTGGTTTTTCTATGGGGAGTGACATCCTGACGTCAAGGCATACACCGACGCCTGTCACTCCTTGCCGATGAACCGGTCGTTACAGCTGTGCTCCCAGCCTCCACCAGGAGTCAGCATGCACTGGTGCATATCCCCACCTCCCCCGGAGAAGGAGAGCTGTCCCCAGACGGTCCATCCTTCTTCCCCCGGCCGGCCCTCCGGCAATTTCCTTTTTCAATAATTTCCCGAAGTGTGATTAAAATATCTGAAATTTTCCTTTTGGGAATAGAACATGCCTGTGTGGGATGTAGATTATGTCATGTAATGTGTTTGCCATATGGCTGCTCAATAATTTGGTTAAAATTTTACAGTCTACGTTCAACAACGTGATAGGTCTCCAATTTAACAGTAAGGTCTTATCCACTTATTTATGTAAGAAAGTTAAAATACCGTCATACATTTGCGAAGGTAAAGTGTCTGTCTGAAGCATAAAATTGTACATGTGTGAATTCTGTGCTTAAAACATCAGGAAAATCATTTTATAGAGTTCCCCTGGTAGTCCATCCAAACTGGGAGCTGTGTCATTTTTTAAACCCTGTTTAATAGTTTGTAATTCTATAGCCGTAATATGTGTGGTTAAGGATGAAGCCACATTAGGTGCTAATGTATTTAATTCACAAGATTGTAACCATTTTTTTGTTGGTGTGCTTGCGCAGCCAACATCTTGCAGCAGTGGAGATTTGGAGGTGCCGTCGCTGTTGGGCGAATGCAGGGCATGCATCAGTAGGTGTGTCCCTCATTCCCCAATCAGCCTGCATGCCGGCGTCACACCATGCATACTAATGTGGTGAGCACATCTAAGGAAAGGTCCGCTGCAATCTGAGCAAAGCTCATCAGACGCAGCGGACCCTTTCTACGTGCTCGGCCACATTGTTAGCATGGTGGGTGGCCGCCCAACTGCTGACTTTGGGGGTGCCCAATCCACCTGCCAGCTTACCATGGCCCCAATTATATGCCAATGGGGGAACCCACTCCCCGTTGGTATAAAGTACTCCCCCATGTGTTATATACTGAGGGGGGTGCCCAATTCCCACTCGGCTCTTGCCCCCCTGCTTTCCTTGTGTGCCGACGAGGGTGACCAATCTCCGTCAGCATGAATTAACACCCCCCATTTTGTGTGCCAACGAGGGTGCCAAATCCCCATTGGCTGCAGCAACCCCAAACAGTTAGATGGCACACTGGGAGCCATCCCAGCGTGCCAAATCTGAGGGGAAAAAATACTGTCCCGCAATTTATTTTTGCTTTTTCTACCCTGTAACACAAAATGGTCCTCGTGGTCTCCCTACCCACCACCTGCACTCCACCCACTGCGCACTCCTGCCTTCCCACACCCCCCACCCCATACTTAGCTCCGGAGTCCGGCGCGACGATCTTCGGTGGACTGGGAACTCGTCTGCACTCTTCAAAGCCGACTATGAATGGAGAAAATGCCGGTAAGCTGTATAATGGAATAAATACGGGTTTTTCAACTTTGCTGCATATCTCAGGCATTTCTTGGAATTTTGGCACCAAATTTTCAACATGGAGTTTTTGGGACCCCTCCTCATGAATTCTTGCACTGTCATGGTGTTATTTGGTCCTGAAAGGTGATTTCGCAGTCACTGCGTGGAATCACCTTTCGGTAGTGAGCAACGAAACAACAGTACCAGTGTTCATGGGGGAGCTCTCAAAAAGCCTATGTTGCAAATTTGGTGGGAAAAATCCAAAATGACTGTTTTCTGAGTGTGCATTCGCAGGAGTTACTACGCATGCTTCGTAACTTAAGCGAATTTGCAATATTTTCACCACATGTTCAGCATTGGCATTTTCCACCTTCTTGTGAACTGTACAGCTGTCATTTTTCACATCCTGCCTGAAATGTGTTTTCGCACTTCCAGTACAGAATAGCACGGTCGATGTGGGAAATCAGTGTTCAGGACAAATTACAAAAATGACAGTTGCACTGTTCATGAGCAGAGGTCCAAAAATGCCTATGCTGAAAATTTGGTGACGATACTCCATAACATGACTGTGTTATGAGCGTACGTTGTGCAGTTTGCACGCACGTTTGTAAGTTCGCGAATTTATAATATTTTCACTCCAGATTTTTAACATTGCCATTGTTCTGCACCTCCTTATGAACAGTACAACTGTCATTTTTCACATCCTGACCAAAATGTGTTTTCGCAGTTTCGGCGCAGAATAGCGCGGTCACTGTGGAAAGTCCATGTTTGAGACACATTATCAAAATGACAGTGACACTGTTCATTAGCAGAGGTCCTAAAATGCCTATGTTGAAAATTAGGGGCTGAAAGGCCATAAAATTAGTGTTTGTCGAGCATGCATTGTGCAGTTTACATGCATGCTCGTGACTTCGTGCATTTGTAATATTTTCACTCCACATGTTCAAAATTGGCATTTTTCCACACCTCCTTATGAAGAGTGCAGCTGTCATTTTACATATCATGGCTGAAATGTGTTTTTGCACATCCAGCGCAGAATGGCACAGTCGCTGTGCGAAATCAGTTTTCGGGGCAGTTTGAGGAAAAAACGATGACATTATTCATGAGCAGAGGTCCTAAAATGCTTTTGTTGAAAATTTGGTGCCAAAAGTCCATAAAATGACTGTGCTGCAAGCATGCGTTGCGCAGTTTCCATGCAGCCTTGTCGCTTCGTACATTTGCAATATTTTCATGCCAGATTTTCACCACTGGCATTTGTGCACACCTCCTTATCAACAGTACAGCTGCCATTTTTCACAGCCTGCCCAAAACGCATTCCCGCAACTGTGGCGCACAATGGCGTGCTCGCTGTGGGAAATCACCTTTTGGGACATAATAACAAAATCACAGTGCCACTGTTCATGCAGGGAGGTCCCAAAATACCTATGTTGAAAACGTGCCTAAAAATACTCCCACAGTTTGTGCAGTTTGCACAGTGTACTTACTTAAACTTACGCAGTTTGTATGCATGTTCACTGCTTCACCAATATTTCATATTGCCACCCCAGATTTTCAACATTGCCATTTTTTACGCCTCCTCATGAACAATACAGTTGTCATTCTCCACATCCTGCCCAAAACTGTGTTTTCATCCCTCTGTCACCAAATGATACAGCCACTGTGCAAAACCACCTTTCAGCTAACAAAGTGATTGTGATGCTTTTCATGAGGTGGTCTGACAAGCAGCCCATGTTGAAAATGTAGAGTGAAACTACCACTACACGCCTATGGTGTTAGGGTTTCCAACTGTAGCACCCCACCCAGTATGGACTGACAGGCGTCAGGGCTGTGACTTGGGGTGATTGGATGTAATGCTCATGCCATTCCACCCCACACCCACCCTGCAGCCACTGACAGGCATCGTGGTGTGTCTTGCACGCTTCGGCCACAAACTTCGCCCCACGCTCCTATACTGCACCCATGTCAGTGTATTTCCTTATGGAATGGGTTTAGTATAATGCCCAAAGACCCCAAAGCACACATGACACTTATCAGTGTCTACAGCGTGGGTGGTACAATAGGCATGACCATTACTTTGACAACCAGCGCACACCCCAATGCCTGTCGCTCTCTACAGGATGGGGTGGGGTTGACGCCACTTCAATACCTTCACTGCCATTCCTATTATGCTCTCTAGCTCTGCCACTGCCAATGCCAATGCCAGCGCGATAACATTTGGCATTGACAAATGCTTGTTTAAGGTTAGAGTCTGTTAGGTATGGCTCTCCAAAGTGTGCAGTAAGATGAAGCTCTATTTCTTTTAGGATATTCTGTTTACCAGTTACTATCTCCCCCGGCACCATGTGAAAACAGCTAAGTAAAAACGGACCACCAAAAACAGCTAATACAAAAAGCTCGGTCAAATACAGCAAGTTTTGTTTTTGCAGGGGGCAAGCCCCCTGCACCCCTTTCTGGGGGGCTTTGCCCCCCACACCCTACTTCTTATATATACCAACTCAAGGGGGGTGCACCTCAGGGAGGGGGACAATTTTCAGTTGCTGTATTTAACTTAGCTGTTTTCACTTATCTATTTTCACCGGCCACCATCTCCCCCTGGGTGTTCTGAAGGTGTGTAAAAAAAAAAAAAATTCCCACCCTTGAAGCACAACTTTCATAAGGATTATTTTGATATGATTCCCCTTGTGACCCCAAACATTGTTCTGTTTCTAAAGATTTTTGCCTATCATACTGATAAAATGTTTCTTTTTTAATTTGAATAATCTGAGTTGGATAGCCCAATGAAGTATAATTTTGTAGTGTGTATAACTGCTATAGCAATTGTCTCAATTCTTCATATTTTCTCCTTCCCTATTAATTTGCCTGTATGTTGTAAAAATTCCTGGAAATCTCATTTACCATCTTCATACCATTTGACTGAGGACTCGTAGAGAAAAAAAATGATTTCCTGGCATGAGCTATGTTATACACCCTTTGAGCTATCTCTGCATTCTGTGGGAGACTAGTATTTAATCTCCAGTAGCCTCTCCCTAATGTGACATCTGCAAAATTTGAAATTTTAACCTGTAACATGCCATGATCTAAAGTGACTACTGGTAAAATTTTTGCCTGTGAAACAGGAAGGGATGGAGAAATGAACCAGTAGTCTATTCATGTTGACAGTTTCCCACTAAAATAAGTATGTGGAGGTATTGGGAATTTATCATGAAAAGGATCTTTTAATTTTTTATTTGTGAAATTAGTTTAAGAATGAGGTATCACAAAAAAAATGTGTTTGTCTTTATGCCTCTATCAATTAAATTCCTACTGTAGTTAAAATCACTACCTACAGTAAATGTATATTTTTGGAGGTACATAGATAGAATTGTATCAGTTTAAAAACCCTTTGAGAACTGAATATGTGTGAACATATATTGATTCTGGACGTATATATACGTCCATAGTCTTCTAAGGGTTAAATAATTTTGTGCGCTCAGCCTTTGATTGGGGTGCATACACTGTAGGATAATTAAATGAAAATCATGCGATTGCAGGGAAACATCCATTAGGAGTGCTCTTCCTGGAGAGATATCCACCAAATGTGTAATTTTCACCACTGGGTCATTGATACAAATCCCTACACCACAGCAAGTGTCCTCCCCAATGGACCAGTGGGAGGTCTCCCAATGCCATGAAGTACCAGCCTTTTGAATATCATACACTAAATGCAGTCTAGTATCCTTGAAAAAAACAATGTCAAACTGGTAATGGTTAAACAAAGCAGAAGTACTTTTTCTCTGACCTCGTGCCATATCTTTTCTATTTACGTTTTGTTTTGGCAGACTTTTCAGTTCTTCTCCCGCTGAAGTGCCTTCCTTTTGTGAAGAGGGCAGGGAGATCAAAGATACAGTTTCTGAACCCTCCTCCTCCTCCACCTCCATTTCACTCCACTGTAAGGTGCTGAATTTGCTAGTAGTGGGCAGTGCCTCAGTTTGTATGGTACCTTCTGGTAGTTTCTTCTCTTTCCCTTTAGGGGCTAAACAAAAGTCTCCCTCCTCTGTTCTTGGGGGTGGGGTGGGGGAGGCATACTGGTAGTCTGCAGTTCTGTTTCCACCCATGTATTTAGAGGGTGAGCTGTAGTTGGGGGAGGTGGAGGACCCAAAGGGTTGCCAAAATGTGTATCTGTGTTGTCTGTGGGGTCCAATGTTGCACACTCACCTGGTGTGTGTGTGTGTGTGTGGGGGGGGGCCTTGAGGCATTCTGATTTTGGTGTGGAATTCTGGCCACTTTGTTTATAAAATAATCCTGTTCTGTATAGTCAGCATTGGAAGTGTTATGAGCAGCCTATGGGCATTGCATGAAAAAGTGCCCCTCCTCTTCGCAGAGGTTGCAGTTGGTTCTTGTCACACAATGAAAACAAGTATGCCTCATATCCCCACATTGTGTGCACTTTAAAACTTCACAATTGTTACTCAGATGGTGGGAGAAGCCACATTTAAAACAGGTTTTGGTCTGGCCTTGGTAAAATAACATTTATTTATCCCTGCCTAAAAAGAAACAGGCAGGTGTTGGGTTCCTTTATCAGATTGTCTGAGTTTGACCGATAGCCTCCACTCTCCCATCCAAAAACCTTTATTATCCATAACTGGTTCAGGCTGGCCTTGAACATTACATCATTTTTCCAACCAAAATAACACATTTGAGATATTTACTCCCTTATTACAAAATAAAATTGTGATAGTTTTAAATGTCTGCTTGGTCAAGGGTATGACTTGGAAGGTAGCCCACAAAGGAATGTACATTGTCCAGAATTTTTCCAGGGTGTGGCTGAATGAAAACTAATATCAAAAGTGCTCTCTCCTGGAGTGTGTATAAAAGTGTATACCTCAGAGGGGGAAAAACTCAATGATTGCTTTATCAGATTTTTACCCACAAAAAAAACTATCTGGAGGCATTTCCATGGCTCCTAGATATCGTAGATGCACAGCATGTCTGTGTTTTATTAATTCCACTGGTCTTTGTAATAGACTTGCATAGGTTACAGGTTTTGTGGGGAGTTGTGCCTCTGTCAATGATTGCACCATGTCTTTATCAGATTGGATTTGTGAATTGACAGTGTCATTTTCATGCGTTAAAGCAGGCATAGTGTCATTTTTTCCTTCTATGGAAACCGGGTCTGTATTTGTTTCACAAAATACCTCCCCTGATTCCCTGAGGGTCGAATAAGAAGAAATACCTGAAATAGCACGTTCCGAAGAAATCTCCTGTGTAGTGACCATTGGTTCTTTTCCTGTAGATATTGCACCATGGGGGAGCAGCTGGTATATCATTAGTAGCTCCCTCTGGGATTTGCTGCCAGGGCCGCAGTAAAGGGGGGGACAAGTGGGGATGTTGTCGGAGGCCCCAAGCTCAGGGGGGCCCACCCGAGGAGCTGGCATTACCTCCTGGCATTAGATGGTTTGGGAGACAGGGACCCATCTCAAATGACTTGTCCTGGGCCCCAAAATTCTTAGCTGCAGCCCTGTTTGCTGCAGTACAGAAGTAGTCAGTATCAGTATCAAAGGGTCAGGTACCCACATTCTGTTTTCATCCTGTATCCAGCCAGCATTCATCAGAGCTGCTGCCGGCATCCATTTTCCTGGGTTAGGTCCTGTGTCACAGTTCACTGTCCGCCAGGTTTGAATCTGTGGCTTTTGTTTCACTTGTTTGTGCCCCAAAGTGAAGTACTCTATGTTGCTTTTAGTCCAGGATACCAAGAGGGCTACCCGTGAAACATTTTCTTTTGCATTAGTCTTCCAGCTTCATTTTTTTTCCATAAAATATGTATTTTCAACATCTGACATCTGTGCCATAAGAAGCTTCCTTTTTGCTCCAATTCTTCTGTCAATCTCTGCTCTGTTTGTTGAATTTCCTCCATGTCCATATAAGAATAAGTTGCTGAGTTTTGTTCAGGTAATATCTAATTTGGAGTAGTTATCATTTTTCTACAGTATAAGATTGTTTTAGCCCATCCTTGGGCAGCGTATCTCCTGTTCCTGCTCCGATCTCCATCTCCACGGAGTCTCCCATCTCTCACTCACAGGAAGTGAATACCCCCGGTGTAAGAGTAGGGAAATTTCTCTGATGTCCTGTCCAGGCCAAATTTCCCCCATTCACTAATACTACTAACAGCTTAATCTGGTTCAATGTCAGTTGGCATCCATTTGTGTCCCCTCCCCTGGGACAAGGCTGATAATAGACAGAATTGTCTAGTCCTCCTTTCCCAGTCAACAAAAACTCAACTAAAATAAAATAAATAAATGAAGTTGAGAAGGAATAAACACCTTGAGCAAGAGCTCCATTACGCTGTCCTTGATAATGGCTTCCAGGACCTTGACCACCACGAATGTCAGGTCGACTGCCATGTTATTGCTGGGGTCCAACCTTGCCCTGTTTTTGAAGATGGGGACCACATTAGCCATGTTCCAGTCATCCAGCATCATACCTGACTCAAAGGACTCCAGAAAGATTACTGCAAGTGTCCCAACCAATTGTTGCCTTAGCTCCACTATGATTCTGGAGTGTATTCCATCAGCCCCAGGTTGTCATCCAGCAGGGTGGGTGTGATGTCCACAGGATCTATCATGGATACTGTTAATGCCATGGGCTCTCCCAGAGAGCACTGTCCCTCCCCTAGTGGTCATCCTCCTGGTGAATATCAAAGCAAAGAAGTTATTAAGCAGTTCAACCATTGCCCCAGGCTCTTTCACAGGTTCTCCAACCATATCCATTTTCAGAGGTTCGTTACTCTCTGTCACCTTCCTCACTATTAGTTTCATACAGGAAGGAGGAGCTGGTGCTGTCTGCAACTCCTGCTGCTATCCTGACTTCTAGTCCCTCTTCCATTGGTTTTCCTAATGCTAGCCTTGCAATCCCTTCATACTGTTCTGCACTCCTCTCTGGCCTGAAGACAACCTATCTCATTCCGAACTTCACAGACTTTTTTTTTTCTTATGATACAATGATCTTAACACATATCATTTGCAGTACAGAGAAAAACATGGATTCAGAACTGACCATGGTACTTCCACTACCTTGGTTAGGGTCTCTGACCATACGAGCATGGAAACGGATAAGGGTCCTACTTACTGGTACAGTATCTGTGGACCTGAACAAGGCATTTGACTTGGTTAACCATAACCTCTTTTTTTCCCCCATCCTTTTCTTCATGCTCCTCTGGCAGGCTGGGCAGCTGTATCAGCCCATCTCGATACCATGGCCATCCTGAGTCTTCTCACTCGTCAGTCCTCTGAGCCCCTGGGTGAACCATTAGTGCCAGTTGGAGGGGGGCTTCATTAAACCCCAACCCCAATTTTTTTCCATTGATTTTCTCCCCTTGTTGCACAGAGCCACAGACAAGGTCGGGCATGCACGTAGAGGCACGCACACATGCCTTGGCCCGAGACAACTCCGTTCTTCCCACCCCTCTCCTGGCACCAAGCCCCCTCTGATGTCCGCACCACCACCACACCTCCACGTGGTGGTGATCAAAGGCAGAGAGAGCCAACCTTCCCAATCCGGGAGAGGAGAGCTTGATCCTCACCCACCCCTCCCCCTGGGCCAACCCCCAGCGACCTTTTGCTCATCACCGAACATGGGTCACCAGTGTGGAAGGAGATAAGGCACAATGCCTCAGCCCTCCATGCCAGTGGGCTGGCCCTACCATAACCTCCTTTTAAGGTGCTTGACAAATCTGGAATTATTTAGTAATACTACATACTGGTTTGAAAGCTACTTTTCAACTCATACTCAGCAAGTCTTCGTGACTAATGGTTTATCTGAGCTCTGTCTTGTACAACATGGGGTTCCTCAGGGTTCAATTTATGGACCCTGTCATTTTGACTATTTATGGAAGCAAAAATACCCATCAGGGTGGGCAGTATTGGGCTTTACCAGACTGCCCATGGGCATACTGAGGCCAAATGCCACAGGCGAAGGGCCTTACAGCTCCTGGAAAGTCCAGCATAGCCCATACTGCCCACCCTGGAGCGCATTATTGCACTTAGAAACTGGGACACATATGACATTTATATATTATAAATATATATATATATATATATATATATTTAAAAAGTTTAAAAATAATTAAAAATCTATTGAAACTCAGTTTTCTTGTAAAGTAGTCTCTATACTGCTATTCTTGCCAGCAGAGGGCACAACTGTGTTCAACAGCTTTTTTATCTGACAGTTTTTTTAATTAAAATGTCTCCTCCCACCCCACCCACTGGCTGACACCAAGTAAGTACAGAGCCTAGAAAAAGGGCTCTCATTTATCATATATTATTATTTTTATATTATTCTGTTGTCTGTAGCCAGGTCTGTTGTGAGTACCTCTGAGAATGTGGCTGCATGACATTGCGAGTTGCAGTGCGTTCAGATCCAATGCCTGAGTGGTAATAATGAGAGAAGCAGGGGCAGTATTTCAAGGAGTTCAGTTCTGTAACTGGTGCCAAACTCAAACTTCCCAGTCTGTTTTCAGCCCCAGCTATTCTCAACCTGCTGCTCAGTCCTGATTCGCAGTTGTGAGTGGTTAACAGCGACGTGAAACCTGGACGTCAAACACGGAAGTTGAAAAATGGTGAGAGGTGGCAGCACAGCAACTTTAGTTTTCTTTAACACAGCTTATTTTTAGGCTGTTCATGCATGATTTTATCCCTATTACATTAATATGCAGGTGGGCGGTGGGAGCGGGGATCAGGATGGTGGCAGAGTGGCAGTGGACCTGATGGCTCAGTGTTGACGTGAAAGTGTGAAGGCGCTGTTTACATTAATGTTTTTTTTTTCTTTTTTTAATTCTGAAGTAGGAAGTTATAAAAGTTGTGCATATTAGGGGTACAGTTTGTGTGAGATGGATTGTAATAGAGACTGCAGTTGGTGCAGATTTTCTAACTTAAAAACAAACCCACTTTGGGTAGATTTTATTGTAATACCCCTAAGTAAACAACCTTTTAGGGTTATTACTACACTTTTTTGAAATGAAGGGGTAAATATTACTGATGTTGTTTATTGGTTGGAAAAACGGTGTACTATTCAGGGGAACCCATCCCCTATAATGGATGATGAAGGGTTCTGGACTGGGGGTTGGAAGTTTAAAATGAAATTGCATCAGTTTGATCAGGATGTTATTCATTTACTGAATTGTTTTTTTATAGGTCGTGACAAAGGATTTTTATTCTACCCTGGGTAACCTAGGATGTGTTTCAAATGTGGATCTAATAGACACATTAGTGCAACTTGTGATGTGCTGAAATGTACATACTGTGGGGATCTGGGACATGTCAGTGCACATTGTTTTCAGGAACCCAAGAGCAATCTTTGTGACGAGATAGGTCATGTGTTCACAGATTGCCATTGGCCGGCTAAAAACACGGAGAATGCGGATTTTTGAGTCCAAGATTACTATATTAAAGAAGCCACTACCCCTACAGTATTTTCTGGGCCTAAATCCCCTTTAGGCAGACATGCAGAACAGGTACCCGATAGAAGACTCCCCCCTCGGTTCAGTTAAATATTACTCCTGTTACAATACCAGCACAGCCTGTCCCACAAGTGGTAATGGGACCCCCCATCTGATCAACTGTCTTGTTCAAAAGAATTTTCCATAGTACGAAATAAAAGAGGGAAAGGCCCTAGGCCCAAGGTCTCTAAGAGGGTGATAGAACCCTTGGAGGACACAAATATTTATGACATTCTTCAGGAGGGCCTATCTAATCAGGAAGTAGAAAATCCCTCCGTTATGGAAAGTCAACAACAAGGTGGGGATATGTTGGATTCAGGTGGGGTGGTTGAAGGTAATCCAGCTCCTAAAGTTAGTGGCAGGGTCATCCGAGCCTTGAGTAAAGTAAAGTGATGAAGGGTTTCTTTTTTCTATGGCTCCCCCAAGTATCATTTATGAGTGGCATCTTTGAATGCGAATAGCATCCAGTCTGAATTTAAGAGAATGGCGAACTATGGGCTTTTTTTGAAGTCAGACCTGGATTGTCTATTTTTTCAAGATGTCCGTTTACATTCCCCAACTCTTATAGAGGCTGCCTCAGAAGGTTGGATATGGGGTGCAAGTTACTGGTCTCAGGGTCCTGAGCCGTGTTCTGGGGTGGGGATTTGTTTTTTCTCCAAGATTAAAATACTTCGACAGGGGCACTAATGAGCAGCTGATCAGACTAGTTGCACTACTCCGGAGCTCCGTCTTTATCAGAAAATCAAAGTGCTTAATTAGGTAAATTAGTAACCTGTTCTACTAAAAAGAGTTACCCTAATACCGGGAAGACATCACCTCGGGCAAGTCGGTGCGCCAAGCAGGTAAAAACGCCAAGAAAACTCCACTCCACGAGGGAAGCACAAGTGGTGGATCAGGCCCAGTCTCACTGTTGGCAGCAGAGGTAACTGCGATCAGTAGAGTGGTGTTGGAGCAAATTCTAGCCAATCTTAAACCACATTGGGAAAGTCTGGAGCATACTCTGAAAGGGTTAGCACAAGAACTGAAGCAGCATACGAGGCAGGTCGTGGAGGTGGAACAAAGAATTTCAGACCTCGAGGACCAAAGCAGTGAAAGCCCCTCCAAAATACAAAAGCTAGAAAAAGAGGTAGAGGAGTTTAAAGAAGCATTAGACTACCAGGAAAATTACAGTTGGAGAAATAATCTGCACAACAGGGGCCTACCAGAGGGAACGGAGGAAGGGAATCTGTTAAAGCTCTGCTCAGAGATTTTGCCGAAGTTGCTAGACATGGACATGCCGAAGTCTAAGATTAAAGTGGAGAGAGCACACAGGTCCTTGGCTCCGAGGCCTCAGAATGGGCAATCCCCAAGACAGGTGATCTTCCAGCTGCATCATTACCCATACAGGCAGGCCTTATTGGTGGCCTTTAGAAATAAGAAAGAGCTAATATACGAAGGCCACAAGCTAACCCTACATCAAGATATGTCCCAAAGAATACAGAAGAAAAGACAGCAGTTCAATACACTGATGGATGGGATGAGACAACAGGGGCTCGATTTCTTTATGGTATATCTGGCCACAGTCAAAGTAAAAATCGAGAGAGCTGCATATTCATTTTGGGAGTCAGAGAAACTGCAAACATTTCTGGAGGACTGGGACAGGAAGAATGGGAAAACATGAGCTGGACCAAAGTGCACAGAGAGTGGTCAGAAGATGGAGGATTTTTTAGCGATCGATGAACTGAGATCGGTGTCTGCACCTGACAGGGAATAAACAGTGAGGGAAGAGAAAAGTATGGTGGAGCCAGAGGTTTTTTTTGGAGGGCCCCATGTGTCTGCTTTCAGTCGCCCTTCCCCTCGATACCACTGGTGGCTGCTAGATGTAAATTCCTAAGGGTCTGTGGATGGCGCAGGAGGAATGTTGGTAAGTCACAACACGGTTTTATGGAGTGACAGGGATATGACCACTATAGGCCTCATCTGATGTGGACTAGAGACAGAACTGAGCTCTTAAAAGAGGCAGCCTACTCTCCGGTGCGATAATGCTGTAAGCTTATAGAGTCTCATATGGGGAGGGGGAAGGGTTGCTGGTGGCCTCACGAGTGTGGACTAGAGACATAACTTTTTCTCTGCCAGGAGCATGTGGCACCGTGGGGCGTGAGCGTCCACCCCTTTCTTGTATTCCCCTGTGGCGATACAGAGGGCTAAGATGGGAAAATGTAAGGACACATACGAGGATACACATGAGGCCTGAATTAAGGGAGACATCGTGGGGATGTCTTGGGGGTTGGGGGAATACATTGTGTAAGCATTTGGAATGAGGCTCTGTAAGAGTTGAGGGGGATGAGGTGCCTGATGACAGCACACAGGGCAAATACATTAAGGGGGAGGAGAGAAAAGGGATATTTATGGCGGCCAGTCGGGGGATGGCCTGGGGAGGCCTGGGTAGAGATGGGGTGCAGACACCGATTTTGAGGAGGCGTGGGTAGCACATAAATAATACAGAAATAGATGGTTGGGGAACTTTGAGGCAAATATAGCACGAAGATAAGATTGGGGTGAGAAAGGCGGAGCAGCAGTAGTGTGTATGGAGGAGTAATTATACACTGGAGATAGTAGTATATGCAGAGGGGGGAGAACAGCTGGGGTTAGGGAAGAAGGAGGGCCAACGGGGAGGAAGTGATAAAAATGGGTCGCTTTTGGAAGCGAATCAAGGGAGGAAGGGGGGTAAAGTTGGGTTAGTGTTATACAGTTTGTTGTTATTCAACTGTTCACTTGCATTTTTATTGTTCTTAGAATGGTCTGTGTCATATGGTACCTACTAGAGGTTAAAGGTCAAGCTGTGACCAGGACAATTAAGGGGTGGTTATACCGGAGAAATGACTAGTGGTCTGTCCCAGCCTACAGAAAGGGGGATTAAAATAGTCTCCTGGAATATAAAGGGCTTTACGTCCCCTGCAAAAAGGGCGAAGATCTTACTGGCCCTTAAAAAAATGCAGGGTTTCAGTGGCTATGTTGCAAGAGATGCACTTATCCAATAGTGAGCACAAAAAACGTGTGCGAGGTTGGGTGGGGGAGTGTCATGCAGCAGCCTATAACTTGCATAAGAGGGGGGCAGCAATTTTAATTCATAAACACCTGCCCTTTAAAACATTGAGGGTGGTGAGGGACACTATAGAGGGGAGGTATGTTTTTGTAGAGGGGGAGCTTGAGGACAGAATGATCATGTTTGGAAACTTATATGCACCGGCCGATGGGGACCGGAGCTTCTACCAGAAGATGTTGGATGTTCTGGTTAAGGAACAATTTACAAATTTGATAATGGGGGGAGATTTTAATTTCGCGGCAGATCCCAAAATGGATTATTCAGGGAGTAGGGACAGGACAGACAGGGACATACAACAATGACTGCTTGGGCTAACAGAATTAGGTTTGATTGATGGATGGAGAACAGCCAACCCGGGGGTAAAGGAATATAAATTTTTCTCCAATCCACATCGTTCCTGGACACAGCTGGACTATGTATATATCCATAGAGATTTATATCAATATACTGGAGCAATGGGACTTTGCCAATATTTCTGTCTGACCATGCCATAGTAGAAATGGAGATTGCCCTGGGCCAGAAAGACATACAAAGGGGTCGATGGAAATTTCCTATATATATGTTGGCAAGGGAGGAGTTCCAGGACTTTGTAAAAGAACAATGGAAATTTTACGAGGAGACAAATAATGGTACGGTGGAAAGTGAGGGCACATACTGTGAAGCTGGTAAAGCATTCATAAGGGGGGCTATAATCGGATATACAGCTAAGCAAAAAAGAGAAAAAAAGCAGAAGCAAAGGGATATGGAAATCAAAATAAGGGATCTAGAGAAGGAAGTAACTAGGGGAGGAGGAGAAGAAATACAGAGAGAACTTAGGTTGGCAAGGGAACTGCTCAATGTCACTCTGGGTAAGGAAGTGGATACCAACATATTCTTTGCAAAACAGAGGATGTATGAGTGGGGCAATAAGGCAGGCCCCCTTTTGGTCTGGCTTATGAAGGGAGGGAAAAGTTGCCATAAGGTAGTACAAATTAAAAATAAGGAGGGGAAAATACTAAAAGAAGAAGGAGAAATCCGTAATAGATTTAAAGAGTTTTATGAGGAGTTATATTGGGCTGAATGTCAGGGGAAAGGTGGAGAAAGGGACAGCTTCCTTAAGGAGATGAAAATATCTAGTCTAAATGAAGTACAAAAGGGAAAGTTGGGGAGAAAAATGACGGTGCCAGAAATCAAAAAGGCGAATAGTCAGCTGAAAAATTGTAAGGATGCAGGACCTGACGGGCTGGGGGCGGAGTTATACAAGCTGCTGAAAGAGGAAGTGTCAGGCTCACTGTGTAATATTTTACAAGAGGCCAGGCAAGGGGGGGATTCCTGGCACGTGTTGCCAGGCCTTGATCACTGTTCTGCCCAAAGTAGGAAGGAATCTGGAGGAATGTGGATCCTTTAGACCGATCTCGCTCCTGAACCATGATTGCAAAATTATGACTAAAGTGCTAGCAAATCGATTGGAAGAGGTACTCCCTCTACTAATTAACCTGGATCAGACTGGGTTTGTTAAAGAAAGGCACTCTTACCACAACCTATGGAGGTTATTGAATGTTATTTGGTGGGGGGAGAGGCACCCGGGTGAGGCATGTGTCCTTTCAATGGACGCTGAAAAAGCCTTCAATAGAATTGAGTGGGAATATATGCTGCATATCTTGCAGAGATTCGGGCTAGGGGATGAGTTTGTAAAGATGGTAGGAGCATTTTATGTACACCCGAGGGCACAGGTATTAGTTAATGGGATAGCAACCCCAGAGTTTCGATTATATAGGGGAACAAGGCAGGGCTGCCTCCACCCACCGTCAACCCTACTGTTCGCACTGGCAATAGAGCCCTTGGCTATTAAAATTAGAGATGAGCCCAACATAAAGGGTATCAGGGGAAGACAGGGGAAGAGGCATGTCATATCTCTTTATGCAGACGATGTTCTGCTGTTTCTGACAGAACCAGATGTGTCAGTCCCTAGAGTGTTATCAGTGATAGAACAATTTGCATTTTTTTCCTGGTATAAAATTAATGTGCAAAAGTCTGAAATTATGTTTCTAGGAGGGTGCAACAGGGAGGAAGCCTGGGGGTTAAAAAGAGTACAACACACACTTACATATTTGGGAATTGAAGTGGGAAAGCAAGTGGGGAGCCTTTATGAGGTGAATTATAGACCACTGATAAGGGACATTTTACAAGACCTGAGTAGGTGGAAGGAGCTGAGTATCTCTTGGATGGGATGGATCAACCTCCTAAAAATGAATGTTTTGCCCAGAATCTTATAAAAAATGCAGATGATCCCTTTCGGCCTGACAGCTCAGGATATATAAAAGCTGGAAGATGCATTTACAACTTTTGTCTGGAGGGCCAAGCACCTCAGAATGAGTCTGAAACAGCTGAAAGCATCAGCAGCACAAGGGGGGGGGGGGTTAAATTTCCTGGATGCGATGGGATACTTTTTGGCAACACAGTACAGGTACATACAAAATTGGATAGATAGACAGGAGGTTGCCAGGTGGGTTGAGCTTGAAGAAGACGGGGCACCAGGGAGATTTCGAGCTATCTATGTGAAGAAGGACTCAGGTGGTGTAAAAGGCTGGTCGCACCTAATCTGCTGGTGGTGGCGGGCCTGAGTGCATGGGGGAAAATTAAAAAGAGACTAGGCATTGAGACATGTCAGACCTTACTGGTCCTGCTAGTGGGGAACCCAGACTTCCTGCCTGGTCTGCAGGATGATGGATTTAAACTATGGCAGGACAGGGGGGGTAAAATGTTTGGCGACCCTGACATCTGGGGGGAATATATGCACATTTCAGGAGGTGAGAGAGAGGGTGACTGTACCCACTTCACATATGTATAGATATTCCCAAGTAAGGGACTACTATAAACGGCTCAATGGGCCCAAGGAAACAAGGAGACTGATGGAGGATGTGGAAAGGGAAATAATGGAGGCCAATAGGCATGAGAAGAGATTAATAGGGAGGGTTGTGAGACTGGACAGGAAAAGTTTTTTTTCAGACTCCTCCCCAGAAGGCAAAGATATGGTGGGAGTGGGATATTGGGGAAGAAATCAGTGAGGCCAATTGGCAGCTAATGTTAGAATCCCACCAGGGACTGTTAGTGTGTAACAAGTACAAAGAAGCCCAATTCAAATATACTTGGAGGCTATACTACCCACCAGCTACCAACAACTCTCCATTTTGTAATAAGTGTAAAGTAAATAGGGGCACTTACCATTGTTATTATTGGAGTTTCCCAGTGATAAAGTCCTACTGGCAAGATATATCTAAAGAAATCACATCTGTGAGAGGAAAGCCTATTGAGATCTCTCAAAAATCATTGTTGTTGGGGCTAGAAGGAGAAGAAAATGGGGATTAGTTTCTCTACCCTAGATGGATAAGGGTGCTACTCACAGTGGCAAGAATAGGAATACAAAATGTTTGGACCATGGCTGTGGGACCTACAGTGGGCCAATGGAAAGAACTCACGATAAAAGTTCTAGCAGTAGACAAGCTGACATACAGCTTAAAAGGGAGGGAGGATAGATTTGAGAGAACTTGGGCAGAATATTAGGGAGCTCTGAATATGGGGGAAACAATGCTGTTGGAGGTTAGCAGATTATTTAACTGAGAAAGTGGACCTCTGGGTAAAGTAGGGATGAGACAGAAAGAAGGGACACAGACTGAATTAATAGTTAATTGTTAGGGGTAGTGGGGTGGAGGGGTGATTGTTGAAAATTAATAGAAAAAGGACAGAAATGTGGAATGAAGTCTGAAATATAATTGTTTAAATGCAGTGGCAAATGAATATGACTGTATTGTATGGATTTTTCATAGCTGTTGGCTATGAACTGTATATGGATAACTGTTCAACAATAAATATATGAAACAAAAAAAAAATACTTTGACACTTAGAGATTGTGGATGATCGGTCCTTGATGTTGGATATTATTTGGAAGGGTTTACCTTTGCGTCTAATAAATATATATGCTCCTCAATTAAAATATGAAAGGGTAAGATTTTTCCGTACCATACAACCTTTTTTGTTTACAACCATGCCAGTGGTTTTCAGGGGGGATTTTAATTGTTCCTTCCCCCAGCCAGGATGTGGCCTTTTGGGGCAAAAACAATATTGTGATGTTTCTTGTTTACAAAAGGTTATTTCCGATGTGGGGTTAACTGAAGTGTTTGGTTCTAGATTTACAGTGGCTCCATATACTTATGCTTGTGGTCCCTGTACATCCTGAATTGATTATTTTTTTATATCGGCTTTTCATTGTATTCAAGATGTGGTAGTTATTGATGTAGCAACATCGGACCATCGAATGTTGGTCCTGTCTGTAGGTAACCTACCTGAACAAAGACGTGGCCCAGGAGTTTGGAAACTAAATATTTCTTTGCTAGATTTGCCCATTGTCCAGGAAGGTTTTAAACATGCCATGAGAGCAAGACAATCTGTGTTTTTCCTATATGAGGATAGGAATGAATGGCGGGAAGATTCGAAAAGGGATTTTCGATCTTATTTTCAGTCTGTAGGAAGACTTAATGGAACTTTTAAACGGAACACCTTATGGAGCTTATGGTCTCAACTGAAAAGTTTAACTGCTCAACAGTATGATAGGGGAGTATGTGATCTTTTGGCCATTAAGACCCTAAAGGATAAGATAACTGTCCTACAAAAAGAGATGATGAAGAGGGTAGTTAAACAACAACGCTATCAGTTATTTGGGAAAAAGCATGACACTATTCCTTTTGATACCCTGGCCCAGGTTTGGGAGCAGAGAACTATGGAATCCCTACAGCTGGTAAATGGTACTGATGTAACCAATAACTCTGCCATGTTGGCAGAAATTAGTCAGTATTTTACTACGGTTTTCACAAGTGAAAACTTGCCATATGATAAATTGAATCATTGGTTGCAAGACTGTACTCTCCCTAGTATTTCTGAAGAGCTTGGATGTAGTTTAATTGAACCTATTTCAGTTCTAGAACTCAGGAAGGTTATTTGGTCCCTTTCTACGGGTACATCTCTAGGCTCTGTTGGACTACCTCATGCCATCTATAAAACGATTTGGGAATCTTTAGGGGATGAATTGGTGGCTGTCTTGAATAGCGCCTTACTTTCAGGGTTCTTACTGGCTAGTATGTATGAGGGGGTATGAGTTCTTTTATTTAAGGATGGTAATAAAGAGGAACTAAGGAACTGGCGACCCATAACCTTCCTAAACACTGATAGTAAAATTCTGATGAAGGTGGTGGGGAATAGATTGGTGGGTGCGCTAGATGCAATAGTTCACCCTACACAGTTTAGTGGGGTACCTCCACAGAAGATACAAGACGCCCTGATCCTTATTAGGGAGATTTTGCATAAAGATAGTACTCAAGAGCTGTTGGGACATCTGGTGGGAGTTTGGATCAATCTAAGGCCTTTGATAGGGTTGAATACACCTATATGTGGGCAGTTCTTCAAAGTTTTGGGTTTCCTGATCAGTTCATTTTTTTGTTAAAATCTTGTTATAAAAGTATCTGCTTATTACCTATTATGAATGGGTGGACAGGGGTTAAGATTCCGGTTGGTAGAGGGGTGCGGCAGGGCTGTCCTTTTAGTCCTCTTTCGTACTTGTCTTTGGACCCCTTGTTACATAGAATACATAAAATAGATGATATTATGGGTCTTTCTGTAAGTAGTGTGGATACACAGATAAAAACAATTGCTTATGTGGACGACCTTTGTTTAATATTGGCGGATAAAGCCTCAGCATTGTTGGCTCAAGAGGAATTACGACACTTTTCAGAAGTTACTGGCTCCATCGTTAATTACAGTAAATGTTGTATATTATCACTGGGGTGTGAGGGTACAGTTTGGTCATCGATATGGCAGTTTCCAGTGGTGACCACTTATACTAAAACTTTGGGCATATTTTTTTGAGATCCTGATCCACAGTTTTATAATTGGGATGTAAAGCTTCGTGCTGCTCAGGCTGTGGTTACAAAATGGAACACCTGGCATATGTCAAAACGTAAAAGGATATACATGATTAAATCACATTTGTTACCAATGTTTTAATTTTTATCTGCAGTATTTCCCCTTCCAAAGGCCCTGGAGACTTCAGTTTATAGTGTTTTTTTTCAGTGTGTATGGGGGAGTTGATTAAACCCTATCAAGAGAGGTATTGCCTATCTACCCATAGCCCAAGGAGGACTGGGAATGGTTAACCCAGTAGTTTTCTTTTATGTTACTTTTCTCTTTCATAATGTTGTCCCAATTGTCCATAATAAATTGGGGTTGTGGAGTCCTTGGGTACTGGATGAGTTTGGACCCTTGCTCAGGGTATGGGCTTCTACAGATTGTCTCTCCAAGCAGGTTAAAATCTCCTATTTGGCAAATTATTTGAAGGATGTGGTGGGTAAGATAAAAGTATGGGAATTGCCTTATAGATACCTGACTACAGGTTCCAGGAAGACTGAGTATGAATGGCTGTTGATAACATAGTTTAATGAGGACCCATGGTTTGTGGAACTTGCCCCTGTGGGAAAAGAGACCCTGACACATTTTCTTCGTTGTCCTCGAATCCAGCTTACATGTGGGATTTTGTTTAGCTCTGTGCACATCAAAAAATAGGGGTAAAAGGGAATATGAAGCACAAGGGTATAACATGACTGTGTAGCTGCAACAAAACAAGCATCCAAAGGATGCTTGGGAATGTGTGTTCCTGAAGCATTTGGTGGAGGGGTGTGGTATAAGTCACCCACTGCCCCACTGAACTTCAGGCACAGCTTGCAATATTAACTACCAAGAAAACCAAACCCCAACTGTTTTTGTTTCAGCCATATCTAAATGGCGGAAAGATATCAGGAGGGATAAAAAGCTACAAACATAGAAACATAAACTTTGATGGCAGATAAGGACCACTTGGCCCACCTAGTCTGCCCTTTCCCTACCTTTTAGATAAGCTGCAGATTCTAGTTACCCAACAGCCTACTTCCTCCTACCCCTCACTATTATTGCCTTATATTTGTCCCATGCATTCTTGAATTCTCCCACTGTTTTTGACCCCATGACCTCCTCAGAAAGGTGGTACCATGCATCCACCACCCTCTCCATGAAAAAATACTTCCTCATGTTGCCCCTGAGCCATCCCCCCCTCTACCTTCAAATTGTGCCCCCTTGTTCTTGCACATCTCTTTTTCTGAAATATGCTCCTGTCTTGGACTTTGTTGATTCCCTTGAGGTATACATACAGGGTGGCCAACATCCATCAGAGAAAAGGTCCAGGTTGCTAGGGCACAAGTTTGCAGAACACATTGAGGTGCTTTTAAACAAGTGGGGGGGGCGGGGGCAAAACATTACTAATATGTACAATTACTCAAACATGGCAGGCTGGGATGGCTTCCCACCAGTGCTAGTCAGGAGTGGGGATAACAGAGAAGAAGAGTGGAGACTAAGGGGTCATGGAACAAGCTGCAGTGCAGCAGCTATGGGGAATCCAGGGAATGGTGGAGAAGGGGCAATGGAAGGGGGCAGGTTGAATGATGGGGAAAATGAGTTGGGGTGAAGAAAGCAAGTGACATGGAGGGTACATGCACCAATGCCAGGAGCTGGAAGAGCAACATCAGTAACCTGCAGGCAGTGGTGGCAGAAACATACTTGAATCTGGTGGTGATCAGGAAGATACAGGCCATGCAGTACTATGATTGGGATATACCCGTTACAGTGTTTACAATGTTTTAAGAGGGATAGGGAGCTGGAAAATGGGAGGGGTGTCACTAGACATAAGGGAGGCTATAAAAGCCATGGAGATCAGGGAGAGTGGTTAAGGCAAGTCCATAGAGACAGTATGAGTTTAGGTAGTCACAAATAGAAGTAACATCAGGATAGGAGTGTTATATAGACAACTTCACAGAAAGAGTTGGCTGGCAGGGAACTAGGGGATGAATTAGAAGGACAGCAAAGTAGGGTGGAGGTGCTGCTGATGGGTAATTTCAACATACCAGACGTAGACTGGAGTATTTTAGCAGTAGCAAGTAGAAGGAATCCACAGCTGGTAGAGGTGTTCCCAGAAGCATTCCTGACCCAATGGGTCAAGGAGTCTACAAGGGAGGGGGCAACTGTTGACTCAGTCCTTATGAACAGGGATAGTGAGCAGAACCTCGTCCACATACAGAGATAAGTTTAGGTGTTTGTCTCTTGTATGAAATGCTTCAATATCATTTTGATTACTGATTATGATGGCAAGTGGTTTGACCACCAGGGCAAAAAGCAAGGGTGCTAAGGGGCTGCCTTGCCAAGTTCTTATGTACAAGAATTGTGATGAAATTTTGAGATTTGTTGTAATGGCAGGTTTAGGATTGTGATGTAGCATTTCAATCATTCTAATTAAGTCCCTCCTGGTATACATTTTCATCTGTGTCAGACTCTGGTTCTGCAGCCATGTACGATTACTATGCTTGTTTTACACTTTTCTGTTTACCTGCTTTATTGTTAAATTGTATGCAACTGATCTGGCTGTTTTCTTTGTACTTGTTCAACTACATTGTACTTGTTTGACTTAATTTACCAGGTATTCCACCATTCCACTGGAACTCGCTTATAGTATTTGTTATGTTGCCTTGTAATCTCTGTTACTGACTTGTAACCTTTGTAAAAGAGCACTTGTGCTCAAAGGTATTCTCCAAAATTTTCTATAAATAGATAAATAAATAAAGCAATAAATAATCCAATTGATCAAGTTGCCAAAGTCCACGTAAACCATTGCCTGAATGAGGTTACACGCACTCCATCCTGTCAAATGCTTTTTCCAAGTCAACAGAAACTATCAGCCATGCACCTATTATGTTAGAAAGGGTTAAAAGCATTCCTATAAATCTGGCCAGATCTTTATGTATTAATGTGTTACGTATTAGCTGGGCTATTGTGCAGAAAATTATCCTCCCCACTTTTGACTATACTGTACAGTAGTCTACAGTGCTGCCCCCAAGTCCACCTTTGCCAGACTGGACACCCTTTTCACTCCTTCTGTCATTTCACTCTATCCTGTCCCCCACAAACACATCACTGTGATCTCTACAAAGCCCTCTCACTCTCATTCCTTGAATCTAGATGCTTCATCCACTCTGCTAGCTTTGTGGCCCAATTCTGGTTTGGGTCACTTCCCTCCTACTTGACCTCTATGCTCTCTGCCCCCACCCGTCCCACCTACTACTTCTGCAACACTGGCCATAAATCCCCTGGCCCTCTCCCAAAGGTCCACCACTGCTGGTCAATCCACTTTCTCATATCAATGTTGTAAACTGTGGAATGCCCTTCCCCCTTCCATCCCAGATGCATCCACACCAGCAGCATTTTCTTCCCTACTCCATGATTACACCTCCCCATTTTGTGCCTGCCATTAACTATACTACCTCCAAACCCAGGTCCTATCCACCTCTCATACAAACTTTTTGGATCTCTTCATACCTTCAGCTACACTCTTAGTCTAATTCTCACCTCACAGTGATTCAACCCTGTTCTACCTACTTTTGTTGCCTGCCACAATCTCATTCTACCTCCAAGTTCAGGGTCCAATCCTCCTCTCAGGCTGAGGCTGGCAACCTTTGTTCCTCTCCATATCTTCAGTTAAACCTAAGTCTATTCTCTCCACACCATTCCCAGCTCAATTTCCACCCTCTGTTGTTTCCTGGAACCTCCTACTGCAATTTCTCAGCATTAATTCTCCAATACTACCTTTAATGCTTTGTTTGATGCTATTTGTAATCATAAATTACAGTGCTGTATTTGTATCTTATGGATATTGCTATTTACTTCTGTCCCTAAATGTTATTGTATGCTTACTGTAAATGCAAGTTTTATGTGTTCTGTGTAGTATTCCTATGCTATAGCTGTATCTATATATTATTGTATATGAACTGTTTAATCTTTTCCACCCTTCCCCCCATGATGCACCTGGAAACGAGCAACCCTGCTCAGTATGTCTTCCTGGTGAAACTTTTAAATTAATAAATAAACTATTTGGTCAAGTCTGGCAGTGAGAGCTGTTGGTAAGGTAAGGGTATCCCCTAATGAATAATGCCACAGTGGAAAATTAGCCCCAAACCAAAGAACATACCTTGTGTTACACAGTGCAGATATGGGTTACTGGAATATGAAAACATAAATTGTAATGCAACTAGTAACAAGCATTGTCAATGCTGAATGTTGTCTTGCTGGAGTTGGCATTGGTAGTGCAGGAGTTAGAGAGACACGTAATAGGAATAGCAATGAAGTATAGAACTGACGTCAACCCCATCCCACCCTGCAGACAGTGACAGGCACTGGGGTGTGCATTTTGGGTCGCTGGCCATAACTACCATGCCAATTAACCTCACCCTACCCTGCAGAGTCTGACAAGTGTCGCGTTGTGCCTAGGGGTCGTTGGGCCTTATGCTCACCCCATTTCATAAGGAAGTACATTGAGATGGGTGCAGTATAGGAGAATGGGTTGAACTTTGGGGCTGAAGAGTCCAGGGCACACCTTGATGCCTGTCAGTGGCTGCAGGGTAGGGGTGGAGGACCAATGGCATGAGCACTACAGCAGACAATCCAAAGACACACCCGTGATGCCTCTTAGTCTGTACAGGGTGGGATGTAATAGTTAGAAACCCTAATGCCCTGGACATTTGTTGATATTTGCACTCCAAATGTTAAAACATGGCCTTTTTGTGACCCCACCTCATGAAAGCATTTGGGACCTCTGCTCATGAACAGTGTCCCTGTGATTTTGTTAATCTGTCTCGAACATTGATTTCTCACAGTGACTGTGCCATTCTGCACCACCTTAAAATGTCAGCTGCACCATTGATAAGGAGGTATGAAGAGATAGCAATGTTGAAAATCTGGAGTGAAAATATTAAACATTCTCGAAGTTACGAGTGTGTGTGAAAACTGTGCATCGCACGCTCATAACACAGTCATTTAGTGGAATTATTTCACCAGATTTTTTAGCATAGCCATTTTGGGACCTCTGCTCGTGAACAGTGGTACTATGATCATCTTAATCTGCTCCGAATGCTGATTTCCCACAGTGACTGCACCAGATGTGCGAAACTACATTTCAGGCAGGATGTGACAAATGATAGCTGTACTGTTCATAAGAAGGTGTGCAAAAATGACAATGTTGAAAATCTGGAGTGAAAATATTACAAATTCTAGAAGTTACAACTGTGCGTGGACACTGTGCAATGCACGCTTGTAACATAGTCATTTTATGGAATTTTTTCACCAGGTTTTCAATATAGGCATTTTGGGACCTCTGCTCATGAATAGTGTTACTGTGATTTTCTTACTTTGTTCCGAACATTGTTTTCCTACAGTTACTACACCACTGTGCGTGGGATGTGCGAAAACACATTTTGGGTAGGATGTAGAAAATGACAGCTGTACTGTTCATAAGAAGGTGTGAAAAAATGGCAATGGTGAAAATCTGAAGTAAAAATATAAAAAATTATCGAAGTTACAGGCGTGCGTGGAACGTGCACAACGCATGCTTGTAACACAGTCATTTTATGGATGTTCAAATAGGCATTTCAGGATCTCTGCTCATGAACAGAGTCACTGTGATTTTCTTAATCTATCCCAAACACTGACTTGCCAAAGTGACTGTGCTATTCTGTGCGAGAAGTGCAAAAACACAATTTGACCAGGATGTGAAAAATGACAGCTGTACTATTCATAAGGAGGTGTGAAAAAATGCCAGTACTGAAAATCTTGAATGAAAAAATTACAAATTTGCAAAGTTACAAGGGTGCATGGAAACTGCACAGTGCACACTCATAGCACAGTCATTTAATGGACATTTGTCACCAGATTTTTAGCACAGACATTTTAGAACCTCTGCTCATGAACAGTGTCACTGTGATTTTCTTAATCTGTCCTGAACACTGATTTCCCACAGTGACCACACTATTCTGCACCAGAAGTGCAAAAACACATTTTGGCCAGGATGTGAAAAATGGCAGCTGTACTGTTCATAAGGAGGTGTGGAAAAATGCCAATGTTGAAAATCTGGAGTGAAAATATTATAGATTCTCAAAGTTATGAGCGTGCATGGAAACTGCACAACTCATGCTTGTGAAAAACAGTCATTTTTGGGATTTTTTCACCAAATTTGCAACATAGGCTTTTTGAGAGCCCACCTCATGAACAGTGGCACTGTCATTTTGTTAATGGGTCGCGAAAGGTGATTCCGCACAGTGACCACAAAATCACCTTCCGGGACTGAATAACACCATGACAGTGACTGAATTCATGAGGAGGGGTCCCAATAACCCCATGTTGAAAAATTGGTGCCAAAATTCCCACAAATGGTCAAGATATGCACCAAAGGTGAAAAAAAAACCTTATTTATGCCGTTATACAGCAATGTTGAACATCTGGAGTGAAAATTTTAAAAATTCTCAAACTTACGACTGTACATGGACACTGCACAACACACACTTGTAACATAGACATTTTGTGGAATTTTTTCACCAACTGTTTAACATAGGCATTTTGGGACCCCTACTCATGAATAGTGTTACTGTGATTTTCTTACTCTGTCTGGAACATTGTTTTCCTACTGCGACTGCATCACTGTGCGCTGGATGTGCTAAAATCAAATTTTGGGTAGGATGTGGAAAATGATGGCTGCACTGTTCATAAGGAGGTGTGGAAAATGGCAATGTTGAAAATCTGGAGTAAAAATATTAAAAATTCTCGAAGTCACAAGCATGTGTGGAAATTGTGAAACGCACACTTGTAATATGGTAATTTTGTGGAATTTTTTCACCAAATTTTCAACATAGGCATTTTGGGACCTCTGTTAATGAACAGTGTTACTGTGATTATCTTACTGTGTCCTGAAGATTGTTTTCCTACAGCAACAGTGCCACTGTGTGCCGGATGTGCAAAAACACATTTTGGGCAGCATGTGGAAAATGACAGCTGTACTGTTCATAAGGAGATGTGAAAAAATGGCATTACTGAAAATCTGGAGTAAAAATATTAAAAATTCTCAAAGTTAAAAGTGTGCATGGAAACTGCACAACGCACGCTCGTAGCAGTCATTTTTTGGAATTTTTTCACCAAATTTTCAATATAGGGATTTGGGACCTCTACTTATGAACAGTGTTACTGTGAATTTCTTACTCTGTCCCCAACATTGTTTTCCTACAGCAACTGCGCCACTGTGCGCCAGATGTGCAAAAACACATTTCAGGCAGGATGTGGAAAATGACAGCTGTACTGTTCATAAGGAGGTGTGAACAAATGTCAATGTTAAGTCAAGTCAAGTTTATTGTTCAATCAAGACATAAAGTCTGATTATTACAAGCCATAAAAATCTTTAGATAGAAACACATGACACAATACAAAAATCCTGTACGATAAATAAATAAAAAAATTAGTATCAGAATACAAAACTCATTTACCCTCTCCTTCCCCTTATTCATTATTGCACATTTTTATCTTATGATTTTCTACTAATTAAAAAAAAATTGCTGTTCTTACAGCTTCATCATATGTTCTAGGGTGTAACAGAATAAACACACCATCAAATAAAGTATTAGCATATAACATGAGAAACAACAATAGATGCAGATTTCTAGAGTTAGAATAAAGTGGACAATTGACAGTTATGTGTTCAAGATCTTCTTTGAACCCTCTTTCACAGGGGCATTGTGAGCTGTACAAAATCATCCCTCCCACAGTTTTATTGTAATAAGCATATTTAAATGTTAACAATTCAAATCTAGTCCAAGTAATGATCTTACGTTGCTCCTTTGTAATTGGTAACAACAAATATTCTTCCACTGAAATGCCCATTTTACCTTCCCTAAACCATTGAGCACTTTTGTAGCTTTTTATTTTCAACATTTCCTGCTACTTAGCTATTAATATTACTTTTTTTCTTTATATATTCCTTAGAATTATTTGATATTATACTATTTCTCTTGGTATCTTCCCATAGATGTGTTAATTTATATTTTTCTAGTAATTTAAATAAGTAGTTTAACCAGTTAGACTTCAATCCATTAATTTTTCCAATTGTTTTTTTCTTCAAGGCATAATTTAGGTAACACATTTTCCATGTTATTCAGAATTTTTATCCAGTAATTCATTAAACAAATTTCTTTGATATAACTGATTTTTATTTTGCCTAGTTCAGCTCTTACTTTACCATTTGCTGTGGATCTTGGAACAGATAAGAGGGCTTTATAAAAAAAAAGATAAAGGAGTTTCCAGTCAATTTTCTACATTTTCTTCATAACCCCATACTTCAGCTCCATACAGAAGAATGGGATTTACTTTTCCTTCCCCTGCCTTTAGTACTGGAAGCACCGTATTGCCCACATATTGGGTATTGAATTTCAGTAGAGCTTTTACACAAACTTTAGCTTTTATACATTGTTCTTTTATGTGTTGTAACCATCTCCCATTCAATGTAATTTTTATCCCTAGATAGACAAATTCTCTCACTGTTTCTATCAACTGCTGATTTATAAAAATCTTAACTTTTTGTGTATCCAGTGAACTTTGGCCTAAAACCATCACCTTTGTTGTAGTTAAATTTGTCTTTAATTCAAGGTGCTTACATTTCATATCTAAGATATCAATTTTTTTTGGAGACCTCCTCTGGTCAGTGAAGAGCAGCACAATGTCATCTGCATAGGCCAATGAATCCAGATGGAGAGTACTTATTGTTGGACTATCTAAACTTTCCCCTGACTCAAATTCCAACAGAGAATTAACATGTATATTGAATAAGGAAGGTGCAAGGAGACAACCTTGCTTTACACCTCTATCAGTTGGGGAAAAAAATCAGTTAGTTCACCTCCACTTTCAAATATTACAGCCCTCTTGATATCAGTGTACAGCACTTGAATTGGGTGAAGAAGTGAGGGAGGTAACGTCTACTCTTTCAAGATCTCCCACAGAATATCTCTACTGATTGAATCAAACGTGTGTGAGAAATCTATATGTAAAACATATAATCTCATTTTTCATATACATACATACTTTTCCATTAAATGGGCTAAACAGAAAACATTATCTACAGTTGAAAAATTTTCCCTGAAACCTGCTTGAAATGTGAGATAATATTATTTGTTTTTATCCATTTCGTTAATCTATCTAATATGATCCTAACAAAAACCTTAGATGATATGCCTAAGAGGCTAATTGGTGTGAAATTGCTAGGATCATAGACAGACCCCTTTTTATGAATAGGGACTATGATGTTATATGTCCATTCTATTGGGATATAATTGTGTTGAAAGCATAAATTGAAGAACATAGTCAATATGGATACCCAAACTCCACTGTATTTTTATATATTTCCAGAGGAATAGAATCGTAGCCTGGAGCTTTATTGTTTCTAAGATTAGCTAAAGCTAAGTTTACCTCTTGCTCCCCTAGAACCAAGAGCTCATAATCACTATTTAAAGGCTCCTTACCTCATGTTCCCTGTATTATATAATGTTTATTATTAAATATAGAATGAAAATGTGTCACCCATACCTCTTTGGGTATGTGTACCGTAAGTGAGGGGTAATATAAACTAGTGCCTGTTGCAACCATCTGCCAAATGTCTTATTATCTTTTTTTTGAATTACCAAGAACATTTCTTCCCATTGAGTTTTTAAAGCCCATAATTTTTTAATTGAAGTAATGTTGTATAAGACTTGCGAGCTCAGTTCAAGTTTTGACAATTTGCCCTTTCTGGATTCTTTTTGTCCATCTTATTAATCTGTTCAGGTTTTTTTTTGCCTCACAGCAGGACTCGTTAAACCAAGTTCTTTTCTTGGTCTTATTTATTTTTTGGTCATTATAAATTCTTTCAGTTATATTGTTATTCAATTGATTCATCAGTTGTTCTATAAAAACAATATCAATAGTTATTTCATCAAATTGAAGCCTAGACTCTTTTTCCCATCTTTGGAATAACTCTGATAAACATTCGTCATTAATCCTTGAACGTAACAGTACTTTTTTCCCAGTCACAGCCAATTGAGGCTGTGGTGGTCTCTACTATTTAATTTTACTTCTTCATTTAACTTTAAGGTCAGTTCCACTGAGGCATGGTCACTCTTGGGCCTAGCTGTAATTTTTAAATTCCAAAAGATGTCATAATGTTCAGGTGTACATAAGATATAATCTATTAGACTCTGACCCATATGTGAGAACATTTTCATTTTACTCTCCATATCTCCCGTCAGCCTTCCATTCAGAATCAACAGTGGAGTTCTCTCTACCAGATCCTGCAACTTCAGTCCATTCCTATTTACTATCATATCCATACTATTTCTAGCTTTGCAATCTATGATATCTAATTCAGATTTTAATACACTCAAATTATCATAATTTGCAATTCTTGCATTGAAATCACCTGCAGCAATTATTATTCCATGCAGATATTTTTCCTGTATTGACTCCAGTTCTCTGTATATCATGTTCCAAATCATTATATTATCCTCCTTTTAACTTCCTGGGGGATATAGATGTTCACTATAATGAACAAATTTTTTCCCCCATGTCATTGTTACTATTATATAATTCTTAGCAATCTGTAATTGTTTTATAGCTGTTAAATCATTCTGTATTTTAATGTAAGATATTAAACCATCAGAATATCTGCCATGAACCTTATTTTTTGCTACAGGAGAATAAAATACCATATAACCATTCAGATCTACTTCTTCTTTAATCCAAGTTTCTTGAAAAAGAATGACATCAAAACCCTTTATATACTGAAGCCATTCACTGTCGGCCAATTTGCCTACAAGTCCCGCAATATTCCATGACAAAAAGACTGTTCTAGGGTTCTGGAGACTACATCTATCATTCTCGCTTGACACTTCAAGGGAGTCCTCATTTAGTCACCCTTCTACCACAGCATGCTGGGCCCCTGGAACACTTCTTATGTTATTTAAATCTCATAATAATCCAACCTTATCCAGTCTTTCTGCATTCGATAGATCCAATGCCAATAGTTATGAACCACATCTTATATCAATTTAGGTATCCCCACCTCCTTCTGGGAAAACCCTATGTACTCTCTCAATATGCTTCACTCCTATCTCCAAATTTAAGGTGCTGGCTAATAGGGAGACTACAAATGGCTTCAATGATTCATCATTTTCCTTATCCATTTTGTTTAGTCCAAATAGAAATATAGTATGATTAACTGCACTCACACAGTTCTTTTCATATTTTCTCTTTGAAAAGTCCCACTTCAGATTTCCATTATAGTATAAAAAAAACCTTCATTAATAGTTGTTTTCCCTTTTATACTTCCATCTATGTTGTTACGACAGTCTGCCATAATACAGGCATAGATATTTCTATTCCTAATTTAACTAAATATTGTTGTTTAAACCATATTTTCTTTGCTATCTCCATTTTCCTAATAAGTAGGTAGACCGGAAGCTCTCTATTATTCAGATCTCTCGTTACCAGCATGAGAGCTTGCTCTTTCATTTTCGTTTCCAACACTATATTTAATAAATATTCCATTAGGGCCTTCAAAGTTTCTACTGTCTCGTAGTCCTTCTTAAATATTCCCTTTAGTCTTGTTACTGTCTCCATTCTTCTCAACTTTTTTTCTACTATTGTTTTAGAGTGAATTTCCTCATCTCTTCATAAATCATTTACTCCTACTTCTTCTTTCCTTTTTAGTTGTCTTTCATTATCATCATTTTGAATCTCTATTTTTTCCAGATTCCCTATCTTCTTTGTTGTTGATTTTTCTTGAATGACTAAAGGCTCCAATGGAATTTGCCTAATCTCCCCTTTAGATACGTTTGCATCTTTTTTTTACTATCAATATTTGCTCATTTTTCTTCGTTCTGCTTTTACTTCCATTTTTCTTTCCCTGTCCAAGTTTCACTTTACTCTTGGCCCCTTTTTTCCCTTTTCCTTTTCCAAATTTGGTGTCTTCCAAAATCTGTAATGAAGAGAATGAGACTCTCCCATTATTTATTTTTGTTTCTAAGTTATTCAACTTTATTTCTAGCAATCCCATCTTATCCATTGCTAAGGCAGAATATCTTGTGAATGTCCCTCTGATATCATTTAATGCTTCTAGTAAAACTATATTCACCATCACAGGATGGGCCAGGGCTCTTATAGTATATTTAGTTTAGGTATCTGGGCATTGTTCCCAGAATTCTGGGTCCAAATTAATTTCTTCCACCTCTTTATCCAGATTTTGGAATATAGTGTAAGGGGAGCCTGCAAAAACAGCAAGGTTTCAATTTTCCATCATATTCAAGGTCTCAAGTTCTCCAGAGACATCCAAGGGGCTAAAATGATCTAGTCTAGTGATTTTTTTTATTTGTTATTTCTTCTATATCTAACATCTGCTCTAACATGGCATATTGATTTTTCCTACTTTGTTCCTTTGCCTCTTTCATCATATCTGTTTTCCTTACTTTTTTCTGTTCTTTTACTAAGAAATAATCTGAGATCTTTTTCAGGGTATGTAATTTTTCTTTATTTGATTTTTCCACATATTTTCTCTCTGTCTTGCAGTCTCCCCTATACTTTCTACTGTACTTTCCAATATGTGGTTCTTGTCATTATTGCAGTTTTCACTCAATTCGTAAGGATCTCTATTCTTTTCTTTCTTTTCTGTTCTCCCCTTTTCCAAACTTTTGTCCACTCTTACTTCCTTAATCTTAAGTGGCCCTGACTTGGTCTCTAATCCCTTATCCAAATTTACATCTTCTCCAACTTTTATAAATTGTTTTTTTTCAATAGGCGTTGATGTGGTGATTTCAAATTCTCCTGTAAATACACAGCCTTTCCTTAATTTATTCCCTCTTTTTTCTTTCTGAATTGGCATGACTACTTTTTTTCAATTCTTATATTCATTTTCACTAATTAAACTTTTCCAGCATAAAAAAGGCAAGTAGTACAGGAAATGCAAGAGAAAATGGAAATATAACAGTCAAGAATAAATAAATAAATGGTAAAATCTTCTCAGATATTCAAAAGCTAGGTCACTAAATCTCTCTTTCCCTCTTCCAGATTGCTTTACTGCCAAACCTCCAACCAGTGGACCTGCATTCCAAAGTCCTTGTTTTCTCCCAATTATTTATAAGTATTCCTGGATGTTTCTAGAAGTTTCACAGAGGTTTTTTTTTTTTTAAACAACTTAGGGCGGCTCAGAGTAAGATCTTATTTTTCAGATGTAGCAATTATCTCAAGCGCCCTTTGTGTTCTCTCTGCACAGTCACACTTTTTCCAATTCTCCAGTTCTCCAAGGTCTCCAATGATTTTCTTGGTGAACAAAGTGGCACAAAGCGTCACAAATAATAGTTACTATTGCAAATTTATGCCACACAATAATAGGTTCAGACTTTTCTTCTATCATAGAGGGTAATAATCCAAGCAGACTTGCAGAGAGGGATCCAAGAATACTGAAAAAGCTAAATGGCTGAGAAGTGAAAAAAAAAAATCTTTAACTTGGGAATATTAAGTATTGAGCTTAAAAGCAAACAATTAGTACCACAATTGAGCAGAGTAATTAACACTATATTTATCACAATAATTTAACACAACCTCTGTATGCCACTGTGTAAAACTTCTCTTAATGATGTTAATGCATTTATGATGTGGCAACCAGGGAGAAACACACACAGAATGAATTATTATAATTAACACAATATTTAATAGTTTGGTGGCTGGTAACTAATAACTAGTAATGATAAGTAAGTTATTAGTATAACACGGTAACAGTCATTAACAGTCAGAAAATCAGAAAATCAGTGTCTAAGTTTATCTGCCTCCTAAATTTTGAATAGTGTCATCAGTGACACCAGTACAACCTTCAAAGAAGAAGATAAAATTAAAAATAAATGCATAAGTGCATAAATAGATGCATAAATAGTACTTAGTACTTGATACTTGAAGGTTGTATACAGACCCCCATCTCAGGGGGAGGGAATGGACAAGGAAATGATAGAAGACTTCCTTAAAATGGCAGAAAAAGGGGAGATACTGTTGATGGGGGACCTGAATATGCCAGATGTTAACTAGAGCACCTTTGCTGTAGGCACATCCAAGAGCAGGGTCATTCTTGATGCCCTACAGGGGGCATGCCTCAGACAGCTAGTATTGGAACCTACTCTGGAGGGAGCAGTCTTAGACCTGGTACTCTCAAATGGGGATGGAGAAAGAATCTCAGATTTAGAGGTGGGTAGCCATCTGGGAACAAGCGACCACCAAACAGTGTGGTTCACAATAAACAGAGCCATACAATCAAGCCATACAAAAGCAAGAGTATTGGACATTAGGAGGGCTGACTTTGGGAAAATGAGAGAGTGCCTTAGAAAAGCACTAGCAAACAGGCAAGAAGGAGGGGTGGAGGAACAATGGGGAGTAATCAAAACAGCCATCACAGAGGTAACAAACCTTGTGTAAAGCAAATCAATAAAACACAACAAAGGAAAAATGCTATGGTTCTCAAAAGAGGTGGCAGGAAGGTTAAGGAGAAAAGGATAGCATTCAGGAAATATAAGGAAACACAGAAGGAGCAGGACAGAGAACTTTATCAGTTAAAGCAGAAAGAGGCTGGGAAGGCAGTCAGAATAGCAAAGGCCCAAACCGAGGAAAGGGATAACCAATTCTGTTAAGAAGGGGGATAAGACCTTTTATAGGTACATTAGGAAGCGAAGAAAGACCAAAGGAGGGATACTGAGGCCTAATAAAGGGGAGGGAATGTGGGTAGAGGGTGACAGTGAAAACAAGGATACTGAACGAATATTTCTGCTCAGTATTCACAAAGGAAGAGGAGGGAGAGGTACCTAAACCAAACAAGAGAAACACTCTGAAGACGGGGGGTAGATACCAGTCCATTTACAGAAGAAAGGGTTCTGAAAGAACTAATAAAATTGAAGGTGGACAAAGCAATGGGGCCTGATGGGATTCACCCCAGAATTCTAAAAGAACTAAGGGTAGAACTAGTGACACTGCTGACTGCTCTCTTTAACAAATCGTGGGAGGATGGGGTGGTACCTGAGGACTGGAGGAGGGTGAATGTGATTCCTCTTCACAAAAGTGGGAGCAGGGCAGAGGCAGGAAACTACAGACCAGTTAGTTTGACCTCAGTGGTAGGGAAAATGATGGAATCACTTCTGAAGGAAAGAATTGTTGAGTACCTAGAGGCCAATGGGGCACAGGACCCAAGGCAGCATGGATTGATGATGGGAAGGTCATGTCAGATGAATTTAATAGATTTCTTTGACTGGGCGACCAAAGTAGTAGACCAGGGAGGGGCTGTGGACATGGTCTACCTAGATTTTAGCAAGGCATTTGATACAGTCCCACACAAAAGATTAATATACAAGTTAGCCAGCCTTGGAGTGGGACCCAAGGTGGTGGCCTGGATTAAAAATTGGCTAGACAACAGGACGCAAAGGGTAGTAGTAAATGAGTACATAGTGAAGAAAGGAGGGTTACTAGTGGTGTACCACAGGGTTCAGTACTGGTACTGATCCTTTTTAATGTCTTTATAAGTGACATTGCAGCAGAACTGGAAGGAAAAGTATGTCTCTTTGCAGATGACACAAAAATCTGCAACAGGGTTGATACACAAGATGGAGTGGAAAGGATGAGAAGGGACTTGGCAAGGTTGGAGGAATGGTCAAATGTATGGCAGCTCAGATTCAATGCAAAGAAGTGCAAGGTAATGCACATGGGAAACAAAAACCCAGGGGAAGAGTACACAATGGGGGGTGAGATACCGACAACAGTAAAAATGGAAAGGGACCTGGGGGTAATTATATCAGATGACCTAAAGGTGGGCAAGCAATGTGAGAAGGCAGTAAGGAAGGCTGGGGGGATACTGGGATGCATAGGAAGAGGCATCAATAGTAGAAAACAGGAAGTTGTTATCCCTCTGTACAGACAGTTGGTGAGACCCCATCTGGAGTACTGTGTGCAGTTCTGGAGACCCCATCTCCACAAAGACATAGACAGAGTGGAGGCTGTCCAGAGGAGGGCAGCCAAAATGGTGCAGGGTCTGCACCAGAAGACATACGAAGAAAAACTAAAGGAGCTTATTTTGTATACCCTTGAGGAAAGAAGGGAGAGAGGGAACATGATAGATACTTTCAAGTACCTCAAGGGAATCAACAAAGTCCAAGAGGGTAGCATCTTTCAGAAAAAGATAAGTGCAAGAATAAGGGGGCACAATTTGAAGATAGAGAGGGGACGGCTCAGAGGTAATGTGAGGAAGCATTTTTTCATGCAGAGGGTTGTGGATGCATGGAACAGCCTCCCTGAGGAGGTTGTGGAGTAAAGAACAGTGGGGAAATTCAAGAATGCATGGGACAGACATAAGGCAGTCCTAGTGGGAGATAGGAGGAAGTAAGCTGTTGGTTAACTAGGATCTGCAGCTTATGTCTTAGGTAGGAAAATGGGCAGACTAGGTGGGCCAAGCGGTCCTTATCTGCCATCAAAGTCTATGTTTCTATGTTTCTATACTTACAATCATCCCATTGTAAAAATGAATAAGGGTCAGTATGCCGATGTACTCAATTACTGCTCTACCTAGAGTCAGACAACAACTCAGCAAATTAGCAACTCCATCCCCAAAGGTTGAAAGGACTGTGATAACCGCTGCCTGTATACCTGCATGCCTAATTTAACTGAGTTTTTCTAGATTTTATATCAGTTCTCAGTTTTGGGAAGCAGCTTTTAAATAAATACACATCACTCACCAGCTATGATGAGATAAATTAGACACATTCAGTTAAATAATCGTCTGTATCACAGACACGGTTGTTTTCATTTAAAAGCTTATGGAAGCAGCGACAACGACAGCAGCAATAACTGGGCTGCTTATTCAGCTATGCCTGGCTATGAACACTATCTCTCAGCTCTGGTTTGATCGTGAGTGGTGCTTGTGTGCATCAACTTAACTGTACTAGAAATGCTAGCGCATGTGCTTTAATACCTTAGCAAGTGTGTCATATGTATCATGTGACCTAAGTCTGTGAAAATACAAAACCAAGATAAAGAAAGGGTCCTATAAATCCTAAAGTAGTGAAAAGATATTAGCTGCCATAATAGCCACGTTAGCCATGTTAACCACCATTAACCATCTACCATTAGACAGTTCCTGTTTAACAAATTGCCCTCACACCCCCATCAGCAATTACCAAACAATACTATGCAGTTGTGTATATTATATATGTAATGTATATTATGTTTAGTATGCTAAGTCAATCGTCAAGCACATAAAAGCACAAAACAGGGCAGGAAAACAACACAGGACAACACAGAACAAAGACCGAACAGTCAAACAATCAAACGATCAAACAGTGGATAAAAAATAGGTAAAAAGTTCATTAAAACAAGAACATGATTAAAAATAACGAAAAGCTCCAAATTAAGAGCTAATACTACAACCTTCCTCAGACTGTCCTTTGAACCTTTCGAGTTCATGTTCAAACATATAACAGATCAAACAGTTAAAGCAATTGTTGTAGATTGAGAGTCCAGATATTTCAACCCTGTATTCAAAGGTCAGAAGGGTCTGGGGACTGCAAAGACCAGAGGCAGTATAACAATCCTTTCTATCCCAGCATTTTCTTCCACCATTAATGCTGGTTTGGCTCCTTCTCTCTCGTCGAACCCCGCCGTGAGGCTCTTCACTTTCCTCTCCCCGCTTGAGGCTTCACTAGCGCCCAAACTCCTTCAAACTGAAACAGAGAAAAAAGAGCAAGAGCGAGGGAACCAAAAAACAAACAGCTGCACAAGATAGCCTGGAAAGGCCATTCAAAGTCAAGTAGGGAGCCCAGGACCAAAGGCTCTAGGCAATGCTAGCATACCTTTACAAATGAGAATTTCAGCATAGAATGGCTCCTGCTACCTGCACTCCTCCACAATGCAGTAGCATGTAGCAGCTCCACCTCCAATCTGAGACTGAGAATAGCTGATTACTGCACCAAGGTCCACCATCAGCAATATTGAAAATCTGGAGTAAAAATATTAACATTTCTTAAAGTTACAAGTGTGCATGGAAACTGCACAACGCACGCTCATAACACAGTCATTTTTCAGAATTTTTCACCAAATTTGCAACATAGGCTTTTTGGGAGCCCGCCTCATGAACAGTCACACTGTTGTTTCATTAATCAGTCCCAAAAAGTGATTCTGTGCAGTGACTGTGAAATCACCTTTCAGGACCTAATAACGAGATGACAGTGACCTAATTCATGAGGTGGGGTCCCAAGAACCCCATGTTGAAAATGTTGTGCCAAAATTCACAAAAATGGCTGAGATATGCACCAAAGTTGGGGAAAAAAAACCATTTATGCCATTATACAGCTTACCGGCATTTCTTCAGTTTGTGGTCGGCATTAAAGAGTGCAGATGTGTTCCCGGTCCACCGAAGATCATCGCGCCAGGCTCCAGAGGTAAGTATGGAGTGAGGGGGTGTTTGGGGAGGTGGGGTGCGCAGAGAATGGCTGCGGGCTGGGGGAGGGGACAGGACGGTGAGGGACCATTTTCTTTGTTTTAGGTAACAAAAATTTAAAAATTCACCATGGACCGTTTTCTTTTTTTTTTTTTTAATAGGTTTGGCCACACTGGGGTGAGCTCCCAGTGTGGCATATTTCTTTGAGGGGGAGCATGTTAGCCACACTGGAGTGGGCTTCCAGTGTGGCACACAATCGAGGTGGGACAGCAGCAGGAAAATGGAGAGGGGAGGTTAAGATTCCGACAGGGGGAATTGGGCACCCCCATCGGCAAGCATATCTGTGTTTGGAGGCATGATGCTGAGGGGAATTGGGCACCCCCTTGACAGACCACATCAATAAAGGGGTCACATATGCTGACAGGGGGATTGGGCACCCCCCCCAAATTGGCTTCCTAGGGACTGTGAGCGGTGGGCGGTGGGTGGCAAGCTGCCATCCACCATGTTATTTTATTTCACTAAAAATACCACCAACAGCTTAATCTGAATCAAGGTCAGTTGGCATTCATCTGTATCCCCCTCCCCAGGTTGTGCCTGAAAATAGGCAGGATTTGTCTAGTGCACTTACCCGGTCAACAAAAATGAAATAAATAAATAAAATAAATGTTTCTTGAAATGTTACACCAGGCAAGGCATGCCCTGCTATGAGGGTTCGCTCCCTCATTGCAGCGGCTAAAACGTTTCAAGTTGGTGGCATGTTTTACAACTGCTGTCATAGACAGTGTGCAATCTAAGCTGTACCACGGAGCCCAGCCCTAAAAAGTAGTGATGCCACTGGCCACGACTGTGCCTCCAAAACCTGCTCTTTCACTTCAAGCAACCCCAATATGTTGTTTGCGCTACGCGTGCAAGACAACATAAAAATGACTATCAACTTGATTTCCTACTTAAATGCAGTTTGAGTCTCTTCCCCGTTATTACTTGAGGGGTGAGGCTGCATTGTAAGCGTCTGGTATGGTGGTGAAAGTGGATGGCAACTGAGGAGCAAGGGCACATTTGAAAAATGGAAATGAGAATGAGGTAGACCTGAACAAGTCCCAGAGATTTATTAAACCTGGTTCTAGTGTTCAGTTTTGTATACACTGTCATCCGTGCCAATGTCGGTCTGAAGAAACCAGTTACACAAAAAGGTATCTGTATGTGAGTCACATGGAATATGATCTTGTGCTGGAGTGATGCAGCTGCTGCTGTGGCTATAACATGGATAGTCAAAAATCCTTGCTATGGAATTGGGAAGCCTGCAAATGAGAATATCCTTGAAGGAAAATACCTTCATGCTCAGTGTTTTGCAGAGTGGTTTGACAGCAGAATTGCTTGCACTTGCTTCTCAGCATCTAGGGGAAGGCTGATCTCATGCACCTGTGGGTGCTGCTTCTATGGCACGGTGTCCTGATGGGCAGCATCAGGTGTGTCCACCACTATTGTGGGCCATGAATTACTGGCAGTGGTACCCTACTTGTAGGTGTCCTATGATAAGCCCTTGGAATTCTCAGTGACTCTGGGGGAAAGTGTTGTCTCTCTGGAAGAACCACAGCTATGAGACTAGTTCAAGATTTCTATTGCACCCTGCTCCTTGATTTTTACTGTGTTCCATGCTCTGTCAGGGCCCGGAATCATCACAGTTGGGTCTGTGGGAGAGTGCTTTCCTGTGGGCTGCTGTACCTGCTGGAGAACTGTCTATTGAATTGCTTTCTAGCTGTGCTCTGTTGGCACTGTTCCTTTACGGACTGTCAGGACTGGGAGAATTCTAACCTAATTGGTGGTTTGTCCTGTTTAAGATGACTTCCGGGAATTGTAGTTGGTATAGGCAGGTTAAGCTGAAATTTCCCAGTGAACACCGTTTCCAAAAATTATGCTCTGCTTCATTTCTGAAGATAGGTAAATGGGTGGGGAACTGCAAAAAAAAGTGGATACCCTCATTGCAAAGAATGTTTATGATGTTATCAAATTCTTACTTGCAGTCAACCACTACTCTTGAATAGTCTAGATAAATTGAGATTTGGGTTACTTTCAGTTTCAAAGGGCCCGATTCTCTCATCAGTCTAAGGATATCTTCTCTGGTGGTGAACTTGAGAAAATAAGGTACAGTATGATAGTATGTAATGGTTCCCCTGATTTGGACTGCCTCTTCCCAACCCAGTGTGCTCACTCTATTTGTAGCAGTTGATCTGGAGCTTAGTCCAGCAGTCTAGAAACTGCACTGTACTAGGGCCTTCAAACCCACCTGGTATGCCCGCAAAATAAAGGTTATTGCTCTTAACCCAGTTTTTCTGATCCACTAGGCATTCCCAAAAACCCTGGATTTACCTGGAGTGGGTAGCAAATATTTCTTTAAGGCATAGAAATGCCTCTTCTACCCCTCCCACCCATGTTTCTACCTCTGTCACCCACTCTGCCAAACCAGTTATTTCTTGCTGAACTGATCCCAAAGTGATCTTGATAGTAGCCGTATCTGCGATAAAAGTGCCCATTATTTGCTTGAGGTATCGATGTCCGCCATAATAGCTAGGCGAGGGGGCTGCCACTGCAGGCTTCCAGGGTGTTAGGGTCCACTAGGCTTCAGACTTTCTTTGATGCCTATGACAGCCACAAACTTCTTAGATGTAAAATAAACTGGTATTTTAGTTCTGTGAGATTTATAGAGTTGATATCTGTATCCTTTGTGAAGAAGGGCTTACTAGAATCAGTAGATTGTGACAGATTCTGCAGCAGGTCAGAGACAGCTGGCGATTAGGCAGCCATCTTTGCCGACTGCTCAATGCCCTCCCCCCGAATGGTTATCAGTACCATAACACCTGAACCCCACCTGGAATACTGTATCCAGTTCTTGAGGCCCCGTCACAGGAAACAAATAGACTGGGTGGAGGCAGTACAAAGAAGGACAACCAAAATGGTGCATGGCCTGCACCAGAAGCCCTACGAGGAAAGACTCAAGGAGTTAAATATGTACTCTCTACAGGAAAGGAGGGAAAGTGGCGACATGATAAAAACATTCAAATACCTTAAAGGTATCAATCAAATAAGTTACAGGAAGGTGACATTTTTCTCAGAAAGAGATGCTCAAGAACAAAGGGACACAATATGAAGCTGAAAGAGGAGACTAGGAAAGGATGTGAGGAAATACTTCTTTACGGAAAAGGTGGTGGACGTCTGGAACAGCCTCCCAGAAGAGGTGGTGAGTACCGAAATGGTAACATGTTTTAAACATGCATAGGACAGACACAAGGGGACCTTGGTAACAGGGCTGGGGGTGTAAGCCCAGATATCAATTAGGGTCTACGGTGGAACAGTAGGTAGGGACCTTAGGGCTGACTGGGTGGGCCAGAAGGTCCTTTCCTGCTGAAAGCTTCTATGTTTCTATGTTTATGTATAACAAAGACTGTCTCCCATGGTCTGTCAGATGGCAGATGAGTAAAAACATTCACTAGGATAACCTGTCACCTATCATGTAGTATCGAACTCCTCTGATGGGGATCTTGGGGCATGCTTCCTCATTATGCTGTATATTGTGTTTTTCTGCTTTATTTGTTCAGTTTTATTCCTTTGCAGGGGAACATTTCACACCAGAGAGGTCCTTCCACCTTTTACTTCTAGAACTGAATCAGACTTTTAATTTCACTCCAGGCACTGAGTTCCTGCAACCCCCTCTCCATTTTTTATTACTGTGGGAGATATTATTATGATTCCTTCCGCATGCACAAGACACATTTTAGTAGGATTAATAGCATTTTCAAAGGTGTGTCACTGTGGAATCAATTGCAGGTCAAGCTGCAATGGGCTGGGCAGTACAGACCAACGACCAGGCACTCTGGTTGTGACACTAGCACTGCTGGCTGGGCGGAAACCTTGTGTAGTTGAAGGGACCCAAGCGTTTCAATGAGAGAGTGCATCGGTCCTTTCGTTTGCATAATGCCAGCCGCCAGACAGCTGAGCAGCTTTATTTAAGTGAAAGCTGAGTTCCCCCAAGCTGGCAGGTCCCCTGTTTGATGTCTGAGCTCACTGCCCCACCGAGATCATCCGTCCCTCTGTACTCTGCCCAGGCCCTCTTCTGAGCTGCCTGCCTGTTTCACGTGAATCCATCATCCATGCATATTTTAGGCAGGGCTTCCTGGATGGATTGACTCCAGTCCCTGACCCTCCCCCCATAATCAGCCCCTGTCAAACTCCCCTCATATGCTCAGCACCCATCCCGTAGTGTCATGCTCACCCCCATCCCATTCTCAACACCCCAATCTCATAATTAAAGCCTCTCCCCTCTGCCTGAGCTCATACTCGGGGTTGGGACCAACAGGTGCGGTGTGGTTCCTCTTTTTACCTGCCCTTATCTTGCTTTTATCTCCCACAGGCGCTTATTTAAAATACTCGACTGGGCTTCATTAAATAAAAATTGCATTGTGGCTTTAACTGGTATTACCCACTGAGGCATGCTCCTGATGCTATCAGCCCCTTGACTTGTGGTGTGGCTCCTCTTTTTGCCTGCTCTCAACTTGCCCCAGAAACACAACAGTGACACCTGGGGTGCCCAATCCTCTAGTGTCGTGACTGGAAATCCTCCATCATTTTTTTTTCAACCTGTAAAGAGAAAACCATCCATCAATGTTTTTGCACCATTACTATCCTCCCACCTGACCCTCCCACTCAGTACCCATCACCCTGCAGCCCCACCAGGCCCTTACTTACCCATCTGAGGTCCAATCCTGTAATCCTCTCTGGACCACAGACATGTCTTTGCTCTTCAAAGATGGACAGCAAACTGAGGAAACAGGTATGCGATTCAATGTATTTCAATAGGGTTTTGAACTTAGTGGCATAACTTGGGCATTTTTGCATATTTTTGGCCCAAATTTTCCACATGCCTTCTTTGGGACCCCACCTCATGAACACTTGAACTGTCATTAGGCAGATCTGTCCTGAAAGGTGATTTCATGGTCCCTAGACAAAATCACCTTTTGGGCAGGAGTTGAAAATTTTCTCTGTCCTTGTTCATGAGGTGGGGTCATAAGAAGGCTATGTTTAAAATTTGGTGTACAAATATTAAAAAACAGCAAAGTTATGAGCCTACGTTGAATTTTGCAAACACAGGCTTGTAACTTTAGCAATTTTCAATATTTTTACCCCAGATTCTCAACATAACCATATCTTTACTGCACCTCATTAGTGTGACAGCTGTCAGTTTTCAAATTATGTCCAAAATGTTTTTTTTTGTTTTTTTTTACATCCTAAAAGGTGATTTTGTGGTCCCTGTGTGAAATCGCTTATCGGGCAGGAGTTGAAAATTTTCTCTGCCCTTGTTCATGAGGTTAGGTCATAAAAATGTTATGTTGAAAATGTGGTGTAAAAATATTTAAAAAAAAATAAAGTTATGAGCCTATATTGAGTTTTGCGAATACAGATTCATAACTTTGGTAATTAATATTTTTACCCCAAATTTACAACATAGCATATCTTTACAGCATCTCGTGAATGTGACAGCTGTCGTTTTTCACATCCTGGCCAAAATGATTTTTTACATCCTGAAAGAAGGCTACATTGAAAATGTGGTGTAAAAATATTAAAAAACAATAAAGTTTTACCCCAAATTTACAACACAGTCATTTATTTACAGCACCTCTTGAATGCGACAGCTGTCATTTTTCAACTCCATAGCATTCTTACCTACTGTCCTTCTGACATGCAAGAAGAGTAAGGATCATTGTGTTGCTTGTATATCCATGGCACTCCCAGACCTTACCTTAGGGTTATGTACACCTGATAGGCTGCTGATGCACATGTGACCCAAGATCGCATTATGATCCCTCCAACAAGCCCCCTCTGGATCCCTCATATAACCAGTTCTTCATGTGCATCTGATTCAGGCTTCAGCACTTCTCCAAACTCCAGTGCAACAATCAACAGAAATGTAATTACCCTCATATATATATATATATATATATATATATATGTATTATATATATTTATGTATTACATTAAACACAGACAGCAATTGTGCAAAGCCAGTACCAGAAATCCGAGTATATGAGATATATTTATTGATAATTAGCTGTTATTACTGTATGCATAGCTGTCAGCAATTCTTTGTGCAGCGTCGCAGATTGACTCAGCCACAGTGGCTCTACAAAAGGCTACAGCAGCCATGATGGAAAGCCAGCAAAACTTAATGCTGCAGGTTCTAGAATGAATGTTAAACATGGCTAACATGGGACCACTAATGGTCATACAATCAGCTACAGTCAGAACCGGTCAGGCAGGAGGGTTCCCCACTCACATCAGCTGTGGTAGCTGTGCCACCAGATTCCCCATATGGGACCCCCTCTGACAATCAAGGGGAACGGCCCATAGAGGAGGAGGAGCCGAAGTCTCCACATGATAGCGACCAGGAATCCGACCACAAGTTGGATCAGGATATACTTTTGGAGACAGCACCACCATAGGTACCCTATGTAGCCACAAAACTGTTCCAAACAGAAAATATTCCTGACCTAGTCCAGCTGATATGAAACACCCTGGGCTTTGAACAGCCACCACCACTACCACAGATTAAGCTCGACTCTATGCTTCAGCCACCTCCAGAGTTTGAGAATTTCTTCCCCGAATTTCTTCCCCATGTGTCCCACACTCATGGATATCATATCCAAAGAATGGGACATCACAGACCCAGCCAGAATTTCAGAAAAGCATTCTCTGGACAGGCTTTACCCGCTACAAGAGGACAGCATTAAGTTGTGGTGCACTGCGCCAAAGATTGACCCAAAAATAGCCGAACTGAACAAGAGAACAGTCCTCCCAGCAGAGGGCACTGCAGCCCTCAAGGACCCCATGGATAAAAAAACTTGAGAAGTTTTGCAAGAAGATTTATGAGATGTCAGGTCAAGCTATTAGAACAGCCATGACAGCAGTGTACGCAGCCAGAGCACAAATCTGATGGCTCGATGACATTGGAAAGAAACTTCCACCTAATTCACAGGAAGCAGAACTGTTGGATCAGGCACTTCAAATGGACAAATACTTGGAAGACATGTATATTGATGCACTAAATATGAATGCCAGGTCAGCGTCATTGGCAAACAGGGCTTGGTGATCTCTATGGCTAAAACTCTGGGACGCAGAAAACGAGTCAAAGGTGAGGCTACTCAAGTTACAAATTCAAAGGTGACCGCATTTTCAGAGAGGGCCTTTAAGAGTTCCTGAAATGACAAGGACAGGGAAAAGAGTTGGACAGTGACAAGGACTCAGGTTACTTACCATCCCACAGAGGCCGCTCCCAAAACTGTCGCTCACAACCAGACAGGAGATTTAATAGTTCCTTTCATGACAGAAAGGCTTCCAACCACACCAAGTGCAGCTACCAGGGTAGAGGCAACAGCATCTACAGAGCCTGAGGAGCCCACACCAGAGAGAGATACTCTAGTCAAAGAGGAAAGACAACCAAGAAATGTTCACAGTGACTATCACAAGCCACATCCAGCCCAACGATTGCCCCCTCGGCAGACAAACAGCGATCCATTGGTAGGGGGACGACTTCAGCAATTCAGCTCAGTCTGGTAAACAACTACCCCGGACAGGTGGGTCAAGGAAGTAGTCAGTCAAGGCTATACAATAAAATTATCAGAACCACCTAGCAGGGAAAGACTGGCAGTATCATCAGTAGCAAAGAAAAGATGCTCAGCACATCAAATACAAAGCATACTAGATGGACTACAAGTCAACAATGCCATACAGAGAGTTCCACCAGGGGAAACTGGCAGGAGCATCTTCTCAATCTTCTTCATGGTCCCAAAAAAGACAGGGGACTTCCAACCGGTACTATACCTCAAGTACGTCAACAGGTTCATAAGCACAAAGAAATTCAAAATGGAAACAATAACATCAACACTCCGGTCAATCAGGTTAGGAGACTTCCTCACTTCAATAGACCTAAAGGACGCATATCTACACATCCTCATGTGCTGATCACACAGGAGATACCTCAGATTCCAAATCCTCGGCCAGCAGTTCCAATACAAGACCGCACCATTCAAACTCTCATCAGCCCCAAGGGTCTTCACAAAAGTATCAATAGTACTGGCAGCTAAGCTACGTGAAGAGGGAATACACATCATACCCTAACTTGATGACTGGCTAATCAGGACCAGGTCACACAAGGAGTCAGAGATCACAACCAGGAGAACGCTGGAGGGGCTCAAAGACCACGGCTGGGTGATAAACATGTCCAAAAGCTGTCTAACCCCGTCGCAACACATAGAGCATCTGGAGGCTCAGATAGACACATACTCAGGCATGGTCAAACCGACTGAAACAAGAATCAACAACATAATACAACTGACACAACGTCTCACAGCTCTGGAACCAACCATTGCTCAGGTCTCCCAGCTGTTGGGATGCATGTCTTCATGCATAGACCTGATCCTCTGGGCGAGATTCCATATTTATTTATTTTTTATTAGCTTTTGGTAACCAGGTAAGTGTGTTAGGCAAAAGCCCTGCCTATTTTCAAGCACTACCCGGGAGTGTACAACAATAAAGGATTCAATATTACATATGACAAGACACGTATTTGCACAGAAACACAGGACCACCACGTAGGGCAGTCAAACAAGGGTACAGAGTAGAAATACCCATGTATGGGTGGGTAACAACAAACCATCCAGGTGATCATATAGAAATCAGCATGAATACTTAGCAATGTTGGACATAGAGTAAGCAGAGGAAAACAGAGTGGGAATTAGAGGCAATTGCAGACACCAGAAGAGTTCAAGTAAGAGAAAAGTGCTTTTTTGAATGAGTAGTGAAATGGGAATGCTTCATGTCAGCAGGAAGAGAGCTCCAGAATTTGGGAGCAAAGTCAGAGAAAGCTTGCTCACCCATTTTAGTAGAGCAAGGAGGAACGGTGAACAGGGGAGCAGTCAAAGACCTCAGCTGACGAACTTGGGTGATAGGTTTAAGCATAGCTGCCAGCGCATCAGGACGTGGTGGATGTGATAAGGAGTCAATAAGGTTACCCAGAATGTAGGAGTGCACACCATCGGGTGACAGCCAGTTCAATGTAGAGTAGAGAAGGCAGTGATGGGTGAGAGGCACCATGGCTTGAAGGGACAGGGAGTGAATCCTCAGGAACACAGGAGCAGCTGCACGGGGAGCTGGAAGTCATTGTCCACCTAGGGACAAATGACCTGGCTAAGAAAGGGATCAGAGCGTACAAGAAGCATTTGTGGAGATGGGAAGGGGCCTTAGACAAATAGCACACATGGTAACCTTCTCGGAGGTGCTGCCTGTCTAAGGCATGGGTGAGGCTAGGGTGCTCCACACCATGGGATTCAATTAGTGGTTGAAAAACTGGTGCAGAGCTCAGGGATTTGGCTTCACTGGGGACTGGATTTCCACCTGGAGGGATGCAGGCCTATACTGGCTTGATGGTTTGCATCTGTCCAGGAGGGGAACCAGGATCCTAGGTGATAGGTTTAAATACTTCATTGGCAAGCATTTAAACTAGCCAAGGGGGGAAGGCACTGGAAAGGAGCAGGGAAATCATAGCCCCCCCCAAAAAAATATCAGGGTACTAAGTGAGGTAGACACCAATATAGAGATGTCGATAGGGAGAAGTGCAGGGGTAAATAGAGAAAATGACAAATGCAATAAGGACAGGGATGGGGCAAAAAGGGGTAAGGCCATCAAGAAATGGAGGGAAATGAGTACCAATGCCCGTAGTCTGGGCAATAAATTCCCTGAACTGGTGGCCTTGATGGAAGAGGGATGCCTGGATATTGTAGAAGTCACAGAAACATGGTACACAGAGAACCATGACTGTGATGTTAACATACCAGGGTACACAACCTGCAGGAGAGACAGGGAGGGCAGAAGAGGGGGGGAGTAGCTCTCTATGTAAGGGAAGGGATAAAACCAACTGAACAAAAGAGTAAACAGGGAGGAGAGGAGGCACTGTGGGTCACCTTAGAGACTGGAAATGGCACCACAATCTGCACAGGGGTCATATATAGACCCCCACGTCAGGGGGAAGGAATGGACAAGGATATGATAGAAGGCATACTTAAGATGGTAGAGAAAGGGGAGATACTGTTGATGGGGGACCTTAATATGCCAGATGTTAACTGGAATACCTTTGCAGCAGTCACATCCAAAAGCAGAGCCATTCTTGATGCCCTTCAGGTGGCATGCCTCAAACAGCTAGTTTGAGGAAGCAATCTTAGACCTCGTACTCTCAAATAGGGACAGTGAGAGGATCTCAGATCTAGACATGGGTAGCCATTTGGGAACAAGTGACCACCAAACAGTGTGGTTCATGATAAACTCAGCTACAGAGTCAAACCATACAAAAGTGAGGGTTCTGGACTTCAGGAGGGCTGACTTTGGCAAGATGGGAGAGTGCCTTAGAAAAGCACTATCAAACAGGCTAGAAGAAGGTGGAGCAACAATGGGGAAATATCAAAACTGCCATCACAGAGGCAACAAGCTTTTGTGTGAAGCAAATAAACAAATCAAATGAAAGAAAAAGCCACTATGTTTCTCAAAAAGGTGGCGGTGAAGGTTAGGGAGAAAAAGATAGCATTTAGGAAGTATAAGGATACACAGAAGGAGCAGGACAGAGAACTGTACCAGTTAAGGCAGAAGGAAGCAGGGAGGGTAGTCAGAATAGCAAAGGCACAAACTGAGGAAAAGATAGCTAACTTGGTTAAGAAGGGGGATAAAACCTTTTATAGGTGTATCAGGGAGCGTAGAAAGACAAAGGGAGGGATAATGAGGCTGAATAGAATAGATGGTGGGTGGGCAGAGAGTGACAGTGAAAAAGCAGGGATACTGAATGAACATTTCTGTTCAGTATGTACAAAATAGGAACTGGGGGAGGTGTCTAATCCAATTAACAGAAGCACTCTGGAGAGGGGGGTCGATCCCAGTCCTTTCACAGAAGAAAGGGTTCTGAAAGAACTCCTAAAACTGAAAGTGGACAAAGCAATGGGGCCAGATGGAATTCACCCCAGAATTCTAAAAGAATTAAGCAGAGAACTAGTGACACCACTGACCACTCTTTTTAACAAATCAAGGGAGGATGGTGTGGGTACCTGAGGACTGGAAGAAGGTGGATGTGATTCCTCTTCACAAAAATGGGACCAAGGCAGAGGCAGGAAACTACAGACCTGTCAGTTTGAGCTCTGTGGTAGGGAAAGTGATAGAATCACTTCTGAAGGAAAGAATTGTTGAGTACCTAGAGGCCAGTGGGGCACAGGACCCAAGGCAGCATGGGTTCACAGTGGGAAGGTCATGTCAGATGAATCTAATTGATTTCTTTGACTGGGTGAACAAAGTAGTAGACCAGGGAGGGGCTGTGGACATGGCCTACCTAGACTTTAGCAAGGCATTTGACACAGTCCCACACAAAAGATTATTAGTCAAATTAACCAGCCTGGGAGTGGGTTCCAGGGTGGTAGCATGGGTAAAACATTGGGTGAACAACAAGACACAGAAGATAATTGTAAATGGAGTCCACTCTGAAGAAAGAGGGGTTACTAGTGGGGTACCACAGGGTTCAGTACTGGGTCCAGTCCTTTTTCATGTCTTTATAAGTGACATTGCAGAGGGACTGGAAGGAAAAGTATGCCTCTTTGCAGATGACACAAAGATCTGCAACAGGGTAGATACACAAGGAGGCGTGGAAAGGATGAGAAGGGACTTGCAAGGTTGGAGGAATGGTCAGAAGTATAGCAGCTAGGATTCAATGCAAAGAAGTGCAAAGTAATGCACCTGGGAAACAAAAACCCAGAGGAAGATTACACAATGCGGGGGAGGTAGTAACAACAACAAAAATGGAAAGGGACCTGGGGGTAATCATATCAGATGACCTTAAGGTTGGCAAGCAATGTAAGAAGGTGGTAGGGAGGGCTGGGGGGATACTTGGATGTATAGGGAGAGGTATCACCAGCAGAAAACAGGAAGCTGTTATCCCCCTGTATAGACAGTTGGTGAGACCTCATTTGGAGTACTGCGTCCAGTTCTGGAGACCCCATCTCCACTAGGACATAGACAGGATGGAGGCAGTTCAGAGGAGGGCAACTAAAATGGTGCAGGGTCTGCAAGAGAAGCCATATGAGGAGAGACTAAAGGAGCTTAATATGTAAACCCTTGAGGAAGGGGGGGGGGGCATGATAGAAACATTTAAGTACCTCAGTGGAATCAACAAAGTCCAAGTGGGTAGCAACTTTCAGAAAAAGAGATGTGCAAGAACAAAGGGACACAATTTGAAGATAGAGGGGGGACGGCTCAGGGGCAATGTGAGGAAGTATTTTTTCACAGAGAGAGTGGTGGACGCATGGAACAGCCTTCCTGAGGGGTTGTGGGATCTAAAACTGTGGGAGAATTCAAGAATGCATGGGACAGACATAAGGCAATTTTTGTGGGGGGTAGGAAGAAATAGTCTGTTGGTTAAATAGGATCTGCAGCTTATCCTCTAGGTGGGGAAATAAGCAGACTAGGTGGGCCAAGCGGTCCTTATCTGCCGTCAAAGTCTATGTTTCTATGAGACAGGGAGCTGACAGGGCGGATCTGCAAATGTTGTTATATGCGGTGTCCCATTTGTGCAAATCCGCTACTTTCGCCTGAGAGAAGACAGAAAGAGTATAAATCACCCCCGGAAGCAAGACCCCCTGAGCTACGGAGACACGGGTAGAAGTAGTGAGTGAGTGATGTTCCCTGTAAGCAGCGTCAATCTTCGAGTTGACATGTTGACAGACCCCATTGATATGCGTGGTGAAGTGGAGTTGGGGGTCAAGAGTCACCCCTAGATATTTAAAGGTCTTTGTGTTGGTTAGTATAGATCCATCAGGGCATTGAACCCTCAGGTAGTGGAATTCAGCATTGACTTTCCTTAGGGACCCAAAAAGCATGGCCTGAGTCTTAGGTTGATTGAGAATTAATAGGTTAGTGGAGAGCCAGACCTGGATCTGACTGAAGGAGGATGATAGGTGCTCATTGATATCACTGACAGATGTGGAGGTAGTATAAAGTAGCAGGTTGTCAGCATACATGATTGATTTACAGTGGGTAGTGGAGGTCAGAATAAAGTTCACAAAGATGTAGAATAGCAATGGACCCAGAATTGAGTCCTGAGGTACACCGCAGGAGATGGCAGAGGAAGATGACTGGACTTTGCAGAAGGAGGTAGTTTGGGAATGACAGTCAAAATAGCTTTTGAACCAGGCCAAGGTTGGATGAGTAGCACCAAGGTCCTGTAGTTTGCGCAGTAGGAGGGGATGGTTAACCAGATCAAACACTTTAGTAAGGTCAATGAATACGGCCTTGGTGAGTTGTCCATTATCCATGTTAGTCTTAACATCACTGGTGAACAGGGTAAGAGCCATGGTGGTGCTGTTTCCAGGCCGAAATCCATGCTGGATAGGAGACAGAAGATTGAGTTGGGTTAGTTGAGAGATGACCTGGCCATGAATTAAGTTTTCCAGCAGCTTGCTAAGGGGAGGCAGTATAGCAATGGGCCTATAATTAGTTAATCTGTTAGGGTCACCTTTTTTGAACACAGGAATAATCCTAGCCAATTTCCATATGAGGGGAACAGCTGAGGTAGAGATAGAGAGGTTGAATAGTCTAGTTACTGGTGTTGCTAGTAGAGAGGCCCCCAGCTGAAGGATCCTGGGTTCAAGACCATCCATACCCATGACACCATGAGGAGAGATGGCTCTGAGAAGTTTTAGGACTTCAAATTTACTGACAGTAGCAAGCTCCAGAGGTGCTGGCACATAAGAGGTATTGTGGCGGGAAGCAGGAGAGCCAAGAGGAGAGGCCTGAGTGAAGGTGGGGAGCATGGTGAAGATAGAGTTAAAAGCTTCTGCAATAGTGAAGGGGTGGTTACAGCTGACCTCATTTATCAACATTTATCTCAGAGTCTGTGGCTTGTTGTTCCCAAGGATTTCATTTATTCATGCCCAGTATTGCTTTGGGTTGGGTTGGATGAGGAAGAGCGGAGTAATTCCCGGTAGTAGTTACTTTTGGCCAACCTGATGTCCTACTTGCAGGCATTTCTTAAGGCACGCTATTCCTTATAGTCCGAAGGCAGGGCACAGGATTTCCATTTCACCCATAGTCTATCCCTTAGTTTTAGGCGCTGGAGTAGAGAGCGCCTAAGCCACTTGGTGGGTTTGCCCTTGATCCTATGGGTAGAGGTGTGGATATGTCTCCTCTGTAGGGACAGTAATACGTTGGTGAAGTGTTCAGTAGCTGTGTTGACATCATTGATGATGAAAATAGGGCACCAGTCACCCAAACTGAGGTCCTGAAGAAAGCATGCTGTGTCCAGGAGGCAAAGTTTGAAAAGGATAGAATTTTTGGAGTATACTTTGGGGGAGAGGCCTCCCAGGTACAGTTTATAGGACACTGGTCACTGATAGAGTCTGCTAGGACACCAGAGGAGTTAATCCGGTCCACTCTGTTGGTGGGTATCCAGTCGATGAGCATGCGACTGGAACTGTTAGGGGAAACTCTGGTGGGAGATACGATAAGTTGAGTCAAGTTAGCTTTACTAAGGGTAGATGCTAGGTGAGAGGCATTCAGGCCCAGCCAGTCCAGGTTGAAATCCTCAAGGCAGATAATGTCACTTTTAGAAGACACTGTAGGTATTAGGTTAATAAGTTCTTCAAGACCAAGCTTACTGTTTCTCGGAGGAGAGTAAACACTTAGGATGTGGAGTTTCTTTGTGCCTCCTAATAGGAGGACCGAATGCAGTAGTTTACAGTGACTAGGGGGAGTACCTGGTACCAGAGACATATTGAGGTGCGGTTTGAAATACAACGCAAGGCCGCCCCCTCTCTTGGATGTAGGATGGTCTGCATGAAGCATATTGTACCCTGGGAGAGCACAGGCAGAGTTAGGGACTGAAGATTTTAGTCATGTTTCTGACAAGGCAAGGATATCAGGATTATTAACATGTACCAATGCTTCAAGCTCAGGGAGACTGGCTGCCAAGTTCCGGATATTTATGTGGGCAAAAGATAGTCTGGGGGGTTTGGGCATTTGAGGTAAGTTGACTTGAGGGTGCTGCATGTTCGATCCCCTGGGACCAGGGTTTGGTTCAATGTCACCAGAAAGTGTGGGGGATAAAGTTGCTATCCAGATTGTGGCATGCATGAACATGCAAGAAGCACAACCATGGTTAAAGATTGTCATTCTGATCAGGAGTGTAATAATAGAACCGATAGGTTTGTAACTGAGGCCCAGAGGTGGTACCTGATCAGAGGATTTATACAGTAACATGTTTGAGTAGGAGAAGTCATTTTGGGAGGCAGCAGAGAGGGTAGTTGGGTTCCCAAGAATTAGAAAGGAAAGAGTCTAGAGCCAGTAATGAGAGAAAGGAGAGGAGGCATTTAATCAGGAGTGACATCATTGGACTGGCTGAGTAGGACAGAAAGAGAAGAGGGGAGAGAGTGTAGAGAGGGAAGTGGGGAGAGAGTCCTCAGTCACCAGAAAAGCAGGCAGCACAGCTTACTGTTGCCTGTTTGAGGTACTGTGACAAGAATTAATATATGAGGACCTCTAGTGGCCAACGGTTATAAACTGCAGATAAGAAATTAGGGAGATGGACTTTTTCTCATCAACAACCCATCTGATAACTACACGTGAGATTCCTGGCTATATATTCAACACCAGCTAAGGGTGGGAGGGAATTGGGGGCAGTTGGGGAGCAGCCACACATCAGCTGTGGGGTGATGCTAGACCCCTTCCTGAGCTGCGACCAGGATTGGTCCACAGTGAACAGCTGATTGGCAAGTGCTCTTGACTTTTCTCCCACCTGCAGAAGTCCTCGGTGAGCAGACCAGCTGAAAAATTAGATGGCTTGTGGTTTTCTGCTTAATTTTAAATTAAGTACTTTTAGTTTTAAAACACCTTCTACCGGAGTCAAGAGAAAAGCGCCCAGTCCTGCACAAACATTAATTAGTGAGTCCCTTGGCAAGTGGATCAGCCGGTTTAGGTAACTTCTAGGTTTTCCGTGTGAACTCAAAGCACTTACGAATTTAAAAATAAAACAAGCTACTGAATTTAGATGTAGGGACCCCAGCCCTGTATTACAATTACACAGGCAGTCCGGTTAGCTTAATAGTGAGGGGAAGTAAGTGAGAGCACTCCATTCTACCAGTGGTTCAGAAAGAAAAAGGCGCCAAGATTCAAAACTCCTCAGCCAGAAGCAACATATGAAAATGCCACCTCTTACACGGGTGTACCAGTAGTGTACTTTCAGTGTTCGGTGACTCAGTTGCTCCAGAGGCGACTAGCCCAGGTAGGCCAGCAGCTATGGAGAGAGAGAGAAAGGAGAAGTCAGGTTAAATAGCTAGGTACATTAGGGGAGGAGTAAAAGACCTGGAGAGGGGATAGGGAGAGCGAGTGAAAAGTGGGTAGGAGGAGGTAGGGAAGGTCTCTGCAGTTACACTGTGCTCAGGTGTAGTAGCCCATTAAATTAATTCAGTCCAGGGAGAGAAACATAATCTAAGAGCCTGGAGTATTACAGACAGATTAAAACTCTAACACAGTCAAATAAATCAATTCCCACCATACAGACGACACTTTAAAGTACATGCGGAAACACAGATTAATAACTCCTATGCTGATGCTTGACCCTCTTCTCGAGCTGTGACCAGGATCGGCCCGCAGTGAACAGCTGATTGGCAAGTGCTCCTCGACTTTGCTCCCACCTGCAGAAGTCCCTCAGTGAGCCGACCAGCCAAAAAATTAGACGGCTTGTGGTTTTCTGCTTAATTTTAAATTAAGTACTTTTAGTTTTAAAACACCTTCTACCGGAGTAGAGAGAAAAGCGCCCAGTCCTGCACAAACATTAATTAGGGAGCCCCTCATCAAGCGGACCAGCTGGTTTAGGTAGCTTCTAGGTTTTTCGTGTGAACTCACAGCATTTATGGATTTAAAAATAAAACAAGCTACCAAATTTAGAATTAGGGAGCCCAGCCCTGTATTACAATTACACAGGCAGTCCAGTTAGCTTAATAGCGAGGGCAAGTGAATGACAGCACTCCGTTCTACCACTGGCTCAAAAAGAAAAAGGTGCTAAGATTCCTCAGCCAGCAGCAACAAAAGAAAATGCCACCTCTTCCGTGGGTGTCCCAATAGCATACCTTCAGTGTTCGTCGACTCGGCTGCTCCGGAGGTGGCTAGCCCAGATAGGCCAGCAACTTCAGTGTTCGGTGACTCGGCTTCTCCGGAGGCAGCTAGCCCAGGTGGGCCAGCACCTATGGAGCCCACTACAGATGTTGTTACTGCAATATGGGTCTCCTACCGAGGAGAACATGTCACTGAGAATAAGAATGCCAGACGAAGTCAGAAGGTCCCTACTCTGGTGGACAAAAGTACAGTACCTGCACAGGGGCAAACCCCTAAAGGTCACCCACAAGGCCACTATAGATACAAATGCCAGCCTATGGGGATGGGGCACATCCATTGGGCACCACATGGCACAGGGCTGATGGTTCCCACTAGAAAAGAAGCTCCCAATCAATGTACTACAAACGAGGGCATTGCGCAACGCACTGCTAGCACTTCAACCACTGAACATTCAGAAATCAATTCTCATACGATCAGACAACAGAGCAGTGGTGGCATACATAACAAAACAGGGGGGCACCAAGAGCAGGAGTCTACAACAGGAGACCAACATGATCATGTTATGGGCACAACAGAACCTAACCAACACAATACCCATTCACCTTGCCAGCAAACTGAACACGACTGTGGACTGGCTAAGTCGGGAACAGATATACCCAGGGGAATAGCAACTTCACCCGGCCACCTTCCACCAGGTGCAGAAAAAATGAGGCAAGATTGCCATGGACCTCATGGCAACCAACAAGAACAAGCAATCAGACAAGTTCTTCTCGAGGTTCAAGGAACCCCAGTCCTTGGGGGTGGACACCCTATCAATTCCTTGGACCCACGACTACTCATAGACATAGAAACATAGAAACATAGACTTTGACAGCAGATAAGGACCGCTTGGCCCATCTAGTCTTCCCATTTCCCTACCTACAGGATAGGCTGCAGATCCTAGTTATCCAACAGCCTATTTCTTCCTACCCCCCACAAGAATTGCCTTATGTCTGTCCCATGCATTCTTGAATTCTCCCACAGTTTTAGACCCCACAACCTCCTCAGGAAGGCTGTTCCATGTATCCACTACCCTCTCTGTGAAATAATACTTCCTCACATTGCCCCTGAACTGCCCCCCCATCTTTAAATTGTGTCCCCTTGTTCTTGCACGTCTCTTTTTCTGAAAGATGCTACCCTCTTGGACTTTATTGATTCCACTGAGGTACTTAAAGTTTCTATCATGTCCCCCCTCTCCCTTCTTTCCTCAAGGGTATACATATTAAGCTCCATTAGTCTTTCCTCATACGGCTTCTCTTGCAGACCCTGCACCATTTTAGTTGCCCTCCTCTGGACTGCCTCTATCCTATGTCCTTGTGGAGATGGGGTATCCAGAACTGGACGCAGTGCCGGCCCGGTGGCGCTGAGGGTTGAGGCATTGGATGCCACACCTCGCGCCACGCCCGGCGGCCGGGTATGAGGAGCAGGCCCAGATCGTGGGGGGGTGGGCGAGGGAGACAGGCTGGGCGTCCAGCGACAGCTCGCCCGTCTCCGGGGAGGAGGTTCTTTCATCGGCGGCGGTGACCCCTAGTGGAGACTGGGGAGCGACAGCAAACCAGTCTCTGGGGGTGTGATGGGGTGCTGGCGAAGGCTGGCAGCCTATCAGCCTCAAGAGGTACTCTTCCGTGAGAAGAGTGGGGAAGACTGCCGACGCCAGGGTTGCCGTGATTGCAGGCACGCAGCGGGAGAAAAGGAGAAAATGGATCCCCACGGAGCCTTGATGACGGGAGCACTGAGCCATGGCCCTAATGTGCCAGCGCCCAGCCACTACCCAGGACCTGGACAAGTTCCCAAGATTCGGGTAAGCCTCCCGACCCGACCCGCCCGGGGGGTATTCCGAGGCAAGATGATAGGTCTGGCGGTGAATGGGAGGAGCGCTGGCAGGGGCAGGGCTTCATGGGTGCACCGGAGGGAGCGGCTCTGAGGGGGTATAAATTGCAATTTCAAAAAAAAAGAACTGGACGCAGTACTCCAGATGGGGTCTCACCAACTGTCTGTACAGAGGGATAACAACTTCCTGTTTTCTGCTTCTGATGCCTCTCCCTATGCATCCCAGTATACCCCAGCCTTCCCTACTGCCTTCTCACATTGCTTGCTAACCTTAAGGTCATCTGATATGATTACCCCCAGGTCCCTTTCCTTTTTTGTTGTTGTTACTACCTCCCCCCCATTGTGTATTCTTCCCCTGGGTTCTTGTTTCCCAGGTGCATTATTTTGCACTTCTTTGCATTGAATCCTAGCTGCCATACATCTGACCATTCCTCCAACCTTGCCAAGTCCCTTCTCATCCTTCCCACGCCTCCTTGTGTATCAACTCTGTTGCAGATCTTTGTGTCATCTGCAAAGAGGCATACTTTTCCTTCCAGTCCCTCTGCGATGTCACTTATGAAGACATTAAAAAGAGCTGGACCCAATACTGAACCCTGTGGTACCCCACTAGTAACCCCTCTTTCTTCAGAGTGGACTCCATTTACAATTACCTTCTGTGTCTTGTTGTCCAGCCAATGTTTTACCCAGGCTACTACCCTGGGACCCACTCCCAGGCTGGTTAATTTGACTACTAATCTTTTGTGTGGGACTGTGTCAAATACCTTGCTAAAGTCTAGGTAGGCCATGTCCACAGCCCCTCCCTGGTCTGCTACTTTGTTCACCCAGTCAAAGAAATCAATTAGATTCGTCTGACGTGACCTTCCCACTGTAAACCCATGCTGCCTTGGGTCCTATGCCCCACTGGCCTCTAGGTACTCAACTATTCTTTCCTTCAGAAGTGACTCCATCACTTTCCCTACCACAGAGGTCAGACTGACAGGTCTGTAGTTTCCTGCCTCTGTCTTGGTCCCACTTTTGTGAAGGGGAAATCACATCCGCCTTCCTCCAGTCCTTGGGTACCACACCATCCTCCCATGATTTATTAAAAAGAGTAGCCAGTGGTTTCACTAGTTCCCCCCTTAATTCTTTTAGAAGTCTGGGGTGAATTCCATCATCCATTCCATACTCCTATGTGTTCCCCCCATTATCCCTAATATCACAAGTACTGTCCAAGATTCAACACTGATAGAGTATCATAATCCTCTCAACACCCTATTGGCCACGCAGAGCATGGTTTGCCACAATAGTGGCGATGGCAATGGACAAACTGGCACTCCCATTGAGACCAGACATCCTACTGCAGGGCCCAGTAAGACACCCCAATCCCAACAATTTAAAGCTCATGGCTTGGCTCCCAAAAGGGAGAGACTGTTAAATGCTGGATACCACAACTCAATCATTGAAACCATGCTTCAGTCACAACATAACACGACTAAGTCCACCTACTTTAGACAATGGAACATATTTTCAGCATGGTGCAACACCCACAACATTGCCCCAGAATCCTTATCAACAGTACCAGACATCTTGCTTTACCTACAGCAAGGACTGAACAAGGGACTGGCAACCTCTACATTGAGAGTCCAGTTATCAGCCATTGGAGCGGCAGTGGGTACAGTGGAGGGAACCATCCCAGGAACCCATCCTGACATTATCCGCTTCCTTAAAGCGGCAACCAATATATGTCCAAGAACCAAGTTGACCAATACTGTCATGGGACCTCACATTAGTGCTGAATGCACTTACAGCACTGCCCTTTGAACCAATAACACATATCGTTGTACACTGGCTGGGCCTGAAAGTGACATTCCTTGTGACAATATACTCCGCATGCAGGGTCGGGGAGTTGACAGCATTATCATGCAGGGAACTCTTCACTACTTTCACCCCACAAGGGATCTCACTCCAAACAGTCCCTTCCTTCATCCCAAAGGTAGATTCTCACTTCCACACAAACCAACCAATCGAGTTGCCGACATTCTACAAGGACGCAACGAACAACAGAGACAAAACATTACACAGACTCAAAGTCAAGAGAACACTTACAACATATTTAGAGAGAACAGTGCCCCTCAGGCATACAGAGAGACCATTCATTGTGGCAACAGGACATAAAAAAGTCTCAGCCACAGCAAGAGCAACAATTGCAGTATAGCTAAAGAGAACCATCACTGAATTTTTACAAGGCAAGTCAGAAGGTACCGCATATGGGAATAAAGGCACACTCTACCAGGGCAGTGGCAACTTCGTGGGCAGAAAGAAACTCGGCCACAGCACAAGAAATTTGTGCGTCTTCAACATGGTCGACAATACATACATTTGCAAGACATTACAGATTGGACACATCCCTCCCGATGAAGGGATCCTTTGGACAAAAAGTACTGTTAACTGCCACTTGGCAGGAGGACTCAATGAACAGCTCCCCCCCCCACCCTAATACAAGGGCACTGCTTTTTACATACCCTAAAGTAAGGTCTGGGAGTGTCATGGATATACAGGCAACACAATGGTAGTTTACTCACCTGGTAAAGGTGATTGTATTACTGTATATCCATGGCACTCCGGCCCTCCCTGGGGAGCTGTTCAACTACAGATTGGGACAGACTCTGGTTACAGACTTGAGCAGTACTCCTGCAACTATTAAAAACAGCGACACATGCCCGCTTATCACCAGATTAATTAGAAGTAGAGTGTGATGTAACTGAATAGATCCTAGTATTAAAGTAGTTCCTGCCAAATTATAACACAGCCTCATGGAGTGGTTATGCTGTCTGTGCATGCTAGCTGTTTCCTTTCACAGCTCTGGAAGTATTGAAACTGGTTAGATGAGGGATCCAGAGAGGGCTTGGTAGAGGGATCGTAATTCGATCTTAGGTCACATGTGCATCAGCAGCCTATCAGGCCTACATAACCTTAAGGTAAGGTCTGGGAGTGCCATGGATATACAGTAACACAATCACCTTTACCAGGTGAGTAAACTACCATTGCACACAAGCAACTCTCTTTTGCCGAACATGAAACTGACTGAGAGTTTCAGTAGCAGCAGCCACTGGCTCAGCTTTTACATGCACTTTTTTTTCAGCTCAAAGATCAGATGCAGAGCTGTTAAGGATTTCCTTTTTCTTTCTCTCTCCCTTCCTGCTGCTTGATGTGTTAATTATGTCAGCAGAGCAGGGAGACTGAAACTTGCACTTTCTTTTTCAAATAGCTCAGATTTGGCCATTTCAGGATATACCATGTTATGGAAGGAGAGGACAGGGAGGAGGGGGTGGTTGTTTTATATGTGATAGAAGGCATAAAGGACACAGAGATACAGGGACACCAGGGTAGAAGGAAGGGCTTGAGGGTTTATGGATTGGGTTAGAGACAGGTGATGGAGCCTTTATCTGCATGGGGTCAGTGTACAGATCACCAACACAGGGAAGGACTTAGACAAGGGGCGTAGATGGACAATATTAGACCAAATTTTTTTTGTTTTGTTTTTTTCTTTATCTGTTTATGTCCCTCCTCATTCTCCTGGTGACCCCCACTCTTTCAGGCTTCAACAAGTCCTTTCTGACCCCCGCTAGCCCTACCCGAGCTCTCCAACCCTCAAATTACAGCCATCCCCCTGGATATTCAGATGTAACCCTTCGCCGGGTGGGTCCCCCTCCTCCGAGGGGGAAGGCACTGGAAGGGGGTTCCAGTGTACTACTCGATAGGGCCCAGGGGATGCTGCTGAGGAAGGAGGCTCGCTGAAGGCACTGGAGGCATTGGGGGATGGAGAGCCGTCATCTGGCAGCCACCAAGTGGTATTTCTGCTTTTTCTGGGTCCCCTTCACTGCGTCACTTGTGTAGTGCCTCCAGTCTCCACTGGGGGCCGCTGCTGAGCAATGCATTCCCCAAACCACCCCAGGATAGGAGAGCAGTTCCTCTGGATGCTCGATCCTATCCTCCCCCTGCCGATCCACGGCATCCCGGGCCCTTTCCCGAACCCGGGTCGCCGGCATGGTTGGAGGTAAGGTGCCAGCACCTCAACCCTCTACGCCACCGGGGAGCTAGACCAAATTTGTAATTTCTGTGGGAATATCAATTTTATGTAAGTAATTATGCTACATGATTATTTTTTTTACAGTTATGTGTTTCAGTTATTTTTTATTACTTTATTTCATATGGGGCTTTTACATTACCGGAGCTGTACAAATAAATCCTGACTTTCACCACGTGTACCACTCCTTCTCTCCCTTTATTCTAAATAATACAATACACCTCTGACACATACACCATGCAAGGAAACATTCAGCATTAACAAATGCTTGTTTTTAAAATAATTCTGGCTGTTACTGACTTCTGAACATGGTTAAGAGGGCTGCCCTTAAATTCTCCCTTGCCAGAGCTAGCGGGTAATCATGACTGATTTTCTGGAACCCTCAAGGACTGGTAATCAACACTGGCCTTTGAAACCCCAGGGCCTTCCTCATAAGTCTTTGCTGGGGTCCCTTATCGGGGGAGGGGGGAGAATCAAGAAATATTCTTATCCCTGCAGTGATCTCCATGTATTTTTCTATTCAGATAGTTTTGTGGTTGTTGTGCTGTATCTCTGAATTAGAATATAATCTCAAAGAGATGGAGAGTTGCACACATCAGCTATCAATTTAGGAAAAACTGAACAGAGACACGTAAGACAAGGAATAAATAAATGAGGCTAAATGGACAGCTTTTCAGGGCCTCTCTCCTACCAAGGACTTGTGTGGATGCATTGTTCATATTGTGCTAATGCTGGCTCTGCTGGCAATGTAACATCCAATCACAAGCCAGACCCCGGGTATGACTGAGTTGCCTGATTTCTCTGGAACTCTCAAGAATTTGTAATTCTAAATGTTTATGCCAAATTCATTAACAGCTGGATAAATGGTTCTCCAAGTATGGTCAGAGTGGTAGCCACAAATCAGAAACCAAAATTGATGTCTATTTTGGTCAACTTTGCAAAAACTGTGATACCTTAAAGATCTCATCATTTAATATAATACTGTTTATGCTGCATTCTTAGGTTTAATGACAAATGGCTAAGTGGTTCTTAAGCAATAGCCATTAAATGTAAGAGGCCGATCCACGCCACAAGTCATGCGTAACAAGATCAACAAAAACAACAATGCTATCTGTTTCTTTGAGTCCTGTGGGTGTCTCTTATGGAAACATAACATCATCTAATGCTGTTTGTTCTGTTAGCCCAAACAGTATAAGACATTCTTTTGTTTTATAAGACACCCAAACCCCACATAAAACTTATTATAAACCACTTACAGTATTTTAGTTTGTTTTTCTTTTTAACATCCCCCCACACACGTAACACACTTCCCTCGCACTGCTAAAATTGTAATTCTCCACTTGAAGCTCCCACATGAAACAGCAACTGTGTGCAGGTAAGCGGCTCTGTGCATCCTGATGCTAACCGGCTAAACTGATGTTTGTGATTTGTAAAATAACCTCAAGGACTTATCAATAGAGATGCAACATTTTATTACGCCAGCGAAACTGCCAATTTCGCGGCACAAAACATTTTGCGCAATTTTGCCATGATGGCAAAATTTCACCTGCGAAATTACACTTGCAGTTACTCCTTTTGTCTGCACATTTTTCCGCATGTATCAGGTGAAATTGGGAAAAAAAAGCTTATCACATGACTTTCTCTCTAGCAGACTGCTGGTCACATGGGTGACTGCACTTAGGCAGGAAACCAGACTAAATGTACTTCCTTTAGAGCTGTTTCTGCTTAGTAGGATGTAGGAGAGGAGAGAGACTACAGAAAGAGAGCTCAAACTTGTGTTTCTAAAAAATAATGTTTGTGTGTTTGCATTTGCAGCTTATTTGATTTGTGATCTGTTCCCCATTAGTTTAAAAAGTTAATATTTTCTGTTAGTGTTTTTTCTTCATTTTTATATTTATCTACTTTTTGAGTGTGTGTTTGTATATGTATGTGTGTGTGTGTATGTGTAAAACTCCCCTTTCTTGTTCTTTTTTTGGGGGGGGAGTTGTAGGAGGAGAAGGAGACAGAGATTAGAATGGATAATTCTAAGACTGGGAAGAAGGAGACTGGACCACCCCCACCCAGTGTCCATATTAATAGGCAGGCCTTTATGTCTGTGCCCCCCCCAACAGCAGCAGGAGCAGGTGCCCCCACCCCCAGCAGGAGAACGTAGTCCCACTCCCCAGGAGCAGCATGAGACCCTCACCTTGTCCCAGCAGCAGCAGCAGGATCTTCCTGTGGCCCCCACCCCCAGGCAGCAGCAGCAGGCACCTCCAGAGGCCATTCCCCACCTCAGCTGGAGCATGTGCTCCCCCCCGAGCAAGAGCATGATGTGCCCACCGGCCCTAGGACATCAGCCGTTGCCCCTCCCACAGAAAGTGTCATCAACTGTGTGGTGTTTTTTTAGCAAAAACACAAATGATAATTCTGTTATGATCTACAACTTGTGTGGCAGATCAGTTAGAAGGGGCAAGACCGGGGATCATTTTGTCACTGGTGGCCAAAGGAGCCCTCTGCAGCACCACAATGCTGCAGATTGGCTTAAAAAAGCAAAAGCGCTGGCAGCAGCTAGAGGGGCACGGGGTGCTGCTGAGCAGGTAGAAGGGGAAGGGGGCCAGCAGGGGCCAGTGGTCAGCATAGGCGCCACAGAAGGCAGCAGCAGAAGCAGGAGGCAGGTGCAGAGCCCCCATCACCCTCACCCCAGAGACACAGGTGTCGCCAGGTTCATGGTGGGACCCAGCACAGCCTGCAGCTGCCCCAGTGCCAGAACCACCATCAGTGAGCATTGAAGAAGACCTGAGAGCATTGCACAGAGAGGTGGGAGCTCTGCGCAGTGAGTTCACTGATTTCCGACAGGAGGTCGGGGGGACCTCAGAAAACTCCTTCAGGAGCATGAACATTTTTTTGAGCTCCTTACGGAGCTTCGTGGTGGTGGTGGTAGTAAGGCAGAATGTGTACCTGGCGCTGGTGCAGTATAACGGTCAGCCTCTAGACCAGTCAGTGCAGCACTGGCAGCTACATTTTTCCTTTTTTTTCTCTTGTCCTTGCTTTCTTACTGTCACTCTTCCCTCATCTGCACCCTCTAAAAATAACAAAAAGCAGAAATATATATATATATATATATATATATATATATATATATTTTCTGTCCTCTTCTTCTATATCCTTTCATTTGTTTTTGTCCAGTTTTTTGTGTGCTATGTAATGTTTATGCTCCCTCCTTGTCCTCTTTCATATGTATAACCTGTCCCTGACCTGACCCTTATGATGCGCCCACTGTCATGTGTTACTGCCTGTCAGTCACTTTTAGTCTTTTTTATCCATAATCACTGTACCTTTCTACTTGGTTTATGTTAGTCCCCTGACTTGTATGTATTTCCTCCTCCTATCCACAAAGGTCAAGTATTGTAATTTGTAAATTGTTCCTAGGAACTAAATTTTTTCCCAAAGCTATGTGTGATGTTGTGGGCTGGCAGCAGTTGTTTTGGCTGTGTGCAGGATCAGTCTGAATGAATATGTACACAACAGTTATAGAAACATAAGCACTTTTATTGCGAAGTTAACCATATTGTACGTTTTTTTGATGCTTAAAACGTGTGTCCTCATGGCTTGGGCTTGTCACAATGTTAACTTGGTGTTACAGTGCCCAACCACACCGCCACCACCCTGTCCAAATTGTGCTCTAGTAGGGTTACAGTTTAACACAGCCTCTTGAAGCTATGCTGTGCAGAGTAGGCATGATAAGATGAGAAATATAGTATGACTGGAAAAAATTAGGATAACATTGAGATTCTAGAATGAGACAGAGCGTTGCCACTGTCTAACATGGCCGATAATTCCAGAAATGTTTCCCAAAAAATGTTAAAGTAAATCAAGACCGAAATCAGGTCTCAGCCATGATGTTTTGGGGTGCCCCCCCCCACCACCCAGACATTAAATAGCCATTTTAGGGCCTGTTTGCCCAATATTTTTGCCTGAAACTCACTGCTGCCGGTGCCAAACGAGGCCTACAAGTCCAGAAATGTTTCCAAAAAAATTGCACAGTACATTGAGATAGAATTCAGGTGTCAGACATGCAGTTACATGGCTCACACCCACCATGAGGACCCAAATGGTCTGCGACACTGGTCAGTGTCAGTGGCTCAGCAGGTAGCACACTCGCCTCTGAGGCCGGGAGATCAGAAGGCTATGGGTTCTATCCCCCCACCAGGCACCTGGGTTAATATCCCAATACTGACACTGTAGTGCAGCATGAGGTGAGGGTGCTGCACTCCTGAGGTGCCATCTTTCAGATGAGACGTTAAATCAAGGTCCCATCTGCCTGTTCAGGTGAATGTTAAAGATCCCATGGCACTTCTTGAAAAGAGATGGGGAATATTTTATTCAAAACATGAAAGCAAAATACATACATAATAGTGTTTCGTCAGACAAAATCATACTGCAAAAAGAAAAAGGAAACATAAATATTTCATCATACATACAAATCCAAGATTTCATATTCAGAGGATGCTGAACTCTCCCCCACTAAAGGAGTAGGGGAATATTTTAGTCAACTTAAAAGAACATTCAACCAAAATATTATTACTTCATACGAACATATAATAGAGAAAAGAAAAAATAAACAAAAAAATCAGGACCATAAATAAGTGGTGCAACACACCTGAAACTAGATCATAAATACACTAGATTTGTCCAAGATTCCCACTAAAGAAGCAGGGGAATGCTTTTGATTACTTCCCCAAAAGGACCGTACAATTCAGAAGGATAATCAGAGTATTTAATAAACATACAATGTCAACTGTAATCATCCTGTGTCCAACCAAGACATATTTCTCCACCACAATTTATATAAATCAGGGAGTACTCTCCCCTTTTCTAACGCCTTCCACCTTACCACATCCTTCTGTAGTAATAGCAATATCTGGTTGCATGATGTTAGCTTTTTCCATATAGTCAGGACACAGCATGCTTGTCAAAGCTGATAAAACCCATCAACAGCCAAATTGTGGTTGCATCAAATTTAACCCATGCGCCTGGAAGCACCCCCTCAGTCCAAATGTGAGGAGACTGATGTCGAAAAGGGTTTGCGGGCCATTTCTCATGAAACCTTACCCAGAAAGACATAGCAAAGGGACAGTCAAGCAAAAAGTGCAAAAGTGTCTCAACCATCCCCACACACTCATCCCCTCTTGGACAAAACCGTTCTGTAAATTTTTATGTTTCAAGTTACCCCGAACTCCCAATTTTTTATGCGTACATAACCATAAAAAATCCCACATGTAATGTGGAATTCTTTTACTTGATAAAAAGGATGTTTTTGAGGTTTGATGCTTGATGGGTAACTCTGAGAACCAAGGAGAGACATAAAAAAAGGATTCCAATATCCAAGTACATAGGGATTTCTGGGATGAGGTACAGAGAAAGTTTTACACTACCTTCCACAATTTCAACTTTCTAATAACTCCAGTGAAAGGACCAGGCAACTGAGTCATCCGTGTTTGACGGGGAAGAAAGGTAGAGAGATCCCAGCTTGCTAACACGGGCTCAAACTCGTCCTCGATCCAAGGAGTCCAAACTTTATTAACCTTAGTTAGGAGGGGCCATAAATTATAAAATAAAGGTAACATAGAAAAAAAACACCTGATTTAACATCCACAGACCACCCTCTATTATTGGTAGGTAGCTAATCCCTCATTTTACTGGGTTCAATCTACTTCCCCAGAGACACTAGAAGAATACATTATGCACAGATGCCTCCAGGGTTAGTGGGGGAGGAAAAACAGCTGCCAAAAACAAAAAGCTTGGCAACAGGTAGGTCTTGATCAAATATAAACGTTTGGATTTTGTCATCTGCCATTCGTTCCAACGGATTACCCTTTCCCTTGCCATCTTTAGGTGCAATTCCCAATTATATTTTTGAGGGTCTTCACCACCAAAATAAATCCCCAATATATTCCTATACGTAGAATCCACAGGTATTCCCCAAACCAAAGAAACATGGACAGCATCGTAACCCAAAGGCAGAATACCACTTTTAAGCGTATTAATTACTGACCCAGAGACAACAGAAAATTTATGTAAAATAGATCATGCTGCCACCACAGAGGATCTATCAGCCAAAAAAAGACATAAATCATCAGCTTAGGCAATTGTGATGATCTGCATATCGTCACACACAACTGAAAGACCAGTAATCGAATCAGTCATATTCAAGGCATGCAAAACAGGGTCCAGCAATAAGATATACAATAATGGACTCAGGGGACAACCTTGTCACACCTCCCTATGCACCATAACAGCTTTGCCAACCCAGCCATTTATACTAGGTAAGAGACTAATACCTTGATAGCATGTCTGAAGCCAGGCTATAAAAGTGGACGGTAATCCAAAGGTATACATATTCTACCTGATCAAAGGCTTTTGATTGATCTAGACAGACCAGATGCCCAAACAGTTCCTGTGAAACTCCTTTATATAGAATCTCACGAAGAAGAATGAGCATCCTGAATCCGTCGCATTGGGATACTACTGTATTGAGAAGGATGCACAATCTGATCCAAACCAATTCTCAGATGATTACTTAAAAGTTTCATTAATATCTTGTAATCCGTGTTGAGGAGAGATATCGGTCTCCAATTTTTCAAATCACCCCGGTCCCCTCCTTTAAAGATCAGAATCAGCAGTCCTTCCAACATACTCCCAGGAAGTTGCCCCCTGTATTAAACAATTGTTTAGACAGATGCCTAACTCTGATCCCAAAGCTTCCCAAATCTCTTTATAGAGGTTGTGCAGAAGCCCATCTGACCCCGGTGCAGTCCCTGATTTAAATGACCATATCACTTCTTTTAGTTCTAGCTGTGAAATGGACTCGGTCAACAGAATCCCCAAATCTGGTGGTATTTGTGGCAGACCCCTACAGGCTAATCACTTCTGCATATCCTCAATAGGTAAGGGGCTGGCTAGCAAAAGTATGAGAAAAATAGGAATGAATTTCTCCTAAAATACCAACGTTGTCTGTTACCTGGCCTCCAGCTGATGTAACAAGGTACTCCATATTGCGGCGTTCCCTGAGGAGTTGCAGAGAATCGAATGGCAAAGTATCTTTTGATTTTCCAGTAATCCCATATTTTTGTTTTTGTTCCATATTTCTCATAATCTCCACTTGTTTATGAGCCAATTCGGCTTTTAGCCCCTTAATCAACTGATGGCCTTCCCTTCCCAAATTTTGAAGAAAATTTGTCCAAAATGCAGTGCTATCCCTCAGATAACATAGCTCACCTCTCAGAAATCTCCCATTAATACGCCCCATGGTCTGAAAAAATGACAATCTCTTTCTTAGTAACCTCCCACCAAGCATTACTGTCATCATACATAAAAAAGACGACTTTCTTGCTTGTAGAACAGAAACAAAACCTTCCCTGATAGAGGAATATTTAATAAAGTAGTATTCAGTTTCCATATCCCAGGCCCTCGCGTCTCCTCCAGGAGATCACCAAGCACAAGATCTAAAAGCCTATGATCAGAAGTGGCAACTTCCTGTAATGCAATAGATTGAATAATCAAAGATGGTGAAACGAAAAAATAATCTATCATAGAGGCTTGAGGACTACAGAAATACGTGTTTCAGCTGGCAGGAGGGAGAGAACCAAAGGCATCCACAAACCCCACATCCTTGATAAGTTGAGCAAGGCACAGCGCATCACAATACATTTTTTTACCTACAGGAGTCAAAATCGGAGAAGGCAAGGAAACATTAAAATCCCCACCCAAGATGACCGGATGATTAGTGATCAAAAAAGGGGAGAGGGACTTAAACAGGGCTACTCTATCATTTTTAAGTTGAGTGGTATAAATATTGATTAGGCGAATAATCCGGTTTCCCCATTTTATATCTAACAATAATGCTCTGCCTTCCATCAGCTCCAGTTGATGAATTACCTGAATTTGAGATGAAAAAAAAAACACATCCCCACCCCAGAACATAGTGCATCCCCTTGCGACCAAAGCAATCCCCACATATCCACCCGGTAGTAGCTGCAGTTATCTCTTCAGAAGAATGTAAGAGAACATCCTGCATATAACGGCACCAAAAAGTCTCCAATAATGCAGGAGTGTGAAAACTAATGTCAAAAGTAAACTCCTCTTGAGCATGAATCAAAGCATAGACCTCTGAAGGAGAAAACCCTATGCTTTTTTTAAGTAGGATTTTCCCTACGTAAAATCCGTCTGGGGGATGTTCACAGGGGCCCAGATATCTTAGGCGAATAGCATTGCGTCTTTTCGCAAGTTCCACAGGACAGTGAAAATTTTTTTTATTTGTTTTTTTTTGTTTACCGGGTAAGTACACTAGACAACAATGTTGCCTATATTCAGGCATGACCCAGGAGTGTACAGGTAGGAGAGACCAGAGTCAACATTAAAGAATATTTCATGATGCAGCATGAAGTGAGAACAAAACATTTGAACAGTATACAGCCAGGTACAGTCCTTATCAGTGACAACAAAGAGAAAACAGATAACATTACATTAATTATTTCCACCCGATGATACATCATTGACTCAATTGAAATGACAAACAGCAACAAACTTAAAAGAAGTAGCTTTATAACAATAGGATTTCTGCTGGATGTGGGAAACATGCAGATTTTGGAGACCAGCAGGAAATCAGTAAGAGCCATAGGGAAGAGAAGATGCTAGGAGTAAGGCTCAAGTTACAGCACAAGAGCAGCAGTCAGATTCTATTAGGTGTGCCCGAAGACCCAGTTTAAAGGCCTTGTGGGATTTGAAGAGTTTGATGTTGAGAAATTGCTAGCGTACGTTGATTTTTCAGGTTCTCCAGGGTTAGGTACAGGTGTGAGGCTAGTGACAATGACCACACTGGGATCCATGTTGTTTGCTGTATCATGCTGACCCACTGGTCCCAAAGGAAGGACAGGGAGATCATCTGAAGGAGAATTACTAAGATCTATATCACCTGTGATAGAAGAAATAGATGCCAGCCCTCTGATGCAGGTAACTCAGGATATGGTCTCCAATGACCATCTGACAACAGAATCCAACCTGCGGCTTGCAGGGCCTTATCTGGCAACCAGGATTCTTCAACTTTGGTGCTCCAGTCTTGCCGTGACGGTGACTCGACTGCTGTAGCTTCTACTCTTGGCCGCTTGTCGGCCGTAAAAGGTTTAGTAGGACCTTCTAAAACAGCTGAGCCCGGCGACATCTCTGAGCATTTTCGTTTTCTATCCTCAGCTTGTTTGAGCCATTCTTTTGATAATTGCTCACTAACATGGAGAAATTCAGCTGCCAAACACTGTTGTTTCTGCTCCAGACTTAACTGATCACTCAGTTCTTCAGACGAGGGACCACTGTCTCGGGCGATTTGCTGGCCACCATGAAGGTGCATCCCAGCCGCCTCTGCAGCAGATCCCTCAGCCTGAGACATTTGTGTAGGTAACTGCATCTTCTGGGCCTCCTCAACGCTATCCATCCATCCACTTCCAAGACCAGCAGTGAAGTGAACCTTCTCACAGTACAAAGTTCCTTCTACTGGAGAGTAGGGGAATTTCCCCGGTGCCCTGGCCAAATTTCCCCCCATTCACTAAAAATACCACCAGCAGCTTAATCTGATTCAAGGTCAGTTGACATTTATCTGTATCCCCCTCCCCTGGGTCATGCTTGAAAATAGGTAGAATTTGTCTAGTGCACTTACCCAGTCAACAAAAACTAAATAAATAAAATGTGTTGTTTTCTGCAGCGTTTAAATGCTTTTAGGGCCCAAGTGTGGTGCTGCTGGTTCCAAACATGGTCCAGAAGTCTAGAAATGTTTCCATAAAAATTTCACAGTGCAGTGAGACTGAAATCAGGTCCCAGCCATGATGTTTTATGGCGCTCAAGCCAACACCCGGACTAAACGATGGTCTCTGGTCCACAGTTTACAATTGTTTTTCGGTCACATGTTGGTTCTACCAGTGCAGCACAGGCAGTAAATGTCCAGAAAAGTTGCAGAAAACATGGTATATTAAATTGGGAGTGGAATCTGGTCTCAGCCATGATGTTTTAGAGTGCACCCCCACCACCCAGACATTAAATAGCTGTTTTAGGGCCCGTTTGCCCAATATTTCTACCTGAAACTCACTGCTGCTGGTGCCATACAGGGCCTACAAGTCCAGAAACATTTACCAAAACATGTCACATAAAACTGACACTGAAATCAGATCCCAGCCGTGATGTTTTATGGCACCGAGACCACCACCCGGACCAAACGATGGTCTTTGGTCCACTGTTTACAATTGTTTTTTGGTCAAATCTTGCTTCTGCCATTGCAGCACAGACAGTAAATGGCCACAAATGTTTCCTCAAAAATTGCACTGTACATTCAAACAAAAATCCGGTGTCAGGCATGCAGTTACATGGCTCACACCCACCATGAAGACCCAAATGTGCTGTTTTCTTCACCGTTTAAATGCTTTTCGGGCCTAAGTGTGGTGCTGCAGCTGTCTAACATGCAACATAAGCCACTTTACCATGATGAGAAAAATAAATCCTCCTGCAAAATGGTCCTGCTGTGACTTAAACTTGTACTTAATTCCTCCTGCTGCTGCTTTCTCAGTTGATTGTGAACTGTGGAATTATCATTTCACAATGATGACCCCCTGGTTAGCTCTGTTGTCTCTGTGGTTTTAAGTCAGTGTGGTTTGAATGACATTTTGAGTGCTGCTGCTGTTGCCTGCCTATAGCTGCTGCCTGCTGCTCTGACTAGTTGCCACGAGAAGTAATGCTTTGCCTGCTTCGTGGGGATCCTCTTCACATAGTTGATTGATGCTGTTGCTGCTTCACACGTAAGTATCTGTATTTATTTTTTCGGATGCAAGAGAAGGTGGATGGTGGGTTGGTATTGGGATGTCATGAGTTCTTCTATGTTTGTATGTATTTTATATTTATTTAGTGTGCTGATGAGAACATCATCATGACAATGTGCATGCCAGCCCAGGATTTGGATACGGGATGTTGGAATGCACCGCATTTAACATTGTTCAAGGACAAGGTAAGTATTGAATTTTTCATTACAGGGACAGATAGGTGACTGCAGCTTGGATATCTGAGTCAGATTGTAATTGTATTATTTTTTTTTTTCTAAACACATGCAGGAATTCAAGAGTAATCTTGTAATAGATACATTAGTGAAAGGAGAAAGTCCAGAGGGGGTATTGCTAAGATCAAAGGGGATAAGGCGGCATGTGAGGAGGAGTACCATGTAAAAGCATGTATCCTAAATAGATACTTCACCTCAGTATTTACTGAAGAGAAGGTGGAACAGGGCCCACAGCTCTGCACCACGGGCACAGGGGGAAGGGAGGTGTGCACTTGTGCCTTCACAAAAGAAAGGGTCCTACAAGAGCTCGATAAGCTCAGGGTGGACAAGGCAATGGGACCTGATGGCATACATCCCAGGGTACTAGAGAAGCTAAGGGTGGAACTAGCAGAGCCATTATCAGAACTGTTTAATGAGACTCTGAGAACAGGAGAGGTGCCAGAAGACTGGAGAAGGGCCCATGTGATCCCGCTCCACAAGAGTGATAGCAGGGAGGAGGCGGGGAACTACAGACCAGTCGGTCTTACCTCAGTAGTGGGCAAGATTATAGAGACACTTCTTAAGGAAAGGATAGTGCAACATCTGGAATCCATAGGAGCACAGGATCCAAGACAGCATGGGTTTACAAAAGGAAGGTCCTGTCAAACTAATCTGATAGATTATTTTGACTGGGTAACCAGAGGGGTGGAGCAAGGGGGAGCAGTTGATGTTGCCTACCTTGACTTCAGCAAAGCTTTCGATACTGTTTCACATAGAGGATTGATTGATTAATAAGCTAGGTAGACTCGGGGTGGGTCAGACATTGGTCAAATGGGTGACAAACTGGTTGACGGGCAGAAAACAGAGAGTGGTGGTAAATGGTATACAGTCAGAAGAGATGCAGGTTACAAGTGGGGTACCTCAGGGATCAGTCCTGGGGCCAGTCCTCTTCAATATCTTCATCAGTGACATTGCCGATGGACTGGAGGGTAAGGTGTGTCTGTTTGCAGATGACACCAAGATCTGCAACAGAGTAGATGATCCAGATGGGGTGGGCAGAATGAAAAGAGATCTGGATAAACTAGCAAAATGGTCAGAAGAGTGGCAACTGGGTTTAACGCAAAGAAGTGCAAGATCATGCACATAGGGAAGAGAAACCCTGAAGCCACCTATAGGCTGGGAGGGGAGTTGCTGTCAGTCGCAAGGGAAGAAAGAGACTTGGGCGTCATCATCACTGATGATCTGAAATCATCCAAGCAGACTTCTAAAGCAGTAGGTAAGGCTAGAGGGATGTTGGGGTGTATTAGTAGGGGTATCACAAGTCGGAAGAGGGAGGTAATAATCCCTCTTTACAAGACACTGGTTAGGCCCCATCTGGAGTACTGCATGCAGTACTGGAGGCCACACCTTCACAAGGACATTAATCAAATTGAGGCAGTCCAGAGAAGGGCAACCAAAATGGTGCAGGGACTGCATCAGAAAACATATGAGGACAGATTAACTGAACTCAATATGTATACCCTAGAGCAAAGGAGGGAGAGAGGTGATATGATCGAAACATTCAAACACCTTAAGGGCATTAACAAGGTGAAAGAGTCTAACATGTTTCAATATAAGAAAAATAGCAGGACAAGAGCACACAGCATGAGATTAGAAGGAGTCGATTAAGGGCTAATGTGAGAAAGTTCTTTGTCACAGAAAGGGTGGTGGATGCATGGAACGGCCTACCTCAGGAGGTGGTGGATATGAAAACAGTGCAGGGCTTCAAACAGGCATGGCATAAGCACAAGGGAGCAATACAGATGAGTATGAATAGATAGGCCATTGACAGAGCAAAGGCCGATGGCACATTCATAAGGTAGAAAAATAAATGGATAGACTGGATGAGCCTTGCGGTCCTTGTCTGCCGTCAACTTCTATGTTTCTATGTTTTTAAGAGCTGTTAACTCTAGGTACATCACTGCTGCTGCTGCTGTTGTTCAATATGTGTGCAATTAATTAACTGGTGGTAAATATTTCTTAATTTGTGATGGTCTTTGGTGGGTGGGCGGGAGGAAGTGGTTGAGGTCGGGTTGGTGGATATGGTTAAGTATTAAGCTGGTGGTTACTGCAGGACAAAGATGTCAGACTTTGACAGTAACAGTCTTACATATGGCTCTGCAGTATTCAGGATTTCTGCTGCTGGTGTGCGTAGTATGTTACCTCTCTCCAAATCTGGCTGCTGGGCACTGGCTGTGCTCATCAGACGTAGTCTGCTCATGTCAAGTGTTCCAGTTTAACAGCCATTCCCTGATGTAACTATAGCTTCATGTAATGATGGGGAGGGGGGGGCACCCAGTTGTAACAATGCTAAAAATGTTTTCTTTTTTTCTTATTGGCAGACAGGTACAAAGTACTTGAAGTGGAATGGTGGCTTGGTTTTCTGGTGGACTTTTGCCGAAGCATCCCATCTCTGTGCGGCATTGGTTACTGAATAGAAGTCTTCCATCCTGGTGTGTGGACGTTGGATCGAGGTGCTGCACCTGCGAGGTGTGAGCCACTGCTAACAACTAAAAACATACGATTCTTTTTGGTGGAAGACTGCTGGAGGAGGAGAAGGAGTAATTTAGCTGGACTCAGAGGCAGCATTAATATATACTGAGTAACGTAGTACTGGCTATGCACTGTCTAAGTTGTCAATGTCATCTATACAGTGGTGGCACACTCACTAGACATTCATTCATGGTATCATGGAGGAGGTATATGTGGAAATGGGGTTGGGGGTGCTGGTGCTGGCTGTGGGGGTGGGGCACAACACCTTTAGCCTTCTTCCAGTGACACATCATCCATGAAGCAGCCCTCACAGTCTTCGAGACTGGAGTCATCACCAGGTGGAAATTCAGTCAGCATTGCTGCTTCATCTACCTCCCTGCTAGTAGAGGCCTTACCAGTGTGGATGTCTTCATTGTCATCATCGTCCCCGAGACACAGTTCTTGGGGCAACACCATCAAAATAATTGTGTTATGTGGAATGTGAGCCTCATTCATTTTGATAAATATTAGGCTGGAAACATTCTTCGGTGACAGATTTGTCCTACCGTCATGCACAACGGCCCCAGCAGAACTGAACATCCCATTCCACATTGACACTGAATGGTGGGCAGCTGAGGTATTTAAAAGCAACAGATGCCAGTGCAGGCCACTCACTCAGTTTGCTGCTCCAGTACACCAGTGGCTCATCAGTGATGTTAAGATGCTTGCTGTCTCTCATGTTGGCATTCACCATACGTTGTGCTGCCCTGAGTCCCGCTGCCTTATCATGCTCCTTCTTCTTCTCTACAATTTCTTCAATGGCTGCCTGGTACAGAGCATCCCAAATGGGATTACCTGCCGTGCTGTGCTGCGACTTTGACATTTTGTCCGATTTGGTGGCCTCTGATGATTTACTGGTGGCACGGTGGTAGCAACACCTGGTTTTTCTTTAAGTGCCTTTTGTGTCTCTGCATTTTTCATCTGTGCCCCATGTAACTGTCTGACAAGGTAATTGGTCAATTTCTCCACTCGCACATGACCCCCTTCAATCACGGCAGGCAAGCCACGTTTGTACAATGGATCCAACATGGTAGCAACAGCAAACTCATTATACTGCATAATGCCACAGATATGTATCTTGCTGTCCAGTATTCAGAGCATGTGACCCACTGCATGAACAGAACTCTTATCATCACTTGCCTCCATCTGGTGATAGACATTTACCAGTGTCTGCCTCAGCACACGTATCAGGGGTATTGACTGACTTATGTAGGCAGTATCCCCACTCACAGCTTGTGTTGCATGCTCAAATGGATGCAGAATGCGTATTATGCCATCCATTTGTCGCCACTGCTCCATTGTTAGGGTGATGGACACTCCAGCACTGTCCCTGGTGGTGTGCAGCCGTTAGTAATCTGAAACCACCTTATACTGCTCATAAAGCTGGTCCAGCATGTACAGCGTGGAGTTCCACCCGGTAACAACATCAAGCTTCATACGGTGCTGAGGCAGATGGTTAGTGCACTGCAGCTCACGCAGATGGTCACGGGCCTTTGCAGAATGGGCAAAGTGAACACAGATTTGTCTGGCGACAGACGCAGTTTCCTTTATTTCATCCTGGTTCAGAAACTGCTGCACAACTAGATTAAGGCAGTGTGCTAGGCAGGGAACTCTGCAAAAAAAACACCATCACTAATGCACTTAACAAATTGGAGCCATTGTCACTGGCAATAAACCCCACTGTGAGTGACTGTGCGCTGATCCACTCATCAATGTTATTTAGCAGCACATTCAGCATTTTCTCAGCAGTGTGAGACCCTGTAACACTTTGCATAGTTATGGCTGCATTGTGTTGAATACTAGGTGCATTGCTACCACCACAATTTTGCTTTACGCAGCTTTTTGCCAGGGCCCAAATTGACAACCACCACAGGTACCTGTGCCCAGTGTGCTGTTATGCACAGATATGAGCTGCCCGCTGTCTGCCCACTTGTCCACATATCCATGCTAAGGTGGATATATTTTGAGGAAGAATGCTTCATGGCATGTAGGACGGACGGTAAAACTCTGCTGTATAGTTCGGGCATGGCACATTTGGAGAAATACGTTCGTGATGGCACTTGCCATTTGGGACAGGCACTGGCCATCATACGGCAGAATCCTGCATTCTCCACAAAGGGGAAGAGCAGCAGGTCAATGGCCAGCATTTTAGCTGTGACTGCGTTCAGCTCATGTGCAGCAGCATGATTGGGGGGTACTTTGAGGGCCGCTCAAACACTCTCCTCAATGTGGGCTGCATCTTGGCAGAGGGTCGACGAAAATGCTGTACTTGTGCCACCAATGTTGTTCTTGCTGGGGTACCAGGTGACTCTTGTGGCCTAGAATGTGCAGCATGTATGAAACTGGTTATTTTGCTGGATTTGGGGCCTGATGGTGTACTTTTATGACTCATGGGAGTGGCAGCTCCACTGCTACTATGTCCACTGCTCGGGAAAAAAAATAATTCCTCACACTCCTCCTCCTCCTCCACCCACCTACTCAGCCCTCCCTCCCTCCCTCCTGCTCTATTACACTGCTGTCACTAACATTAAGCTTGACAAGGGAAGTCCTGACAACAGCTCTGGTATCTTCTGGTGTTGATGGCAGCGCAATGGGTGCTTGTTTTTCAAGTGGGCGTGCTGCCCACCGGTGCCTAGTTGGCTGCCCTTTTTTCCACAACTGACACGTGCTTGACACAGCTGACAGATCGCCATGGTGTCATCAGCTGCATCAAGCATGAGAAAATCCCAAACTACGGACTTGATTTTACATGATGGGACTGAGGCTCGGACAGCATTGTGACATGTGGACAGCCAGTTCTGAGTACACTAAGATTTGTTTTGTAATGTAAAAATGTGTTTTGGACTGTCTCTCATGACAGATGCTGAGACAGCATGTGAGATCTCACACACACACACACACACACACACACACACACACACACACACACGTTTTAGATACAATGTGTTACCTGGAATGCCCAAAGCTAATTACAGACTGGAACAGGCCTTAATCAAGAAGCTTCTGTTATCAAAGTTACATATAGCTTTAACTGCTAAGAGGGAAAGCAGTACCCCTTTTATGATGTTTTGAGGAGGAAACCAGGTTTAGCACACTGGTGCGAAATCACAAATGCTTTGATGTCTGTGTGAGTGGAGATACTGCTCCTAGATGAAAGGAAATTTACAGACTTGATTGGGGAAGTTACATGGGGAAAGGAGTTTCTGCTGATGTAACCTTAATTAACTTTCATTCTAAAATGATAAAACTTCCTGGGTGTATGATTTTTAATAAACAGAGGAGGAGCTAGGTGACCTCATACAAAGGGGTTAGCAAATACAGTTTTTTTAAAGAATATTCTGTTTTCTTTCAGGGACATTTCTATCTACACTCTGACAAAGAAACATCTTTGAGCACTTTAAGCAACTATACAAGTAGAGAGAGACAAAATCTAAGTACTGTAGTAGGAATTGCACTGTTAAAACCTTGTTCTTTTAAAAGATTTATGGTTCTTGTGATATATAATTCTGTATTTTATGTTTTACATATTCTTTTATCTATTTTAGTAAACTCTATTTTTAGTGCCTATTTGGTCTGTCTTTGAATTTATTTTCTTTAACAAGTAAGGTATATATGGTTAAAGAGACACTGTGCATAAGCTTGAATGGTGATACCAAACTGGAAAAGGTAAGGGTAATCTGAGGTCTTTTATTAGAATTTTTAAGGGTTCATTTCTGTACACCTAGTTAGGTGCCTGTAGGCAAAGATATCTTGCCCCCGAAGACAGAATTATCTGAGCTTGTGCAATGGGTACGCTAGCAAGAGGTTCACAGTTTGAATCCCTCCAGAACTGAGACCAAAGGTTGATTCGAACCCACAAAAACAGACAGGAGGGTTACCCTGTTTCTGTTAACTGTTCACAAGACTGCGCTCAGAGATTGGCACTTTGGGAGTAGAGGGCTGACCTGCTGAGTGGGTTTGTGACAAGTGTAGCCAAAGGTGTGGAAGTTTTTGCTTTTTCTGCCACTTGCATGATATCCACCATGCTGCATTTGGGAGGTGGTGTGAATGGACTGCTTGCTGTAGGCTTGCTGATATCCTCACCCTCAGTCTTGTCATTTAAATGGGCTACATCTTCATCACCCTTCATCTTTTTCACTTCAGGCTCCCACAGGGGATCCAACACCTCATCATCTTCTGTACCAAAACATATTATATCCTCCACCTCGTCCTCCTCCTCTCATCTCTATCACTGACTACTGCCAGACAAATGTTTCCTCTCTGGCATCTCCTCACTGGGGGGCGGACTTTCCTGATCTTCTTCTCCCAGAGAAAAACAGACTGAAGCTGGACACTATCACCATCACCATCATCAGCTCCTCCTTGAGCAGGAACAACAGTCACACTGACAACTTTGTCGACCTCCCCCTGGACCTCTGTGCCTCCACTGATGTGAATGTCTCTTATTTATTTATTTAGCTTTTGTTGACCGGGTAAGTGCACTAGACAAATCCTGCCTATTTTCAGGCACGACCCGGAGGAGGGGGATACAGATGAATGCCAACTGACCTTGAACCAGATTAAGCTGTTGGTGGTATTTTTAGTGAATGAGGGAAATTTGGCCAGGACACCGGGGAAATTCCCCTACTCTTTTCGATAAGTGCCATGGGATCTTTAACATCCACCTGAACTACCACCAATCCAGGCAGATGGGACCTCGGTTTAATGTCTCATCCGAAAGACGGCACCTCAGAAATGCAACACCCCTCTCATGCTGCATTACAGTGTCAGTACTGGGATATTAACCCAAGTGCCAGATGTGGGAACTGAACCCACAGCCCTCTGATCTCCTGGCCTCAGAGGCGAGTGTGCTACCTACTGAGCCACTGACACTGTAATTCCCAGTATCATCCCCAACAAGCATGCTAGCTACAGACTGGGCAGTAAAAAAATGAGTCACAGACTTCAAGCCACTTCTAACTTCAATTTTGCTGCTGCTATCTGCCACAGCAGCAGCGGCAGAGGCAACACAGAGCACAGATTCACAAATAGGTGTGCTTTTTCCATCAGACTTCTTTGAGCCACCTCCCACCCTAGCACCTTTACCTGAACGTCTCTTGGCAGGAATATTCATTTTTTATACAGTAGCTGGCCAGGTCAGGTACTAAACAACAGCGGTGTAACAGGGAGGAAAGGGTTAATATGGTAAGCAAATTCAATCAAAAAACAGGAACGCTGCAATGCAGAGGCTAGATCACAATTTTAATTTCTGTGAGCAGTTCAACAATGCAGTGTGCCTGGATATAGACAAGTCAAGTGGTCAGGTCACTGTACACGAATACTTTCAATAAACAAAATAAATCACAAAAATGATTCAGCAAAGGGATACAGGAACAGAACTACTCAGTCAGAAGAGTGTAGTAACTGTTCAGATAAAGTGACCCAAAAAACAGTCAGTATGTAAGAAAAATATAACAAATAAGTATCACGCAAACTACAAATCTTCAGACTTAAATTACAGAAACTCACTCACAACTTGTGAGAAATATGTCAAATCTTAGGAACTAGCCTGCTCTACTTTCATTTCACACACACACACACACACACACACACACACACATGGTAGACCCTCCCCCACTCACTCCCTCACAGACACAGGGAAAACTGAAACACTAACTAAGTTTAACTAACTATTCTCCAAAGATAAAAAAACAAAAAAATGTTCACTAGCAGCAATAGGAACTAAACTTGCGATTTTGTGAGCAATTAACTCTCAAAAATCACAAAAAAAGAGGTTTTTGAAGGGTTTATTGGCTGTGATGCGCCACACTGAACTGCTCTCCAATTCAACAGACAATATACTGTGCAGGAAACGCCCTGCATGCGAGAGTTCAGCTATCTACCCACAATGCACTGCAATTTCGCTGGCGTAATTGTAAAACATCAGCAAAATTGAAGCAAATGGTGAAATTTCACCTCCGGGGACTGAAATTGGCATAATTTGGGCATGATTTTGCACTTTGCATGAAAGCTGAACGCGGGGCGAAATTATATTATGCCTAGACGAAATATTTTGCGTAATGCAGAAATTATGCGAAATATTACGCTAGGCATAATATTTCGATTTTGCACATCTCTACTCATCAATTGTGTATACGGCATTTGATGAAAAACATAGATGTAGCTCTCAGGATGTGAACAGAAACCTAGCAGCAAATCAAAAGCACAAGCTCACACGTAATTAAAGAACAAGTAGTACTGCTGTAATTCTTAAAGTAGCCCATTTATGGATGGATGGATTGATTGACTGACTGATTGATTGATTGATTGATTGAAAGATTTTTACCAGCAGAGACATACTATGTTACAGCTCATTTCCAGATGTGTCCTGGGGTGAAGGGAAGGGGACTAAACAATACAGGATGTGCAAGTGAAAATAATGAACAGTAAGGTGCTGTAGTAATAAACATAGAATGCAGTAAAAATACATTACAAAAATAATAGTAAAAATACATTACAGGTTCGCAGTCACAGTATACAAGCAGATAATCAGGGCAACACAAAATAACCATTGTTACTTCAGAAAAGCCCTACAGCTGAGATATCTTTGTTCCTTTCTTTCCATTTTTTTTTTTATATTCTTTATTTTTTCTGACAGCTTTGCACTGACCCTTGCCAGGATTCAGATGGAAAAGTGGTGGTATCATTCTCTCGTCATTTTGTTTTGTCCAATATAACTGATGTGCACCACTCAGGGCTTAAAGTGTACAGAATAAAATGGAATGGTCTATACAGGAACTTTCACAGGCACATCATTGCAGCACCTGAGGTGGGTAGTTACCCCCACTGGTTGGCAAAACTTTGCCATACTTGCCGCTACAGACAAGCTCTGATTTCAGAAGTGTTTAAAACTAAGCCAGGTATTGTAACAACAGGTTCTAAACCTGATATTTTAGCAATAAGACGCAGCAGGGTGAGTCATGCACTGGGATGATGTCACACCTTGGTGCACTGTGACACACAAGGCCACAGGCCCAGTGCCTTCATCCACCCAAGAAGTGGCATTATCCCAGTAATACACATCCTAAAGTGCCTTACTGCGCTGACAAAATGGATCCATTTATATTATATTAATAGTTGTAAGTAGGCTGTTTGCGAGGCACTCATTTCACCTGTGAGGTTGTGCTGGTATAACATCATGGGTGAAACTGGCTCTCCGCCAATCAGCTTGCTTAATTTTGGTAAGTTTTCTCTTGATTTATGTAAGCCATGTCCCTGCATGATGTGAGACAGGCAGTTTAGAAGCATGCAAGATATAAGAACAGGATGCTTGTTGATAATGATTCTTACAATTACAGTTGTTTACCATTTTGGGATATGCATGCAGACTGGTGTGGGGTAAGGGTTTAAAATGGTGACATTTAGATGCAAATGTATTTTCTGTCTGTGTCTACATCTTCCAGATAGCGTTAAAACTCAGGAGCCCTATTTTCAAGGGGTCCCAAGTTTTTATGATAATTTTTCACAAATTCTGGCACTGCACCAAATAAATGGTGAATGAATCAAAAAACGATGAATGATGAACCAATCCGTGGAATAGTAGTAGCACTACTGCTTGCTACGCTGACAAATCAGGGTTGGGAACAAGCACAGATTGTCGTGAGCCAGCTTGGGGGGAGGGCATCCCAGTGACTGTTCTCTTTCCTCGGGTTGGGGGGGACAAGACTGTCACTGCAGGATGGGCCTCCTCGTGGAGGCTGGGAAGCAGCACAGATTGGAGCACATACAAGGGTAAAGGCCATAGTTTGATGTCTGGTATGTATGGCACTACAGCACACATTCACTTGTGGTATTATACACAGCACCCCTAGGGAGATAACAGAATAAAGCAGGGATGCTACAGGCTGGAAACACCCCCCCACACACAAACACACACCCACAAGCTCCTGTAAGAGTAACACAGCTGGTCAACCACCACATTGTGGTCCTGGGTATGTGGTGGATAAATGGTAAATTTGTGAGAAGGTCAGCGACAGGGCAGGGGTGTGCCGGGCAGACCCTGTGTGAAGAAAAAAAAGCTTAATTAAAAAAAATGGTGCATGTATTAAAAAAGCTGCATGTTTCATCTTTCTGATGCAAACTTCACAGTTTGCATCCAACAGTGCAGACAGAAGTCGGCTGGAGCTGGTTTGAAAATCCTGCTCTCAGACTTCCCATTCTCACATCATTGGTATTTCACACTTGAATTGGGCCTTTCAGAAACCTCTAAAAATCTCCAAAGTTCCTGTGAACAAGCCCCACCCCCCTGGGGCTATGGCAAACTAAGGTCTGGGCAAGCTTGTTTATTCATGGTTAATTATTTCTAATCTGCCCAGTCCCCTTCTTTTGCTCCTTAATTACAGGAAGTCTTCACACTTTATGGTGGCGCAGAGGGAAGAATGTAACTAATGCTTATAGCAAATGCTATTAATTCTTGTAAATAAACAGGAGGTTAGATGACTACAATTTTGAGGAGGTCTGATTCTATGTGTAAGCACAAAAGGAAGGGCACGCAAAGGCAGCTACCATGAGCTAAACGACTCCACTCAATCCAAGATGTAAAGTGTTGATATTTTATTTTTTTTCAAGCGTGACAAAACAAGGATACCAGCAGCAAACACACCCAATGCTGGAGATCATACCCGGCTCTTCGCAGGCATGTCATGCCCATAGAGTTGAGAGCACATGCTCTCAAAATTCCTCTCCGAATACTGTATTTTGTGCAGAGGAAGGGCCAAAAAAGTGTAAATTTATGCCTTTGCCTGATTAATTTTAATTGTGTGCCCCCTAGAAATTCTTTTGTCGTGATGTCCCTGGCTGTTTGTCAGGTTGCTGGTGTTTGTTGGGGGCATTCCCATTTTGTCATGCTTAAAAAGAAATAAGATATCAGCACTTTACATCTTGGATGCAACAGAGTAATTTAGCTCCTGATAACTGCCTTTATTTATTTTTGTTTGTTGGGTAAGTACATTAAGCATACAGATGCCTATTTTCAGGCATGAAATAGGAAAGTTACAGAAACAGCAGTAATAACATCAAGATTCAGTAACAAAGCAATCCAGCAAAGAGCAGCAAGAACATAATTTAAATTATGAAATGGGAAGACAGAATGCTAGTGCCTGATTGGTCAAGAGGTACATTCAGCTGGGCCGTTATCCTAGCGAAACAGCCCAGCTGAAAGTAGCTCAACAAAAATATGTTTAAAAATACATCCAATTTATTAAAAATTAGCATTTTATAATAACAGTAAGGCATTCCAGTAGATGTGTTATGGTAGGCTAATGGCCCTTCTCAGATAGTGGAAGCATGTGGCTTTGCCTCATGTTCAACCCACCCAAAGTGGGCCATTATCCCACTATAACACAGCCCTGTTGTGCCTTATTCCTTAAATAACAATGGTAAATGTGACACATTTAAAAACCGGGGGGGGGGGACAAAATATCAAAATGTATCACAACCAGTGTGTGCATGTCCTGCTTTTTGTGCTTGCGTGTTGTTGGCTACCAGAAGCACCACATTCCTGGAGCTGACCCCTATTTTCTTAATTGGCTTTGCCTGTCAAGCACAGCTAAGAAGGGGGGCAGGCAATATAAAAAGGAGAAGGGGAACAACCAGACAACATGAGAAGGGACAACAGTAGGACTAACAAAATCTGCACAGCCATGTGTGTCAATGTTAGCAGTCCCGGAAATAAGATACCAGACCTGGAGGCCATCGTGGCTGAGGCAGGCCTGGATATTGATGCCATCACCAAAACATGGTGTACAAATAACCATGACTGAGAAATGGTCATACCTGGCTATACAATGTTTAGAAGGGACAGGGTAGGAAGGAAAGTGATGCTTTATGTTAAGGAAAACATCAAAGTGATGGAGGTACAGGGAGGACGGGGTGGTCGAGGTGTTGTGGGTCAACCTTGAGTCTGAAAATAGAGTCACCATTTGCATGGGAGTGTTATTCAGGCCTCTGACACAGGGCACGGGGTCATAATGTCACAGACGAAATCACAAACATCACGACCGCACAGCAGGAAACAACATACGGCAACACCCAAAAAGTCTTCTTTTGTTTTGCGGGGGACTTTGTCCCCCACACCCCCCAGAACTATTATAATCAACTTTGAGGGGGTGTGGACACTGGGGCAAGAAAGAAAAATAAAAGTAAGAGATTCCCTAGCACGGCATCAAACCACGCACTGCAGGGTCAGGTGCTCTAGCCACTACATCATGGGAGCAACTCGACCAAGCACCTGACTGGCAGTGGCTACATCCACTTCCTCCTCCATGGTGAGTGATAGGGGGCAGCGATACTATTGCATTGCTGATATTCCCCTGTCGCTCTAATCCCCTATGCGCTACCCACAACGCACTCTTGCTATGCGCGGGTTAGTGTGTGTGATTATGACCTGGTGCCCCGATACATGGAGAGGAAATAGACAAAGAAATGTCGGAAGACATAGGCAAAATGGCTAAGAAGGGGGAGGTAGTGCTGGTGGGGGATTTTAATCTGCCAGATGTAATAATAATAATAATAATTTTATTTATATAGTGCCTTTCACTGTATCAAGGCGCTGAACAAGTTAATAAAAACTTCAACATACAATACAAAGCATCAAAGACCATAAACATTATAAAATATATCATAAAAACATAATAAATTGCAATAAAATTTCACACATTTTACAATACATTTAACTTTCCAAGAAGGCCATTCTCCATAAGTGTGTTTTCAATTCCTTCTTAAATATCTCCACGGAGGTACATTCCCGTAACCGGCATGGTAGAGAATTCCAAAGAGCGGGTGCAGCATGAGAAAATGCTATGCTGCCAGAGGATTTCAAACTCACTCTTGGAATCTCTAACAACCCCATGTCGGCCGAGCGGAGTGATCGGCCGGGGCAGTAAGGGACCAATAGGCCTTTCAGATAGGACGGACCCTGATGTAGAGTGCAGCCTACCTGCTGCAGCATCAGCTAGCAGCAAAGACATCTTGGACTTCCTGCAGGGGACATTCCTCAGGCAGCTGGTCAGTGAACCCATGAGGAAAGGGGCAATATTGGACATGGTACTTATGAACAGGGACAGTGTGGTGGATGTCAAAGTGGGGGGGGATCACCTGGGGACCAGTGACCATTGCACAGTATGGTTTAATATAAGAACAGTGGAATGCAGCCACACAAGGGCAAGGGTCCTGGATATCAGAAGGGCTGATTTTACAACGATGGGAGAATTCATCTGAGAATACCTGTCGGAGAGAGACGTCGGGAAGGGGGTGTTGGGAAAATGGGCCAGAATAAAAGAACGCATTGTAAAGGCTACAAACTTGTATGTCAGGCAAATAAGCAAAAGAAGAAGGAGGAGGAGACCATTATGGTTCTTGAGGGAAGTGGCAGAAAAGGTAAGGGCAAAAACAGTGGCATTCAAAAGGAATAAGGAGACCCAGACAGAGGAGGACAGAAAAGTGTGTCTGGGAAAATGGAGGGAGGCAGGCAAGGTAGTAAGCAGCACAAAAGTATGGCTGAGGAAAGAATAGCACAGACAGTATTAAAGGGGAACAAGACATTTTTCAAGTATATCAGCGAGAAAAGAAAGACCAAGGGAGGGATGGGGGCTATACTGTGGAGGACCAAGAAAAGGCAAATATCTTAAACAAATATTTCTGCTCAGTATTCGCAATTGAGAGGGAAGGGGAAGGACCACAAATAAGCACCAAGAGATTGGAGGGGGGGAGGGAAATGGGTATACCATTAGCGTGTCGACAGCCATTACAGTGCAGTAATGTTGTCGCTGCAAAAAGGGCGAGAGTGATATGGGTGATCTTGATTTTAGATTGCCCCGCACTCATGCTATGTTGGGCATCCAAAATTTCTGTGCCCTTCACCACATGCCCACCCTGGAGGAAGTTATATATATTTCTTTGGGGTTGCAGAGGTCAAATCTTTGGCATGCTAAGTCCCAGAAGACACAATGCCAGGTGCGGTAATGCCGGGCAGCATGTAGCGGTTGCCGTAATGGATGTCGGCACAGTGACTGTCACACCAACAAGGGTGAACCGAGGGAAATGTACACCAGCCCCTTTTCTGAGGAGAGGGTCAGGAAAGCACTCGCTAATCTGGGGGTGGACAAAGCCATGGGTCCAGATGGGGTGCATCCAAGAGTGTTAAAGGAACTCAGGGAGGTGCTAGCTGCTCCCCTGACAGACTTGTTTAACAGTTCACTGCAGACTGGCATGGTCCTGGAGGACTGGAGAAGGGCAGACATAGTCACACTTCACAAAAGGTGTAGCAAGGAGGCAGAAAATTACAGGCCTGTCAGCTTGACATCTGTAGAAGGGAAACTGATGGAAACACTATTAAAGAAAAGAATCATGGAACACCTGTAATCCAATGGACTGCAGGATCTGAGGCAGCATAGCTTTATGGAGAGGCGGTCACGCCAAATAACTCTGACAGATTTTTTTGACTGGGCAACAAGGGTGTTGGATCAGGGGGGAGGGAGCTGTAGACATTGCTGACCTAGATTTCAGCAAGGCCTTTGACACCCACTGTTCCACGTAGGAGGCTGGTAAACAAGTTGGGTAGCATGGGGGTGGGCAATAAGGTGGTAACCTAGGTTAGAAACTGGTTAGGGGGATAGAAGGCAGAGGGTGGTGGTAAATGAAGTTCACTCTGAGAAGGGGAATGTGATCAGTGGGGTACCGCAGGGGTCAGGACTGGGACCAGTCCTCTTTAATGTCTTCATTAGTGACATAGTAGAGGAATTGTAAGGGAAGGTCTGCCTCTATATGGATAACACCACGATCTGCTACAGGGTGGACACTCTGGAGGGGGTGCAAAGGAGGAAAACAGACTTGAAACAACTGGAGGAGTGGTCAAAAGTTTGGCAGCTAAAGTTTAATGCAAAAAAGTGAAAAATAATGCACTTGGGCCACAGAAACCCAGTGGTGCAGTGCAAAATATGGGGAGAAATACTAGCAGTGACCAAGCAGGAAAGAGACCTGGAGGTAATCATATCGGATGACCTGAAGGTGGTCAGACAATGTTACGAAGTGATCGGGAGAGCCAGTGGGATGCTGGGATGCATAAGTAGGGGTATTACCTGCAGGAAGAGGGAAGTGATGTTGCCACTATATAGGTCTTCAGTAAGACCCTAGCTGGAGTACTGTGACCAGTTTTGGAGGCTACATCTCAGGAAGGTCATAGACAGAATGGAGGCCATCCAAAGGGGAGCTACCAAGATGGTACATGGTCTACATCAAATGTCCTATGAGGAGAGGCTAAAGGAATTAAGCATGTATACCCTGGAGAAGAAGAGGGAGAGTGGGATATGACCGAGACCTTTAAATATCTCATGGGGATGAATAAGGTACAAGTGGGAGGCATTTTTCAGAGGAAAGGGAGCTCCAGAATAAGGGTCCACAATATGAAGCTGGGGGGGGGGAGTAGGATTAGGAAAGATGTGAGGAAATACTTTTTCACAGAAAGGGTGGTGGAGGCCTGGAACGGTCTTCCAGTAGAGGTTGTGGGGGTAAAAACAGAGGTGGGATTCATAAAAGCCTGTGATAAGCATAAGAGAGTCATAAGAGAGAGGTAAGGGGGTGACAGAGAAAGTGCCGTAGACCTGGAGGGGTCTAAAGGGTAAGCAATGCAACACAAAAAAGGGCAGATTGGATGGGCCATATGGCCCTTATCTGCCATCAGCTTCTGTGTTTCCATGTTTCTGTGTAGCCATACAGCCCTGGTGAAGGATACATCTGAGGAGAGGGATCAGGGGGTGATAATTACAAATGATCTCAAGTTCAAGTCTCAGTGTAATGCAAGCACCACGAAAGCAACTAAAATACTCAGCTGCATTATAAGGCACATCAGTAGTAGGGACAGAAGGGTGGGGATGCCTCTGTATGTATCTTTGGTGAGGCCACATTTGGAATGTTGTGCCCAGTTTTTAGCACCTAGTACTAGGACAGAAATTAAAACTCTTGAAAGAGTGCAGCGAAGTGCGACAGAATGGTAAATGGCCTTAGAAACCTGAGCTATGAGGACAGGTTACAGAAACTGGACCTTTTCTCATTGGAATATAGAAGGTTAAGAAGAGGCCTATGTCTACTCTTTGGTTCACTCACCAGTTATGATCTTTGGGAACATTTGGGGTTTGAATTAAAAGATCAAAATTACATGACAAGAACCCATAGTTTGCAACTGAAAGTAGAAATATAGTACACAAAGTGGAGAGCAACCTGGTATAACCAGGGGGTGATTACAGTTTGGAATGGTCTTCCCATCGAAGTGGTGGCCAGTAAAGACATGACCGAGTTTAAGACTAGATTGGATATATAGAATAATGTACGGGTGGGTGTGTGTAACCAGAATTTTACACACACCTGAGGTGTGAAATGCTACATAAACCCCGAGGGCAAAGTCCAAGGGGTTCATACAAGCATCCCAAACTGAGGGTGTGTGTAAAATTCTGGTTCACACACCCACCCATATATTATTTAATTAATGGCCAGCATATTTATGCCCAAATTTCACAGGTTTTCTGACATTTTGTTCCATTTCTGGCTTGGCGCTTAGTCTATGAGAAAGTCCATTGAAGCAGTTCGCAGCAGGTTGTTTAGCTCACGCTAAGGTGAATGCGAGCGAGATTGACAAGTTCTGATTACAACCTCCCGGTTATAATCAAAAATATCAACCGGGAGGTTGTAACCGGCAATAAAACTGTCTTTATCTATATAAAAAATGCTGACCGTTAATTAAAAACGCTTTATAAACCATGTATCAGGATAGCCCCTTATGTAAAGGGGTATGCTTTAAATGGGTCCTCAGGTCTCATTTAGCTTGTAAAGAATTACGAGAACTATGAGAAGGGAATCTGAAATGGTGCAGCTCAGAGGTAGTCACTGGCCAGTTTTATACTTCTGGGAGTTTTTGCCAGTAATACCTTTGAATCAGAACCTTATGGGTTGTACAAAGCCCCTTTCACTCCCAACTACAATAGATCGGTATAAATGATGGGCAACTTTTAAGGGGTGTTTTACCATAATAGAAGTTACTCTGGAAAACATTTTTTTTTTTTAGTCTTTGCTAACCAGGTAAGGTCCACTAAGCACATAAGTGCTTGATTTAAGGGGCAACCTGGGAGCACTGGGCAATTGAGTGACTTGTTCAGAGTTACACAGTATGCAAGTGGAGGTTGTGAAAATCAAACCAAGGTCTGGTCTGCTGGATCTACCAAGCTCATTCATAGCTTGTTACTCTAACCTCTGGGCTAGACTGCCAGCCACTAGCCAACATAATCAGCACAAGGGACAACACTGGCTGCTTCTGGTCTCAGTTCTTTAAAATAACAATTTAAACAAACTATTTTAAATGTTACTTCTTTAAGAAAAATACGATGTCCGTATCATCAATGAATGGTGGTGTAAATTATCCTAAATATTTTAGGAGTCACTAGACAGTGTGATACCTTTTATTGGACCAACATATGTCTTCCAATAAAATGTATCAAACTATCCAGTGACTCCTGCTTTCCAAGAGCCAATATGGCTAAAATCTCTTTTTACATAAATATTTTACAAACTTCAAGTGATGTTTTTATAATATAAAAATATTGACCAGAAGTGAGGGATAGAGTGGGAAAATACTGACTCCAAGGGTTAAACGACTGGCTGACAAACTGCCTGAAGCCAAAGGCTGAAGTCAGTATGATTGCTAGATGTCAATAAACCATTCTGAGGGCCTGGTATTTCCCACTGTATCCCAAAACAACTCCGTCACTATCTGTTTTATTAAACCTTGCCCAAGGTATGTTGCCCTCCCCACCCAAGAGCAAATGTAAGTTTAATCATACATTTGCAGATTATATGATGCAGTCTGTTTAAAAAACGAAAAATTCCTGATGTAAGTGGCCCCTCCCCCCACACACACACTATTAGTAGGTTAGAATAAAATAAGTTCCTGGTGTTAGTGGTACTTCCTTTCTGTTCCATTTTAAAAGACAGTTATACAATGGGGTCCATTTTTCCAGCAATCTGATTGGTTATTGAAGGTCTTTACCCGTGGGTAAATCCTACAATAACCCACGAATAAAGATCCAGTAGCCAGAGAAGCCACTTCACAAAAAAGCAAAAAGGAAATCCTTCTGTGTCACCCAAAATGCAAACAATACAGCAAACCACTGCCTCTGACTGTTGATATGTTTTATGTGTACTTCTGCGAGGCCTGTGTGATCCTCACTCATGATACCTCCTAGGTATCCTGCTTATAGCGGCCAAAAAAGCTATCACCAGGGCCTGGCTACACCCCAGGTTCCCACCTTGGTAAGTTGGAGGGACATTGTCAATCAGATTCATAGGATGGAGAGGATTAGGCACGCACTAAATGGTAGGGTGGGCCTCTGTTCTTCAAGATGTAATGAGTGGCTCCTGCACATGATGACTAAAGACCCAGACTTTGCCCCTTACTGGGAACTTGTACCTGAGCACAGCCCCTTCTTCTCCCTACTGCAGAAACATCCAGTGATGGTACCAGCCCACTAGTTCAACCAAGTGAAACATTATGTCTAGTATAATAACTGATCCAGGATCCTTTTTTGTTCCCTTGCCCTCCAATTCTTCTGGAGGCATATGAACCGATCCCTGTGGCTCTCTTCATCACACATGATACCTTATCAGATTAGCCTGGTCTGGGGTAAGGTCTCATACTGCACATTATCAGCACTTCCCATCTGCGCTGTCCCTAAAGGGGTGGAGGACATAATTGACATTGTTACCCTGTGGGCCAGATCAGTCTTACAGTTATACTATATTACTGTATACTATGATTGCACGCAGAGTTGTATGAACTGCTAAATTGTTGTACCTATGGATACTGCAGACATTGAAAAGCTGAATAAAGATTATATTTACAAAATGTAAACAAACTCCTGCCATTTTCTTTTCTCACTAAGTGCTCCACAAAGGTCAAAGTCGGAAACCCTGCCTACCAAAAACTACATTGGGCTCCCGAAACAAGTGAAAAAAAAAAGTCTGACAATCAACTCTAAAAGTCAGAATATCTTTATCACTACTAATGACTTCTCCAGATGATTGCTCCTTCCTGCTTCTGTAGCTGTAACTGCTGGCTCCTGTGACAGCTTGCACCCTCCAGCCTCTGTTCTGGTAATGGCTGGGAACAGTAACAGTCACTTCCTCTCACCTCCCTCGAGGTGACTGCTGGCTCCCCATCCATCCACCACTGCAACAAGAATGTGTTTGTGTGTGTGTGGGGGGGGGGGCTGCTTTTAGCCCTTTGCAAAACTGGAAAATTATGATAATAATAATAAAAAAAACAACTCAGCTCTTGTTCGAGCTGCAGAAATACCAGAGCTCATTCACTCTCTGTTACCCTACAGTGTTGTTTTTTCGCAGACTGGAAAAAAAAAAAACAGCTCCTGATCAACTTGCAGAAATACTGGCACTCACTTACTGTCTGTCACCCTGTACTGTCACTTTCTCACTACCTTCAGCTGCCATACATCTTGTCTGTCACTCTCTTCCTCTTAAAAAAGAAATAATAAAATAACAGTGTGTTGGGGGGAGGGGGTTGCCATGTTCTACAGCAATATTCTACCTAACAACAGAGAACTATTAAACATACAGAAGAAGGACATTACAGGAAAAAAACTATTAAAAAAGAATGTCTTCTTAGATAAAACCATTTTAATCATTATTTAAAAAAAAATCTTGAATTCCTACCCTATGTATAACCACAATAATCCACTCCAGGGTCTGGTTTATAGTGGGATTTTCCCATTTCTGCTGTGGTTCAGTCACTCGGCCACCACACCAGAAGTGGGTAAATTCCACCATAACCCACACTGTCTTGTGGATTATTGCTTCAGTATTTTCCCTGGTAATCTAGTGGGCCACCTTCCCCCCATCATGGTAATCACCTCTCCACTCCGCCTACCTCAACATTGCGGGCAGTATATACCCTTCGCCGCCAGATGCTATCTCACATTAGTGCAGCGACTTGCATTATCTAAGTGCAGGTCACTGCAGTTGCGTGAGGTGGCAGACAGTAGCAGTGGCAGGTGGAGGGTAAATAGTGGCTGTTATCTCAAAAGGGGGAGCAGAGAGGTGATTATCATGATTGGGAGGGGGTAGCCATTAGTGAACTACCAGAAAAAAATAAAATAAAAAAATAAAAGTAGGGAGCACCCAGTACCGGACATAGGTACCATCTTTTTTTCAGAAAACTGATCTAGTTCAGTGGCTGATAGTTTTCTGAACTATTGCCTTTTGCCATGGTAAGGCAGGGTAACAGCAACAGCTATTTCTGGTCATGTGGGCAGGTTTTGGGCAATCACTGGCCAAGATCTGGAACCAAGGTTTAATAATTATTTACTTCCCTGCTGTACATATTTTTATATACCGTATTGCTCTGTTTCAAAATTGTGTAACCCCTATATTCTGCATTCTTTATTTTCTGCTTGGGTGTTTACCCCCACTGAGAAACTTTTCAAAGTACACTTTGTATGAAAAATGTAATACCAAAATAAAGGGCATCATAGTGTATTGTATTTTTGTATGTTTCTTCCTACCTGCACTGCCCGTTTCGACCTCCTTCCATCATCTGATCCTCTGCCCACTTCCCACTCCAGGAGTCCTACTGCTGTCTCTCTGCTCAACTCCCTGACTTGTCAAACCTTAAGACATGCCTCCCCTGGCACAGCCCAGCTATCTACCACCCTACCTGGTCAACTAAGAGTGTGAGGGGCTGCAGTAGAAAGCCCTGGTAAGCACAAGGTTGTATGCAAACTGGATTCTTTGTCATTTGGCCTTTACTGCCATTGGCTGCTCCTCTGCAAGTGACATCATAATCATTATTACAACACAGCTGAGGATTATGAGTGGGTGGTGGAGTTGGATACAGTGGAGAAATTCAAGAGAGCATGGGATAATTACATGGGACTAGGAAGGGGAGGAGAGAGAGAGGACAGCGGGGTAGGAGATAAAAGGGCGGTGGAGGGACTATCTCCTATGGGCAGACTTGATGGTCTGAATGGTCTTTTTCTGCCGGCAGGATTCTATGATTCTTTGTAATCTTAATATAGGACAACTAAATATCATTAAATTGATGGGCATGCTATTATATACATAAGAAACCCATCATTTTTGCAATGACATCACCTACCTGTGCTGCTTTAAAGAGTTTACAGTGCTCAATTTAGGGACTAGACAGTTGCTGCTTTTTTTTCTGCATCTGGCTTTACTGAGGATATTGTTAGGAATCCAACTGATCAATTTTGTATATTACTCCATTTATCTGTGGTTGCTTCCTGAAGATTACTATGTACTGTTATTCTTTGCAAAAAAAAAATAATTAATGCACCAGTTAGAGTAACTCAATACCACAAAAATAGGGAAATGTGGTGTTAGGGTTTCCAGCCCTAACTCCCCACCCCCACACCCCAAGCAGCAAAAGGAAAAATATTAGGGTTTTGGGTCTCCTGAGTCTTGGTGACTCACTGGTGGGGTCTTCCTTTGGTTGTCATCCCTAATGCCTACCCTGTTCTCCATGCAAACTTACCCTAACTGGTGCACTAATGATGTTTTCTGCAAATAATTTCCTTTCTTTTTGAGATTGTGGAATGGTATCCTCATTTACACAAGTCCCTTTGGAACTTGCATGAACAGAGAAGACTCTGTCCACCTACAGAAGTGCAAGGCCCACAAGTTGCAAGTCTAGCAGTTTGGTGCAATGACAGAATTGAGGAATTCATGGGGCTGTCTGGTGGGCTGTGGAAGTACAGGGCCATGTGATCCTTACACTTGTAGGTGGCCACAGTTCCAGATGCACAGGGCAAAGAATGCATCTGTAAGCCAATGCTAAGGGCTCTCTGTCACCCAAAGGGGGAGAGGTGTGGGGCCCTATGCCAGAAAGACAGTGGTCATCACTATATGGTAGCCTGGCCTGTGTGGTTAACCCTGCACCTTTCATTCTCTGGCTGGAGGGGTGTCACGTAACAGCGCCCTCCCCCACCCCCACCACATCCAGCTGGTTCACTGAACTCAGCTCTCCAGCATGGGATCACAAAGCATACCCACTGGGGTCAAGACTGGTACAACACACAAAGTTTTTTAACAATTATTATTTTCCAAAAATGTTGACCCCAAATTTTCAAGATACTCATTTTATGATTCACCTTATAAACATGACATGCACTATTTATAGTGGCACAAAGTCCTAATGTCACAAGACATTATGCCACAGCAATATACTGTGCTGCCGATGCAGCACAATATATTGCCTGTGGCATAAGTCTTTGTTTTGTGGGGAGCTCTGCCCCCTGTTACGGGGGCTGTGCCCCCTGAACCCTGCCAACTAATATGACTAACTCAGGGAGGGGGGTTAACAGTTAATATTGCACAAAGTGTGAAAAAGAAAAAATTCCATGCAGCTGGGACCGGGAATTGAAACCTGGTCCCAGATACACTGCCTGCCTCTCTTGCTGCCAGTGTCTCATCCCATCGAGCCACAGCAGCTGCTCAGTGGACCCTTGTCCCAGCAGGATTCTTATCCTGCACTGGGAAGAGTGAGAGGGTGCACTACCGTGTATACATCCCTTCATGGCTTTGCACCCTCTTGCTCTTCCCTACCTGTTCCTACTTTGCGGTCATATTGTGCGCTGTACAGCGTATGACATATTGACCCGGTAGGATTTATAGTATATCGGACGAAATGTGATTTCACACTAAAAGTCCAAAAACACGTGTTGTCCAGGATTTTTAAAAAAATGACACGTCATGTTTATGAGGTGGTGTGGAAAAATGGCTATGTTAAAATATCGGAGTCAAAATATTTAAAATTAGTGAAGTTATGAGTGAACGTTGTAATACTGCAACATTCTCTTATAACCTGGTCATTGTATCATATTCATACACCAGATTTTCAGTACAGCCTTCTTATTACTCTGCCTCATCAACAAGGTAGGTGAACATTTTCAAATCTCTACTGAAACATGTTTCTGCGCCACCAAAATGTCTTTCTGTGCCACAAGTGCAAAAACACATTTTGGCCAAAATTTGAAAAATGACAGCTGTCACATTTCTTAGGTGGTGTAAAAAAATGGCTAAGGTGAAAATTTGGGGTCAAAATATTTAAAATTAACCAAAGTTACGAGCGATATAACAAAATTTCAACATATGTGAATAACTTTACTATTTTGACATATTTGACCCCAAATTTTCAACATAGCCTTTTTTATGACCCCACCTCATGAACAAAGGTGGTAAAAATGTTCAAATCCCACCTGAAAAGTGATTTCTCCAAGCGATCATGAAATTGCCTTTCAGGCTTGATTTGTGTAATTCTGCCACCATTGATCATGAGGTTGGGTCCCAAAAAGGCCATGTTGAAAATTTGGGGTCAAAATATGGAAAAATGACAAAGTTATACATGAAAGTTAAAAACTCCATTGAAATACATTAAACCACACTTACCTTAGTTTCTCATATTGCAGTTGGGGGTTCCAACAGCAAGACATGTCTTCAATCAGAGAGTGGATGTTCACCCTGGGACCCGTTCAGGTGAGAGCGGGTGAGTGTGGGGTGTGTGGGGAGATACGGGGTGGTGGGTGCTCAGTGGGAGGTTGGGATGGAGGGGTCAGATCGTCAAGGGACCATTTTCTTTTTTACAACTGTAAAAAAAAACATTGAGGGACAGTTTTCTTTATTACAGGTTACTTAAATACGGGGATGGAAATCGGAGGGTGGGTGGTGTCACTAGACACTAGGGAAACCTTAAGAAAACATGGGACAGTGACTGGAGGGTGGGGTGCCACTAGACACCAGAGAAACATTAAGTAAATACAGGGATGGTAACTGGAGGGTGGGGGTACCGCGAGACACCAGGGAAACATCAAGTACGTATGGAGATGACGACTGGAGGGTGGAGGTGCCACTAGACACCAGAAAAACAGTAAGTAAATACGGGGATGGCAACTGGAGGATGAGGGTGCCACTAGACACCAGGGAAACATTAAGTAAATACTGGGACCACAACTGGAGGGTGGGGAGTACCACTAGACACTAGAGAAACATTATTCAAATATGGGGACAGCAATCAGAGGGTGGTGGGGTGCCACTAGACACCACGGAAAGCTAACATACATAATGGGACAGCGATTGGTGGATTGATGGGTGTGGGGCTCCACTAGACACCAGGAAAAGAGCATCTCTTTGCTCTCAGAGCAGCCCGCAGCATGAGCTTCAGCTGCGGCTGCTGAACTCAAGAAAGTCCCACTGCTCTCATACAAAGAACGCAGGTGAACAGCTTCTCTCATTAAGCTGGGCACCATGGATTTTGGGTGCCCAGAAAATGTATTTCTGGCAACATTTTAAAAAAACAAACAACAGAATATAGCAAAACAGGACCCATTTAGCTAAGTTCAGGTGTTTTCGTTTTAAAAAAAGACATTCTTTTTCTGTACTTTAAATATTTGTAAGTTTAAACAGTAAAAAGAAAATAGTGACCAAATGAAAAAGGATTTTTTTTCCTCACGAAAAAGGATTGGCTCCATACGAAAAAGTATCCCTTTTCGTATGGCCAAAATCTTTTTTCATTTCAGATATCTGTCCTGAAGTGCATACTTAGCATGCTCAGAACCAATATTTCAAATCCTTATAACTCTGGAATGGATTATTATTTTTTCATCAAACTATCGAAAGACACTACTGTGGACCAGGCCCTTTCTACCCTGAACATTCAAGACCAAAATTCCAAACTGTCTGGGCACTAGGGGCCGACAAAAACACAGTAACCCCCCCATGATTTTTATACATTTTGCGCTGTCTGTATCTCAGAATTCACACATCTGATCGGAACAAAACTTGGCATATCAAGAGACCTTGGGTCTTTGACAGTGCATGTAAAATTTCATGGAAATCTGTTATACAGTTGCAAAGTTATTAAAGTGCAAAAATTGGAGTTTAACATTAAACACCCTGCTCAACCCTAACTATAGTGGCATGACCATACCACTATAATATATAAATTGCAAAAAACTGTATTAATGCTCTAGCTAGGGATAAAGCCACAAAAGTAGGGAAATGTGGCATTAGGGTTTTTAAAGATAACACCCAACACCCACCCTGCACACACCAACAGGCTTTAGGGGTACGTTGTGGTCATCAGCCCTAATGCTCACCCCATTCCATAAGTAAACGAGCTGAAATGGGTACAGTATATGAGAATGGGGTGAGTGTTAGGGCCGACAACCCCAAGGCCGCCCTGACACCTTTTGGTGTGTGTAGGGTGCGTGAGGGTGTTAGCTTCAAAACCCCTAACACCACATTTCTCTACTTTTATGGCTTTATCTCTAACTAGAGCATTAATGCATTTTTTTAATTTATTTCCTTACTGTTTGAGATAGTATAATGTTATCCTTATTTTACTGTGGGAGCGCAGGGTCTGTAGATGCATATATATACAGTATACTGTATTTATTTGTAACCCCTAGATGGCGCTATCCCAGGGGCTACTACCCCTGCCTGATTTGCCACTAACAGGTTGAGGGGCCTGGATCCAATGGCGGGTGCCTCCACCCAGAGGTCAGGGTTTGCAATAGTTAAACTAACTTGGTCACAGCCCTCTGGGACACTGCAACCCCTTTCTTCCCACTAGTGGCCCACACAATATCTCAGAATTACCTTCACAGTACTACACCCCAGGTCTGGTTCCGGCACTGGGACCTCCTGTGAATGAGACAGTGCAACAATCACAGTACAGTACTTTAACATAGACAAATACCTCAGGCAGTATAACTTTGCTGAAACAAGCAGCTCTGATTTATTTAGGGATATAACAAGGACGGGAAATCAGGTTAATTAGCTTATCACTCTAATAATCTACCTATGGCTCTGTGCACAGGCCTATCCCTATCAGTTACTGTCCCTGGGTACCCAAGCCCTAGTGGCTAGTCCAAACCGTGGCAGCTGGTAGGCCCTTTCACACAGAGAAAGGAGAAATTAAACAGTCAGCAGTACAGTAATTCCATTTGGATTTAATGTGGCAATTCAACAGGAGCGACCCTGAATTAGTACTCACGACTCCAAATAAGATAGGGTCCTTCAATGTCAGCAGGGCTCACTTGAGGTACACAAACCTCTTCACACATCCATATAAAAGAAAGCACTATACCAGGCAGGCTGCATCTGTATCCCGACGCAATTACTGCACAATACCCGGGAGAACACACAGCAGATTCAGTTCCTGACAGACCGAGTGCAATTTTCAGCAATTCTTCCAGTCTTCTACAGGGTGAGCCTGGTTTCTACTCTTCAGAGATCCTTTGATTCATTTCACAGGACGGATTCAGTCCTAACAAGCTGTTACACAAGCTGCAGACCGGAACTCTGGGCCTTACACACGTTTTTTGACTAAAACTGCACACTGAAAAAGCACAGGGCTCCTTCCTTCTTCACTGCCAAAGCTCAACTCAAACTCCAACCGACAAAACCGGGCACTTCCTTTGAGTTCCTCCCAGTTCTTGACTGGATTGGCTGTCACTCACAATAGACTGCTGCTGTTGGTCCAAAAAGGTGCTGAAGTCTAAACTACATCTCCCAGAGTCACTGCTCATACAATCCTCTTGTGGCTGGCTCAGATTATGAGTCCAAGTTCTGATTCGTCCAAGGCACCATTTTAGAGCTAGCTTACCCCACACTGATTGGTCCAGTTCAGCAGTTCAAAACCAGAATGGGGAACTAGGCAGACACTGTTCTGACTGCAAAAGAAAGTAGGTTAGACAAACTGTAATTTCATTATTACTGTAAATGATTTCTGGCAAACAGTTACATCTTTCAGATAGGTTCCTTGCACTCTAGTGACTGCAAAATGGAGTGAATTACAGCAGCTTGAGTGGTACTCAATCAAAAACACACAGTCCCCATCATAAATTAATTATGTCTGCAAGCAGACAGCTCTTAAAGAGACAGTACCAGAGGTTCTAAAACACTCACTGATAAATGGCTTAAACGCCAAACACCATTCAGGCTTGGAGCATTCAAGCAAGCTCCTGGAAGTCTTTTGGGAACCCCCATTTGCAGGGGGGTTACATATTTATTTAAAAAGTTTTACCAGAAAGGCACACTGAGCAGTAGTGCTCGATTCCAGGTGCGTCCTGGGGGAAGGGATCATAGGGAAACGATACATACAAAGGCACTAAATATCCAATAATTTGCAATAAACAAGGGATAATACAGTACATACTTAACAGGAAGCTAGTATTCAGATGAGCGGAGCAGTTTTAAATGAATTTAGAGCAAAAAAAGGAAACAGTGGTAAAAATAAAATCATGCTAAGTAATACAAATAATACAGAAATAAAACAGAATACAGCAGAAAGCACCAGGTAGTGAAACCATGGGAGACTGGAAGCCCAGAACTGACTGTCTGCTGCTATATGATTATTAGACACATATTACCTGCAGGCACAGGATGACATGAAATGGGAATTGATGAGAGAGCTAAAGTGCTTAGTCTGGGACATATGTCTGATGGCAGACGGGAGGGAGTTCCATAGTTTGGGCATCCGATATCTGAAGGATGCTTGGCCGCTAGAGTTGGTTACCCGCTGGACTACCAAGGTGCATGTGTCATAGTTCCTAAGGGAGTGGATAGGAGGGGTAGGAATAGCCAACACATCAGAGAGATAGGTGGGCAAGGTCAGGGACCAGTATTTGGCAGTGAGTTTGGTACAGTGGGACAGGCGGTGGTCATGGAGTGAGGTAAAGGAGAGGGACCTGTAGAGCACGCAGTGGTGAGTGGAGGGCGGGCTATCCAGTGCGAAGCGGCAGAAAGAGTGGAAGAGAGGGTCCAGTCTGGCTAATATGGACTTGGAAGCAGCACTATAGACTACGTCACCATAGTCAAAAATAGGGAGTATCATTTTCTGTATCAGTGCACGGCGAGCTGGCGGCGGTAAGCAGCCATGACTCCGATAGAGGGCTCCCAATTTAGGGTGTAGCTTTTTGTGTAAGGCATTGACATGAACAAAAAGTCAAGATGCTGGTCGCACGAGCCATAGCACCTGAGGTATCTGGCGAGGAGAGCAGGCTCCAGAGTAATCCCTGGCCCAGGGTGTGGAAGGGGGGGTACCTGGGAGCCTAGAGAGCCTCTGTCTTGTGCCGAAGGTCAGGGAGACCAACTTTTTGGCATTGAGAAAAAGCTGGTTTGCACGGAACCAGAACTGAACATCATTAAATCCTGCTGTAGCCTGGACTCAATGTCAACTGTTGATGGGCCAGACGTGTATAAAACTGTGTTGTCCGCGTACATTTAGATAGATGAGTGAGGGCAGGCAGAGGGCAGATCGTTCAGGAAAATGGAGAATAGTAGCAGTCCCAGGACTGAGCCTTGGGGGACCCCAGAGGTAACAGGGAGGGGAGGTGAGCTGGTGTTTCAAATTTTTACCACCTGGGAGCGGTCATCCAGGTAGGAGCGGAACCAGCTAGTGACCAGGGTAGAGAGCCCAGCCCGGGAGAGTTTTTCAAGTAGGAGGGCATGGGAGACCATGTCTAAAGCCTTTGCTAGATTGATAAAAATGGCTGCGGTGATAAGACCTTTGTCTATACCTTTGAGGATGTTATCTGTGAGCCTGAGGAGCGAGGTGGCAGTAGAGTGTGATTTCCTGAATCCAGACTGGTAGGGTGAGAAGAAGGGAAAGGAGTTAAGAATGGTGGAGAGTTGAGAGAGGACTATCTGTTCTTGTAGCTTGGTCATAATAGATAGGAGAAAGATAGGCCGGTAGTTGCCAGGGACTGAGGTATCACTTCCCTTATGGAGTGGGATGACTGTTGCATGCTTCCAGTCCTTGGGGATGGATCCTAAGGTGAAAGAGAGGTTTAGAAGGTCAGCCACGGGGGTAGTGATAGCTGGGGCAGCCAGGTGTAGCATCCTAGAGTCCAGACCAGAGGGGCATTTACCTTTATGAGGGTTTAGGGAGAGCAAGGCATGATAGACTTCAGGAGATGTGACCTGCTGAAAAAAGAAAGGGGAAGTAGTGGGAGGAGGAGGAGATTGGGCAGAGAGATCAGGAGGGAAGGGGTTGGACTGGGGGAGAGGAGAGCAGGTAGTGGTGCAGCTTGCAAATGAGGCATTGAATTCAGAGGCAACTGCTTCGGATCATTTATGACAGCCCTGCCTATATTTAGAGCCGGGTTGGGAGGGAGGGGAAAAAGGGATTTTACCACCTTGCAGAATTTTGTTGGGCAATTTATATTAGCCTGGAAGGAGGCTTTGAAGTAATTTAATTTGGCTAGTCTGATTTGTGAAGTACAGCTGTTGCAAAGGGTGCGGTACATAATTTGGTGATCAGGGGAGCCGGAGGTCTTGAAATATTTCTATGCCTGGTCTCTAGCTTTCATAAGAGACAGGATATCAGGGGTGATCCAGGGCAAGTGAGCGCCCCTCACCCGTGTACGTCTCAGTGGAGCAAGGCGATCCCATGCAGCTAGGAATCTTAGCTTGAAATAGTACCAAGCTGCATCGATAGAGGTGGCCTTTGGAATAAAGGACCAGTCAGTGGATGTTAGGTCTGTTAAGAGGGAAGCTAGATCCAGGGATTTGTATGAATGAGTAAGAATGTATGGGGGGGGCTTTAGGCCTGAAAATTTTACGGACAGAGTAGATCATATGGTGATCACTGACAGAGTGGAGCAGGATGCCCAAGGCTATAACGCAGTGCTGGTGTGAGGTCAGGGACCAGTCAAAGAGGGAGTGATTTAGCGATTTATGGTTTAGCCTTGTGGGTTCAGAGAGCAGATGGGACAAATTTAGGGTGGCTACTTGATTTTGAAACTTTGAATTGCCTCTGGCAAGCCAGTTTACAGTGAAATCCCCCAGTATATGAATCTCACCCTCAGTGGTAAAGGATTTCAGGGTGCCCAAGAGGTCCACAATGGTAACCAGGGAGGAGTTGGTGGGCAATATGATCCAGCGATGAAGATGGGGGTTGTATAGGGGAGGGAGAGCTTGATCAGCAAGGCCTTGACTGACTGCGGTGTCGTAGGTATATTGACTTGGGTGTACTGGAGGGCGGTCAAGATATACATTGCTATACCCCTGCCCTTTCTTCTGCCAGGGTGGTCTTGGCAGATAATGGAGTACCACGGGATGGAGAATTCGGGCTCTTTGTTGTGGGGCTTGAGCCAGGTTTCTGAAATAATCATAATGTCAGGCTTCAGCAAAAAAAAAGTTTGCTGGAGTGAAGTTATTTTGTGCAAGACACTGCATATATTTAGGTGCATTAGCTTGAGCCCTCGGGGGAGTATTAGTGAGGTATTTTTAGGCCCGGGGTTAGGTTCAATATCCTCGGCAAGTAGAAGGAGCAAGGTTACGAAGAAGTTGACAAAAGGGATGGCTCTCTGGGGCTTGCGAGGTGCGGGAAAAGGCAGGGATGAAACAGGAGTTTGGCTACTGCTGCTAGAGTACCGGGCTAGGAGACCTAAATGGAAGGAGAGTGGTAGTATAGAGTGGCTAGTCAGCCAGTTACAGGATTGAGATAGGGGGTATGTTTCAGTGCATAGGGTAGCCAGTGCTGCAGTAACCACAGCCTCGACTAGGGGCACCAAATTGTCTGGCTCCATTGATGGATGAATATACGGGGGTAGTGAGGCAAGGGGTAAGACAGAAACAAATAGGTAGCATGGCGAAAGTTTGGGGAGTGCACAGCTAATAGGGAATTATATGTTTTCACCCACTAGTGGTGGAAGGATATAGCTTACTAGTGGGAGAACTGACTGATAGGTTATTTTCCCACGTGATCCGAACCTTGCTATATTTGCCAAGGATGGTGGGGTAGCCAACACGAAGCATCTACGGGGCTTCTACACTGTCCCAGTAAACCAATCCCCGACATACCTTGCTGCTTACAGATTTGGTGGGGGAGGGCAGCTCCTTGGAGCCCTCGTGACCACCGCGGGACATCTGCTTTACCTGAGAGAAAAGAAACAGAAAATGCAGTTTAATAGCAGGTGGGGGGGGTGCTAAGTAAACAAAAGGGTTGGGGGTTTTATCCATGTGGTGAGGGGCTAAAAATCAGTGGGGGAGAGGTCAGAAAGTAGGAGCACAAAATACAGTAACTATCGGCAGATAAAGCCGAAAGTAAGCCGCAGCAGTTTGCAGGACTTAAAGCAAATACATGTGTCTATCTAGCATCATGCAGTTTAATCACAGTTTAGCTGTATCCCTTTTTGGGCAGGCTTAAATAAAAGTGAAAAAAATGCCAGGCTACGCAGTAGAAACAGTAGTAGTAATCAAGATGTAGACCTTTGGGCAGGCAGCCAAAAGGTATATATATATATATATATATATATATATATATATATGTAATAGATAACCCATTCTTAGGTGTGCGGTTGCACTCTGATATATACGCACGAGGCCACAGGCCGTGTGCATCAACCACACAAGGCTTGCATATATCAGAGTGCGAACGCACACCGCAGAGTGGGTTATCTATCTTATAAAATTGCAAAATTGTTTTGAAGGGGGATAAAAGTGCAGGTGTGCGGTTGCGTTCTGATATACGCACGGTCATGTGATGTGTTTTATCCAGTGAGGGTTGCCATTATTGATTAATTGTTCCTACCCATTTTATAAAAAATATATATATATATATATATATATATATATATATATATATGTGTGTAGTGGAAGCACAGGGCCCTCTGGGCCCTTCTCTTCCATTTATAGAAGAACTGTAACCAAATTGTCAGCATAGCCTTCATATTACCCCACCTCATGTACCCGCTAAAGAAAATGTTCAAATCCCCACCAAAATGTAATTCTGCGCAACCGTGATGCCATTCTGTACCATAGGTGTGAAAACATATTTTGGGCAGGATTTGACAAATGACAGGTATGACATACATGACATGGGGTAATAAGAAAGCTATATTGAAAATCCAGGGTAAAAATATTTAAAATTTCTAAAGTTACTTGCAGACATAGCGAGATGTCAATGAAATGTTGTAACTTTAACATTTTTTCATAGTTTGACCCCAAATTTTCAACATAGTCTTCTTAGTACTCTGCTTCATAAACCCCGTAGGTAAAATGTTCACATTAGTGCCAAAACACCATTTTGTGCCACAAGTGCGAAAACACGTTTCAGGCAGTATGTGAAAAATGACAGCTGTGATGTTCATGAGGTGGTGTGAAAAAATGGCTATGTTGAAAACTTGGAGTCAAAATATGAAAAATTACTAAAGTTATGCCCGTGCATAGAACCATTTCAATGACTACTCGTAACTCAGCCATTTTTTGGAATCTTTTCACCAGATTTTCAACATGGGCTTTTTGGCACCCCATCTCATGAACACTGGCACTGTCATTTCGTTAATTAGTCCCAAAAGGTGATTTCGCGCCCCAACAGCAAAATTGCCTTCTGGGCCCGATTAACAAAATTACAATGTACACTGATGTAACTAATGTACATACTATGCATAATGTGTAATCCATACACACTGTATATATTATGTGAGTCTAAATGAGAACCAGACTTCTACCCCTGTATAAATATTGAAATGTAAATACTGTGTAACAAATGTAACTAATGTAACTACCGTATATCACTGTTTTTCAATATGTCCTTTTCTGTAACTAACTCCAGGTCGCTCCTGAAAAAGGGACCATTGGTCTCAGTGGGCTTACCCAGTAAACAAAATCTAAATAAATAAATACAGTTATAGTGTTCATTAGATGGGGTTCCAAAAAGCCCATATTGAAAATTTGGTGGAAAAATGGCAAAGTTATGCACCTAAGTTCAAAACGCTATTGAAATACATTATACGGCTCTTGCCTTGATTCCTCAGTTTGCAGTTCTGCCTTGAAGAGTGCAGACGTGTCCCCATACACAGAACATAGGATGGCAGTGAATAACCTCTGGAGGAAAGTATAGGGTAAGGGGGGTGGGTACTCAGTAGGAGGGTCAGGATGGGGGAGGAGGATGGCAGAATCAACAAGGGACCATTTTCTTTTTTTTAGGTGAATTTAAAAAAAGACGTTAGGGGACTGTTTTCTTCTTTACAGGTATTAAATAATTACTGTTTATATTTTGGGACACTGGGATCTGGCTCCCCAGTAAACCACACTGCTAGGGAGGGCATCTCAGGACATTGGGAGTGGGTTTCCCAGTGTCCCGCACTGGTGGGGGGGCTTCTAGTGCTGGCACAGGGATTGGGCACCCTGCTGTCGGCAAATCACTCATACGTCGGGGGACTGTTTTCTTCTTTACAGGTATTAAGTTATTACATATTTCGGGACACTGGGAGTGGGCTCCCCAGTGTCCCACACTGCTGGGGGAGCAGACATCTCAGGACACTGTGAGTGAGCTCCCAGTGTCCCACACTGGCGAGGGGGCCTCTACCACTGATACTGGGACTGGGCACCCTGATGTCAGCAAATTACTCATATGTCGGGGGACTGTTTTCTTCTTTACAGATTTAAGTTATTATATTTTTTGGGACACTGGGAGTGAGCTTCCCAGCGTCCCACACTGCTGGGGGGGCTTCTATCACTGACACGGGGATTGGGCACCCCGATGTTGATAAATATATATTTGGTAGTAACATGCCTCAGCTCCCTTCGAGGTGGTAAAAGGATAAAAATAAATCCTTGTTTTAAGTAAACACCAACAGGTGTTACTGAAGTGGGGGCCAAGGAACTGGATTCTGTGGACAGTTTGGCCAAAAATAGGCCAGAAATGGTTTGGTTTTGTTATCAGCGGCCAATGTGATTTCTTTTAAATTAGTGCCACAAACTGCAGCAATATTCGCAAAATAGTGCCGCAATTTGTGATACTTTTGCATGAAAGCAAAAAATGAACCAATTAAAAAAAAACATATTTCAGTGTACTTTTGTGCAAAAAGAATCATAGAATCTGACTCCTCGGGCCCGATTAGGTAAACACAACTGTTGGTGTTTAAATAGGGGCAGTATTTTTTTAATTATTTAACTTTTTCCACCTCGCTGACTGAAAACAAGATGGCAGAATGTCGACACTACGTCCCGCATTTGCAGCATTATTTATTCTATTGTGAAATCATAAATAATTCTGTGAGACCCTTTTTGATGCCACAATAGCAAAAGAGCATGACACAGAAACAGAAAGTTAGTCGAAAACGTCTACTGCACATGTGCAAGTCGGAAAACACTAAACTTCCTTATAACTCTGGAACCCCTTCATATTTTTTCACCGAACCAGTCAAAAGCACTGCCTTAGGACATGAAACATGTTCCCTGCAAATTTGGGGTAAAAATTCCTTTCCATGTAGGCTGTAGACAAGAGCAAAAAAAGCAATGTTAAGTATGGGAAAACATTTCGTATTTTTTCTAGAAATGACACAGCTATATCTCAGAAACAGCACAAGCTGCTGTCACACAAATGTCCATACATCAAGACCCTGCATCCTAGACCACACATCGAAAGTTTCAGCTCATTTCATCTAGTGCGGCCAAATATATTAATGTTTAAAATTTTAGGTTTAACATTAAACAGGCTACTCAACCCTAACTATCACGGCACTATCGTACCCCTGTAATATATTTGATCTTTTTAATGCTGTGTTGTTTTTGTATCGTTGTGATTTTTTTAAACACTTCTTTGAAATAAAACTGAACTTGAGGATTACATCAACTGTAGGCAAGCAGGCAAGGCAGATAAAGACCAAATGACAATATGAAACTTCTAAGAGTCATGAAGTATGAGAGGAAGGTAAGTATATGAAATATACGCTAGGCTGTGTATCCTTATTCTGTTTTTTCAAAGTTGTCTCTGTGTTGTGGATGTACTCTAAGCCCCACAAAAATTTGTATTTGTCATTAATTAAATTTGCTCCTGCTCTGGATGAAGAATAACTCTTTTTGTGCCACTCAGCCTCACCTGTCCATCAGATCTAGATCTCCCAGCTCTCCTGCTACTGCATCTTGCTCAGAATGATTTTGTATCCTGTCTTCACTGTGTAATTGAAATGTGCACAGACATTTAAGATCACTTCAAAGAAGGTACTCAGTTCCACAGTTCTTGCTCAAACATTCCACAAATGAGACTAGTAAGCAAGCTGGGTAGCTTAGGAGTGGGTCCAATGGTCTAAAACTGGGTAAGAAATTGGTTAGGGCAGATGACCCAGGTTCATAAACAGGTGCAGGTTGATCTGTGATTGGCCGTGGAGGATTGAGAGTCCAGAGAATTGCTCTCCTCCCTTGAAGAGAGGGGGCCGCCATGGCTCGTTGCTTGTCTGCCACCTGGAGGTGTCCGGGTGGCAGCATAGGTGACCCACACATAGAGGGCAGGGACACCATGTTCAGGGTACCGGGGGCATCTCTGTGGAGGCAGAGCTTGCACATCATGCCTGTTGCACATCCATGGAAACTGAGAAAAAAAACTGGCAGGAAAGAAGCCCCAACAACAGGATGACGACAGACTCCTTGGTGACTGGAAACCCCTCACAAGTCCTGTGGCAGAGGAGGATGATGAGGGAGGGTAAGTTCCAGAGAAGTCAGGTGACAGGGCAGGGGGGGGTGCTGGTCAGACTGGGGCACCTGGGGCAGACTAGGAGAATGAAAACTTAGGTGAAGACAAATTGGTTAGGGGTTAGGCGACAGAGGGTGGTGGTAAATGAAGTTCACTGTGTGGAAGGGAAGGTGACCAGCGGAGTCCTCAGGGCTCAGTGCTGGAATGAGTCCTCTTTAATGTCTATAAGTGACATTGCAGAGGTGCTGGAAGGGAAGGTATGCCTCTTTGTGGATGACATCAAAATCTGAAAGAGGGTGGACACTCCTGGGAGGGGGCATGGAAAGGATGAATAGAGACCTGAGAAAACTCAAGAAGTGATCAAGTATATGGCAGCTGGGTTTCAATGCATGGGACAGGCATTAGGGAATCTTGGTGGAAAGGAAGAGTGGGTGGGAGAAAGAGCTGGAAATGAAGTAGGATCTGCAATGATAATGTAGGTAGGGAAAAATGGGTAGACTGGGGGCCAAGTGGTCCTTATCTCCAGTGACATTCTGTGTTTCTGAGGAACATGCTAAAGCACAGTGTGAGCACTAAAGGCACAGTCCAATACACCTCCCAGGCACTATCCCAATTGCACCTGCAAACCCTGCCTCCTACTGGTCACAGGAGGAATGTGGCCAATAAGTTGCAGTGGGGCCTGCAGGAGCAATCCAGATAATAGGGCTCACAAACGGTATCTTTATATGCTCATGACCCCATAGTACTGGCAAGGTACTATAGCGTTATTTGCAGCACATTAAGGCCTCATTAGAGGCTAGGAGCAAACAGAGTTTGCAACACCCTCACAGCACCTGCCAGGGCTGCCAAAAGACTGTTCTTTGGTGTCCAATGTTACCCCCACCCCACTGATCGTCCAGGCATGTAATCACATACTGTCCTCTGCTGTCCAATGGTCTCCCTGCCTCTAACACCTGACAGTGACATATCATATTAATTCCTGGTGTCCAGTGATCCCCCACCCACATGATCACCTGGACATGAAATGTCATGATAGTCCCTGGTGTCCAGAGCCCCCCCATAGGCCAGCTAATCCCCAACTCTGTCCCACCAGCCTTGTCCCCAGTCCCCACCTCAGCCACCCCCTGGCCCTCTATACACCACTGGCACCCCCCAAATGTGACCTGCACAGCCTCACTACTCACAGCCGTGGCTGGCCGCCGACTAAATGACAGGGTGCAGTTGTGAAGCTACTGCAGAAACAGGTATAATAGTCAAAAGCGCTAAGGCAAAAATTAAGCTAGAAACCACAGAGGGTGTGAAGAACAATGATAAAGCATTTTTCTAGTACATCAGTGAGAACAGAAAGAAGAAGGAGAGTATAGAAAGATTGAAGGACCAGGGTTGACTGGGTGTTACAGGACGGGGTAATGCTAACATACTAAACAGCTTCTTCTGTTTGTTTTCATGAACGAGAAAGACACACTGCTTGACTGTGGAGTAGCCAAGACCCAGGGGTTAATTTATGAGCTGGAGGTAGAGAAATGCCACCTGACAGGGTCTGCAGAGCCTTGATGACCCTGAAATCAAATCACTAGGACCTGATGCGATGCACCCTAGGGTACTAAAGGAGCTCAAGGTGCAGCTGACATCACACCTAGCATAGTTATTCAGTGCCTCAGTGACTACAGGACTAGTCACGAGGGACTGGAAACAGACTTCGGTAGTACCATGTCATAAAGGAGGAGAAGAGGGAACCCAGGAAATTATAGTGCAGGGAGCCTGACCTCCATTGTAGGGAAGACACCTGGAATTGTCCTAAAAGGTATCATAGTGGACTTTTTAGAGAAAAATATAATATGGTACACTAACCAACATAATTTTGTTAAAGCGATATCCTGCCAGACAAACATTATAGAATTCTATGAGGTGGTGATAAGGGCAGGAGATGAAGGTCAACCTGCTGGTATCATATACTTTGATTTCAATAAGGCCTTTGATTCAGTTCCACATACTGTAGATAATTAGTAAAAAAGCTGTGTGATCTGGGTTTGGTGGAAGGTATTACACAGTGGATTTAGAACTGGCTGAGTGGTAGGATCCAGAGGGTGGTAGTTAATAATAAGCAATCAGAGGTGAAAGCTGTTACCAGCTGAGTACTACTGAGGTAAAGTATTGGGGTCAGTACTTTATCATATTTATCTGTGGCACAGGAGAGGAAATTTAAGGTGAAATCAGCCTATCTGCAGATGATACCAAATGGGGATGGATACTTGATAGTAAGGAGGGTGTCAAGGATAAGAAAAAAGACCTTTAGGGAAATGTGGGCTAATGTCTGGCAGCTCAAGGTTAATGCAAAGAAATGTAAGGCCATGCATATTGGTAAAAGAAATACTGATCTTCATCGAGGATATCGCTTGCATCAGGCCACACCTATGGAACTATTGCCTCCAGGCACTAGGACCACATGAAAACTTTTTAGCTAGCACTCTAGTAGGGTCTGCACATGATGATGACATCAGCTGACGATGTCCCTTCCCTATAAACATGGGCAGTCCTGCGCCCTCCTCTGTTCTTTTCCCACCATTGATCATCTCACATCAGACTCCATGGAGACACTGCCACTTCAGTTGACCGTCAAATCTTCGATTTCCACTTTTCTTTTATTTTTATCACCCTAGTTGTTAATCACTTCATTTTTTAAAGTGATTTCTTCTGTTGTTTATGTCAACTGACCCCAAGAAACTCTTCAAATTCTGCAGGTGCAGCAAGAAGAGCCCTGACAAGGATGACCATGGCACCTGTGTCTCCTGTCTTGGCGCTGACCACAACATTAAGGCCTGCAGGGTCTGCTATGGATTCAACCAGGCCACCTGGTGGTGCCGTCAGAAGACCTTCAAATCCTTTCTCCTGGAAGAGAGGGTCACCCGCACGGAGAAGAGGCTCCAGGACAGAAGCTCCTTTGTCTCACCAGCTCGGTCCATGGGCTCCCACTTCCCAAAGCCTGGGACAAATCCACTGGCAAGCACAAGAACTGGGATAAAGACAGGCCCAGGGACAGGGCCTCTCCGGTGCATTCTCAGTTGCCACTTCAAGTGCCAGCCACTGCTGGGTCATTGACTGCCTCGGCAGCAACCTCCCAATGCTGCCCACACCCTTACCTTTATAAGGTTGACTTTGGCAGTGCCACCCACTGGTCTTTCTTTAGCCAGAGCCAGCTTGTCAATGTCAGCTTCCTGACACCTCTGCCGATGTTTCGGCCCCTGTCGTTCAGACCCATCCAGATTCAGAGGCATCAGACAGGGAATTCTGCTGGACTTGTTCAGGCTGTAATGGTCTCTTGACACTGGGATTGTTGCATCCCCCATTGATGCCTTTGACCACTTTGTTGATGTCGGGGATTCAGCCTCCCTTGTTGATGCCTCAGGCCATTCTGTCAATGCCAGAGCCTCAGCCTCTGCCGTCAATGTCTCAGGCCATCATGTTGATGCCAGGGCTGCAGCCTCTCTCATCAGTGCTGCAGGCCATACCACTGATGCTGGGCCTCTGCCACTCTCATTGATGCTGCAGGCCATATCGCCGATGCCTCCAGTGCCAACACTGTAATGTGCTTTACCAACACCAATTACTAGTGATATCCAAACCATGCTGTCCTCTTTGAGAGTTCAGTGCTAAGAGACCTTCATCTACCTCCACTGTTTCTTCAGGTGGAGAGGACTCCACCAAATATACCCCAAGGTTCCCCCAATGACCCTTCCGTTTTTCTTTTTTTTTTCTTCTTTCTACTCCTCTGCCAGCTTGTACTCCGGAGGGCACCCCACCCCCATCCCCCGGCGTCCACCAGCCGACCCTGATCTGACCTGAACTCCAGGGCTTGCCCCCTCCGATGGGGTCGTTGGAGTTCCCCCAACCCCCACCAAAGTCCAGTTTTTCAGTGTGCCAGGGCCATGTCTATCTGGGAGCAGAGACTGTGAGGTGCCCTCCCTCATTGTGCCATGGCAGCTCCTTTTTCCTCCAGTGTTTTTCCCTAGAGCTGGTGGAGTGCAATGACGCCAACAGAGGGGAGCACACACACATCCACATGTGCTCCCTCCAAGCGTCTGCCCCAACTCCTCCCCGACTTGTAGTGTGGTGCCTTGTTCCCCAGCCTTCGCTGGTGGGCAAATGGGTGCCAACCGCTGAGGACCGCCCTCTGGAGAAGGAGAGCAGTCCATCAGATGCTCAATCCTTCTCCTCCCCTGTTGACCCCCAGTGGCCCACGCTCGTTCCCAAACACGGGTCGCCGGCGTAATACAAGGTAAGGCGACCAGTGTCTCAGCCCTCAGTGCCACTGGGCCGGCTCCGATGACCATTCCTTCATCTCTGTGATGAAGCAGCTGCAATCAGCCATGGGGTTTGAAGCCAGGGAACAGGATGTTACTAGAAGAAATCTGATAGAATATCTGGAATTGCCAGATTCTTTCCCATTGATCATTCCTCCTCCTCTTCTGCTGGCCACATTTGAGGATGCCACCATGGCTGCCTGGTACAGATCAGACATGATCCCTGCATTGCCCAGAAAGGCAGACAAGTTGTACCAGGCTTCTTCTGGGCAGCCTTTTCTTGCAGGGCAACCACAGGCAGATTCAGTGGTGATCAATGCGGCCCATGATAGGTTCAAGAGGCCTCAATGCCTCAGCTCCCTCCCCCCACACAAGAAGTCCAGAAAGCTAGACCTTATGGGCAAGAGGGTCTATGCTTCTTCCACGCTGGCCATCAGACTCATGAACTACATTGCACATATGGTGAAATTCCAGAACACTCCCTGGAAGAAGGCCAAAGCTGCAGCTCAGGCCCTTTCTGAGGGCGTGCAGTGGCAGGAGCTGCTTAAAGTTCTCCAGTCCAGGGCAGATGTGGGGAAACACCTTTTGAGATCAGCTTATGATGTTGTAGATGCCTCTGCTAGGGCAACTGCAGTGGGAGTCTGCTTAAGGCAGCATTCTTGGCTCAGGGTGTCTGGTTTTGTTACTGACGTATAACAGGCCATCCTAAATGCCTCTTTCAGAGGCTAGAAACCTTTTGGGGCAGATGTCCAGGATGTCCTTTCTGACCTACAGGCCTTCAGGAGTACCCTACGGTCAATCCATTCATTGTAGCATACTAAGCCAAAGAGAGGGCAAAAGGTGCCCTTTCACAGAGACTCTTACAAACCAAAGCCAGGCAACTGGCAACTTGGCAAGCACAGAGCAGGAACAGTCCTACCTACCTACCTCTATCTCCACCACCACCAGGAAGGGCGGAGAAGTGACACCTCGGCCTGACTCCTTGCCTGACCCCCATCCACCAGTACTGCAGAAAGTGGTGGTAGGGGGGCAGGAAGTACTTCAGACTCCTGTTCTGGGGGGGGGGACACTTCCAGTTCAGAGCATTGCCCTTTGGCTTATCTTCTGCACCATGGGTCTTTGCCAAATGCTTAGCAGTGGTGGCAGTGGCCCTCAGGAAGGAGGGATTGTATGTCTTCCCCTATCTGGATGACTGGTTGCTCAAAGCTCAGTCCAGGGAACAACTGTCTTACACCCTAGCATGCACCAGACAACTGTTCCAAGCACGAGGGGTTATGGTCAGTTTGCCCAGGTCAGTTCTAACTTCTTGTGAGCACCTCCAGTATATAGTGGCCATACTGGACACCACCCAGGGTTCAGCCTTTCTGCCTCAGGACAGGGCAGAGCGCTTGATAACACAGGCCCGAGAACTTTACAACAGGTTTGTCATGGCCAGGACATTCTTGAGACTGTTGGGACTGATGGCGTCAGCCATTGTTACGGTCCCCCTGGCATGGCTGCACATGTGGATCCCCAATGAACACTAAGAGTCCAATGGGATAAATGTATCGACGATCTAGACCAGAAGGTACTGGTATCATCACCTGTGAAGAAGGTACTTCAGTGGTGGATGGACCACACCAATTTGCTCAAAGGAGTCCCTTTCCTCATCCCTTTCCACCACTAGATCCTCACCACAGATGCATCAGGAATGGACTGGGGAGCTCACCTAGAGTCTCAGCAGACTCAAGGGACATGGGCCACTGTAGAGAGTTCCCTCCACGTCAATGTCCTAGAGATGAGAACTGTTCTGTATGGCCTGCAAGCTTTCCAGGCCCACTTGTCCCTGGGGCCTCTGCTGGTGCAGATGGACAACATCAATGTAATCCACTACCTAAACAAGCAAGTGGGGACCCATTCATACCTCCTGTGTAGGGAAGTGATGACAGTTTGGTACTGGGCTCTAGAACACGGCCTGGAACAGTCAGCCATCCATATTCCAGGCATCCAAAATGTTCTGAAGGACTGGTTAAGCAGATCGCAGTCCAGAATGCATGAGTGGGAGCTGCTGACCTCGGTGGTAAAAGACCTATTCGATAAGTGGGATCATCCAGAGTTGGACCTTTTTTGTATCCCCATTCAATGCAAAATTGCTGCTTTTCTGCTTGCTTGCTCCAGGGCCTGGAGTTTTCTGGCAAGACACGTTGTCCCTCTTTTGGAAAGAAAGGTTCTTCTATGCCTTTCTTCCCTTCCTGATAATCCAGAAGGTGCTGGTCAAGCTTCAGATGGAAGGAATGACTGATCCTTGTTGCTCCCTTCTGGCCTTGCCAGATCTGGTTCCCCTTACTGCAGCAGCTGGTGGTAGAAACTCCAGTGCCCCTATCCCTGTGCAAAGACATGCTCTTACAGGAGCAGGGCACCTTGGTCCATCCAGAACTCAAGTCACTACACCTCCATGCCTGGCTCCTGAACACATAGCCATGGCAGATTTGGTGTATCCCAAAAGGTGGCTGATGTCCTGGTGGCTGCAAGGAAACCCTCCACCAGGGCCATTTATTTCATGAAGTGGAAGCACTTTGCTCAGTGGGTGGCTTCTCATCATTTGGATCATTCCACTTGTCCAGTGAATCAGATTCTGGAGTATTTGCTGTCCCTCTCAGATTCTGGCCTGCAATACTCTTCTGTTACGGTGCACCTGGCTGCTATTTCAGCCTTCTATGTGCCCACTGATGGTCGTATGGTGGCACAGCTGGAGGTGTCCCATACTTTTTTGAGAGGCACTCATCATCTGAAGCCTCCCATCTGCAACTCAGTCCTGCCTTGGGACTTAAATTTTGTGCTGGAAAAGCTTACTTTGACTCCATTTGAGCCAGCATGACATGCAAGCTACGCTTTCTGTCGTGGAAAGCAGTATTTTTAGTTGGTGTTACTTCTGCTTAAAGAATTTCTGAACTTTAGGCTCTGATGTGCAAGTCTCCTAATTTGGTTTTCCATGAAGACAGGGTGTCTTTGCATAACAACTATAAGTTCCTACCAAATGTGATGTCTGAGTTTACTCTGAATCAAGCCATCCATCTACCTGTTTATTTACCAGTGCATGCCAGTCCAGGGGAAGCATTGCTCCATAGTTTAGATGTACATGGAATACTCAGATATTATGTTCATCGTACAAATGACTGCAGGAAGTCCTCGCTGCTGTTTGTTTCTTTCACCTCTGGGAAAGAGGATGTATCAGTTTCTAAGCAGTGCTTGTCCAAATGGTTGGGCAACTGCATTATTTTCTGTTATAGGAAGAACTTCCTGGGGTGGTGCATAGCCACTTCACCAGAGGTATGGCCACTTCTGTTGCCTGTTTCAGGAATGTGTCAGCTGCCGAAAGCTGTGCCGCTGCCACTTGGAGTACTGTCCACACTTTCACTAAACATTACAGTCTGGACATTGCCTCTTGGAGAAGGGCAGGCTTCGCCTGGGTGTGCTTCAGGACCTCCTGTCTTAGGCCTTTCACCTCCAGCTACCCAAACTGTCTCTCTGTCAGTACTGCTTTGAACTCATTCCATAGGTGTGGCCTGATGCAAGAGATATCCTCAATGAAGATAGTACAGTTACATAAGAACTTATTGTAACAGTAGAGTGAGAAAAACTCTTGCATCAAGCCATGCCGTCTCACCTTCTGTCCCCCTTGGCTTTGGAGTTTTTCTCTATTCCTGTCTCTCTCTCTCTCTCTCTCTCCAGGACAGTTCACCTTCTGTTTCACTTTGCTTAGTGGAGGGAAACTCTAGCTCTCCCTTGGTTCCTCAGGAGGAGATCCTTTGTATATGGTCCCTGGTGGGGGTACTGAGTAGGACGTAGAGACGCCCACATTTATATGGGAGGGACGTCATCAGCTGACATCATTGTCATGAGTGGCCCCTACTAGACTGCTAGCTAAAAAGTTTCCATATGGTCCTGGCGGGTATAGTTCCATAGGTGTGGCCTGATGCAAGAGATTCTGTCAAAGATTTACTGTTATGGTAAATTTGTATGTAACTGTACTTTTCAGAATATTGTTTAGGGGAAGTTAAGCTCGTATCAGCATCAGTAGAAAAGAATTTGGGAGTATAACTTAAAGACAACTTAAAGGTTCAGGCACAATGTACCAAGGCATATGGAAAAAAAAACGAATGCTAAGTTGTATAGGAAGGAGTTTCTCAAGCAGAAGTGAGGAAGTGATCCTTCTGTACTAAAGATCCCTGGTACGGCCACACCAGGAGAACTGTGGTCAGTTCTGATGTCCTTACCTTTGTAACCCCCCTGCAAATGGGGGTTCCCAAAAGACTTCCAGGAGCTTGCTTGAATGCTCCAAGCCTGAATGGTGTTTGGCATTTAAGCCATTTATCAGTGATTGTTTTTAGAGCCTCTGGTACTGTCTCTTTAAGAGCTGTCTGCTTGCAGACATAATTAGTTTGTATGGGGGGACTGTGTGCTTCTCTGAGTACCACTCGAGCTGCTGCCAATTCACTTCATTTTTGCAGTCACTAGGAGTGCAAAGGAACCTATCTGAAAGATGTAACTGTTTGCCAGAAATTATTTAGAGTAATAATAAAATTACAGTTTGTCTAACCTGCTTTCTTTGCAGTCAGAACTGTGTCTGCTAGTTCCCATTCTAGTTTTGAACTGCTGAACTGGACCAATCAGTGTGGGGTAAGCTAGCTCTAAAATGGTGCCTTGGACGAATCAGAACTTGGACTCATAATCTGAGCCAGCCACAAGAGGATTGTATGGGCAGTGACTCTGGGAGATGTAGTTTAGACTTCAGTGCCTTTTTGGACCAACAGCAGCAGTCTATTGTGAGTGACAGCCAATCCAGTCAAGAACTGGGAGGAACTCAAAGGAAGAGCCCGGTTTTGTCGGTTGGAGTTTCAGTTGAGCTTTGGCAGTGAAGAAGGAAGGAGCCCTGTGCTTTTTCAGTGTGCAGTTTTAGTCAAAAACGTGTGTAAGGCCCAGAGTTCCGGTCTGCAGCTTGTTAGGACTGAATCCGTCCTGCAGAAAGAATCAAAGGATCTCTGAAGAGTAGAAACCAGGCTCACCCTAGAAGACTGGAAGAATTGCTGAAAATTGCACTCGGTCTGTCAGGAACTGAATCTGCTGTGTGTCTCCGGTATTGTGCAGTAATTGCGATCGGGATACAGATGCAGCCTGCCTGGTATAGTGCTTTTTTATATATGTGTGGAAGAGGTTTGTGTACCTTCAAGTGAGCCCTGCTGACATTGAAGGACCCTATCTTATTTGGAGGTCGTGAGTACTAATTCAGGGTCGCCCCTGTTGAATTGCCACATTAAATCCAAATGGAATTACTGTACTGCTGATTGTTTAATTTTCCTTTCTCTGTGTGAAAGGGCCCCTACCAGCTGCCACGGTTTGGACTAGCCACTAGGGCTTGGGTACCCAGGGACAGTAACTGATAGGGATAGGCCTGTGCACAGAGCCATAGGTAGATTATTAGAGTGATAAGCTATTAACCTGATTTCCCTGTCCTTGTTATATCCCCTAAATAAATCAGAGCTGCTTGTTTCAGCAAAGTTATACTGCCTGGGTATTTGTCTATGTTAAAGTACTGTACTGTGATTGTTGCACTGTATCTCATTTCACAGGAGGTCCCAGTGCCGAACCAGTCCTGGGGTAAGTGTATACTGTGAAGGTAATTCTGATATATTGTGGGCCACTAGTGGGAAGAAAGGGGTTGCAGTGTCCTTAGAGGGCTGTGACCAAGTTAGTTTAACTATTGCAACCCTGACCTCTGGGTGGAGGCACCCGCCATTGATCCAGGCCCTCAACCTGTTAGTGGCAAATCAAGCAGGGTAGTAGCCCTGGATAGCGCCATTTAGGGGTTACATCTTGAGGCTCACCGCTGGATTGTGTGTCCTCTAGTGGCCATATTTACGAACCACTGTTAAGAAAAATGGGTACCCGACAGAAGTGGCTGTGCACCGGCTGGTGGGGTGTACTGGGAGGAGATCGACCCCCAAATGCTATGCTTATCCTGGACATCCCCTGGGTATCAATACGGACACTGTGCAGGAGTACTTTCCAAGGTGGAAGGTTTACAAAACCCTGTGGTGGTGGGTCGGCATGCTAATCTGCTCACCCACACTTTCCTGGCCCTAGTAGAGTTTAAGGATCCCATAGATAGCTCCAAAGTGCCACAGACCATTACCCCAGAGGAGCCCTCACTGCTTGGAGAGTGATAACTAAGGACAGAAGACCCGGGGAGAATCAGCCCCACCACTATCTGAAACTTTTGAGGAGAAATTTGCTGAATGGTTGCTGGGAGGGGAAAACTGTGGAGGACTTGAAGAAACTATTCTTGCCACCTGGGGTGTTCCTCCCCAACACCTCTCCTGCTCCAGTGCCCGTAATGGTGGCTGAACCAATGCAGACTCCTATTTCTGCACCTGCCATTAGTCACGCCACCCGCCGAGGTTGAGGATCTTCTCTGGCACCTCCCCACCCCCAAGGGAGGATGACTGGAGACCTGGATAGACTATGTTGCCCCAAGTGCTAGAATGGCAATGCCTGGAAGGCGAAAGGAGGGTTAGTGAGAGCCTCCGAGGTCCTGCCCTGGCTACCATCCGCAAACGGGCCAGTAACCCTGAAGCGACTGCACAGGCCTATCTTTGAGGCCTTGGAGAAATGTGTGTATGGAGCCCAGATTCTGATGAGGACCTATGGTGGAGAGTAAGAAATGCACAACAGTACCAAGGGAGTTGTTGTCTGTGTATGTCTCTCGGTTGAAAAATTGTTGCAAGAATGCCCTCAGAAAGGGTAGTCACAGCGATTGAACTGGACCGAACCAGACTGGACAGAATCCTTAAGTCTGCCCCTTCTCAGAACTGCTGTTGCTTCAGTTCGCCTGGCAAATCGACTGAATCCCACCCTCTATGATGATGAGTTAATGAGAGAAATTCGAGGAGTTGAGAAAAAGGCGACCTCGGGAGGGTACCTGCACCAACAGCTGTGGCTAATAACCCGAGTGACTGAGGTGACCCATCAAGTGAAGTCTCAGGGCAGAGGTTGACAGTCAATGAGTGCTCTGACAAGGAAAAGATATGCTACAATGGGGCGAACTGTTGAGAGAGATCCGAGAATTCAAAAACAGTCCCTTTATGAAGGCCACGCCTGCAAGTACGGGCCCTGACCTATATCCGACAGTATCTGCTATGGGGGTGGGGTACCCACCATGTATCTCCTGCTGATAACAGCTCCAAACTCAATTCCTTGACCATGGAAGTGGAGAAACTGACGAGATGTCTCCAAATGCTTATCACGCCTGCAGAGACAGAGATGGCACCTAGGTTTCCAGTTAGTAATGACCCCGCCCTGGCTCCCAGTGTGGCGCCTCGCCAGCTCAAACTCCAGAAAGTATGTTTTGCTATAATTGTGGGAAAGATGGGCACATGAAAGGGAATGCCAGTCCCCAAAAGACACTGACAAAGTTGCATATAGGCTGGCAAGGAGAGCTTCGAGAAGAAATCAGTGGTTAAGAGGTGCACGACATGATCCCAGTGAGGGCACCAAAAATGCTAATTCACGCCCTTTGTGGCAAGGTCAGTTGCCCAGGCCCCCACTACCGCCTCCAGACTGGTCCAGAATAGTGGGTCCCTCCATGGAGACCACTGTAAAGGTGAATGGAGTGTCTACAAGAGCTGTATTAGACAGTGGCTCCCAAGTGACAATTATGTTCCAGGATTGGTATCAGGCATTTGTCAGACGACCTTACAACCATTAGAAGGACTGCATGTATGGGGGTTAAGTGAAGGCCTACCCCTATTCCGGGTATATCCGATTTGGCTGTCTTTCCCACCTCCTGGCTGGAGTGCCGAACAAGTAGAGACCCTAGCCTTAGTGTGTCCCCCACTGGACTGTATGATGGTGTCCCTTTGTTGATTGGAACAAATGCTCATATGTTCGGAAGGTTGGCACAGTTGTGTTATGAAAAACAGGGGTCAAAGACTAGTAGAGCTTTAAGAGTTCCGGCTTTAATTAAGAAGGCCTATGAGGCACAGAGAGATGCTGAAAAACAGAACCAGAGGAACCGGTCGGAATTGTATGGAAGAAGGATCCTGAGTCTCTGATCCTGGCGCCAAATGCCCAGTGTACCTTACAGGGAGAGGTCCATATCAGAAAGGATGTTAAGAATAAATATTAATGTTGGATGCACCAGGCGATGGAAAATTGCCAGAGGGACTGCTGGTCAAGCCTAGTATTTTGCCCGCTAGAGCCCATGCTTATGCCAGAAGGGTAATGGTCCAAGTTCATAATGTGTCTGAAAGAGATTCGAGTAAACAGAGGTTGCATCCTGGCTAATGTGCATTGTGCAGACACTGCAGTGCTACCCAGCAGCAAGAGTTCAAGGAAGAATGACAGAGTAACGCCTGACTTGTTTGATTTCGCGACTCCGCTGCCAGCTGAATGGAAAGGAGGATCAGTGAGAAGCTTGCCCAGAGAGACCAGGTGTTTTCTTTAAAGGAATGGGATGTGGATGCGGTGCAAGGAGCTGAGCACAATATCTGCTGCATGACGAAAGACCATTTCGTGAGAGGTCTCGGACGCCTGGCACCTGCTGACTAGATGATGTGAGACGGCATCTGCAAGAGATGTTAGCTGCTGGTGTAATACAAGAATCAGAAGCCTTATGCTTCCCCATTGTGGTAGTGAGGAAAAGAATGGAACAGTAAGATGTGTGTGGATTATCGCATCTTAAACCGGCGGACTATCCCTGATCAGTACACAATGCCCCGTATCAGGATGCTTTTGACTGCCTAAACGGGAGCAAGTGGTTCTCTGTGCTGGATCTCCGCAGTGGTACTACTAGATCCCGGCTGGCTCCCAGAGGACCGTGAGAAGACTGCCTTTATCTGTCCGCTGGCCTATGAATTCATGAGGATGCCTCAAGGGATTTCAGGTGCCCCAGCCACCTTTCAACGATTGATGGAGCGTGCAGTGGGGGACATGAACTACTAGAGTGCCTGTATACCTAGATGATGTTATTGTGTTTGGCAGCTCACTGGAGGAACATGAAAGCAGATTATTTAAGGTATTGGACCGACTGAGGACTTTGGCCTTAAACTGTCCATTGATAAGTGTCAATTCTTTCAAACATCAGTAAAGTATGTGGGACACATAGTATCCACCGAGGAATAGAGACCGCACCCAAGTAAAGTTGGAGGCCTTGACCACCTGGCCACAGCCCAAAAATCTAAAAAGAACTGCAAAGATTCCTGGGATTCTGTGGTTATTATCGGCGCCATCAAGGACTATTCAAGAGTGATCCGCCTTTACTTAACCTTACCTAAGGGTATCCCCTAACCCACAAAAATACTCAAAGTCAGCCCTCAAGACTGAAAGAGTGTATTTTCATCCAAGTGAAGTATTTAGGGCCTGCTGGACTCTGATTGTGAGACTGCTTTTCATGAGATCATATATCAACTTACCCATGCTCCAGTGCTGGCCTATGCCGATCCAAGAAAACTTTACGTCCTGCACATTGATGCTAGCTTGTGTAATGGGTTGGGGCTGTTGTACCAAGAGTACCCAGGAATGGCCTCTGAGACCAGTGGCCTTTGCCAGTAGAAGCCTGACCCCATCCGAAAAGAACTATCCTGTACATAAGTTAGAGTTCCTAGCTTTGAAGTGGGCTATTGTTGACCAATTCCATGAGTACTTGTATGGGGCTAAAATACTAGTAAAACTGACAATAATCCTTGACCCATGTGCAGACCTCAGCTAAGTTGGATGCCACTGGCCATAGGTGGCTTTCTGCATTATCTACATATGACTATGCTCTCAATACCGAGCAGGTCTGAACCACATAGATGCTGATGTTTCCTCCCGGAGGCCTGTTCCCCAGAATGATTGGGTCCGATTGGCAGAACCTGACATTCGGGCACTCTGCCGGAAGTTTGACAGGGAGGAACAATGTCCACGGACGCAGTGGACTGCATGGTGGATTGCTTGGGAGCCTCTGAGAATTGCATACCTGCTGCTTATTGCCACTTTTCTGCAATAGACATTGGTGCACTGCCTCAGCTGGACAATGACAGTATTCGCGGGCTCAATCCCGCGATCCCATGATCAAAGCAGCTTTAGAAGCCCTCTATGCAGGAAAAGATGTGTCCAAATTACGCCCACTGATTTGAGAACTGCACTGTTATACAAAGAAGGTCCTAAGTTGAAACTGATCAATAAACTGTTATACAGAGAAACAGTAGACAGAGGGGGACAAGTAGACAAACAACAACTAGTGCTGCCCACTGCCTTTGAGACTCAGTACTGAGGTCCTTGCACAACCACATGGGGCACCTTGGTATAGACAGAACACTTGACTTGGTGAGATCCAGATTCTATTGGCCTAAGATGGGGGCTGATGTGAGCAACACATTCGAACTGTAGTCGCTGCGTTACAGAGGAAAGCTTTGCCCCAGAGGGCTGCCCCTTGTTAACATCACCACCAGTGCACCCATGGAGCTGGTCTGTATTGATTTTCTGAGTTTGGAGTCAGATCAAAGAAATATCAGTAATGTGCTGGTGGTCACTGACCATTTCACGAGATATGCCCAAGCTTTCCCACCAAAGACCAGAAAGCATCCACTGTGGCCAAAGTACTTGTAGAAAACTTTTTGTTCACTATGGGGCTCCACAAAGAATCCATTCTGATCAAGGGAGAGACTTTGAGAGTCGTCTGATCAAAGAGATGCTTTCTGTGGGGAGTGCAAGTCCAGAACCACTCCTTACCACCCCCAGGGGACCCACAGCCTGAACGTTTCAACCGTGACTTTGCTAGATATGCTAGGCACCCTGCACCCAAAGGACAAGCCTAGATGGAGCCAACAAATTAGCACCCTGGTACATGCTTATAACTGCACCAAAAAGTGATGCCACTGGATTCTCCCTACCGCCTGATGTTTGGAAGAAAGAAGCTCGACTACCAGTAGATGTGTGTTTTGGGGTCTCTCCTGATGGGGTTCAAGCTGACAACTATTTACAGTATGTGCAAAAGTTAAAGGCCCAGCTAACTCATGCGCACTCAACTGGCTCAAACCATGGCTGCCAAAAGAAATCTGGCCAACAAAGAAAGGTATGATAAAAGGTGAAAGCACAGGAACTCCAGGAGGGAGATCGGTATTACTAAGAAATCTGGGACTGTATGGCAAGCACAAGATTGCTGACAGATGGCACCATCTCCCTCACATTGTAGTGGGCAAACTAGATGATCTGCCAGTGTACAAAAGTAAGGCCTGAGAATAATTCAAAAGATGTAAAAACAATGCATAGAAATCATTTACCGCCCATTGACAAATCCTGATTGAGTCTGAGCCCCAGAAGATGCCCCTCTGGACCAGTGACTAGAGCTGCTGCTAAGAAAAGATCAAGAAAGTCTGCACCTACAGAAGCAAAGTTAAAGTGTTCCCTCCACAAGTCCCAGTTGAGCATGACTGTCAGTCCATATCAGAAGAAAGTGAGAGTGACTTTGAATACTATCCTTCTTACGAACTGAGTCAATTGTTTCGGGCAATCCCTAGTCAATACTGGAGACAAAGCTGGGCCTTCTGGACTGTCTAAGCCCCAGCTTCATCCCTGGAGCCAATGCTCCCAGAGTGAAGTGCAAAGCATCAGATCAGATGAAATGGAATCATTGTGCATGGTTGAACTGTTTGAGCTTTCAGGGAGGAAAATGATGGATTGGGGCAGACTGGTGATACACCCGAACAAGAAGAGTATTTTGAGTGCCCCTGACAGTCCACTGCCAGGTGTCAAAAAGCTCTCATGCGAGCCAAATGTTGTGGACTCAGAAACTGTAACTCCTGGAGCTGAAAGTGCCCCAAGTTCTAGCCTCTCTACCCCCATAGAGACTCCTGACAAGTGAGGACAATGCTGAAAATGAGGCTCAGAGTGCAGAGACTATAACAGTTCCCCTAGAAAGACTGGTCGAGCTGTAAAGCCTGTGGTGCACCTCAGTTGTGATTCACTTGGGAGGCCTGTGGACTTGCCTCTCAATGTTGTCCATAAAAGGAGTGTATGTGTCCCCAGCTCATTGCCCAAACTGAGCATCAGTGCTAACTCCAAGTTACTTGTGTTGCCCTTCTATATGGTGCCCTTGCCCCATCCAGCCCCAAGGTAACTGATAGGAAGGGCCCCTCTTCAGGTTTCATGTACAAGAGGTAATAACTTGAGTTATGGTACAATGTGTATGTAATACTGTGTAAAGTGTGACGTATGCAATGTTTCAGAAATGTGTTCTTGGTAAAATGATATATTGACTGATGATTACATTGCTGAGCCTAATGCAAATGTATATGGTTGCAGTTGAAACTTATGAGGTACTTTGCTTGACGCGGACGCCAAGCTTTCCCAGGCCAGGAAGGTGTAACTCTGCAAATGGGGGTCCCAAAGACTTCCAGGAGCTTGCTTGAATGCTCCAAGCCTGAATGGTGTTTGGCATTTAAGCCATTTATCAGTGAGTGTTTTAGAGCCTCTGGTACTGTCTCTTTAAGAGCTGTCTGCTTGCAGACATAATTAGTTTGTATGGGGACTGTGTGCTTCTTGAGTACCACTCGAGCTGCTGCCAATTCACTTCATTTTTGCAGTCACTAGGAGTGCAAAGGGAACCTATCTGAAAGATGTAACTGTTTGCTAGAAATTATTTAGAGTAATAATAAAATTACAGTTTGTCTAACCTGCTTTCTTTGCAGTCAGAACTGTGTCTGCTAGTTCCCCATTCTAGTTTTGAACTGCTGAACTGGACCAATCAGTGTGGGAGCTAGCTCTAAAATGGTGCCTTGGACGAATCAGAACTTGGACTCATAATCTGAGCCAGCCACAAGAGGATTGTATGGGCAGTGACTCTGGGAGATGTAGTTTAGACTTCAGTGCCTTTTGGACCAACAGCAGCAGTCTATTGTGAGTGACAGCTCAATCCAGTCAAGAACTGGGAGGAACTCAAAGGAAGAGCCCGGTTTTGTCGGGTTGGAGTTTCAGTTGAGCTTTGGCAGTGAAGAAGGAAGGAGCCCTGTGCTTTTTCAGTGTGCAGTTTTAGTCAAAAACTTGTGTAAGGCCAGAGTTTAGGTCTGCAGCTTGTTAGGACTGAATCCGTCCTGTGAAAGAATCAAAGGATCTCTGAAGAGTAGAAACCAGGCTCACCCTGTAGAAGACTGGAAGAATTGCTGAAAAATAGCACTCGGTCTGTCAGAACTGAATCTGCTGTGTGTTCTCCGGTATTGTGCAGTAATTGCGATCGGGATACAGATGCAGCCTGCCTGGTATAGTGCTTTCTTTATATAAATGTGTGAAGAGGTTTGTGTACCTCAAGTGAGCCCTGCTGACATTGAAGGACCCTATCTTATTTGGAGGTCGTGAGTACTAATTCAGGTCGCCTCTGTTGAATTGCACATTAAATCCAAAATGGAATTACTGTACTGCTGACTGTTTAATTTTCCTTTTCTCTGTGTGAAGGGCCCTACCAGCTGCACGGTTTGGACTAGCCACTAGGGCTTGGGTACCCAGGGACAGTAACTGATAGGGATAGGCTGTGCACAGAGCCATAGGTAGATTATTAGAGTGATAAGTTAATTAACCTGATTTCCCTCGTCCTTGTTATATCCCCTAAATAAATCAGAGCTGCTTGTTTCAGCAAAGTTATACTGCCTGAGTGTATGTGTCTATGTTAAAGTACTGTACTGTGATTGTTGCACTGTATCTCATTTCACAGGAGGTCCCAGTGCCGAACCAGTCCTGGGGTAAGTGTATACTGTGAAGGTAATTCTGATATATTGTGTGGGCCACTAGTGGGAAGAAAGGGGGGTTGCAGTGTCCCAGAGGGCTGTGACCAAGTTAGTTTAACTATTGCAAACCCTGACCTCTGGGTGGAGGCACCAGCCATTGGATCCAGGCCCCTCAACCTGTTAGTGGCAAATCAGGCAGGGGTAGTAGCCCCTGGGATAGCGCCATTTAGGGGTTACACCTTAATAAAGATAGGGATAAACTTGAGACTGTGCACAGAAGAGTAACAAAAACTGACTGCAGTACAACAGGATTAGACATATTTGGCTAGACTGTCTAGTCTGAACATGTACTCACCTCACGTGAAAACAGATGGGAGAAGAATAAAACTTTTTGTGCCTCCTACATCTCAGTGGTAGGGAAAATGATGGAAACTTGGAATCACTTCTGAAAGAAAGAATTGCTGAGTACCTAGAGACCAGTGGGGCACAGGACCCAAGGCAGCATGGATTCACAGCGGGAAGGTCATGTCAGACAAATCTAGTAGATTTATTTGACTGGGTGACCAAAGTAGTAGACCAGGGAGGGGCTGTGGACATGGCCTACTTTGACTTTAGCAAGGCATTTGATACAGTCCCACACAAAAGATGAATAAACAAGTTAGCCAGCCTGGGAGTGGGTCCCAGGTGGTAGCCTGGTAACAAATTGGCTGAACGACAAGACACAGAGGGTAATAGTAAACAGAGTCCACTCTGAAGAAAGGGGGGGTTACTAGCTGAGTACTGCAGGGTTCAGTACTGGGACTGGTCCTTTTTAATGTCTTTATAAGTGACATTGAGGAGGGGCTAGAAGGAAAAGCATGCTGTCTCTTTGCAGACGACACAAAGATCTGCAACAGAGTTGATACATGGGGTGAGGGTGGTGGAAATGATGAGAAGGGACTTGGCAAGGTTGGAGGAATGGTCAAAAGTATGGCAGCTTAGATTCAATGCAAAGAAATGCAAAGTAATGCACCTGGGAAACAAAAACCCAGGGGAAGAGTACACAATGTGGGGTAGGGGAGGTACTAACAACAACAAAAATGGAAAGGGACCTGGGGTAGTCATATCAGATGACCTAAAGGTAGGCAAGCAATGTGAGAAGGCAGTAAGGAGGGCTGGGGGGGGGTACTGGGATGCATAAGGAGAGGCATCACCGGTAGAAAACAGGAAATTGTTATCCCTCTGTACAGACAGTTGGTGAGACCCCATCTGGAGTACTGCGTGCAGTTGTGAAAACCCCATCTCCACAAGGACATAGACAGGATGGAGGCAGTCCAGTGGAGGGCAACTAAAATGGCGAGGGTTTGCACAGAAGACATACGAAGAGATACTAAAGGAGCTTAATACGTATACTCTCGAAAAAAGGAGGGGGGACATGATAGAAACTTTCAAGTATCTTAGGGGAATCAACAAAGTCCAAGAGGGTAGCATCTTTCAGAAAAAGAGATGTGCAAGAACAAGGCGGCACAATTTTAAGATTGGGGGGGACAGCTCAGGGGCAATGTGATGAAGTGTTTTTTCATCGAGAGGGTGGTGGACACATGAAACAGTCTTCCTGTGGAAGTTGTGGGGTCAAAAACAGTGGGGAAATTCAAAAATGCATGGGACAGACATAAGGCAGTTCTGGTGGGGGTAGAAAGAAGTAGGCTCTTGGTTAACTAGGATCTGCAGCTTATCAAATAGGTAGAGAAATGAGCAGACTGGGTGGGTTAAGCAGTCCATATCTGCCATCAAAGTCTATGTTTCTATGTTTCTACAGGCCTACTTAAGTCCTCAACATAGATTACAAATTATTTACTACCATTATGGCTAAACGCCTAGAAGCTCTACTCCCTCTTGAGGTTAATAAAGATCAGAGGTTTAGTTACGTTCCATCATATGTTTGAGGGGAATCAATAAGGTGTACAGTCAGCATCAATATAGGTGCCTCCACCAGAGGACATGAATACAAGTTTATGAAAGGGGAATTTCAGAAGGGATGTGAGGAAGCAATTTTTTTTTCACAGAGAGAGAGTTATGGGAGGATGGAACAGTTCGCCAGGTGAGGTAGGTGAGCTGAAAACCGTGGAGGGCTTCAAGAGAGGGTGGAATAAACAAAATGGACTGATCAAAGTTAACATGATTGTGAGGGTGGAAGTTCACCACCAGTAGGTGTACTCACAGTGATAGGTAAAAGTAGCGGGTAAGTGGTAACAGAGCAGACTGGATGGACTATAGTCTTTTTCTGCCTGATGAATCTTGCTAACTGTCTGATAAAAATACAGCAGGTTTACAACAGACGGCCTTCCCTTTGTGAATCCATGTTGTTGATTATCTGAGGTTTCACTACTCATCATTTTATTCAACAAAACATCCTTTAGAGACCCTCCAAGATCTCACCCACAACCAATGTCAGGCAGATTGCTCCACAATTTGAGAATTCTGATTTGTTTCCCTTCTTGGGAATGGCAATTTTATTTGCATGGTGCCCAATCCCTGAGGCTGTGAGCACCTTACAGTATACATGAATAAAACACTAATGAAATAAGAGCTAAAAACATTAACAATCAAGAATCCAGGCAAAAACACAAGTTAAAAAAGTGAGTTTTCAAAGATTTTTAAAAATGGCCAGTGAAGGAACACCTCTCACTTTTTAGGGAAGGGCATTCCAAAGAATCAGGGCCACCACACTGAACATCCTATGGCCTGAGGATTTTAACTGGGATCTGGGAAAGGAGAAGAGGTCTGCCTCCACTGACTGGAGGGCATAACTGGGAGCATATGGCATCAGGAGGTCTTGCAGGTAGCCTGGACCTAGACTGTGCAGGGCTGTGTATGTCAACAAGCAAACCTTGAAGCTGATGCACCACCTGACCGGAAGCCAGGGGGAGAGCATGGAGAACCAACATGATATGCTGTGATTGAAATGTCCCAACAACTAGCTGAGCTGCTGCATTCTGAACTAGCTAGCAGTTCTCAGTCTTTGTCACAGTGAGCCTCCCCAAATCCATGGAAAAAATTTTGAGCCTCTTCCAAAAATTGAAATAATCTTGGGCCTCCCCCCAAAAAAATAACACACTGTACTTTGCACAGTACACCATGAATATTATTCAGCTTATTGTAACCCTCCCCCCCCCAGCCCTGAACAGGCCAACCTTCTTGCTCTGCTATTTTCATTCTTGAACCATTTTACCCCTTGCTGCAGTACCTTCATGAGTCAGACTACCTTCTCTGTTTCCTCTCTACATGCAATAACCTCCCTACATACTTCACCTCGCCCCCTCCTTCCCTGCTCCTAAGCAACTTCTCTGGGACTACTTTGCTCCTTCCTGCTATTGCTCTTAGCACTTCTATGCTCAATCCTCGTATTTGGGCTGTTCTGCCATCGGTTTACAAATTGATCAATTACCACCACTCATTATCAAATTATTGTTCATATTTATTTGTACTATTGCTCATTGTATATTTCTTGATTGTTTTTCAGTTACCTTTTGAAATATATTCACTCCCTACCCTTCCCCGGGTACACCTGAAATGAGCCTTGGCTCATTCACCTTCCCTTGTCACCTATTAGTAAACAAATACATAAAATTCACCTACTATTATTATCCTCTTTCAGTTTGCTTCATCTTTCACGCAAAATATATAAAACCCAAAATTTAAATGCAGTACTTTTTCAGACTTGCTTGAGCCTCCTCTGGAACAGGTTGGAGCCTCCCCAGGGAGGCTGGCCTCACCATTTGAGAACCCCCCCAGCGGATAGCCCAAGGTAAGGAGCATTGCACTAATCCAGCCTAGATGAGACTAAGGCATGTACTAGTGTTGCTAGGTGAGTCGACTTGAGATAGGGCTTAATCCAGGCAATATTGCGAAGATGATAATTGCCACTGTGGACAACAGCCAATACCTGGAACTCCAGCTTGTATTCCACAATGACCCCAGATTTTTCACCCTATCTGCAAAATGAAGGGTCACACCATCCAACAAAGCAAGGGCTGCACTCCCAGTTGTTACCATAGAACCAGACTGGCCCAGCTCCACCTGTAACACCTCTGTCTTGGATGGATTGAGCCTAAGCTAGATAGCCATCATCCAGTCCTGGATTTCTTTAAGGTACTCACTCTATTCCAGGATAGCGGCCCTGTCATCAGGGGCACAAGGCACATACAGCTAAGTGACATCAGCACAGCAATGAAATGCCAAGCCATAGCATCTAATGATCTCATCCAATGGCAGCATATAGATGGCAATTAATATGGGAGCCAGAATTGCCCCCGAGGCACACCACAACAGAACACAGCACTGCTCAATGTAAAGGAGCCAAGCTCCGCCTGCTGCATCCTAGTAGTCAAGAGCTACCTGCTGCATCCTGCCAGTTCTTTGGGACTCAAAACACTGCAACACTGTACCCAAGAGTCCTACATAATGCCTAAGGTGAGCCAATAGCAGACCATGATCCGCTGCATGAAATGCCAATGAAAGGTCTAGAAAAAAGAGAATAGAATGACATCCGATATCCCTTGCTAAAAGGAGATCATGGTGCACCCAGACCAAGACAGTTTCCATACTATGGTGAGACCAGAAACCAGACTGGAAGGGCCCATAGGTATCAAACCTCTCCAGGTGCTATTCTAGTTGCAATGCCACCACTTTCTCGATTAACTTCCCAAGAAAAGGAAAGTTTGAGATGGGTCTGTATTTGGAGAGATAATCTGGGTCCAAGGAGGCCTTCTTAAGGAGAGGCTTCACCACTACCTTTTTAAGGGAAGATGGAAAGACACTCCCTTGAAGAGAACACCTGGTGATCTCTGCCACAATTGGACCGAGTGAGTCCCAGCACTCTTAAAGAAGTCTGATCAGCCCATGGTCCAGTGCACAGAAGGTGGGTTGCAAACTAGAAAATAGGAACCATGTTAGTGATCCTCCATTCCTTGTATACCGCATGATCTGTTAATGATTTTTTTTTTCAAAATTAATTGTGGGGTGCCTACTTTTTCTTCTACTATATTTTCTCAAATTTGTCTTTTTATTATTTTATTATTTTTCTTACAGGTACAAGTAACATGACAATTATACCTTCAAGAACAACAAAGATATTGCATCAGAGACCAGAATCAACATTCATGTGTTATACTATGTCTATTACTTCCAAAGAACATTGCGGGACATTGTTATCAATATTCATAGTCTCGTAACAGCTTGCCATATATTGTTTATTTCACCTTGAATTCAAATGAAAAATGAACAAGAAGCCCTCTCATGGAATAACATTTTTCTTCACAATGTAGTAAAACCATTTACTTGAATTTAGTTAAAACGTAGGGTATATGTTGTTTAAAGCAGCAGTTAGCCTTTCTGTATGACACATGAGACACATCATGCCTCTCCACATGGCAATAGTTGGTGTAGACTGCGTGAGCCACAATTTGGTTATTGCTTTCTTGCCAGTTACTATAGCAATGTTTAGAATTTTCCTAGTGTCCAGTGCTCGATATCCTTTTGGGATATCCAGGAACAAAAAGAAACTTTTGGTGAGATGCAGACCCTCATCCCATATCTCCTGTTTGGCTTGTTGGAGCAGTCTGAAAAATGGGATCAACTGTGTACCAGATCAAAAGATACATAGATACATAGACGGTGTTGGCAGATAAGGGCCTATGGCCCACCCAGTCTGCCCATTTGAGCTTGTAAGTTCACTTTATGTTTTCCTAGAAGTCTGTTGCCCCTTAACCCTGACCTCCAGAATTCCTTTATGTCTATCCCATGCATTCTTAAATCCCATGATTGTTTCAGCCTCCACCACTTCCTCTGGCAGGATGTTCCACTTGTCCACCACCCGTTCTGTGAAGAAATTCTTCCTCACGTTTCCTCTGAATCGTCCTCCCTCCAACTTCATCCCATGCCCTCTAGTCCTGGAACATCTTTTTCGCTTAAAAATAGTGTATTCCTGCACCCTGTTCCTCCCTGTGAGATACTTGTATGTCTCTATCATATCCCCTTTCCCTCTCTCTCCTCTCCTCCAGGGAGTACATGTTCAGTTCCTTCAACCTGTCTTCATAGGACTTGTGATGCAATCCATGCACCATCTTTGTTGCCCTCCTCTGAACCTTCTCTACCCTGTCTATGTCCTTACATAGGTATGGTCTCCAGAACTGTACACTGTACTCCAGGTGGGGCCTCACTAGTGTCTTGTATAGGGGAATTATGACCTCCCTTTCCCTGCTGGTGATGCCCCTGCCTATGCATGCCAGCATCCTATTTGCTTTACCTGCTGCCTTGTCACACTGTTTCCCTACCTTGAGGTCATCAGAGATAATAACACCAAGATCCCTTTCCTGCTTGGTGCATGCTATATCCTCACCCCCCAACTGATATATTGTGCCAGGGTTTTTGTGCCCCATATACATTATCTTGCACTTCTTTGCATTGAATTTCAACTGACAAACCCCTGAACATTCTTCAAGTTTCTGCAGGTCCCGTCTCATTCTGTCTACACCCTCTGGTGTGTCTACTCTGTTACAGAGCTTTGTGTGATCAGCGAACAGGGAAATTCTGCCTTCTAGGTCCTGCGCAGTGTCACTGATGAAGATGTTGAACAGGACCGGTCCCAGCACTGATCCCTGTGGTACCCTCACTGGTCACTCTTCCCTCTGTGGAGTGACAGCCATTTACCGCCACCTGTTGTGTCCTGCCGCCCAGCCAGTTACCTACCCACCACACTACTGTCCTGCCAACACCCATATTCCTCAGTTTGTGTAATAGTGTGTAAAAGATGTGCCCATGTGTTGCATGATGAGCTTTACATTGTCTCCAACATTGTAACCCTATGTATGGGAGATATATGACCTGTTTGTTGGTGTTATAAAGAACTTTTGCACAGTCTTCCAAGAGTACTCCTTCCAAATATGGGAGGATGTGACATTGTGCATATTCTTCAAGCAGTGCTCCCATTGCTGATCCTGTATAATCATGTCAAGATCTCGCTCTCGCATGTGGACCAGAGTGTCCCTACAGAGCCAGCAGGACCCGAAAAAGGTGGGAAATATGATGCTTTGTGAATGCCACCCCTTTTAGAGTGTGTTGCACTAACTGAATCAAAAACGGCACTTCTGGTTGTATATCCCACCTCTGTAATAATGGATGCAAAAAGGCATTAATTTGCAAATATCTGAAGTGGTGGGATTCAGGTATGCCTTATGCTGCCATTATATCATCAAAGAGTTTAACTTCCTGTCCTTGTACCAGCTGGAACCAATATCTGAGAGCTGAGTTGGCCCATCGAACAAAGCAATCATCCAACACAGCCGGTAAAAAGGTGGTAGTATGGGGCAATGAAAGAATAAGAAAGTGATAAGGGAGTATCTGCTTGTGACTGAGGGCCTTAATCACTGAGAGATAGTATTATGAGCATATGGATTGTCCATATAGGGGGAACAGCCCTTTAGGGGAAGAGGACCGAAAGACTTTTTATGTATTAAGGAGGTCCTCCTCAATCATTTCTATGCTTTTCCAGTGTGCACCATAACAAGAGGATTACCAGTAGAGTACTGTCCATAGTTGTACAGTCTGATGATATAATATTAAATTAGGCAGTGCTAATCCCCCCCCCCCCGGTGCTTTGGGTAACTGCAATACTGCCAGTCTGGTTCTGTTTTTTTTTCTCTCATCATATATACCAAGTACTGTAATTAAATTTTTTTTTTAAAGTAAGCGTGTGGTGGGATCACCAGTAATGTTTGTGCTAAACATAGCAGGTGAGGTAGAAAGTCATCTGGACACTAGCTACCTGCTGAATAAGTGTAAGTGGGAGCCGAGTCCATGTTCCTATATCCTTATGTATATTTTGGGGCAATAGTGTCATAGTTAAGGGTGCATACTGTGTTGCCATTACTGGAAATAAATACTCTCACATAATTCAGATGGGGGAGGTCCCATTTTAATTGGAATTGCTGTCTTGTAGCTGTTGTAGGGGAATCATTTACTTACAAGACCTCAGTCTTTGATGTATTAAGGCTATAGCATGCAATTTGGCCAGTTGGGAAAGAATTTGCCATAGATGGGGAACGGATTGATTGGCGTATGTCAGGTATATTAACAGATCATCAGCATACAGCGACAATTTCTGTTCCCGTCCTCCCAGCTGAATGCCTGTAATGTTTGAATTCTGCCGCACGGTTTGGGCTCATGGTTCTAAATACAGGGCAAATGGAAGAGGAGAACATGGGCAACCTTGACATGTACCCCTCTCTAAGGTAAAGACTGGGAAGATAAGGCCATTAACTTTTACATAGGCAATGGGGCTGTAATATAAAGTTTCTAGCATAGTAATGTACTGTCGTGGAATACCTAAGTGATGTAAGGTGTAGAATAAGAAGGGCCGTGCCACCCATTCAAATGCCTTCTCTGCATCTAAACTAAATAACAAAAATGGATGACTTGACTAGGTGGCATGGTGAAGGATGTGGAGGGTTCTTTTGCTGTTGTCCTGTGTTTGAAGGGACATCACAAAACCTGTTTGATCTTTATTACCCAAATGAGGGAGTAGAGCTTCTAGGTGTTTAGCTATAATGGTAGTAAATAATTTTTAACCTATGTTGAGGACTGAAATAGGCCCGTAGGATGCACAAAGAGTTTTATCCTTCATAGGCTTTGGGATGACAGAGATAGTTGACTGCTTCCAAACTGGTGGCACAAGACCTTCTTGTAGGATTCCCTCACAGGCACGGATCAGTGTTGTGCCAAGGGTGTCCTTGAAGGATTTGTAAAACTTGGCTGTGTATCCATCTTGGTCTAGGCTTTTATTATCCTTCAGTTTCATAATGGCTGTATTTAGTTCCTCAATAGTAATGGAGGAGATTAGAGTTTGTTGCTGGGGTACAGGCAGTGTGAGGAGGTGTTAAGCCTCTAGATATTGTGTGATACTGTCTGGGGTGGGATGGACTTCAGCCTGGTATAGATGGGCATAATAATCATCCGAGACAATTACTTGGGATGTGGGGTGCTGAATCTGGGTTACGGCAGATTGCACTGTTTTCTGCTGTATCCTGTAGGCCAGGACTTTAGTGTCTCTGGTCCTCCCGCATAATATCTATGCTGCAATAATCTGAGGACTATCTCTGTTTTTAAATTAAGGAGTTCTTGTATCTTATATTTAGTTTTGTTAAGTTTTATAGTCACTGATTACAAACAAACATACAGAAATGCCAGCGGATACAGGCCACAAAGGTCCATCTAGTCTGCTCGAGTGCACAGCTCCCAGTCTATTCTACTGCAGCTATCCCCCCCACCCATTTCCTGTCCACCCAATTTATCCTCCCAGCCCACCCACCCTCCCCAGCCTCCCTCAGTTTTGATTTTCCTTTGATGCTGTCCACCCTCTAAAACTGCTAGGTTTTCAGTGATATCACCTCCTCTGGCAGTTTGTTCCACCTTGCAACCACTCTTTCCATGAAATAGTGCCTCCTCAGTTCCCTCTTGAATGTACCCCCTTCCAATTTCAGACTGTGCCCCCTCGTGATCTCCCCCGCCGTTCAGTCTGAAAATGCCCTCAGTACTAATTCTATTTATGCCCTTTATGTATTTGAAGGTCTCAATCATATCCCTCTCTCCCTTCTATCCTCCAGGGAATACATGTTGTGCTCCCTCAGTTTCTCCTCATCGGGTTTGTCGCCTTACGCTGCATCCTCTCCAACAGTTAGACATCCTTCTTTAAACAGAACTGCACACAGTACTCCAAGCGCGCTCTCGCCAGCGACCTGTACAGTGGTAGGATGACTTCCTAACTCCTTTAGGTGATTCCTCTGGCAATACACCCCAGCATTTTATTAGCTTTGGCAGCCATCTTCCTGCACTGTGCACAATGTTTCATGTCCCTTGTGACTAGTACTCCCAGATCCTTTTCCTCCTCTGAAGTGGCTGTCTGCACCCCCGCCAGCCAGTGGCTAGTCCTGGGTTTCTGTCTCCCAAGTGCATAACCTTGCACTTCTTAGCATTGAACCCAACTGCCATAGGTCTAACCAGCACTCAAGCTTTGTCAGGTCTTCTTGGAATTTTGCCACCCTTCCTCCCTGTCCACCCTTGCACAGATCTTTGTGTCGTCTATGAACAGGCTGATTTTACTCTTGATCCTGTCTGCTATGTCGCCAATGAAGATGTTAAGTAACACTGGTCCTAGTACTGAGCCTTGTGGGACCCCACTGGTTACAGCTCTGGGACTTGAGAGTTCTCACCCTACCGTTACCCTCTGCTGCCTATCCTACTGCCAGCTCATAATCCTTCGTATCAGTTTCTCCCTGGCTCTCAATGTCCTCAGTTTACTGAGCATCCTTCCATGTGGCATTGAGTGGAAGGGTACCCTTACATTCTGCCGAGGCTCACTGTCCTGACACTGACCTGCCTGGGCAGTATCGCCTGACATTCAGTATCCAGGCAGTGAGCAGTCCAACAGTGAGGAAACCCGATGGACGTTACAGGGGTAAGGTAGAGGATGTGATGGCTTGCTACCTTACTCCTGTACATGGCAGTCAAATAGTGGAGGAATTGGAAGGCTTACCGAGCTGCCCTGGTGGTGTTGAGGGGTAAGGTACTGGCAACTTGGCCATCATGCTTGGGGAGGCGTGGTTCTATCCTGCCTTGCGTCCTGCAGCTTTTTGCACTGTTGCACCCCGGAACTGTTTTTTTCTAACTCTGAGGTCTGCTCCCCCTTGGAGTTAGATATTTTAGTTACGATGGGTGTGGGGCCGGTGCCCCACACATGGGGTTGTTCGGGGGCAAAGCCCCCTGGTTTGCTGAGTGTAATTTACAATCAGATGCCCAAAATAGTATTTTTGGGCATCTGATTGTTTCGGCACGATGCATTTCGGGCCACTGGGGTTGGTATCCCGAGACTCAGGAAACTGAGTTTAGGGATACCATAGTATATCCAGTGGAAGGCCTTGCTGAAGTCCAGATACAGGACATTCATTGCATGGCCCCTATCAAGTGTCTTTGACACCCAATCAAAAAAGTCTACAGACTGGTCTGGCATGATCTGCCCGCAACAAACCCATTTTGCCTTTTGTCCTGGAGACCATTCATTTCCAGAAATGTCGATAGCCTCTCTTTAAGAATTGTCTCTATCAACTTCCCTACAACAGAGGTACAGCTGACTGGTTGGTAGTTACCTGACTCATCCCTAGGTCCACTCTTGTGGAGCGGCACCACATGTGCCATCATCCAATCCTGGGGCATGCACCCTGTCTCCAGAGAGGTGCTGAACATGTCTGCCAGAGAGCCCACTAAGACCTCCTTACATGTGGCTTGGTCCCCTTACATGTGGAGCTCATGAAGAGCCTTTGATTTATGCTGCAAATCTTGTAGTTGAACTTTCCTAGTTTTTTTGTAGTTGGAAGTCATATTTAATAATGTCCCTTCTCAGTACCACCTTAAAGGCGTCCCACAAATTTGAAGTGAATATCCCCTCAGTGTCATTTTCCCTAAGAATTTGTTCCATTCCGTCTATCATTTTGTTTTTAAATTTAGGGATATTTAAGAGGGAATTATTAAATCTCCAAAGTGATGTGCCTTTCTTATTGCCCAGTTTCAATTCTAAGCAGACAGGAGCAGGACCTATTTATTTATTTATTGAGATCTTGGATTTACACCTTTGAGCAGAAAGCTCTTTCATAGGTTCCATGTCAAGTATGACACAAACAAGAATACAGATATGTTCCACAGATACAGATACAGCAGGAAACAATTGAAAACTGTCTTCAGGTATAAATTCTAACAATGGTTATTCAATCGAAGCCATGTACAGGGTACAGAGTCAAAACAAAGGCTAACATTTCACTAGGTAATGGTAACATAACATGAGGACACTTGTTTAAAAAAGGAGAAGTGTACAACTAACAACATAGGCAAATAGTTGGATTGTGCCTGAGTCAAAGAAGAGAGAGACAGGGAAGGGAGGAGGAAAGTGGGGAAGGGAGAAGACAAGCAGAGGTGGGGGTTAGGATGCAGATAGATAGAAGGGAAGGGAAGAATAGCTATGTATTCAAAGTGGAATAAAAGGGAAGGAGGGTAGGGGAAGGAGGGTTGGGGGAGAGTAGGGAGGAAGAGGTGGTGTAGGTAGTGGGGTGATGATAAAGATGTATTAAGGTGATAGGGTGGAAAGAGGTATGGAACGACAGAGGGGCAAAAAAGGGAGGAGAAGGTGGAGGGAGGTAGGAGGGAAAATAAATAATTTAGGCAGGGGTAGAAAGCCCATGAAAGTGTTAACTTGACCGGGGGCCCAAGAAATGGACATGAAGTGTAACATTTTACTAATCAACAGAGAACACAGAGACTGCAAATGGTAGGAGCAAGGTAAAGGCAATTTAGCGGTAGCAGTTACAGTGAGATTAGATGCTGCCAGAGTTTTTTCTTAAAGAAGCCCAGCAAAGTAGCATCGGTTATGTCAGAAGACAGGGAGTTGTACCACAGTGGAGCTCTGTATGCGTTGTCCAAAGGTGGTGAGGCACCATGGGATTCTAAAAGCCTGTTTGCCACACCTTCTGGTATTGCGTGGGTTACATGCAGGGGAAAGAAGGGCCAGTACACCAGGGGGTAGCAGTCCCGAGGTGACTTTTTTGTAAGCAGGCACAATTGGTATTTGAGCCTGCTGTCAAATTGTAACCAGCTAACTTGGGCATGAAGATCGCAGGTGTGTGTCAAGCATGCAGCACCAGTAAGAAGGCGACATGCTTTTCTTAGGGCCATTTTGATACATCAGAGGGCAGTGTCTGTAGCCGCACCATAAATGACAATACCATAGTCCACAAGAGAGACCACAGAACTGTGGATGGCCGTGTTCAGTGATTCAGGAGTGAGATTATGTTTGTTCCTGTATAGAACTCCTAAACACTGGTTAATAGCTTTGGCTGTTTGGTCGATGTGCTGGGTGAAAGACAGGGTAGAGTCAATAGTTATACCCAGGTACCTGAAATGGTGAACCAGTTCAAGAGGGGAGCTGATGTCATTAATGATGGTAAGCAGGAAGGTTTTGTGTCTGCTTTGGGAGGTTGAAAACAACATTGTCTTAGTCTTGATATAATTAAGGATGAGCTTATTATCCCGAAACCACTTCTCTGCAGATGTAAAGGACTGCTGAAGTTGGTCTGGAGAAGGTGAGGGAACATGTTGCTGGTAAAAGGTACAGCATCATCAGCATATAGAAGTGTGTGGTCACAGCAAGCTCCTGGTAGTGAGTTGAGGAAGATGCTAAAAAGCAATCGACCCAGAATAGATCCCTGCAGGACTTCAGAGCATACAGGCCTACTATCGGACAAGGCATTACCAATTTTTGCCTGCTGCGTTCGGCTGCTTAAGTAGCTGGAGAATCAGCTTGTAGTGTCAGAGGAAAGACCAATGGAGGAGAGTTGTCTGATGAGGAGATTGTGGTTGACAGTATCAAAGGCCTTGGTAATGTCTATGAAAGTTGCCCCTACCAAAAGCCCTTGTTCCAGAGAGTTACTGATAAAGCCTGTAAACTCCAAGAGCACAGTGATGATACTATGCCCACACCTGAACCCATGCTGTTGGGGACATTGGAGTTGGTAGTTATCCAGACACTCTACAAGTTGGTCAGCCATGATGCACTCCAGGGCCTTAGAAATCTTCAGAAGGATAGAGATTGGGCAGTAATTTCCCAGCAGTGCTCGGTCACCACTCTTGTGCACAGGGGTGACCACTGCTGATTTCCAAAGATATGGAAATTGTGACTGAGAGAGTGACAGGTTGATTATTTTGGTAAGAGATGTAAGGATTTCCTCGAGGGTAAGGGCAACAAACTTTAAGTCCAAGGAGTCCCCACTGAATCTAGCTTTCCCCAGTACCTTCTTAAAATAACATCTGGCTTCATCTATAGACACTGCTTTGAAGTAAAATGGTGGGTGGTCTTGGGGTGGGTTCTGGACTGCAGAGTTCATACCTGAGTGGGTAACCATGAAGTAGTTGGGGGGAAGAACATTGCTACGGTCTGTAAATGCTTTATTGAAAGCATTTGCAATAGCTTTTGGGTCCACGGTAGGGGTGCCATCGATGTTCAGCATGTTCGGGGTAGTTTTGGGGTCTTTACCAGTGATGCCTTGGATGTTTTTCCAAAACATCCTGCTATCGTTCCAGGAAGTGGAAAGGGCTTCTTTGAAATACTGGCTTTTAACAGAATGGATAGAACGGGTACACTCACTTCTCGCTGCTTTGTACCTCTGTAGGTTAGCTTGTGCCTCCAGCACTCAAGAGATGTGCCAGAGGTGATCCCTGTGTTTTAGTAGATCAAGAAGAGCAGGGGTGATCCAGGGATTATGGGTGCCCTTGATTTTTGTAGTTCTGAAGGGGGCATGCTTATTGCAGGTTGCATTAAAGAGGTCAATGAAGAGTTCCAATGCAGTGTCGACATTGCTGGCTGTATATACATTAGACCAATCGGTGACAATCACACCTAACCAGACCTGACAATCAAATAGAGAGCATTGTGCATTTCACTGCCATGTGAGCATGTTCATTAGAAATATGGCACCAGTCGATCATGGTATAAACACTATGGGGAGCTGAATAGTGAGTATAAGACCTGGTGTGCTGATACAGGTGTCACCAAATATCAGTACAGTCTACTTCTCTAATCTAAGAGTGTGTTGTTTTTAGAATGGCAGTAAATTTTGGGGGCCATGGATTGGTGGTATCCTTGTTGTCCAATACCGTGTTAAAGTCCTCTCTGATGATTAGGACCACAGACTGAAAGGCTGCTATTTTCCGATATAACTCCAGGATAAAATTAGGAGTAGAGCCTGGCAGAATATGAATGCTAACCAATGTTAGCACCCTTCCCAGATAGTGCCCTTTGAGCATAGCCAAGCATCCCTGGTTGTCTGTTTGGGATGCACTCACCTGGAAAGGGGTAGTCTTGGGCACCAAGACTGCAGTTCCCTGTCTTTTCCCAGACTGGAAGGAGGCAGCCACTACAGTAGCATATCCCAAATGGGGTAATTTGTTGTGCTCCATCAAGGACAGGTGGGTCTCCTGAGGGAGAATACAAGCCAGTCTTTGTTTTTTAATGGCCACCAGGACTTTTGAGCTTTTAATGGGGTTATTTAGCCCATTAACATTGTGGGGGTATATTTTGGTATTAATTTCACTATCCACGTTCAAAGCCATCATGGATTTTTCCCTCCATGTGCACTTCCCACTCTGCCATAGAAGGTCCCAGACCAAATTTGAAAACTTTGTTTGCTACCATAGACTCACTGCAAAACCTTCCAATGATAGCCATCTGCTCTACTGGATGAATAGTATGCATGTGGAGTTATATAGTAGCAAAGACAGATAATATAAACAAATGCAAAACACCTACACACACATTGAAACATCAAACATAACGTGCAACAGGCCCTACATCTGTGCTTAACAAGAAGTGATATAAAAGCAGTTGTCTGATGTACTTCCAAGGGAGGACCTCTGCAGGAGTGAGATAGCTTCACAGAAGTAGGGCTATTCTCAGTCTGGGGGAAAATGGCCATCATAAAGATAAGGATCCCCCCGGGCCAGACCCGTGGATCTGGACCTGCCCACCAGGTGGATGTCCCCAACTGTGGGGGGGGAAAGTTATGTTGATGTTGGTTGGACTGAGAGGTAACAGCCAAAAGGCTGCTAGTACTGGTAGTGTTTAGAGCATCTAGTGACTCCCAGCACTCCTCTGTAACCACAAACCAACAGCGGAAATATTGTGAGGACTGCTTACTCTAGTATAAAGAGAGGTGAAAGTTAAGCTCAGTCCATCAAGACTGCTATTTGTACAGAAAGTCAAAGTAAAAGAAAGTCCACCAAAGCAATCTCCATATCATGTAGCTGTCACTGTGACTGGCATCTCAGATCTTATTGTTAAAAAGGAAAACATTTACAGCATACATTAGTAAAGGTAATGAAGTCTCAGTGCATTAGTCTCAAACCTGTTTTCTGGGTGGTTGTTAAATGAGCAAGTCCCTGCTTTTTCGTTGAATATGTGCATGCCATAGCGGAAAGATAAATCATCTATACTTCTGCTACTATAGTTCCCCTTTTAGAAGGTATAATCTGGGTGCAGGCAGGAGACTGAGACAAAACTCCAACAAAGTGATGATACATATAGATGGGTATTCTTGTGCACTGTGAAGCATGCTGCACCATTCTCCTGCCATGTGAGCAGGATGTCTCAGAAGTGGGCGGTAACCTCTTACGTTATTGGTGAGTGTTAAGAATAATTCAACAGTGTATTTACACCTAATGTAAATGGAGTAATTATGAGATCGGGCCCCCGACCCCATGTGCCACTAACAGTGTGAGGACTGCAGCTCTCCACATAAGGAGGTTTGCTGGGGTGTTCTTGGAGACAATCGGTCATGATGTCACCTAGGGGCTGGGGCAGCCACTCAGCATGAAGGCCAAGCTCCATCCCAGACTGCAGGACACGTCCACCACCTTAGAGGCTCCTCTAGTCCCCCTTGTGTCAAACCACATCCACACGGTCAAGCAGTGAGCCCCCAGCACATAAGCAGAACTTATTCAAAGCACATTATGCCTGCCCCCCCAATTAATTGCTGGTCCAGGCTTCGGACATCTAGCTAAGTGGCCCGCAGGGTGACCCCCCCCTCAATTAACCAACAATAACCAAATTTAACCATTCAACACTGTTGGTTTAAAACGGCTCAAAGGGATCCCCCCTCAACAGCCAAAGCTGCCATACCTCTTATTTTTTGGTTACTGTTACACATAGGGGAATTCTCAATGGTATTCACTAGTCCCCAGGTATATTATGGAAGAAGAAGTACCAATAATGAGATTGTTTTATAAGGTTTATGTACTTGCCCAGAGAGAAGTAGTAGCATTGTCAGTTGAACTGAAACATCTTTAGCTAGATGCTGGCATCCCTGTGCAGTGAACCACCTAACAGTCTGAAAGCAGTTCAGCCCAGGGACACCATGAGGCTTGAGTAAAATTTTTCACAAGACCCAGAGAGTGTTTGAGGATCAGAGTGACACTGCTGCTGGTGGTTCAGGTTGCGACTGTGTGCCCAAAAATGACTGTAGCAAAGCCTGAATTTCTTGCATGGTTACTCGAGCTGTTTGCTGTCTTCGTGTATGTTGTTTCTGCTTTGTTGAGGTCTGCCTGTTTAAAGTGGGAGGATGGGAATCAGGTCAGGAGCCAGGCAGGTTCTGTACAGTCCATCCTTTTGCTGTCAGGATTTTGTAGTCCTCCTCCTCTGGCAAGTGGTAGATCTGAGTTCCAGAGTCTTAAAAGACCCATAATCGAGCCAGGTGTGGCGTTTGATAATGCACCTGGTGTTCTTTAAGTGTTTTCGGGATTCCTGCATAGGCTTGTCTTTTTTTCTGCACTTTGGTGGGGTAGTCTTGGTCAAAATATAGCTTTTCTGTATCATAAGTGAGACCTTTAACCCTTAGGCTACCGATAGAATTGGAATGTATAGGAATTTTGGACCTGATATATCAGTCTGCGGCCCTGCAAGGGTTAAGTTGCCAGGCTTTTCTCAGGATCCCCTCTTTATTCCTGTATGAAGTAAATTTCATAATCATTGAATGTGTTTTTTGTAGAGGGTTAGTGGGTTTTGGGAGGAGGGTTCGATGTGCTCTCTCAGTTCAGTATGACAGAGTTGCTGGGAGAACCAAGAGATCCCATGGTAAATCTTCAAGCAATTGTTATTTTGCCCATTTCAAACCTTTCAGTCAAGCCAGAAAGTCTTAGATTATCTCCTCTGGAACTACCCTCAAGGTCAAGACATTTATCTTGGAGTGCAAGATTATTCTACCAGCCCCTCCAGTGCTTGATGAAGTTGCAGGGTCCCTTCTTCCATGTGTGTGACTCTTTCTTCAGTGGTGTGGACCCTCGTTTCTAATTTATGCAGTTTCGAGCTAAGTTGTTTGAATGGGGAGCAATTTTCCTCTCAGAATCCTTTAAGTTCATGTCGGACTGTTTCGTATCTGTAGTGATATAATTTTTCAGTTTCAGTGTCTGTTTTGTATCCAGGCCGACAGTGCTGGCCAGGGACAAGCTTCTACTGAAAGAAAGAATTGTTGAGTACCTAGAGGCCAGCGGGGCACAGGACCCAAAGCAGCATGGATTTACAGCAGGAAGGTCATGTCAGATGAATCTAATAGATTTCTTTGACTGGGTGACCAAAGTAATAGACCAGGGAGGGGCTGTGGGTATGGCCTACCTAGACTTTAGCAAGGCATTTGACACAGTCCCGCACAAAAGATTAATAATCAAGTTAGCCAGCGTGGGAGTGGTCCCAGGGTGGCAGCCTGGGTTGCAAACTGGCTGCACAACAGAGACACAGAAGGTAATAGTGAGTGGAACACATTCAAGAAAGCGGGTCACTAGTGGAGTACCTCAGGGCTCAGTACTGGGTCCAGTCCTCTTTAACATCTTTATTGGTGACATTGCAGAGGGTCTGAGGTAAAGGTATGCCTCTTTGCAGATGATACAAAGATCTGTAACAGAGTTGATACACAAGGGGGGGTAGAAAGGATGAGAAGGACTTGGCAAGGTTGGAGGAATTGTCAGACATATGGCAACTTAGATTCAATGCAAAGAAGTGCAAAGTAATGCACCTGGGAAACAAAAACCAGAAGAAGAGTACACAATAGCAGGAGGTACTAACAACAGCAAAATGGAACGGGACTTGGGGGTAGTCATATCAGATGATCTAAAGGTTGGTAAGCAATGTGAGAAGTCAGTAAGGAGAGCCAGGGGGATACTGGGATGCATAGGAAGGGGCATCACAAGTAGAAAAAAGGAAGTGGTTATCCCTCTGTACAGACAGTTGGTGAGACCCCATCTGGAGTACTGTGTGCAGTTTTAGAGACCTCATCTACGCAAGGTCATAGACAGGATGGAAGCAGTCCAGAGGAGGGCAACTAAAATGGTGCAGGGTCTGCATCAGAAATCATATGAAGAGAGAGACTTAGAGAGCTTAATATGTATACCCTTGACGAAAGGAGGGACAGGGGGGACATGATAGAAACATTCAAGTACCTCAAGGGAATCAACAAAGTCCAGGAGGGTAGCATCTTTCAGAAAAAGAGATGTGTAAGAACAAGGGGACACAATTTAAAGATAGAGGGGGCGGCTCAGGGGTAATGTGAGGAAATCTTTTTTCACGGAGAGAGAGTGGTGGATGCGTGGAACTGCTTTCCTGGGGAGGTTGTTGGGGCTAAAACAGTGGGGGAATTCAAACATGCATGGGACAGACACAAGGCAATTGTAGTGGGGGTTGGCAGAAAATAGGCTGTTGGTTAACTAGAATCTGCAGCTTATCCAGTAGGTAGGGAAATGGGCAGACTGGGTGGGCCAAGTGGTCCTTATCTGCCATCAAAGTCTATGTTTCTATGTTACTGTGGTCTGGAGTTGGGTGTCTGAATCTTTCGGCATCTGCAACCTGAGCTGTGTTCGAAGCCTTCAATCTGGTGAGCCTTTCACCCCAGCCTCTTTCTGAAGCTATCAGTTTGGGTTTTGAAGCCAAAAATCACAATTTTTGTGATTTTAGTGAGTGGTGAGGAGTGGAGCTGTAAAACTAAGCTGCCATCTTGGATCTGACGGCGTGCAATGATGTGCAGCATCTGTCCACATCCCTCATGCTTCTGGGCCTCTCAACTGCCATGACACCTAATTGCCATTAGGTGTCAGGTGTACTACGGGATTCACAACCCACCAACCCTGGGGAAAAAATCAGTCCTGTGGATGCACAATCCCCGCCCAGCTGACCCCCCTCATCTGAGTTCGCCTCTGTTGCTGGGTCACCAGCGTTTGCTCCCAAACCCGGTTTCTGTCATGGCAGGTGGAAGCACTCCCACTGTACCACCAGGCCAGCCGTTTACTACATTCTAATGGCATTTTTGCATTTCCTTAATGCAAGGTTATATAGCCTTAGGAGTTTCTAACAATTTATACTTTTGCTTTGGTTTGAATTTGTCTTTTGATGTTATTTGTTAATCATTTTGGCCTTTACACTTCTCTTAGGTAACATGTCTATTATGTAAATCTAGTACCCTATGTTTGAATGTATTCCAGGTTTTCTCTGTGCTACCTCTCTTTAAATCAACATCCCAGTTCCATTCTCTCAGTGCACATCTGATTTGTTCAAAATCTGCCTCATTATACATCATTTTTTTTCTACTGTGCCTATTTCCACTGTTTTCTCTGTAGTCATTTTAAACTTAACTATCCTCTGATCACTGCCAGCTAGAGGTTCTATGACCTTCCACCCTCAAATATTTGCCCCAGGTGTACCTAGGAGGTCCAGAATACTGTCTACCCTAGTAAGAGTTGCGACCTCTTGTGTCATGCAACCCTCTCTCATTCTTTCAATCGGTTCTGCTCCCTTTCTGGACTAGTAAGTTGACCTGAGTGACAAGCAAAGGTTGACTGGAGCCAGCTGCTGTCCTGCCGTACATTAGTAGTGTGCGTCACTCCAACATGGCAATATCCAAAAGTCTTTCAGTTACTTTGTTATAAGTTTATATGTTCAGTTGTGGTGTTTAATGGTAATTCCTGAGCTTTTCTTTGGTGAGACAACTGAGCAGTGAAGCTGAGCAGTTCTGTCCCACAAAGAACTTGAGAAGAAACTCTTACAACCATAAGAGACTCATGAATTGTACATGTAAACATATTATCCATCACACTGAAGATTTATTTTTAAAAATGGAACTTACTTAACACTGGCATGTTTTACTTTGTAGAAAATTAGACAAACGCCTGTGTCAGAAATGGACTATGCCATCTGAATTTAGAACTTCTGAATTTTAGAACTGTTTGCAACTCTTAATGTTAAAAGAGTACCTTGAAAGTTTAGAAGTAAGCAGTCCTTACCAGGTAAAATGATGCCATGATTTTTAATCCACAACTGCCAATCCAGGAAGTCTGGTGAGTGCTGCGCCTGTCCCACATGAAAGGCTGAAAAACAATAAAACTTATGGCAATGGTTGGTCTAAAGATTGTTGTATTATTTCAAACATTAACCCCCTATGGAAGCAATAAATTACTGTTGTAGTGCCTGGCCATGACTGTTTCATTCACAGCAGTGGTAGGTTCTACGTTAACATTTTAGCTTCTTATTCCACAAAGCTTTGCAGACACTCGATTAGGTCCTGCACAGCGCACTTCAGACTTCCTGGTTTGCCAGTTTTATTTGGAATTAAATACAGTATCTAAGTAACTGAAAGACTTAAAATAAATGATATTCAGATACTGGACTTATGTAGCTTTACCCTGTATGCAGACAGCCCAGAGCTGCTTACTAGTTCTGATAATATCAGGACTATTGATTTGTAGTTAAATAATGACTTCTACTGCATCCAGTCCTGGGTCCTGGCTGACTTCAGATAGGTTGATCCTCGATGTTAAGAAAATGCAAGTTATGCTTTTTGGGTCCAGCGATAAGATTAGTTCATGCCCAGAACCTCTAGTAGTTACTAGTGCAGATGGGTCCCCCTTTACCACTGTGCACACCCTTAACTATCTTGGTGTGACTCTCAACTCCCTTCTAGACTTCTTGCACATCCCAAATGTCTGTAGAGCAGTAAATTACAAACTAGGCCTGGCCTATAGGGACAAGCATATCCTTACCCCTTTGACTCATCTTGCCTTGGCCAGCGGGTTGTTTCTCCTTAGCCTTAACTATAGGCTTATCTCCTATGCTGATATCGCAATGTCCTCGTTATGTAAATGAGATGTGGCCTACAAAAGCATTTGCAGGTTTGTCCTATCTGCAGCCCATCTCACACACCACTGTGAGCGCTATGGTAATTTGTATTGGCTATCTCCAGATAATAATTGTTCATTTGCCCCGGGCTGTTTTATTGACAAGGTTATCAGAACTGCTAGCCCTCCTGTCCTTGTGGGTCAGTTAAAAGTGACTAATTTGAGATACCTCCTTAGGTCTAATGATTAGTCCCTGCTGGCTGTACCCAAGACCCAAGCTGCCTCAGGTGACCAGGCCTTCAATGTCTGCGCACCTATGTCCTAGAACTCCCTCTCATCCCTGGTCCACAGTGCCTCCTCCCGTGCTGTTTTCGAGAGGTCCCTCTGAGACTTCCTGAAGGCTGACTCTGCCTGTGTGTGCACTTAATCTGACGGTTTATCCTCCCTTTGTGCTGGGGTCCCCTGCACTCTCCTGTGTACATAGCTCTAAGGGTTTAGTGTACTGACAGTGCATTTTAACTTAGTGACTGTATTGTACTACATAATCGCTTTGACCTCTGTGGTTACCACTGTATATAGGATTTTTGCATTTGGTACTGTATTTTATGTTATGTTATGCCTTCATACCTTCCTGTAACTATGTAATCCTTTTCTGTGTTATTTCCATGAAATGGCTGTCTCCACTGTTTTAATTTGTAACTCTCCCTAGTCATACCTGAAAGTAGGCATTGTAATTGTGTAGTGTGCTTACCTGGTCAATAAAAACTAATAAATAAATATTGCTTCCTCGTAATATTTATGTATGCTATGTATTGTCATATAATTAGTGTTACCTCCCATCATGAACATTTTGTATCTGGGGAGCTCTTTATGTATGCTATGTATTGTATGCAATTTTCTTAATGTATTGTACACTTGACTGTATGCCCGTCCCAGGACCTCCTTGTGAATGAGCTTGCTCAACGGAGTTTTCCTGCAATAAACTTGAACCTGAATCCAGTGCCACACTATATAAAGTATGTCAGAATAGCAGTCAGCCATTGCCTGTCACAAATTATTTACAGAAAACACAAAGATTTGCACCAAGGGACCTGGCGCAAGGCAATAAAATACAACAACCGTAGAGTAAGCCTGCACACTTTCACCAATGGTATGTGTAATGTTTTATGGCTAAAGTGTCCGTGATGAATGAGCCATGAAAAGAGCAAGCAAAACCACCACAGAGGTATTCAGTGCATGACCCTGCTTTTACCAAATGCTGCATCAAGCATGGGGGTGCGGGTTTAACCATGTTTCTTCAAGCTACACAGCGAACAAGGTTTTAAGCTTGGGGTTGAGCATACAAAAATGTGTTGTACAATATAAAGGCTTAAAGACAGCAATGGATACAAGTATTTTCAATTGCTTTACTGTAAATATTTTTTTTTCCAACTTTCTTTATGCCCCCTTATTCACCAGTGCCTGAGCCTCTCTTTGGTGTGGTCTCTCGGGAGCTGACCTTTCTACCACACCCTGAAGTTCCTGATCGGCATCCTGGTCTGGGTCTACCTCCACTCTCATCCCTCAGGTCACTCGACCCCCCCGACTCTGAGTCCCCCAGGGCAGGACCACCGACTCCTACTGGTGCTCTGTCTATAATCCAGATGAGCGACCAGGGAGTGGAGGGAGAACCAGGAGCCAATCAGAGAACCCAGTATTGTGCATGGGGGCTGTCCCACTGGACCCACCATCACCTGCCAAGCAACCAGGGCTTTTCTACCCCCCTCATCGGCCCAGCAGTGCAATGCGCACCAGTGTGGTGCGAGCATGCTCCCATGCACACCCACAGGAGCGCTGCCATGGCCAATCCCCGAGCTGGAATCCTGACTGTTATGGTACTCCCAGTCTCCACTGGGAGTCTCCAGACAGCGGGATTTGCTACCCCCTCCCTCCCAGGAAAGGACAGCAGTCCTCTGGATGCTCAATCCTTTCCTCCCCTGCTGACCCCCGATGACTCCTGTCTGCTCCCAAACCTGGGTCACCGGCGTGGCGCAAGGTGTGGCATCCAGCACCTCAACCCCCAGGGCCACCGGGCTGGCCCGCTTTACTGTGAGTATTATCAAGCAAAACACCATGCAGTGCAATTTAAAGGGGAGATTACACCTTGTGTGGCTGTTTGAAATTCTGGGAGATTTACATTTCTGCTCCTTAAAAACTATCATATCATAACACTCCCCCAGTCCATGATGGGTTTGCAAAATGTTCAATGCCCAGTGTTGACATAGTTAAACATATCTAGCCTTGTGCCAGCCATCTCACCTTACACAATCTTTTTAAAGTCTCCCTACCTCCCTAGTCTGACCCCTCTTCCCATATTACAGACAACCTGCATCCATCAACTGAGGTTACAGGTTAAACACTTATACATGGTCCCATGCATACTCAGAATCATAGAGAAAAAGGCCTCCTACTATTAAGTCCACCTCTTGAAATGCCTTCCCAGATGATATAAAAATCTTTCATGTACCCTCCTGAAATATTCCCTATTTTTGCGCTCCCAGGTCTCCAGGGAGTCTTGTATTTTACAGGACAATGGAGCAATCTACAGGGAAAGTTTTCCCATACTCTTACACTGGTGACAGTATATGGAAAAATGGATCAAATTAGCTTCCATAGGAAGCAATATAATCTACAGGGAAAATGCAGGAAAATTGCTCAAGAGTTATAAGAAAAAGGTCAAATTGATCTGGGAGCATTGCTTTCCAGATTCCTGGAGAAACACTGCCACTAAAGCCATGTTTGCACAGCTGCTCAGCTTACCATGCAGTGCTGCTTTTATGCAGCCTCAAGCTTCTGATGCACTCATGATGCAGATTTACACAGCCCCTGCAGTGCTGATGCAAGACACGCTGCTGAGGGGCCATGACTTGGCGGGGTGGGGGGCTCACCTCCTGGCTGACATCAGTGATAGAGGAGGATCTTGTGAGGCACACTGGAAGACTGGGACTGTATCCTGTTACATCAGAACAAGTGGTGCAGCCTGTCCACATGGCTGCCTATACCACTCTCTCTGATCAGCATCCCCAGGTTTCCTGCAGGTCCTGAAGCAGTATACTAATCAACTTATCGCATCCAATAAGTGCCTAGATGGCTGCCTTTGTACAGAAGCAATGCATATGCTCATGTTGCTCTGTTGCAAAGTTTCCAAGGCATGGCTGCAACAACACTGTAGCATGGTAAACATCTGACAGTCTCTGACACCTAGCATAGCTGACATGCCTAAATGTACTATCTTGTCAACTTTTATATTTATGACTATTTGACCACAAAAAAAAATGTCATCGTTTATTTCTGTAACTTGTTGAAAACTTTCTGCTGTTCTCATCCCACAGGACACTCTTTGAAATTAGGTATTAAACCCTAATGAAACTATCTCGGTGTGGAAAAAACTAAAATATGTAGCATAATTCATGAGGTAGTGTGTACAATGAAAATTTTACACACACCCGAGGTGTTGGATGCTACATAAACCCCGAGAGTGATAAGCATCCAGCACCGACAGTGTGTGTAAAATTAAAGTTTTCCATACTACACCATATATTTTTTTATATAGTTGCTGGGTTCACATTTTTTCACCTTAGCAATACCCTCCCAATGCTCAACCACTTGGTCCATGTGCGGACTCACCTGGCCCATTCCTCTGATCACTCATTCCTTGAATAATATCCTTGTTTGTTTTTTGCTGCTGCAGTATGGAGACGCAGTGTTTCAATCCCACCCGTTCTCATCCACTAGCTTGACCACTCGCTCGCTCATCAGTTCTGCCCACTCACTCACTCACCCACTTCCTCATTTACATGTGCACTCTGCCAGTTGGACACACTGTACATTTAGTATGGTATTATTTGTTTTGTGTTTAAAAAACTGATAGTCTTTGCAGTTGTGGAACTATACCCAATCCAGACAAGCACTGACTCTTGCTGCCAGTAACCATGGCAGCATGCAGTGCACACTCTATCCCTTCGTTTTGATAGTCTCTTTCTCTCTCAGGTCAGCGAGAAAGGAGCCAGTGCTTGTGAGAAGCAACAGAGTAGCACAAGCCATAGTCTGGCTCATCGCTTTCCCACAGAAAGAGCAGCGTGCATTTTCCATCATAACCAGCTGTTTATAACAAGTTACATCCATCTTTTTCTATGAGAACAAAGATGACCCAGTTATTGCATTGTTATAATTAAACTACCTTCCATCTTCACTCCAACTCCCAATCCATGATGGGGGTCAAATCAAGTCAGTACCCACTCTCCCAAGAGCCGATGATAGCCTCTGAGGTGTGGTGGGGGATTATCAAGTCTTTATATTGGTTTAGCCAATCAGCATGCAAGATTGTTGAAAATTCTGGTGCTCTTTATTCTGCAACTAAGTGACATCTCATGCACACAGAATCCTTTCAAAGTAAAATGTAACAACATTTTAACTCTATTTTACTTAAGACCTAACATTTTCTTGTTTCAGAGAAGGGGGGGTTGAACTTGAAACGTTCATTTCAAATGCATCCTTTTGAACTTTTACAAGTAAAAGAGTAAGAATGAATGAAGGAAAAAGGAAAGAAAAAATAAAATTGATGGGGACTGAAAAATAGAAGATAATGGTCCTGACAGATGTTAATGTAAAAGGTCAGGGACAGGCAGGTCAGATGTGAACACCTCCTGCATATAAATATGTTATTATTAGCTGAACTGTCCAACATGAGAACAATTAGAATTTTCTCGTATTTTAAATTAAACATGTGAAATATTTCCATAATCTATGAGATAACTTCTCAGTTTTTACCAACACCGATAGTTTCGTTTTCCATCCATGTATCATTGGGGGTCTATCTGCATTTATTTTTAATTTATTGCATATGTAGAGTTTTTTTTCTTGCTAATAATTAAAGTTGCATTATGAATTCTAAATGTTTTTGATGATTCCTAATTTTGTTATGTTAGCGACTTGAAATACTTTACTACCACAAAAAAGACTTCACAAATAAAAGCAATGCTCCTTTAATTAAGCGTTTTATACCACGTTTATATGACAGGCAAGATCCAATGAGGTTTGTTTCCTACTATCAATCCCTTCAATTGGCTAAATGAAAGGATTCTGCTGAATCAAAACAAACACCTTGGTTGAGACATACAGTATTATACAGATATTGATTACAGTTAAAGGATATGGTGGGAAAATGTTGACCTGAGGAATGGACTCAGACAGCATACTTTGTCTGTTTTGTTTTTTTTTCACAAAATATTCAGTGCCTGCTGGGGTGTATATGTTTAGCCTGGCTCTAGCTGCTGGACCCTTTGAAATGCAGTACCAGACCAGTACCAAGTGATGCATCAATTGGTTCAGACTGCTGCCATGGTAGCTGGATTACTTGAATTAACCATAATATCCCACCACTTCACGTACCTGACTGACCCTGCTACTGCTGGTCTGTCTAACCTGAGTGGGAATTGGGAATGGATGTGGCTGTGAGGGGGATAACAGACTAATGTTTTAAATTATTGCCAAAACACTAGTTCACAAAGTCTGAGTAGACTTTATTGACCCAAACAATATTTTTACCACTTTGATTGCAAAATGCTTTCAGAGATTTGTGGTGTCTTCTGTGACATACTCCCACATGTTTATTAGGTACAGTGGACTGGTGGTGCTAGTTGAGGCCCATGGTACTTCCGCATGAATGGGGTGATAACTGTAATAAGTTTATCAGCCACTTTTTCATGAAGTGGCTGCAGATGTCATTGGAAATTGGGCAGAGCAGCAGATATATTATATTAGAATATGATATAACATGATATAATATGACATGATATTTGAGAAGATAATATATAATTTACTAGGATACAAAATGGAAGGGCGCTGTGGAGCCCAGGCTGAGAAGTCACCTAGCACTTCAGTCTCCCAGAAACAAACAATGTAATATGCAAAATACCTAAGTAAGTCTTTTCTTGACCTTTCACACTGACTGAGAGAGAAAGAATCAAAGAATATTGCAGTGAAACCTAATTGGGAGCAGACTATTGGAGACAGCCAAAAAGATGCTGTTAAAGGTGTGACTGCAAAACCAAGTACTAAGTCTGAGAAGCAAGGAACGTAGGATGGGGTGGGTGCAGAAGAGACTTTGCAGTCACTGGGCTGTAAAATGAAATAATTACTGTCTTCCATTTTGTCAGTGAATGGAAAATTTGATGTCCTGACCGGAAGGCTCGCGACTGTTGAGAACTAAAGTCAGTAGATGTGCTACAGACAGATATTTTATTTTATTTTTATTTATTTTCTTTTACATGGAAATTGGACAGGGTCAAAGATCCTTTTCCAGCCAAGCCTGGAAAAGCAGGGTACAATAGGAAGATCAAAAACGTTATGATACACAGACAATGCAACAACAACAGAACAGAAAATATGCACAGTACATAACTGTTTGTTAACAGACGCTTGATTTGCAGTGAATAGGTCTTCAGTAGACCACTAGATTCTACTGCAATTACAGGAAAAGTTTTAGTGCAAGCAATCGTTACATTTTCACATAAAATAGAGCTACTGGAAGAAATCACACACTCCAAACTATCAACTTTGTTTCATAACTTTGGCTAATGGTGGGAAAAAGAGGATTCTGCAATTTAGTGTTGGTCATTTTTTTCTGACTAACGTTTGATTGTGTATATTGATATGGAAGATATTTGGTGCCAATCGAACACATGTGAAAGTACAATGTCTCGGAGGGCTAAAGAATCCCAGCATGTGAATACACATTTTGAAATCCTTGAACATCAAGTAGGAAGCCACAATTCTTTTTTTTAACTCTTTATTTAATCAAGAATTTTGTTTTTTCCAGTGTACAAGACATGCAAACATTTCTATTTATACTTATACTATAAGGTGCAGTATAAAGGCAAACAGACAGCAATCGACTAGTACAAAAACAATAAGAAAAAACAGGTCAGTGCTTACTGCAGTTAATAAGTGTTTGTACAATGAAAAGAAAGTAATTATTAATTAAAGATTGTTTATAAGTAAATCTCATATCCATATGCATCTCAAGGCTGTCTGTGGTTTAAGTAGTGCCCCCCCAGAACTTCCAATCTCAGCAGCATCTGTGTATGAGCTATTGCCTTCAAAGGACAAAATGTATTAAGCTTATTAAATGTTCGTTATATATCCAAACTTTGTGTTCACCTCCACCTCTAAGCGGAGAAGTATCATATATGAACTCAACACCCCCTCATGCACTGGTTTTTGCTATTAAGGCACAAAGTCTCTTCTATACTGCATGATATAAAGAACCCACCTACGCCATTGCAGCTCAAACTTTTCCTTTGCATGGCGGGTCAGAGCTGTTAACCGTTCCATGTTGTATGTCTCAATCATGAGATCTCTCCATTCCTCTATAGTTGGTATAGTTACAGAAAGCCACTTACAGTTTATAGCTTTCTTAGCAAGCAGGAGGCAGATGCCCAGAAGTTTCCTAGTTGCCGGATCACAGAATCCCAGTAGAAATTAAGAAAAAAGGAAGACTTTCATTGTTATTTGACACTGAGAAAGAAATATTTACCCCAATGGCACCTGTAGGTCAGTCTTAAAAGGAGTCAAGGTGGCACAGGTCCAAAATACATGGCCGTGTATGGCTGGGGAAACTGCGCATCCCCTCCACCACGTGGCCCCTTTTGCTGGCAGATACTTGACTTGTATGGCTGGAGTTTCAAAATATCTAATGGCCAATTTCCTATTAAATTCTTTCCATCTATACGATGCTGTGTAGGAGTATAGAAATTTTAGATAACAACCCCAGTTTTGTTCTGATATAATACACCTCAGGTCTTTCTCCCACTTTTGTTTGATTTAGGATATAAGATCATGTGCGCTAGGGGGGCTCTCCCTTCCACCACCTGTCTGATAATCTCATACATTCCTGTCTGAGAGCTCTGCTCCAGTACCTCCCTAAGAAACTGTCTGGCAAAGTCCAGGACTTGTAAGTAATGGAATTGGTCTTGTGGGCGTAATGCAAAATTATCACAAAGCTCTGCAATTGTCTGGGGTACCCATCTTTCAAAAGGTGCACCAATGTAATAATTCCTTGTCTTTCCCACCTTCTCAAACCTGCATCTAATTTGGCTGGGAGAAACTGCGAGTATCTTGACGGAGAGATAAGTAATGGCCTAAGGGGGACAAATTAAGTAAGGCCCTCCAACAGTTTAGTGTACTAATCGTAAAGGAGTTTGTTGTGATATCCCTCAGTGGAAGGCTAGGACAGGCCAAAAGTATCTGCCAAAGGTTGGTGAGGTCTTCTGCTTTAACCTCCAGCTCCCTCCATTTGGTATAATATGTCTTGTGAAGCCATAGGAAAATAATCCTAAACTGGGCTGCCTTATGATATCCCTAAAGTCTGGCAGTGCCAAGCCTTCCAATCCTTTAGGCAATTACACAGTTGCATATCTTACCCTAGGGGGTTTACAGTCCCATATACAATGCAATATTTTTTTATTTAGCTAAGTGAAAAATTGTTTTGGGAGTGTAATTGGTAAGGTTTGTGCCAGATCATCTCTCCCTCCTCTTCTCTCCTCCCTTGCTACCCTCCCACTTCTCTCCACCCCTCCATCCCCTGCTACTCCCCATCTCTCTCCCACCCCCACCTACCATTCTACCCCCTCTCACCTCCCACCTACCATTCCATCCCTCTCCTGCTCCTCTCCTCCTGTCTCACCCTCCCTATCACCCTATATCTTGTTGCTCTGCCCCCAGACTACCTAGCACTTATCTTTCTATTCTTGCACTTACGACAATGTCAGATCCTCAACTGCCTACCCACCTTTTCCCGAACTCTCCCCCTCTTATCCCTGACTCCTTGCTCCACTTATGTCACCCCAGGATGGTTTTCATTTATATCTGTGTCTTGCTATATATACACCCGTATTGTTAATTGTGCATTGTAATTTGCCACTGACTGTTTGCTACTGTGCTAGTCTATACATATGTACTGTCTTTTGCTACTAAGTTAACCTCCTGACCTGTATTGTATCTTACCTCTGCTTGCTTCTATGTTAACCTCCTGACCTTGTATTGTATCTTACCACTGTTTTGTTTGCACCCATTGCTGATGTGGAACCCTTGTATAAGAACCCTTGGTTCAAAGGTATTTTTAATCCTAGTAATAAATAAATAAAAAAAAATAAAAAATAGATAAAATAGATATAAGACTTTTGGGGAGAAGGTTCATTCGTATCGCTTCTACTCTTTGTATAAGGGGTAGTGGAATGGTCCTCCATTTCTCCAGATCCATGTACAGAGTCTGTATTAGGGGTGCATAATTATATTTATATAGTAGATCCGGATCCACTGTTAGGTGGACTCCTAAATATTTTAATCTAGAAAGGTTCCATTTAAATGGAAACTGCCTTTTAATTTCTGTCTAGGGTTTGTAATTTGCACAAAGCACCTGTCTTCCCTAAATTCACCTTGTATCCCGATAGGGTCCCAAAAACTTCCAACAGGAGCCACAGTGAGGGAATTGATTGCTCTGGTGTCAACTGATATACCAGAAGATCATCTACATATAGTGCAAGTTGGTGTTGGTCCCCTTCCCCCACCTGTATCCCCAAGATTGTTTCCTCTTGTCTTAAAGTCTGGGCCAAGGGTTCCAAATAAATTGTGAAAAGCAGAGGTGACAGGGGGCACCCTTGTCTGGTCCCTCTCTGCAGAGCCACAGGGTCCGAAACTGAGCCATTAATTTTAAAATATATCATAGGACCATCATATAGTTTACCAATGATCTCTTGGGATTCCTCTGAAAATCCCATAGCCCCCAGCGTTGCCATCAAAAAAGGCCACACCACTTGGTCGAAGGCCTTCTCTGCATCAAAGCTCATTAGCAAAAATGGGGCCCCCGACCGTGCAGCATGGCGCAACAAGTGCAGAAACCGTTTAATATTGTCTCGCGTCTGTCTCAAAGGCACAAAAACACATTAGTTTGCATTAATTATTTGTGGTAAAATGTCTTGTAGGTGAGACGCTAGTATCTTTGTAAATACCTTATAGTCAATGTTCAGGACTGAAATGGGATGGTAGGATGCACATTGGGTAGGGTCTTTGCCCTGCTTTGAGATACTGGTAATTGTCGCAAATGAGACAGGTATTTCATCCCCTCCAGTGTCCCCCTACATGCTGCCAATAAGGGGGGAAGTAGGAGAGATCTAAATTTCTTATAAAAGTCTCCGGTATACACATCAGGGCTCAGGGTCTGACTTGACTTTAGAGTCTTTATAGTGGTCTCAACCTCCTCAGCTGTAAATGGAGCTCCCAGGCATGTAACATGGGCCTCTGACAGCTTAGGGAGATGGAACCGTACCAGGAATTCCTGGGTGGCCTGGATATTAGATCCAGACTCTGGAGTGTAAAGTTTTAGGTAGAAGTCTCGAAACTCCTTCTCAATCATAGCTGGATTGTTTATAATTTTGCCCTGGAAGGGGGAGTAAATCTGTGTAATGGATGATTGTATCTGTCTCTGTCTTGGCCTATGGGCGAGAATCCTGGCAGCTCTCGGACCTGTCTCATAATATTTCTGTTTAATTCGTTGGAGGGCTTACTCGGTTTTCTGGTCCAGTATATGCTGGATACATTGTCTGGTGGCTTTCAGTAGTGGGAACACTGATTCATCTCCTGCAGCATGCAGATCTTGCAGCTGAGTTTGTAATGTTTCCATTAGTTTAGTTTGTGTCTTTTTATAATGTGCTGCATACTTGATTATTTCTCCCCTGAGCAACGCCTTCAAGGTGTCCCAAATGATTCCTGGGGACACTCCCATTCTCCCTAACGATCTGTGGCAAGAGTTCCTGGAACTGTGTTTTAAATTCTGGTAGATTCAGCAAAAAATTATTGAATCTCCAGCAGGTTCTTTTCCTCTTTCCTCCCAAGTTCAGACTTATTTTAGTCATGTCAAGGTCTGACAGAGGGAAGGGTAACATCTCACAGGTTCTGATCCTATGGGCATGCCTCCCTGAGATATGACATGTCAATCCTAGAATAAGTTCTGTGGGGGTATAAATAATGTGTATATTGTCTCCGTGTTGGGTGCACATCTCTCCAGGCATCTACTCATTTGGCTGACTTAATGTATGTGATGGCAGCCTTTTGGGCCAAGGATATCCTTGGGGGGTGCGGATTGGAAGAGTCTTTCTGATCATAAACCAGGTTGTAATCTCCCCCATAAGCAGGAGACCTGAGTAGAATGAGGTAACTTTCTAAAACAACAGACGTATCACTTCTGAGCCCGTGTCCGGGGGAGGTACAAGCTTACTAGGGTGACCAGGTTTCCCTTAAGGAGGCCTTTGGCTATAGTAAGTTGACCCTCCGGGTCTGAATAACTAGATTCCAGCTGTAATTGTGCTGTTCGGGAAATCAGAATGATTGTACCCATTCGTTTGCCCCCGCTTATATGCAGAAGAGAACACCTGGTTATAACCAAATTTGGTCAACTTCTGGTGTTCTGCAGTACTCAGGTGTGTCTCCTGCATAAAAACCACGTCTGGACGCTGCTTCTTAATGAGGGACATAACTTTATATCTTTTAATGGGGTTATTCAGTCCATTAACATTAACAGAACATACAGTAAGGTTTGGTGTGCTAGCGATTGGGAAACCTGAGCACTCCAGACATTGGTTCCACCAAGCAAGACCATGCTTTTAATTTCATTAACCCTGATCTAACCCATTTAGGTAACACAAGCAGTGTCTTTAATAACTTAAGGAGCGTATATCTGCATACTACATTATCCATGTCTGACCTGTAATTCGAACCAACAAACATATAGTAACTATTTACATAAACAGTTATGAACTTATAACTAGGTAAACTTGTTGTACTTCCAAGGGAGAAGGGTCCAAACAAGGTCCCCTTTTGCAGCTGGGGAAGGCTCCCAAGCATTGAGGGGGCCCAACTAGGAGACTCGTGGGTATAACACCCTCCTGCGCCTCCTGGGTCCTGCAATGGCAGGTCCCTAATGAACAGCAAGGCAGTACAAGTTAAGTAGAGGAAGACCAATTGCATTTTCTCATGTACTCTTTTAAAAGAGAGCATACTCCTCTCTCCTTATCTCCTCCCTCTCCCCTCTCTCTGCAATTAAAAATTTAAGCTAGCAATGTGTAATCCCGTCTCATTTCTTCCTTCCAAATTATCCCTTTATATTACATTAAAAACGCTCTAAATTTACAACTAACCAGTTTCTTCTCCTGTCTCAATGGGAAAGAAATAAACTGCAGTGAACAAACTTGTAACAGTAAGTTCCATTGGGTGTCCCTGAGAACAAACAGACATCATTGTAAGTTAACACTATACTCCACCTAGTGGTATACTCGAAAAACTACGGTTTCACTCCATTTTGAAAAAAATAAAATAAAACTTAAGAATAAAGTCCAGGTTAAGTCACCCAGTTCTTGTGGAGCTCGCCTTTCAAATAACATTACTATAACTGATCGGTTGTTATTGTTCTTTTACACCTCGTGTTCGGTCTTCCAACCAAAAAGGAAAAGGCACAACTTTCAAGTGTTCATTTTGCCCGATTAGTGTGGGGAATCACTCAGGTAGTACTTAAACTGTGCTCGGAGAGTTACATCCCATTCCTGTCAGACATGAGCGACCAATGCTTCTGAGAAGCCCAGATAGTGAGAAAAGCGAAGAGTCAAACTTGCCTGCTTCTCACATGCAGCGTATTAAGATAGAAAACACTTGTTCTACCAGCATCGCATCTCAGGTTGTCGCTCCTTGGTTGTCCTCGGTATTCTCTTGGGCTGGTTTCCCTGTGAGTTTCTTCAGTAACCCTTTAATGTCATGTAAGGTAGATGATGCTGATCTTTTTCCTGCATTTCTAGCATTGTGTTGGCTCATTGGTTGCCACTGCAATCTCCCAACGATTTCCTTTATTTCCATGTTTGTCAGCTCCCCAACCCTTTTCTGCTAAGAGTTGTAAGGCTTCTTCTGGGGTAGAGTAGCTATAGGACAGTGCATGGGGAACAGTTGACAACAGGGCTATTCTTTCACTGAGTTGGCACTATGACGACGGATTACCTTGAGAGCGCAGTTCAAGAGGTAATCCATTGTCATAGTGCCAACGAGGTGAAAGATACCCTGTTGTCAACTGTTCCCCATGCACTTTTCTTTATAGTGTATGTTGGAATGTCATTTTTTTGGGGAAAAAAATCACTACAGCATGTTTCTGCTTCAAAACATTTTTACTGGGTTACTAGAAGGAAAAAAGAACTTTACATTTTGAACATTTTCACGCTTGACATTTTAACTGTTTAAGAACTTTACATTTTGAACATTTTAACTAAACATTAGTACTGCCACTGAGATTGCTGCTTTTGCTATGTGTCCTGTCCATGGAGTGAGCCCTAACTGTCAAATGCTGCTCGAGGACACAGTCTGTGACGTTCACAGTGCAGTAGAAAAAATCGTTCTGCTGCACTGCGAACGTCACTAGTGTGTGACTACAAGGTTTCGACAACGATGGATTTCGGTGGAGAATGACATTCCACCATACACTATATGGCAGTTCCTGTCTCCCAGAACACTCGAAACTTAGATGGGTAGGGGGGTTGAAGTCTTACCCCTTGAGCTCTTAGTGTTTTCAGGATCAGAGCACATGCAAGGCGTTTTAGTAGTATAGAAGGAGGATAGTCCTGATCAAAAGAGAGTCTTGTTCCATTATAGTCTACCAACTTTTGTTGCCATGCTTGTTTAAGGATTTGCTCCTTGTCTCAATAACTAGAAAATTTGGCCACGATGGATCTGGGGTGGGCTTCTGGGTCTGCAGGCCTAGGTCCCAGAGCTCTATGCACCCATTCAGTTTTAAAGTTCAGAGGCATCGGGAGGTCTAATACATGTCAGAGGAGGTCGGACAGGAAATCCGCCATCTCCCTTGTCTCCAGTCCCTCCGGCAGCCCGTATATTCTTAGGTTCTCTCTTTGGGACCGTGCTTCCAGATCCAGACATTTCCAACTGAGTTGCCCTTGATGATCTACAAAGTAGTCCATGGCTTGTGTGAGCTAAAATAGGCTGTCCTCAGTCCCTGCCACTCTTTCTTCAGTTTCCTGAACTTGGGTTTCCAGTTTAGTAAATGTTGCATTTAGGCCTCTAAATTCTTGTTTGTTTTCTGTTCGGAAGGTCTTTATTTCTGCCAGCAGGGTCTTGAAGTGTGAGCAGGAGAGCTTCTCATGCTCCATGTCTGTATCCAGGTCGTGACTCATCATGCTTGCTGGAGACTCTGGGCAGCTCATCGTGGAGCTGGTAGGACTCAATCCTCGGGCACCCCATTTCTTTTGAGATTGCTGAGATCGAGATTGGTTTGCTGATCTCTACCACTGTTTTTTGAAGCCATCAGTAATGTAGTTTTCTGTTTTAAAATGGTTTGTGGTGCAGATATATAATGGAGGTTAGAGCAGCTTTGCGACTAGCCACCCATTCCCTCGATGACATCACCGGAAGTCCAGGTAGCCATAATTCTAGGATCACGTGGCTCCCGGAAGGAGCTGAGGGTGATTGTGTCGTAGTGTTTTTACAAGACTGGCTACAAGAACTCTTTAGATCTCAAGCAGAAAATGCAGAATTTAACATATTCGAACTGGAGGAGACATTTTACGGAGGTCCGTGTACCATGACGGTGGTGGAGGATAGTATCAGAATAAGACACAAGCTTTTATGTATGACCAAAAGATGTGGCGCTTCGGGTGTTGAGAGTGCTACTGTCCTTATGTTCTTTGATATCTACTACACCATGAGACAACAGAAAAAGAGATTTGGTTATCATGAGGAGTATTTTGAAAGAAAGGGATATCCTGCACTCTATGTTGTTCCCCGCTATGCTTATAGTGGTATCTGGACAGCAGTGTACACATTTTTACTGATCCAGGAAATGTGGGAATGTGAACAGCGAAGATGGCAGCCACCAGGAATTGCCCAACAGGTTCTTCAGCACTGGGAGAAGAAGGCGTGACTTAATGCTTTAGAAAACATTCTCATACTCCCATTACTAATGCGTAGGAGCGTTGCCTTACATGTCTAGTTACCTTGGACTTGTTCTCAAAGTTTCAACATTAGCTTCATTGCTTTGCAGGTTACATGTTTATGTAGGACCAGAGTGGTAAGTGCACTGATTTTTATACAATTTACCTTACTAATACTATGTTGACCTATAGTTTAACATAATAAGGCACATGGCATTTGGACTAGAGGAAGACTTCTGAGGAGGCTCCCATATCATAACGGTGGCGGTGGACAGTGTTGGAACTAGAGAGAAACTTTTGAGTATGGGCAGAATATATGGACATTTGAATGTGGACTGTGCTACTATCCCTGTGTTCCCTGATATCTGCCACAACACACAACAATAGAAAAAGAGATGTGATGGTATGAGGAGAGCTTTGAAAGATCTAGACACCTCACACTCCATGTTGTTCCCCGTAAGATCAGGGTAATATCAGACAGCAAAATGTACATTATTTTACCAATCCAGGAGATGTGAGAAACTGGGTAGTGAAGATGGATGCCACCGAGAACTGCACAATGGAACCTTCAGTGCTGGAAGAAGAATATGCGACGTGATGCCTCAGAAAAACATTTTCTTCCTCTCATTGCTTATGTGTAGGAACATTGCCCTATATATATAGCTGTCTTGAACTAGTCCTCAAAGTCTGAACAGTACGTTTTTTGTTTTGCAGATGACAGGTTTATGTAGGACCACAGCAGTAAGTTTATTAATTTTTTACAGTTTATCTTGGTAATTGTAAGTCATACCATGGTATGTGGATTTAATGACTATCGTGACTATAACGATGTTTCATGAGATGGATTCTCTAAGTTTTTCTATCAATACTGTCTTTTGTTGCTTACTGATTAATGAAACCTGTAATTTCACAGTTCTGTTTTGCAAAAAAGTCTTGAAAGGTGTGACTACTTTTATGCCCTCCTTAGTAGCTGTATATATCTAAGTGGTTGAGATTTTACTAAGGAGGCTATGATTGGGCAAAGTTGTCATTGTTATCAATTTAGCTTTAAAATATGAACATGGCAGCCATTGCCCTGATGGTGGGAAGGGTTATACATGGACACTGCAACTTGCATGCTCAGCATCACGGCTAGACTTTCAGACTGATTTCCCTAACTTTCAGCCCTCATTTCAAAACCAAAAACACTTTCTTGAGTTCAACTTTCTTAATAGTATTAAAAACCATGTTTAGCTGAACTCAACTGTAATGCTGCCCGATGCCTGCACAAGACTTCTGGTGCTTTAGCGCCATTCAGAAATGTGACTGCGCTTCGGTATTGGGTGCGGTATATAAGAGCGGACAGAGAGGCAAGGCAAGGCACATTTATTTATGTGGTGCCCAATCCCAAAGACTCTGGGTGCCTTACATAAAACAAGACAAGGTAGTACAAGGAAAAAAGATACAGAACAAAAAAATGCATAAAATACAACATGAAACATAAAATACTAATTAAAATCAATAAATGCAATCCTAAAATATAACAGCTCCGATTAGTCTGGGAAGACCAGATTGAAAAGATGCATCTTTAGATCCCTTTTAAAAGCCTCCACCATCAGTGGCCTCCCTAACAGAGATGGGAAATGAGTTTCAGATGGCAGGTCCAGCGACCTCAAACACTCTGTCACCAGAAGCTTTTAATCTGGCCCTCAGAACTGCAAGAATGCCCCTGGTGGAGGAGCAGATGGAATGGACTGAGGTGGCAAGTGTCAGAAGATCAGTCAGGTAGCCAGGGCCCAGTCCATATAGGGCCTTATAGGCGAGCAAGCCCACCTTGAAGATGATCCTCCACCTGACAGGCAGCCAGTGCAGAGCTCACAGGACTGGGGTCACATGACTTGACCTAGACAGGCCTGTCAGTAACCTGGCTGCTGCATTCTGCACCAGCTGCAGCCGGTGGAGGGTCCCTCCATTGACACCAAAGTACAAAGCATTACAGTAATCCAGCCTGGATGTAACAAAGGTATGTACCTGTGATGGCAGGTCCTAGGGTGGAGCTAAGGGTTTAATCCTGGTGACATTCCTTAAGTGGTGAAAGCCACTTTGGACCACAGATGACACATGAGCATCAAGTGTCAATCTGTTATCCAGGACAACTCCAAGATTTCTTACCCTAGGGGAAGCCATCAACAGAGTGGTTCCCAAGACCAATCCTGTCACCACTCCCTAGGCATTCCCATCATGCTCATGACCCGGCTCAATCACTAGGACGTCTGTCTTGTCGGGATTCAGTCACAACCAATTGGAGGACATCCAGTCATTGATCTCAGTCAGGCAGTTGTTAAGCACATACATTGTGTCATGTGTTCCAGGGCCAAAGGACATATACAGCTGGGTATCATCTGCATAGCAGTGAAGCCCCAAACTGTAGCACCTAATAAGCTCACCCAGGGGTAGCATGTACACAACGAATAACATCGGTGACAAGATCAAACCTTGAGGAACTCCACATAGCAGGAGCTTTGGGGAGGAGGAGAAATTTCCCATCACTAGCTGCTGCTCCCTACCTGAAAGATAGGGCTCGAACCAGTTTATGACAGTACCGGTGAGTCCACAATATTCTCTAAGGTAATCCAGAAGCATGAAGTGACCCACGGTGTCAAACGTTGAAGAGAGATCGAGGAGAAAAAGAATTGGTCTGTCTCCTCTATCTCTAGCCCTGAGGAGGTCATTTTGCACCCTGACCAATGCCATTTCAGTGCTATGCCTAGCCCTGAAACCAGACTGGAATGGCTTATAGATGTCAAAGGCAATGAGGTGCTCCTCAAGCTGCTGTGCCACTATTTTCTCAACAACCTTTCCTAAAAATGTAAGGTTAGAGATTGGTTGATAATTTGCCAGGACATCAGGGTTAAGTGATGGCTTCTTCAAGAGGGGTCTCACCAATGCCTCCTTTAAGGCATCACATTCCAGTTATGGGGATCAATCATACAATGAAGGCTTTTGAATACAGCCATTTAAAATTATTCTCATCTGTTACTCGGGCTTTCTGAATAAATTCTTGTAATTATCTGAGCTTTTAATTTAAGTTAGACGTTGTGTCTTTAAATAAATTTTAATTAGATGCATTTAAGATATTTTTTTTAAATAGCATCAATTTAACATAACTCGAATTGATTATTCCAGGTAGTTGTTGCAGCTCCAAAACTTTCTATATCTTGTTGTGATTAATTATTTTGTGTGTTCACTTTAGATTGGTATTAGAATTAGTCACATAATGTTTGTAATATTAGTTTCACCAGGTGTGTTGCATTCTGATTGTTATAAATTGAAAAAAGACTTTGCCTTGTTCATACCATGCCCCTTGATGAAGGGTTAGAGTACCCAAAATGCCGGGGCTAGTAGTGGTCTCCACACATCTGTAAGCTCTCACTATTTTTAATCGAGCAATAAAGCCTGCAAAGTGAAATTTTGAGTGAGAGTTGTATTCATTTAGAAAAGTGCAACCTGTTTGGAGAGTTGGTTGTTATTTTGGGTTTGCCTGCCCTAGGTTTTGCACCACACCACATCTGCTTATTTGCAGGTGTTTGTGGGACTGACAGTTTTGGCTCTTACTACTGCAGAACTGGGACATCTTGACCCAAGATGTTAGTGGTGGAATTCTGAATAAAATACAGACGAATCTGGAGGTTGAACTGTGAACTCTTTGTATATTCCTCTAACCATACAGCTTTCTACAATCAGAGTGTTACAATAATATGGTAATATCCTTTACAGTTTTTTAACATTATGCAATCCAGTAGCAATCCCAGTAGTAATCAGGCTAATGCAGAGGAAGAAAAGGTATACAGTTGGGAAAGACAAGGAGATATAGAAGCCTGACAGCAGAGAGTGAGGCAATTGCTTAATGAAACTGAAAACCTCCAAACTAATAGTGAAATAAAAAGCAGTTTCCATAAACTGTAGAGACTCCTAAAAAAAACATTGACATTACATTTAATATAATCTGTTTAGAAGAATATATTAAAAAGGATCAAGCATAGTTCCATCCACTGGTCTGGAAGAATTTCCCCTTTAAGGAAAAATGGATTAAGGCAGTGTAGCTGTGTTCCAAGACCTTTATTGAATTCATAATTAAGTCAGAGTTGTTAAAATTACAAGAACTGAACCAGGAACTGGAGGTTGCAAAATCCGAAGTACTTGCATTTCGAGAGAGAGAGAAGAATTCAAAGTACACAATACAAATGTCTTGAAAAATACAGCCAAATATGAGAAAGAGATTATAGCCCATAAACAAAAGAAACTCACCAGAGATGAAAAAGATTTCAATGAGAGAAATATACTCAAGTAGTCCAAGACCAGATCATTAAGTCATGGAAGAAGCAGGCAACGTGTAAGATTTGTCAATCAAGGGGGTAAAAGTAATCGTAGACAGCAATCCAATTCTAATCAAAGAGAAATAAGTGGAGATAGTAATTCGGCACAGTCAGAAGCCAGTACTCTATACACTGAGTGACCGGGTATTTTTAGAGAGACACAATCAGTTACAGCAAGTAGCAAAAGACCCAGGAGAACAAGGAGGGGCAAGAAATGAGCCCACAAAAACACAGGAACGGCCATTGAGGTCTGGAAAAAAGATGCCAACTTATAATTAACATCTCGAGCATTGAATTGAATGAAGCAGAGTTATTATTTCTCAAGAAAGGACTGTCCTATGTACCTATCCCTATTGTGAATAAGTTTCAGGTTGTAGTATATCTACAAAGGTTTTTTTTGCAAAATTAAACTAAAGGTATTTTTTGCTAACAAGAGATTAGAACAAAGAAACACCATGGTTTTTACAAGAGACGTAGGAGCAATAGCTGCAATTTTGAAAGTACCTGAAACAATTGATCCCAGAGAATATCTGGACTTCCTTATTAATGAAATTGGTGACAATGAAGAGGCTAGGACTGGAACTGAGTCAGAAATTTATGAATGTGACCTGGACTCTGTCTCTGAAAACATGCTTACATCATTGCTTAATGGGCTTGATGAACAACAAACAGAGCTTGTACCAACTCAAACCGTTCCAGGTACTGTACCTAATCTTACATTGGAATGTCAAACAAGATTTAAAGAGACTTCTACGTTTTGCCCTGTTGTTACTAATGCTAATGTAACTGCTTTTGAAAAAAACAGTTTTACAGCAGGTTGATAGAATATTGGAACAGAATATACAACCTAAATATCAGAATTTGAATTGTGGGAAAAAAAGTGCTCTAAATGGTTTGATGTCCAGTATGGAATTGACTATGAAGCCCGCCGATAAAGGCAGAAATATAGCTGTCATGCATAGAGTACAGTATGTAAGATTAGTTTTGAACTTATTAGAAGATGCTACGAACTACAGAAAACTAAGTTCCAGTCCTATCTTTGATTATAATAAGCAATTGCATAAAATTCTCAGTAGAGCCGTGTCTGAGGGAGCTATAACAGAAAATGAATTTAGATTTATTTGGAACTCAACCCCTATTATTCCTAGATTTTATACTTGCCAAAGATCCACAAGGATATTAGTAACCATCCAGGATGCCCCATTGTTTCTGGGAATGGCTCTGTTACTGAGCATCTCTGTCAATTTACTGATTTTTTTCCTGCAAATGCATGTGTCAAAATTACCTGGTCATCTCAAGGATACTACAGACATGATTAATAGGGTTAAAGATGTGACGTGGGAAGAGGATATATACTGGCTAGGGACTGATGTCGAATCTCTTTAGATGTCAATTTTACATGAACATGGAATTAATGCTTGCAAATATTTTTGGGAAAATTCATCCAATAGGGATGAGATTCCCATTACCTTTCTATTAGAGGCTCTAGAGTTTGTTCTTAGACACAATGTATTTGAATTTGAGGGTGATTTCTATTTACAGTTACGAGGCACGGCCATGGGGGCATGTATGGCTCATTTGCTTTTGGGATGGTGGGAACGTACAATAGTCAATAACCCAGAAGTGGGTCCTTATTTTAAATACATTAGAGGGTGGAATCATTACATAGACGATTGTCTATGTATCTGGCAGGGAGATCAGAATTTAATACCAGCTTTTTTGAATTGGCTAAATGTAAACAATCTGAATCTCAGGTTCACTGGTAATTCAGACAAGAACAAATTGGAGTTCTTGGATCTAGAGCTGTACGGAGAGACAGGCACTAAAGTCTATACAACCATAGAAAAGAAACGGCTACTAATTCTGTTCTGAGAGCAGAAAGTGCCCACCCCCAAAAGAATCTATTCCCTACAGTCCACTGTTGAGACTTCATTGCCATTGCACCAGAGATGATGATTTCAATATACAGGTTGCTGAACTTGTGTCCAGATTTAAAGATTGTGGATATAGTACTGACTTTTTGTAAGAACAAAAGTTAAAGTGTCACAATTGGATACGGAAGAATTATTATGATATAAAAAGGCAAGTAAGCAACAGGATTTTGTACCAGTAACATTCATTACACAACGGAATCACATAGCTGGAAACATTGGGGACGTAACACATAAAAATTGAAAAATTTTGTTGAGCGATAGGTTGGTAGGGGAGGCAGTAGGTCCTAAGCCAAGAGTTATTTTCATCAGGGCATCCAGCTTAAAGGATAACTTAGTACATAGCAGACTAGAAAGGAAAACCCTGACAACTGTTTCCAGAAACTGGCTACCAAAAAGAGGGAAGGGGGGTGTTTCTATAAATGTCAGAGGTGTATTAGTTGTGAGTACACTGTGCCAGGTAGGACATTTGTTCATCCCCTTGAATCCACTTTGAGAGTTTCCATTAAGGAGTGCATTACATGCGACATGACTTTTGTCATGTATGCTCTCTGGTGCCCTTGTAGAAATTTATACATTGGGTATACAGTTCACTCTTTAAAGCTAAGACTTCAGAAGCATGTCTGCTCCATAACTAATAACAAAGAGGACACTCCAGTTGGTGCTCATTTCTGTGAATTACATGGCTCAGATGCATCGTTGTTAAAATTTATGGGCATAGAGCATGTGCCACCACTACCGAAAGGTGGGAATAGTACTGACAGGTTGCTTGAAAGGGAGTCATTTTGGATTTATATGCGTTACAGCGTTAAACCAAAAGGGCCAAACCATCAATGGGATATCAAACCCTTTATTAAAAAATCCAAAAAGTATTAACTTGATGTGCAAATAACTGCAGTTTGGATTTAGTTATGGAAGTGTGTATATGTAAGTAAGATACTGCAGTTTGTTCATTATCCTGCCCCCTCTATTTTATAGATAGATTGCTTTAAAACTCATGCTTTTTGGTAAAGTCTGTTAGGGTCTTTGAATAGTCATTATGTGTCTCTATGGATATCTTTATTTGAATTTATACAAGAACTTTTTTCTATACGTACTCTGTAGCTTCCCTCCCTTTTGGTCCCCCCCCCCCATGGCCCCTTATTGACTCTTTACATTTCTGTATTACTAATACTTTTGAAAATCCCTTATTATACTTGTGTACTTTGTATATTTTTACAGCATATTTATTCAGCTATTTCTAGCATGCATAGCAGTAGTTAGAATTTTTATAAATCTAGTGTTATTATTGTAAGTTTCAAAATGTGATAAAATTAAAAAATTATATTTATGGTACAATTGAAATTACAATAAGGATATGCTGTATTCTAACTTGTGATAAGAGTTGTAATAACGTCTTTACTCCCTTTCTCTGTTTTGCTTTACTAGGATTGAGTGACATCACATTCCAGTTATGGGGATCAATCATACAATGAAGGCTTTTGAATACAGCCATTTAAAATTATTCACATCTGTTACCCGGGCTTTCTGAATCAATTCTTGTAATTATCTGGGCTTTCAATTTAAGTTAGACATTGGGGGCCAGATATTCAAAAGGGTTGCGCCATGCGCAACAGGGTTGTGCATGCTCAAGTCCTACATTGCACCACTCTGCGATATTCAGCAGGAGGCAGTTGCGCCACTGAAAACAGGCTGAGCAACAGCGCAATACAAATGAATGCATGCTCAACAGGAGGGGGAGGAACCATGCATAAACTGCACAGTCCGATATTCAGCCGGGCTGTGCAGAGTTGTGCAGGCGCAACCCCCAACCTGAGCCTGCAGGACCTTGAGCCAAAAAAAAAGGCTTAAGCGAGGGGGCCACCCACAGGTGAGCTGCTGTATTGCAGGGCACAACACAGCAGCTGTCACCTGTGGCTGGCCCCAACTCAGTCCCTGTGCCCCCCAGCCCGACGTGGGCATAGTGTACTCCCCCACCAGCCCGATCGCTGTCATCAATGTGGCCCCTCCCGTTCACATCCCTGGTGGTCCAGTGGACCGAAATGCCCGATCGGGGCAGAAAGTAAATTGAACCCCCAAACATCTCCCTGGTGGTCCAGTGGACCGTAATGCCCAATCGCTGGCAGAATGTAAAATGAACCCCACCCCGAACATGTCCCTAGTGCCCAATCGCGGCAGGTAAAGTGCCTCCCACCCGAACATCTCCTGGTGGTCCAGTGGACCGTAATGCCCGATCGCGGGCAGAATGTAAATTGACCTCAAACATCTCCTGGTGGTTAGTGTCCCCACCTCACCCACCCACAAAGCCCCACCACCCCTCCCCCGGCAGCGGCGGGTGGCAGCATCCACCCGCCTGCCGCTGCCCACCGACTGACTGCCCGGTAGGGCTGCACGCCCATTGGTGCAGAGCAAGAGCCAATGGGCGTGCAGCCCATACCGTACATGACAGTCCAGATTTGTGAATAGTGCAACTCCTTTGAATATCACCCCGGCCACACCCCTGCGCAACTATTTTGCGCAGCGCAAGGGCTTGCGCCTCAGAATGGTGCAGTTTGAATATCCAGCCCTGTGTATTTAAATAAATTTTAATTAGGTGCACTTAAGATTTTTTTTAAATAGCATCAATTTAACTTAACTTGAATTGATTATTCCAGGTAGTTGTTGCAACCCAAAAACTTTCTGTATCTTGTTGTGATTAATTATGTGTGTTCACTTTAGATTGGTACAGTATTAGAATTAGTCACATAATGTTTGTAATATTAGTTTCACCTGGTGTTGCATTCTGATTGTTATAAACTGAAAAAAGACTGCATTGTTCATACCATGCCCCCTGATGAAGGGTTAGAGTACCCAAAGCGCCAGGGCTAGTAGTGGTCTCCACACGCCTGTAAGCTCTCACAATAAAGCCTGCAAAGTGACATTCTGAGTGAGAGTTTTATTCATTCAGAAGAGTGCAGCCTGTTTGGAGAGTTGGTTGTTATTTCGGACTTGCCTGCTCAAGGTTTTGCACCACACCACGTCTACTTGTTCGCAGGTTTTTTTTGGACTGACATCAGGAAAGACTCCCTCTGACAATGAACACTGATTAATCCTGGTGAACAATGGACTCACAGTCTTGACACATCTCAACAAGAAACAAGTCGGGCCTGGTCCAGTTCACAATAAGTGTGTCTCAGTTGTGAGATCATTTCAATGACCTCGGCCACTTCCACTGGTCTAAACTCCTCCCAAACAATAGGAGTGTGTCTGCTTTTACCATACCTCACTGCGAGGCAAAACTTATCTCACTGACAAGATTCCAGCGCAGATTGAGGACACCCTGTTAGAGAAGAACTGAGCAAACTCATCGCACAATGTGATTGAAAATGCTTTTTTCAGTTGCAGACAGACTGGATGAAGTAGTCTGTCCACAGTCCGAAAAAGATGAGATGAGATGGTCTGTTCTTCCCTACGGCAATCTCCCTGGACAGGAATTCTGCCTTTGTATGGTTGATTGCCCCTTGGTACTCACAATAGTGAGCATGCAAGGCCAGTTTATCCTCCTCAGAATGGGTCTTCCACCAGCAGCGCTCCAACTTCCGACCCCTGATCTTCATCGCATTGAGAGCCCCATCAAACCAGGGGGGTCTCATGTGAGAGGATCTAGGTCATATACAGACTGATGTGATGGCATCAAGCACCTCAGCTACTGCCTTGTTATAGGTGGCCACCACCACACCAGTGCCAATCACACATATGGCAGTCACACTAGATAAATCTGCTACTGCCAATAGTCCCTTTGGGGACAGTCCCCTTAGTCCCCACTCCCCCTCTCATCATCCCCGACCATGGAGCCTTGAACCTGGTGTCCCCTTAAACCTACCACTGGGAGATCTCTGTCATCCTTTCAATATACCTCTGGCTTCCTGCTGAATCTCGGGATCGTCGCTGTCGGCTGACTCCCTATGGGTCTTTCCACCCCTCCTCCCGCCGGCTACCTGTGCACTGCGCCTCCTTGCCACAGTAGGAGACTGGATAATTGATCCCATCTCCCCTGCTCCGGTACCCCATTATCACATCTGCCTTCGGCCTTACCGCCCAGCCTCGGAACCATGAGCCCGGCCGCTCCCTCCTGCCTCCTACCGCTAAAGCCGTAATTCCAGCCGCCTTTACTCCCCACACACCTCTCCCTTCATTATCATCCCAGATCTGTATAGCCTCGTGCCTGGCGCCCCTAAGCCGCCAGCGGGTGTCTCTTCCATCCTTGTTAGCTTCTCTGGGCACCCTGCTGCCTCCTCCTCCCTCCCTTCCTTCCATCTCCTTTCAGCTCCCCCCCCCTCCCCGCCGTCACTTCTCCATGCCATCTGTGCACTGCTACAACCTTTCACAGGTGGATGTTGTAAATTCCGACCTCCTCCCTCCCCTTCTTTCGGGTTCCATCTGCCGCCGGCTGTTCCTGGCCAGGGACTGCCGCAGGCCCTCCTGCCCAGCCTCGGAACCACGATCCCGGCTGCTTTTACACACCTCCCTCCGCCAAAGCCGTAAACCCGACGCTTTTTTCTCTACTGCTCAGGAGGCTGCTTCCTTGCACGCCCCAGTTTAACCGTATGCAGTCCCTCTGGACCCATGCCCCTTTTCAACCCCTCAACTGAACCTATATCCCCCAGTTAAACACCTCATTGCTTTTGGCCTGTTGGTCATTATGGAGTTTAACCCTATCTTGTTAGACTAGCTGGTACTGCCTCTTTTGTCCTAAATGAATGATTGTAATTGTGTGGCTGTGCCTCAAACTGTACTGCTGTTTTTTTTTCCTGTGATATGATGTATTGTATCTCCGGTCGTGCCTGAAAATAGTCACCTGTTGGCTAGCGCACTCACTCCGGTCAACAAAACCAAATAAATAAATAAATAAGGCGATAGCTGATAATCTTAACGGGGGCAAACAAGAACTCCACCATGCAAATGATTGGACCAATGATTCTGTCAGTCTTGAGGTTCATAACCTCAAGCCCCGGTGAGAAAACCAAGTCCAACGTGTGACTCTGGTGATGGGTCACAGAAGTAACTACTTGTGAAAGACCCAGTGATGACATCAACTGGAGGAGGTCCTGACCAAACTGCAAAGATTCGTTGCTGCTTCAAGTATTGAAGTCCCCCAAAATCAACCATCTAGGGGACTCCAACACTTTGTTGATGATGAAGTCCGCGCCCTCCTTCAGGAAATCTCCTCCCGCCCCTGACGGGCGGTAAATGAGGAGAATCCTGCAGCCCACAGCTGGACCCCCATGCACCACCACACAATCAAAGGATGTGGCAGGACCTACTGGGTGCATGGTGAAACACAAGCTGATCTAAAAACAGATGGTTATTATCCAATTCTGGCAGTTTCCCTTGGGTACGCCATAGTACACTGCCCAAGGGTTTTATGTATGGCCCAAAAATGTGGGGTTTGTTTTGAAGTAAAAAGTAGTACAAATATCTACTTTATGGGGCAAAATACTCACTGACATGGATATTGCATGGCTAGAAGGGCTGCTGCAGGCAGTGCAGTTACGTTTTGGAGTAAATGGAGAAAACATAAGTAAAGGGCTGACAGTGTCCCTTTAAGTACATATTTTTATTTTTCTTGTTAGTCCTCCCAGGTGGTGAGTTAATTCAAGGGGTACATGGTCATCCCTGTTCTATGTGGAATATGTCCTTACATTGTTTCTTGGAAAGAGAATGTGCATTTTTCATCATAAAATGAATAAAATATATGTTAAAATACTATGATGTATCATGATATGATATAATTTATTATCATTTTTATTATTTGTGTTTATTTATTTTTCATGTATGTGCCAAGAAAACATGAATCATGAAACTGAAGTTGTGATTTGAGCTTACCACTGGACTCCCTTCCCTCATGCCGTTTTCAGAAGATGCTAGTAATGGGGGAGGGAGACTTTGAGGAATTGGGCAACAAATAGAAGAGGATTCTTTTTCAGGAATAAGACTTTACGTTCCTGGATGGATCTCATCAATCCTGAGTAGAGGAACTGGAAGAACTTTTGAAGGAGGAAGAGGTGGAAACTTGTGTGCTTTTGGATTGTTCAAGATGGCTTCATTACAAGGTGCAATAGGTGACCAGCGTGGAAGGCTGCTTCAATTGTGGTGGGAGTGGAACCAGTGGATTTCTGAGGACTAATAAAACCATGATTTCTTTGGCTCTACTAACTTTTGCCTAGCCCTTGTCCTCAAAGCCCCAGAACCATGACTCCAAGACCATGTCCAACCATGACAAGCTCCTTCTCCACCACCACTTGCAGGACTTGTACTTGGTGGAACTAGCAGGTACCAGGGTGGAACATTTACAGTACTTGCCACCTTACTCCCCAGTTCATCTCTTCCTCTTCTTGTTCTTCTCTTCATCTTTTTCTACATGCACAACAGATGATGACATGATGCAGCTGCTGCCAGGTGCTAACAACGATAACAATCTAGTGTAACCCTCCCAAATCGTGAGGGCTTGCCTTGCTTTTTCTCTTTGCCCTGGACTGGTCTAGTTCAACAGTGGAGAAGCAAACCAGGACATTAATGGGTTAAAGTCCCAGCACCATTCTAGTGCACCATTAAGTATGTGAAACAAGTGCTGCTTAAAGGGGACAATAAATTTGTACTAACTGGCAGCTGTGACATAGCAAAAAACTCCACATGTGATTCCCATGGAGAACTTGGTACACCATGAATTGTCCTGTGATCTGAACCCAGAAGCTACACCTTTCATTCCAGAGGAATTAACAATTGAGCAAATTGCAGAGCTTGTGATGGACAATGAAGTGTATTTGGATTTTGAGGAACACATCCCAGAGACTGAAGTAATCTCTGTTATTCCTTACAATGCCCTCGTGCTGGATGCAGAGCCAGAAGGATGTGCATGTCCCACTCCTGAGTAAGGTACAGTGTTACCCAGAAAGTCTGGATATGAGCCCAAGCCCATTATTAAGCTCACTTATGACACCTTGGGTGCCTCCTCTGAACTCCTCCTTCAGGTGGCCCATAAGTTAATAAAACCCTAAGTGTATGCTTTGCCCCGGTTCCCAAAGTTCGATCAGAGGTACAGTTAACTGTGGGAGAATGCAAAGTGAAGTTACTATTTGCTACCTGTGGATCTCTCCACCATGAGGGGTAAGCTGTGGGGGACTGCAAGGATTGGTCTGGTATGCACCAGGGATGGTGGTGTGATGTGGCTGGGAAGAGGGGGAAGAAGGGGGCAGGCTGGGTGATATGAGGGCATAAAGCATACTAAGCCCCCCCACAAAAAAAAAAGACACCAATTGCTCAGCCAGAAATGTATAGTGTGTACATATGTATAAATACTCTGAGTAGATAGGCATTAAATGTTAGTCAGAAATGTATATAATATGGTTATGAATGCTTACACCACTGCCATTTGAACTTGTGGACAGTATGGGCAATGTTTTGGTGAGGGTGACAGGAGTCTGGCTGAGGAAGAAATTACTGTTCCACTCCATTGTTCTGAAAGAGCTGTCAAACCTTTGCTTAAGTTAACCTAGGACTCTTCAGGTGCCTCTATCAACTTGCCAATGCACATAGTACACAGAGGTATCTCTGTCACACCCAGATCTCTACCATGTCTTGTTTTTGGCAAAGGGTGTGTTCCCCTTGCCCTTTCTAGACAGGTGAAAGATTTGGGTGTGATCCTAAATAATGGTCAGACACTTGATGCTCAGGTGTCAGCCGTGGTCAAAAGTGGGTTTTACCATTTTAGGAATATTGCCCGAATCTGAGCCCTGATCCTGCCTGAAGATTTGACCACACTGGTACACGCTTTCATCACTTCCAGGTTGGACTACTGTAATGCCCTGTACCTAGGGTTATCTGGAGGCAGCCTCTGCAGGCTGCAGCTGGTGCAGAACACAGCAGCAAGATTATTGACAGCTGTGAAAAGGAGTGACCATATCACCCCGGTCCTCCATGAACTACACTGGTTGCCAGTCCAGTGGAGGACTGTCTTCAAGACAGGACTCCTGACCTATAAGACCCTGCACGATAAGGGACCTGTCTATCTGCAAGATCTTCTTGTCCCCTAGAGACCAACCCAAGCACTCTGTTCTGCCAGGGAGGCCTCCTTGGAGTTTCCAGGGCTAGGTTGCGGCATTCCGGAGACAAGGTGTTTTCAGTGGCCATGCCTACCCTGTGGAACTCCTTGCCTGGTTATTTAAGGAAGACTCCCTTGTTTGAAGCCTTTAAGAAGGGCCTGAAGACATATTTGTTCCAGTAAGCTTTTATATGATTTCTGATATAATTAATTTGATTTAAGTAGGATAGATAGATCAGTTGTATACTCCCAGTTTAATTTTATTGGTATCTGTGTTTTTGTGTATGTTTTCAAAACTGTACTGTTTTATATTGTACAGTGCCCAGAGTCTTCAGAATTGGGTGCTTTAGAAATTATCTATCTATCTATCTATCTATCTATCTGTCTGTCTGTCTGTCTGTCTATCTCCAAATCGTATCACCCACAGTGGGAAGTACAGTAAAGGGTAAAAAGGGAGGATGAATAATGTTGGTACTACACTGATCAATGTTACAGTACTGCTCAAAGTTATGGAATTATATATCCTTGTAGTATGAAGGCTACTGTCATTACAAAATGTTTTGTAAACATGAAGGGCCTTTCATCTTTGTTGTTAGACTAGTTGCATTTGCCTAGATTTAGACATATTGCATGCCTACTCCAGGCAAGAAACAATTGTTTAGATAGACTGCGCATGCTACCTGTTTGTTGATACAGATGGACTCCAATGGTGAACTTGATGTGGCTATCAAGATTTTAGGTGGGGAAGAGTGTGATCCACCCCCCAAAATAGTGGGGGCTTACCTGACTTTTTCTCTTTGCCCTGGACTGGCCTACTTTGACAATGGATACTCTAACCAGGACATTAATGGGTTAAGGTACCAGTACCATTAAGCATGTGAAACAAGAGCTGCTTAATCAGTTATACCACTTCCCCAGCTAGCACCAGGGATAATAAATCTGACACTCTGAGACGGCACAGGAGTATTTACTATCTTAAAGGAAGAATTCCACTTAGGTGTTTTTAACTAGAAAAACATGTTTTCGGAAGTCTTTGTTTGGAATATGACATTGTGCTCCTTGGTCCTGTGCTTTTCAATTTTAGGGGAGGGTCAGAAAAACGCAATAAAAAGAGAAGTTCATAAGCAATCAGGCAGCTGAAAAAAGGAGTTAGACCCTTAAGGAAGTGACTGTGTGTCCAGGTGTGGGTCAGTTTGCCCCTGTCTGTCCTGGCACTGCAGACTTGGCAGACTAGATATATTGAGATCCCAGAGTAAAGCTTCTGTAAGATTAAAAGAAGACATTTTCAGCAAAACAACATTTTAACAGGCAAGTTGGAATTGGATTTTTCTGACCCACCACAGACTTTTCCCCTCTGGGGGAACAGCTCCTATGGGGTCTCCAAGCCATCAATGCACCCACCTGTATCCAGGTCTTGCGTGTCAGTGAGACGAGCCAAGAGATGGGAGCAGTAGAGAAAATTCACTGAAATCTTGGGAAAGCAGCATCCCAGCTGGGAGCACTGTATCCAGTTAGCCTGCTGCACCAGAGGTTTTGTGTAAGGCACCAGAACTATAAATAAATCCAGGGTTCGACCCTGCAACTGCGAGAAACAAATTTATTGGTCAAGAGTTGAGGGAAAGTCCTGGGCAGGACTAAGCCTATGAGAAAGCTCAGGCAGAAGACACACTGAGGCCAGTTTGCCACACATTCCCATTGCACTTCAAATAGAGGTCTTTTCAAGTGTGTACTGGTTAAAACTGTGTTCAGCCATCGTGTTTAAAAGTACAATTTTCCATGACTGTTAAAAGCCTGCAACTGAGCTCCACCCTTCTAGTAGCATCAATATCCCCAGTATGGTGCCCACTGCAACACTTGAGAGATCTCTCACCCCTGGCCCTTGGGTGGAATTCAAAATGCTTTCCTATACCCTCCCTTTTAAATAAATTGCTTTAAATTGCATTTTATGGTTTGGGGATTGTCATTGCTTGCAGCATCACTTGCTTTGGGGGAGGGACTCTGTGGGCAGTTTATGCACTGTTTCCTGGAGGAGTGGTAACCTTGTGTTTCAGTCACTAGGTACCCCATATCACTACCCCAGATGGAGGCACCGTGCCACTTTACTCCAGAATAATACACTCCTAGTGAACCCAGGTTGGCCTCAGGATAGATATGTGAATCCCGATGGCCTAGGTATGGCAACTGCCTACACTTGTAACACTGAAACTGTGAGCAGAACAAGGCCCTGTGGCCCATCAAGTCTGCCCAGCCCTGCATCAATCCCCATATGATGATGACACACAATAGTTGTTGATGATTCTTAGATGCCACATGATATGCATACCCGATGCATGCACACACCGCAGTGTAATGACTTAGGAGGCGACAGAGAAGAACAACACCCCCGAGCCACACACCCCACTGACAGAGCACACCCCATCCCACTGAGACACGTTGTGTCTCCATCAGCAGCCTATTTTACTTTTCACTCACTACTGGCTGGCAAGCTCACAGAAACACACACACACACACACACACATTGGATTTCTGTGTCCAGCTACACCACATGCAGTCGCTAGAAATGTATGTGTTGACAAAATCCTACAAAAAAGCTCCCTACACTTTTCCCGGTCTGCTCAGTTCAGCATGTTATCCAAGACAGATCCCTATGAGTCCCAGAAAGGCACTAGCACTGAGCTTGAGTGAATGTTTCTCAGCTTCCCCATGTAAGCCCCAACTCCACTCCCTAGTATTTGTATAATATACTAGCGCATGAATGTCTGAACTAAGAACCAATTATTTGTTCTAGGACAAAGACTCAACTTCTGATTTGCAGTTTGGCATCTGATTTGAAGGTTTTCTGTGAAGTTGTTTTTTATAAAGATCTTGACTGCATATTCATACAAACATGAACTGAGGCCAGGGCTGGGTGTTTTTGAGGGTTGGTAGGAGTCAGGTTTCTATATGCAATGATTCTATATAATTATGCATGGTGCATTTTTCTTCAAAGCCAATTATGTGCAGTTACATTTCCCCCTGCTTCCTAATTTGGTTTAACTATTATGTTGTTTACAGTCTCCAGGAGCAACAACTTTATTACAGCCACCTCCGGAAGTTTCTTTGACTGATAGTCCACACAGGCCTATTAAATATAACTTTAATCAGATATAGTTTGTGCTTGTATCTTTTCAGTAACAGTGCACAGAGTACTATTTGTTGTTGTGTGTGTGTTTGTGTGTGCGTGTGTGTGTGTGTGTAGACGTGTGTGTCTGCAGTACTGTACTGGGAAACCAGCCAACAAAAACATTGGCTGTCATGGGAAAAAGGATATAAAAACAAAAGCACTGGAAATGAAAAATAAGCTACCACAAAGAAACTAGAAGACAAACTACATAACACAACTGGATACTATACAAAGATATGCTGCCAAGGTAGCAATGCCTCAATAACATCACTATCACTCCGCATACAACAACGATAAAAGGCCGGAAGGGTTCCTTCCTAGGGCACAATGACAGCACCTCCTACCTTGTACATACACTCAGAGATCCTCTAGCATGTCACCTCTTTGAAACGACGCCCTAATTGTATGCATGGTAGGTGTCCTATATCCTTCGTAATAATGTCTAGTCAAGGCTTTGGTTTGTTTTGAAAAGTGTCTACAATTGCTTGTATGTCGTGCTCCTGTTGTATAATGGAAAATGGTTAATAAAAAGTTTAACTGCAAAAAAACCAAAAGCCTTTATGGGGTTGGTGGCTTCGGTGGTTGAAGTCGGCATGGGTGGCCCTGGTTGTGCTGCTGGGGATCTTTCATGTGGGTCCTGCTTTGCCGACAGTGAAGTTCCTGCATGTGACCTGATGACTGCAATCCCCTTGAAGAACTACTGTTATAGTAAATTCTTACATAACTGTTCTTTCCCCTGCTTGGACCTGTTAACACAACAGGTGTCATCGAGGCTCAGGTCAGGAAGTATACGAAAACCAGGAGTAGTTTCAAAATTCGCAAATAGCTTTTTATTTTTCTCAATATCAGCAAAATAAAAATAAAAATTGTTCAGAATAACTATTTACAAAGGCAGTACAAGCAGAGAAAACAAAATCCTCCTTCTGAGTGTTTCATCACAATTTCCAATCTCAGTCTCTCTCTCTCTAGCAAAACATTGCTGCTCTTTTCATAACCAGTCTTTGCAGGGAGCTCGTTCAGGAAGAGTTTTTTCACAGAATGTTCTTGTCAGTGTCCAATGTTCTTGCAGATGCAGCAAAAAGAACATAATGATCCAGAACTGACCTTTTGTTTACAGCTATGCAAAGGACTTAAAAACTGCATCTCAGGTTAACCCGTTGAGTTCCAAATAGCTTTGCAATCATTTCAACAGTATAACTATATACAGTTTTAAACAAAGGCATCCTAGTATCAGTGACATTTCCACATAAAGAGTCACATATATATTTTTTTACCTGCAGATATGCAAGGGTAAGAAAAGGCAGAAATAGCAAGGGAAGGCAGAGATATAGCGAGAGGCAGAGAATTGTGAAACTGTTGGAGTGATCAGTTCCTAGGTCTCACAAGAAAATGTGGTTGCGTAACCAGACAGAGAAGAGACAGAAAAGGAGAGAATAGAACAGACTCTTGCTTAAACTCTTGCTGCACAACAAATTGGGCAGGGCCTTATTCAACCTTGTCACAACAGGCACAGGGGACCCTGGCCATCCAGACCTCAAGTGGGTAAATTCTGGTTTGGCACTTTCCCCTCCTGCCTATCTCTCCTGTCCCCCCACCACCCCGTACCCTTAGGAGGTCAAATGTTTATACCCTAGTAGTCCCTCCAGTCTCCACAACCATTGGCCAAGCTGCATTCTGCCACCGTTTCCCTAAAATCTGGAACTCCCTCCCTCCCTCCTGCAATTCAGAATGTTCCTTCTCCTTGGGTCCTCTCAAACCTCCTCAGATGCCTCACTGCCCATCCTGCAACTGCTCCTAAATTCTTTGCCACTGCCCAGCCCTCACCCCCTCCAGTGTCCACACCTGACTCTCATTTTCCAAGTGATAATATCACTGTTACAGGCACTTATAATCGGTCTGCTCAACATTTTTATTAGCTAGTGTAACAGTTTCCTTTACTCTAGTTCATGACGTGCACTGTACCTATTTTCAAAAGTACTGAACTGAAGCGCTGTTTTTTTCTGCTTTGTAAAAGGATTGCCAACTGATTTTCTTCTACTACGTTCTCATGACTTACTGTACTTCAGTGTTCTCAAAACATCTCAATGAACCCCAATATTCTCAAAAATACTGAAGCACAGTTTGCCGCTCTGTAGATGGTTTGCCAACTGTTCTTTTCCCTTACTGTTCTCATGATTTACTGTACCTCATTGTATAACATGTGCCTACTTCTGTGCTGTAAACAGACTGCTGAGATGTAATGGTATTTGTTTCTCAAGTGTTAAAACCTTACTTTGTACCATCCCCCCTCCCACCCAGGACACATCTGGAAATGAGCTCCCAGCTCAGTGTGCCTTTCCTGGTGAAACATTTCAATAAATAAAGCACAATGTTCTGTAACAGTGAACTGTTAACATGGATATTACTGTACCCAGCATTCCTTCAGGGCCACTTACAAACCAGTCCATCAGATGTAGTGTATATTTATTCTGTATTGGTGCTCTTGTTCAGGTCTCTGGGCCCGCTTGAAAATGGGCATCTAATGCTCTTGGGTCCTACCCGCTACACAAATTACAAATAATATAAATAAATGTGATTAACTAATGATAGTCTGTTCTTTGTGCCAATTAAAAATGTTGTGTGTGGTCATGTATAAATCCCCATCCAGATCTGAATATGGCCAACAACAACATAACGTATAATACCTCCATGAATTTGGAGGACCCTCCCCCCAAAAAACTGTTTACACCAGTGATAGTAGCTTTTTAAAATGTGCAATGAAACAACTCTGGATGACTTGCTTTTCAGAACTGCAGAATGGAGACTGAGGATGCATTTTGACTAACATGTAGCTGGCCATAGTTTGGTAGCTAAATTTACCGCAGATGGAGCCATGCCTACTATTCTACCCAGCGATGGCACAGGCTTCAAAATGTGTAGAATAGGGCTGGGTGAAATCTGTGAAGCTTGCATTTGCAAGTTTCAACAAATAAGACAAACAAACTGATCTGCAAAATTTACGATGCTAGTGAAAACATGGGATTTGAGCATTCTGTTCCCCACAAAATAATGACACCATTTTCATACTTAGTATTTTTCTAAATATGGGAATCGACATTGCAAAATGACATTTTATATAGGAACTGTACTGCAAAATGCAGACTCTACACATCCCTAGGAAAGAAAATGCTTTGTCGTGGGATATACAGTAGTCAGACGGACTACGCCACTCGAGTTGTTATACAGTCAATGGGCTGGTAATGCAAAATATTTGTCCATGCAGTTTAATTTCTTGTGCAAATTGCAGAGCAAAATGCTTGCCCAGAATTTCAAGGAATACCAACCAAGTGTTACAGTGTGGAGATGTTTCTAGAAAATTTCAGTCAAGTATTTTTATATGTGTTATTATGTCCCTGCAGCCAATTGTTGCTAGATAAGAGTGGTTTTATGTGCATGTTTGTTGTGTGAGAACAGCGAAGTGAAACTGAGCTGTTCTGCAGTGTGATGAATGCAATTATACAGTGGCAAGAACAAGTATTTGATTGAGGAACTGGAGGGAAGATCAGTCCTATCCCAGCAGGCAGTAGGGTACTGAAGCTCCTTGGTAATAACCTTTAGGTGCCTAGATCTATGACTTAATGGTACCAACTCAACAGTCCAGCTTCATCCTTCCTCTGAGGGGGTTGTCATTTGTGACATTGAAACATCAATGGTCATGTGGGCATGTGGCTTGGTCGAATTATGGTCTGCAGGAAACTGAAATATACAAAGTCTGAGTACTGCTGTTTTGGACTGCAATAGCATGGATTATGTGTTTTCTGATGAGAGAACCAGAGCCTGGGTTTTTATGCTGCAGCTTGGTAAATAAATAAATTTCTTTTATTATTTGAAACTATTTGTTGGCATGCTAACCTTTTCCACTATGGCGGGTGCGTCCTGGACTGCAATTAACTGTTTACCCTGGTATATGCACCCGTTTATCCATATTTGCGTTTTGAAGAGAACATTTCAAAAACAGCCACTGTTTCTTGTTGTGTTTTTGAAAAGTGTGCTATTCTCGGATCCCAGTGTATAATATGAATTAAATCATCCTGATTGGTTAAGAATAGTGTCATGCTTTGTAAAACTAAATTAAAGTGTTTTAAAACTGACCTGTGCAACCAAATGGCATGTGCCAGTGCAGTGACTATCTGGCCCATAACAGCATGCATCTACATGCATCATGTAACTTAACTACTGAGGTATCAATTGCCTAGTAATCCTGGTTCAGGTGCATATGTGAGTTATTCCCATGTGGCTTTTGGAATCGAATTTCAGCCTGCTTGGATAGGGCTCTGTAACTGGTGGATCTATTATTTTGTGCATGTAATCCCCAAACTGCAGGATAAGGAATGCAATCAGCTCATGTACCAGTAAAATGCTCCTCTATGTCGATGATGCAGTCCTTATTGCCTCTCATCACAGTTCCACCTCCCTCCAATTATCCCTCCAGCAAGCTTACAACCAAGCCGAAAGGTGGTTCGGTGACCGCAGACTGGTCTTTAACCTAAAGAAAACCAAATCAATGCTCTTCTCCCACCACCAAAATAAAGCAGAAAATACCCCCCTCTTGATTATCCCCAGCGCTCTGCACCTTCTAGAACAAGTGACCACATACAAGTTCGATACTGCCCTCTCCTTCCACACCCACATTAATGCCCTGTCAGCTGCTATTAACTCTTGGATTGGCCTGCTATACCGGCACAGGGACTGCCTGCCTCAGGTTGCCCTCAGGCTGGCCATCACCTCCTCCATCTTGTCCCTTGTGGACCATGACTTGCCCATCTATGCCGCAGCTGACAACACTGCCCTCTTCAAAATCCAGCTTTCCATCAATAAGGCCCGTAGGCTCCTGACCGGTGCCCTCAGCCGAACTCACACCTGCCTTCTCTATACTACCACCAATCTGCTCAACTTTGAGAAGCGACTGTTCTACCAGACCTTCCTTCTTGCTAAGAAATCACTGTTAGGACTCCCCCCCCCCAGGGGTCTCCACTTCCCTACAGCAGTCATCATTGTCTGTCACCACCCATAGCTCTGCTAAGGCCACTTTCAAGGTGCCCAGAACCAAGACCTCTCTTGCCTAGAGATCCTTCCTCTACCGAGCCCCCACCTGGTTCAACTCCCTCCCTAGCTGCATCTCCAACTTGCCAAAAATTGGCTCCTTTAAAACAGCCCTTCGGAACCATATCTTTAATACCCACTATTGTAGGTGCAGCTAACCCCCTGTTGTACCTGTGGTACCCGCCCGCCTTGCCCCCGGCTCGACAACGTCCACTGGACAGCCTCTCCTTCCCCCAGACACACTCCTTCCCTACTAGGTCCAAACAGGGATGTAACCCACTGTCTTCTTTGAGGACCTACTATATCCATGAGTGTAACTCACAATTTTGTAACACTCGTAACCAAGTAGCATACAAACTACTACATTATGTAGTAGTTCGAGACGATAGATTCTAAACCGAGCTATTTGAATATTTGGCAATACAGTATCTGTACTGCCAAATATTCAAATAGCTCCGGTTTAGAATCTATGCGTCTCCAGGCTACACTGAGACCACCTATCACCTGGCAGGGTACTGGTCATCATCTGCTTATAAGAAACATGCCCACGAATGTCCAGGCTCCAAACCGGAGCTATTTTAAAAATGAGTCTCATATTAAGTATATAGATGCCCCCGGCTGCTCCCCGCCTGAAACGTCATCATGGGGACAGCCACGGGTGCTTGTTGGCGCGACGGGGAGGTTTCTGCATCCTAAAATGCTGGGGCAATGGGGGCGCAGGATCAACCAGATATACTTTCAAATAAATGTGAAGCGAGTAAGTTTATTTTAACTTCTTTCTATTGCATCTGCTAATCGGACCCCACTTCACATGGAGGTGGGGCCCGACTGTATGTGGACGTTTCCCTTTAAATGTTCCTTTTACTGCACCTGTAATGTTATCCTGTTTTAATCTGCACTGTAATATCTGTCTTGATATTTGCCCCCCGCCGCGACAAGGTGCCTTTGTAAATGAGTCTCTGACTCAAAGGTTGTAAACCCGATTTGTAATGAATAAATCAGATTCCATAGCCTCAGATGCTATGGGTTTAGGTGCAGTGGGAATACAGTAAATCACTTTGTCATCAGTTCAGATCACTCCAACCAAACACAGCATGTAAATGCAAAAGGGAAACAATCGGGACTGCATGGACTATACAGTAATTGATCTGTACTATACCTAAGCACATCAATTGTGAGAAGAGAAGAGAAATGAAGAGAGAAGAGAAAACATGCAATCATTATATGTGACCTCTCTGATGGTGCAGTTCTTTATCACGTGAATCTGTAGCATCTGAAATTGGAGTAAAGGAAATATCTTAGGCAAGGCAAGCCCACATTCCAACCAGTTACTGTTACCATTGAGAGGACTCAAATCACATAACATTAAAATAAAATAAGAATTCCAGGACATTTCTTCTTTATTACTATAGACTTTTACATGAAAACAGTTTTTTTTTTGTTTTACACATCAAGGTATAAAATATACGGTTGAATTCATGATCCAGTCTAATCTCTAAGGAACAGTGCCTGTCAATTCTTGCTTACAGAGCTTATTATATGTGTGAATGAGTATTGAACTAACCTCAGAGAATTACGCACAAAAACAATAAACAAAACACAAGGTTTAGGTATAATAGTAACATTTATTGAATAACCTAACAACAATATAATAATGAAAGGATAATCAAGTGATTTAATGCACTCTTTAGACTGTAACATGCAAAGGATGCAAGAATTATAACAGGTGCTAAAGGATTAAAGTTTTAAGATAATATAACAATCATAACAGCATGGCTGTTTACATCCAATGTTAGGGTGTGATAATGATACCCTGTAACTGTTTTAATGGAAATGTCTTCAGCAATAACAAACAAACAAAGGTCCTGAAATTCAAATGGCAGCGGGGAGGGGGAATATGATTTCAAGCAATCTGTCAATTGATTGTTGGAAGGAAGCCAGAGCATCCCTTTGAAGTGTGTGCACTCCTATAAATAACAGAAATATAGTATATGGTTACCCTTTGTTATGTATAAAAATTAGCCTGCTCAAAATTCTTATGCACATTCTAAACCTTTATGCGCATTCTACAGTGGCTTAAACTGGACTGCAGGATACAGTACTACGTCTGTCTGCTGGCAAAAAAAGCTACCCTAGGAATTTCCCTGTTGGGTATCAGGAACCTCATTAGCCTCCCTGACTCCGCCAGATGCACCAGGAACACCCAGAACCACTCCCTCAATGTCCCCTTCCACCATATGGTGCAAGGCCAGCGGTCTTTTGAATACCGTGCACCATCCTGGACAAACTCTTTCAGTGTAGATCTACAAGAGAAAACTAGGCTTAGTCAGTTTAAGGCTAAAGTTTGCACACTGCTCGCATGTACTAGTGGATGTGACTGTTGAATCTAGGCTCTCGCCTTCCCTCCTAGTGGTTGTGATTCCTTAACTTAGCACCCCCCTCCCACCCCCTGCTTACCATCCTTTCTTTCTCCGCTGCACCGCCTCCCCCCCGTGCTCTTTTGTCCACCCCTTTCACCTACCCCTCTACTATCCCTCCTTTCCACTTGTCTCACTACCTGCCACTCTCCCTTTGACACCACCTTCTGCTGGTATGCCCCTTATCCTCCCATGCTCACCCTCCTATGCCCCCTCCTCCCACCCTTCCCTCCTCCTCTCCCTCTCTAGTCTCAGTTACCTTCCCTCCTGCCTACCCTGACTACCCTCTGCCTTTTCTCCCTCTCCTTCCCCTCTACCCTTGTCCTCCCTCCCTCTGCTATACTTCACCTTTCTCTAATCCCATGTTTCTCTTTTCTCCTACAATTTCACTTCCTGTCCTGCTCTAGTCAGGTGCAACTGCATCGCCCAGCAGGTTCTGGTTCTTAATCTTGCATAGGTCCCCTGGAACTATTCCTCACCCTACCTGCATCGCTGTGTCCTCCTTCTGTCATAACTGTCTCCCTTCCCCCACTTTTTATTTTTTGTCTCCAGGAAATTATAGCTCCTGAATCTCAAATGTACTAGGCCTGTAAATATTCTGTAATTAGAAAAATTGTTTCCTGTACTAGTTGTCATATGTACTAATTCTGATGCTCTGTATTTTGTTTCATGACATGGAACCTTTGTAAACGAGACTATGGCTCAAAGCAGTAGCGGAGCCAGGTTGGGGATTATTTGGGAGCCAGGGAAGGCCATTCAGTCAATGAAAGGCTCCATAATGGGCACTAAACAGTGAATAAAGATGGTGGCAGGGCACCACTATTCACACTTGGGCAGCCAGGAGGGGCGACTGCCCCCCCAGCTCCGCCACTGGCTCAAAGTATTTTCCAAAAACTAATAAATAAATAAAATAAAGTGTTGTTATGCACATTCCGAACAGTTGCCATAAACAGTTCAAAGGTCATACAATTTTAAATTTCTCATTTATGCTACACCTAGCTGTTTACTAACCACCCAGTGCCCAAAGTCATACCTTTTACCTTTCAAAAGTCTGGAAATTTGATTTTGATACGGGAGTAGAACAAAGAAATGGCAAGATTTTTTTTTTTACTTTAGTGAGGGTCTGTCACTCTAGTGTAAAAAACATATACTATAACAAATGATATATGGTCAAACACACACAACTCTGAGTTGAGATGACAGCATGGACCTCTCAAGGTTCATATGCTGTCATCTCAACCCCTGGATGGAAACACAGCCTTGTTGCCTATGGTTGCCCATACATTATTCTCTATGTACTTACTTTTTACTTACTAATTACAACTGCCGAATTCTGGCGGTACAGAGATTCGAAAAGAGAACTGCTCCAACTTCACCGACTTCTACGCAGCCCTCTCTTATTTCCTTCTCCCCTCTCCCGCCCCCAGCACTTTGCAGGCCAGCTATTCTAACCCTCCCCCACAACAGAGTACTGTGCTCCGCTCCCTTGCCGCCGCTGTCTCCTACTTCACTTATTTTAGCCTACTCCGTCTCCGTTTTGTTTTAAGTGCTTCCTATAGCAATTGCAATAACTGCATCTGTTCCAGGACAAGAGATGATAGAAAACAAGGTGTTCTTATGTTTTACAGTCTACGCCACCCTGCTGATCATCAAAATGTACGTAGTCGCCATTCTCACCGGGCAAGTGAGGCTGAGGAGAAAGGTAAGCGAGCGATGCTACTGTCGCAAGTAACACCACTAAAAAAATGAACCGCGCAGCTCCCTCCCTGTGTAGAACAAACCTAACGGTATATAACGGTTGTAGCTCTCGGCCGTGGAGAAGTGTTATTGACTAAAACAAATTCATTCCTCAGTCGGATTTTGGATGACCGAAACCCAAGGGGGTGATTCATCGGGAGTCCTTCTTTTGTGGGGCTTGAACCATCTGTTCAGCAGCCGTTCACCGTTTTAAATCTTCTCTACTAAAAATGTATGTCCATTGCACACCTTAAAGCAGCAGTGCAGTATTTTTTTTCCAAAATAGCGGGTTTCAACTATAATTCCTAAAAATATTAGCATACCTGTCTAATCTACTTTTCTAGGTATCTCTTATGCTGTGCACCGCAAGTTTTTTTTTGATGTTCACGATCGTAGCCCTTACCAGATTTACCGTGGTATGTCTAAGTCAAATGAGGCAAGTCTTTTTTTTCCTTTGAGAAAAAAAAAATTAAACGGCCAAACTGTGGTGGAACCAGACAATTTTACCACTAAACATAACTGGAATATGCATGGAATCTATTACAATGGGAAAAAAAAGGACTCTATAACAGTGAAACAAGAAAAAACAGGGTCAAGTGTTTTGCCCCTTTTCCTTGCATTGCTGCTGTAAGCCACGTAAGACTCTTATTTATGTACGTGTGTATTTATGTAGTAGGTATGTTAAGAACGGTACTTATGCTGGCAAAAGTTGTTTATGGAAAACGTAAGAGTTCAGCCACAGAGGAACAGTACTGGAAGAGTATAACAAAATAGAGGAACTGAAGAAAATTGGTCAAGTCTGTCACTAGAAGTTTTCTTTGGGTGTTTTTCCTTTTTGGGATTTAAAGTAGCTGCTGGGAAAAATAAGTATGGGTTAAGAAAATAATAATATATTATGAAAGGATTTATTTAGTTTTTGTTTGCCAGCTAGTTTGTGCTAGACAAATATTTGCCTGTTTTCAGGCAGGACTGGGGAGAGTACAAACCAACAAAAATACAATGCATGACAAACACAGTGAACAAGGCAATCAGTATAAACAGTACAAAGGGTGATAATAATTTAAGACAATCCAGAGCACGACAGTAACTAAAAATATCACCAAGAGCTTAATCTGGTTCAAGGTCAGTTGGCATTCATCTGTATCCCCCTTCCCCAGATTGTGCATGAGGAGCAGGCAGAAAATAGGGGAAAATGTGTCTAGTGTACTTATCCAGTCAACAAAAACTAAATAAATAAATAAAATAATAAATAGTCGAGGAAGCATACGAGTAAATTCAAAGCAGGGAAATTCTGGTGTCATTAAGCAAGAATACGATCAACATAACAGGATTTCAGTGTGACAAGTGTGAGGAACCTTCATGTGAATAAGCAAGAGTTTACAGAATTCTGGGGGCAAGAAATATGAACATACAGCCAACTGTTGTAAATGGGAGTGGTACTGAGTCTGGAAAGCATGGGCAAACAGAACAGTGTCTAATGCAGGGTATGAAATTCGTGACAAAAAGTGTATGTCCACTCTGGCATGTAAGCAGAATAAATACATGACCAACAAATTATTTACATACCACCCCATAGAAGGACTGTCAAAGCCCACAAGCCCTGAAAGGGGCCTTTTATATTTTTTCCTTATTTCCTTCTGCCTGCATGCATGCACTCAGTCCTTAAAAGGACAATCTATAGCCCTTGAGTCCTGGAAAGGGCTTTTTTTTTATTATTCGGCTCAGTCTGCCTGCTCCTTCACAGAATTTATCACCAAACTCTTATGCTGCTGCTGGTGGTATGCAAGGCAGCCCTTAAAAGAACTATGAGTGGCTGGCTTTTGGTGGGTTTTAAGCCCTTAAAAAGGTGTCCTAAGCCTGTTGCTGTTGTAGTGACATGTCCTGACCGATCCGACTTCCATCCATGATGCGTTCTGGCAGGCTGAACAGTGTTCACCAACAACGCTTTGTAGTGGGATCAGTCTCAAGCAGTGGCCAATCATTGCCTTTCCAGAGACTGTGACCCAATGCCTGAGAGCTCTTGTCTCCCATCATGTGACCATGGCTGACAGCCTGACACAGACTATGTGGTCACATAAGGTCTCCATCGCAGTGCTCCATGGTCCAGATACTCTCTGCTCCACTTCTGCTGGTATGTGAATTGCTCATGCACTTAGTCACTGTGTGCAGACACAGAAGACAGCAGCACTTGGCGAGGGGGGGCAGGCCATGGAGAGAAGAGGGAAAAAACAGCAGCACTTGGGAAAGAAAAACAAAAATAATTTAAAGAAACAGTGCACTAATACCTTAGGTACCCTAGTGGTTAGGCACTAAGGAGTGTTTGGTGTCCTTAGATAAATGTGCCTGCCCTGGGGCTACTGAGGTATAGGAATTCCGTACCCTGCTAATGTTAGTGGCTATTGTATTCCAGTTTCGGGGCAGAGACAGAGGATGCTGTCTCCCCAAGTTTGGCCCTAATCCTAGGTGTGACAGTCTGAAGATATGAGAGGGTAGGCATTTTTGTAGGCACTATAAGGGAGGCAGGAGATGATGGTACCTGGTTCAGTATTACACTGTGAGTGATGCCAGCCAGGGAGAGGTCACACTAGTTGCTTTGACATTACACTTTACTTGGAGCATTGTTGTCTCGAATCAGATTGCTCCGCTTTGCTCGCACCACTGCCCTTTTCTCTTACATGCCACTGCTGTGCAGTGTTCCCAATCACCTGGTGTTTTGGGGGCATTTCCAGTGGAAGGGTTCATGAGTAGGAGTGCCCTAGTGCAGGTGAAGCAGTGTTTTTATACGCTTTCAAAAAAGGCCTGCACACCGCGGTGCACTCTGCTCTGTGTTCCCAACAAAACAGGGAATGTGTTTTGCTGCAACGGAGTGGCTTGCAACACTTGTAATTCTTTACACTGCTGCATCTGCACTGGTGCAACTGATCTGCACCGCTGGCACCGGTGCAGATCTGGTGGTGTAAAAGCCACTACTGAGTAGAAGGAGGGGGCCAGCCAAAGCTTAGAATACAGGGGACAGTGATGGGAAAGTTGGTTACAAGCAAGAGCAAAACAGCAGATGCTGTAGTAAGCCACATCCCATTTGTGTAAAATAGAAGCTTTAGAGAAAACAAGCGGACCATACGAAAGTTTGGGGAGCAAAATACCTCGGGCAACGGGGGCGAGATTACGGCTGCCTCTATAGGCTAGTCTGAGTCTAACACTGACTGCCTTACAGGTGGATGACACGTGGAGAGAAAAATCAAGGGAAGGATCGAACATAAAATCCAAGTAAATAAAGGATGAGACAGTGGCCAGAGGGGTACTCCTGTCACAGGTCACTGATAGCTGAGTAGTGGTATTCTTGAATAGATATGCAATTCCAAATAACATTGCCTGTGACTTTGTGGGATTCATTAAAAGCCTGTTTTCAAGGAACCATGTGTGAATGGCATGTAAGTCAGCAGACTGGTTAGAACTGATTAAATATAGAATATGGAATGTTATATGCCGTATAAAATCCATGGATAGTAAAATAGTCACGGTGATTACTCGAAAGGTGTACTTTATTTAGGGAAGCATTATTTTTGGTTAAGAAAGGGTATTTGTGAAAAATGGACCAGAGGACCTGGCACAAGTTGTGCTAATATTGGTGGTCTGACTCCAGCCATTTTGGACAGATGGACCGGTCTGACTTTTACCTGTGTGGTCCGGTCCGGCTTCAGCTGTATGAAAGTCACCCTTGCTCAAGAGAGGGTGAAACTGCTTGGACTGGACCAGATAAGTACAAGCTAGGAGTGGCAGGATCAGGGATATTAGCGTAACTGGTTCCCGATCAGGCTGGAGTGGCCAGTCTGGATTTTACCAATCTAATTCGGTCCTGGTACGGAGGCCCGGTTTTTACCAAGTCCCAAAAAGAAAACTCCCCTAATTTCCCAGTAATTTATTTCCCTCTCAAAGTGATTATGCTAACCTGCCAATGTCATCAAGTGATAATTTGTACTAACCTTCCTACATAGAGCCCAATGCTTAAAGGCACCCCAGAGCTGTGCAACTTGTACCCATCTGCGATTCATTGCTCCATGGTGGTAAGTGCCTGCACACCTGCTAGCATCCATGGCCTTTGCTCCTGTGGTCCGCCAGTGTGGAGCCACCTGTGTGGCAGGGGTGGTGGCCAGTGCAGTCTGGAACCAGATTCCTCCATGCACAGAGAGTGCAGGACATGTTAGGATATGTAGTCCACCTGGACTGCCATATCCCAATGGGAATAATAACAAATTGGAAATGACACCTATCAGTGCTGGTGATGCCCCCAGCCTATCGTGGAAGCTCCTAAGGCTGGGGGCTGGAGGGCAGATTGGGCTCATTGCCCACTTCTGTGGCTGAGTGGAGGTGAGCGTGTAACTGCTACTACTGCCATAGGCATGCATAGCTGCCAACTGCTCCACCTACCCTCAGCAACATGCAAGTCCTTTCTAGAACTGGGAGGAGGCTGACCCCTGCCCCCTTGTCAACATTAGTCCTGCCCACCCACACAGGGCACACGGGTGGGACTGGGTGTGGAGGGGGCACCTTTGTGGGTGCCCAGATGGTGTGCATCCTGCACATATGGGGCACTCCATGGTGTTTTCCAACTCTCCCCACATGTGGACCTCTATGAGGAACAGGCTCATAATTTCTAAAGTGATTATACAAAGTTAGTATTATTAACCCACAGTGAAAGGAGAGCTACATACAGCGGGACTGACAACAACTGTTAGCCTCATGCTGCCAGTGGGGTTCAGTCTGGGCAACAAATTGAATTCCAAGCCTATGTATTCTAAAGAACAGTGCATTAGTGGACTGTGTATTATGGGCTATATGTTGTATCTCAGGGTTCTGTTAAGGTTGTACAAACTTTTACAAACATGGAAACAGGGAAAATGATGGCAGAAAAAGACCATTGGTCCATCCAGTCTGCCTGTAAAACCCTAACAAAACTATGTTAGTATTACTAACCTGCTGCATGAGGAGAGTTACGGCAGGTAGGGTTGCCACCTGTCAGGTTTTTTACCTGGTGATCAAGTTTTCAGGGTCCCTATCTGGTAATCTGGTTTTGCTCTGTGCTGGTCAGGTTTTTGAGCCATTTTGAGTGCTCACATACTTTTGAAACAGATTTTGTCATCTCATTCATTCTTTTAGCTACATGTCCAGGTTACAAACAAGTTCTGTTGTCAATATAGCATTTTGCTTGTGAAAGCAGTCAACCTGAGAGGTGTAAAGTATGGCCATTAACACCATTAGCACTTACTTAACCTAATCTTTTCCACTGCATCTTGAAGTGGCATAGCAGCAAAGCTGCCCCCACCTTTTGTAACAGCAATACAGCCAGTTGTCTTCCACTTTCATTTGCTGGTAAACATTGTAATCTCTAACAAAATGTAGGCATTTAAAATGTTTTAAATTATTTTTCTTCAAGAAAAAAGTGTGCTCACTTCTTTGACTTTGAAATATTACTGTGGACATGAAATGGATCCAGAAAAATATATAGTACACATTGTAGGAAACAATTTCTTTATTATGAATTATTATATGCAGTCAACCTGAGAGGTGTAAAGTATGGCCATTAACACCATTAGCACTTACTTAACCTAATCTTTTCCACTGCATCTTGAAGTGGCATAGCAGCAAAGCTGCCCCCACCTTTTGTAACAGTAATACAGCCAGTTGTCTTCCACTTTCATTTGCTGGTAAACATTTTAATCTCTAACAAAATGTAGGCATTTAAAATGTTTTAAATTAGGGTCCCATCTGCTGGCATTGGTGGTAGTTCAGGTGGATGTTAAAGATCCCATGGCACTTATCAAAAAGAGTAGGGGAATTTCCCCCGGTGTCCTGGCCAAATTTCCCTCATTCACTAAAAATACCACCAACAGCTTAATCTGGTTCAAGATCAGTTGGCATTCATCTGTATCCCCCTCCCCCGGGTCGTGCCTGAAAATAGGCAGGATTTGTCTAGTGCAGTTACCCGGTCAACAAAAACTAAATAAATAAAATAAATATACCATGTATACTGTTGTATGCTATTTAAAGTATTTCCCTTGCCCCCCCCCCCAGTTCATATCAGTAAATGAGATTTTTTTTATCTCTGTATGTATGTTTATCTGGTAAACCAATGTCAATTAATAAATCAATGCACACGTTAGTAAGTAAATAACTAGGAAGAACCTAGGAAAGTAATTTAAACAGGTACAGTACAGTATCTTAAGATTTTTATTGAACTGTCTTTTATTGATATTACAAATGGCTTTCTAGGAGGAGCAATGCATGATGAGTCATGAAAAGGGTGGGGCTAGGGGCGGAGCTTAGGATCCAGTTTTTGCCTCATCCAAAGGTGGCAACCCTAAGTCGGCAGGTCAAGCAACAGCTCTGTCTTTTGTGCTGCCAGTGGGACCCAGTTTGGGTGACAATATCCAAGCCTGTGTAATATAAAGAATGTAGCATAGTGGACTGTGTATTATGGGCTGTATCTTGTATCTTGAGGTTCTGAAGAATAGGCTGGATGGATCTATGGTCTTTTTCTGCCCATAAAATTCTATTTGTCTAGTTCTTTTTATCATTGACAATTAGGTTTACCAGTACTGTGCTGTGAATTATAAAATGAGAAGGGAAAATACTGCATCCTGCTTGTTCATATTTTTTAACTTTTTATTATTGGAAAAAGCATGTTTATATGCAGAAACAGTAGATTTACTTGTGCGAGTCCTCTGCCGACTGCAAGTGATGTCATTGATGATATCATTGCATTATTGCTTACTTTCTTCTTCCTGTTTTTTATGTTTGCTTGCATGCCATGTGCAAGAAACATAGTGCCACCATACAAGGTTTTTGTAGGTGTGCCTCCCCCACTTCCAGTGCCCTGCTGCCTTTTGCAGGTGCGGCTGCACCGTGCCAGTGAATGTCTGAGCTGTCTATGACAGCCATTCAGATGCAGTGGCGCACAGTTGAAAGCTAAAAACCGCTGCAATCAGCGGTTGTAATGTGTAGGCAATTTGCATACTGCCATTGGCAGGTAATCTACATACTGCCATCGGCAGTATGAAGGTGTCTACACTCAGCACTGCATCCTGAACACAGCTGTCATAGACAGCTCCTTCAATTCCCCTCCCCAAACACTCAAGTATCACGGAGCCCACCCCAGTGTCTCACGTGCTCCCCCCCCGCCGCACACATTATGGCTGATGGGGGTGCCCAATCCCCCGTCGGCTCTGTGCCCCATCCACAGACCTCTAGGTGCCACTCTGGGAGCCCACCCCAGTGTGGCAAAAGTCAGACTGGTGACAGGGGTGCCCAATCCCCCGTCGGCTCCACTCAACAACCCCCTCAAAAAAAAATGGATTTCCAGTTGCCACGCTGGGAGCCCACCCCAGCATGGCAAACATCTGTATGGCCGATGGGGGTGCCCAATCCCCCATCAGCTTCACTGACCCCCCCAAAAAACTTTCAGCTGCCACACTGGGAGCCCACCCCAGCATGCCACAAGTCCTGCGTCATCTTCCTAAAAAGAAAACACACATCTGAAAACAAAAAATGGTCCCTCGTTGATTGTCTTGCCCCTCTCCCCCAACCCGCACCCACCCTCTGCGCATCCACCTCCCCACACCCCCTCCTGATCCCATGCCTACCTCCGGAGTCTGGCACGATGATCTTCAGGGGATCAGGAACACGTCTGTACTCTTCAAAGCTGACCGTGCACTGAAGAAATGCCAGTAAGCTGTATAAAGGCATAAATGGGTTTTCTTCAACTTTGGTGCATATCTCGGCCATTTTAGGGCATTTTTTCACCAAATTTTCAACATAGGTTTTTGGGGCACCACCTCATGAACCCAGTCACTGTCATTTTGTTATTCCGTCCCGAAAGGTGATTTCGAGGTCACTGCATGGAACCACTTTTTGGGACCGAGTAACAAAACAACAGCATCACATTTCATGAGGAAGTCCCCCCAAAACCCTATGTTGAAATTTGGTGAAAAATTCCAAAATGACTGTTTTACGAAGGCGTGCGTTGCACAGTTCCTACGCACGCTTGTAACTTCGCAAATTTTTTTGTATAATTTTTTTATTGGTTTTAGAATGATCAAAAAAGACATCACACAGCGACATACAGACATACAGACAAGTGCATCTCACAGTTCATTATCATTACATTCTGAGGTTCCTTTTCCTTATTTTTCCCTTCTCATTTAATTTCTCTTATTTATAATTACCTTTACCATACCCTTTGACTATTATATCCCCTCAGTAGAGCAATGGTGGAGCAATGAGGCATGATGAAGCCCCAAACTCCCTCTATATCTGATTCTACTCCAGGCCACAGTGTAGAAAAACCATCTCCTCATTACTTAATGTTGTCAAGAAGGGGGCCCATTCCCTATAAAAAGAATCCTGCCTATTACTAAACATCAATGACAATCTTTCTAATGCCAAGTTCTGTAACACCAATTGGCGCCATTGCAGGGTATTGAGGACTACATGGTTGACCCAAGTATTCTGGATACAATGTCTGGCCATCACCAACATTATTCTAATCCACTGTGGCAATGGCTCCCATTCACCTGCCTCTCCTGAAGACATACCAAACAATCCCACAATAGGATCCATTTGAATGGGGAACCCCGCCATCTGTGTCATTTCTTTACAAATGTTACTCCAAAAGGCCCTTAAAACCCTACAATTCCAAAAAGAGTGCATATACCTTCCTCTTTCTTCTCCGCACCTGCCACAGAGAGGAGAAACGGAGGGGCATGCCCTATGCACCACCATCGGTGGATAATACGCTCTGTGCAGGAACTTATAAAAGGCCTCCTTGAACTTGTTACATATTGAAAGGCCCATATGGCCTACTAACACTAGTCGCCAGCTATCCTGTGAAATTTGGATACCCAGATCTTTCTCCCACAGCTGCTTAACTCTCTGCGTATAATCTGGATATATTTCTCTCCCCACCTTTACCACCTTACCAATAAACCCCTTGGGGTCACATTGCGTCCTATGTATCATCATCATCATCTCAACTGGCCCCCACCCATGTGACTCTCCCCCGCCCCTCTCTACTTTTGATAAGAATGCCCGAAGTTGCAAGTACCTTAATGTTTGCTGTCCTTGTAGGCCCAACCCCCGTACAATCTCTTCCAATGTGCACAATATAGCTTTACTAACTAAGTTACCCACACATTTAGCTCCCCTTCTTTCCCAATCCCTGAACCCTCCATCCTCTAATCCTGGTAAAAAAAAAAGGATTTCCCCTCTATCGGTAATAATAGCATTTCCCCTTTGTTAATCCCTCTAGATTTCCTAAGAAGGTTATATGCCTCCAATACTGATTTTACTAAGGGGTTATGACCCCCCCCCCGGGCAGTATAGACCTGTGCGCCTTTATTATGTAAGTAGGAAGATAAACGCCCCGGGCATCCCCATTGTTCCATCGTGACCCAACTTGCCACTGCAGCACGGTAAACCCAGTGGGCAATATAACGCTGCTGAATGGCAAAGTAATAATTTGTTATGCCGGGAAAGTTTAGGCCTCCTCTAGTTGTCTCTGCCTTAAGTCTCTGTAAATGGATTCTCGGTTTTTGGCCCCTCCATATGAACTGAGTAGCTAACTTCTCTATCTTAACAGTGTCCCCTCTAACAAGATGCATCGGGATCATTTGCATAGGGTATAAAATCCTTGGTAGGATATTCATTTTTAATAAATTAATTCGCCCCAACCAAGATATGGGCAACTACATCTACCTCCTCAAATCCGCTTCTACCACCTTAATAAGTGGCGTATAATTCAATCCATATAAGGACCCAATTGTCCTACCCACTTTGATACCCATATAAGTAATGCAGATCTCCCTACCCTATATTCCCCATTGCGTATCTATAGCCTCCAGCTTAGGGAAACAAAACATTTTGGATTTATTTAAATTAATTTTATACCCAGAAAATGTGGCAAATTTCTCTATTAATTCTAGTAGTAGGGGCATAGACCTCTGAGGGTCTCTAATGAATAAGAGCATATCATCTGCATATAGGGTGACCTTGTGCATGACCTCCCCCTCCCTCTTAATGCCCTGAATCCCCTGACACTGCCTTATTGCTGCAGCTAAGTGCTGCAGTGCCAGAGCGAACAGCAGCGGCGATAGCGGGCACCCCTGCCGAGTACCCCTCTCCAGTGTAAATGGTGCAGTAGGTATCCCATTAACTAAGACTCGTGCTCTAGAAGCTTGATACATAGCTTTAATGCACCTGACGTATGACCCACCCAGACCAAACCGGGCCAGCACCTCAAAGAGGTATTCCCACTCCACCCTATCGAAAGCTTTTTCCGTGTCCATAGATACAACATATGTTTTTTCTATCTCTTGCCCCGCCCTCCAGACCACATTAAGCAATATACGCATATTATGATAGGATAGCCTCCCCTTTATAAACCCGGTCTGGTCTGGGTGTATCAATGCAGGCAGATAATCCTCAAGCCTCATCGGCAGGATCTTGGCCAAGATTTTAAGGTCGCAATTTAGTAGCAAGATCGGTCTGTATGAAGCACATTTCGATGTCTCCTTACCCGGCTTAGGTACCAGGCATATCATGGCATCATAACAAGTGTCCGGTATCCATAAATGTTCTTCCCCCTTGTCCCCCTGGAATACCTCACATAGCGTGTCTGCTAACTGACCCCCTAGTGCTCTGTAAAATTCCAATGGGAATCCGTCTGGCCCTCCTGCCTTACCTTTTTGCATTTTACCAGTAGCTTTTATAACCTCTTCTTTTGTTATAGGTTGATTTAAACGGTCCCTCTGACTCACCGTTAGCTTGGGCAGCTCTATCTTATCTAAGAATTCCTGTGTCCACTGCCCCCTGCCCTTACATTCTGCTTTGTAAAGCTGGGCATAGAATGTCGGAAAGCAGTCCCTCACTTCCCCAACCTCCCTATGCACCATACCCTCCTTATCCTTAATCCCCACTATCCTAGTGGGGCATTTACCCCCTCCCCATAAGTCTAACTATAAGTGGGCCCGGTTTATTAGACCACTCATACATCTGGCGTTTAGCATAGAACCATGACTTTCTGGCTTCTCCACGCACCAAGGAATTCAGTGCTTCCTTTGTAGCTGTTAGCAACGGACCTATTGCACCTCCCTCTCCCTGGACCACCCGTCTTTCCAGATCTTTAAGCTGCTTCTCTAATCTCTGTCTCTTTTCTTGCTTCTCTTTTTTAACCCTGGCCATATAGGCTATTATGGAACCTCGCAGGAAGGCCTTCCCAGCGTCCCAAAAAACAGCATAGGGCACCTCCGATCCTTGATTAATTTCTTTGTAAAAGCACCACTGTTTCGATAGGTATTCCCTAAATTCTTTATTAGGAAGCATATATGTAGGAAATTTCCACTGTGGTGGTGTGTCCCTTATCCCTTGCATCCTAATCTTCCCTATCACCATAGCATGGTCCGAAATGTGAATCAGACTATGTGATACATCTATCAGCCTATTGTTCCATTCTCGTGGGACCAGGATATAGTCGATTCTTGTCCATGTCCCATGAGGACTCGAGAAAAACGTGTATTCCCTGGCCTCTGGGTTTACTGTTCTCCAGCTGTCTACTAATTCAAGGTCTAACATACCCATCCACCATTGATTTAGTGCATCTGACCTTCTCCCCCCCCCGAGTGATCCATGACCGGATCCAACACACTATTCGTTCTCTCCCTAGTACAAGACAGGGAACTGTTCCCTAATTAGTAAATCCAGGAGCTCTGGGAAAAATTTTGGTTCATATAAACATTGTCAAATGTGATTTGCTCCCCTACAGCTGCCTCACCACAAAGACATGTCTGCCTTCTCTATGGTCTTTCACAACTTTTTAACTTCAAATGGTAAACTCTTATGCAATAGGACAGCCATCCCCTGTTTCTGCAAAGAGTAGGAAGCGGCAAAGCACTTACCCACCCATCCTCAAGCAAGTTTGGCATGCTCAGCGTCCGCCAGGTGGGTCTCCTGTAATAGTGCTACTTGTGTGCCCCGCTTTCTAAGCACTGTTAAGAGCATTGTGCGCTTGATCGGGTTTGTAACCCCCCGCACATCCCAGGAGACCACCGTTAAGGCTTGTTTACTACCCATATTCACTCCCCTCTTTTCCCCTGCATAAGAGCCAACCATTGAACCCCCCCATGCCCCAAAGTATAATGTCCCAACGTTCCACTTCGAGTTCAACATGAGATGCATACAACAACATACAGCAGAAATAACAACAAGATAACAGGATAACATGAACAATATACCGCCCCAACTGATTGAGTATTAACATCTACCCCTAAATTCCTACTACCCCCCCATCTGATCTCCACGATGGAGTATATCCCTGCTACATCCTTTATCACTTTAAATTTTCCCTGTACCAAACCCCCCCCCCCGATGACACCAGTTGTGATCTCAGCGTGAGTGTCAAATACCCCATTCAATGATATCAATGCCCGCTGCTCCTGCCACAGCCGATAACTATTTGCAGTTGCTGGACTGTATATATATATATATATATATATATATATATATATATATATAAAAGAATTAACGGTTTACCAAGCTATATGAGCAGAAAAAGCTTGAACCCCAACTAACAACTTTAATGTCTCCCTGTATAGCCTCGCCCTCCAGTGATGCCCCAAAAGTGCGCAATAAGAGCGCTCCCCTACTGAGCTTTAAATCACTCTGAGCCCCCCCATAGGAACATACCGGATTACCTCCTGGCTTAACTCCCCTTTCCTAACACGGTGTCCAACCCTGTCAAGCCCTTCCCCTCTTCCCCACATTGTTCATCAACAGTATGCCTCTCTCCCAGGAGGCTTCATATGCAGAAAGTCTTAGGGCTGTGAAAAAGGGGTAGGCCGCGCCACGAATATACACGCTAAGCTTCCCCTCCCCACGATTTCACAAACGAGACAACCATTTCCTCTCCATGACCTTCCAACCTTCTTACACCTTTATGTCCAAAGCATTCGACTCCAAGGGGAGCTGTCCTGTCCCGGGTATTCGCCATCTGCATGCTCGTATCATCTCTGGGAAGAAGCAGCCAGGGTAACTACCACTCTGCATTTCCAGGCATTCTGCCCGACTTAGTCTCTTATCAGGGAAGGCCCCAAGACTGATCTCCCGAGCTCTGGGTGCGCAAGGAGCCCCGCATACTCTTATCTCAGATGACCAGGCCACGCGAACAGGGAGACATTCAAAACATTAATCTTGCAATGGCAATCAACTCACAGTTCAGCATCTAATTAGCCTTCTCCATGCCGTCATTTGCCCAGCTTCTTTTGCAAGTCAGCCACGAAAATTTCCGCCTTGTTGAGCTCCCAAAAAGAGTACGTCGCCCCCTCATACTTGATCTTTAGCACTGCAGGATAGATCATAAAATGTTCGACCTTAAGGTTTCTCAGTTGGGCCATGAGTGGGTTGAACAACTTTCTCTTCTGAAGAAGTCGTAGGGAATAATCTTGTGAGATAAACATTCGCACCCCTTCATATTCCAGTGCCCCCTTCCCTCTATAGGCTCTGAGGATTGCTTCTCTATCTTGGAAGGAGTGGAATCATGTGATTATCTGCCGCGGGGGCTGGTCTTCCGATGGTCGTGGCATTACGGCTTGATGAGCCCATTCCAACTTGAAGCGGCCATTCTTTGGTTGAATTCCCAATAACTCCAGGAGGGTCTGGGCACAAAAACTCATTACATCTCCTTTCTCTGCACCTTCCGGTAAGCCTCTAAGGCGTAAATTAAGTCGCTGGTAGTAATTTTCCTGGTAGTCCATGGCGTCTTTTAACTCCTCTGATTCCTTCTGTAACTGTACGACTTGCCGTGGGGTCTCCGCATTTTCATCCTTCAATTGTGATATACGCTCCTCAGCCTCCTCTATTCTGTTGGAGTGCACAGTCTGTTGTTCAAGCACTTCTTGAAGTTTCAGATCAATTTTCTCTTCCAATTTCAACAATCTGGGCTCCAGCGCAGCAATCACTTGGCCTGTAACCTCTCGGCCTAATGCACTGATTTCGGCTGCCGACAGGGATATTTTACCCGCGCTTTCACCCGACGTAGCGGCCATGGGAGCCACCACATTTTTCCCTGATTTTCTGGCGATTCATTGACTTTTTCCCGTATTAGGCACAAGATACTGTTCCATAACACTTTCTCGAGCCGGTTAGTACTGCTGCAATATTTCAGGGTCAGCTTTTTCCACTCTAATTTTAACTTTTATTTGGCCGTTAGCACAGAGCAGCTTGGTGGCACATCTATCTCGCTAGCTGCTCATCAGCGCCCCTCACAAATTTTTAATATTTTCACTCCAGATTTTCAACTTTGCCATTTTACCACACCTCCTTACGCGCAGTACAGCTGTCACTTTTCATATCTTGCCCAAAATGTGTTTTTGCGGATGTATCGCCCAATGGCGTGGTCGGTGTGCGAAATCAATGTTAGGGACAGATTAAGAAAGTCACAGTGACACTGTTCATGAGCAGAGGTCTTAAAATGGCTATATTGAAAATTTGGTGACAGAAGTCCATAAAATGACTGTGTTACGAGCGTGCATTGCGCAGTTTCCACACACCCTTGTAAGTTCACCTAATTTGTACTATTTTCAGTCCAGATTTTCAACACTGGCATTTTTCCACACCTCCTTATGAACAGTACAGCTGTCATTTTTCACACCCTGGCCAAAATGTGTTTTCATACTTCCGGCACAGAAATGCGTGGTCGCTGTGGGAAATCAGTGTTCGGGACATGTTAAGAAAATCACAGTGAAACTGTTCATGAGCGGAGGTCTCAAAATGCCTGTGTTGACAATCTGCTATAAAATATCCCCAAACTAATTATATTATGGGTGTGCATTACGCAGTTTCTGCGAATGCTCATGACTTCACTTTTTTTATATTTTCACTCCAGATTTTCAACATTGCCATTTTTTACACCTCCCCATGAACAGTACAGCTGTCATTTTTCACATCCTGTTCGAAATGTTTTTGCACCTGTGGTGCCAAATGATGTAGTCACTGTGCGAAATCATCTTTCGGCTAATGGACTGATATTGCCACTGTTCATGAGGTGGGGGTAACAAAAAACCCATGTTGAAAATTTGGAGTGAAATTACCAATGAACGCCTGGGGCGTTAGAGTTTCAGACCATAACGCCCCACCCTGTACAGATTGACAGGCATCAGGGGTGTGACTTGGGATTGCCGCCTGTAATGCTCATGCCATTACACCCACACCCACATCCTGCAGCCAGTGACAGGCATCGAGGTGTGCCTTGGACTCTTCGGCCCCAAAGTTCACCCCATTCTCCTATACTGCACTCATCTCACCATATTTCCTTATGGAATGGGAAGAGCATAAGGCCCAAAGACCCCAAGGCACACCGTGACACTTGTCAGAGTCTGCAGGGCAGGGTGTGGTGAAATGACGTGGCCACTATGCCTGACGACCCAAAGGCTCACCCCAATGCCTGTCAGTCTCTGCAGGGTGGTGGTGGGGTTGGCTTCAGTTCAGTACTTCACTGCCATTCTTATGCATCTCTCTCTAACTTCTACACTATCAATGCCAATGCCAGCAAGCAAACATTTGGCATTGACAAATGCTTGTTTTTTCCTGTTTTTCTCCACATTCAAGATATGGAATGTTTATCATGGATTCAAAATTCTGCTCAGTTCCACTGGCAGAATGTTTCTCTTCTAACACACTGTACACACAGACAACAAAGGCCTTTGTTACAGACAGAGACTCAATTATCTCACTGTCAGGGCAAGAGGAAGAGAGTTCCCTGATGAGCAGGTAAAGATAAAAGGGGGATTTTCACTGTCAGCAAAGAATAATAATAATAATTTTATTTCACATAAGCGCCAGAAACAGTTGTAGTGAAAACTGTAAACAATACTCATTGTTTCCAATTTGTTTGTTTATGTAAGGAGAGTGTGATAATCAGGGAAACAACATTTCATTAATTTTTTTTAATTTTTATTTAAGGTAGTTATGTTTAGGGCCCAGTTGAAGTTTTTTTTTACAGTTTAAAGGTAGCAGCCATGTTTGTGGTGGAAGATCAGTTCAGGCCATAGGGGACTAACTGAAATGCCTGTGTTCCAAGTAAGCATTAAGCCAAGACGAAGGTGGCATCTAATGGGGAATTAACGCATGGTCGGGAGCATTGTGGCATGAGGCTGAAGGCCGAGTGCCTAAAATTGCCCACCCTGCATTAAATCCCCATTAGAAGCCACCTTTGGAGTGGCTTAATGCGTTTGTAACATGGTTTTGCGATACTTAAGTATGTTACAAATACAGATATCATTATGTAAGACATAGTATACAGAGGCTGTTTTGTTTCCTCGCAAATCTTTAGTGTACTTTTGGAAATGTGAAGACATAATTATTTACATACAGATCTTGTAGAAATTAAATTTCACATATTGAGGCACGAAGGGTCATTGAAAGTAATTATAACTAGATTGTGTAAATATACATTGCTATTATTTGCGTAACGTGCTTAGGAGGTCTCCAATATGCTGCTCTGTGTTTCTTATGTATCGCACTGATTTGCATACTGTCTGACCTTGTGTTCAGCTGTTAGGCGTTCATTCTGTGCTACTAATTTCTTTTCCCTATCCGTTGTCCTCTAATATTTTTAGATCGCTGTATGCGGCTATTTCTTTGACTGCCCACTGTGTTATGCGCCGCAATAATTGAAATTTACACGCCGTGTACCGTGAAGGGCTCAAAGTGGAACTGCTTCAGGATTTTGGCATGTTGCACGTCTAGCCCTGCGGTGTGCTCCGGAAGTGTTCTTTGATTTACAGTGCTGTTCTCTGTGCCGCTAGTCCTGCTTGCAGGTGTGCCTGGCTTTCTGTGTAATGTTTTCTACACAGTGCTGTTTTCCTTCTGTAGAATTCGGGACTTCACTTTCAGCATGGCATTATTGGTTGAATAATGCCGTGTTGAGATATGGCCATGCGATTTAGTTCATCCAATGATTTTTCTCGCTCAGCTGCTAGTTCATTTTGCCATGTTACAAATGCCCATTGATTTGAGTCCCAGACTCTTCACTGCTGAGCGGCCCTTTTTTTTAACCATGTGTAAACCATATTTTACACATAAGTAAAAGAAGAAGAAGAAGAAGAATCAACATTCATATAGCACTTTTCATACATCCAAAGCGCTTTACAAGCAATGCTAGACTGGTAGTGAAGTGACTGAATGTGTGGTGGTGGCCATATCGCACATCATCACCCACAGCCTGGATAATTGCATGAGCCAGTTTATGGGAAGGGGAATGTTGGCCAGGACACCAGGAATGTTCCCTACTCTTTGCGAAGAGTGGCCTGGGTTCTTTTACTTCCACCTGGACAACACCAGGATGGGCAGAAGGGACCTAGGTTTAACGTCTCATCCAAAGGACAGGACACCCCAGCAGTACAGCACCCCCCAATACTGCAATCGGATGCCAGCGATTTTTAGGTGCAAGTCCAATCCCGGTGTGGGATGAGAACCTACAACCTTCTGGTCCAGAGGCGGATGTGCTACCAACTGAGCCACGCTGACAATCAGGTTACTGGATTTTACCCTGCCATTTTATAAAAGTGTCTAATGCACAGCTTAAAACAAGGACTGCCAAGCTGGATGCAGGACTACAAAGAGTTTTTTTTTTTTAATTACATCTGCCATTTTTTTTACTGACACCTCAGCATAACTCTCTTGGAAGAAAAAACAGTAAAGCCAAGACCATCCCCCAATGTTTTTCTGTCCACTGAAATACCATCTCCCCCCATCTCACTCTTTACTACTCCACTTTCAGCACTGCAGGAATTCAGTTGTCAGTTTCCAGAAATGGAGATGTTTTTTTATATAAAATTTTTTATTGAACTTTCCAAACATACAGCAGCACAGCAATATGACAGTAAACACATTTAACTGGAATACTATAAAGTGCACCAGAAACAAATACATTGTGGATCAACACAGTAAGAGCTACTCAGAATGTACAGGATGTTGACAACAAGCACAAATATAACACACGGTCTCTCGTCCAACATACCCTGATGCATTACCCAAACTCTGCAAACCTTTGTACCAGAAAAGATACCTAATTGGAAATGCCTCAACAGAGCACTCTGAAGCAATGGACTGGGCACTAGAGAAAGAGGGGGGAAACAGTCCCCCATTAAGCCCTAGGCATGGAACATAGACCATGAGGGCAGAAGAAGACCAGGGGTCCATCTGGTCTGCCCATATTCCCTATAATCCCTGGAACTTATTGTTCCTCCAGGGTACTAACCCTCTCCATCCTATCCCCATTCTCCTCCCTGGTCTTGGTGTCCCAGGTGAAAACTATTCCCTTCATTCTATCTGATGCATGCTTGAATTCCATAACTGTTTGCACCCACCACATTGGCTGACAGACTGTTCCAAGGTTCCACCACCCTTTCCATAAGAAATACTTCCTCACGTCCTTCCTGAACCTCTCTCCTGTTAATTTCCACTCATGACCATGAGACCTCAAATAGGTATTTAGAGTAAATAATTCCCTGCAGTTTACCTTGTTAATTCCTTTTAGGACTTGAAGGTCTCCATCATGTCTCCTCTCTCCCCTTCTGGTTTCCACTGAATACATATTTAGTGCCTTGAAGCGCTCTTCATAGGATCTACCTTGCTGGTCTTGAATCATTTTTGTTACTCTGCACTGCACTGTTTCCAAGCTATGTCTGTCCCTTCTGAGGTGAGGGCTCGGGAAGTGGATGCACTATCCATTATCACCACTGTCCACCCTCCCACATAGTTTTGTGTCATCTGCGAAGAGACACAGCCTGCCCTAGAACTGGACCCAGGACAGATCCCATGGAACCCCACTCATAATCTCCCCTTTCCTTTGATTTAACCCTATTGACCACCACCCTCTGCTGCCTCCCTTCTAGCCAATGGTTCTATGTGATAACGGCAAAACAATAATAGAGAGGCAAAGAAAGGCGAATGCAAAACAGCGCGACCATATATATCGACTGGCATATGACAGCAATCGCCAAAACAGCAACAAAGTGCACAGTGGCTTTCTTTGGGGGGCTTTGTCACCCGTACCCCCTTTCTAAAAATAGCAAACTCTGGGGGGGATGCAACTCAGGGAGGAGGAGAAGCCATAGGTTGCTGTTTTGGCGATCTCTGTCGTTTGCCAGTTGCCATATGTGGCTGCTCTGTTTTATGTTCGCCTCTCTTGGCCTCGCTATTTACCGTTTTGCCATTATCACAGGATATCCTAGCCAACTACCCATCCAGTTCACTACAGTTTTAGCTGCAACCAGGTCTTTCATCTTTGTGAGCAACCTTTTGAATCAAAAGCCTTGCTGAAGTCAAAATATAGTAGTTCCACAGCGCAGCCCTTGTGTACTTCCTTGGTCACCCAGTCAAAGAAAAAAGTCAGGTTAGTCTGACAAGACCTTCCTACCGTGAAACCATGTTGTTTACTATCCTGGAGTCTGTTGCCCTCTAGGTAGTCCATGAGGTCCTCTTTGATTAGTGATTCCATCAGCTTCCCCACGATGGAGGTCAGACTGACAGCCCTTTAGTTCCCTGGTTGCTCCCTATCCTCCGCCCTTATGAAGCAGCACAACATCTGCCATTCTCCAGTCCCTTGGAACTTTTCTGGACCTAAGTGAGTTGTTGAACAACCCAGCCAGTGGTTCAGCCAGTTCTGCTGCTAATTCCCCAAGTAACCTCGGATGCAGTCCATCTGGTGCTGGGGCCTTATCTATCTTAAGGGCTTCCAGCCTTTTCAGGACCCTCTCACTAGTAAGTATTGGCTGCTTTATTTCTGGAACTAAAGTAGTCATAGTTGTAGTGGTGGAGGGACCCCCTAGTGGGTTAATACTCATCTGCAGCTATGGTGGTAGTTCTAGGGGCTGAGAAGGAGCCTGAAGTGCCAGAAATGATCTTCAGACAATATTGTAAGTCTTTGGCTTGTCCATGTGCCACATGGGCAAGACATTCTAAGGATATGGCAGGCATATGCATAGGATTTAGTTAAATTCTATGAAAATAACACCAGGCATCAAAGATACAGACTCTGTAAAGTTTCTGTACATAAGGGCAGTATTAAGGCAGGGGCAGTGAACCGTCATGATCTCGCGATGTTTCCAGTGAGATTGCGAGGGTTCCTGAGCGTCATACCTTTTTTTTTTTCAACTTTGTTTCGCTCCTGTCATGGCCCCAAGGTCCTCTCTCAGGCATCCCACCCTTGTTCTGCCCGCCTGAGTATCCCTAGACTTAGGTCTCCTCTTTCACTCCTCGCTGATGCCAGCACCCCCGGCTAACCCTATCCGGGGTGGGTCGCTCCCTCCTACTTGAGGTGCTCCTTACAAGGCAGACTCCGACATCGGTCGAGGAGTGGGGTGCCAAAATCGAAGGCCAGTCAGGGAAGCCCGGCGAAGGGCATGGGGGACAGGTACCTTCACCTGATCCTCGGCGTCAGGTTTTTTCTATGTTCAAGTTACGTCCCATGATGTGGGATGTGCAGTGCCACCAGCCCCTCAATGTAGGTGCTTCCACCCCGTCAGGAGGCAGCTGCCCGACATCACCCCATATTGTAGGCCAGTGCGTAGCAGTGCGCGGTCTCCACGGGGCAGCTGCTGCACTGGGCTGCCCCTGGATCCCTCCACGAGAGAGGAGAGCAGTCCTATGGACGCTCAATCCTCTCTCTCCCCCCTGCCGACCCCAGACGGCCTGGGCTTGTTCCTGAACTGGGGTCGCCGGTGTGGCGCAAGGTGTGGCATCCAGTGCCTTAATCCTCAGCGCCACCGGGCCAGGTGCCATACTTAAAAATGTTGGGCACACCGGGGGTTTGTGCAGATTTTATGAGCAGTGAGGTAACTAAACATCTAATTTACTATGGTACCTGCAGGGGGATTGGATAGGTGAAGCCCCGATCTGTGCAACGGTCAGGGCGTCACTTCTGTCGGTAGAACTCATTTAAGAAACAGGTGGGAGTTGATCCACTGAGTGCTAATGGGTACACCAGACAGAAAGGATTTTGGATCTTTGCAAAGTTAAAGGGACGCTGTCAGCTTTTAACATTTTTTTTTTACCTTGGCATCCTGCTCCCTCCTGACTCCAGTAGTGTCACAAATAAGATACCCAGTCACCGCACTGTATTAAATTCAGAAATAAGGCTGTTTTGGGATAAAAAGTAAATTTACTCAGCACAACTAATATCCCCGCCACCCGCGTTCACATGTCTATATGGCACTGGTGTATAAGTACACTCGTTCATGAGCGAGTTCCATTTTTATGTTTGCTTGCACACATGTGCAAGAAACATAGTGCCATCATCCGAGATTTCGGAGGTGTGTCACCCCCTCCTCCAATTCAATCAGTGTGTTGGCAGGCGCGGCCCCTGTAAGCCAATGCATGCTGGAGCAGTCTATGACAAGCTTCAAAATGCAGTGGCATACAGTTGAAAGGGAGCTACGCTGGTGAGCAGCGATAAGATATCGCCTGCTCATCGCAGCTCCCCTACTACACACACACACACACACACACACGAAACTCCCCCTCCCCTTTCACGTATAGCCGACAGGGTGCCCAATCCTGGTAAAACCTGTCTCTGCCCCCATACTATCGCCATGGGGTGCCCAATCCCCGTCGGCTTCTCCCAGTACAAGGTGCCACGCTGGGAGCCCACCCCAGCGTGGCAACAAATATGTAACTTGACAGGTGTGCCCAATCCCCGTCGGCTGAAGGCCCCCACCGTCCTTGTGCCACGCTGGGATCCCACCCCAGCATGGCAAGCGTCCTGCATCGTCACATTTTTTTTAAACCTAGAAAATAAAAGCGGTCCACGTAGTCTCCCAACACACCCTCCACAACCCGCACCCACCACTCGCGCCTGCCTCCACTCCCCAACCCCCTCACCCCATACTTACCTCCGGACCTCGGCGCGATGATCTTGGTGGACTGGGAACACGTCTGCATTCTTCAAAGCCGGCCGCGAACTGAGGAAATACCGGTAAGCTGTATAATGGACTAGATAGGGGGGTTTCAACTTTATTGCATATCTCAGGCATTGTTTGGAATTTTTGCAGCAGATTTTCAACATGGGTTTTTGGGACCCCTTCTCATGAATGATGTCACTGTCATGGTGTTATTCGGGCCCGAAGGGTGATTTTGCGCAGTGACTGCGCGGTGACTCTGAAATCACCCTTCAGGCCTGAATAACTTTCGACAATGACATCATTCATGAGAGGCGCAAAACCCCATGTTATTGATGCAAAATCAAATAAACTGTTTTCTGGCGTCCGTTGTGCAGTTCCTCGCACAGGCTCGTAAGTTCGCGAATTTTCAATATTTTCACTCCAGATTTTCAACATTGCCATTTTACCACACCTTCTTATGAGCAGTACAGCTGTCATTTTCACATCTCACCCAAAGCGTGTTTCCGCCCATGTAGCGCACAGTGGCGCAGTCGGTATCTTGAAATCAATGTATGGGACAAATTAAGAAAATCACAGTGACACTGTTCATGAGCAGAGGTCTTAAAGTGCCTATGTTAAAAATTTGGTGAAAAAATTCCTAAAATGACTGTTTTACGGTGTCGTTGGCAGTTCCTACGCCTTCGTAAGTTCATGAATTTCAATATTTTCACTCAGATTTTCAACATTGCCATTTTACCACACCTTCTTATGAGTAGTACAGCTGTCATTTTCACATCTCACCCAAAACATGTTTCATACATGCTGGCACACAGTGGGCAGTCGATTATCGCGAGGATCAATGTCACCAGGACAAATTAAAGAAAATCACAGTGACACTGTTCATGAGCTAAGTCTTAAAATGGCTATGTTGAAATTTAATGAAAAAATTCAAAAAAAATGACTGTTTCTGGCGTCACGTTGTACAGTTCCTACATGCGCTTCGTAGTTCGCTTGAACTTTCAATATTTTCCTCAGATTTTCAACATTGCCATTTTACCACACCTTCTTATGAGTAGTACAGCTGTCATTTTTCACATCTCACCCAAAACGTGTTTCCGCCCATGTAGCGCACAATGGTGCTGTCGGTGTGCGAAATCAATGTACGGGACAAATTAAGAAAATCTCAATGACACTATTCATGAGCAGAGGTCTTAAAATGGCTATGTTGAAAATTTGGTGAAAAATTCCTAAAAATGACCCAAACGCACACCCCAATGCCTGTCACTCTCTGCAGGGTAGTGGTGGGGTTGGCTTCAGTTCAATACTTCACTGCCATTCCTATTACGCAGCTCTGTAATGTCTACACTACCACTGCCAATGCCAGCAAGCAAACATTCGGCATTGACAAATGCTTGTTTTACAAGACATTGAAGCTTAATAGCAAATATGCTTGTACAGTCAACACTGTCCTTGGCAATATGAGTTTTGATGAGAAACAAATTGCTACATGTAAAAGAAATTGCACTTTGAAAAGTTGAGCCAGGACTCCGGGCATGCGCATCAGTGTGATTGGATGTGTTATCTGTGCCGCTACAGAAAGCAGGAGGGAGCAGGATGCCAGGGTAAAAAAAAAAACTGTTAAAAAAAAGCTGACAAGTGTCCCTTTAATATTTAGCACATTGACAGTAGTCTGCTGAGCGTCTGGTTGGTTTAACCACTGGATAAGTACAGGCAAAACAGGCTGCTGTCCAGCTTGGTTTAGTAGGTTGTTTAGTACCTCCAACAAACTTTTCAGGGTCAGTTTCAACTTGTAGGTATTCTTCTGGAAGAAATCAGCTTTAGCTTTCCCCACCAAGACTAGTACAGAGATTATGAAACCTTGTAAAGTGTAGCCTGTCCTCAGAGGCATGGGACAACTTTTTTTTTTACCAATTAGTTTACCAGGTGAGACACACTAAGCTGAAAGCTTGTTTGCAGGTGCAACCTGGGAGCACAAGGAAGTTAAGTGACTTGCTCAGGGTCACACAGTATGCACCTAGGGGGCTGTGGGATTCAAACCCAGGTCTCCCCTGGCAGCATCTGGTAATCTAAACAGTTCAGTAAATTTGAAAGTAACTTAAGGGAGCTGTACCCCTCTAACTCTGGCCTTCCTTACAATGGCATGCATGTCTACAAAGGAAAAGATACCCTGAAAGAAACATAAAACTAGTTCAGGGTCACAAGTGTCAGTAACAAGATTCCGGTTTGTTTTTTCCAAATCACAGAGGGATTTTGCATGAAGATCAAAGCATGTTCAGCTAAGCAGGTCACCTCGCATTTGTGGCGGTGGTATAATGCTGCATGTACCAAAGACCCTGATGGGCTTGTAGTGTTCTTTCTTTCCTAAATTTGTATGCACCTCCAACAATGAATTGTGGGCCTGCTAAACTGTGCAAAGTTATTACCCCCCTCCCCCACCGTCTTCTACTACACTTTACAGCATTGAACAGGTTTTAGTTCTGTCCCTCACTTAGCATCATCAAACTGCTCCTTTGGGGCAGTGCTGCAGCTTGAGACTTCAAAGCCTAGTGAATAAAAGCCAACCTAACAAAGGCTTTTTGTTAATAGATTACTCTAAGATATTTTTAACTGCTGATTTAGACCTGGAGGCAGGTAGCACCGTGATGTGACATATCTGACCCAAGTCAGCTGCTCAGTTCACAAGTAATTGTCATTCAGCGAAAAAAAAAAAAAAAAAGTTCTTATGTAGTTTTGTGGGGGCAATGATGTATTTCTGGTAAAAATATTAATAGTCCTATTCTCAATCCTGAATGGAGATCTGTGGATTAGACATTTATAGATGTCTCCGCTCTTTTGCAACCCCCACCAGGAAAAAACTGAGTAGCAGTGCACACAACAGGAAAAATGTAATATGTATGCTGCTTTATTCTGTTTGAGGTTGCTCTTTTTTCTTGTCTTGTAAGATGCCTTTTCCCCATTGTGAGTCTGATTTAGCATTTAAAACATTGAAATAAAAGGTACACACCTTCTAATATGGTTATCCCCAAAGGTATGCTGTCTCTATGGTGACAGTGGCACAACGAAACCCGGATCGTGCCTATATCGGCTATGACAGATTTCACTATGATGGACTTTGCGGCGATGGGGGGTATATTATCTAACTCCACTGTCTGTGCGATGTGGTGGTAGATATCTAAATTGAGGGTGCGGGGAGGGGTGTGGTGTTGCCGATCATTGCGGGGGTGTGTGTTGGTGTCGGGGGTGTTGACTTCCAACGCTGCCGAGGACGTCGCTGTGGGGGATGTCATGCCGGCGTTGTAGATCCAGTTTCAAATGTTTGTCATTATACAAACCTGTTCAACAGCAGCAAATTACCATCATTTTTCTTCTGACTAAGATGAAGTAGAATGTAGACACCTATGCAAATTTTGGACTTTAGAATGTAGGCTCAAACTGCATTTTGCATGCTAATGCTGTTACTCAGATCTCTTTTGAAGAGAGCAGTCACCCTGTAGTGAACTTCCACACCAGCGGGCTCTCTGGTAACTTTAATTATGTTACAGCTAAACTGGAGTTGCTTTAAGATTTACAGATTCAGGCTACTGTGGCTAGCTAAGTGGAGCAGTAGTAGCAACTGGTAAAAAGTTAAGGTGGGTCAAGTCTGTACTGGACTACTCGGTAGTGGGCTGAAGCTCACAGAGCAGAAGCAAGGCTAACAGTATCTGCCTTCTTCAGTGGTCTGAATAAGACTATCCACTATTTTTAGAGCTCCTCATCTCACGGGGAATTACAGGCTCTAATTGGCTGAAAGGGCTGTCAGTCACATTCACAGTGCCCCACTGGCTGCAGGCTTAAGTCTCAGCTGGTGGCAGTGGCTAGCTGTGATTGGCTGGAGGATGGTGTGCCTGCAAAATTAACGTGGCAGCCCCCAATCACACAAAATAAACATTGCCCCCTAAACATAGTATGCAGCAGCTTAGTACACTGGAAAATAAAGTCCCATATAGCCTCCGATTTATTCAATTAAATACTATTGATCCGATGGCCCCATTTGCCCAGCAGGTCACATTGGAAAAATTGGGAGCCCATCCTCAACATGCACCACTCCTTGGTGTCTTTTTCTAGTGGCTGTTTCCCCTTGTGCTCACAGGCGCATCGCTGCATGCACGTATGCACACGCGGGATGTTTACATGCCTGAGCACCACTTGCAATCAGGGCTCGAGTTTAAGAAAAACCCTGTGGGCTCTGGTTATGTGGCCCAGCTAGAAGTTTCCCTGTCTCTTTTCCTTGCATGCAAGACAGAAAAAAACAAAGTGGATGGCAGGGGACAGCAAGAATGGGAGTCAGAACCCCCAGGGGACTCGGCAGCAGCATGGATGGGACCTGGGAGGTAAGCCTCGATTTCGGGGGCCGGGGCACACTAAGTTCTCTCAGCAGATGCTGGCAGGCAGTGCCTTCAAACACAGAGCTGATGGTAAGCCCCATTTGGGGGGGCAACAGATACTTAGGTATCGCCCCTTGAAAACATCTATATAATAGATTGTACCAGCTGTGAGACACCTACCTAATAAACTAAAGCTTTATTGACTTGATCCATTAATTACAAAAACAGTAATAAAGGCAGGTTTAAAAATATCTTAGGGAATTTTTGAATATATAATTTGTATACAGATAATTCTTTTACAAGTAATTAAAACATATATTTAATTCAGTACATAAACCACAGTAGTATTCAAAAAACCAAAAAACAAAATGAAAACCTACAATACCGAAGTACCTGTTAGGAACTGCCTAGTGGGGGACTGACTTCATTAGAATACTTCAAAGTATGTAAATTAACACTAAGCATGGACTCATGGCCTCCCTTCTAATATTAAGATTGGTGGCACTATTTGGGCTGCCTCTCACCAATGTATGTCTGTAATGTCTTCATTCATGAAGTAATATTGACGTTTTTCTAATAAGGTCATCTCCATAAATGTATTTTCCAAATCCCTCGTGGCTAATATTAAATCTTTTTTGTAGCTATTTTGATGGCACATATTTTTTGTTGTGCTTTATTCAAGTATAAGGTTGAAAAAACATTTTTAATAAAGAAAGAGGGGTCCACCTGATGGCTCAGTGGAAGTGCGTTTTCCTTCCATGCTGGCGGCCTGGGTTTGGAAGTGAACCCAGAGATATCAGAATTGGGCAGCCATGGCTGGGGAATGCTGTCAAGGGGAGTGCAAGCCAGCCGGGGAGGGGACAACCATGCTGCAATGCAGTAGCGGCCCCCTGTGGTGAGCCGGGGAGCTTGCTCCTTTGTTGGGGTTGGCGTCAGCTCAGTACACGCTGCTGTAGCTGAGGCCTCCAGAGGCTGTGTTCAACATCCAGGGAGATGGGGGTGTCTAAGGGAATGCAGAACACACAGAAAAGTAGCTGGCATGGGCTTAAAGAAGTCCCTCCTGTCAACCCTCCATCCCTTGCCACCACCTTGCTTGCCAGACCCACTACTGGATTTGAATCCTGGGTGGGGCAAGGACTGCCCTCCCCCACCTGATCCTGCCATGGGGGAAAATCTATGGGGGTTTCTGGGACCGTTTGGGGGAGGGGGATTTGAGGTGGTTGCTGGATGAGGAGCGTGGGAACAGGACTAAGAGAGATGTACATGCTGTCCTGAGGGGCAAAAAAGGAATACGGGGAAAAATTAAAGAGTAGTTCAAGTCCCATAACATTCTTTAGTTGTTTTTTCATTTGTGTCCACCAGTTTCCTAATTTCCTACACCTCCACAAACAGTGTCTTAGTGAGGCCTTTTGTCTGCGCTTGAGGTAGCATATATATGTCAGCATTATTCCCAAATAATATAATATTGACAGGTTAAATATGCTTTACCTAGTATTGTCTTCCAGAATTGTAACCATGTATCTTCAGTTATTATTAAGCCAGTTTCTGAGTTCCATTTTTTTGCTCATATACCTTGGATCCTTCCCTGTTCTGAGAAGCGTTTCATGAAAGATTGCAAGAGCTCTCTTTTATTATTTTTAGCATTTTTTCTTTCTTATCTCTTTTTACCATCAGAGTTATATATTGCTGAAGAGCGGCCATTTCTATAAACTTTTGGAAATGGAACTTCAAATTGTAATAGTTATCCTGTAGATGTTGCAAAGGCTTAAAATATAAGTTCTGAGAATTCGGGACATAAGTATTGAAAAATGGGATGTGTACTGCAGTACGGTTGTACTGACATGCACGTAATGCTGGAGGGCCCTACGTAAATTCTGAAGATGCATATAATGCTGTTGTAAAGTATTTGGGGACTAAAATGTACAATGCAAATTGTGTATGTACAGAATGGTCCATATGTACATTAAGCTAACATATGTAAGACTGTTGCTTGGTATTTGTGTAGGGGGCCCTTCAGAAATTGCACACCCACGTAATGCATCAGTGGGGCTGTGCTTCTGCTCCCAGAAGTGGGTTGCACTTTGGGTGTTGTGGATTTCCCCTACTTTTCAGGTGTTAAGTTGAACCCTAACTGGTGCATTAATGCAGCCATTTTTTTACAATGAATGTTATATACATAATATATTATAGAAGTAATGGCCATATTGCGTGGGCCAAGCAGTCCTTATCTGCCGTCAAATTATATGTTTATAAGTATCTATATTATAGAGTTGCGGATGGTGCTTGACTTCAAAAGGGCACACTTTGGCAAGGTGGAGCAGATCTCAGAGACCAGGCCCCATGAGTAGGGCAGATGAGGGGGTGGAGGAAAAAGGAAAGACCATCTAAAATGAAATTCTTGAGGTCTTAAAGTACTGTCAGAAGCAGGTGGGAAAGTTCAAAAGACGAATATAGTTCTCCAAGGAAGGTAGTAAATCTTTGGAGTCTGATAGCAGCATGAACAAGGAGCAAAAACAAGAGTAGACTAATCTTGCAAAGTCAGTAATAGATCTTTGGAGTGATATGCTGCACATATTGGGCAAGATCAAATCCTCTATCTTGAAGGTTTCAGACTCAGTGAAATCAATCAGAAAACGGAGTTGCTTATCATTAGAACTGGAAAACTGGAGCAGAGGTTTTCTTCCATCAAGGAAAATATGACTCTAACGGCGGTGACTGTAGCCCAACACATAGAACAGCTAAATCTCCTTCTTCAGTGGGTGAATGATCAAGAGGACTGCTCCAGGAGAGGGAATCTGATGCTAGGACACATTATGGAAGGATCAGAAGGCCCTGGGTACCCTCTTCAAGTTTTTGAGAAAATAATCACCATAGCCAGGCAGATGCTACCTGAAGAAACAATTCACTTGGATGGAGCACACAGAGGGGGCCTTAAAACACTGCAAGCTTACAACAATTTCCTGGAATGATATTCCTAAAACCCCATGGATTTCAGGATTGGGAGGCTATCCTGTGAAAAGCCCAGCTGGATAACGTCCATTTCAATGTACATCCTGACTTGTTGGCTGACACTATGGTGAAACAAATGCTCTCCAGTCCAGCGAAGTGCAAGCTGTATGAGAAGGGGATGAAATCTGCAATGCTACTGCTGGCTATCTCCCTTCTTCTGTAAATGGGCAGAATTAAATTTTCTTAGATGCCAAAGAATACGAATACTGAGAAGCCATCCAGAAGCAAGCTGTTAAGTGTAGCACTAGCCATGCAAGAAACATTGCAGAAGGGCAATCAGAATGCAGTTTAGTTCACTTTTAACCTAGGAAAGTTCACAAAATCGAATGAGACATTGACAGACAGGGGATCTGATCCAGACTTACATGAGAGTTCATCCATGACATCATCCTTGGCACAGAAAAGGAGAGTCGAGAGATCAGAGCAGTGAGGTCATGGCACAACTAAATGATATAACCTAAACAACTGCACGTGAACTTGATAGACACATGATGATTACTTCTGATGTACTCTGTTTTTTATTCTTTGGCATGTATCTTCTTTTACCTCTAAAAAACCCCCAAAAAACAGCAAATGCTTACAACAACATATAACGACAGTGACCTCGCACGGACACGTTTATCTTTCATGTGTAAATCTAGATGCTTCCCATCGAATGTCTGTTATTGTTTCTGTAAAAACAAAACAGGGAAAAAGCACAAAATTGCCTACAACAAGAATTTATAACTGTACTTTCTGATTGTCTCAACTCTTGTTGTCCAGAACAAATGGAGTTGCAATTAAACTTGGTGTGCTTTTGCTAGACACTTCCCCACCTGCAACTCTTCACTGCTTCACTGTGAGGCAATGTAAGATGGGACTAGATTTTAACATACCCCAGAGAATTCATGAATCTAAATGGGATACCGGCAGAGAGGGGACATAAACCACAAGTGCAGTGGAAAATTACATTTGGTATCTTGGCAAAAAAAATTAATAAAATAAAATAAATGTGCAAGATCATGCACATAGGGAAGAGAAACCCTGAAGCCACCTATAGGTTGGAAGGGGAGTTGCTGGCAATCACAAGGGAAGAAAGAGACTTGGTCATCATCATCACAGATGACCTGAAATCATCCAAGCAGACCACTAAAGCAGTAGGTAAGACTAGAGGGATGTTGGGGTGTATTAGTAGGGGTATCGCAAGTCGTAAGAGGGAGGTAATAATCCCTCTTTACAAGACACTGGTTAGTCCCCATCTGGAGTACTGTGTGCAGTACTGGAGGCCACACCTGCACAAGGACACTAACAAAATAGAGGCAGTCCAGAGAAGGGCAACCAAAATGGTGCAGGGACTGCATCAGAAAACATATGAGGACAGATTAACAGAGCTCAATATGTATACCCTAGAGCAAAGGAGGGAGAGAGGTGATATGATTGAAACATTCAAACATCTTAAGGGCATTAACAAGGTGAAAAAGTCTAACATGTTTCAATATAAGAAAAATAGCAGGACAAGAGAACACAGCATGAGATTAGAGGGAGGCCGATTAAGGGGGACTGTGAGGAAGTTCTTTTTCACGGAAAGGGTGGTGGATGCATGGAACGGCCTGCCTCAGGAAGTGGTGGATATGAATACAGTGCAGGGCTTCAAACAGGCCTGGGAAAGGCATAAGGGAGCAATAAAGATGAGTATAAATAGATAGGCCATTGACAGAGTACATGCCTATGGCGCATTCATAAGGTAGAAAAAATGGGCAGACTGGATGGGTCTTGCAGTCCTTATCTGCCGTCAACTTTTATGTTTCTATGTAAATACAACATGCAAAAGGGAAGTCAAACAAATAAGGAAGGCCAACTGAATGCAGATCCATCCTAAAAAATTGGAGGAACTTTGGTTCAATGGGCTTACACAACTTAGTGTAGAGTTATGCTTGTGCAACTTGTTGCTAAACCTTTGTGGCCATTCGCCTCTCTGTTCCATGGGCAATACCATCCTGTACATTTAAATGCTTCACTGGCAAGCATTTAAACTAGCCAGGTGTGAGGGGTGGTGGTGGAAGGAAGCACGGAGAATCAAACTGCCCACCCTCACAGGATAGTGCAGTCAAGATGGAGGATCATAAAGTTGTGACATCGCCAGAGTTAACTAAACTCATAAAGGGGGAAACAGTGGAGAACAGGAGGAAGGGGGTTAAAAACAGGAAGGACAAACAGAGGAGGCAAAAAAGCAAAAGGGGTGATAAAAGGAGAAATGGCAAAACAGGGAAGGTCATGTATACTAATGCCCGCTGCCTAAGAAATAAAATTTCAGACCTGGTGGCGTTGATGATGGAGGCTGACCTGGATGATGTAGCTATTATAGAGACATGGTATGCGGGTAACCATGACTGGGATGTAGTAATACCAGGTTATACTCTGTTTAGGAGAGATAGGAGGGTAAAAAGGGAGGGGGGTGGCTCTTTACGTCAGGGAGGGTATTAGAGTGACCGAGATACAGGAATGCGGGGGGGTGGAGGTACTGTGAGTCACCCTCGAGACGGGCAGTGGCAGGGCTGTTCACATGGGCGTGATATACAGACCTCCAGCACTGGGGGTGGAGGTGGACAGGGTTCTTGTGGAATCCACACAATGGTGGCTAAAGCGGAGGTGCTACTGGTAGGTGATTTCAGTCTGCCAGATGTGGATTGGAACATCCCAGCTGCTGCCTCAGCCAGGAGCAGGGACATCCTGTATGCCGTGCAAGGGGCAGACCTCAGGCAACTAGTGCTAGAGCCCAGTCGGGAGGGTGCAATTTTGGACCTGGTACTCACCAACAGGGACAGAATTGCAGAAGTCAGGGTGGGCGAACACCTGGGGTCCAGTGATCATCACACAGTGTGGTTCAGTATGAGTAGTGTGGCAAAGTCAAGCCACACAAAGGCAAGGGTCCTGGATTTCAGGAGGGTGGACTTTACTAAGATGGGGATATGTCTCAAGAATGCCCTGGCAGGGAGGGATGAATGGGAGGGAAAGGGAGTTGAGGAGCAGTGGGCCCATCTGAAAGGAGCCATAGTGGAGGCGACAAACCTTTGCATTAGGCAAGTAAACAAGGGCAAGAGAAAGAGAAAACCACTATGGTTCCCAAAGGAAGTGGCCAGGAAAGTAAGGGCGAAAAAGATGGCCTTCAGGAAGTACAAGGAAACACAGAAGAAGGAGCACAGCGTAGTGTACCTGGATAAACAGTGGGAGGTAGGGAAAGCAGTCAAAAGCACAAAGGCACAAACAGAGGAAAAAAATAGTACAGGAGGTTAAAAAAGGGGACAAGACTTTTTATAGGTACATTAGTGACAAGTGGGGTTGTAAGGCTTAAAGAGCAAGAAGGAGAGTGTATGGAAGGGGACCTGGAAAAAGCATCAATACTGACCAAATATTTTTGTTCTGTATTCACAGAAGGAGGAGAAGGTGAGGGACCACACTCAGGCAGATATGGGAGGGAGGTGGACACCAGTCCATTTACGGAAGAGAGAGTCGTAAAAGAACTCACAAAATTGAAAGTGGACAAAGCAATTGGGCCAGATGGGATACATTTATTTATTTGTTGACTGGGTAGGTGCACTGATCCAAAGGACCACTTTCAGGCATGACTCGGGCCATGGAGATGTCATATAAGAATACAGACAAATCCAAAATTGTGAAACATAGAATGGTGCCGGAGAAATACATGAGCATGGGAATACATTGACAAAGCTTGGATCACAGGCATCAGAAAATATACGGAATACGATGGATAAAGCAGGATACACAACTTGTTATACAAATACCATACATAACATGAAATGCAGTTACATTACATGAAATGCAGTTACATAACATGAAATGCAGTTACATACAAGTACAGCTACCTAGAAGGAGAAGCAAATGCAAGTTGAGTTGGGGTAATTCTGAAGCATTCGTTAGTGCACCCTTTGTCGGGAAGGGATGTGTACGGGCCCTGGAGTGAGGGAGAGGACTCTCTTTTGAGGTTAGCCGGTTGAGCAGAAACATTGGCTTTGGACAGCAGCCAGGCTTTGGGATGAGTTTTAAACATAGGGTGAGAGTCCAGTGAGCAGAGAGAAGCAGGGAGCTTGTTCCACAGTATGGGGACCGTGACAGACATGGCTTTGCTTCCCAGAACAGTGGAAATCCTGGGAACTTCAAGAAGCAGGACAGAGGAGTCTCAGAAGTACCTGGGAGTAACCCTGTATTTGATCAGGGATGAGTAAGGTAATAGTTTACCCCCCCCCAATGGCATTATCAATGACTCAACCAAGGGCATAGTCTTGACATCTTGGAGGGGGAGTCACCAGGGAACTATGGGAGGTGCTGGCAGCACCATTGGCAACCCTGTTCAATGAGTCACTTGATACAGGAGTGGCTCCAGAGGACTGGAGGAGGGCAGATGTAGTCCCTCTTCACAAAAGTGGGAGTAGGGAAGAGGCTGGAAACTATAGATCAGTCAGCCTCACATCAATAGTGGGGAGAATTATGGAATCAATACTTATAGAAAGGATCGTGGAACACCTTGAATCCAGCAGAGCACAGGATCCAGGACCGCATGGATTCACAGCAGGATGGTAATGTCAAACAAATCTAATTGATTTCTTTGACTGGGTGACTAAGGAAGCAGATTGGGGGGAGCAGTGGATATGGCCTACCTGGATTTCAGTAAGGCCTTCTATACAGTCCCACATAGAAGACTTGTGAACAAGCTGGCCAGCCTGGGAGTGGGTCACAGGGTGGTAAACCGGGTTAGGAACTGGTTGAGTGATAGAAGACAGAGAGTGGTGGTAAATGGAGCTCAGTCTGAGGAAAGGAGGGTGACCACCAGGGTGCCACAGGGATCCGTTCTGGGGCCAGTCATGTTTATTGTCTTCATAAGTGACACTGCAGAGGGGCTGGAAGGGAAGGTGTGCCTCTTTGCAGATGACACTAAGGTCTGCAACAGGGTGTACACTCAGGGAAGGGTGGAAAAAATGAGGGACCTAGGTAAATTGGAGGCATGGTCTAGAGTGTGGCAGCTGAGATTCAGTGCGAAAAAGTGCAAAATCATTCATTTGGGATGCAAGACCCCAGGGGAGAATGACATGATTGGGGGGAGATACTGATGGTCACCAATCAGAAAAGGGATTTGGGGATAATCATATCTGATTACCTGAAGGCGGCCAAACAATGTGCCAAGGCTGTGGGGAGAGCCAGTGGGATGCTGGGGTGTATAGGGAGAAGTCATTGGTGAGGCCTCATTTGGAGTACTGTGTCAAGTTCTGGAGGCCATATCCCCATAAAGACATAGACAAGGTGGAGGCAGTTCAAAGAAGGGCAACAAAGATTGTGCAGGTCCTACACCAAAAGTCATAGGAGTAGAGACTGGGAGATCTCAATATGTACACCCTGGAGGAGAGGAGAGACAGGGGAGACATGAAAGAAACTTACAAATATCTAAAGGCATAAATAGGGTACCGAAGAGTAGCATCTTTCAGAAAAGGAGATGTTCAGGAATGAGGGGGCATGACATGAGGTTGGAAGGGGGTAGACTAAGGGGTAACATGAGCAAGTATTTCTTCACGGAAAGGGTGGTAGATGCATGGAATAGACTCCCAGAGAAGTGTTAGGGCAAACACAGTGGGGGAATTCAAAAATGCATGGGCCAGGCATAGGGGAACCTTAGCAATGGGAATGAGAAAGTAAAGCCGGAGAGCAAGTAGGGTCTGCGGGTTTTGCAGTAGGCAGAGAAAATGAGCAGACTGGATGGGCCTAGTGGTCCTTATCTGCCGTCAGTTTGTATGTTTCTATGTACTGAAGGGAAGGAACCCTGGAGGAGGGTTCCAACCCTACAGATGCTGTGGGAAGGATTCACTTGGCTAAAGTTACCTTAGGAAGGAACTCCAAGGAGAGAGAGGTGAGCCACTAGAGGAGGAGGAGGGGAGGATGGTGGGGCAAAGAAGGAATGTTTCTGAAGGAAGCTAGGTGGCCTACCTTAAATAGCTTAGCCAGGGGGTGTGGATGGTTGCTTCAGCCCATTTAACCATAGGCAAGCCTTTCAATTCATTGGGCTTACACAACTTAGTGTAGTGTTATGCTTATGCAACTTGTTGATAAGCCTTTGTGGCCGTTTGCCTCTCTAGTCCATGGGGATTACCACCCTATAGGAATACCAAAGGCAAGAAACCCTGGAGGAGGGCTCCACCCCTAGAGGTGCACCAGGCAGGAATCCTTTGGCTAAGGGTACCTTAGGAAGGAACTGCAAAAAGGGTGTTAAGCAGAAAACATTGCTGACTTAAGCCAGGGAGCATGATTGACAGTGACTAGAGAGAGATGACAGCCATTGGAAATGAGCATAGACAGACATGGTCTGAGCTGATAGGGAAGAAAGCTGAACAAAAGGATGTAACTTCCTAAGGAGAGAGGGAACGGCAAAGGAGAGCCACCATCCAACTCCATCTAACAGCAGAACCTAAGGAGCTAAGAATCTACTGCTGTATAGACTAACTAGTATTATGACCTTCAGCACAGAGGAGAGGAAAAAACCCTATGAGGAAGAAACCTCTGGGGATCCAAGGCTGAGGTCGCCTTCCCTCCAGGCATGGGACATATTTAGTGACAGTTCAGCTGATACAATTTAGCGACCCAATTCAGGGGAGGTGGAAAATATTCCAATTTGGAGGAAGCCCCTCGCTCTATCCTTCTAATGGGAAAACTGTGAAGGGCTGTGAGCACAATCTGCAGCAACGGGGTACTCTCACATGGGAGGACCATCCCCCAAGGTGGAAGGGGGAGAGCAACAACTGCTGAAGGCACTCAGCTGGCCTACACAAGCCTAATAACAGACCAGATGAACCTGAGGGGGTTGTAGGAAAAATTGCTTAGAAGGTGCTGCCGAACCTGCTCGGCAAGCTAAAGGAGTCCCCTTGGGCTTAAATGCCCTATCCTTTGCAGCATAAGTCTTAAATTCTACATCAGAAGGTGCCACTGATACATCTGCATGCCTACAACTCTGCCTGGAGTGAGGACATTCCCACTATGGGCCAGATAAAAAGGACCCCGCCCCGAGTTTCACATGCTCAGGATATGGACTTCATGAGTGCAGTGCAAAATCAGTGGGTAGAGGGGACAAAACCTTTTACAGGTACATAAGTGAAAAAAGAAAGGCAAAGGGAGGGATAGTGAGACTGAAGGGGGAGGATGGGGGCCGCTTGGAGGATGACAACAGTAAAGCTGATATATTGAACAAGTATTTATGCTCAGTCTTTACTGAGGAAGAGGAGGGTAATGGGTCTGAAGGGAGTACAAGGGGTGAGAATGGTGCAGAAATGGACACAAGTCCCTTTACACGAGAAAGAGTTGATAAAGCAATGGGGCCGGATGGGGTGCACCCCAGGGTCCTTAAAGAACTAAGAGAGGTGGTGGCTGAACCTCTGGCAATACTGTTTCGCCAATCACTGAAAACAGGGGAGGGGAGGTACGCAAAGACTGGAGGACAGCAGATGTAGCCCCCTTATACAAAAGTGGGAACAAAGAGGAAGCGGGGAACTACAGACCAGTCAGCCTCACCTTGGTAGTGAGGAAGATCATGGAAGCACTACTGAAGGAAAGATTGGTGGAACATCAGGTTGTCAATGGACTACAGGACCCAAGGAAGCATAGTTTCACCAGGAGGAGGTCATGTCAGACCAACCTTGCTGAATTTTCCGACTGGGTGACTAGGAAGGTGGATCAGGGGAGGGCAGTGGACATGACCTATCTGGACTTCAGCAAGGCCTTTGACACGGTGCCACATAGAAGACTATTACACAGACTGGGGAATATGGGTGTGGGTAGGACAGTAGTGTGGTGGGTAGGAAACTGACTGGGTGACAGGACACAGAGGGTGGTAGTAAATGGCTGTCACTCCACAGAGGGAAGATTGACCAGTGGGGTGCCACAGGGATCAGTGCTGGGACCGATCCTATTCAACATCTTCATCAGTGACATTGCGCAAGATCTAGAAGGCAGAATTTCCCTGTTCGCTGATGACACAAAGGTCTGTAACAGAGTAGACACACCAGAGGGTGTAGACAGAATGAGAAGGGACCTGCAGAAACTTGAAGAATGGTCAGGGGTTTGGCAGTTGAAATTCAATGCAAAGAAGTGCAAGATAATGCATATGGGGCACAAAAACCCTGGCACAGTATATCAGTTGGGGGGTGAGGATATAGCATGCACCAAGCAGGAAAGAGATCTTGGGGTTATCATCTCTGATGACCTCAAGGTAGGGAAACAGTGTGACAAGGCAGCAGGTAAAGCAAATATGATGCTGGGATGCATAGGCAGGGGCATCACCAGCAGGAAAAGGGAGGTCATAATTCCAATATACAAGACACTAATGAGGCCCCACCTGGAGTATAGTGTACAGTTCTGGAGACCTTACTTACGTAGGGACATAGACAGGGTAGAGAAGGTTCAGAGGAGGGCAACAAAGATGGTACATGGATTGCATAACAAGTCCTATGAGGACAGGTTGAAGGAACTGAATACGTACTCCTTGGAGATGAGGAGGGAGAGAGGGGATATGATAGAGACATACAAGTATCTTACAGGGAGGAACAGGGTGTAGGAATACACTATTTTTAAGTGAAAAAGATGTTCAAGGACTAGAGGGCATAGGATGAAGTTGGAGGGAGGATGATTCAGAGGAAACGTGAGGAAGAATTTCTTCACAGAACGGGTGGTGGACAAGTGGAACACCCTGCCAGAGGAAGTGATGGCTGAAACAATCACGGGATTTAAGAATGCATGGGATAGACATAAAGGAATTCTGGAGATCAGGGTTAAGGGGCAACAGACTTCTAGGAAAACATAAAGTGAACTTACAAGCTCAAATGGGCAGACTGGGTGGGCCGTAGGCCCTTATCTGCCGACACTGTCTATGTATCTATGAGACCGTTGGCTGCAAAACATCCCTGAGGATTAGTAATTTATGGGTGTAGCAGGCATGCATCCAGTATGGAAAGCATTTTGAAAGGCAACAGGTGACAAGTTAGGTATAGCGTACATAGGACCCACACGTAGGTTGCAAAGCGTATTTAAAGACCCACACTTGGGTCACAACGTATTTGAAGACCCACACTTAGGTCAAAGATCATTGAAAGATCCACATTTAGGTTATACTTTATCTTTTCTTTCTTGGAATGCAGCATGAGGGATGCAAGCCAATGAGTACTACGAGGGAAGCCAAATTATTGCGGTGAAATAGAGATTTTGTCGTTACTGTTCGAAGTCGTAAGTGCCAAAATGATTGTGACATAAAGATTTCCCAGTACTGCAACAAAGAACAACCGCAAAAGGTGTGTAGAAATGAATTTCAAGACCTCCACGTAGGTTAACAATTAGCGGCAAACAGTTGAATGAAACTGGACTAACTGGAATGGTGACACCTTCACGTAGGTATATCCCAAGCCTGGGTAAATGAGGAATGCATAAATGATTTAAACTTCTAAGGAAGTTGGAGTAAATGGCAGTAGAGCAACGATAAAACTGGCAGTAGAACCACACTACACTGCTAAAAAAGCAAGCAGGGGACTTAAAAAGCTGGGAGTTGTAATGGCTGTGTGGAGCCAGGCACTTAGAGGAGCCAGGTGTAAACAATTAAGGATAGGTGTACACAGGGAGACTGCTTCAGACAGGGAAACAGCAAGTGGAACTGAAAAGCACATAGAGAACAAATGCAGGTAAACTGAGGGATTGCTAAAGTATGATAACAGTAAATGGGGAATGTTAACTGTAAGGAGCAGCAGCATGCAAACTTGGAAAGCACACACAAGCAATTGAAACACAGGAGGATAGAAAAATAGACCCCCCAAAAAAAAAAAAAAAGTAAAACTAAATTAAACAACAAGCAGAAGAGCAGGAGGGAGCAGATGCAAACAACAGAATGACACAAACTGCACCTGGAGGAGAAACAAAATACTGACCTAGGAGAGGAGGAGAAGCACAAACCAAGCAGAAGCTAACATGAATTAGAAGTCCAGCATAAACCAAGCAGGGTCCAAAGCACAAGAGGACAAACACTGAAGAACGGGAGGGAAGGGTAGAGCCTCTGGCTGCAGCAAAGAAAAATACTTCTGAAGGAAGTTGGAGGGCCTGCCTTAAATAGCTCAGGCAGGGGGTGTGGCTTATTGCTTTAGCCCACTGAACCACAGGCAAAGCCTTTCAATTACAGTGTGACTAACTTCTACATGTGTTCTTTTCCCATGCTCGGTATACGCCTGCTGCCTGCCTATTGTCCCTTAAACTACTATATGCTTGCACATTGCATAAGCTCATATTTGCAACAATTTTCTTTTCATATAGGTTTTTCTTTCCCCATCTGGTAACGCAGCTCAGGGGTAGTTGAAAAAGACATTAAGGGCCGTAATCAATGTATTCTTCCTGACTCTGTTGCCATTCTCCCTGCATATCACAAAAATGTTTTTTCTTCTCTTTCACTCTCCACTCTCCTACATTTCTACCTTTGAGCTTGATATATGTTGGCTGTCTGGTAGCCTCAATCTTTTCCTTTGTTACTCAACTTTTGAAAGTTACCATGTACCCTGCTATCCCATGATTACATTAGGTAGTTATAGGTTTAAGTTGTGCATGCATTCTATAGTATAAAAATGCAGAGAGGAAGAGAATGGGACAATTGCTGTTCTATAATATAGTTACATGTTGGGAAGGGAGGAGGAGGGGGAGCGCAGAGAAGGAAAGGAAAGGCAAGGGTAACAACTTGATTAATCCTATAAAGTAAGAGCACATTAGGCTACATATATAGGTACAGATATAGATATATAGATATTGATATTTATATTATGGGGATGTAAAGAAAATATAATGCCCTATGTATTAACTTTCTTTTTTCTCTCTCTCTCTCTCTCTCTTTCACAGCATCTTGAAGCTCCTGAAATGCATGATCCGTAGGATGAATTTCAATCACTCACAACGTTTCTTTCCATAATCCTATTTGCATGAAGAATAACAAGCACCATAGTGGACTATATTAGATGCTCTGTGTTAAGAGGACAAGCACAAAATGCATGTGCAACACAGTATTATTAATCATCCATAAGTGATTCATGGCTAATGCAAATCAATTCCACTGCACAGCAGGAATGGCTTTAAAAACATTAAGGGAAGCAAACCATGTAAAATAAATACATTAAAATAAAAGGAAGATGGAAGGAAAAAATATTTTCCTCAAAGCACTGTGGTATAGGTTTCCTGTCATCAACTGTGTGTCTTGGGAGATGTATAATGTAGTCTACAAATAAGGATTCCTCGGTTACTGCTCAGTTTGATTGCTAGAAATGATATTATTTGACTTATCTGTTTCTTTTGACTTTATCCCTATACCTGCAAACAGGCCTTGATTTCCTGTCAGTAACTGTGTACACTAGGGTCTTGCTGTAATTTATTTATTTAATTATTTAATTCACATATCGGATTTACAAACCTTTGAGTCAAAGACTCATTTACAAAGGCACCTCGTCGCAGGGAGGGGAGACAATGTATTTGTGAAGCAAGACAGTGGGGAACAATACAGGTGAGATACAAAGAGCATACACAGCAGGCATTTCAAAGAGCAAAATAGACAAGTTGCAGAAGAACACACAAAAACTAAGTCATTTGGGGTCCCAGTGGATCACACAAGATACAATGTGTGGTGTACAGACTATAACAGGCTAATCAAGTAAACTAGTACATACGTAATACTATAGAGACAGGTTGGTTTTGAATGGTGCTCTCGGAAAGCCCTATGATGGGCATATACAGCTCCGAGTGCTAGTGAGGTGTTTGCGTAGGGTGGTTTTGAAGAGGCCGATTTTGGAGATGTTTGTGATGTGCGTGGGGAGGGAGTTATACCAGGAAGGTACTCTGTGGTGAAAGGACCTTTGGGCAAGTGAGGTCCTGGCTCTAGGCACCTGGAAGGTGGCTTTGATAGTATTACAGGTGGCGACCGAGTGGGAGGCCTGTAGAAGGGGTGTGGCGACTCCTGGGGAGCATAGCCCAAGCAGAGCCTTTTTTGCCAGTATACAGGTGTAGTATTGCAGGCGTTCTTCAAGATTGAGTATGTTTGAGGTGGAGTAGAGCTGGCATGTGTGAGTTCTGCTGAGGGCACCGGTCAGGAGCCTGCAGGCTTTGTTAATAGAGGTCTGGACTTTGGTGAGGGCAGTGAGGTCAGCGGCTGCATAGATGAGGAGTCCATAGTCAACCAACGACAGGATGGAGGAAGTGTTAGCCAGTCGTAGGGCGAGCTCAGGGAGGCAGTCTTTGTGGTGGTAGAGGAGTCCAATCCGGGCATTCATGGCAGAGGACAAAGTGCTGACATGGGCATGGAAGGGGAAAGACGAGTCGAAGGTGATGCCCAGGTATTTGTATGTTGATATCTGCTCAAGGTGGTGGAGGGTGCTGGGAATGATGTGAAGGGGAGCATTTTTGGAGTTACTTTGTCGGTGTGCAAAGATCATAGATTTTGTCTTCTTGAGGCTCAAAACCAGGCGATGGTCGAGGAACCATTTTTCAGCTTGGCTGAAGGTGAGTTGCAGGGAGCTCTGGAGAGTGAGTGGGTCGGGGTGTGAGGTGACTAGGACTGCATCATCGGCATATAGAAGCAATTTGCCTGTGCAGGAGCTGGGAAGGGTGTTTAAAAAGAGACTGAACAATGTAGGGCCCAGGATGGAGCCTTGTGGGACCCCGGAGCGTAAAGGCAGTGCAGTTGGTAAGATTCCATTTAATTTGACCCGTTGGGATCTATCCCGGAGGTAGCTGGAGAACCAGGCCAGAGGGCCAGATGAGAAGCCCAGCTGATGGAGGGAGTCAAGCATTAATGGGTGACACACAGTGTCAAAGGCCTTGGATAGGTCAATGAACACTACCCCAGCGATGTCCCCGTGTCAAGTGCAGAATGTATTTGGTGGGAGAACTCCAATAGGGCTGTGGTGGTGCTGTGACCAGGGCAGAAGCCATGCTGCTCTGGGCACAGTATGTTGTAGCTGGATAGATAATCCACGAGTTGGGTGGATACTATTTTCTCCAGAGCTTTTGGTGGGGGGGGGGCGAGGATGGAGATAGGTCTGTAATTGTTTGGTACTGTGAGGTCTCCATTTTTATGGATGGGGTGATTTCAGCCTGTTTCCATGCACTCGGGAATTGGCCGAGGCACAGGGATCGATTAAGAAGGTCAGTGAGGGGGCTAGCATGACATCAAGTGATAAGGCGAACATCCTGGAGTCAAGGGGTCAAGTCGGGTTGTGGGAGGAGAGGGCTTTTAGGAGGTGGCTTAGTGATGCGTGGGGGAGATGGTCCTGAAGAGAAAAGGGGGTTGGGAAATAGCTTGGTGGTTGGCTACAGGGATGGGGTCAAAGAAGTAGGCAGTAAGGACTGCACTTAGGTCAGAAAATGTTGTGTTGAGGCAGTCAGCAACACGTGGTAGGTCAGTATTAATTGTGCCATTAATAACCATCTGTGACGGAGGAGGAGAGCGGGTCTTCCCGTTTAACTCCTTTATGTTATCCCAGAAAGCTCAGGCCAAGCCCCAGGAAGAGGTCAAGGCGGTTTGATAGTAATTGGCTTTGGCTTGTCTTATGGCCCAGGTGCACTGGTTGCGAGCTGCATTATAGGGTTGTCTGTCTGCTGTCCTGCCGGTCTTGACAGCAATGTGCCATAGGTTATCACGCTGCTTCAGTTGTTGGATGAGGGAGGGGGAATCCAGGCAGCATTGTGTCTCTTGGAGCGGGTGTTGGTGACAGGGGCAAAGATGTCACAGGCCTTGCAGTAGGCACTGGTGAGGAAGGCTAGTGCAGTATCTATATCCGTTGTGAGGGAGATCGGGGACCAGTTGAGCTGGGCAAGGTACTGCTTTAGCTTATTAAGGCCCCCGGGGCGAAAGCGGTGATGGGGGTGGCTTTGTACGCAGGATTGAGCTTGGGGGAGGATCAGACGCAGAGAATAGGTGAGTGGTCACTAAGGGAGTTGGCTAGGACGTTAACAGCCTTTATTTTGTGTGGGCGGTTTGAGAGCACGATGTCTAGAAGGGAGCTGGTCCCACTTGGTTGGTTAAGTCTGGTGGGCCGAGTGACTAATTGTGATAGGTCAAGGGCTGTGAAGTTGTCCTTAATTTGTGTTGAAGCGGAGCCAAGCCATTTGATGTTGAGGTGTCCTAGGACGAGCCGTTCAGCCTTGTGTGGCAGGGTAGAGAGATGGTGAGGGAGCGGATAGCTTGACTTTGTACACGTGGGAGTATGTAGGTGGTTGTGAGGTAAAGAGGGCCACGGCCTGGGTCAGGGGTGATTTTTAGGGTGATGGCTTGGGCCCCGTGGTCGAGCTTGGGAGTAGGTAGTACGTGACCCAGGAGGGAGTTACTCAGGTAGACTGCGCATCCGCCGCCATGCTTACCCACACGATCTTCTCTAAAGAGGGTGAAGCCAGGGAGGGAGACAGCAGAGTCTGGAGTTGATTGGGAGAGCCAGGTCTCCACTATGGCAAGAATGTCGGGCGTGTGTTGGGAGACCCAACACTGGAGTACAGCAGTCTTCCTTGGGAGACTGCAGATATTCATGGAGGCAATGCGGAGTCCATGTCCTGTAGGGGGCGATGCAGCGGGTCCTGGTCCGGGGGTTAGGGTGGACATTCCCAGAGAGCAGGAGGAGTTAGGTGATGAGTCGGAGAAAAGGACTACAGCGGTAGTGGTAGGGGTGCTTGGGCAGATGAGAGGATCTGGGGGAGCAGTGCAGGGATAGGTAGGAGTTAAGGATAGGTAGGGCTAGGACAGAGGGGACCACTGACCACTGTGTACTGGGGGTGTGGCGTCGGTGGTGGGTGTGGGGGGGTGGTAGGGTGGTTTGAGTGTGTGTGTGCTAGTGGTGAGCGGAGAGCAGATGGGAGGGCTAGGAGCAGTGGTGGGATGAGCTTGGGGTGGCTGAGATGCTGGCAGATGTGCATATACAGGGGTGTTAGAGAGATTTTTAGCAGGGATAGTGGGGGGGGATAGGATAGTGAGGAGCAATGTGAGTATACAGAGACCTAAGAGGGTCATATTGCTGTATGGGATGAATGAAGGGGGATAAGTGTTGGCAGGCAGGATCCCCCTAGTGTTCAGCGGGTATAACCTGCAGGTGGGAAAGTGGGCTGATTGGTTCTGCAGCCTCACGTGACGCCACCTATATAACACAGAGCCAACCAAGGGTGGTGGTGGGGGCGGTGGAGAGCCGGCACGCAGTGCCGGCGGGGTCAAGCAAAGCACCTTGTACTGCAGGCTGGTGCTGCTCCTGCAGCTGCGTGTTCTCCGTACCTTTATCGGTAGTCCGGGGGGGCCGAGTCCTGTGGCGATGCATTGTGTGGGGAGGGCAGGCAGCACTTCCTCCAGCCCTCGTGACCCTCCGGGAGCCTCTGAGCTAAAGGAGAGAGGGGGGAGAGAGTTATAGCCGAGCTGCAAGAGGCGGGGCAAGGTAAGAACAATGAAACACAGCTGCGTAGGCTGAACTGCAGCCGTCTAGGGTTCCTGAACAGTCTTGCTAAGTTTTACGCTTACACAGAAATTTATCAGTATCTGGCTTTATACTATATCACAGGACTTTGTGCCTTAAGACTGTACCTGGCTCTACACTGTAGCGACTGTAAATATAAACGGCAGTTCAGGAGAAACAGACTATAGCAAACTCTCTTAAAGTACTTTTCCACTGTAATGAAATTTAAGTCTTTATGGGAAAGTGCAGCACAGAAAAACTATCTGCAGTGCTGCGCCGACTTTCCCGATTTAAAGGCAGCTTGCTCTTACAGAAAAAGGTCCAGTTATTGAAACAAAGTTTTGGCGCCAAAGCAAACAATGCGCTGTGTACTGCAGGCTGGTGCTGCTCCTGCAGCCGCGTGTTCTCCGTACCTTTATCGGTAGTCCGGGGCGAGTCCTGAGGCGATGCGTTGTGTGGGGAGGGTGGGCAGCAGTTCCCCGCTGTGTGCTCTGATTATTCTGAGCCTTGGTCCTCTCTCTCTACAGGCAGTAGTATCCCCTCATAACTGTTAAAAATAAGGTACTGATGAACTCCCTTCAACAAGACACACAGTCCTTGCCTCACTGCCACACCCCAGCTGGGCAACGCTCCCTGAACGAAAATGCTGGTGTTTATGTTCACCACCCTTATCCCGCACATCCTCCTACACTGTCCCTGCCAGCTGACACTCCAACAAGAAATCCCTCCCCAGGGCAGGCAGTTTCTCTTCCTCCTACTGCTTCTACTACATGGAGACATAGAGGCAATCCCAGCCCTCTTCACAGCCCTAATAGCAGTTTCCTCCCACTACCTAAGAAAGAGCCTCTGAATTTTCTACACAAACATCGAGAGCCTCCTCCCCAAATATGACCTTTGTAAAAACCTGGGTCACATTGAATAATCCAGACTTCCTCAAATTGACTAAAACCTGACTTTCTCCATGAATTGCCTCACATCAGCCATAGACATCCCAGGCTACTTCTCCCACAGGGAAGACAACTCCAGACAAGGAGGCAAAGTCCTCATATGCTCTGCCTTTCATCACAGTTTCATCATCTCCCTCTAAGAAGCCATCCCAAAGTCACATGAGCTCATCCCTGAGGCCCTCACCCGACCGCAGTCCCTCCCAATTCTAATCACAGGTGCCTACTGCTCTCCTGGGAATCCTCTTGATGTGGTCACAGGTATTCTACAAAAAGTGCAGAACCCCCTACCCAGTGGGGAACACATCACACTTGGTGACTTTAACATCAGCTGGATGGCCAGTACTGGTCCTACATGTCCATCCCTTTGTGACCTCACCCACTTGATTACTGTAATGCCCTATACCTAAGGCTACCGGGGGGTGGACCTTCGCCGTCTGCAGCTAGTGCAGAATTCGGCTGCCAGGTTGTTGACCGGCTTGTTGAGATCTTGCCATGTCACACCTATGCTCCGTGGCCTGCACTGGCTGCTGGTGTGGTGGAGGATCACCTTCGAAGTTGGCTTACTGACGTATAAAGCCCTACACAGACAGGGGCTATGGTATCTGAAAGATCTCCTTTGTCCCTACTGCCCCCTTTGTCCTCTCCGCTCCACCAATGAGGGATTGCTAGAGATTCCCAGGGTCCGGCTGACTAACTCTGGAGCTAGGCTATTTGCATTTGTAGCTCTGACCCTGTGGAATTCTCTGCCTCGTTGGATCAGAGAGTTCCCGTCCGCGGAGGCATTTCAATCTGCCTTAAAATCTTATTTGTGTGAATGTGCATTTTCAGGTATTTGAAGACCTGCTGATGTTATTGTTTGGTTTTATGAATAAGATACATATTTTATGCATTTTTATTGATATTTTTGTATGTATGTACAACGCTATCGTCTTTTTTTGGAATAGCGTTTTATAAATAAATTTTGCTTTGCAATCCATGTCTCAAAATGAAAGCCCTGAACTTGAACTAGATGATCTCGCCCACATGCTTTAACACCAGGACTTTCAAGCACAGCACAATAGGGTGCTGCTGTGTCACCTCAGAGAATCCTGACTACGGACACCTTGCCCGATATCTTTAGCAATCACAGTATGACTTGTTGCCTGTGAAAAATGAAATCACTAAAGGCCCCTCCCAGGATTACCCTAACCAGATCTTTCAAATCATTCAGACTGGACAAATTCCTAGAAGATTTTGTAAAGGCTAAGTGGGCTCCCACCCTACCAGCACAGGACCACAACGAGGCTTCAGCCCATTCTGTTGCTACCTTCACAGCAATTTTAAAAAACTTGCCCCAGTTAGAGGTCCAGAGGCCGGGGATACCACCCTCCCTGGATTTCCCCTGATATGATCGATATTTCCAGTGCAGAGATGTGGCTTGGATCAGGTTTAGATCTACAGGACTTGCAATGAACAGTCAAACATTTACTTCCCTGTGCAACCTCTGTACCAACCTCACAAGAAAGGCCAAAGCTGCCTTCTTCCAGAGCAAGCTTGCTTGCAATGGTTTGGACCCTTCCAAGTTCTGAAAGGCAGTTTACAGCCTCAGCCCCTCCCCTTTGTCAGCAACAGACCAGTCCACTTCCGGTACCACTCATTCTGCTGATGTCCTTAACCAGTACTTTACTGAAGGTCCAAGGGCTCTAATCACCTGATCCTGCACCACCCACCAGCACCAATCCCTCCCCCTTCCCCCAGCTGGTACCTTCTGGTTCTAGGCGATCCCAGCTGAATATGCCTGCAAAAAACTCTTGGTGCTTAACACTTCCTCCAGCTATGGTGATGATGGCCTCTCCCCCAAATTCCTTAACATTGATACCCTGCTATAGGTGCACACATTGCCCACCTATCCAGCCAGTCTCTCTCTGCCAGCTTCTTCCTCCGCAGCTAGAAGCATGCCATAGTAGTCCCTATTCACGAAGGCTGCCCCGCTGATGTGTCATCCAGCTGTCACTTGAATATCCCTCTTAGCCATCCTCTGCAAGGTTTTCAAGAGGTTAGTGAGCAGCCAGCTCTCCCAACTTCCCATCAAGCTGTTTTCCTCATACCATATCAGTCTGGCTTTCAGTACAACCCCACCTCCACCTCCCTCCTCTGAGTCACTGACCACATTCACTCAGACATAGGGTTATGGACACACGGGCCATTTTCCTTAGTCTTAACAAAGGCCTTCAACACTGTGGACCACAGCCTCCTACTGAACAAGCTTTCAGTCTCAGACATCTCCCCTCTGTCTCTAACCTAGTCCCAATCTTACCTGTTTCCAGTCTGTTAAGGTAGGCGGAACCATGTCCTCCCCCCCTTCCAGTCACCCAAGACTCAGTCCTGGGATCACTGTTCTTCACAATTTTCATCAACGACCTCCCCTTAGCTGTCTTCTCCTGCAGCATCCACATGAGGCTGATGATACAGTCATCTATAAATCCAGCCCTACTTTCCCCTCCATTGAGTAGCCCTTGCAACAGGACTTCACTGCAGTACAAAAATGGTTTCTGGTCATGAACCAAAAGAAAACTGCCTCTATGCCCCTGGCTCCGGCCACTGGTTAAGCTCCACTCCAGTCTCACTGAATCTGCACTTCTCCCAAGATGATCACCTGGACTCTGTATCCACTTACAAGTATCTAGGCCTTCACCTGGGCCAACAACTTGACTACTCTGGTCATTTGCTCAGGTAGTAGCCAAGTGCTATGCAGAACTTGGTGATCTTCTTCAGGGGAATCTCAGTCATCAGGTTACACCGTAGAAACCTTTGTTGTCAGTGAAGGGGAATCCACACAGAAGATTTTTAGCAGTACAACTGGGGCTGCCTATGCCGTCAAAGTCAGCCAATGTTAGCAACCCTGTATATGCGTAGGCAGCCCTGCTCCCTTCTCAGTTTTCCATCGATCGACTTGCTTGCATGGTTTGTCGGAGCTTCTTCACAGTGTTAGCACCTTTTCAGCCCTACCCTTTCCCCTACTTTTCCCTTAATTTCTTTTTAAGAGATTTCTTTTTGTTTATGTAGAGAGTTAATCCTTCATCTTCTCTGTTCCGTAGCTGCCGCTGCGGAAAGAAGATTGCCTCTACAGACGAACACTCCATTTGTGTCTGCTGTCTTGGGCCTGACCAAGTCTCCGACTGTGAGCTCTGCCAGAAGCTTAACCAAACTACCCTCAGGCAACCCAAGAAAACTCTCAAAAAATTCCTGATGGAACTGCAGGTAGCCAGCTTGAGGCAGGGTCCTCCGGGGCCGAGGCCACTTAGTCGTCAACCAGCTCTTCGAGCTCCCAGGCCTCCAAGGTCTGAGACAGTTCCTTGAGAAAAAGTCATAAAAAGACCAGGATCAGGACCTCTCCCCCTGGCAGCAATTCCACTCCCTGTTGGCTTTACTGTCTTCTGGGCGGGGGGCTTTTCATCAGCTGTGGCTGCTCCAGGTGTCTCTGCCTACCAGACCCATACCGACATCACCTGCGTCTAACTCACAGGGTGCCCGGACGTTGACCTGCGGGTCGTCGGCCCCTCCGTCATTGACTGTCCCTTCGAGGCCTGCACCTTCTCCCTCCAGGGCTATAAGCTCATCGACCTCCCAGGACACAGCCGGAGGGTCGTCAGCACCTGTGCCGTTGAACCCCCCTCCATCGACATCCACAGTTGACCTGAACGAAGTACTGGTCGCATTCACAAATGTACTCGTTCAGCAGCTGGATGCCTTGAATAAGCCCCATTGATGCTCATTTGTCGACCCCGGGAGACCCCCTGTGGGACACCACCGGCAAATCGATGCAAACCCTGAAGAAGAGGTCAACGTCGAGGAGGAGGAGTATCACCCCGATCTCATCCTCCCTGAGGATACAAAGGAGGAAGAGATACTTATCTCAGACAAGTCTAGTGTCTCTTCGGTCAATGAGGACTCTGCGAAACACACTCCATGATCTTCTCCTGAGGATGCCACATTTTTTAATGTGATGAAGCAGTTGTCTGCCACCATGGGCTTCCAGACTGAGGAAGAGAATGTCATCAGAAAAGGCCTGGTGGACTTCCTCTAGATCTCTGAATCTCCCCCTAAGATCATTCCTCCAATGCTTCCAGGTTGAAGAATGCCACTACAGCAGCCTGGCACAGGTCAGACATCGTGCCAGCTATGCCATGCAGAGTGGACAAACTTTATAATGCCCCTCAGGGTCTTCCTTATTTTGCTGCCCAGTCCAAAACTGACTCCGTAGTCATCAAGGCAGCTCATGACAGATCTAAGGTGCCCAAACACCTGAGCTCCCTTCCCCCAGACAAGGAATCTCGTAGGATTGACTTCTGAGAAAAAAGTGTGTATGCCTCCTCCACATTGGGTCTGAGGATTGCAAATTATCTGTCACACATGGTTAAATACCAAATGCCAACTGGAAGAAGTGCAAAGCTGCTGCTCAGGCCTTCCCTGATGGCTCCCAAAAGCAGGAACTGCTTCAGTGTTTCCAGACTGCTGAGGATGTTAGCAAACACCTCTTCAGAGCACGGTACGAAATGGCTGATACAGTTGCCAGAGCAGCTGTCACTGGTATATGCCTTCACAGCACTCCTGGCTTAGGATCTCTGGATTTGCAGCTGATGTGCAGAACAAGGTGCTTAACACCCCTTTCAGTGGCACCAAGCTCTTCGACCCTGATGTTCAGGACCTCATTAATAATCTGCAGGCCTCTGGCATGGCCATTAAATCAGTCCGTTCCCTCTACCACACTCAGCCAAGGGGCAGAGGGTGGCCTACTTATTGTAGACAGAACAGTAGGCCTGGATCGGCTCCCCATGCCCAGGGAAAATGTAGAGCCCAGGATCCCTTGCCTGCTGCTGCCAATGCTGGAGCGGTGGCCAAGCAACCCAGAAATAATGGACCAGCCTCTGTGACTGGCTCCACCTTAGCTTGACTCCTTGCCAGGCCCCCTCTCATCTGTTTCAGGCCCAGGAGGCGGTGGTTGGAGGTCAGGTCTCCCTCCATCTAAATCAATGGAGGACCATAACTTCAGATGCATGGATTCTGCAGATCATAGAAAAAGGTCACACCCTGTAGCTTACACAGCAGCCTCCAGACACCACCCTGCCGCCTTTCAGCTATCCTCCTGCTCACTTGTCTGTTCTCCAGGAGGAAGTACAGCCTCTTCTGTACAAACAGGCCATTGGAACAGTGCATTGGTGCCAGAGGAACCAGGGGTTTTATTCCAGGTTCTTCCTGGTCCCCAAAACGACCGGAGATCTGAGGCCTATCTTAGGTCTAAAGGAACTCAGTCTCTTTGTCCAGTACAAAAAAGTTCCACATGGTAACCTTACCAGGCATAATGCCCCTCCTCAAGACTGGGGACAGGTTCTGTTCTCTGGACATGTAGGATGCTTACCTGCATTTCTCGGTCTTTCCTTCTCACAAGAGGTTTCTTCGTTTTGCCCTTCAGGGCGAACATTATCAGTTCAAAGTGCTACCCTTTAGCGTATCCTCTGCACTGTGAGTCTTTACCAAGTGCTTGGCAGTGGTCGCAGCAGCAGAGAGGGACTGTATGTCTTCCCTTATCTGGATGATTGGCTTCTCAAGGCCTCATCCAGGAAACAGCTTTTGCTGACTCTGGAGTGTACCCTTCAGCTCTTCCACTCCCTGGGCATCATTGTCAGTCTGCCCAAGTTGGCTTTGGTACCATTCCCAAAGGCTGCAGTATATCAGGGCGGTTCTGGATTCTGAGCAGGGGAGGGCCTTCCTGCCCCAAAATAGGCCAGAGTGTCTCATGGCAAGAGTTCAGGAAGTCACTCAGAGTCTGTTCATTCCTGCCAGGATGTACCTCAGACTGTTGGACCTAATGGCAGCAGCCATGCTCACTGTTCTGTTAGCCAGGCTTCACATAAGCACCCTTTAGTGGACATTCAGGGTACAATGGGACCAGTCCACGGATGAGTTGGATAAACTAGTCCTGGTCTCCTCTCCAGTATGCAGAGTACTGCAGTGGTGGATGGACCTCTTGAATCTTTTACAAGGAGTTCCCTTCCAGATTTCTTCCGCATCAGATTTTAACCACGGATGCTTCGGGTCTAGGCTGGGGAACACACCTGGGTCCCTTCCAAACCCAGGGCTCCTGGTCCCAGTGGGAATCTGCCCTGCATATCAATGTCTTAGAGATGAGAGCGTTGCTCTGTGCCATGCAGGCATTCCGGGAGCATCTTGCTCCAGGCCAGCTGCTCGTGCAGTCGGACAATTTGAGTGTCGTCTACTACATCAACAAGCAGGGCAGGACTCACTCATTCCCCCTTTGCAGGGAGGCCATGAGGGTGTGGTATTGGGCACTGGAGCACAGTCTGACACTCTCTGCGATCCACATGCCAGGCGTCCTAAACACCCTGGTGGACAGTCTCAGCAGGATTCAGTTCAGCATGCATGAATGGGAGCTTCTCTCATCCATAGCAGAAGATCTGTTAGACAGATGGAGTCATCCAGAGTTGGATCTTTTTGCGTCCCCACTGAATGCAAAACTGCCCAGTTTCTGCTCTCTAGATCCAGGGCCTGGAGTTTTCTGGTGAGACGTGTTGTCCCTCTCCTGGAGCAGGAGGTTTCTGTATGCATTTCCTCCATTTCCTTTGATCCAGAGGGTGCAGATCAAGCTGCATGGAGGGTGCAAGCATGATTTTGGTGGCTCCATTCTGGCCTCACCAGATATGGTTCCCTCTGTTTCAGCAGCTGGCAGAAGAACCTCTGGTCCCTCTGCCTCTTTGCAAGAATCTGCTGACCCAGGACCAAGGGAACCTGGTCCACCCCAATCTCAGGCCCCTTCATCTGCACGCCAGGCTCCTGAGAAAGTAGCCATTGCCAGGTTTGGGGTCTCTAAGATGATAGCGGACATCCTGGTGGCCGCTCCGAAGCCTTCCACTCATGCCACATATGCCATGAAGTGGAAGCAGTTTGCCATCTGGGCTGCCAAACATGCCCTGAACCCTTTCACCTATTCTGTGAATCATATCCTGGACTACCCGATCTCTTTGTCTGATTCAGGCTTCCAATATTCCTCACTCAAGGTCTACATTTGGGCTAGTTCTGCCTTTCATGAGCCCGTGGGTGACTGCATGATTGCTCAGCTGGATGTCTTCCGTACTTTTATTCGAGGCATCCTGCACCTGAAACCCCCAATCCATTCCCCCTGTCTCAGCCTGGGACTTGAATTTTATTTTGGAGAGGTTGACCCTGTCTCCTTCTGAGCCATTCGCGACTTGTGATTTGCACTTTCTCTCTTAGAAAGTGCTATTTTTAGTTGTCATTACTTCTGCTCGAAGAATTTCAGAGCTTCAGGCCCTCTGGTGTGAGGAGCCTTATTTGATTTTTCACAAAGACGGAGTCTTTGCACACAAATCCTAAGTTTCTGCCCAATGTGGTTTCTGTGTTCACACTAAATCAGTCTAGCCACCTTCCAGTTTATTTTTCTGAGCGTGCCAATCCAAGGAAAGCACTGCTCCATATGTTAGATGTGCACAGAACTGTGGAGTACTATTTCTTTCGGACTAAAGAGTCCAGGAAGTCTAAGCAGTTGTTTGTTTGTTTCGCCCCAGGTAGAGAGTGAGTGCTTCAGTTTCTAAGCAGTGTTTATCTGAATGGTTGGCACATTGCATTGTGTTCTGCTATAACAAATACAGCAAAGAATTGCCTGGTGCTGTCAAAGCTCATTCCACCAGAGGAATGGCTACCTCGGTGGTTTGTTTCAAAGGGGTCTCAGCTGCTGACATTTGTGCAGCTGCTACCTGGAGTACAGTCCACACTTTCACCAAGCATTACAGTCTGGACATTGCCTCAAGAGCCCATGCAGGATTTGGCAGGGCTGTATTACAAGAACTCATGTCTTAAGTTTATGGAGATCCAGCCTCCCCGACTCTGTTGTACACTTGTCACTGCTTGGTACTCATTCCTACAGTGTAACCTGATGACTGAGATACCCCCAAAGAAGACAGAACAGTTATGTAAGAGCTTATCATAACAGTAGATCTTTGAGGGGATCTCAGTCATCAGGTATATTTTCTCTCCCACCATCACCCTTCTTGGGGCTCCTGTCTAGGAACTAGCTATGTGGTGTATCCAGTCTTTTACTCAGAGTTGGGTACCTCTTTCTCTCCTCAGTTCTCCAGGGTGTTAGCCTTGCTCCTTTCATCTTGGGGGGGCTGAGGAGGGAGCTGGGCTGCCTACGCCTATATAGGATTGATGACGTCAGCTGACATCAATGGTGTGAGCAGCCCCAGTTGTACTGCTGAAAATCTTCCATGTGGATTCCCTTCACCGACAGCGAAGGTTCCTGCGGTGTAACCTGACGACTGAGATCCCCTTGAAGATCTACTGTTACGGTAAGTTCTTATGTAACTGTTCTTTCTCTTTAGGGTAAAGAACTGTCTGCAGCCTCACAGTAGGAAACTGGTGGCTGAATGCTCCATTCTTGCCATACTGGATTATGGGGACGTTGTTTATTCTGGCTGCGACTCTTCCACCCTGACCAAACTTACCACCCTATTCAATGCCATGTAATGATTTGTACTAGTCTGCCTTCCTGAACACAGCACTTGCTGCACACTGCCCTGGTGGGTGATAAGTACTGGTAAGGCAAACTGCCAAGCTGCCTTTCGGATCTCTTCATCCTGTCAGAAAACCTCACCTGCTTATTTAGATCATAGGACAGCTGCCAATTCCATATCCTATGCCACAGGCACAGTCTAGGTCAAGCCTCCATTTGTTACAGGCTTCCCACCATGTGTAATAGCCCTCCTGCCAATATCCCTTCCCCTGGAAGTAGAGGCTCACTCCTGGATTGGATCCAAACCAACAGGCCTGATAGGATCTCTGTGTCAGGAGTCCTTCCTGACTCTTTATCTGACCACTCTCCCTTCCACTGTGTCTGGAGAGTCTCCTATCCCAAAGTGCCACACAAAATCATACCAGAGAGAGATTTCTCCCACTTCAAACCCGCACACTTTCTTCATGATGTTGCAATCACTGACTGGACCCCGGTACTCTCTGCTGCAGATGTCACAGGTGCCCTCGACAGCCTCCTCAACATCATTCTCCCTCTGCAGGATAAACGTGCCTCTCGAGTCAGGAAGAGAGTTAGAGGCACCATTACCAAATGGTTGCATAGTGATCTGCTCTCTCCCATAAAACAGAGATAAGCAATGGGGTAAATCTAAAACCACTACAGAACTGTCTGACTATCACGAATATAGCCCCTCCATAATATCTGTAACAAAGCAATACTGAACTGCTATGATTGAATACTGTAAAACCACCCTGTTATCCTCTGCCAAAGATCCGCAGAAGCTTTGGCACATGATTGAAACTGTAGTTGGGGACCATAGCAGGTGTGATACTCTGGACATGGTTGTTGATGGAAAAAATTGTAATAACGCTATTACGATTGCCAGTACCTTTAACCAACAATTCTCTGATCTTTTGGTGTACACCTCTTTGTTTACTACTGGTGATGTCAAGTCTTCTGCCTCAGTCTTTTTCTCTACACCCGAGCCATTGTCTCACCCACCCCCCTTTTATCTCTATTCGGTCACAGTAAGAGAAACCTATAAACTTCTCGCTGGCCTGTCCCCTCATATAAGTGCTGGCCACGATGACCTCGATCTAAACTACTACAGATTGGTGCCCCTTTGCTTGCGCTCCCTATCTCTCATATTCTTAACCTATCCCTCACCACTGGAATTGTTCCTCCAGTATGGAAAGTAGCAAGAGTTGCCCCTGTCTTTAAGCAGGGTGATCGAAGATGCACAGAAAACTACCACCCTATAGCAATCTTGTCTGCCGTTAGTAAGATACTGGAAAAAGTGGTGGAGTTACAGCTAACGGATTATCTGACCAACTATGCCTTACTGTCCCCTGAACAGCATGGATTTTTATAAAGGCCACAGCACTGGCACAGCTCTTGCCAAGGTTACATCTGAAATAAGAACAGGCATGGACAATGGCATGTTATCTGGTGCTATCTTCGTGGACCTCTCCAAGGCCTTTGATCTGGTGGATCACACCTTGCTCTGCACCAATCTCCACTACCTCAGTGTGTCCAACCCAGCCCTAAACTGGCTCTCCAACTACCTCACTGACAGAGTTCAGCTTGTCAAATTTAATAGGGCTTACTCGGAACCTGTCCCCATCATGATTGGAGTCCCCCAAGGATACATCTTAGGCCCCATCCTATTTTCTCTCTTCATTAATGACTTCCTTGTGGTTCCTACATGTAGCACCACAACCCTATATGCTGATGATATGATTCTCCTATCTAATTCAAATGATGTCAGTTCCATAAATCTCAGTCTATAAGTGGACTTCAATAAGTCGCAAAACTGGATCCTGCTAAATATGCTCATGCTGAACATAAACAAAACTCAACTCATGCTCATTGGCTCCTCGACCAAGCTCAAGCAGTGCCCTGTTCCACTAAATGTCTTGAGCCTTGATAGTGTCTCAGTTTGCAATACATGCACCTTCAAATGCCTGGGAGTCACACTCGAACCCCAGTAGGTCTAATCCTACACATCCAAAACGTGTCTAGGACAACAAATGTCAAGCTTGGACTTGCATAAAGAGCTCGTGGGTCCCTTACAGTGGCTGCACGACTTGCCTTTGCCAAAGGAATATTTCTCCCCTTCCTCAGCTATGGGCTGACAACCTTCACCCTTGCCACAAAAATGAGTCTTGCAAAATGGGATGTAGCCTACAATAATATCTGCCACTTCGCTCTCGCCATCCCTCGGCTTACCCATCACTGTGACCTGTATGAAAAAGTACACTGGTTGTCACCGAGTAACTATTGCTAATTTGTCCTGGGCTGCTTCACAGACAAAATTGTCTGTAACGCCTCCTCTCCTGTCCTGTCAAAACTCCTTCAGCCAGCACTGTTATCATATCAGCTCAGATCAGCTGACTCACATTCCCTTCTCATCCCTAAGACTCGAACCTTGTTAGGTGATCGTGCCTTTGTGGTCTGTGCCCCATAATTCTGGAATACCTTACCTGCGCTCATTAGAAGTACTCCTACCCATTCCTTGTTTAAGTCCTCTCTTTGGTCTTACCTGAAGACTGCCTCAGTCTGTACCTGTCTGTAGGCCATCTGGTATCTACTACCTGACCTGCTCACTCTTTGCCCTATGACAGACCCCTACTTTTACCCTTGCACTTACTTTTTCTTAACACGTCCTACCTAAATGCTCATGCACTCTCCCTAAGCTGTATATTTTACTCACTACTGTACAATTGTCCTTGCCTTTTGCTTATGCTTATATGTTTACTATGCACGTTATTTGTTCTCATTGTTCATTGCCTATTTTTAGCATTTCCTTATAATATCACCTTGCTGCTTACTTGTTATTTTGTCCCTCAATATGTACTGCCTGTATATCCCATCATTGTAATATTTTGTTGTTGTACTGTTTTGTCTTTGTAATTTCCCAGGTCTCACCTGAAAATAGGCATTTCCTTGCCTAGCGTGCCTACCCGTTAAACAAAAGCTAATAAAAATAATAATAAACAGGATTGTCAGAGGTGCAGCCAGTACCTCCCTGAGCTCCCTCAATACCTTTGGATGCACCCCATCCGGCCCCATTGCTCTGTTCACTTTCAGATTAATGAGTCTCTTCAGGACTGTCTCCTCCGAAAAAGGACTAGTGTCCCCACCCTCATTCCCAAGCTCCTATTAATTTTTTGTGGCCCCTCCGATTCTCGATTCCATGTCATAACAGCGATCGCAAAATAGCAGTCGCTGTTATGGAGAGTGTACATCGCCGAAAAGCAAATAGATAATCTACACATGCCGGCCAAAAGACATCCAGCAAGTAAAAGAAGTATTTATGCAGGGGCTTTCCTCGGATTAAAGATTACCAACTCCAAGGGGATCCATGTCAGGGAGAGGGCAACACTCCAAAATAAAAAAAAAACATAGCAGCAGGCAGCAGCAAAATTGTCTCACCACCCGTCCCCAGCCCCAAACCCAGTACCTACTGCACTGCAGCTAGCCACCCTCACCACCACACGGCTAGCTCAGCTACAGCAAGCACACTACCCCAGACAAACCCTCTTTCCTATCCCTCCCTTCCCTATCCCTCCCCTTCTGGTTGCCCTCCCCTACAGTCGTGTTCACATAGGGTCGCTACCCTTAGAGGATAGCGCTGTAAATGAATCGCTGTTTTGATAGTCGCTCATTTACAGTTGCTGTCATCACTGGATACCCCCATTCTCCTTTCTGTGTGAACAGTGAACAAAAGTATTCATTCAGGATGTTTGCCTTTTTCTGGCCTCCCTCTTTATAGTCCTCTTCCCTTTTTAACCTTACAGTCCCTCTCCTTGTCTTCTTTTCACTTACTTACCTAAAAATGCCTTGTCCTCTTTTGTTACTACCTGATCTACTCTCTCTTCAGTTTATGCCTTTGTACTCCTTACTGCTTTCCCTGTTTCCCTCGATACACTTCAGATGCACCCCATCTGGCCCCATTACTCTGTTCACTTTCAGATTAATGAGTCTCTTCAGGACTCTCTCCTCCGAAAAAGGACTAGTGTCCCCACCCTCATTCCCAAGCTCCTGTTAACTTCTGAATGATACCCTTTTAGCCTTGACTTTTTCAGCCACCTTTTTCAAGAACCATAGCGATCTCTTTTTCCTCTTGCTTTTGCTCACTTGCTTGATGCAGAGGCTTGTTGCCTTCACTATGCTTCCTTTAAACTTTGCCCACTGTTACTCCACCCCACCGAGGTCACCCCCCTACCAAGTCATTCCTAAGACATTTGCCCATCTTTATAAAATCTGCCCTCCTGAAGTCCAGGACCCTCCCCCTTGTGTGGTTCGAGTCTGCTGTTGTCCTTATATTGAACCATTACTGTACGATGATCACTGGTCCCTATCCCCAGGTGGCCTCCCACCTTGATGTCTGTAGTGCTACCCCGTTACTAAGTACAGTGTCCGATATTGCCTCATCATAAGTGTGTTCGTTGACTAGTTGCCTGAGGAACTTGACTGCAGGGAGTCCAGGATGTCCCTGCTTCTTGCTGAAGATGCAGTTTTGAGGCTCCAGTGTACATCTGACAGATTGAAATTCCCCACCAGCAGCACCTCCCCCCTTTCTGCCATCTTGCCAGTGGCTTCAGTCATTACCTTTTCTAACTCCTCCCCCTGTGCTGGAGGTCTGTAGATCACGCCAGTGCGAACAGTGGTTGTATTGCCCATCTCTAGGGTGACCCACAGTACCTTTTCCCTCCTGTATTTCCTGTATCTCCATCACTTTTATGCTTTCTCTCACATAAGGTACCACACCAACTCCTTTCCTCCCCACCCTGTCTTTCCTGAACAGGCTATAGCTTGATATGACCACATCCCAGTCATGGTTTTCAGTGCACCATGACTCAGTAATGGCCACAATAGCCAGGTCGATCTCTGCCATGATGGCCTGTAGGTCCGGAATTTTATTTCCTAGACTTCTAGCATTCGCACACATGGCCTTCCAGATTTTATTAACACTCTGCTTGTTACCCTTTTTCTTTTTTTGCCCTCCTCCTTCCTCCTCTCTTTTTAATGTTTTTGTTCTGATCCTCTTTATTTCTAACACACAACTTTCTTTATTATTTTGCAACCTGCAGGATTCCTCTTCCCTCAGCTTCTCCTTCCTCTTTACTTCAGCCTATGGGGAGGGAACAGTTTCTGCCTCCCCGATTTCTTCCGCCACCCCCCTCAGTTAGTGTAAATGTTCATCAAAGTAACATTTAAACTGTTGACTGAGGACTGTGATTCCCGTCCCGGATGGATGCAGGCCTTCACCCAGGTATAGGCTCGTATCTCTTGAGGTGGGTCAACAGTCTCCAATGTAGCTGAACCCCTCCCCTCCTCTCTGCACCATTCCTTCAGTCATGAGTTGATGCTTCTGGTGCAGAGATCCCTCTCCTCCCCCTTCATAAACAGGCAGTACTTCAACGAAAGCCACCAAGCATGTAACCTATGACCCCACCCCAGCTCCCTAAATTCCCCTTGCACTGTCACACCCCCATCCCTACCCAGGTTATTAGTTCCTAGGTGGACAATGGATTTAAGTGCTCCCTTCCATCCTGCTGCCCTAGTGATCTTCCAGATCTGCTTCCTGGGCTGGCCTGGTGGCGCTGAGGGTTGAGGTGCTGGATGCCGCACCTCACGACATGCCGGTGATCCAAGTTCAGGAGCGAGCTCAGGGGTCGGCAGGGGAGGGAAGGAGAGGATTGAGTGCCCGCCGGGCTGCTCTTCTCTCCCAGGGGGTGGGTTAGGGTCTGGCCAGCATTCCAGTGGCTCCTGATGGAGACCAGGGGGCGCTGCAGAACGTGGACTGCATGTACAGCATGGCTGACGTTGGCAGAGTTGCCATGTGCCACAGATGTCAGGTCGTGCCCACACAAGGAGGGAGGGTGGAGGGAATGAGCGATCACTACAAAGGGAAAAAAACCCTCCGGGCCGGATAGGCGATGGCTCCGCAGTGTCCACCTGCCACACACCCAATGCTGGACCTCTGCCTCCACCCCTTCGATTGCCTGCAGGGCTTGATCCTTCTGGCTGTGTGGGAGGAAGTAATGCCTCTGAGGTAGGTGGAGGTCACAGCGGGCAGTAGAGTGGGGGACGTGTTGGGCCTGAGAGAGTTCCGGTGTCTGGGGTGACAAATAGAAGTGGGGAAAAAAAAAAAAGATCTGCCTCCTGTCCTTCCAGGCTGTGGTGTTGCATAGGCATGCTGACCTCCCTCTTGCCCCTTCCTGTTTCCAAATCTGTTCCCTTCATAATCGAGTCCCCCACCAGAAGTTGCTTCCTCCTCCTTTTGGGTCCTCTACCACCCTCCTTGGGGTCTCCACTATGGAAGACTCCCAAATCCTTCCTGGTCCGTACCATGGGTGCCTCCTTCTGGCAGTCCTGCCCTGTCAGAGTGGTATAGTTATTACATAGTGGTACTGGTTGAGGAATGTGCCTCTGACCCAACACCCCTACCTTTTCAGAGACCACCATAGTCCAGCCGTTCCTCCTGCATGGCATCCTTTGAGGTAACGGTGGCAGACTTGGTGACCTCTGAGTGGAGGAAGAGGTCCCCCAAATCCTAGCCAACATGGCCTGGAGTCTAGCAACCTGCTCCCTCAACCTAGAGAGGTGCATAGGGATGATTGCAGTCTCCAGAATGTCTCTCTGAAAACTGACACAGTACAGCTACTGCACTGCACCACTCCCAGCATTCCTAATTCCTACTTTCTATGTATCCCCTGTAAATACTTTTGTACCCTTACACCAATAGGGTGTTTCTAGTTTTCTGCTTTTTTATTTGCTATGCCCCTTTGTACCCTAGATAGGGTTTTCCCTTCTACTCCTCTCAACAAGTAGTTCCCTCTTGTCTGAAGTGTTGTCCTCCTTCCTTTACCTCCTTACCTTTCTCTGCTTTTTTCCTATTGTGGTAGCAGCACTTTCACCTTCCCCTAATCTTTTGATACTTGACTCTAGGTAGGTTGAATTTTAGTGTTTCCCCTGTACCCTGTTAAATCCCTATATACTCCTACCCTAGATAGGGTGTTGCATGTATTCCCAGTTTAGGCCTCTTTGACCCTCTGCCCTTCCCAACAACGAAGACAACCTATCAACAATTTAGGTAAGACTAACTGGTCTGTAGTTTCTTGTGTCCTCCCTATCTCCACCCTTCTGCAAAGGGACCACATCCTCTCATTTTCCAGTCCACTGGGGTTTTCTCTATCTCCAGGGAGCACCTAAACAGATCTGTCAAAGGTGTTGCTAATTCTGGCCCCAGACCTGCAGCCCTCTACCTATGCATCCCAGCACTGTGTTCACCTTTCCACTGCTTTACTGCATTGTGCAAATATTCTAAGGTTATTTGCAATCACCATCCTTAAACTCCTCTCCTCCATGGTTACCATGACTTTCCCTCCCCTGACCTGTACTCTGCCCCTGGATTTATGCTTCCCTTGTGTGTAAATTTGTACTTTTGGAATGGAAGCCCATCTGCCAGATCCTGGACCACCTCTTAAGCCTCTCCAGATCTTCTCTCATGTCTTGGATACCGCTCTCACAGTCAAGCCTGCCAAAGAGCTTGGCATCATCTGAAAAAAATGCAGATTTTCTTCTTGATGTCGACTCTAATGACACTAATGAAGATGTCAAAAAGTATCGGACAGAGCACTGATCCTTATTGGACTCCACTAGTGACCACCCTCACTCCTGAGGATTTCCCATTAATCTCCACCCTTAGCCTTCTCCCTCCTAGCCAGTTACTCAGCCACCTTATTAGTGTGTCCTCCACTCCAGGGTCCCCCAGTTTCTAGTGGTGCTTGGATAGTGCTTTTGTGGATCGGACTGTCCTCCATCAGATGGTGCTGATACCCAACCTAGGATCCGACACAAGTCAGATTACAGATCCATAGTCAGATATTTGGATCCAGTGGTCAGATCCATGGGATTCAACCTCGGATAGTTGGATCTGATGGTCGGATCCAACCTCGGATAGTTGGATCTGATGGTCGGACACCTGGATCCTATGGTCAGATCCACAGGTATTTGGGATACTTACTGTGGGTCCCACCAGGTCGGATCCCTGGTCAGATGTCTATGCCATCCAATGATATCCAATATCTGACCAAAATGGTGGTATTTGACCTGGTAGAATACTATCCGAGCAACACTACCTGTTTCTTAATTAGACTTTTCTACAAGACCTTGCCAAAGTCCAGATTTAGTATGTCCACTGCATGAAGATGGCCTTGCTGAAGTCCTGATACAGTGTGTCAACCACATGACCTTTATCAACAGCCCTCGTTACCCAGTCATAAGGTTAATCAGATTTGTTTGATATGACCTGCCTGCCACAAGCCCAAACTACCTGCTATCTTGCAGTCAATTTGCTTCTAGGAACCTCACCAGCCTTTCTTTAATTATGGTTTCCATTAGTTTCCCTGCTGTTGATGTCAAAGAAAATGGCCTGTAGTTACATGGCCTTGTCCCATTCTTCTGTGTAGGGGTACCACATCTGCTGTACTCCAGTCCATAGACACTTCTCTGGACTCTATTGAGCAGTTGAAAAGGCCTATGTTATGTTATATTGTGTTATATTATACACTTAAAAACTTGAAACGATATAGCCTCCCTAAATTTGTCCCAGCTGATAAGCAAACCCACCCTTCTAAACTCAAAATCACTTCCTAATTGACTGAGCTCTTACCTCCCACCCTTATCGCATTATTGTGCTGGTATCCTACCCGATGCCCTGAGTGTCCACCACATGATAGACAGTATCTGCAAAATTAATTATCCAAAAGGCCCACCTCAAATCATACAAATCACTGAATCTGGCTCCTGTTATAAATGCACTGTCAAGCACTGATTGGTCTCCCGTCCCACTTGCTTCCTCCATGGACATTTCACTAGAATATTTCCATTCAAAACTACTCTCCATCTGGGACTATTATGCCTCTCTTGAGATGCCCCAGGGTGCGAGATTCTCACCTCTTCTGGGTCACTGCTGAATTGATGGCTTGCTTTCATGCCAGAGATCAGGCTTGGAAATTGCATGAATCCTCTGGCTCTCCTATTGCCCTCCAGAGTTATCGTACTCTCAGAAATGCTTGTACTAAGGTGCTTAGACTGACCAAGGCTGAATACTTCATTTCTTCTTTTCATTCAAACATAAACCATCCATCCAAATTCTGGAAGGTGGTCCAATCCCTGTTTTCCCCTCCCAAGTCAGCCACCAGCACTTGTTATCAAAGAAGGTGTTATCTCCCTTTCCAACCTCCTCTCTGTGGCTACTGAGTTCAACGTATTTTTCAACTCCTGCACCTCCTCCCTTCTCTCATCTCTTTCTCTTCCACCCCATCTCAATTCTTCTCCTTTTGTCCACACTACCAGGCTTCCCCTTATCATCCTCCTCCTTCTCATTTTGTCCTATTTCACCTACTGATGCCCTAAATGCTCTCTTTACCCTCAACCCCTCTAAGGGTTAGTACCCTTCTGGACTTGATTCCAAAATCCTATACCTATCACCCCCTGCTATCTCTATTTCCCTTGCTTCTCTCCTAAATCTCTTCTTTTCTCTTGCATCTGTCCCATCTGCATGGAAACACGCTGCTGTTATACCCCATGCTAAAGAAGGTAATTCCTCCTCCGCCTCTGGAAACTACCATCCAGTCTCCTTGCTTCCAATTCTAGCTAAGCTCCAAGAGTGCCTGGTACTATCCCAACTATCTTCCTTCCTTGAATCCTTCTCCTTCTTGGCCCCATACCAGTCTGGTTTCCAGAAGTTCCACTCTACCACCTCCTCCCTCCTGAGGCTGACTGACTCCATACTTACTGATATGGATCAGGGACTCATCACCTCTTTTATCTTTGTTGACCTTGCCAAGGCTTTTGACACTGTCTCCTACCCCCTCTTGCTAACTAAGCTATCTGCAGCAGGGCTCTCAACTGCGACCACCAGCTGGTTCCAATCATATCTCTGTGGTAGAAAGCAATCCATTCTGATTGGTGATAAAATATCCCCTTCCCTTCCCATCAGCACTGGAGTGCCTCAGGGTTCTGTGCTGGGACTGCTGCTATTCTCCATCTTTCTTAACAACCTTCCCACTGTCTTCCCTCTCATCTCCATCCATATGTATGCGGACGACACCATCCTATATACATCTGGTCCCTCCCCCGTTGATGTAGCATCCAGATTACAGCCTGACTTTGATAAGGTTAAGCTCTGGCTCTGCTCAAATCAGCTGTTCTTGAATGCCAAGAAGACAGTCTCCATGACCTTTGGCACTAAGCAGAGACTTTCCCAGCTCCCATCCCTCCCCACGTTCCACACCCTAGATGGGACCTTGCCCGAGGACAATGCTTTCTTTAGATACCTTGAGGTCTAACTTGACCAGAACCTCACCTTTTCTGGACACATTGACGTCATCCACTAAAAACTGCACCCCAAATTGGGTGCCCTATACAGAAATTATGGATGTATCCCTCTGCTGGCCTGCTGCGCACTCATCCAGAAGATGATCCTCCCTATTATTGACTATGGGGATGTAGTCTATAGTGCTGCCTTCAAATCTTCCCTAAAACAGGCTGGGCAATCTCTTCCATTCCTTTTGCCATTTTGCTCATGACTGCCTTCCTTGCACCCATCACTGTGACCTAAACCAGTTTTTCTCCTTTCCTCCCTTGAGGAAAGGTGCCATGCCCACTGCACCAATTTCCTAGCTAAATACTGGTTTCATTCTCTTTCCCCCGTATCTTTTGTCTTCTGTTTTCCTCAAGCCATCTTCGTCCCACTCCCTTAGAAACCATGACTCCTGCACCCTTTCCATCCAGGTCCACCTCTGCAGGTCAGGCAGTATTTTTGTACCGATTCCCTAAAATATGGAACTCCTTACCCCCGCCCATCCATCATGCTCCCTTCCCACGTGTCTTCATCTCCCTCATAAAGGACCTCTTCTCGTCTTCCTGCAGTTGTGTTTAACTCAGCCCTCCTTAATCTCCTCACCCCTAATTTTGCCTCTTTGCATTATTCTTTTGTTAGCACTTATTCTATGTTAACTTTTAAATAAACAAATAATAAATTATATTATGAATTGGTTGCTGAATATGTAGGAAGCTGATTGGCCAAGATGTCTTTGAAGCCGTTATGATATCAGACTGCATCCTAATGGCTTCAAAAAGCCTCTGGCCACCAGCCTCCTCACAGACCAGAAATTCCTCCGACAGTGGCATTTCCCCTCGGCCCTCACAACCTTTCCCTCACACAACTCTACCCACAGCTGCCAGATGGATGCAGCGAGTTCCCCAACATGAGCGTCAGTTAAACAAAAAAATAAAACTGATATGCACAAATACAACTGTCGCCATTTGCGGCATTCACATGCCTGCCTGTCTGCCATCTAATTCCTCACACAAACATTAGACAGCAGCAAGCGGTGCCAGGAGCCCAGCGGTATCAGTCCATCGGGCGGGATGGTGCATGTCGCAGCTCCAGCGACTGTTAAAAAAACAAAACAAAAGTAAACTATTTTCAGTTACCTCTATTAGATGAACACAACCTCCATTCACAGTCACATATCACTTCATGTAATGGTGCACATAATTCTCTAACAGCACACATAAATACCTGAAGAGGTACAGTACCAAACAAAAACTGCAGTGGCATAAAAAAAATCTACAACTTACTGCAACTATGAAGACAGCCACAGAGCTCACAGTTCATAGGTATGCCCCCCCCCAACAGCGACACCAACACAGCGACCTACGTCGCTGTCAACAAAATTGACAGGTTGCTGTGTTGGTGCACTTGAGACAGTGGCATACTGTCTCCCAGTCCTGCACCCTCTCCCCAAATCAACTCTGACTCAGAGTTGACAATCTTTAGAACAGGGGGTTCACATCCAGAAGAGGTGGTGGCAAAGTTCATACAATCACAAGAGTTCCACCTTGCTATGTGCTCCAATTACAACACTGCCACCTGCTGCCCACAACCATTGAAGAACTGTTTTTTAAAAGGTATTCCTCCAATACACAAAAAAATCATTTTTAAAGGTTTTTAAAAGGTTTTTTTCTTAATGTTTTTACTGATGACACTCTTAGGCCAGTTCATAGTAGCAATAATGCACTCTAGGGTGTAGTATATCATGGGATAGCGTCACTCCTGGGTGTTGGGCCTTTCGATGGCCTCTATGCCTAACCATCCAAGGCGTGATGATATCCTATGATATACCACAATTCTTGCCCGTGCATTATTGCTTAAATATATTACATTATTTGATTGCGTATCATATCTGTTGCCCTGCCCAATGCCATCTTAAAACATGTTATTCCACTGTGGTCAGAAAAGATCAGCTGACAGTTGCTGCCCTGGGACCCAATTCTTGTCTGAAAATACCCCCAGCTCTCCACCAGTCCACTTTATCTAAAACAAACAAAGGGATCTTGCAGTGTGAGGGTATTTTACAGATGATGCCACAATTTCACTGAAATCACATTTTCTCTGCATAAAAAGAGAGAGAAATTTAATAATAAAAATACTAATAATCATAATAATTACATTCAAATAAAAATCACAGAAGAACTCTGGCTTCAGAAATAACTCATTATCATCCTCCCTCCATCACGAGTCATGTTTTCCTTATTATGTGGCACTGTGGCATGTACTGCAGTTGACACCACCTACTGCCCTGATGGCACACTGCACTGAGGTGGTATAGTAGTATTTTTATTTATTTATTTGTTTATTTTAGTTGTTTAACCAGGAGCAGCACACTAAGCTGAAAGCTTTTTTTACAGGTGCGGCCTTGGAGCACAGGGAACTTAAGTGACTTGCTCAAGGTCACACAGTATGTACATGGAAGCTGTGGGATTCAAACCCAGGTCTGGTTTGCTGGATATCACCAGATTTGCAGCTCAGAGCCTTAAAACACTGTGCTATACTGCCTCCCTAAAGTATTGGTATCCATTACCTTCAGAGATTCTGTTAAAATGCCCAGCTGTTATTAAGATAAAAAGAATGTAACCCATTTTCAAATGTTATAGGTACCTGAGCATCTTCAGGACTTGGCACATGTTTATTATGAGCAGCATGGCACCAGCTGTCTGTGCCATCACAGTCACCTGTACTACCATGGGCAAAAACAATTGTCTGTCTGCCTTGAGGCACTAAACATAGTGCTATTATCACGATTTGTGACATATTCATTCAATAATTAGATTTTCTTGTCACATTTTATTCATTTATTTATTTGAATTTGGATGACCGGGTAGGCACACTTAAGACATGGCAGTCCCACTTTCAAGGGTGACCCAGAATTAGTTACATACAATAAGTGAGAAACAAAGTACATAACATTTACAGAGTAGAAACAAAATATTCAAGAGGTAATCATGCATACAAGGTATGACAGATTAGTTACAATCAGAATCATGAAATATACATTTATTTATTTAATTTTGGTAACCGGTTAAGCCCACTGAGACCATGACGGTCCCTTTTTCAGGGGCGACCTGGAGTTATTTTACATACAGTAGCAATGCATTTACAAGCAGTAGTGTGATATACAGAGACATTTCTGTGAGTTTCCATTCTCACTTACATTATTCAACTAACAGTAATTATATACAGAGCAACAACTACCGTTGTCCTTTGATGTTTGTTGATCCATATAAGACAGTCATGGAACAGTTAAAAATAAATTAAAAAATGTGTATTATATTACTATCACCTGTTCCAGTATAGGTATTGTCATGTTACTCACATCACAGTGTCACACTCTACTGTGCTCCTCTACCAGTACCAGCAGAAGTATAAGAACCAGTGTCCTGCAATCATTTCACAGCTCACTGCAGAGGAATGATGGCTCTTGATCTTCAGTCATTCTCCTTCATTGAAGACACTGGCTTTCAAAGACATTTGCATGAAGAACCGAAACACAGATATAACATTCTATCATGCTTCACGTTGGCTGGACATGCCAAGCCCAGACAGTGTACACAGTGATGTATGCTGCAAAAGCTTATTCGCTTCTGTGATCATATTAACAAGCATGTACAGAAAGCAACCTTCCCACAGTGACTCCACTTTAGTGCTACACATGCCATCATTTATGATCTTGTACAGCAACCCTATGAACCATACTACTGTACATCCATTTTTCTTGGTATGTAAACCTTAAAAAAAATTGTAAAATCACATTAAAATAATAAAAAAAAAAAACACGAGTTGAATGGTTCTAAACACAAAACCTTCGCGATCACAAATCATGTATTGTCATATAAATAAAAATATTGCATAAACATTAATAAAAACAGATTTATATATTTCTGTCATCATATACCTATTATCTAATATATAAAACGCATTACAAAACATGGAAGAGATAATATGCAATCATAATATAAAAATATAAAATCTATTGAACTGGAAGGGAGAATATAGCAACTGGCATGAAGTAAAGTTTAATTGTTTAATTAGTATTTCAGAAAGAACTTTGAGCTTGAGCTCTTTTACGAAGGTTTCACGTCAGGGTGGACAATAAAACAATACACATATTCAGTGATTACAGAGGCCTGATCATTAGGCATTAAAGAGTAATTGCATGACAATTAGACAAATAGGGGAAAAAAACTGAGCAGTTGTAACTGAATACTAAGCTATTTCTAATTAGTTGCCCTCGGTAGCACATCCCTGGAAACCTCCAAATCCGTTGATAGACTATGGCAGAGTAACTGCATAGGGTTTAATGCTATCCCAGATGGCGAGAGGCTGGGTGACAGTGAAACAAGGGGGATTGGGTTTGAAACCAACCGCAGACAGCGAGAGGTGGGATAGTGAAATGGGGGGAGCAGCTCCAGAGGGCTTTGTCGATTATGGTGTGTATGTGTGTGTGGGGGGAGATTTGGGAGGGGCAGTACCAAGTGTGTTTAAAGAGGACTGATAGCTTACTTAAGCCCTTGGCTATGCTGGAATGGAGGCAGGGTTCTCTAGGTAGCCCTGTTGGGTGTTACCTTGGGAGTAGGCCTGTCTATCAAGTAGAGAGCTAGGGACCACTAAGGGGGTGGTATTAGCCTTGAGGTAAGCAATGAATAGTAACTATGAATGTTGCTAACACAGGGTTGGGCAGTTTTAGTGGGTTTTGCAGAGACTTGTCACAATACCACAAACTGATCCACTGCAGAGGCATGCCAACAGCACCTGCCACAAATAAGTAAGCATTAAGCCATGACAAAGGAGGCTTCTACTGGGGAATTAATGTATGGTTGGGGGGGAGGGGTTGTGGCATGAGGACGAAGGCTGAGTGCCTACAACCACCCAGCCATGCATTAATTCCCCAGTAGAAGCCTCCTTCAGAATGGCTTAATGCGCTTGTAACATGGAAAGTGGTGATGAAAACAAATTTAAATTTACTGATTGTATTATAAAAAATAAGGAGAAACAACTTTTGAAGAAGTTGAATTTCTTTACTGTATTTTAGCACACCATGTCATCACATAAGTAACATTTATTTATACACTAATAGTGCAAAAACAATAGGAGATATATTTAACTGTCAGTACTATTCTAACACATTTAACTTTGTTTGCTGACATTGTATACGGCATATTTGTTTCTAGATCCATCAGGAGGACCATGGCATTTATTTCAACAGCTGCCTACCATGTTGTCCTGTGCTGCTTGCTTCCACGCTACTTTGCATATCTGGAAACAGCTACAGCTTGCTTAGAACACAACAATGCGCCTATGTGACACAACATTGGTCATAGCGCAATAAGTAAGACGGCAATAAACAGTATTAGATTAACATGCTAGTATCATTTTCAGTGTGCTTTTACTTTCCCTTTACTGCTTCGTGTTGCTGGATGAGTTCCAAGGTAATTTATAATTTCTCCATGTTTTTACTGTATACCATGATACTGGCAGACGACTTGTTTAGTGTGACAGCAAGTGGCCACTGGCTGGGTGGGTGGGAAATTCAGAAAATGTCACTGTGAGATGTACTGCTCAAAAAGAACTAGTGGTGTGCAATAATATTACAAGTTAGAGTGGGCATTACTTGGGAAATAATGCCGTCTCCAACTTGTATCATGTGCAGCGTTTCCACCAATGAAATTCCTCGTTTTCACATTGCTTGATATTGCCATGTTACAAGCTACAGTAATTTACATTTAATGCTCACCCCTTTTTTGTAGTCTCTTTTACCATCTGTTAATTACTGCATTGAAAGCTGAAGTGGTTATGCTGATTTGGCAAAGTCGAACTGAATCTTCAGGTCCCAACGTGACAGTGAACAAAAGTTGACACAGGCCCACTTCTCTCACCCTTGAGCAAACACTGAGAACCCTTTGTCTCCACCCAGTCTGAGGAAAATCTGACATAGAAACCTGTTGATGGGTACCCTTCCTTCAAAGCAGGTTCAGCCTCTGTAGATGAGCTTTGACACTCTCTCCTTTTGCTCCTTTTATTTTTACGGGGATCTGGAGGCATTTTTCTTGATGTTTAAAGAACAGCTGATGCTATATGCAATCTCAGGCAGGCAATTCATATTAAGGAGTTGCTTGTAAAAGGAGCTAATTTAGGGTACTTTTGATTTTTTTTTTGTGCAGTATGAAAAGAGCTACTTACATTTAAATGTCTGGCTCATAATTTCTGAGTATGAGCCAAGAAGCGCTGCAGCCCCTGTCCTAAAAATAGCATTTTTATGATGTGTGGTAGGGAACAGGGCTGCAGGCACTCTATATATAGAACAGTGTAATCAGGGGGGAGAGAGTCCGCCTAAACATATATACCATATCTTTGTTTCCAGTTACACATGTATGAGGCTGTAATAATGTCTAAGCCACTGATGGTTTTGTTTTCGGGATGCACTATAGTTTAGAAGATAGAGCACCAAGCTGTGAACCTGGAGGTCCAGCAGACCTGGGTTTGAAACCCACAGCTGCCACTTGGATACTGTGTAACTTCAAGGAAGTCAAATAACCTCCCTCTGCTCCCAGGTCATCTGGTAAAGATCTTCTGCTTAATGTGTGTTTGTCTGTAAAATAAATAGAAATAAAATGTTTTACTCAACCTCTGCCCCCAGTCATACATACCTAATTTTACTGTTAATTTAAACTGAATGCTTTAATAAATGTCTTTTAGTATCTTGAAGTATGGGCTTTACATCTTTTTTGTTTACATTTAATAGTAACATAAAACAGTGCCGCAGTAATGGGGGGACAAGAGGGATGTTATTGGGGGCTCCAAGCTCGGGGGGGGCCCACCTGAGGAGCTGGCGTTACCTCCTGGCATTAGATGGTTTGGGAGACAGGGGCTCATCTCAAATGACTTGTCTTGGGCCCCAAAATTTCTCAGCTGCAGTCCTGACATAAAATCTATTAACATAAAATATTTTTGATATCTATATGTTTTCACACCTTCATACTACAGCACGGATATAGTGAAAATATTTTGACAGTGGAAATACTGTAATAAGTTTTAGTTTTACATCTGGGTAGTAAAAACTGCTTGTTTTTTATAGTTTTTAAGTATTTTAACCAAGTTTCAGCAGTGCAGTAGCCTGCTGATTTCAAAAGGATCAATCAATTGATGGCAGGAGGACTCAGTTAGTGGCAGGTGTATGCGTCTATGTAGCATATACTACTGTACCTGACCTTGGGACACAAGCAGGACTTTCAATCAGATAACCAGAGCTTATAAAAATTCCAGTCCAGTTTCTATTAGATCCCCCTTGGCTGCTTCCCTGCTGTGACATCAGCTATTGTGAGATGCCGCCTAAGGGCGTTGTTTACATCAGGATCAGGTACAGTAGAATGGTAGGATTCTTAAAAACAAAGTATGCAATAACTGTTTTTCATCATGAGTGGCTGCACTGTTTTGGGGTGTTCCCAATGTTCAGGAAATATATAAGAAGTGAAAATCAATGATTTAAAACAAAACAAGATTGGGTATAGTTACACCATTAGAGTGTATTTCAGTTCTACTTAGGAAGCAGATAAAACAACAAGCATCATCAGTGAATGTTAGAGAAAGTAAACAATCATAAAATGTGGGTTTAAAACTAGAAATAATATGATGACAAAATGGTTGACTGTGTTCCTTTAATATTCAAAAAGATAATTATTTAGAATTGTAATATAGAATATGGTGGAACGTGATTCTAACTCACTTTCCATCTCAGTTCAAACCTTGTTGTAACACAGTTCAGAGGTCGTGGAACACAGTTGTACCTTTCTGGGGTACAATCGCATTCCATGACCCTTGAATTATAGTATAGCAAGGTTTGAGCTGAGGTGGAAAGTGCACAACCACACGCAACGGAAATGACAGGATCAACCAAGTTTAAGCACTAATGGTGATCACCCCAACCCACGACTCAGGAGCAACCAGATAGAACTAACAAAAGCAGGATCAACCAGATAAGTGCACACATATAACAAATAAAATGCAGTATCAACCAGATATTTAAAATTAACTTACCAAATGAAACACTAGACTTCCACCTCTTGCTAAGCGAGGAATACGGTCACCATTTTAATTTTTCTTTAAATTCCTCCCACACCTGATTGGCAACTAGTAGAAGACTGTGCTTTAAACATAGGGTTGTCTGGTCCCTGCAACCACAAATCACCCTAGCAACAGCCCTCACTATCAGAATAGGATGGGCAACGAACAACTTCACTTCTGTAATTAAAACATAAAAAAGTGCTAAAACTGTATTTTTTTTCTTTAGGGAGACAACATACACTATAAAAAATACTGGATAGGCAACTCTAAGCTCACCAGTGTGTTGTGCCACCCCAAGGTTGTGATTCCCATGGATCTCTCAGGCTTTGCTCTTGAGGTCACAGGGAATCAGAACCCCTTGGTGGCACAACACACTGGCTGTGCATAGTTGCCCATCCAGTGTTCACTGTGTGACACCCATAAATAACAGGATTCGTGCTATCAGAACTGTAATTAATGACTTTAAAAACCATTGCCCCTGTGTTTAGAACAAATACATATGGGATATACAGTGGCCTACCTCAGAAAATATTTATCTCACGAGTGGCAGAACCACGAGTGAGTGACGAAAGTTCTGTACCCTCACAAATGATGATAAATGCTATATTCCTAGGGAAACCATTGTGTGCCAATTTTATACAATATATTTAAAAATGCAGAACTTTTAGATTTGTTCTTTTAGTGTTTGATTTCACTGTTCTGGTTTGAGTGCAACAGAGGTCACTGTGGATTCATCAGGCATTGTTCAAGCTGCTCTACTGTTGATTAAAACCTCCTTTGCTACCCACCAAAAGCAGAAATACATGCTGATGACCCACTTGACATTGTAATAAAGAGATTTATTTTCATTTAGAATGCTTCCATGGCCAAAATACATCATTTTCTGTAAGGTTAGACTGTCACCTACATTGTAAAATAACCATTTATTGTTAGGCTGATATTTTGTTAAGATGGTCTACTGATACCTTTTTATTTTTTTTTGGGGGGGGGGTTAAGATGTCACCAGAATCCTCTTATTGTAGATGACTGCCACATTTTGCCAAATTTTATTCAAACAAATTCAGACATTTTAACTTTTGATAGAAAGAGCCTCAAAAGACAGTCCAGTAAAGCTTATGTAGAAGGGATAGGGCTACATATGTTCAGAGCTAGGGATGGCGTGCTAATTTTAGCAGCAGAAAATAGGTTGCATATTTGAGAATGGATGGGAAGTAAAATCTGGAGGCATGGGTGGGACTGTAAATCTCATCTGGATTGTGGATTTACAAGTATACAATGGCAAGGAAAAATCCTGGACTCCGATTGGTCAGTCCTGGGCTGAACCCGTGATGTTATCCCAGCACAACATCATGGGTCCAGTCTCAGCCTCACTGTGAATCTGTAGATATGCATTTGCTTCATTGTTTCATCTTCTCTTAAAAAACAAAAATATTTTTCTACACAAAAACATCTTCAAAATGATTTTTTTATTCTGTATAACAATGAGCCATTGTATAATAGCAATAATGCCCTCCAGGGTGTGTGTCGTTTGGGATAATGCCATGCCTCAGTTGTTGGACACACTTAGCCTGCAGCCTCATGCCCAACCACCTGAGGCGTGACGTTATCCCAGCACGACACACTCCCTGTCAGGCATTATTGCTTAATTCATACAGGGGTGGGTGTATAGCTGGGAGGGATGGGAGTTAAAGTTTAGGAGGGATATGGGGTGTGAACTTCTGGAGTGGTGCTGGGTGTATGTTTCATGGTATATGGATAATACATTTGGGGAGAAGCTGGTTAAAAAATGCAGCAGTGTTCTCATGAAGAATGTTCAAGAAGCATTAACTGCTTTCAGCATACATGTAGAGAGAACAATTCAGTGTCCTGTGTTTGTGCCTAGCAAACGAGTGGGGTGGGGGTAGTGTGGAGAGCACCTACCTTATATGTAGAAAAGAAGGGTTTAGCAGTACTGGCTTTTTTTTGTATCTTTCAAAAGAACCATTACATGCCATAGTCAAGTGGACTACATTTTATAAACACACAAGTCAAGTGAACGATAAACTGTTGAACTATTCCTGCTGTTAGTGTCAGAAGCTTTAAGTTCAACACAGAATGACTAGACACCAGCCATTTTTCCCTTAAACTTTATGAAGTTTCTTTACTTTAAACAAATTGTAAATCATGAAATCATTGCAGGCAATCATGATTGTTTGTTTATAAACGTTTCAGGTATTTTCATAACCACATGAGTTGGCTAAAACCGACATGCTTGCACATATACCGTAGGCCAGGATATTCAAACACCCTGGACCGTGCCTGCTAAAAGGCTGCTCCAGGAGCAAATGAGGGCCTGGAGCACACTGTGGGTTTTTGGGAACATAGTGAAGCCCATTGCAATCGTTAATGACGTGTCAGTATATCGGCCAGGCATTACCCAATTACACCTACAAACTGCAGCCCCCTACTGGCCACATGAGGCATGTGGCCAGTAGTATGCTATGGGGCTTGCAGGAGCAATCTGGCTGTTAGGGCCCACTAATGGTGATTGCACCTTTGGATGGGTGTTTTTACAGTAGGTGCGTAATCCCTCCCTGTCATTTAGATGGCGACCTGCCAAGGTGGTGAGCAGAAGGGCTGTGTCTGTCACTGTTGGGTGACTAGGGAGCCAGAGGGGGTGGTGGTGGAGGAGCCAGAGAGGGTGGACCAGAGGGCAACTGTGCTATCGTTGGTGGGAGCACTACACTACCAGGAACATATAGTAGTGCTATCAGGGGGGCAAGCACACTAGACCACCAGAGGGATTTATTACAGCAGTTGGGTACGCTAATGAGGGGAGTCAAGTACTCTAGACTACCAAGGTGAGCTTAAAGGAGGGGATGTGCAGTGGCAGGGGCCATAACACCTGGTTTGGTTAAGTGGTACCTAGCAAGGCACTAATAGTTACTACCTCTTCAAACCTACCATTATGCCAGTGCGCCAGTATGTGCCAGTGCGCCACCCAACAGTGTCAGCAGCTTTGCATAAACACACCAGCATATTTTAGGGCTGCTCCCAAATGGGTTAGTGACTTGTTCACCATGCCATCCAATAGGGACTTTCTGCTCCTAACAAACATTGCGGGTGCTAAGCAGTGTTAGCGAGTTGTTAACCTGTTTAGCAATCCCTACCTAGAAGCATAATATTTGACAACAGAAGTAGACCAAAGATCCAGCGAGCCTGCCCTTACTTTATTACCTTACTCCACCGATCTACTGTACTCATTGGCTGTTACCCCCGCTCCTCCACCTCTTCAAACCTGTGTTGGACCCCCCCAATGGGGACTGTGACTCCCCTTGCCTTGTTCCAGATATGTTTAAACCTGTCAAGGGTAGCTGCCCTACCACATCCACCAGCAGTCTGTTTTACGATTCTGCCTCCCTCTCTGTGAAGTACAACTTCCACATCTTTCTCTTGAACTTGCCCCTCATTAACCTCCAGTCATGCTCCCTAGTAATTGCATCCCTAATTTTTTCAAATAGGTCCTTGCTATTCACCTTGTTTATACCCCTGAGAAACTTCTATGTTTCAGTGCTGTCCTGTTCCTGCCTGGCCTCCAGTGAGTGCGTATTTGGGTGCTTCAGACGATCCTCATAGGATCTGTCCTGCTGGCCCTGGATCATTTTGGTGGTCCTTTGCTGTACTGACTCTAGTCTGTCAATGTCTTTCCTTAGGTGATGACTCCAGAACTGGGCAAAGTACTCCAGGTGAGGCCTCACCAGGGATCAGTACAGTGGCTGAATAACTTTGCTTCTGCTACTGTCAAAATCCCTCCCTATACACCCCAACATCCTCAGTGACTTACTGCATGTATTGCTGCATTGACTTGTTTGCTTGAGGGAGTCACTGATTATGACCCCTAGATACCTCTTGTCTGTTGAAGTGGCCAGTCCAGCCCACTCTCAGCCTGTATTCTGTGCATGGATTTTGTCTCCAATTACCTTGCATTTCTTGGTGTCGAATCTCAAGTGCCAAACATTAGACTACCTCTCTAGTTTCTCTAGGTCCTTCTGGAGCTCCCACACCCTTTCCTCATGATTTACCCTGCTGCATAGCTTAGCGTTGTCAGCAATGAGAGACACAACTTTCCCTGGACACCTTCCCCAGTGTCATTTATGTATGTAACCCCTAGTTGGCGCTATCCCAAGGACTACTACCCCTGCCTGCTTGGCTAGTAGCAGGTTAAGGGGTCTGAGTTCTGAAATGGGCTAGCCAGGGATGTTGCAGCTGGTTGGGGCCCTGTGATGGAAGAAAACAACATGCACAACACATATTATTTGTAATCTGGAGTTGGAGGACTCAGTTCGTAAATAGAAAACAACAAGACAATCAGATGACACACTTTTAGATTAGGCTGTTGTTTCAGGGAGCTACCCTGATGATTACTCATGATACCCAAGACTGGACACAGGCTGGATGAAAATTGAGACAACAGGTGGTTAATCTGGAGTGCCAGGAGAAGCAGGGCCCACACAATTCGCCGAGGCCTCATTCCTGTTCAAGCGTGGAGCAGGGGGCTGATCCCCAGGCAGGTCTCGCGTCGGTGGCTTTCTCTGTGCAGTGGGGTAGCCTGGCAGGGCCAATGTGGCACGGCCCAGGCTGAATGGAGATAAATGCAGATTCAGTCTGATTAGTCTGGATAAAGCTTCCAGCAAGAAGAACACAGTTTACACAGTGGGGAACCAAATCACGACCCACTTTCCATACACAGCACATTTACATGTAAAGGATTCTACGGTACAAGCAAGCAGAACACAGTTCTCTTAGTGGGGAACCAGATCACGACCCACTTTCAATACACTGCACATTTACATGTAAGGAAATTCTACTGTACCAGGCAAACCGCTCTCCGGACACGATCGTAAAGTCTCTGCACAAACTGGGGATTCAAAAGCAGCTGGAAATCCTGACAGGCTGATCGCATTCAGCAAAATCTTCGGTCTTCTTCAGGTATGAGCCTGGTAAAAAATCAGTGGCTTACTTTATTCTCACAAACTTGGATTTAGTCAGAAATAATTCTCTTCCCTCCCTCTCAGGGGCAGCAGGCAGAGATGCAGGCCACAAATCAGGCCTTTCCACAGTTCTCCCATGCAAAACTACTCAGACGGCTGCTTGACTGTCTCAAGCATGTTGCTTCTTCAGCTCCCAACTTAGATCTGACTTAAACTGCAGCAAGCCTGGGAATTTCCAAAGCATCCAAAAGGTTTGGTTGGCTGATCTGTCTGTCAGGTACAACAAAGGATCCCTCTTCAGGTGCAAAAAGGTGTCAAAAGCCCAAAACTGCAATTCCTATAGATTCTGACTCCAGACAGCTCCTGTAGTCTGGCTCCATTTTAGGTCCCACCAGTACTGATTGGTCCAATTTGGCAGTCCCGGGCCAAGATAGTGGAGATAAACAAAACAGTCCTTGCTGCAAAGAAGGCAGGTTAGCAAACTACATTATCATTATCTCTCTACCTGTAAATGATTTTCAGCAAATAGTTACATCTTTCACTAGAACTCCCTCTCAGATTACTTATGACTGCAATCCAGGAAACTCTTAAAGAGATGGTACACAGGGGCTATACTGGCACTCTCTGGCAATGACATTCAAACTGCTAAAACGCAGGACACCAGCCTGCCAGTGAGCATTTAGGCAAGCTCGAGGAAGACTTTTTGGGAACCCTCATTTGTAGGGGGGGTTACATGTACATATCAGATAGGACATGTCCCAGTACTGATCCCTGCTGCACTCCACTAGTAACTTTCCTATTCCCCAGTTGAACCCTGTTTACCACTATTGTCTGTTGCCTCCCCCAAGCAGACGTCCTACCCACCTAACTAAACCCCCTTCTACTCCCAATTTCTACAACTTCCTCAGCAGTCTTCTGTGTGGTAGCAAATTGAAGGCCTTGCCAAAGCTGAAGTAGGACAAATCTACTGCTTGTTCTCTGTCAATCAGCTTGGTGACCCAATCGAAAAACAATATCAGACTGGTCTAGCATGATCTCCCTGACGCAAACTCATACTGCTTGTTGTTCTGTAGTCTGTTTTCGTCTAACTATGCCACCAAGCTTTCCTTGACTATGGTCTCAATCAGTCTACCTTCAGTGAAGGTAAGGCTAGCAGACTTGTAGATGCTGGATCCTCCCTGCCCTCCCCTTGTGGAGTGGTGCTACATTGGTGGATTTCCAATTTAAATTGATGGGGTAAGGGTGCTACCAATTTTGCCGCCAGTTCCCTAAGACCATGTGGGTACAGGCCGTCCTACCCTGAGAAAATCTAGACCCTTTTTTACCCTGTCAACTATGATCTGTGCTCCACCCATTTCCTGAAACCCCTGATGAGGTGGCCTTGACACCACTGACAGGCAGGGGATTATTGTCCTTTACCACGAGTACCGAGCAGAACTAATTGTTCAGTACATTTGCCTTCTGCTTGTCTTCTTCCACTACCGCCCTCAGCTAGCCTAACTAGCCCCCTATTTTCCATTTTTAAGCCCCCCCACCCCTTCTGTCTAGGGGTATCCAGATGGTAAATGGTGGGAGGGGGTGCTATACAAGCCAGAAAACACAGTCCAAGGAAATAGAAATATGCTGATTACCAGGTTCTGCTGTTATGCGAGACGGCTTCGCTAGTTAAGGAGCAGGCTGTTTTCTCTTCCTTTGACTGGTTAGCTGCAAGAGCAATGTTTGTTAACAGACACCAAATGCACAGTTTAAATTGAATAGCGTTAATGTCTACTCCAAAATCAAAAATGCAAAACTGATTTAATGTAAACAAGAACAGTTAATAACAACTCCATGGAGAGTGGGGGTAACACATACGATGGGGTTACTTCACAGGCCCAAACCTGCCATTTCTCCTGTAACAATCTCTTTGTTCAACAGATTGGTTTATTGCATGCAGACATTCCTCTGAGCTGAAGAGGTTACATTCCGGAGAGCAGCAATACAGCAGGCCAAAGTAGGCCACACTACGTGGTATTTCATATTTAGCAGCACTCTCATAACATATCCCTTCCTTTCACTCTGACTTCACACAGGCTCTTGCTTACTTTTCCATTATCTGAGTCTCAGCAAAACCTCCACTGAGGTAGCAATTGGGACAGCATGAGACATTTCTACTGTCCCAATCCCATTTCTTACTTTGCCTTTCTTTAAACCTTCTCCACCAGGGGTAGGTGGGGGTGGGTGGGTCTTACAATACAGGGAGTATTCTCTCTATTATAAGGTCTTATACATTCAAATTGGTGTTCTTTTAGCAAGAACCGAATCACCAAAGACCTTCCAGATACCCAGTCACTGATGCTGCACACCTGACTGTTCTCCTCAAAGAGTGCTGCACAGTCCCAGACCTACAGAGCTCAAAGTCTCCCCAAGAAATTCTGCACACTCCTGGACCTACTGAGACCCAGAGGCCCTATCAGCTCAGCAGTTTCAGTTTCTGAACTGCCTTCACCCAGGGGCTGCTGCTTGTGCCACACGGAGCACCAAGATGGCCTGCCACCCTGCTGGGGTCACAACCAACCATTCCCCACATGGACCTTTCTCTGCCTTCACAAGCTGCACCCCCTGAGAGCCCAAACACTGTAGTGACCACTGATCGGGGGAAAGGGGTAGAGCTGCCACCACTACACCCTCAACAGTCCAGGCTGCCATCTCTGAACTATGCCCCAGGCCCCATCTGCTGTAACAGGCTGGCCCACAGAACACACACCAACTCCCAGGCTGCACTCACCCATGAGCGAGATTGCTTAAAATACAGGGACCCCATCAGTGCTACCCTACCAAAGTGCCAGAGAGATAACTTGCTTAGCCTCATTTGCTTTGCTCAGTTCTGTGACTGCACTGACAGGCCCCGAATTTATGCTCCACTGCTCTCCTTCTCTACTGCCTGAACTGCCGCCTCTCCATATGTGGGTCTTAAAAAGAGAGGGTGGCAAGGGGCCCGCTCCGACCCTGTTATGGCCCTCCAGCTGAACCTATGGGCTGAACCCCTGACTCCTCTTCTATTCTCCCACTCTCCTCCAAAAAACCCTCAATGGCACCAAAACCCTCAATTTATACCCTAATGATGGGGCCCCCTGCCGGAAGCAAGCAGGCCCAACATCCCAGACCTACCGGCACCAGTATTTCTCTCTCTCTGCCTAGCTACAAAAATTGTAACTAGTAAGCTCCCAGAGGGTGCTTACACTTTTTTCCCTTACGTACCTAAAACATTCTATTTCCCCACCTTTTACTCCCTCAGCAGCCTGCAGCTCTGTGTCTGCATTTGCTTTCCTGACCTCCACCCTTGCCTCTTTAAATTTAGTCTAATAATCTTGACAATATTCCTCCCCTTTGTTCCTTGTTTACTTATTGAAGGTCCTTCTTTTTGCCTTCACAGCCTTCCTTCCCCCTTAGAGATCCAAATCAGCCTTTTGTGCTTGTTTCTTTCGATGTCCTTCCTTGCACGAGATTCATCGCCTCATGGAGTGCCCCTTAATCGTGATCCACTGTTCTTTCACACCCTTAGTCTGATCTCAGTCTTCCACATGCTAAAGGTTATTGACAAGGTCGAACAGATGGGCATGTTCAGGATGAGGGGACACACCCTGAAGCACAAGGGTGGTAAATTCAAGGGTAACTTTAGGAGGCCCCCTTCTCCCATATGGCGGTGGATATTTGGAGTGGTCTCCAGCAGAGACAGCGGCCATGAAGACAAAAAAGGTGTTCAGAGTAAGCCTGGACAACTTTCTGCTTACCAAGGGAAATATGAGGCAGCCTGGGTAGTTGGATGAGTGGGAAATCCCTACAAATGAACACTTGATTGAACAGCGTAGTTGTTGGTGCCTGCTTATGAAGCAGGGACAGACATGGTAATCCTAGAGTCCTTTTGGGACTGGGCGCTACAGATGCTGACTTACTCCATTGTGCAAGAGCTGCACATGCAGCAGGCTTTCATGGCCTTGGCAGCACCCACCCCCAAGTCATTGCCAGAGTCCATGGGGGCATGCACATTGGCAGCAGACTTTACTGCATGCCGTGGGTGTGTTTTTTTTAAGGGAAGTGATTTCAACCACCTGGGCAGTGTGGTAAGATGTGTCTTACAGTACATTCCAGGGTGGATTATTGTGCTTATAAAATGGCTTATTAAGTCAGAAAAATGTCTGAACAATGCATTTTATAGGTTAAAGAACAACTGCTAAATTGATTGATGAATAGCTGTGCTATAGACAAATCCTACCACAAAGTCATGTGATATCTAGCCACTCACATTCTTTCTTTTCCCTCTGCTGTTTTATATGGTTTTCAGCACTTTGTGGGAGAATTTTTGACATGAAAAGCTATAAAAGAGGAACAGTGTAAAGGTCCTGCCCCTGCTGGCCTTTCCAGATTGCCTATTAGCTAAATCATAGCTGGCTAATAGCCTCTCAGCATTAGATGAGAAATGGACACCCACTAGTAATCTGGGTTATATGGCTGAGAAATGTTGCCAGCCCACTGACATGTTTAATAGTCCAGAACACAAACTGTTTTAAAGTTGCTGTGTAAGCCTGCAAGGCAAACCCAGATGGAAAGTCCATTAGCATACAAGCTTCAGCAGTAGTAGCAGGCAAAGCCAAATCATACTGCCCTATGAATAGCAACTTCAAATGATTGGTTGCCCTGTATATTTATTTCGTTTTTGTTAACTGAAAAAGGAGGGTTAGACAATACGGCCTGTTTTTAGCCTTGTCCCAGTGGGCCGTACACAGATGTAACTGTGCAGCACACTTTAAGGGGTAGCTAGCCCCAGCTACAGGCAGTACCAAAAAAATGAAAGTGCACTCATGGTAAGTACTGCTCCACTTGGGTAATGATGGTGTAACAAGGGCTTATTCCCAGGCACACAGGCTACATAGCTAAGCTTAGTGCAATGTCTTAGACAGTAATGAGTTTCATCCAGTACTGATTCCAGTGCATAAGTGCAGATAACAAATAAACCCAAGCAGGCCAAACTGGCACAGCCAGGAAGCCAAAAGACCTGGCGCTTTTCTCAGAAGAGAGCTTCATCAGGATGTGGGGTCAGTGAGACATGGTATCCCTTTCTACAGTTACAGTCTTAGGACATCATACACTGTTTCTTTAAGCTAAACACCACAGTGAATTGTGACTTTTGAAAACTGGGTACAAAACAGTATGTATACACACTCTACAAAACCATCAGAAGGGTCAGCATTATCTGAGCTTTATACAGAATCAAATTAGGCTTTGGTAATACATTTTATTCAATCAGTCAATCAAAATCTTTATTTATCCAGGTGAGCATCATTGAGCAAGGCTCATTTGCGAGATGGACCTGGTTAGAACAAGGTCAAAGTTACAACAGAAACAATACATATTTATCTATACAGTCAATACAATGGAATACAAAAGTAAAATCAGTTTCAAGGTGCAGTAACAATACACAAGTGATCATGATGCAGTACAGAACAACTTTGCAAGGATGTAGATGCATGTGTACATAAAAAAATAAAAAGAATGAGAAGGGAAGAGGAGCAAGGTTAACAAAAACAGGTAGGGTTTTATACAGCATTTTGCGCAACCTGGTCAGCCAGGCAAGTCAGGGTGGGCAGGGAATGCCAGAAAGAAGAAAAGGTGATTGAGGGGAGGCCAAAGATGGGGGGAGAGTAAGGTAAGGGGGAAAAAAGAGGGAATCAGGGTATGACATAGGGAGAGTGGAGAGAAAACGGCAAAGGAGCACGACTTAACCATTGGGTTCGGAGAACCTCCAACAAAAGATGGGAGTCAGGGTGATATACATAGACATATAACAGAAGTAGATAGCAGTGTCAGGAAGTAGATAGTAGGTATGCAAGAGAGAACAAGCATTTGTCAATGCCGAATGTTTGCTTGCTGGTATTAGCATTGGAAATGCAGGAGTTAGACAGATGCAGAATAGGAGTGGCAGTGAAGTATTGAACTTCACGTGAACCCCACCTCCATCCTATAGAGATGGACAGGATTTGGGGTAAGTGTTTTGTTCGTCGCCCATTACGGTCCAGCCATGTCACTTCACCCTATTCTGCAGACATTGACACGTGTAGAGGTGTGCCTTAGGGTGCTTGGCTTTACAGTCACCCCATTCCATAAGAACATATGGCAAAATGGGTGCAGCATAGGAGAGTGGGGTGAAGTCTTGGGCCGAAGAGTGCAAGGTACACCTCGATGGCTGTCAGTGTCTGGGGGGTGGGGGTGGGATGGCATGAGCAGTACAGTCGGCAATCCAAAGGCACACCCCAATGCCTGTCTGTCTGTTCAGGGTAGGATGTTATGGTTAGAAACCATAATGCCTCAGGCGTTTGTTGGTATTTACAGTACAAATATTCAACATGGCCTATTTTTGACCCCACCTCAGGAAAGCATTTAGGACCTGTTCTGATGATGAGTGGCAGTGTGATTTTGTCAATGTGTCCCGAAAACTGACTTTCAACAACGACAGTGCCTTTCTGCGCCACATGTATGAAAACACAGATCGGGCAGGATGTGAAGAATGACAGCTGTACCATCCATAGGGAGATATGAAGAGATGGCAATGCTGAAAATCTGTAGTGGGAATATTAAAAATGTTTGCACTTCCGAGCAAACATGGAAACTGCATAACGCATGTGCGTAACACAGTCACTTTATGGAGTTTTGTCACCAGATTTTCAGCATAGGCATTTTACGACCTGTGCTCATGAACTGTGTCACTGTGATTTTCTTAATGTGTCCTAACACTGATGTCCCACAGCAACCACGGTATTCTGCACCGGAACTGCAAAAACACATTTCAACCAGGATGTGAAAAATGACAGCTGTCCCGTTCATAAGGAGGTGCGGAGAAATGGCAATATTGAAAATCTGGACTTAAAATATTACAATTGTGCAAAGTTATGAGCGTGCATGGAAACTGCACAATGCATGCTCGTAACACAGTCATTTTATGGACTTTCATCACCAGATTTTCAAAATAGGCATTTTAGGACCTCTACTAATGAACAGTGTCACTGTAATTTTCGTACTGTGTCCCAAACATGGATTTCCCACAGCTACCGTGCTATTCTGCACCAGAACCGCGAAAACACATTTTGGCTGGGTTGTGAAAAATGACAGCTGCACTGCTGATAAGAAGATGCATTAAAATACCAATGTTGAAAATCTGGAGTGAAAATATTGCAAATTGCGGTTAATGAGAGTATAACTCGCACGCAATACACTCGTGAAAAACAGTAATGTTTTGGATTTTCTCCATCAAATTTGCAACATAGACTTTTAAAAGCCCACCTCATCAGCCTTGGCACTGTCATTTTGTTAGTTGGTCCCGGAAGGTGATTCCGCGTAGTGACCGTGAAATCACCTTTCAGGGCCGATTAACGCCATGGCAGTGAAAGAATTCATGAAGAGGGGACCCAAAAACCCCATGTTGAAAATTTGGTGCCAAAACTCCAAACAATGCCTGAGATATGCATCAAAGTTGAAAAAACCCTATTTATTCAGTTATACAGCTTACCGGCATTTCCTCAGTTCGCAGTTGGCTTTGAAGAGTGCAGACGTGTTCCCGGTCCACCAAAGATCATTGTGCCGAGCTCCGGAGGAAAGTATGGGGGGAGGTGGGTGTGTGGGGAGGCAGGATGTGCACTGGGTGGGTGCGGGTTTTTGGGGGAGGCAGGGAGACCGCCAAGGGACCGTTTCCTGCTTTACAGAGAAAAAAACACATCTCGGGATGGTTTTTGTTTTACAGGGCCATTTTAGTGGACATTTGGCATGCTGGGGTGGGCTCCCAGCATGCCAACCTACTTTTTTGTTGGGAGCGACTGTAGCCGACGGGGGATTGGGCACCCCCGTCGGCATATAGGGGTCCACAGTAGCCGAGGGAGATTAGGCACCCCCTCGGCACAAACATAGCTTTTGTGGGGGGGGATTATGCCGACGAGGAATGGGCTCCCCCATTGGCAAACAAAGACTGTTTGCGGGGGGCACATGCTGCCAAGGGGATTGGGCATCCCCTCGGCAAGGGGGCTGCATAATACTGTTTGTAAATGTGGCAGCAAGCTGCCCACCGTGTTCACAAACAGTATTAGGCTAGCTAACATTCCGCCCTGCAATGATGGGTCGCTCCCTCATTACAGCAGAATGACTGACGCTGCAATGACAAGGCAGCCCCTGATTGCTGTGGCAAAAATGTTTGTACTTGGTGCACTTTTGGAGACCAGTGTCATCGGCACACTGTGCCTCCATTGGTCCACCACTGCCAAGCCCCCAAATGCAGTGCCTCCCTTGGCTGTAACAGTGCCACACCTCCACAACTCACTTCTCTCCTAAGCTGTCACATAATGTTTCTTGTGCATGTGCGCAAGCAAACATAAAAAAGGAATGAAGAAGAGGAAGAAAAAGAGGAGAAAAGAGAAACAGAAGGAAAGAGGATCAGGCTTATTAGGCTTTGCTAATGCATTTTACAATCAGTTATAGCATTATACCGCTAAGAGACTATTTTTATAAAAGCCTTCAGATAACAGAGAAAGGAGGACTCCAAATAATCAGCCTCTCTGTGATCACCCTGAGAATTTTACTTGAATGTCCATGCTGATCCATAACAATAGGAGGGCTTTGGAGCCGATGAATATAGAACAGATAGAATGAGCAACACATAGTATCATCTGGACAAAAATCAAACAGAGAAATAGAATGTTACAAGTAGGTCTGTGTGAACCTCCCAAAGTTCAACTGTGCAAACTTTGACCTTCAAACTGCGTGGGGTTCACTAGAGCTATCGTGCCGACAAACCAGTTCGCCCTGGTTTGTCTAGTGCAAAGCCTTTGGGCTGGCTTCAGGAACTGGATGGAAGAGGTAAGAGGGAGGGGTGCTTTTAGATACACAGCTGCTGGGACTCCTGTGGGCACATTTCCTCATTTTTCATAAGTCATTTGCCAACCGTGGTTCATGGTTTGACTGGTTCATCCAGGCCCTTGTTTTTCCTCCCATTAGGTAGCCTTTGTATCCCAGTATACCTCACTTACTTGTCCCCCCACATTGATCTCTGCCCCCTTTTTCCCTTCAGGGTATCTATCCCTCCCACTCTTGTTTAAACCCATGTATTTATCCCATGTACTTTTGAATCCCCCCACTGTTGATGCCTCAAACACCCACTGAGGTAGCCCATTCCAGGGACCCATCACCCTCTCAGTGAAGAAGTACCCTCTCTTATTCCCTATGAATTGACCTCCCTCCAATTTCAAGCTGTGCCCCCTAGTTCTTGGATTGTATTTCCTCTTGAAAATACTCCCTTCCCTGATGTTCTTAATTCCCTTCAGATATTTAAGTTTCAATCATATCCCCCTCTCTCTCCTGGTTTCCAGTGGATATAGGTAAAGCTCCTCCATCTTCCCCTCATATGTCCTCTGATGCATACCATGTATTATCTTGGTCATTCTTCTCTGTACTCTCTCCACCCTATCAGTGTCCCTCTGTAGATGTAGTCTCCAGAACTGTACCCCACATTCTAAGTGTAGTCACACCATCGATCTGTATAGGGGCATTATCACCTCCCTTTTCCTGCTTGTGATACCCCTCCCTATGCATGCCATCATACTGCTTGCCTTTCCAACCACTTTGTTGCACTGGCAGGCAACTTTAAGGTTGTCCAAAAAAATAATCCCCAGATCCCTCTCCTACTCCATAACCATAACATCATCTCCTCCTAAAGTGTACACAGCTCTTCGGTTCCTATGCCCTATGTGCATTAGTTTTACACTTTTTGGCATTAAATCTCAGTTCATGCATCAAATATGTGTCAAATCACAGACAGCCCATCTGTGGGTTTCCCAAGCTACTCCTGTGGCCTTGGCTCTCTCCGAGCAGGCCACAGCTAACAGACCACCTGACTGACCCCCGGACAAATTCAGACAGCCCATCTGTGGGTTTCCCAAGCTGCTCCTGTGGCCTTGGCTCTCTCCAAGCAGGCCACAGCTAACAGACCACCCGACTGACCCCCGGACAGATTCAGACAGCCCATCTGTGGGCTTCCCAAGCTGCTCCTGTGGCCTTGGCTCTCTCCGAGCAGGCCACAGCTAACAGACCACCCGACTGACCCCCGGACAGATTCAGACAGCCCATCTGTGGGCTTCCCAAGCTGCTCCTGTGGTCTTAGCTCTCTCCAAGCAGGCCACAGCTAACAGACCACCCGACTGACCCCCAGACAGATTCAGACAGCCCATCTGTGGGCTTCCCAAGCTGCTCCTGTGGTCTTGGCTCTCTCCGAGCAGACCACAGCTAACAGACCACCTGACCCCCGGACAGATTCAGACAGCCCATCTGTGGGCTTCCCAAGCTGCTCCTGTGGCACTGGCTCTCTCCGAGCAGGCCACAGCTAACAGACCACCCGACTGACCCCCGGACAGATTCAGACAGCCCATCTGTGGACTTTCCAAGCTGCTCCTGTGGCCTTGGCTCTCTCTGAGCAGGCCACAGCTAAAAGACCACCGACTGACCCCCAGACAGATTCAGCTGAAGAACTGCCACCCAGGCTCCCAGCTCCTGAGCCACGGGATTCCCGGCTACCGGGCAGTCGGCGCCCCTCTAGCCAACGCTCAAGACTGCAGACATGGACCCAAGGTCCTACAAGGTATGGCAACTGCTGCAACCAACCGGATTGCGAACGCCCTCTCAGACCACGCTCTGATTGGTTCCTGGTGGAAGCCAGCTTCTGCTCTTTGATTTTAAACTCTAAAAATGTTTATGTTGGGACAAATGTTAAAAAGCTGAAGTGTTAACCCAGTCTGTAATTGAAAGGACTTGATTTGTGGTTTGGGAAAGAAATCTAGTGTTTACAGCCCTTTCCCTGCATACGTGCACTGGCCCTAGACACTTTTGGGTGCCAAAGTAATACACATCCTTTTGTTCTGCAAATTTTGGACTGCCCGCTGTTCTGTCTAACCCTTTATGTGAATCTCCTTTATTAACCCTCACTCTCCTACTCTCCTTCAGCTGAGAAACAGTCACCCAGGCTCCCAGCTCCTAAGCCACGGGATTCCCGGCTACTGGGCGGTCGGCGCCCCTCTAGCCGACGCTCGAGACCACAGACACGGACCCCAAGGCCTACAAGGCAACTGCAGCAACTTTTTTGACCGCCCCCTCCCCCACCTCCGCTGATTATTAAATACAGTAGCTCCTGCCAAAATATTAGTCCACGTCCCCTGGTGCAGTGCCCCACCAATAGAGACTTAGCTTGTGATCCCCCTCTTCTCTATCCAGTCTACGGGATCCAACTCTCAGGGCCTCATCTTACTAAAACGCATAGGCTCTCCTTGGCTGTGCCTTCACCACTAAATATTTTTAATGCTATCAAATTTGGGTCGACCTGGATCGGAAAGCTACTGATAAGCTGCATTAATCCAGCAACCCCACTGGCCCCTGGGCTAATTGAGTGGCTCCTTTTTTGAGGTACTATCATGTCGGGCCCTATATGGCTCCTTATACTGCCCCTTCTTCTGCTGATACCAGCTGCCCAGCATTGGACACCTGAACTACCATCATGTTTGGTCTACAACGGCACCTTGTGCTGTATACCACATGGCAACTTATCCTTTAATTGCCTCCATGATTCCAAGTACCAATACCTCGAACCCTGCTCTTAGACCACATATACCAGTAGTACTTATAACACTCCCCCACCACAAGGCCCACCTCCCACCACGCAGACTTCTATCTCCTTCCCGCCTATTGTGGTAGGGGTACTGGCTCTTGCTACAACAGATCAGCTCTTCTATGGTGGCTACTTTCAAGTCCCTAAAAACATCAGATCTACTAGATAGGAGAAAGGCAGGAATTACAAGCTTATAATTAGTGCTCTTAGAGAAATTCTACTTATCCTCCTGCTATGTTCAGGCAATGTAGAACTCAACCCTGGCCCCCCAGAAGCTATTGCTTTGCCAGCAGAACTAGCAAATTTAAAAGGAATAAGCTTCTTGCATATTAACGTATGTAGCCTCCTTAAAAAGATAACTGTAATACAAACCTGGGTAAATCATACCTCTCCTGACGTACTTGTGATTTCCGAAACTTGGCTTAGACCCAGCACCACTGATAGAGAAGTAAACATACCCAGCTATGCCTTGTTCAGAGCTGATAGGCATGCCAGAGGAGGAGGAGGGGTAGCTATCTACGTTAAAGACAAATTTTCTGCCTTCTGCGTATCCTCAGCATCTGTCGCCAGCGAATTAGAATGCCTAATTCTCAAAGTGGAAATTACAAAGACTACTGCACTCTGCGTAATAGGATGCTACAGACCACCGTCTCTGCTGGCCTAAAGCTTGTGTCATATCTAAGTGACAAGTTGGGACAGGGCTGCCAGAAACTATTATTTTAGGAGACCTCAACTTTGATCTAGCTCTCTAACACAGCTGCCCCCTTGCATCCTTCTTCAGACGATCACGGGCTGACGCAACTTATTACTGAACCAACACGCCCAAACGTGAAGAACCCCAGTAAAAGTACATTTTGGATGTGCTAATGGTGAGCAAACCTCATCTCTTCTCCCACGCTGATGTCTTCTTCTCAGACGCCAGTGACCATTGTTTTATTGCAGGAGTAAGATCCACCAACAACCCAGCACCCATCAGCAAGTTCTCTATGAAGGCGCGCAACTTCAAAGAACATGCCTACCTAAACGAGCTTAAGTACTCCCCTGAGTGGCAAGATTTCTACCTGGCCAAAACGATTACGTCAGCTTACAATATCGTCCACAACATTCTATCAAGGGCCCTTAATAAGTATGCTCCCCTGATTAAAGTTCGAACTAGGACCAAAACCTGTAAATGGTTTACCCTTCAGATCAAGTCCTTGCTTCTAGAAAGAGATATGCTCTGGAAAAAAGCACACACAGACTGAACACTGCAGAGGATTGGAACCAGTTCAGGAGACAACGAAATTTATGTACCAAAACAATCAGAAAATCGAAGGCCACCTTCTTCAAATCCGAACTCGACTTTGCCACAAAGAGCCCAATCAAGCTCTGGAACACAATCAATGATCTGCTAGGCCACTCCCCAGGAAATTCACTCCCGACCAAGATTACCTCTGGCAACTTGACTATAACCGAAAAGATGGATATACTTGGCGCATTCAATAACCACTTTGCTACTGCAGGCATGGCATTTGATAACTCCCCTGCAAACATACTTCGCTCCCAGGCTGTCAGCCAACTGCCTGAAACTCCGATGGTTGCATACCTTTCTCGCTTCAACCTGCCCCCTTGAAAGAGGTAGGGATCTCTTGCTTCAGTTGGATACTAGAAAAAGTGCTGGGGCCGACACCCTTGACCCTTACTTCCTAAAAATTGCCTACAATGTACTAGCAATACCCGTCACCCACCTTTTTTAACTTATCCCTGTCTCAGGGCACCTTACCACCTATATGGAAGACAGCACGTGTCATACCACTGTTCAAATCAGGTGACCCTGGCGATCTCAATAACTACAGGCCAATTTCTCTCCTTCGGTCCTGTCCAAGCTCCTAGAGAAAATTGTAAATGCACAGCTGAGGACTCACCTTGAGTCTAGGGAACTGCTAAATCCTATGCAGTCCGGATTCAGAGCTAAACATAGCACTATCTCAGCCCTCGACAAAGTTACTAACGACTGGCAGCGTAATCTTGAGAGCAAAATCTTTATTTGTGCTGTTTTCCTGGATCTAAGCAAGGCTTTTGACACCATCGACCATAGTCTGCTCCTCTCCTCCTTTCAAACCATAGGTGTGGACCCCTCCTCTCTGTGTTGGTTTACTGACTATCTTACAGGGCGCCTTCAACAAGTTAAAGCCGAAAGAGGCCTGTCCCCCTTAAAAACTGCAAAGAGGGGTACCTCAAGGTTCTACTCCCTACCCCATACAATTCATCAAGCAACCTCCCATGCCAGTTTCAAAAAACTGCACCGTGAACTTCTGAGGGCTACCAGCCCCTGCACCTGCTTTAATCAACCTTAGACCATCCTTTCTCTGTCCTTTTTCCAAGCTAATCCACACACCTCCTTCCCTCCTATCTTACACCTTTCTTCCTCCTGTTGTCAAACCTTTCCTCTATGCTTCTCACCACTCCTCTTTCCTTCTCTCGTGCTTCCTCAACCTCAACCTGGCATGATAGCCCTATTGTTTATTGCTTTGTTTTATGTATGCTATCACTTTGCACTGCCTGTATTCCTCAAAGTGTTTTGAATTGAATTAACCTGTACATACTGTACTGTAGCTGAATTACCTGTAAACTTTGTGTACTTTGTTTGTGCTCTATTACCGCATGTGCTGCGTCACATGCACACCTATGTATTTTTCAAACTGTTCTCTCCCGGGTCGTGCCTGAAAATAGGCATTCTCATGCCTAGTGTACCCACCCAGTTACCAAAAGCAAATAAATAAATATTAGGGCCCTTACTTTTTGCAATCTACATTAATAACATCGACTACTGTATAAAAGAAGCCAACATCCAGCTATTTGCAGATGATACAGTTCTCTACGTGAGTCGCCCTACACCTGAAGCTGCCTGCAATGACCTACAGTCAGAATTCAACCTTTTGCAAAGCCAACTCCTCCAAAAAAAGCTACCCCTTAATGCCAAAAAACTAAAGCGATGGTCCTCTCCCTTTATCCATTACAGCTAACCCTGTGTCCAGTGAGACAGTTCCACAAATTACCACAGTTCTAGGTGAAAACTAGAATTTGTTACAAAATTCAAGTATCTGGGAGTTTGATAGACCAAAGACTCTCCTTCATTGAACATATCGAGGACTTGCTAAAACAACTTCCGCAAAGGCTTGGACTGTTTTTTAGAATCAACCAATTTCTCACCAGAGATGCCAAGAAACAACTGGTCCAATCCATTTTCCTATCATTGGTTGATTACGCTGACTTCCTCTACAGCCAATGCCCCAACTCTTACATGGCTAAACTGGACACACTCTACCATCGAGCACTGAGGTTTATAACGGGACTCCCCTTCGACACGCATCACTGCACCCTATATGCGGCAGTGGGGTGGACATCACTAAAGTTCAGGCGCCACAGAAATGCCGCTCTCTGGACCTATAGAGCCATCTCTAATAAGCTGCCTTACTATATCTCCTGCTGTCTTCCCCTGAGTATAATTGGGAAATACGCGTTAAGAAGTTACTCAGCTATTGCACTTAAAGTACCAAAGCAAAATCCCTCTTGAGCAGGGCAGCGATAAAGCTTCATGCTACCTACCTTGTGGAACGATCTACAAAAACCCCTCAAATTAAGTCAATCTAATCGGTATAAATGCCTTCAAGACACTTTATTTCCATGCAATCAGAGAAGTATGTAACTGCCTTCACCCTCCAGACCCAGTACGGTGTCTGCACTGGTATATAGCCACGCCTAGACCCAATTTTAAGTACTGACCCCAGCTTGCTCCTCACCAGCCTAATTGTTCTCTTGCTCTCTCTATCCCCCTGTCTTATCAACACTAGGCCCGTCCATCCCCTTATTCTTCCTTTCCCAACCTCAGATAGGAGCTCACTACCCTGGGTTGTGACACCCTACCATGCCCTGTACTTTATAGCAATCAATCCCTGGGCTCACACATACTCCTTTTCTCCATCCACCTTCTCTACATCCCGTGTTACCAACTCCTCTCTGTGCACCGTGCCCTCCTAGCCTTTCTCCGCCTACCTCCCCTCCCTTCCCCCCTACCTTCACCTCTACCTGGTGTATATTTTTATTTTTATTTTTTTTCTTTCGTTACTTCCTCCTGCAACCTTAGATAACCTGCTTTATCTTCCTATAGACACTTCTATGTATGTAAATACCATGTAATCTTTACAATATCTGTATAATTCTATGTACATATGAACTTCTTTTTCTTCCTCCCTGTAAAGAGTATTATCTGTACTGCCTTGTAAATACCTGTGTTGACCTGTATATACAATTGTTCATGTTCCACCCAGGTTCATCTTGCAAATGAGCTTCTGCTCAACGATTAACGCCTGGTTAAATAAAGACTTGATAGATTGATTGATTGATTGAAATCAAATCACTTGTCAAGTATTTATCTGTTATTTTACAGTGGGTAATGGGTACAAGAACATGGGATCGTGGAATACGAAAGATATAAAATGAGCCAACATAACTAGTAATAACATTCTTAGCTGTAGAACAAGACTGTTTCACACAGCCTGGAGAGTAAATGTACAGTTAATGCAAATTGTATTCAAAGAAAATCTCTATTAAATATCTAAAAACAAACAAACAAAAAAAACTTAAATACCAGTTTTTGTTTATACCCCTTGGATTCACAAAATTCAACCTAAAAATCCACTAACCTGCTCTTGTTAATAAGATGATTAGTCTGTCCCCTTCTCTTTTGAGTGATTTAACCCATTCCAGTTCCACTCATGGACTCATATTTTTCAAAAAAATGTCTCCCTATAGGGGTCACCCGTTTGCAGTTTATAGTGGGTCACATGTTCCTGAATCCTTTATTTTAACATACGAATTGTTCTCCCCACATAACACAGACCACAGGTGCACAAAATTACATGAACTACAAAGGTGGTTGCGCATGAAATTTAATCCCTGATCTTAACCTGTAAATCATATTTTGGGGCTTACAAATCTTTTACTTGTCTGGGAATACTGGCACACATTACAATTCTGGCATATGAAATGGCATATGTGCAGTGGTGTACACAGAGTCAGTTAACATGGGGGGGGGGCACAATCTTCAGAAGGCTAGGGGTCTGGGTGTATGCTGCCCCAGAAATTTTTTTTAAAACATTAGTGTAGATGGTGCATTTTTGTGCATTTTAGAAGTGTGTTTCATGCAGTCAGGGGAGCAGTAAGGATTTCAAATCCTGAAGGCCCAGGCATTGGTTCATGCTATGTGTGGCAGATTGGTCTTTATTGCCAGCTAGGTTAAGGCAGATTCATACAAAATATTTCAATCCAAATGACAGCCTAGGCCTTCAGAATATGACCTGGCTACTGCTCTGACAGTATATTCCTGAAACACACATGTTTACCCAAAATATAAGACTCAGGCACCTCACTGTCACCCCCTCAAACACTCTATGTCAGTTGTCAAGGCAAAGCTGAATTTCTCATTGCCCTCCCCCAACACACACAATCTGCCACCAATCCTGCCATCCCCCAAGGCAGACAGGCTCATCCTCAAAGCATACCTCTCCATTCTCCCCAACGAAAAGAAAAGACATAATTAGGCTGCTTTCCCATATGAGTGCAGTTTACTCCCTTCCAAAAAAAACTCCAGACCAGTACACTTCCAGTACAATCCCCCACATCCCCCAAAAAAACATCACAAGCAGACTGCTTGTAATTGTTCCCCAGTACGCTCAGACTTGGATTTCACAAGGCCATAATTCGCTGCAGTCTTACTTGGTTGTCCTAATGTTCTGTTCCATTGAGAAGAAAGGTGTGGTTTGCGCCATTGGGGGAGTGGACTCTGGTTATACAAGCAGCAGGAAAAATCTTTCAGAGGTTGGCTGGCTTGCTGAAGATGGGATCGAAAAGGGGGAAGGGAAGAGGATACAGGCAGTGGCTCTTACTCTCTCGACCCTGCTGCTCCCGGTGAAATTTGGTCCATTGTGCTTAGCAAAAGTTCATCGCTTCAGTAGTTTGAATAGTGCCGGCTGCTTGAAGCCCTGCCCATAAGTCTAGTCTGGCTCCCAACTGGAGGGGAGCTATGGAGGGAGAAAGGTTTCTTTACTTCCTCCTGGCTGGCTGGCTGAAAAGTCAATCTTGGGAAGGGGGTACGAGGATACAGGCAGTGGCTCATACCCTCTCGACCACTGCTGCTCCTGGCTGCATTTGGTCTGTTGTGCTCAGCAAAAGTTTTTTGCCACCCAGCACTTCAGTAGTTTGAATAGAGCAGGCTGCTTGAAGCCCCACTCTGAGGACATAGTGCTCACATATATGCTGTTCTACAGTTAATGGGATGAAACTAAAAAATTGAAAGTGCTTAATGATGGATCTCTCCCTGCAGAGGTTGACTTAAGGGGGGGGGGGACCAAGGCCAGGGTTGGTTCCCCCCCATGCATGCCTCTGCATCTATGTTGAGTTTGTAACTACATGTGGGAGATATATCCAGTCCTGTGAACTGGCTATGTACCAGATGGTCCCTCAGACTGGAACTGTTCTTGAAGATTGCATATGATTTTCTCCTATAGCCTCAGCTGCTGTAGGATTCCCATAAGTATCAACCACTGATGCCAGATCACATTGCCAATTTGTCCTGCTGCATTGTTAAAGTCCACTGAAAAGTTACAGGGCCCTGATACATGTTCCTGTTCTGGACTTTATTTTTGGACTGCAGTGGATTACCCCCTGTCTTGAGATCTCACTTCCATGTAAGCCTTATGCAGTATGCTTTCTTGATACCCTCTTTCTTTAAATCTCTGCTTAAGGTCCATGGCCTGTCAGTCAAAATCCCTGATATCTGAGCAAGTTCTATGTAAGTGAAGAAATTGACTATAGAGGATGGACTTCTTCAAGGATTCTGTGTGGGTGCTATCACACCTTAGCAGTGAGTTTGTTGCAGTCTCCTTTCAGATGCCCTTTTTTGTCACAAAGGTGTCCTTTTGTGCTGACAGGGTCACTTCGAGAGTTACTAATGGTGGATGTGAATCTGAGATTCACATCATTGACAATAGAGTTAATTTTCACAGTCTTTAGCTTTTTCTTCCATAGCCCTCCAAACACAGATGCATTCCTCAATGTAATGATGCCGGCCCACTTAATTCTCAGTGAAAGCATCTGTCTCTGGAGTTAGTACAGTATTTTCCTCCCACTGCCCAAGGAACAGATTTCCATAGGAGGTGGCCATAGAGGCCCTCATTTCCATGCCACAAATATGGCGGTAACGCTCCTGTTCAATGACGAAGGCATTATAGGTAAATACAAAATCAAGGGCCTTAACAATGAAATTCACAGGGTTGGCTTCTTTAAGCAAGTTTTTCATAAGATAATGTCTGCAAGCCACCATCCCATCACAGTGGTGTACTGAAGTAGAAAGACCTTTTGGTGATACATTAATGAATGGGGGAAATATGGCAAAGACACCAGGGAAATTCTCTTACTCTTTTCAGAAAGCGCCATGGGATCTTTAACATCGACATGAACAACCACCAGAAAAGGCAGACAAGACCTGGTTTAACAGATCATCTGAAAGATACCCCCCTCCTGACAGTATAAAATCCCCAATTTGATTCAGTAGTTTCATCCTAGTGGACTTGGGGCTGATGCCAACCCTGTATTGCTAATTTAGACTTGTAGCATTTGGATAATAAGCCTCTGTGTTAGATGACCCATGATTTATAATTTCACATTTTATTTTCCCTATTCAGGCTTTCGCTAATCCTGAAGATTCCCTGCGACATGGAGGTTTACAGTACTACAGAGAAGATCCAGATGTTGAGAGATACAGAAGGCAAGCAACTGATAGAGTATCTTTTTTCCTAATTTGATTTCAAGTGACATTTGCATGCAATTAAATATATTTCCCCAAAAGCTAGTTTTCATATAGCGTTACTATAAATATTAGCATACCTGTTACATAAGCTTTTCTAGGTGGTTTCTTTGCTGTGTACTGTATTTCTTTTACTTTTCAATCCTAACCCTTGGCTGGTCTATAATGCTATTTCCAAATCAAAGAAAGTGACCATCTGTATTATTATCGACAGATATTTTTAATTTTGTGGTTAGTAAAAAAGCACAGTAATCTCAGCAGGGTATGACTGCATCTTAATGGGGTACAACTGTAACTTTAAATGGTGGAAAAGTTGGAACTCTAAGGGAAAAGGTTTATAAAAACATTTCCACCTTGTGGAAGCCTTTTGGTTTTGCTTGACTTCTATTTGCCATTTTAAAACCATGTTTTCTGTTTTATTTGATACACTGCCATTAGGAAATTGAAACTCCCCGCTCTAACCCACTTAACATTCCTGCCTTGCACAAGGATGTACAGTATGTTGTCCAAAAATATAACTTTGTACCAAGACCCTGTTATAATTATGCCAGTCCTTACAAGACTCCAGCCATCTCTGCCCAAATAGTACATTTTGTAAACTAAAGTGAGAGGTTTAAATCCCACTAAAAGCATAATAATGTTTTGCAAAATACTCATAGCACTAAGCATTTTCCTCTTCCTCAGTCACCTGTCTTAGTCGATCATACGAAGAAAACTCCTGTCAGCTCTCAGTTAAAAAGGTTTATTTCACCACCACATATTGACTAAAAAATCATTACATCATTATGCTTACTTCCCTAGAGTTAAAATGACTTTGGACCCTACATTCATAATTTCTTCTGTGGGACAGACAGTATATACAAATACAGAGGAGAGTGCAGAGTCTTGCTATTGGGATCAGCAAGGGTTACGCTGTATATCCTAAGATGTTCATTGTTAGTCACATGGACAAGAGATGGTGTTTAAATTGTATATGGTTTAGTAGCATTTCTAGTTGTGCATTTGACTTTAATGGTTGCATCCAACTGGAGAATGTGTTATGTGCATGTGACTTCAGTTGCATCTAATTGGCAGATAAGTTATGTGTGTTTGACTTTAGTTGCACCTGATTGGTGCATTTGTTATGTGACTTCAGTGTTGTCTGATTGGGGAGTATAAGTGCTGATCAGGAAGGCATACTTAGCTGAAGCTCGTTTCCAGGTGCAATCTGTGGGAAGCATTGCAGAGGAGTGAGGGGAGAGGCACAATTACAATAAATTCCACACAAACAGAAATTATACAGTGTTGAAGAAATACAGTGTTGGAATGAAGTCACATACAGAATAATTTACTGGGTCATGCACATTACGCTTTAGTGTATGGTGGAATGTAGTTGTGTATGGAAATCCATACATTGCAAAAAGTCGTTCTGCTTCAGTAGTGACGTCCTCACTAACGCAGAATGACTTTTCATTCTGTGTTAGTGAGGACGTCACAATGCACTCACTCCCACCAGCGCCATTCATAGGAGGGGGCAGTTGGCGACTTCTGCACGCAAGCTGGCCGGTGGGCTGGAGAGACCAGGAGTGTGGGTCTCCAGCGAGAAATGATGGTCAAAATAACGGAAGTGATCCTGTATTTTGGGGCACCATACACTATATAGAACAGTGTATGGCCTCCCAAACAACTCGGCAACTCTTCCCCCTCGTGTTTTCTATGATGGCAAAGTGAAAGTGGATGATTTGTCCCTGGACAAAATGTCACGGACAAAATATGGCAGCTACAATGACGAGTGGACAATATCATGCAGGTAAAATAGTCGCGTATCGTAAGTCGTTACAGACTAAATGTCACTGCACATCGAACAGCACAGGAAAGGCTTATGCAGCCGTGCGGTGCAACTTTACTTTAAGAGGGGCTGATTGGGACATTGTGCAGAATGAGGCTTATGCTTACATGTCTTTTCTTGTAATATACTGTAAATGGACTATTTTCTTTTAGCATTGCAGTTATGGCACAGGAGTTTGCATTCTGATTCTCCATAATGTGCAAAATGTCTTTATTTTGCTGTAAAACCCCAAACCGACCACTTGGTATAGAGTGAGTCTGTATTGCAAGCTGCAGCCTACGAAGGACAGAGTCACCAAAGGAATGTTTTGTTTAATGTTACCTATTTAAAAAAAAAACCTGGGTTCTCAGAGGTAAAAGACAAGTTTTGTCATCCATCATGTGCCAGAACTCATGAGAAACAATGATAATTTGGGATCGGTACATTTTGCTGCCAGATAACTTATGTATAATATGACTATGATCACATGCTACTATCAATTATCTTGTTTGTTTTTCTTTTGCCTAAATGTGACTTTGTGCAACAAACACTCGATTGGGACATTCCCGTAATAGCACACCTGCACAGTTCTGAGTGAGAAATTACTAGCTGCTGTTTCTATGGAACTACAATACAGCAGTGTCTTTAGGCAGATATGAGTATTTCAGCAGCTGTGACAGGTTTATGGTTTATAGCTTTACAATAGAATTGTGTCGGAGGCCAGCAAATGACTTTGCTCAGAAAGCAGTTCTAGAGGAAGCAATAACATTATTTTTATGTTGCGAAGCTTCAGCATTTATTTATGAAAGCATTTATCTGCAGATCTGTGAGCAAAGTCTTAGATTAAAAGTTTGCTTTAGATAGTATCCTTTGTTAAAGACTACTACTTGTCCTACCAAACATAGTGAAGTAAAAATGAAATGTGGATCCGAGTAAATAATGTTACCGTTTGACAATGCGACAACATTTCATCAACATTTACTCTGGCAATGTATGATCCTGGCGACCTGTAGATCGCGACAAGATAACTGCAACTTTTTAGCTGGTGACTTTTTGTCCTAGTGCCCGGCAAAGGGACCTCTCGAGCTTCGCTCTCGAGGTCATCAGCCGGCATAGAAAACACTCGGGTGAAGAATTGCCTTGTTGTGTATGGGCGGCCATACACTATCCTATATATAGTATACAAACTGTAAAAAGCACAGTTCTCAGACTGCAGTTCACAATGGCAAAATAGTTGGCTGTCAGGGAAGCAAGGACTCTTGTGGACTATCAAGAGGAAACTGGGAGGAGGGCGGTGAGGAGTGGTCTAAGGGATAGTTACAGGAGCAGAGGTGACCAATGAACTCACGGAGCTGATCATTGAAGAAACAGGAAGATAAGGACAGGTGAAGGGAATGTTATTCCAGTGGTGTGGGAAATGGCTGCAGAAGGCAGCCTGGCCATCCCAAGATTTTTTTTAATGAATTTTATTAAATATTTTTTAAACAGATTTACAATTTGGACAATTCATAAATAGGTCAGAATCCCAAATATGGTGTTAGGGTACAAAAACTTAAGGGAGCACAAGACATAACTCTAACATACATATTACATAAAATAACATTAAACAACCACAGGCATCTTAAATGTACTCATCAGCAGTTCATCCATTTTGTACATTATTTCAGCTGAGTTCTTATACTTCAGAAATGCATTACATATCTGCCCCCCGACAATCTCTGAAATTAATTCTGATCATTAAGGTATTGTTTTAACAGTGTGCTTTAAACCACAATGGAAGCAAATATCTGAATCCCAGGGGATCTGAGGGAGTGGGGGAAGGGAGGGGCAAGGGTAAAGAATATAGAGAAGTGGCACCAGAGGGAGCCCAAAACAGAATTATTTTTTATAATTATATTTTATTACATTTTCAAAATTTTTACAGCATGTCACAATGAGATTTAATGGAATAAGACAAAACAAAAACAGTTCATAATCATTGTAACCTATGATATCAGTGTGTCGAGATCAAAACAGGAGTGGGAGGAGGAGAAATAATTTGCTTTCTAAGAATGAGATAAATGACAGAGGCTAAGCAGTATATTATAGTAGTCAAGCATTACATTTGTTCTATCATGTTTGCTATCAACCACATTTCTCTTATTTCTTATACTTATATTTGAAATAATAGTCCCATAATCTTTGGTTCCCCCTCTATGGTTTCTCACTACTTCATAAATTCCTTCTGCAAAGTGACAAAAATGTATATAAAGATAAAAGAAAAAGAGGAAAATTCAGATTTCTATCATGTTTCACATATTTATCATTTCCTCTTCGGAAGCGTTGGTGACTCGCTTAATGATCCAGCTCCAGTATGCTGTGAGTATTGGGTACAAATAAAAGTAGATAACTGATCCACTTCAAAAACAGATGTTGTACCCCCTTATACTTCACCCAAACTTCTTGCAGGAGTCAAGAGCTGATACTCTGCATCCATCTCTAACAGTTCTTGAAGATAGCCATGACGTCTTCTTTGCTGTTTAGCATATTAGTAGTCAGGAATTAGTGAAAAATTGAAAACTTAAATGATTTGCGTATCAAAGGTGCTTTAAGTCTAGAAAGTCTCATAATGAGGTCTCTATCCAACTCAAAAGCAAAAGACACCATAATTGTGGATTTTTTATGTTGTGCCAGTTATGTCTCAGTTTTCGAGGTAGTCAAATTTAGATCTGTTCTCTTAACATTTTGTTTCGATGGTATACGATATGCCTTATAGTAGTTTGAAAAGTGTTGTGAACAGATCTTTCAACATATCTCGAGAAGTTTGAAATGAGGTGTCCACAGTATTAGGTAGTCCCACAATTCGGAGGATTCCTATAACATTGCTGATTCTCAAGTATTTCAATTTTCCTTGCCATGGAATAGTTGTCTCTGATTAAGTTAGCAGTTGTGGCCTAAACAGAAGGTAGCAATGGAGATGCCATGTGACCGGCATCTGTCTTCCAGGGTGGGGTGAGAAAGACTGTTGTAAAGGGAGCTGCTGGGGACAAATGATATTGAAGGAAATAGTGTGCTGGAAATTCAGGCCAGGCTCGGGGAGCTGGCTAGGGTTTGCCATGACAATGTCTGCTCGGTAACCTTCTCAGAAATTCTGCTGGTACCAAGGGCCAGTGTAAAGAACAAACAGAAATTCCAGGACGTTAATGAGTGGCTCAAGGGGTGGGGTGAAACTCGAGGGTTTGGAGTGGTGGGGGAATGGAGTGAGACTTGGGAGGGCCAGGGGCTGTATGCCAGGGATAGGTTTCATCTAAACCTGCTGGGGAAGGAGGTACTTAAGCAGAAGCTGACAGAATTTATCCAGGCTAGATGGGGTTTAAACTTGGGAAGGGGGAAGGGGGAGGCAATGAGGCTGCTCCCAGCAAAACTGGCATGGCAGAGCTCAGTCTTCTACCCCAAATGGGAGAAGCAGATGGCACCATGGGGAAGATGGGAAGATGGGGACTGGCTGCGTATAACCTCTTGGGGAGAAAATAGGAAGGGGGGAGAGAAAAGGACTGGATGGTGGTTCTGACAAATGCCAGGAGCTTGGGGAATAAGATGTCCGAGTTAGAGGCCATGCTGATGGAGGGAGATGTGGATGTAGATATGGTCACCGAAACATGGGCCACCCCGGGACATGACTGGGACCTAAATCTGAATGGGTATACTGTGTTTAGAAAAGACAGGTGGGTGGGCAGAGGGGGAAGAGTAGCATTGTTCTTAAAGGACAGCATAGGGATCATCAAAGTGGTGGAGGCAGAGGGTAATGTGGAGGCACTGTGGGTCACCCTGCAAACCACAGGGGGGAAGAGGGTCAAAATGGGGATGATCTATAGGCCCCCCATACTGGCTGACAATCTGGAGGATCACCTGCTGGCTGATATCAGGGATCACTGTGGGAAGGAATGGGAGGGGGTGGTGATATTGGGTGACCTAAATATGTCAGCTACAGACTGGGGAACTATGACATCCCCTTTGGTTAGGGAACAGAGAATGCTGCATATTTTCTAGGATGTTTTCCTAACTCAGCAGGTTATGGACCCAACGAGAGAGTGCCATATCTTGGATGTGGTCCTGGCTGATAGTGACCTAGTAAGGGACATTGAAGTGAGGGACCCCCTAGCTGGAAGCAACATAACACAGTCTGGTTTCTATTGGACCTGGGGGAGGAAAGTGTGCATTCAAAAATGGTGGCAATGGATGTTAGAGGGGCAAACTTTAGGAAAATGGGGAACTGCTCGAGGGTCACTTGGAGGAGATACAACCAGGCATGGATGTGGAATGTAGGTGGGAAATTATCAAAAAAGAGATACAGGAGGCTACCAGGGATTGTGCGAAAGTAAGTTGTAAGGGGGGCAGGTCTAGGAAGCCATGCTGGTGGACAAAGGAGGTTCAGGAGGTGGTTAGACAGAAGACGGCTGCATATAGAAGGTACAAAAGCTCCCGAGGGGTCTTGGATAGGGAGGAGCATATTCTGGCAGCCAGAAAGGTTACCAGAGTGGTTAGAGGGGCCAAGGCTAGAAAGGAGCGGAGACTGGTGCAGGGGATTGGGGGGAAGCATTCTTTAGGCATATCAGGGAGAGAAGGAGAGTGAAGAGGCAGTTCAGTAGGTTGAGGACAGAAGAAGGGTGGGTGGAGGAGGCTTGTAAACAGGCAGAAGTGCTCAATGAGTACTTTGCATCGGTCTTCAATAGGGAGGATGTCGAAGGGCTTCAGGGCAGGGGAAAATGAGGGGTTGAAGGGGCGGAGACCTGGTTTGAGGGGGCACCTACTGTCATTCGGGGAGATGAGGGAGTGGCCCAGACCAGGAGGGGGCAAACTGAGTCTGCCGTGGGGGGGGGTACAGAGGAGGAAACCTCTGTAGACAGGGTGTGGGAGGCCCTCAAGTCCCTAAAAAAGGACAAACCCCCCGGTTCCTGATGGTATCCACCCCAGGGTACTATGGGAGTTAGCAGATGTCCTGGTTGCCCCACTGTCGTACCTTTTTAATGCTTCTCTGCAGATGGGAAGGGTGTCCAGGGATTGGAGGCAGGTGCATATAATGCCCATCCACAAAGAGGCTTGAGGGAGGAGAAAGGGAATTACAGACCAGTCAGCCTGACATCAGTGGTGGGGAAGTTGATGGAGGCCATCCTAAAGGAGGGGCTGGGGGCATTCATGAGGGAATGGGGACTCCTCAATGATAGGCAACATGGCTTCGGCCCAGGCAGATCATGTCAAACTAACCTTGTGGAGTTCTATGAGGGGGTGACAGAGGCACTTGATCAGGGTAGACCGGTGGACGTCCTCTTCTTGGACTTCAGGAAGATGTTTGATTCGGTCCCTCACATAGGCCTGCTGGAGAAGCTGGTTGGGATGGGGTGGGGACACAAATGGTCAGGTGGATTGGTAGTTGGCTGTCTGGACGTACCCAGCGGGTGGTAGTGGGGCGGTGGTCTCGACCTCTATGCGGGTCATGAGTGGGGTCCCACAGGGATCAATCCTAGGTCTGCTCCTTTTTAATGCCTTTATCTCTGATATTGAGGGGGGTGTCAAGTGTGAAATAAGCCTCTTTGTGGATGACGATAAGCTAGAAGTGGTAGTGGAGGGGGAAGAGGGCAGGATGGCCCTGCAGGGGGACCTGGATACCCTGGAGGGGTGGTCACACACCTGGAAACTGAAATTTAACCCCAGTAAATGCAAGGTGCTTCAACTAGGGAGTAGGAACCCAGAACATGTATACACCCGGGGGGGGGACATTATACAGGCCTCACCTGGGAAAAAGACCTAGGGGTTCTGGTGGATGTCAAAATGAATAATTCTGAACAATGCCAGAGGGCCGCAGCCAGGGCAAATAGAATCCTGTGCTGCATCACCAGGGGGATCACCTCTAGAAGCAGGGAGGTGATTCTGCCGCTATACAACAGCCTGGTTAGACCACATCTCAAGTACTGTATGCAGTTTTGGAGACTGCAGCTAAGGAAGGACATCTTGCTTCTGGAGCAGGTCCAGAGGAGGGTAACTAGGATGATCTGGGGGCTGGGGGATAGGACATACAAAGAGCAAGTTTGGGAGCTCAATGTTTTCTCACTGGAGGAAAGGAGGGATGGGGGGATATGATCGAGGTCTTTAGGTACCTGAAAGGAATAACTAAGGTAAGCCTACGTCAGAGGAAGGAGGGAGGAGTCACCAGAGGACACAGCTGGAGGCTGGTGGGGGGGGGGGAAGACTCTGGGGGAAAAGGAGGAGGCGGTACTTCACTGAAAGAGTGGTGGAGCCATGAAATGCACTGCCTGAGGAGCTGGTGGGGGTATGTATGGTTGAAGGGTTCAAGAGGGTCTGGGACAGACTAAGGTCGGGGAAAAGCAGGGGAAGGCTTTTTCATGGGGGGAAACTTTGATAAAGACAGAAACGGTACCTGTTCAGGGGACTGACTCCCAAGCAGACACAATAGACCATTAGGCCTACTCTGCTGGCATGCTAGTATGTTAGTATGTTAGTGGTGAGGGCTGGTTGAGCAGACCTCTCAACAGTTGCAGATTATGAGATACATCACTCATTTAACCCCTCAGAAAACCATAGTCCCACATGGAGAAGGTGATACTCCATATTGCCCACTGAGCGTTTGAAATAGAAATTGCTAATATTCTGTGAAGTTTAGTTATCGGTCAACATTATAAACATCAGTACACTGATATATGTGTTCTGGGTTTGCAGTGTCATGTCTGATAAAATTTCACACATTTTGCACATTTGTCACACATCTTGTTATGCATTTGGGTGATAAGAGGTTGAAAGGTATGAAGGAGGTCCGTTTAGGGCAAAGCAAATGAAGGAGTGAAAGTAAGGGTACAGACTGGCCAGCAAGGACTTGGGGACAGCACTATAGACACTGTTTGCTCATTAAAACACTAGAGAGGGTCAATGAGCTGATGGCAGACAGGGAGAGGGAGATGAGATTTGTTCTGGTGCAGTGAGCCAAGCTTGGGAAGTTTTCTATCGATGGCTAGAAAAATCAAGGTGTCAGTCTAGGTGATTATCTGATGTTATGTGTATGTGATTTAAATTGTATCTGATTAATGAATGTGTTATGGATATATGGTTTTAGTTGTATCCGATTGGTTGGCATGTGACTTTAGTTGCCTCTGATTAAGGAATGTGCATGTGACTTGGGCTGTATCTGACTGGTGAATGTGTTTTATGCATGTGACTAGTTGTATCTGATTGTTGAATTTGTTATATGAATGTGACTTTAGTTGTATCTGATTAATAAATGTGGTATGTGTGCATGACTTTTGTTGTATCTGGTAAATGTGGTATGTGTATATGTATATGACTAGTTTTATCTGACTGGTGAATGTGCTATGTGCATTTGTCTTTAGATGCGGGGTCTAGGAGGCACCCTGGGGTGAAATGGAGTCAGGAAAGAGGTTTTCCTTGTCTTGTCCCCATACCCAAGGGCTCCGACATCGGCGGGCAGGTGCCAAAGTCTTACCCGACGGCTCATCCTACCTTGGCGGTGTTATGCAATGCCAGATCTGTTAAAAACAAGACAGCTATTATAGCTGATCTCGTTGGAACAACTGATCTGGCTTGCATCACCGAGACCTGGCTAGAGGAAAATGCAGGCCCTGTATTGGCCTCAGCAACTCCAGCCGGGTTCTCGGTGATACACCGTCCAAGGTTAGATTGTAGGGGCGGGGGTGTGGCCTTTATGTTTAAAAGTGAGCTGGGCCTTGTGGATGTGCCATTGGGAAGTACCAGATCCTTCAAATATATACTAGGAGAAGGTGTAGGCTGCGGGATTCTCCTCATTTACTGTCCGCCAGGAGTTGGAGGAGAATTCCTGCAGGAGATAGCAGAAGCAGACTTCATCGTCAACATGGTGTTGAGGTCCCCCAGATGGATAGTTCTGGGGGACTTTAGTGCCTGGGTCGATGATGAACATTTTGGTCAAAATCTCCTCCAGATGATGATGACGCTGGGCTTTATGCAGGTAGCTACCTCCTCTACCCATGTAGGGGGTCATTTGTTGGATCTGATTTTCCTTCTGGGTATGGAGATAGCTGATCTGGGGGTGGAACCAGTCAGCTGGTCTGACCGTCACACCATAAGGTTCAGCTTCAGGGCCCCCCAATAGGTCTGTCCCTTACAGAGATGGTTCAGTACCGCCCTTTAAGGGGGGTTAACCCCAGTGACCTATCAGCAGTGCTGGACCTATCGGGCTTGTCAGGTGAATGCATGAGTCCAGATGGTCTCGTATTAGCCTATAATAAGGCTCTGGGAGATGCTCTGGACAAAATTGCTCCTGTTCGTGTTCGACCTCTCACCTTTCGCCCAAGGAGCCCTTGGTTTGATGGCTCCTTGAAGGAGTTGAGGTGAGTTGGTCGAAGGATGGAGAGAGCCTGGCAGAGGTCCAGCCATGATGCTGACAGGCTTAGGTTGATGGCACAGTATGATAGCTATCAATCAGAAAGAAGCAGAATTCCTTTCCAGGGAGATTTCTGCTGCGCGAAATTGACCAGCTCAGCTGACAGATTGTGCAATCCAATCTGTCTCTAGCCCAGACAAGCTTTTTCTCAGCTAAGATGTGAGGAGTTTGCTCGATTTTTCATAGATAAGGTTGCCAGCATCAGGTCTGGCATTGATCCGGCCTCTCCTATGAGGGATTGCAGTGATCGACAGGAGGTGGCATGCACTTGGTCTGTCTGGTCATATTTCTACCTGCCGGTTTCATAGACATTGTAAAGACCATCCAAATATTGCGCCCAACCAGTTGTAGTTTGGATCAGGGCCCTACACCCCTCTTAGTGGGATGTGTAGATGTTATCTGCCCTATCCTTGCTGAAATTGTCTGGAAGTCCTTAAAGAGTGGGGTCTTTCCTGACCCCCTCAAGGAGGCGGTCATTCAACCACTCCTTAAGAAATCCACCTTGGATCCAGACTGTCTAGCTAACTACTGGCCCATCTCTAGCTTGCCATTTATAGGTAAGGGTATTGAAAAGGTGGTTGCGTTGCAATTGGATGAGCATCTTACAACACACAATGTCTATGAATCTCTCCAGTCTGGTTTTAGGAAGAAGCATAGCATGGAGACTGCTCTTGTCCGGGTATTGAATGACCTCCTAATGGCTAGAGATTGAAAGGCACATACCACTCTGGTCCTTCTTGATCTCTCTGCTGCATTTGACACCGTATCAATCAATCAATCAATCAAAATCTTTATTTATCCAGGCGGACACCATTGAGCAAGCTCATTTACAAAGTGGACCTGCCTCGCACAAGGTCAGGTAGCAATACATTTATGTAGAGACAATAATACAGTCAGAGAAGGTATACATAAGTGCACTTAAGGTATACTTAAGTGCACTGTAGACCATGGTGTGCTACTGGAGTGCCTGCAGCTTTTTTTGTGGGCTGTCTGGTAGTCCTTAAATGGTTTCATTTGTTCCTCACCGGCAGGTTTCAGAGAGTTACAGCTGGAATTTATTCCTCTGGGTCTCACTCCCTGCTCTGTAGGGTGCTGCAGGGCTCCATTTTGGCCTCCATGTTGTTTGCAGTGTACATGCTGCCATTGGGAGATATCATCAGGCGATAAAGTCTGAGTTTTCACTGCTATGCAGATGATACTCAACTGTATATGTCCTTTCTGCCTAGACAGAATGATGCACTCTTCGTGCTAAATAACTGCCTTGCTGAGATCAGAACTTGGATGAGTTCCAGTTGATTGAGACTAAATCCAGATAAGACTGCAACGCTGGTAGTGGACCCAGGTCATCCCTTGGTGGGTTTGAGGACTGGACAACCATCAGGCTTGTTACTTGGTGGTATACAGCTCACTACCTCAGACGACGTGCGAAACCTGGGCATTATTCTTGATGATGGTTTGACTCTAAAGCCTCAGGTTTCAGCAGTCGTTAAATCATCTTTTTATCATCTTAGGAATATCGCCCGAGTGAAACACCTGGTTCCTCCGGATGATCTTCCAACATTGGTCCATGCCTTTGTCACTACTTATCTTGACTACTGCAACTCCCTCTACCTAGGGCTATCAGGGGTTGATGTCCACCGCTTGTAGCTGGTGCAGAACGTGGCAGCCAGGCTTTTGACTGGGACTTCTAGGACCAGTCATATTACGCCTGTGCTCCACGAACTGCACTGGCTGCCTGTTCAGTGGCAGATCACCTTTAAGGTTGGTTTGCTAACCTTTAAAGTCCTACATGATCAGGGACCTGGTTACCTGCAAGATCTCCTTGTACCCTACCGCCCCCTCCACCTTCTCCATTCCACCGATGAGGGATTGCTGGAGATTTCCATGGTACGAGTGAAGACATCTGGTTCTCGAGCTTTTTCTTTCTCAGCTCCAACCCTGTGGAATTCTCTATCTCATCAGTTGAGAGAATGCCTGACTGTTGATAGGTTTAAAACTGAGTTAAAAACTTACCTGTTTGACTTAGCCTTCCCAATATATGGGTAACTTGTTTTATTGTTTGATTATTTTATTTATACTGCTGTATTGGTCTGTGTACAGTGCCTTGGTTTGGAAAGGCGCTATAAAAATAATGTTTGACTTGTCTTGAATATGATTGGTGAATGTGTTATATGTGTGTGACTTTACTTGAATTTGATTAGCGAATGTGTTATTTGTTTATGGCTCTAGTTGTATCTGACTGGTGAATGTGCTATGTGCATATGATTTTAGTTGCATCTGATTGGTGAATGTGTTGTATACATCTGACTTCAGTTGCGTCTGATTAGTGAATGTACTGTGTGTTCACAGCCCTAGTTGTATCTGACTGGTGAATGTGCTATGTGCGAATGACTTCAGTTGTATCTGACTGGTAAATGTGTTATGTGCATATGGCTTTAGTTTTATACAACACCAGTGATAATCATTTTCCCTGATAAAAAAGGGATATGCCGGGGACTGTTTGATACCTGATTTAGCTATACAAGTTCTGTTTGACCTCGGGTAACCTCATGACTGGCGTAATCCATGAGATGGCTGATGTCAAACAGCATGGGTATAGATAAATTGGGTATCACACAAGCACCCCCCTCGCATGTTCCATTTAGCAATAAGGTAGGAACTTGTGTGATAGTTTATGTTTTGTTAGTTTTTTTTTCCTTTTTTTTATTTTAAAGTTTGTGGGATTATTTGGTGAAATAGTGCCTCTGCACCCCCATTGCCATGGACATGCCATAATGACACTAGTGGTGACATTCCTGTATTGCAGCTCATTGGCTGAGGTAGTGGGTTTTTGAAAATTTGTATTCAAAATGGCGACGGGCTTTAGTGAATCAGTCGGAGCTGCCATTACATTCTGATAGCTGGCATCAGCTCTGTGTGTAAGGAAGCTGGTGTCAGTGAGTTGGACTTCTTGTTTTATTTTAAATTTCGCCATTTGTTATTGTTTGATTAGTTGTTGCGAAAGGAGCAGAGCAGGTTAGAGAGAGAGAGAGAGAGAGAGCAGTGGCAGTCGGAACATGCACTGCAGGGAGGTTCATTGAGTGACCCAGGAGTGGAATTGGTCAGGTGGGAGTTTTTAACAGCTGGAGAGAGGTGCTGGTCTATGTTTATGTTTGGGCTGATCCTGGGAAAAATGATCAGAAGGTACTGGAGTGGCAGACTGATAGTGTTGAAGCCGCAGGGTTTGGTGGGCAGGCGAGGGACCTGCTTTGATATGTATAGCACAGCTTAAAAGTAGAAAGAAAGTTCATTTTAAAGAAAAAGAATCTGCTTTAGTTAAGTATATTAAACAGTTCATTTGATGCTGTAGCAAGGAAGCTGCAGGGGTGACTGGGGGCAGCCAGGGGAACCTGACCTATAGTACACGATGTGAAGTAAAAAAAACAACAACAAAAAACCTGTATGGTTTAAATAAAAAAAGTTATATTTCTTAGTTGAAGTGTGTGCACAGTGAGGTGAAGTGTGTAGTGATGATAAAATGTAATGCTTGTTGCCAGTGTAACAGGGAGTGTATTTAACTTGATGCTGTTTAAAGGGATGCTGTCAGCCCCCTTGGGCCTCAAATTGTCCCTTGTTTCAAAAACACATTTAATGATTTTCTTACATTTCTGTAGACATTGCTGATGTAGCTGGTAGTTTGACACAGATTCTTTTTATTTTTTAAAAGTGAAAACAGACTGCCTACCATACTGGTGTTAAACCACACAAAAACGTGTTTGTTTACATTTCTTGAACAAGTTGCGTTGCATCTTTCTTGGACCCGGGAACACCCCCAACACAGTCTAGACACTCAACATGCAGTGGGAGGAGTGGAGACTATGTATCATGAGCAGCTGCTCAATTTGGGGGTGTTCCTAATTTTAGGAAGTATGCCATAAGAGTAGATCAAGGATTTGAAACAAAACAAGGTTAGGTGTAAATACACCATTAGCATGTATTTCAGTTCTGCTAAGAAAGGAAGCAGCTAAAACAACCAGCATCATCAATGAATTTTAAAGAAGGCAAACTTCAAAATGTGAGATTTCAACTAGCTCCTGCCTCTCATAACCTGCCCCTCATGGCTATCCTGCAGGCACACCTGGCTGCGGCTCCAAAATTCATATTGGCAAGCTCATGTAGCACAATTCTACACAGGCTCAACTCCTGCTTTTGTCTCCCTCTCCCCACTCCCCCACAACCTGTACCCTACTAGCTCCTCCCAGAGCCCCCTTCCCTGCCTACCCTAAAGTACCATTGCACCTTAATGAAATGTAAGGCAATCTTTGTCCAGCCCTGTTAACAACCAGTGTTTATCCAACTGACTGGCTCCCGAAAAAAAGATTAGTAAACAAATTAGCCAGCCTGGGAGTGGGTCCCAGGGTAGTAGCCTGGGTAAAACATTGACTGGACAATAGGACACAGGTGGGTAATAGTAAATGGAGTCCAGAGTGAAGAAAGGGGGGTTACTAGTGGGGTACCGCAGGGTTCAGTACTGGGGCCAGTCCTTTTTAATGTCTTTGTAAGTGACATTGCAGAGGGACTGGAAGGAAAAGTATGTCTCTTTGCAGATGACACAAAGATCTGCAACAGGGCTGATCATGCAAGTGGGGTGAAAAGGATGAAAAGGGACTTGGCAAGGTTGGAGGAATGGTCAAATATATGTCAGCTTAGATTCAAGCATAAGAAGTGCAAGTAATGCACCTGGGAAACAAAACCCAGGGAAGAGTACACAATGGGGGTGGTGAGATACTGACAACAACAAAAATGGAAAGGGACCTGGGGGTAGTCATATCAGATGACCTAAAGGTAGGCAAGCAATGTGAGAAGGCAGTAAGGAGGGCTAGAGTGATACTGGGATGCATAGGAAGAAGCATCACCAGTAGAAAACAGGAAGTTGTTGTCCCTCTGTACTGACAACTGGTAAGGCCACATCTGGAGTACTGTGTACGGTTCTGGAGACCCCATCTCCGCAAAGACATAGACAGGGTGGAGGCTGTCCTGAGGAGGGCAACCAAAATGGTGCAGGGTCTGCACCAGAAGACATATGAAGAAAGACTAAAGGAGCTTAAGATGTATAGCCTCGAGGAAAGGAGGGAGAAGGGGGACATGATAGAAACATTCAAATACCTCAAGGGAATTAACAAAGTCCAAGAGGGTAGCATCTTTCAGAAAAAGAGATGTGCAAGAGCAAGGGGGCACCATTTGAAGTTAGAGGGGGGACGGCTCAGAGATAATGTGAGGAAGTATTTATTCACAGAGAGGGTTGTAGATGCATGGAACAGCCTTCCTAAGGAGGTCATAGAGTCAAAAAACAGTGGGGGAATTCAAGAATGCATGGGACAGACAAAAGACAATTCTAGCGGTGGGTAGGAGGAAGTAGGCTGTTGGTTAACTAGGATCTGCAGCTTATCTGTTAGGTAGGGAAATGGGCAGACTAGGTGGGCCAAGCTGTCCTTATCTGCCATCAGATTCTATGTTTCTAGTCATATGCATTGGATATTGTGTATTGCCCTTAACTCTTGACACCTGCATTTTATTTTGTACTTATATTATATTACACATATTCTGTACACTGAGTATTTCGTAAACATTGTGCCACAGTGATTGCTGTGTGAACATCCTTATATACCTTGTATACATTCTCTGTGTTTATTATATATGTACATATTGTATATATCTCCTGTACATATTCCCTGAACTTTTTTTTTGACATAATCATCAGGTGACTCCTTCACTTCCTTCTTGTAATCTCATGTTAACCCTGCTTTATAACCTTGCTGTTACTGAATATGTGTACTATGTTCAGGTCCACCTTGTAAATGAGTTCTACTCAACAGTATTTCACCTGGTAAAATAAAGATTGATTGATTGATTGAAATAATATGAAAAAGGGTTGACAGTGTCCCTTTACTGCTCACTGCAATTAGAATCAATTTTTTTCCAGGAGCACCCTGCGGGAAGCAGGTAAGAAAGGGCAGTGTATCGCTTGTTTCAGGGTTCACAGAACAGTATAAGAGCATTGCATGTTTCATTCAGGAAATATTTTTGCAGGTGGATCCGAGGAGCTAACTGTATGGGGCCGCAAGACAGTTTCAGAGTTTTTCAATAATAATCATACAGTAATCACAAAGACAGTTACAGGACCCACATCTGTAACCCCCGTCCTTCTTAAGTCGCAGTTGAGACAGTGGACAAGTAGCCTGCAATTCCTCAAAAGGCTCCAACTATTTTGCCTGCCCAAAAGAAACTGGTTGGAGATCCATTTTGTATTTGGTGTCTGGATGAATTGTGAACAGTTCCCTGACAAAAATGGATGCTTTTGTGGTTTTATTCTTAGAAAGAATGTTACTTAAAAGTCTTTACAAATAAAAAAGACAAGAAAGTAATAACTATAGACAATATATAAACAATAAGCTGAATGGTGTCTAAATGTTACACTTTATTAAGTTTTACACCAATGTATCAGTAGCTCTTGAAGAGTCACAGTAGCCCCGAGACAAAGAATTCATCCTTGGGTAAAAGACTCTGCTGTTTGTGTGAGTGGTCACTGAGTTTTACTATTACTCTGTGTAAGGCCCTCTACACACTAGGGAACTTACTCCATGTAAGGTCCAGTACACACTAAGGAACTTAAAATGGTTTAACTGCCTTCAACTGTTTTAAGTCCCTCAAGAATGGTTTGTGTACACACTGCAGCATGGTTAAATTGTGCTGCAACATGGTTCTAAAAGTGTGCTAAAACCCTATTAGGGACGTAGTCTTTAGCATGGTTTTAGACAAACACATTTGCTTTAACCCATGTTAACAGCAGTGTGGATGCTATCTGTGCTGTAACACAGGTTAAGACAACCATGTTTAAACATAACCTAAGATTTTTGCCTGCACTATACAACCCCCCCCCAAAAAAAAAAAAAACACATACACAGCTGGACTCCCACTTTGCTCCTGATTGTGAAGATATAATTTTCCCCTTGATCCGTTAGGGCAGCTGATCATGAGTATCCCACTGTGCATTACGGCAGCCGCAGTGGTTTGCACTGCAGCTGTAATCATGCCTGGGAGCTTGCTCAGGCAAGCACAGTTGTTGGAGTGCAGTATCGATGCTCCAACAATGGTGCTAGGGACCGGTTTCTAAAACATTATTAAAAACATTTTAAAATCAGTCCCTAATGTAGACAGGGCCTACGTTTCAGATGATGAGCAACTCACTTGGGTCAAAGTGTTGGACTTTAAAGGTAAAGGTTCAAGAGCTGAGTTGTTCACCAGGTGTTGCAGGTTAATTTCAGCTCTAGTGTTAATGCCCGTCTCTTTAACTAGCCAGAGATGGCACACCAGACACAGAACCTCAGCTGGTCTGTCAACAGTGTGAGGAGTTCTACCATAGAAACATTTTACTCGTGAAACTTTATTATCCTTTACAGAATTCCAAGTTCCTCCTTAATTTTAGAATAATTTCTGTCCACTTGGTTAGCACGCACAAAGTAAAAGCTATCAAGTTTCTGTAATTTAGGGGCAGGAGAACAGTTCTAGCAAAACTAGGAACTCAGCCTAACTTGGTGGATTTGCGGTCTCAGAGCAGATCTGAAACACTTGGCTAAAGTTTTAGATTCTTTAAGAAAACAGCATTTAAATCCTCCTCATTCACAACAGCATTGAAATAAACTTCAGATCCCTAGGCAGAGCAAACAAGATGATCTTTTCTCTGTCCCTCCATTCGGCTACTTAATCCTCTCCTCCAATTGTCCCAAAATCACTAAAATGCCTCGATTCATGTCTTGAATGAGGGAACTTCTGGAATGGCCATGAAAATACTGGATGACATGCCACACCAGTTTAATTCCTTGTTATTGTTAAGAGGGTGTTGCAATAGTCTTGCAGAGGTTATCATAAACCATGTGAGCTGGTTGGGTACAGGGACATTTGTTGCCACACCCACCATCCTAGTAGAATACAAGTCTGCTATGTCTGAGTTTCTAATAAATGGTTTTCTACAGCTCCTAATAGATGGGAAGGGAGTTTTCATGTGAAGACTCTCATCACCCTCCCTGCTGGCCACTGCTCCTGTGCTCCAAGCTCGGGGTGTGAACCTGAGTTGCCAGTGTACCAGACATTACCCCACCACTCGCCACCAGAAAACCAGTTTGAAAACTACCTTTTTAAGTAAAGCATGCATTTTATAAGTATAATAGCACACTATGCAATGTGTTGCTAGCTACCAGCCAACCACAAGTGATTTAAATCACTCAGCTTTGCCTTGGGCCTTACTATGCTCTGGAGATCTTGTATTCTTATATCTCCCATATAGGTGATAACTTCAGCATTTAAGAAGATGTGGATTGCAAGGTTGACAAACGTGTCAGATTTAGAAAACCCTCTGTGGAGTCGGAGACTAAAACAGCAACACTGTTGACAGAGTCACAGATTCTAGAGTTGGGCAACGTACAAAGTTGTCACAAACTGAATGCTGGTTTCCCCTGTCCACAATGAAATCCAGGTGTTACAGAATTTTGGTATATGGATAGATGCAGATGTTAAACTGTAAGCGTTATTGCAGTAGGTGTGTTTACATTTGTAAAATAGTTTCAGTCAAGTTTCTGAATGTTTGTGATCCATTTCACTGTCTGTATTCTTAGGTTTAATAATCCATTGCAGAATGTGCTATAGTGTATGGTGGAATGTAGTTTAGCATGGATTTCCATGGCATGTAAAAAGTTGTTCTGCTGCATTAGTGACGTCTGCAGTGCAGCAGAACAACTTTTCATTCTGCTGCAGTAGAGACTTCAGCAGGCAGCTCCCAAGCCCTTGGCACTCGAGAAAAGGAAGCGGCAAAGGATTGCGCAAAGAGACACAAGCTCTGCCTGATAGCAGAGAAAACAACAGGATCAACCAGATAATTACAATTTTCTATTTCAGTGCTGCAGGATCAACCAGATATTTAAAATAAAACAACCGGTTGTCACAACGTACATCCTCTCACTAAGCGAGAGGAACAGCCGCCATTTTTTTAAATTTCAAAACCCCGCCCAGAGCCCTAAAGCAATCAATTGAAAGGGGCGAGAGTAAAGCATAGGGATGCCAGGTCCCTAGCAGCAACACAGCGTGCCCTAGCAACCAGATCTTACTATCGGCAGGCAACACTGAGTTTACTACTTATGAAAAAAGAAACAAAGAAATGAAACTATATTTTATCATGTGCTTTGGGAGACACCATACGCTATACAGACCAGTGTATGGGTCATCCGGTCTGCATAGTAACCACTTGGTGGAGAACAGCCTTGTTGTGCATAGTGACCCATACACTATCCTATATGTTTGTAATGCTCCTTCTACACAAATGAATACAGTAGTGCATTCTGGGCCTTGCCTTAGCCCAGTCTATGGGAGGATATTGTGTATTTGCAGTAGCCCATAAAACCAATGAATCAGGCAGTGGTGCAGAGTAACCAAAATGATTTGCAGCCTGGACAGTGTACACTTGCCATGGTAAAAAATGGTTTAGCTTTCAGACCTCCGAAGATGGTTCAAAACGATGAGTGTAAACAGGGGCTATTATTCTGATGAGACCACATATACTCAGAAGAGAATTCACTTTCAAGCAGAGGGATAGAATTGGCTCATTGATTACTCACCCTGTACAAATATCTTCAAAGATATAATTTTTTTTAATATGGTGTAATGTTTTTTTCTTCTGTGATGTGAATAGCATTGCAAAACTTTCCAGAGTGTATTAGGAAACAGGATTGCATAAGAGCACAGAAAAATAAAGTCCATCGTCTTCATTCTCATTTAGAAATGCTGTACGATTGTGGAAACCAAAGTTTACTGTCTGGCAGATGAAATGTATTGTGTCTACACTGCATAAGCAGAAATAAAGTCAGGGCTTTTGAGGAGACAGCACTGTGACATCAGCAGTCTACATGGGACCACTGTTGCATAACAGGATTGGTACATGGAGCGACATATTGGGAAATAATGTTAATGATAAAGTTAATAATGAAGTTGTTTCTTCCTTCTTGTGTCTCATTGAGTGACTAGATAGTAAGCTTGACTTATCTGCCCACATTGATACCATCCACTCCAAGCTCCATGTCAGACTCAGTGCCTGGTACCGCAACAAAGACTGCTGGCCTCCTTATGTCCGCTGGGAACTTATTACCAACCAAAATGATGCTTCCAGTTTTTGACTATGCGGATGTGGCCTACAAAATCACCCCCTCCTCTTTCCTTGCCAGACTGGACACCCTCTGCAATATCCTTTGTCGCTTCCTTATACTCACCACTGTTCCCTCTACTCCTCCCTATCCATCCTCCCTCCCCCTACCCTCATGTTGTCAGCCCTACTGTGCCTCCTTCATATCTAAATTCTGGATTGCAACCCTGCCCTCTTAACCTATCTTCACTTCTCTCTCCCATTCCCTCTGCCTCGTACTCCCTCTGCTTCGAGAATCCTAACACCTTCTTCCTTTCCAACCCTCACTCCTCTTCTTGGCAGCCTTCTCCTATCACCTTCTGTCCCTCCAGAACCTGCTCCCCTCCTCTCTCCATCTCTCCCCTTCCCCCGTCTCCTTTAGGCACCATAGAACTTCTTCCTGCTCCCTCCCGCTCTTGTCATCCCCCTCCCTGATCTGTCCCCGTTGGAGCTCCTGCCATCCCTGTTGCTGGGCCTCCTCCTGGGTTCTATCTCAGCCTGTATTAGGCTCCTTACTTTTCTTTACCTCCACTGCCATTCATTCCACCTGTTGTGGTCTCTGTTGTACGTCAAAGATGTTCATTGTACCTTTGTTCTTTGTTCAGCTCCATTTCCTTTTTATGTGCACTTGTCCTATGTCAAACTGTACTCTGTTTTTTTACCAATCATTAATACTGTGCATGCTTTTATTTTTGTATTTCCTGTTCCCTCTCCTCCAGGTCATACTTGGAAATGAGCCTTAGCTCAGTGTGCCTCACCTGGTTAACAATTTCCAGATAAATAAATAAAATAAAGAGACATGACATAGATATTTCTGTATATTTGTGCTGTATTTAGACAAGACAATTTACTGTGATACTGGGTTCATGTTAAGATAATCATAATGTATGATAAATGGGCTAAAAGGCTCTACAAACAAATAAATACACATAGATAGAACATAATCCCACCAATGCACTTAAACTGAGCTCAGGTTATAACAAGTGCTTTGTAGTATCACAGTATGGTAGTACTGCAAAAGGTTTACATGTTTACAACCAGCCATCTTTATTTGGCAAAGGTATTGATTTTCAGTCATTGTGTTAGAAAATCAGACATTAGTGACTGCCCCAAAAGGAGGCTCTCTACGTTTGTGCTACTTCCTGGTCCTGTGTCAGTAGAAACTAGATGCAGTGAGAATCTGTGGTGGCAGGATGGGTGTAGGTCACCCAGTGTGCAAAGGCACCTCATGCTGGCAGATGACAAAAAGACATCAGCACTGGTTGTGGAGGCAACTGCTCTTTTACCTTCCCATAAGGAGTATGGTAGCATGCAACAGACAGTGCCAGCTGAGTATCAGTGCACAAAGAAGTGGCCTGATACATGGAAGTGCAAACAGGATTATTGGTGCATGCAGCAGCAGCCCAATAACTGACAGTGCCAGCAGGAATATCGGTGCATGCAGCAGCAACCCCATATGTGACAGTGACAGCAGGAGTATAGGTGCATGCAGCAGCTACCCCACACATGATGTGCCAGCAGGAATATTGGTGCACATAACAGTGGTCCCATACATGACAGTGATAGCAAGATTATCAGTGCATGCAGCAGCAACCCTACACATGACAGTACCAGGAGGAGTATTGGTGGATGAAGCATCAACCCATACATGACAGGGCCTGCAGGAGTATCAGTGCATGCAGCAGTGGCCTCAAACATGACAGTGCCAACAGGAGCATTGGCACATGCAGCAGCAACCCCATACATAACAGGCCATCAAGAATATCCGTGCCTGCAGCAGTGGCCCTATATATAAGCATGACAGTGCCAGCAGGAGTACTGATGCATGTAGCTGCAGCCCCATACATTACAGTGATAGCAGGAGTATCGGTGCACATAGCAGAAACTCCATACATTACAGTGCCAGCAGGAATATCAGTGCATGCAGCAGCAACCCTATACATGACAGTGCCAGCAGGCCTATCAGTGCATGCAGCAGCAAACCTGTGCATAAGGTGCCAGCAGGCATATCAGTGCATGCAGCAGTAACCTTATAAGTGACAGTGCCAGCAGGCATATCAGTGCATACAGCAGCAACCCCATACATAACAGTGCCAGCAGGAGTATCAGCGCATGCAGCAGCAATCCAATACATGATAGCACCTGCAGGAGTATCTGTGCATGCAGCAGCAACTCCATACATGGCAGTGCCAGCAAGAGTATCAGTGCATGCAGCAGAAAACCCATACATGACTGTGCCAGCAGGAGTACCAGTGCATGCAGCAGTGACCCCATACATGATAGTGCCAACAGGAATATTGGTGCACATAGCAGTGGCCACATACATGACAGTGCCAGCAGGAATATTGGTGCATGCAACAGTGACCCCATACCTGACAGTGCCAGCAAGAATATTGGTGCATGCAGCAGTGGCATTATACATGATAATCCCAGAAGGAGTATTGGTGCATGCATCATTGGCCCCATACATGCATTGGAACGGATAGTATTTGATCAGCTCACGGAGTACCTTGTAAAATACAGCCTGCAATGTTCCCAGCAGCATGGCTTCCACAAAGGGCACAGCACTACCACGGCACTCCTCGAATTCACCACACATATCCATCATGCACTTGATCAGGGCCAGCTGGTCGGCGTCTCTTTTATTGACCTGACTAAGGCATTTGACACTGTCAATCACTCCATTCTCCTCAAACAATTATCCCTCCTTGGTCTTTCAAGTGAAACTACCCTCTGGTTTCAAAGCTACCTCAGTAACCGGGCCCAACAGGTCAGGATTGGTGAATTCCTTTCGTCATCCCTGCCAATCCACTCTGGAGTGCCTCAAGGTTCTATCCTGGGTCCCTTGTTATTCAGCATATTCCTGAACAATCTCACTGCCTCCTGACATGACAGAATGTTGCTGTATGCAGATGATGCAGTAATCTTCACTTGCCACACCGACCCCACCTCCCTTCAGTCTCAACTACAGAAAAGTTTCACAGAAGTGGAAGACTGGTTTTGCTCAGATAAACTCCTCCTTAACCACAAAAACACTAAAACAGTGTTGTTCCATGGAACCCACAACAAGTACAAGGACCATGAGCTCATAATTAACAACCATGAAGGCGTCGCTCTTGAGCAGGTGGATATGTTTAAATATCTGGGCCTGACCCTTGACTGCTCCCTCTCGTATATCAAACACATTGACAATATCGCTAAAACTGTGAACTCCCGAATAGGGCTACTATACAAGCATAAACATTGCCTAATGGCTGAAGCCTTGAACCTCGCTATCCAGAGCTCTGTTATCTCAACTATTGACTACGGGCTCGTTATCTATGGATCCGCTACTGATACTGCACTCCGGCGCATAGCTGTAGCCCTTAATAAGGCATGTAGACTCCTTATTTAAGCTGCCCACCTTTCTCACATGTGTGACATTTACAAGCAGGCTAACTGGCTCCAGCTATCTGGCATGCTAAAGTATCAGAACTGCATCCTAGCTAAGAAGACATCACTGGGCCTTATGCCCCCTGGAATCCAATCAATATTGACCCCGCAGCATGTCCACCGCCTAACTAGAAGATCAGACAGTCTAACCTTTACAATACCTTGCTGTCGGACCTCTCAAGCTCAGCGTTCTTACCTTGCCAGAGCCTCCACCTGGTTCAACTTGCTACCTACAGAAATCTCCAACATTGCCATGATTGGTGCTTTTAAGTGTAAACTGCGTCAACACCTCATGGCTAGTGCCTTCTGTGATTGCTTCTTATAATCCCCTCCAGGCATACTACCCTCAAGCATCCCTCCTCACTGCCTCAGCTCCTCCTCCTCCTCTCCTACACCCCATTACTGGGTATAGGATGAATCTGTCTCCTTTTCTTTTTCATCCCCCCCTTTCCTCCTCCCTTGCTGTTTTCCATCTACCACATACCCAACGCAATGCCCTTCCCATTTCTCCCCTCCTCTCTCTCTCTCCCCCATACCACCCCCTCACCACCACTCTTCTTTCTCTTTTCCCACTAACCCACTCGTAACAAAACTTCACTGAGCCGCCTATGACTTGTACTGTATAATTAACTCGTAACACAATTACTTGACAATGCCTTTAGCTGCTATTATTGTAACCTTACTTGTCTTTTTTTTTTTTTTGTAAGTTCCATTGTAATGATCATGTTATGTTTTGTACCTTATTGTCCTTATTGCCTTGACGTGGAACCTTTGTAAAAGAGCCCTCGGCTCAAAGGTGTCATTCGAAATATAAATAAATAAATAAATAAAAACATGATGGTGGCAGCAGGAGCATCAATGCATGCAGCAGCAGCCCCATACATGACAGAGCCAGGGGGAGTATCGGTGGATGCAATAGCAACCCTATACATTACAGTGTCAGCAGGAGTGTTGGTACACAAAGCAGCGGTACCATACATGACAGAAGAGAGCCGAAATATGTGGGCACACAGAAGCGACCTCATACATGACAGTGGATGCAAACTAGTAGAAGCAGAAGAGTCTTTTGGCAGGTACAAGTGATATCCTGCTACTCAAAGATCACACCCTGGCTATACTGTAGCTGGTCTGAAAAGTGTACAGTCATGTAATAATGATAGAAACCAGCTGTATTCCTTTATGCCATATGAGTAGACTATCTGCCTGTTGATAACTCTGCATGAGAACCGAAAGATGATTTAGGGTGGGGTTGAGCATTGTTGCAAGGAAAACCAGTTAATAAATAGGTTGCACCTGTCTTATATTGTCAGTTTTAATTTTGTTGACCTCGGACAGATAGCCAGTCTTTTCAATTCTCTTTCCCTGCAGTCCCACCAACTGGAGCCCCATCGGTTGTCTTCCAGCCTGTTTCTGCCTTGCCTGAAACCCTCCCAGCCTGTGGTCCTGGTCCTGTGACCCACCTGTGATTCACCTGCTGGCAACCTCCCGACTTGTGCCTCTGAGGTGAGCCGCCATCTGCTCCTTGTCACGCCTGTGCAATTATCAAATGGCCTTGCAGGTGGAGGTGAAGGATGGAGGATGTTGGGACCCAGGAGGGTAGGATCCAGCAGTGGGCATGGGTGCTGAGGAGTGACATCTTCCTACCAGCCAACAGGATGTTCCTTTTTCTTGCGTGGTTCTCTCCCCCCCTCACCCAGTAATGGGAGTGGATGTGCAATGATGTCAAGGGGAGGGGCACATGTTCCCATGTGTGTCTCACTAATGTCTGCTGTGTCCCACCATCTCTGTACTTGAGGGCTATTGGTTCAATACCTCCTGGCCACTGCCAGGAGGTATACTATCGCTGGAGCCATCCACCCTCCCTACACAGAGAAGGTGAGCAGTCCATCGGCTGCTCTAACCTTCCCCCCCCCGGCTGACCTTCCAATGCCTCAGGCTCACTTCCGAACCCAGGCTGTCAGTGCTGCAAGTAGTAGTGCTACCGCTGTTCCGGTTGGTGGGCCACAGATAGCCAAGCTGTGAATCTTGTTTACTGTTGGGTGCTGTTTCCACACAGTTTGATAGTGATGAGAGACTGAAACACAGGGAGAGCAAGTGAGTTCTCAAGGTCGCACAGCTTGTTTCGGACTTCAGCACTCTAGTCCTTGACCACAGTAGCGCTAAAGCTGGCTTGAGCAATGTGTATAAATTAATAGGGCCTCTGAAAGGTGTCTCTTATGGTATAAGAGACAGCATTATATTTTGATGAGAGGACCACAGAATGTAGCTGACTGGTTCTCTCTTCCCAAACCTCATGAGAGGAGTCTGACATACCACAAAAGACACCCCTCAGAGACCCTATTAACTTATAAATCACTCAAGTTAAACAAAACATGAAACAGAATAAGGCTCTGGGGGAATTTTCAAAGCACTGGGCACAACTCTTGAATCAGCATTTTGGACTTGTGCTGCATCCACACAGATGCATCAGGATGTGCGCATCCTATTCTCACACATCCTGACATATTTGTGACAGATTCTGTAATTTACAGCACTTATGGCTGCAACTGTGGTACTTGTGCCAGAAAGTTAGACCACCTTTTGTGGTCTAACTTTATGGACAGAAGTGTGTACGTGCATCTGGAAAATGGATGCAGAGCTCTGAAAATCCCTCTAATGGTCTGTACTAGACATTGAAACTCATTTCAGCACACCTTTCAGCAGTATGACAGTAATGGAGAACAAACTGAACTTTTACATGAGTTTAAATATTTGGGGGTTGCCTTGGACGGCACTTTTTTTTTTTTTTACGAACCACACATCCGTCTTGTAAAGATGGTACATCAGAAAATGGGGGCTCTTTACAGAGTCAAAAACTTTTAAATGATGGTTTGTTGCTCCCACTTATACACATCCAAGAACAGCTAGGTAAACTAACTCGAAATAAACCAACTCCAGAAACATTCAACATGCTGCCTAATACATACAAACCTGGAAAACCAGGTTGACCCATCATCTCTGGAACTGGCACACTCACTGAGAACATTTCAGGACTCAGAATCCATTTTAAAATCACTTGTGAGAGCTACCAGAAGTTTCATTCAGGACACCATAGATCTTCTCAGGAAACTGAAGCAAACTGGACAAGTACCACCCTGCACCGTCCTAGTCACAGTGGATGTCAGGGCCCCCTACACTGTTATTTTACATGAAGATAGCATATCAGTGTGTCAGAGATTTTTACAGGACAGCACATCCACAAGAGACATTCTGACACACAGCAACTTCAGATTTAGTGGCAGGCACTTTTTTACAGATCATGGGGACAGCAATGGGCACAAAAATGGCACCGAAAAATGACAATCTTTTCCTGGCCTATCTAGAAAATTTTAAATTTTAATTTTAATCATCACCCTTAAAAACTATTAGTCTACCTGTGATATATAGATGACAATTTCCTCATTTGAACAGAAAGTGAGCACTCCCTTGAAACGTTCCGTCAGGATTTCAACAACTTTCACCACTCTAAAAAACTCACCATTGAATACTTCACTACCAGCATAAATTTCCTTGATACCACAGTCAAATTCACTAATGATAAAAATATACAAACTGCTGTTTACGGAAAACCTACTGACAGACACTGATACCTGCATAATTTCAGCTTCCACCCAAGGCACACACACACAAAAAATCTGTGATCTACAGTCAGGCAATTCAGTACCATCGAATCTGCTCAGAAGAGGTAACAAGAAACAGACAGCTCACCTCACTTCATAGTTCCTGCATCCAGCAGGGCAACCCCCAAGATTGACAGAGAAACAGAACTTGCCATGTAAATACCACAAGGAAATCTACTGGAATACAGACAAAAAAAAAAATCAAACTGATCGCACACACTGAAAAGGTGCTTACCGTAACAGTAGGTCTTCGAGAGAATCTCCTCCATTGAGCCACATCAAGGAATTGTAAGCTGTTGGCATCAGGACCACCCATAAATGTTTGTCTGGAGCTGCCCACATCAATGCACTTCATCAGTGCCTATATAACAAGAGTGATCCCAGTATGCCTCAGTTCCCCTGCTTGAGACAAGCTTGGATGATCATCAGACTGGCAGGGACTGGAGCAATCAGAACCAAACCAGGCAAACAGGAGAGGTTATGGAAACCTGAGTACAGATGCTGAAAGAGGCATCTGAGAAGAACTGGCTTGCAAAAGCAGATGGGATAGTCATCCATCACCCGACAAGAGGGGAAGGCGGGTGGGAGAGCTGTGACTCAGTGGAGGAAAGTCTCTTGAAGATCTGCTTCTATGGTAGGCAACTATTTTATGTTCTTCGAGGATATCTCCTGCCATTGCACCACATCATGGAATGATTCTCAAGCAGTACCAAGCACTGAGGGAGGATGACAGGACCTAATGATCCTGAGTAAGGAGGCCTTGCAGAACAGCAAGGACAGAACCGGCACACCTACAAGAGATTATGTCCAGACTAGTTGTTAGTAAATGTATGAACAGTATGCCAAGTGTCAACAGCACATATGTCAGTTGCGGACACACTGTGGAAACAAGTCACTGAGGGAGCCACTCCTCGGGTGGTGTGAGCACGGACAGGACCAGAAAGCTGCTTACTGCACTTCTGGTGACAGAAAATAATTCAACTGGCCAACCATTTGGATAGGTCCTGTTTAGTAGTAGGGGAGCCCACCATCTGAGGGGCAAAGCCACAAACAGTTGTGAGGATTTTCTACAATTCTTAGTATGATCCAAGTACCAATGCAGCATCCTGCAGATGCCCAGCATATGTAAACGATGTTCCCCACTATCTGCTGGAGTTGACAAATAAACATAAAGATCAGTGATTTGATTTAATGTTCACTCAGACACAACCTTCAGAAGGAAATGAGGATTAGTTCGTAATGTAACTCTATCCTTGTAGAAGATAAGAAAAGAAGGGTCTGTAATCAGACCCTGCAACTCTGAAATGCATCTATTTATTTATTTGTCAGAGATCGAAATTACAACCCTTTGAGTCACAGACTCATTTCCAAAGGCTCCACATCATAAGTACACATTAAGACACATAGGTACACATACATACATTCAGTTCAATGGCCTACACAGCCAGTATAGTGTTATGCTTATGCAACTGTGTTAGTTTGGTTTTGGCCATTCGCACTCTCTATTCCAGAGGAATTACCACCCTGTAGGGGTACCAAAGGCAAGGAATCCTCAAAGAGGGTTCCACCCCTGGAGGTGCCACGGGATGATTCCCGTGACTAAAGGTACCTTAGGAAAGATCCCAAGGAGGGAAGTGCTGCTGCTGAAGCAGGAGGGGAGGATGGTGGGGCAAAGAAAAAGTGCTTCAGAAGGAGGCTGAGAGGAACTGCTTATATAGGTCAGGAGGTGGGAGTGGCTGGCTGCTTGTCCATTGAAATACAGGCCAAACCTTCCAATTCAATGGCCTACACAGCCAGTATAGTGTTAAGCTTGTGCAACTGTGTTTGGTTTTGGCCATTCGTACTCTCTATTCCAGCAGAGTTGCCACCCTGTAGGGGTACCAAAGGCAAGGAACCCTTGAAGAGGGTTCCACCCCTAGAGGTGCCACGGGATGATTTCCATGGCTAAAGGTACCTTAGGAAGGATCCCCAAAAAGAAATGTAGTATGAAGCATATAAGCAAGCAGGAGCTGTGACATAGTAGTAGAATAATGCATCAGGCAGCTTGATAACGTAATGAGATGTTCAGGCTTGCATGGCATGATTCAGTGTTGCATTGGAAGTGAAGGGACCTTCTAAGGAGAGAGGGAATGGCAGGGACATCATCCACCTCCATCCAACAGTGGAACCTACCTAAAGAAACTAGGGAACACTACCATACTAACTAACAGTTATGACCTGAGGCACGGAGGAGAGAAAAAAAACCCATGAGGAGGAAATCTCTGGGGATCCAAGGCCTAGGTCGCCTTCCCTCCAGGCTTGGGATATTTTATTTAGTGACAGCTCTGCTGCTGCAATTTAGACACCCAATTAAGGGAGGTGGAAAACATTCCAATTTGGAGGAAAGCTCTCACTCAATCCCTCTAGCGGGAACGCCGTGGAAGGTTGCAGGAGTGCTCTGCAACATCGGGAGCAACCAAGGTGGGAGGAGGAGAGCAATGATTAGGGATGTAAGTTTGTCATGGATGAGGTTTTAATGACTCATTGTTTGTTCATGAAATCATTAGTAAACAGTAGTAAATGTTGTGGCACTGTCATCATTGCTACATTCTGATGACACTAATGAAAGTCATGTAAGTCCTGAATAAAGATCAAACGTCATGGAATCAATGATGTGTATGACTGCCATGACAAACTTACATCTCTAGCAGTGACTGCTGAGGCACTCACCTGGCTTACTCGCCCTAAACAAAAACCAGGTGAACCAGAGTCAATCATAGGGAGAATGCAGTGAAGGTGCCTTGCTAGGGAAACCACTAAAGCCAATGGATAACCACTATAGTGGAACCACTAGAGCCAAAGGAGATCAGAGTAATCACCCTTCACAGCTAGTCTTAAATTCTACACCAGGAGCTGCTATCACGTAGCGAACAGCTAAAGCCAAGCCTGAAGCGAGGATATTCCCAGCTATGGGCCAGGTGAGAAGGACCCTGCCCCAAGTCGTACATGCTTAAGATGCGGACTTAAAATGCAGAGCGAGACTGTTGGCTGCAGGGAAACCCTGCACCAGAATGGTATGGCTGGCATGCCCCAGAACGGATAAGGAGCTGAATGAGCGTTAAGTGTTGAGACCTTGCAAAGGTTGGATGCAGTAGTGAGTGCAGCAGACATCCCAGAGGCTAAAGCCGAGGGGATGGTGGTAGGCATGAAGCAAAGATTACGTAAGCAAGAGTGGACCTGTACGTAGGTCAGTAACAGTATAGCAATAGTCGGATATGCACGTAGGTCTGCAAAGCATAGTAACAATGAAGCAGCACTGTGAATAGTGGGGCAAGCCAGCCAGGCATTCAAAAAGCCAGTAAAGGTGACACATACTCCGAGGATTTGCCGGCGGAGGAGACAGGATTGAGAACATAAGTAATTATCCACACAGGGCCACAACTCCCCAAACACCTCCAAGTCCCCGCCATAGGAAAAACAAGAAAGTGATGGAAGGGCTGAGACCCACATGCAGGTATTGAAACTAATTTACAGCATCAGTTGTAGCTTTAGCTGACCTCAGAGTATAACAGGGTGTACAAACATAGAAGCAGCATCTGTACTGAGTACACTGAGTTGTAAACTGCAATAAACATAAAATAAAGGAGGCACAATGCTCTAAAAGCAGCTGTCACCAGGCAGTGCAATGAAACTGCAGCAATGAGGTAAGAGAATGAGTTGAGAGCTCATGATTGGGCTGCATAGCTAGGGTTCAGTGTGAGTCTGAATCGGGTGAAAACAATTAAGTATGCAACATGGAGAGCAGCTTTAGTTGAGCTGAAACTCACAGATTATGTTTGCAGTTGCATTATAAGTAATGTGAGAGTTGTGAGTAACTGAAAGCAAGTAGTATGAGCTATGGAGTAGCAGTATGCTAGGAACTTAGGAAACAAAGCCCCAAAAGACAAAACCAAAACACGGAAAACAGGGAACAAGGCCCAAAACAAAAACAAAGACACAAAAAAAACACAGAAAGCAAGGACAGAAAGAAGCACACAGCCGGAGGTAAGATACAAACCAGAAGCAGGAAAACAAACACCGAAGTCCAGCAGAGACAAACTGAAACAGCAGGCGTGGGGGGGGGGGTAGGCCCCAGCTAGCTCAGAGGACAGGCAGACAGAGTCTCTGGCCAGCGAAGAAAAAGTGCTTCAGAAGGAGGCTGAGAGGAACTGCATATGTAGCTCAGGAAGTGGGAGTGGGTGGTTGCTTGTCCATTGAAATACAGGCCAAGCCTTCCAATTGTAACATCAGATTGCATGAGTGAAAAACAATATAGTTCAAGAATTATAGCAGTTATACATAGTATTGTTATACGCAGTAAAATCTAGCAGACATCACAGCTACTAGGAACAGCATCTTCCAAGAGAGGAAGCGTAGCTCACAAGTAGTGGCAGGCTGGAAGAAAGGCACAGTCAGGGTGTGAAGGACCAAATTAAAGTTCCACATGGGAACCAGATCGCAGATGGGGGTTGCAGAAGGAGAATACCTCTGAGGAATCTATGGGAAACTGCAAGCTGGGCCACTGTCTCGCCCTCTGTTGGAACATGAAAAGCCAACACTGCAGTCAAGTGGACCTTGGTAGAGGTCCAGCCCAGGTCTGAGTCCTTAAGGGACAAAAGGTAGTCCAGCATTTGATTAACTGGACACGTAAAGGTGTCCAGGGCATATGCAGTACACCAAACTGTAAAACTTTTTCCATTTTTTTGCAAGTAAGTATAAAGCATAGATGGCTATCTAGTCACCAGTAGAACAACAGCAACTGCCAGGTAAACTCCAAAGCAGGAGTGCTCTGTGTCCTCAGGAGCCAGGTGTGGAGGTGCAGGGACTACAGATCCAGGTGCACCAGATCATCTTGCTCCTGTGTCAGAAGTCCCACCTTCAGGGGAGCAAGACAGGGGGTTCTACTGCAGATTGCTGGAACAGAGGGAACCAAATTTGTTTGGGCCAGTAAGGGGACACCAGAATCAAGGTGGCTGACTCAGATCACAGCTTGTAAAGGACCCTGTGTATGAGAGTGAATGTGGGAAACGCATAAAAGAATCTTCCTTTCCATATGAACATACGAATTTGCCAGCAGATAAAGGCCTTATGGTCTATTGAGTCTGCTCGAGTGTGCAGCTAGCAACCCTTATACTACAACTGCCCCTCCTTCCCCTCCCCTTCCCCTCCCTCTTACCCTATCCCATCCCCTTTTGAAGCAGTCCACTGTTCTTCAGGATACCACTTCCGCAGGCAACGTGTTCCACCCAGACACCACGCTCTCTCCATAACAAAGTATCTTCTCATTTCCTTCCTGAACCTTCCCCCCTCCAATCTGAGATCATGACCTCGAGTGTCCCTACCCCCTTAACTAGAATAGTCCCTTTGTGCCTGTCTTGTTTGTTCCCTTCATGTACCTGAAGGTTTCAATCATATCCCCCCGTCTCTCCTCTCCTTCAGTGAGTACATGTTCAACTACCTCAGCCTGCTCACATAGGGTATGTCCCCTAGTCCCTGGATGATCTTTGTTGCCTTGCGCTGCACCCCCTCCAGTAACTTAATGTTCCTCTTCAGGTATGGGTGCCAGTACTGCATGCAGTACTCCAGGTGTGGCCTAACCAATGACCTATACAACGGTAGGGTCATGTCTCCTCTCCTTGAAGATATACCCCTGGCAATACAACCCAGCATCTTGTTGGCCTTTGCAGCTGCCTTCCTACATTGTGCTGAGTTGTTCATTGAGCCCATTATAATCATCCCCAGATCCTTCTCCTTCTCTGTTATGGCTAGCTGACCCCCCCCCCAACTGGTAGCTCCTTCTTGGTTTTTTTGCCCTGAAATGTAGCATCTTGCACTTTTTGGCATTGAACACCAGCTGCCAGGTGTCCGACCAGCTCTCCAGTTTTGACAGATCATCCTGCAACCCATACCACCCTCCTAAGTCATCCACTACTGCTCCCATGTTGGTGTCATCTGTAAACAAACTGATCTTGCTCTTCATGCCCATTGGGATGTCGGATATGAACAACCCAAACAACACTAGTCCAAGCACTGAGCCTTGCGGTCCTCCACTTGTCACTGCCCTAGGAAATGAGAGCTCCCCTCCCACCACCACCCTCTACTGCCTTCACTGTAACCAGTTTACTACCCAGCCCACCATTTTCACCTCTACACCTGTAGCTGCCTGCTTACTACCCAGCCTCCCGTTCAGCATCGAGTCGAATGCCTTACTGAAGTCCAGAAACAGGACATCCACTGCATGGCCCTTGTCCAACTGTCTGGTTACCCAGTCACAGTAATCCACCAGGTTGGTCTGATAGGATCTGCCCATGACAAACCCATGCTGTCTAATGTCCTGCAGCCCATTGGTCTTCAGAACGGACACCAGCCTCTCCTTCAGAATTGTCTCTATCAGTTTTCCCATGATGGATGTGAGTCTTACCGGTCTGTAGTTTCCCGGTTCGTCTTTGGGACCACTCTTATGTAGGGGTGCCACGTGAGCCATCCTCCAGTCCTGAGTTACACTTCCTGAGACCGGGGAGGCACTGAACAGGTTTGCCAAGGGCCCCACCAGGATTTCTGCCAGCTCTCTCAGTACCCGGGGGTGAATGCCATCTGGCTCTGGTGCCTTGTCAACCCTCAGTGCCCTCAGGCCCTTCAGTACCCTGTTCTCTGTGATTCCCCCATCTGTTACCTCCTCCCCCCAAGCCTGACCTCTGGCCCCCCCTTGGTAGCACCCCTCCTTTCTCCTTAGTAAATACCGAGCAGAAGTATTCATTAAGCGCTTCTGCCTGCTCTGCCTCTGTTTCCACCCACCCCCATCTCTCTTAATCCTTACTATTACATTATAAAAAATTCTGATTTTATTATTTGCTTATGTTTAGAATCAGCACTGTATTAAATATCTGGCCTGAAGAAGTGATATGAAACTACGAACCTGTAGCCAGTTGAATGTGCATGGTGCGAATTAATAAGAAGAATAAAAGACTATTCAAGAATTTCTATGGACTATTGGACTGAAGTCTTACTTATTTACAGTTGAGTTTGCCAGAAAACTCCAGTGCCTGGAGCAAATGAACAGAAGCGCAGCAGTTTTTTGTTGCATGGAGATGCAAACAGGTCTGTGTTTGGGCAATCCCATTTTCTGAAGAGGTCATCCACAACAGTCTAAGAGTCCCCATTCATGGCAGATCACATGGGATTGACTGAGGCAATCCACTAGGATGTTTAGGGTACCAAGCAGGAACACTACTGACAGAAATATGTTGCATTCTACCACCCAGTGCCAAACTTTCATTGCATCTCTGCAGGGTGGATATGAGTGGACTCAGCCTTGTCGGTTGATGTGATACATTTCCAAAATATTGTCTATATGGATCAGTAGCTTGATGCCCCAAAAGGAGGGTGGTGAAGCTCTGTGGATCACACAGAACAGCCCTTGTCTCCAGAGTGTTGCTGTGCAGAACCATATCTAGAGTGGTCCATTGGCCCTGAGTTCTGAAGGGGCCCAGATGGGAAACCCAGCCCAAACCCAAGGCATCCATATCATCACCAGGAGGGAGGATGGCCAGAGGAATGGGTACCCTGCCTCTAGGTTGGAGCAGTCCAACCACCAGAGTGGGGAGCACCCAAGTGGAGGAGTCACTTGTATGAGACACTCCAACATGTCTGAATGCTGTGCCCACTGCACCTGGAGGAACCACTGAGGGATACTCATGTGCAGATGCACTAATGGGACAGCTGGTATGGCATCTGCCATGAGGCCAGTGAGCCATAAAAGGCAGCTGGCTGAAACATAGTCGCTGGAGGAAATCAGTTGAGCCTTGGCCACCAGTGCCATAGCATGATTTGAGGGTAGAAATGCCCAACCCAGCCCCGTCTCCAGGACAGCCCCAATGTATTGGAGTTATTGGCATGACATAAGAACAGATTTTGGTTCATTGACCAGTATACCAAACTAGTCAAACAACGTATGCCATAATATGGGCGAGTCAAATTGAGCGACTCAATTTGAGCACCTACAGCAATAGCGACTGTGAAACAATAGCAAAGGTAGTATACAACGAGTGTCTCAGTGAGCTACACTTGCTGTTTTAGATTATAGGACTATGTTAGGCCAGGCAGTTTCCATCTGGCTGTTTGGTGCAGTGGCTTCAGTCACTACCTGCGTATGCGGTGGACCTGGGTTCAGGTCTGGCTGTGGGGATTGATTTTTTCAATATATATTTCTTTTTTTAAGTCCTGTTTCCCTGTTCCCTCCCACCCATAGGTTGCCCCCCAGTAGCCCCCTCCCTAGTTTTCTTCTTTCCCCTGTGTTCACCCCCCCTGGAGTTGATTATATTGATTATGGGGGGGGGGTGAATTGGGCATAGACCCCCCCTGCATAAACATTTAATGTATATTGCCCCTGCACAGAAAGTAAGTGACCATCGCTGTTTGCGGCAGTCGCTGTAATTCACACTGCTGTTTTCAATTTCGACGATGTTGGGTTCACTGTTGTTGTCGGTGCTCTTATTGAGTCACCGTTATCACATAGAACCAGCAAACAACATGCTGGTACGAAACAGCGTGCATACATTGGCCTCCCATGTGGGGCCTTTAGAAGCCAGTCGTCTATGTATAGGAAGACATAGAGGCCCTCCTTGGGGAGGGCATCTGCCACTGCGGCAAAGTAGTTGGTAAAGACATGCAATGCAGAAAACAAACCAAAGGGCAAGAAAAGAAACTGATAGTGCGAGCCCTGAAGCATAAAACACAGTTGCTGACAATAAGATTTGTGGATCTTGACATGAAGGTTGAATTGGAAAATTGGAAATATTTAGGAGGTGGAACTCTAATCTCTACATTTGTAGGAGGTGGAACTGTCATCCATAGGAGATGAAGTCTCCAATCGTATTCAATGGAGAAGGGTGACAGAGGAGCTGGAACTGAGTTACTGCCCAAGTTAACCTCTGTTCATGTCCAGAGCAACCATCCCATCCCCTTTTAGTAAAAAGGGAAGGAGGGACTGCAGAGAGAATATTCAAAACTTTTTGTATTCTATGAATAGATTCAGTCTCTTAAGGTCAAATATGGGCCTTAGATCCGTGGTCCATTTTGGTATCAAAAAGTACTTGGAATAATAGCCCTGAATCTGGTCTGAAACTGGGATGAGTTCCACAACCGTGTTGTGGAGGAGTGTTTGAACTTCTCCAGTGGAGGTGGGGAAGGGGGCAAGATGTCCTGGTTGATATGTGTTTGGCACTGTGGTGGTGGGGGGGCTACTGGAGGAACAGAAAGGATCTCTAGGGCGTGTTCTAGCTGAACTGCTTCCAGGACCCAAGCATCTGTTGTAATCTCTTTCTATTTTTGTAGGAAGAGGGAGATTCAGTCTCCTACCAAAACTTAGTGGGGTGGAAGGAAGGGAGAGGAGAGTCAGAAAGCATCTGGGATGGGCGTACCAGTAATGGTAATGGGAGGCAGGTTGGCAGCCTGGGAAGCAGAAGGCTGAGGTCTCTGGGAACCATGTCCCAGACCTCTGGAATATCCATGGCCGGGATGTGCTTAAGGACTATGAAAAGAACCCCTTCCCCTTCCACAAGGCTTAAGGTTCAGAGTGTGCAGGGACCTCAAAGTCATTTTTGAGGACTGTAGATCCTGCAAAGAATTTTCCACATCTGATCCAAATAGTTGTTTCTTCAGAACGTGGCGTTAAGTACTGATTGTTGTTATCAGAGGTAAAACCTGCCACCTGCAGTCAAGCGTGGAAGTGGAGGCAAATCCTTGAAGATGCAACACAGGCTGCAGCATCTGAGGCATCATAATCAGACCTGAGCAGGTGCTTTCCAGCCTCCTGTTGAGCCAGCATCTTATCATGGCCTGTTGGCATTTTATTAGCCAGAGAGGCCATTGTCTTCCAAAGGCAATTCTGATACTTTATCATATATGCCTGATGATAATTTGCAGTCCTCAGGCCTAGGGAAACAGAGACAAATGTTTTCTTCCCCATCAAGTCCAGCTTTTTCGACTTCTTATCAGGAGGAAAGAACTTGTGTGCTAAGGTGCCTTTGATCAATCGTGAGCAGCCATTATGACTACTGAGTCTGTTTCAGGCTGAGATGAGTAGTATAGCTTAGCTGTAAGGGCAGGATACTGTTTTTCTGCCTTTCTAGGGATGACAGGCAATCCAGCAGGTCTGTGCTAGGCAGCCAAAGTAGCATCCTCTCATGCTGAATGTACAGGAGGGATGGTGACAGTAGGGGAGGCAGACACCTCCAAGAACTAATAACAGTTCTTCTTGGAGGAATTCTCCTCCTTCTTTTCAAAACCCAGTTTAGCCTGGACCAGCTTGAATAAGGCCTGAAATGAGGCATCCTCAGGTGGAGACCTAGGAGTGTTTTTCACACACTCTTCTAAGCAGGGAGAAAAAGCAGAATTAGAGGCAACTACATCTATCGCTTCCTCTTATTCATCCATGGCCTCCTCCTCTCCTCTGCCATATATTCCAGGATGTATTCCAGATTGTCATCGACCATCATTGGGAGAGGGTCGACAGGACTAGGAGATAATGGAAGAGGAACCATTGACTGGAGTCCCATCCATGGAGGCCACTCAGGGCCCAGCATCCTGGCAGGGGCTTTGAACTGCTGCGTCAATGGTAAAGTCAACTATGGCAGTGCTAAGGGTGCCGACAGAGGTGGCAACAATAGCAGCAGTGGCATAAGAAATAAACTCTGACAGTGTTTGATAAAGGAGATGTGCATTGATTGGCCCCAAAGATGTTGACGACAGTGGAATCATCGACGATACCGTGCCTGATGAAAGTATGGGCTGCGACTCTCCCAGTGGGGGAGGCAAGCCAGTGCCAGACCCCAACCCAGACATCTGTGAGATGGCTGGGGGTGGCAGGACCCGAGGTCTTGGCCAGGGACCTGTTGTTGTCAGACAACTTACCTCATTTCAGAGGTCAGCGTGACTGTTCTGGGGAAGAAGCCCTCTTTCTATGACACTTCTTCTCTGAGTGGCAGTGTTTTTCTGTTGACTTGGCAGATTTGTCCTTTTTCGTAGTTGAAACAGCAAAGGATACCATCGACCATGGGGAGTGGTGGGTCAGTGGTGAGCCGTGAAGAGGTTGACGATTGTGATTCTGCCTTTGATGCAGCATGTTTTTCTTCCATTTGTTTTTTGCTTCAGATGAATTTCTAAAGCTTTCTTGTGCTGTCTTCTGGTTGCCTAATTAAAGCCTTGGTAAATACAGCAGACTTTAATGTCGTGGTCTGTGCTTAGGGCAGTGACTACACACTAAATAGCCATTGCCTTTGGAGATTTTAACATTTCCACAACAGCAATATTAAAACAACGTTTTTTTTTTTAACAATGGCATGAAAGTAAAGTTTAAAATAACAAACTTGTAAAAGTAGCAGCATTACTGAAACTTTTCAAAGTTCAACAGTGCTCTTCAGCAGCAATGGACCAATGAGCGGTTGACAGCAGGAGAAAGAAGTGAGACATGCTGAGGACTCCCATGTTATACAGGCACCAATGAGATCCATCAGTGTAGGTGGCTCCAGCCAGCAAAAATTTCCAGTGATCTTGATGCTGACAGCGTACAGTTCCATGATGTGGCACAGTGGAGGGGGATATCCTCGAAAAAGATCTAGTTGTTACATACAGTCCTATGCTAACACCCCTTCAGCAAATGATTAAGGAGGATTAACCCACGACAATGCATGGGTTTACTTAAGCAATAATGTATGTACTGGGGTTAGATTAACAGTATGTTAATCACCCCCTTGGGGTGTAATGTGGCACGAGGCGCAGTGAGTGCTATATTGCCTCAAGGGGGGTGATTAACTGACTGTTAGTCTAACTTCTGTACATATACATTATTGCTATTATTATAATGTTGAGAATTTTATTTTTTTTTTTATTTTTGTGGTACAGTTCATTCAGACATACCCATTTTAATATTAAATAGTCCCTCCGCTTATAGAAACATTCAGTTTAATAAAGTTAATAAAACTCCATTTAAGAATAAGTGTCCCATTCCAGTATTTCCTTAGTTACTTGTTATATACTCTTTCACATTATCATTTTTAAAAGCTGTATCCATTTAATATACAGCATGAAAGACTGTGACATCCTGTTCGACAGCTGCTGTGGCAATCGGTGGTAAACTGCGTTACAGATGAACTCCAACTCCGTAAGTGTTGATAACTGCATTTGGAGATGTATCATCGGCTCTACCACTGCAAGTATTTACTTTTGTAAAACAAGAAACTTAATGGTATTATTAGTACAGTTTGAAAAGAAACTTTGCTTCTGAGCATGCAGTAATGATGTATGTACTGCGTGATGTTCAGAAGCAACGCTTCAACTTTAAAACAGTCCAATAATACAATTCCTAGTTCTTTGCAAGTCTAAGTCAATAAATTTAGATCCTAAAAGATGTACTTTCAGACCCTCATATGTATGTGAATGATTGGAATTGCCTCCCCTCGCTCTTCAGCGGAACTCCAACAAGAAACGGTTGGGAGACAAACACGGGACAGCAGGACTCGAACGGAATCCCTGCCCCCCACAAAAAAATATATGCTGTGTCAAGACTGAGAGGATCGGGGAATGGACAGGTAATTGATAATTTAAAACTGAAAGTTTGTAGGCAGTGTGTACTATAGAGGAACCTAGCACTGTGACAGCCGGCCTGATAGATGTGTGCGGAGGGTATCACATTTACAATATATAGCACTAACTTGTCGGGTGACAGTCTATTGAATTCCTATAATGCTGTGTGATTTGTGTGTGCAATTGGGGGCTAGAGATTTCTGACATGATGTTGCAAACTGTCACGTCTGATGTCAGTAGTTACTGGGTATGCACTGTGACACGTACACAAGGCATGCTCTGTTATGGATATTTTTTTTTGTTTGTTTGTTTATTCTACCGTTTTTTTTTTTCTGGCTACTGTTCTTGACTATTTAGCAATAAGGTATGCTGAGGTCTGAGACCTCATACATGCAGCCATTTTCTGACAGAAAATTCCGAGTCTCTAACACCTGACTGGCACTTGTTTTTTAAAAATGATGAAAAACAGCACGCATTGATCAGGCTGTACATGGTAGGTTAACGTGGGTTAATGTAACCCTGTTAGAACCATGGCAGCCAATCAGATTACTTTAAATTTCCCTGCCTTGTAATAATGAGCATTAATCCATGCCTGGGGGGAGGGTTGTGAGGCACGAAGCCGCAGGCCGAGAGACTTCAACCACCCAGGTGTGGATTAATGCTCAGTAAATCCATGCTCTGGAATGGGTTAATCCTTTTATAAAATGGGCAACTTTATTTTAGAGTTTTACCTAAATAAATATTAAAAAAACACTGTTTACGTGCATTTGTAATAAAATAGTTCTTCCACCTAATGTGTTTGTCTTTCTGAGGATGCTGTAGTTGTAGTTCTCCACCAGGTAGATTTGTCCTAATGAGGATGCCATAGTTGTAGTTTTTTACGTGTTTCTCTGGTAGTGATCTGAAAAGGTCACTTTATATTGCTGTCACTCGGAATTTTGTAATGCGGCAAGGCAACTGTGGGTTTACAGGGGATTAATTCATGTACAGGTGACCTGTTTTAACAAATCAGAATATAGGATTTTCAGCACCCATTTAGTAAAGAACTACAACCCATGCTGAGTGAAGATGAAAGACTTAGAGACGTTTTCTCTGAACCACTTGTCATTGCATACAAGCAGCCCTCTAACTTTTCTGTGTTCCTGTCAGGATACCTTTCAAATTAATACTTCAAGGCATCCATTCAGCCTCTCTTACAAATATCTTAGCATTTACGGCTGCTAATCATCCTCTCACAGCTATAGGCCTGTTCCTATTCATTCACCTCCCACCCTTCCTGTTAAGCCTTTCTCACCCTTTCTTTTAAGTCTTTTCGCTATCCTGTTGCAAGTTATTTTGAAATAATGCATCACAATGTATATAACAGCTGCTTTCGCTTAGTTGTTGTTCACCTGAAGAAGGGACCTGTGGGGCCCTGAAGTCTGTGTACTATACCATCTTTGTTCAAAACATATGTTTGTCCAACAAAGGGCATCAAACTATTCAGCGTCCCTTGCTCCCACTTATTTATTTATTTAACTTTGTTTACTGGGTGAGTGCACTGGTAACAAGTACCTTTTTCAAGCACAAACTGAGTGCAAAAGCACAAACAGGAAAACAAATTACAGTGAATACATACGAATTTACAGCAAGTTGTAGGTAAACATGAGCACATACGGTGCTAATACTTGTAAATATACAATGTGATATACAATGTAATATACAAAAGTGCTTGTAATATAATAAACAAAAGTAGAATTGAGGATAGAGAAAGAGGAGGAAGATGGAGGAGGAGAACGAAAAATGTGACAGTGAGTGGTCAGTGGGTGCAATTAGCTAGTATAAGGTGTGAGATCATGACGGGGGAATATGAAGGAGGAATATTAATTATGGGATGTTTGCTTACCTTGTGTCAATACATATGTGGCAGATTATAGAGTCCTCTTTTCCTCTGGCTCTTCTGCCCCTGATCTCAGGAACTAACTCCAACTGGGTTTTGACAATATTCAGCATTGTTTATATGATAATCAGTTACCCTCAATGCTCAGAAAACAGTCTGTATGACTTTTGGCACCGAGAAGACACTTGCTAGAGTCCTTCCACTTCCTTCCTTTCATACCCTTGGTGGTGCGACTATTGAAGATGTTTCCTCCTTCAAGTATCGCGAGTCTGGTTAGATTGCCACCTATATTTTTCTGTTCTTGTAGCCGCAAATCAAAAGATGCTTTACGCCAAGCTTGGGGTGCCATACAGAAATAAGAGAAGCATTCCACTTACTACATGCAGCGACATCCTTACTAAGATAATTTTACTCATATTCCACTATGGAGACATTGTTTATAGTGCTGCTCCACAGAGTACTTTAGCTAGAGTGGAGCCTCTCTTTCACTCCTTCTGTCACATTGCCTTTGATAAACCCTTGAGTACTCATCACTGTACTTTGTACTCTTCCCTCTTCCTCCCTTGATGCCAGGCGTTTCACCCACTGTGTCTCCTTTATTTTCAAATTCTGGTTTTGCTCTGTCCCCTCGTATCTTAACTCGCCTCCTCTCCTCTCCCTCCTCCCTCCCTTGTCCTCTTACTTAGTAATGCTTGATCTCACTCTTCTGTTCTCCCTCAAATTAAATCTACTGCTAGCCAAGCTTCCTTCTCATTTAATTTCCCTAAATTTTGGGGTTACCTTCCCTTCCCTCTTCTAAGTCGCTCTGCTGCTTCCTTTTCTGCTCTTGAATCTCCCCTCCGTGGGTTCTCTACTCACTCCTGCAGTTGCGTCTGGTATTGGGTTTGCTCCTTTACCTTTTACTCACCTAATCCACTGACCTTCAGTACTTCCCCACTTTCTCAGTATCAGTGATTCCCTGTTTTTTATTTTAACTTGATGTTATTTATTTGTTCTTTTTTCAGTTCCACAGTTTTTACTATATTGATTACCGATCGTAAATTTATTCTTAAACATTATTGTCCTGTTTATTGCATACTTATTTTTTTTGTATCTGTTAGCTTTTCCTTTCTTCCCCTTCCCCCAGGACACATCTGGAAATGAGCTGTTGCCAGCTCAGTATGTCTTTCCTGGTAAAAACTTTGACCCGAACACACAGAGAAACAAATAAATACCTCTAAGATGGAGAGGGGGTGATGTCCAGTGTAAGAGTGCTCTGTAATTCCATCTGCCATTTCAAAACTGAATTGTCACACAGAACCCATCACTGTACTCTATATGAAATAGCTGATTGCCTTTCTTTGGAGGATCAAACTAGTTTAAGATGGTTCAGACTAAATATGAAGCTATTGGAAGTAATGGTATTTCTCCATAAGACAGCTCTTGAACGCTACCCTTCCAGTATTCAAAATATTTTCTTTCCATCTGGTAATACCAGGAGCACCAGAAAACTAATTTTTTTGGTTTTGTAATCCCAGTAGACCTGGAAAGCCACCAACCAACTACCAACTCCTATGGAAACTATCTAACTTTTTATGACCTTTGACTCAGAGGAGAGGAAAAAAAAACATATAAAGGAGGAAACCTCTGGAGCTCCAAGGCCTTGGTCACCTTTCATCCAGGCTTGGGATAGAATTAGTGAAGGCTTGGCTACTGCAATTTGGAAATCCAATTCAGGGGAAGTATTTTAGAAGAAGGGTTCTCACTCTGTCCCTCTAATGGGAACACCATGAGGGTGCCGCAAGCCAATCTCTGCAGCTAAAGAAAGTTGCCCATGAAGGAGGCCCACCCCTAAGGCAGGAAGGACGAGAGCAACAACCACTGAAAGGCACTTATCTTATATGTAACCAAGGGGAGGCCTCGAGAGGAAGCTCAGTCCTTGAGGGGCAAGGCATACAAGTTCAGCAGAGCACATGAGGGGCAGAGAATCTGAGTAGTTGTATGATCATCACCCTAGAGGGGCAGAGAAAGGGAAGTAGGTGGAGACCAAGTGAACCTCAAGCATCCATAGGGAGGAATAATTTGAAGGTGTTGCTGATGTGGTCTGCACAGCTAAAGAAGCCCCTGAGGACCAAGAGGTCCCACCCTCTGGCAGGTGAATTCTAAAATGTTACAGCAAGTGGTGCCAGTCAGTCAATCTGCATGGTTAAAGTTTCCCCCCAGACCATGGGACATTCTCACCTGAAGGGCAGAAGAGAAAAAAAACTCACCCAAGATGAGGGACCCACCCTGAAGATGCGGACTTCAAGTGAGCACAGTAAGACCATCGGCTTCCAGGGCAGGAGAGCCCTGTAAGCACAGATATGGTCAGGGCCAACAATTGTCTGGTGAATTTTTAGAGCATGACTGTAGAAGGAGGCCAATGGTGAAGCCTGACAGCCATTTACATGAATATACATGTAGGCTGAACGGAGTCAGAATAAACGAGGCTAACTAGACTGATGACTGAGTTTAGTATGCAACAGAGTATAGCAGAGGCTTGCACGATGGTTAAGACTGAGGAATGGAGCAGTGATAGTGGACGCATGCCAACCAATCCCATAGGCAAAGGTGCTACTCAGGTAGGTTAACTGAGCACTGATTTGGATGTGATACTGAATATAATAGCTGGTGCTGGAAAGGCAAAGACAGCAAACTACCTTCGTAGCTGAAACCCAAAGTAAGTATAGCAGAAATGGCATGGACTATTTTTAGAGGATTCCACGGACTGACTGAGCAAAGTAGCTGGGAGCATCTGGTACTAGGACCCAGGGGCAGAGAAAAGCAATTAAGCCATTTAGAATGGAGGACTCTAGGACCCTGGGTAGCAGCTTGAAATATGCTGGAGGCTAGCTCCCAACCTGCTGTCCCACAGCTATTTATGTATAAATTTATTAAAATGTCCCAAAGAAAGACACACTGAGCTGACTAAAGCCTGTCTGCAATACCTGGCAGTTCTGGATGCATCCTGGGATGAGGGAAGCAAGATGGTTTAGGACAGTGTTAGGCTGAAAGAGGATGGAGGGGCCATGGAGCCACCTCCAGGTGAGCCAGATCCTAAAACCACAACCAGGGGGAACAGACAGGAGTGTCGAGAGGCCACAATCAAGGAAGGTGAGATGCACAGAGGAGCCTAGGTGATGGTGCAGACAGGCTGCCATGGCAGAACACAACAAAAGTTTCACAATAAACAAAATTCTGAGCATCCAAGGGATGCTTGGACATGTGCAGTTTTAACTACATGGAGGTGGCCTGGTGTGTGTCACCCGCTGCCCCTCTGAACCTCAGGCAAAGTCTTTTGATTACACATTAAGAGGCTGATGAATAAAGTTGAAAGGATTATTGTGCTTATTATGTAGGTATGGTTTAGGATTGAACAGGAGGACTGAAGAAGAAGTATGTCACTGCTTGTGCAACCTGTTTGCACTTTGGCTTACACCTGTCAGTGTGCCATAGAGATGCAGGAACCCTCAAGACAGGGTTCCAGCCCCTCAAGATGTTGCAGGACCACGGTCCCCAAGACCAAGGAAGGTCCAGCCCCAAGGAGAGAGAGGCAGCGCAGGAGAAGGGGGGACAGTGGAAGCAAAAATCTGAGTGATGCTTGTGCATGTGTGGTTTAAGTATACTTGGAGAGGGGCATGGGGTATCACACACTGCCCCTCCAAACTGCAGGCTCAGCTTTTTAAGTCTGGATATATGTTAAAATGTTCTGTAAATAGGCTGTGTAGTTCTGTGCTGTGCAACTTCTATGCACATCATCAGATTCACAGAAGTGGTGGGGTAGACCAACACGTGTGCAATGGGGTGTGGAAAGGCCCAGAGTGAATAGGGATGGATCCACTGATACACAAGCATGCACCCAAAATTACCCTTGACCCCACTATATAAGGAGTTGGAACAGTCTGAGAATTGCTGCAGGAACGGGTCCACTGGGGACAGTCTCGTAGTAACACACCACTGTAGGCCATCAATCAAATAGCTGAACAGGGGGCCTAGCAGTCCAGTAGTGTTGCCTGTGCCACCTGCGTGGGTGGAGGAGTGATGACAAAGTACTGTGCAGCAGTTCAATAAACTGTCCATGACACCCAGTGGTTGCATGAAGGGAATTGTCGGAACAGAAGCACCAGGAGTTAATCTCATGAAGCTGGTGGGGGGAAAATGTAAAGGAAAATGGCACAAAAGGGCATTATTTCACACAATGCTGTAACAATTTGATTACAGTACTTTTGTTTATACGTTCTAGCTATTAATGTTTGAGTTCCTAACTTCTTACATTTAGGGTCATCTCACACACACCCCAGCTGGCTTTGTGTGCATTCAGTATGCTAAATGGTGCTGCTGATCTCTGCCATTGATTAGCAGCACTCATTAGCATACTAAAAGCACAGGAATAGCATATTGACTGCACAGGATGCCAGCTGGTGTGTGTAAGGTGGCTGCGGCCATCCCTGTATATAGGAAGCTACGGCACTCTAACATTAAAGGCTAATTCATACAGTATCAGAGAGGTACTTTAAAACGTTTACATTATGGTTAGAACCCCTATTTTTTTGGGGGGGGTTACAGCACAATGCAAAATAACAGCCTTTTGTGTCATTTTCTCTTAAGAAGACAGAAAGTATTTTTTTACAGAAAGAATGGTGGAGGGGTAGAATAAGCCAACGGGGGTTGTGCAAAAACAGTGTATTTATGGGGGGGAGTCAAACAGATTTGTGGGCTTTATAAAGACTGTATCAGAAAGGGAGGGGGAAGGACAGGAGGATAGAAGAGCCACTAGGTCTCTCACATTCCACATTAGATAGCAAAAACTGGGCAGGCATGATGGGCCAAGCAACCTTTTTTTCTACTGGGAATTTATGTTTCTAAGAATTTTGCTGGTTATGCACACCACAGGTAACCTTTATGATCTACCTCACTGATAGTTTGCAGCACCCCACCAATGCACAACACTGCACACTATGCACACTGAGCAGAAATACAATGACAGGTGACTGGACAGAGCACCCAACACATGGAGAGCTAATGTACATTTAGTACCCCTGACACACAAAAGGACGTGCCAGAAGACCCACTTGTATGGAGTAATAGCAGCATGATACTGTAATGAACACTATACAAGGGGCCACAAAACACACTAGCCTCCATCACATAAACAGATAAATCTTAACATAAGGGTGTATGGGAAGGGAGAGGTTGAGGTAATAAACAGAAAGAATGGGTTGGTCAAAGAGGAATTTGAACACACCACAAAAGGGACACTACATCATCTATGCATGCTCCACAAGTACTATGGTCCCTGGCGATCATTTTTGTTCACCTGCAAGACACAAATCATTATAGCACTTGTAACATGATACACACCAGCACACATTGTTGTTCTTATAGGACCCAATGGAATCAGTCAGCAGCAGTGTACAGTAGCTAGAACATGGAATGGTCTTACAAAGGTCCTGAGGACGACAGGCTGTGCATGTTTATAAAAGTGATGTGCCATTACTACTGCTGCCCCCCTAGGTGGCATACTGTTCAGTGTGTACATGCTTGAATCATGCATTTGTCCAGAAATACCCACCTGCTGAGTGCTGCCTCTATGCAGTGCAGATGTATGTGCATGCCACTTCCACATAGTTTGTAGTGTGCATTGTGTATTGACGTCCAGCTGACTTTCTCTGTTTTGGCATGGAATTGCCTCTGCATCTCTGCTACGTGGCCATGTAAGCCACCTGGACCCTTTGTGGATTGGGAAAGTTCAAGATCTAATTGTGGTGGCCACAGGTTTTCAGGGAAAATTCTTCCCCTAATATTACAGAGGCTATGCTATGGGACGCCATGAAGGCAATCATCAGAGGTGAGATCATAGCATACGCATCACAGAAAAAAAAGGAAAGAGAAAAAGAATATTTGTAACTAATGAATCTTCTCCAAAACTATCAAACTACTTTATAGGGAGGGAGATGGAGAGCTCAAAAAAAAATAATGGACACTAAGGCAGCACTCCAGAAACTAATAGACACTAAGATCCAACAATCCTTAATCTACCTGAAACTAACACATTACGAGGGAGGTATGAAGGGAACATGTAGGTTGGCGCGTAAGCTAAGAGCCCATAAAAACACGGCAACTGTACTTAAAATTAGGATTCCTAAAACTGGCCAGACTTCTTATAAAGAAGAGGAAATAAGGCAGATATTCTCAAACTATTATTAACACTTATATAAACCAGAGGGCTTGGCTACCTCTGAAAAGAGACAACATTTTTTAAAATGGCTGAACCTTCCAACATTGTCAGACTTACAAATCCAAAAGTTAGAAGCCCTCATCAGACCAGAAGAGATTAGTTCAGTTCTTAAAAATCAAGCTATATGGCCTGGTGACGCAGAGTGCCGAGGCACTGGACGTCTCACCTCGTGGCACGCTAGCAAGCCAGGTTCAGGAGCGAGCCTGGGTCGTCAGAGGTTGGCACGGGGGGGGGAAGGCAGAGCTGGATGGAGCGACCAGCAGGCAGCTCTCCTCTCCGGGGTGGTGGAGTGGCATCCCTCGCTCAATGGCTGCCCCCTGGTGGAGGCCAGGAGGCTGCGCAGGGTACCTGGCATTAGGCCAATAGGGGTGGGCGGAAGGGGGTCATTACCAGGGCTGCAAGGCGCAAATGCTTCCTTCTCCTGGGGCCCTTGGGAGAAAATGGTGGACGGAAAAATACCGGCGGCAGGATGATGACCGATTCCCCATTGGCACCGCTCCCGGACCGGGTGTAAGGTAAGTCCTGGTAATTCCAGGTGACAGAGCTGTAGGAGTCAGTTAGATGGGGATATCCGGGGGGCGCAAAAATAGATAGAATAAAAAAAAAATCAAGCTATAAATCGCTGCCTGGGTCCAGACGGTTTTCCAAGTGAGTGGTGTAAAATATTTCAAAACAAATTAATCTCCAAAATGCATTCACTGTTTACTAAAATAGCAGGGGGAGCTCCCCCTCCACCATTATGGGATTATGCCATTTTGACAGCAATACCCAAACCAGAGAAGAACAAGCTTGAACCATCATCCTACCACCCCATTTCCCTATTAAATAATGATTACAAAATTTATACGGCTGTCTGGGCAGCAAGACTAGAGAATATTCTACTGAACATAATACACCCAGATCAGGAGGGTTTCATAAGAAAACGAAATACGATGGACAATATTCGGAAGACCTTAATATTAACAGAATACATTCAAACAAGGAAAATTCCAGCAGCCTTTCTCAGTTTAGATGCAGAAAAGGTGTTTGATAGGGTGTTCTGGCCCTTTCTCTGGGATACACTGCAAACATTCCAATTTCCAGAATCCCTAATCAAATGGCTTAGACTCCTATGCACCTCCCAGAAAGCTTATGTCCGAATTAATGGAGGTTTATCCTCTCCATTTTCACTACATCAAGGCACACACCAGGGCTGCCCACTTTCTCCTCTTCTTTTCGCGCTTTACATAGAACTCTTGGCAGTGGCCCTGAGAACAACCTCTAAGATTGAAGGCATCCCTCTACATCAAAAAGAATATCGGATCAGTTTATTTGCTGATGACCTTCTTTTGTCTCTCTTGTCCCTGACACAATCAATATCAGAAGAGTGGAAGATTTTATTACAATATAAGAAAATAGGTAAGCAATAATACCCAACAGGGTGGGCGGTATTGTGCTATACCGGACCGCCCAGGGGTGTAATGAGGCCGGCGCTTGCGCGAGGGCTAACCCTGGAAGGATCGTATATACCTAATACCACTCCCTGGAAAATAGCGGCACAGAAAATAGGCACTATAAAATGAAAATAAGTTTATAAAAGTTTAAATAAAAAATAGTTTAAAATACATTTTGTAATAAAATAGTTCCTCCGCCTGCACTAAAATATATGTGTGTTTTGTTTCTTTAGATAGAGTCTTTCCTTGAACTGGAGCCTTTCAATCTGGATGTCATGGTTATCACACACACACACACACACACACACAGATTCTGGTTGCCACGGAGAAACAATAACACTAATGAGCACCTACCTCAGAGCTGCTTTCCATGCCCTCTAGGATCGCGATTGCAATTGTAATCGAGTGACAGGAATTTTTTTTTTCACAATTTCTGTTTTTTATTTACTCTATCTACCCTCAGTGCCCGCCTCCTTCGGGCTGCTCAACCCATCTCTGCCCCCGAACATAGCCTGCCCCCCCCCCACAGCAGTTTCTCCGCTTCCTCTGTTTTAGTCTATTACGCCTATGACGCTTTTGCCTGGTCATACCTGGAGAAGGATGTACACAGCATCCACGTCTATTCGCTCTGTTCATTGCTCTACTGAGAAAGGCAGTGTGAGAGCAGATGAACAGGAAGAGGTTTTTGTATTTGTTCTTTTTTTAAAACATGCCTGGTAGCGCTTGGAAGAGATGCGAGACAGACAGTTGAAAGGGACTGGGAGATCAGAAACATGCCTACGATCAACTGACACGCTGCTGTATTAGAGAACTAAGTGCAAGTTGGGTTTAGATTCATTTATTTTATGTGAACGTTGGGTTGTAGTTGGTATTTAAAACTAATAGACTGGCAGAGCAAGGGGAAGGTGACGAGTTGTTCAGTTTGTAAAATGGCGGCAAATTTGAAAATAAGCATCAGCTGGCTATACAGGTACGATCGCGGTCATGGTATGGTAAGCGACAGCATGACTGTTTCAAGTGAAGGCAGTTCTGTAGTGTTTGGCAACACAGGAAAAAAAAATTGTATTTAACTTTTTTTTCTTTTCCGACTACGATGTGGCTACTATTTGTTGATGCGCCGGTTGGGGAGAGGGTGTCGCCTTACTAAGTGAGAAAAAACATGGCGGTATTTATGCTTTCAAAATTCTAATGGCCCAGTATTATTTAGAATGATATGAGGCAATGCAGAGTGGGACTTGTTATTTCCCAGTCTCTATTGTCTCATACCCGACTGGCTGATTTCTGCTTTTAGCCAATCAGCATCAAGATTACACTTTGCCCATTTTCTAATAGGGTTTAAGCTAAATATAACCAAAACAACAGTTCTCTTCAATTATACCCACTCCCTCTCTTAAACAAGCTCTCCCCTTAAAATGGAGATCAACTAAAATGAAATACCTGGGAATACAAATTCCCCTGGACCTGAATGTCATGGAACTGCTAAACTATGAACCACTGTCAAAGGCTATCCAAAAAGATCTGGAAAAATGGGGGAAACTCTCATTAACCTTTTTTCAAAGAGTAGAAACAATCCGTATGAACGTTTTCCCCCGCCTATTATGTTTATTCCAAAATGTCCCCTTTTTCCCATCCTCATACTTTTTCAAGTCTTGGGACAACATGATATCCAGATTCATCTGGGGACATAGTCATCCTAGAATAAGACTATTTTAAAACTATCCCTATTAGAAGGGGGATCAAATCTTCCAGATTTGAAACTATACGCAGAAACAGCGTTTCTGCGCTTCCACCTCTTATGGTTATCTTATAATTACCATGCTCCGTGGAAAACTTTGGAGTTTCATTTAAATGATCTACATGATATAAAAAAGATCCTGTTTTCCTTGACAGGGGAAAACATTGCCCCTGAGAGACATTTCAAATATTACAGCACAGATGTTAAAAATATGGTTCAGTGCTAGAAAGAGAGGAATCCTCCACACTGTAAAATTATTTCAGAGGAAGAACTTTTCCTCCCATCTAAATCAGACTTAACCTTCTCCAGATGGACACAACTGGGATTAGCACATATATTCCAATTTCTGGGGCCGTTAGGAGTTATAACATTTGAGGAATTGACCCTCAAATATAACTTAACAAATTCTGACCTATTAAGATATTTTCAGGTCAGAAACCACATTTTAAGAAACCGAGTAATCCAAGCTAGGGTTACACATCCGGCCCCCCCTCTTCTCAAACTATATATGGACCATGTTCTGGGCAATCTCTGGGGCCACGTAATAGGGTCCCTTTATAACATTTTAAGGGACTTAACATCCGAATCTACAGAATCTATATTACAGAGTTGGAATAAAGATTTAAATCTAGACGTTCCTAAAGAACAGTGGTCATCAGCAGCAGTTGCGGCGGTGAAAATAACCTCCTCAAACTTGTGGAGAGAATTCTCCTGGAAGTGCAGGTACAGATACTTTAGATCCCCTGCAAGGCTTACTAAATATCTACTAGCAAGCTACGGAAGATGTTGGAGGGGCTGTGGATGCCCTTTGGCAGACCTTGGTCATATCATGTGGGAATGCCCCTTTCTTATGCCATTTTGGATACCATTGCAAAAAGATATTTCAGAATGTATTTGGGAAACTATTGAGCTTACAGCTGAAATCTTTTTATTAGATATATACCTGGACCGCCCCCCCCCCCCCGGGTTAAGTCACTGCTTCCTGCATATTTAGCTGCAGCAAAGAAAGGAATTACAAGAAAACGGATGACATCCAGAATTCCAATACATGATTGGAGGGGAATTTTAACGAATATTTACAGAATGAAAAGTTTATCTGCTAAACTGAAGGACAAAGAGCAGCAATTTAGGATGAAATGGCAAAGATGGATTACCTACCAACTGGAGATTGATCCAGAATTTTGCCCCCAAATATATATAATATTCAGGGATATGTATGGGAATGGGAGGAAAGTTAAATAAGCTGATACTATGAACTACCACGTGGCAATAGGAAAATTGAATGTGGGTTGACAATACCAGGAGATTGTGAAACTGTCTTGTCAAGATGTGTCTGTATTTTATGGAAAACTAATAATAAATAAATAAATAAATAAAGATCTAATTTTGTTGGGGATGCATAGGAAAACATGCAGAGATGGATATCTGGATATGGATGGGAATTTTCCCTTAGGAATGAATGATCAGGACAGATTGCAGTTCGCCTTGAGTGTAACCAGTTTATGTCCGTTGCAGCAGTCTGGAGTGAGAAACATCCAAGGGACCCCACTCTGCAGTCTTGTCTTTGTTCGTAGCTCAGCTCAGTCATATATACATACAGATGGCATTTCTTTAGGGAAAAGCTTTCTCTGTACTTCAAAGAATATAACTTTGTAACGTTTATTGTACACAGTTTGGCTGCTCAGACATCAGCTTTAGAGTCATGTGGAATGTAAAATTCCACTGGTGAAGTTCAGGTGGGCTTGCAGTTGTGCTTCTGAAGTGCTTTTCAGAATTTTCCAAAAAAATTCCACAGAATTTAGAAAGTCTAAGCTCCAGATTTGTTTTCCCTGGATTACGTAACCCACAGATTCATTTTCTGTGATTTGTGGAAACTGAATCCTTGGTTTATGTGATTTGCAGTTTAAATTCTGCTTTTGGAATTCCATGGAATTAATTGGAATTTTCTGAAATTCCTCAGAATTCTGTAATGCTGTAATTTGAAAATTCTGCACTCGCTAGTCAGTGTACAATTTTTGCTGCAAATGCGCATGTGAAAATCTTTCAGTTGATTTGTGTGAGTTGCCAGTGAACAGGGATCCTAAGACTTTGAGGAACCATTGAGGTAATCTTATCTCCCCTCTCTGAAAAAGAACTAAAGATTACAAACATGATTTAGTAAGAGATGTATCTGTGGTGATATTTGTAGAACCAGTCGCTGTTTTGTTTTCTGTGTCTTCATTCTACAGTCCCAAGGGCTGGATTTTCCAAGCTCCCACCTGGTGCAAGCTGAAATCGCTCCAGTTCAGTGCCAAAGTGTTTTGAATGGTGGAAGAGGTCTGACCATATTCGCCATTTGCACTACTTTGCAGCCTTTTGCAGTGAACTTTTCATACACTTAGCTGCAACAAATGGCAGAGTTAAGTTTAGCCATGAACAATGTGTCTCTGAAGTCACCTCTACTACTAGTGAATGTATCCAAATATTGCCCTTGTTGCATACTCAGTTTAGGTATCATTACATCATCATCACATGATTAGCTTGATTTCTATACAGACCGAGTGAGTGTGGTTATTCATTACAAGGCAGCCGGCTATATGGGAGGGCAGATTGTGCTGGTTGCATTTTGGAGTACTGCTTCTTGGATGCTGGAGGAGGAGGGTAGTATAAGGGTATTGCCAAGGTGGGGGGATGGGGGAAGATTTGAGAAATAATGTATTTATATATAGTGCAAACAAGCTTTTTTTGTTGTACAGTATGGTGGCTACTTGTGGATGTGGGCGGGCTGCGCCAGTTGTAAACCATGGAATGAAAAATGACAGTGTAATGATTATACATGTTGTTGGGGTGCTGAGGGGGAATGGAAGATTGAGTGCAGACAGTGGGTGGGTGGGTGGATGGGTAAATGTTTAAAGGCTGGGTGAGACAGTGAACTAAGCAAGAATCAAGGAAGGGTGTTTTTGTAGTTTTTTTTTTAATGCAAACAGTTCCGAAACACCCAAATATTTGACTACTGAATACCAAATATCTGGCCGAATATTCGGGAAAAGGTATTCACACAGCCCTAATTTTAAACAAAATCTCTGTAGCTATTTTGTTAATTTGTCAGTGCTGAGCTGCTATTTACACATAAGCTGTTAAATGGAAGGAATATGGAGCTTTCAGATTGGTCCACATAACACTGAAACCTGATTGTGATCTGACAGCTGTTTTAGGGAGGGGAGGGCAGTGACGTATAGAGTGTGTGGATACATGTACACTGAGAGAATCAACTGTTTATTCTCATTTAGAATGTAAAACCTGGCCAAATTATTTTTCCTGTATTTTTTTCTGTCAAACACACTGCATAAATTAACATCAAGTCATATAAAGAATATTTTTTCAAACTTACCTGGAGATGTCGAAGGTTCTTTAAATATTTTTTTAATTCTGTTTGCACACATTACCTTACTGGGACATCTTTTAGTCTCAACCAGTTGCCTCTTCCCAATCACAGAGTACCTTCAACCACAACTTCCCCTGAACCCCCACTCCGATGGCCCTTAAAATCTCCTCAGCTTTACTCCTGTTGTGGGGCCCTGCTGTTATAGCACCTCTGCAGGTGGCATCCTCAAACGTGGCCAGCAGCCATGAAGTGGAGAGTCACAGTAGCCTTCCCAAAAGTGGTGGAGGGGAGTCAGTGTAAATCATGGGGGCAGGCCAGATGCTACCTGCCAAATCAGTAGAACCCATTTTCTTTGACTGATCATCACTGAAAGTGTATATATGGCACTGTCTGGTGCCGGCAAGCCTAACACACTGATATCTGTGTGCTCTCTCCTCCCCATTGTGCCCTTACACTCCCTATTGCACCCCCTCCAGTGGTCACTGAAGGGGCATTAAGACAATGGGCCACATAGCCCTCCCTCTCTGGAGAAGGACAGCATTCTTTGGAATGGTAGACCTTTTTAGACATTTTGAGGATCTGTAAATATGATATCTCTGTATAGTTATTGTAAATATTTGTTCTAGTGTTTTTCTCTTTATGTGACCCTCTACCTCTTGCCCCAGGCCACATCTGACAGGTCACATCTATAAATAAGACCATTTTTATATTTCCTGGTGAAACAATTTCAAAAATAAACTTGAGACAGCTGGACATGGAAATAGAAACTATTTTGTGCTTTATTTTAATGCTGAAAGAGAGAATCTGCTTATCTCACTCTGCTAGGGAAATCTGCCTAGGCTTATACTGTGTGATTATAAATTTACAAGTGTGAACTTGTTACTGTGTGTGATGTACCAGGGAGTTCTAAGCACCATAAAAAACAAGTTATCTCCACCTAACCAATCAGACTATTTCCCAGATTAAATGTCTTTAGGGAGGAGGTTGCTGCCCATCAAATGCAGCAGCATATAACTGCACACATTTATCCTTGACATTAGACAGGGAATCAATGAGGTCATACATACACACTTTACATAAATACATACATGCATACATCATATAACTGCACACATTTATCCTTGACATTAGACAGGGAATCAACAAGGTCATAGATACACACTGTACATAAATACATACATGCATACATCATATAACGGCACACATTTACCCTTGACATTAGACAGGGAATCAACAAGGTCATACGTACATACTGTGCATAAACACATACATGCATACAGGATATAACTGCACACATTTACCCTTGACATTAGACAGAGATTTAATAAGGTCTTACGTACACACTGTACATAAATGCATACCTACATACAGCATATAACTGCACACATTTACCCTTGTCATTAAATAGGGAATCAACAAGGTCATACGTACATACTGTGCATAAACACATACATGCATACAGCATATAACTGCACACATTTACCCTTGACATTAGATAGGGATTCGATAAGGTCTTACGTACACACTGTACATAAATACATACATGCACACAGCATATAACTGCACACATTTACCCTTGTCATTAAATAGGGAATCAACAAGGTCATACGTACATACTGTGCATAAACACATACATGCATACAGCATATAACTGCACACATTTACCCTTGACATTAGATAGGGATTCGATAAGGTCTTACGTACACACTGTACATAAACACATACATGCATATAGCATAATAACTGCACACATTTTCTCTTGACATTAGATAGGGAATCAACAAGGTCATACGTACATACTGTGCATAAACACATACATGCATACAGCATATAACTGCACACATTTACCCTTGACATTAGATAGGGATTCGATAAGGTCTTTATGTACACACTGTACATAAATACATACATGCATACAGCATATAACTGCACACATTTACCCTTGACATTAGATAGGGATTTGATAAGGTCTTATGTACACACTGTACATAAATACATACATGCATACAGCATATAACTGCACACATTTATCCTTGACATTAGATAGGGATTCGATAAGGTCTTACGTACACACTGTACATAAATACATACATGCAGCATTGGGGGAAGAGGACTATTGGTCCCATTGGGTTCCCTGTGCCACCAGCTCAGTGGGAGTACCCCTAATACAACAGAACAGATGAACTGCTGATTGCCCTCCACCTGAGCTCAGCAGACTCACGGCTTTTCAGGGACCAAATGCTGCTGTGAATTATGAGCTTAAGTAACTGGGAGTCTTGTTAGTCCTGGGGCACAAGTCAAGACAAGTATATTTTTACCAGGGCATGTGTCACAACTGGCTCTAGCCCCAACCACTACTTTTCTTGACATCTTCTGTAATCCCCTTCTCATAAGTTTCATTTGTCTGTTTTCTTTTTTCACTCTCACTGAGCTACCTTGTACAGTTCCTTGCCTTCTACTTGATTTTCAGCTATGACCTGAGTTTTTTAATTTCCTTCGCATTCATTCATCATGTCTGTCCTGTACATTTTATGGCCTTTTTTTATATACAACATATCTTGCTTTCCTTTCCTGGTCTGCAATGAGATCATCCTTAAGATGATCTTGCCTGTGTCTGACTAAGCAGATATGCGGTTGCTTCTAAAAGGCAACCGGGGGGGTCACGTGACCGCTTCATGGCGTGAGGATGTGTCTTTGCTGAGCCCCGCTCCTCGGACTGGGAATTATAGCTAACCCACCGAAATCTAATAGCAAAATAGCGACAAAAGGGCCTGACAGTAAAGTGTTCTGACATGGACGAATATGTGGTGCAGTCGGGCTGTAAATCGCAGCGGGCAGGAGCGAAAAGTAATAAGAAGTCACCTGTGATGAGCCAAGTGGCAGCGGTAGGCCCAATCTCTATCTTGGCAGCAGAAATGGCAGCAATCGGCAGGGAGCTGAAAGAGCAATTGATGGGTGCTTTGGCTCCGCAATTTGAAAGGCTGGAAGGGAAGATAGATCGCAAGCTGGCTGCGATAGACTCACAGCTCAAACAACAGCAGGAGTGGCTGGAAGAGGCAGAGGGCCGCATCTTGGCAGTAGAAGACTCGCTGGGCCCAATACCACAGTGCATGGTGGACTTAGAAAAAGAAGTGCAAGATCTCAGGGAGGCCCCGGATTACCAGGAGAATTACCACCGAAGATCCAATTTGCGCCTCCGGGGCCTCCCTGAAGGTATGGAGGGCCCTGATATCTTACAGTTCTGCGGGCAGAAATTGCCAGCCTTGTTAGGCTTAAAACCTAAAGGGGGTCGCTACAAGTTAGAACGGGCGCACCGGGCAGTGCAGCCGCGGCTCCAGGTGGGACAACCACCGAGGCAGCTAATATTTAGGTTCCATAACTTCCAGGATAGGCAAGAGATCTGTTTTTCTAAGTCCAATCTTTTTCAAGTCCACCATGCCCTGCGGTATTGGGCCCAGCCTATTGCAATTCTCCCAAGTTGAAGTATGAGGGGGTCCGACTGTTCATCTCGCAGGACCACTTGCTGAGAATAGGGAAGAAGAGACGGGAGTTTAATGAGGTGATATCTGATTGCCAATGACTGAAAATAGAGTGGTACATGATTTTTCCGGCAACCCTGAAAATCCGCCATGAAGAGGCCACCTATAGCTTTTAGGAAGTTGACAAAGCAGTGAAGTTTGTGACAGACCTGAAGAAGAAGTTGGGCTGACGGGCTTGGAAAGAGAACACAGGGAAATGTTAGGAGAGTGGAGGAGAGGCCCAGCTTTACAGTTTTCTTTTAGCATTACTGGTGAAAATTTGGTTTTAGAAGCTTGATGTGGCGCCTGTTGGGGACTTTTTGACGATTGCCTGTAGAGAGTGCCTGATTAGCATCTGGAGGACAGAGATGTACTGTACAATTCTCAAAAGATGGAGAGTGACCACGAAATCTGGAACTTGCCCCTACTCTGTGGTGGAGGACTGTTGTTCTGCATGAGATCTGTTCTGTTTGGCACACCAGAGATGGAGTGGCTGGTGTGGGCCCCATGGGGGCCGTGGACTAGGGTAAGGAGGGGTGGCACATAAGCCACAAGAACAATGCCACATGTAGAGTGGTGAACATTCGGAGAGCTCAGCAGAAGTGCCCAGACCCGCGAGGAGGGCCTGCGCATTGTATTTGAATCGTGAGTCCTAACTTTGATGGAGTGCAGGTATGCTAGGTTGCTATGTCTAGGGGAGGGGGAAGGGGAGGACAGAGCATGGGAAGTTTAATTCTTGCATTGTAAGGGGCTATGGGGTGAAATCATGGGGAATTTGATGGTCAAGAATATTGCAAGGGACAAAGGGAGTTGTCAGGGTCATGGAAGGAATGATCAGGCACCGACAGTTCATCTGGAGTTGGAGGGATGAAGGCACACATTGGACCATATCAAGAGGCTGTATATGAATGGGAGGAAGAAATGGTGGAAAATGAAAGGAGAGAAGCTACTAGTCCGGGGGGGGCAAAGGTTGATCTTCTTGGATTCAAACCCTGCAGTATATCTTGGGGAAAGTGAACATACTTGGTGTGAGGATGTTGTATGTCTTGGGGGGGCAAGGGGAGGATATGTACATAGTTTAGAGGAGAAAGTTAATGTTCTGCTGTTACATGTTTTGTATTATAATTTTAATTTGTGTAATGGGTCCACAGTATGCTATAATGTAGTAAGCCATAAGAAGTACACCGGAAATTATGTAATGGGAGATTATGAAGTGCAAGGGAGAGGGAATGTGACTGTATTTTCTTTAACATGGCCTATAAAGAGAAGATAAATGTTGTCTCCTGGAATGTGAGGGGATTCTCCTCTCTGGTTAAATGTACCAGCCTATTAACAGTTTTAAAGAGGGTGCATACCCACGTCGCCGTATTACAGGAAACACATCTGTCACCTGTGGAGCACCAAATGTTGGTGCGGAATTGGGTGGGGACGTGCTATGCAGCCTCCTTCTCCTCACATAAGAGGGGGGAGTGGCAGTGCTTTTACATAAGTACCTTCCCTTTAAAGTAGAGAGAGTGGTACAGGATAACAGGGAAGGTAGATACATATTTGTGGAAGGGATGTTACACGGCACACGGGTTACTTATGGGAGTGTATATGCTCCAGCTGTCTTTGAGCCCTTGTTTTATTGATCCCTTGTGGATCTACTGGTAAAAGAGCAATTTCAAGGACTGATAATGGGAGGGGACTTCAATTGTACCCTGGATCCAAGACTGGACCACTCGCAAGGAAGGGGGATGGGAGGAAGATGCATGGAAAAGCAGAGGGAGGAGTTGGTAGGCCTAGATATGTTGGATGCCTGGAGAATGGCCAATCACACACTTAGGGAGTATACTTTCTTCTCTAATCCTCACAAGACATGGTCCAGACTGGACCATATATACATAGAGGGAGGCTGGTATCATAAAATGGTGGAGATTACGCGCACAGTCCCATACATATATCAGATCATGCCATGGTAATCATGGCAGTGGAATTTGAAATCCAAGGGTTGAGGCCTGCCTCCTGGAGATTCCCTTTGTACTTGATGGGGTCTGAGGAATTTAAACCTTTTTAAAGATCAGCTAAAGAGCTATGTGGAGTTAAATAGGCCCACAGCACCATCCAGAGAGACATTTTGGGATGCGGGGAAGGCATATTTAAGGGGAGCCATCATAGGATTTGTGTCGAGATATAAAAAAGAGCAGTGAAGGAAACAAGAGGAGCTCTATATGCAAGTCAGGGATTTGGAACGCAGGGCAGCTAGAGAAGGAGACGAAGAAGTGTTACATATGTTAGCGTCATCATGGGCAACCTTGAATAACCAACTGATCGGAAAGGCAAGAGCTCAATTATTTTTATTAAAACACAAATTTTATGAGTGGGGCAACAAATCAGGGCCTATGCTGGTGAACTTGATTAAGGGGAGGAGAAGAATCAAGAGATAAAGGGGGAAAGGGGGTCCCTGATTAAAGAACCCCAAGCTATAGGGGTTAGGTTCAAGCAGTTTTATCAGGCCTTATGTAAAGCAGAATATACTGGCACAGTAAATAAGGCAAAAGAATTTCTGGATAAGGTTAAAATACCGCAACTCACTGAGATGCAGCGGGAGAAATTAAACAGTGAAATTTCCAGGGTGGAGATTGGAATAGCCGTAAAAAGCATGAAGTCGGGAAAGGCAGCTGGCCCAGATGGCCTCCCAACTGAATTCTATAAAAGACTGGGACAGGAGATGGTGGAACTGTTGTGGGAAATATTTCAGGAAGTTAAAGAGGGGAATCCAGTCCCGGACACCATGGGGATAGCGATGATACGTGTTATCCAGAAGCTGGGGAAGGACCTGCAAGATTGTGCTTCGTACAGACCTATCTCCCTGCTGAATGTGGATGCCAAGATCTACGCTAGGGTTCTGGCGGCCTGATTGGAGGTGTTGTTCCCAAAGATAATACACCCAGACCAAACAGGCTTTATTCAAGGGAGGCACTCTTACCATAATGTGAGGAGGGCCCTGAACATGGTGCATTGCTCTTCTTGGTGCCCAGAGATGACAGCAGTGTTGTCCCTGGATGCCAAGAAAGCTTTTGACCGAATTGAATGGGAATACCTGTTTGAGGTACTAGAAAGATTTGGTCTGGGAAGGGATTTTATTGGAATGGTGAAGGCTCTGTGTGGCTCTCCACGGGCATCAATACTGACCAATGGGGTGCTCTCACAGGGGTTTCCTCTGTTTAGGGGCATGAGGCAGGGCTGCCCACTATACCCATTGCTCTTTACCTTGGCGATTGAGCCCCTAGCAGTAACCATCAGGCAGAACCCACATATCAGAGGAGTGGAGGGTCAAGGAGCCATCCAACATAAAATGTCCCTATATGAGGATGATTTCATTTTGTTTCTGAGAGATCCAGAACACTCCATACTGCCTCTCCTGGAAGTCATTGGGAGTTTTGCCAGCTTTTCAGGGAATAGAATAATTTTGGACAAGTCGGAGGTCTTGTATTTAGGAAAAGGGACGGTGCATGGGAGAGATCAGTGGGGATTTAAAATAGTTCACTCCTCCTTAGATATTTGGGACTAAATATTGGAAGGAACATTTCAGCTCTTTGTAGTATGAATTACACCCCGATGTTGAGAGCCCTGATGGCTGAATTGAGAAGGTGGAAGGCATTGCCTTTGTCTTGGCTAGGCCGGATGAACTTGATCAAAATGAATATCCTGCCAAGGATCCTGTATCTGATTCAGATGCTTCCAATGGGCCTTAATAGGAGGGATATTAAGAAATTGGAGAGGGGATTTTCTTGTGGCAGGGCAAAAGGTCCAGAATCAGTCTGGGCAGGTTAAAGGCAAGCTTAAGGGGGGGGATGTAAACTTCCCTGATTTGAAGACCTATTACCTGGCCGTGCAAATAAGAATTATAAAGGATTGGGTTGCTAGACTGGCGGCTGCTAGTTGGATAAACCTTGAGGAAATGGAGGCCCAGGGCAGGCTCTCAACATACCTTGCTAAAGAAGGAAGGAGGATATGTTCTGGGCAGGACACAGCCAACCCGCTGGGGAAGATGACAATTGATAGCTGGCTACAGATTAAGAAGGCATTAGAGGATCAAGAGGCAGAGATGCTGCTCCTGCCGATTTCAGGGAACCCTTTCTTTAGGCTGGGGTTAGAGGATCAAGGGTTCAGGGATTGGGATAGCAGGAGGGTACAGTGTATTAGAGATCTGTTTAGAGGGAATGAGATGTGCTCTTTCCAAGAGATCAGGGAGGACAGAGGAGTGCCGAACAGTCATCTTTTTCGGTCCTTCCAGGTCAGAGATTACTGTAAACAGATAAAAAAACATGAGGGCCAAGGTATACCCTTTCAAAAGACAGAAGCACTGATATGTAAGGCCAGGGGGGGATCTTAGAGGCATGATTGGAGCCATGGTGCATATTATACGAGACAACTCCCGGGATTTGACACAAAATACCAGACGACTATGGGAAAGGGATCTGGGGGCTCCAATTTCAGATTATAACTGGGGCCTGATGTTAGAATCACATATGGGTTTACTCCTTTCAAATAAATATAAAGAAGTAGCTTATAAATTTGTCCATAGGCTATACTACCCCCCGGTGGTGATACGCCAGTTTCAACCGGAGATACCTGAGCTATGTAGTAGATGTAAGCAGCAGAGGGGTACATACTTTCACTGTTTTTGGACCTGCCCAAGACTGCAAGCGTTCTGGAAAATGGTAGCACAAAATTTGAGTGGCATGATGGGATTAGAGGTGCCAGTCAACCCAATTGGCTTACTGTTCGGCATAGAGACTGGGGAGAGGGAGGGGGAGGAGTGGTTCTTACAACGGAAATGGTTCAGAGTGCTGCTCATGCAAGCTAAACAGGTCATATTGAATACATGGGTCTCGGTAGAAAATCCTACCATTGGTCAGTGGTGCTCATTGATTATAGGAGCTCTGGGATTGGAGAGGAGGTCTTATCAATTAAAGGATAAATTAGAAAGCTTTTATTCCATCTGGAGCCCCTTTTTAGCAACTCTGTGACCATGGAGGAAGCTTTGGTTATACAGGTGGGAAGCTGAAGCTCAGGTATAAGGAGTAACACCTAAAGCAGAGGGAGGATATATTATTATAAGAGGGATGAAATTACTCTAGGAGAAATGTGGGAAAGAGGACGACAGATGGAAAATGAATTGTGGGGTATTTGTGGACCTATGTGTACATACTTGATAGATATATGGATGAGTATAATTTGTTTGTAATGCCAGTGTTTGTATTTGTTTGTCTATGTTTTTATCTATGCAAAATCTTAATAAAAAGTTTAAACAACAAAAAAAAGCAACCTAAATTGTCAGGGGGACTCCCTGGGAAAGGACAAAGGTGGGTGGACTGGAGGGGGGGAGGGGAAGGGGCACATTAGGATTAAGGAAAGATAGGTGGAGGATCTATGATATAACCAAGGTGGTAAAATGACAAGGAAGGGATAGACATTGGGATTGGTCAGGGGAAGGAGCTGTGGGGGGTCCTTGGAAAGGGTCCTTAAGGGGTATAAGAGGGGATGTAAGACTGAATTCAGCCTTCTTTTGCTGGGATCTATGAAACTGTAATCTCAGCACATCAGCTGATAAGTTGGTATAGGAGATCAGTGGTAAAGACAAGTAGAGGCAGCAGGAGGGGGCTGTGGCAGAGATTTGCAATATTGAAATGAGAGTGGTATGGCTTATAAGTAGTTTAACAATGAAGACAGTAATAAGTTTTCAGTTATAAAAAAAGAAAGAAGAAAAATCATTTAGTGGTAGAAAGGGAAGGTGGAGGGGCATGTGGGGGCAGGCTTAGGCCAGGGCCTGGTTGTTTGGAATGGCCTTTGGTTGGTTTGACTACACTGATGCTAAGGGATTAGGGCCTGGTTGTGGCTGGCTGAAGGGTGAGGTGCTGTAGATGCACAATGAAAACAAGAAAATAAGATATATTGTGTACCTGGTTAGCAGGAGGTTGGTTTGGCTGTGGAGGCCCAGGAGGTAACGTGGTCTTACACAGAGAGACTTGCATGTCTGGTCTGGTACAGGTGGAGATCCAGCAGAGATGTGAGGTGGGTTTTCGAGCATGTACAATCCTGTTTCTGGCCCTCACTTTAAAAAATGGAAGGGGACCTCAGGAGTGACAGAAGGTCCCAGGCAGGCATGTGGTTCAGTGGTGGTTGGAACAGGCGTCTGCTGGTGTAGTCGGGAGTAGAAGCCTTTGTGGTGTGGCGGACAGAGGGGGACTACTGGCGGCTCCATTACTGGGTGGATGGATGATTTTAGCCCTACTGGCTCAGGGCTGGAGGTTCTATGGTGGAGCCTGGGAGAAGTCTGCAGGAGGTAGACGATGGGTGGAAGAGATGAAAGTCTACGCCGCAGGTGGCCAAACAGCAGGAAATGTGACTCATGGAGTGGCCTTTGTAGGCCATGGAGTTACAAAGCCATGTGCATGCACGGCCCGGGTGAGGGTAGAGGCATGCACAGTACATGTGAGGGTGCCACTTTTGTAGTCCAAGAGCTGGTGTCACTCCGCACACGCAGCACATAGGGGGATGCCATATTTGTAGTTCAAGAGGGGGAAAAGAATACAGAAACTGTTCAGGAGCAGGCATAATGCTTGGAGGCAATCCTGACAGCAGGGTGACAATGTTAGGAGAATCCTGAGTGGCTGGGAGGCAGAAAAGAGCAGGTTGCCAGTTTTAAGGAGGATCAGGGGAGGCAGTATATGCTGGGGCAAGGCACAACGGTTTGGTTGGGAAGATAAGAAAGCAGCAAGAGGTTTAAACAGTTAAAGCTACCACATGCTAGGAGCCAAATCAAGTCATACAAAAGCTAGTAGCACGGAACACACAAGTAAGGTCTGGGAAGAGGACATTAATTGTATAAAATGGAAAACCCCTTTAAGTTATGGTCACAGAGGCAATACAAAAAAATATATATATTAATTAAAAGGGGGTAGGCTAATTATCAGGCCCCCGGTAATCAGTATACTCCCTTGGGAGGTGAACATTAGGGTTTCAGAGCACTCTGGTCATTGGTATGCTCAAGTATGTGATGGGGGAGTTCTTGACATGATCAAGGCAATGAGATTAAAGGAGGTCAGGGAGCTCGAGTATGGATTTTAACTGGGTTATGTTTGTTCTCTGTATAAGTGTGTTAGCAGGATGGCAGCTAGCAGAGAGATTGCAAGCATGCAAATGATGGAGCAGGCAGCAGAACCAATGTTGAAGGTGAATGAGATGTTGGATCTGGCAAAGAAAAAAGAGGTGGAAGAAGAGACATGAGCAAGGGCAAAGAAGGCACCGGCAAAGAGTCTGATGGAGAAAGTGAATGAGTTATGTGATGCGGTGAAGTGGAAGGAAGCAGAAGATGCTGCGGGGAAGAGGAAGACACCTGTGGGAGGAGTGTGGAAGAGTCCAGCAGGGAAGTTCCCAGTACAGGAGGTATCTAATCAAGATTGGTTGCCGGAACCAGAAGAAGTGGAGGGCAGCAATAGTAAAGAAAGAGGCGAGCAGCCCCCGGAGGGGGTTTGACACAGTAGTTGGCAGGCATGATAGGCGACATAGGGGAAAAAGGTATGGAAAAGGCATTTGCAGAATTAAAGGGAGCGGCAATGGGGGGTGTGTGGAGGAGGCAACATGGATATTAGGGTGGGCAACGATGGCGTGCCGGGCATGACACTGGGGGATCCTGTACCGCTAACCATTAAGGAGAAGATATGGAAATGAGAACATGTGGATATTTTTTCGCTGGTAGATAAAGAAGCAGTGAAGAGATATGAGCAGAAAGAAATGGTGGGAAAATCAGAAATGGCGGTGGCATTAGCCCTAGTGGGTAGGAAGTTAGAAGAAACTACATATAAGGGGAAGAACATTGATACATGGCAGGCGGACTTCACAATATTTAGTGTCATCCTTCTTGAAAAGAAGCCTGAGCTAGCCATACCATTACTTACCTATCCAGCCACTATAAAAGATGCGTACAAGGCAAAGCTAGGCTATGGTTGTCTAAAGTATGACTAAGCCTTCCGGCAGAGGATGGTGGCAAGGGGTGATTTACGGTAGGATTCTACACGTTCGAAACTTTGGGTAAGGATATTATCGGGGCATGTACGGGTCATGGGGGAAGGGAATAAACAAGGGGGAAGTAGTGAATTAGTTAAGACGTGCTGGGGATAAAATAAAGCTTTGTGCACCTGGATGAATTGTAAGTTCAGGCACGTGTTCAAAATGTTCAGAGTATCATCTGGTGTCATGATGCAGATCCCTGGGTGATAGGACAGGGGGGCAGAATACTAATGGGCAGTCCTTTCGGGGAAATTTTGGGGGACAGAGTGGGGAGCATACCAAGGGGGGAGAGGGAGAGGGTTCCAGGGGAAGGGAGGTTTTGGGGCTGGGTATAGCAGGAATCAGTGAGTTAGATAAGACTTTGGGGGGCTTCAGATGGCAAGATTGCCAATCCAAGTAGGGATAGTAAAGGAATGGACCAAGGGGTGCCCTGACTCTGACTTGGGGAGGATGTTGAGGGAAGGTTTCGAGAGAGGTTTCAGTTTAGGCTACCAAGGGGTTAGGGTGGGCATGAGAGCTGAGAACTTTGGTTCTGCAAAGGGAAAGGAGGACACAGTGAAAGCAAAAATCATGAAGGAGCTGAAAGCAGGCAAGACAGAGGGTCCATTTACTAAGCCTCTTTTTGAAAGCTTCAGGGTGTCACCGCTAGGGATTGTCCCAAAGAAGCAGCTGGGTGAATACAGATTAATTCCTCGCTCATCTTACCCGAATGGGGCATCAGTGAATGACCATATTCCCAATGATCTTCATACAGTGTTGAACCAGGCGGTAGAGCTGATCAAGGCAATTGATGAGGCTTGGCTGGTGAAAACTGACATAGAATCAGCGTTTCGGTTGTTTCCAGTCAGGCCAAACAATTGGGACCTTTTGGGATTTATTTTCTAAGGGAAATATTATTTCGATAAAGCAATGCCAATGGGATGTTCAACCACCTGTGCCAAATTCAAAGCATTTAGTACATGGATGCAATGGGTGTTTGGGGAGAAGTTTGGGTACAGGACAGTGGTGCATTACTTGGATGATTTCCTATTAGTTGGGCAAGACAAGGAAGAGGCAGAGAGGATGCTTAGGGAATTTCAAGAAATGTGTGGAGTTATAGGAGTGCCCCCAGCAGAGGGGAAGATGGAGGGTCCATCAAGGAAATTTGAGTTTCTGGGGATAGAGGTGGATGCAGAGGAGCAGGTGTTTTGGTTACCGAAGGACAAGGTGGGAAGATTGAAAGAGTTATTGGGGGAAGTAAAGAGCAGGAGAAGGGTGCCATTGGGGATGGTGCAGCAACTGTTGGGTCATCTGAACTTTGCATGCAGGGCAGTGGCTCCAGGTAAGGCTCTTACTAGGAGGCTAGCAAGGGCTACAGGGAAAGCAAAGCTCCCGCATCATTGGGTGGATATAACAAAGGGAATACAGCAAGATTTAGAGATGTGGGGTCAGTTTTTGGAGGGGTATAATGGGGTCACATTTTGGCAAGATGATTGGCTGGGAAAAAATGACCTGGAACTGTAGACAGATGCAGCTGGGGCAATAGGCATGATGACATATTATAAGGGGGCCTAAATCTTGGAGGCATGGCCCATGATTTGGAAGGAGATAGGGATATTGAAGAACAACATGTTTTTAGAAATATTTCTAATATGGGTGGCAGTGTTGACTTGGGAAACACAACTCAAAAATAGGAAGACAGTTTTGGTGTGCTAACAAAGCAGTAGTGGAGGTGATCAACAGACAAGGAGGGTACATGGAGTCCATGAACAGGGTATTGCGACAGCTCGTGTTACTGGGCCTGAGGTTAAACTTATCATTTAAAGCTAAGCACATCGAACGGATTAATAATGATATAGCTGACAGCCTTTCCCATTTGCAGATGGACAGGTTTAGGTCCATGGTGCCATAAGTGGCTGCACTGAAAACTCAGGTAACAGATCAAGTTTGGGAAATTGGCTGGAAGGAGCCTGACTGCTGTATAAGAGCTCCTGGTCTGCGAAAACGCTAAGAGCATACAAGGGGGCATGGAGCACATTTCAGGAGTTCTGGGGGTGGCAAGAGTTCAAGGTAAGTGAGCAAGTTACACAGGACCAGATGGCAAAGTTCATGATCCAAAAATGGGAAGTGAGGATGGCTAGCGGGACAACGGGGGTAGAACGAGCAGGGATTGGGTGGGCATGTAGTATTAGGGGATGGGCAGAACCAAACAAATTCAAGGCTGTACGGCGCATGTTGATGGGATGGCAGAGGACGTAGGGGAAGTTTAGGGATGTCAGAAAGCCAATAGTGTGGCAGGCCCTCAAGATGTTAGTGGGGGTCTTGGGGCAGATATGTGCCTCCAATTATGAAGCATGCCTCTTCAGAGCCATTGTTCCTGGTAATGGCAAAGGGGGCCTTTATGGTGGGGTAAGTGGTGGTAAGAACCAAGAATGATGGGAAAGGAGGGTTAAGGGGGGAATATATACATTGGGGAGCAGAGAGAATCACAATTTGGTTGAAGCAGTCAAAGATGGACCAGATGGGGGTAGGGACAGAAGTCATGCTGGGAAAGGAGACAGGAGTAGGGGGGATGCCCTGTGGTTTCCTATGGGAATACTAGGAGTTAAGGCCAAAGGGGGGTAGTCAGTTTTTCATTCACATGGATGGGAAACCAGTCATGTGCTACCAGGTGATGGGGGTTCTAAAGAAAGGTATGGCATTCATTGGGGAAGACCCCAAGAATGTTTTATCGCATTCATTCAGAATAGGAGCATCATCTGAGGTGGCAGCAAAGTGGGGGGGGGGCAATGAGGAGGTGAGGAAGGTGGGGAGATGGAGATTGAATTATTATGAAAGATACATGAGAAAGATGTGGTAACTTACATTGATTTATCCCCAAAAGGCCTGAGAAGGACCAAGCAGGTGTGGATCATTGGGCATTTTTACATATATTAGGCTGAGAAGTGGGCAGCTATTCATCCAGGAGGAAGACAACTAGGACAGGACCCGGATAAGATTACACTGGAAAGGGGTCTGGGGCATGAAATAGGCACAGATTATCCCGACCTTGGAGGAACAAAAAGTGAAATGGGGAGACCAGACCTATTAATTTTACACTTGGGGGGAATGATTTGGGAGATAGGCCATGGGGGACCTTGTACAAAGAGATAGAAAGGGATTTAGCGATCATAAAACAAAGGTGGCCAGAGGTCAGGGTGGCCTGGTCAGAGACAATTTCCAGGATAGTGTGGCAGCATGCTAGGGATATCGACCGTTGAGGGGGCTAGGAAGTGGGTTAACAGGAGGGTAGCAGCATGAATAGCTAAAGAGGGGGTTATATATATTGCACCTAGTGATGTTTCCTTTGCTAACCCGGGTTCGTATAGGCCAGATGGGGTTCATCTATCAACAGTAGGTATGTCAGCATTTATGTTGCTGCTAGGTGATACAATTGAGGTGTGATTGAAGAGTGGGGAGCAAATGGGGGTGATGGAGGAAGCTCATCATCCATCGCATAAGCTGGAGATGGGCTAGTGGAATGATAAGAGGGTCAAGAATGGGGGAGGGTGTGGGGGTGCAGGCATGGGCTTGGGTCAGGTGCACCTGGACATGAAGGCAGCAGGATAAAGTTGGGGGGGGAGAAGAGTGGAATAAACTAGGGGTCGAGTTTTGTTAGCGTCCCAAACTCAGGTAGAGCAGCAGATTTTTGGAAGAGGAAAATGCGGTGTTGGGTTTTTCACAGATCTGGACCCCGAGAAGATTGATGGCGTGTGAAGGAGAAAAGCAGAAACAATTGAGACAATTATGGAAATGGATGTACGAAGTTGAACGGACCTAAGAAATGACTAATGTGAATGCAATACGATTATTGTGATTGTAAATATGTATCAATATAAATGATGGGTGATAAGAAAAGATGTTTGATGTAAATATTAATAAATTACTTGCCAGTCGAGCACCCACAGAAACTTGTGTACGTGTGTCATTTCCAGGGGATCTCCCTCTGACAATTGCGGTTGTCTCTAAAAGGCAACCTAAATTGTCAGGGGGATTCCTTGGGAAAGGACAAAGGTGGGTGGATTGGCGAGGGGGGGCACATTAGGATTAAGGAAAGATAGGGGGAAGGGCTATGAGATCACCAAGGGAGTAAAATGACAAGGTAGGGATAGACATCAGGATTGGTCAGGGGCAAGAACTGAGGGGGGGGTCCTCGGAAGCTGTCCTTATGGGTATAATAGGGTATATAAGACTGAATTCAGCCGTCTTTTGCTGGGATCTACAAAATTGTACCTACCCACCCACCCTAGACGATGCATGGTTGGGACGGGTAAGGTTAGTGAAGGAAGAAAGGGTAGGAGTAGGAGTAAGAAGGGGATGGAAGTGCAAGGGGGTTGGGTAGCCAGATGAGGTTGACTGGAGGATGGAAGTTGGCTGTATGAAGGTTGGGATGGGTTGGCGGAAGAGGCCAATGGAAGCAAGTGACTGTGCAGGTCAGAACAAAAGGAAAAAGGGTTGCTGGAAGAGGGCAACAAGGCAAGAGAGCGACTGGGTAGGTCGTTGGGATGATACCAAAGGAAAGTAAGAAGAAAAGTGGGTCATACACAAAGAGGAGAGGAAGGGTAAGGGGTTAGAATGGGGAGGGTGCGGGGGCAGGCATGGGCCAGGTCAGGTGCACCTGGACATGAAAGCAGCAGGATAAAGTGGGTGGGGGTGGAAGAAGAGTGGAATAAACTGGGGGTCGGGTTTTGTTTGCACCCAAACTCAGGTAGAACAGCAGATTTTTGGAAGAGGAAAATGGGGTGTTGGGTTTTTCACGCATCCGGACCCCGAGAAGATTGATGGCGTGCGAAGGAGAAAAGCAGAGACAATTGAGACAGTTATGGAAGTGGATATATGAAGCTGAATGGACTTAAGAAATGACTAATGTGAATGCAATGCGATTATTGCGATTGTAGATATGTATCAATATAAATGGTGGGTGATAAGAAAAGATGTTTGATGTAAATATTAATAAATTAGTTGCCAGTCGAGCACCCACAGAAACTTGTGTACGTGTGTCATCCAGGGGCTCTCCCTCTGACAAATAGTCTCCAGCGCTGCCTCAAAGTCTACACTTGTCAGGCTTTATCCCCTTTTCCATTCCTTCTGCTGGTTTGCCCTTAGTGCACCATCTCTTACTCATCACTGCTGTCTATATGCTAATCTCCATTTCCCCTCTTTTGAAGCCCGGTGCCTCTCACACAGTTCCTTCTTCATTTATTTATTTAGTTTTTGTTGACCGGGTAAGTGCACTAGACAAATCCTGCCTATTTTCAGGCATGATCCGGGGGAGGGGGACACAGATGAATGCCAACTGACCTTGAACCAGATTAAGCTGTTGGTGGTATTTTTAGTGAATGAGGGAAATTTGACCAGGACACTGGGGAAATTCCCCTACTCTGTAGGCAGGTGGCACTGTCCGTCTGTCTGCAGGGATGAAGGATCCCAGTTTGCTGTTGGACATGGAGGGAGAAGGACATGCTGTGGGACGTAGAGAGCCAGAAATGAGGGAGACTGTGGGTCTCTCCCCTATGCCTATGGAAAATATGGATTCGGGCTTTGGTATACCAATTTCGGTACATTCTACAGAGGAGGAAATCACTGAGGATGAAGTGCTGCTACAAGCAGAATTATTTAAGAAACAGCAACAGTTGTTGCTGATGTTGTCAGCGGTGGAACAGGAGTTCCTAAAAGAAAAGTCACAATTAGATGAAGAACGGAAAAAATGAAAACGATCGATGGCTAGCCCCCAACAGGACATAAGTAAACGTTTGCCGGGGGGGGGGATGGAACCAACACCACCCTTAGACTTTGTTACTGCTCCCGATCCTCTGGATGAGGGGAAATGCGTCCCAGGATATGGTTTTCAAGGGTAGTCCTTCAGATTGGACACCAGGAAAAGCGCTTGACCAGGCAGGTTGGGTGTTTGTTAATGGTCGCTGGCTGCCTGACCCCGCTATCCCTATCCCCAGTTCCCTGACTCCTAGTAATAATACATTTGTGATACCTGTGATGGAATCTGCTGTTGGAGAGGCTGATAGTGCTGGCGAAATTCTTCCTTTGAAGCAAGATTTACAGCCAGAGAGGATTTTGGTTGCTGCACCACACGCTGAGCCTTGCGTGCATCCGGGTATCGGTGTAGAGCGTGAGGAGTCTCTGGGCAGTGTTTCTGCTTTAGGCCCTGTTTCAGGTGGGGATGGCATTACGCTGGGAGAACAGAGCTATGGGGGGGATAGGGCAGGGATCTGTAGGTAAGGCCTTGGAAGGGGCATCTCATTCTGAACTATCTTTGGGGAATAGATGTACTACAACTTATGCAGGACTATTTCAGAAACCTATTACAGCTGCTAAAAGAAGATTTTTGGTACGCCTTCGATACAAAGGTTTGGCCCCAATTACGCCTGACAGATTATGGGTTGGTAAATCGTTATTAATGGATTCTATAGGTTTCACACCTGCTGAGGTGTATGCGTTTATCCATGCTCCGGGCGATCATATGTATGATGTCAGCTTCTGTACTATGGCTTCCCTTGACAGGTTCTGGAAGTTATATTATGAGATAAAAGATACAGAGGGCTGGAAGGATTTTCTAGCTATACCCATTACCAAGCCAACCATTAAAACAGTCACATTATTATTCAGAAATGAGGGGGTGGATATTAAGGATATTATATTCTGGCTGGAAAAATGATGTACTATATTTGATCATCCTTGCCCCATAATGGATGATAATGGTTTTTGGACATGGGGGTGGACTTTTCGGGTTCAGCTGCACCAATCTGAACATGGTATCCAACATCTCCCAAGCTCTTTTTTTCTGGGTCGAGATAGAGGAATTCTCTTCTATGCTGGTCAGCCAAAGAGTTGCTATCAGTGTGGGTCATTATCACACCTAAATACGGATTGTGATACTATGCGGTGTTTTCAATGTGGTGCACTGGGGCATACAGCAACGCAATGTTCAGCCTCCCCCGTGTGCAATCTTTGCAGGGATGACGAACATGCTTTCCAGGAATGCCCTTGGGCTGCTCGCAACTCAGAGGAGGCCTCTGATCATGATGTTTTACTTTCTCGAGCTAGGCATTCTTTTGCTAGGAATGAAGAAGCTGGTGCTGATTTTTCTATGCCTGCTAGGAGACGAGGTAGAGGATGGGCTGGTGGTGGAAGCCTGAGGGGTATACCGAGGATTGTTCCTCCATTCTCTCGACCTACTGGCATTGCTACTTTCCCCACCTCAGCAGTGGTGGAAGGTCAGTGGGTTTCTGAGGTTTCCCAACTCCTGCCAGATTCCTTTACTACTCTCCCCCTCCCCTGGTGGTACTGTATTGACCACTGAACATCAGAATCAGCCTTGTGGAATTAAACCTAATGATGTTTTGGTTTTGTGTTCTGTTAGAGATACTGCTAAGTCCACTAAGTTATGCCCATCTTTAGATCTGGAGGAATCCAATTTGATTGCTGATGCAATTATAGATGGAGATTTGGGTACTTGTTTGAATCAGGGGCCGGTGTACCCATTACCCCTTTCAAATCGTTTTTCTGTGTTCTCCTCCTGGGGTGACAGAGTTGAGGAAGAAGAACCAATGGATTTGGCTTTGGAACCTCTTCCCTCACAAGGAGTGCAGGAGAATACTCAAGTTAATCAGACACCATCAGACATACAGTACCTATATTACCCTCTAGATGGACAAGGTCTAGTATTCGCCTGAAAAAGAACCCACCCTGAGCCTGTGAATCTTAAATTGGCTAGTTTAAATGCCAGCAGTTTAAAATCTCCTGTCAGATGGGCTACTACCTTTTCTACTCTACAACATTTACAGTATGATATAATCTTTTTGCAGGACAATCATTTCATACCCTGTCGGATTTACATCTGGCTACAAAAGACTGGGTTTGGGGACCTGCATATTGGTCTATTGGTCCTGATTTATGTTGTGGTGTGGGTATTGTTTTTAGGAATTGTGATCTTCGGGTATTTCAGCTAGTAGATATAGAGCCGGGTAGGGCACTTTTATTAGATGTAGAAATTGGGTCCTTTTCCTGTCGTTTAATTAACATTTATGGCCCTCAATCCAAAGCTCAATAGATAGAGTTAATGCTCAAAGTTCAGCCTTTTTTGTATACTAGTAGGCAACTTTTTTTGGGGGGTGATTTCAATGTAAATTCTCAACAAACACATTCTGCCAGTAAACAATACTGTGATAAAACCTTTATGATTAAAATAGTTTTGCAGACTGGTTTACAAGATGCACATCTACAGGGTGGTCATAAGGTCAAGGCTACTTAGTATAGAGGAATTTTATCCTCTAGAATAGATTATATCTTTGTAAAGCCAACGGCTGGAATTAGTTTTACGTGTACATTACCTATTGAAACTTCTGATCACATGTTGATAGGAATTTACATTGCAATCTCCCCCCCAAGAGTATCCGGGCCGGGTTTTTGGAGATTGAATGCATCCCTATTGGTGGAAAATGATGTTAAAAATTACTTATGATTGATTCTTACTGACAAATGTTCCACTATATTCTTATATGAAGGTGAGCTTAGTCAGTGGTGGGATGATGTAAAATACTGTTTGACGCAATATTTTCAGTTTAAAACCATAACACAGGCTGCATCATTGAATGTTAAATGCTTGGAGCTTCGGAGACAATTGTATCACTTATTATCAGCCCAAACTGTTAGTAGTCTCGATTACAGTCATGAAATAAGTATAATTTGTACAGAAATGTCCTTATACCAATATAATAGATTAGTGTCCCTACAGAAGGAACAGTCTTTCGGGACACAGGGGAAAGTGGATCAAACAAATCTGTTTATAGACTGTCAGAATAGGAGGGAGAAAAGAGGTTTTGTGAATTTGGTAAATGAACAAGGAGAGTTACTTGTGGATAATGCGGCTGTGATGGAATATTTGGAATCCTTTATTACTAAAATGTATGGGGAGGTATCGCTGGATCCTTATGCTTTGTCTCTGGTATTAGAGACAGCCGATTTACCACAGCTAACAGTTAAACAATCTAATAAGTTAATAGCCCCTTTTTCGTCAGAAGAACTGCAAAAAGTGATTATGTCTCTAAAATCTAATACCTCCCCAGGTTTTGATGGTTTGCCTGGAGAATTATATAAATTATTGTGGGCTTATGTGCCGGTAGAACTTTTGGCTGTTTATATAATTTTATGTTAAGGGATGTGTGTTTACCAATGCAGATGTATGAGGGGCTTTTGATTTTTTTGTTTAAGTCAGGACAGGTGTCAGATATTGCAAATTGGTGTCCAATTACTTTATTGAATGTTGATTTCAAAATATTTGCCAAATTATTGGGTAATAGATTAATGGCCGTGATGGATTTCTTGATACATCCATCACAGTTTTGTGGGATACCAGGTAGAAGCCTTACAGATGCGGTATGCTTATTACGGGAAATTATGGAGTGTGGTAGGAGTATGGCAATCTCTGGCTTAGAAGGGGGTTTTGCATTTAGTTTAGATCAGGCCAAAGCCTTTGATAATGTTTCACATCACTTTTTATGACAATATCTACAGTCTTATGGGATTCCTGAGACCTTTATTCAATGGATTTGTTTATGTTATGCTCTGGCTTTTGTAAGACCATACGAAAATGGGTATATTGGTAACTCTTGTAAAATTTTGAAAGGGGTACGCCAAGGGTGTCCATTAAGCCCTTTATTGTATGTTTTTTATATTGATCCACTGCTTCGGATCTTACAAAGATCACCTTTAATTAAAGGTTTGGGCTTTGAATTAGAACAGAATATTAAAGTTATTGCTTACGCAGATGATATTTGTCTGTTAGCACAAGATGATGTGTCTCTTCTTAAGGCATGTGATATAATTCAAAATATAGGGTCTGTAATTGGAGCACATTTGAACCCTCAGAAATCTATTTGGCTAGTCAAGGTTTTGACGATCCAATCTTAGAGATTAGAGGTATACCTGTTGCTAAACAACCCAGTAAGATTTTGGGGGTTTATTTTGGTAAGGAGAATTTGGCTGAAGATAATTGGAAGAGGGCTTTAAATAAAGGAATGGATAAGGTAGCTCGATGGAATGTTTGGAAAATGTCAAAAAAAAAGAGAATTTATCTAATTAAATATTTTTTAGTACCGTTATTTTTGTTTATTGGTACGATTTTTCCTTTACCTAGGTCTTTGGAAACAAAGTTACTGGCGTGTTTTTTTCTTGTATTTGGGGTAGTCATTTAAATCCCATTAAGCGTAATGTGCTTTATAAATCTATTAAGGAAGGAGGTCTTAATATGCTTAATCCATTGGTATTTTTTTTTATGATTTTTGGTTTTAATAACTTGCTTTATTTAATGAAACCCTCTTCGAAATTATAGGTATTTTGGAGGTTACCGAAATTACAAGGTGTAATAATGGAGTAGAACATGAATTTTTTTTGCATAAAAATAAAAGATCCCCTTGATTGGATAGTCAGTGGGCTGGAGTCTTTGATAAAGTAAAACAATGGAAGATAACATTTGATTCAGTTCTAAAATTCCCTAGGCGAATTCTGTATGCAGATATTATCCAGGGATGTTTTATGGATTACCCTTTCACAGATTTTTCAGTGGAGGATCAACTTTCAATTTCTAATTTAATTCTAGATGTTAGGATCCCAGAGAAAATGTGGGATACGGTATGTTAGCAGTTCATGGTAAGGTTAATGTAAGAGGGAATCATAAGCATAAACAGATTCAGGATCGATATTGTCCAAGAGGCTCTTGTATACAAGGTATTGAGACAATGACTCATCTATATTTTGACTGTCCCTATATTAAGCATTTTGGGGATTTGATTGTTAATTTAGGAACTTGGAAAATTGATTTTCCTCCAGATGAAAGATTATAGTTCTATGGCATTATTCCGGCTTCACAAAAACGTATTCCACATAGTACATTACGTATAATTATGGTACATTTTCTGTATTGGATATGGATAGGACGATGCAAACTGGCACTTCAACAAATGGAGATCTCGGGAGGGGAACTTTATCTTATCATATTTACGGTGTTACAAGCATTTAAATGTAGGGAGTTTTTAAAGCTCTCTTTAGATGATAGATTGGGATACTTCTTGGAAATATTTTGATTGGCTTTAAGGAAGGAGAGAGAGTGGGTCTTATTTATTTGTTCATCACATTTTCTGAGTAGAGAGGGATTGGTTATAATGGTTTTCAGTCTAGGGTTTGTATAACATAATACTTTTTTATGTTTTTGCTTGTTTATTTTTCCTTTTTCTTTTTGTATAATTCTGAATTGCATATAATTTGGTATGGTTTAATTAAATAATTCCCTTATGGGGTGGTGGGTTGGTTACAAGGTTTTTTATGTTCAGGGGTATTGTATGAATTAATACTTATATTGGTTTTGATTTTTTTTCTTTTCACGATTTTGTATGATGTACTGCTGAATTGTATTTAGTTTGTTGTGATTTCAATAAAAAAATTCCCCTACTCTTTTCGATAAGTGCCATGGGATCTTTAACATCCACCTGAACCACCACCAATCCAGGCAGATGGGACCTCAGTTTAATGTCTCATCCGAAAGGCGGCCAAGTAATGGCTTGCCACTGCTCCCACTAACCTGTCCTCTCTCCTTATCCCTGCCATCCTGTCCTCCTACCCCATTGGTTTATCCACTGCTTATTCCTTTCATACCCCTCACAGTAAATCTGCAGCAGGCCAGTCTACACTTTGCAACAGCCTCCCTTTCCCCATCCATCTCTCTTCATCCCTCCCTCCCTTCCTCCCTCCCTTTGCTGCCTCAAACCATTCTCACTGATACACTTCACCAAAGAATGCACTTGCAGCTAGGCTTCTTCTTCTCTTCAAATTTAAAAAACCCATGAATGAGGACCCTCCCCTGCTATTTTACCTGTTTTGCCCTTTTTTTGCCTACAGAATATTGTAGCTTACAACCCAATCTACTCTGTAATCTGAATTTTACACTTTTAGACTTTTCGGCTGTTTATCTATACTGCGTTCACTGTTTATTTGCTGACTGCTTAGCATTTTCCTGTTTGTTGTCCTCATTGGATTTTTGAGGATATGTCCGTTGAAGGGGGTTTGTGGCTCATTCCCCTGGCTCACTGACTGTTTGAAATCATTGATGTTTTCCAGCTTTCAGCTCTGCGGATCATTTATTTGGCCCGGTTGACTGCCCTTGGATGAATTTCTGTGGGAATTGCGCATAGGAACCTCTACATGAATTGCTCTGCTGTCCTGCAGAGGAGAGTTCTTGGGCGAGAGATATCCCTTCAACTCTGTGATGTGGTGGAGAGTCTGAGAGAATGTAATTTTGGGTCTGGGCTTGTCTGGACTGAATTGTCAAGAATTTGCTTTATTTCTGGAGATGATTGTCGTTCAGAGGTTGCTGCTGAAAACGACGTGGACTTTAAACTGGATTCCTGCCAGGCTGGGACAGCAGGACCCTATATTTGTGGGTGGTTAGCTGCTGGAGTCTGTTTCTGCTCAGGGGGACTGGGCCTGGCCTGACTGGGAAGCCAGCCAGTGGGCCCGTGGTTTTCCAAGGCTCTTCATTGGGCCAGTCAATGGACTGTCACAAGTGAGATGCCGAGGTGGTGGGGCAGATATTTCTAGCGGTGGCCCTCATAGATAGGGCTTTTGGGTGACTGGCACTGTCGAGCAAGATCTGAATTGATGTTAGGAGGTCCCTGCTTTAAGAAAATTTGTTTACCGGAAACTAATGGTCAGAACTCAAATGTTTATTTTATTTGGGCAGTGAGAGTGCCTTTGCTTATTTCAGACTCCCCAGGTAGTGAGAGGGCCTGGGGGTCTGAACTTTATCTGACATTGTTTATTTTAGTTTATTTTGTACATCTCATTGAGAGGAGGGTACTTAAGCCTTATTTCATTATTTGCTGGTTCTAAGTTCAGTTCATATAGTTTTTAATTTATTTCACTCCATGACTTGATGTTCTTAAAGTGGAGTTCCTTATGATGCTTCATTATTTTTCTCCCCTGGACTTGCACTACTTATTCAGACCAATCTCCTCATCTGAGACTTTGGTGTTTGGACTGAAATATTAAAGTTCTCTTGGAAGTGCTTTTATATTTATGGTTTTACTCGAGTATTGTTTTGTAATATGTTTTTAAGTTGGGGGGTGGAAGGGTATTGATTGTGTGGGGTGTGAATGATTATTGGGTCGTTGGAGTGCTTGAAATATGTATTGGGGTGTTAGTGAGATGGTCAGGCAGTACTCCCCCTCAAGACTTAGAGATCTCCTTCCTTTTGAACCATCTCCGCTTACTTCAGAAGTTAATCATAGATGTCAAGTTTTCGGCATCTTGAGATGAAGGAGCGGAAGGAGACGGGGATCCTGAAACTCTTGGGGAGGATGGGAGAGGAGTGGTTGGATAGGGACAGTGAAAGCCAGGAGATGCCCTGGGGTGAAATGGGCAGAGGACCGAGGTTCTTCTGGCTTAGTTCCCATACCCAAGGGCTATGACTTTGTCAGGCAGGAAGTGGGGCCATTCTTGGACTCCCGTCCCTATCGAATGGTGTTAAGCAATGCCACGTCAATTAGGAATTATACTGCAGTGGTTGCAGATCTTGTTTCATCTGTCGACCTGGCTTGCATCACTGAGACCTGGCTGGATGAAAATGTGGGTCCTATTTTGGAATCTGCAGTTTCGGCTGGGTTCTCAGTGATTCACCGCCTGAAGTGGACTGCAGGGGTGGGGGGGGCTGCAGTCTGTTTTAGACATGATCTGGATCTCAGGGAGGTGCCAGTTGGAGACACCAACTCCTTTGAGTGTATTGTGGGTGCAGGTACAGGCTACAGGACCCTTCTCATCTACCGTCCACCAGGTGATGAGAGGGAGTTCCTGAAGGAGGTTGAGTACTTCATTGCCGAAATGATATTGGAGTCTCCCAGATGGTTAATTCTGGGTGACTTCAGTGCCTGGGTTGACAATGAACTCTCACCATTTGGACAAAACCTCCTCCAATTGATGGATTTGTTCGACCTGTCACAGGTTATTACCTCTGCAACCCATGAGGGAGGACACACATTGGACTTGGTGTTCCATCTGGGGATGGGGATCTCCAATGTGGATGAGGAGCCAATTGGTTGGTCTGACCATCACACCCTGAGGTTCAGTTTCACAGCCCCCCTGAAATAGGCCTGCCCCTAAGGAGTTAATGCAGTTCCGTCCTTTGAGAGGGATTACCTCTGAAGGCCTAATGATGGAGCTGGACTTCTCGGGATTTCCAGTGGATAGCACTGACCCAGGGCCCCTGGTCCTGGCCTATAATAGGGCTGTGGTAGGGGCCCTAGATGTCACTGCTCCAATTCGTGTTCGTCCCCGTACTCTGTGCCCAGGGGCTCCTTGGTTTAATGGGGAGGTCTGTGAGCTGAAGATCAGGGACGAAGATTGGAAAGAGACGCTGGTGGAAAACTCACCTGGAGGTGGATAGGCTTGGATTGCTAGATCATTATAAGATCTACCAATCAGCAATTTCCCATAACAAGGCAGAGTTCCTGTCCAGGGTAATTGCTACAGTGAAGAATAGACCAGCCCAGCTCTTCTGGACTGTGAACAGACTGTGCAATCCAGCCTGTCTACAGGCCGGTCTAGCGCTGTCACAAATACAGTGTGAGGAGTTTGCAAAATTCTTTGCTGACAAGATAGCCACCATCAGAGATGAGATCAGCCAGCGCCCTCCAGTTGGGCCTTGCACTGATCAATCGGGTGGTACTAATACCCAGCTAACTTGGTTCACCTTTAGCCAACCAGCAGTCATGGATATAGTAAAGATCATCCAGACTCTGCGACCTACCTACTGTGGTTTGGATCCGGGCCCTACTCACCTGTAGAGGTTATCGGCCCGGTCCTGGCTGAGTAGTGGTGGTTTCATTAGAGAGAGGGGCTGTTCCGGATCCCTTAAAGGGGGCGATTGTACACCCCCTTTTGAAAAAACCCTCTCTTGATTCCTAACTGCCCAGCAAACTACAGACCGGTCTCTAACTTACCCTTTGTAGGGAAAGGTTTTTTTATTTTTTTTTATTTTAGTCATTGGTAACTGGGTAAGGCCCACTAGGCACAAGGGCCTGTTTTCATGGATGACCCCAGAGCACTGGGCGGTTAAGTGACTTGCTCAGAGTCACACAGTATGCAAGTGGAGGTTGTGAGAATCAAACTCAGGTCTGGTCTGCTGGATGTATCAAGCTTGTTCACACCTCGTTCCTCTAACCTCTAGGCTATACTGCGAGCCCGTTATTGAGAAAGTGGTTACTCTGCAGCTGGAAGATCATTTGATCAGCCACAATATCTATGACCCTCTCCAGTCTGGCTTCAGGAAATGGCATAGCACTGAGACGGCCCTTGTTCGGGTAGTAAATGATCTCCTGATGGTGAGAGATCGGAGAGCTCATTCCATTTTGGTTCTCCTAGATCTCTCAGCAGCATTTGACATCGTGGATCATGGGGTGCTGCTCGACCACCTGTGGTTTTTCTGTGGACAGAGGGGGGCAGTCCACAGTTGGTTTCGATTTTTCCTTGAGGGCAGATCACAGAGAGTGGTGTCAGGGATTTATTCCTCGGCCCCTCACTGGCTGCCCTGCAGGGTTCCACAGGGCTTGGTGTTGTCTCCTATGTTATTTGCGGTGTATATGCTTCCATTGTGGGACATTATAAGACTGTATGGGTTGAGTTTTCATTGTTATGCTGATGATTCTCAGCTCTACCTGTCTTAAGTGCCTGAACAGGAGTCTGATTCCATCACAGTGTTTAATAACTGCCTGCTGGAGATACAGGAGTGGATGAGTACTAGTTGGCTTCAATTGAATTCAGGAAAAACTGAGGTATTGGTGGTGGACCCTGGTTTTAGGACAACAGGGGTTTGGGTGGGGAAACCATCAGGTTTATATGTCAAGGGGATCCCGTTTATGGCCTATGGCCAGGTGCGTAACCTGGGCATGGTATTTGATAAGGGCCTGACCCTGAGGGCGTAGGTGTCGGCTGTAGTCAAGTCTGCCTTTTTCCATCTAAGGAATATAGCCCAGGTGAAACACTTAGTCCCGCCCGAAGATCTTCCTACCCTGGTCCACGCCTTTGTCATCAGTTGTTTTGATTACTGCAACACCCTCTATCTAGGGCTGCTGGGGGTGGATATCTGCCACTTGCAGCTTGTGCAGAACGCAATGGCCAGGTTGTTGATGGGAATCTCTAGATCCAGTCATATAACACCTGTGGTGCGTGAACTGCACTGGCTGCCTATACAGTGGTGGATCACCTTCAGGGTCACAGTGCTGACCTATAAAGCCCTAGATGATTTGGGACCTCACTACCTGAAAGAACTCCTGGTGCTTTACTGCCCCTCCCGCTCACTCTGATCCTCTGACGAGGGTTTGCTAGAGATTCCCAGGATATATTTAAAAACATCTGGAGGAAGATCTTTCACCTTTATGGTACCTACCTTGTGGAATTCTCCACCTCGTCAGATACGAGTTATCCTGACCGTGGAAGGCTTTAAAAAACATCTGAAAACATTCCTATTTAATCAGGCATTTTCAGGGATTTGATAAATTGCTGTTATTAGTTTGTTATTGGTTTTACTGGTTCTATATTGTACTGTATTTAAACTGTGTGAATTATTGTAAAAGCGCCCTGAGCTTGGGAAGGGCGCTTTAAACAAATACAGTTTTACTTACTTACTTGCTTTATTGGTTCTATATAAATGTCTTGTCTGACACTGGTGGCACGGTAGCTTTCAATTGGGCTCCCCCATAACCTGCATACATGTACACTTTTACAGTGTTTTTGTTGTTCTCTGAAGTTCATTACGTGTACTGTGATTTTACTGCACGTCATGCACCTGTTGTTGTCACTTTGTTATTGGTATTTCACTCCCTGTGCCTATTTCAAGCACCAAATTTTAAATAAATAAATGCCAGAAAATTGGTATTTAGAATCCATTTTCTATCCCCTTTTCCTTCCTTGTTCACCTTCATACACATATACCGTGATCACTGTGGACCTCAGCATCGCAAAACAAGCTTTACTAAAGTTTGGGGGCCCTGTTAAACTGCTAACTCCCTCTCTCCAGCGCCAATGTTAAACCTGCTATTATGGCCATTAATCCCTGGGATCCCCCACCCCTGTGCTAGCATGGCTTCCCTGATGGTGTCCTTAGTGTTGCTCAGTATCAGTTCCCATATTTTGCTGTCCCTTACATTACTGTGTCTATTAGGGCTGAAGAATAAAGTGCACAAAGTAGGGAAATAAAAGGTTAAGTTAAAAAAACAATGGCAACTTGGCAAATCTGTGGTGTGGTGTTCATCAGGGTTTGAACAATCATGCAACGCAGAAGTGGCATTACCCTAATGCAAGTTATTTTTGGTAAGCAGGCAGGGTCCAGTGGGAATAAGTGCCTGTTTACAGGGGTGACCAAGAAGCACTGGGATGGTTAAGTGACTTGCTCACTCACCCAGTACGCAAGTAGAGGTTGTGGGAATCAAACCCAGGTCTTCTGGATTCCCCAAGCTCATTCACAGTTTGTTACACTAACCTCTAGGCTATACTGCCAGTTATTATTTCCTTGCAGTCAGTTTATTTCCTTACTTTTTGAAGAACATATATAACTGACATCTTTAGCTTTTACCCAAATAATCACACACATTGCAGCAGTCCTGTAGCTGACTTTGCAAATTTTCAAGTGGCCATACTGTAACTTGGTCAGTTTTTAATATTTTTGCCCAGACATGGGGAATTGCTTAGATAGGCCCACTGATCACGACTTCGAAAGTGGTCAGCCATTAATCTCCCAAAATGTGTTTTTGGGGATTTAAAGAGCTGCTGATGCCTCAAAGAAAATTTTGAAAAACACAGTAATTAGGTACAGTTTAGCTTGCATTCCACCTATATTATAGATTTCTCCTTCTTGTTATTTATTGCTTAGAGTTCTTCTGATTCTGTAGCTTACTCCGTACTTCAAGTCATAATCAACTGTTGTGATATCACAGTCTATTGCCATGGGAGTAACTGAGATGTTACAAGCAGCGTATTATGACTTCAGGTAGGGAGAAAGCAACAGGAATAGATGAACTCTTCAGGAGGAAAGATCCTGTTTTCATGCAGATGAACTCAGTAGTAAATAATGAGGAGGAGAAATACAGAACTCATGTAACATAGAGGTAGGGTTGCGTCTAAAAATTATGTTTTAATAAAGTTCCCCTGAATGCATCAGCTGCTGTTTAAGTTTCACTAATTATGTAGTCATAAGCAGGGGGTCTAACTTAGTTATCCCCCAAGTTTGGGCCCAAATTGTTTTTAAACTGGTCAAATAGTGGTGATCTAAATATTTTGAAATTCAGACACATTTGTAGTTGTCAGACTTAGTTTTTCTTTCAGTCTTTTTTCTGATTGCAGTCATTCAGTTCACAATGGCTGCCTGAGGTGGAAGAAGGGTTATGCCAGTTGTCCTCCATGTGAACACCTATTAATTTTCAGATATGTCCAGCACTGGGTCCAGCACAGGGTTGGAGTACTGTTGTCCAGTGGTATTGTCATGGGCATTGGAGATACAGTAGGCTCCTGGTGGCTGTTTTTTCAATTTCATTAATGTCCGATACTGAGGTTGGGGTCCTGGAATTGGAAAGGGGTTGGGGGGGGGGACACCAGGAACGATTTCCCAGAATATGTGACCTGGAGTTTATGGCTGGCAACCGGAGTTAGTTTGCCACCCCAAGCTCCCAGAGACCTGCATGAACAGCATCAAAGGATTTACCTCACTGCTGGGTATTAAAGCTTAACCCTTAGGCTGCCGAAAGAATTACTACATATAGGAATTTTGAACTGACATATCAGTCTGCAGCACAGCAAGGGTTAAGTCTGTAAGAATGTGCCGAGTCTCTCCTGAGCTCAATACCAGCTTACCAGTCTTTGTTGCTGTTGACAGAAGTCAGTCCCGCTCAGCTGAGCTAGAGCTCACCACAAGTAGAGTCCTTAGTTCAAACACCATCTTCTTACATCGTGGGGGAGGGGGTCTTGATTTGTCTGTATAGTCCAAGCTGGCTCATCCGAATGATTCAGATCCATAGGCAGGAGGTAACATGACCAACAGAATTCTTACCCTCCGTAAGACCCAAGATCCAAGTGTTCATAACGCCTGCATTGTACTTAAAATAATCGAGTCTTAATAACAGCAGTTTGTGTTTGCAAGTTACACCTGACATAGCCATCAGAGCTTTTCCCATCATGGTGGCAACTTGTGCAGTAATGCCCATGGCATCCATGTGTGTCTCCAGACCATAACTCATATGTTGAATATGTCGCCCTCTTTCCCAGCGACTCTAGCTGCTTCTCCAAACTGTTCCAATTTTAAACAATTTGGGCACAGTTGTGAGGGATAGCTAAGTTAGGCTCCTTCCTCACACCCTCATGATGGTGAAAAACGGGGAGTCAGTAGTTGTACTACTGTGCAAAAATATTGTCATCATAAGCCTGGAACCCAAGGAGCTCTCCTATTTGTTGAGTATCATCTAGAGAAGGCCTGCACCAGTACTTCTGAGGGGCCATCCATAGCCTTCCAACATTACATTGTTAGAAGTACCACATCTGCAGGGGCTATGTACTGGTTATGCTGCTGAAGTAGCCAGAGCTGCCACCCTCTGCCTGCTCTGGGGGATGTAGCAGAATGAGCTGCTCACTCCCAAACCTTTTGCTGCTGTCTTTGCTCTTCTGCTGAACTCAGTGTCAGGGAAACAGAATCTGGGACTGTAGCATCCTTGAAGTTATCAAGACAGCGCATAGCTTTCTGAGTACCTTTTCATTAGACCTCAGAAAGTCAGACTCTTATCCAACAAGGTTAGATCATTTTCAGTCTATGTGACTTTAAGTAGGATTTTTATTTACCAATATTTCAGTTAAAAAAAGGCCTGCTGTTGTAGAACTCCTCATATGTATTAGTGTTGCTGAAAAATGTGAACACTCTTAAAACATAGAATGCTTACATTGGCTAGCCTGGGAGTGCTGGCTTGTACTGTATTGCACTGCTACACAGAGAAACCTGTGATCAGTTCCAATCCCAACTCCCTTGCTCCTGTCTGGTGGGATCTTGGGCACGCTGTGGAGACAGTGCAGAGAGACCCAAAGGTGGGAGGGTTGAGGCCACTTGCTCAGCAGCACCTCCTGCAGATCGAGGAGAACTTAAGCTTCACAGGTGACCATGTAATGGTGGCTTTTTTTGCCACAGGCAGGTACAAGGGAGATGGGAAGGGTTGAAAATCTGGTAAATCCCCCTGCTGGCCATGAAGGCCATCTGGCCTCTCATGCTGTTAATATCCTGCCTCCTGTCCTGAACCAGTGGCTGCATGTTTACTCCTGGGTTATCCCTGACCCAGGAGGCCCTGTCAGAGGGGAGGAAGTTCTGGAGCTGTATGAGGGAGGTCTTTCCTGGTAGGTGGCACAGCTGAACAGAGATCAATGAGATGGTGGGGGCAGGAATGGCCTGACCAAGCTGGCTGGCTGGCTGGCCAGAGCCAGGTAAGGGACAAATGAGGTTCATCTAAATAAGGAAAATGGTAAGCCAATAATGGTATTTTATAAAGTCTACCCGATTGACTTCAAGGGGGGTGGTCAATGCAACTATTAGCTTGGGTGCTACATGTTATGCAAATGTAGTTTTAGAGGCTTGGATCACCAGTTGCCCATGATAATGATGCTGGGGAAGGGGCGCCTACAATAATGGTGACCCCCTTCCCCAGCGCATTACAGGGATAGCCATGGTCTGGTAGGATGGCCGGATGGGGGGGGCGCAAATATAGCGACAGGATGTCGCTTTACGTATGCACGCGGGGGGTGGGCACGCACAGCGAGAGGTAGGAGGGGATGTGAGGGGTGGTGCCGTGGTGGGTTTCTGAGTCAACCCTGTGGCTTTGTGGGTCAGCTGCTGGCATCAGTGTGTGGGGTACTGGGTTCGGGTCCGGGCGCTAGTGCCTTTTTGTTGTGCCCATCCTGAACCTTTTTTTAATGTTTCCCCCCACCCCACATGCACCCCCCGGAGTTGAGAATCCTTTAGTAGGGGGGTGCATGGGGCAAAGCCCCCCACATGGGGGTGTGTGGGGGGGTGCAGCCCCCCCACAGAAAACATTAGAAACTAAGTCTCTGATGCTGTTGTCCTATGCGCTGGGCTGTCACAGTGCCAAAAAATCTTTTTCGGCACTGTGACTTCGCAATAATGGCGATCGCCTTTAGGCTTTTGCAGTTATCACATAGAACCGGATCATCACCATCATCCTTCCCTACATTCTTACATTATAATGGGTTTGTGAGCTTTATTTGAGCTAAACACAAAGAGATTTGCTTTAGTTTCTCTTTTCTTACAGTGCATATACAGTACATAGAGCAGCATTGAGATATGCAAATGCTGGAAGGGACAAAACATTGTTATGACATAAAACTTCCAGCTACATATCCAGGATAGTAATGCACAAACAGAAAGGAACATGTGTGTTGACAGCCACCAAACCACTGAATTGATCTCCTACTGGATACCATGAGCAGGGTAGGGGAGCGTTAAATGCTGAGCACCACTATGTTTAGGGGCAATCAGCAGTATCTATAGTCTATGTAAAGGTAAGAACAATAAAAGAAAAACTCAATGAAGTTTTCTTAAGCCTCAGCTAAGTTGCCTGTTGCTGTTTTAATGAGACATTAACATTTTTTTTATTATATATTTAAAATGTCATTAACTGGATAGGTACACTTAGCCACATGGCCCTTTTAGAGATTTGACCTGGTACATACAGACAAAAAATTAAAAACATTTATTTTATTTATTTATTTTACATTTTGTTAACTGGGTGAGGACACTGGACCAGAAGTCTCTTTTCAGGTCCGACCTGACAAAAATATGAACAAAATAAAACAAACGAGAAACTACATTTTAACTAACATTTACAAACATCCTGTGCCAACAAATATCGTTTAAAATTAGATTTAAAACTATAAAAATAATCAACTGAATGAAGCATATCCGGAAATCCATTCCAATACAAGGGAACTGCAATGGAAAAAGTATGGGAACCAACCGTAGACTTATGGGGAATTGTTGTCACAACATCTTTAGCAGAGCTCACGTTAGTAGGGGTATTTTGAATAGTAACTAAATCAGAAAGATGAAAAAAGAATTGGAAAAGACAGACTTAAAAATCTGACACCTGAAAAAATATGCAATCCTGGACCAAAGGGTCAGCCAACCTAATTGAGAATAGAGTATACAATGATGAGTTCGTTGAGGAAAGGCCAGAACAAATTGAAAATATTATTATTAACAACAGAGAGAGTATTACGTTCTTTACTACCCAAATTAAAATACAAACTGGCCACATGATCAAAATGGGGTAAGAGTGACCCAACAGCAATTGATTTGTATTTCCACTGAAAAGTAACTTTTAAATTTGTACAATAATGCCAATTTCTGATTGATTACTCTACTAACAGATCTAACATGAGAAGAAAAAGTTAAACCAGGGTCAAGCAACACCCCTAGATATTTAAACTGCCCATGTGGAAAAGATCTATATTTTTTAATATCTGAAATATATCATTGTATCCCCAAATATGTTTCAAACATACTCCATGTTATATACAGTATATATGCATATATTTGAAATATATTTTTTCTATACTATTTTAAAACGCAAGTTTTTGTTCTTTCAATTTGCCAAAATGACAGGTGGCATGCTATTGAAGCTGACAGCAGTACCTGGTGGGGACCTGGGTTCAGGGAGGATGAGGTTACTCAGCACAGGGGGACCTAGGTTTGGCTACTCTGCACAGGGGCACCCAAGTAAATCTGAACACAGGAAGCAATAACTGTAATGTCCAGAACCAGGAATGGGATTCTTCAGTGTGGCTTTTATTCACATACTACCTGAACAAACAAAGCATAGACAGACCCCCATGGGGCTATATTTCCTGGTAATGCAGATTAGAGACTACAGAACACTTTATCACCATTTCCAGCCCTCAGGCTCTGAACCCACCAGGCACACAGCCCGGACTTGTACGCAGCCAGCTTTGGGTACACAGCCCGACTTGTACACACTTGTTTTTTTTTCCCACGGGCCCGGCTCCCCTGCCGGCCAATTGATCCGTGGTCCATTGGAAGAATGAACCAATTATCTCATTCGCAGTCCATTGCAAGAATGAACCAATTATCCTGTCGTGGCTCCCCACACCACACTAGAGTCTGCGACTCCTAGAGAGAATTTTCCTTACAATCCCACGTCTGGGTACTTCCTCCATCACTGGCCAAGTGCCTGAGGCAAAGTAGAAACCACAGAAGAAATCCGTAGAGGTGGACCTGGTCACTAAAGATGGGGGGGCCACCCACCTTCAGCTCCCACAGCCCATACCAGGCCATTTCTCTGGAAAACTGAACAATTCCTTTGCTAAACTTCTAAATGTAGATTAAGGGTAGATGTCTGTCACATCTCCTCTACATACTGTTTGCATCTCACAAAACTCTGGGATTTGACACTACTTTTACTTGCTTGGCCCATTTCTCTAGGCTTCCCAATATGTAGTTCAATCCCTAGATTTTCACACAAGTCCCAGGGTGAAGAAAACATGTGCCCTTTTAGACAGAGCAGACACTCACCCTTAAGTTGCAGGTGCCCCACAGGCGACTCACAAATCTTCCATCTTCCAAAATAAATCTTGGACTAAAACAGGCAGCTTTTCCTCCACTTAGCAGAATTAAAGGGATTGCCCCAGGAATCTGCTGGGAATCTTCCCCCGGAGGGAGGGGGCACTGAGACTCAAACAGTGGTTTCCACCACTTGAGTACAACTTCACTCTCAAGCCAAACTGCAGACTCTCACTTTGAAAACTCCCAACGTTCTATCTAACTCCCTTGCTGCAGATTCCAATGTGGCTTATGCAGCTGCGAAAGTTCTATTGGTGATGTCATCCCTCAGTCTCAGCTGAGACTGAGAACAGAGTGAGACAGTGTGAAACCCATTTAACTGGAGTTTCACAAGCTGCCTTCCCTGCCTACCAGTAGGTCTTACTGGGATTCTAGTAACCCTGGGTAACAAGGGGGTTACACAATGTTACGTCCTTGAATAAAATCAAAAATACTTATTGTGCATACACATTATTGCAGTTTCTACATATTTTGCATTTTAGGCAAACATATATTTTGAATCTATCCAACATATGTATTCTGAGTTACTTATACCATTTCATTGTTGGTTTCCCTTGTAAGATGCTAAATATAGAAAAAAACACAGACGATATATTCATAACATAAATGCTACCTATATGGAAAAAAATTATACTGTATTTTGTTAATATGTAGACTATATCTCAGTATGCCTGTATATCATTTATTTCAGATATCAGTGCATTTTTCCAGTTATATTTTAGATAGTTGCAGAATTCAATGAGATACTGTTTGTCTTATACTTGACATTGCTGTACTAAAAGTATTTGTTTTATTATACTATTAAATAAAATATTTTGTTTTACTTTTTAATGTTTTATGGACTCTCTAATGAAAAATTATTATAGTTTTATGCAAGTGTAATTTTACTCTGTAATTTCTACAATAAGTGTATGTTAGCCAACATATATTTTTCAATATAGTAGAGATGTGTTTTCTGAAATATATTTTATACATGCTAAAATGGGGTTGGCCTGATATACATCTGGAAAGTATACTGATAATACATTTTAAGTATATGTTTTACGTAGCAAAAACATATTTTTTGTAGTTCATGAATATGACTGGAATATATATTACATATACTTTTATAATATATATAGACTATTGTCAGGATTCCCAAAGACCTGGCACTCAGCACATCTTGGATGCCCCGGTACAAATGAGATGCGCTGAGCACCAACTGTGGTATTCACAGAAGATGCACCAGGGGATGCTCTCAGCGTACCCCTTCTGTGAATACCATAGTTGTGCCCAGCCCTGGATTTGCCGATGCAACCCCCTGGTCAGGCTGGGAATCCTATGGGGCACCACATCTCATGATGCACTGCGCCCAAAGATGCCATTCAGAGCCAACAACATGCAGATGGGGCCATTAGATATACAAGGTGCAATGGGGCTATTTGCATGTCATTATGGCCCCATTTGCATGCGCCGTGCAGGGATGCACCTGGCAGAATGCACCTGGTTCCCTGCATGTGTGGCAGTACAGCCACACACCCAGCACCCCTGTCCGAGTCCCCATTATTATGCCACACACTGCAGCGGCAGATATATGTACTCAGAACCCCCCTCCCTGTCTGCATCCCTGTTGTCATGCTGCTCACCGTGGCTGTACTGTACAAAGATCAGAACCCCCGCCCATATCCCCTGATTCATGCCGCTCACTGCACTGGTAGAGGAGATGTAACAGAACCCCTCCTCCCCACCCCAACCCGATCACAGAGTGAACCGAACCTCCAGCACGTCCCTGGTGGTCCGGTGGCTCCCCATCCCTGAACCCCATCCATACAATATCCCAACAGCAGAATACCCTTGCAGTCTAGTGGTGCCCCTCCAGCCCTGATTGAAACCTAGACAAAAGTCCCGTCCTTCCCTGGTAGTCCAGTGGACCCACCCCCACCCACTCAGGCACCTTCAACCCACCCCGCTCCCCCGTCCCAGCATTTCTCAATGATTGGCGGGCAGCACAACCCGTCTGCATTCCACCACATCTGCCTGCTGACAGAGCTGTCTGTGAATGACAGCTACTGTACTACTATAAGCCCATTGGTGGACCCTGCCGACCAATGGGCTCACAGTGTGTACTGTACTCTGTCATCTTGGTTGTGGATGGTCAGGGGTAGAAGTTTATTCTTCCTCTGCTGGACAGCAAATATCATAGATTTTGTTTTGTGTGGTTTAGTAGCAGCTTATTTTCTAAGAATCAACGCTCAAATTGATGTTTTGCTGCAGGGTTAGGGTAGCAGCTTGCTGCTGAGTGCTGCTAGTGTAGATAACCGCAGCACCTGCATAGAGCAGGATACAGACATCATGGCAGGCTTTAGAAAGGTCATTAATGAACAGGCTAAACAGTAGCAGGCCCAGTATTGATGCCTGGGGAACCCCTACTGTCACTGCCTTGGAGTCTGAAAGGACTCCACTGACTTTCACATTTTGGGTCCTGTCTGTTAGGCAGTTCTTGAACCACCAAACCTTATAAGCAGATATATAAACTATATATCATGCACCTATAATAAATATATCATGAAAATATATTTATGATATATCTTAAAAATATCTGTCACACATAGTCAGCAAATATCAGATATTTCAAAATTGAACAATTTGAGATATTTTGCATATACTTCAGACATACAGTATGATCAAATATGTATTTGAAATATGCTTTTAAAAATATATCTACAATATAGTTATTTTTCATATGGATGGGAAACCTGTTCAATTGCAGTTCCAGTGGCATCATGCAACAAAATTCTCGGATTATCCTTCAGCATATATTAGTACCAAACAACATAGTCTTTGTTATTTTAGCATTCAAAACCAAAGAATTTTTGGAAAACCAGCTACAGACATCACTAAAATCATATTCAAGATTAAGAGTCAGCTGCGATACAGACTTGGCCTGTGAAAAAATAATTAAATCATCATCATATAAAAGACAGTCAGTAAGACTACATGAGGATGGTGACTGGTTGATAAAGAGAGAAGATAACAAGGGCCCGAAACTGACCCCTGCAGTACGCCATAGTTCATGGCACATGCATTGGAACTAACAGATCTAATACTGACAAACTGGGAATGGTCCCCCAGGTAGTCACCAACCCATCTAACAGTGTTTTCTGCAAAACCCAAATGGCCCAATTTTGAACACAACAGGGAATGATCTATAAGATCAAATGCCTTGGTCAGGTCCACGAAGACTTCCCTTGTCAAAAACGTAAGAACAAAAAATACAATAAAATAGAGCAGGATGATGCTCGTCACAAATACAATGAAGTATACATTGGGCCGGATATTCAAACTGCGCCCAAAAAGTGCGCAACAGCAGGAGCAAGCACAAGTCAATTGCGCACATGTGCAATAAACGCGATATTCAAACATGGAGCAAGACAAATTGCGCAACCAGCCAACGTCTGAATATCGCACAACCTGCGCTATAGCGCAACCAGGAAGGGGAAGCTGAGCAGAGACGATGCGCCATAGCGCAACAAAGGCAGCCCAGCTGAGCAGTCCAGAGGCGCCATAGCGCAAGCAGAGAGACCCCCAGCAGCAGAGCAATGGAACTGCACAACTAGGGAGGTAGGCAGAGGCCCACCACCTATGCCACAGATGGGCACAGGGACACACTGCAGAGCTAACAGTGTACCCCCACACCCCAAGCACAGCATAACTGGAGGAGGGACGGAATATCCACCGGCCCATGGGGACAAGCAAACAAAGCACATCTGGGCCGTGTTACCCCAGCACACCCACTGGCAAGCTGAGACTGCCACACAAAGGGGGCGGACCACCCCAGTGTACATCAGGCCCCCTTGTGCACAGCACACCCTGCACTGTGACCCCAAGACACCACCAATGAGCAGTGACCATCACTGCAGGAATCCCCATGCATCCCCCCGTCACACTGCAACCTCGTGTACCACAGAACCATACAAGCCAGACCCACCATGAGCACCCAGCAGTGGGTGGCAGCACACAGCAATACTGACTGAAAGCCACACCCACACCAGAGACACCACCCCACCACACACACACATACCCATGACCATACCACCTCAGATGCCATGCACACCACTGCAACTGAGCACCTATAGCCATCTGCAAATCAGAGACCACCACAGTATTCATATCAAAATATATAACAACAAATAGAACTATGTACATATATATATATATATATACAAAGCAGGGTGAGGTATGGGTACAAGGTGGGTGGGTAAGGAGGCAGGGGTGAACAACCGGGAGAGGGAAGGTGGGGTGAGGTGATGGGCAGCTACCGCCTGCCAGCCTGCCCTCCTTCCGCCTGGTGCTGGGCCTGGGGCCTCCTCCTGCACCTCACTCCTCCATGATGCTGAAGGTCCAACAGGATGGTGAGTGAATCAATGGCCACCTGTGTCAGCCGCTGCATTGACTGCTCCATGCGTCGCAGGATCTGGATACCTAGGACAAGGGATCAGAGTCAATGGCTGTGACTGTCCATATCCCTGAATCCCACCCATCATGCATGGCATACAGCCAAGTGCCCCGCTCCTGTGATGGACTGCACCCACCCACAGTGACCGTGCACAAGACATGCCCAACCAGGCAGCAACAGCCATGTGTACCACTGCACACACACACCACCCATGTCCATCACAGCACAACCAAGGCTGTCCAGTGACGTGGCTACGTGGTGGGATGCTAGTGCCACAACCATGTGCCCAGTGCATGCATGGACCACCAGTGCGCACTCACAGACATGCAGTGCCACTGGACAGTGATGACTGTCACTTGTTGGCGTGCATGGTAGTGTTGTCCATGGATGGTGGCCGTACTCCCCACAGCATGCAATAGCATCCATGATGTAATGACACTCACCCTCATCAAGCCGCTGCTGCTGCTGCGGCTGCGGCTGCTGCTGCTGCTGTGGCCCAACACCTATGCCACCTCTGCCAGCCACCTCTGCACCGCCACTTCTTGCCTCAGCCCGGGCCCGCCTCCGCTCCTCCATGCCTGTGGGAGACAAATGTTGAGAAACACATCAGTGAGATCCCAAAGCAGACAGCCCCCTGCCCCACTGAGTGTGCCTGCCCACACAGCCAGACCCATACATTACACACCTGCAAACACCGTCACAGCAAACCATAGCCCAACCCACCCCCATGCGCTGGTCACATTACACAGTGTCACCCATGTGGACAATACAGGTGCATAGACAGCACACCCACCTGGCCTAGGCACAATGCCCCTCCTGGCACGTGACCTGAGGCGCTCCAGCAGTTCCTGCTCCCTCCTGCGCAGGTCACTAGACCAGTGCCTGCACTGCTTCGGTGTCCTCCGCTGCCCAGTGGCCTGCTCTAGATCGGTGGCCACCTGCTGCCACACATGGGTGCGGGCCATGTGCAGGGGTTCTCCCCCAAACAGTAACCCATGGTGAGGCTCCACCACAGCCACCAGGTTGGCCACCTCCAACGCACTCCACTGTGGAGCTCTCCTGCGTGCCATCCCTGCAGTTGTATAGTAGGCAATATGGTGCTCCGCAGCACGGCAACCCTACGTGGAAATGTTGCGCAATAGAACTCCATCAGTCCCTATCGCGCTGTTCATATAGCGCCATCGGTCCACATCGCGCTGTTACTGAACAGCGCGATAGAGCCGTAGACATGCCAGACGTACAGCGCCAGGGGGCAAAGGTCGGGCACAAGGTCATGGGTCAGTGGCGCTAGGCCACTCACAGCGCCATCAGACGTCTACACGTCCAGCGCGATCTGTCACCTGTGTGCCAGTGCCACAGTGGACTATTGCGCAGTTGTGCCACAGCGCTATGTGGTGACCAGCGCTATAGCACCACTGGCACAATGGTGGCCATGTCCTGAATTGCTGATCGCGCACAGCATGTCATCAGCGCGGCAGACGCCTGAGTAAGCTACCTGGGCATGCGCAATGTGGTGTACTTCGCAGTCACAGAAATGCGCCATTGGCTCAGCCGGCTCAACCGTATTGCGCAAAGCGCAACAGCGGATATTCAGCCGACATATGCAAATCATCTGATCAGCCATTCAAAGGCGCAGTGGCGCGATTTGCATCTCATTAAAGTTGCTGCACTCCTAATTTGCATGCATTGCGCTATAAATGTGCGACAGTGATCTGCGGTGGCCAGATTCGGTTACTGCAGGTGAGAGGTGAGTTGCATGCTATGTGATGTTCTGGGCAATGGTCATGGGATACTGCTGTAAACTGCACAGTGACAGGTGTCCACTTCCACCCATACAGACCGACATGGCCGAGCAAGGACTGGGTGAGGAGGATGATGGTGGGTGAAGAAGGAGGCCCAACTTCACGAAGTCCGAGACAGAGGCACTCTTCCAGGCCTACCTGGATGAGGAGCAACTACTTAGTGGACGGCGGGGCACCCCTCAGGCCCATGCTGCTGCATGGGAGGGGGTAGCTTGCACTGTAAACCTGCACAGAAGCCACCATCGATCCATGCAGGAATGTAAGAAAAAGATTGGAACCGACAGGAGACGGGTGAAAGAGAAGGTGGCAGCCCTCAGGGCGGCATGCGCTGCCACAGGCGGGGGCCAGTCAGAGGTGGTGCAGCTGACCCCGGCGGAGGACCGTCTGGCTGCATCCATGCAGCGCAGTGCAATCAAGGGCATTCAGAGGTGGCTTCCAGACAGGTGGAAGCCCATCACTGCATGGTATGACAAGGTGGTGGGGGGGGGGAGGTTGATCCCATGCACTAACATGTTCTCACTTTCTGTTACAGATCCTGTGCATCTGCAGGGGACAGTGGTGGTGGGACCATGCAGTGTGGACATCCAGCCAGAGTTGGAGGAGGGTCCATCCACCTCTGCTGCCAGCCGGCATGCATTGCACCAGTGTGCATGCCTGGCTGCCATCTCCGATGTCGGTGAGTCAGGTGTGGGGAGTGCCCATCCTGTGTCACAGCAGTCAGGCATGCAAGCATGCCAGCAAGCTGTGACTGTGGCTGTTGCACGGACCTGCACCATTGATGATGCAAGGACCACAATGGGCAGCGATACGTGTGTGTCACATAACGGACACACAGCAGGACAGCACGTGCCCCAGGACCTAGCTGGTTCCAACGTGTGTGCCAGCACGTCAGCACAGTCCTAGGCTGTGCCTGTCGGAACCGGTGGGGCAGCACTGGGTGGCTGTGCAGGTCTCTGGCACTGTTGCGGACACAGCAGTGAAATGACTGGTCCCTGGGGCACAGCAGTTGGAGGGGCAGCAGCAGCAGTCACCCACCAGGTCTGGGGGTACAGGGTTCAGCGGTGGCACATGCACTCCACCTGTTGACTTGCCCATACCTGGTCCTGGTGAACAGCACCCACCCTTAAGGGGTGTTGAGCATCAGGACCTTCCATACCCTGGGGGACAGATTGCCGATGTGGCAGACGACCCATTTGACGAGCACACCTGCCTGCTGCGGGCATCAGTACAGCAGCAGATGCGGGTTGCAACGTCCGTGGAGGCACTGTGCGTGGTTGTGGAGTGGCACAGCAGGGACAATGCAATGATCCTTGCAGAGATGGTCCAAATGCGGATGGATGTGACGCTGCCATTGACAGGCTGACCCAGGCATTGGTCGCTGTCATGGCCGCATTGGGCACACAGTCAGGTGCCCCTGTACCACACACCCCACACAGTACGCTCTCCACTCCCCATTCCCGGCGTCGTGCGACACCCAGTCTGTCGACGCCGGGTTCTGCTGTGGGCATCCCGAGCACACCTGGTGCAGGTATGTTCGGCATGCTGCAGACCCCTGTGCGAACAAGGTCACGTTCACGCAGTGGGACTCCTGGTGGTACATCGGTGCCACCCCATGTGGCCCATGCTCAGCTTGCCAGTGCTGCTGGGTCATGGTGGGGCCGCCCACGCATCCGAGGTGGCCGTGGCACAGTGCCACCTGACTGACCTGTCTCCCAGTGTGGGCCCTGTCTGGTGCTGCCCCGTGTGCAATGTGTGTCATGGTGGGCAGTGCACTGGTGGGTGCCCTGCCCAACACGCCGACACACGGACCACCTGCACACCCACCCGACTGGTGTCCACAGGTGTGTGTGCATGATGATGCCTGCATTGTACTGTACTCCAAGGTGCAAGGGTGCCCAGCATCTGACACACGTACCTGGACAGTACAGGTGGTGGGGTGGTCCGTGGATCTGTTGTTTCACATGTCTGTTCCTGCTCTGCTGTGCACCTGCCCATGTATGCTTTGTGCCTGGTGTGTGTGTGTGTGTGTGTGTGTGTGTGTCCATATAGCATGTAACTATTCACCCCTCCCTGATGGTGTGTTTATGCGCCTGGACCCTTCCACTCCCTTTGCCGTCATGCACCCCTGGTGTGTTACCCTGTGTGCCTGTGGGTTGCACCTAGACAGTGTTGGTTGCACATGGTCCCATGACTTACCTGTGACGTGCAAAATGCTCCTCCGTGATCGTGTCCCAGTGCAGCTGGGCCTGCCGGATCAGTCGGGGGTCCCGCCATCCAAGGGGGGGGCTGCTCATCCCCATCATCACCGGCGTCCCCATCGCTGTCCCCCTCCTCGACCTGTACGGCTATCCCACAGTATTTGGCCATGTTGTGCAGGATACAACAGGCCAGGAATATCCCACAGGCCTTTGAGGGGCTGTACTGTAGGGCACTGCCGGAGGTATCTAGGCATCGGAAGCATGCCTTAAGCATCCCAAACACCCGCTCAATGATGTTGCGTGTGGCAGCATGTGCCTCATTATAGCGTTGCTGCGATGGGGTCGTGGGGCACCAGTAGGGTGTGAGCAGCCAGGGATGGAGTGGGTATCCGCTGTCACCTGTGTGGAGATAGTGGAGATAAGTATCATATGCAGGTCCATATTGCCCATAGCCCTGTGTGCCACTACCATGGCACCTGTGGCTTTTTCACCCTTGCCCCAACTTTGCCACTCCTACATGCATACTCACCCACTAGATGTCCTGTGGGGATGTCCCCACTCTCGAATCGATGGCGCAGTGCAGATTGGTACCATATGAAGGCATCATGTGCTCCACCAGGGTGTGTGGCACAGACATTGATGATGCACCCACTGGCATCACACACCACCTGGCAGTTGACACTGGTGAAACCCTTCGGTTTAGGTATGCAGCCCCCGGGGCCAGGTGGCATGTGAATAGCCACATGGGTGCAGTCTATCGCCCTAGCACGCCAGGCATACGCAAGTACCCTGTGGAACTCATGCATGTTTGTTGACGCTCTGCTGCGTTGCTGGGGAAATGGATGTACTCCGCGAGCATGTGGCAGCAGTGCGCTGAGGTATGGGTGAGGATGCGTGGCGTGGCTGACTGTTTTATGCCTGGTGTCCCTGTTGGCCTCTGAAAGGTACCGTGGTGAGCAGGCACATGCAGGCTGTTATCTTTGTCTCCACTGACAGAGCGTGACTCCGTCGTGAGGGTGCCTGCATCACATCACTGCACAGCTCACAGAGCCGCCTCAGTATTGCCCTGTTCAGGCGGTACCAGCCCACAATCTCAACATCCGTGTACAGCTCAAAGCTGATGTGGGCACGGTACTGCCTGTTGGGGGCGTACTGCCGCCGGGCCCTTCCACGGCCACGTCCCCCTGCAGCATGCCTTCTCACCCCCCTCATTACAGCTTCCATGTGGAAGCTGGCACTGTCCATGTCCCTGGCTTGTGTTCCCCCCTGGCTGTTGTTGCTCTGCTACCCCCGCTGTCCTGACTGCTACCTCCACTGCACTGGGTACACCTACTGGCCTCTGCAGTCTGTGGCCCCACACACCTTCCCTTGCCCCTATTTTGTCCTCAGATCTCCCTGGCCTGCCCTCTTTGTCCCTCTTGCCTTGTCTCTCTCCCTGCCTCATGTGGCTTCCCTGTAGCGTTCTTGCACCTCTTCCTTGAGCCTTTTATTTTGGCTCATTTCTGCCGTCGCGCACTTTCCGGCTGATCTGCTGTTGTGCATTGCAAGCCTTTAAATATCGCATTCGCTCTTTATGCATGGATCCACCCCTTTGGTTGCGCATTGCCTTCATTTGCATTGCGCTGTTGCTCAAGCATGTTTTCGGTGGCACTGCCTCCCGCTGAATATCGCAGAATGGTGCATTTTCAGACTTGCGCTGGCGCAACCCTATTCGCATAGCGCAACCTTTTGAATATCCGGCCCATTATGTACATCTACAAAAACAGTTACAGCTAAAGTGAATCTCAGATGGGATTCAGTAAACAGCTTTGAATTGACTTATAGTACTTAAAATTCTGGTTTCTGGACTTAAAATGTTCCTATTTTTAGCTGCCATATACATGAATGATTTCTGACACTTGAAGTTTGAAGGCACAGACAAAGTTGCACTATCATCAGGATGTAGACATTTTAGGTTATTTTGGGCATAAGAATACAAGATAAAGGGCTTTCATCACCTTTTTAGTGCCTTGTATGTCAAACAATTTGAATAAAACATCCCTGTATTCTAATGATAACCAATCTAGCCTCTTGTAGCAGTACAGTGGTGGTCTCTATATTTCTTGCTCAGTACAAATCTACAAATTGTGCACATACAGGCTCTTTTGGCTTTAGAAACGTAGAAACATAGAATGTGACAGCAGATAAGGACTGCTTGGCCCACCTAGTCTGCCCATTTTCCTACCTGATGGATAAGCTGCAGACCCTAGTTAACCAACAGCCTACATCCTCCTACCTCCCACTAGAACTGCTGTATGTCTGTCCCATGCATTCTTGAATTCCCCCACTGTTCTTGACTCCACGGCCTCCTCTGGAAGGCTGTTCCATGCATCCACAACCTCTCTGTGAAAAAATAATCCTCACATTACCTCTGAGCTGTCCCCCATCTTCAAATTGTTCCCCTTGTTCTTGCACATCTCTTTTCTGAAAGATACTACCCTCTTGGACTTTGTTGATTCCCTTGAGGTACTTGAAAGTTTCTATCATGTCCCCTCTCCTTCTCTCCTCAAGGGTATACATATTAAGCTCCTTTAGCTCTCTTCATATGTCTTCTGGTGCAGACCCTGCACCATTTTGGTTGCCCTTTTCTGGACAGCCTCAACTCTGTCCGTGTCTTTCTGGAGATGGGGTTTCCAGAACTGCACAGTACTCAGATGGGGTCTCACCAACTGTCTGTACAGAGGATAACAACTTCCTGTTTTCTACTGTTGATGTCTCTCCCTGTGCATCCCAGTATCCCCCCAGACCTCCTTACTGCCTTCTCACATTGCTTGTCCACATTTAGGTCATCTGATATAATTACCCCCAGGTCCCTTTCCATTTTTGTTGTTGTCAGTATCTCACCCCCCATTGTGTACTCTTCCTCTGGGTTTTTGTTTCCCAGGTGCATTATCGTGCACTTGTTTGCGTTGAATCTAAGCTGCCATACTGTTGCACCTGAGTTATGCCCCCTATCGTCCCATATACACCTCAAATATACCTCACACTGCATTTCTGGTCTATTGTACTGTGATACTACTATTTTGCACTTATATATAGATATGAGTGCTAGGAATGTGCTTTGCTGCTAAGATATGTTAATATTGTCATTCATGATTTATTATACCTCACTATAATACATTTATCTAGATTATGTTTGTCTTTTACATATGTTCCATATATAATCTATCTAATCACTGATAAGATGACTCAGAGGATCATCGGTGATTATTGTATACTATATTCTCATATAATTATATGTAATGTGTTTTACACTCAGATATGCCATGTAATAGGCCTGTCAGCAGTTCTCTTTGTCTAAGCAAGCTGACAGAGAGGACAGCTTTGTTATGTCTCTGTGTTTTATATTGTACGTAAGTAAGAAATGTGCATGTAGTGTGAACTGTCAGCATTTCTTTGTCTAAGCTATAATGCTAAAGGAAGCATATTCTGTCTCATATGATACTCATTAGTAATTCTGTCTCTTAAGTCATTCTCCAATGGAGAATGACTTAGGACCAAAACATATTGTTTCTCATAACTGTAACTATGTTGTAATCTCTGTTGCTATGCTGTTATCTGTAGTATTTAGCTGTCTGCAACGCATTGTAGCGTGCTCGAGACACTACTGTAACTTCTCTAGAAAGGCAGAGAGCTGGAGCATGGGGAGACATAGAACAAGATCTTAGAGAACCTAAGATCTACAGTTCTGGAGATTATGTTCATTCTTCAGGAATGGTGAGAACCCCATTTGTCTTGTGATTTTCTTTGTCACATGCTTGGTGTAATTAGCATAATAAACTTTATTAGTACTCCTTGCTTGTTTACGAATGTTTCTTGGCAGACTCCGAGACACAAGAATCTGGATTATTATTATTTTTATTGTTTACCCTACACACCAAGAGTGTTTTGACAACATAATGGTGACCGAGAAATGGAGTCTGGATGTTTTTGCCAAGTTTCATTTTAATTTCTTATGTAAATTAAAACACTGGGTGAGAGATCCCTAGTAAAAACAAGCTGAAAGTGTCTAATGTGTAAAATTTTTCTGTCAGTTGTGTGTTCTACAGTGCAGACAAAACAATCTCTTGGCAGATATTCAATTTCTGTGTAATGAGTTGTTTTATTTTTTTTTTCCTATTCTTTGTGGAAACACAGCTATAAAGGATCTGAAACAAACAGTTAGACAGCTTTCTTGTGCATTCAAATCCTGATGGGTATTTACTGATCTAGGTGTCCACATATGCCAAAGGCTGTTTGTGTGCTTTCATGAATTTTGGTTCCAAACAACGTTTTTTGATCCACAGACAGCTAAGGGTTTCTTATCGTATAAGACATGTCTAAATATACCAGTACTGAGTTGAGGCTGGATGCCTTAACAAGCCAAACCTTAACAGTAGTTGGCTTGGTTTTGCTAAAGTAGCAAAATCCAATGATAGTCCTTTAAGGGATATCAAAAAAGCCCATTATGGTGAATTGAAAAATAGTACCAATGATCCTGAAGGATTATTAATTGTAATGTTGTTTAATTGTTTTGATGCTGTTCTAAATAAGATATCTGTTTTGGAATCTGAGCATGTTGCTTGCAGAATGGAGAATGCTGCTTGATGTAGATGATTAGTCTGAAACAGGCTTCTCATATGGAAAGAATAATTGGACTACAGTCTGAGCTGGAGTCTGTCCGTCAGAAAACGAGTCTCTGTTTAATGAGAGAAGCAGCCACAACCTGCATTCCTTAAGAGATAACGCTCAAAAGGCAAAACTTAGAAAAAATGTTTTTCAAACAAATGGTGTTCTGGCTAGTAACACTGATTCCTTACGTTTTGAAAACAAGGAACTTAGAGATGATAAGTCTGAAGTAATTACTGAAAAAGTTAATGAGCTGGTATTTCAACACCAGACCTTGACGGTACAGCATGATTCAGTATGTTTTAATTACAGCTGACTTGAAATGAAGGTTTTGAATCTAAATCATGATGCAGTTTCTGTTGATAAAAAGCAAGTTTTACAAGATGTGATTGTCTTGAAATCTGAAAACAAAGCACTTAATAGTGTGCTAACTCCTGTATCTGAGTTACGATGTAGGAATAAAAAGTCAGATATGGCGAACTTGCGCCATCAGCCAGAGGTATTGGCAGGGCATACTAACTTAATGTCCAAAGACCTTGCCTCTTCTGATGTTGAAGAGTTTGATTTTGAACACTCACAGTATGCTGTGGGGTGGACTAGAGCAAAGACTAGCCACTTGTTTTCTGTGATTCACAAAATGGAGGAATTGTTAGAGTCTCAAAATGGTACCACACATGTCATCAGGTTGCATCCTCATACCATTCCCAAGATGTCCGCTTGTGGTCATGTGATGATGGTCATGACACAGTAACCCATGATGCCCATGAGGTAATCCAAAATGGCCGACCACCATCTCGGATTCGATCCTGCAGTCACAGGGACCTGTGATTGCTGCCATAACAAACAAAACAAACCAGAGTTTTTGGCATGATTAATAATGTTATCAGTAACTAGTGTTTCCAGGGCCGCAGTAATGGGGGAAGTGGGAAGTTGTCCGGGGCCCTGAGCTCAGAAGGGCCCACCTGAGGAGCTGGCATTACCCCTGGCATTAGCTGGTTTGAAACAGGGCCCATTTCAATTGACTTGTCCTGGGCCCAAAATTCATAGCTGCAGCCCTGAGTGTTTCTGAGGAACAGAAGATTCTCATTAAAAATGATGTCGACGTACTTTTGAATAAGGTTGATACGCAATCTGTCATAAAGTCAGCGTCTGATGCTGCAGAAACAGCTGACGCTGTTAATGTTTGTTTTTTTAGCATGGCCTTGGATAAAGAACAAAATGAAGTTAATTACATGAAATGTTTTTATTTCCTATGCAATTTGACATCAGCTTTGCCCGAGAAGACTGAATGTACTGCTTTTCCTATGCAGTGCATTAATATCTTAAACTGCAACATTAAAAACAACGTTGCTACCATCCAGCAACATTCCAGTACGGAAACCCACTTTACAGTTGATGGGGGAAGGGTCAACCCTGATTCTAAAAGCCCCGTGGCTGTGATATTTTCAGCATCACAGTCCACATTGTTGGGGAGGGTTATAGGTTTGATTTCTGAACCTGAGCTGACATGTGTCTCAGCACTACTTTCTCCACCCCGATGGCTACAGAACCACAATCCATAGCTGGAGAACTATGTGCAGCTTGCACACCACTTTTCTCCAATGTGTAGGCACCCTTGATAGTGCCAGCACTGCCTGCATGTGATGCAGAACCACCTCCATCAGTGACACCTGGATCATCCCATACTATGGCTGCAATGGCAGGCACTACAGGTAAGAAGGTACAAGGTATCCTAATGCTGATATCATTATCTTTTCTTTTGGGATCACTGATCATGGTCCCAGCATTGGTTAATCCTAACACAGTTTTATGGCATTATTTTGAAACTGCCACATCAGATATAGCAATCTCAACAGTTTTAGCCCAAACATACAATGGACACATTAGACCCATTGCTCATGCATCCCAGATGCTTTCCCCAGTGGAGCTGAAATACAACCTTTGTGAAAGGAATCTTTTGGCTACATACTGGGCAGTGAGATAATTTATGTACATCATTGGATATTCCCCCCTGGCTGTTGTTGCTCTGCTACCCCCGCTGTCCTGACTGCTACCTCCACTGCACTGGGTACACCTACTGGCCTCTGCAGTCTGTGGCCCCACACACCTTCCCTTGCCCCTATTTTGTCCTCAGATCTCCCTGGCGCCTCTTTGTCCCTCTTGCCTTGTCTCTCCCTGCCTCATGTGGCTTCCCTGTAGCGTTCTTGCACCTCTTCCTTGAGCCTTTTATTTTGGCTCATTTCTGCCGTGGCGCCTTTCCGGCTGATCTGCTGTTGTGCATTGCGCAAGCCTTTAAATATCGCATTGCGCTCTTTATGCATGGATCCACCCCCTTTGGTTGCGCATGCCTTCATTTGCATTGCGCTGTTGCTCAGCATGTTTTCGGTAGCGCAACTGCCTCCCGCTGAATATCGCAGAATGGTGCATTTTCAGACTTGCGCTGGCGCAACCCTATTGCGCATAGCGCAACCCTTTTGAATATCCGGCCCATTATGTACATCTACAAAAAACAGTTACAGCTAAAAGTGAATCTCAGATGGGATTCGTAAACAGCTTTGAATTGACTTATAGTACTTAAAATTCTGGTTTCTGGACTTAAAATGTTCCTATTTTTAGCTGCCATATACATGAATGATTTCTGACACTTCGAAGTTTGAAGGCACAGACAAAGTTGCACTATCATCAGGATGTAGACATTTTAGGTTATTTTTGGGCATAAGAATACAAGATAAAGGGCTTTCATCACCTTTTTTTAGTGCCTTGTATGTCAAACAATTTGAATAAAACATCCCTGTATTCTAATGATAACCAATCTAGCCTCTTGTAGCGAGTACAGTGGTGGTCTCTATATTTCTTGCTCAGTACAAATCTACAAATTGTAGTGCACATACAGGCTCTTTTGGCTTTAGAAACGTAGAAACATAGAATGTGACAGCAGATAAGGACTGCTTGGCCCACCTAGTCTGCCCATTTCCTACCTGATGGATAAGCTGCAGACCCTAGTTAACCAACAGCCTACATCCTCCTACCTCCCACTAGAACTGCTGTATGTCTGTCCCATGCATTCTTGAATTCCCCACTGTTCTTGACTCCACGGCCTCCTCTGGAAGGCTGTTCCATGCATCCACAACCCTCTGTGAAAAATACTTCCTCACATTACCTCTGAGCTGTCCCCCCATCTTCAAATTGTTCCCCCTTGTTCTTGCACATCTCTTTTTCTGAAAGATACTACCCTCTTGGACTTTGTTGATTCCTTGAGGTACTTGAAAGTTTCTATCATGTCCCCCTCTCCCTTCTCTCCTCAAGGGTATACATATTAAGCTCCTTTAGTCTCTCTTCATATGTCTTCTGGTGCAGACCTTGCACCATTTTGGTTGCCCTTTTCTGGACAGCCTCAACTCTGTCCGTGTCTTTGCGGAGATGGGGTTTCCAGAACTGCACACAGTACTCCAGATGGGGTCTCACCAACTGTCTGTACAGAGGGATAACAACTTCCTGTTTTCTACTGTTGATGTCTCTCCCTGTGCATCCCAGTATCCCCCCAGACCTCCTTACTGCCTTCTCACATTGCTTGCCCACATTTAGGTCATCTGATATAATTACCCCCAGGTCCCTTTCCATTTTTGTTGTTGTCAGTATCTCACCCCCCATTGTGTACTCTTCCTCTGGGTTTTTGTTTCCCAGGTGCATTATCGTGCACTTGTTTGCGTTGAATCTAAGCTGCCATACTGTTGCACCTGAGTTATGCCCCTATACGTCCCATATACACCTCAAATATACCTCACACTGCATTTCTGGTCTATTGTACTGTGATACTACTATTTTGCACTTATATATAGATATGAGTGCTAGGAATGTCTTTGCTGCTAAGATATGTTAATATTGTCATTCATGATTTATTATACCTCACTATAATACATTTATCTAGATTATGTTTGTCTTTTACATATGTTCCATATATAATCTATCTAATCACTGATAAGATGACTCAGAGGATCATCGGTGATTATTGTATATATATTCTCATATAATTATATGTAATGTGTTTTACACTCAGATATGCCATGTAATAGGCCTGTCAGCAGTTCTCTTTGTCTAAGCAAGCTGACAGAGAGACAGCTTTGTTATGTCTCTGTGTTTTATATTTAGTAAATAAGAAATGTGCATGTAGTGTGAACTGTCAGCATTTCTTTTGTCTAAGCTATAATGCTAAAGAAGCATATTCTGTCTCATATGATACTCATTAGTAATTCTGTCTCTAAGTCATTCTCCAATGGAGAATGACTTAGGATAAAACTATATTGTTTCTCATACTGTAACTATGTTGTAATCTCTGTTGCTATGCTGTTATCTGTAGTATTTAGCTGTCTGCAGCGCATTGTGGCGTGCTCGAGACACTACTGTAACTTCTCTGAAAGGCAGAGAGCTGGAGCATGGGAGACATAGAACAAGATCTTAGAGAACCTAAGATCTACAGTTCTGAGATTATGTTCATTCTTCAGGAATGGTGAGAACCCATTTGTCTTGTGATTTTCTTTGTCACATGCTTGGTGTAATTAGCATAATAAACTTTATTAGTACTCCTTGCTTGTTTACTGAATGTTTCTTGGCAGACTCCGAGACACAAGAATCTGATTATTATTATTTTTATTGTTTACCCTACACACCAAGAGTGTTTTGACAACATAATGGTGACCGAAATGGAGTCTGGATGTTTTACAAGTTTCATTTAATTTCTTATGTAAATTAAAACACTGGGTGAGAGATCCTAGTAAAAACAAGCTGAAAGTGTCTAATGTGTAAAATTTTCTGTCAGTTGTGTGTTCTACAGTGCAGACAAAACAATCTCTTGGCAGATATTCAATTTCTGTGTAATGAGTTGTTTTATTTTTTCCTATTCTTTGTGGAAACACAGCTATAAAGGATCTGAAACAAACAGTTAGACAGCTTTCTTGTGCATTCAAATCCTGATGGGTATTTACTGATCTAGGTGTCCACATATGCCAAAGGCTGTTTGTGCTTTCATGAATTTTGTTTCCAAACAACGTTTTTGATCCACAGACAGCTAAGGTTTCTTATCGTATAAGACATGTCTAAATATACCAGTACTGAGTTGAGGTTGATGCCTTAAAAGCCAAACCTTAATAGTAGTTGCTTGGTTTTGCTAAAGTAGCAAAATCCAATGATAGTCCTTTAAGGGATATCAAAAAAGCCCATTATGGTGAATTGAAAAATAGTACCAATGATCCTGAAGGATTATTAATTGTAATGTTGTTTAATTGTTTTGATGCTGTTCTAAATAAGATATCTGTTTTGGAATCTGAGCATGTTGCTTGCAGAATGGAGAATGCTGCTTTGATGTAGATGATTAGTCTGAAACAGGCTTCTCATATGGAAAGAATAATTGGACTACAGTCTGAGCTGGAGTCTGTCCGTCTAGAAAACGAGTCTCTGTTTAATGAGAGAAGCAGCCACAACCTGCATTCCTTAAGAGATAACCAAAAGGCAAAACTTAGAAAAATGTTTTTCAAACAAATGGTGTTCTGGCTAGTAACACTGATTCCTTACGTTTTGAAAACAAGGAACTTAGAGATGATAAGTCTGAAGTAATTACTGAAAAAGTTAATGAGCTGGTATTTCAACACCAGACCTTGACGGTACAGCATGATTCAGTATGTTTTAATTACAGCTGACTTGAAATGAAGGTTTTGAATCTAAATCATGATGCAGTTTCTGTTGATAAAAAGCAAGTTTTACAAGATGTGATTGTCTTGAAATCTGAAAACAAAGCACTTAATAGTGTGCTAACTCCTGTATCTGAGTTACGATGTAGGAATAAAAAGTCAGATATGGCGAACTTGCGCCATCAGCCAGAGGTATTGGCAGGGCATACTAACTTAATGTCCAAAGACCTTGCCTCTTCTGATGTTGAAGAGTTTGATTTTGAACACTCACAGTATGCTGTGGGGTGGACTAGAGCAAAGACTAGCCACTTGTTTTTCTGTGATTCACAAAATGGAGAATTGTTAGAGTCTCAAAATGGTGGCCACACATGTCATCAGGTTGCATCCTCATACCATTCCCAAGATGTCCGCTTGTGGTCATGTGATGATGGTCATGACACAGTAACCCATGATGCCCATGAGGTAATCCAAAATGGCGACCACCATCTCACGGAGATTCGATCCTGCAGTCACAGGGACCTGTGATTGCTGCCATAACAAACAAACAAACCAGAGTTTTTGGCATGATTAATAATGTTATCAGTAACACTAGTGTTTCCAGGGCGCAGTAATGGAAGTGGGGAAGTTGTCCGGGGCCCTGAGCTCAGAGGGCCCACCTGAGGAGCTGGCATTACCCTGGCATTAGCTGGTTTAGAAACAGGGCCCATTTCAATTGACTTGTCCTGGGCCCCAAAATTCATAGCTGCAGCCCTGAGTGTTTCTGAGGAACAGAAGATTCTCATTAAAAATGATGTCGACGCATTTTTGAATAAGGTTGATACGCAATCTGTCATAAAGTCAGCGCCTGATGTTGCAGAAACAGCTGACGCTGTTAATGTTTGTTTTTTTAGCATGGCCTTGGATAAAGAACAAAATGAAGTTAATTACATGAAATGTTTTTATTTCCTATGCAATTTGACATCAGCTTTGCCCGAGAAGACTGAATGTACTGCTTTTCCTATGCAGTGCATTAATATCTTAAACTGCAACATTAAAAACAACGTTGCTACCATCCAGCAACATTCCAGTACGGAAACCCACTTTACAGTTGATGGGGGAGGGGTCAACCCTGATTCTAAAAGCCCCGTGGCTGTGATATTTTCAGCATCACAGTCCACATTGTTGGGGAGGGTTATAGGTTTGATTTCTGAACCTGAGCTGACATGTGTCTCAGCACTACTTTCTCCACCCCGATGGCTACAGAACCACAATCCATAGCTGGAGAACTACGTGCAGCTTGCACACCACTTTTCTCCAATGTGTAGGCACCTTGATAGTGCCAGCACTGCCTGCATGTGATGCAGAACCACCTCCATCAGTGACACCTGGATCATCCCATACTATGGCTGCAATGGCAGGCACTACAGGTAAGAAGGTACAAGGTATCCTAATGCTGATATCATTATCTTTTCTTTTGGGATCACTGATCATGGTCCCAGCATTGGTTAATCCTAACACAGTTTTATGGCATTATTTTGAAACTGCCACATCAGATATAGCAATCTCAACAGTTTTAGCCCAAACATACAATGGACACATTAGACCCATTGCTCATGCATCCCAGATGCTTTCCCCAGTGGAGCTGAAATACAACCTTTGTGAAAGGAATCTTTTGGCTACATACTGGGCAGTGAGATAATTTATGTACATCATTGGATATTCCCCCCTTGCTGTTGTTGCTCTGCTACCCCCGCTGTCCTGACTGCTACCTCCACTGCACTGGGTACACCTACTGGCCTCTGCAGTCTGTGGCCCCACACACCTTCCCTTGCCCCTATTTTGTCCTCAGATCTCCCTGGCCTGCCCTCTTTGTCCCTCTTGCCTTGTCTCTCTCCCTGCCTCATGTGGCTTCCCTGTAGCGTTCTTGCACCTCTTCCTTGAGCCTTTTTATTTTGGCTCATTTCTGCCGTGGCGCACTTTCCGGCTGATCTGCTGTTGTGCATTGCGCAAGCCTTTAAATATCGCATTGCGCTCTTTATGCATGGATCCACCCCCTTTGGTTGCGCATGCCTTCATTTGCATTGCGCTGTTGCTCAGCATGTTTTCGGTAGCGCAACTGCCTCCCGCTGAATATCGCAGAATGGTGCATTTTCAGACTTGCGCTGGCGCAACCCTATTGCGATAGCGCAGCCTTTGAATATCCGGCCCATTATGTACATCTACAAAAACAGTTACAGCTAAAGTGAATCTCAGATGGGATTCGTAAACAGCTTTGAATTGACTTATAGTACTTAAAATTCTGGTTTCTGGACTTAAAATGTTCCTATTTTTAGCTGCCATATACATGAATGATTTCTGACACTTCGAAGTTTGAAGGCACAGACAAAGTTGCACTATCATCAGGATGTAGACATTTTAGGTTATTTTTGGGCATAAGAATACAAGATAAAGGGCTTTCATCACCTTTTTTTAGTGCCTTGTATGTCAAACAATTTGAATAAAACATCCCTGTATTCTAATGATAACCAATCTAGCCTCTTGTAGCGAGTACAGTGGTGGTCTCTATATTTCTTGCTCAGTACAAATCTACAAATTGTAGTGCACATACAGGCTCTTTTGGCTTTAGAAACGTAGAAACATAGAATGTGACAGCAGATAAGGACTGCTTGGCCCACCTAGTCTGCCCATTTTCCTACCTGATGGATAAGCTGCAGACCCTAGTTAACCAACAGCCTACATCCTCCTACCTCCCACTAGAACTGCTGTATGTCTGTCCCATGCATTCTTGAATTCCCCACTGTTCTTGACTCCACGGCCTCTGGAAGGCTGTTCCATGCATCCACAACCTCTCTGTGAAAAATACTTCCTCACATTACCTGAGCTGTCCCCCATCTTCAAATTGTTCCCCTTGTTCTTGCACATCTCTTTTTCTGAAAGATACTACCCTCTTGGACTTTGTTGATTCCTTGAGGTACTTGAAAGTTTCTATCATGTCCCCCTCTCCCTTCTCTCCTCAAGGGTATACATATTAAGCTCCTTTAGTCTCTCTTCATATGTCTTCTGGTGCAGACCTTGCACCATTTTGGTTGCCCTTTTCTGGACAGCCTCAACTCTGTCCGTGTCTTTGCGGAGATGGGGTTTCCAGAACTGCACACAGTACTCCAGATGGGGTCTCACCAACTGTCTGTACAGAGGGATAACAACTTCCTGTTTTCTACTGTTGATGTCTCTCCCTGTGCATCCCAGTATCCCCCCAGACCTCCTTACTGCCTTCTCACATTGCTTGCCCACATTTAGGTCATCTGATATAATTACCCCCAGGTCCCTTTCCATTTTTGTTGTTGTCAGTATCTCACCCCCATTGTGTACTCTTCCTCTGGGTTTTGTTTCCAGGTGCATTATCGTGCACTTGTTTGCATTGAATCTAAGCTGCCATACTGTTGCACCTGAGTTATGCCCCCTATCGTCCCATATACACCTCAAATATACCTCACACTGCATTTCTGGTCTATTGTACTGTGATACTACTATTTTGCACTTATATATAGATATGAGTGCTAGGAATGTGCTTTGCTGCTAAGATATGTTAATATTGTCATTCATGATTTATTATACCTCACTATAATACATTTATCTAGATTATGTTTGTCTTTTACATATGTTCCATATATAATCTATCTAATCACTGATAAGATGACTCAGAGGGATCATCGGTGATTATTGTATACTTATATTCTCATATAATTATATGTAATGTGTTTTACACTCAGATATGCCATGTAATAGGCCTGTCAGCAGTTCTCTTTGTCTAAGCAAGCTGACAGAGAGAGACAGCTTTTGTTATGTCTCTGTGTTTTATATTGTACGTAAGTAAGAAATGTGCATGTAGTGTGAACTGTCAGCATTTCTTTTGTCTAAGCTATAATGCTAAAGGAAGCATATTCTGTCTCATATGATACTCATTAGTAATTCTGTCTCTTAAGTCATTCTCCAATGGAGAATGACTTAGGACAAAACATATTGTTTCTCATAACTGTAACTATGTTGTAACTCTGTTGCTATGCTGTTATCTGTAGTATTTAGCTGTCTGCAGCGCATTGTAGCGTGCTCGAGACACTACTGTAACTTCTCTAGAAGGCAGAGAGCTGGAGCATGGGGAGACATAGAACAAGATCTTAGAGAACCTAAGATCTACAGTTCTGGAGATTATGTTCATTCTTCAGGAATGGTGAGAACCCCATTTGTCTTGTGATTTTCTTTGTCACATGCTTGGTGTAATTAGCATAATAAACTTTATTAGTACTCCTTGCTTGTTTACGAATGTTTCTTGGCAGACTCCGAGACACAAGAATCTGGATTATTATTATTTTTATTGTTTACCCTACACACCAAGAGTGTTTTGACAACATAATGGTGACCGAGAAATGGAGTCTGGATGTTTTTGCCAAGTTTCATTTTAATTTCTTATGTAAATTAAAACACTGGGTGAGAGATCCCTAGTAAAAACAAGCTGAAAGTGTCTAATGTGTAAAATTTTTCTGTCAGTTGTGTGTTCTACAGTGCAGACAAAACAATCTCTTAGCAGATATTCAATTTCTGTGTAATGAGTTGTTTTATTTTTTTTTTCCTATTCTTTGTGGAAACACAGCTATAAAGGATCTGAAACAAACAGTTAGACAGCTTTCTTGTGCATTCAAATCCTGATGGGTATTTACTGATCTAGGTGTCCACATATGCCAAAGGCTGTTTGTGTGCTTTCATGAATTTTGGTTCCAAACAACGTTTTTTGATCCACAGACAGCTAAGGGTTTCTTATCGTATAAGACATGTCTAAATATACCAGTACTGAGTTGAGGCTGGATGCCTTAACAAGCCAAACCTTAACAGTAGTTGGCTTGGTTTTGCTAAAGTAGCAAAATCCAATGATAGTCCTTTAAGGGATATCAAAAAGCCCATTATGGTGAATTGAAAATAGTACCAATGATCCTGAAGGATTATTAATTGTAACGTTGTTTAATTGTTTTGATGCTGTTCTAAATAAGATATCTGTTTTGGAATCTGAGCATGTTGCTTGCAGAATGGAGAATGCTGCTTTGATGTAGATGATTAGTCTGAAACAGGCTTCTCATATGGAAAGAATAATTGGACTACAGTCTGAGCTGGAGTCTGTCCGTCTAGAAAACGAGTCTCTGTTTAATGAGAGAAGCAGCCACAACCTGCATTCCTTAAGAGATAACGCTCAAAAGGCAAAACTTAGAAAAAATGTTTTTCAAACAAATGGTGTTCTGGCTAGTAACACTGATTCCTTACGTTTTGAAAACAAGGAACTTAGAGATGATAAGTCTGAAGTAATTACTGAAAAAGTTAATGAGCTGGTATTTCAACACCAGACCTTGACGGTACAGCATGATTCAGTATGTTTTAATTACAGCTGACTTGAAATGAAGGTTTTGAATCTAAATCATGATGCAGTTTCTGTTGATAAAAAGCAAGTTTTACAAGATGTGATTGTCTTGAAATCTGAAAACAAAGCACTTAATAGTGTGCTAACTCCTGTATCTGAGTTACGATGTAGGAATAAAAAGTCAGATATGGCGAACTTGCGCCATCAGCCAGATATTGGCAGGGCATACTAACTTAATGTCAAAGACCTTGCCTCTTCTGATGTTGAAGAGTTTGATTTGAACACTCACAGTATGCTGTGGGGTGGACTAGACAAAAAGACTAGCCACTTGTTTTCTGTGATTCACAAAATGGAGAATTGTTAGAGTCTCAAAATGGTGGCCACACATGTCATCAGGTTGCATCCTCATACCATTCCCAAGATGTCCGCTTGTGGTCATGTGATGATGGTCATGACACAGTAACCCATGATGCCCATGAGGTAATCCAAAATGGCCGACCACCATCTCACGGAGATTCGATCCTGCAGTCACAGGGACCTGTGATTGCTGCCATAACCAAACAAAACAAACCAGAGTTTTTTGGCATGATTAATAATGTTATCAGTAACACTAGTGTTTCCAGGGCCGCAGTAATGGGGGGGGAAGTGGGGAAGTTGTCCGGGGCCCTGAGCTCAGAAGGGCCCACCTGAGGAGCTGGCATTACCCCTGGCATTAGCTGGTTTAGAAACAGGGCCCATTTCAATTGACTTGTCCTGGGCCCCAAAATTCATAGCTGCAGCCCTGAGTGTTTCTGAGGAACAGAAGATTCTCATTAAAATGATGTCGACGTACTTTTGAATAAGGTTGAACGCAATCTGTCATAAAGTCAGCGTCTGATGCTGCAGAACAGCTGACGCTGTTAATGTTTGTTTTTAGCATGGCCTTGGATAAAGAACAAAATGAAGTTAATTACATGAAATGTTTTTATTTCCTATGCAATTTGACATCAGCTTTGCCGAGAAGACTGAATGTACTGCTTTTCCTATGCAGTGCATTAATATCTTAAACTGCAACATTAAAAACAACGTTGCTACCATCCAGCAACATTCCAGTGCGGAAACCCACTTTACAGTTGATGGGAGGGTCAACCCTGATTCTAAAAGCCCCGTGGCTGTGATATTTTCAGCATCACAGTCCACATTGTTGGGGAGGGTTATAGGTTTGATTTCTGAACCTGAGCTGACATGTGTCTCAGCACTACTTTCTCCACCCCGATGGCTACAGAACCACAATCCATAGCTGGAGAACTACGTGCAGCTTGCACACCACTTTTCTCCAATGTGTAGGCACCCTTGATAGTGCCAGCACTGCCTGCATGTGATGCAGAACCACCTCCATCAGTGACACCTGGATCATCCCATACTATGGCTGCAATGGCAGGCACTACAGGTAAGAAGGTACAAGGTATCCTAATGCTGATATCATTATCTTTTCTTTTGGGATCACTGATCATGGTCCCAGCATTGGTTAATCCTAACACAGTTTTATGGCATTATTTTGAAACTGCCACATCAGATATAGCAATCTCAACAGTTTTAGCCCAAACATACAATGGACACATTAGACCCATTGCTCATGCATCCCAGATGCTTTCCCCAGTGGAGCTGAAATACAACCTTTGTGAAAGGAATCTTTTGGCTACATACTGGGCAGTGAGATAATTTATGTACATCATTGGATATTCCCCCCTGGCTGTTGTTGCTCTGCTACCCCCGCTGTCCTGACTGCTACCTCCACTGCACTGGGTACACCTACTGGCCTCTGCAGTCTGTGGCCCCACCTTCCCTTGCCCTATTTTGTCCTCAGATCTCCTGGCCTGCCCTCTTTGTCCCTCTTGCCTTGTCTCTCTCCCTGCCTCATGTGGCTTCCCTGTAGCGTTCTTGCGCCTCTTCCTTGAGCCTTTTTATTTTGGCTCATTTCTGCCGTGGCGCACTTTCCGGCTGATCTGCTGTTGTGCATTGCGCAAGCCTTTAAATATCGCATTGCGCTCTTTATGCATGGATCCACCCCCTTTGGTTGCGCATTGCCTTCATTTGCATTGCGCTGTTGCTCAGCATGTTTTCGGTAGCGCAACTGCCTCCCGCTGAATATCGCAGAATGGTGCATTTTCAGACTTGCGCTGGCGCAACCCTATTGCGCATAGCGCAACCCTTTTGAATATCCGGCCCATTATGTACATCTACAAAAAACAGTTACAGCTAAAAGTGAATCTCAGATGGGATTCGTAAACAGCTTTGAATTGACTTATAGTACTTAAAATTCTGGTTTCTGGACTTAAAATGTTCCTATTTTTAGCTGCCATATACATGAATGATTTCTGACACTTCGAAGTTTGAAGGCACAGACAAAGTTGCACTATCATCAGGATGTAGACATTTTAGGTTATTTTTGGGCATAAGAATACAAGATAAAGGGCTTTCATCACCTTTTTTTAGTGCCTTGTATGTCAAACAATTTGAATAAAACATCCCTGTATTCTAATGATAACCAATCTAGCCTCTTGTAGCGAGTACAGTGGTGGTCTCTATATTTCTTGCTCAGTACAAATCTACAAATTGTAGTGCACATACAGGCTCTTTCGGCTTTAGAAACGTAGAAACATAGAATGTGACAGCAGATAAGGACTGCTTGGCCCACCTAGTCTGCCCATTTTCCTACCTGATGGATAAGCTGCAGACCCTAGTTAACCAACAGCCTACATCCTCCTACCTCCCACTAGAACTGCTGTATGTCTGTCCCATGCATTCTTGAATTCCCCCACTGTTCTTGACTCCACGGCCTCCTCTGGAAGGCTGTTCCATGCATCCACAACCCTCTCTGTGAAAAAATACTTCCTCACATTACCTCTGAGCTGTCCCCATCTTCAAATTGTTCCCCCTTGTTCTTGCACATCTCTTTTTCTGAAAGATACTACCCTCTTGGACTTTGTTGATTTCCTTGAGGTACTTGAAAGTTTCTATCATGTCCCCCTCTCCCTTCTCTCCTCAAGGGTATACATATTAAGCTCCTTTAGTCTCTCTTCATATGTCTTCTGGTGCAGACCTGCACCATTTTGGTTGCCCCTTTTCTGGACAGCCTCAACTCTGTCCGTGTCTTTATGGAGATGGGGTTTCCAGAACTGCACAGCACTCAGATGGGGTCTCACCAACTGTCTGTACAGAGAGGATAACAACTTCCTGTTTTCTACTGTTGATGTCTCTCCTGTGCATCCCAGTATCCCCCAGACCTCCTTACTGCCTTCTCACATTGCTTGCCCACATTTAGGTCATCTGATATAATTACCCCAGGTCCTTTCCATTTTGTTGTTGTCAGTATCTCACCCCCATTGTGTACTCTTCCTCTGGGTTTTGTTTCCCAGGTGCATTATCGTGCACTTGTTTGCGTTGAATCTAAGCTGCCATACTGTTGCACCTGAGTTATGCCCCCTATCGTCCCATATACACCTCAAATATACCTCACACTGCATTTCTGGTCTATTGTACTGTGATACTACTATTTTGCACTTATATATAGATATGAGTGCTAGGAATGTGCTTTGCTGCTAAGATATGTTAATATTGTCATTCATGATTTATTATACCTCACTATAATACATTTATCTAGATTATGTTTGTCTTTTACATATGTTCCATATATAATCTATCTAATCACTGATAAGATGACTCAGAGGGATCATCGGTGATTATTGTATACTTATATTCTCATATAATTATATGTAATGTGTTTTACACTCAGATATGCCATGTAATAGGCCTGTCAGCAGTTCTCTTTGTCTAAGCAAGCTGACAGAGAGAGACAGCTTTTGTTATGTCTCTGTGTTTTATATTGTACGTAAGTAAGAAATGTGCATGTAGTGTGAACTGTCAGCATTTCTTTTGTCTAAGCTATAATGCTAAAGGAAGCATATTCTGTCTCATATGATACTCATTAGTAATTCTGTCTCTTAAGTCATTCTCCAATGGAGAATGACTTAGGACCAAAACATATTGTTTCTCATAACTGTAACTATGTTGTAATCTCTGTTGCTATGCTGTTATCTGTAGTATTTAGCTGTCTGCAACGCATTGTAGCGTGCTCGAGACACTACTGTAACTTCTCTAGAAAGGCAGAGAGCTGGAGCATGGGGAGACATAGAACAAGATCTTAGAGAACCTAAGATCTACAGTTCTGGAGATTATGTTCATTCTTCAGGAATGGTGAGAACCCCATCTGTCTTGTGATTTTCTTTGTCACATGCTTGGTGTAATTAGCATAATAAACTTTATTAGTACTCCTTGCTTGTTTACGAATGTTTCTTGGCAGACTCCGAGACACAAGAATCTGTATTATTATTATTTTTATTGTTTACCCTACACACCAAGAGTGTTTTGACAACATAATGGTGACCGAGAAATGGAGTCTGGATGTTTTTGCCAAGTTTCATTTTAATTTCTTATGTAAATTAAAACACTGGGTGAGAGAGCCCTAGTAAAAACAAGCTGAAAGTGTCTAATGTGTAAAATTTTTCTGTCAGTTGTGTGTTCTACAGTGCAGACAAAACAATCTCTTGGCAGATATTCAATTTCTGTGTAATGAGTTGTTTTATTTTTTTTTTTCCTATTCTTTCTCTGTGGAAACACAGCTATAAAGGATCTGAAACAAACAGTTAGACAGCTTTCTTGTGCATTCAAATCCTGATGGGTATTTACTGATCTAGGTGTCCACATATGCCAAAGGCTGTTTGTGTGCTTTCATGAATTTTGGTTCCAAACAACGTTTTTTGATCCACAGACAGCTAAGGGTTTCTTATCGTATAAGACATGTCTAAATATACCAGTACTGAGTTGAGGCTGGATGCCTTAACAAGCCAAACCTTAACAGTAGTTGGCTTGGTTTTGCTAAAGTAGCAAAATCCAATGATAGTCCTTTAAGGGATATCAAAAAAGCCCATTATGGTGAATTGAAAAATAGTACCAATGATCCTGAAGGATTATTAATTGTAATGTTGTTTAATTGTTTTGATGCTGTTCTAAATAAGATATCTGTTTTGGAATCTGAGCATGTTGCTTGCAGAATGGAGAATGCTGCTTTGATGTAGATGATTAGTCTGAAACAGGCTTCTCATATGGAAAGAATAATTGGACTACAGTCTGAGCTGGAGTCTGTCCGTCTAGAAAACGAGTCTCTGTTTAATGAGAGAAGCAGCCACAACCTGCATTCCTTAAGAGATAACGCTCAAAAGGCAAAACTTAGAAAAAATGTTTTTCAAACAAATGGTGTTCTGGCTAGTAACACTGATTCCTTACGTTTTGAAAACAAGGAACTTAGAGATGATAAGTCTGAAGTAATTACTGAAAAAGTTAATGAGCTGGTATTTCAACACCAGACCTTGACGGTACAGCATGATTCAGTATGTTTTAATTACAGCTGACTTGAAATGAAGGTTTTGAATCTAAATCATGATGCAGTTTCTGTTGATAAAAAGCAAGTTTTACAAGATGTGATTGTCTTGAAATCTGAAAACAAAGCACTTAATAGTGTGCTAACTCCTGTATCTGAGTTACGATGTAGGAATAAAAAGTCAGATATGGCGAACTTGAGCCATCAGCCAGAGGTATTGGCAGGGCATACTAACTTAATGTCCAAAGACCTTGCCTCTTCTGATGTTGAAGAGTTTGATTTTGAACACTCACAGTATGCTGTGGGGTGGACTAGAGCAAAGACTAGCCACTTGTTTTTCTGTGATTCACAAAATGGAGAATTGTTAGAGTCTCAAAATGGTGGCCACACATGTCATCAGGTTGCATCCTCATACCATTCCCAAGATGTCCGCTTGTGGTCATGTGATGATGGTCATGACACAGTAACCCATGATGCCCATGAGGTAATCCAAAATGGCCGACCACCATCTCACGGAGATTCGATCCTGCAGTCACAGGGACCTGTGATTGCTGCCATAACCAAACAAAACAAACCAGAGTTTTTTGGCATGATTAATAATGTTATCAGTAACACTAGTGTTTCCAGGGCCGCAGTAATGGGGGGGGGAAGTGGGGAAGTTGTCCGGGGCCCTGAGCTCAGAAGGGGCCCACCTGAGGAGCTGGCATTACCCCTGGCATTAGCTGGTTTGGGAAACAGGGGCCCATTTCAATTGACTTGTCCTGGGCCCCAAAATTCATAGCTGCAGCCCTGAGTGTTTCTGAGGAACAGAAGATTCTCATTAAAAATGATGTCGACGTACTTTTGAATAAGGTTGATACGCAATCTGTCATAAAGTCAGCGTCTGATGCTGCAGAAACAGCTGACGCTGTTAATGTTTGTTTTTTTAGCATGGCCTTGGATAAAGAACAAAATGAAGTTAATTACATGAAATGTTTTTATTTCCTATGCAATTTGACATCAGCTTTGCCCGAGAAGACTGAATGTACTGCTTTTCCTATGCAGTGCATTAATATCTTAAACTGCAACATTAAAAACAACGTTGCTACCATCCAGCAACATTCCAGTCACGAAACCCACTTTACAGTTGATGGGAGGGTCAACCTGATTCTAAAAGCCCGTGGCTGTGATATTTTCAGCATCACAGTCCACATTGTTGGGAAGGTTATAGGTTTGATTTCTGAACCTGAGCTGACATGTGTCTCAGCACTACTTTCTCCACCCCGATGGCTACAGAACCACAATCCATAGCTGGAGAACTATGTGCAGCTTGCACACCACTTTTCTCCAATGTGTAGGCACCCTTGATAGTGCCAGCACTGCCTGCATGTGATGCAGAACCACCTCCATCAGTGACACCTGGATCATCCCATACTATGGCTGCAATGGCAGGCACTACAGGTAAGAAGGTACAAGGTATCCTAATGCTGATATCATTATCTTTTCTTTTGGGATCACTGATCATGGTCCCAGCATTGGTTAATCCTAACACAGTTTTATGGCATTATTTTGAAACTGCCACATCAGATATAGCAATCTCAACAGTTTTAGCCCAAACATACAATGGACACATTAGACCCATTGCTCATGCATCCCAGATGCTTTCCCCAGTGGAGCTGAAATACAACCTTTGTGAAAGGAATCTTTTGGCTACATACTGGGCAGTGAGATAATTTATGTACATCATTGGATATGCACCCATTGTGCTGCATTCCAATCATTTGCCAACTAACTTTCTGTTGTCAGACAGAGTAAAAGATGACTCTGTATCCAATGCCAGACTTACACACTGGTCTTTCATTTTACAGGATTATGACATCACTGTCCTTCCTATCAAAACTCCATCCTTGTTGGCCCATGGCCTACAATTTCAGGAGAGACCCATGATTGTTCACTCTAACCCCCTGATCTACCTGTCCCAGTGCCCTTTCTGACAGAACCTCAGAAAGTGTTTAAAGACACCACTGTGTGTCATGTTTTGACTGATGACTCAGCCACATACACCAACAAGGGTCAGATAGCAGGGTTTGAAATTCTTATTGTGCATCCTAGTGATGACAGAGTGTGCATGGCTAGTAATTGCATCATCGTACGTGTACGGTTTTCAGGCAATGTTAAAACATGCCTGGCAAATAAAATGAGAAGCAGGGAGGTGAGGAGTCTCCTAATTACCACAAATATTTGTGAATGGTTTTCGAGAACTGAAATGTCCTTGAGAAATATACAGCTTGTGTTAAGAAAGGAATAAAAATATTTTTCCTTACATAAAATGATATCAGTACTCCATGAGAGGGTTAAGATCTGCCTGCTTCAAGAAATGTCCTTGAGATAATTACAGAAAACACTGCAGATACAATGCTTTTATTACAGTTTCTAATTGGGACTGTTTCTCTCTAAACTGAATTTCTTTGGCAGAAGACAAACTTCTGTTCCAATTCTCTGATATTACCTCTGAGAAATACAATGACTTGTTTGTGTACAACACAGCCCTAACCAGTTTAAATACTGTACATTCATAAGGTTCGAGCATGTTGTATGTATATTCTTTATGCTCTATAAGAAGGACCCTTATTTGAGGGCAGTGTATAGGTTCCTTAATAAAGGAACTGGGGAATAACTTCCAAAAATAGCTCTTATAAGAAAGTGAAAATGACATTCACCTATCCAGTGATGGTGTACTCATTTGCAACATCACTGCTGTAACACTCATGAAAAGTTATGGGTGATTCCTGAACACCTGAGAGTAGATTTTATATAATATACCAGATACATAGTACTCCAACTGGTGTACGCCAGTGAGTCAGTAAAAACCCTAGACAGACTAAAATCCTCTGTCTTATGGCTACACATGAGAAATGATGTAGAACACTACATCAGTAACTGTTTGATTTGTGCACAGAACAATCCTATACCAGCTAGGACAAATGCATTGTTACCCCACAGGCAAATGCCTCTGGGACAAAATCCAGTTTAACTACATTGGCCTTACACCAACCACTAAGATCAACTAGTTTGCACTAGTGATCACCGACCTATTTTTCCAAACAGTTTAAAGCTATCCCGAAACAGAACAACACAGTCAAAGTGACTGCAAATGTATTGGTATACCAGCTGTTTACCAGGTAGGGTTTTAACCCTAAAGGTAAATTCTGATAAGTAATGTAGGAAATTCTGGATTTGTTATGAGTAAAACAAAAGTTTTATATCCCTTACAACCCACAGTCATCAGAACAGGTGGAATGGGCTAACAGGCAGATCAAAGTTATGTTATCCAAACTTGTTCAGAAAACCCTAAAAGGACTGAAATTCATTATTGCTTTTACTCCTTATGGCAATAAGAGGGACATCCTCTGCAGGTACACAGTGTACCCATTTTTGAAATCATGACCAGAAGGTTCATGAGACTCCCAGAATATTTACTTCTGGACCTGTGTACTGCCACTGCTGATGTAGCATCAGTAGATAAATATGTTAAATATCTCACTCAAGACATCCTAAAGGTACACTTGTTTGCTTCACAATGTATGGGCAAGATCCAAAAACATGCCCTATCCCATTGTAAACAAATACAGTCCAGCAGGCTACCAAGTTTGACTGCCTCACAATAACAGTCATTGATAAATGGCTATATGCCTATCAAATGAACCTGTTTAAAAGAGATTAAATTACTTTTCCACACCCCAATGGGTGGAATAGTACTAAACTGACTATGTTTTTCTTTTTCTCTTTTCTTTTAGTGAGAGAGAGAGAGAGAGAGAGAGATGCTTACTTTTACGCTTATTATTCATTTTAAAAGTATGGGTCTTCTTACAAGCCCAAACTGCACATTTTATTGCAGATAAGGACCAGTGATGTAATCCTAAAAAGGTTGTTGAGGCAGAACACCTCACAAGCCCGCATGATCTAATTGCATCCTGTGGAATTCACAGTAAAGTCCTAAAAGACATGTTCGTTGTCCAGAAGGGTAGTGAGGCCCTACAGAACGTTATGATCATTGCTTTGGATCAATTCTAGCAGTCAGACTTGATCTGGACTCCTGTTTACATTTTATTAATAAGCAGGAATTTTGCATCCAAATTTATATGGCATTAAAAGCCATTAGACCTTAAGGTTTTTAACCCTATACTTCATAATTTGTGACACTTAATACTGAGTGCCCAAAACAGAACCCTGGCTCACCCAGTGGTCTAATAGCCACTTCTCAACCAGGTACCCTAGTTAATAATGTGCAGTTCATGCACAACCAAGTGATTTTTAAATTTCACCTTTTAGAACTTGGAATGATTTGTTTTATGTTTCATAACAAACATTTCCCACTTTTTTTTTAAATAATGATGTGATTGGATACCCTGGCAGTATACCAGGTATTCATTAATGACTCCCTATACAGGGACTGCTAGCACCACACATACACACACTTAGGTTTTTCACATCCTGACTGCTAGTGGTACATCTTATGACTGTAAACCTACACAAACACACTATGCATTTTGGTTTTGTTTTGATTTTTTTTTTAACACCGGTTTAGACTCAGACCTATTTGGCTCTGACACATCTATTTGAAATAAGGCTGATATAGCCATTGTTCAAGCACATATGTTAAAGGTTCATGATAGCATGAAATATACAGTAATATGATACCCCCTTCATTGCATGGTATACATGATTTTGCTTATAAAGAGTGATTTACATTTACAATATTAAGGATATTGTGAAGGGGTTTAACCTGACAAATGTTCATGTTAATCATTTAATTTCTGCTCACAGTAAGGAAGCAGATGAGCATCACATAGCTAGGAAAGTCCTTTGCACTGCCTACAGTTATTATGTTTTTACAACCCTTTGGTTATCTTCTCCGGGATCTGGAATTAGGATATATCCTTGATCTCATACATGACAGACGTATGGGTCAGTGGCATTGCCACATTTTGCACTTCTATTGCATGTGTTAAATGTTTATTTAAATCTAGCACCATTCCCTTGTCAATGGCAAGGAACCTTGGAAATGTCACCACAAACATCAGTATTGCTACATGTTTTGAAACTTATTCCTGCACAATCCAGGAAGCCTTGTTTGTGACTCTCACAGTGTCATTGGCACATTTTTATCCGGCAACATCCATCTCTAATCGTCTGGCAACTGTACAGTCTATTGATCATCTTGATGGGAACTTTTATTGTGAAAAGGTTGAAACTACCTCCTTTCCTTGTTTACCATGAGGTCTTGGAATCGTGACTGACTCTGAACTTTGAATGTCGTACCTGAAAGGAACATCACCTTTTATGCAGATGTGGCATCTTCCGACTTGTCTTACCAACTTGTGAATACTGGCCTAATAACTGAAATTAGGCTTCCATTTGTGAACTTTCAAATAAACTGTATTCAGTCCAGCCAATTAAGATTCTACAATCAAGCTCATTGCTATGCATACCATGAAGCTAGTCTGGGGTAAGGGCAATCCCCTAGCTCAGCAAGAAGGCTCTTCTTCATTTGATCTACAATCAAGAAATCCATTTTCTTCACTGCTCGTTTTCCAAGCCTGGCTGGCACCTCATACAAACTGAGTACTGTTATAAACTTTTACACTTTGTGCAGACGTGTGATCATCTTCAACTGAACACTGTTGCTATACCATTGTAAAACTCAATGTGCAATCTAATGCACCCCCTGCTGAGGACTATGAAAATACTGTTGCCTCCTGAACATTTTGATCAACCTTTGGAAAATCTGAATGTATCAAATTTGAACTATGAATCTTCATCTAACACTTGAAGAAACCCTGGATTTATCCCTGGAACTGTTTGTAGTTTATGCCTTGTGGACTTTGGCATTTTGTGTCCTGTTCAACTTACCAACTGAAAAATGCCATCCTTCAAGGTGGTATATTCTGCAGATGTGGAACATTGTGTGGTGACCAACTGCACATTCTTCTGATATGGACTAAAAGTTATGCAAAGTGAACATTTCTAACTTCTGTTTTTATTCCCTAAACAGGTAATAGGTTATATGGTAGTCACACCTGTTCCCATCGCTGAACCAGATACCATTAAGTCTAGTCCTAACTATCTTGATGCTCTGTCTCGATTTTTACTTATTTTTAATATCCATACAGGCAACTTAAGTTTGTCTCTTCAATTTCTTCCCAATAGGGCAGATACACACTTGATACATATCAGTATTTACTGATTGTTTTGATATTGGAAAACCCCATTGTGAAGTTTTATTCCAAATATGTATAGTGATGCAAGGTTTACTAACATTTTCCCCTATAATTACATTTTGTTGTTTAAGGAAAACCCTGAAATACCTGGGTGACCAGTTAATATTTCCTCTATCAGGCTCGTTCCTTGGGCCTGTAGATGAATGGTGCCTAACCTCCATCTTTTTGTTGTGTTGCCACTTTTGCAATTAGGGCAAGAAAGAGGGGATTGTTGCACCTGGGTTATGCCCCCTATCATCCCATATACACCTCACATGCATCTTACACTGTATTTCTTGTCTATTGTACTGTGATACTGCTATTTTGCACTTATATATAGTTATGAGTGCTAGGAATGTGCCTTGCTGCTAAGATATGCTAATATTGTCATGCATGATTTATTATACCTCACTGTAATACATTGATCTAGATTATGTTTGTCTTTTACATATATTCCATGTATAATCTATCTAATCACTAATAAGATGACTCAGAGGGATCATCCGTGATTATTGTATACTTATATTCTCATATAATTATATGTAATGTGTTTTACACTCAGATATGCCATGTAATAGGCCTGTCAGCAGTTCAATTTGTCTAAGCAAGCTGACAGAGAGAGACAGCTTTTGTTATGTCTCTATGTTTTATATTGTACATAAGTAAGACATGTGCATGCAGTTTGAACTGTCAGCATTTCTTTTGTCTAAGCTATAATGCTAATGGAAGCATATTCTGTCTCATATGATACTCATTAGTAATTCTGTCTCCTAAGTCATTCTCCAATGGAGAATGACTTAGGACCAATACATATTGTTTCTCATAACTGTAACTATGTTGTAATCTCTGTTGCTATGCTGTTATCTGTAGTATTTAGCTGTCTGCAACCCATTGTAGTGCGCTCGAGACACTACTGTAACTTCTTTAGAAGGATAGAGAGCTGGAGCGTGGGGAGAGATAGAACAAAATCTTAGAGAACCTAAGATCTACAGTTCTGGAGATTATGTACATTCTTCAGGAATGGTGAGAAACCCATCTCCCTTGTGATTTTCTCTGTCACTGGCTTGGCATAAGTAGCATAATAAACTTTATTAGTACTCTTTGCTTGTTTACGAATGTTTCTTGGCAGACTCAGAGACACAAGAATCTGTATTATTATTATTTTTATTGTTTACCCTACATACCAAGAGTGTTTAGACTTTATTGATTTCCTTGAGGTACTTGAAAGTTTCTATCATGTCCCCCCTCTCCCTTCTCTACTTGAGGGTATACATATTAAGCTCCTTTAGTCTCTCTTCATATGTCTTCTGGTGCAGACCCTGCACCATTTTTGGTGCCCTTCTCTGGACAGCCTCAACTCTGTCTGTGTCTTTGCGGAGATGTGGTCTCCAGAACTGCACACAGTACTCCAGATGGGGTCTCACCAACTGTCTGTACAGAGGGATAACAACTTCCTGTTTTCTGCTGTTGATGTCTCTCCCTATGCATCCCAGTATCCCCCCAGCCCTCCTTACTGCCTTCTCACATTGCTTGCCCACCTATAGGTCATCTGATATAATTACCCCCAGGTCCCTTTCCATTTTTGTTGTTGTCAGTATCTCAACCCCCATTGTGTATTCTTCCCCTGGGTTTTTGTTTCCCAGGTGCATTATCATGCACTTCTTTGCGTTGAATCTAAGCTGCCATACATTTGACCATTCCTCCAACCTTGCCAAGTCCCTTCTCATCCTTTCCACTCTATCTTGTGTATCAACTCTGTTGCAGATCTTTGTGTCATCTGCAAAGATACATACTTTTCCTTTCAGTTCCTCTGCAATGTCACTTATAAAGACATTAAAAAGGACCAGTCCCAATACTGAACCCTGCGGTACCCCGCTAGTAACCCTCCTTTCTTCACTGTGGACTCCGTTTACTGTTACCTCTTGCGTTCTGTTGTCCAGCCAATTTTTTATCCAGGCTACCACCTTGGGACCCACTCCAAGGCTGGCTAACTTGTATATTAATCTTTTGTGTGGGACTGTATCAAATGCCTTGCTAAAATCTAGGTAGACCATGTCCACAGCCCCTCCCTGGTCTCATACTTTGGTCACCCAGTCAAAGAAATCTTTTAGATTCATCTGACATGACCTTCCCACTGTGAATTCATGCTGCCTTGGGTCCTGTGCCCCACTGGCCTCTAGGTGCTCAACAGTTCTTTCCTTCAAAAGCGATTCCATCATTTTCCGTACCACTGAGGACAAACTAACTGGTCTGTAGTTTCCTGCCTCTGCCCTGCTCCCACTTTTGTGAAGAGGAATCATATCTGCCCTCCTCCAGTCCTCAAGTACCACCCCATCCTCCTATGATTTGTTAAAGAGAGTAGTCAGTGGTGTCACTAGTTCTACCCTTAGTTCTTTTAGAATTCTTGAGTGAATCCCATCAGGCCCAATTGCTTTGTCCACCTTCAGTTTTACTAGTTCTTTCAGAACCCTTTCTTCTGTGAATGGACTGGTATCGACCCCCCTATCCAGAGTGCTTCTCTTGTTTGGTTTAGGTACCTCCCCCTCCTCTTCCTTTGTGAATACTGAGCGGAAATATTCGTTCAGTATCCCTGCTTTTTCACTGTCACCCTCTGCCCACATTTCTTCCCCTTTATTAAGCCTCAGTATCCCTCCCTTGATCTTTCTTCACTCTGTAATGTACCTATAAAAGGTCTTATCCCCTTTCTTAACAGAGCTGGCTATCCTTTCCTTGGTTTGGGCCTCTGCTATTCTGACTGCCTTCCCTGCCTCTTTCTGCTTTAACTGATAAGGTTCTCTGCCCTGCTCCTTCTGTGTTTCCTTATATTTCCTGAATGCTATCCTTTTCTCCTTAATCTTCCCTGCCACCTCTTTTGAGAACCATAGCGTTTTTTTCCTTCGTTGTGTTTTAGTGATTTGCTTCACACAAAGGCTTGTTGTCTCTGTGATGGCTGTTTTGATTATTCCCCATTGTTCTTCCACCTCTCCTTCTTGCCTGTTTGCAAGTGCTTTTCTGAGGCACTCTCTCATTTTCCCAAAGTGAACCTTCCTAAAGTCCAATACTCTTGCTTTTGTATGGCTTGACTTTATAGCTGTGTTTATCATGAACCACACTGTTTGGTGGTCGCTTGTTCCCAGATGGCTACCCACTTCTAAATCCAAGATTCTTTCTCCATCCCCGTTTGAGAATACCATGTCTAAGATTGTTCCCTCCTGAGTGGGTTCCAATACTTGCTGTCTGAGGCATGCCTCTTGTACGGCATCAAGAATGACTCTGCTGTTGGATGTGTCTGTAGCAAAGGTGCTTCAGTGGGATATTCAGGTCCCCCATCAACAGTATCTCCCTTTGTTCTGCCATTGTAAGCATGCCTTCTATCACTTCCTTGTCCATTCCCTTCCCCTGAGATGGGGGTCTGTATACAACCCCCATGTGGATTGTGGCACCATTTTCTGTCTCCAGGGTGACCCAGAGTGCCTCATCTGCTCCCTGTTTACTCTTTAGTTCTGTTGCTTTGATCCCTTCCCTTACATACAGAGCTACTCCTCATCCTCTTTTACCCTCCCTGTCCCTCCTGTAGATTGTGTACCCTGGTATGTTGACATCCCAGTCATGGTTCACTGTGTACCATGTTACTGCCACAATATCCAGGCATCCCTCTTCCATCAAGGCCACTAGTTCAGGGAGCTTGTTACACAGACTATGGGCATTGGTACTCATCACCCTCCATTTTTTGATGGCCTTATTCCTTTTAGCCCCATCCCTGTCCTTACTGCCTTTGCCTTTTTTTGCATTTACCTCTGTCCTGCTCCCTAATGAATTCTCTATCTTGGTGTTTACCTCACTAATTACCGTGTTTTGTGGGGGGCAGCTGGGATTTTTCTGCTCCTTTTCAGTGCCTCCCCCATTGGCTAGTTTAAATACTTGCCAATGAAGCATTTAAACCTATCACCTAGGATCCTGATTCCCCCCTGGACAGATGCAGACCATTGAGCCAGTATATTTGGGCTGGCAGTATAGTTTGGATGTTACAGGAATGAGGTATGAATGAGCTTGATACATCCAGCAGACCAGACCTGAGTTTGATTCTCACACCCTCCACTTGCATACTGCGTGGCTCTGAGCAAGTCACTTAACCACCCAGTGCTCCCAGGTCACCCATGAAAACAGGCACTTGTGTCTAGTGGGCCTTACCCAGTTACCAAAGACTAAAGAAATAAAAAAAAAATATAGGCCTGCATCCCTCCAGGTGGCTGCCCAGTCCCCAGTGAAGCCAAAACCCTGAGCTCCACACCAGTTTTTCAACTATTCATTGAATTCCATGGTGTGGAGTACCCTAGCATCACCCTTGCCATAGATAGGCAGCACCTCCAAGAAGGTTACCATATGCACTACTTGTCTAAGGCCCCTCTCCAACTCTACAAACTTCTCTTGCACTGCTCTGATCCCAATCACAGCCAGGTAATTTGTTCCTAGGTGGACAGTGACATCCAGCTCCCTCCCTCATGCAGCTGCTCTCACGATCCTGAGGATTCACTTCCTCTCCCTCCAAGCCATGGCACCAGTCAGGCAACTTACCTCCCTCTCCCCTTCCTCTCCTGCTTCTACCCCAATGATTGAGTCCCACATCAGGAGTTGTTTCCTTCCCCGTGGGGTCCCTTGCCACCCTCCTGTGGGTCTCCTTTGTGGAGGTTCCCAGCATCCTCCTTGGTCTCCACTACAGGTGCCTCCATAGAGGAACCACTATCCACCAGAACAGCGTATGAATTGTGGAGAGGTACAGCTGGAGGGATGCACCTCTGTTCCACCACCCTCTCCCTCCCTAAGCCCACATTGGTTCAGCCGCATCTCTTTCTTGGCAACCTCTGAGGTAACGGTAGTGGCCCTGGTGGTCCCTGGGTGAGGGAGGAGGTTTCACAAATCCTAAAAAATTAAGTGTTCAGTGGGTCCTTTTAGAGTCGTAGACTTCACACCAATATAACCAATATACCTTTTAGTCTTCTTTATTTATTTCCCCTAAGTTTCACTCTACAAAAGAGCTTGTTCAAGGGGTTTCTTGTTTTCACTCTTCATTTCTATATTATGTCAGTATTTAATTATTTCTGTTTTTTCATCATATATTTAGATAACATTTCAATTACACGTTTTTCAGTATGTAAACATACCAATTCTGGATAAACTTCCACTAATTCATTGTTCTTATTGTACTTTCAACAAACTTTTATATGTTTAAACAATATTATTCTCACTGTAATAAAATAAACATAAAAATGTTAGTGTAACCTTCATAGAATATAACATTCACTGATAGAATATAACATGCACTGATAGAACCAGGTGAATGTTAAAATGTAACAGCAGTCCAAATGGACTTAACACCCCTCTTTTCTGTGAAAAAGCATACCTTAGAGACACTTGTGAAGCAGCATGTGGAGGGACTTCATTCTTCATTTACAGCTATCTGCTGTTAAAAACAAGTTACATTCTAAGCGTCTCTATTACTGTATATTTTTTTGACTATTCCAAAGTTTTATTAGGCAGATAATTTAATTGGGTTGCTTACCTCCATGATAGCTTTATAATTCTCATCTCTTTCTTTGTTGCTGTGTACGAAAAACGCTAGCTGTTTAAAAACAGAGCTGCTTTCACTACGACCTCTCTCCTGTTTTGTGCTTGCCAACGGTCCCTCAATGTCATGTCGTCATGATGTGGCGCTGAGTGTCTCCGCAGATGTGCGGAATTTTGCTATGCAACCTAGACACTAGGAAGTTGCTTGTTTAGTTGTTGTGTCTCTTCTGTCCCTCTCTGTGGGTCCCTAGTGTAGCTAGTGTCGCTATCTGTACTTTTATATGTATGGTATTGGTTATAAGTATTTTGTCTTCTATATGATTTTTTTTGATAATAGAAAATGATATTAAATTATCTGAAGGAGCATTGAGATTAAAAATGCAGGAAGAAGAGTTTAAGAAAAACTTAGAAGACATTAAAAAAGATTAGAAGAATATGAGGAACGTCTCAAACAACAAAAAATTAAAAAATTCATAAGAGACAATAACGACTATAGGGACAATCGGGTCTGCACATATAAAAAATATAGAAGATAAAATACTTATAACCAATACCATACATATGAAAGTACAGATAGCGACAGTAGCTACACTAGGCACCCACAGAGAGGGACAGAGGAGACACAACAACTAACCGAGCAACTTCCTAGTACATCAGCAGCTGGCTGAAGTGAAACAAGATACCAATTAAGAAATCAAAGAAACACCTTTAGACAGGGGGAAGATTTTGGAAGCAAAAGGGGAGGCAGAAGTGGAGGAACAGGTGGAAGGCCAATAAAGCCAACAAGAGGTGGATGAGGCAGAAATCCTCAGACCATGACCTGATACCAATATTTAATTTAAGTAAAATAAAGTTATCAACAGAAGACATAAAAGTTCTTAGCCTTGGCCTTTCCTTTTTCACCTACACAACCTATTAATCTGTTTGATCTTGAAGTAGATTTGCAAAAATTATACAGAACATTGAGACTGAAGAACTAGTTTGGAGGGGAAAACACTAATATAGACATGAGCAAACAAAACCTTAAAATTGAAATGGGGGTCAAGCCCAAATACAATCCTCCATTAGGGAAGAATCATGGAATTGAATCATTCTGTAAAATAACTGAAAGAGTGTAGCGTTGTGAAAAAATTACAGTTAGTAAATTATCAATTACAGATACTTAGAAAGGAGATGAACGGAGACGAGACTGAAAGCGGAAGAATTTAATGATTATAACAATAATCACAGCGAGAGATTACAGGTGGTACATTCTTCAAAATAACAGTGTGTGCTGGCTTGCTTATATAGTGGAAGACAGCATCATCATTTCTTATGGTTTTCCATGATTGGTTTAAAACAAGCACAAACATCAACTTACAAGGCAATACTCCTTTGGTATATGTATGAGCTCATCCTTGGTCAGCACAAGTATAGATAGTGTACATTCTATTATTATATATGGCTAGTAACAGTTGTCACTCCCAGTTACCAAGGTCTAGGAGGAAGAAATAGGTTTGGACTTAGGAATGTGCATACAAGCATTTTGGCCTGTCCTGATAAGAACAAACACTAGAGATAGTCAGAAGGGTAATTTGGACACTATCCTGTGTTTCTGTCTTGCAGACACATAAGACAACTGTTTGCTATTACTTACATGGTCAGCACAAATTACAAAAGGCACTTTAATATTGCAACTTGTGGCTTAGTTTGTCTTGTGGCTTCACAAGTTTTATATGATCCAATTATATAGGTCAACATTTGTTACACAGACACATTATGTTTTAGACCAAAATGAGGTTAGGCTGAAATATAGGGACAAACTTCTTTATCCCTTGTTACAAGCCCCCCTTGGCCCTATATTGCCTAATTATTATTTGTGCAGCAATGCAGCACCTCGGAGCATGTACATCTCACTACGTACTTTACGAATAGTAAGTCTTAAGCGACACAGGCTTATAATTACCAAGAACACTAAGACCACTTGCAACACAAGTAAAACTTTAAAAGACAGGACTCCTAAGGGCCCCCTGCATAGCTATAAATCAAGTGCTCATTATCACTCTCACTGAGCAATTCATTTACAACTTTTTGTGCCTTATGGGCAGTATTTTGGATTTGTATCAAATGAGTATCTTTTCAATTTAAAAGTGACTGTACGTTAAGAGACAGGAGAGGTATCACAGCTCCAAATGATAGCACTTAACATGTCAATCAACATAGTGGCATAAAACTTTGACACACCAGTGTCTGCACAACTACTGTTAACATTTATATTCCAACCAGAAAAATCTAAATTTATATACACTTTACTGTACTTTACATTATTTACAAGCATTTGATCAATAGGTGTTGATGTAAGTCCACTCTCTGGCCCTGTTGTCACATTTGGGCATTTAGTTGGTGTTACAGTTAAGTATATGGCATCTGAGACTGCAAAACGTAATGAGTTGTTTACACCAGCATAGTTACAAACACTATTATCACCCCAAAGACAGTAGGACAGAGTTAACACATAAACACCATTGTCCTTTGGTGTGGCTCTGTTTATGACAAGAGACCCATTTTTCTGTTTCCAGTCCATGTAGCTTTGCTGTGATCCAGTCTTGAGCTCTGATGCACAGCTGGACCAGCTATTAAGTATGTCCACACACCAATTTGTAGATATAAACGTACGGTTGTTTTTAGTCCAGGTGGCTTTCCATGCCCGCGTCGTGTAGGTGTTTGTATCAACAGGGTCCCAGTTCCAGCTGATTAACAGTGTAATGGACTGTTCATATTCACACGTGACATTAGTCTGTTCCACATTAATGTGCAGAAAGTCTTATGGCTGCCACCAAGCCGGTGATAATGATGTCTTGTGTCTTCATGGCTATAAACATCAAGTGTAGTATTTTAATTTTTAACCAGCTTTGTTTGACACTTTTTTACACTGATCAACATGTACCCAGAATTCTTGTTTCCTATACCTCTCAGCTTCTTCCGTATGCCCAGTTTTTTCGGCATATTCCCTTTTTAATCTGTGTTTTAGCCATTTGGAGTCTAACATTAGTAGATACTGCTCTTGTTGATGTCAGGTTGCAGCTGACATAGCTCCCACAGCTGCGGTCATTCCCCGTGTGCTTACAGGTGCTATTTGAATGGTTACTGTCCTACCCCTTTTTCCAGTAAGGAGCTTATCTAACTCATCTTGCTTTTTCTGTAACTCCTGGATCTTGCTTGCAGCATCCTGGAGCTCAGTGTACAGGCACCTAGTCTCACTAGCACACTCTTGTGACTGTTGGTCTAACTTAATTTGTAAGAGGGCATTATTTCTGTCTAACAGACACAAATCCCCTTGTGTTTTTATTAGCTGTTCCCTAAAATTAATACACTGCTGCTCTAACTCTTGGTGTTGATCTATTGGGATGCTATCTTTATACTTTGATGTTAATTCTTCTAGTTGTTGTTGCAACTTAGCATTTTGATCCCTTTCATCCCTCAACTGAGCCACTTCTTTATTTTGGTGACACACAATAGTCTGATTATACTGCCACAGTCCTTGCAATGCATTTGTAAAGATTTCCTTTTCATTTTTTACTCCCTCATTATGAAAGGACACTTGCTGAGTAAAATACAGTTGTGTCTGTTGATCATCAGGCACTGGTTCGTATGCTTCCCCCTTTAGGTGTTTTCCTAGAAAATGGCCTATTATTGTTTCCATACTCATTTTTTTATCTTCTTTGCCTGCCTAGCCTCCACAGCCGGGCTCACCCGTGCACCGGGTGCCCTGGTCCATTTGGCTACATCTTACAGCTCCCTTGTGAGGTCCGGCTTGCAAGTCCCAGCACCTTCACTTACCTACTCTGCCCCATGAGTTCCTACAGAGTTAAGCATTACTTTTTTATTTTAAACAATTTGAGAAGCATACAAAGCATACATCACCTGATTGTCAAGTGGCTGTGACTGTCTGTGTGTACCTTTGTCTCTCACTTTAAGCCAGCAGCACCACATCTCCGAGCATCATCACCTTCTTATTGGGGCCCACAGACTAACTGACCAGTAGTTAGGCTGCCTCCTCACATGCAGCACCAGTGATCTGAGTCTTTAAGGCACCAATTGTAGCGGTGGGCAAAAATTACAGTTAGTAAATTATCAATTACAGATACTTAGAAAGGAGACGAACGGAGACAAGACTGAAGGCGGAAGAATTTAATGATTATAACAGTAATCACAGCGAGAGATTACAGGTGGTACATTCTTCAAAATAACAGTGTGTGCTGGCTTGCTTATATAGTGGAAGACAGCATCATCATTTCCTACGGTTTTCTATGATTGGTTTAAAACATGCACAAACATCAACTTACAAGGCAATACCTTTTGGTATATGTATGAGCTCATCCTTGGTCAGCACAAGTATAGATAGTGTACATTCTATTATTATATATGGCTAGTAACAGTTGTCACTCCCAGTTACCAAGGTCTAGGAGGAAGAAATAGGTTTGGACTTAGGAATGTGCATACAAGCATTTTGGCCTGTCCTGATAAGAACAAACACTAGAGATAGTCAGAAGGGTAATTTGGACACTATCCTGTGTTTCTGTCTTGCAGACACATAAGACAACTGTTTGCTATTACTTACATGGTCAGCACAAATTACAAAAGGCACTTTAATATTGCAACTTGTGGCTTAGTTTATCTTGTGGCTTCACAAGTTTTATATGATCCAATTATATAGGTCAACATTTGTTACACAGACACATTATGTTTTAGACCAAAATGAGGTTAGGCTGAAATATAGGGACAAACTTCTTTATCCCTTGTTACAAAGAGAAATTATGGAACTCTTTTCAGAACCAGGAAATACATTTCTAGCTCACAACAATTTAAATAAAAAAAGATAAGACAGCATTAGAAAACTTGGAAAAAAAAGACAAAACCATAGTAATAAAAAGCACAGATAAAGGAGGAGGAATTGTAATACAAGATAGAGAACAATACAAACAAATGTGTCTTAACCTGTTGGAGAATAAAGACAATTATGTAATACTACCGACAAATCTAACTCAAATATTAAACTACAAATAGTCACAGTCTTAGAGGAATATACTGTAATGGGATGGATTGAATCATGGGAAGCAGAGATTCTTGTTAAGAATTATCCTAGAGTCCCCACCTTTTACGCCATACCAAAATACATAAAAATCAAACCTGTCCACCGGGGAGAACAATAGTGTCCAGAAATGATTCTGTTTTTGAACCTGTGTCCAGGTATATTAATTTCCATTTACAACCATTAATAGAAAAAGCTAGATCCTATGTAAAAGACACTACAGACATGATACTAAAACTACAAGTTATTTCAGAGAAAGGAATAAAAAAGAACAGCCTCCTGGTAACACTAGATGTAACATACCTGTACATGTCAATCCCACATCAGGAAGGTATCCAATGCATAGGTAACCTATTGGATTTAAGGCCAATAGGAAGCAAACCCAAAACAAAGGTGCTACAAGAGATGGCAGAAATAATACTAACTAAAAAATATTCTGAATTTGATGGGACATTCTATGAACCATGTAGAGGCACAGCTATGGGGTCAACAATGGCCCCCTGCATATGCTAACACATACATGGACAAATTTGAGAAACTCTTCATATACAGTAGAACTGATAGCAAAATCCATATGTGGCTATGATATATTGATGATATCTTTATGATATGGGAAGGCTGTGCAGAAGAACTAACAATGTTTTACGAAGAAGTAAATTTAAAAGACATTAATTTAAAATTTACAATGAATGTACAAAAGGAACAAATTCCTTATTTAGACTTAATGATCAAATTAGAAGGTAACAGGTAAGAAACATCATTATATAGAAAAGAGACTGATAGAAACACTGTCTTGCATGGAAATAGCTTCCATGAGACAAGACTGAAAAAAGGTATACCCTATTCACAACTCACCAGGGTAAAAAGAAATTGCAATACAGATATGAACTTAGAAAATGAAACAAGATGGATGATAGATAAATTTAGAAACAGAGGGTATCAGGAAAACATGTTGAAACAAGCAGAAAATAAAATACAGCAGAAAGACAGGGCAGATTCATTAAAAGCAAAACAAACACAAGACAGGCAACAGAAGGTTGTATTTGCAACCAAATACGACCATAAGATGGCAGTCATAAAGAAAATCATCAACAAATATTAGCATCTTGTTCAGATGAATAATGAACATATTCCAGAATTACAGGCAGAGCCCATAATTGCAGCAAAAAAGGTTAAAAACCTAAAGGAATTACTGGTTAGGTCTCAATAGAAATTACCTGAACAAAGAGACAACCAGCTACTATTAGGCCCTCTAGCACCAGGGATGACCCCATGTGGAAAATGCTCTGTATGTAATCATATATCCAAAAAGCAAGTATTTACACATCCACATATAGGAAGGAAACATCAAATCTATCAACACATAGACTGTACCACAGAAGGAGACATATACATTATACAGTGTCCATGTGATATGTTATACATAGGACAAACAAGCAGGTTGCTTAAAATAAAAAATTCAAGAACACAAGGGTGACATAAGAAGGAAAGATGAAAGCTCACCATAGCTACCCACTTTATGCAAGCAGGCCATAGTAGTGCCTCCTGAAGATTTTGGGGTGTAGAAAAGGTATATTTACCAGAAAGGGGTGGCAATTGGAAAGATTTGCTATTAAGTGCAGAAATGCGATGGATTTTTTAATTTAAAAACTTTAGAGCCTAATATTGGCATGAATATTGAAACAAATTGGAATGCTTGCAAATAATAAAAAGCAACCATGCATGTTGAAAAGTTTCTTTGTCAATATAACAGCATTAGTAAATAATAAAAGCAGTAAGCAGATAGCCACATGATGTTAATGATGAACTAAACATATATACATGAAAAATTCAAAGACTGAATATCTAGAAAATAAGCTAAGAGATGTGAATATGTTATTTTTGCCACATTTTTTACTTATATAAACATTGCTTGTACAGTATCAGAAAGTGATATAGTTCACAAGGTGGTGATGATTGTTGTAAAACCTGAAGAAATCAACTCAAAACGTTGTACTTTATGTTGTTTAACATGGAAGGTCAAAATAGCTTGACCTCCCAATACAAATATCCATATCAGACAGATACAGATAGAACTGTTGATTCCCGCAACAACAGTGTTAAGATTCATTAACTATTATCGAATATTTCTTTATGTGAGTCTATAGTATGGAAGGTTAAACCAGCTTGACCTCCCTGTGTAACAAAAATGTGTAGGAGTAGCATATTGTTGAAAATAGTTTCCACTATCCTGCCTTCCTACATAGTTGAAACATGTGAAGGGCTGTATGAATGAATTGTTTCTTTTCTAATATAATAAACAAACATACATTGAAAAGTAGCCAGGCTAATGATAGAAAAGCCTGTTTTGTGTAAAAAACGATCGTGCTTACAGCACGATAGTGTCTAGGTTGCATAGCAACATTCCACGCATGCGTGGAGGCACTCGGCACCACATCATGATGACATGATGTTGAGGGACTGTTGGCAAGCACAAAACAGGTGTGAGGTCATAGTGAAAGCAGCTCTGTTTTTAAACAGCTAGCGTTTTTCATACGCAACAACAAAGAAAGAGATGAGAATTATAAAGCTATCATGGAGGTAAGCAACCCAATTGAATTATCTGCCTAATAAAACTTTGGAACATTCAAAAAACTAAACAGTAGAAGAGACACTTAGAATGTAACTTGTTTTGAACAGCAGATAGCTGTAAATGAAGAGTGAACTCCCTCCACATGCCGCTTCACAAAAGAGGGAGGTCAAATCCATTTGGACTGCTGTTACATTTTAACATTCGCCTGGCTCTATCAGTGCATGTTATAGTCTATCAGTAAATGTTATATTCTATAAAGGTTACACTAAAACGTTTAAGTTTATTTTATTACAGAGAGAATAATATTGTTTAAACATATAAAAGTTTGTTGAAAGTACAATAAGAACAATGAATTAGAGGAAGTTTATCCAGAATTGGTATGTTTACATGCTGAAAAACTTGTAATTGAAATTTTATCTAAAAATGTGATGAAAAAACAGAAATAATTAAATATTTACATATTATAGAAATGAAGAATGAAAATAAGAAACCCTGTGAACAAGCTCTTTTGTACAGTGAAACGTAGGGGAAAGAAAGAAGACTAAAAAGTATATTAGTGTGAAGTCTATGACTCGAAAAGTGCCCACTGAACACTTAATTTTTTGGAAGTCGTCAAAGCCTTTTTCAAGCGGGCCGAAGAAAAAAGTTAAAGATAATCCATTACTTACATGTTCTGTAAATTAGTCTTCACGATTCCTAGCCAGGTCAGCCTGGAGCCGGGCAACCTCCTCCCTCAGACCAGAGAGGTGCCTGCAAATAGGGCAGCATCACAGCCTCCATAATGTCTCCTGGAACACTGCCGCCCCATGGCCATTGCACTGCACCACTCTCATCATGTCTTATTTTGTGCCCCCTCTCCTGTTGCTCTGTATGCTTACTCTCTCTCTCTCTCTCTCTCTCTCTCTCTCTCTCCTCTCCTTACAACTCTCACCCTTCCTGTTCTGGGACAGCAACTTCCTGTATTCTTCAGTAGTCTCCTTATTCCTTGTTTAGAGTTAGACCTCCAGCAGTTGGGGGGGGGGGAGAGATACTTTTTTCCTTCAGGGTTGACAAAACTAATGTTTCTCTATGATGCTTCCCTTCCTACTGCCAAACAAGAAGTTCCTGTTGTCAGTCAAATCCAGTGGCTATAAAAGTAGAAGTGGCTTAGGGTGGTAGGGTGGAGAGCTGGGATGGAGGGCAATTAGTAAGAAAAACTGTAGCTTTTTTAGTCAGCTGCTTTCTGCTCCAAAAGCAAGATTTCTGTCTTCCAAAAGCTAGCAGCAGGAAGTTGTAATTGGAGTCACCTGCTTTTCTAATGCCTAAGCCACACCCCCAATTAACTTCTCTCCCCTTCTATTGATTTAGCAAACTAAGTTGATACAGTACCCTTCCCCAACACAGAAACACACACTGACTTTCTTTTTTTTAACCCTAAATGAGACCCCGCTCTACTTCTAATAAAGTATCTGTTTGCTTAATCCCAACAGGCACTGACTCTTGCTGAGATAGGTTCATAGGTTTGTAGAAGTTCTGTCATCTGGGCACTATTGTGCATGTGCGGGATTTCGGCATCAGATTCGAATACTATTTTGTTACTGAACGAGTGCTCGTTTTTTTGTTACAATTACAAGGAGCACCTTAAAATAACTCGATGCACTCGATTATGTGGTTGTTGGGATGGGGATGTCAAAATGTGAATGTCGGCACAGCGCTCCCAGTAGATGCTCGTTCTCAGCGCGTTCTCGCCACCAATCTGCTTCCGGTGGGCAGGTAATTTTAACGCAGGACAGATGGAATTGAAAAGGATGCTAATTTATAAAAAAAAAAAACAGGTACATAGATACATAGACAGTGTCGGCAGATAAGGGCCTATGGCTCACCCAGTCTGCCCATTTGAGCTTGTAAGTTCAGTTTGTTTTCCTAGAAGTCTGTTTCCCCTTACCCCTGACCTCTAGAATTCCTTTATGTCTATCCCATGCATTCTTAAATCCTGTGATTGTTTCAGCCCCCACCACTTCCTCGGGCAGGGTGTTCCACTTGTCCACCACTCGTTCTGTGAAGAAATTCTTCTCATGTTTCCTCTGAATCGCCCTCCTCCAACTTCATCCCATGCCCTCTAGTCCTGGAACATCTTTTTCGCTTAAAATAGTGTTTTCCTGCACCCTGTTCCTCCCTGTAAGATACTTGTATGTCTCTATCATATCCTCTCTCCTCCTCCTCTCTCAGGGAGTACATGTTCAGTTCTTCAACCTGTCTTCATAGGACTTGTGATGCAATCCATGCACCATCTTTGTTGCCCTCCTCTGAACCTTCTCTACCCTATGTCCTTACTGAGGTATGGTCTCCAGAACTGTACACTGTACTCCAGGTGGGGCCTCACTAGTGTCTTGTATAGTGGAATTATGACCTCCCTTTCCTGCTGGTGATGCCCCTGCCTATACATCCCAGCATCCTATTTGCTTTACCTGATGCCTTGTCACACTGTTTCCCTTCCTTGAGGTCATCAGAGATGACAACCCCAAGATCCCTTCCTGCTTGGCATGCTATATCCTCACCCCCAACTGATATATTGTGCCAGGGTTTTGTGCCCCATATGCATTATCTTGCACTTCTTAGCATTGAATTTCAACTGCCAAACCTTGACCATTCTTCAAGTTTCTGCAGGTCCCTTCTCATTCTGTCTACACCCTCTGGTGTGTCTACTCTGTTACAGAGCTTTGTGTCATCAGCGAACAGTGAAATTCTGCCTTCTAGATCCTGCGCAATGTCACTGATGAAGATGTTGAATAGGACCGGTCCCAGCACTGATCCCTGTGGTACCCCACTGGTCACTCTTCCCTCTGTGGAGTGACAGCCATTTACCACCACCCTCTGTGTCCTGCCACCCAGCCAGTTACCTACCCACCACACTACTGTCCTGCCCACACCCATATTCCCCAGTTTGTGTAATAGTCTTCTATGTGGCATAGTGTCAAAGGCCTTGATGAAGTCCAGATAGGCCATGTCCACTGCCCTCCCCTGATCCACCTCCCTAGTCACCCAGTCAAAAAATTCAATGAGGTTGGTCTGACATGACCTTCCCCTGGTGAAACCATGCTGCCTTGGGTCCTGTAGTCCATTGACAACCAGATGTTCCACCAATCTCTCCTTCAGTAGTGCTTCCATGATCTTTCCCACTACCGAGGTGAGGCTGACTGGTCTGTAGTTCCCTGCTTCCTCTTTGTTCCCACTTTTGTATAAGGGACTACATCTGCTGTCCTCCAGTCTTTGGGTACCGCCCTGTTTCCAGTGATTGGCTAAACAGGATAGCCAGAGGTTCAGCCACCACCTCTCTTAGTTCTTTAAGGACCCTGGGGTGCACCCCATCTGGCCCCATTGCTTTGTCAACTCTTATTACTTCCAGTTCCTTCAGGACCCTTTCTTGTGTAAAGGCACTTGTGTCCATTTCTGCACCATTCTCACCCCTTGTACTCCCTTCAGACCCATTACCCCCCTCTTCCTCAGTAAAGACTGAGCAGAAATATCTGTTCAATATGTCAGCTTTACTGTTGTCATCCTCCACGTGGCTCCCATCCTCCCCCTTCAGTCTCACTATCCCTCCCTTTGTCTTTCTTTTTTCACTTATGTACCTGTAAAAGGTTTTGTCCCCTTTACCCACTGATTTTGCAATGTGTTCTTCTGTCTGAGCTTTGGCTTCCCTTACTGACTTCCCTGCCTCCCTTTTTTCTCCTGGTACTTCTCCCTATCCCCTTCTGCCTGTGTCTTTCACGGATTGTGTTTTCTTTTATGCAGGGGCATTCTACGAAAGCATTTACACAGGTATGTGCCTAGAGAGCCACTGCTATAAAATAAACGATAACTGAGGGGAAAACCTGACAGTGCCCCTTTAAGGTGTTTGAATGTTTTGATCATATCACCTCTCTCCCTTCTTTGCTCTAGGGTATGCATATTGAGCTCCGTTAATCTGTCCACATATGTTTTCTGATGTAGCCCCTGTGCCATTTTGGTTGCCCTTCTCTGGACTGCCTCAATTTGGTTAATGTCCTCGTGAAGGTGTGGCTTCCAGTACTGCACACAGTACTCCAGATGGAGCCTAACCAGTGTCTTGTAAAGAGGGATTATTACCTCCCTCTTACGACTTGTGATACCCCTACTAATACACCCCAACATCCCTCTAGCCTTACCTACTGCTTTAGTGGTCTGCTTGGATGATTTTATGTCATTCGTGATGATGATGCCCAAGTCTCTGTCTTCCCTTGTGACTGCAAGCAGCTCCCCTACCAGCCTATAGGTGGCTTCAGGGTTTCTCTTCCCTATGTGCATGATCTTGCACTTCTTTGCATTAAACCCCAGTTGCCACTCTTTCGATCATTTTAAAAACTGATAAAATCCACCCAGGTAGTTAAAATAAAGGATTTAGTGCAAAATACATTTTCTGAAGAAGAACAAGTCTGTAACTCTAATATCTGACATAAATCTGTGCTTACAGTCTCCAATGTTCAGTCACAGAAACAGAGGGACAAAGGAAAATCCTGAGGCAAAATCAGGGACGTCCCTCAAAATCAGGGACAGTTGAGAGGCATGATACTGACACCAGTGTAAGCCACACTGGAGTGTAACAGCTTGGTCACTGTAAACAATGATTTTGAGGTAGCAAATTGATCAATAAAACTGGTGGTGAAACAGCACAAATATAAGATTTAAACAGAGAGATACTAGGAGCAAGAGCAGGAGGGAGTAAAATGATCCCTTAGAAGTTGCTTAAGGGTGAAGAGGCAGTGGGATAGGAAGGTTGTTCCAGATAGCGGGAAATGGTCAGAGAAAGCAGTCTGACCCATGGAAGTATTGCAAAGAAGGATAACAGGGTACCAACAGTCAAAGGAGTGGAGCATACAAACTAGCATGAGGAGAGGGATTGCAGAGGGAGAGGCTAATAAACTGAGTAAAGGAGAATAAATTCAGCCAACTACTCTACTCAAAGGTATTTCACTTGATTCCTGGTGTGTTATGCAAAATATATTTTTTCCTTCAGGAGGCCCAAAACTACTTCCATGGGGGGCTTGAGATGTTTTCATTGGCTTGAGGAAGGCCCACTATGACAACATCTGAGAAATAATGAAAAAGAATCCGCATTTATATAGTGTTTTTCATATGCATTGTATCCTAAAGTGCTTTACAAGCAATGCTAGACTGGTAGTGAAGTGACTGAATGTGTAGTGGCAGCCATTTCACAAATCAGCACCCTTACACAGCCTGGACAGTTGCATAAACTGGTTTTATGGGAAGGTTGGCCAGAACATGGGGGAAAAGTCCACTACTTTTTGTGAAAGGTGCTATGGGTTCTTTTACTTCCGCCTGGACACCCACCAGGATGGGTAGAAGAGACCTCAGTTTAACATCTTATCTAGATAGCACTCCCTAGTGCTGCACTCCGGTGCCAGCATTAAGGTATGAGCCCAATCCCAGTTTGGGATTAGAACCCATGACCTTCTGGCCCAGAGGCAGATGTGCTACCAACTGAGCCATGCTGACACCTAGTGGCATAAAGTAGTATTTTTTTTTTACATGCTTATAGATTTGGGTAGGTCTTTAATGAGCAAAGAAAACAACAGAGGCCCCAAGGATGGACTCCTGAGGTACACCGTGAGTTATTAAATCAGACACGGTTCCATTTGCTTTTACTGTTTTTTTTTTTGTTTGTCAAATGGCTAGAAACCCAATCTATAACAGGAGCACTTATTCCCAGCTTGTTAAGCTTTAGTTTCACAACAATAGCTATCTAACACAGGGTCACCAAATCCAGTAGTCAAAAACCTAGGGTAATGATTTGTATGCACTGGATTACTATTTCTACTTTTCGTATCTTTGTATGGATGTGTTTGTTTATGTGTATGGATGTAGTGTGTACGTGTGTGTGTGTGTGTGTGTGTGTGTGTGTGTGTGTGTGTGAACTTGGATCGGGCTGTCGTGCCCTTTGAAAAGTCCCCTAACTACTCTGGCCTCCTAGCGATAGGGTGGGTGAAGTTGTTCTCTGGATTTGGAGCCCCATTCTGTCCCAGTATTTTCCTTTTGCCTTTTTTTCATTTTTTATTATTTTTCCCTTTTGGAACCCACTGCCCTCCACCCATATGCTAAATGCTGCCTATGCTGCACCCTTCAGTGGGTGTATGCTTGCTTGTGTGTGTGTGTATTAGTGTATGCTTGTGTGCATGTTGATGTGTGCACCATCAGATTGTGTGTGTATGTATGTGTGTGTTTGCCTGCGTGCGTGCATATGTGTGTGTGTATCTTTGTATAACACAATGAGTTAAGATCAGAAGGGACAGTAGGTCCATCCTGTGTGCCCCCGAACACTTCATAAGCAGGTATGGCTAAGTATACCGTGCACACATATATTAACTTCTAGTGTATGCATGCGTGTGTGTGTGTGTGTTTATGTATGTATGCGTATGAGTCTGCACACATGTGCATGTGTGTTTGTGCATTGATGTATATGTCTGCATGCATCTGTGTGTGTGTGTGTGTGTACTACATGTCTGAGCATTAGTGTGTCTTTGTGTTTATGCATTGGTGTGTATGTCTGCATGCGTGTGTGTTTGTGTGTGTGTGTTCATGTGTGTGTACTACATGTATGAGCATTAGTGTGTGTGTTTATGCATTGGTGTGTATGTCTGCATGCGTGTGTGTTTGTGTGCATACTACATGTCTGAGCATTAGTGTGTCTGTGTGTTTATGCATTGGTGTGTATGTTTACATGTGTTTTTGTGTGTGTACTACATGTCTGAGCATTAGTGTGTCTGTGTATTTATGCATTGGTGTGTATGTCTGCATGTGTGTATTTGCGTGTGTGTGTGTGTACTACATTCCTCAGCATTAGTGTGTCTGTTTATTTATGCATTGGTGTGTATGTCTGCATACGTGTGTGTTTGCGCGATGTGTGTGTGTGTGTGTGTGTACTACATGTCTGAGCATTAGTGTGTATATTTATGCATTGGTGTGTATGTCTGCATGTGTGTGTGTGTTTTTGTGTGTGTGTGTGTATGTGTGTATTACATGTTTGAGCATTAGCGTGTCTGTGTGTTTATGCACTGGTGTGTATGTCTGCATGCGTATTTGTGTGTGTGTGTGTACTACATGTCTGAACATTAGTGTGTCTGTGTATTTATGCATTGGTGTGTATGTGTGTATATGTGTGTGTGTGTGTGTGTGTACTACATATCTGAACATTAATGTGTCTGTTTATTTATGCATTGGTGTGTATGTCTGCATACGTGTGTGTGTGTGTGTGTGTGTGTGTGTGTGTACTACATGTCTGAGCATTAGTGTGTCTGTGTTTATGCATTGGTGTGTATGTCTGCATATGTGTGTGTGTGTGTGTGTGTGTGTGTGTGAACTACATGTCTGAGCATTAGTGTATCTGTGTCAGTGATGTTTGGATAGTGCTTTTGATTATCCTGATGGAATCCCGCAGATAATCCTCCCACCCCACCCCCCTTGAAAAAGCTTGTAGAAAGCAAAGTGCTGGGGTTTGGACAGGCAGAGGACTAGGAGAGGTGGTAACATGTTTGCACTACTCTGCAATTTTTTTCTGCACTGTTTGCTGTATGAGTTGAAGCCAGCTTTATGAAATGTATTAGCTATTTACACATTTGGAGGTCTATAAGAGAATACTCATTCAGACAGAAAACTATGATGAAATAGAGCTTAAGTTCAGCATTATTTGCACATGATTCTTTCCCCTTTTGTTGTCTTCTTATTAGTTGATACATTTTTATATTACAATATTGTGTGAATGGATTTTCTGTTATTAAGTGCAGAGATAATTTGGGGCCAGGGCCCAGTGGCGCTGAGGGCTGAGGCATTGGCGCCTTACCTCATGCCATGCAGGTGACCCAGGTTCAGGAATGACCTTGGGTTGCTGGGGAGCCGGCTCGGGGGTGGGCGTGGGTGAGTTGGAGCGGGATTGAGTCTTGGCTCTCCCCTCCAGGGGTGGATGCCCGCTCCTCCGTAGTCCCGCACCCATTGGGTGGAGGTCCGGGGCACGTGTAGGTGGCAGGAGCAGTGACACAAGTCTGAGGTGGGGTGGAAGGGACCACTGTATCCTGGTGTGGGTGTGCATCTCCACGCGCGCACATGCATGTGTACGCCGTGGCCCCAAGAGGGAGGAAAAAATGAAAAAAAGTAAAAATGTATATATATATATATATATAAAAAAAATTAAGTACAGAGATAATTTTGTTGCAGGGGAAATAGCCCATCTGTGTGACTCTGGATCCTTCATCGTATCTGACCCCATTTGGGTTATGGCTCTTAGGTCGGATAGTGGGATCCAAGATCATATGTCTACTTTGGATCACCTTCAGATCCAAGGTCAGATAGTGGGATAAACATAGAATCTGATGGCAGATAAGGACTGCTTGGCCCACCCAGTCTGCTCATTTTTCTCACCTACATTATCACTGTAGACCCTACTTGAGCTGCAGCTCTTTCTCCCTCCCTCCTTCCTTTCCACTATGATTCCTTTGCTCCTATCCCATGCATTCTTGAACCCCACCACTGTTTTCACCCCCACCACTTCTGCTGGAATGCTATTAACAGAATTCACCACTCTTTCTGTGAAGAAGTGCTTCCTCACATCTCTCCTGAATCTACAACCCTCCAGCTTCATAGCATGACCCCTTTTTCTTGAGCACCATTGTTTTTCTTCATGCCTGTACCCTATTTACCCCTGTGAGGTGTTTAAAGGTCTCTGTCATATCCCTCCTCTGCTTCTTCTGTCCTAGCGTGTACACGTTGAGTTATTTTAGTCTCTTCTCACAGGGCTTTTGATACAAACCTGGGCCATTTTAATTGCCCTCTTCTGGACTGCCTCCACTCTGTCTATATCCATCTGGAGATGTGGTCTCCAGAACAGGTCACAGTACTCTAGGTGGAGTCTTAACAGTGGTCTATACAGAGGCAACACCACCTCCTTCTTTCTACAGGTGATACCCCTCCCTATACACCCCAGCATCCCACTAGCCCTCCCAAATGCCTTAACACACTGTCTGGCCACCTCTAGGTCATCAGATATGTTTTTTTTGTTTGTTTCTTTATACTTTCTTTATTCAAGGTATTGTCAAGTATTTTTACAATTACACAAACAACAGGTAATAGTAAGTGGCAATATACATTTGTAAACATTTTGACTCATGGTCCAGTAACCTATTACCAAGCAGTAACAAGACAAGGAGCAAGAACAAAACAAAGTAAAAGCTAAGTGGCTGTCAAGAACTGGGACACCCGTCAGGGTGCCTTTACATATGGGCTGGTAAAAAAACATGTCATAGCAAATGAGTTATAACATTGAATTTGGTTCAACCAGCTCCTTAAACAACAATGATAAAATCCACATGACTGTAATATATATATGTATATATATATATATATATATATATTATAGTGGCACGGTAGTGCCACTATAGTTAGGGTTGAGGAGCCATTTCTATGTTAAACCCCAAAACTTTGCACCTTAATAACTTTGCAACTGCTTGACGGATCTGCCTGAAATTTGGAATACATGATCAAGAACCATAGGCCTTGGGATCTGCCAAGTTTTGTACTGGTCAGATATACAGCTGCGGAGTTATTAAGCGTGATCTGTGCGCACGTTTACGCTTTTTCTGGAATTCTATGGTCGCGCCTACAGGTCGTACGGTTTGCGCGACCTGCCCAAAATCTTCAGAGAACATGCGGCCTGGGTCCCCAATGTGCCTTTTGAAGATTTCGTGAAAAAATATTAAACGGTTCAAAAGTTATTCAAAAAACAGTTTCCCATTATAAGTCAATGGGAAAAGTTAACAAAAAGTTCGACAGAGTCGCAAATGCATTTTTACTTTCGCAAATGGGCCTATTACTTTCGCAAATCAGCCATTTTGTTTTCAGTTGGTGATCAGAGAAATGGTTGGCATTTAAATTTGGGACCCTCTAGCAACCTAATTCCTTTTGTATTCACCTAGTCGGACCCTGAGGATGCTTGCCATGTCTTTATTTTGTGGTAAAACACCCCAGAAATATGTTTTTCAAATTTCTGGAAAAAGTACTTTCGCAAATTACTTTCGTGCTCATGAAAGTGTCAAACTTTTTTGCGAAAGCTTTCGCAAATTGCGACAGTAGTTTTTCATCTGTGGGAAAGTGACAGCGATTCTTTGGCACTGCGCTGCAAAAGAACCGTTAGGAGTTTTGGACTGAAATTTGGAGGGAACGGAGTCGACATCTCACAGATGTGCCTTTCAGTGTTGTATTGAAAAAATATTACATGGCGGCAAAGTTACAGCACTCCAAAGTTGACATTTTTTCCCATAGGATAACATTACGGCTCCCGATGCATTACAGAAATCCTTTGGCACCCTGCTGCAAAATAACAGTTTGGTCTTTTTTCCTGAAATTTGGGAGAAGACAGCCAACAGCCAACAGATGTGCCTTTCAGTGGTTTGGTGAAAAAAATATTACGGCGGCAAGGATACGGCACTCAAAGTTGACATTTTTCCCATAGGATAACATTGGTTCTCGACGCATTACAGAAATCCTTTGATCCTGCTGCAAAATAACAGTTTGGTCTTTTTCCTGAAATTTGGAGGGAAGACAGCCAACAGCCCACAGATGTGCCTTTCAGTGGTTTGGTGAAAAACATTACAGGGAGGCAAAGTTATGCGCTCGAACTTTTCTTTTTTTCCCATAGGATAACATTACGACGTTCGCCGCGCCTTTCAGGGTCCGTATCTCGGAAACGGTGCTAGATACGGACTTTTCGTCAAAAAAATCCTTACCAAGCACCAAATTAGCCAGGACAGTTGTAAATAATATGACTTTTAATTTTTTTTTCTACGTCGTACGGTTCCTGAGATATAACGTATTTAGTATTCCAAGTTCTCATTTTCTGCGCCGATACTCATTATTATGCATACATTATTTGTACTCACTGTCTTTTTCTATGCAGGTTTTGGGAAAACCAGTCTGTGCACTTACATTACTGTTACTGTTGCCCTTTCCGCTTGCAGTTCGCATTCGTTTACTTACCAAGGACGCTCTGCGCCACCATGTGCGTTATCCTTTATGCTTTCATTTGCGCTATGCGTATGTTACTTTTTGCCATTTCTGTCTACAGTACTGTTTATCTTTCTGTTTCACTTTACGTCCACCATGCCCATTGACATTTCTGTTTGCAGGCACCATGTTATTATGTGACAACACATCCACGTGGCAGACCATTCCGTCCTACGCCACCATATGCGTTACCCTTTCTGTTCTCATTCAGCGCTATGTTACCATGTGCGCCACTGTTAGCATTTCTGTTTGCGTTGCTGTCCCTGTTAGTGTGCCACAAGACATCATGTGGAGGGAGCGCGGGGCCTCCCGCTGCTGCATTACATTCACTATTTCTCATTATCATTCTCAAAAAGAAGGGAAATTACAGGCAAAAAAATCCATTTAATGCATTAGTTAGGGTTGTTCCACAGCGACAAAAGTGAGGAATTCGCTGTTGGGGTTGAAACCCCTTGGACCCCACCCCCAACGGCATTGGGGTGTGCATTGGGATCGTGGGTCCTACTCTCATCCATTTTTCTGTGCTTCTGCTGCTTTACACATGTCATGGGGTGACAGTTAGGGCTGGCAGTATCCCAATGCATAATATGCCGTTGGGGATCAAGGGTTTTCAACCCTAACAGCGACTTCCTCACTGTCGCAATAGAATGCTAACTATGCATTAAATGGAGTTTTTGCCTCTATATATATATATATATATATATATATATATATATGCAACTCTAGTCCAGCCCGATCAACAACCATCTAGACCAATGCTCAGTAAGCATTTCCATTCTCTGTTACACTTGATACAGCAGTCTTTCCGTTTCGTGTATGTCCATAATCAATTGTTTCCATTCAGCACCCGTTGGGGGTTCTGGTTTTAGCCATCTACAGGTGATCACTTTATGTCTAGTTGCTACAGAAACATACCATATGTATAAAGCATTAGCTCCCCTTATCCCCAATGGGGGAAGGCCCAGAACCAGATGATAAGGCGATAGGAGGCTAGTAACTTGAAACAGGGTTTCAATACCCCGCTGTACTTCCTGATGAAATTCATTTAGGGCTGGACAGGAGTAAAAAATATGTGAATGAGAGGCCTTTCGCTCTCTACACCCCCTCCAACACTGAGGAGAAATAGAAGGATTCCATTTATTTTGCAGTATAGGAGTAAGAAAAAACCTAACTGCCACCTTCCACATATATTCCTTCCATTGTGGGGATGAGGTCACCTTGTGTATACCCCCAAGATCTTCCGACACTCCACTGGGGAGAGATGGAAGCCCACCTCCTCCTTCTCCTCCCATTTAGTAACTAAAGGTGAGGCGGCCCCTGTCCTATGTGCGTTAAGAAAGTGATAAACCTGTGATATAGCTCCTTAGGGTTGCGATGGTGTGAAGGAGCGATAGCTGTGGGCCCTGCATTTCTAATGTACAGTGTTGTCTCACCTGGGTCTGAATATAGGCCCGTGCTTGCAAATAATGAAATCTATCTACTCCAGTCCATCCAAAGGACTCACAGCACTCTTCAAATGATAGAAGGGTATCTCCTGTCAGCAACTGTGCCGGGCATGTTATTCCCTCTCGAGCCTGTCTTCTGTACCATGCATCCACAGTGCCAGGCATGAAGTCAGGGGAACTAATAAATCACCGGTGGCACCAAAAATCAGTGGTGACCTGAGGGTATTTTGAAAAGCGATCTCTTGCTTTAAAAGTAACCTGGAGTGCCGTGTACCTTCCTATAATAGATGGTCTGGATTGCGGATGATCAAATAGCAAGGACAGCAGTGGCCTCTCCAGAACCAAACCCCCCTCCATATCCTGCCAATGAGGCCAAGAAGGGGTATGATCCCACAGTAATGCCCATTTATTCTGGGTAGCTATCCAGTAATCTTATAAATCCGGAAGAGCTCTCCCCACCACTGCTTCCCTGCTATCAACAATTGCCGCCTGACCCTTGGCCTTCTGCCTGCCCAGATAAACTTTGCTATTTTCTCCTGTATTTCCAGGAACTACTTCCTACTTAAAAAGGTTGGTGCCTCTTGAAATACATAAAGGAATCTAGGAAGTAGGTTCATCTTAACTGCTTGTAAACGGACATAAATAGGAAGGGGCAATATTGACCATCGTGAAATATCTTCTCCTAGTTGTTTAAGCAATGGAGCATAGTTGTCAAGATAAAGATAGTTGTTGGTATGTTGTAGGGTAATGCCCAAATATTTAAGACTATGGGGGTCCCATTTCATTGGGAAAAGATTATGAATTTCTTGGGAAGGTGCACACTGAAACCTCAGTATTTTGGTTTTTGTGTGGTTGAAAGTATATCCCAAGAGCGTGGAAAACTTCTGTATCAGCTGCATAACCATGGGGAGTGAGACTTCTGGATTTCCCAAATACAGGAGTACATCACCTGCGTACAGGGCACTTTTATGCTCAAGCTGAGCGATTGTCACCCCATGGACCTCAGGGTCCTGTCTTATCCATTGGGCCAATGGCTCAATATACAAGGCGAACAATAGCGGCAATAGGGGGAAGCCCTGTCTTGTGCCTCTACCCAAAATCAGTACTGATGAGATCATACCATTCATCCTAATATAGGTCAGTAGGTTTGTATAGAGCTGCTTGATTATGCCCACAAATGTGTCTGAAAACCCAAACCCGACAAGGACTCTGTATAAAAATTCCCAATCTACTTGGTCAAAAGCTTTCTCCGTATCAAGACTCATAGTCAATGCTGGTGCGGTATTTGTATTAAGATGATGTATAATGTGGAGAATACGGTGAACATTATCAGGTGCCTGGCGGCCTGCCACAAATCATGTCTGATCTCTATGAACTATACTTTGAACTATATGTTCTAGCTGCCAGGCTAGAATAGCTATTAAGAATTTATAGTTCACATTGAGAACAGAAATAGGTCAATAGGAAGCACAAAGAATGGTGTCCTTACCGGGCTTGGGTATAACCGAAATTACTGGCTGTCTTCATGAGGGGGGCAGCACTGAGCCGTCTTGCATTACCTCTTGATATGCTGGTCTTAATAGGGGGACCACTTTATCTTTACATTTTTTATAATATTTAGCCGGCAAACCGTCGGTGCCCAGACACTTCCCCGTTTTATGGTGTGTTGACAGAAGGTGGACAGAAGAACCACAAACACCAGCACAGTGACAGAAATCACCTGTCTGTGGTGAGTCACTGTGCTGGAGCGAGGAAGACACTGGTAGTGTGTTTCCCGGTGTTGAGGTTGCACCCCCCCCCCCGTCCAACTCCAACTTGGAGTTAGATATTTAGAGACTCGGGGTGTGGGGGGCAGACCCCCCACATGGGGAGTTCGGGAGGCACAGCCCCCCAATAGACACACACAACGGCATCCCTGACGGCACAATGCCGACACTCGGCATTGTGTCCATCACTGTGGGGGATGTCGATGAGAGCACTGTGGCAACACTATAGTAAAACCCCATTTTACTTGCACTTATAGCCATCATGATCTCTGAGTCTATAATAGGGCACTCCAGAGTCTTATTTTGTGTTTCTATCAGACGGGGTAAGTTTATCTGATCGAGAAAAGCCTGTACCTGGTCTGTGTCATGTCGCACTTTCTGAGTGTATAATTTCTCATAAAAGGCTGTAAAGGCCTCTTCCATATGGCTCACTGTGTTTCCCCCACTGTGGGTGAACTATGTGGAGCATTTGCACTCTAGCCTGTCTCGCCTGTAATCTTAGTGCTAAATGTTTTAGTGCCTGTGGACCTCCCTAGTAATATTTTTGCTTTAAGAATTGTAGTTTCCGCTCTACCTTATAATCTAAAATCTGATTAAGTTCTTCCTTAGTTTCACAAGGTCCTTTTCTCTACATCTATCCATCTTTCTCTGTTGTAATTTTTCGAGGGCCTGTGTTTGTGCTTCTAACTGTTTCTGTTTTTCTTGCCTCTGTCTTTTCCTGGCAACTGCAATAGCAATCAGTTTACCCTTTACCATTGCTTTATTAGTATCCCATAGTATCCCATGGCTTACTCCTGATTCGGAATTGTCTGTAACAGCCTGCGTAATTAGATTAGGGATCTGTTCTACTACTTCGGGGTCATTAAGCAGGGGGGCAATAAGTCTCCAAAAAGTTGACTTTTTGGGGAGGCGTAGGTCCATGTGTAGTGTAAGGGGGAGTGGTCAGAGAGACAGATTGGGCCTGTTCTACATTTTTTGGTTAGTGCCACTGTCTCCTTTGATAGAAAAAAGTAATCTAGCCTTGAGTACATGTGGTGGGTAGGGGGATAATAAGTGAAACCATGAGTGGATCCCTCCAAGTACTTCCAGGCATCTTGCAAGCCCAGCTTGTCTACTAGACCTTTAACCTGTCTCACTACATTATGAGGTTTTCTAGGGATTTTAGATGTAGTATCCACTTTCGGGTCTAAGGTGATGTTCCAGTCCCCTGCACACAATAGAATACCCTCAGAATTCTCCAAAATCTGGAGTAATACCCTGCGATAGAAATCATATGATGAATCTGGAGGGGCATACACTGACACCAGAGTGAGCATTTGTCCATTTAATGTCCCCTTGAGAAGGACATATTGACCCTCCATATCCTGGACCCTATCCACTAAGGGACATGCTTTGGAATTAAGATCGTCACCTCCCGCCTTACACCTGTTTTATATGAGGAGGAATAAACCTCCTGATAACCAAATCCAGCCAATTTCTGATGCTCTAATTCAGATAAATGGGTCTCCTGTCGGAGAATAAAGTCAGCCTTTGCTTGTTTAATGTATGATGTAACTTTTTTCCTTTTTATTGGTCTCATTAAACCATTCACATTAAATGTCAGGACCTTAGAATCCATAACTCCTCATCTGCTCACTCCGATGTATCTGTGCCCTATTTCCTCTTACGGGCATATGCCCTATATTCTCTATCCCCTTCCCGACAGGTTCCCGAGAGCCAGAAAACTAATTGCCCCTAACATAAAACATTTGTAAATAGAAACATTTAAACTGATGAACAATACAAACTTTAAACCTGCTTCCAAGGTTGGGGAACAATTTCGCATGCTCCCTATCTAGACATGGGAGAGGCTAATCCTCCGTCCCATGTAGAATTGTAGCAGTGCCACTTGCCAGTCTGATCATTACAGCTCCCCCTTGGGGAATTTATGATAGTGTAAAAAATAATTATGAACTCAGATCCCATACATCCATCTAAAGAAAGTCATGCCCAGGTATATAAATCTGAGTGCCCCATAAATGGGACTAGTAGGCTTGAAAAGAAATATACACATATCCACACTTCAACCCGTGTTTAAGAAAAATCAAATCTGTGAGCCGTAGTGCTTAATGTTATGAAGAGGGGTATATATACAGAGTCTTCTTTGTTAGCTAAGTAGGACATCCCTTGGCCTGCTTCTCCATAGCATAATTTTACACACGGAGGCATCCCTCCCCAGACACACTCAGACCGCATGCACATCTAAGATAGGGCTCCGGGTGTGAGACGACGCCACCGCCCCTGACCCAGCCACAGGAAGAAACCAGAGTTGTCTTGCCAAACACATTCATCCCTTAAAGCAATACAATGCAGGAGAGCTCCCTGTAAAACAAGCAAAAAATAAAAAAAACTCCCCAAATTTAGCTGGGTATCCAGCTACAGAGAGCCTCCCATGTGCCAAATCTATGTACTGACCCCTGGACTATATCTTGATTCAGGGGCGATTGTCCCAAATGTGCTCTGCTCATCCCCCTAACTGTTTCTATGAGTTCCAGACCAGCAAGGCAAAAAACCAACACTGTTAGCCCACACAGGATCTTGTCTCCCCAAATTGCTCTGGAATGTTAATGGCTAAGAGAAAGAGCTTAGTGCGGGTCCCTCGATTTTATGGGCAAGCAAAACTAAAATATATAGCTTCCAATGTTTGCGGGTAGTCTGCTCAACCCCCTATCAAGACACATTGCATCCAGGGTCTAAGGGACCACTTGGGAGAAGCAAGATGGCGACTGGTGTGGGTCTGCATTGAATCATACTCTCTCTGAGTCTTACTTTGAATCTTACTCTCGTACAACTGTTATTTTGTTTTATTCGTTTTTTAGTCCATTTTTACTTTATTTATGTCCTGTATTATTGTTTCATTTCATTGTGTATTTTGTTCAGGATCTGGACTTTTGGGACTGGTTTTAGAAGTCTCCCCTTTGTTTGTTCGTGGAGATACTCATAGCAGCCAGTGCGAGCCATTGCGTCTAAATGTGTTTTAAATTCGTTTTTAATGTGATTTTGGAGTTGGGCTAAACGGAACAAAACTGGTTTTGCTTGCCTTGTGTGATCGAGGATTTATCGGACTGTGATTCTACTCGCTAAACATTTGTGGTCTTATTGACGTTTGGAGTTACTTAGTCATTTCTGTGTGACTGTCGACTTTTTGGATTGGAACTTTACTGGACCATGGATCAAATTGGAACTGCTGCAGCATTTTTTGGAGATTGCTCTGCTATCCCTTTTGAGGTTTGTGGGAGGAAACATGCCTGGACTGTTTGGGCATTCGGGAACCCGTCATTTGGACGTGCTTTCCTCCTTTTGGTTGGAGCCTGGCTGCCTGGGGAACTCTGGTATTTGAACTGGCTCTTCATCGGGTGTCGGTTTTTGCCTGATTCTGCTGAAGTGAAAGATTTTGGGCTGGGTCAAGACCTGGGACGGCTGTGGTGAGGGGACCCCCCCGGTCCTTGCTACCAGAGGGTGAGGGGGCTAGTCGGCGACCAGCCAGAGGGTTGGGCCTCTGTCTGCCCTGGAGGGCCTGCGGTGCCGCGGTGGTCGTTGTACCGCCCTGTCTCTGGGGCCCTGACCCTGGGAGTGAGGGTTGTGGGGTGCCTCCTGGCCAGCGCGGTCTGTGGGGTTAATTTTGACCTGAGTGACTGCAGTTTCGGGGAACTGTTAAGTTTTAATGCTATCACCTTCATTGGTTTGGACTGAGCAATATTTTCCAGCGGTGAGTGGGGAGTGACTGGTATCTCAATTGCCCACGAAGAGGTTTTTAATCCGCTGTCTAGCCCTCCCTTGACTTGTTTGCTTGGAGATTTAATTTACTCATCGAGGAGACTGAAGATGGATCCCTAGTTTGGATTATTTTATAGTTTCATTTGATGTTTTCTCTGACTGGAACCTTCTCTCTGGACCAAAATATTTTGTCTGTGCAGTGAGAGTGCTTAGCTATTGTGAGTTTGTGGGGAGTGTGAGTCCTGGCCTACCCACAGATCTTTATTTTATTATTTTGGGGGTATTTTATGTTGTTTTATTTTCGGGTAGCGAGAGTGCCTGGAGGTTAAGTAAGCTCGTAGTGGGAGTACCTGTTTTCTTAGCCAATTTATATTATTTTATTTTGGGGTTTTTATTTTTTCCTGTGTTTTTTTTTTCTTTTTTCTTTTGTATTTATGTTTACTTGATTCTATGACGGGACTTCCTTATGAGAGGAGGGACCCCGTCTGCATTATCATTTATTATTTATTTTATTTTTAATTATTTTTATTTATTTTGGGTTCCGGAAAGTAGGTTTCGATTTTGAGAAATACGGATTAATTGGGTTTAATTTTTGTCTTTCTGGTTTATGTTGTTTTAATTTTGTTTGGAAAATTTGTTTTTTTAATCTTTTGGGGGGATTTGTTTTTTATAAATTTAGTGAGAGCAGGACTTCGTTGTCTTATTCCATGTTGAAGGACGCGGATATGTATTATTATCCCACCCCCCCCGTCGTGCGCTACTCATCCTCCACTCTTCTTGCCCTCTGCACTTTTTCTCCCCCACCTTTATTGTTTTCTATCTATTAACGTTGTAGGGCTTTGGGAATTGCCCGAAGGAGGAGGGGGTGGGGTAGGGGGCCTGAACAATGGAGGATGGATGAGAGGAGTGCTCAAATCGGGATTGTTAGGCCCAGAAGATGTCCTGGGGCAAAATGGAGGTCAGAATGTGGGTTTCCTTGTCTGATCCCCATACCCAAGGGCACCGCCACTAATAATGGCGGGCAGGTGGTTGGGGGATCCCCGGGATTCTGTCCAACTTGGGCGGTCCTATGCAATGCCAGATCCATTGTAAACAAGACTGCCATTGTGGCAGACTTGGTGGGTATGGCGGATCTGGCTTGCATCACCGAAACCTGGCTGGATGGAAGTGCCGGCCCCATTCTTGAGGCGGCCATTCCGGCCGGGTATTCGGTGATACACCGCTTGAGATTGGATCGCAGAGGTGGGGGGGGGGTTGCGGTCTCACTAGTGTTCCAGTTGAGGTGACCAGATCATTCGAATGTGTTGTAGTGGCAGGTGGGGGCTATAGACTGGCTCTCGTCCACCGTCCACCCGGGGATGAGAAGCCATTCCTTAAGGAAGTGGCGGACTTTGTCGTTGACCTGGTATTGGAGTCTCCCAGGTTGATGGTGCTGGGCGACTTCAATGCCTGGATCGACGATGAACTCTCGCAATTTGGACAGCACTTTCTCCAATTGATGAATTCATTGGGCCTCTCACAGGTTGTTACCTCTGCCACTCATAAATGTGGCCATTCCCTTGATCTGGTTTTTCTCCTGGGGATGGAAGCCTCTGGCGTGGGGATGTAACCTGTCGGATGGTCCGACCATCATACTGTGAGATTCAATTTTAGCACCCCCTTGCGTAGACCTACCCCTGTGGAGATGGTCAAATACCGCCCTTTATGGGATATGACTCCCAATGGTCTAACTGCGGTACTTGACCTATCAGAATTTCCTGTGATGAGCTCGGATCCAGAGCCTTGGTTCTGGTCTATAATAAGGCCATTACCAATGCCCTGGATTCTATTCCTCCCATCCGTGTGCATCCTCTCTCCTTTCACCCGCGGTCCCCATGGTTCGATGGGGACTTGAGGGAGATGCGACGACTAGGACGCAGGTTAGAGAGGTGTTGGCGGAAATCCGGCTTAGATGCCGACCATCTTAGACTGCTAGAGCACTATCAACTCTATCAGTCAGCAATTGCCCGTAAGAAGGCAGTATTCCTGTCCGGGGAAATTGCTGCTGCTCAGAACCGACCGGCCCAGCTCTTTCGAACCGTAGACAGACTGTTCAACCCAGCCTGTCTGCAGGTTTGTAGAGCTTTTTCACTATCTCAGTGCGAGGAGCTTGCTCGGTTCTTTGCAGATAAGGTGGATGACATCAGGGCGGAGACCTGTGCCACACTCTCTATGGGAACGGCCATGGACCAGGCCCCAGTCGCATTCCCTCTTTCTTCCTGGAGTCTCTTCAAAAGGCCGGAAATTGAAGGTGTTATGAGGATTGTCCTGGGTATGCGCACTACATGCTGTAGTTTAGATCCGGGCCCCACAGCCTTGATTATGGGCTGTGGGGAGATTATCATCCCGGTTCTGGCGAGGATAGTCTGGTGCTCCTTAGACTCTGGTGAATATCCTTGCTGCCTGATGGAGGCAGTGGTGACACCAGTGTTGAAGGAGGCTTCTTTGGACCCCGACTTCCTCGGTAACTACCGGCCTATCTCAAACCTTCCCTTTGTTGGGAAGGTAATTGAGAAAGTAGTGGCAACTCAGTTAGACAATCACTTGACCATCCATAGCATCTATGATCCCCTTCAATCGGGTTTTCGAAAGACGCACAGCACCGAGACTGCACTGGTTCAGGTGCTCAATGATCTCTTGATGGCGAGAGACCAGAAAAAACGGTCCATTTTGGTCTTTCTGGATCTGTCATCAGCATTTGACACTGTAGACCATGGGGTTCTGCTTGAGCACCTGAGAATCATCTGTGGGCTTTCAGGTTTGGTCCTCAGATGGTTTACTTCTTTCCTCACCGGTAGAACTCAGAGGGTGGTATCGGGGGTGTTTTCCTCTGATCCTGTCTCTCTGTCTTGTGGGGGTGCCTCAGGGCTCAGTGCTGTCCCCCATGCTGTTTGCGGTGTACATGCTTCCCCTTGGAGACATTGTAAGACGTATGGGCTGGAATTTCATTGTTATGCCAATGATACCCAGCTCTACCTGTCTTTTGCACCTGACCAGAATGGAGCACTCTCGGTGTTTAATAACTGCCTTGGCGAAATCCAAGGTTGGATGAGGTCCATCTGGCTGAAGTTGAATTCCGGGAAGACGGAGGTGATGGTCGTGGATCCTGGTCGGCGGGTGGGGTATGGGGGACAAACCATCCCTCAGGTTTATTCCTGGGGGATGTTGAGCTCCCCATTTCTGAACAGGTGCAGTACCTAGGGGTGATTCTTGATGATCGGCTGACACTACGTGCTCAAGTGTCGGCCGTCGTTAAAGTCTCCTTTTACCATCTTAGGAACATCGCTAGGATCAAGCACCTTGTTCCGTCCGGGGACCTACCTATGCTGATCCACGCCTTTGTGACCTTGCATTTGGACTACTGCAATTCTCTTTACTTTGGGCTTCCTGGGGTTGATATCCGCCGCTTGCAGCTGGTGCAGAACTCTGCAGCCCGGTTGTTAACTGGGACCCCTCGTTCTTCTCATGTTACACCGGTGCTGCGGAGACTGCACTGGCTGCCGGTTCAGCGGCGGATCACCTTTAAAGTTGGCCTGCTGACTTACAAAGCCCTGCATGGTTTGGCCCTGACTACCTGAAAGAGCTCCTGGTTCCCTGTCTCCTGGAGTGACCACTCCGCTCAGCCAGCGAGGGGTTGCTAGAGATTCCGAAGGTTGTTCTGAAATCCTCGGGTGCCGGGGCTTTTGTGTTCGTGGCTCCAACCCACTGGAATTCTCTACCACGTTGGATTAGAGAGTGTGCGACAGTGGGGGGTTTTAAACAAGCATTAAAATCCTTTCTATGGACTGAGGCTTATGGGGAAGAGGTTGATCTGGTTTGATTTTATTATTTCATCATGCTGATTGATGTGATGTATTTTACTGTTTGGATTGTAATGTTTTATCTTGATGTGATTTCATAATCTGTTCTGCGCCTTGATTTTTGAAAGGTGCCTTAAAAATAAAGATTATTATTATTATAATATTAAAATTTGAGTGTCAGTGACTCAGTAGGTAGCACACTCGCCTCTGAGGCTGGGAGATCAGAGGGCTGTGGGTTTAGGTCCCGCATCTAGCACTTGGGGTAATATCCCAGTACTGACACTGTAGTGCAGCATGAGAGGGGTGCTGCACTCCTGATGTGGTGTCTTTTGGATGAGACATTAAACCGAGGTCCCATCTGCCTGGATTGGTAGTAGTTCAGGTGGATGTTAAATATCCCATGGCACTTATCGGAAAGAGTAGGGGAAGATTTTATTAGACAATCAAACAAGCCAAAACAAAAGTACAAAACACAGAAGAAACCAAAATACCAGAAAAACAAAAAAAAAAGCATAGCAGTAAGGAAAAAAGGAAAAAATAATAGGAAAAAACATTCATGTTACAGGCACATCAGTGTCAGTTTTCCAAGGCAAATTTTGCCAAAGTTACAACAAATGAGACTTGTCAAACAATTTCATTTCAGAGAAATAAAGCGGCTGAAGTTCAGACAAAATGTTACCAAAAAGCTCAAAATGAGAAAAATGAATTTGTTGTAGGGTGAAAAGACAGCTTGAATTCCAAATATACCATTTGAGTTTAACCCAAATAAGATTCAATGTACCCCTATCCCAACGTAACTAGGACAAAGGGAAATCCTCATACATCAGTCTAGAATAAGTAATACATTGAAAAATAGGCATCTGAGTCATAGCATACAAAAAGGTCCAAAAAAGCAAAATATAGGGACAAGAAGAAAAACTGGTGGTCCAAAGTCGCAGATTAAAGGATACAGGAGGGCCTGGAGTAATACCGTTCCATTATCTGTTTATGTTTCTGATTGGCTTTTACATTAAGTCTTTCATGACAGGTCAGCCAGTGAAAATCACGCATCTTAACCAGAATCATGGATTCTAACAGAAAACACTGCAAAACTGGTTGGAGATGTATGGGACATTTGGAGAAAGGTTCAGATTCCCTAAAATGTGTCAAAAGAACATGGGAATAAAGCTGTTTCTTAGTATTAGTCAAAACCATCTGAGAGGAAATTTGCCACTACCAAAGTTGAACAAACACATCACAAAGATAATTCAAGGGAGGGGTATGTTGAAGGGGTCTAGTAAGGCCAGCCTCCCAAAACCCATACCACAGGGAAACGGAATGACGGAAACCATCACACCAATATCTGGTAGAAAACAGCAACAAAGGTTTCAGGTTAACTGAGAGGAAGGTATAGAAGAAGAAAAAAAGAACAGGGTTTACCATATTCTTACCCCTGTCACGTAAAGGTAAGTAAAGCACCGTATGATGGATGGGATTAAGCCAGCTACACCAAAAAGATTGAAAGAAAAGACTATAAACTGTGGCTTCACAGGATTTCAGCACCGAAAAAATAGCACTGGTAAAGAGAAAAATGGGTAACAGGAAAGTTTTAATAAGAAAAATCTTCTTCCTAAAAGACATTTTATGTTGAGACCAAGAGCGAACTCGAGTAGTCCCCAACTGAATTTTGAGATCCCAATTCACTACATCCATGTGGGAATCACCAAAAATTACTCTCATAATGCAGAAAGCATCAAAGGTAAGTGGAACACCCATCACAGTGGGAGGAGGGGAGGGGGGAGGTCTCCCAAAGAACCGTCCTTTCTTTAAGAAAGGTTTACTTGAGTCCCAGAAAGAGAACCAAAAGTCTGATAACAGCAGATAGCCGTCTCAGCCGAGCGGACATCCTTAACTAACACAATAAGATCATCAGCATATGCGATGGTAGTAGAAGGAACAGAGTGACAAGGCAAGGTGATCAGGGAAATATCCAGTGTCGAAGTAAGAAGACGTAACAGAGGGTCAATAGAAAAAATATAGAGTAAGGGGCTAAGGGGACACCCCTTATGAACACCCTTACGGATGGGGACGTAAGGCCCCAAATGACCATTGATACAGGGTTTCACCATGGCAGTTTTATACAACAATTGTAGCCAGGCAACAAAAGGAGGGGAAACACCATAATGAATCAAAGTAAACCATTAAAAAGAATGAGCAACATTATCAAATGTCTACCTCTGGTCCAGAGAAAGTAAAACTCCCTCTAATGGGGAAATAAAGTCACAAGTAAATATGTCACGCAATAAAAGTAAAGGATAAGTAATGGATCTCCCAGGGATCGTACAAGACTGGGCGGAGAAATCAAATATGGGACAACAGACAAAAGACGAGTATTCAGGATCTTGGCCAGCAAATTAAAGTCCAGTTAAGAAGACTAATCGGTCTCCAATTAGCAATATTGGACTTATCTCCTTTTTTAAATAAAAAGATAAGCACGCCCGTGGCCATATCAAGAGGAATATCATGAGAGTGCAAAGGAAAATTGAAAACTGCAGTAAGTTCCTCAGAAAGTTCTTGACCCAAGAGTTTAAACAAGTCAGAGGGGAGATCGTCAGGGCCAGGCGATTTCTTCGAGGCCAAAGATTGAATCACCACCAAAAGTTCTGAAACAGATAAAGGGGAAGATAAGGCAGAAAGAAGATTGGGAGGGGCTTCTGGAATAGGAAAAGCCCGGAAAAAGGAGTCATAATTCGACTGGGTCAGAATCGGGGTAGCAAATATGGAAACAGCATGGGCCATGGCAATGCGAAGCAGGTGAGAGTTGGAAGTGTGGAAGGACCATCAACATCTCGGAGGGCAGACATCAGTCTGCGTCCAAGATATTTCTGATTGTGAAGCAGGGGGCAAACCTCAGGAAGAGAACCCAAAGTACAATAGTGTTACTTAAATTGTAGACCAGCATGCTGAGAGGAGTAAAGGCCAGTATCTGCTTCTTAAGAAGAGAAATCTGGGCCGAGAAATCATGCACAGTAGAAGAGGAGAGAGAGATCAAGTGTTGCAACTGTTTATGAGCATTCAAATATTCCAGATAGGCAGAGGATTGAACAGTTTTTCCTAGGCGCATAAGCAGGAGATGGAGCTCAGCCTTGAGCTCCAACCACCAGAGAAGCGGGTTCTCAAACCAATCGAAGGTCGTTTTCTTACAATGAAGAAAGCAAAGAATCTGCTGAAGAACAGGGTTATGGCTCAAAATCGTAGTATTCCGTTTCCAATAACCTGGGCCAAGTAAAGCCTGTGGATTGCCTATGTGCAGGGATAATGAACAGCGATCTGAAAATTCCACTGGCTGCACCGTAGACCCATCAATCTGTAAAGCTTTAGAAATAAAGGAAAAATCAATCCTGGTGGATAAAGAACCCTTATAAAAGGTTCTGTCCCACTTACCAGTGTGGATCAAGAAAGCGTCCTTCAACCTAGCCAAATGGACAACAAAGTTAAGAGCAGACATATCCCCAAAGATTTTCTCAGTAGTCATTTGGGACCCCCAATCCAGCTTACTTGTCCCACAATTAAAATCGCCTCTCCAGATAACAAATGATGAACCACATGTAAATGAGGACTATTGAGGTGGAACATAGAGGATCGTTCAGCCTTTGACTGAGGGGTATAAATGGAAATAAGATGAAATGAAATGGCATGGATATAAAAATCAAATAAAAGGGCATGGCCAGGAATCAAGTCCAACAATTTGAGGACAGTGGGTTGAATATGGTGAAACAGGATGCCTATGCCAGAGCAGGTATCCGTGCCTAAGGATCAATAGGAAACCCCTGCGGTCCATTCCTGAGAAGCATGGGAAATAGCAGAAACAGAATGGAGCCTGGTATCCTGCAATAAAAAAAATACCTGGGGATTGGGAGCGGAGGAAATTATAAACCGCCCCACGTTTCCGGGTGCTCTGAATACTATTGACATTGGAGGTCAAAAGAAACAAAGAGGGAAAAAGGCATGAAGGTGAATCAGAAAGGAGTCGATCAACTCTTCTTTTTCTTCCTAACCCTGCTCCTTTTAGGGGCAGGTTGTGGGGTAGCAACTGAAGACTCGGGAGATACAATCTCACCCACTGTGTCTTGGGAATGGGAGTCCACAGAGGAAGCTAAGGATTCTGCCTCAGAAGTGGATTCATCTTCCAGCACTTTATACCGGTTGGAGGAAATAATAGGGTCAAATTTGGGCAGTTTGTGTAAAGACTGTGAGCCAGATAAACGCTTTCTGACAGACATCCGGCCACCAATCTCGTCTACCACAGCAGGAGGAGGGGGCATCGCAGCCTGGGTGGGAGTAGGCAAGGAGTCCTGTGCGATGTGTGGGACAAATCGAGGCACATCAGAGGCAACATCCAGAAGGGGGGGGGCTGAGGAACAGGGGGCAGGGGAGCTGGGGGCAACAAAGGTGGGGAGGAGGATGGACAAGGATCATACCCTCAGAAAGAACAGTAGCATCAATAGCCTGGGAAGTCCCAAGCGGTGGGGGAGGAACAGGCAGACAGGGAAGGGATAGACCAGGGACCCTTTTGGTGGGATGAGTGGTAGTGAACACTCTCTGTGCAGTGGCCACCAAAAGTCTCTGTTCTTCCGAGTCAGCTGAAGCCTGTTGATGATGAGCAGCTTCAGGACAGGAGGCGTAAGCATGACCAGAGGTACCACAGAGATTACAACGAACCTGGTTAGTACAATGAGCACTGGTATGGCCAGAGGCCGAACAAAGTGAACATTTTTGATGATCACTCACACTGCTAATGTGGCCTACCTGCCCACATTTATAACAAGTTCTGGGTTGACTGGGATAGAAGAGGACTCCTCATCCCTACCGAAAAAAAAGCTATTAGGCAAGTGTTGAAACCCAGAATCATCAGATCTCAGAATAACCTTGAGACACCACCCCCCAGTCCAGATACCCTCCAAATCAAAAATAGCTTCAGAAGGACCAGTGACAGTGCAGCGTTGTTTCACCCAAAAAAGGAGATCAGTAACACTAACCCCTTCATTGCGGAACAAGACCGTGATAGTTTTATGCGCAGGCTGCGTTAGAGGAACAACTTCAAAAGGAGACCAAAGGGGGGGGTTCTTCTTTTGATGATAACGGGCCCAAAACTTATCAAGCCCACTGCCCAACTTGAAACTAACTTCAAAAACAGTTTCCCCGGACACATGTATTAAAGCATACAATTCTGAAACATGAAACTGGAGGCAATCTTGTAAAAGGGATTTCCCCACATATACCCGGTCCGGGAAGACCTCCAAACCCCCTTTATAAACAATGTGGACTGCATTATGCCTTTTAGCAGGATTAACAGGATTACGAAAAAAAGAAGCATACGGTTTAATGAGGGGAACAGCAGTTTGTGCAGGGATGTCAGCAGGCACAGGATGAGGAGGATTCCTGAGAGCAGCAGGAATGTTCCTGGGAATGTCCGAAAAGTCACAAAGGTCACTAAGGCCATCCTCCACAGCAGCCTGGTCAGGGATAGGAACCCCAGAGTCAGGGCCAGGAAGAGCCCGCAAAACAGGATGTTAAGTGAGGACAAAAGAGCAGGAGACAAATGAAGAGGAGAAGACGCCCGGTCCTCACCCTGAGCCACAGGGTGCACAACTGGAAAGGCAGAAAAGACGTCAGGAGTAAAAGGAGGCTCAGGCACTGCAGAATCAGTAACAGAAACAGTACTCACAGTTGAGGTAGGCAATGGTGAGAGCTGGACACCCGGTATTTTGATTGGTGTAAAGCCCGAGATCCAATTCTGCATGTTGGGGGAGCGAACCCAACCCGCTGCCTTCAGAGAATTCTCAACAGTCCAGGAACAGCCTTCCAACACCGGAACATCAGCCCATTGAAATTTACTCGGCGTCCCATGACAAGTGATCCAGTCTGAGGGTTGCTGCTTGGAAGCAGCAGACAAAGAGAAGACAGTAGCAGCAGACTGGTCCTGACCTGCGTGGTGGAACACAAGGCACGGCTCACTCGGGACCTCTTTGTGAATCATAGGCATGGCAACACCCGGGTCATGATCGGAACCGGCTTCCAGGGAGTCCGTAGCAGGCGACAAAGAAGCAGATTGAAACTGAGTCACAAGTTCTTGCTTACTCCGTTCATAAGCCTGCTCTTCAAGGAGCAACAAATCCTGCAAAGCAGCAGTAGCAGGAACAGTCGTCGAGAAAAGGGTAAAAGAGAAACAGTAGATTCCATATGTAGGCCAGAACGATCCTCAAGTTGGAAATCGGCCGAACATTCGGCTTCCAAAACCACAGCATTCGAGTCAGCATAAAAAAAAAACATCTGTCTCAGGCTTTTCAGAAGCTGAGGAGGAGACAGACTCCCCGACCTGCTGCACATCCATCTCCACCGGAGGCAGCAGAGCAACTGGAGCGGCCATCCTCCGACGGCTAAAGGGTTCCCCTACTGATGAGTAGGGGATTTTTCCCTGTGTCCTGGACAAATTTCCCTCATTTACTAAAAATACCACCAACAGCTTAATCTGGTTCAAGGTCAGTTGGCATTCATCTGTATCCCCCTCCCCCGGGTTGTGCCTGAAAATAGGCAGGATTTGTCTAGTGCACTTACCTGGTCAACAAAAAAGAAATAAAATAAATAAATAAAATAGTAAGCATGCAGAGACAAGATCCTCTATACAGTATAAACCTTCAGGGACCTTAGTAACAACTCTATACTCCATAAGGTAATATCACTACTTTACCCTCTCTTTGGTGCAAGTATCAGACTGCAGGACCCTGTGGAAACCACATAGCATCTCACCCAACTGGACAAGCCTGCTCAAGTTGAGGTCCTCGGGGTGTCATCTGCTCAGCAAGTGAAGTCCTGGCTTTCAGTAAGGCTCTGATGTCCCCCAACGTCTGCCATGCATCTTCTCATCGTGTCACTCTGTTAAATCTGCTTTAAGGCTGCGATCGTTGAGGTAGGATGTTCCCTGTGTGTGGCCCTGCCTGTGTTGGAGGCCTCTTCTCCAACAGTACTCCTTGCGATTTCAGTGCCTCCTCAGCTTCCAGTGGTGTGCAGTAGTCTTGAGGGCCATCATCCCAGAAGATCCGCATCTTTGCCGGGTAAGGCATTTGGAATCTAGTCTGTTTACTCTTAAGTGCCTTCATAATTGGGTGGTATTGTAGCCTAAGCTTCTGAATTTCAGGGGGATAGTCTTGATCCAAATACAGATGGGTGCCATTGTAGGAAATCTTCCCCTTTCTCTAGGCTAGCCTTAGAACCTCCTCTTTAACCATGCAACTAGCAAATCTCATAATAATTGGCCGGGACCTTGCTGAAGGGCTGGTCAGCTTGGGCTGTAGAGAATGGTTTGCTCATTCAGTATGGTGCTCCATGGTCAGGGGAAGGTCAAACACCTCCCGAAACAGGTCTTGCATAAAGAGGGCCATATTCCCAGTTTCAGTACCCTCAGGCAGACCTGATGACCATAAATTGTCTCTATGTGACCTGGCCTCCAGATCAATATACTTTTCTTGCAAAGCCTCCATGTAATTCAGGAGGATATTTACGCGGCATCTGTAGCGTGAGCCCCCTTCTCCAGATTCCTCACTTGTGATTCAGCCCTAGTGATACGGGAGTCCAGATCTACAAATTTGTCATGTATTTTTTTTAATTCTGCTCTGTTCTCTTTTCTGGATGCCTTAATATCTTGAAGGAGAGTATCAAAGTGGGATTTTGTCAGCTTTTCCTCTTCGTGATCTGTGTCTGCGGCTTGTTGGTTGGTGCTCGCCGGGGAAGGGCTGCGGCTCCAGTCTTGAGCCAGCACATGATATCGGGAGCCATCCAGCATAGTTTGTCCCTTTTCTATGTGGGACCTGGTTATTTTGCCTTCCCCTCTATCGTTTGGTAGCATTCTGAACAATTTGAAGGGCACAGAATGTACAGGAGAAGGTGTTTTGTTCCCTGGTCAGGAGGGAGCTCAGTTCATAAGCTGCTGCCTTAGCCATGGCACTACCGGAAGTCTCTAGGTCATCAGATATGATTACCCTCAGGTCTCTTTCCTACTTGGTAGTCGTCAGTATCACTCCACCCATTTTGTACTCTTCCTCTGGGTTTCTGTGCCCTAAGTGCATTATTTTGCAATTTTTCACATTGAAACCCAGCTGCCATATCCTTAAGCACTCCTCTAGTTTTCTCAGATTTCTGCCCATCCTTTTCTCCCACCTGGAATGTCCACCCTATTGCAGATTTTGGTGTCATCAGCAAAGAGGCAGACTTTCCCTTCCAGCTTCTCTGCAATATCACTTATAAAGACATTAAAAAGGACCGGTCCCAGTACTGATCCCTGAGGCACCTTGCTGGTCACCCTGCCTTCCTTGGAGCGAACTCTGTTTATAGCCACCATCTGTTGCCTATCCCTAACCAATTTCTTATCCAGTTTACCACTTTTAGACCCACTTGTAAGCAACCCAGCTTGCTTACTAGTCTCATGTGGAACAGTGTTGAAAACCTTACTGAAATCTAGGTAGGCCATGTCCACCGCTCCATCCTGATCTATTTCATCTAATTCCTTTGTCACCCAGTCAAAGAAATGTATCAGATTTTTTTGACACCTCCACCCACCCCAACCCCAGTGAATTAATGCTGCTTCAGGTCTTGTAACCCACTGGATTCAAGATATTCCACAGTCCTTTTCTTCAACACTGATTCCATTAACTTTCCCACCTCCAGTGGCTGACTGGCCTATAATTGCCAGTCTCCTCTCTGCTACCACTTTGTGAACTGGGACTCTAGCCGCGTTTACATGGCAGTAGTGCTGCAAATGTGCATCTGCAACAGCGTGATCCCCGACCACTTGCCACCTGTGGTCTGCCTGTCTACATGGCCACTCTGCACCACTGCAATCTGTGCTAGTGAGGGGCCATGCGTTGGGAGGCTATACAGCTGCTCACCGATGTGATGAGTTGCCACGGTGCAGGCAGTTCACACGACCACTTAAGCTGCTGCAAGCTGCTCGCTCCTCTCAGCGTCCCCAGCTTGCCAGAGAATCTGGGAGCATCTTAACGAGTGGCTCACCCCAATCGGGTACGTGTCCACACAGCTACATTTGCACTGGAGCAACCCGAGCACACAGGTTACTCCAGTGAAAATGTGACCATGTAAACTGGGCATAAATCTGCCCTCCTCTAGTTCTCCAGAACCACTCCTGTTTCCAGTGAGCTGTTAAAATCGTATTGTCAGAGGTGCAGCCAGTACCTCCCTGAGCTCCCTCAATACCCTTGGATGCACCCTGTCTGGCTACATCGTTTTGTCTGCCTTCAGATTAGCGAGTCCTTCATGATTCTGTCCTCCAAAAGGGACTAGTGTCCACCTCCCTCCCTCCCTCCCTCCCTCCCTCCAGAGCTTCTATTACTTTTTGTGGCCCTCCTTCCTTCTTCCTCTGTGAACACAGAACTAAAGTATTTATTCAGGATGTCTGCCTTTTCTGTCCCCCCTGCACAGCCCCCTTCCCTTTTTAAACTTACAATCCCACCCCTGGTTTTCACTTACATACTTAAAAAATGCCCCCTTTTGTTACCTCCTGAGCTGTTCTCTCTTCAGTTTGCACCTTTGCACTCCTTACTGCTTTCCCTGCTTCCCACTGTTTCCCTTGATACACCTCCAATTCCTCCTCTCTCTATGTCTCCTTATACCTTCTGAGTGCGACCCTTTTAACCTTTACCTTTTTATCAACCTCTTTCAGCCCCCTCTTTTGAGAACCATAGTGGTGGGATCTGAGGTTTGATGTCTGCCTCTGATCCCTTGCATCCTGGAAAGCCCCATCGGATAGTCAGCATCATGTTGGATCCTAGGTGATTGGATCCAGCAATAGGAGGCCTACGTTATCCGATAACAGCTGGTATCTAAGAAAATTGATGGTATTGTGGAATACTATCCAAGTAACACTGGTGTGTGTGTGTGTGTGTGTGCGCGTGGTGTCTGTATGTGCGTTTTGCTGTGTATGAGTTTGTGTATTTTTGTATCAGCAGGTGCAGACTTCACCATGTTTTTTTGGTGCAAGGACAGCTACTGGTGTCATCAACCAAGATTATTTCACTTATAGTACCTTGTTCTTTCCTTGCTTTCTTTTTTCAGTGGCCCATTCACTCAGCAGTAACGATCTTACACTCCTTTTCTTCTGCTAAATTCCATTTTCTAACTCATATTACCTCAGGTGCTGTCTTAGTTTGGTACTGTTTCACCTCAGTTTGAGTGTGGCCTTTCACATCCTTATGTAAGTAATAATACCCAACAGGGTGGGCGTTATTGAGATATAATAGACTGACCAGGGGTGTAATGAGGCCTGACGCTGCAGGCAGAGGGTCTTATAGCCCCTGGAAGGTCCATTATATCCCATAACGCCCACCCTGGAGGGTATTATTACACTTAGATAATGGGCTATAGGAGTAATTGTTTGAAAAAAAAAATAACAAAAAAATATTTATATATAAAAAGGTACATTTTATAGTAAAATAATCCCTGTGGAGCTGGAATCACCACAGGAGGGTGCTGCTGTGTTTCTGTGTGCGTGCCATGTGCTTGTGTACTTGCTTTGTTTCTTGATGCAGAGGAGAGCTGCTTTGTGAGTTGTTTTGGTTTGTGTCTCCTTTCCCGCTTAGTGACAGAGGCAAATAGAGAGGAGAAATGTTTATTTTAGCTGTTTCGATCATTCGTCAGAATGGGGGAATGTTGCTTAGTTATTTATATTTGAAGACAGGTAAATTTGTTTCTTTCTGTGCTCTGAAATGTGGCATTGCGTGATTTTGTAGGTCACTAAGAGTCGGCTCTGTGACACGGAGCGCAACCGTGCTTAGTAAGCAAAATTAAATTAGTAAAAAAAAAATTACTCTTGTAGGTTTTGTTTTTTTGTAGTATCCTGTGACAGTGTCGATGGAAGTTAGTCTCGCTAAGCGAGCGAGGCAAAAATGGCAGCTGGTCGTTTCGAAATTCGGGATGCCCAAGGATAGTTTTAGTAATAAGGCACACTGAAATGGAACTTGTTTTTCACCGGGCCGTTATTAAGAAATAACAGCCCAAGTGGCAGGAAGTTTCAGCCAATCAGGATGCGAGTTTCATTTCACCCATTATCTAATTAATTGTAAATCTGAGGTTTAACCTTGCTTAGAAAATGGGTTTGAAAAATAAAGCATGCTGATTGGCTGAAAGCCACCATCAGCATGCATTTAATTTTCAATAGATGCCCACTAAGAAACAAGTGCCAATTCGGGATGCCCCATTACTTGGGGTATCCATGGGCACCCCGAATTTTGAAACTGAGCAGCTGCCATTTTTTCTGCTTGCTAAGGGAGCAGCCGATTTCCCCGTCACATACAGTGGCAGTACCCGAGATAGCGCACTCTGCCCCCCCTTCACTTCGGATTTTAAAAATGACAGGAAAAAAACATTCTTTTCTGCAACCCTGTCTGTTTCCACTCACCTACACAACAGAGTCGACTGCATATTTGGAGCCGTTCCTTTTAAAACACTGGAGCCAAATAATGGCAGGGCATTCTCCTCATCCTTAGCCCCTAGCTCCTCCAGTGACCACAGACGTTTAAATAGTTATATTGAAGCCGTCATTGTTTCACACAGCTGCTGAACTGCCACGTTGTGTGGCTTCACTGAATTCTCCCACGGTGTACACGGCCAGCAGTTCCCGACTTGACCAATTTCTATCATCCTTCATTCTCTACTCTGGGTACAGTACAAAGTAAAAATGGTTTTAACCGTACCAAGAAAACCTATCAACACAGTACAGAAGCATTCATATTCAAAGACGTGCCACTAATCGGCTTTACCTCCCCTCAGCAGCCATGCTGTAGTTCCACATGCTCTGCACTAGTGCAGCAATGAACAGCTTCAAATTACTCGCTACTTTCTCCTGCTTCACATCGCTGAATTAAAAAAAACTCATTCAGCCACACGTTCTCTTAGGTTTCCGCTGTGGCATTTAAACATGGAAACGGGACCTTCAACCACACTCCCCTCCTGTTCCAACCCTACACTCCCATCCCACCTGTCACAGCTTTACACTGGCATTTCAGCCCTGCACATGCAGGCGGATGAACTATTTTAAACAACTTTTTTATTAACAATTTTTTATTACATTAATTTTTTTTTACAGTGCCCATTTTCTAAGCGCAATAATACCCTCCAGGTTTGGCTTTATTGGGAAATACTGGGCCTTCCCGGGGCTATATGGCCCTCCGCATGCGGCATTGGCCCTCATTACACCCCTGGGCGATCCGGTATTTCCCAGTAAAGCCCACCCTGTTGGGTATTATTGCTTACCGTACTTCTCTACTCATGTGATCTAGCTTGATTAGTCTTTACCGTAAATTAGATACGATGACAATTCAAGAGCACTTAAAATTTCAACTAAAATTAATCTGTTGCTTTCTAACTTACAGCTGCAATAATTCCCTGCTTCCCTCCATTTCCCTTGATACACCTCCCATTTGTCCTCTCTCTGTGTCTCCTTATATCTTCTGAATGTGACCCTTTTAACCTTTACATTTTTATCCACCTCTTCCAGCCCCCTCTTTTGAGAACCATAGTGGTGGGATCTGAGGTTTGATGTCTGCCTCTGATCCCTTGTATCCTGGATAGCCCCATCGGATAGTCAGCATCATATTGGATCCTAGGTGATTGGATCCAGCAATAGGAGGCCTACGTTATCCGATAACAGCTGGTATTTAAGAAAATTGATGGCATTGTGGAATATTATCCAAGTAGCACTGGTTTGTGTGTGTGTGTGTGTGTGTGTGTGTGTGTGTGTGTGTGTGTGTGTGTGTGTGCGTGGTGTCTGTATGTGCATTTTGCTGTGTATGAGTTTGTGTATTTTTGTATCGGCAGGTGCAGACTTCACCATGTTATTTTGCTGCAAGGACAGCTATTGGTGTCATCAACCAAGATTATTTCACTTACAGTACCTTGTTCTTTCCTTGCTTTCTTTTTTCAGTGGCCCATTCACTCAGCAGTAACAATCTTACACTCCTTTTCTTCTGCTAAATTCCATTTTCTAACTCATATTACCTCAGGTGCTGTCTTAGTTTGGTACTGTTTCACCTCAGTTTGAGTGTGGCCTTTCACGTCCTTATGCAAGTAATAATACATGGCAGGGTGGGCGTTATTGGGATATAACGGACTGCCCGGGGCATAATGAGGCCCGACGCTGCAGGCAGAGGGTCTTATAGCCCCTGGAAGGTCTGTTATATCCCGTAATGCCCACCTTGGAGGGAATTATTACATTTAGATAATGGGCTATAGAGTAATTGTTTGAAAAAATATAACAAAAAAATATTTATATATATATAAAAAGGTACATTTTATAGTAAATTAATCCCTGTGGAGCTGGAATCACCACAGGAGGGTGCTGCTGTGTTTCTGTGTGCATGCCATGTGCTTGTGTACTTGCTTTGTTTCTTGACACAGAGGAGAACTGCTTCGTGAGTTGTTTCGGTTTGTGTCTCCTTTCTCGCTTAGTGACAGAGGCAAATAGACAGAGGAGAGATGTTTATTTTAGTTGTTTTGATCGTTCCTCAGAATGGGGGAATGTTGCCTGGTTATTTATATTTGAAGACAGGTAAATTTGTTTCTTTCTGTGCTCTGAAATGTGGCATTGCGTGATTTTGTAGGTCACTAAGAGTCGGCTCTGTGACACGGAGCGCAACCGTGCTTAGTAAGCAAAGTTAAATTAGTAAAAAAAAAATTACTCTTGTAGGTTTTGTTTTTTTTGAGTATCCTGTACAGTATCGATGGAAGTTAGTCTCACTAAGCGAGCGAGGCAAAAATGGCAGCTGATCGTTTTAAAATTCGGGATACCCAAGGATAGTTTTAGTAATAAGGCACACCAAAATGGAACTTGTTTTTCACTGGGCCGTTATTAAGAAATAATAGCCCGAGTGGCAGGCAGTTTCAGCCAATCAGGATGTGAGTTTCATTTCACCCATTATCTAATAAATTTTAAATCTGAGGTTTTACCTTGCTTAGAAAATGGGCTTGAAAAATAAAGCATGCTGATTGGCTGAAAGCCACCATCAGCATGCATTTAATTTTCAATAGATGCCCGCTGAGAAACAGGTGCCAATTCGGGATGCCCCATTACTTGGGGTATCCATGAGCACCCCGAATTTTGAAACTGAGCAGCTGCCATTTTTTCTGCTTGTTAAGGGTGCAGCCGATTTCCCCGTCACATACAGTGGCAGTACCAGAGATAGAGCACTCTGCCCCCCCCCTTCACTCCGGGTTTTAAAAATGACAGAAAAAAACCATTCTTTTCTGCAACCCTGTCTGTTTCCACTCACCTACACAACAGAGTCGACTGCATATTTGGAGTTGTTCCTTTTAAAACACTGGAGCCAAATAATGGCAGGGCATTACATTCTTCTCATCCTTAGCCCCAAGCTCCTCCAGTGACCACAGACGTTTAAATAGTTATGTTGAAGCTGTCATTGTTTCACACAGCTGCTGAACTGCCACGTTGAGTGGCTTCACTGAATTCCCCCACGGTGTACACGGCCAGCAGTTCCCGACTTGACCAATTTCTATCATCCTTCATTCTCTACTCTGGGTACAGTACAAAGTAAAAATGGTTTTAACTGTACCAAGAAAACCTATCAACACAGTACAGAAGCATTCACATTCAAAGACGTGCCACTGATCGGCTTTACCTCCCCTCAGCGGCCATGCTGTAGTTCCACATGCTCTGCACTAGTGCAGCAATGAACAGCTTCAAATTACTCGCTACTTTCTCCTGCTTCACATCGCTGAATTAAAAAAACTCATTCAGCCACACGTTCTCTTAGGTTTCCGCTGTGGCATTTAAACATGGAAACGGGAGCTTCAACCACGCTCCCCTCCTGTTCCAACCCTATGCTCCCATCCCACCTGTCACAGCTTTACACTGGCATTTCAGCCCTGCACATGCAGGTGGATGAACTATTTTATTACAAAACTTATTTTAAACAACTTTTTTATTAACAGTTTTTTATTATATTAATTTTTTTTTTACAGTGCCCATTTTCTAAGCGCAATAATACCCTCTAGGGTGGGCTTTATTGGGAAATACCAGGCCTTCCATGGTCTATATGGCCCTCCGCCTGCGGCATCGGCCCTCATTACGCCCCTGGGCGGTCCAGTATTTCCCAATAAAGCCCACCCTGTCTGGTATTATTGCTTACCGTACTTCTCTACTCATGTGATCGAACTTGATTAGTCTTTACCGTAAATTAGATACGAGGACAATTCAACAGCACTTCATATTTCAACTAAAATTAATCTGTTGCTTTCTAACTTACAGCTGCAATAATTCCCTGCTTCCCTCTGTTTCCCTTGATACACCTCCCATTCCTCCTCTCTCTGTGTCTCCTTATACCTTCTGAATGCGACCCTTTTAACCTTTACCTTTTTATCCACCTCTTTCAGCCCCCTCTTTTGAGAACCATAGTGGTGGGATCTGAGGTTTGATGTCTGCCTCTGATCCCTTGCATCCTGGATAGCCCTATCGGATAGTCTGCATCATGTTGGATCCTAGGTGATTGGATCCAGCAATAGGAGGCCTACGTTATCCGATAACAGCTGGTATCTAAGAAAATTGGTGGTACTGTGGAATTCTATCCAAGTAACACTGGTGTGTGTGTGTGTGTGTGTGTGTGTGTGTGTGTGTGTGGTGTCTGTATGTGCGTTTTGCTGTGTATCAGTTTGTGTATTGTTGTATCAGCAGGTGCAGACTTCACCATGTTTTTTTGCTGCAAGGACAGCTATTGGTGTCATCAACCAAGATTATTTCACTTACAGTACCTTGTTCTTTCCTTGCTTTATTTTTTCAGTGGCCCATTCACTCAGCAGTAATGATCTTGCACTCCTTTTCTTCTGCTAAATTCCATTTTCTAACTCATATTACCTCAGGTGCTGTCTTAGTTTGGTACAGTTTCACCTCAGTTTGAGTGTGGCCTTTCACGTCCTTATGCAAGTAATAATACCTGGCAGGGTGAGTGTTATTGGAATATAACGGACCGCCCAGGGGCGTATTGAGGCCCGACGCCACAGGCTGAGGTCTTATAGCCCTGGAAGGTCCGTTATATCCTACGCCACCCTGGAGGGTAGTATTACACTTAGATAATGAGCTATAGGAGTAATTGTTTGAAAAAAATATAACAACAAAATATTTATATATAAAAAAAGGTACATTTTATAGTAAAATAATCCCTGTGGAACTGGAATCACCACAGGAGGGTGCTGCTGTGTTTCTGTGTGCATGCCATGTGCTTGTGTACTTGCTTTGTTTCTTGACGCAGAGGAGAGCTGCATCATGAGTTGTTTCGGTTTGTGTCTCCTTTCTCGCTTAGTGACAGAGGCAAATAGACAGAGAGGAGAGATGTTTATTTTAGCTGTTTCGATCATTTGTCAGAACGGGGGAATGTTGCCTGATTATTTATATTTGAAGACAGGTAAATTTTGTTTCTTTCTGTGCTCTGAAATGTGGCATTGCGTGATTTTGTAGGTCACTAAGAGTTGACTCTGTGACACGGAGCGCAACCGTGCTAGTAAGCAAAATTAAATTAGTAAAAAAAAAATTTACTTTGGTAGGTTTTGTTTTTTTTGGAGTATCCTGTGACAGTGTTGATGGAACTTAGTCTTGCTAAGTGAGCAGGGCAAAAATGGCAGCTGGTCATTTCAAAATTCGGGCTGCCCAAGGATAGTTTTAGTAATAGGGCACACCGAAACGGAACTTGTTTTTCATCGGGCTGTTATTAAGAAATAACAGCCCAAGTGGCAGGCTGTTTCAGTCAATCAGGATGCAAGTTTCATTTCACCCATTATCTAATTGATTTTAAATCTGAGGTTTAACCTTGCTTAGAAAATGGGCTTGAAAAATAAAGCATGCTGATAGGCTGAAAGCCACCATCAGCATGCATTTAATTTTCAATAGATGCCCGCTAAAAAACAGGGGCCAATTCGGGATGCCCCATTACTTGGGGTATCCATGGGCACCCCGAATTTTGAAACTGAGCAGCTGCCATTTTTTTTGCTCGCTAAGGGAGCAGCTGATTTGCCCGTCACATACAGTGGCGGTACCAGAGATAGTGCACTCTGCCCCCCCCCCGAACAATGTGCTTCAAGAAAAAAATACCTCTTTCACTTCAGATTTTAAAAAAAAATGACAAAAAAAACATTCTTTTCTGGAACCCTGTCCGTTTCCACTCACCTACACAACAGAGCCAACTGCATATTTGGAGCCGTTCCTTTTAAAACACTGGTGCCAAATAATGGCAGGGCATTGCATTCTCCTCATACTTAGCCCCCAGCTCCTCCAGTGACCACAGACGTTTAAATAGTTATATTGAAGCCGTGATTGTTTCACACAGCTGCTGAACTGCCACGCTGAGCAGCTTCACTGAATTCCCCCACTGTGTATACGGCCAGCAGTTCCTGACTTGGGAAATACCGGGCCTTCCAGGGGCAGTCCGGTATTTTCCAATAAAGCCCACCCTGTCAGGTATTATTACTCACTTCTCTACTCATGATTGATTAGTCTTTACCGTAAATTAGCCCCTAGGTCAATTCAACAGCACTTCATATTTCAACTAAAATTAATCTGTTGCTTTCTAACTTACAGCTGCAATGATTGTGTGACCTTTAAGAGTTCAAATCTTCCTTTCTGCAATCCCCCTCTCTGACTGCCTATTACCATCAGGGGTTATTTGCCAGCAGTCGGGAATTTAAGATCTTTTCCCTGTTGGATAGACTGTGGTGTTCCGTATGGGTCATTTCAGTTTCCTTAGATGTTTGTGGTGTATGCTGGCTTTTACAGAGCTGATCTGAAAGCATGTCTTGTGTTTTCATTGTTATGCTGATGAATAACAGCTGTATCTTTCATTTGTCCGTGGTCAGGGTGACCCAGTAACTGTGTTGGAGAAAGGGCTAGCTGAGATCAGGAGTTGGATGACCATCAAGTTGGCTGAGGTTGATTCCAGACAAAACAGAGTTGTTACTAATGGGCCCTTCTCACATGAAGTCTTCTATTAAAGGAAATGTCAGAGTTGTAGTACTGGCTTTACAGCCCATTACCTTAAGGCAGCGTAAGTCCTGTGAGGCAGAAACTCATTTTTTTTTTTTATTAGTCCTTTTAGGAAGAGAAGGGATCATAAATCGGACTGAGCCCTATGGCCAGCTGATCCTGTCCACCTCCTGGTCTGCTGGCCATGCTCCCGTGCTCAGACAGTCTGTGACATCTGACCATGGAGAGTGTGGGGGCATGCCCCATTGAAGTCTATGGGGCTCGGTTTCAAAAAGTTATTTTTTAAGCGATAAAGCAATCTCTAGTATATATGAAAGCCACCGCTCAACTAATAGGCCCTCTATTAGTTGAGCAGTGGCTTTTATACAGTATGTACTAGAGATTGCTGTATCACTTAAAGAAATGGTTTGAAACTGAGCCCCATAGACTTCAATAGGGTGCGCCCCACACTCTCCCTGGTTTTACATCACAAAACATCTGCGCACGGGGGCCGATTTACAATCCCTTCCCTTCCTGAAAGGATTAGTAAAAAAAAATAGTTTCTGTCTCAGAGGACTTATGCTGCCTTAAGGTAATGGGCTACTGTTGTCAGGAGTGGCTTTTGCCATTTAAGAAATGTCACCAGGTTGCGTCCGTACCTTGACCAAGGTGATTAGAGGCCCCTGATACAGGTTTTTTGTCACCACACATTTGGATTACTGTAACGCATTTTACTAGGTCTTGCCTGCGACCCAGATCCATAGCCTTCAACTTCTGCAGACTGCTGCTGCACATGTGGTGACTGCCATGAAAAGGGCAAAACAAGTGACTCTGGTACTTGGCTTTCTGCATTGGTTGTTTGATTTGTGCCAGACTGAATTTAAGGTTCTGTTGATTGTAAGGCCCCAATGGGCTATACCTTCTGTACCTCCATGGCCTTCTTTCTGCCCACCTGGAAATGTGTGTTTTGTGTTCCACTAGGTGGTATCTTTTTTTCTGTCTCCATGTCATGATTAAAGTCGTCAAGGTACAGATCCTTTAACATTACAGGCCCCAGGTTGTGGAAGGCACTTCCTCCAGATGTCCATTCTGTTCCCTTTGTTGAGTATTTCAGGTGTCACCTAAAAACATGGCTTTTTAGACACTTTTTTAGTGATGGATGACAGCGGGGCAATTGCTCGAATGCCATTTACCTGCTTTACTTGTTGTACAGTATCTGAGGAGTTTTGTGCAATTATGTCATCTTGCTGCATTTCTGCCTCTTGTATCATGTTTTAAATATTTCCTTACAGCATCTTGAGCAAAGGAAACACACTTTATTTATAAAAGCTATCTATAAATCTGTCTGTCTACATACCTCAGCCGAAGTTTTGTCTCACCTGTGTTGCTGTCTGACTGTGTTTATTGTAAATAAGGTCTCCATGACCCAAGCTGTTTTTTACACTTTACACAGGATAGCCCAGCTGAGAGTGAAGGTGTTGTTTCGTGTGGGGTTCTTGTCCATTTCTGAACTGCAGCCATGGCAGACAGTGTCCGGTAACAAAAGAAGAGTGGTGTAAAAATGGAGGGGATCTGGATTTATCAACCTGGAGTTTAGTCTGGCCTGAAAAGTTGAGTTGTTTGATCAGCGTAGTGCTGTGGTGGCAGGCAGTGCATCATGTTGTTACCTGGCAGACCAGGGTTTAGAGGTGATCTCTGGTATCACACACATGAACCATCTGAGACATGGGCATATTCTGGAGATGAGGCACTTTGTTTCCAGGAAGGGTAGGCATGGTCCACTAACCATTTGTGTGCCCCCCGGCCCGCTGGCCAGCCAAGGAGTGACATTGCTGTGGCCTATTAAGGCAGCTGCTTGCCCACCCTTCAGGCTGGGAGAATGGTGTAGCCTAGCAACCCTGTCAACAGGGTGGGGTGGGAGTTACCAGGGAGAAATGAATGAAGAAATGTAATTATATTAGAAAAGTATAAGTTTAGGATCAGATTGAAAATATACCAAGCCATCATACAGCTGCCAGTCCCTCCCTTGACCCAATAACACAGTTTATGTTCAAGTTCAAGTTTATTGGCAGGAACAAAAACCTCCATTGAGCATGCTTATGTAACCCCTAGATGGCGCTATCCCAGGGGCTACGACCCCTGCCTGATTTGCCACTAACAGGTTGAGGGGCCTGGATCCGATGGCGGGTGCCTCCATCCAGAGGTCAAGGTTTGCAATAGTTAAACTAAGTTGGTCACAGCCCTCTGGGACACTGCAACCCCCTTTCTTCCCACTAGTGGCCCACACAGTATATCAGAATTACCTTCACAGTATACACTTACCCCAGGACTGGTTCAGGCTTTGGGACCCCCTGTAAAATAAGCAGATACAGTGCAACAATCACAGTACAATACTTTAACATAGACAAATACCTCAGGCAGTATAACTTTGCTGAAACAAGCAGCTCTGATTTATTTAGGGGGATATAACAAGGACGGGGAAATCAGGTTAATTAGCTTATCACTTTACTCATCTACCTATGGCTCTGTGCACAGGCCTATCCCTACCAGTTACTGTCCCTGGGTACCCAAGCCCTAGTGGCTAGTCCAAACCGTGGCAGCTGGTAGGGGCCCTTTCACACAGAGAAAAGAAAAAATTAGTTAAACAGTCAGCAGTACAGTAATTCCATTTGGATTCAATGTGGCAATTCAACAGGGAGCGACTCTGAATTAGTACTCACGACCTCCAAACAAGATAGGGTCCTTCAACGTCAGCAGGGCTACTCTTGAGCTCCACGAGACTCCTCACATTTATATGGCAAACTGTAACAGGCAAAAATCCTTTAATGGCAGCAGGATTCACTTGAGCTACACAAGCCTCCTCCACACATTTATATGGTAAACAGTAACAGGCAAAAGTCCTTTAATGCAGCAGGATTCACTTGAGCTACACAAGCCTCCTACACATTTACTATGGTAAAAGAAAGTACTATACCAGGCAGGCTGCTTCTCTATCGATCGCAATTACTGCACAATACCGGGAGAACACACAGCAGATTCAGTTCCTGACAGACCGAGTGCAATTCAGCAATTTCTCCAGTCTTCTACAGGGTGAGCCTGGTTTCTACTCTTCAGATATCCTTTGATTCTCTCTTCACAGGACAGATTCAGTCCTAACAAGCAGTTACACAAGCTGCAGACCCGGAACTCTGGGCCTTACACCCATTCCGACTAAAACTGCACACGAAAAAAGACAGGGCTCCCTTCCCTCTTCCCTGCCAGAGCTCAATTGAAACTCCAGCAGACAAAACCAGGCACTTCTTTTGAGTTCCTCCCAGTTCTTGGCTGGATTGGCTGTCACTCACAATAGACTGCCCCTAGTTGGTCCAAAAGGCGAAGTCAAACTACATCTCCCAAGTCACTGCCCATACAATCCTCTTGTGGCTGGCTCAATTACGAGTCAAGTTCTGATTCGTCCAAGGCACCATTTTAGAGCTACCTTAACCCACTGATTGGTCCAGTTCAGCAGTTCAAAACTAGAATGAGAACTAGAGCAAACACAGATTCTGACTGCAAAGAAAGCAGGTTAGACAAACTGTATTTTCATTATTACTCATGATTTCTGGCAAGCAGTTACATCTTTCAGATAGGTTCCCTTTGCACTCCTAGTGACTGCAAAAATGGAGTGAATTGGCAGCAGCTCGAGTGGTACTCAAGCAGAAACACACAGTCCCCCATACAAACTAATTATGTCTGCAAGCAGACAGCTCTTAAAGAGACAGTACCAGAGGCTCTAAAAACACTCACTGATAAATGGCTAATCGCCAAACACCATTCAGGCTTGGAGCATTCAAGCAAGCTCCTGGAAGTCTTTGGGAACCCCATTTGCAGAGGTTACACCCTTCCTAGCCTGGGAAAGCTTGACGTCCGCGTCAAGCAAGTACCCCCATGAGTTTTAACTGCAACCATATACATTTGCATTAGGCTCACACATGTAATCATCAGTCAATATATCATTTTACCAAGAACACATTTTTGAAACATTGCAGTACGTCACTCTTTACACAGTATTACACACACATTGTACCATAACTCAAGTTATTACCTCTTGTACATGAAACCTGAAGAGAGGGCCTTCCCTATCAGTTACCTTGGGCTGGACAGGGCAAGGGCACCATATAGAAGGAACAACACAAGTAACTTGGAATAGCACTGGCGCTCAGTTTGGGCAATGAGCTAAGGGACACATACACTCCTTTATGGACAACATTGAGGCAAGATCCACAGGCCTCCCAAGGGAATCATACTGAGGTGCACCCACAGGCTTTACAGCTCGACCAGTCTTTCTAGGGGAACTGTTACAGTCTCTGCACTCCCTGAGCCTCATTTTCAGCATTGTCCTCCTTGTCAGAGGGGAGTCTCCATGGGGTAGAGAGGCTAGAACTTGGGGCACTTTCAACTCCAGGGTTACAGTTTCTGAGTTCCACAACATTTGGCTCGCATGGAAGCTTTCGGACACTGGCAGTGGACTGTCAGGGCACTCAAAATACTCTTCTTGTTCTGGTATATCACCAGTCTGCCCCAATCCATTATTTTCCTCCCTGAAGCTCAAACAGTTCAACCATAATGATGATTCCATTTCATCTGATCTGAAACTTTGCACTTCACTTTCTGGGAGCATTGGCTCCAGGGACAAAGCTAGGGGCTTAGACAGTCCAGAAGGCCCAACCGTCTTCCAGTATTGACTAGGGATTGCCCGAAACAATTGACTCAGTTAAGTAAGAAGGATAGTATTCAAAGTCCTCTCACTTTCTTCAGATTGGACTGACAGTCATGCTCACTGGGACACAGCCAGAGACACTTTAACTCTGCTTCTAGCAGGTGCAGACTTTCTTGATCACTATTCTTAGCACCTCCCTAGTCACTGGTCCAGAGGGGCATCTTCTGGGGGCTCAGACTCAATCAAGATTTGTCCAATGGGCAGTAAATGATTTCTATGCATTGTTTTACATCTTTTAGATTATTCTCAGGCCTTACTTTGTACACTGGCAGATCATCTAGTTTGCCCACTACAATGTGAGGAGATGAGTGCCATCTGTCAGCAATCTTGTGTTTGCCATGCAGTCCCAGATTTCTTAGCAATGCCGATCTCCCTCCTGGAGTTCCTGTCGTTCACCTTTTTATCATACCTTTCTTTGTTGTGTCAGATTTCTTTTGTGTAGCCATGGTCTGACCAGTTGGTACATGAGATAGCTGGGCCTTTAACTTTTGCACATACTGTAAATAGTTGTCAGCTTGAACCCCATCAGGAGAGACCCCAAAACACACATCTACCGTAGTCGACTTCTCTTCAAACATCAGGCGGTAGGGGAGGAACCCAGTGGCATCACTTTTGGTGCAGTTATAAGCATGTAACAGGGTGCTAATTTGTTGGCTCCATCTAGAACTTGTCCTTTGGGTGCAGGGTGCCTAGCATATCTAGCAAAGTGCGTGTTGAAACGTTCAGGCTGTGAGTCCCCCTGGGAGTTAGTAGTGGTTCTGGACTTTCGCCTCCCCACAGAAAGCATCTCTTTGATTAGGCGACTCTCAAAGTCTCTCCCTTGATCAGAATGGATTCTTTGTGGGCCCCATAAGTGAACAAAAAGTTTCTACAAGTACTTTGGCCACAGTGGATGCTTTCTGGTCTTTGGTGGGAAAGCTTGGGCATATCTCGTGAAATGGTCAGGACCACCAGCACATTACTGATATTTCTTTGATCTGACTCCAAACTCAGAAAATCAATACAGACCAGCTCCATGGGTGCACTGATGGTGGAAGTTAACAAGAGGGCAACCCTCTGGAATAAGCTTTCCTCTGTAGCTTAGCGACTAAGTTCGAATGTGTTGCTCACATCAGCCCCATCTTAGGCCAATAGAATCTGGATCTCACCAAGTCAAGTGTTCTGTCTATACAAGGTGCCCCATGTGGTTGTGCAAGGACCTCAGTACTGAGTCTCGAAAGGCAGTGGGCAGCACTAGATTGTTGTTTGTCTACATGTGCTCCCTCCTCACCTGTTTCTCTGTATAACAGTTTATTGATCAGTTTCAACTTAGGACCTTCTTTGTATAACAGTGCAGTTCTCAAATCAGTGGGCGTAATTTGGACACATCTTTTCCTGCATAGGGCTCTAAAGCTGATTTGATCATGGGATCGCGGATTGAGCCATACAGTCTGTCATTGTAGCTAGGGCAGTGCACCAATGTCTATTGCAGAAAAGTGGCAATAAGCAGCAGGTATACAATTCTCAGAGGTCCCAAGCAATACACCATGCAGTCCACTGCGTACCGTGGACATTGTTCCTCCCTGTCAAACTTCCGACGAGTGCCCGAATGTCAGGGTTCTGCCAATCTGACCCAATCATTCTGGAGAACAGGCCTCGGGAGAGAGCATCCAGCATCTATGTGGTTCAGACCTGCTCGGTATTCGAGAGCATAGTCGCATGTAGATAATGCAGAAAGCCACCCATGGCCAGTGGCATCCAACTTAGCTGAGGTCCACATAGGTCAAAGGTTATTGTCAGTTTTACTAGTATTTTAGCCATACAAGTACTCATGGAATTGGTCAACAATAGCCCACTTCAAAGCTAGAAACTCTAACTTATGTACAGGATAGTTCTTTTCGGATGGGGTCAGGCTTCTACTGGCAAAGGCCACTGGTCTCAGGCCATTCTCGTGCTCTTGGTACAACACAGCCAACCCTTACAAGCTAGCATCAGTGTACCAGGACGTAAGGTTTTCTTGGATCGGCATAGGCCAGCACTGGAGCATGGGTAAGTTGATATATGATCTCATGAAAAGCAGTCTCTGAATCAGGAGTCCAGCGGGCCCAAATACTTCACTCGGATGAAAATACACTCTTTCAGTCTTGAGGACGCTGACTTTTGGTATTTTTGTGGGTTGGGGATACCCTTGGAAAGGTTAAGTAAGGGCGGATCACTCTTGAATAGTCCTTGGTGAAACGCGATAATAACCACAGAATCCAGGAATCTTTGCAGTTCTTTTAGATTTTGGGCTGTGCAGGTGGTCAAGGCCTCAACTTTACTTAGATTGGGTCTCTATTCCTCGGTGGATACCATGTGTCCCACATACTTTACACTGATGTTTGAAAGAATTGACACTTATCAATGGACAGTTTAAGGCCAAAGTCCTCCAGTGGAGTCAATACCTTAAATAATCTGCTCTCATGTTCCTCCAGTGACTACACAAACACAATAACATCATCTAGGTATACCAGGCACTCTATAAGTTCCATGTCCCCACTGCACGCTCCATCAATCCGTTGAAAGTGGCTGGGGCACCTGAAATCCCTAGAGGCATCCTCATGAATTCACGCGGCCAAGCGGACAGATAAGGCTGTCTTCTCCACGGTCCTCTGGGGCCATGTCGAGGATCTGGTGGTACCACTGCGTGAGATCAACACGAAGAACCACTTGCTCACGTTTAGGCAGTCAAAGCATCCTGAATGCGGGGCATTGTGTACACGATCAGGATAGTCCGCCGGTTTAAGGTCGATAATCCACATACATCCTTACTGTCCCATTCCTTCTCACTACCACAATGGAAGCATAAGGCTTCTAGATTCTTGTATTACACCAGCAGCTAACATCTCTTGCAGATGCCGTCTCCATCATCTGTCCTTGGGTGCCAGGCAGCCGAGACCTCTCACGAAATGGTCTTCGTCATGCAGCGGATATTGTGCTCAACTCCTTGCAGCATCCTCATCCCATTCCTTTAAAGAAAAACACCTGGTCTCTTTGGGCAAGCCTCTCACTGATCCTCACTTTCCATTCAGCTGGCAGCCGAGGAATCGCAAAATCAAATAAGTCAGGGCGTTACTCTGTCATTCTTCCTGAACTCTGCTGCTGGGTAGTACTGCAGTGTCTGCACAATGCACATTAGCCAGGATGCAACCTCTATTCTCCGAATGTCTCTTTCAGACACATTATGAACTTGGACCATTACCCTTCTGGCATAGCATGGGCTCTAGCGGGCAAATACTAGGCAGGACCAGCAGTCCCTCTGGCAATTTTCCATCGCCTGGTGCATTCAACATTAATATTTTATTCTTAACATCCTTTCTGATACTTGGGACCTTTCCCCTGTAAGGTACACTGGGCATTAGCGCCAGGATCAGAACTCAGGATCCTTCTTCCATACAATTCCGACCGGTTCCTCTGGTTCTATTTTTTCAGCATCTCTCTGTGCCTCATAGGCCTTCTTAATTAAAGCTGAACTCTTAAAGCTCTACTAGTCTTTGACCCTGTTTTCTATAACACAACTGTACTAGCCTTCCGAACATGCAGACATTTGTTCCAATCAACAAAGGGACACCATCATACAGTCCAGTTGGGGGACACACACTAAGGCTAGGGTCTCTCCTTGGTCACCACTCCAGCCACGGGGAGGGAAAGACAATAAGTCGGATATACCGGAATAGGGTAGGCCTTCTCTACTTAACCCCATACATGCAGTCCTTCTAATGGTTGTAGGGTACATCTGACAAATGCTTCTGATACCAATCCTGGAATATAATTGTCACTTGGGCCACTGTCTAATACAGCTCTTGTAGACACTCCATTCACCTTTACAGTGGTCTCCATAGAGGACCCACTATTCTGGACCAGTCTGGGAGGTAGTGGGGGCCTGGGCAACTGACCTTGCCACAAAAGGATGTGAGTTAGCATTTTTGGTGCCCTCACTGGGATCATTTCGTGCACCTCTTAATCACTGATTTACTACTCCGAAGCTCTCCTTGTAGCCTATATGCAACTTTGTCAATGTCTTTTGGGGACCCGGCATTCCCTTTTCATGTGCCCATCCTTCCCACAATTATAGCAAAACATACTTTCTGGAGTTTGAGTTGGTCAGGCGCCACACTGGGGCAGGGCGGGGAGTACTACTAACTGGAAAACTCAGTGCCATCTCTGTCTGCGGCGTGATAAGCATTTGGAGACATCTCGTCCAGTTTCTCCCTTCCATGGTCAAAATTGAGTTTGGACTGTTATCAGCAGAATACATGGGTGGGTACCCCACCCCATAGCAGATACAGTCGGATATAGGTCGGGGCCCGTACTTTGCAGGCATGGCCTTCATAAAGGGACAGTTTTTGAATTCCCGGATCTCTCTCAACAGTTAAGCCCCATTGTGGCATATCTTTTCCTTGTCAGAGCACTCATTGACTGCCAACCTCTGCCCTGAACTACTTGATGGGTCACCCTCAGTCACTCAGTGTCATGAACCGCAGCTATTGGTGCAGGTCCCTCCCAGTCGCCTTTTCTCAACTCCTTGAATTTCTCTCATTAACTCATCATAGGAGGTGGGATTCCAGTTGATTTGCCAGGTGTAACTGAAGCAACAGCAGTTCTGAGAGGGGCAGACTTAAGGATCCTGTCCAGCCTGGTTCGGTCCAGTTCAGTCGCTGGCAAACTACCCTTTCTGAGGCATTCTTGCAACAATTTTTCCAGCCGAGATACATACACAGACAACAACTCCCTTGGTACTGTTGTGCATTTCTTACTCTCACCGTGAGTCCTCATCAGAATCTGGGCTCCCATACTACATTCTCAAGGCCTCAAGATAGGCCTGTGCAGTCACTTCAGGGTTACTGGCCGTTTGCTTCGGATGGTAGCAAGGCAGGACCTCGGGCTCTCACTAACCCTCTTTAAGCTTTTCAGCCCAGAGCATTGCCATTCTAGCACTTGGGGAGCAACATAGTCTATCCAGGTCTCCCAGTCATCCTCCCTTGGGGGGTGGGGAGGGTGCCAGAGAAGATCCAACCTTCGGTAAGAGTCTTGACTAATGGCAGGTGCAGAAATAGAGTCTGCATTGGTTCAGCCACCATTACGCGGTACTGGAGGCGGAGAGGTGTTGGGGAGGAACACCCCGAGGCAGAATAGTTTCTTCAAGTCCTCCACAGTTTTCCCTTCCCCAGCAACCATTTTAGCAAATTTCTCCTCAAAGTTTCAGACAGTGGTGAGGGCTCATTCCCCCAGGGTCTTTACTGTCATAAGTTATCACTCTCCAGGCAGTGAGGGCTCCCTCTGGGGTAATGGTCTGTGGCACTTTGGAGCTATCTATGGGATCACTTAAACTCTACTATGGCCAGGAAAGTGTGGGTGAGCAAATTAGCATGCCGACCCACCACCACAGGGTTTCGTAAACCTTCCACCTTGGAAGAAATACTCCTGTACAGTGTCGTATTGATACCCAGGGGATGTCCAGTATAAGCATAGCATTTGAAGGTCGATCTCCTCCCAGTACACCACTCCACCAGCCGGTGCACAGCCACTTCTGTCGGGTGCCCATTTTTTCTTAACAGTGGTTCGTAAATATGGCCACTAGAGGACACACAATCAGAGGTGAGCCTCAAGATGTAACCTAGATGGCGCTATCCCAGGGGCTACTACCCTGCCTGATTTGCCACTAACAGGTTGAGGGGCCTGGATCCATAAGGCGGTGCCTCCACCCAGAGGTCAGGGTTTGCAATAGATTAAACTAAGTTGGTCACAGCCCTCTGGGACACTGCAACCCCTTTCTTCCCACTAGTGGCCCACACAGTATATCAGAATTACCTTCACAGTATACACTTACCCCAGGACTGGTTCAGGCTTTGGGACCCTCTGTAAAATAAGCAGATACAGTGCAACAATCACAGTACAATACTTTAACATAGACAAATACCTCCCAGGCAGTATAACTTTGCTGAAACAAGCAGCTCTGATTTATTTGAGGGGATATAACAAGGACGGGGAAATCAGGTTAATTAGCTTATCACTTTACTCATCTACCTATGGGTCTGTGCACAGGCCTATCCGACCAGTTACTGTCCCTGGGTACCCAAGCCGTGAGTGGCTGGTCCAAACCGTGGCAGCTGGTGAGGCCCTTTCACAGAGAAAAGAAAAAATTAGTTAAACAGTCAGCAGTACAGTAATTCCATTTGGATTCAATGTGGCGAATTCAACGGGAGCGACTCTGAATTAGTACTCCGACCTCCAAACAAGATAGGGTCCTTCAACGTCAGCAGGGCTACTCTTGAGCTCCACGAGACTCCTCACACATTTATATGGCAAACTGCAACAGGCAAAAGTCCTTTAATGGCAGCAGGATTCACTTGAGCTACACAAGCCTCCTCACATTTATATGGTAAACAGTAACAGGCAAAAGTCCTTTAATGGCAGCAGGATTCACTTGAGCTACACAGCCTCCTCACACATTTATATAGTAAAGAAAGTACTATACCAGGCAGGCTGTTTCTCTATCCCAATCCAATTACTGCACAATACCGGGAGAACACACAGCAGATTCAGTTCCTGACAGACCCGAGTGCAATTCAGCAATTTCTCAGTCTTCTAGGGTGAGCCTGGTTTCTACTCTTCAGATATCCTTTGATTCACCTTCACAGGACGGATTCAGTCCTAACAAGCAGTTACACAAGCTGCGGACTGGAACTCTGGGCCTTACACACGTTTCCCGACTAAAACTGCACACGAAAAAAGCACAGGGCTCCTTCCCTCTTCACTGCCAGAGCTCAACTGAAACTCCAGCAGACAAAACCGGGCACTTCCTTTGAGTTCCCCCCAGTTCTTGGCTGGATTGGCTGTCACTCACAATAGACTGCCCCTGTTGGTCCAAAAAGGCGCCGAAGTCCAAACTACATCTCCCAGAGTCACTGCCCATACAATCCTCTTGTGGCTGGCTCAGATTACGAGTCCAAGTTCTGATTCGTCCAAGGCACCATTTTAGAGCTACCTTAACCCACACTGATTGTCCAGTTCAGCAGTTCAAAACTAGAATGAGAACTAAGCAAACACAGTTCTGACTGCAAAGAAAGCAGGTTAGACAAGCTGTATTTTCATTATTACTCTAAATGATTTCTGGCAAACAGTTACATCTTTCAGATAGGTTCCCTTTGCACTCCTAGTGACTGCAAAATGGAGTGAATTGGCAGCAGCTCGAGTGGTACTCAAGCAGAAAGCACACAGTCCCCCATACAAACTAATTATGTCTGCAAGCAGACAGCTCTTAAAGAGACAGTACCAGAGGCTCTAAAAACACTCACTGATAAATGCTTAATCGCCAAACACCATTCAGGCTTGGAGCATTCAAGCAAGCTCCTGGAAGTCTTTAGGAACCCCCATTTTCAGGGGTTACACTTATATAACCCCTAGGTGGCGTTATCCCAAGGGCTACTATCCCCCTGCTGGGCTAGTAGCAGGATTAAGGAGCTTGAGTTCTGAAACGGGTGCCTCCACCTAGAGGTCAGGGTTGGTAGTGGTCAAGCTAACCTGGGCACAGCCCTCCTGGACACTGTAACCCCCCTTTTTCCTTACTAGTGGCCGGAACAATACACAATAATCACTTTCACAATACCCCTGATACATCACACAAGTACCCACACTGTTTGCACGTACCACCAGGGCTTTCCTCTAGCTCGGCCCTGGGGACCTGCTGTAAAACAAGGTTATACACAGCAAATAACGCAGTACAGTACTCTTGCACAAACTGGAACCACAGTCAGGGTAAATGCAAAAAAGAGTTAGATCTGATTTATTTAAGGGACTTGAACAAGGGAGGGGCATAATCAGGTTAATTTGCTTAAAGACTCTATCTTTCAAACAGTTATGCATGCATTTCAGGGTCCATAAACAGTCACACACTTTGGGTACCCAGATGGAGAATGGTGGGCTAGCCAGGAACGTTGCAGCTGGTTGGGGCCCTGTGATAGAAGAAAACAACATGCACAACACACACTATTTGTAATCCGGAGCCGGCGGGCTCAGTTCGTGAAAAGAAAACAACAAGACAATCAGATGACACACTTTTAGATTAGGCTGTTGTTTCAGGGAGCTACCCTGATGATTACTCACAATACCCAAGACTGGACACAGGCTGGATGAAAATTGAGACAGCAGGTGGTTAATCTGGAGAGCCAGGAGAAGCAGGGGCCCACACAAATCGCCGCGGCGTCATTCCTACTCAAGCGTGGAGCAGGGGGCTGATCCCCAGGCAGGTCTGTTGTTGATGGCTTTCTCTGTGCGACGGGTAGTCTGGCTGGGCCAGTGTGGCAAGGCCCCGGCCAAATGGAGACAAATTCGGATGCAGTCCGTTTTGGCTTGGATACAACTTCCAGCAAGCAGAACACAGTTCACACAGTGGGGAACCAAATCATGACCCACTTTCAATACATAGCACATTTACATGTAAGAAATTCTACTGTACCAGGCAAACTGCTCTTCGGTCATGATTGCAAAGTATCTGCACAAACCAGGGATTCAAAAGCAGCTGGAAATCCTGACAGGCCGATCGCATTCAGCAAAATCTTCCGTCTTCTTCAAGTATGAGCCTGGTAGAAAATCAGTGGCTTACTTCATTCTCACAAACTCAGATTTAGTCCGAAATAATTCTCTTTTCTCCCTCTCACGGGCAGCAGGCAGACATGCAGGCCAAAAACTCAGCCCTTTCACAGTTCTCCCATGTGAATCCTCTCAGGATTGCAGCTCCCAACTTAGATCTGCCTTAAACAGTAGGCAGCTTGGGGATTTCCCTCAGATCCAAAAGGTTCGGTTGGCTGATTCAGCCATCAGTCAAAGCAAGAGCTCCCCCTTCAGTTGCAAAAAGGCACCAAAAGCCCCAAACTACAATTCCTACAGATTTTGACTCCAGACAGCTCCTGTAGTCTGGCTCCATTTTAGGTCCCACCAGCACTGATTGGTCTAATTTGCAGTACCGGGCCAAATGGTGGGGATAAACAAAACAGTTCTTGCTGCAGAGAAGGCAGGTTAGACAAACAACATTATTATTACTACTCTAATGAATGATCAGCAAACAGTTACATCTATTAACAGGGCTCCCTCTGCGCAATTAGTGTTGGCAGAAATGGAGCGATTACCTGGTAGCCCAGGCAGGACTTGAGCATGACAACACTCAGCCCCCTCCCAGATTAATTATTACTGCAATCTAGGCAGTTCTTAAAGCGACAGTACATAGAGGCTACACAGGCACTCTTTGGCAATAACGATTAACTGCTAAACACAGGACACCAGCCTGACAGTGAGCATTTAGACAAGCTCATGGAACACTTTTTGGGAACCCCCATTTGTAGGGGGGGTTACACTTATTTACAAGGAGGTCCTGAATATCAACAAGGACAATATACATAGACATATACAAAAATACAATAAACAGTACGCAGCTGAGTATCTAGGAGAAAGGAGGACAAAAATATGTACACCATATGTACAGAGGCTTAGAGATTTAAATACATTGTACACACTGGGTAACAAGGTTGTACCTTGTGAAAGCAGTAGAGACTCCAAGGGCAGCAACGGTAGTATGGATAGTGAGCACAGTCGACGTAGACAATGTTTTGGATAAGGTCAGAGGGAAAGGGGCAGATGACAAGTGTGGTGGAGGGTAGGAGGGGGCTGACAACAGGGGGGGAGGAGGAGGTAGATCAGAATGTAGTAGGATGGCTATGATGTCTAGGGAAAAGGCACTGTAAGAGGGATGGGGAGGAGAAGGAGATAGAAGATATAAGGAATAGATAGCTGTAAGTAGGGGAAGGGACTGGGGGTGAAGATAATGTAAGATACAGACTTGGGGTAGAGAGGGTGGCGATGGTAGGGTAACATGGAGTGAGGGAGGGAGAGACATATGCAAATATGCAGAGGTGAAAATGAGGGAGCGGCAATATAAAGGGTAGGCAGATGGGGTGAGGGGGAAGGGACTAGAGGAGTGGTCATTGCAGATACTGGGTAGGAGGAAGGCCCTCAATTAGCCGCAGCCACAGAGGTCCTGTAGCTTATCATAGGCAAGTCTTTTGAAGCCATTTAGGGGGATCAGGCTTTTTAGTTTTAGTCTGGATTGGACTTTATTCCAGGCAGCCAGGACAGCACTGCTTATATCAAGGCTCCAAACCGGGTGTGGGAAAATGGAACGTCTAGCATAATGAAAGAGTTACTGCACAGGGGATAGTGGCAGACAGTCTGTTGGAAGAGGTTTGAGATGTGGGGGGGGGGAGTTTATCCAGCAGGGCTTTGTAGAGCCAGGTGACAGAGTGGAAGAGACATCTGGTGGCTAAGGAGGTCCATCTTAGGGAGGCATAAATGTTGCAATGATGTGTACGGTGGTGAGCATTTGAGACGAAGCGTAACGCCCTGTGATAGAGAATGTCCAATTGACATAGCAGGACATCAGAGCATCTGCCATATAGAATATCGGCATAGTCGATAAAGTGGTAAAAAAGTTGTTTGGACCAGGCGCAATCTGGCTTCAGAGTTGAACAGGGATTTATTCCTATAAAAGAAGCCAATTCTTTGACTTAATTTCTTTGCAAGGGAGTCGATGTGAGCTGCAAAAGTTAGGTGACGATCTAGCACACAGCCTAGGTATTTGAAATTGTTGACTAACTTGAGATCATTGCCAAGGAAAGTCTTGATGGGAGGCAGGGAAGTGAGTGTGACTGGGACAGAGGGCAAGTGGTTGGAATAGAAGAACACCACTTTTGTTTTTTCGGCATTTAGGAGCAGTTTTGAACGTGCGAGGCTGTGCTGGAGGAGATCAAATTCTGCCTAGAGTTCCATACGGGCTTCGTCTACCAAGGGTCTGGATATGTATATCACTGTATCGTCTGTGAATAGGTGTAACTTTGCTTTGCTGTTGCTATTTCCGATGGTTTTTATGGTATGTCTCATAAACAGTTACATTTTAGCCTCCAGTCCCTTCTCCCATCTGCAGACAACATCTTCCCTGACCCCAGCCTACCTCCTTGACACTAAACTTGTAGTAGACTAAGCAGCTGTAATCTTTGGGCAATCTGTATCTTACGTAGGGCATTACTATATCCTCCACCACCACCACTGTCACTGCCCATATTCCATGTGCCAGTGCTAATGGTAATGCAGATGGGGGCACCATTTACAAGTAGTGCTGGTACACAAAGAGAAAGTGAAAAAGACATCCATAGCAATGGGCCAGGGAGGAGAGAGATGACCAACTGATAAGTGGCGAGTTTTCTTTTCCTTGGAGTGCTTGGGATCCATGGGGGCATATTTGGGCCAAGGAGGGTATTGACAGATGACAGGGGACATTGTAGGCTTATGTTTAGTCTTGGTGGCCTTAAAGGTGACTGGCAAGGGTAATTGCTACAAGGGTGTCCCTATAATATAAATGATCCTGCCAGCCAAGGTTTCTACAGGTCCATATTTCATAATTTTAGTCTCTATTTGGTTTTAGGATTTTTATATGGTAGAATTTCAGCAAATCGGCACGTGGAGACAGTTCCCTGAGGAGCTTGTCCGAATAGCACCAAGGCATTCAAAAAAAACTCCCTGACTTAATGACGTCTAACCCACTACTCTTGTAATTAAAGCAACAGTATTTACTGTATTAGTCGACAAAAAATCTCATCATATAGTTTTTTTAGCAAATATGTATTTCTGACAACCTAAGATTCATGCTCAGTATATTTTTTGTTTTCTCAGATGTTGTTCAGGGTTTTTCCTTTAGTTGATTTTGTAATTAATGACTCAAATAATTAAAGATGGCCACCATTCTCCATGTTTAAAAATCTCTTCCCCTGGTGGTGCTTGTTGAACGTACAGTACATGCTAAATTCATGCTGTAGTTGTATTAGGATGGTCCTTCCGCTTGTTTCTGATAGTAAACAGCGCAACATTTTTTATTTTTTTTCACGGTGGGTGTGGCATGGGTGTGACATGGGCATGGGAACTTTTATAAACTTCAAGACCCCACATCTTGGTTCAGGAATTAAAGAAAAAGAAAAGAAAAATGTGTATCTTGATATTTTTGCCAGACAAACCTTATGACTGAAAAATGTGTATGGTTACTAACAAATACTGCTGTTTTAAGTAAGCAGTGAGTGAGCACTATGTACAATCAACATCTTTAAACATGAAATGCTAATAAAATATTTATAGAACTTGATCTTTGACTGGTGTCATTATTTTAACTGATTTTACATTTATTTTCATCACATGTTGTTTTGGTACGTAGTTAATGTTCTTTTATTATAAATTATGTGTTGTGACCCTCAATGTTTTTATTTTTTATTTTATTTTAGTCTTTGGTAATAGAGTAAGGCCCACTAGGCACAAGTGCCTGTTTTCAGGGGTAACCTGGGAGCTGGGCGGTTAAGTGACTTGCTCAGAGTCACACAGTATGCAAGTGAAGGTTGTGAGAATCAAACTCAGGTCTGGTCTACTGGATGTATCAAGTTCGTTCACACCTCGTTCCTCTAACCTCTAGGCTATACTGCCAGCCCGTTGTCCCATTGAAAACCACCATTTCAGACAATGGCTTTTTTGGCAGCTCTCCAGCTGCACTCTCAAGCCACAAGGCAGCATGACGTCATGGCCTCCCAGCGTTGCTGTTAATTTCACTCAAGCCATCCCTCAAGATTGCTCTGAGGTAGGATTCACTGTCGTTTGCCCCATCTGTGGTCAAATCTTTAGAATGTAATTATGTATTAATGTTTGCTGTTACTTGTTACAGAACTGTCTAAAATAGGTCTGTGTGTAAGCTATTATGAGTGTCTCTGGTGTCACGTGTTTTTTTTTTCTGTCGGCATTCAGATCTTGGATTTCATTTCCAAAGATACATGCTTTTGTTACAGTTGCATTCCATGTTCTGCTGCTTATCCTCCCCCTGCCTTCCTGCCTCTTCACCCGACCCCAGTTATCTTTCATATGTGTTCTTGACTCATCAGATACTGTCTTTCTGCCTGCTTCCTCTGTTTGTCCATCTCTGATTGGTCCAGTTGTCACTGGTATTGACTAATTTTCCTGAATGTGCCCAAAGTGTTATATCACAGTTGAAAAACTCTAGACCAGTATTCCAGTTCTTTCATAACATACATCTATTATTCCAGTGCAAACATAACACAGTGCCTGTGTGACTAATCTTATTTTTTTATTATTTTTTCACCCATGAGCAGACATACATTGCCTATGAGAAACTCAGCAATGTCACTAATAAATACATTAAAGCAGACAATTCTTAGTACTGAAAATTGGGATGGCCCAATGTTGACTTCAAATTCTACAAAGGTGATTCCAGTAAACAGCACCCTCTGGTTTCTGAAACTTAGCAAATTTCATAACAGTTGCACTATATTTTGGACCCATTACTTGAATTTCCAGATAGCTTACCAGTACTCTGGGTGGAAGGGTGCATAAGGCCTTATTGAAATGAAAATAAGTCACATACATGCATACCTCTCAAGTGTCCCTGATTTTCAGGGATGTCCCTGATTTCACCTCAAAATTTTACTTTGTCCCTCCTAAAATCTGTGTTTCCCTGACTAAACAGTGATGATTGTAAGAATAAAATTACATCAAACAATAAAGCTGCAGACTTCTTATTTTTCAAAAAATGTGTTGTACACTGAGTCCCTTATTCTGCCAGCTTCCTGAGTGGATATCATCAATTTTAAAAATGTGTCCCTGATTTTGGGCCTTTGTCCCTGATTTTTTTAAGCCTTGTCCCTGATTTATGAGGTAGGAGGTTGAGAGGTATGCATACATGACAGACAGTGACATCCAGCTACCACTACCTCACCCCCCGCCCCCGGAATCCTTAAAGGAAAACTACACCCAAAACTTGAAAAAATATATGTTGTGCAGTGTTTTAATTTGTATGTGAAGTTCTAGTGTTTCCTTCCCTCTGACTGGTATTAGGAGTTTTTCCTAAATTAGCCTGCTAGCTTTAGGGTAGTTTTACGACCCCTGGAGATCTCCATATCAAATAGCTTTATTGTATTTCTTTGTCCCACAATGCACCTTGTTTCATGTGATGGTGATGTAGCAGAGCCCATAAATCCAGCAGAAAGCATTGCATTACAATCAGTTCACAACAATAGAGATGGCTATATTTTAAAATCTGTAGAATTCAGCTTGGCGACCACCCTCATCCTAAAGGTTTTACTGTCCTGAAAAACTTTGCTGCTGGTAATTGTTGTGCAGCTTGTAAAGCTTCCAAGATATTTAGTTTGTTTGGCATGTGTTTGCTGAATGTTGGGTCTCTCTTACATCACAGTCACATGAGACAAGATGCACTGTGGGAACCAGAAATACAATTAAGCTATCAGGTATGAAGATCCCCAGGGGGTCGTAAAACTAGCATAAAGCTAGCAGGCTAATTTGGGAAAAACTCCTAATACCAGTCAGAGGGAAAGAAACACTAGAACTTCACATACAAATTAAAACACTCTGTACAACATATATCTTTTCAAGTTTTGGGTGTAGTTTTCCTTTAAGGTCTGCCTCCTTGTTTCGGAATCTCAACAAATGGCTGAGTGAAGTTGACAGCAACCCTGGGAGGCTATGACGTCATGCTGCCTCGTGACTTGAGAGTGCAGCTAGAGAGCCACCTAAAAAGCCATCGTCTGAAGCAGCAGTTTTCAATGGGACATCAATTGTCACAACACATAATTCATAATAAAAAAAAAATTAACTACATACCAAAACAACATGTTTTGATGAAAATAAAAGTAAAATTAGTTAAAATAACGACACCAGTCAAAGATCAAGTTCTATAAAATATTTTATTAGCATTTCACCTTTAAGCCACAGTTATAAACTGTGGTTAAAAAGCATTAGAAATTAGGTTTGAAAATTTGAGCTTTCTGATTGGCTGCCTCTTATACCAGGGGGTACATTAACTACTAGTAGAGCCCTGTAAAAAAGTACCAGCTGTGTCAACCCCATCACAGGTATCCTGGTGCCATCCCGGTTTTCACACATAACAACAGCCATGTTTAAATGGGGCCACTACAAAACACTCCTCTCTGCTGGATTACCCAGAAGCTGACACGGCTTCATAATCCCCCGCTAGATAGACGAATTCAGAAACATCCGTTTCCAGTATTTCAGAACATACACACATAACCCCATAAGTGTCACAATCTCTTTTATTACGTGGTTCCTAAAAGGAAAGTTACAGAAAGCCACAACAGCAGCTTCTCAGTCCCCCCATATTTCAGAAGAGTGTCCGTTGTAATGTATGTGTACTACAGCACCGCACTTGCTCCACAACTCAGTCACCATGCATCCATGCCTGCCTCAGCATAATAAACACACATAAAAAAGTAAAATAAAATACATTTAAAGTAAAAGAAAGCCATACCTGTATTTGGCTTTCTCTTGCACACAGAGCCACGGTACCTGTGCTCGCTGATCGGCTTGTGCTACTTAGGTCACTTAAGACATCCATTGTAAAGATCTGCATTTGTAAGACAACACCCCCCCCCCAAAAAAAAATAAATAAATAACAATGTTACACTGGAGGACAATGACAGCAGTGTGAGACACAGGGACAAACACAAACCTGTGTGTCTTGGGAAAGAACGAAACCAGCAGGGAGGGAAACAGAAAGCACTATACACTTGCAGCACTATTTAGTGGGCAAAACAAAAAGTGCAGATTTTTCTTTTTTAAACATACCTACACATAGCAAAGATTAAAGAAAAAACATTATAAACATGATTTTTTTCAATCTTTTTCTTTTCTTTATAAGCGAGCCACTTAGTAGTCCATTTCTAAGTACAATGATACCCTCCAGAGTGGGCCGTATGGGCAATAACGGACATTTCCAGGGGCTATGAGGCTCTCTGCCTGTGGTGATGGGCCTCATTACACTCCTGGACAGTCTGGTATTGCCCAATACTGCCCATCCTGTTGGATATTATTGCATGCCTACATGTTTTCTTTTTTTTTGATGGGCTAAACAACTGAGCAAATTGACAGAAAGTTACTTAAGTTATCAAAGACTGTATTAGAATGCCTTAATCTTTTTATATTTTAGGTTTTTATAATTTATATGTGATTTTTTAAATGTATACTGTGCTTGTTGAGTTTTAATATTAAAACAATAAAAACATTTAAAAAACCAAATGGGTATTAACATCAATGGTTTTACGGCACATGCAAATTATACACACAGCTAGACTGCATCTAAAAGTAGCTCTAAGTACTTATTTTTTTAACTTTCTCTTTGTGCTCCTGGCACCCAGCTGGCCCTTAGCCTCTATCAAGCCCCACCATACCCCTGGGCTGCTCTGCTTTTCCCCTCCAGCCGGCCTCTGACAACTCAAGCTTGTTTCTTTTTTTTTTTGTTATGCTTTATCTGTTTCTGCTCCCACGTGGCCCCAGCCTGCCATTCCTTCTGGTCCACTAATTACCTTTCGCCCGCCGGTGTCACCCCTGCTGCCTCTCTCCATCGGTCATGGCTCCATGCACCCTACCTGAAGGGCCCCTCCCCCCAGAAGGGGACAGGGAGAGCAGAGTACTTGTACAGTGCCCCCGGGGTAGACATGGGGGATGGAAAAGGTGCACTCTGGGGACCTCAGGGTGAAAGAAGGAGTAAACGTCATCCGTCGGGGCTGCACAGCTCATTTTCCCATTTTCTGTCCCTTCCCACCCTGCGTTGGTGCTGCTGCAGTGTAAATCCTGTGGGGGGATACCTTTCAGTGCAAGCACACTCACACTGCCTAGGACACCACTTCAGTCCACCACCAGATGCCGCTATAAAAGTGATACAGCACTGCCCACCCCCCTGTGAGTGAAGCATCCAATGGATGCTCTAAATCCCTCTCTGCCAGGTGCCACTCCTGTCATCCCGGGCTTGGGCACAAACCCAGGTCACCAGCTTACCGAGCAAAACCCCATCGCTCAGCGCCATGGAGCCGGCCCCCAAGCTTGTTTCTAAAGATGGTCTGACAAGTAAGTATAATTTTAAACATCAAAATCCCTGCAGGTATCATAAAAATGCTAAAGTAATACCCACTCACTGCTATCTTAATTATAACAATAGCACAGTCAGCATCACTACATTAGGGAGTTTCCCCAGAATACCTTGGTGCGGCTCAGTTGGGCTCCTTGGAAAGTTGCTTCTGCTTCCATATTTGTCAAAACTCTGTAATACAAATATACTAAAACACAACAGAGACAAAAATTATGGCTGGTGTGGTGCTGGCTGATAGTGCATTGCACTTCCACACAAAGAGACCAGGGATCGATTCTTAATTTTGACCCCGTCACACTGGGCCAGTGGAAGTTTGGACACTTTGCAGAGGCAGGGTGGGAGGGTCTTGGCTCTTAGCATCATAGGTGCCCACGTGATGCAGGCTCCCTCCCCATAGGCCAGAAATGAGTGTTTGATTGGCACATAGCCTTGTGGAAGCCAGGAGGGGCTAACTGTAGTGTTAAATCCCCTGCCTAACCACAAATTATGGCCCCCAATGCTGCTCCAGTGTTCAGCCACCACACGCCTCCCATTTGATGAGGCTGCACATGTTTCCCCCTGGGCTAGCAGCAACTTGGGAGAAGGAATAAGTTCAGGAGCAGCTTGCAGGAGGTCTGTGCTGCTAAGTGGCGTGGTCAACAAAGCAGTAAGCAGCAAAAGTAGGGGCAGGAGAGGCGTGTTTGGGGGAGGGGGCGACCCAGGCTCTGGCCCCCACCTGTTAAGATACTATCAAAAAACAAGATTCCCTTTGATTTTTTTTTCTGTTCTGTTTGCCTTGCCTGACCTCAGAGTCCTGAGCTGCTGCAATTAAGAAAGCTTCGGATCTTAAGTGTTTTCATAATGTTCAAGCTGGAATTTCTTACTCTGGCAGCCTAATTCACATGTTACATTTCCCATATCGGGGGGGGTTCCACTGTCTAGAGGTCGCTTCAGGTTTGGTTTCAGCATAATGGCTATGTACAGTACTAGCCTGTCTGTAAGATTATCTGCTTGTGAAAATGTAATTCAAAATTCTTGGGCGCTCTGTTAATTCTCTTGATAAAATAGAAACAGGTATGGGCAAGTATTTTCTAATGATGTCCCCTATGCCCCCTGCCCTAATGTATTTTGTGGTAAAACAGACAGGTCCGTTATCATAATGTTCCTGATTCTTTGTTTCTAACAAGGAGTCCCTTTCCATGTTTTTAGCTCTTTCAAGAGCATTGTCACATGTAGCTCCTTTATATGAATCTATTGTACAGTTCCTGAAATTGTTTTTCAAACTCGTCTTCCCTAGTGCAATTATGCCTGATACGTATATGTTTTTCTATATTCATTTGTTTTTTATTTCTTATGTTCCATTGTGTTGCATTTTGCCTATCATCGTTCGAATCTCACCACAGCCTCTTAAATCTAAATCATGAATTAACATGTCTATATGTATTAAAACAGCAGGTGGCAGACAGTAAGTTGGTTCAGGAAACTGTATAAAAGGAATTATTGTGCAACAGTAAAACTGCCCCACTCAGGAAGACTTTTGTTAAAGTGCTGGTGTTTTGGTGTGGTGGTGAGCCCACACCGCGTGCGTCTGTTAATTATCTACAATAAAAGTGGAGACATTTTTTAACATATTTACTGATGCCAGCATTTCTTATTGTGGAAGACTGGCAAGTGCTCTGCTACCTTGAACTATTTCTCTTCAGATTTACAGGGGCTAGCTACCCCCCCCCCCCAACACAGAGCACTAGTCTCTGTTCCAATTGTGCACACCTGTTTGTGCTTTGGGCTGTGATGTATGTTGCCTAACTGTAAAAAGCAGTAAAATGCACCATTTACAGTGATTTTTTTCAAACATGTCCTGGGGGAGCATGCCCCCAGACACCTCCTAACTTTGTTAGGGTTTTGGGCCCCCTTGTTCATGGTTCCTGCAACCAGGAGTGGCTGATCAGAACCAAATAGGAAAAACGTAGATGAAAATAAAAAATGAGACTGAAGTTATGAGAATAGGGCCTTAGGAGACCTTGGCAGGGTAAGTTACATTACAGGAGCAGCCTTTTAGTGATTACTTTTGCTGGCCACCTTTAACGAGAAGTGCTCACACAAAGATATGAATCCCAATCTACCCCCTGGGTTTGCTCATCTCTGACAGTCTTTTCAGGCATGGATTACAAGAGGAATGTAGTGGGCTTGCTCTGTTAGATCCAAGTTAGAAATGTTCCGCTACATTCAGTGAGAAAAGAAGTTTACTTACTTTTGGTGTTTATCTGTTATACAGTCCAGACAGTGTCTGAGTTATTGCATTGCCATATAGGAATTCCTCAGACTAGACTGGCAAACCCTTTTTGAAAACAGAGCCCTGGTGTGCTGACTAGAGGCAAAACTAGCCCTAGTAAAACCTTGTTCTTACTGATCCCCATAAAGGGAGTGGGGAGCCCCTTAAACATACTTGTACCTATTACCTCTTGTCTCATTCCTTCTAGCTAGTTGTTATCCAACCTTTATATTGCTCCTTCCTTGTGGAGTCAGGTTCTCCTTCTTCCTGTGGTTATTTTCCAGCCACACCTTTAATTTGTGCTGTGGGGCATGCAGAGGCAACGGAGCACCTTACACATCAGTTAAACAGTTTCTACATCAAATAAAAACATTGTCCATGCTTACAGCTTGTGAGTTAAGCAATCTGGGGTTTGTTCAAAGGCAAGCACAGTGCAGCTTTGCTGCTCCCACCTGGGAATGAGCACCAACACAAGCACAGGTCATTATTCTGACTTAAGATCCATGGGGCGGGGGCATAAATTGATTCAACATTTAAAGGGAAAGTAAACTTTGCAGGTCCTCATAATGCCTGACCGTCTGTGAATAGCTCTTTTAAATGAGGTTTTGTGCTTATGTGGAGCTGTTAGCTGTTCCCTTCAGAACCTCAGGGACCCTGCTGGGGATCCTGGACATGAAGGTCACTTGAGCTCAGCTACCCAAGCTTTTGTGGTGAGGTAACTGATTAGTTATCCCAAGAGCGTGAGAGTGTTTCCTCTACAATGAGCTCACTGGGCTGTGCCAGGAAATTCCAGACTGAGAACCTATCCCAGCTTTGACACCGGGCCATTTTACAGCACTCTTCAAAACTGCATTTTATTTTCCCAAAAACTGACTTGAATACTGTAGAGAAAAACAAGTACCTTAAAGGGCAACTTCACAAATGCAGAACAGCATGCTGAATGGCATGGGTGGGCAAATGAGGCAATAAGAGCACCCCGAGATAGTTGTGATTCTATGAGGCAGATCCTTGGAGGCAGCAGAGTCACCACTACTGTACCTTAAGGTTCACTTCCCAACTTTTTTACAGTTTGCAGGTGGAGTGTGACATTCAGCATAGTGCCAGCAATGAGACACAGAGTAGTAAATAATAATAATAACAATGAGCCTGTAGGCGAGAAGACAAGGTGTTGCTTTTAACAACAACAAAAAAATTGATAGTTGTTTACTTAAGCAGTAACTCCTGAACAAGTGGGCATTTCCAGGGGATGAATGCCTGGTTGGGAAGAGCTGAAGACCCCAAACTGTGTGTTAATCCTCTGAAAATGCCTGCTTGTAAAGGTGTTATTGTGGTTATAAGCCTAATTGCTTGTTTTTGTTGAATAAATTATGTTTTCAAAAAGAAACATGCACTTTACACAATCATACACTGTGCTGCTGTGAGCTGTACTGGGCAATTGTAAGAGATTACTACCCAGTAAAACAGTCAATCACAAAGTATTCTGGCATGATGCATAATGAATTAAACACATTAATTTATATAACAGAGGATGGTGGGACCTTACGCACTGATACTTTGCATTTGTAGAGTTTTGCATTTGTATAGCTAGGTCTGCAGGAGTAACAGGAAAAAAGTTGTGGGATGTAAGGATATTTGATAGCATTAACCCTTTGTAGAGCTTGAATCCAATGACAAGCAGTTAAGGCAGTCTGAATTAGTGAGCTCATGATAGCTATTACAGATTGAGGGAGTGCTCCTGGTCAATTGGATCATGCCATTCTCCTTTGTATGAGACACTCATATTCTCCCTTAAGCTGCTCTGAAAAACATGCATGCTTTGAAAGCTTTTTAAAATTTTGTCAAATTTGAACCCTTCCTGTGTCATGGACGGATATATCAGACCAGAATTCCTATGCATTCTACCATAATTCTGTTGGCAGCCCAGGGGTTAAGACCCATTAGGCCCCACCCCCCTATCTCTAATATATGGAATAATACATAGAGTGGTGTTTTTTTTTTTTGTATACACCCAAGGTATGAAATCCAACATAAACCATGAAAGCAAAGCTCAAGTGGTTTATCAAGGTATTCCTCCCTGAGGGGGTGTAAAAAATGGGGTTACACACTACTTCTCATGTTTCATTTTATTTTTTTATTATACTAATTGGTTTATTATTTTGGTAGTTTGGTAGTGAGAAGACTGTGAAAGTGGTTGAAAGTATATGCTGTCCATAATACACACCCTGTTATACATGAACTTGTATAACAGAGAATTACAATAATGGCTTTCTTGTTCTAATCATCACATAGAGGATAATGCATGGCCATCGGACAGTAACCAAGCTGTAATCACTTTGAGAGGTTTCCTTGACAACTTGTTAAACGTTAAGAGCACAACTCAAGAGTTTTACCGTTGTCATGGAAACCTCGAGAAGTGATTACCAGTTTGATTACCGACCAATGGTCATCCATTAGCTTTTATAGTGTATGGGCTCTTTACACCATAAAAGCTAATGCCCACTGAAAGAAAAATGTTTTTACCCTCCATCTGCACATAACTACATCTATTAGTGGCTTACCGCAACCTAATTGAAGGAGTCAGTAATGAGTCCATTTTGTCAAATCAAACAAGAAATTTATTATTAGTTAACATTGCCAACAGTTCAACCACTTTACTTAACTACTGGTAAATCAATACAATGTCTTAAAGAGAAGGATATTAACTAAAAAACACAATAACAACTGCATTTTTAAATGAATACTGGAACATGGATCCGGTTGAATGACGCATATCACGTGGTACTGCGTGTCATCACATCACTGCCTTCACGAACAAGCTCCGTTCATGTTGCCACACTGCAGACTGCAGAAGAAGTAAACAGAGAACACTCTAGAGGGGAAAAACATTTAAAAAGGACTTTAAAAGTTTACAAAACAAGTTTAAAACAGGTACGCTTGGGAGACAGGTTCACTACTAAAATCTGCTGCAATGGAATGCAGTTTGAAAGTGGGCACATGATAACGTTCTGAAAAAAGAATGCTCTCTGTGACTTCTGTTCCATCTTGTAATGTCACTGGTCTGACAGGCAAGAAAGGATTACAGCTTTGATGTCAGACTGGTGAGATTACAAGATAAAAAAAAGGATAGGTTACAGTGCATAATAAACACTCCGAATACATTTTTAAGCAGTTATTATATATAGAATAATACATCGGGTGGTGTGTTTAATGAGAATTTTACACACACCCGAGGTGTTGTATGCTACCTAAACCCAAAGAACGAAGCTTGAAGAGTTTATTTTAAGCATCCAACTCCGAGGGTATGTGTAAAATTCGAGTTTTACACACCACCCCATGTTTTATTGTATGTAATTGCTGGGGGATGTTTTTTTACCACAGCAATTACATAAAATAAAAAAAAAAAACACATTGCTGTGCAGCCGCAGTTGGGTTAAAGCGCAGTCCATGGTTGGGTTGAAGTAGCTGTTTAAACACTGAAATTTTTTTCTCCCAAAAGTGTACTTCCAAAAAGTGTCCCAAAAGTGCTTTTTTTTGTACTGTAGTTTGCAGAGTCCAAGTGAGGAGGTGGTGAATTGCATGGCAGGACAGTGCCTGGCACATGTGAAGCAAGGGAAAACTGTCACGAGTTCACCATTATGAGCAGCTGGTTACCATTGTAACTGGGTTTCCCCTATGGGAAAGCAAGCTCCCCAGTTATTATAGTGGCGTCGTAGCACCACTATATTTAGGGTTGAGCAGAGTGTTCTATGTTAAACCCCAGATTTAGCACTTTAATAACTTTGCAAGCGTTAAACAGATTTGCACGAAAGTTTGCATACTTGATCTCGTGGGGTAGATCGCTTGATGTGCCAAGTTTCGTCCCAGCTGGTTATGCAGATTCCGAGCTGCAGATACAAAAAAAAGCAACATAATCTCAATTTTTTTGCTGTTTTTTTACCATTGTGTAGTGCCCAGACTGTTTTGAATTTTGGTCTGAAATTTTCTGGGTAGAAAGGGCTTGGCTCAGAAGGATTTCCTTTGCTGGTTTAGTGAAAAAATATCAATCTGTTCCAAAGTTATTACATTTTAAAATGTCAGGTTCTGAGCATGCTCAGTCATCTAAAAAAATAGCTGCATGATGTTTTTTGTATGGGGAATCATTTTCATAAAGGGAATAATCTTTCTTTTTTTGCCACCATCTTGTTTTCCATTTTTCCCTAAAAAGTCAAATATAGAAAGCCACAAAAATGACATTCTGGAGTGCTACCAACACATGTAGCTTCAATTCAATTCAGTTCAATTCAATTTTTATTTAACCAGGCAAAACATCATTGAGCAGAGCTCATTTGCAAGATGGTCCTGGGACGGGACAGTCTGCCGTTACAGCAGTTGGATTTCTGCTTGCGATGCCAGCAACCCAGGTTCGGGAACAGACTTGGAATGTCAGAGGGCTGGCTGGGGGAGAAGGATGGAGCGTCCCATGAATGGCTCTCCTTCTCCAGGTGAGGAAGGTGGGGTAGTGTCCGGCGCAAGGAAGACCTCTGGCGGAGGCCAGGAGTCACTCACGCTAACGGCGCTCGATACACAGGGAGGCGGGGCAGACGCTGGCATCATTGCACGGCCCTGTCTCCAAGAAAAATGGAAAAAGGAACAGGAGGGAAGAGCCCTCTGTCTCTGTGAAGCCCTCCCGGGGTCTTCGATTAGCCTGCCATCACTGCACTCCCCAACCAGATACTGTCCCACGGCTCGGATATGGGGGTCTGGTGCCGTGGCCTCACCCTCCGGGGGGCAAGCCGGGGGGTAACTGGGGAAATAGCGGCAATGGATGACAGGTGGAAGTCCCAGGTGCCGTGACCAGGGATCAAGCCTGAAAGAGGACTCTCTGGGATAAAGACCGGAAAATATAAAAAAAAAAAAAAGATGGTCCTGGGACAGACAAAATTTTTACAAAGTCATGTACAATTTAAAACAATTAGGAACACAAATAAAATGTTACAATTTTTACAAAGGCTTGTACAATTTAAAAGAATTAGAAACGCAACTAAAATGTTACAATGCAACAAGCAGAATGACATCAAGCACACAGACATTAAATGTGATCAGGGCATCCATATTACACGTCAAACTGACCAGAGTACCCAAATGCAAAACAAAGAGGCTAGCAAATAGAGGTTTAGGCAAAGAAGGGTGGAGAGGGAGAATAGTGGGAAGGGGAGAAGATGGAAGAGGGTGGGAGGCGAGGGTTTAGGCTTTAGGGGTTGGTAAAAGTTTGCAGAGGGGGGGAGGAAAAAATTGAGGGTTACTTAGAAGAGGGCTAGAGTGGCTACATAGTGGTGAAGCGAAGAAAGGAGGATAAGGCAGGGAAATAGGGTAGTAGCTAGGCTACAGAGGATATACTGACCAGGATGTAAGGCTTTAAGTATGACAGTTACATGTTTCGTATAGCACACTATTTAGCATGGATTTGAAGGCGGTAACACCAGGTATTTGGGTAAGTCTTAGTGACTTTTGGAGGGTGTTCCAAAGAGTGGGGAGGGCAAAACTAATTGATGAGGCACCATAGCGTGTTCTGACCTTTGGGATGGCAAATGAGATAAGGGAGTAGCGCCTTAAGCAGTAGGTCCGTTGAGACCGTTGAAAGAGGTCAGTGATGTATAAGGGCAGCTTGTTGGAAATGGCTCTATATATCCAAACAGAAGCATTCCTCAATCTCCTGGCACTAAGGGAGAGCCAGCCTAATGTAGTATACAATGAGCAGTGATGGGTGTTGAAGGGAGAACCTGTGATGAAGCACAGCTCACGATGATACAGTGTGTCAGGTTTGTATAGTGCAACATTCGGGCAGTGGCTGTAGAGAATGTCTCCATGGTCTAGTAATGAAAGGAAGGTAGTTTGAACTAACTTTATTTTCACCTCGTGACTGAGGAGTGTTTGATATGGAAGAATACACCCAATCTTTGCTGTAATTTTTTGGCTAGCTCATCAATGTGGTGTGTAAGGCTGAGATTACTGTCAACCCAAAACCCCAGGTATTTGAATTTTTATACGACTTCCAGTGTCTCTTTGAGAAGAGTTTGGATCTTTAAGACATGATTACTTGGGGTAGGTTTTATAGAGTATGAGGAGGCAAAGATGAACATGGCTTTGGTCTTTGTTGCGTTTAGAAGTAGTTTTAACTGTAGAAGGTTGTGTTGAAGGACATCACATTCTCTCAGTAGTTCTGCACATGCTAGCTCAGGGGTGGACTTGGCTGTGTAAATAACCATATCATCTGTGAAAAGGTGCATATTTGCAATAGTGATATTAGAGTCTTATTTATGTAAATTGCAAAGAGAAGAGGTCCCAAAATAGACCCTAGAGGCACCCCCTTCAGAAGTAGTTTGAGCAGTGAGAGGTCCCCCTGTGCCTTAACTTACTGTTTTCTGCCAAAAAGGTAGGATTTAAACCACCTCAAGACAGTGTCGACAAACCCAAGACAATGCAGAGTGGATAGAAACAAGTCATGACTGACAGCATCGAAGGCCTTGCTTAGGTCAAGAAAAAGAGCGTGGATGTGTCTTTTGGAGTCAAGCGCAGGTTGTCAGTCGTTAGTTACTTTAGTGAGAAACAAATAGTGTCATTGCCATATTGGTCCTAGTAAGAACAGATCCAGAAGCAAATGGATTGATACCTTTTATTGGACCGACATAGATGTTACAACAGAAGAACAAAGAGCTCTAGCTTTCAGACTCACCAAGTCCTTCTTCAGAAGTTTTATTACTTTAGTGAGGGCAGATATTGTACTGTGCTTAGATCAAAAACTGGAATGGGTTGGATTTAACAAGTTATTAGTTTCCAGGTATTCCCTCAGTTGATAGTTAACTAGTTTTTCTAATAGCTTAGCTAGTATGGGTAACAAGGAAATGGGTCTGTAATTATTAAGGTCACAAGTATCTCCAGATTTGAAGAGAGGTATAATGTGGGCTATTTTCCAGCATGCTGGAAGATCACCTAAGGATGATGAGAGGTTAAATAGATGCATGATGAGGGCAGTTAAGTAATGATAGCCTACTTTTAGAAAATGTGGCTCTAAAAGTTCAGCATCAGCACTTTTCTTAATGTCTAGAGAGATGAGTAGGTCCTCGACCTGCTTGTAGGATACAGGACTGAAACTGAAAGAGGTGCTATGCAGGTTTTCATTAGCTACAAGGGTATAGGAGTTCTTACTAAGGGGTTGAGTGAGTAGCTTGCTTGCTAGTGAAGAGTCAAAAGCTGTGGCAAAGTGATTAAGTTGTTCAAGAATGTTAGCTCTGTCAGTGAAAATACCATTTCTGGAAATAATTTTGGAGGGCAACCGAGATGATGGCATATGGCCTTGAATTTCCCCTGAGGAAGCTCCAAAACTTGGCCATGTTATTTCGAGATGATTCGAGAGATGACTGGAAATATTTAGATTTTTCAGCCCTTATGAGTTTGGTACAGAGGTTTCTGACTATTCTGAATGCTGTCCAGTCAAGGTTGGATTTTGTTTTTCGAGCCTTTTTCCAGAGCCTGTCCCTATTTTTCAATGCCTCTTTTAGAGAAGGAGTAAACCATGGGCATAACCTTTTTCTAGTCTTAGATTTTGTAAGGGGGGGGGGCGTGTTTGTCAACTACCCGCATAACAAGACTCTGGAAGATGTTGTAAGCTTCAGAGATTGAAGGGGCCAGATAAAGTCTTGCCACCTAATGTGGCTTAGGTCTGAGAGGAAAGTGGATCGGTTGAACAACGTTCAACAATGTTGAACAATTTAAGGTTTCTTTTTACACTGAAGGTGGAAGTTGAAGTATGCTTAGAGGAGCACCTTATGCAAGCAACCGCTCTGTGATTGCTTAGGTCATTGTGAAACACCCCAGAGTGAGACATGTTATGAGGCTTACTTACAAGCATTAAGTCAATAAGACAGGATTTTTTGTGTTTGTGTGAGTAATGTCAGAGGTAATTTGAGACAGACCATGTTCATCACAAAAATCCTTCAGATGTTTGGAGCTATCAGAGTTCCAATCAAGATTGAAATCCCCCATAGTAATACATTCTGACTTGGATTTCTGCAATATGTTATGTAGGTGTGGAATTATCCTAAGGCCCCCTGATGGTGGTCTGTAGCAGGCGGTTATTGCAATAGCCTCCTCGGAAGATACAGACATCTTTAGGTTAAGACTTTCAAACTCCTTTGGGACAGAGGATGAGTTGGTGGCTTACAGAAAATGTGTCCTTTACAAATATAGCGACCTCCCTTCCCCAGGAACTGGCAATAACAAGAAATTCGATTTTAAAATGCACAGCTGGATGTGGTTATGCCCCCCTTAGCAAAAGTCGGACAGTTAAAAATCAAGTAAATGCCGCTCGGGCTATCCGATAGCTAAAACAAGTCATGTAGCTGAGAATTTAGGTCCAACAAGCTTGCTTGCTTGTCAGGACCCCTTTAGCTGGATTCTGCACTTAACTGCTGGACAAATGCCCTTGAAATGTTGTTTTTGTTTACATGATAAATCTTTTTTCATGACTTGTGATATGAAAAAAGATTCTTTTTTTGTATCATGAGTCATGAAAAAAGATCCTTTTTTTGTGAGGGGAAAATCCTTTTTAGCTGGCTGGCATCTTTTCCCTGGTGTCTAGTAGCACCTTCCTGCCCTCTGATCGCCCTCCCTCTATTTTTTTCCTTAATATATATTTTATATTGCTTCCTGGTGGCTAGTGGCTCCTCCCACTGTCCGATTACTGCCCCTGTAATTATTTGTTATTCCCCTGGTGTCTAGTAGCACCTCAATCCTTCGATTGCCACCCCCTAATTATTTACTATTTCCCTGGTATCTAGTGGTGCCCCCACCCTCCCATCGCACATCGCCATCCCTGTAACATTTCTTTATTGCTCCCTGGTGTTCAGTGGCACTCCCCACCCTCTGATTACTGTCCCTGTAATATTTGCTTTTGTCCGTGGTATCCAGTAGCACCCCCAATCCTCTGATCCCCTCTCCTTTTGCTGTGCCTACAATAAAGAAAATGGTTCCTTGCTGTCTTTTTTTAACCTGTAAAAAAAAAATAGGTCCCTTGCTGATCTGCCCCACCCTGAGTTCTCACTGAGCACCCACAACCCCGCAGCCCCCCTCCCACCCCCCACACACCCCCCCTCACTCACCTGAACAGGTCTCAATGTGAAGATCCACTCTCCCAGTAAAGACACGTCTTGCTGCTGGAACCGTTGACTGCAATATGAGAAACTAAAGTAAGTGCAGTTCAATGTATTTCAATGGGTTTGTCAATTTTGATGGATAACTTTGTCATTTTTAAAGATTTTGACACCAAATTTTCAACATACCCTTTTTGAGACCCCTGCTCATGAACAACATTGGTGGCATTTTGCAAATCCTGACCAAAAGGCAGTTTTGCTGTTAGTCACTGAAATCACCTTTAAGGCCAGATTTCAAAATTTTCATCATACTTGTTTATGAGGTGGGATCATAAGAAGGGTATGTTGAAAATTTGGGGTTAAAATATGTTAAAATGGCAAAGTTGAGTGCATCCATTGACATTTCATTATGCTCACTTGTAACTTTTGTAATTTTCAATATTTTTACCCCAGATTTTCAACATAGTCATTTCTTTACACCACCTCATGAATGTTACAGCTGTAATTTTTCAAATCTTGGCCAAAATGTCTTTTCACGTGTGTGGTGTGGAATGATGCTGCGGTGGCTCAGAATGATGTTTTGGGGGGATTTGATAATTTTTAGTACCATATTCATGAGGTGGGTAATAAGGCTATGAAGACAGCTTGGTTGGTGTTGTCCTGGCTCTGTGCTTCCACATAAACATACATATATGCATCTATGGAGGGATGGAAGCGCAGGTTCTATCAGACAAATAAGGATACGATTACACTATCTGAAAAAGTAACCATGCATTGGAGCAGAGGGCCCAGAGGGCCTTGTGCTCCCACAAGCAAATAAAGATGTGTTTATACTATCTCAAACAGTAAGGAAATTCTTTGCACAAAACTGCATTAATGCAACATTTAGCCCAGGTTCAGGCTAAGGCGACAAAAGTAGGAAAATGTGGGTTTAGGGTTTCCTACTCTAAAACTCCAAACCCACCCCTAAAGCAAATCAGTGGCAGAGTTTTCCTAGGGGTTGTTAATGCTAAAGCTCACCCCATTAAGCGTGAATGTTTCTGGAGTTGATAGTATGGGGTGAGCTTTAGGGTTGACAACCCCTAGGAAGAGTCCACTCCTGATTTGCTCTAAGAGTGGGTTTGGAGTTTTAGGGTTGTAAACCCTAAAGCCACATTTCCTTACTTTCGTCACTTTACTGATCCCTAAACATTACATTACTGCATTTTTTTTCCAAAGAATTATATATTAATAGATCCACTGATGGCACTATTGCAGTCGGTTATGAGTGGTCTTACTTGTAGTCTTATGGTGCTAGAAATCCTCTCCTTCAGTTCAAGTCCTCACAGCCTCAAAATGTGTGAGACCATTCTTCTTCTTCCAGAGGGTGATGAACCTGTGGTATAGCCTGCCAGTGGAGAGAGTGGACATAAACACAGTACAGGCCTACAAGGTAAGCCTAAACAAGTCTCTGCATACCATGTGGATCAGTAAATACCCTGTATAGTAGAGTGGGTAGGGAATCCCTTTATATAGACTTCTAAAGAGGAAGGTGGCATACGTGGTCCCAGTCTGCAAAGAAGAAACCAGACGGCCGATTAAAAACTACTGCCCCATTTCCATTCTTAGTACCCCGGCAAAAGTGAAAGAAAGATTTGTGTACACCTGATTGTGCATAGGGCCCAATATTTGAACACAACGCTGCTTACATTTCTCATTAGGTCTGTATTTCTTAATCTCATTATTTATTAGTGAGGCCATATGCATGAAAACTGCATAGTTATTCCTTGAGAGTTTATCAGTTCCTATTGCTCCTTCCCAACCTGATGTCATAGTACTCTGATTGTGACATCACTGTTATTCCCATGGCAACAGACTGTGAGTGATGTCATAACAGAGCATTATAATTTCAAGTGGAGAATAAGCTATAGAGGCACATGAACTCTAAGGGATAAAGACCTTGATTTTATGGGAATTTCTTCAGTAATCATGATGAAGAGAAGAAATGTATAGAAGATGTATAAAATGCAAGCTGAATTGTGTTTAAATATTGTGTTTTTTCAAAGTTTCCCCAAAGATGTCAGCTGCTTTATAATGTGTTTCTTAAATATACTTTGTTCTCATTTAGAAACATATTTAATCCCAATTATTAACTGATATCAGCAACATGAAAACCACTGACAAGCACTGGTTTATGCATTGCTAACATCTCATTAACAACTGCAGTTAGTGTTTTTCTAAAGAAGTGCAGAAAACATAGGAACATACAAATCTGCGAGCAGAAACAGGCCTTACAGTCTATCAAGTTAGTCTGCTCGAATGTATAGCTATCACCCTTATATTGCAGCTGCCCCACCCTCCACTCCCCCCCACACCCTGTCCCATGCCTTTTTAAAACTGCCCACTGTGCTACAGGATACCACCTCCTCAGGTACAGTGTTCCATTTCTCCACCACCCTCTCTGTGAAAAAATACCTACTCATCTCTCTCTGATATCTTCCACCCTCCAACCTGAGACCATGCCCTCTAGTGTCCCTTCCTCTCCTCAGCTTAAATATCCCTTCTGTGCCTATTTTGTTAATCCCCTTCAAATATTTGAAGGTCCCAATCATATCCCCCCCAATCCCTCTTCTCCTCCAGGGTGTACATATTCAGCTCAGTCAGCCTGTCCTCATAAGTTTTGCCCTCCAGCCCCTGGATCATCTTAGTTGCCCTACACTGCACCCCTCCAGCAATCTGATATCCTTCTTCAGAAAGGGACACCAGAATTGCACGCAGTTCTCCAAATGTGGCCTGACTAGTGACCTGTACAACTGCTGGATCACATCCCCATTTCTGGATAAGATTCCTCTTGCAATACACCCCAGCATCTTGTTGGCTTTAGCTGCCACCTTCCTGCACTGAGCTAGTTGTTCATGTTACCCATTATGATCACTCCTAGGTCCTTCTCCTCCTCTGTGACCACTATCTGAACCCCTCCCAACTGGTAGCTCTTCCCTGGGTTCCTTGCTCCGAAGTGCATAACCTTGTACTTCTTTGCATTGAAGCTCAATTGCCACTTACAAAAATGTAAATGATTCCTCCTTAAAACCTGCATCAACCTGAACATAAAAAGTGATGAGAAGTTGGTTTGTAAAAATGTTTCTATGGACTCTATACTTTTTATCACAACCAAAAACTATGTGTAAACTCTGAAGTGTAGCATTGAGTATGATTATGTCGTGTCACCTACATGTAATCATCCTTGTCATCGAGGTACAGGTCAGGAAGCATAGGAAAAATGAGGAGCAGTTGTAGAATTTGCAAAAAGTGTTTATTAGTACTAGCAATGACATAAAAAAATACATTTGTTCAGTATAACTACTTACAAAGGCAGAATAAACAGAGAAGATCCATCTGAGTTTTTCTTCAATCTCTGTGTCTTTCTCTTTTGCAAAACATTGCAGCTCCTCTTTATAAGTCCTTGCAACCCTCTCCTTAAAAAGCATCCTATTTTTTTCTAAAATGTTCTTGTAAATTTCAGGCAGGTGCAGCAAGAACACAATATCCCAGAACTGAAGCCTCTTCTCCACAGCTTTCGAAAAGGGCTTAAAAACTGCTCTCAGGTTAACCCCTTGAGTTCCCAATAGCTTTTTGCAATCATCTCAAACTATACTCATATACATTTCAACAGTAACACCATATAATTTCTAAACAAAGGGATCCCAATATCAGTTACATTTCCTCATAATGATTTGCATATATTTTTATACCAGCAGATATGCAAGGGAGGAAAAGATAGAAACAGCAAGGGAAGACTTCGAGATAGTGAGAGGGAAAGTATTGCGAGACTCTCGGGGTGATCAAATCCTAGGTCTCACAGGAAAATTTGGTTGTGCAACCAGACAGACAAGAGACAGGAATGGAAAGAACAGAACAGATCCCTATATTAAAACTCTCCATAACAACTGGGACAGGGTCCTATTCAACCCTGTCACAATCCTCTTTGTACACAATCAATCCCATGTATGAAAATCTAGTCACTGTCAATAGAATTATTGATTGGGTAAGAGAAAATCAAGATTCTGATTGACTAACTGATGTTTGAAGTCATGATGTTATCCCATAATAACACTTAATTGCAAAAATGGAAGTAAAATAGGATGAGCAAGCGCCAAGTCTGCAGATTTCTTTTATGCAGCAGTTGGTTCACATTTTATCAGGTAAAAAAATCTCTTATCTGACAAATGTGTCCCTTTTGAAACATAGAATGTGTTGGCAGAAAAGGATCAATAGTCCCATCTAGTCTGCCCTGTTTTCCCTGCCTATCACTATACCCTGAACCCTGTTTGGTCACAAGTGTCCCTCTCTCCTCCCTTACCTCTTCTTACATTCATGTGCCTATCCCAAACATGCTTGAAGCTCCCCACTGTTTTTGCCCCACCACCTTTTCTGGCAGGCTGTTCCAGGCTGCCATCATGTGTTCTGTGAAGAAGTATTAGCTCACATCCCTCTTAAACTCCCCCTCAAGCTTCATAGCATGTCCCCATGTTCTGGTGCTCCTTCTCTTTTGAAAGAGACTCCGCACCTGCACCTTCACCTCCATGAGATACTTATAGGTCTCAATCATGTCCTCTGATGCTCTTTCCAGGGAGTACAGGTTGAGCTCCTGCAGCCTCTTCTTGTATGGTTTCTCATGCAAACCCCTCACTATTGTGGTAGCCCTCCTCTGGACCACTTCTGCCCTGTCACTGTCCTTGCAGAGGTGGGGCTTGCAGAACTGGACACAGTACTCCAGGTGGAGTTTCACTAGTGAGCAATACAGTGGCAACACTACCACACTTCTTCTGCCAGAAATCCCACTCCCAATGAATCCCAGCATCCAGCTAGCCTTGTCCACTGTCTTGTCGCACTGCCCTGCCATCAGACATGATTATCCCATGGTCTCTGTTACTTGGTAACTGTAAATACCCCACCCCATCTTATACACAATCCATGGGTTTCCCCACCCCAGGTGCATGACTTTTCACCTTTTGCCATTGAAACATGGCTTCCACTTCATAGACCACTCCTCTGGTTTCCCCAGATCCCTTTGAGTTCTCTCCATCCTCTCTTGGGTGTCCACCCTGTTACAAATTTCTGTGTCATCTGCAAAGAGACAAACCTTCCCCTCCAGTTCCTTAGCAATGTCACTTATGAAGACATTGAAGGGACAGGACCCAGTACCAAACCCTATGGTACTCCGCAGGTCACTCTGTCATCCTCTAAGTGACTGCCGTTTACCATGACCCCCTTCCTCCTATCTTTCAGCCAGTTAGATACCCAGCTTGCCCACTTCTCTTCCACCCCCAGGTTGCTAAGTGTCTTAATTAGCCTTCTGTGTGGTACAGTGTCAAAAGCCTTACTAAAGTCCAGATAGATCGCATACACTGCCCTCCCCGATCCACCTCCCTTGTTACCCATTCAAAGAAATCTATGAGATGTGTTTGACATGACCTGTCCCCTGTCAAGCCATACTCTTGGTAGTCCTGCAGCCCATTTGCCTCCAGGTACTGCATTAGTCTCTCCTTCAGCAGGGTCTCCATTAATTTCCCCACCACTGGTATGAGACTGACTGATCTGTAATTGCAAACCTTCTCCCTGCTGTCACTCTTTTGCAGAGGGACCATGTTGGCCCTTCTCCAGTCCTGTGAAAATACCCCTGTTTCCAATGAGGTGCTGAGTAGTGTTGCTAGAGGGGCAGCTAGCACAGTGCTCAGTTCTTTTGGATGGATGTCATCTGGCCCCATCACCTTGTTTTCCTTTAGGGCTTTTCAATCACCAGAGGACTCTTTCTTCTGAAAAATGGACTTGTGTCCACTCCCCCAGGTGCCTCCTAATGCCTACTAATGCACATTATTGATAATTGTAATAATTCATTTCATGGCATGTGTCATCATCTGGGATAATGCCACTTCTTGGGGAGATTGACAACACTTGAACAGAGCCCAAAATCGGTGCACAGCGTGGCAGAGAATGTTAACAATGGTGGGCAAAGAAGGTCAAATGCAAGAAGGTATTTATTACTAAAAGTCAGAGACAGCACATGCCAATGAGAGCAATGCACTTATCCTAGTGCTTTGCATCAGCACGGTGACACTTCATCACCTCGGGCCCCAGCGCACCAGAAATGTGGCATTATCCCATCACAACACACACCCTATCATGTATTATTATGTAATTAATGCACAGTACAACTTTATGTCTATCAGAAAAGGAATCATCTTACATTAAGAGTGTTTCTTTACATTTTTGAGCTGAACCTCGTTTGTGGATCCTAAAATAAGAATTGATCTATGTAGACACAGGCTTCAGTAGGAATGAGGGCTGGGTTAGCACGGAGTATAAGGGTGATATGATTCATATTTCAACTCCAGTCTCTTTCTCAAAAAACTCTGATTTACTCTAATTAAAGTCAAGTAGGGTCAAGCTAGTATTCATAATGATGCCTATGCACCAGTGTGGGCTGGATCCATGCAATGAGCATGTACCCAGCCCAGGCCACTCCAGACTCATGAACAGACACATGCTGCACGGCATTCACAATTCTGCAGGGTGCCTGTCTGCGGCTTCTCCCTCCTGGCGCATTGGTGTGAAGTGGGGGGATCAGCAGACACAGGTGGGCATCTAATCAGATACCAACCTGGTCCAGTAGTGGATCCCCTGCTCCAAGCAGAGCATGGGATTGTGGGGACACCTTGGCCCAGATATTCAAAAGGGTTGAGCATGGCACAACAGTGTTGTGCCATGCGCAACACACTGATGCACCCCGGTGCAATATTCAAACGGGAATTGTGCCTGGCACAAATCCCGATGCACCAGAGTACATCAGTAATGTATGTGGCGCAGGTGGGGGGGCATGCCCATGCATACTCTGCACATCCCGATATTCAGCCCGGGATATGCTGAGTCCATGCATGCACAACCCCTACTTGCGCCGCACAAAGTTGATCCAAAAAAAAAAGGAACAACAGCTGGCCACCCACAGGTGAGCTGCCGTAGTGCAGGGCGCAACACGGCAGCTGCTACCTGTGGGTAGCTAAACTCAACTGCACCTCTGTGGTGCCCCCATGCCGATCACGGGCAACTGTTCAAAAATCACACACAATATCCCTGGTGGTCCAGTGGACCACTGTCAGCCCAATCGCGGGCTTCAGTATAAATTAAATGAATCCTATATCCCGGGTGGTCCAGTGGACCCGCTGTCAGCCCGATCGCGGGCTTCAGTATAAATTAAATGAATCCTGTATCCCTGGTGGTCCAGTGGATCGCAGTCAGCCCAATCACAGGCATTTGTTATAAAATAAATGAATCCTATATCCCTGGTGGTCCAGTGGACCGCTGTCTGCCTGATCATAGACATTTGTAATAAAATAAAGTTCGTCCAATATCCCTGATGGTATGTGGTACCCCTCCTCACCCGCCCACTGAGCCCCCGCCCCTCCCCCGGTCAGCGGTGGCGGCAGCATCCCTGCCTGCCGCCCGCCACCCGCTGACTGACACCGTAGGTAGGGCTGTACACCCATTGGTCCTAGCGTGAGCCAATAGGCATGCAGCCCATACCGTACTGCACATTTCAGATATGTGAATGGATCCATTCACATATCTGGAATGTGTAGTATGGTACAGGCTACACGTCCATTGGCTCACTCTGTGGACCAATGGGTGTACAGCCCTACCTACGGTGTCAGTCGGCGGGTGGCAGGCAGGTGGGGTGCTGCCGCCCACCGCTGACCGAGGGGGGAGCGGGGCCGTGGGGCTCAGTGGGCGGATGGGGAGGTGGGTACCGCTAGACCACCATGGATGTTGGACGTAATTCTTATTTTACTACAAATGCCTGTGATCGGGCAGACAGCAGTCCACTGGACCACCAGGGATATAGGAATCATTTATTTTACTACAAATGCCTGCGATCGGGCTGACAGTGGTCCACTGGACTGCCAGGGATATAGGATTCATTTATTTTACTACAAATGCCCGTGATCGGGTTGGCAGCGGTCCACTGGACCATCAGGAATATAGGATTCATTTATTTTACTACAAATGCCCGCGATCAGGCTGACAGCGGTCCACTGGACCACCAGGGATATAGGATTCATTTAATTTATACTGAAGCCCACGATTGGGCTGTGGGGCACATTGCCGCGCTGTGCAGGGGCATCGGTCCCTGACACCTGCTGCCTGGCAGGGCCCCAGGCGCAAGTCGCCGGGGATTGGCACACCTGCATGCAAATGGGGCCATAATGACATGCAAGTGGCCCAATTTGCACCTTGCATACTTTATGGCCCCATTTGCATGTGCACTTTTGAATGTCGTGGTTGCTGCGCATAGCGCAATGGAACTTGCGCTAGTGCATCCCCCTGCTGCACTCTGGCCACTTGCGCTGGTGCAGTGCCACTGCACCATGCACACTGCGGGTGACCAGGGTGTGATATTCAATGATGCTATGCCATGGCGCAGCTCCGTTGAATATTGCCCAGTCAATGCCTCAGCGCAGCCATGTTGCGCTGCGCCCAGGCTTGCACCACAGCCTGGTGCAGTTTGAATATCTGGGCCCATGTGTACTGATAGTTGTAGCAAATAGGGCGACTGACCCAAAGGCTGCCCTTCCCTCCTCCTCCCCCACTGCACCAGAGGGCTACAGCAGTATAATGTGGGAAAGTTCTGGTCCCACTACAACCAGCAGGTGATTTCCATGAGGGGCACACAGTGGCTGTGGCAGGGTCTCTGCCAGGGTAGTCTGCATCCCCCCTTGCGTGGCACTCCACACCTTAGTGAATGGCATGGAGTGTGGGCATGCCGTTGGCCACTCCACAGATCATCCACATGTGGAGCTGCACAGATGCCCAAGGGATCGAGCGTGGTGGGGCACATGCCCTTTTGGTACATGCCACGGGGTCTGCTGGTGACTACCCAAGATGACTGTAACTCTGGTATGAACTTCAACTAAACTGAATAAAAAGTCATCGTGAATTATTGTAAGCATAGTGAGGTATAAACTTGTGCATGCTTGCTTTATTGCGTGATTGATTTCCTTTCTTATTGTGCATATTAAACTGAGTAATCATTTGTGGAACACTAGTAGCTCAAACACAAACTTGTAACAAAGGCCTTTGAATCGCAATCTGGTGGAAAGTTTCTCCTTTAAATATAAAACTGTGTGTGGGCAGCAGTGTGTTACAAGTTTGTTTTACAGAACCAGGTGTGAAGCTCGAGTGGCTTGAACTGGCATCACACTCTGATGGTGTGTGAAAAAAAAAAAACAAGTTAGCTAATGACCATATTTTATTTTTTATAGAATGCTTACTCGCACCACACTAAAATGGAGCATGATTTTAATTAGCGTCAGGTTGAAAATTAAGTGTAAGATTTCTGTAATATGCAGTTGTGATGTTACATTTTTTTGTGTATGATGTCACATTTTTAGAGCACTGGCTTCAGGTTTGTATTTGACCAAACCAATAATTATGCTACATTTTAGAACATACACAGAGAGTAAAGATGCACAGAGAGCCACAGGGATTCACCAAATACCTGGATAAACAGTCATTCTTGGTCCTGACTGGGTTTGCTTGGATCAGATAATCAGGAATCATGGTCATTGTGTGGAAGGCTACTGTCTGGATTATTGTTGCACCTGCGGTAATGTGGACTCTGGGTGGAGTTATCAGCACATAATACTGATTGGATAAGGTTGATCATTGTATCTCTAATGCAGTGATGAGCCATAGATAGAAATCAAACGAAGGACTAGGCAGGGTGCGAAACTAAAACGTGATACACAGTTTTGGAAGTAGCAAGGAGTGAGATCAGGTGCTGTGAACTGGAGCCATGGCATATAATACTGTATCTGTTACCTTCAGAAGCTTGGCTGACAGAGAGACATAAAAAACTCCAGTTGTAGAATAAATTACTTGTTTTATTGGTGAAAATTATTACCCAGCAGTGCAACTCCACTACAGCCAACACTGTAATCACGCCTTGACAAGGCATTATTACAGTGTGAAATGTTGGTTATAGTGGAGTTGCACTGCTGGGGTGATCTTTCTCACCAATAAAACAATTCATTTATTGTACAACTTATCAGGATTTTTTTTATGCCTCTGTGAGCCGAGCTTCTGAAGATGATACACAATGTTTAGGAACCCGAATATCTGGAGATATTAGAATGGCATTCAGGGTTTTGGTTTCAGGGTCAATTCGCAGATACAATAGCCGTGCTAAGCATCTTTAAATCTTCAATGCAGAAGTCTGTTGGGTTATTATTAGCATGAAACAGTGCCTTGAAGATGACTTGACGTAACTGTAAGTGGGCTTAGTTATCAGTCCATCTGTTCTGCTCTGCACCATTCGTTGGCTCACTGAAGTCATTTTTCTTGCTGATGTAGTCTCTGCGAATGCTTTTGGGTCCTGCAGGCCTTCCTCTGCTCTCTCTGCTGGTTTTCTTGTTCATGGCAAGTGATGGTCCCAGAGACGGCTTTGGTTCTAATTAATGAAATCCTGTTTCTTAATTTCTTTTGTGCTGGATATTTTCATCTCTATTTCACTGCCAGTGGTATTTGTTTGATCTGCTGCGGTGCTGAGATTGGAAGATGTTATCCACTAGTTGACTTGTACTGTCAATTTCAGAAGTAACCTGATCAGTTAAAGAGTATTTCCCTTTTCTTTGTCACTTTGGAGGCAGGCCGTATAGCCTATCAGTTAGCCCACATAGTGAACCTAGAGACCAATCAGACCCCGCATTTGAACCCCACAACCACCACTTGCGTACTGTGTGACCCTGAGCAAGTTACTTAACCTCCCTGTACTCAACGGTCACACCTAGAAACAAGCTTTAGGTCACTGTGCTTTTCTAAGCAGAACATTGTAAATAAATAAAACCAAACTCTGGGTTGCTTTGGCACAGCAGTAACAATTCTATAGTCCTCAACACACTTATGTGACCCATTTGAAGTTACTGATTTAGGAAAACTAATTGTTTCAGAATCAGGTGATGAATCCGATATCTGCGTAGGTAGTGCTGGGTGTAATGTCATATAAATTAACTGTATAAATATTATTTTGTGCCTTTGGTGCACAAAAGGAAGAGTGAGCAAGTAGTGAAGTTGTACTATCAAGCAGCTCATCTTGGGGTAACAGCTGGTTAACACAGTGCATTCTGGGAGTTCTAGTTCATTAGATACATCAGATTGAGTACAGTTGCTTGATTGATCTGTCTGCATTTCAGGATACAACTGGATTTCACTATCTTCTGTGGATAATGCTGATAGTTGGAGCGCCACAGTGAAGTAACCCTTATTTCCAGAGCAGATGCTTATCATCCAGCCTATCTGGTAGGAGAAAATAGATAATCTAAAATGGAATAAAAAGGCATAGGTTTAAAATGTATCATCATAAAATGCACTGCTACTCTGAAAGTCCATTAAAAAGTATTTGCAGGGGTGTGGACTAGGCGGGGCAAAGATAACTGGTTAAGCCTCTAGCTCTGTACCTCAAATCTATTGCATCCTGCAATTATCCTGCTTAAGTTCCACCATTTATGGCAAATCTGCATTTATAAATGGCAGTTCCTTCCAAAGCTGCAAAAACAGTGACAACTAAGCTTCAAAGTAACAAAAGATTCAACGGCTTACACAGCCAGTATAGTGTTATGCTTGTGCAACTGTGTTACTTAGGTTTTGACCATTCACACTGTCTTTTCCAGAGGAATTATCACCCTGTAGGGATACTAAAGGCAAGGAACCCTTGAAGAGCGTTTCACCCCTAGAGGTGTCGTGGGATGATTCCCTTGGCTACAGGTACCTTAGGAAGGATCCCGAGGGGAGAGGCGCTGGCTCTGGAGGAGGTGGGGAGGATGGTGGGGCAAAGAAAAAGTGATTCAGAAGGAGGCTGAGAGGAACTGCTTATATAGGTCAGGAAGTGGGAGTGACTGGCTGCCTGTCCATTGAAACACAGGTCCAGCCTTCCAATTCAATGGCCTATGCAGCCAGTATAGTGTTATGCTTGTGCAACTGTGTTACTTAGGTTTTGGCCTTTCACACTCTCTAGTCCAGAGGAATTACCACCCTGTAGGGGTACCAAAGGCAAGGAACCCTCAAAGGTGGTTACACCCCCTAGAGGTGCCATAGGACGATTCCCTTGGCTAAAGGTACTTTAGAAAGGATCCCCAAAAAGAAATGTAGTACGAAGCATGTTAGCAATCAGTAACTGTGAGACATAGTAGTAGATAAGGCATCAGGCAGCTTGATAATATAATGAGATGCACAAGTTAGCAATGGCATGAGTGTGATGGGTTGTGCTGGAAATTGAGGGGGCCTCCTAAGGAGAGAGGGAACAGCAAGAAGGGACACCATCCACCTCCATCCAGCAGCGGAGCCTACCTAAAGGAACTAGGGAACACTAACTATGGCTAACGAACGGTTATAACGTGAGGCACAGAGGAGAGAAAAACCCTACTTGAGGAGGAAATCTCTGGGGATCCAAGGCCTAGGTTGCCTTCCTTCCAGGGTTGGGATGTTTATTTTGTGATGGCTCTGCTGCTGCAATTTAGAAACCCAATTGAAGGGGGGTGGAAAATATTCCAAGTTAGAGGAAAGCTCTCACTCAATCCCTCTAATGGGAACGCTGTGGAAAGTTGCTAGAGTGCTCTGCAACATCGGGGGCAACCAAGGTGGAAGGAGGAGAGTAATGACTGCTGAGACACTCACCTGGCCTACTCACCCTAAAAACAAATCAGATGAACCAGAGACAGTCATAGGAAGAATGCGGTGAAGGTGCCTTGCTAGTAGAATACTAGAGCCAAAGGAGATCGCTGTAACCACCCTTCACAGCTAGTCTTAAATTCTACACCAGGAGCTGCCATCGAGTCTCGAACAGCTAAAGCCAGGCCCAGCGCAAGAACATTCCCAGCTATGGGCCAGGTAAGCAGGACTCCGCCCCAAGTCAGACACGCTCAAGATGCAGACTAAGAAATACAGTGCAAGACAATCAGCTGCAGGGAGGCCCTGCACCAGAATGATATGGCTGGCGAGCCTCTAAACTGAAAAGGAACTGAATGAGCATAGAGTGCTAGGACCTCATGTAGGTCAGATGATATTAGTGAGGTTCAACATTAAGCAATGATTGCGTAAGCAAAGAGTGGACCTGCACGTAGGTCAGTAAGGCAGAGTAGTAATAGTCAGAGCTGCACGTAGGTCAATAAGCAAAGAAGCAATAGTCAGACCTGCACGTAGGTCTGCAAAACAGAGTAATAAGAGTTGGACCTGCATGTAGGTTGGAGGAGCAGCATTATGAATAATGGGGCAAGCCAGCAAGGCATTCAAGAAAGCCAATGAAGGTGACAAATACTCTGAGGATTTTCAGCTACAGAGGCAGGATTTAGAACATAAAAAAAGTAGCCACATGGGGCCATGACTTCCCCAACACCTCCAAGTCCCCCGCTGAAGGAAAAACAAGAAAGTGATGGAAGGCACCGAGACCCACATGCAGATATTGAAACTAGTTGACAGCATCAGCAGTAACTTAGCTGACCTCAGAGTATAATACAATCTCCAAATATCACACGCAGAACTAGAGAACTAACTGAACCAACTACTATTTTATGTTTTCATGCTTTTTATTCCTTCAAAGCAGTTGTAAATTCACTGTTGTGAGAAACAAAAAATTCCCTAGTGCCTCGTCTCCTCATGAGGCTTTTTAAAATAGATAATGTTTACAGTAGCATTGTGAGTAACTGAGAGCAAGTAGCATGAGCTGTGGATTAGTAATATGCTAGGAGCTTAGAAACAAAGCCTCCAAAAGGCAAAACCAAAGACACACAAACACAGAAAACAGGGAACATATGACAGAAAGAAGCACAGAGCCGGAGGCAAAATACAAACCAGATGCATGAAAACAAACACAGAAGTCCAGCAGAGACAAACAGAAGCAGCAAGGCTGGTGAGAGTAGGCCCCAGCCAGCTGCAGAGGACAAACTGACAGAGCCTCTGGCCGACAAAGAAAAAGTGCTTCACAAGGACGCTGAAAGGAACTGCTTATATAGGTCAGGAAGTAGGAGTGGCTGGCTGCTTATCCATTGAACCACAGGCCCAGCCTTCCAAGTGTGGAGGAAAGACAAGCCTACAAAACAGCTTCGCTATGCAAACATGAGTAGAAGGACATATGGTGCTGGCGGAAGGGACAGATAGTCGACAATCAGAGATTGGTTTATTAAATAATCCCTGGCAACCTGGCTATATGAACTTAAAACTGAAATATGGTCTGGATTCGATAATCTGGCAGCTCAAATTTCCCACATACAAAAGACGCTGAAAGCAGGTGAGTCAAATTACAACTTCTTGTTGCTAGCCTGGCGTGTAGAGCAGAAAGCAGCTAACTAAAAGAAGCTACATTTTCTTATTCATTTAAAACTTATATCTCAGCAGGAGTTAGTGTCTGTTAAGATTAAGTAGACAGATAACTTTATTAGAAGTAGAAGGGGTCTTATTTAGGGTTAAAAAAGAAAAGAAAGAAAGTCAGTGTGTGTTCTGTGCAGGGAAGGGTACTGTATCAGCTGACTTTGCTAAACCAGTAGGAGGAAAGAGAGCTTACCTGGGTGTGGTTTAGACACTATAAAAGCAGGTGAGTCAAATTACAACTTCCTGTTACTAGCCTTTTTCTTACTAATTGCCCTCCATCCCACCCACCCAAAGCCAGTTCTTCTCTTTATAGCCACTGGATTTGACTGTCAACAGGAACTTCCTGTTTGGCAGTAGAAGGAAAGGATCATAGAGAAACATTGGTTTTGTCAACCCTAAAGTAGAAAAAGTAGCTCACTCTCCCCACCTAGCTGCTGGTGGTCTGATATTGAGCAAGGAAGAAGGAGGCTACTGAAGAAGATAGGAAGTTGCTGTCCCAGAACAGGAAGGGTGAGAGTTGTAAGGAGAAGAGAGAATAAGCATCCAGAGAAACAGTAGAGAGGACACAAAATAAGACATGATAGGAGTGGTGCAGTGCAATGGCTGTGGGGTGGCAGTGTTCCAGGAGACATTCTGGAGGCTGCGATGCTGCCTTATTTGCAGGCACCTCTCTGATCTGAGAGAGGAGGTTGCCCGTCTCCAGGCAGACCTGGCTAGGATTCGTGAAACCTCCTCCCCCACCCAGGGACCACCAGGGCCAATGCCACTACCTCAGAGGTTGCCAAGAAAGAGGAGAGGCTGGACCAGGGGTCTCAAGGATGGAGAGGGTGGTGGAACACAGTTGCATCCCTCCAGCTGTACCTCCACAATTCATTCACTCTTCTGGTGGATAGTGGTTCCTCCATGGAGGCACCAGTGGAGACCAAGGAGGATGCTGAACCTTCACAAAGGAGACCCACAGGAGGGTGGCATGGGACCCCACAGGGAAGAAAACAACTCCTGGTGGGGACTCAATCAGTAGGGGGTAGAAATGGGGAGGAAAGGGAGAGGAGGGGGTGCCTTCCTGGCGCCCACGGCTTGAGGACAGGAAGCGAATCCTCAGGATTGTGGGAGGAGCTGCACGAGGGAGGGAGCTGGATGTCATTGTCCACCTAGGGACAAATGACCTGGCTAGGAATAGGATCAGAGCAGTGCAAGAGGAGTTTGTAGAGTTGGGAAGGGGCCTTAGACAAGTAGTGCATACGGTAACCTTCTCGGAGGTGCTGCCTGTCTATGGCAAGGGAGATGCTAGGGCACTTCTCACCAGGGAATTCAATGAGTGGTTGAAAACTGGTGTGGAGCTCAGGATTGTGGCTTCATTGGGGACTGGGGAGCCACCTGGAGGGATGCAGACCTATACTGGTGCGATGGTCTGCATCTGTCCGGTGGGGGAACCAGGATCCTAGGTGAGAGGTTTAAATGCTTCATTGGCAAGCATTTAAACTAGCCAAGGGTGGAGGCACTGAAAAGGAGCAGGAAATCTGAGCCTCCCCACAAAACATGGTGATTAGTGAGGTAAACACCAAGGTACAGAAGTTATTAGGGAGTAGAACAGATTTAAATGTAAAAAGGCAAAGGCAGTAAGGGCAGAAATGGGGCTAAAAGGGGTAAGGCTATCAAAAAGTGGAGGGTGATGAGTACCAATGCCCGTAGTCTGTGTAACAAGCTCCCTGAACTAGTGGCCTTGATGGAAGAGGGTTGCCTGGATATTGTGGCAGTCACAGAAACATGGTACACAGAGAACCATGACTGGGATGTCAACATACCAGGATACACAATCTACAGGAGGGACAGGGAGGGTAAAAGAGGAGGAGGAGTAGCTCTCTATGTAAAGGAAGGGATCAAAGCAACAGAACTAAAGAGTAAACAGGGAGCAGATGAGGCACTTTGGGTCACCCTGGAGACAGGAAATGGCACCATAATCCGCATGGGGGTTGTATACAGACCCCCATCTCAGGGGGAAGGAATGGACAAGGAAATGATAGAAGGCTTTCTTAGAATGGCAGAAAAAGGGGAGATATTGTTGGTGGGGGACCTGAATATGCCAGATGTTAACTGGAGCACCTTTGCTGCAGGCACATCCAAGAGCAGGGTCATTCTTGATGCCCTACAGGGGGCATGCCTCAGACAGCTAGTATTGGAACCCACTCAGGAGGGAGCAATCTTAGACCTGGTACTCTCAAATGGGGATGGAGAAAGAATCTCAGATTTAGAAGTGGGTAGCCATCTGGGAACAAGCGACCACCAAACAGTATGGTTCACGATAAACACAGCCATACAATCAAGTCATACAAAAGCAAGAGTACTGGACTTTAGGAGGCTGACTTTGGGAAAATGAAAGAGTGCCTCAGAAAAGCACTAGCAAACAGGCAAGAAGGAGGGTGGAAGAACAATGGGGAGTGATCAAAACAGCCATCACAGAGGCAACAAGCCTTTGCGTAAAGCAAATCAATAAAACACAACGAAGGAAAAAAACGCTATGGTTCTCAAAAGAGGTGGCAGGGAAGGTTAAGGAGAAAAGGACAGCATTCAGAAAATATAAGAAAACACAGAAGGAGCAGGACAGAGAACTTTATCAGTTAAAACAGAAAGAGGCTGGGAAGGCAGTTAGAATAGCAAAGGCCCAAACCGAGGAAAGGATAGCCAATTCTGTTAAGAATGGGGATAAGATCTTTTATAGATACATTAGAGAGTGAAGAAAGACCAAAAGAGGGATACTGAAGCTTAATAAAGGGGAGGTAATGTGGGTAGAGGGTGACAGTGAAAAAGCAGGGATACTGAACGCATATTTCTGCTCAGTATTCACAAAGGAAGAGGAGGGGGAGTTACCTAAACCAAACAAGAGAAACACTCTGAAGATGAGGGTCTATACCAGTCCATTTACAGAAGAAAGGGTTCTGAAAGAACTAATAAAATTGAAGGTGGACAAAGGAATGGGGCATGATGGGATTCATCCAAGAATTCTAAAAGAACTAAGGGTAGAACTTGTGACACCGCTGACTACTCTCTTTAACAAATCATGGGAGGATGGGGTGGTACCCGAGGACTGGAGGTCAGATGTGATTCCTCTTCACAAAAGTGGGAGCAGGACAGAGGCAGGAAACTACAGACCAGTCAGTTTGACCTCAGTGGTAGGGAAAATGATGGAATTACTTCTGAAGGAAAGAATTGTTGAGTACCTAGAGGCCAGTGGGGCACAGGGCCCAAGGCAGCATGGATTCACGATGGGAAGGTCATGTCAGACAAATCTAATAGATTTCTTTGACTGGGTGACCAAAGTAGTAGACCAGGGAGGAGCTGTGGACATGGCCTACCTAGATTTTAGCAAGGCATTTGATACAGTCCCACACAAAAGATTAATACGCAAGATAGCCAGCCTTGGAGTGGGTCCCAAGGTGGTAGCCCGGATAAAAAAATTGGCTAGACAACAGGACGCAAAGGGTAGTAATAAATGGAGTACACAGTGAAGAAAGGACGGTTACTAGCGGGGTACCGCAGGGTTCAGTACTGGGACCGGTCCTTTTTAATGTCTTTGTAAGTGACATTGCAGAGGAACTGGAAGGAAAAGTATGTCTCTTTGCAGGTGACACAAAGATCTGCAACAGGGTTGATACACAAGATGGAGTGTAAAGGATGAGAAGGGACTTGGCAAGGTTGGAGGAATGGTCAAATGTATGGCAGCTCAGATTCAATGCAAAGAAGTGCAAGGTAATGCACCTGGGAAACAAAAACCCAGGGGAAGTGTACACAATGGGGGGTGAGATACTGATAACAGTAAAAATAGAAAGGTACCTGGGGGTAATTATATCAGATGACCTAAAGGTGGACAAGCAATGTGAGAAGGCGGTAAGGAAGGCTGGGGGGATACTGGGATGCATAGGAAGAGGCGTCAATAGTAGAAAACAGGACGTTGTTATCCCTCTGTACAGACAGTTGGTGAGACCCCATCTAGAGTACTGTGTGCAGTTCTAGAGACCCCATCTCCAAAAAGACATAGACAGAGTGGAGGCTGTCCAGAGGGAGGCACCAAATGGTGCAGGGTCTGCACCAGAAGACATAATAAGAAAGACTAAAGGAGCTTAATATGTATACCCTTGAGGAAAGAAGTGAGAGAGGGGACATGATAGAAACTTTCAAGTACCTCAAGGGAATTAACAAAGTCCAAGAGGGTAGCATCTTCCAGAAAAAGAGATGTGCAAGAACAAGGGGGCACAATTTGAAGATAGAGGGGGGATGGCTCAGAGGTAATGTGAGGAAGTATTTTTTCACTGAGAGGGTTGTAGATACATGGAACAGCCTCCCTGAGGAGGGTGTGGAGTCAAGAACAGTGGGGGACTTCAAGAATGCATGGAACAGGCATAAGGCAGTCCTAGTGGGGGGTAGGAGGAAGTAAGCTGTTGGTTAACTAGGATCTGCAGCTTATCTGTTAGGTAGGAAAATGGGCAGACTAGGTGGGCCAAGCTGTCCTTATCTGCCATCAAATTCTACGTTTTTATGTTTCTAAAGAGATTGGGGACACAGTGAACATTAGTGCTTAGGAGGACCGCCTGATTGAAAACAGCAATGAAATCCTTGCAGCTTACTAGCTGATAGAAGAGCTGGAAGAGGTGGTCGATGATCACAAATGGTGGAACAATGTCCCCATGATCAGCCTTCCAGACAGAGTGGAATGGATGATCCCCTGCAGGTTTTGACCAAATGACTCCCTGGTGCTTTGGGGATGGAAGGGATCACCACTCTTGAGATATAGTGGGCCCATAGATATTTGGGCTGCAAGCCTGACAAGGTAGTGTCCTAGCCACTTCCTAATTAAGTTCTTGAGGTACCCGTACCAGCAACTCACCTTAACAGGCATGTGCAAGCAAGGACTGACTGAGGAGGACGACAACCCCATTAGGTTCTTTCCTGATTACAGCCGTAAACTGCAAATGAAGAGGCTGGATTTCAGTGAGGTAAAATGGACCTTGCACATAAAGATGTGGCAATTCGCATACCTCTGCCCACTGAAATTGATGATACACTGGCTGGGTAAGCCACCAAAGACCTTCATGAAACTGGCACTGGCAGCAGCCTATCTGGAACTGGAGCTAGTAGTGATGAAATCAGACTGGGACCATGGAGGACAGGGCCCAGTACGTGATGTCCAAAGGAAATATCTACATTAGCTGCACAGTAAGAATGGGATCGAAAGGGTTGGGGGAGCTGGTCATTCCTTCAATAGGTAAGGCAATGATTTGCACATTCTTTTTGTATTTGTTCCACTAGCTGACTGGGCAGCACCTCATCAGAAACCTAAATGAAGGCCTGCTGAAACTGATTACGTGACATTGCGGATTGTGAGTGGAGCTGGGCACGGTGAGTTGAGAGCCCCTAGTACCTCTGTGATGGTTGTGTTGTGGGGTTGGTAGGCCGTCAAGGCAGGAGAGAGTTCCCTGATGCTGGGTTGTGCTCCTTGAAATAAGCTTTTGTCATGTGAGTCCTGATCATCGCTGAAGGAGGAAACTCTCCCTAGCAGGGATCCTGTACATGCCTTGGGGGGACTAAGTTTCAGATCCCCTTAAGGACTCAACACAGCAGGATAATCATAGCACCTTTTTAGCTGGCATTTTGAGGCTGCAGCTGGGAATCTAGAATGGACAGCTTTTATTTCCACCATTAGATTATAATTTGCACCAAATTTTTTGGGACGTTGGTAATCAGGGTCTGTTCTGCCCCCTATACATGGGGTGGGGATGCGCTGCAGTATGGATCAGTCTGGTCCATTGCAGATGTCTACTTTATACTGCAGATTGTTTTTAAAAACACTGAGACTGTTAACTCATTTGGGGATCTTAAGCTCCCAGGATACATATTCATAATTGCAACTGTTAATAGCATTGGGCACTATGTGGGTGGCAATGACCACACCGGTTCATTTTACAAAGATAGCAGGGGCCTGACGAGATTCACACCAGAATTCTTAAAGAACTAAGGGGAGAACTAGTGGCACCACTGACTACCCTTTATAACAAATCATGGGAGAGTGGTGTGGTACCTAAGGACTGGAGGAGGGGGGATATGATTCCCCTTCACGAAAGTGGGAGCAAAGCTGAAGCAGCAAACTACAGACCTGTTAGCTTGACCTCAGTGGTAGGGAAAATGATGAAATTACTTCTGAAAGAAAGAATTGTTGAGCACCTAGAGGCCAGCAGTGCACAGGACCCCAGGCAGCATGGATTCACAGTGGGAAAGTCATATCAGACAAATCTAATAGATTTCTTTGACTGGGTGACCAAAGTAGTAGAACAGGGTGGTGCTGTGGACATGGCCTACCTAGATTTTAGCAAGGCATTTTACACAGTCCCGCACAAAAGATTAATAAACAAATTAGCCAGTCTGGGAGTGGGTCCCAGGGTGGTAGCCTGGATAAAAAAGTGGCTGGACAACAGGACACAGAGGGTAATAGTAAACAGAGCCCATGCCGATGAAAGGGGGGTTACCAGTGGAATACCGCAGGGTTCAGTACTGGGTCCGGTCCTTTTCAATGTCTTTATAAGTGACATTGTGGAGAGACTGAAAGGAAAAGTATGCCTCTTTGCAGACAACACAAAGATCTGCAACAGGGTTAATACACAACGGGGATGGAAAGGATTAGAAGGGACTTGTCAAGGTTGGAGGAATGGTCAAAAGTATGGCAGCTAGATTCAATGCAAAGAAGTGCAAAGTAATGCACCTGGGAAACAGAAACTCAGGGGAAGAGTACACAGTGGGGGGGGTATTAACAACAACAAAAATGGAACGGGACCTGGGGGTAGTCATATCAGATGACCTAAAGGTAAGTAAGCAAGCAATGTGAGAAGGCAGTAAGGAGGGCTGGAGGGATACTGGGATGTATATGGAGAGGCATCACCATTAGAAAACAGGAAGTTGTTATCCCTCTGTACAGACAATTGGTGAGACCCCATCTGGAGTACTTTATGCAGTTCTGGAGACCCTATCTCCACAATGACATAGATAGGATGGAGACAGTCCAGAAGAGGGCAACTCAAATGGTGCAGGGTCTGCAACAGAAGCCATATGAAGAGAGAGACTAAAGGAGCTTAATATGCAAACCCATGAGGAAGGGGGGGGGACATGATAGAAACTTTCAAGTACCTCAAGGGGATCAACAAAGTCCAAGAGGGTAGCATCTTTCAGAAAAAGAGATGTGCAAGAACAAGGGGCACAATTTGAAGACAAAAGAGGGATGTGAGGGAGTATTTTTTCACAGAGAGGGTGGTGAACGCATGGAATGGCGTTCCTGAGGAGGTTGTGGGGTTAAAAACAGTGGGGGAATTAAAGAATGCATGGGACAGACATAATGCAATACTAGTGGGGGGTAGGAAGAAGTAGAATGTTGGTTAACTAGGATCTGCAGCTTATCCAATAGGTAGGAAAATGGGTAGACTAGGTGGGCCAAGTGGTCCTTATCTGCCGACAAAGTCTATGTTTCTATGTATGGGTCCTTCTAGGCTCTGGGGAGGAATGAGAAAAGTTGAGCCTGTTGCTTGAAGTTGGGAATGGGGAGCAGAAGGGAAGTGGGGAAGGGTCAGGAATGTTTGTTGGTTCTGGTTATTCAGTTTTAGGGGGCATTGGGGGAGGTGGGGACACCAAATTGACTTTGAGGAGGTTATAAACTGTTTAAAACTTACCACTAAATCCTTTTTGCTGATTTTTTTGGAATATGGAGAGGGTACAGTGGCCAAGGTCTTGGTAAGACAAGGGGAGCCTATGTAAATATATGGGGGTGTGGTTGCTACACTGTGTGTGTGTTGTAACTTGGAACGTGAATAGGCTTAAGGCAGTCCTTAAGGAGGAAATCCATTCACTTTTGCATCTATTTTGCATCTATTTATGGCCCTAACTATGACTGCTGGATTTCTGTTATCGGCTCTCAGTTACCCTACAGTAGATGATTTTTCTTCTCCACTGATATTGGAGGGAGATTTTAACACCCCCAAGACCCTATTTTAGACCAGTCAGCTCCATTAGTGTCCCTCCGCTAAGAGTGTAACAGCTCTGAGGACATTGGCAGAGGAGTTGTGTGAAGTTTGGTGGTTTCTACACCTTGCTGAGCAGGAATATTCCTTTTACTCTCATGCTCACAATCTCTAGTCTAGCATAGATGTATTTCTTCTGTCCACAGACCTGCTACAATGGGTGGAACTGACAGTTCATGGTCCTGTCCTGCATTCCGACCATGCTTTCTGTGTGTTCACACTGTGTGGAGGAAGGAACAGAGCCCAGCCTGGCCAGTGGAGACTGGACCCCAGGCCACTGATGAACCAAGATTTTAAAGTCTAGATGGTTGAAGCACTGTATGTTTTTTCCTGCATAATAAACAAGGGGAAACAACATATTCCATCAGATTGGAGGCTATGAAGGCCTTTGCAAGAGAGGTGGCCATTTCCATTGCATCACACAAAAATAAGATGGAAGCTACCAGGGTGCAGCAACTAAAGAAGAGGAACATCTGGGGACTGTCCCAGGAGTCTTTACAATATCTCAAATTACTAAAGGGCCAACATAACCAGGTGGCCTTGGCCAAAACTGGAACAAGACCATCTACTATGTCAGCCCTGTTCATATTTTGCGGGAAACATAGGAGGAAGATGGGTGCCATGGCAGCTGAAACAAAATCTGGTCAGATCCACCACAGCTGCATAATGAAGTTAGTGAAGTTGCGTGGAATTGTTAAGGAGGTATGAAGAAACAACACAATGATTTGTAAGTAGTAAGATTTGTTTTAGTTTCTGTTCTAAGGAAGGCATACACATTATTAGGAAATATATGGAGGTGTATATTTTAGTGGAAGGAATAGGAAGCTTACAAAAGATTCCCGGAGCAAATGCCACTGATGTATGTGTTATCCCAGATGATACTGGCCAGACAGCCTTTAAAGAAAACATAATTGCACATATCCCAATAATGCAAAGCATCAAGGGAAACATGTAAATCCCCATGATGGTACAGAAGGTGGCAGTACATGAAAAAGTAATGGCTGGCATATGTTCAGCCTTGGGATTATTTACACTTTTTTTTTTTTTTAAGAGAAACAGGGTTTTTGTCCATGAGGTGATGTAAGTTATATTTAAGCAATGTGCTGATGTCAGGAAGTCAGGTGTAATGATGATGGACTGTTAAAGAAAATGTGATATTAACTTTCAGAGGGAGGCGCTTTTGATAAGGGCAAGGTAGTTATGCTTGTGATAATGGGAATATTAGGAAGTATGAGGTCTACGCAGAAGTGGAGTACAAATATGCACAGTTTGATAAGTATGTGCTCAGAGCACAGGCAAATGTGATATGCAGGTTTGTTTTAGAAATAGGTAAAACGAACGATACATGCAATTAATAGAAAGATAGATAATTACATAGACATACAGATAGAGAGAGAGACACACACAGACAGACAGGCAGAATAGGAATGGCAGTGAAGCACTGAAGTGACACCAACCCCACCCCGCAGACATGGACAGGCATTAGGGTGTGCCTTTGGGTCATTGCCCGTAATGCTTATGCCATTTCACCTCACCCTACTCTGCAGACACAGACAAGAGTCGAGGTGTGCCTTGGGGTTTTTAGACTTTACACTCACACCATTCCATAAGGAAATACAGTGAAATGGGCACAGTATAAGAGAACAGAGTGAACTTTGGGGCTGAAAAGTCAAAGGCACACCTCAATACCTGTCACTGGCTGCAGGATGGGGATGGGGGTGGAATGGCGTGAGCATTACTGTTGACAATCCCAAGTCACACCCCTGATGCCTGTCAGTCCCTACAGTGCACGGTGTTATGGTCAGAAACCCTAATGCCCTGGGTGTTTCTTGGTATTTTCATTCAAAGTTTTCAGCATGTGCTTTTTGTGACCCCAGTGCATGAACAGTGACACTATCAGTTCATTAGTCGAAAGGAGATTTTGCACAGCGACTGTGCCATTTGGCACCACAGGTGCAAAAACACATTTTGAACAGGATGTAAAAAATGACAGCTGTACATTTCTTGCTTCAGTAACACAAACACACACATGCACACACACACACACACACACACACACACACACACACACACATATACACACACACACACAAACACGCCAGAAGACAGTGGCAAAATTATTAGTTTTGTCTACAAGCATTATTTTTTATGCTAGTTGGAACACGGGGGTGTTAAGACTGGAGATCAGTTATGGTCCATGACATAACCACATGGTCAAAATATTAAATATTTTAAAATAAACATAAATACAAAGTAACCATTTCAAGAAGAAAATGCAAACTGTGACACTTAACAGTTATAAGGTAAGTTAGCACATCTGGACTTATTTGCTGCATATGCACTCTGGGGAAATTGCCTAGGACAAGATGCAATAAAAAAAACTGAATAGCAGGTTTCAGGTAGTATAAATCCACCAGGAATGTTAGAAAAAAACTACCCCTCCCCACTCATTCACAGGTGTCAATGAATATATTTGTTAAACATGCTGGTTCATCTTCTTGCTTCCCTCATAGTAAAAATGTGTAAATTTGTGTTATTTTAAATGAGTGATAAATGGCATGCCCAGGGGGATGGCAGCTCTGATCGTTGTTCCAGTCTTACTTTTTTCCTGGCTCAGTGTATATCAGTGAAAAGAAAGTAGGGAAAAAATACAGCCTTTTGTTTCTACAAGTAGTTGTTAATGGCAGCTGGTATTTTTAACATGTGCAAGGCTACTCCACTTCTCAAACTTAAAAGAAAAAATACACTTCATCAAAGCTTATGTTTACCAAGTACTGTGCCCATGATTAAAATAATTTGAGCCCCCTCCCCCAAAAAATGTCGCCTCACATGAAACTGCATGATTAACTCTAAAGACAATTAAAAAAATGTATTTCTAAATGCATGGCTAACACCAATGCTTTCAAAGTTTTAAAACTACTAAAAGACAAACTATATATATATGTATATATATATATCTGTGTGTGTATATATATATATATATATATATATATATATATATATATATATTGAATATGGTAAACAAATATTGTTAATCCCAAAAGCTGCACTTTATGTCTTTTAAGTATATAAATGTTTAAGAAAAACCTCTGGCTCTTTCAACCACAATGCTGTGTCTGTTGTTTTCCTTGGGAGCTGTAGTTTCGGACACTTTTAATTACTCTTTCCTTTTGAGACACCAGGTGGCTCTGATAATCATTTGTTCCAAGGAGTTTTAAGTCAATTTTAAGGCTTTAAGTCTCTTCTGTTCTCCTAGTCCTTAATAAAATGCAAGGACTCCACAGACTTGTTCTGTTACTTGGTCCAGATCCCCAACTAGTGTGTCTCATTTCAACATGCTAGATCCACCTCACGCCCCTCCCACATGAATCAAAAAAAGGTAGGGGTGGATCTTTAGGAGCTTCTCAGGTGGAGGTGGGGGTGGATCTTACTTCCCCCCAAAAAACAATGCTGCCTCCCCCTACTCAGGTTCCAGTTCTTGTACTGCCCATTTAAAAAAGAAAATAGTACCCTGCAACCATTGACTAACATGAAAACATATTTATTTGAGGGTGGAAATCATTTCTTGGAGGAGGGTACGGCGGGGAGACTATTTACACCTTCAGTCAGTTCCACAGACAGAAAACATGACATCACTCATTTTGTAAATGCAAAATGTCTGCAGGCTCTGCCTACTGCAGCCATAAAAAGGGAGACTCAGAAAGCTAGAGGTATAGTATAGATACATGGGGGTATCAGGACCTCAGAACAAGGGGTGACAGGGGCTGCATTAAGGAGTTTTACACCAGCCACAGGTTCAACTTAAACATTTGAAAGTGATCCTCCCAAAAAGGCTCACTGGGTTACATAAGCTCTGCTATACACCTACAGTACACTATACTTCGCGCCATCAAAGAGGTGTGTGAAAGAGGGAGAACCCTTCTCCTAGCTCTAATAGGTAGAGTGAATACTGTTTAGATGAGCTTTCTTCCTAAATGTTTATTTGGAAGGCAGTGCCTGTGGTTCAATGGGGTGGAGCATCTAACCACTCCCTCAGCTCAGACCATAAAAGGACATACCTCCCAACTGCTTCCATAAGCATTTTCTCATTGCAACTGGAGGATCTGCCCCTCTTGCTTCCCCTCCTGTTTCCTCATTGCTCAAGCCCATTTTCTCCTTTCTCTGTCTTGTCTGCAGCGTCTCCATCCACCTGGCTGCTTCTACCATTTGTGTTTTTCTTTTGTGGTCACCGCTGTCCCAATGTCCATTAGTCTCATCTCCCCTCCTCCCTCTCCCACACCCCCATGCCACTTGCTCTGTGACTGTTTGTCTGTTTGTTCTCCCAGCTTCCTCTGTTGTTGCCACTCATGGCTATTTGTCTGTTCCACCCTCCTTCCCTCCTGTCTCTGCTCCGTCCTCTGTTCTCTCCCACTCCCTTGTGTTGTTGGCTGGCCTGCCAATCACCATGGCCACCCAGTTCTGTCTCCCATTTCTGTTTGTACGACCCGTCCTGTCTCTATCCCTTTTGGGGGGCCTTCTGTTGTTTTCCTTCTGGTGGCTCATTTGTTGCTGCCTTCCTTTCCTGGCGCATCCATGCTCCTTTTGTTCTATCTGTTCCTACTCACTACCTGCTGCTCCCTGCTGCCGCCATGTCGGTCCCTCTGCTGTGCTCAGTGCTTGTTTCTCATTCATCTGGGACCTGTCAGCATGACTTCAGCTGTGCACTTTCCTCTGGTACGTTTCTGGATCTTCCCCTCCTGCTTCTCTGTTGTGTGCTGTTTTGGGGTTTCCTACCCTACCATCAGTATTTCGTTATACATATAATTGCTACCATATTTTCCTAATCCTGCATGCAGGACTCATATGATTTTAATATCCTCATGATTCAAATGCTCATTATTTGCCCAGTCTAAGGTAGGTCAGCCCAGATTGCAGCTGCTGGCCTGTAACCAATTTATTTAATTACTATTTCAATTATTGTTTTGGTATCAAAGTGCCTAGTTCATGGCTTCTCTGTTATTTCCATGGCAGGGGACTGTGCTGTTGCGACGGGCACTGTGGCTCCAAGAAGTAGAAGCGTGTTCTTCATATATTACATCATTTGGCAGCTGCTGGCCTGCCCAGACTCCTACTACCGCTCTGTGTGGCCTATATGGCACTACAACTAATCATGCACATACCAGCCTTCATGGCATTAATGCAATCAGCACATCAAGTCAATTCATTCTCGGAACCTCACCTATTCATGTATTGGTGTTTGCAACCTCCTCCTACCTAACCGATGGTGGCTGGTTCCAGACGGCCTTTTACTGTCTCTCACACTAGTAACAATAAATCTCAATTTCACTCTTAATTTGGCTTCTTACTGGAATTGGTTGCCATGCATTCTGGTGGTTACGAAATGCTATGCATCCTTATTCAGTCCCATGTGAGGGTCCCCCATTTGCTCAGTATGACCTGTGTGAAGGTTTAGGCATCATGTTTGATCGTCTGAGCGTGACCCATGCATGGGGTCCTCATACTGCATTCTCAACTTTCCGCTCTCTCCTCTTGTTGGAGACATGCCAACCATGACCAGTACTTCATGGCTCAGGGCTAGCACTGTAGCTAACGGTTTTGCTCTGCACCCACAAAGTCCACATCCCGAGCATGTGACACTCAGAGTGGGGTCCTTCTCATCTGGCCCATAATGGGAACGTCCTCGCTCCGGGTGGAGCTTTAATTGTCTCCCTCATTGGCAGTACCTAACATACTGTACATACTAACATACTAAGATGCCAGCAGAGTAGGGCTAATGGTTCATCGAATCTACTCAAGAATCAGCACCTGGTCAGGGCACTGTTGCTGCCCTCCCCTCTTCCTCCGTGAATCCCCCCAACCTTATCCCCAATTGAAGGTGCACCTCCAGTTTTGGCATTACTCAGTTTTACCTTTCCCCATACCTGTCCCAGCCACGATTGAACCCCTCCACAGTATTTACAGCCACTAGTTCCACAGGCATTGCATTCCAAGGTTCAACAACCCTCTCAGTAAAGTAGCATTTCCTTGTCTCCCCCCCGAGCCTGCCCCCAACCAGCCTCATGGAGTGCCCCCTGGTGGCACCCACCTCCCTCAGCTGGAGCACCCTATCCAAGCTTATCCTATTCACCCCCTTAAGGTATTTAAAGACCTCAATCATATCTCCTCTGTCCCTCCTCTCCTCCAGGAAATACAAGTTGAGCTCCTCAAGTCTCTCCTCATAGGACCTTTTCCTCAGACCCTGTATCATCCTGGTCACCCTCCTCTGGTCCCTCTCCAGGAGTGCAATGTCATTTTTCAAGTACGGGTGAAAAAAATGCACACAGTTATTTACAAACCCAATTTCAACCCCACCAATAAAGTTCCTAAGTCTCACAAACACATACAGTCCAGTGTGTGTTCAGTCCCACTAACAGTGTGTGTGTGCAGACATCAGGTACCGCGTGATGTCACAGGCCCACCAGCTCCTGTTGCTTCGAATTTCAGTCCCAAACAGAAATACTCAGCCCTTCAATCCCAACCCCTAGTGGCTTTTCTGTATTTAAGAAAGCCTACAAAACAGGGTGGCTGGGAGGGCTCTTACCAAACACCAGGCAAACAACACATTTAAATTTCACTCTAATTATCCCTGCCAAACAACTGTTCCCAAGCCTCCAAAGTTACAATATCACAGCCCAAGTAACAGTTCTAACTCAAGGTAATAATTTTTAACACATAGAACTAATTTCACTTACAAAACTATTCAAATATTTCAGTTAAAACAGAATATAACCCCAGACGTCTGTCCTTACCAGCCTGCTGCTAATGTTCCCAAGTGAACAAATTGTTCAGAGTTATTCATTTTGGCATCCACCACCACCCCAAGGTCCTTTTCCCCTCCTGAAACCTGCAGTTTCTCTCCTCCCAAAAGGTATTCATGAGCTGGGTTCCTAAGCCCTGGTGGAGAACTTTGCATTTCTTAGCATTATACCTCAGTTTCCAAGTGTGTGACTACCTCTCCAAAGTGTCCAGGTTCCCCTGTAGGGCTTTTCTACCCTCCTCCCCATTCACTACCGCCCCAGCTTCAAGTCATTGGCAAAGAGGCTCATCTCGCTCCTGATACCATTTCTGATGTCGGAGATGTAAGTATTAACAGGAGTGGGCTCAGCACTGACCCTTGTGGGACCCTGCTAATGACCATCCTAGGAGATGAAACCCCCCCAACCACCACCTTCTGAAACCTTCCAGTTAGCCAGTTTCCTATCCATCTGACCATCCGTTCCCCCATCCCCATTTCCCCTAGCTTGTCCAGCAGCCCAGGATGTGGCACCGAATCAAAAGCCCTGCTGAAGTCTAGAAAGAGGACATTCACTGGCCTGCCCTGGTCCAGCACCTTCATCACCAAATCGTAGAAGTCCAAAAGGTTAGTCTGACATGATCTGCCCTGAACAAAGCCATGGTGGCCCCGTGCCTCCAGAAACACCTCCAGCCTCTCTTTCAAGATGGCCTTCATCATTTTGCCTACCGCTGATGTCAGGCTGGTAGGCCTTTAGTTACCTGGCTCCTCACAGGAGCCTCCTTTGTGGATAGGTATGATGTGAGCCATCCTTCAGTCCTGAGGCACTGACCCCATCTGAAGGTAGGAATTAAAAAGAACCACCAGAGGTGCAGCAAGGACATCCACCATTTCCTTTAGCACCCTGGGATGAAGACCATCTGGACCCAGTGCCTTTTCCATTCTCAGGGAGTTAAGGGCTTCCTTCACCCTACCAACAAGAATTACAACATCAGTGACCTCCTCCTTTCTTCTAACCCACCTCCCCATATGGTGGTGCCCCTCCATCATCCCTAGTGAAGACCGAGGCAAAATAGTGCTTAAGTACCTCTACCTCCTCCCCAGCCTCCTCAGCCCACTCACCCCCTGACCTCAGTCTGCTAATCTGCCCCTTCACCTTCCTTCTTTCCCTAATATACCTAAAGAACCCTTTATTACCTCTTCTGATCCCCTGTGCCAACCTCTGTTCCATCCTAGCCTTGGCCAATCTCACCACCTTGGTTACCTCTAGATTTCAGATTTAAAACTTCAGCTGCGAGGGGTGGGACCCACACCAGCTGGGCCCCTTTAGCTAGCTGAGCATGTTTGGAGTCACCCTCTAAGATATTCTCCCCAAGACTGCCTCTGGTTCACCTGGTTTGTTCTTAGATCAGTAGACTGGCTGAGTGCCTCAGCAGTTGTCACTCTGCTCCCTCCGACTTGGAGGCTGGTACCATGTACAGTGTATCCTGTTGTTGCAGAGTTTGCTTACAACCCTTCAAGGCATTCCTGTTAGAAGGATAGAGTGAGAGTGTTCCCTCAAAACTGGAATATTCCATCCCTGGATTGGCCTACTAAATTGCAGTAGTAGAGATGTCACCAAACAAAATGTTCCGAAGCCCGGAAGGAAGGCGATCTAGGCCTTGGATCCCCAGAGGTTTCCTCCTCAAAGGAGGGTTTTCCTTTCCTCTGAGTCAATGGTCATAATATTTAGATAGGATTAGTTCTATTCCCTAGGTTATTTATGCAGGTTTCCGCTTTTGGATGGCGACGGACGGTGACCCCATTTAGCTGTTCCCTCTCTCCTTAGGAAGTCATGCCTCTGTGTCTTACCTTCTGACCTATGGGTGGATCACTATTCATCTGTTGCCTCCTGCTAACATTCTTCAAATTCTTGGCTTGGGGCTCCTTCCTAAGGTACCTTTAGCTGAGGGAATCATACCTGTGGCACCTCTAGGGGTGGAACCCTCCTCCAGGGTTCCTTGCCTTCGTACCCCTACAAGGTAGTATGTCCCATGGACAGAGAGGTGAACAGCCAAAGATTATTCAAGTCGCACAAGCATAACACTATACTCAGTTGTGTAGGCCCATTGAATTGGGGCAATGCCTGTGGTTCAATGGGGCAGAGCAACTAACCACTCCCCCTGCTCAGACTACAAAAGGCTGCACCTCCCAACTGCTTCCACAAGTGTTTTCTCACCTCACCATCCTCCCCTCCTCCTCCAGTGGCTCGTCTTTCTCTGTCTCTCTCCTGGGGGCTCCTTCCTAAGGTACTTTTAGCCAAGAGAATCATTCCCGTGGCACCTCTAGGGGTGGAACCCTCCTCTAGGGTTTCTTACATTTGTACCCCCTACAGGGTGGTATATCCCATGGATAGAGAGACAAACAGCCAAAGATTATCCAAGTCACACAAGCATAACACTATACTCAGTTGCATAGACCCATTGAAATATATTTCAGATGCTGCCAGTGCAGGTCCCACATAAGTTTTTTTAAGTCTGTCCAGGGTCACCTGACCACTTTCTTATGGGCTTGCAAGACAGAAGGTATGCGATAAGATATGTTGCAGAGCAGGAGGTACCCCAAGAATGAGGGTTTGGGTTTGCCAGATTTCTCTAGCAACTGCTTTGCAGCCCAATTAGCTTTTATTAAAGACTCACAGATTGCAGGTAGGGAGAAACCAGCCTGGACAGTTCTGGAAGAGGAGCTTCTGCCTGGGATGCTTCCGTCCACAACATTATCACCAGCTCTGAGGGCAGGACTGATCAAAAGACTGAAGAACCCTTTCACTAGAACCACGGCCAGGGCCTGGCTGATGGCTTATAGACAAACTGGGCAAGAGATGGGAATCTTCCCAGAGGTGGACATACAGACTGTTATGTATTGGTATATGGAAGTGCCCAGACCCACTACAGAAACATTAAATAGGTGGGCAGTGAAAGGCATAGGGATAGTCACAGCCTTATATTAAGGCATAGTTCTCTGCTCATATCAGCAGCTGTCTGGGAAGTGTGAATTGTGCCAAGTTGGCTTCTTTGTGTACCTGCAGGTCCATTAGAAACTGTTGTCTCACCTACAGATTGAAACTGACTCAGATGGGGAGACTCTGTCCCATTAAGGAATTCTACAGCATCATACTGGGAGCCAGTCAGAACGTAGCTGTGATCCTAAGGTTGAAATGGTCCGTGGACTTGGGGTGGACAGAAATGTCTTAGGAGCTGTGGAGAGAGGCCACTAGGTCAATGACACTTAGGTCCAATAATAACAGAGTGGGACAAGTGCAGTTCAACATACTACAAGGTCCTGCATCACTCCTTCTATAGCCCACAAAATAGACTTCGCACTTTCTGATAGTTGCCCCAAATGCTAGGTGGCTGAAAGGAATTTTGTTTATCTAGCCTGGTCCTGTCCAAGGATTCAAGCTTATTGGGAGTAGGTAGTGAGCAGTATGTCCAGAGTGCTGGGATATACCTACAAATGTGAAGCATAGGCTTACTGGGAATGGTGGGCAGGGGACAAGGATAAGGAGCACTGTAGGTACCCGCTGTGGCTCCAAGCTCTGGCAGCAGGCAAGCACATCTTGGCCCAAACACGGATGGAAGACAGCCCTCCTCACATAGCCCAATGGGGGAATGCTTTATTAGAAAGTATGAGTTTGGAAAAAAAATCAATAAATTGTCTTCAATGAAGGGCATAATGTTAAGAATTATGGGGCCCTCTGGAATTAGCACTCGGGACAAGTTGGTTCCCAAACTGAAGGTACAAAAGGCCGTTATTTTGTACAGCATTAATTTGCAAAAAGCTACCTCAATCCTGTTAATATGTATGTCAGTTATTATTCCCTAAATGGACATTGATATGGGAATGAGAAATGATGGGAATAAGAAATACACTCCCAATAGTATGCCTACCTAGTATAAATGTATTTGTGATGTACACTTGAGTAGCAGTTGGATAATGGTGGCGTTCCTACTCCTGTATGTTCCAAAGTCTTTGTTTGTATGGTGCATTGAAAGCATCATTAGTAAAGATATTTTACAAAATAAAAGCCTTTGAAGTTGGCCAGAGAAAGTTACAGACCACGACTGGCCAAGTCATTTGTGCCCAAGTGCACTAGGACATGTAGCACCTCCCTCATCCCATCTAAAATGCCCCCTGTTCCGGTCTCATCCCTCGGGACCTGGAAGGTGAGAACTCAAAATTTAGTCTTTCCATATTTCCATGGAAAAGCACTTTGAGCCACAGAAATCAAAGTCAATTACTGGCATTTCCATTTGGAAGTACAGGCAGTCTCCTGTCTTCTTAGGTAGCATCTGCCCAGAGGGGACTGTAAGAGGTGCTGATGATTTGAGTCAGCACAAAGAAAGGAGCTGGATCATCAAGAGGAGCTAAGGATTTGTATCTGCACAAGATGAGGACCAACATCATCTTCGGGAAGACACTGACCGCAGATTCCAGCTCAAAAGGAGGAGCGTCTGCACTGGCATCGGAGGAGGAGCTAAGATTTGGCAATTCAGCACAAGAGATGATTGGTGCAGAGACGGTATGGTTGTCCAACTGATAAAGAAAAAGCAGAGACTTGGTGGAGGGGAGAAAGAAGGGGGACCAAAAATAAAAATGTACCAGAAGGAAATATGCTGTATAATGGGAGCAGAACTAAAAAATAATGGAAAGCAGTGGAGAAAAATCAGAAAAAGAATAAATACATAGAAGAACTCAGAAATGGGGCAGCATCGAGACAGAAAGGAGAGAAAAACTTGGCAAAAAGGTAAGATCCCCGCACAGAAGTTAGCTGGTAATATGTCTCTGTGATTTTCAGTCACTAGTCCTGTGGGTGTTAGAGGCTAGAAGAGTTCATATTTATTTATTTATTAACTTTTGTTGACCAAGTAAGCACACTAGACAAAACAATTGCCTATGTTCAGGTACGACCTGGGAGAGTACAATGAAGGACAAGTCCATACAGAGAACAATAAGATACAATCATACATTGCACATGATCAAGTAGAGCCAGGTGACATTAAACAAGCAGTCAAGAATTTAACACTGTTGGGTAGGAAAAAACATACTTAGAATAAGGTAAAGATAAGAACAGTGCATCAGATAAAAATCACCGCCTGGAGGCGTAGGGTGAATACATTTTTATACAGTAACAGAACCATCAAAACAGTGCATCAGACAGAACTCCACCTAGAGCAGAGAGTAGTTACATTATAATACAAAGCAGTATCCTAAGCGAGCGAGATCCACCCTCAGGGCCCATGCAGGGGCTGCCATAACTGCAGGTACATAATAGTCCAGTACAGGGATCTAGATTAATTATGGCGGTTTAGGACAGCCACATGCAGAGGAGAGCTTCAGGTAGGTTCAGAGGGAGCTCCGAAGGCAAGAGTGAGAGGGTGAGGAGTGAACCTTGGGAGGGGGGGGGAGTTCCAGACCCTGGGAGTGCATACAGCAAAATCTTTATCCCCCATTTGCATTTGAGTGGCAGGAATTCTGAGAACAGCAGAGCCCAAGGACTGGACGGGGTAAGAAGAGGAGGCAAGTATGAGAAGCTCTGCCAGTCCCTGGGAGGTGCCAGTTCTGAGCACCTTACCTGTGAAGCTACCCTGGACAAAACTCATATAATTGAATGGGAAGAGCCAACCAAGCTTACTGTACAGGTCACAGTGGTGGGTGAGACTGGGGGCAGCAAGTGCAAAACAACAAATGTTGTTATAGTCTACATTTCACCTAGCGAGGTGAGCTTTGGAAGTATGCACATACGGGATGAGACCATAGCAGAGAGTAGGAAGAAACACGCCACTGGCCAGTGCATGACGAGCAGCAAATGTAAGGTTGTTCTTCACTCTGTAGGCAAGACCCAGCTTGCAACTGACAGTCTTGCATACATTCTGGATATGACAACCAAGGTCAAGCTGGAGGTCAAGTGTCACTCCCAAGTATTTGATGGTATCTGTAACCAGGACAGGAGAGCCGTCCATTCCACTAATGCACAGGGGGGTAGCAGAGGCCTTTATCTTGGCCAGGGACCCAAAAAACATGGCCTTGGTTCTTTTCAGATTGAGGACAAGCTTGTTAGTCATAATCCAGGACTGGATATTCTTGAAATCAGCATTCAGTTTTTGATTAATGATCCCGATGTCACGGGAATGGGTGAGGATGACCACGTCATCCACATATAGAATGGAGCTACAGTGGGAGGAGATGGAGGGAAGGTTATTAACAAAGATGGAAAAGAGGAGGGGCCCCAGGACTGACCCCTGAGGGATACCAGAGGTCATGGGGTGGTGTCAGAGAGGACCTTGCTGAATTTAGTTAGTTGATATCTACCCTGAAGGTAGCTGGCAAACCATCTTAGGACAGGGGGAGACAGATCAAGGGACCAAAGCCAAGAGGGATAAGTAGGAAATGATCAACCAGGTCAAAGGCCTTGGATAGGTCAATGAAGATGGCACCTGAGAGCTTACCCTGGTCCATTGCTACCCTGATACCAGAGGAGACCGTAACAAGTGCAGAGGTCATACTGTGCCCTTTCTAAAAGCCATGCTGTGCAGGAGCCAGCAGCTCATGGGTCTGAATATACTCCATGAGTTGTCCAGCAATAACTTTCTCCAGGAGTTTACTGATGGTCAACAAGATGGCTATAGGCAGATAATTATCAAGGATCTTGGGGTTACCTTGTTTAAGAACAAGAACAATCCTTGCCACCTTCCATGGGTCAGGGATAACTCCAAGGGCAAGAAACATATTGAAATATGAAAATATTGACTCCATATGCAGTAAATTTGGAAATGTTGAAGTGCCATAGGAAGTGTGAATAGACAGACTCACATTTCTAGAGGAAATTTCCCTGCCTGAAGGCATTCAACCTCTCCCTTTGCAGGCCCACGCCTGCACACCACTTTCTCCACATCCCTCACTATTGGATCCTCAACTATGAAAACCTTGATTTCCTCTTCCCTCATTAGCTTAACCCTGCGTATTGGCTTCCTAACACCCTGATCCCTAATAGAAGTTTCACTCCCTTCCTGGTCCTTGGTAGTGACTAGCTCATGGCTTCCCCAGATTGAATCAGATAACTGCTTTTTTCAGGGGTGCAAAATGGTATGGAGTCACCAGTGGTGGGCCCTCCTTGGCCGATAGGCCTCCGTGAGAGGGCTTCATACTGGGTCCATTTCTCTTTAACATCTTTCTTAATAATCTCCCTCACTCCTGTCACCAGCAGATCCTCCTCCATGTGGATGACGCATTCATATACACTAGCAACACTGACCTTGAACCACTGGAACACCAACTTCAACTCAGCCTTGAGGAGATGGACTACTGGTTCAGGAAACACATGCTTATCGTGAGCTACAAAAAAAAATGAAAGTCCTGTTGTTCAACGGTGCTTGCAGCAAATACAAATCCAGTGCCCTAACCATCAGGAACTCCTCTAGCATCCCGCTTGAACAAATTCAACATTTCAAGTATCTAGGGGTAACCGTGGATAGCTTACTATCATATGCCCAGCATGTCGAGAATGTTGTCAGGTCTGCCAGTATCAAGATAAGGTTACTCCATAGATATAAACACAATCTAATGCCTGAAGCCCTTAGACTAACTATGTATAGCGCCATAGTATCCATTGTTGATTATGGTCTGGTTATCTACGGCTCAGCTCCCACCACTACCCTCCGCAGAATTTCAGTGGCGCTCAATAAAGCTTGCCAACTTTTTACTGAAGCAGCATGCCTTACCCACACATGTGAACTGTATGCACAAACAGGTTGGCTTCAGCTAAATGGGAGGATTCACTATCAGACCTGCTTGCTAACTAAAAAGGCACTTCTCGGGCTCCTGCCTTCTGGTGTTACAAACTTACTCAACTCCTCTTGCAGCTCTCAGCACACGCATAGTGCAGTCAACCAACTCTTCTCTGTCCCAAGATGTCGGACTACACAAGGGCAATGATTGTTTGCATATAGAGCATCACCATGGTTTAATGCGCTGCCCAGTCATATCTCTTCCTTACCAAAATTGGGACCATTTAAAGGCAGTCTTCATCAGCATCTTACAGCTAACAGTTCCTGTGACTGTTTCAGCTGACATGGCACTACCTCAGCAGTATTGACATACCCTTGTGTACCTACTTCTCCCCCTTTCTCTGCGAATGACCACTTTCCCCCTAACTACTCTGCCCTATTTCCTGCCTCCTTCCCCAATCCTTCTTTCACCTCACCCCTCTCACCCTCCACCTTCTTTCCACTGTTTATCTTCACTTACCTGAACTTTTATTCACCCAAATCTACCTATACCCATTTGACAAAGCATCTTGGGCTGCCTCCTTTTATTAGGTTATTTTTGATTTCCTACTGATTCATAGTTTTCATTTTAGTTGCAATGTTAATGTTATATTGTCATTTTAAATACTTTCTTGTCAAAATTGTATGTAAAACCATAAGCTGTATGTCTGTCACCCTTTCTATTGACTTGGAACCTTTGTAAAAGAGTTGTTATGTGCTCAAAGGTATTGTAATCCAAGAGTGAATAAATAAAATAAAAAAAATAAATAAAAAAAAATTAAAATAAAATGGGTAGCTGTTCAGGACCCCAAGTCAGTTATCCTCACAGCATGGGTATATCACCTAGTGCTACTCACCACTGCATGTGAAGCTCCTCGAATCTCCTGCACATGGGGCAGTGACACATTCTCCAGAGTGTAGCCTAGGGGATGCTTGCCTACAGTTCCTACCGTTCGTCAACCCTTCTTTGCCAGTTCTGCATACTCCCCACTGTCTGCATCCATTCTTCATCAGAACAGGCCTGGTTAAGATAGGATGCAAGTTCTGCAGAAATTTCCAGAGTTGTGGAATTGCAAAATTACTGGGGCCTTGTTTGTAACCCAGCTAAGCTGTTCCTAGTCACTTTCATTTTCTGCTAATGCCAGACTTGCAGTAGCAGTCTTACAAACTAAACCACATGTTATTTCCCAATAAAGACAGAAACTTGGAAAACTCTGGTAAGGGAAGGAAGCCAGTCATCGGAGAACTGTGCTGTGTTTGTGCGCTGCAGGCAGTTTGCAATCCCTGAGAATGCACATGAGGACTGAAACCAAACATACGGTGCAAAAACAGATGGAAAACAGGAAATAACAGGGAACAGATCCAGGGCAGCCTGATCCTTGCGGATCAGAGTACTGCAGATCATTAACTGTTATGTCATCTCATCTGGCTTGGCCCATGTAGCTCGTATCACATTGCTGAAAAGAACTAGTAGTCCCATTGTGAGGAAAGAAAAATTAAGTTTTACATAAAAAAAGTTTAAAAAAATCAGAGCGAGATGGAGAGATAAAGACTTGATCAAAACAGGACAAATATTGTGTGTTTCCTGTACCTATGCCTTTATTTTGGAGGGTGGGGGGCCCTTGAACTATTGGATTCTTTGCCCCCCTGTTCAATGCAAATATTAAGATGGAGTTGCAGGCAGGATTTTCTGAATGGTGCAGTACATACTGGAATGCACCCTGTGCACTGCTAGTCACAGCATTCATTATAGTAACCATGTGCTTTTCTGATCTATTCAGCTCTGAAAGAGGTTAACAGTTGATATGTTATACTGTGAAACAGCACAAGTGTTTTGCTGAAATAAACATACAATGTGTTCCATTTGCACCCAGCTGTTTCCATAATGCCCTCGATAATCATGTACCCCTACTCCCCACTGAGCAATCCATGACCTCCACGTGCCCCCCACTCCTACACACACAAATTATTGTTTAAAACTCACTGCATGTCTTTATGCTGTCAAAGCAGTGCCAAGCACAGTATTTAACAGATGCTGTCCATCCTTTACTCATAAACCATTGCAAACCTTTCCCTTTATGAGGGATAATGTTTTTTTAATTCCCTATTCAGGGCACTTTACGTACACGTCCCATTTTAAGCAGCAGACACCTTGTACCAACATCACTCACCTTTCCCACATCATTTGTCCATGGTTTTCCCCCCTCCCCTCCATGGTGGGGCCCATTGAGGTCAGGGGTCCCCATCCCTGCAGTGAGTCCACATTCAGTACCGAGGGAGGTTTTTGTTGGCTGGGGACCTGAGTGTACTTGCTGTTGTGCTGATGATGTCTTTGTGTGTTTTTCTATGGTGGTTGTCAGTGTGCTCATTCTGGTGAGTGCATAACTTACCCTGTAATCCATTGCACCTGTTTGATGTCCCACGGTGCCATTAGTGGGGTTCCAAGTGATAAGAGCGAAAGCAAAACAGTGAAGGAATTATAGCAACGGCAAAAGAGCGAGGCTGCAAAGGGCGACTGAATATGAATAGCAGTGACACAAAGGGCAACAACACTAGTTTCCATTTCTGTGTGTGTGTGTGTGTGTGGGGGCTTCTATATATAATCATCTGGGGGACAAAACTTGGGGTGAAAGCTGAAGGTCGCTGTTTCAGCGATTGCTGTTGTTCCCGGTCACCCATTTGCCATTATTCCTTCACCGTTACTGCAGTCGCCCTTTTATTCTCGCTCTTATCATGGGATACCATTAGGGGTCTTGCATATGACAAAATTTTAAATGCTAGGTAGTCCCCTTGTGAAGGGTTGTTGCCAAGCAATAAGTGACTGGGATGATGATGAGACAGACAGACCAAAGGAGCTGGGCCTTCAGGTGAGTGCACTGAATAACTAAATCACCACACTGTAATCGGAAATCTTCGGTGCTTCAGTGCTTTATTAAATATAAATTTAACAAAATGGTGAGTTATTGTACTAGCCACTGAATACCCCAGTGCTTCAACCGGAGTCTTCGTCAGGGGGTCATTGCACTGGACAGGCCTTCACACAGCCTGACTTCCCAATTCCAGCAATTTGGGACTTTTCCTGAACCTGGGTCATTGGCACTAAAGCATGATACATTTCTACAGGGTCATGGGGCGACCAAAGGATAATCATTTTTTAAAGTAAGGTTTTTATTAGGAAACACACTTACTTATTGCATGGTGGAAGGCCTTTGTTCACCTCCCCAACGCAAGATTTTCATGTCAGGCTAGTGAAGGCCCAGATTACAGAGGAGGAGAGCTCAGCAGGGATGGGTTTCTGTAAGAATCAAGGAACCAACGCTCAAGAATGTTTTTTAAAACGCTTCCTTTTCCATAAAATTGTCTGCTTTGAGTCTCTGTAGATATTATGAGGACTGACAAGTTCTACAATAATAGCTTAGACAGCTAGTACAACTCTTGCATCATCTCCACCCTGTGAAATGGGAATCTAGAATATTCTTTTAAATGAAAACTCTGTCTCTGTGCTGGTTGTTTTGTGCTAGCAGCCTTTCCTAGAAACATAGAAACTGATGGCAGATAAGGACCGCTAGGCCCATCTAGTCTGCCGATTTCCCCTGCCTACTGTAAAAGCCACAGACCCTACTTGATTTCCGGCTTTACCTCCTCTTTCCTTTCACTAGAGTTCCCCTATGCCTGTTCCATGCATACTGTACTTGAATCCCCTCACCATGTTTACCCCCACCACCTCTGCTGGAAGTCTATTCCATGCATCCACTACCCTTTCTGTGAAGAAATACTTCCTCATGCTACCCCTTAGTCCACCCCTTCCAACCTCATGTCATGCCCCCTTGTTCTTGGACATCTCCTTTTCTGAAAGATGCTACCCTCTTGTACCCTGTTTATGCCATTTAGATATCTGTAGGTTTCTGTCATATCTCCCCTGTCTCTTCTCTCCACCAGGGTATACATATTGAGGTGTCCCAGTTTCTCTTCATGTGACTTTTGTCGCGGGCCCCACACCATCTTTGTTGCTCTTTTTTGAACTGCCTGTACCCTGTTTACATCCATATGGAGATGCAGCCTCCAGAACTGGACACCATATTCCAAATGAGGCCTCACTAATGATCTGTAGATTGGCAAAACCACCTCATTTCTTCTGCTGGTGATACCTCTCTCTCTATGCACCCCAGCATCCTACTGGCTCTCCCCACAGCCTTGGGACATTGTTTGGTCACCTTTGGGTCAACAGATATAATTACCCCAAAATCCCTTTCCTCTTTGGTGATCATGAGTTTCTCACCCACCCCATCATGTAATCCTCCCCTGGGTTCTTGTGCCCCAATGCATGATTTTTTTTTTTTTTTTCACATTAAATCTCAGCTGCCAAACTCTAGACCATTCCTCCATTTTATCTAGGTCTCGCCTCATTTTTTCCACCCCTCCTGGAATGTCCACCCTGTTGTAGATCTTAGTGTCATCCACAAAGAGGCACACCTTCCCCTCCAGCCCCTCCGCAATGTCACTTATGAAGACATTAAACAGGACTGGGCCCAGCATTGATCCCTGTGGCACCCTGCTGGTCACCCTCCTTTCCTCAGATTGAGCACCATTTACCACAATCCTCTGTCTTCTATCACTCAGCCAATTCCTAACCCAGTTTACCACCTTGTGACTCACTCTCAGGCTGTCCATCATGTTCATAAGTCTCCTATGTGGAACAGTTTCGAAGGCCTTACTGAAATCCAGGTAGGCGACATCCACTGTCCCCCCCCCCATCCATGACCTTAGTCAGCCAGTCAAAGGAATCAATTAGATTTGTCTGACATGACCTTTCCGCTGTGAATCCATGCTGTCTCAGATCCTGTGCACTGCTGGCTTCAAGATGTTCCATGATCCTTTGTTTAAGTAGTGATACCATAATCTTCCCCACTATTGAGGTGAGGCTGACTGGTCTATAGTTTCCAGCCTCCTCTCTACTGCCACTTTTGTGAAGAGGAACTACATCTGCCCTCCTCCAGTTCTCCAGAATGATACCCAGTCAGATTAGTGCTACAGGAATACTGCCAGGCAAGAGAGTGCTAGTTTCTGTAGTGCTAACATGGACAGTGAGCAGGTATGTAGAGCGCTTCTGATATGCGCACCCCTGGTCGCTGTCCATGCTGCTGCCATATGACAAGGGCAGCAAAATATGGGGGGCTGGCCAAGCTGCTCCTGTGATGTGGAGGGCTAGGGTATGAAGCAGCTCAGCCAGGAGGCCGTGGAGACCAGGGTTCTAATCCTGATCTGGGTAGCACATGAGGAAGATGACCGAATATGGGCGACTGTCATAGCGGCGACCCATATAACGTCGCTTTCTTCGTGGGTGACCATAGGGGATGGCGACTGTCTACATGACAACAGTAGGGTAGGCGACGGGAAGGGAGGGTGGGCGACAGGATGTGGTGGGATGAGGGATGGAGATGTGACTCACGGGGAACCTGCTTCCATCATGCCAGCCGTGTGGTGTAGTGGGTAGGGTGCATGGCCCCAACAAAGCAGGTTCCAGGTTCGGGACTGGTGGCGAGTATACAAACTGTGCAAATCCCACAGTTGCGGGACTCAGAATTTTTTTTTGAGTCAGGATGTGCCCCTCTCCTCGACATGCACTCCTCTGGAGTTGAGAATCTTTATTTAGGGGTGTGCGGGGGTGGTGGTGGAGGGGCGTAGCCCACCACCCTGTACACAATTCCTGGTAGCCTTAATGTGCATATCGCCAAAATTGTTTTCGGTAATATTGCAGGTCGGAATAATAGGATCACCTTTGTGTGGTCACTATTATCACATAGAACCCTGGTCTCAGAACATTTTGCCGGATTTGTGACTTTGAATTTTTACAAGGGGCTGTGGAAACAGTATTCCACAGCCTCACAAATTCTAACTTTCCCCATGATCTGATCCCCCCGTGGAGGGAGAATCTTTATGTATGGGTGTGTGGAGGGTAGATCCCCCACGTCGGGGAGTGCAGGGTGCAAACCCTCCCCTTCAAAAATACATATGATGGCATTTTTGCAGCCCTGTCCTTGCCAACGACATTGTGGTCGACTATATTGTGACCCAGTGACCTCCAGAACCACTCCCATATCAAGTGACTCATTGAACAATGCTCCCAGTGGTGGCACCAGCACCTCCCGTAGTTCTCTTAATATTCTAGGATGTATCCCATCTGGTCCCATTGCCTTGTCCACTTTCAGTTTTTGAGTTCCTTTAGGACTCTCTCTTCTGTAAATGGACTGGTGTCCATGTCCCTCCCATATTTGTTCATGTTGCCTAACTGTGCACCCTCACCTTCTTCTTCTGTGAATACAGAACAAAAATGTTTGCTCAGTGTTGATGCTTTTTTCAGGTCCCCTCAATATGTATACCCTGGAGGAGAAAAGAGACAGGGGAGATATGATAGAAACCTACAAATATCTAAAAGGCATGAATAAGGTACAAGAGGACCCCCTTCTTCCCCTTTAAGCCTTACTATCCTACCCCTGTTTTTTCTCCTTTCACTAATCTACCTATAGAAAGTCTTGTCTCCATTCTTTACCGCCTGTGCTGTTTTTTCCTCCGTTTGTGCCGTTGCACTCCTGACTGCTTTCCCTGCCTCCCTCTGTTTATCCAGATAGTCCTCCTGCTGTGTTTCCTTGTATTTCCCAAAAACCATCTTTTTTGCCGTAACCTTCCCGGCCACTACCTTTGAGAACCACAGTGGCTTTCTCTTTCTCTTGCCCTTGTTTACTTGCCTAGTGCAAAGGTTTGTTGCCTCCACTATGGCTCTTTTCAGATGGGCACACTGCTCCTCCACTCCCCCCCTTTTGTCCCTCACTGCCAAGGCATGCTTGAGACATATCCCCATCTTAATAAAATCTACCCTCCTGAAATCCAGGACCCTCGCCTTTGTGTGGCTTGACTCTGCCACTGTACTCATGCTAAAACACACTGTGCGACGATTGTATACCATTGCTACAGTGACAGTAACACAGCGAAGGCCAGTACAGAGGCCAAATTGGCTGTTTGCTGTACTGGTCCGCTGTGTTACCGATGCTGCTGTCGCTGGGGTGTTTGCCCCCTCTCCAAAACAACTCCAGCTTGGAGTTGGAAATCTATAGTGCAGCAGGTGCGGGGGAAAAGCCCCCCACAAAAAAACACTTGTGCCCCAGATGGCACAATGTCAGCTGTTGGCATTGTGCCATCGCTGTAATGACCCTCAACAGAATTCCTGTCACTGCAGCATGGTGGAACCTGCAATGACCACTGGATCCCAGGTGTTCACCCACCATGACTTCCTCAATTCCTTTCCCATTAGTGAGTACCAGGTTCAAAATTGCACCTTCTCTGGTGGGCTCTAGCACTAGTTGCCTGAGGCCTGCCCTTTGTACAGAGTACAGGATGTCCCTGCTTCTGACTGAGGCAGCTGCTGGGATGCTCCAATCCACATCTAGCAGACTGTAATCACCTACTAGCAGCACCTCCCCTTTTGCTGCCATCATGTGGATGGATTCCACTAGAACCCTGTCCACCTCCTTCCCCTGTGCTGGAGGTCTGTATATCACACCTGTGCGAATAGCAGTGCCATTGCCTATCTTAAGGGTGACCCAAAGTACCTCTGCTCCCCCTGCATTCCCTGTACCTCAGTCACCCTAATACCCTCCCTGACGTAAAGAGACACCCCCCTCCCTTTTTACCCCCCCGTCTCTTCTAAACAGAGTATAACCTGGTACTGCTACATCCTAGTCATGGTTTCTGGTATGCCATGTTTCAGTAAGAGCTGCAATGTCCAGGTTAGCATCTGTTATCAAGGCCACCAGGTCTGGGATTGTATTCCATAGGCTGTGGGCATTGGTATACATGGTCTTCCATGTCCTGCCATTTGTCCTTTATCATCTGTCTGCTGTCTTTTTGCCTCCTTTGTTTGTCCTTCCTATATTCAACCCCCTTCATTCTGTCCTCTGCTGTTCCCCCTTCTATAGGTTTCATTTCCTCTGACAATACCGTAACATTATGGTCCTCCATGTTGACTTCCCTAGCCTGTGGGGATGGGCAGTTAGGTTCCCCCTGCATCATTGTGCCACACCCCCTTGCTAGTTTAAATGCTTGCTAATGAAGCATTTAAACTGTTCACTTAGGACAATGGTCCCCTCATTTGAAAGGTGTAGGTCATCCCCCTTGTACAGGGTCACATTTCTCCAGGTGGGTCCTCAGTTCCCAATGAAGCCAAAACCTTTTTCTCTGCACCAGCTTTTCAGCCAAGTGTTGAAGTCCTTGGTGCAGAGGTTCCTAGCTTCCCATTGCCATGGACAGACAGCACCCCTGAGAAGATCACAGAGCTTGCTACAGGTGCAAGGCCCTTCCCCAACTTCCTGAACTCCTCCTGCACACTTGCTGTCCCTGCCTTGTCTCCAGCCAGGTTATTTGTCCCCAGATGAACAATGACATCAAGCTTCCTCTGCCTTACTACTGCTTTAGCAATTCCCTGGATCCTCTCCCCATCCCTTAAGCTGTGCTTCCTGGGAGACACCTTACCTCCCTTTCCTCCCCTGTTCCTGTCCCTAATTTCACTCTCTGGACTATGGAGTCCCCCACTAGGAGAAGCTTCTTCTTCCTTTGGGGTCCTCTTCCACCCACCTGTGGGATTCTGTTCTGTAGAACCTGCTTGTCCACCAAGGTCACAGCTTCAGGTGACACAGTGGGATCCTGCCGCTCCTCTAAAATGGTATCCTGCGATGACAGTGACTGAAAATGAGGGACTGCAAAAACAGTGACTCATTTTCAGTGATATCATCAAGGGCTACCCTGCAAGGGTAGCGATCCTGGAGCGAAAGTGACTATAGGGCAGAGCAATCAGAAAGAGGGGGATAGTGAAGGGAAGGGGAGGGATAGGGGAAGGGTCCATAGGGGACTGATGTGCCCGCTCCAGCTGAGCTAGCCCTGTCGCATGGTGGAGAGGGTGGCTAGCTAGGTATGGGGTTCAGAGCTGGGGACTGGGAGGGTTACAATTTTGCCACTGCCTGTGGGTGCGGCATAATTTTACCACTGCAAATGCGGGCTACCTCCTTCACATGCCTTACCCCAGATTACTAATCTTAATTTGGAAGGTGTAGGGGGCATAGCCCCCACCCCCCTAAAAATACTTTTTCGTTTGCCGGATGTCGGGTCCCGGCAAGTGTATATCACCGATTTGCTTTTTGGCGATATACACTCGCCATAATAGCGATCACTATTTTGCGATTGCTGTTATGACATGGAATCCTCCAAAACTGTGTCAAAATTTCTTAGTTGCATTGGGTGGGGATGCACTTTTGATCCACCCTTTTCTTAACAGTTCTTTAGTTTCCGCTGAAGAGAGTGGCCGCTTCGGATGGTGATCCAACTATTTTGATGGTTAAGTGTCTAAGTTTTACTCAATCATTAAAATTTTATAGTTTTATTTATTTACATTTATTTTGCTCTCCAGTCTGTGTTTTAGTGCTGTTTTTATGTTTGCTTGCATGCATGTGCAAGAAACATAGTGCCACCATACGAGTTTTCGTTGGTGTGGCACCCCCTCTTCCAATGCCCTCAGTGTTTTTGCAGGTGTGGCCGGACAGCACCAATGAATACCCCAGCTGTCTATGGCAGCAGTTCAGATTGCAGTGGCGTATAGTTGAAAGCAACACCGATACATCAGCGGAGACAGTACCTGTGTCATACTGCTCTGCCATCAGCAGTATGCAAATTGCCTACAAGTCACCACCGCTGATTGTAGTAGTGATTGTATGTCCATGCCCCCTTTGTTGTGTGCCCAATCCCCTCGGCTCATGCACTCCCCCCAGCACAGTGTATGTCCAATGGGGGTGCCCAATCCCCATCAGCTCCAGTGCCCCCCTCCCCAAAAAACAAACTTCCAGTGTGACAGAAGTCCAGCGTACTCATGTGTCCCCCTCCCACACTATTTGGCCAATGGGAGTGCCCACTCCCCCGCTGTCTCCACTGACCCCCCAAAACATCTAGGTGCCATGCTGGGAGCCCACCCCAGTGTGGCAAAAGTCCCATGTCATCCATGTAAAATAAAAAAAATTAAAAAAACCATGTAACAAAAGAAAATGGTGCCCCGTTGACTCTCTTGCCCCCATCCCGCAACCCGTTCCCACCTTCTGCATACCCCACCTCCCCACCCCTCACCCATACTTATCTCTGGAGGCTGGCGCTACGATCTTTGCTGGAGTGGGAACACGTCTCCACTCTTCAAAGCCGACCACGAACTGAAGAAATGCCAGGAAGCTGTATAATGGCATAAATAGGATTTTTTCAACTTTGGTGAATATCTCAGTCATTTTTTCGAATTTTTGCACCAAATTTTCAACATGGGGTTCTTGGGACCCATCTCATGAATTCAGTGACTGTCATTTGGTTATTCAGTCCTGAAAGGTGATTTTGAGGTCACTGCATGGAATCACCTTTCGGGACCGATTAACGAAACCACAGTGCCACTGTTAATGAGGTGGGCTCTCAAAAAGCTTATGTTACAAATTTGGTGAAAAAATTCCCCAAAACGATAGTGTTAGGAGCGTGCATTGCACAATTTCCATGCACACTCGCAAATTTGTGAATTTGTAATATTTTCAAGCCAGATTTTCAACATTGGCAGTTTTTCACACTTCCTTATGAACAGTACAGCTGTCATTTTTTACATCCTGGCCGAAATGTGTTTTCGCACTTCCAGCACAGAATAGTGCGGTACTTTTGTGGGAAATCAGTGTTCAGGACAGAGTAAGAAAATCACAGTGACACTGTTCATGAGCAGAGGTCCTAAAATGCTTATGTTGAAAATTTGGTCACAAAAGTCCATAAAATGTCTTTGTTATGAGTGTGCATTGCACAGTTTCTACGCACCCTTGTAACTTCACAAATTTCTAATATTTTCACTCCAGATTTTCAACATTGGCATTTCCCCACACATTCTTACGAACAGTACAGCTGTCATTTTTCACATACTGGCCAAAATGTGTTTTCACACTTCCAGCGCAGAATAGTGCAGTCGCTGTGGGAAATCAGTGTTTGGGACAAATTATGAAACTCACAGTAACACTGTTCATGAGTGGAGGTCCCAAAATGCCTATATTGAAAATCTGGTGAAAACAATCCACTAAATAATTTCATTACAGGTGTGCGTTGCGCAGTTTCTATGCAAGCTTGTGACTTCACCAGTTTTTTTATATTTTCGCTCCAGATTTTCAGCATTACCATTTTTTTACACCTCCTCATGAACAGTACAGCTGTCATTTTTCACATCATGTTGGAAATGTGTTTTCACACCTGTGGCATTAATGGCACAGTCACTGTGCTAAATCACCTTTCGGATAACAAACTGATAGTATCACTGTTCATGAGGTGGGGTCACAAAAAGCCCATGTTGAATACTTAGAGTAAAAATACCAAGACATGCCCAGGGTCTTAGGGTTTCTGCCACAACGCCCTATGCTGTAGGGTCTGACAGGGGCCCGCTGTACCCTGTAGGGACTGACAGGCATCAGGGGTGTAACTTGGGATTGTTGACAGTAATGCTCATGCCATTCCACCCCCCCAACCCCGCAGCCAGTGACAGGCATCGAGGTGCACCTTGGACTCTTTGGCCCCAGAGTTCACATCATTCTCCTATACTGCACCCATTTCAGCGTATTTCCTTATGGAATGAGGTGAATGCAAAGCCCAAACACCCCGAGGCACACCTTGACACTTGTCAGTGTCTGCAGGGTAGGGTGAGGTGAAATGTTGTGACCCTTATGGGTGACGACCCAAAGGCACACCCCAATGCCTGTCAGTCTCTGCAGGGTTGGGGTGGAGTTAGTGTCAGTTCAATACATCACTGCCATTCCTATACTGCCTCTGTCTAACTCCTGCATTTCCACTGTTAATGCCAATAAGCAAATATTTGGCATTGACAAATGCTTGTTTTTAGTAGAAATGCTATTTTTGTTGGTTCCCTCCTGATTCCCAGGAACTGAGAAAATGACTGCCGAATCCTCTGTTCACAAGGACTGTGCCAGAGTTTAGCAGTAAAATATCTTAAAAGTATTCTGGTTCCCAATTTTGGGTTCCAGGTTTTTACATTTTTGTGTTATCTTTAAGTGGCAGTTTTCCTTATACCTTGGTCTCCCCATCCCCTGTGATCGCCACTACAGGCTGATCCCATATGCAGTAGTTGCCACTTCAGTATTTCAAGCACTTCTCATGAGTTTAATTGCCATGTGTTCTTTGCTATTACTGCAAGACAACCATTATATTTAACTTGGAGATTGGCATTTGCAATATGCAGCTTTAAATGTTTGGCAAATTTGGGGTATAAACTGATGTGCACTGTTGTATGTGGCTCCACCCCTCTGATGAAGAGTCAGAGTGACTTGAAGCCCCAGGGAATATTGAAGTGTGTTTGTGTTTGCGCTCTGATAAAATAAAAATTTCTACCATGTTGCCTCTTTTTGGAAATGAGGAAATGCAAGCAGATTTTCCAGTGATCCTGGACTATCTAATGCATTTAAATCACTTGGTTTAATAACAGCATCTTTAAAAGTATATGTCTCAGCAATTACTGCATATCTGTTCAAGAAAAACAAAACACTTAGTGTCACACACAATGTCTAAAATACTTTTCAATTGGTTAAATCACATAGATCCACCTGTCAGGACACCAGTTCCAGCATGGTTTCCTAATTTGGGGACCTCAAGGTTGGTGTTTCCTACTTTTGAGCCAATGGCTACAATAGAACCAAAGTCTGTCATCTGGAAAACTATAGTTCTAGTGGCTAAAATGTCTGCTAGAAGAATCAGTGAACTTCAGACACTAAGCAAAGAACCTGAATTTCCAGGGGCGTGGATATGGTTCACTTATCCATACGCGATCAGTTCCACTTGAATGATGTTATTGACTAGAACGTCTTGAGGCTAAGCTCCTCCCACCACCCGGTGGTATAACCACCGACTCTGCCTCATGACATCAGATCTCTCTTTCCGCTAGAAGAACAGGTCACCTTCTTTGCGCTTTCACTTAGGATTTTCTGAGCCATGGGTGAACATCTTCTTTTCATATGTTTTTAAAGTCTTGCTTGTAGTTTGGCAGTTCTTTTGACTCTGTCTGTGGACCAGTAGTGGAGCACTAGAAACCAAGATTAAAATTTTGTGTTAGGTGCTGGTAGAAGATGCATGTACTGCCTGGGTGGGCAACATGACGTGGCCTGGTGTGGCCTGTGCTTATCCATGCTTCCTGAGTCCCTTGAGGACATAAAGCTTTGGCTCTTGGTGGGCCGGCCTTCAGAATGGGATCTGAAGGACTGCTCTAAGGGCCCCAAGAAGGTCTCAGCTGTGGGTGGGTCTGCTGAGCATCTTGCAGCCACTATGGCAGTAGCAGCGACTGCCATGGTGGGCATCACCTTGGTCTCAGCACTATTCTTTGGGGCCAGTGTCGAAGGGTCTTTTATGGGTCAGTTCCATGACATGTGCCTGTCCCTCCAGACCTTGGGGGAGAGCCCCGCCTTTGTGGTTCAAAATCCAAGTACTGCTGGTACTAGTCTTGGGATGGGGAGAGATTGTGATCCTCTTGGTCCCTTGACTTGCTTGACTGCTCAACAGCTGTTGAGCGAGCTGAGGAGCAAGTCTGTCAGGTCATGGGCTTTTCGGCTCCAAAATTGAGCCAGTCAAGCTCAGCTCTGGTTGACCAGGCTGTAGAGATTTTTCTGGATCCTGCCAGTAGGTTGTCGGATGAGGTCAAGGAGTCAGTCTTGCTGAACTCAGTGCTCCCAGTCTTTACTCAGGAGGATGTGAACTGATCAGTGACCTCTGTCATTCCTTCTGGGGACCAGCCTCTGCCTGGGGTCAGGTCTTTGATACCTGTGTTGGTCAACGTTTGTAGGCATGTCATCTACAGCCAACTGCAGGGAGACCCTTCTCGCTGCTGGCCGGGTGGTTGATGGTTGAGGTTGCAATCGAGGCATTCACGTTCTCGATCCCACTTGACCAAGAGGTGCCACCATTGGTGTTCCTCATCCTTCTCATCATTGGGTGTATGATGCACCAGTGCCATGGGGAATTCCTCTGGCAGCAGTGGGCCACAGCGGAGAAGGGCAGGGCTCTACCCCCCGGACCTATTGTCTCCTGGCAGCTGCCAGTGTGCTCCACTGGTTCATGTTCCACAGGTGCTCATCACACCTGCTTTTCTGCCAATTATGGTGGAGCTGCCACTCTGACATGCTCTATTTGGTGCGCAGACCAAGGAGGCCAGCCATTTGGCCACCGGCTTGCCAGGCCAGTTGTCAGTTAGGATTACCCCAGTTGAGGATTCCTGGGAGGTCTATGGTAAATAGTGGCCAAGGGCTGTCCTCAAAGAGTCTTCAGATGACTCAGATCAGGAGTCCATGTCCTCCTCAGGGAATCAGCCCTTCAACCATAGTTTGGTCGAGGAGCCTTCCACTGAGCATGGTCCAGTTTCCTTCAGTGGACTGCTCTGACTTATCTCAGAGTCCACGCCAATCCCACTTGAGCCAGTCCAGAAGAGGGCTAAGTACCCTTGCATGGGCATTCTGGACCAGTGTGAATCCCTGGGGTTGCCGTCCCAGTGGCTGAGGCCATCTTGGGACCAGCTCTAGAGCTTTGTCAGCATCCAGCATCCTGCTTGGTACCCTCGGCCTGCACAGTTCTAAGTATGCAGTCCCTATGGACTCTTTCAGGGATTTTGGACCACCTTTCGGCCTATGATCTGGCCACAGAGTCAGTGTTCTGTAAAACTGGACACCAGAGGGATGTGGACAAGCCTCCGGACAAGGAGTCCCATAAGGCTGACCATGACATTAAAAAAATGTACGCTGTGGCTACTCTGGGTATCTGACAGGCTAACTATGCCATCAGGATGGCTTACTATGGTCATTCCCTGATGGGAATTTTTGATGCAGCCCAACTCCTACCTCCATCCAGAGCAATAGATGGTGGTTGAGCTCATCAGAGACCAAGGTCAATCACTGGCTAATCACCAGAGACAGATAGCCTTGAATATGAACAATTTGTGTGCCATGTGGTGGCAACGCTGTTTCCATGCATCTCAGGGCTTAACTATATTTGTCTGCCTTCATGCTGGACACCCAACAGAAGCTGGCCAATGTCCTTTCCTGGCCACCAACCTCTTTGGCCCTGGGGTGGAAGGGAATCTCACCTGGACAGAGAAATCCAACACCATTCTTGACTCTGTGACCTCATTCCAGAAGGACTAGAAGAAAAAGCCTAAGAAGCAGGCTTTTCAGTACTGGTCCTTTAAGTCACAGCCTCCCTTGCAGCAGCCCCAGCAGGGGCAGTTTCAGGCCTGATGCCTCAAGCTAAAGTCCAGGGCCAAGGTCCAAAAAGGTGGGGGGCAGGAGTAATGGTGCCCCTCTGACAGCATCCACCAGTGCCCTCACAAAAGCTGCCCAGTGACACTTTGAGGAGTGACATCCCTCCACCTGTTCTGTCCCTGACTGCTCTCCCTAATGGAGGCCAGCTACATAACTTCTTGTCACATTGATCTGATATCATAATGGAGAAGTGGGTGTTGGACATAGTAGGCAGAGGACTGTCTCTATACTTCGAGACTCTCCTGTCTTATCACTTCCATGTGCCTTTAGAGTCAAGATATCTCAGGACACGCTGTTTGCCCTCAGGGAGGACATCACTCAGCTCCTTGTGAAATGGGCAATAGCCCATGTCCTGGATGCCTTGGCCAGTCCCGGCTTCATGTCCAGCTACTTCTTGGTCCCAAAACAGATGGGGGTCTGGTGCCCAATATTGGATCTACATGATTTCAACCAGTAAATGTGGAAGTACAAGTTTTGAATGGTCACTCTGAGCCAGATTATACCATGCCTAGAGCAGAACATGTGGTTTTGCTCCCTGAACCTCCAGGATGCATTCTTACACATTCCCATCTGTGGGTCCCACCGCTGGTACTTCTGTTTCCTCGGAGAAGGGGCCCTGTGCCAGTTTCAGATCATGCCCTGTGGCCTGTCCTGTGCACCCATGGTCTTCACCAAATGTATGACAGTGGTGGAGGCCCACCTGCAGCACCTAGGGGTCAGATTGTACCCCTACTTGGATGACTAGCTAATAGCCAGTCCATCCAGAGAGGGCGTGGAGAAATCCACAAAGCTGGCTCTCTAGACCTGATGAAACTTGGGCCTGTTGGTTAACCTGGCAAGTCTGAACTGGTATTGAAGCAGGTGATCATGTTCATCTGGTCAGAAGTAGATTCCTTGCAGGCCAAGGTCTGTCTCCCGGGTGCACTGGATCTCACCTCCTTTGCCTGATCAGTTCAGGCTGGGCTGTTGCACCCTGCCTGGAATTTCCTGTGGCTGCTAAGGTACATGGCATCCTGCATGATTGTGGTCCACTAGGCCCGTTGGTGGATGCACCACCTTTAGTGGGAGCTGGGCCATCAGTGCCTAGGTCACTTGGACCAGCCGGTCACAGAGACCCAGCCGATTTGGGACACCATCCAATGGTGTTGTGTCCTGGAAACATCTGGAGGAAGGAATCCCATTTGTCCACTCAGAGCCAACCATCATGCTGACGATGGAGGAAGGGGAGGACACCTGAGAGACCATATGGCCTACAGGTTCTGGTCACCCAGGGGAGGTTCATCACTGCATAAACTGGCTAGAGCTCTGTGCATTGCACTTGGCTATGCCAGAATTTGCTCCAGTAATCAGGGGTCAGATTATTCATGTCCAGATGGACAACACTACGATCATATTTTACCTGAACAGAGAGGCGACGCATGAGTAGTTTCTGAGTCAGGAGGTAGTGAACCATGTGTTGTCCCTGTGGGGCTCACCCTTGGTATTCCTGTTTGTCTCTTGGGAGAATGCCAAACTGAGGCACTTCTATGCCCACCCTCACAGTCCAGGACACTGATGGGGGATGCCTTCACAAGGACCTGGACCCCAGGCCTCGTGTATACCTTACCTTCCTTCCTCCTGATCCACAGAGTACTTGTCAAGATCAGGAAGGACAAGGCAGGTATGACCCCGATAACGTCAGACTAGCTTCAGCAGTTCTAGTATCCGGTTCTCCTCAGCCTCAGCTGCAGGTCTCTGTGGCAACTGTCTCTCCACCCAGACCTGCTGACCAGACTTCAGGGAATGGTCCTGTACCTCTAGACCTTCAGTCCCTGCACCTCACGGCCTGGTTCCTAAGTGGCTAGAGTTCCAGGCCTTGGGTCTCTCTGAGGATGTCCTCCATGTGGTGGAGGCCTCCAGAAAAGAGTTGACTCATAGGTGCTATGCTTTTAAATGGATGAGATTTTCCATTTGGTGCCAGGGCAAGGAGCTTGATCCCCTTGCCTGCCTTGTGGCTAGCATCCTGTGCTACCTTTGGTCCCTTTCCCATCTGGGACTGTGAGTGACACCCTTACAGTGCAGCTGGCAGCCATCTCTGTTTACTGGGTGCAGTTTAGTATGCTAACAATGGCCCAGGAGAAGGTGATTAGGTGCTTTTTGAAGGGTCTTGACCACTTGTCCCCTGTGGTGTGTGAAACACATCCACCATGGGACTTACTGCTGGTACTGGCTATGCTAATGTCAAGCCTTTCGACCCAATGCACAGGTGTGAGTTGTCACACCTGTCATGAAAGACTGCTTTCCTGGTGGCAATTACATCTGTCAAAAGGACTGGGGAGCTCCAGGTGCTCTTGGTGGAGTTCCACAAGGACAAAATTGCCCTTCGCCCCAATCCGAAGTTTCTCCTAAAAGTGGTATCGGAGTTTCACCTTAACTAGGTGATTAACTTACCAGTATATTTTACCAATCCATCTTCGGAGGCTGACCACAGGCTTCATACCCCGGACCTGCAGAAAGCACTCTATTACTATGTGGTGTGTGTGGCTGGAGTTTGGGAATAAGCTCACCAGCTGTTCGACACCTATGCTGAAGCCACAACCGGCAGACCAGCAGCAAAGTGGACGACTACAAGGTGGATCACATGCGACCTCTGCTATAGGTTGGCTGGTCCAGAGTCTCCTGGAGGGATTTGGGCTCATTCCACCACACATACCACTAACTCAGTGACTGCTTCCAGGGATGTCCCATACAGGAGATCTGTAGGACTGCTACCTGGAAGTCAGCATGCACCTTCTTTTTCCATTATTGCATCAAACTTGAGTCAAATCAGGATGCAAGTTTTGGGACCTCAGTTCTCCAGTCTCTATTTGCCAACTAGGAGTGCTTGCCTTGCCCCCTCCTCCCAGAGAACTGCTGGGAATCTACTAGAGTGTGGATAAGTGAACCATATCCATGCCCCTAGAAGAATAGGTTACTCACCTGTAACCGTAGTTCGAGGTGTTATGTGTGGTTCACACCCACACAACCCACCAGGCCTCCCCTAGCAAGTGGCACCCGATCTTGCCTCTAGAGCACAAGATCTAACATCACGGGGTGGAGTCAGGGGTTATAACATCAGTTTGGTGGGAGGAGCTTAGCTTAAAGATGTGCCAGCTAATAACATCATTCCAATGGAACTGCCGGTGTGTGGGTGTGAACCATATAACACTCCTTGAACTACAGTTACAGGTGAGTAACCTATTCTTCTGGTGTTTCTAGAAAGAAAAGGTAACACTCAGAACACACAATACTTTTCTCCGAAAAGTGGTGTCAGAGTTTAATTTGAACCAATCTATCCATTTGCTTGTTTATTTAAAAAAACACATACACGTGGGGTTGAACAGGCACTACACTGCCTAAATATAGCAAACACTGTTCAGTGCCAAAATGGCTGCTAATGCATTAACCTGATAAGAGATACAGAATAAAAGTGTGGGCTGGGTTTTCATTATTTATATTATTGTGCTTGCCTCCTCCACATGGAGGTCCCTGTGTGTGTGTGTGCGTGAGCTGTGATGGGGTACTGCCAAGCATCGAGGAGGTGAGAAGGCTTAAGGGGACAAGGGGAGAAAACCAGAACCCCCTCCCATGTCAGCCAGGCTGCCTGTATGATGGCCGCTGGTACTCCCAAGGCCCACACCCTATGGATCCACACTGGCTTCCACAGTGAGGAAGCATCAGATGGGGCTGGGAGGTTGCCGGCATAAGGGCCTGAAGGCAGATGTTGGTGAAATTCCAGGGGTAAACAGCTATATGAATATTAAATGTTTACTAAAAGAAATATGGGCTGGAGTTATCCTCTAATTGTGGAAAACTATCGTGTGTTGGGTTGAGAAAATGACATCGTATGGTAATAATGCCCTTGGCATATTGTTTTGGGCATTCTAATCCACCATTAGTCACTTTTTCACCCTTGGGGCAATTGTTGTAATCTATAAGCATCAATTCTAGTCTATATTTTCAATATTAGATAAAGAGATAGATATTGGGATGGAATTTTCTACCCAGTCCAAAAATAATTTATATTAGTTCCTCCCAAAAAAATGTCTGATGTAGTCCTGCACTTTTAATTACAAAGGCCATTAGATAACTGCAGCAAGACACTTCTGGGATGTGTAATTATGACCAATAAACACACTTCTCAGGTACATTCAAAAACACAGAACTGCATATTGTGTTTAACAATGAACTCAAGGTATGAAATTATTGGCCCATAATTTCACACCCTCTCAAGTCTTAATGTTTTCTTACTCCCAGTGCTCCAGATAAGTGGAGTACGGGTTTATTTTGCTAATGTGTTTTAAAGAAATACTCTAAAAATATATTTCAAGCGTACAAATAATTATCCCCACACCTGGAAATGTTCTATAAGGCTTAAAAAGGAGCGTATTTTTGTAGAACACAAACAGCAACCGTCAAGTGAAATAAAACACAATTGCACATACCCCAATAATGCAAAGCATCATGTGAAACTTATGCAAATCCCTATGATAGATTTTGGACTGGCTCAACTTTAAGCAGAATAGCATGGTACCGGAAGGCCTCACAGTGCAATCAGCAAAGGCTAAAAACAGCAGAAACATACATATTGTTTTGTCCTCATTTGGACTCATCAGTGTGCCAATATACTATCAAGTCATTTAGTTTACATTTTTGGGCACTGTATATATATATATATATATATATATATATATATATATATATAATGATGTGAAGCATAACTATATTGCTAAATCATTAGCCTTTTTTGTTTTATCCAAACAATTTCCTAGGAATATCCCTATAAAAACATGTTTGCCACGCATACTTATGAATCCTTGCTTATGAAGTAGGTGGCAGACCTGACTAAAATTCATTTTGACCTTAAATTGCCAACTATTACTAGAAATTGTAAGTAGACCCCTTACCTAGCAATGCACTTTTCTTGTTATTAGTACATGGATGTGGCTATAAATGTTTGATCTTCCTTTTTTGAGTGTTTGAGTTTTTCAACATCTGGATTCTGTCTATACACCATACTGTAATCCTGATACCAAATATTTTCTGATGTACTGATATAATAAAATCAAATAAAGTTGAAAAATCACTCATTCCATGCATGCAGCACCAATCTGAGTCACTTGTCACACCCAAAGTTTTTCTTGCGCTCCACTGACTGGCTTCACCCCTCTACCTGCCACTGCTGTTACTGTATTCTCTCAGCTTGCTCTGAGGTCCCCTTACCTCCCACCTGTGTCACATTAAGAAGAATGACCCTCATGAACTATGCAGAAAACCTCTGTCCCACATTGAAAAGGACGGCCCAACAGTGTACAGCACATAGGCTTAAAAGCAGAAATTCATATAAACATCTGCTGCTCAATCAATAGCAAACTGTCGGAACATGAAGTCCCTCATTTATACTGCGTCCTGAGCCTCTGTCATTGCGATACGCAGTGTTGCCCCCAGAAAAACAAAATTAATAGGATGGGGCATAGGTGTTTGTGAGCCACAAAGGCATGTTTCCTACAGTATGGATTCCCTTCTGTTCTTTGATTTTTTTTTTCCATTCCAATTACTTTTTTTTAGTCATTTTCATTTTCTCTCTGCACTTTTCATTTTTCAAACTTCTCCATCCCTTTATTGTTTCTCCTCCCTGTAATATTCCAAATGCTGCATCTAAAACAATACTGGAGATGAGGGCTTGGGGTGACGGTGTTGCAAAAGTGTTGGCACCCCATTCATAAGTACCTAAGGGGAAATACTGATACATGATATGTCCACATCCCCCCCCCATAGCTTCTCCTAAAATGTTGAGAGAACTCCCTCTCTCTTTCTTATGAGCTACTGTTTCACATTTATTTTTGTAGCAGATCCATCTTTGAACTATTTTTTTCATGCGCAAGATTTTTTGCTACAAACTCATTTCAGTAATGAACTGAAGGGTGGGAGGACGCCAACCAACATCTGAATTCTTGGCACCACTTTACTAGCACTAATGAGCTAAAAAGCTTCACTTCTTGAAATCGTATGTTTTGAAAACCACAGACGAGACTGAATACAGAACACCACACACACACACACACACACACACACACGTACCAGCACCAGTGCACCAGTTTTAGAAAAATAAAATCCTTGCTAGAATACTCAACAATGTCTGACTTTTCATTTAAAAGCAAAAGTGCAATGAAACCGGGCACAAATTTTGACCCTACTTTTTTTACACAATCAAAGATTCCAGGCACCTTCCAGTTTAATTTGGTGGTAAAATGTTATGGTTACACTAAGTTTTAAACATTTGATAAATATTTTCATTTTTTTTTTTCTCAAGAAAAACTGGCTGCCACATTTGCCATAGAAGTAGCATTTTAGACCTGGCAAAGATGAGGATCAAGAAAATTAAAAAAAAACTCTTGGTGTGCAGCACAGGAGGGATCTATAAAAGCAGATCTGGCAGCTATACTAATATTTTTATTAACTGTAGCTGAAACTAGCTTTTTGGAAAATATATTTTTCATTGCACTGTTGCTTTAAGTAAACAAAATCAAACATCTCTTGAAATAGAAACCCATGCAGGGATAATGATATTGAAAGACATGCTTTATGAGAAAGTTGAGGCAAAGTAAAGCCTCAGTTGGAAATACTGCACAGGACTTCAACTGAGAAAGGAAAAGTGGAACAGAAATCAGGCTGGTGAGACAAGCCCGCTCGTGTTGTAACCCCTTGGAGCTGCCGCGAATTCCTGGTTTTGCCCCATAACATCCCCGCTTCTGGCCCAGGTCCCCTGTTGCCCTGGAAACATAGAAACACAGACTTTGATGGCAGATAGGGACCGCTTGGCCCACCTAGTCTGCCCTCCCTCCAGCCCCCTCATTGTTTTTTAGTCTGAATTGGGGCCAGAGAAGTAAAGCACAGAGCCGCTGACCTGGTTGTTGCACTACGGTGCAGTCGGACGGCTCGCGCTTGCACTGTAGCACATTGGTGTTTTAGCCATTCTTGCAGCCATCTAAATGCCTCTCTGGTGCTCCTAGTCACCCTGTTTGGCAAATTGGGAACCAGAGACCTGGACAAGGTGCAAGGGAAGCCGTGAAAGTGTTTTTATTAAGAGCACCAACGAGCGCTCTTGTTCGGGGGTGGGGTTGGGTGCCTCATTAATATTCATAAGGTATCATGAATACTGAAGAAGGAGCCTGTCTATCGCCTGGGGAGTAGAGTGTATCGGTGCTAGCGACAGGCAAGAGGTAAAAGAGAAATGTTAAAGGGGCAATGGTGTAAAGGTGAAAAGGAGCTGTTACAACACTGTAGGGAAATGGAAAGGTAAAACTGTTTATGTTGGCTGCACTGAGGGGATTTAGTTGAGACTATATGTGGACTGTAGTGGGATCACGTTTGGGCTGTCTGGGGCAATGTAAATCGGTGACAGCAACAGGCAGGAGGCTAAATAAAAGTATTAGACTCTGCAGCTAGGTGATAGGAGAAAGAAGCTCCTTTGGAATTGTGGGGCTGTTGTAAAATAAAAATGTGTAGTTTGATTGCAATAAAGTTCAGAAGTTGGGACTTACATGCACTGCCGTGGGAACTGTTTAGCCAGCAGCCATATTGCAGCCATGTGATGACAGCTCAGCCAATTGGAGTGCCAGGATTTGCCAGTGGGACTTGTGGGACAGTAAATGGACTGTTGGGGAAAAGCGGGGGAAATAATTGGTGCCCCTTCACCTAACCAAGCAGGTGTCGAGGGAGCCTCATACATATTAATTTCTGGCAAGGACAGTGATTTCAGCCAATGGGGAGCTGCAAGAGAGCTCCCAAAAACCCAGAGACTGTCTGGTTCTGGATCAGTTCAGCAGGAGCACCTCCAGAGGGAGCGGTGCTCTAGCCCCTAAGCAGAAGATGGGGCTGCAAGACTGGGAAAGGCCCTACCGGGGGGTTGCCAGCAACCAGTCCCCCAGGGCCTGGGTCCTGCCTTTCCCCAGGATGAAGGAAGATGATGAAGTAGTTTGGTTTTGCAGTTCTGCTGACAGAGAGAGCTGCAAGGATCTACAAAAGGCTGCTGTGGGAAGCAGCTACGTCACAGTACTGAAGATCTTGAGTAAAAGTTTTGGAGAGAAACCGCTGTCTAATTCTGCACCTGAATGGTGAGAAACAAGGAGAAAAGGTTCAAGAAAGGAAAAAGGTCTCTGTCTGACCCTGGTATAATACAGTGTCTAAAGGAAAAGGGAAGGACAAAAAGTTCAAGGCATGGTTCTGGTTTTGGAAAATGGATTACGGAAAATGGACTGGTTTTGGTATGGACACTTGGTATGAGAGTCTTCCTGCTCTCAGAGGCTTGGTCAGTAAAACCAGACAGCTCAAAAAGGTTGAAGAGGGAGCCTTTTCTGCATTCATTAGCACCTGCACGGTAAGGAAAAGAAATTGCTTGCATCAAGGAAAGTCTAAGGTTTTAGTCAAGGGTGAGTTCCAGGTCCTCGGAGGAGCCCAAGGTGATAGCCCAAGTCAGACTGAGACCATGTGCTCGGGAAGCCAGTGACTGTGACCCACGAGGAAAGGGCCATGGCTGCCATGATGTTAGTGTGGCTGAAGGATGTGTTTTCTTTTTTTTTTTTTACAATTCTGTTTGTAGCTCCACTGGCACCGGAACGCTGTCTGGCCTCTCCGCCCGCCTGTGCCGCTCTACCGCCCACTGTGAACCCTGCCATCTTCAAGGTCATTACTTTCACCCCAAGCCCTGGGGGTACATAGGGCCTGAGAAGATCCGGTGCACCCCTTTTCATCGACAACCCAGTGGCGAAACAGGAAAAAAGACCATTACGCCGACATTCGCGGTAGGTCCTTTTCCATGTTTCACCTTCCTCCAGTGTTCCACCCCCTCCCCAGACCAACTCCGATATGGAGTTGGAATCCTAATGTCCAGGGGTGCGGGAGCAGAGCTCCCTGCATGAGGGGGTGTGGGGGTGCACAACTTCCCACAGAAAACTCCCTTAGAACAGGCAGCACAATACCTGCATCAGTATTGTGCCGACGCTGTGGGGGAGGTCGGCATTGCTGCTGTTGACCAAACTTGGTGCTTCCAGGAGATTGAAGGGGCAGTGGCAGAGCTCCAGTGCTGGGGGTGTGGTGGGATGGCACTGGGAGGGCCATTGCCTATCCGGGCCGGAGGGGAATTTTCATGATGTTTATGCCCCCAATGCTGGACATGTAATGCCACCCAGCTCATGACATGGGTGCTTCCACCCACGTCTAGAAGGCAGCTGACCAATGTCTTCCCCATGCTTGTGAGCCCCTGTGCGTCGCAGTGCAGCTGGTCTCCACTGGGGCTGCTGCTGCACCCTGGCTACTCTAGATCCCTCCCCGAGAGAGAGAGAGTCTCCGGATGCTCGATCCTCTCTCTCCATTGCCAACCCCCGGTAGTCCGAGCTCGTTCCAAAACCAGGGTTGCTGGCATGGCGCGAGGTGTGGCATCCAGCGCCTCAACCCTCAGCACCACCGGGCTGGCCCAGGATGCGTTTTCTTAAACTTACAAATATTGAATTTGCCAAACTGAGCTGACCTAAAGAGACTGAAAATTCTGCTCAATTTTAAACCTGGAATCAGGTAGTGAACCAGCCAACCCCTATCAAGTGGGGCCAACTGGGCCACAGGGAACCACATGTGCATGCCTGAGTGCTAGGGCACTCTAATCCATTGGGGAGCCAGACCGTGGGGTCACTCCTGGGGCTGGGTTTCTTGTGGCCTGGAGAGTCTTGCATTTGTGCTCTGCATCAGGCCTGGAAACAGGCTGAAGGAGACAAGCGGCAAGACCTTCAATCAGGTTGGAAGATCCAAGCAGCAGAGTGCCTGCTCCATATCTCAAGCCTCTTTAAATCCAAATGATTCCAAGGTTCTGCTGTTCCATCTTCCCCAGAAGAGCAGTCACCATGCACCAGATACTGTCAGCGGAACTGTAACAACAGGAATTGTCATGCACCTGGGGGATGTATATAGTTTAGGGGTGCCACGATAATAACATTTTGACGATACGATAACCGTGATGAAATTATCGTGATAACCTTGTTATCGCAATAATTTTGCTACTTGTGCAACAATGTTAGCAAAACTATTTAAATTCTATTTTTCTGCATAATTCACATATTTGACTCTTTTTCAAGCAATGCTATGCATTTATGCACATCATTTTGAAGTCTGTTGTAAAATAATGCAGAGAGTAAAATATTTAAAAAAAAATTATTTTTTCACACTGAAATCTCTGAACTTTATACAGAGAGGGTGGTGGAAGCATGTAGCAGCCTTCCTAAAGAGGCTGTGGGGTCAAAAACAGTGGTGGGATTCAAGAATGCATAGGACAGACATAAGGCAATTCTGGTGGGGGGCAGGAAGAAGTAAGCTGTTGGTTAACTAGGATGGATCTGCAGCTTATCCAATAGGTAGGGAAATGGGCTGACTGGGTGGGCCAAGCTGTCCTTATCTGCCATCAGTCTGTTTCTATAAAATTGCTTGCATTTTCTACATTAAAATTCAAATACACAGTTAATGCATGTGTTATACAGAGTACAATGCATTTTAAAATGTGAATGAGCAAATATTTTTACTTGATTATTTAAAGAGCGCCTTTCCCAGATTTTTCTCCTTGTCTGCAAAATCATCAGGAGACTCCCTTACCCGGCTGGGAGTTCCTCCATATTAGTTGAAACTGTTTCTCCTTAGCCACCTAAGGAAGGTAAGGGATTGTATTTGCCCCTAGGGGGGTTAGCCGCTCGATCCCTTCCACTTCCTGATTGTCAGTGCCATCCCTGTGCTTCCTTGTTTTGTGAGATCATTTTTTGCCTAGTGTGGGGATGCGCATGCCCAATGCAAGTCTACAGTGTGGTATTTTAAAACTTACTTTTACGATTTTAACCCGACTTGTAGTACAGATCAGAGTCAGTGTTCAAGTAACATGAGCCTTGTTACTTTTGTTAGATCAAGGTGGAGCCCTGGATGTAGCCTGCCTAGATTTCAGTAAGACCTCCAACACCATGCCACGCAGGAGACTCAAACAAGCTGGGTAGCCTGGGAGTAGGTCCAAAGGTTGTAAACTGGGTAAGAAATTGTTTGGGGAATAGACGATGGGTAAACAGAGCTCACTCTGAGGAAGGCCGGCAGGGTGCACCAAGGATCAGTACTGGGACTGGTCCTCTGTTTTTAAATGTTTTTTATTAGCAAAATTTCAGAGGTTCTAGAAGGGAAGGTATGACTTTTTGCAGATAACACAAAGATCTGTAGTAGGGTAGACAATCTGGTGCAGAGATGTGTGTAAAAAAAAAATGACTAGAGATTGAAGAAAGCTTGAGGAGTGGTCAGAAGTGTGGCAACTAGATTCTGCTCAAAGAAGTGCAAAATCGTGCACTTGGGGCACAGAAACCCAGGCGGAATACAAGATGGGGGGGGGGCGGGGTAGTGGTACTGATGACCACCAAGAATGAAAGAGGCCTAGGGTAATCATACAGTATATGACAATCTAAAGGTGGTCAAACAGTGTGACAAGGCAGTGGGGAGAGCTAGTGGGATTGACAAGGCAGTGGGGAGAGCTAGTGGGATGCTAGAGTGCATATGGAGGGGTATCAACAGCAGAAAGAGGGAGGTGGTGATACCACAGTATAAATCAGTGGTGAGACCTCACCTAGAATATTGTGTCCAGTTCTGGAGATCACATCTGCAGAAAGACATACAGTAGAAGCAGTCAAGAGGAGGGGAAGTAAAATGATGCAGGGCCTGCATCAAAAGCCCTATCATGGCCTGCTGGCACAGTGGAAAGATTTACTGCTGCTATGCCAGCAACTCGGGTTCGGGAATGGACTTGGGCATCAGGGAGCTGGCAGGAAGAGAAGGCTGGAGCGTCCACTGACAGCTTGTCTTCTCTTGGGGGGAGGATGGGGTAAATGACCGGTGCATACTGACCCCAGGTGGAGGCCGGGGGTATAGCAGCGCACGTGATGCCACTAGCCAAAGAGCATGACTGATTCTGGCATTGGCCTTGCATCATAGATGTCACGCACCTGTGGGAGAAAAAGAGAAAAACGTGTGCTGGTCCATTGGGTGGCGCCCCCCCAAGATTCTCGCCGCCAGAGTACCTGAGCCCTCCTCAGCCATCTCGGCAGCGCCCAGGACCAGAAAGAAGGATCATTCCTGTGAAGGTAGGGGACCCGCCCAATAAAGGAATACATGGGGGTACTCTGGGTCTGACTGTGATATGGGACAGTCAGGGGACTACTGGGGTGGGAATCTGGTCCATAATGGGGCCCGAAGGAGTGCCTGACCAGTGTGGGTGGGGGAGCAAAAAAAAACCATATGAGGAGGCTAAAGGACCTCAATATGTACACCCTGGAGAAAGAGGGGTATGACAGATACTTTCAAATGCCTCACAGATATAAATAGGGTACATGAGGGGAGCATTTTTCAGAAAAATAAGGAGCTCAAGAAAAAGGGGTCTTGCTCCAATGCTGGGGGGGGGGGGTAGATTCAGGGGAAATGTGAAGAAGTACTTCTTCACAGAAAAAGTGGTGAATATCTGGAAAAGCCTCCCAGTGGAGGCGGCCTGGGCAAAAACTGTAATAGGATTAAAGAACTCATGGGACAGGCATAATCAATCAATCAATCAATCAATCAAGTCTTTATTTAACCAGGCGTTCATCGTTGAGCAGAAGCTCATTTGCAAGATGGATCTGGGAACCTTATTGGTTAGGAAAGGGAGGGTAAAGGCGGAGATCAAGTATTGTCTGCAATATCATATAAGGTAGGAAAATGGACAGACTAGTTGGGCCGAGCAGTCCTTATGTGCTAAGTTGACTGGTGCACATATCTCCCCCCCCTCCTCTTTTTCCCCATCCCTAGGGCTGGCGCATGTGTGATGGTGCGAGTATGTAACGTATGCACTCGGCCCCTGAACCCAGTCAAAAGGCTGTTATTGCTGCATCATCCAGCCTCCCCTAGACTGCGATCAAGCAGCGGCTTACTCTGTCCCCTCTCCTCAAAGGAGAGCCACTGCCGGCCTGGTGGAGCTGAGGGTTGAGGTGCTGAACGTCACACCGGTAACCCAGATTCAGGAATGAGCTTGGGTCACTGAGGGTCAGCAGGGGCAAGAGAGGATCAAGCACCCAGAGGACTGCTTTCCTCTCTCAAGAGAGAGAGAGGACATGTCATCCAGCTCATTGACTGCCCTTTGGCGATGGCTGGAGGGCAGTATGGGTCAGGAGGCACACACCTATGTCATGACATCTGGGGGAAGGGGTACGGGAGAAAATAAGAAAAACGGAGCCCTGGAAGGCTCAATGATGGCTCCCAGTCTCCGTGGTGGACAGCCCCGTGATCTGGATTGGGTCTCTAGTAGGGAGGGAGTACCAGTCCCCTCTCTCCTGGCCCTGTGGTGGGGGTAATCTGTGGGGGACTGGCCAGGGCCGGTGATACAGGGACATCGGGAGCCGGAGGGGTGAATCTCCTCATGAGGTGAGGCTGTAGCTCCAGCCAGGAGCCCCCCAGAGGGATAAAAAAATCTGAATGAAAAAGGAGAGCAGTCAGTGGATGCTCAGTCCTCCTTCATGCAGTCCACACCCGAGTGACCCAGGTTTATCCCCGAACCTGGTTTACCAGCATAGTGACAGGTGAGGAGCTCAGGCCGCCAAAAGTCCATGCCACATGGCCAACACTGCATTTCTTATTTTATGGAAAAATACAAAAACTTTGATGGAAGTATGGTGGGGAATCAGAAATCATGGTTGCAACTGGAAAGGGATGTGCTGCTGGTAAAGCAAGCCGAGGTGCTTTACCACTGTATATAGTGGTATATCACGCTGCATGATAACCGCGATAATGTTTTTTTACGATAAGTTATCATCAGTGGCAGTTATCGTGATATATCGTCATATTGTGTTATCATGACATCCCTAATATAGTTTTCTCTCAAGTTATGCCCACTGATGTAGAAAGTAATATTAAAGCTAAAGTAATCAAGAGAAAGTTAAAAGTAATGTTTTGGAAGAACGGAAATGCCCCACACAGGCACCTGCAGCTGGGACCAGGGAAGATGGTCAGGACCTCCAAGCTGGAGCCCACAGGGAAGGGGAAAGGGGAACCCGGACGAAGGTTAAGCTTTTCCTAGTGGGGAACATTATTGTTTGGGGTGTGACGTTAGGGACACCTAGCGGGGGGAGAGGGAGGAAAGTGCATCCCAGGAAGCGCTGCATGGAGGGAATGGAAGTGAATCCATAGGATCGCTAGGGCGATAGCCAGGAGGGAGGGAGGAGCTGGATGTCATTGTCCACCTGTGGACCAATGACCTGGCAGGGAGAAGGACGGAATTAGCCAGAGTCCAGGAGGATTTCAGAAAGCTGGGGGGGAACTGAAATAGGTAGCATGTTCTGTCTTATTCTCAGAGGTGCTACCTGTCCAAGGCACAGGGGAGGATAGGGCATTCCATATCCAAGCCTTCAACACCCGGTTGAAGGATTGGTGTCTAAGGGAAGCATTTGGCTTCATAGGGGAGTGGGGCCCCACCTGGGCAGATGTGAGCTTATATCAGGAGGATGACTTGCATCTATCTGGGAAGGGAACCTCACTTCTTGGTGAAAAGTTGGAATGCTTCATCAGAGAGTATTTAAACTGACCAAGGGGGGAGAGTCAGGAGGGATAGGTGGCTTAGGATCACTCCCCCATGGTAGCATGCAAAAACACAAGTTGACAACAGAAACAACTGAAGCAGGCAGGGAGGAGCAGGCAGGCAAAATGTGTAAAAGGGGGGATAAAAGAGGGGTAGGAGCACATGGACAAGAAAACCAGGGTGGGGGAAACAGGCAAGGGAGAGAGAACAAGAACAGAGGGAGGGCAGGGTATAAAACATTGTAGTTCATGCTCACAAATGCCCGCAGTCTGGGAAATAAGATTCCAGATCTGGAAGCCTTGATGATGGATGCAGACCTTGACATAGCAGCAATAACAGAGACTTGGTACTGTACGAATCACGGCTGGGACATCAATGTACCAGGCTATACACTGTTCAGAAGGGACAGCGAAGGTAAAAAGGGAGGGGGTAGCCTTGTACATTAGAGAAGGCATAAAGGCTACAGAAGTACAGAGAAGACAGGGGGAGGCCAAGGCAATGTGGGTCACCCTTGAACCAGGGAACAGCACAGCAATACGTACCAGGGTGATCTACATACCTCCGGCATAGAGGGAGGGAGTTAAATTCATGACATGGCAGCTAAAGGTGAAATCCTGTTGATCGGGGAATTTCAATATGCTGGATATAGACTGGACCACCCAGGCAGCTGCTTCAGCAGGGGGTTGGACTCAGACAGCTGGTGCATGAGCCAACCAGAAACAAATCTATTCTGGACCTCTTATGGACCAATTGAAACAGAGTCAAAGGAGTCCAGATGGAAGGGCAGCTGGAATCCAATGACCCCCACATGGTGTGGTTTGGCATGGAGACAGGGACTCAATTAAACCACACAAGGGCAAAGGTGTTAAATTTCAGGAGGGCAGCTTTCAGTGAAATAGGTAGATGTTTAAGAGCAGCCCTGGAGAAGGGAGAGGTAATGGAGGGAGTGGAGGAACAGTGGGGGAAGCTAAAAGGAGTCATAGTGGAGGTAACTAACCAATACCTTAGGACAGTGGCCAAAGAGAAAAGAAGAAGGAAACCACTATGGTTCTCTAAAGAGATAGCAGACAAAGTAAGGGCTAAAAGAACACATTTCAGGAAGTATAAGGGATCCCAAAGGGAGGAGGACAGGGAGTGTACATTGAATGTCTAAGGGAAGCAGGGAAGGCTGTTAGGAGAGCCAAGGCACAGACAGAGGAAGGTTTAGCGCAGACTGTGAAACAAGAGACAAGACATTATATCGGTACATCAGTGATAGAAGAAAAACCAGGGGGGGACTGTGATGCTCCAAGGGGAGGAGGGAAAGTGTAAGGAGGGGGATCTAGACAAAGCAGAAATACTGAACAAATACTTCTGTTCAGTATTCACTAAGGAGGGAGAGGGTCAAGGATCACAGTTGGGGAGATGAGGCAATGGGGGGGGGAGTGGACACCAGTCCATTCACAGTGGAGAGAGTTCTGGAGGAACTCACAAAGCTGAAGGTGGACAATGCCATGGGGCCAGACCACATACACCCGAGGATATTAAGGGAGCTGAGAAGAGAACTAGCAGCGCCTCTGGCCACCCTGTTCACAAAGTCACTCAACACAGGCATTGTTCCAGAGGACTGGAGGAAGGCGCATGTAGTCGCACTACACAAAAGTGTCAGTAGGGAGGAAGTGGGGAACTACAGGCCAGTCAGCCTCATCTCAGTGGTGGGGAAGGTCATGGAGACACTGCTGAAAGAAAGGATACTGGCACACGTGGAATCCAATGATGCCCAGGATCTGAGGCAACATGGATTCACAGCAGGATGGTCTTGTCAAACAAATCTGATAGATTGTTTTGATTGTATGACTAGGGAAGTGAATCAAAGAGGGGCAGTAGATATCGCCTACCTAGAGTTCAGCAAAGCCTTTGATACTGTCCCACACAGAAGGCTGGTTAACAAGATGAGTAGTCTGGGCATGGGGCATAAGGTGATACATTGGGTTAGAAACTGGCTGATGGACAAGAGACAGAGGGTGGTGGTAAATGGGATCCAAATCTAGGGAGAGAGAGGTGATCAGCAGAGTACCACAGTGATCAGTACTGGGACCAGTCCTCTTCATTGTCTTCATTAGTGACATCGCAGAGGGGCTGGAAGGAAAGGTCTGTCTAGTTGCAGATGACACCAAGATCTGCAACATAGTGGATACTCCAAAAGGAGTGCAGAAAATGAGGAGGGACCTGGAGAAGCTTGAAAGATGGTCAGAGGTGTGGCAACTGAGGTTCAGTTCAAAAAAGTACAAGATAATGCACCTGGGTAGGGGGAACCCTGGGGAGAGTTACTGAATGGGGGAAGGGTGCTGATTATCACCAAAGGGGAAAGGGACCTAGGGGTTATCATATCTTATGATCCTAAGGAATCAAAGCAGTGTGCAAAGGCTGCAGATAGGGCCAGTGGCATGCTGGGGTGCATAGGCAGAGGCATTACTAGCAGGAGACAGGAGGTGTTGATGCCATTGTATAAAATACTGGTAAGGCCTCACCTGGAGTACTGTATGCAGTACTGGAGACCACACATGTGTAAGGAGATAGACAGGGTGGAGGCTATCCAGTGAAGGGTGACAAAGATGGTGCATGGCTTGCATCACAGAACATATGAGGAGAGACTAAGAGTCCTCAATATGTACTCACTGGAGGAGAGGAGAGGAGAGGAGAGGAGAGGAGAGGAGCAGAGAGGAGAGGAGAGGAGAGGAGAGAAGAGAAGAGAAGAGAAACAGGGGACATGATAGAGACTTTCAAGTACCTTAAGGGCATAAACAATGTGCAGGTGGGGGATCTTTTCCAATGTAGAAAAGATATCTGAATGAGGGCACACAATTTGAAATTGGAGGAGGGTAGATTAAGAGGTAACATGAGGAAGTTTTTCTACACAGAGAGGGTGATGGACACGTGGAACAGTCTGCCACAAGAGATGGTTGGGGCAAGCACAGTGAAGGGGTTTAAACATGCCTGGGACAGGCACAAGGGAACACTTGGTTGGGAAGGAGTGATGAAAAGCCATTGGTCACGTAGGGTCAGTGACTGCATAGAAGTTTAAGGCTTACGAGCAGACTAGATGGGCCTAGCGGTCCTTATCTGCTGACAATTTCTATGTATCTGTGTATATTATTTAACATCCAGCACACCAACGCTAGCTGACCAGCTGCACCTCAGGCCTGCAACAAATACCTGGGTACCCGGTCAGAGGACAAAGGGAGTTAACTGGTACCAGCTGAGGTTTGTGACAATTTAATACCTGTAGCAGTTAGCTAGTTTGTTTATTTATTTATTTATACATTTATTTACAAGATTAACCAGGCAGGCATACTGAGCGGGGGACCACTCGTTTCCAGATGCGACCTGGGGACGGTTACAAGGGGTACACAGGACATGCATTTACAAGGTTTTAACATAAACATTTAGGTACACATGTATTCACAATATTTAACCTAGGTGCAGGTATATGCAAGGCAGAGACATTTAGGTACACAGACAGTGTGAGAAAAAACCTGTAACAGGCCACGGTATCAAAGCAATACAGTAATACTTAAACATTTCTGACCCTAAGATACAGTAGGTGAAAATAAGCGGAGCAATCACAAAGCAGGGGCACATGGGGCTATAGCTCATGAATGCTGGTAACAGTTGCATGTATCAGAGAAATGTGCGTAGAGAAGCTGGTTTAGGAGTCTTGGTTTGGAGGTGAGCCTAATGTCTGCAGGTAAATCGTTCCAAAGTTTGGGCAAGCGATATTTGAAGGCTGATTGACCCTTGGATATGTGCATGAATGGGACTTGGAGGAGCCTAGAATCAGAGCTTCTGAGTGAGTAGGCTGAGGACGGTTGTGCCGATAAGGCGGAGCTAAAGTAAGGGGGGAGCGATTTGGACCAGAATTTCGCTATGACTCTGGAGCAGTGGATCAATCTCTGGGATGCAAGTGAGTGTAGGGCTAGGGAGCTGTATAGGTCACAGTGATGGGTCATTGGGGGGCAGTCCAAGAAGAAGCAACAGAAAGAGTGAAAAGAGGGTGTCCAGACTGGCCAGGTTGGATGAGGGTGCAGCGCCATAGACCACGTCGCCATAATCAAGTATTGGGAGAATCATTTTATGCACTAAATCCCTTCGGACCGTGGAGGGCATGCACCCTTTGTTGCAATATAGCGCACCCAGTTTGGGGTGCACTTTTTTGTGTAGTGATTCAATGTGAGCTGAGAAATCTAGGTGTTGGTCAAGCCATACACCCAGGTATCTAAATGAGGTGCAAGATTCCAGGGGGGACCCATCCAAGGTATGGAAGGCAGGAGGAGCAGCTAGGCGTGAGAGTTGAGGTTGCATGCCGAAGGTTTGAGAGATGGTTTTCTTAGCATTCAGGATTAGTTGGTTGGACCTGAACCAGTGCTGTATGGTATCAAATTCCTGTTGGAGAGCAGCGGACATGACACCAGTGGAGGGCCCAGAGGCATACAGTATGGTATCGTTCACATACATTTGTATGGCTGAGTTTGTGCAGGAGAGTGGAAGATCATTTAGAAATATAGAAAATAATAGCAGGCCCAGGACTGAGCCTTGGGGGACACCCAGGGTGACTGGGAGGAGGCAGATATTCGAGAGCCAATTTTTGCCAATTGGAGTTTGCAGTCAGGTAGGCCTGAAACCAACTAGTGGCAAGGCTGGAGAGGCTTGCATCAGTTAGTTTTGCTAGTAGCTTGGGGTGGGAGATGATGTCAAAAGCCTTGGCCAGGTCTATAAAAATAGCCAAAGTGATGTGCCCCTTGTCCATTCCTGAGGAGATGTCATTTGTGAGTCTTAGGAGGGCGGTGATAGTGGAATGAGACTTACGGAATCCTGACTGATAAGAGGTGAAGGAAGAGGTAGAGTCAAGGTACAGGGTGAGTTGGGCAAGAGCAAGGTGTTCCTGAAGTTTGGCCAGTATTGAGAGCAAGGAGATGGGGTGGTAATTTCCAGGCATGGAGGGATCGCCACCCTTTGGGAGGGGGATAACAACCGCCTGCTTCCAAGTGGCTGGGATTTTAGCCAGGGAGAATGAGAAGTTCAGGAGGTCAGCAAGTGGGGTTGTGATGGTGGGTGCTGATAAGTGGAGTAGTTTAGCGTCCAGGCCTAAGGGGCATTTACCTTTGTTGGGGTTGAGAGCCTGTAGTGCTTGTAGTACTTTGGCCGGGGTGACTGGATTGAAGGAGAAAGTATTGGCAAGGGGGGAGTTCTGGGATTTCAATGATGAGCTAGGTATGGATGGGGTGAGCTGGTGGTTGGGTAGAAGAGACATGGTGCAGCTGGTGAAGAAGGTATTGAAGGCAGTGGCAACTTCACTAGGGTCCGAGACGATGTTGCCATGGATGGATAGGGTTGGGTTGGTGGCTGGACTGGTGGAGTGAGTAGAGAATTGATGGTTTTCCAAAAGTTTGAAGGGTGGCTAAGGTTGGAGGAAATAGCTGACTTTAAATAATTCTGCTTGGCCTGCCTATAGATTTGGTGCAGGAGTTGCGGAGGGTACGGTATCTTTGTAGAGATACTTGGGTGCTGGATAGCTTATGTTTTTTCCAGGCATGGTCCCTGGACCAGCATCTGCTAATGATGTCAGCGGTGACCCAGGGGAAATGGGAGCCCTTTACTCTTGTGCGTCTTAGAGGGGCATGGTAGTCCCATACAGCAGGAAAGTTATTTCTGAACATATCGAAGGCAAAGTCGATGGTGGGTGCCTTCTGTATGAAGGACCAGTCAATGTGAGCAAGGTAATTTAGGAGGGAAGGTAGACATAAGGATTTATAGGACCTTGTGAGAATCGTCCTGGGGGGTGTTTTGCTGGTCTGTGCACCTTCCTGACCATATATACCATGTGGTGATCACTCAGGGAGTCGGAGAGGAGACCGGCTTTAATAATCCTGTGGGAGTGGGATGTGAGGGCCCAGTCCAAGAGGGTGTGGTTTAGCGTTTTAGGGTTTAATCAGGTGGGTTGGTTAATTAGTTGGGAGAGGTTTAGGGTGTTTACTTTGGTGCGTAGCTTTGAGCAGATGTTCGCTAGCCAGTTGAAATTGAAGTCACCGAGGATGTGGAGCTCGCCATCTGTGGCAACAGACTTTAGTGTGGCTGGGTGGTCTAATATGTCAAGCAAGGGGGTAGCAGGAGTGCAGTATGTCCCCCCAACATACACTGGGGAGGAGTGAGGGAGAGCGAGCTTAACCATCAAGGATTCAACTTGTGATGCAGGACCGGGGACCTGGACCGGGGTAAACTGGAACTTGGTGGAGATGAACATGGCAATGCTGCCTCCTTTCTTCTTACCCAAATGGTCCTGCCTAATGAGTGAATAGCCAGGAATGGCTACTGCTGAATCAACATGGTGTGGTTTCAGCCATATCTCAGATATAATGAAGATGTCTGGGCATAGAGTTAGGGCAGTGAGCTGTAGCTCAAGAACTTTATTCATCATGCTGCATATGTTGAGGTGCAGTAATCGGAGGCCCTTGGGGAGAGTTGGGGGTGGGAGGCATAGGACCTGGGTTTGTTTCAACATCCCCTGTCAAGAGGAGTAGAAGTGTGAGGTAGTGCAGAGAAATAATCCATGCAGATCTGGACTTTTGTCTGGTGTGGGTATATTGTGGGGTGGGAGGGGAGGCAGAAGTAGCTAAATTACGTAGGACAGATAGCCCCGGAAAGAAAGAAGGAGGGAGGATGGAGGCACTGAGCACCCAAGTAAGGGTGGGCAAATGTGGCATTTGGTGTAGGGTGGTGAAAGATGGGGGTGACCGGGGAGTGAACAGTGTGTAATATAGGTAATGGTTTGGTTCCCACAGGGGCTGGGTTGTTGGGGGGAGAGAGGCTAGAGGAAACGCCAGGGAGAAAAATGGGAGGAGATAGAGGAGCATAGTGGCAAATTAAATTGCAGCAACAAGCTGGGAACTGGGAGTAGCAGCCGCTAGTGGTGGGTTCGTATAAGCTACAAATGCGACAGTGCACTGATTGGTTTTATCGAGTCACCTGACAACCCCTATATAGCTGACAGCCAACGAAGGGTGGTGGTGGGGGCGGTGGGAGCGGCGCATGCGCCTAGGGACAAATCACATGCCGACTCCTCAAAATGGTGGTGGCTGAGGCCTGGTAAGGCCGCACTTCGCTCCCGCACCTTGCTTTGCTCCGGATGGGGTGGGGTGCTCTGTCTGGTGAATCCGGTTCAGTGGGTTCGTGCTGCAAACATCAAAATATGAACTAAATTCAAAAGGGAAATGATTGTTTGCAAATGCTAGTTTTTTAAATGCAACTTTACTAAATGTTTTGCTTAACTTCTACTCCATCTACCCCTTCCTACCCCCCCTGTAAATAAATGCTGCTATCTGTTTTGGAAAATTCTGACTCCTGAGCATATTATTAGCTGAAGCCAGTAAATGCAAAATGTTGAATTTGGGAATTTGGGGGTCGGTAATCCATGTAGTGGGGTGACTGTATGGGGAGGTGGGTTGGTACAACATTCCAGGGGGTTGAACTGCTAATATCTAACTCACTCAAAATATACTCTGTGTGGAAGCACTGCACATTTTATTTTCTGTCTTGGGAAAGAACCCCCGGTAACAGCAAAATAGGAACCCAAGTCCCTTAACCTTGTTCTGGCCGGCAAGGCAGGGATAGTAGCCCTCTTTTTAGATGGTGCCAGGGCTACAGTGTAATTAAAGGAAATAATGGTAATTCATGTAGTACATGCAGCAAAGGACAATATATATACTGTATGTAATTATAATAATATATAAGCATTGTGCTAAAGGCATAGAAAGTAACCATGTAATATATAGTGTGCATACTGTACCAAGGGTGTCCAATTTGGACAAAATAAAATCCCAAAGCCGGGGCACTCACATACTTATGTTTGTGAACTTTATTTGCAAAGTGATGACTGTAAGCAGATACTTTCTGTGCATGGGGGTGGGGGTTACAGATCTCAAAAACGGGTGAGTAGTACTTACTTTTCCCTCAGTCTCTGCGAGGTTGTTCCTGTCCACCTCCACCTGTGCCGACTTGTTGGTGAGCTGGTCCACCTGGACCTGTGGCTCCCTCATTTCCTGTTTGTACAGGTTCCCAGTGTCGGATGGCCCTGTGTCCCTCAGCTGATCCTCCTTGGACTGCAGGATCTTCTTATGGGACTCCAGGATACTGAAATGTAAGGAACCACATGATCACTCCATATTTGACATAATAACTCTCTACCCTGCTGTGGAGCCCCCAAGCCACCATGATCAGACTGGGGGGGGGGTAGTCACAAGATAGGGTACGGGGAGAGAGAGGGAGGGTGTGGGAGTGGCAGGACACCATGATCAGAACCAGGGAGGGAGAGAGAGGGAGGGAAGGAAGGAGAAAGGGGAGTTGCAGGACACTATGATTGTAAGGGTGAGTAATGGGGCACTGTGATTGGGACCAGGGAAGGAGTTGCAGGATACTGATCAGGTCTGGTGAGAGAGAAGGGGAATTGCAGGAAAGCGAGGGTGAGAGTGCGATGCCATGCCACTGAAAGTGGTCAATGTGTTGCATGTGAGTAGCAAGGCAGAAGCTAGCAGAGTAGATGGCAGAGGAGAAATAAGGATGTGGGGTGAATGAAAGGTTGGGGATGCTACGAGAAGGAGGCCAAGCAGGCTTAGGGGTGGGTGGAGAGTGAGAGAATCGGATCAGCCAGCAGAAAGGGACCTTTTGATGTATTGTGCAGGGTAGAGGGTGGGGAGAGAGAGAGACATAAAGAGCAGCTCTGTTGCTGGGAGAGCAGAGGTGGGGAGAGAGAGGGAGAGAGAGAGAGAGAGCAGACTGATTCATGCATACTCAGTATTATGTCCTACAGCTCCACTCTCCATGATCGTTGGGTATCCGGTCACCCCTCCCCGAGTCCCTTTCCTCTTCTCTCCTACTACGTCAGCCATATGTCAGCATAGCTCTCGTTATGCAGCCGTAAAACGGCAGCCATGTTGATATCGGGTAAAACATATCTACCTTCCCTTACTCCTTGTAAGTGCAATGCATTTCAAAATGTTTTACACACATCCAACTAGCACTCCCACACAGATTTGTAATTAAACCCTTCCTACCACCCTTTTTAGTTGTTTTTCTTCTTACCTCGTGAACAAGGTCTGTCAAACTCTGGACAAGATTTTCTCCTCCTTTCAGCTACTGGTAATTGCCCCACCCTGCACTTCATACATGCGCATGTGTACACACACACACACACACACACACACACACACACACACACGTAACCACACACACCCCTTTTCCACTCTTTTGATATCCTGACTACAAACAAAACAAGCATTTGTCAATGCCGAATGTTGAATGCGTTGAGCTCGCTCACTGCCTCTCTGTCACTTGCTCGTTCTGTTTCTCCCAGTGCTGCAGGCTACTTTTTTGTACTGGGCTTCTGCCTGCATTGGCACCTTTTTCTGCCCACAAAGAAATCCACAGCTGTCCCGACAGAGCTCCGTTGAGGTGGCTCACTCCCCTGCTCTCACTCATTCATTCTGTTTCTCCTGGTGCTGCAGGCTGCCCTTTTGTACTGGGCTCCTGCCTATGTTGGCGGCTTTTTCTTCCCACAAAGAAATCTGCAGCAGTCCCGACACAGGTCCGTTGAGCTTGCTCACTCCCCCTCTCTCACTCACTCATTCTGTTTCTGCCAGCGCTGCAGGCTGCCCTTTTGTACTGGGCTCCTGCCTGCGTTGACACCTTTTTCTGCCCACAAAGAAATCTGCAGTAGTCACGACAGAGTGCCGCTGAGCCTCGCTCACTCTCTCTCTGCTCATTCTGTTTTTCCCCTGCGGCAGAGCTGCCCTTTTGTGCTGGGCCCTCGATGCATTGCTGCCTTTTCTGCCCACAAAGAAATATGCAGCAGTCCCAACAGAGCTCCGTTGAGCTCACTCACTCCCCCTCCCTCACTCGCTCATTCTGTGTCTCCCGGCGCTGCAGGCTGCCCTTTTGTACTGACTCCTGCCTGCACTGGCGCCTTTTCCTGCCCACAAAGAAATCCACAGCAGTCCTGACATAGCTCAGTTGAGCTCGGTCACTCCCCCTCTCTCACTCGCTCGATCCTAATCTGTCCCAAACACTGATTTCCGACAGCGACTGCAGTATTCTGCGCTGGAAGTGCGAACGCACATTTTGGCCAGGATGTGAAAAATTATAGCTGTACTGTTCATAAGCCGGTGAGAAAAAATGCCAGTGTTGAAAATCTGGCATGAAAATAGTACTAATTTGCAAAGTTACAAGAGTGTGTGGAAACTGAAAAACGCAAGCTTATAATACAGTCATTTTACGGAATTTAATCACAACATTTTCAACATAAGCATTTTAGGGCCTCTGCTCATGAACGGTGTCAGTGTGATTTTCTTAATGTGTCCTGAATACTGATTTCCCACAGCGACCGCGCAATTGTGCACCGGAACAGCGAAAACACATTTTTGCCAGAATGTGAAAAATGACAGCTGCTCTCTCCATAAGAAGGTGTGGAAAAATGGTAATTTTGAAAATCTGGAGTGAAAATATTGCAAAGTTGCGAAGGTACGAGTGTGCGTGGAAACTGCGCAACTCACCCTCGGAACACATTCATTTTATGGACTTTCATCACCAAATTTTCAACATAGGCATTTTAGGACCTCTGCTAATGAACAGTGTCACTGTAATTTTCATAATGTGTCCCAAACATGGATTTCCCACAGTGACCACGCTATTCTGCGCCGGAACAGCGAAAAGCATTTTGACCAGGATGTGAAAAATGACAGCTGTACTGTTCATAAGGAGGTACAGAACAATGGCAATGTTGAAAATCTGGGTGAAAATATTGCAAATTCTGAGTTCGAGCATGCGTGTAACTTACTACACGTGACGCCGAAAATAGTCATTTCTTGGGTTTTCCCACTAAAGTTGCAACATAGACTTTTTGAGAGCCCACTCATGAACACTGACACTGTCATTTTGATAATTAGTCCTGAAAGGTGATTCCACACAGTGTTCGCGAAATCACCTTTTAGGACCGATTAATGCCATGACAGTGCCTGAATTCATGAGGAGAGAGTCCCAAAAACCCCATGTTGAAAATCTGGTGCCAAAATTCCAAAAAATTCCTGAGATATGCATCAAAGTTGAAAAAACCCTATTTATGCCATTATACAGCTCACCGGCATTTCCTTAGTTTGTGGTTGGCTTTGAAGAGTGCAGACGTGTTCCCAGTCCACCGAAGATCGTCCCTCAGGACTCCACAGGTGAGTATGGGGTGAGGGTGTGTGTGGGGAGGTAGGGTGCGCAGAGGGTGGGCGTGGGTTGCGGGAGGGGGCAGGGAGACTGCGAGGGACTGTTTTCTTTTTTGTGCAGGTTAAAAAACCAAAAAAACATCACTGACATTTTTTCTTTACAGGGCAGGTGGCACTGGCGTGGCCTCCCAGCATGCCAATGGAATATTTTTTGGGGGCAGCTGTAGCCGGCCGGGGTTGGGCACCCCTTTGGCACAAAAGGGGGTGCAAGAGCGAGGGGATTGGAACCCCTCGGACACAAATCTAGTGTTTTTTGTGGGAGATTACGCTGATGGGGAGTGGGCCCCTGTTGGCAAATCAAACTGAGAGGGACATAAGCTGGCCGGGGAGTGGCTCCCGGCAGCTTAAATTCAGGCCGGGACTGAAGCCGCCGGGATTGGGGCCCCGTCCGGCAAACAAAAACTATTCTGTGGGGCACATGCTGCCAAGGGGGATTGGGCACCCCCTCGGCAGTGGGGGTTAATTAATATTGTTTGAGAACATGGCGGCAAGCCGCTGCCATGTTCACAAACAATATTACATTTGGCAACATTCTGCCCCGCAATGATGGGTTGCTCCCTCATTGGAGCGGAATGGCTGATGCTGCAATAATGAGGCGGCCCCTGATTGCAGTGGCTGAAACATTTCAAGGTGGTGGCATGCTGGCTGAGCTAGTGTCAGCAGCAGGGTGCCATGGCATTGGAGACAGTGGGCCAAGCCTTTAAAGGCTGTGGGGGCACTGGCCACAACAGTGTCGTGCCTCCACAACCTGCTTCTGGCAAGTTGCTGCAATATGTTTCTTGCGCATGTGCGCAATCAACATAAAAAAAGGACTGAACTGGATCTTGAAAACATTAAATTTTCACTCCCTTCAAAATGTATGTGCTTGCCCATGGGCCCAGTAGTTCTAGAAATTTAAATGCCACTCCAGCAAATGAGCAATTTCCCTACAGTATCTTTCCACTCCCACCCTGGCATTATCAACACAACTGACTTTAAAACTTCAGTACCATTAATAACCAGCCTGCCAGCTCCACACTTAACAAAATGACAACAGCCTGCTGAGACAGCAGCTTATGACCACAGCAGTCTACTGAGACCAACACCACGATCTGGACCAGGGAGAGCGTGGGAGTGGTAGGACTCTGCGATTAGGATTGGAACAATGTGGAGGGAATTAAATGTTATAAGCATCCTTGGCTGGACACTGCAATCAGGACCAGGGATAGAGAAGAAGTGGGAGAGGCAGAAACCCTGAGATGGGGACCAGGGAGAGGGAGTCACAGGACACTGTGATTGTGAGGACGAGTCACCAAAACCAGTGTTCTGGGAGGCACCACTTCATAGCCAGTTGCAAATGTAGGGGTAGAGATATCCTCATAGACTGCAGCACAAACAACTGTTTGTAAATTAATGCTTGTAACTTAATTTTAAATGTTTTTAGAACCCTTGGCAGGACACTGTGATCGGGGCAAGGAGAGAGAAAGAATGGGAGTAGCAGGACACCATGATTGGGACTGTAACAATGTGGGGGAAATGAAATAGACTTTTTGATGTAGTGTATGGAGAAGAGATATAAATATACCTAGCAGGGTAGGGGGTGGGGAAGAGAGACAAAAACAGGAGCTCTGCTGCTGGGGGCGGGGTGGATGGAGAGAGGGGGAGGGAGGGAAAGAGAGAGAGAGAAAGAGAGAGAGAGGGTGGTAGCCTGTTTAAAACATTGGCTGGACAACAGGACACAGAAGGTAATTGTAAATGGAGTTCACTCTGAAGAAAGAGGGGTTACTAGTGGGGTACCGCAAGGTTCAGTGCTGGGTCCAGTCCTTTTTAATGTCTTTATAAGTGACATTGCAGAGGGACTAGAAGGAAAAGTATGCCTCTTTGCAGATGAAACAAAGATCTGCAACAGGGCTGATACACAATGAGGCGTGGAAAGGATGAGAAGGGACTTGGCAAGGTTGTAGGAATGGTCAGAAGTATGGCAGCTAGGATTCCATGCAAAGAAGTGCAAAATAATGCACCTGGGAAACAAGAACCCACGGGAAGAATACACAATGGGGGGGGGTAGTAACAACAACAAAAAAGGAAAAGGACCTGGGGGTAATCATATCAGATGACCTTAAGGTTAGCAAGCAATGTGAGAAGGCAGTAGGGAGGGCTGGGGGTATACTGGGATGCATAGGGAAAGGCATCACCAGCAGAAAACAGGAAGTTGTTGTACTGCTGTACAGACAGTTGGTGAGACCCCATCTGGAGTACTGCGTCCAATTCTGGAGACCCCATCACCACAAGGACATAGACAGGATAGAGGCAGTCTAGAGGAGGGCAACTAAAATGGTGCAGGGTCTGCAAGAGAAGCTGTACGAGGAGAGACTTAAGGAGCTTAACATGTATACCCTTGAGGAAAGAAGGGAGAAGGGGACATGATAGAAACTTTTAAGTACCTCAGTGGAATCAACAAAGTCCAAGAGTGTAGCATCTTTCAAAAAAAGAGATGTGCAAGAACAACGGGTCACAATTTAAAGATAGAGGAAGGGAGGTTCAGGGGCAATTTGAGGAAGTATTTTTTCACAGAGAAGGTAGTGGATGCATGGAACAGCCTTCCTGAGGAGGTTGTGGGGTCTAAAACTGTGGGAGAATTCAATAATGCATGGGACAGACGTAAGGCAATTCTTGAGGGGGGTAGGAAGAAATAGGCTATTGGTTAACTAGTGTAACCCCTAGATGGCGCTATCCCAGGGGCTACTACCCCTGCCTGATTTGCCACTAACAGGTTGAGGGGCCTGGATCCAATGGCGGTGCCTCCACCCAGAGGTCAGGGTTTGCAATAGTTAAACTAACTTGGTCACAGCCCTCTGGGACACTGCAACCCCTTTCTTCCCACTAGTGGCCCACACATATATCAGAATTACCTTCACAGTATACACTTACCCCCAGGACTGGTTCCGGCACTGGGACCTCCTGTGAAATAAGATACAGTGCAACAATCACAGTACAGTACTTTTAAAATAGACAAATACCTCAGGCAGTATAACTTTGCTGAAACAAGCAGCTCTGATTTATTTAGGGGATATAACAAGGACAGGGAAATCAGGTTAATTAGCTTATCACTCTACTCATCTACCTATGGCTCTGTGCACAGGCCTATCCCTATCAGTTACTGTCCCTGGGTACCCAAGCCCTAGTGGCTAGTCAAACCGTGGCAGCTGGTAGGGGCCTTTCACACTGAGGAAAGAAAAATTAGTTTAAACAGTCAACAGTACAGTGATTCCATTTGGATTTAATGTGGCAATTCAACAGGGAGCGACCCTGAATTAGTACTCATGACCTCCAAACAAGATAGGGTCCTTCAACGTCAGCAGGGCTACTCTTGAGCTCCATGAGACTCCTCCACATTTATATGGTAAACAGTCACAGGCAAAAGTCCTTTAATGGCAGCAGGATTCACTTGAGCTGCACAAGCCTCCTCACACATTTATATGGAAACAAAGAAAGTACTATACCAGGCAGGCTGCTTCTCTATCCCGATCGCAATTACTGCACAATACCCGGGAGAACACACAGCAGATTCAGTTCCTGACAGACTGAGTGCAATTCAGAAATTTCTCCAGTCTTCTACAGGGTGAGCCTGGTTTCTACTCTTCAGATATCCTTTGATTCTCTTCACAGGACGGATTCAGTCCTAACAAGCAGTTACACAAGCTGCAGACCAGAACTCTGGACCTTACACATGTTTTTTGACTAAAACTGTGCACTGAAGGAGCACAGGGTTCCTTTCCTCTTCACTGCCAGAGCTAAACTGAAACTCCAACAGACAAAACCGGGCACTTCCTTTGAGTTCCTCCCAGTTCTTGACTGGATTGGCTGTCACTCACAATAGACTGCTGCTGTTGGTCCAAAAAGGCGCCGAAGTCTAAACTACATCTCCCAGAGTCACTGCCCATACAATCCTCTTGTGGCTGGCTCAGATTATGAGTCAAGTTCTGATTCGTCCAAGACACCATTTTAGAGCTAGCTTACCCCACACTGATTGGTCCAGTTCAGCAGTTCAAAACCAGAATGGGGAACTAGGCAGACACAGTTCTGACTGCAAAGAAAGCAGTTAGACAAACTGTAATTTCATTATTACTCTAAATGATTTCTGGCAAACAGTTACATCTTTCAGATAGGTTCCCTTTGCACTCCTAGTGACTGCAAAAATGGAGTGAATTGGCAGCAGCTTGAGTGGTACTCAAACAGAGAAGCACACAGTCCCCCCATACAAACTAATTATGTCTGCAAGCAGACAGCTCTTAAAGAGACAGTACCAGAGGTTCTAAAAACACTCACTGATAAATGGCTTAAACGCCAAACACCATTCAGGCTTGGAGCATTCAAGCAAGCTCCTGGAAGTCTTTTGGGAACCCCCATTTGCAGGGGAGTTACACTAGGATCTGCGGCCTATCCTGTAGGTAGTGAAATGGGCAGACTAGATGGGCCAAGCGGTCCTTATCTGCCATCATAGTCTATGTTTCTATGAGAAGAGAACAGAACAGAACAGAAGAGAAGAGAAGAGGAGAGAGAACACTGATTCATGCATATTCAGTATTATGTGCTTCCAACCCCACTCCCTGCAGAGCAAACATTTGTGATGCATTTGGTATCTGGTCACACCCCAGAGCCCCTTTTTCCTCTCTCTCCCCTCCTACATCACCATACATCAGCATAGCTCTCTGTATGCAGTTGTAAAAAGGGAGATCAGTTTCTGCAAAAACAGAACTGAATTCATAAGGGGTGACAGCAAGCAACTGTATGTAACATATGGAGAAGTATCACAGGGACACCCTGCAAGCAAACAGACATTGTTGAGATGGATAATATCCACTATTCAGTACTGCTATACAACAGCTGAGTAAGTGCCACCTGAGGGCATCAAGGCACATTTCACAAGGGGAATGGCTGCCTCTACTGCGGCAATTAGAAACACACCACTGGATGAAGTCTGTAGGGCTGCGACCTGGGCATCTGCCCACACATTTATTCCATATTACAGATTGAATATCTAGGCTAGAGAGGGTGCCAGGTCTGACACTGTCTTGCAGAACCAGGTTCCCAAGTAATCCTAAAACCCTGCAGCACAGGGTACTGCTTGGAGTTGGAAAGAGTTGGACTAGCTGTTACAAGCTAATGTCACCATAGTATCTACCTTTCTACTAAATAATTAGAACCACTAATACAACGCATTCTTCCTTGCCTCTCCTTTATAGGATTATTAGATGACAGGTTATAGTAAGTGGTCAAGACCATTCTAGCTTGAGATTTTACAGTGAACCTTAGCATGTTTCCCATCAGGTGTAATGGATTTACTTTAACATTTATTTAATAAGTTGGTTGAGTGCCGTGATGAGCTCAGGCAGGGGCTTACCTCCAGTTGCACCAATGATCCAGGTTTGAGTAAGAACAAGGGTCGCCAGAGGCTGGCTTAGGAAAGCAGAATTGAGCATCCTACAACAACTGTCCTCCTTCAAGGAGGGGGGACAGTGAAACCCATTGCTTGAGCGCCACCTAGTGGAAAATGGGTGTGTCACAGCAGTTGTCTTCCTGGTTGTCCTGGTGCAGGCCGCTGAGGTGTAGTGCATCTTTACGTAGTACATGCACGCCACTGCACACTTGCTGACCCGGAGAGAGAAAAACATTGGCTGAGGGGCTACTTGAGTGCAGGCAGGATGATGTCATGCTCTGCAGGTTCCACACCACTCACTCAGGTACCCACCCACCAATGGAGGTACATGAACTGGAAGGCAAGTCCTAGGGTGGGTGATGGGGCTGGGACTGGGGGCAAGATGTTGGAAGGGGCCACCCAGGTGTAGTCAGATGAAAAATATAAAAAAAAATATTTCATGACTTTGTTATCTTTAATAATTTTATATAATTCTGATTGTAAACATTTTCCATTGCTATTGTCTTGTAAATTGGGTGTTGGCTACAACTGGACTCTTCAGCTAAAGTCTGTTAGAGACAGACTTCTAGTGCGAGACCTGCATGGAGAGAGTTTACATTTTAAAAAACATTCTAGGTATCAGGGCTCCATTCTACAAGTACAGACGATGCAAGAGTTGTATTAGCTGTTCTACTAATTTAGAAGAAAGGCAGATACTACAGTGAGTATCATGTCTTATCCTATCCCTCCATCTATCCAGATTATCTGAGATAGCCAACATGGCCTGGCAAACGAGGTGGGGGTAGCCTTATTTATTAAAGACACATTCAAAGCATATAAGATTAACCCCAAAATAGAAGATAAGGGTAAGGTGGAACAAATCTGGATACATTTAATACAACCACGAAACAAAACAAGCATTTGTCAATGCCGAATGTTTGCTTGCTGGCATTGGCAGTGGTAGTGTAGAAGTTACAGAGCTGCGTAATAGGAATGGCAGTGAAGTATTGAACTGAAACCAACCCCACCACCACCCTGCAGAGAGTGACAGGCATTGGGGTGTGCGTTTGGGTCGTCAGGCATAACGGCCACACCATTTCTCCACATCCCACCCTGCAGAGACTGACAACTGTCACAGTGTTCCTTGTGGTCTTTGGCCCTTATGCGCACCCCATTTCATTTAGGAAATATGGTGAGATGGGTGCGATATAGGAGAATGGGGTGAAGTTTGGGGCTGAAGAGTCCAAGGTATACCTTAGTGCCTCTCACTGACTGCAGGGTGTGGAATGGTATGAGCATCACAGGCAAGAATCCCAAGTCACACCCCTGATGCCTGTCATTCTCTATAGGGTTGGGCGTTATAGTTGAAAACTCTAATACCTCAGGCATTCGTTGGTATCTTCACTCCAAATTTTCAACGTGTTTGTTTTGTGACCCCACCTCATGAATAGGGGGAATACCAGTTTGTTAGCCAAAAGCTGCTTATGCACAGCGACTATGGCATTTAGCACCACAGGTGCAAAAACATTCCGAACAGGATGTAAAAAATGACAGCTGTACTCTTTCATGGGGAGGTGTAAAAAATGGCTATGTTGCAAATCTGTAGTAAAAATATTTAAAAAAATGGTGAAGTCACGAGCGTACATAGAAACTGTGCTATGCACACCCGTAATATAATTAGGTTGGGGATTTTTTACAGCAGATTGTCAACTCAGGCATTTTGGTGCCTCCAATCATGAACAGTGTCACTTGATTTTCTTTATCTGTGGCGAACAATGATTTCCCACAGCGACCACACATCTCTGCACTGAAAGTGTGAAAACACACTTCAGCCATGTTGTGAAAAATGACAGCTGTACTGGTCATAAGGAAGTGTGGAAAAATGTCACTGGTGAAAATCTGGACTGAAAATATTACAAAGTGATGAACTAACGAGGGTGCGCGGAAACTGCGCAATGCTCACTTGTAACACAGTCATTTTATGGACTTTTGTCACCAGATTTTCAACATAGCCATTTTAAGACCTCTGCTCATGAACAGTGTAACTGTGTTTTTTATGTTTGCTTGCACGCATGTGCAAGAAACATAGTGCCATCATCTGAGTTTTTCAGAGGTGTGTCAGCATCTTCCAGTTCAGTCAGTGTGTTTGCAGGCGTGGTCACAGTTCTCCAATCACTGCTGAAGCTGTCTATGACAGCAGTTGAAAATGCAGTGGCATACAGTTGAAAGAGGGAGCTACGCTTCAGTGAGCAGCTCCCCCCCCATACACACAGATCAACTGTGTTGGTTGCCTGATAGAATGGTGTCATCTTGTCTAGCTTAGAGAGACAAGCCACACATCATTACTTTAATAAACTGTTCCCTGCCAAAGCAGGACCACCGAAATGTGTGGGTGCCTAACAGTCCTTACACACGCCAGCTCTCCAAAGCACACCTTGATGGACTCCATGGGTTCTAATCCTCCAGAAAAAAAATACCTCAGCATTTGATGTGAAAACTCAGATGTCTTTGTATGTGTAATTCCAAGCATTTTCTCTTACTAGACTCTGTCAATGTGAACTCCTCGCTGCTAAAACCTATGCAAACGAACTTGAGTGTACTGTACTACCTGCAGCTGAAGCAAAGAACAGCCAGAATGCACAAAGAACATACTGCTATGCATTTCAGCAGCAGCCAGTGGGGGAAGTTTTCATGGCTGAAGCACTTTAATGCGCCTTTTAGTGCTGTCATATACACACCCCTGTGTGGTAATTCACTAAACTGCACACTTAGTCTGGTAATGCAGCTTCAAAATATTTTTTTTTCTCTGAATTGCCGTGAGCTGGCATTTAGATAGAATCACACAGCTCTTTCTCAAATCAGATGCTCAATGAAGTCACATCACCTTGTGACCCTAAACATCTTAGGGTTGGACATGTGCCCTAACAAAATAGCGAAAACTAGGTATAGAAAAAGAAAACACAAATTCAACGTAGTCTCAATCAAATCCACCCTTTCTCCGTGAATCTGAAGCCGCCTAACAGCCCACCCCTGGGTGCTCATGCACTCCCTCCACCCGCACAACATATGGCCGATGGGGGTGCTGTTGCATTTTATTTCATAATTTCCTGATCCTGTTGCTGCCACCATACTGATACAGTAATACTTTTTATGGCTCGAAAACTGCTTGACATTAGCTGAATTATAAATGGCATCCCTGTTTGACGCTGTGGTGCGGAATATGGTGGTGCTCAAATTTTAAGCCAAGTATTACATGCAGATATGTTGTTATTGACTCATGTCACTTACCATTTTACACATCTATTGATTTTTTCAATTCACTTTTGCTGACAAATGTTGATCACAGGGATTCTAGTGTCACAATTCAGTTCAGCAACGTGTAACATCTTAGTGCAGATGCTAATTAACTGTTTTAAAATGCTGAAAAAGTTAACAGCCATGAAAGTGCATGAACTTCTTTCTTCCGTGTCTGGAGTTGTAGTGGTGTTATTGGCAAGTGCATGTCCCTTTGCTCCAGATCTATTAGTGAGATGTCTATTCTGTGAAATGGACAGTGGCTGAATGTTATCAGCTGACAGTTTTCATTTCATTATCAACAGATAAATATTCAGGGCTTTGCAAATGCAACTTTGCTGGTAGCACAGTTTCATGCCCCCAAGTGTCTCATCAGTTAGTGGTTATATCTTAACCGATGATCACAAAAAGTATGAAAAAATTTGCCGCTGAGTAATGTAAATGCCAATCCACCTAAGCACCTTTAGGCTGCAAACATAATTTAAACGTATAGGGATTCTGGACCGGTGTATCACTCCTTGGCACAGCAACGGTTAATAAGTTTAAGCACATTCTCAGGGCATTGTTTCACTTGCCCCCTCTCCCCACTACGATCCTGGTCACCTGAAATAAACCTGACATTTTAGTATCTGTTTTACATCTTGGCTCAGTTAGGCAATCAACACTGTAAGAACATAAACGGACATATAAATGGGGACTATAAGAACATGGTCACCTGAAATAAACCTGACATTTTAGTGTCTGTTTTACATCTTGGCTCAGTTAGGCAATCAGCGCTGTAAGAACATAAATGGACATATATAGGAACTATAAGAACATGCCGTGGGTGCTTCTGCCTTAGTCCAGCTGTGCAACATCAGCCTGAAGCTCAGGTAGAGCTTACTGTCTACCACTTTGTTCACCCCCATGTACCTGTACCATTTCACATCCTCCCTTGCCTTAGTCCAGCTGTGCTACATCAGCCTGAAGCTCTGGTAGGGCTTACTGTCTACCACTTTCTTCACCCCCCCACCCATGTATCGCTGTGCTACATCAGCCTGAAGCTCTGGTAGGGCTTACTGTCTACCACTTTGTTCACCCCCCATGTACCTGCACCATTTCACATCCTACCTTGATCTACAGTGAGTGGATCCCTCATTCATATGTCACATATGCACACACAAAAAAGGAAAAAATGGTCTTCAAAAATTAAGATACATTTATTATGTTTGTTATGTTTGCTTGCACGCATGTGTAAGAAACAGTGCCATCATCCGAGATTTCGGAGGTGTGTCACCCGCTCTTCCAGTTCAATCAGTGTGTTGGCAGGCGTGGCTCCTGTAAGCCAATGCATGATGGAGCTGTCTATGACAAGCTCCAAAATGCAGTGGCATACAGTTCAAAGGGGGAGCTACGCTTCAGTGAGCAGCGATAAGATATCGCTTGCTCATGCGCAGCCCCCCCCACACACACACGCACATGCAGGCATGTGTGCCCCCCCGCACGCACGCACGCACTGTATAGCCGACGGGTGCCTTAACCCCGCCGGGGCTGTGCTGCCCTCCCCGCCCCCAAAGCCTTCCAAATGCCATGCTGGGTGCCCACCCCAGCGTGGTAACTCATGATATAGCCAGGGGTGCCCAACTCGCCGCGGCTCCACTGTCCTCACCTACCCTGGGTGCCACACTGGGAGCCCACCCCAGCATGGCAATCGATGCTTTGGGCGATGGGGGTGCCTAATCCCCCATCAGCTGAATGCCCCAAAACCATTCTTGTGCCATGCTGGGAGCCCACCCCAGTGTGGTAAACGTCCTCCGTCGTCACTGGAAACAAAAAGAACACCTGTAAAGAAAAAACGGTCCCACGTAGTCTCCATGGCCCCCCTACCACAACCCGCACCCACCCACTGCACACCCTACCTCCCCCCACCCCCCCTCACCCCATACTTACCTCTGGACCTCGCGAACGATCGCGGACCGGGAACACATCTGCACTCTTCAAAGCTGACCGCGAACTGAGGTAAGCTGTATAATGGGCTAGATAGGGGTTTCAACTTTGTTGCATATCTGAGGCATTTTTTTGGAATTTTTGCACCAAATTTTCAACATGGGGTTTTTGGGACCCCTTCTCATGAATTAAGTCACTGTCATGGCGTTATTGGGGCCTGAAGGGTGATTTCGCAGTCACTGCGCGAAATCACCTTTCGAGACCGATTAATGAAATGACACTGCCAGTGATCATAAGGTGGGCTCTTAAAAAGCCTATTTTGAAAATTTGGTGGAAAAATATCAAAAATGACTGTTTTACAAGCGTGCGTTGTGCAGTTCCTATGCACGCTTGTAAGTTTGCAAATTTTCAATACTTTCACTCCAGATTTTCAACATTGACATTTTACCACACCTTCTTACAAGTAGTACAGCTATCATTTTTCACATCTTACCCAAAACGTGTTTCCTCCCATGTAGCGCACAATGGCGCAGTTGGTGTGCTAAATCAATGTATGGGACAAATTAAGAAATCACAGTGACACTGTTCATGAGCAGAGGTCTTAAAATGGCTATGTTGAAAATTTGGTGAAAACATTTCTAAAAATGACTGTTTTACGAGCGTGCGTTGAGCAGTTCCTATGCATGCTCATAAGTTTGCTAATTTAATATTTTCACTCCAGATTTTCAACATTGCCATTTTATTACACTTCCTTATGAACAGTACAGCTGCCATTTTTCATATGCTGCCCAAAATGTGTTTTCGCACATGTATCGCACAATGGTGCTGTTGGTGTGTGAAAGCAATGTTTCAGACAGATTAAGAAAATCACAGTTACACTGTTCATGAGCAGAGATCTTAAAATGGCTGTGTTGAAAATTTGGTGACAAAAGTCCATAAAATGACTGTGTTATGAGTGAGCATTGCGCAGTTTCCACGTACCCTCATAAGTTCATGACTTTGTAATATTTTAAGCCCAGATTTTCAGCAGTGGCATTTTTCCACATTTCCTTATGAACAGTACAGCTGTCATTTTTCACAACATGGCCGAAGTGTGTTTTCACACTTTCAGCACAGAGATGCGTGGTCACTGTGGGAAATTATTGTTCAGGACAGATAAAGAAAATCACAGTGACACTGTTCATGATGAGAGGCACCAAAATGCCTGAGTTGACAATCTGCTGTAAAAAAAATCCCCAACCTAATTATATTACGGGTGTGCTGTACAGTTTCTATGTACGCCATGACTTTACTATTTTTTAAATATTTTTACTGCAGATTTACAACATTGCCATTTTTACACCTCCCATGAACAGTACAGCTGTCATTTTTTACATCCTGTTCGAATGTTTTGTACCTGTGGTGCTAAATGCCGTAGTCTCTGTGCATAAGCAGCTTTCGGCTAAGAAACTGATATTCCCCCTGTTCATGAGGTGGGGTCACAAAAAAACCATGTTGAACATTTGGAGTGAAAATACCAATGAATGCCTGAGGCATTAGGGTTTCCAACCATAACGCCCAACCCTGTAGAGAATGACAGGCATCAGGGGTGTGACTTGGGATTCTTGCCTGTAATGCTCATACCATTCCACACCCTGCAGCCAGTGAAAAGCATTGAGGTATGCCTTGGACTCTTCGGCCCCAAAGTTCACCCCATTCTCCTATATCGCACCCATCCCACTGTATTTCCAAATGGAATGGGGTGCGCATAAGGACCAAAGACCCCAAGGAACACCGTGACACTTGCCAGTGTCTGCAGGGTGGGGTGTACTGAAATGGTGTGGCCGTTATGGCTGACGACCCAAAGGCACACCCCAATGCCTGTCACTCTCTGCAGGGTGGTGATGGGGTTGGCTTCAGTTCAATACTTCACTGCCATTGCTATTACTCAGCTCTGTAACTTCTACACTACCACTGCCAATGCCAGCAAGCAAACATTCGGCATTGACAAATGCTTGTTATGTTTGCTTGTCCACATGCGTAAGAAACATATTGCATCAGCTTGCTATAGTAGCGAGTTGGGAAGGTGCGGCAGTGTTGTGACAAATGCCAGCTGTCCATTTTGGGGCTGGTCTCTGTGGCACAAATACAGGAGCACGCTGTCCATGACAGCAGTATAGTAGTGTTCCACCAGCTTGAAAGAAACTTGCCGCTGCAATCAGGGAGTGAGTGTCATTAACAATCAGCTGTTTTTGCTGCTGGGGTGGTCCCTGACTCCAGCGGTGAATCACAATTTGCCTTGTCTGGTGTTCCAGTTCAGTAAACATGGTGGCAGCTATTGCTGTCCACCTCTTGCAGTCCCCAGCAAGCTGACTTGGGGGGTTGTCAATCCCCCTGATGGCATGACCCCTTCCCAGTTTGCAGAGGGGGGAGCCCCATATGTGCCCCATTCCTGTGTTTGTGTGCCAAGTTGGGTGCTCTATCCCTCTCAACATCATCCCCTCCAGACACGCTTGACGACAAGGTGCCCAATCCCCTGTTGGCATGTTTACCACCTCCCCCATCGTGTCGGCATTCCCCTGTGCCATTGTGTGCCACATTGGGAGCCCACCCCAGTGTGGCTAACATGACACCCCAAATGATGGGACACACTGGGAGCCCACCCCAGTGTAGCTAACATGATGCCCCAAATTATGGGACACACTGGGAACCCACCCCAGTGTGTGTGGAAAAGGAAAAAATGGTCCGCAATCAATCATATGTTGGAGGTCTTCCCACTACGTCGAGGTACCAGACAGGGATGCCCTGTCTTTCCTTACTTATTTAATTTATACATAGAACCCTTGGCCAGAGTTCTTAAAGCCAATTCAGGGATAAAAGGTATCTGCTTAGGTCACCTGGAATATAAATTATCCCTATTTGTGGACGACCTGCTGTTTCACATTTCCAATAGTAGGCAGTTCCTCCCCCGTGCCCTTCAAGTCATTTCTCAGTTTAGTGAATTTTCAGGTTATAAACTCAACAAGAGCAAAACTTTGGTGTATTCCTTATCCCCTCTCCTTACAAGAAAATCAATCGAAAATATGGGCCTTCAATGGGAGAACAGTTGCTTAACTTACCTGGGTATTAACATTTCTAAAGACATCTCTATTCTCAGGGACCTCAATTTAGAGCCACTTCTAAAATCAACTAAAGAAGATCTCACAAGATGGAATAGTTTACCGTTATCCTTTTGGGGAAGAGCCAACATCCTTAAAATGTCGATTCTACCCAGATTTTTTTACCCTTTAAATAACCTTAACATCTACCTCCCTAAACCTTTTTTTCTTTTGCTTCAGAGGGTCTGTTCGGATTTTCTTTGGAAAGGAAAGGTTCCACGCAGATCGTATAGAAAACGTACCCATCCCAGGGCACTGGGAGGGCTTCAACTTCCTGATTATTACATGTACTACCTGGCATGTTACGCTAATAGATTTTTACATTGGTTTGCATCTTTGGTTGGTACAACCGAAACCCCCCCCCCTTGGTTGGTTTTAGACAACCTGCTGGCCTGTTCTTGTAATATGACCCTGGGGGCGTTATTGTTTAATCCCTGGTCAAATATTCCAGAAAGAATTAGAAACTCTCCCCTAGGGTGGGATGTGAGAGCTTTATATCAGTTATGCTCCTTGCTGCAAACTAGTACTATAAAAGACCTGAAGCAACCCGTATTTAATAATCAAAATTTAAAAATAGGCAGAAAGGTAAAAGAAACATTTTTTGGAGGTCTCTATAAGAGGGTATGCTTATCGGATTTTGTTTTGTCTAATTCGGTCTTATCCATTTCTACTCTACAAACAAAATTTAAAGTGCCTTTTAAAGACCGGTTTTGGCTGCTTCAAGTGCGTCAGTGTATTAAACAGTTTTTAGGAAAACCCCCATGGTCGGACAACGCGTGGGCAGTATTAAAGGGTTTCTGGTTAATCTCCAAGGGTTGAAAAGCTGTAGCTAATCTATACAAAGGAATTATGTATCCTACTGTGTCAAGGATCTCTTCTATAGCCTATTATTGGAAAAATATTCATAATATGGATTTTTCAAATAAAACATGGGAAGAGATTTGGATGGACAATTACTCCTAAGGCCCTGTCCAGACTAGCAATGAGCTATAAAAACATTTTTTAAAACGTTACCGTTCAACCCATTTCTGTGCGTCCACATTGAACAGCTGAATCGTTTTTTAAACCGTTACTCTGCATCCACATCGGTGTTCTTTCTCCATTTTCTGATAATGTTTTGAAAAGCATTACAGTCCACTGGAGGACACATTTTACAGAAAACACTTTGTTCACCCATCTGCACTACTCCTCCAAATGAAGAAAAAACAGGTAATGTTTCAGTAACCGTGCTAAGGACCTGCTCTTTGGTGGTTTTAAAAACGGTTTACAGAATGCTTTTTAAAACGTTACAGATCTGGACACATCCGTTTTTAGAGCAAGCGGTAACATTACAGGGCACCAGTAACGTTACCAAAGCTGTAGTCTGGACAGGGCCTTAGTTATGCATGATCGTTTGAGGAACATTCAATTCAATATCCTCCACAACTTATTTTACACCCGCTAAGCTATTTCGGATACGGAAGTTGGTTTCAGCAAAATGTAATGAACGTGGTTCTGAGTTAGCTACATTATACTATAAATTATGGTCATGCCCTAAAATGGCTAATTTTTGGAGCATGGTCAAAAAAGGGGTTGCGCCTTATCTCAAAATTGCCCCTTATTTCAATGAGGACACCTGCCTGTTAGGTATGTATTCAGTGATCCCTTCCCACCATCAAAAAGTACAGCTAACATTAGTGGCTACAGTTACAAAGCTAATAATACTTAGACACTGAAAGGAGGAATGGGAGCCTTCCTTTGGTGAATGGTGGGTGGAATTTCTTACAGCCTTAAATGCAGAAAGGTGTGTAGCTTAGTTTTATCCCTCAGGTGAAAAGTTCCAGAAGAGCTGGGGTAAATTCTTTTCAGTTCTTAAGGATAAATTCGGTTATTGAATTTCACTCACCAATCCCTTTCTCCCTTCTCTTTAGTAAGGCCCTGGACCCGTCGGGTATGTGGTTATCTTAGATGTTTCCTGAGCAAGATGACTTATTTTTCCCAGATACAATAATATTTCTTAAGTGTTATAGGTGGGCACATCAATTTTCTTGGCATTCCTCTTAAGTTACCTCCTTCACATAAAAATGGGTTTCCCTTACTTCACTTTTCATGCTCCTTCCCTTATGCCACATTTTGGATAGGACTGATTAGAGATGTGCGCTTTACTTTTACTTAGATCCCTTATTGGACCCTTATTAGGGCCTATATGGTTTACAGAATATCAGGTATGATATATTTCGCTCATGTGCATGGGACTGCTGCTGGTGGTGGTGGTGGTGGGGTTATTATCCTGTTCCCGACTTATTGGGGGAGTGGTTTGTTTTGTCATAATTGAGGTTTCTTTTCCCTTCCCCCTTGTTTTGTTTCCCTTATGTTGTTTATTTTGCTTTGTTGTAAAAGCTACAAACCTAACATACTAACATACTAAAATGCCAGCAGAATAGGCCTAACGGTCTTTCGTGTCTGCTCGTTTGGTCAGCCCCCACCCTGGCTGCTGACCTTGCTGTCCCCCTCGCCTTCTCTGGCTTCTCCCTTCCCAGTTCCGGATATTCTTGCTGCATTGGATTTTGCTTCCAGAACCCTTCCCCTGTACCTGTCCCACCCCCTCTTGAACCCCTCCACTGTCTCTGCCTCCACCAGCCCCCTAGGCAGTGCATTCCATGGCTCCACCACCCTCTCAGTGAAGTAGCACCTCCTCCTTTCTCCCCTGAATCTTCCCCTCCAGCTTCCACCCATGCCCTCTAGTGGCTCCCTCCTCCTTCCTTCGAAGCACCCTGACTGTTCCTCCCCTATTTACCCTCTTCATGTACCTGAAGACCTCTATCATGTCCCCTGCTCTTCTCTCTTCCAATGTGTACATATTTAGCTCTTGAGCTCTCCTCATAGGTCCTGTCCCCCAAGCCCCAAATCATTTTGGTTGCCCTCCTCTGGACCCTCTCCAGAAGGTTAATGTCCCTCTTTAAGTGTGGCCTCCAAAACTGCACGCAGTACTCAAGGTGCGGCCTCACCAAGCAGTTATACAGAGGGAGTATCACTTCCCTCCTTCTGGAGGTGATCCCCCTAGCAATGCATCCCAGCATCCTGTTGGCCTTGGCTGCTGCCCTCCTACAAGTCTCAGAGTTGTTCATCTTGACATCCACCACCACCCCCAGGTCCCTCTCAGCCATCAACCTGTGATTGTTTAATGGAATTGGTGTAGTTTTCATGATTTGTCCTTTATTAAGTTTTGTGTACCTGTTTTGTTTTAAAAATAAAGTTAATTGCAAAATAAAATGGTCTGCAGTGTTTTTTTTAAAACTTGAAACAAAAAAATGGTCTGTCGCTGTCTGTAGCACCGTCTCCCCAACCAGCACCCAGCCTCTGTGCACCTTTCCTCCCCACACCCCCCACCCCATACTTACCACTGGAGCCCGGCGCGACAATCTTCGGTGGACCGGAAACATGTCTGCCCTCTTCAAAGCTGACTGCGAAATGAAGAAATGCTGGTAAGCTGTATAATGGCAAAAAATTTTTTTTCCAACTTATGCAGATATCGCAGCCATTTCTGCGAATTTTGGCACCAAATTTTCAACATGGGGGTTTTGGGACCCCATCTCCTGAATTCAGTGACTGTCATCTGGTTATTTGGTCCTGGAAGGTGATTTCACGGTAACCGTACAGAATCACCTTTGGGGACTGATTAACAAAACAACAGTGTTACTGTTCAGGAGGTGGGCTCCCAAATAGCCTATGTTGCAAATTTGGTGAAAAAATTCCAAAAACTGACTGTGTTACGAGCGTGTGTGGTGCAGTTTCTACGCACACTCGTAACTTTGTGAATTTGTAATATTTTCACTCCAGATTTTCAACACTGCCATTTTTTTACACCTCCTTATGAACAGTACAGCTGTTTTTTTCACATCCTGGCCAAAACATGTTTTCACACTTCTGCTGCAGAATAGCGTGGTCGATGTGGGAAGTCAGTGTTCAGACAGATTACAAAAATTACACTAACAGTGTTCATAAGCGGAGGTCCCAAAATGTCTATGTTGAAAAATTGTTGACAAAAGTCCATAAAATGACTGTGTTACGAGCATGCATTGCTCAGTTTCTATGCATACTCATAACTTTGAGAATTTATAATATTTACACTCAGGATTTTCAACATTGTCAATTTGCACACCTCCTTATGAACAGTACAGTTGTCATTTTTCACATCCTGCCCAAAATGTGTTTTCGCACATCTGGTGCACAATGGCATGGTCACTGTGGGACATCAACGTTCAGGAATGATTAAGAAAATCAGAATGACAGTGTTCATGAGCAGAGGTCACAAAATGTCTATGTTTAAAATTTGGTGGAATAATTCCACTGAATGACCATGTTATGAGTATGCATTGTGCAGTTTCCATGTACGCTCGTAAGTTCGAGCATTTTTAATATTTTCACTCCAGATTTTCAACACTGCCATCTCTTCATACCTCCCTGTGAATGGTGCAGCTGTCATTTTTCACATCCTGCCTGAACTGTGTTTTTGCACATCTGGCGCAGAATGGTGCAGTCACTGTGAGAAATCAATGTTCGGGATAGATTAACAAAATCACAGTGCCACTGTTCATGAGCAGAGGTCCCAAATTCTTTCATAAGGTGGGGGTCACAAAAAGGCCATGTTGAAAATTTGTAGTGCAAATGCCAGCAAACGCCCAGGGCGTTAGGGTTTCTAACCATAACGTCCACCCTGTACAGACTGACAGGTGTCAGGGGTGTGCCTTTGGATTGCCAGCTGTAATGTTCATGCCATTCCACCCCCACCCCACCCTGAAGCCAATGAAAGGCATCGAGGTGTGCCTTCAACTCTTCGGCCTCAGACTTCACCCTATTCTCCTATGCTGCATTCATTTTAGTGTATGTCCTTATGAAATGGGGTGACTGTAAAGCCAAACACCCCAAGGCACATCTCAACACTTGGTTTCTGCAAGACAGGGTGAGGTGAAATGCCATGAGCGTTATGGGCGACAGCTCAAAGGCACACCCCAATGGCTGTCCATCTCTGCAGGGTGGAGGTGGGGTTGGCATGAGTTCAATACTTCACTGCCATTCCTATTCTGCATCTGTCGGACTCCTGCATGTCCAATGCTAATATCAGCAAGCAAACATTCGGCATTGAAAAATGCTTGTCTTAATCTGTCCTAAACATTGCTTTTGCACACCAACAGCACCATTGTGCACTACATGTGTGAAAACTCATTTTGGGTGACATATGAAAAATTGCAGCTGTACTGTTCATGGGGAAGTTTAATAAAATGGCAATGTTGAAAATCTGGAGTGAAAATATTAAATTTGCAAACTTACGAGTATGCATAGGAACTGTGCAACGCACGCTCGTAAAAGTCATTTTTAGAAATTTTTTCACCAAATTTTCAACATAGCCATTTTAAGACCTCTGCTCATGAACAGTGTCACTGTGATTTTCTTAATTTGTCCTGTACATTGATTTCGTTACACCGATCTGCCCATTGGCTATATGGGTGGAAACACATTTGGGTGAGATGTGAAAATGAAAGTCATACTACTCATAAGAAGGTGTGGCAAAATGGCAATGTTGGAAATCTGGAGTGAAAATATTGAAAATTTATGAGACTAACGAAATCGCGTGGGAACTGTACAACGCGCGCTCGTAAAACAGTCATTTTTGAATTTTTCACCAAATTTTCAACATAGCCATTTTAACACCTGAGCTCATGAACAGTGTCACTGTAATTTTCTTAATTTGTCTCGTACATTGATCTCGCACACCGGCTGCACCATTGTGCGCTACATGGGCGGAAACACATTTTGGGTGAGATGTGAAAAATGGCAGCTGTACTACTCATAAGGAGGTGTGGTAAAATGGCTATGTTGAAAATCTGGAGTGAAAATATTGAAAATTTACAAATTTATGAGCGTGCGTAGGAACTGCGCAATGCATGCTCGTAAAACAGTCATTTTTAGGACTTTTTTCACCAAAGTTTCAACATAGCCATTTTAAGATGTCTGCTCATGAACAGTGTCAATGTGATTTTCTTAATTTGTCCCGTACATTGATTTCACACACCGACTGCGCCATTGTGCGCTACATGGGCGGGAACACATTTTGGGTGAGATGTGAAAAATGGCAGCTATGCTACTCATAAGAAGGTGTGATAAAATGGCAATGTTGAAAATCTGGAGTGAAAATATTGAAAATTCGCGAACTTACGAGCCTGTGTAGAAACTGCACAATGCACGCTCATGAAACAGTCCTTTTTGGAAATTTTGGCACCAAATTTTCAACATGGGGTTTTTGGGACCCCTTCTCATGAATAATGTCACTGTCATGGTATTATTCAGGCCCAAAGGGTAATTTCATGCAGTGACTGCGAAATCACCGCCGGGCCCGAATAGCCATGACAGTGACATCATTCATGAGAAGAAGTTTAAAACTTATGCTGAATTTGGTGCAAAAACTCAAAAATGCCTGAGATATGCAATAAAGTTGAACCCCCTATCTAGCCCATGATACAGCTTACAGGCATTTCCTCAGTTCAGCGGTCGGCTTTGAAGAGTGCAGATGTGTTCCCGGTCCACGAAGATCGTTGCGCCCGAGCTCTGGAGGTAAGTATGAGGCGAGAGGGGGTGTGGGGAGGCTGGTGCGCAGTGGGTGGGTGTGGGTTGTGGGAGGGGCGGCGAGACAACGTTGGACCGTTTTTTCTTTACAAGTATAAAAAAAAAAACGGACGACGCGGGACGTTTGCCACGCTGGGGTGGGCTTGCAGTGTAGCACAAGAACAGTTGGGGGGGCGCTCAGCCGACGGGGGATTGGGCACCCCCGTCAGCCTAAGGATACATTGCCACATTGTGGTGGGCTCCCAGCGTGGCACTTATTACTCGGGGGGGGGACTGTGGAGCCGACGGGGGATTGGGCACCCCCCTCGGCTATATTATTCGTTGCCACGCTGGGGTGGGCACCCAGCATGGCATTTTGGAAGCCTTTGGGGAGGGGAGGCGGAGGGGAACTCAGCACAGCCGACGGGGATTGGGCACCCCATTGGCTATACAGTGTGTGCGGGGGGGGCATGCACGCCTGCGTGGCAGCGCGTGTGTGTGTGGGGAGCTGTGCATGAGCAGCGATATCTTATCGCTGCTTACTTTTAAGCGTAGCTCCCCTTTCAACTGTATGGCATCTTCTGCATTTTGGAGCGTGTCATAGACAGCTCCAGAATGCATTGGCTTACAGGGGCTGCACCTGCCAGCACACTGACTGAATTGGAGGAGGAGGTGACACACCTCCGAAATCTCTGATGATGGCACTATGTTTCTTGCACATTCGTACAAGCAAACATAAAAATCACCATAGGACTGTGATATAAGGCACCTGGCCTAAAAACAAAAGACAACATGACATTTTTAGAAACAGTCAAAAAAAATGGAATTAAGTGGGAGATCATTCATACTGGGGGACTTCAATTTACCCAACATAAATTGGACAGAGCCATCTGGGACTACAGATTTTGAAAGGAGGTTTATTGACATGCTAACAAGTAACAACCTCAAGCAGTATGTTAAACATACACAAGAGGCCAAAACATACTGGACATTGTTTTAAGCAACACAGAGCATGACATATCTGCATGTGTGGTAAGAGAACTGCTTGGAACAAGCGACCACAATATGGCTGAATTTAAGACAGTGTGCAGCAGAGTTACTGATAAGGGGAAAACAAAGGTTAAATGTTAGAATAAGGCAAATTATGCAGATATGAGGAACTACCTAAAAAAGTGGGACTGGGAAAGAGAATTACCAGGGCTGAAAGTACAAGCCGTATGGAACAACATAAAATGTAAAACTGAATATTGTGCAGCTACAGACATCCCTGAGAAAATTAAATATAACACAAATGGAAAGATCCCAGTATGGTTTACCAACAAGATCCAAAGATGCATTAGAAGAAGAAAAAGAGCCTATAGTAAATGTAAACAAGCATTTGTCAATGCCGAATGTTGTCGTGCTGGCATTGGCAGTGGGAGTGGTGGAGTTAGAGACACATAGTGCTGTGATTTTGTGAATGTGTCTCAAAAGGTGATTTTGCACAGCGAGCATGCCATTGTGCACCACAGCTGCGTGTAACCCCCCTGCAAATGGGGGTTCCCAAAAGACTTCCAGGAGCTTGCTTGAATGCTCCAAGCCTGAATGGTGTTTGGCATTTAAGCCATTTATCAGTGAGTGTTTTTAGAGCCTCTGGTACTGTCTCTTTAAGAGCTGTCTGCTTGCAGACATAATTAGTTTTATTGGGGACTGTGTGCTTCTCTGAGTACCACTTGAGCTGCTGCCAATTCACTTCATTTTGCAGTCACTGGAGTGCAAAGGGAACCTATCTGAAAGATGTAACTGTTTGCCAGAAATTATTTAGAGTAATAATGAAATTACAGTTTGTCTAACCTGCTTTCTTTGCAGTCAGAACTGTGTCTGCTAGTTCCCATTCTAGTTTTGAACTGCTGAACTGGACCAATCAGTGTGGGTAAGCTAGCTCTAAAATGGTGCCTTGGACGAATCAGAACTTGGACTCATAATCTGAGCCAGCCACAAGAGGATTGTATGGGCAGTGACTCTGGGAGATGTAGTTTAGACTTCAGTGCCTTTTGGACCAACAGCAGCAGTCTATTGTGAGTGACAGCCAATCCAGTCAAGAACTGGGAGGAACTCAAAGGAAGTGCCCAGTTTTGTCGGTTGGAGCTTCAGTTGAGCTTTGGCAGTGAAGAAGGAAGGAGCCCTGTGCTTTTCAGTGTGCAGTTTTAGTCAAAAACGTGTGTAAGGCCAGAGTTCCGGTCTGCAGCTTGTGTAACAGCTTGTGGACTGAATTCGTCCTGTGAAGAATCAAGGATCTCTGAAGAGTAGAAACCAGGCTCACCCTGTAGAAGACTGGAAGAATTGCTGAAAATTGCACTCGTCTGTCAGGAACTGAATCTGCTGTGTGTTCTCCGGGTATTGTGCAGTAATTGCGATCGGGATACAGATGCAGCCTGCCTGGTATAGTACTTTCTTTTATATGGATGTGTGAAGAGGTTTGTGTACCTCAAGTGAGCCCTGCTGACATTGAAGGACCCTATCTTATTTGGAGGTCGTGAGTACTAATTCAGGGTTGCTCCCTGTTGAATTGCCACATTAAATCCAAATGGAATTACTGTACTGCTGACTGTTTAATTCTCCTTTCTCTGTGTGAAAGGGCCCCTACCAGCTGCCACGGTTTGGACTAGCCACTAGGGCTTGGGTACCCAGGGACAGTAACTGATAGGGATAGGCCTGTGCACAGAGCCATATGTAATTATTAGAGTGATAAGCTAATTAACCTGATTTCCCCTGTCCTTGTTATATCCCCTAAATAAATCAGAGCTGCTTGTTTCAGCAAAGTTATACTGCCTGAGGTATTTGTCTATGTTAAAGTACTGTACTGTGATTGTTGCACTGTATCTCATTTCACAGGAGGTCCCAGTGCGGAACCAGACCTGGGGGTAAGTGTATACTGTGAAGGTAATTCTGATATATTGTGTGGGCCACTAATTGGGAAGAAAGGGGGTTGCAGTGTCCAGAGGGCTGTGACAGATTAGTTTAACTATTGCAAACCCTGACCTCTGGGTGGAGGCACCCGCCATTGGATCCAGGCCCTCAACCTGTTAGTGGCAAATCAGGCAGGGGTAGTAGCCCCTGGATAGCCATCTAGGGGTTACATCTTGGAGGCACGGGCTGGATTGTGTGTCCTCTAGTGCCATATTTACGAACCACTGTTAAGAAAAAAATGGTACCCCGACAGAAGTGGCTGTGCACCGGCTGGTGGAGTGGTGTACTGGGGAGGAGATCGACCCCAAAATGCTATGCTTATCCTGGACATCCCCTGGGTATCAACACGGACACTGTGCAGGAGTACTTTCCAAGGTGGAAGGTTTACAAAACCCTGTGGTGGTGGGTCGGCATGCTAATCTGCTCACCCACACTTTCCTGGCCCTAGTAGAGTTTAAGGATCCCATAGATAGCTCCAAAGTGCCACAGACCATTATCCCAGAGGAGCCCTCACTGCTTGGAGAGTGATAACTAAGGACAGTAAAGACCCGGGGAATCAGCCCCACCACTATCTGAAACTTTTGAGGAGAAATTTGCTGAATGGTTGCTGGGAGAGGGAAAACTGTGGAGGACTTGAAGAAACTATTCTTGCCACCTGGGGTGTTCCTCCCCAACACCCTCTCCTGCTCCAGTGCCGTAATGGTGTCTGAACCAATGCAGACTCCTATTTCTGCACCTGCCATTAGTCACGACTCTTACCGAAGGTTGAGGATCTTCTCTGGCACCCTTCCCACCCCCCAAGGGGAGGATGACTGGGAGACCTGGATAGACTATGTTGCCCCCCAAGTGCTAGAATGGCAATGCTCGGAAGGTGAAAAGCGAAAGAGGGTTAGTGAGAGCCTCCGAGGTCCTGCCCTGGCTACAATCCGTGCTAAACGGGCCAGTAACCCTGAAGCGACTGCACAGGCCTATCTTGAGGCCTTGGAGAATGTGTATGGGAGCCCAGATTCTGATGAGGACCTATGGTGGAGAGTAAGAGATGCACAACAGTACCAAGGGGAGTTGTTGTCTGTGTATGTATCTCGGCTGGAAAAATTGTTGCAAGAATGCCTCAGAAAAGGTAGTTTGCCAGCGATTGAACTGGACCGAACCAGGCTGGACAGGATCCTTAAGTCTGCCCCTTCTCAGAACTGCTGTTGCTTCAGTTACACCTGGCAGATCGACTGGAATCCCCACCCTCCTATGATGAGTTAATGAGAGAAATTGAGGAGTTGAGAAAAGGCGACCTGGGAGGGACCTGCACCCAATAGCTGCGGCTACGACCCGAGTGACTGAGGGTGACCCATCAAGTGAGTTCAGGGCAGAGGTTGGCAGTCAATGAGTGCTCTGACAAGGAAAAGATATGTCACAATGGGCGAACTGTTGAGAGAGATCCGAATTCAAAAACAGTCCCTTTATGAAGGCCACGCCTGCAAGTACGGGCCCTGACCTATATCCGACTGCATCTGCTATGGGGTGGGGGGTACCTACCCATGTATCTCCTGCTGATAACAGCTCCGAACTCGATTCCTGACCATGGAAGTGGAGAAACTGACGAGATGTCTCCAAATGCTTATCACGCCCGCAGACAGAGATGGCACCAAGGTTTCCAGTTAGTAATACCCCGCCCTGGCTCCCAGTGTGGCGCCTCGCCAGCTCAAACTCCAGAAAGTATGTTTTGCTATAATTGTGGGAAAGATGGGCACATGAAAAGGGAATGCCAGTCCCCAAAAGACACTGACAAAGTTGCATATAGGCTACAAGGAGAGCTTCGAGAAGAAATCAGTGGTTAAGAGGTTACCACATGATCCCAGTGAGGGCACCAAAATGCTAATTCACGTCCTTTGTGGCAAGGTCAGTTGCCCAGGCCCCCACTACCGCCTCTCCAGACTGGTCCAGAATAGTGGGTCCCTCCATGGAGACCACTGTAAAGGTGAACGGAGTGTCTACAAGAGCTATATTAGACAGTGGCTCCAAGTGACAATTATGTTCCAAGATTGGTATCAGAAGCATTTGTCAGACGTACCCTTACAACCATTAGAAGGACTGCATGTATGGGGTTAAGTGAGAAGGCCTACCCCTATTCCGGTATATCCAATTTGGCTGTCTTCCCCACCTCCGTGGCTGGAGTGGGCGAACAAGTAGAGACCCTAGCCTTAGTGTGTCCCCCACTGGACTGTATGATGGTGTCCCTTTGTTGATTGGAACAAATGCTCATATGTTCGAAGGCTGGCACAGTTGTGTTATGAAAAACAGGGTCAAAGACTAGTAGAGCTTTAAGAGTTCGGCTTTAATTAAGAAGGCCTATGAGGCACAGAGATGCTGAAAAAACAGAACCAGAGGAACCCGGTTGAATTGTATGGAAGAAGAGGATCCTGAGTCTCTGATCCTGGCGCCAAATGCCCAGTGTACCTTACAGGAGAGGTCCGTATCAGAAAGGATGTTAAGAATAAAATATTAATGTTGGATGCACCAGGCGATGGAAAATTGCCAGAGGGACTGCTGGTCAAGCCTAGTATTTTGCCCGCTAGAGCCCATGCTTATGCCAGAAGGGTAATGGTCCAAGTTCATAATGTGTCTGAAAGAGACATTCAGTAAACAGAGGTTGCATCCTGGCTAATGTGCATTGTGCAGACACTGCAGTGCTACCCAGCAACAAGAGTTCAAGGAAGAATGACAGAGTAACGCCTGACTTGTTTGATTTGGCGACTCCCGCTGCCAGCTGAATGGAAAGTGAAGATCAGTGAGAAGCTTGCCCAGAGAGACCAGGTGTTTTCTTTAAAGGAATGGGATGTAGGATGCGTGCAAGGAGCTGAGCACAATATCCGCTGCATGACGAAAGACCATTTCGTGAGAGGTCTCGGCGCCTGGCACCTGCTGACATAGATGATGTGAGACGGCATCTGCAAGAGATGTTAGCTGCTGGTGTAATACAAGAATCCAGAAGCCTTATGCTTCCCCATTGTGGTAGTGAGGAAAAAGAATGGAACAGTAAGGATGTGTGTGGATTATCGCACTTAAACGCATGGACTATCCCTGATCAGTACACAATGCCCGCATTCAGGATGCTTTGGACTGCCTAAACGGGAGCAAGTGGTTCTCTGTGCTGGATCTCCGCAGTGGGTACTATCAGATCCCGATGGCCCCAGAGGACCGTGAAAAGACAGCCTTATTCTCCATCGGCTTCTATGAATTCATGAGGATGCCTCTAAGGATTTCAGGTGCCCCAGCCACTTTTCAACGATTGATGGAGCGTGCAGTGGGGGACATGAACTTACTAGAGTGCCTGGTATACCTAGATGATGTTATTGTGTTTGGCAGCTCACTGGAGGAACATGAGAGCAGATTATTTAAGGTATTGGACCGACTGGAGGACTTTGGCCTTAAACTGTCCATTGATAAGTGTCAATTTTTCAAACATCAGTAAAGTATATTAGGTACATAGTATCCACGAGGAATAGAGACCGACCAAGTAAAGTTGAAGCCTGACCACCTGGCCACAGCCCAAAATCTAAAGAACTGCAAAGATTCCTGGATTCTGTGGTTATTATCGGCGCTTCATCAAGGACTATTCCTCAAGAGTGATCCACTTTACTTAACCTTACTCAAGGGTATCCCCCAACCCACAAAAAATACCAAAAGTCAGCATCCCTCAAGACTGAAAGAGTGTATTTTCATCCGAGTGAAGTATTTGGGGCCCGCTGGACTCCTGATTGTGAGACTGCTTTTCATGAGATCATATATCAACTTACCCATGCTCCAGTGCTGGCCTATGCCGATCCAAGAAAACCTTACGTCCTGCACACTGATGCTAGCTTGCAAGGGTTGGGGGCTGTGTTGTACCAAGAGCACGAGAATGGCCTGAGACAGTGGCCTTTGCCAGTAGAAGCCTGACCCCATCCGAAAAGAACTATCCTGTACATAAGTTAGAGTTCCTAGCTTTGAAGTGGGCTATTGTTGACCAATTCCATGAGTACTTGTATGGGGCTAAAATACTAGTAAAAACGTAGCAATCCTTTGACCTATGTGCAGACCTCAGCTAAGTTGGATGCCACACTGGCCATAGGTGGCTTTCTGCATTATCTACATGTACTATGCTCTCGAATAACGAGCAGGTCTGAACCACATAGATGCTGATGCTCTCTCCGAGGCTAGCTACAGAATGATTGGGTCCGATTGGCAGAACCTGACATTCGGGCACTCTGCGGAGAAGTTTGACAGGGAGGAACAAATGTCCCGCGAGGCCAGTGGACTGCATAGTGGATTGCTTGGGAGCCTCTGAGAATTGCATACCTGCTGCTTATTGCCACTTTTCTGCAATAGACATTGGTGCACTGCCTCAGCTGGACAATGACAGTATTCGGCGGCTCAATCCCGCCATCCCATGATCAAAGCAGCTTAGAAGCCCTCTATGCAGGAAAGATGTGTCCAAATTACGCCCCACTGATTTGAGAACTGCACTGTTATACAAAGAAGGTCCTAAGTTGAAACTGATCAATAAACTGTTATACGAGAAACAGTAGACAGAGGGGGACAAGTAGACAAACAACAACTAGTGCTGCCCACTGCTCGAGACTCAGTACTGAGGTCCTTGCACAACCACATGGGGCACCTTGGTATAGACAGAACACTTGACTTGGTGAGATCCAGATTCTATTGGCCTAAGATGGGGCTGATGTGGAGCAACACATTCGAACTTATAGTAGCTGTACAGAGGAAAGCTTTGCCCAGAGGGCTGCCCCTTGTTAACATCACCACGTGCACCCATGGAGCTGGTCTGTATTGATTTTCTAAGTTTGGAGTCAGATCAAAGAAATATCAGTATGTGCTGGTGGTCACTGACCATTTCACGAGATATGCACTAAGCTTTCCCCACAAAGACCAGAAAGCATCCACTGGCCAAAGTACTGTAGAAAACTTTTTGTTCACTGGGGCTCCACAAAGAATCCATTCTGATCAAGGAGAGACTTTGAGAGTCGTCTGATCAAAGAGATGCTTTCTCTGTGGGAGTGCGAAAGTCCAGAACCACTCCTTACCACCCCCAGGGGACCCACAGCAATGAACGTCCTTAACGCAACACTTTGCTAGATATGCTAGGCACCTGCACCAAAAGGACAAGCCTAGATGGAGCCAACAAATTAGCACCCTGGTACATGCTTATAACTGCACCAAAGTGATGCCACTGGATTCTCCCCCACCGCCTGATGTTTGAAGAGAAGCTCGACTACCAGTAGATGTGTGTTTTGGGGGTCTCTCCTGATGGGGTTCAGGCTGACAACTATTTACAGTATGTGCAAAAGTTAAAGGCTCCAGCTAATCCCTATGCACTAACCGGCTCAAACCATGGCTGCCAAAAGAAATCTGGCCAACAAAGAAAGGTATGATAAAAAGGTGAAAGCACAGGAACCCAGGAGGGAGATCGGGTATTGCTAAGAAATCTGGGATTGCATGGCAAGCACAAGATTGCTGACAGATGGCACCATCTCCCTCACATTGTAGTGGGCAAACTAGATGATCTGCCAGTGTACAAAGTAAGGCCTGAGAATAATTCAAAAGATGTAAAACAATGCATAGAAATCATTTACTGCCCATTGGACAAATCTTAATTGAGTCTGAGCCCCTAGAAGATCCCTCTGGACCAGTGACTAGAGCTGCTGCTGAAAAGATCAAGAAAGTCTGCACCTACAGAAGCAAAGTTAAGTATTCCCCTCCACAAGTCCCAGTTGACGCATGACTGTCAGTCCATATCGGAAGAAAGTGAGAGTGACTTTGAATACTATCCTTCTTACTAACTGAGTCAATTGTTCTGGGGCAATCCCTAGTCAATACTGGAGACAAAGCTGGGCCTTCTGGACTGTTTAAGCCCCCAGCTTCATCCTGGAGCCAATGCTCCAGAAAGTGATGCAAGCATCAAGATCAGATGAAATGGAATCATTGTGCATGGTTGAACTGTTTTGAGCTTTCAGGGGAGGAAAATGATAGATTGAGACAGACTGGTGATACACCCGACAGAAAGTATTTTGAGTGCCCTGACAGTCCACTGCCAGTGTCCGAAAGCTCTCCATGAGCCAAATGTTGTGGACTCAGAAACTGTAACTCCTGGAGCTGAAAGTGCCCCCAAGTTCTAGCCTCTACCCCCATGGAGACTCCCTGACAAGTGTGGACAATGCTGAAAATGAGGCTCAGAGTGCAGAGACTCCAACAGTTCCCCTAGAAAGACTGGTCGAGCTAAAAACCTGTAAATGCACTTCAGTTATGATTTCCCTTGGAGGCCTGTGGATTTCTCTCAATGTTGTCCATAAAAGGAGTGTATGTGTCCCGAGCTCATTGCCCAAACTGACGTCCAGTGCTACTCAAGTTACATGTGTTGCCTCTTTGTACATGGTGCCCTTGCCCCGCTCCAGCCCTAAGGTAAATTTATAGGGGAAGGGCCCTCTCTCTTCAGGTTTCATGTACAAGAGGTAATGACTTGAGTTATGGTACAATATGTATGTAATACTGTGTAAAGAGTGACGTACTGCAATGTTTCAGAAATGTGTTCTTGGTAAAATGATATATTGACTGATGATTACATATGCGAGCCTAATGCAAATATATATGGTTGCAGATTAAGAACTTAACAGAAATTGCCTTGTCGTGATCGAAGCTTTCCCAAACCAGGAAGGTGTAACCCCCTGCAAATGGGGGTTCCCAAAAGACTTCCAGGAGCTTGCTTGAATGCTCAAAGCCTGAATGGTGTTTGGCATTTAAGCCATTTATCAGTGAGTGTTTTAGAGCCTCTGGTACTGTCTCTTTAAGAGCTGTCTGCTTGCAGACATAATTAGTTTGTATGGGGGACTGTGTGCTTCTCTGAGTACCACTTGAGCTGCTGCCAATTCACTTCATTTTGCAGTCACTAGGAGTGCAAAGAACTATCTGAAAGATGTAACTGTTTGCCAGAAATTATTTAGAGTAATAATGAAATACAGTTTGTCTAACCTGCTTTCTTTGCAGTCAGAACTGTGTCTACTAGTTCCCATTCTAGTTTTGAACTGCTGAACTGGACCAATCAGTGTGGGGGTAATAGCTCTAAATGGTGCCTTGGGCCGAATCAGAACTTGGACTCATAATCTGAGCCAGCCACAAGAGGATTGTATGGGCAGTGACTCTGGAGATGTAGTTTAGACTTCAGTGCCTTTTGGACCAACAGCAGCAGTCTATTGTGAGTGACAGCCAATCCAGTCAAGAACTGGGAGGAACTCAAAGGAAGTGCCCAGTTTTGTCGGTTGGAGCTTCAGTTGAGCTTTGGCAGTGAAGAAGGAAGAACCCTGTGCTTTTCAGTGTGCAGTTTTAGTCAAAAACGTGTAAGGCCCAGAGTTCCGTCTGCAGCTTGTGTAACAGCTTGTTGGACTGAATTCGTCCATGAAAAGAATCAAAGATCTCTGAAGAGAGAAACCAGGCTCACCCTGTAGAAGACTGGAAGAATTGCTGAAAATTGCACTCAGGTCTGTCAGGAACTGAATCTGCTGTGTGTTCTCCCGGCATTGTGCAGTAATTGCGATCGGATACAGATGCAGCCTGCCTGGTATAGTACTTTCTTTATATGGATGTGTGAAGAGGTTTGTGTACCTCAAGTGAGCCCTGCTGACATTGAAGGACCCTATCTTATTTGGAGGTCGTGGAGTACTAATTCAGGGTTGCTCCTCGTTGAATTGCCACATTAAATCAAATGGAATTACTGTACTGCTGACTGTTTAATTCTCCTTTCTCTGTGAAAGGGCCCTCACCAGCTGCCACGGTTTGGACTAGCCACTAGGGCTTGGGTACCCAGGGACAGTAACTGATAGGGATAGGCTCAGCACAGAGCCATAGGTAGATTATTAGAGTGATAAGCAAATTAACCTGATTTCCCCTGTCCTTGTTATATCCCCCTAAATAAATCAGAGCTGCTTGTTTCAGCAAAGTTATACTGCCTGGAGGTATTTGTCTATGTTAAAGTACTGTACTGTGATTGTTGCACTGTATCTCATTTCACAGGAGGTCCCAGTGCCGAACCAGACCTGGGGGTAAGTGTATACTGTGAAGGTAATTCTGATATATTGTGGGAAACATTAGTGGAAGAAAGGGGGTTGCAGTGTCCCAGAGGCCTGTGACCAAGTTAGTTTAACTATTGCAAACCCTGACCTCTGGGTGAGAGGCACCGCCATTGATCAGGCCCTCAACCCGAAAGTGGCAAATCAGGCAGGTAGCACCCCGGATAGCGCCAACTGGGGTTACATGCGGAACACGTTTTGCAGGACTGTGAAAATGACAGCTGACTGTTGATAGGAGATGTGCACAAATGCCAGTGGTGAAAATGGCATGAAAATATTCCAGATTAACGAGTTACATGGGTGTGTGGAAACGCCAATGCATGCTTGCAAAACAGTCATTGTATGGAGTTTTGGCACTAAATTCTGAACTGGGCATTTAGACCTCTGCTCATGAAGAGTGTCACGTCATTTCCTCAAACTGCCCGACGATTTCGCTGACGTCCAATTCTGTGCCCGGGTGAGAACACCACAGGCAGCTGGTATGAAACCTCATCATGGATGAAAACTACAACCACAAAGTCACGAGATGCGTAAACTGTGCAAGCATCGTGAAAACACTCATTTTATTGACTTTCATTCCCAAATTTTCAACATAGGCATTGTAGGGCATCTACTAATGAACAGTGTCACTGTCATTTTCATCATATGTCTCAAACACGGACTTTCCAGAGTGACCACGCTATTCTGCGCCAGAACCGCGAAAACAGATTTTGGTCAGGATGTGGAAAATGAAAGCAGTACTGTTCATTAGGAGGTGCAGAACAATGGCACTGTTGAAAATCTGGAGTGAAAATATTAGAAGTTTGCGAAGGTACGAGCGTGCGTGCATGCAAACTGCGCAACGCACGCTTGTAACACAGTAATTTTATGGAGTATTGTCACCAAATTTTCAACACAGCTATTTTAAGACCTCTGCTCATGAACAGTGTCACTGTAATTTTCGTAATGTGTCCCGAACACTGATTTTGCACAGCGAACGTGGTATTCTGCGCCGAAAGTGCGAAAACACATTTCAGCCAGGATGTGAAAAATGGCAGCTGTATGGTTCACAAGAAGTTGTGGTAAAATGCCAATATTGAGAATCTGGCATGAAAATATTGCGAATTCACTTACTTACGAGCATGCATTGTGCAGTTGCTACGAACACTGGTAAAACAGTCATGTTTTGGATTTTTCCCACCAAATTTGCAACATAGGGTTTTTGAGAGCCCCCCCATGAACAGTGGCACTGTCATTTTGTTTTGGGGTCCTGAAAGGTGATTCCTGCAGTGACTGCGAAATCACCTTTCGGGACTGAATAACGCCATGACAGTGCAAGAATTCATGAGAAGGGGTCCCAAAAACCCCATGTTGAAAATTTGGGGCCAAATTAGCAAAAATGCCTGAGATATGCAGCAAAGTTGAAAAAACCTATTTATTCCATTATACAGCTTACCAGCATTTCCTAAGTTCGCGGTCGGCTTTGAAGAGTGCAGACATGTTCCCGGTACACCGAGGATCGTCGCGCCGGACTTCGGAGGTAAGTATGGGGTGAGGGTGTGTGTGGGGAGGTAGGGTGCGCAGTGGATGGGTGAGATGTTGAGAGGGGGGCACGGAGACTACGAGGGATCATTTTCCTTTTACAGGTTCAGGAAGGGGAAAAAAAAAAAAAACATTGGGGACAGTTGGTTTTTGCAGAGTTTAACTACGCTGGGTGGGCTCCCAGCATGCCACCTAACTGTTTGGAGGGGTGTCTGTAGCCGATGGGGATTGGGCACCCTCGTGGGCAAACAACACAGGGGAGAGGAATTTATGCCGATGGGGATTGGGCACCCCTGTCAGTACACAAAGCAAGGTGGGGCGCAGAGCCGGCGGGTTAGGCACCCCTAGGCATTAAATAATTGGGAGGTTGTTTCTCCCGATGGGTATTAGGCTCCCCATGACTCCACAGGAAAGGAGGTGGGGTAAGAGCAGGCAGATTGGGCACCCCTGGCATATCACAAATAGGGGGGTGACTTATGCCGACGGGAGTGGCCCCTGGCCGGCACATTCGCAGGGGCAGCTGACAGGAGGATTGGGGCCCCCGAAGTCGGTAGTCTGGTGGCCAGTGTGCTGCCATGTACATAATGGCAGCGAGAACGGCAAGAAAAGGACGGCTGCATCTGACGAGCATTGCTCGGATTGCAGCGGACCTTTTCTTACATGTGCTCGCCACATTATGTATGCGTGGTGTGGCGCTGGCATGCAGGCTGATTGGGGAATGTGGGACGCACCTACTGGTGCATGCCCTGCATTCGCCCAACAGTGACCGCGCCTCCAAAGCTGCAGTGTCCCAAGCTGTTGACTGCACAAGCGCTCCAACATAAAAAAACAATCACATAGCAAATGGCGTAAATTCAAAGACAAAGCTAAGGAATGTAAAACAGCTATTAAAAGGGCCAACATGAAAGAAGAAATGAGAATTGCAGCCAAGCCCAATGACAATAAAAAAACTTCTTTAATTTTATAAACAATCAAAAAAGTGGGATGCATAAAATAGGGCCTGTTACAGATAGAAAATATGATTATAACAGATGAGAAAACCATGGCTGACACATTTAATAATCATTTTCTTAGTATGTTTCAAGCTAAAGACAGGAGTTACAGAACATTATTCAAAACAGGATACGAAGACAAAAAAACTACAGTGTTTGAGGAGAACACTGTTACAAATAAGTTGCAAAAACTAAAAGTGGATAAATCACCGGGACCTGATGGTGTTCGCCTATGGGTGTTGAGAGAGTTTGCTGTAGAACTGGCAGGTTCAATGGCGATGCTATTTAGGGAATCATTGAATAGGGGAGAGGTTCTAAACAACTGGAATGCTGCAAATGAGACAACTATCTTTAAAAAGGGAGCCAAGACAGACTACCAAAACTACAGACCTATTAGCTTAACATGCATAACCAGTAAGGTCATGGAAAAACATATAAAAGAATATTTGGACAAACATATGCAGGATGAGGCTTTTGTAGATATGTCACAACATGGGTTTGCACCCAAAAGGTCATGTCAGACATACCTCAACCAATTCTTTGAACAGGTCAATAGGGCTCTGAAGGAGGGGTTGACTGCAAGTTGATGTGATCATCTGGATTTCTCAAAGGCGTTTCAACCTGGTGCCTCATGTGGAACTAATAAATAGATTGGTGGAATTAAAAATAGAGGTATCAGTAGTTAGACGGATAACAGTGTGGTTGAACAACAGAAAACACAGTGTGTGCATCAGAGGATTCATGTCCAAATGGGGAGAGGTCACAAATGGATTGCCCCAGGGTTCTGTTCTGGACCCAGCTTTGTTTAACCTGTTTATGTCATCACAGCAAACATCAAATAAATCCTGGATAAGTAAATTTGCAGCGTAAGTAAGATAGGAGCTATTGTAAATACTATACAGGACATCAATAACCTTCAGGAGGACCTCACTAGAATAGGAAAATGAGCATCGGAGCACAAAATGAGTTTCAATATTAGTAAATGCAGTGTTATTTTTTTTGGAAGAAAAAACATGCTTGCGAAATATGCATTAAATGGCAGTGAGCTCAATTGTGCAGAAAGAGAAAAAAGACCTGGTTATACTTGTCACAAATGATTAAACAGCATAGTATAGAGGTCACAAAAAGAGCAAACAGCATAATGAACTGCATACTAAGAAATGTACGAAGTAGGGATAGCTCCATATTAATGCCACTGTATGGCTCCCTGGTTAAGCCCTTGGTGGAGTATTGCTCTCAGTTTTGGAGCCCATACCACAAAGAGGATATTGGGAGATTGGAGAGAGTCCAAAGAAGATCCACCAAAAAAATTACCTCATTTTAAAATCTAACCTATGAAGAAAGACTTCAGGATCTGGGGTTGTATACGCTGGAGTACCTCAGATTTAGGGGTGACCTTTGCCTTGTATATGCTGCATTTAGAAACAAGGATTTGTGGGAATGCCTGGGTTTATATATAAAGGTCTTCGATAAAAGCAGTAGAGCACATTGTTATCAGCTAAGGGAAGATAATTACAAGACAAACAAAAGAGGGGCCGGAGCAGCTAGTGGCTAGTGACAGTACCATTACTTTTAAAAGGAAATTGGACCTACATCTTGGTAGAAACTATTGCCGTTGAAAAATGACAGGTCTTCTTGGTGAAAGCTGTGGGCTTGTATCCCAACCTATGAAATGTAAGTTTGTATAGAAAGCTTTCTACACAAGGGTCTTGGGGCAAGCTGGAATACATGAAGCTAGGATTTAGAAGTACTGTAAATTGTGGTGATGCCTCTGGAAATTATGAGTAGGCATTTATTTTCCCTGAAAATGACACATTTCCTAGTCACTGTTGCTGCGCTAAGTTGTCACAAAGACCACATTGTGATGACATGGTCTTGGCACTGGTGGAGTAATGGACCCTCGTATAGAACTTACATGAATAGTAGAGTGGCATAGTGCTTGTATGAAACAAATGGGTGTGTTGGGGGTGGAAAAACCTTACTATCATTAGGTTCAGTTAATAATGGGGGGCTCTTCCCTGACAACCCTGTTTTTATTAAAGCTGTGTGTTCATTTATTTTCATTATGATCACTAGTGATCCATTAATTCTCGATCTAGTTGCATAGCACCGCAAGTTGGATTTCCACAGCCACAGAATTAGAACAGCATATTGTTATGCTTATAGACTAAGAGGATCCTTAGTCCTCCACGTATGCCATGGCATTTGTGATTTCTTTAATTTTGAGCCATGTTCAGGGGGCTGCAAGCCTTTCTTGTCAGCCCATAACAGGCATTTGGGAAAGAGGTGGATGACCTCATGTATGTAACCCACAGGGCCTTGAACAGTAACATGGCAACTGTTACAGGCCTCCTAACATGGCTCTTCAACCTTCCCTCTTTGCTACCACCTAATATAAGCAGTTGATAATGGGGCGCACTGTGTGAAATGGGCACAGGTGGCATCCAGTGGTCACTCAAGTCACCTACTGCTGGCAGGGACATCACTGGGACACCAGGGGCAGATGGATACTGGGGTTAGAGAGCAGGGAACCACAGCATCACCAGAAATAATGATGACCACAGAAGGGTGTGAGTCGAATCTACTGGACCACCAGTAGTAAACATATGGGAGCTGGAAGAGGAGGGACCCCTGGACCATCAGGGAACCAGAGCCATTGGGGAGAGATATACCTCGGCAGGATAGATACCTGCCCAGAACTGCCAATGCAGCACCACTTTCTACCTCACACCATGTGCCAGGCATATGTCACAATGATGTGATATGCTGCAATTGTGGTAACATGCCAGAGAGTTAGCGATCCTAGACACCATTTACACCCAGCAAAGTCAGGACTTCAGGACTGCAAATTTAACTTGCTCCACACTCACACTCATGATGGGGACAACCCCCCTTCCCGGCCGAGATTTGTGACTCCCTGTGTGTGTATAAGGCACTCATCGGTGGCAGCTGAACATGTTTTGTGCCACTCCTAACTGCAATAGAGAAACAGGCCCAAATTGCTTTGAAATTTGCTGGAGTAGGGGGTCACCTGATGGCCTAATGGTATGCACATCTGCTTACTGTGCTGTTGATCTGGGTTCGTGTCCCAGACTCAGGATGTCATGCATCATGCAGCAGAGGTAGTACTGAGTGACCATATTAGATGTCTCCTGCCTCAGGGAGTATGGATGTGTCCTGCTGATACATGATTGTCCCCTTCTGGCACAGGGGGACTGAGTCACGTAGGCAGGAATACATGGTCCTAGGAAAGTTAGGGGGAAATCCAGCAACTGGCAAAATGCAGGACATTGATACATGATACAAATGCATTATGCATCTAACCCTGTGCTGGCAAGTGCCAGTCCAAATTCAGTGGCTGGGCACTGACCCAGTACTGTTTTTTTTTCCTGGCATGTTTCTCCTCATCACGTGCCCACTGGCACTCGACTCTTTCAGATGCCCATCACCTCCCACTGTCTGCTAGACTTATCGTCATTGCCAAGGGGAGTCCTTCTAGACCTCCATCCCTTGCATCCCAGGGAGAGCTTGTCCCAGTCAGGGGCCTCCTCTGGCCACCATGGAGATGTGCTACGGGGTCCTCCTTAGTTTTTAGCTTCTCCCTGTCAGTGGCCCTCCCAAAACCTGGAGGTGGAATAGCGATTGTGTTGGAATGCAGGTTGGAGGGGCCCCTCTGCTATGTGCCAGGGGTGTCATTTGGCCTGGGAATACCATAAGGCTGTCATTTGGTGTACTGGTGTGGTATTTTTACCTTTTTTTCCCCCCATTCTTCTATCAACTGACACATGCTGTTGCTGGCCTGGGGGTTGCCTTATGGCTCGTGGCCATCCATACCATCAAAGGAACCTCCAGCACACCACCATCAGCAGCTGCTATAGAGTGATATGTGGAGAATCCCTACCCCCTCCCTAGGAGGGGAGCATCCAAGGGATGCTCTGAACCCTCCTTGCTGACCTCTGCTGCCAATATTCTGGGCTCAGAGCATGAACTGTGGTCATCGGCTTGCCAGAGTGCTCCCCCATTGCTCAGCACCACAGAGCCAGCCCAGCCCTAGTTTAAGTAGCCTAGGACTATGAAATTATTGATGGGCTGAAGGGCAGCTTGGTTCACTAAATGGGGAAGGGGTGGCAGGAAGCAAAACAAATTTACTAGAACAATCACTTTGCATGTCCAATTGCTTTGAATATTTGACTCTGGGTGTGCTATAAACCTTTGGTGCTAAGCAGAAGGACTGCAGTCATGGGCAGTACCTACAGCTGCGGGGAGTTGGAGGTACTTCTAGGAGGTAAGACTGACAGTACACTGGTCATCTGGTCCCAGATCTGAGGATGGCCAGGGTTTTTGGCTTTTAGTGCTAGCTGGTAGCCCTTTGGAAAGAGAAAATGGGAGAGAAAGTCCTCTGTGTCCAATGGAATAAGATAAAATGGTCTGGCCCAATGACTGTAGGTTTTAGGCTGTTAAAGGTGCCTATTTGTATGATCCTATGTCTGAGGGCAGCAAAAAGCGGCCAGGATCCAGAGAATAAGGAGATACTAACAGTGTAGAAAAACAAGAAACAGTGTCCTGTAACCAAACTGTGACTTTCAAGTCTATAAACTACAGCAGTGGTTTCTCTTGGAATCGTATAGTCCCCGACAGCAGAATATGTGTTTAATGGCTGACTGAAGGCTCAGATCTGTTAGTATCATCATGAAGGGTCATGTGACCCAGTGTTGTTGCAGTACGAATAAAGCAATGACATTTGGAATTCTTATGTTTTTCTTAATTATGTATAGTGTATGTACTGATCTTCGAGGGTACCGTCATAGAGCCATACTAACTTGGACTGAAGCAGGTATCAGGATCTCATAGAACGCTTTTGGAAGATGGGGCCACTCACGTAGTCATGCCTAATTGCATGTCATCGGCGTACATCGTCGTCTATTTGTAACAACAGAGGTGCAGGCTGAGATGGGCACCACAAAACTCAGCACATCATTCTCTGAGGCACCCTTGCCTACAATGGGGTTACCCTGAACCAGTAAGTTTGGAGTAGACATTCCTACAGAGGTGCTGCCTCCTGTACACCGACTGACTTGATGCCATGGTGTGGCTGTATGTGTGAAATGTGTATAACCTTAACTGCATAGCAAAGTGGGAGCTCTGGTAAATTTAGATAATAGAGTAGAGAGAATCTTACCTGAGATAGAACCTCATCTGCTGCTGAATTGTAAGGAATAATTGGAGTCAAGGGCCCCTTAAGAGTGTATCAAAAGGGTACTATCTTTTGTGAAAGGGATCCTGAGGTTCTGATTTATGTTTGTGTCAGAATCTAGCCTGCCTTTTTTGCAGTTCAGTTTTTCCTTTTTTCAGTTGGGTTGTCAAGCTTACATACTGTTTATACAGAAATTAAAGAAATGAGAATTTGTCAATGCCGAATGTTTGCGTGCTGGTATTGACATTGGTAGTGCAGGAGCTCAAGAGATGCATACTAGGAATGGCGGTGAACTATTGAAGTAACACCAATCCCCCAACCCCTCCCTGCAGAGACTGACAGGTGTTGGGGATGTACCTTTGGGTCATTGGCCATAACACTCACCTTATTCCACCTCACCCTACCCTGCAGACTCCGAGACGTGTCGCAGTGTGCCTTGAGGACTGCGGCCCTTACACTCAGCCCATTTGAAAAGAAAATAAGCTGAGATGGGTGCAGTAAAAGAGAATGGAGTGAATGTTAGGCCCGAAAACCCCAAGGCACACCTTGATGGCTGTCAGTGGCTGAAAGATGTAACACGCATGACCCCATTCCTATACAGCAAGAAGGCCTTTCAATAACCAGTGTCAGATAAACAAACTGGCTTTTAGTTACAATGTTTCATTGTGACAAGCCTCTGTACCACATCAAGGTAGCCAGTCCCACAGAGGTCCAGTCACACAGACACAGGCTATGCTAGCCAGAAGTGTCAGACTAAGACTTGATTTTATTTACAGTGTTGCATTGTGAGAAAGCCTCTGTACCACATCAAGGTAGCCAATCATACAGAAGTTCATTTACCCAGACACACCCACCCTAGACACACACCCGACATACACAACACCCAACATCAACACACACCAACTCAACGCCCAACACTTACCCACACACACCAGGCACACCACCACACAGCACTCAACACCCACCCACACACCAGATACACCCCCACACAACACCCAACACCCACCCAACAAACACACACCCACACAACACCCAACACCCATCCACCAAACACACACCCACACAGCACCCAACACCCATCCACCAAACACACACCCACACAACACCCAACACCCACCCACACACCCCACCTACACCTCCACACACACATATCCCCTCACACACACACACCCACACACACACATACATACACCCCACACACACACACACACCCCACACTACTGTAACTCCCTGCTGTTTTACATCCACACAGAGTCCCTCCCAGACTCAACCAGGTGCTATACAAGTTTTAACTTATTTAGAGGTGACAGAAAAAAAACTCAAGTTCACCGCAGGTCATGGGGTGGGGGTGGTAGCATTTAAAACTGAAGCTAAGCTACTGTCAAAACATCAAAATAAAGAAAATGTATTGTTTTTACCTAAATGGTGCGAAGTTCACTGCAGGTCAGGAGCACCATGTTTGTTACTAAAGGTAGTGCCAGTGGTGGTAACAAACAACAAGAAGCTAAGCTACTGCAGCCAGTCAGTGTGCAGTAACAGTACCTGATGCCTTGAAGAATTCAGTGTTGGAAACAGTCAGAACTCAAAAGCTGCTGCACTTATTTCCAGTGGCTGAGCAAGACAGTAGGACATTTTCTCTCCAGTGTTCGCTGCTTTGAGTCTCGACGTGACAACGACCAAATGTGGTGGGCCAGCTGAGCCGAGTGACTGGAACAGAGTACGGCAGGACAGCATGCAGTCGATTTCCATACACAGACTCAGACTCACTGTACAAGAAAAAACAAACACTAAGAGCTCAATTACTTTTCTTTACAGAGAGCGAGTCTCAGCTGCTCCCCGACCGACCACAGGTGCTGGCAAGCTTGCTGCCTCCTCCGCTTAGGCTCAGTCGGTCCACTAGCTGTTCCCTTTCCTGGCTACATCAAATTCATAGCCACACTGCTGTCTTCTTCTGCTGCGCCCTGTGCCAGGCTTCTTCTCACTCTCTCCCAGTACACTCTGAAGATGCGGCGCAGAGGGGTGTAGCCAGGAATTTCAGATCTGCACATCAAGTAGACTCACTGCTACCCCCTACCCCCATTGTTCGGGCCGGCTACCCCCCATCCATTCCCTGTTCATGCCCTCTCACCCGACAAGCGCCATTTTCTCTGGTGTATGCCAGCACACCACTAGCCAAATCAGCATCCACAGTTGTCAGACCAACAGACTGGCTTTTAGTTACACTGTTGCATTGTGACAATCCTCTGTACAACATCAAACCAGGTAGCCAGTCCCACAGAGGTCCATTCACACACCACCAGCCATGCCACCACACCGCCAACCTGGCTCTTAGTTACAATGTTGCATTGTGACAAGCCTCTGTACCACATCAAGGTAGCCAGTCCAAGAGGTCCATTCACACACCACTAGCCATGCCACCACACCTCTAGCCACACCACCAACCTGGCTTTTAGTTACAATGTTGCATTGTGACAAGCCTCTGTACCACATCAAGGTAGCCAGTCCCACTGAGGTCCATTCACACACCACTAGCCATGCCACCACACCTCTAGCCACACCACCAACCTGGCTTTTAGTTACAATGTTGCATTGTGACAAGCCTCTGTACCACATCAAGGTAGCCAGTCCCAATGAGGTCCATTCACACACCACTAGCCATGCCACCACACCTCTAGCCACACCACCAACCTGGCTTTTAGTTACAATGTTGCATTGTGACATGCCTCTGTACCACATCAAGGTAGCCAGTCCCACTGAGGTCCATTCACACACCACCAGCCATGCCACCACACCATTAGCCACACCACCAACCTGGCTTTTAGTTACAATGTTGCATTGTGACAAGCCTCTGTACCACATCAAGGTAGCCAGTCCCACAGAGGTCCATTCACACACCACTTTGTCAACAATACAAAATTATGTTTTTATCCCTACGTTTTCCAACTGGGAATGTAGGTGGTACTGGTAGAAGATGCACAATGGATAACCCCATATTTGAGGATAACACCATATTTCTTTGACAGAAAGGTTCTTTATTTAAGCAATAAGGCAAGACAAGGTGTGTGTTATCATGTAATAATGTCACTCCTAGGGTGGGTTGAAGCACGAGGCGAAGCTGAGTGCTTCCACCACCCCAGAAATGATGTTATTACACGATAACACACATCTTGGAGTGCCTTATTGCAATTATACAATGGCTCGATGTTATAGAAAACAAAAATAAAAATAAAAATGTTTTTAGTAGATTTTTAGTGTGGCAGTTTATCTTTGTTTCTGAATATAAAAAGGTGCTGCTCAATAAAATCAACACAGTGATGTTATTGTGTAATATCTTCACTGTCTCAGGCACACACTGACCAATCAGAGTCCAGGAAATTTTCTTGCCATTGTATAATAAGAAATTACTCACAGCAAGTAATATCAAATGTGTAGACACCTCTTTTCATTGCCAATAAAATCTCTCTGTCAGTGAGGTTGCTTACTTTATTGAACATATCCTAAAACACCAGACACACAGTATGTTAGCCAAATAATGACTAGTACACCATACTTTTGCATTAAAAAAACAGCTGGTCTGCTTCTAGTCTGAGGCAGACAAAACAAGGTACCTGCTTGTACCATAGCAAACTTACTGGCTAATGAAAATAGTTACCTATACATTGGTCTTACTGACTGAATTTAATAAAGAACCTTTCTAACAACGAAATATGGTGTTATCCCCATCTTATCTGGCTCTCTCCCAGTTTAACAACGTAGTCTGCATATTCTTCAACAACAGTGCACAGTTATAGACAGCCACCCATGAAAGACAAAGTTGAAATGGTGGTGCTTAAATAATAAACACTAAAAAAGTCCAAGAACAAATCAAGCACCCACCAAACTAGGTAGCAAATGCACAAAAGCACCAAAACCAACCAAACACCGGAACCAAAAAGTTCTAATTCAGTACTTAGGCACTTGTAATTAGTTAGGTACTTGTTGATGTGACCCCCACCCACCCCAGGATGCATCATTGTAGCATGTTAGAGTTCATATTATTGCTTATTTGGGAGGCTCTGCCCTCCACACCCCCGCAGTAGTTTCTATACTATAGTATTATTATAGTAACGTAATAAGGTTCAGAGTTGTTTACTAAATATTGCTTATTTGGGGACTCCCTTCCCCCATGTAGTATTGCTCTGTAAATATTGATTATTGTGTTGTACATTTGCTTCGGCAGAAAACTACATGGGGGTGTGGTGGGTGGAGCCCCTCAAATAAGCAATAATATTTAGTAAAATTGGCTGGACGGCAAGACTAAGAAGCACAATGATCAACATTACTTTACTGAACAACTCTGAAACTAACTTAAATAAAGTGTCCAACACCCATCGCTGTATTAGCCTCGTAGAACTGCACTATGTGTCATGCATGCTGCCGTAAATCTTGTAGAAGCTGCAACAAGTTCTGGATTTATAGTAATGCCCACTTAGTGCTGTACATTTGGCCTCCTCTCCCCCAAAAAAAACGAAACATGGCAGGGCAAATCAATATATGCACCACCATTGGGGGAGAGAGGCACCAGTTCAGTTGGGTGAGCATTGAGCAGAGTGAATTTTTGACTTGCACATTTTTCATCCCCCTGCAGTACTGCACATTAGGAGGTTTAACATAAATAATAAGTAAAGATTAATGTAAGGTTGCAGGAAAGGTTTCCACTAACAAGAATGGTTCTATAAAACCTGAGTATAGCTAACATTAACAGATAATAATTAACTCTTGCGAAGGTCAGCAGCAACATGTATTAAATCGCCTTATAGCATAGTAGAAAATAATTTTGTCTTCAGTTCTGTTTGACAACCTTTCCTGCAACCTTACATGAATCATATTTCTTCGCTTATGTGCGTTAATGCAGCACTGCAGGAAGATCAAAACTATGCAGCAAGCAAGTTAATTAAGCTTGTGTCAGAGTGGGCTCAGCAAGACATTTTTCCATCCTAACCCTTTAGTTTACTATATTGCCACGTAATCTCTTACCTTTCAGGAAAATTCACTTCATATAATATTTTCCCCACCTACTGAGACACAACACCTGTTTCACATTGAAATTCACAGGCTCACAGCTACCTACAGATGTATAAATACACTTCTGCAGCTGCAGGTGCTGTGCTGCTACTAGCTAGCCTGTGAAGGACTGCTCTGGACTAAGTACTACTACCAGTACCATGCCGACCACCATCCACTAGCACTCCACTGACTAAAATAACTGCAGTTACACTTCACTACAGGACTAGAACTGGAACTTAAGGAGTGAGTTGTGACCCGAGACTGATCAGAGATCTCCTCTAGTAGTCTTACCTATAAGTTTCTGCTGTGAGAGGTCTTATCTTGTCTCGGGGGGTCTTCAGGCAGCCCAGACTCAGTACCGCAGTGAGAGTAGACACACGCAGCACAGCAGCACGACTCCTCTGGCTCTCTCTCGCTCTTTGGCTATAGACTGGTCAGGCATGGACTGGGGCCAGCTAAGCTGTTGACTCTTGCCACCCGTCAATTGGGCATGCAGGGCTGGGTTGCTGCTGGTAAAGCTCCGTCCATACAGTACTCCATTCAGATCTTAGATTAGACGGTGACCAACACTTGTGTGGCTCCTCCACAGTGCTCAGTCTTCTTAGTGGGGTACCATCATGTGTGAGGGTCCTGGCTGCTGCTTGAACTGCTTCTTGGTGGCAGCACTCCCTCTACGGTTGCGGCTCCAGTCAGACCTGTCAACTCTCTTGATGATACTTCTCTCTGACTCAAGGGCTTCGTGCGCAGTAGCTCCTACTCTTCCAAACAGGAACAACAAAGTGGAACTGGTAGTTTGTTTCAGGGGCTTTTAAACATGCTGCCCTTATAGCCTCACCTCCTGATATACCCAGCAGATTTGATTGAGAAAGGCTGCTATATGTATCAGGTCCGCTTGGCGTTCTCATCACAAACGTCTAAATTTACCAGCTGGCACCCCGGGAAGTGCAAGGAGGACTATCCAAGGTCGGAAGCACGTGAAAAAAAAAGTAAACAGAGGAATATGCAGACACACCAGGTGGCTTTTTAACACCTCCTGCTACTCGGTAAGCACGCTCTGGCATGTCTGGCATATGCTTGCCTATGCCCTGTAGTCCTGCTCTGCAGAAAGGCTGGCTTCACTCTGGGGTGCTCCCTCACTGCGGCAGTGAATTTCTTTCAAGTTGGTGGCATTCTTCTCAACTGCTGTCATAGACAGTGTGCTCATTGATTGGTGCCACAGAGACAAGCCCAAAAAAGCACTGGCGGCACTGGCCACAACACTGCCGCACTTCCACAACTCATCCAAGTGGCAATTAAACCTATAACTAAGGACTGTGACCCCTTCCTGGAAAGATGCAGGCCGTCTTCCCCACAGAGGTCCATATGCTCCCTGGCCAGTTCCCAGTCCCCAATGTAGCCAAAGCCCTCCTCCATGCACCCTGCCTTCGACATTTTGTTAATAGTTATGATGCGGACTGCCTTTTTCTCTCTCTGGTCATACACCCATAACACCTCGGCAAATGCCACCATGTGTGCTACTTGCTTCAGGCCTCTTCCTAGCTCTATGAAATTACCCTGCACTACCACTACCCTATCCCTTACCAGGTCATTTGTCCCTAGGTGATCTATGACATCTAGCTTCTTCCCATCTCCTGCTACCATAGCGATCCTCTGGATCTGTTCTCCATTCCTCCAACCCAAAGCACCAGAGATGCACTTCATCTCATTCTCCTTTCCTCTTCCCACTCCCTCATATAGCCCCACAATAATAGAGTCCCCCACCAGAAGCTGTTTTTTCCCCAGTTGGGGCCTCTTAAACCCTTCTTGGGGCCTCCCCTTTTGAGGACACTTCCCCCCCCCACACACACACACATCCATATTAAGTATTACTGAAATATTACCCTCTATCTCATTATTAATATAGAGAATACTGGATGGGAAACTATGCACAACCAGTGTGTTCTGCCACAGAGGAGTTCTGATTTCCTCTGACCTTGAGAGCAAAGCTCAAAAAGTTTGTGGGAATCAGAACCCCGAGGTGGCAGAACATATTGGTTATGCATTAGTTACTCATCCTGTATTTTTTTATAGTATATAGTATTACAGGAAATGTGTGCATTGTGTTTTTTTTCTCTTTCTTACTGAAACTGATTTGTGTAGTCTCTAGAGGTTCTAGAATGCTGTTCTACCCCAGAAGGGTACAATCGCATTCCATGACCTTGAAACAGTGGCACAACAGCATTTTGAATAGGATAGATTTCTATATAGAATAATGCTCTACTGTACACTATATTAGCAATTTATCATCTGTAAATTTTCATTTCTTTCTGATGTTTTAAAAGCATCTTTTATTACTAATTTTATAATTAATGACTCAAGTCATTAAAGATGGCCGCCACTAGCAATTAAAAAAAAAATTCCCTCCCTCAAGGTTACTTTTTGATTTTACAGACTGTATTCATACCATGGATGTATTAGGAGGGTGCTGGCACACATTTCTGATGACAAACAGCACAGCACCACGCAACACCAAAATGTGTCATCTATTAGTAGTGGGTGCGACCAGAAAGAAGTTATGTTTTAAAAGACTTCAAAAGGAACCCCATACTGCATCTCAGTTCAGGAATGAAATACAATAAAAAGAATAAATGAATATATTGATGTGTTTGCCAGAAATGCAATACAGTATTATTGAAAAGCCATATGACAACATTTTTTTCCACTCACAAATACTGCTGCTTTAAAGACCAAAGAAACAGAAAACCAAAAAACTAGACAGTACTGTATAAAAAGTGAACCGGGTGCGAGCGGATATCAGTTGGTAATGCTGTATTGCATCCTTCCCCTTTAATCCTTTTATCTGCAATTCAGTTACACTGTTCTCCATTACTCGTAAATTCACCAAGGTCAAGCGTGCTGCACCCTGCCCCCCCATCCACACACATCCATATTAAGTTTTACTGAAATATCAGCCTCTGTGTCATTAATATTATCAAGTTATATTTCCCCCTCTGCTTCCAATATGACAGATGCTACACGTGGGACAGGGTGTAAAGTGGCCCATGATAAATTAACCACTTCATATCAATAATTTCCTCTTCATTCAGTGACATTCAATGTAGTTCCCAGCTACATAGCTGTGGTTCATTCATTCACAGCATCACATGTTCCTCTTTGGTTATGATTTGCATTGTCAGATCACACAGATAACAACCCGCGCTAACACACACACACACACACACACACACACACACACACACACACACACACACAGTATCTTCTTTCATGAAATGGATAAGTGAATCCAACCAGCTGAGGAATTAGGAAACAAGCGTGTGTCAATGCTGAAAGTTCGTTGTGTGCACGGTGACATTTGGAGGCGACACTGGTCCTAGCAATTTCAACACAGGTTCATAACGTCATTGTTTTTAATATTTTACACCACATTTACAACATAGCCATCTTATTATGCTACCTCATGAAGAAAGAAAGAGTAGAATTTCAACTCCTGTCCGAAAGGTACTTTCCCGCAGTGGCTGTGAAATCACCTTTCGGGGTGCAAAAAAAAATGTGCCCAGGATCTGGAAAATGACAGCTGTCACATTCATGAGGTGCAGAGAAGAGATGGCTATGATAAAAACTCGGGGTCAAAATATTGAAAAGTATCAAAGATACGAGCCTGCGTTTGTTAATTTAAGTGCATGCTTGTAACTTTGTTGTTTAATGTTTTCACACCACATTTTCAGTGTAGCATTCTTATGACACCACCTCATGAAAAGTGCCAGTGTCATTTTGTTCACTCATCCTGAAAGGTGATTTCACAGAGCCACCACCCCATTCTGAGCCACAGGTTCAAAAACATGTTTCAGGCAGGATATGAAAAATGACAGATATATTGTTCATAAGGAGGTGTGAAATCATGGCAAACTGGCAAAGTTAGGAGCATGAGTAGAAACTGCACAATACACGCTCATAATGCAGTCATGTTTTGTAATTTTTTCACCAGACTTGCAACATAGGCTTTTTGGGACCCCACCTCATGACCAGTGGCACTGTTGTTTCATTAATTGGTCCCAAAAGGTGATTCTACACAGCAACCACAAAATCACCTTTCAGAACCAAGTATCAAAATGACAGTGACAGTGTTCAGGAGGTGGGGTCCCAAGAATCCCATGTTGAAAATTTGGGGCCAAAATTCTTAAAAATGGCTGAGATATCAACCTAAGTTGACCCCCCCATTGATTCCGATTATATGGCTTACCTTGAAATCTTCACTTTGCCGGTCGGCTTTGAAGAGTGCAGATGTGTCCCAGTCCACAGAAGATCATTGCTCCCAACCTCCGGAGGTAAGTATGGGCAAGGGGTGTGTGTGGGGAGGTGGGTGCGCAGTGGGAGGGCTGGGATGGCGAAGGGGGATGGGGAGACAATGATGGACCATTTATTTCTTCAGGTTTAAAGAAATAAAGACACTGGGGATGGTTTACTTTTTTTTATAGTGAAAGGATGTGAGCATTTCTGGACACTGGGAGTGTGCTCCCCAGTGTCTGGGGGGACAGGGAACGGAGGGTGTGAGGAGGACAGCAGCAGTGGGAGGGAGAGGGAGGGATTTGCTCTGTGTGTGTCTGTGTGCTTGAATAGAACGAGGGTGTTGGGAGGATAGCAGCAGTGGGAGGAAGCAGGAGGGAGTGATTTGCTGGTGGAGGGGCCTCAAACAGAACGAGGGTGTGGGGAGGATAGCAGCAGTGGGAAGAAATGGGAGGGAGTGATTTGATGGTGGGGGGGCTCAAACGGGAACACAAGGAAGACAGGAGCAGTGGGCAGGCTCAGTGTGTTCACATATGCCTGTCTACACCCTGTAGTCCTGCTCAGCAGAAAGGCTGGCTCCGCTCTTGGCTCCTGCTACCCCCCCTTCCCCACTGATCTGCTGCACGCTGTGGCCTGCCAGGCATATGGGTGGCTATGCCCTGCAATGACAGGGTGCTCCCTCATTGCGGTGGTGAATTTCTTTCAAGTTTGTGGCACGCATCGCAACTGCTGTCATAGACAGCGTGCTTATTCATTGGTGCCACAGAGACAAGCCCAAAAAAGCAGTGGCGGCACTGGCCACAACACTGCCATACCTCCACAACCTGCTACTCCAGCAAGCTGCCACAAAATGTTTCTTGTGCATGTGTGCAAGCAAACATAAAAAAGAATAAGTATATATATATACATATTGCATATTAAATATAGATAGAAAGACAAAAGGAAATATGTGCCAGTATTTTTGGAGGTAGTAATAAGTTTCAGGAACAACTTGAAAGTGATCATACTGTTCATTGGAAAAACAAGTCCCTCCTCCATTCTTCGATCTTAAACATAAAAGGACCGTTGTTAAGTCAATATTTGTAAAGAAATCCTCATAGTATGAGGTATCAAGAAAAAAAATGTTTCCATTCATTTTTAAGACATTTTCTGCCAGTATTGTCTTCTTTCCAGTATTTTAATATGTTGTTTTTTCTATTTTAGTCCAAATGCCATGATTTTCCACAATTAAAAATAAAAAAATCTGGCTGAGAGGAGCCTTCTCTTCCCAATACCTTAATCAAAATCATTTGGGTTTGTTTCCACCATTCTTAAATTAATGTGCATTGCCAAAAGACATGGAAAAAATCTGCATCTTCTTTCTTACAGTACCAGCAGTTTGCCAAGTCCCGAACTTCCATATCATGTAAGAAGAAGGACAAGGAGAAGCATCGGGAATGGGGTTCCTCTTCCACCGCGACTTCGGCTGGAGTCACCGTGTTGCAGGTAATGTCCCCCCGGGGGACTGCTCCGCAATGGCTGTCTTGGGGGCATCCAAGACAGCATTGGCCCACCCATCTGGCTTGCGCTCGGGCCCTTCAGGTGCCTCCGGGCTTTTGGAGGCCACCACTCCCAGTAAGGCTGCCGCCGTGTGGCCTACTGGTGCGAGTGGCTCCAGTAAGCTGGACATCAGCTCCTATGACCCCCGCCCGGAATCGGCCGCTAAGTCACCTGACCCTTCGGGGTGGTACACGGCCCCTGTTCCACCCGACCAGACCACCTCTCATTCGCAGCCTGCCTCGGGCGAAGGGTCCGCTAAGTCAGACTTCGGCTCCTCCGATGCCTGCCCGGACTCCGCCAATAAGTTGGACGTCGGGCTACCAGATGCCTGCGCGGCGTCGAAGCCACCCGATGTTACTTTGTTCCACCATTCCCTGCCTCCGCAGCCTTCTCTGCCCTCTGGGGACCCTGGGTCTCCTCAGCCTGACCCGGGGATTTTCCCTCCCTTCCCAGGCGTGCCAAAATTTTTGGCACCCCGTCAGGTCTCCCTACTGCTGGGCTGGACAACCTGACGTCGGTTCCCTGGACGCCGCCCCCGATGCTAGTCCTGCCTACACCGGGCAACATCCCGCTCCTGGATGCTGCCCCCACGCCGGGCCCGCTGCATACTGGGCCACCTGTACCAGGCCTGCCTGCTGGGTGCCCTGCTGGGCCATCTGCCCCGGCAGACCCCTGGTTCCTGGGTATCCGACCCCGTCGTATCTGATGCCGTCATACTCGGGTCCGCAGTATCCGGTTCACCAGTACCCAACGCTGGCCTATCTGATGCCATTGTCTGGTTACAGATATGCTCCTTATGGATACACTCAGTATCCATATCCCCCTCCTCCTCCTCATCCACCGGCCCCTCAGCTGCCGGTGAATCTGAAGGAGACTCTGGCTTCCTGGTGGGATGAGGCCAAGGCTCAGCTCACTAGGGAGGCTGAGAGTTGTCTTCCGACACCGGTCCTGGTTCCAGACCCCCTACGTCGGAGATGGGAGACTCTCTCCCCTACTCCGGATACCAGAGGTGAGCCCTCCGGTTCCAAAGCGGGGTTGGATACGCTTCCCTGAGAGCTTCCCAAGGGGTCCTTTCCTCCCCCGCATCAGGAGGTGGAGTCTTGCTTATCTTCTTCCTCCTCTTAGCCTTCAGATGACTCCAATGGGCACTTCGACTTGGATGACGAGATCCGCTCTCTGGATAAGCCCAGGCCGAAGACTCCTGTGAAGTATCCTCTGGAGGATCCTTCCTTTACGGAGTTGCTGCGCAAAATCCAGGCTATCTATCAGTGGCACTCGTTGGAGCCAGATCCACAGTAGCAGAAGCTAGCTGCACATTTGGATCTGCCCAAGGTTGCTCCTACCTTGGTTCCACTCTGGATCGAGCCTCACGTGGACCTCGTTTCCACTATCTGGAAGCAACCCTCCGCCATAGCCCCCCTTCTGAGGAAGGTGGACAGGCTATATCAGGCTCCCGAGGCTGTTGAGTTTCTTACCTCTCACCCTAAGGCTGACTTGGTCATGATTAGCACCGCCCATGGCTGGACAGCCAATCCAAAGCACTTGAGCTCGTCCCCCCTGTTAAGGAATCCCACCTTCTGGACCAGTATGGGAAGAAAGTCTTCACTTCTTCCACTCTGGGTATTAGGGCCCTGAACTACATCACCCATATGGGGGATTACCAGAAGGCCGTCCTTAGCGAGGTGGAAGCTAAACTGGACTCCCTTCCTGAGTCACAGACCAAACAGGAAGTGGCAGACCTGGTCTGATCTGCTCATTCGGCCAGTAGGCACATGCTTTGTGCTTCATATGATGCAGTGGACACTGCTGGTAGGAACTCAGTGTTCGCCATAGGTTTACGGCAGCATGCCTGGTTCCGAGTGTCGGGTCTGGTCCCTGAAGTGCAGTCTGCTATAGAAACATAGAAACATAGAATTTGATGGCAGATAAGGACCGCTTGGCCCACCTAGTCTGCCCATTTTCCTACCTAACAGATAAGCTGCAGATCCTAGTTACCTAACAGCTTACTTCCTCTTACCCGCCCCTAGGACTGCCTTATGCCTGTCCCATGCATTCTTCAAGTCCCCCACTGTTCTTGACTCCATGACCTCCTTAGGGAGGCTGTTCCATGCATCCACAACCCTCTCAGTGAAAAAATACTTCCTCACATTACCCCTGAGCCGTCCCCCCTCTATCTTCAAATTGTGCCCCCTTGTTCTTGCACATCTCTTTTCTGGAAGATGCCTCTTGGACTTTGTTAATTCCTTGGGCTGTGAAAGTTTCTATCATGTCCCTCTCTCCTTCTTTCCTCAAGTATACATATTAAGCTCCTTTAGTCTTTCTTATGTCTTCTTGTATAGACCCTGCACCATTTTGGCTGCCCTCCTCTGAACAGCCTCCACTCTGTCTATGTCTTTGTGGAGATGGGGTCTCCAGAGCACACACAGTACTCAGATGGGGTCTCACAAACTGTCTGTACAGAGGATAACAACTTCCTATTTTCTACTATTTTGCCTCTTCCTATGCATCCCAGTATCCCCAGCCTTCCTTACTGCCTTCTCACATTGCTTGCCCACCTTTAGGTCATCTGATATAATTACCCCCAGGTCCCTTTCCATTTTTACTGTTGTCAGTATCTCTCACCCCCATTGTGCACTTCCTCTGGGTTTTGATTCCCATGTGCATTACCTTGCACTTCTTTGCATTGAATCTGAGCTGCCATACATTTGACCATTCCTCCAACCTTGCCAAGTCCCTTCTCATCCTTTCCACTCCATCTTGTGTATCAACCCTGTTGCAGATCTTTGTGTCATCTGCAAAGAGACATACTTTTCCTTCCTATCCAGGGCGTGCTCTTCAGGGGTTCGGTGCTGTTCGGTAGTGATGTCAAGGATATCATCACCGGACTGCGAGAGAAAGGCACTGCTCTCAAGGAGGTCGATGACTTGTACAGAGCTCCTCAACAACAAGCGGGCGCAGGCCAAGGTGGAAACCACTAAGGGAGCGGCCAGGCTAGGGAAGCCGCCTAAACGAAAGCAGCGGAGTCAGCCGCGGGCGCTGCCTCATACCACCTGACTCCTTTCCTTCCCACTGGCCTTCCAGAGGAATCGTAGGGAGGAGGTTCTCCTGAATCTACCGGGTTGGAGAGGATCACGCCAGACGCAGGTCCTCCAGCTGATAGCAGAGGGACACTCAATAGAGTTTCTTCAGAAACCTCCCAGAAAACCCCCTCCAAGGTCAACTTGCTCCCTGGAACACCTTCTTCTGGTTCAGGAAGAAATCTCTGCCCTTCCTCAGAAGGCGGCAATAAAGCCCGTCCCCCTACATCTCGGGGGGACGGGTTATTACTCTCATTTCTTCCTGGTTCCGAAGAAGTCAGGTGATGTGAGACCCATCCTGCACCTCAGTTCCCTGAACCTGTTCTGGAGTACAAGAGGTTCCGAATGCTCTCTTTGCAGAGCCTTCTGCCCCTCCTTCAGCTGGGACAGTGACTGTGCACCCTGGACATGCAGGATGCCTACCTGCATATCTCTATCTGCCCGTCCCACCACAAATACCTCCAGTTTTCTTTCCAGGGGGACCACTACCAGTTCAGTGCCCTCCCATTTTGTCTCTCCTCGGCCCCCCGAGTGTTTAGCAAATGTCTTGCTGTGGTGGCGGCCCACCTGCATACCCAGGGGGTTCAGGTTTTCCCTTACCTGGATGATTAGCTCCAGGCTGCCCCATCCAGGGAGGATCTCTTGCTCTCCCTTTCCCTTACCCTGCAGGTTTTCACCAGCTTGGGTATTACCATCAACCAGGCCAAGTCCCATTTGATCCCATCTCAAAGACTCCAGTTTATTGGGGCAGTCCTGGATATGACTTCTGATATGACCGTCCTGCCTCTGGACAGGGTGGCCATCCTTCAGGCTCAGGCATGCCTTTTGGCCTGCCGCAGGTGGGCCATTGCCAGGTCAGTCCTTTGCCTCCTCAGCTCATGTCGGCTGCCATCCCGACGGTGCCGCGTGCTCGCCTCCACATGAGAATCTCTCATTGGATGCTTCAGTCTCAGTGGGATCAATTGGTGGACAACTTGGATTGTGAGATCCTGGTCTCCTCTCTGATGGTTTGGGACTTGCAATGGTGGATGGTTTAGGAGAACCTTTGCTGGGGAGTACCTGTCTGTCTTTCTCCCCCCTCCCAAATCCTAACAACAGACGCCTTGGGCGAGGGCTGGGGAGACCGCCTGGGATCTCAGTGGACCCAGGATTCTTGGTCCAGGCTCGAGCAGACTCTTCACATCAATGTATTCAAGCTGAGGGCCATCCTGAATGCCTTACAAGCTCTACACTTGTATCTGCTTCCCGGTCATCTGGCTGTTTAGACCGACAACATGTGTGTGGTCTGGTACATCAACAAGCAGGGAGGAACTCGTTCCTACCCTCTTTGCAGGGAAGTGATGCGGGTTTGGGATTGGGCGATACTTCACAACCTTCACCTCATGGTGGTCCATGTTCTGGGGGTTGAGAGCACTTTGGCAGACCACCTCAGCCAGTTGTCCGCCCAGGCGCATGAATGGGAACTGGATCGGGGGTAGTAGAAGACGTCTTCATACGCTGGGGAATCCCTCAGGTAGACCTGTTTGCCTCTCCTCTCAACGCAAAACATTCCATCTTCTGCTCGCTCGCTCCAGGGCGCGGAGTTTTTTGGAGAGACGCTCTGTCTCTAAACTGGAAGGACAGATTCGTCTATGCTTTCCCCCCGATCCCGTTGATTCCGAGGGTCCTACACAAATTCTGTTCAGAAGGAGCGCACATGATTCTCATCGCTCCGTTCTGGCCCAGGCAAGTTTGGTTCTCTCTTCTGCAACAGTACTCAGAGGAACCTCCTCTTCCTTTTCCTCTGTTGCAACTCTTCTTGACCCAGGATCAGGGGACCCTGGTCCATCAAGGACTCAAATCCCTTCAGCTGCATGCGTGGCTCTTGCAGACGTGATTCAAACCTGGTTCGGGGTTTCGTCGCAGGTGGCGGAGATTCTAGTGGAGGCCAGAAAGCCCTCCACTCATTCCACTTATGCCATGAAATGGAAGAGGTTCTCTATTTGGGCCTCTTCCAGAGCTTTTGAGCCATTCCCCTGCTCTGTTGGGAGGCTCCTGGATTACATGTGTCACCTCTTCAACCTGGGTCTCAGTTACTCCTCCTTGAAGGTTCACATGGTGGCTATTTCTGCTTACCATGTTCCCTTTGGGGACAAGTCTTTTGCGCAGCTGGAAGTCGCTAAGACTTTCCTTAGAGGGGTCCTCCACTTGAGACCCCCCATTCGCATACCTGCCCCGCGTTGGGACTTGAATTTCATTCTCAAGAAGCTTACCCTGCCTACTTTTGAGCCGGCGGCATCTGCAGACCGTAAGTTCCTTTCCTGAAGGCTCTCTTTCTGGTGGCCATTACCTCCGCTCTGCGAATTTCTGAGCTTCAGGCCTTAATGTGCAAAATCCCATATTTGATTTTCCACAAGGAACGTGTGGCTCTGTGTACCAACTGTAAGTTTCTCCCTAAGGTGGTAGTGGAATCTACGCTGAATCAGTCCATGGAACTGCCTGCATTCTTTACGCAACATTCCAATCAAGGGGAGTATCTCTTGCATATTCTGGATGTTCACCGGTTTCTGAGATACTACACCAACAGGACAAAGGATCTCAGAAAGACTGATGAACTGTTTGTCTCTTTTGCTCACAGAAGAGAGGGCAATGCTGTCTCCAAGCAATGCCTTTCGAAATGGTTGGCTCGTTGTATCACTTTCTGTTATGACAAGTATCACAAGACCTTGCCAGGTCAGGTCAGAGGTCACTCCACTAGGGGTGTAGCTGCCTCTGCTGCCTGTTTCAAGAATGTGTCGGCGGCTGACATTTGTGCACAAGAACTTGACTTCTTATCCATACTCACAAAATATTACAGTTTGACATTGCCTCTCGCCAGTAGAAGCTGGCCGTTGGTTGGCTTCTGCAAGGTCTCCTTTCCTAAGACCTTCACAGCTAGAGGATCTGTGTATGAGTAGTTTCCTCCTCCCGTGAGCTTCTCTTGTTCCAGACTGCTTGGGACTCAGTCTATATGTTACCTACTGCAAAGAGCCCTCTCGAGTAAGATAGTACAGATTACGTAGAACTTCCGTAACAGTAGATCTTCGGAGAGGCTCTTGCAGTAGAGTACCTTCCCGCCTCCATCCCCTTAGGTTTTTCAGCTCCTTTTCCAGGGGGGAAATATTCACTTCTCTCTCGTCTTGCCTTTTGGCCTTTGGCGGGAAAGAACTGGAAGGCGGGCGTGAGGGACCACCCCTTTATACTGACGTCACATGACATTGGTCACCTGACGTGGGGGAGGTCCCCTACCAGAGACTGCTAGCTAGAAATTTTTCCGTGGGGTCCTACCACCTGCCGGCTTCAGTCCTATATGTAATTACCTACTGCAAGAGTTTTTCTCGAAGATCTACTGTTACGGCAAGTTCTTATGTAACTGTACTTTCTAGTTAAGATTTTGCATTGGATAGATTTGTTTCTTGTGTGTGTGTGTGTATATATATATATATATATATATACACACATACATAGCATTTCTCCCAGTAGGTGTCAGTTCTAAAAAAATCTCACTGCCATTTTCTTTTAAGGTTTTTATAACAATTTGATTTAGCCAAGGTAAGATATATTATGATCCTGACAAATAAACCTTTTTTCTTTTTTTCTATCATTTCAATCATACTATTCTCAAATTCAGCTAATGAATTTGGTGGAGAGCTTTCCTATCGATTATATATTTTATTGAAGATGGTTCTTTTTTCTTTTTTTTTTTATTTATTATGCTTTTTGTCCCTGTTACCTGCGACCTGGCACCTCAGCCTGGTCACGGACCCTAACCTCCACCTCCACATTAGACCCTACCCCTCAGATACCCCCTGGCTTTCCCCCCAGTGTGGGGTGTGGCACCAACCTCCTTAACAGCATCGCACAATGGGACTAGCTCCTAGGTTTGGTCCTGGAGGCTGATGAAGGCCAGGGCAGACTTTATCTAGGGCCGCAGGCAGGAAGTGTTTTTTCTTTTTTTTTGGTGCTGTACGTGGGGGATGAACATGCAACGATGTCCAGTGTCCCTCCCACCCCTCTGACTGCATTCAGATGTCGGTTGCTGTGGTACCCCCGGCCACAGCTAGGGGTCCGTCAAGAACCGAACATACACCCTGCCCTCCCCGGAGAAGGAGAGCTGTCTCTGGGATGCTCGATACTTCTGCCTCCAGCCAGCCCTCTGACGACTAGGGTCTTTTCCCGAACCCAGGTCGCTGGCATCGCAAGTAGAAATCCAACCGCTGCGCTGATGGTCCAGCCTATTGAAGATGGTTCTTATTTGTAGAATTCTGAGTCAGGTAATGTGTATTGTTCCATACAGTCGGACCAAGACTTCATTTTATTATGTAACATTAAATGTTTCCATCTTAGTATTCCATTATTTCTCCATTTTTTGGAAGAAAATGGCATATTATTATTAGAAATAAGGGGTTCTTTCAGATAATATTATGAGTAAAGTTTTGGGGGTTAAGTGTAATTTTTTTGTTGATATTATAATGTGATTTTTGCCAGATTTTGAATTATAGTATAGTTTAATAAACTTCTTAGGGCAAAACCACAATGACTGGATACTGCTTTTCTTCTTCAATTACTTCAGTAGAGCATCTTCTAATTTACATTCTGTTTCAGAATTATTATAAGTCCATTTTAGTACATTTTTCATTACAAAGGCAAAGTAAAAGTTTTGTATATCTGGGCATGCCAGGCCGCCTTGATTTTTTGGTAAATGTAATCATGCCCATGATATTCTGGGCTTACTATGATCCCAGATATAATCCTTAATGTTTTTTATTTATTTCCTTAAACCATTCCTTGGGTGTCGGGGTGATAATAGCCTGACTGGAATAAGAAATTACAGGAACAGTAACCATTTTACTTAGTTGTATTTTACCCCATAGGGATAATTTCAGTGTGATAAAGCTTTGTAATTTATGTTTTACAGTTTTAATCAGTATTTTATGATTGTAATGAAACAGACTTGAGACAGGTAGAGTTAACTTTATACCCAAATATTCAGTATTTGTTTTTTGCATTCTACAGGGGAAAAAAGTATTGATTTTATGGGCGGTGTTAATCTGTGTTGCCAACATTTCTGATTTACCAGTATTAAGCTGGTAGCCTGAAATTTCAGAGTACTTGTTAATTTCTTTCAGTGCTTCTTTTAAACTGTTTATCAGATCTGTTAAGAGTTAATAAAACACCATCTGCATAAACATTTAAGAATCTAGCCTGCCTTAACAGTTCTGACAAGGAGCGTGTTTAGCGGACCAAGTTCTCTAAGTGTAAGTATAAATATGTTAGTAAATATGGCAACAGATCTAACTGCTTGCAGGGGTGCATATTTCTGTGCCCACAGAACAGCTCTAAGTAAAGTTCATTTCAGTGTAAACAAAGGAGGAATTGTGAAAGGAAATGTGTGACTCCCACTGGACTTGAACCCAGGCCCCTGACATACCGTGCCAGTACTCATGTCCTGTGAGAGCCACACTTTTCCTTTCACATTTCCTCCTTGATTTAAAATTGCCTCGCAGTGGCTTGACTACACTGAGGAAAGTTGTTTGGTGTTTCTTTCAGCGTAAATAGTGAGGAAAGTGACGATGTGTACGTAGTTGGACTATTTGGAGTCACTGTATAGAGGAGGCCTCCAGAGGGCAGGCAACATCAGCATACCCCTAGACAAAGGAGGGCATCCCTTGGGCCATGCCCCACATCTTGGGGTTCCACCTGGCACTCAAAAGAGTTATCATAGGGTGTCTTCCCTTGACTGAGAAGACAGAGTCAGTGGTCTTGAAGTTGAAGGGCTCTCAGAACTGCCTACCACCTAGCACCAAGTCCAAGTGTGGGACCCCTTATTGAAAAGAGAGAGAATCGGAGTGCAACAGAATAGAAAAGGTGTCTTCCTATGTAACGTGGGTAGCTCCCAACCATTTCAGCTCTTTTTCTCCCACATTCATACTGTAAGAGTGAACACTGGACCACTGGAAGCTGTTCTTTCATTGCTTCACTGACAGAATTGATTTTTTTCTGGTAGCTACTTCTTCAAGAATTTTCATTCGCGGGTGCATGTTGTCGCCAAGTAAGGCCCTTTTCCCTCATTGTCAGTGCAAGAGGCCGTATCGTGAGGGCAAGCACAAGTAGTGTGTGTGTTCTGTGAGCTTAGCAACTGCAACATCAGCCAGGATTTCAACTGGGCTACACAGAGATGTAGGCTTTAAAGAGCAGCTGACGCCTTTAGGAGAACTTTCACAAAACATAATATTCAGACACATTTCAGCTTGTGTGTCACATCAACTCTGTATTTCTCCTCCTTATTATTTATTAATGAGGTAATTTGCATGAAAACAGGATCTTTGCTCCTAAAGACTTCATCTATTCCCATTGCTTTCTCCCTACCTGAGGTCATAACACCATTTATGACATCACAGTTATTCCCATGACATAAGACTGTGATGTCACAGCAGAGGATTATTACTTGAAATAGGGAGTAAGCTATTAAGGCAGAGGAACTCTAAGGTGATTGCAAGGGATAAAGATCATGTTTTCATGCAAATTTCCTCAGTAATAAATAATGGGGAGGAGAACGCTATAGAATATATATGGAATGCAAGCTGAATTGTACCTGTATTATGTTTTTCAAAACTTTCTTTGAGGTGTCAGTAGCTCTTTAAGCTTTGATGCATAATTTAGAGGAGCTAGAGGAAGCTGTAGCAGTGCTTGTCATATCATCCAGTCCACCACCACCTAAGCAGATGTAATTGACAATAGAAAAGGGAGAGGGTACGTCAAATTCACCATGCAAATTGGCTGCCTGTTTGGATTCTTCAAGGTCATCAATGGAGAGCAGCCAGTCAGACTACTGATTGTTGGTGAGCTGACGCAGCTCCCCACCCATGAACAAACAAGATTCTCCACTCTCAAATCGGGATGGTAAGTCCATAGATTTGTTCAGTGAAAAATGTGGGTTCAGCCTCTGCAAGCCCAGAATCCCATCCTGTGAAAGGGTTGGATCCAATACCAAATGTACCACAGCCTCCCACTTGCACTTCTGGAACTGTGTCAATGAACTCCATCTCATCAATGCTGATCATGGCGGTAATGGCTGCAGCCCTGTCACCAGATACGGAGATCATTCCTGGTGCAGTTCTGGCAGAATTCTCTGGTTTGATAAAGAGATTGCTGCCTTCTTTGCCTCAGGTTATTCTTCAACTGCCTCAAATGTTGCCAGCTGCATATGCTGTGTCTCCTCAGGCCCAGTTCTGAAGCCTGTGATTCTCCAGCCCCCTCCTCTAGAGCAGAAGGATGAGAAGTACCATCTTGGCCTCCTGAAAGAGAAGGATTGGAGGATGATGATCCAGATCTTTACTCTCAGGGGCTTGAAGATTCAGCTGACTTCACAATGAAAATGCAGTCCAGTAAATACAGGCTATGTTGTTCTTCTAAAGACCCTACCTTCCATGCATTACTAAAGCAGATCCTTGAGACTTTGAATTTCTCCTTGGAGGAAGATGATTCTTCTAAAATGAATCTGAGTGATATTTCGGAGGTGGAAAGTGCTTCTTCTGTGGTTGTCCCTCCTGTTCATCTTGCACTGGATGGTACTAACCTGACAGCCTGGCACAGGTTTGAACATATGAAGCAGATAAGCAGTATCTCAGTCCTGTAGATACCAAGTATTATTTTACCCATCCAGTATCAAATTCTGTGGTAATCATAGCTGCACATGACAGATCACAGGCCCTCCCAGACCTCCTGACAAAGAGGCCAGACAACTGGGTATGGGCAAGCACACCTATGCCTCAGCCTCCCTTGGCTTTCACATTGCTAATTACAAAGTGTATTTGACTAAGTATGAAAATCACATGTGGAGAGAACGGAGACTTATTGTCAGCAGTATGCCTGCTGGGTCTTTAAAAGCAGAAGACCAACCTGGGTGTTTCGGGGCTTTAATGCTAGTAAACATTGCCTGAGATATATCTGTGTAGCCAGGGCAGCTGCCGCTGGCATTTACTTAAGATGCCACTCCTGGCTCTGAGTTGCAGATTTTGGCCAGGATGAGCAGCATTCAGTCCTTAATGGCCCTTGTAAGGGCACAAAGTGCTTTGGGCCTGAGCTTGCAGTCATTGAGACTGCTAAAAAATATGTGTGGAATATAATGGTCCTTGATGTCACATGTCTTTCCCTTTGGGTTATCATCAGAGTCAAGTGTCAGTGCTATATGCTTCACTATGGTGGCAGTAACATTGCACCAGGACAAGCTCTGTGTCTTCCCTACCTGGGTGATTGGATACTGGAAAGAGCTTCAGCATCTACACATTGTGCCACACAACTGCAGGACAGTTTGGGAGTACTAGCAAATTTGAAAAAAAAAAAAAAGTTCTGGTTCCTTTTACAAAGCTCCAGTACATAAGGCAGTCTTGGACATAGTCCAGGTGATGGTCTTCCTCCTTAAGGACAAGGTCATGGCTTTAGTGGCCCAAGTGGCCTCCATGGGACATAGCAACCAGAACGTAGTACCAATTTATAAGGGGGGGCTGCAGGGAAGAAGTGGGGAATTACCGCCCTGTCAACCTCACATCAGTGGTGGGTAAGGTAATGGAGGTGTTAATAAAGGAAAGAGTGGTAAAATACTTACTGGACAATAAACTAGTAGATGAAAAGCAACATGGCTTCACTAGTGGGAGATCTTGCCAGACAAATCTGATTGAATTTTCTGATGGGGTAACAAAGGCTATTGATCAAGGGGGGCAGTTGATGTGGCCTACCTGGACTTCAGTAAGGCCTTTGATCCTGTTCCTCACTGTAGGATAGAAAATAAAACAGAGAACCTGGGGTGGAACAGAAAATAACTAGATGGGTGGAAAACTGGCTGAAGGATAGAAGTCAGAGGGTGGTGGTAAATGGTGTACATTCTAGGATAATGAGGGTGACGAGCAGTGTTCCTCAGGGGTCAGTATTGGGACTATATATATATATATATATATATCAGTGATATATCAGTGGAACTTGAAGGGAATGTGTGTCTTTTTGCAGATGATGCAAAGTTATATAATAGGGTTGACATAGTAGGAGGGGTTGAGACCATGAGGAGAGATCTCAGTACCCTAGAGAAGTGGTCGGACATTTGGCAGCTGAAGTTCAATGCTAAGACATGTGCAGTGATCCATGTGGGGTGTAAAAATCCACTGGTTGAGTACTCATCGGGGGGAGAACTGATAAAGCAAACAGAACAGGAAAGGGATCTGGGGATTATTATCTCAAACAACCTTAAGGTAGGAGACCAATGCAGTAAGGCAGTAGGTAAAGCTAATAGAATGATGGTGTGCATAGGAAGGGGTATAACAAGTAGGAAGAGGGAGGAGCTGATGCCTTTATATAAGCCCATGGTTAGACCACACCTGGAGTATGGGTACAGTTCTGGAGGCCTCATTTAAGAACGGATATAGAGGGGTTGGAGAGGGTTCAGAGAAGGGCAACAAAGATGGTGCAAGGTATGCAAGAGAAGCCGTACGAGACTAGATAAAGAGAATTAAATATATACCCGCTGGAGGTTAGAAGAAATAGAGGTGACATGATAGAGACTTTTAAGTATTTGAAGGGAATAAATAAAGTGAATGAAAGTAGCTTATTCGAAAGGAAAGTAGGAGTTAAAACAAGGGGTCATAGTTTAAGATTGGAAGGGAGAAGATTTAAGAACAATGTAAGGAGATGTTATTTCACTGAGAGGGTGGTGGAACCCTGGAACAGATTACTTAAAGAGGTGGTATGTGCAGAAACAGTGGAGGAATTTAAGATGGTGTGGGACAGACACAAGGGGTGGCTAGTGGGCAGAGGAAAATATTCCTGGGAAGTGCAGACAAGTGGGGGCGGGTGGAAAATGGGAAGACTAGATGGACCAGGATGGTCCTTTTATGATTAGGCTTTGTCTCCTCAAGGGTCTCATGGCAGACCCTATATTCTTGGTTCCTCTGGCTTACCTGCATATGGGGTTCTTCAGTGGCTGCTGCAAGGACAGTGGTCTTGTGCCTTACATCCATTAGACCACCCGACTGGTCTTTGCCATCCTGTGAAATATACCCTGCTGTGGTGAAAGGACAGGGATCATCTGCTTGTGGGTTCCCCCTTTCTGCCTTTCTGCAGTCTCAGCCACAGGTGATCCTCACCATGAATGTCTCCAACTTTAGGTGGGGCACCCACTTTGGTGTTCACCAATCCTGGAGGTCCTGTTCACTGGAGCAAGGCCGTCACATAAATATACCGGACATAAGGGTGGTTCTGCATGGACTTCAGGTCCTGGCTGCTCTGTCAGCCTATTTCTACAATCTGACATTGTGTGATCACCTACTGCACATGTGAGTAGGCCACTGCTTTTGGGAGTGGAAATATGAAAAATGTTGATGACTACCAAACATAACAGGACCTATAAGGAGGAAAGGCTGCTCTTACACATTGTACCACCATGAATGTTATTTGTATTTTATTTAATTTATGTCTCCTTTTCCCCTCCCCCAGGTCACATCTGGATATGAGCCTTGGGTCAGTGTGCCTTTCCTGGTTACCAGTCGTCAAGCAAGCAAGCAAGAAAGAAATAGATTTATAAGAAAAGTACTTATTTTAACATATTTATTGGTGAGATTTATGAGAAAAATAAAATACTTATTTTATTTAACATACCTATTGGTCAGAATAAAATCAGATGCATATCAGTTAAAAAAAGAAAACAGTGGGGGCTAGTCACTAGTGGTGGCCGGGTACATGTGATTGTGCGTACCCGACCCGTGTAGTTACTCACACAGGGACAGGTGCAGGGTGCGTGGTATGCACAACTGTGTGCCCCTGCAAGGTGTATATCGACAGCTCAACCCTCCTGGCATGCAGCTGCATGGGGTGGTAGATCAAGAGACACAGACAGGATGCCCATCCTGGGTCCCATAGTGGATCCCCTGCTCTGCAGGAGCAGGGGATTCTGGGTAGACATGGGTCCACCGTTTTTGAAAAGTATGGGTGACTGTCTAAATGGATGGGCTTGGGCATCCCAGTGGGAGGATTTCCTGTCCCACCACTGCTGATGGGTGTCATGGGGGGCACACAAAAGATACAGCAGGGTCCCTGCTGCTGCATCCTGTGCCCCTCTTGCCCAGCACTCTACACCATTATGAACTGTGCAGAGTGTGGTCGTCCCCCGGCACACACCAGACCATCCGCACACATAGCTGGCCAGGGGATCAAGTGCCAAAAGGCCACGTGTCCCTTTACTGCATGCAGTCATGGATCCGCTGGACTCCTGATGCATGGCTCAGGGATTTAGGGTTGCCTACATGCCATGAATTTGCAGCACATAGGTGACCTGAACCTTAATACATAGGGACCTTAAAACCACAGCATAATGAATTCAGTTTGTACAACCCGCATCAGCATAGCTTCCAGTTGCTTTTACACTATGTTGTTTTGTAGTTAATATTTACTGAGGTATTTCAGTTTATCTTCTTGCTCCTTCTGCAAGTTCTGTTTGTAGTTTAATTGCAACCTATTCTAGTTTGAACCCTGAACTTGTGTGCTTGAATCACTGGCAACAGCCCCTTTTGAGCCCTTCTCTTTCTGTGACATGAAGTATTTGTCCTTTGAAGACTTTATTCATTGGGGCTGTTTCATCCACCTGGTCTGTGTCTGACCTGCAATCCTTGGCTTATGAATACATTTTCTGGTATTTCACAGGGATTGGGTGGCATTGTGTATGAACCCCATGTTCCTGCATAATGTGGTGTGTGATTTTGCAGCAAATCAGCCCATGGACTTACTCATGTTTCTTTCTTCCTGGAACACGGACGAAGTGTTGTTGCACACTTTGGATGTCTACAGGAATGTTCAGTAGGACCTGACTATACCAAGATCTGTGCACAGTCTTTCTTGCTGTTCTTTCTCTTTGGCTCAGGCACCAGAAGTAAACCTGCCTTCAAATAACTTCTTCCCAAAAGGATCTCCTTCTGCATCATATTCAGCTACAGGTAGGCAGGGCAAGACCTAGTGGGTACCATAATAGCAGGTGCCACACGGGAATTGGTGGACTCAGAGGCTTGTTTTTGATCTATTTCTGCTGCTGACTTTTGTAAGGCTGCCACCTGGCACATGATCCATACTTTACTAAGCATTACAGTCAGGATCTGAGCTTCCTTAGGAGGGCTGGATTTGACCATGCTCTCCTGAGGGGTCGGACAACTGTTTTACCAGCCACCTAATTGGGTCAGGCCTTTTTAGTTTCTTGGTAAGGCAATGCATAGTTTGCCAGTTATTTGTATCAGTGCCATCACCAGTGATGTGGTAGGTGCTGCTTTAGCTTTGTTCTTCTATCTCTATGTGCATGTTTGGTGGGAGTGCTCCCAATCCTGCTGTTAGTGAATGTTTTGGAATGCCATTCACCGATGGTGGGAAACTGTTGTCAGGAAACTGAAGCAGTTGTGAGCTGCTCATGTTATGTAAGCAACACTGTGCACTGACAACATGCATGTAGGCACTTCAGCATGGGTGGTCCCATCTTACAAAAACTTTCCACATGACCATGGTGTTGACTGCTTATAGTCCAATATGCTGTATTTATGGCTCTGTGGAGATCTTCTTGAAGATCTGTTACTTGTATTTAAAAAATGGGCAAAGAATGTTAGCTGTGCGTTAGAAGCGTCTAATGCATGGCTAAAACTAGTCCTGCCAAGTAGGACACACTACATCTTGAAAATCCTTGTGCCACCATTATCACAACCGCAATCCTGACCGCTGCTCTACCAACCAAACGGCTCCCAACGCATTGCTCATTTCTCGGAACACAAAGCTAACCGTACAAAAAAAAAAAACACACACACACTTAACTCTCTGTTTGAGTGTCATATATCGCACACTTCCTGTCATATATCTAGTATATTAAATACAGCCATCCTATGAAGATAACTTCCTCTAAAGCCATTCCTTCTGATTTTATTATGCCTCATTCAACTTTAACAGCCACTGTCTTTTTTTTTATTTGAAAAGCCTGAGCCCTGAAAAACAGATCCACCCTTCCAGAATCTCAGACGTGAGCAACTACCCAGACTGAAATAAGTAGTTTACTTTGTTTAATTCAACAATTTTTTTTTAATCACCAACCTGTCCGGGCCCACCCGCTACTGCAGTCGCCAGCACTTGCTCACTCCACACAACATCTTTTCAAACTTGTCATCAGTTCTCACTTGTCTCCAAGACCTGCTGTCCTTTCCACTCCCCTCTTCCAATGTAAAACTCACCTGGAAAATCCTTGCCGATGATTTACTCTTTTTATACATACAATAAAAACTAAATGGAAAAAAATGGCATCTCAGTTAGTTCATCATCAGTTAAAATGGCCCATGCTCTCACCACAGACACTCACTTACCCGTTGATGCCAGAGAGTTCAGTTGCCTTTCAGTAAATAGATGGAAATTAAAACAAAAAAAAAAGAAAGAAAAAAAAGAAAGGAAAGACAAACAAGACACTGTGAAGCCAGGCTTAGAAATGCTGTGCCTGTGATGGGGGAACTGTACCACGAAGCTCTATCTATAATACTGTTAATGGAGGCGGAAGGACTATTTTCTCAAACATTAAGGTATACTTTTTAAAAATATGCATATTTAAACTTTTTCTTTATTCCATCTAACATGTTAAAAAAATTAAAAGCCAATTTTATAAGTGCAATAAGCCACTCCAGGGTGTGTGTTAGACAATTCTAATGCATGGCAGTGAAGAAGGGGAATGGTATGATGAGTTGCATTGTGAGACACATAAAGAACAGAGACAAAAGGGTTATGGTGCCACTGTATAGTGCCTTGGTCAGGCCGCATGTGGAGTACTGCGTCCAGTTTTGGGCTCCACACAGTAAACAGGCTTTGGACGAAGTGGAGAGGCTACAGAGAAGGGCAACGAGATTGGTGAAGGGCAACAGGGGACTGACATACCAGGATAGACTGGGGGTACTGAATATGTTTTCGTTAACATATAGAAGACTCTGTGCAGATTTATGTTTGGTATTTAAAGCAACACAGAACAGGGATCTGTGGGAATGTTTGGCATTGGAAAGTAGGGAGACATTGAGAAAGAAATACTAGGGGACACCATCTTAGACTGAGGGTGAGCAGTTCAGAGGGAACAATAGGAAACAATGGTTTAATCAAAGGGTAGTTGAGGAATGGAATAAGCTTCCTTTGGATGTTATTCAAAGTGATAGTATGGGAGTGTCCAAGAACAAACTGGATGCATATATGACTAACAAGAGGTGTACAGGAGCGATGGAAAGTTAGGGATTGGTCAGGCCGTAAATGGCCTTTTAAGCTGTGAATTTGTAGTTTTTCCTATGATTCCTATTATGGCTAGGGGTCTGGATGCACCAAGCCTGCAGCCTCATGCTTTACTACGCCCCCTAGCCATGCGCTAGAACTGTCTAATGCACACCCCATCGTGGCTTATTGCTTACGTAATGAACCTGAATAATCTCATCTGAGCTATGTATTATTTGCATTAGTTAAAACTAGCTATTGTAGCCTGTGGCACTGGAGGTGCTCACAAGAGAAGCTTGTATTTTCAAAAGGAAAGACAAGCAGGCAATAGTTCTGTCTTTCATATCCACTCTTCGAAGCGGCATCTTTCCTTTTGGTGGATATTTGATATCTACTTTTATAAGAGTCTTAGCCCCCACAACATATGGTGTGGGGCAGGCCTTGATTTGCACTTTTAGTGCCAAGAAAATGTTTTCCTTGATTTCTAGTAAAGACTATTTTATCTGGTTGATCCTGGCTGCCCTCCTCCCACCTCAGCATCTTCAAACTTTGATCACTCAGGCAGGATCTCAGAACCACCCCATAGCTGATGTCAGCCATGTGGGTCTGCCATGGGAGATTCAGTGTGGGAAAAATGTTATAGGAGATTTTAAAAGCTCTAATCCATCAGTTGGCGATCCTGTGGTAATCCGAATCCTAAATGTAGGTCACACGAGACCGCCCATCATGCTGACAACTGCAGACAAGCTGATAACTTTAGACTATCAGCACATGTGGACTACTGAAGGTATGTCTGCTGACTAACCTGGAGCTGAGGATTTGCTACCCCACCCCCAACAATGATGGAGCAGGGATTGGGGTAACACCTGCACATGTATAATATTTTGTGATTAGCAGCAAATGGGGCTCGGGAGAAAAAACAGCTATTAAAGATGCTATTGAGAACTGAGACTGTGCCCACAAATGGCAATGCAGCAAGCAAGTTAATATAGCAGGGATGCTGACAGGCTAGTTAGCAAGGGCATAGCTACTGATACTCCAAGTAAGCCATGGCATACCAAGTTTAGTAGCAGGGGGTAGCAAACAAGCTGGCCAGCATTGCTCTGCCCTCTCTAGTCCATCGCGTTTAAATTCCTTTGTTTGGCTTTGCAGGCTTTTTTTTCTCTTTCAGCTTAGTTTTGGGGTGGGGGGGTGGCAGAGTGGACCACGGACGTTAAAGATGAAAGTCTCAATTAGGTCCTCATGGTCCGCCTGCATGGTGATTGGCTGCGGCATCTGGTAGGGGGTGTGGCAAGTCTGGGGCAGTAAGTTTAAATGCCCCAGCAAAGTTAGAAACCATACTATTAGTTCAGTTGTGCTGGGAGTGAGAGAAGCAGTAGAAGAACTGAGGAGCAGCAGATGGAAGAACAGACTCGGAGCCAGCTAAAAGAATGAAGATTTCATGTGGAGTGGCAAGTGGTGCAAATCTGCCTACCTGCGGAGGAGAGAGAAGAAATTTCTGCCGTGGTCTTGGACCGTGGTGCAGTCAGTGGAGTTTACCAGTGGGCAGTGAGCACCACGCTAGCAGCGCAGACAGACAGACAGCAAGTCTAGTGTGGGAATCATCTGAGTATAACCAGGAACTTTGGACTCGAGTCGTGGGGGGAGGGGGGCAGGCATGAACAACAGTGGTGGGGGGGGTAGCAGTGTGGCAGGTTGGTGTTCAAATCTGAAATGCCTGGCTACACCCCTACTAGTTAGTGCAGCTTGACCAGTGCTGGTGTCCCAGGGGAGGGGAAGGGATACAAAACATGGAGAACACCCCAGAGTTCAGCACTTGGCCCAGCCATGCAAACCACCTGCTCCACCAAAGATGTTCCCAAGGGATCCTTCACCTATGGGCCTTGCTGCATGGGAATCCATGAGTAAATGGGGCAAGTGATGGTGTTGGTGCTGCTTGGGGCTGGGAAGTGGTCCAGTTCAGCAGATGGGGCAGCTTCGGGGGCATAAAATTATAGGAAAAACAAAAATATAGCTAAGTCAGGTAGGAGGAGATGAGAATCACAGTTAAGGGAGAAAAGACACGGACTCTCTAACACATCCATTAAGTATTGATTAGTAGACTAACGTGCTCAAACAGGGCCAGTTTAGGAATATACAGTATACAGCAAGAAGCTGCATTAGTTTAGATGAGTCCTATGGAATGCACTCACCTGTTGTGTGTCATCATGCTGCACATCTGGCAACATCTAGGGTGATATCACAAAATGATGTTTGTCAGCCTAATAGGAAACTGCATGTAATGCTTTTTTTTTTTTTAGTAAGTTAAAAGGCTTATATTGTTAAACAGGGTAGCATTTAATCCACTGCCTTCCGGGATGCAAAGTGAAAAGCAGGCACCCATCCATGCTACAGTCACACTGAAATAATTCAAGTGTGGATACAGCACTGATAAGTGCCAGCTTTTTTCTTTGCATGACTTTACTCTGCAGCATTGTTGCCATCCTCCCTGGAAGCAGTGCCTCCCTATCATATGCCTGTTAGGATTCATTTTTGGAAATAGTATACTGCCAGTGTATCTGGTTTAGGAGTCTTTTAAGGCAGAGCTGATCAAACATTTTAAATTCTGATCTGCCTTGGATTTGAATATGGCTTAATGATTCTGGGATGTGCAGAGAGACAGGCCCACTGTTCCAGATAAAATGTGCTGCAGTGGGAGAAGATTGTGCTACCAACAGTAATGAGGATGACAGAGAACAAAGAGTGGAATTTTATATACAAAATCAGCGCCAGCCCTATGATGTTACAAAGAGCCATAAAAAGCATGCCACTGTAAAACAAACACATTATCAAAATAAATACCAATGACTTTTGTAAGTAATATAAAAACATATGTTTTTTTTCTCTAATTTAGTTTTTTGTCCTATGATACTATGGTCCTCCCAGACCTCAGCCTGTCATAGTCCTGGTCACCTTCCAGTCGCAACAGCCATTACCTGAACCATGGGTCCTGCAGTGGGGGTCTAAACATGCTTCCATCTATCATCAAGATGGTACAGTGGGCTTTTTTTGCTCCCTTTCTACCTACTGCCTCCTGCTGCAGTGCCTCCATCAGCACTAGTGGGACACCACTGACTTACCTACACCCCCTTGACTGGAGGGTGAACCTTCCAGGGCCCTATCATGGGGTTCAATGATGCCACAGAAGACTGATGCCTCCCTCCTGATCAAGGACTTACTGCCAGGCAGCACTACTCGACCCCAGCTGCCCATGTGCCAGTGTCCTGGGTTCAGTCCTAAACCTGGTTCATTGGCACGGTAGCACACTGGGCTGTCAGTCAGCCCCAGAAATTCATTTTAAAACCTTTTTTCTGATTTTTGTTTCAGGCTCAGGGCTGAACAATGTTGTGCATAGAAAAGCACATCAGCATTAGTGTGTCATTTTAAGAATCCGTGTATTATAAGTATGAAACCCACAGCTGCTAATTGCATACTATGTGACTCTGAAAAAGGCCTTTAAAAGGGAGCATTCATGCACAGTGGCCATCGTGGATTGAACACCTCTGAAAAGTTCTTTTAGAGAAGGTATTGGGCTCACCTCGAGCTGACAGCAGTCCCGAGATAGAGATGACTACATCTGTTCAAAACATATACTATTTTTCTTCTAGTTTAGGGGACATTGTGATGCCTCAGAAGAACAGTATTTAAAGGAGAACTGTGCTGACGTGGAAGCATTTCTTAAATACTAGCTCCAGTTCTGGCAGTTTCATCTGTATGGACATATTAGTAACCTCAGTGGATGTTTCTGATTTATACTCTGATGTAAAGTACCAGTTTAAGGGTGTAGGCAGGCATACTCACTGTACACATTTGTGTACAGTGTTTTCTTGGTACCTGTCCTAAACCTTATGCCTTTTTGTTACCATTGCCATTCTTATTTGGAGTACTTGAGCTGGTGTAGACCACTGAGTAGTCTCTGTATCTGTTTAAATGTCTATTGTTTAGGACATAGATACGTGTGCAACCCGTTTAGAGGTTAGAGGAGACGTGACAACAATCTGTTTTGTTTTTTATTGGGAGGGCAGCAGCTGGAGAGTGTGTGTACATTTTTTTTAAAAGGGGCAGCAACTGGGTAGAGTGTTTACAAAATGGAACTATCTGGCTACACCTCTGTACCAGTTTAGAACTGTCTGATGTAGTTGATGTCCCTTTTCGTCAGAGTTGTAGAATAGAACATGGGTGCATTGTTTCAACAATGGAAGACCTGAGCAAGGACATAAACTACAGTACTTCATACAGTTGTAAAATGTTACTTGATATGGTATGGTAACATTCTGTTCATAGTACAATATGAACAGAGATATACTTGATTGAGCCAAAGCTCATTTTCAGCTAGGTCCCTGGTGCAGGTACAATAAACATTTTGTTACAAGGCAATTTGTTACAAAGCAATACAGTAATATTCTAGTAATTCACATGAATTTTGATCTTACTCACTACGTGTGTGTAAATCTGAAACACCCACTAGCATAACGAAACAGTTTATAGAGATGAAACAGTGACAGAATTGGAACCAGTATGTAGACATCATCTTCGGGAGGGGGCTTCAGGGCAGCTCCCTTTTAACAAGAATGTAAACAACATCATACAGTTCTAAAATATTACTTGCTACATGTGTGTAAATCAGAGACACCCACTACGATAACCGAACAGTTTGCAGAGATGAAACAGTAACAGAATTGGAACCAGTATTTGAAAATCAACTTTCATCTGGAAAAATAAATCACAGGTCCAGCACAGTTCTCCTTGCACTATGTGCAATGAAACACAGTTTTCATCTCCATGACATCACAGGGTTCCACAAAACCATAGTAGTGTAGGATCAGTATTGTCCAGACTTAGTCATCTTCATCTCTTGATTGCTTCCAGCTGTAGGTGAGTCCAATATCTCACTTTGAACTAAAGGGGTTTCAGTCAGTGATGACCATTGTTCATAACTGGCCCCCTTTAATCTCTTTGTGCTCCTGAGATGCACCTGAATATGAGCTTTGGCTCCTGGTCAAAATTTCTAAAACAAAATAAACCCCCTTGTCTTGATTGTGCAGAAGTGTCACCATATACCAGTTGGAATAAAATTATTCTGAGATACCACTCTTCCACTGGTTGACAGTATTCAGCTTTGTCTTGTGCCTTACAGACAGTGCACAACTCCACTGCGTGTCATTGCTTAAGTACTGTGCACTACTCATGTGGGCTTCATTCAGTTTCTTTTTGTCTTTTCTAGGGCTCATCGTAATGACATGGAGAATATTTTCCCTTTTCTCTTCCTTGGCACCATCTACTCTATGCTGGACCCAAACCCTTTTTTGGCACGAATACATTTCCTGGTTTTCTTCATCTGCCGGATTATCCACACCATTGCATATCTCTGTGCCCTCCGAGCACCCACAAGATCGGTTGCTTACAGCATTGCACAGCTGCCCTGTTTCTCCATGGCCATTCAGATTCTCATAGCTGCCATATCCTATTGCTAAAAGGGATGGGTGGATTCTTAAATGGACAGCACCAAGTTCTCAGAAATTCATATGAAGGCAATGTTCAATGTAATGGTTTTTTTATGATCACTTTACTCACTGTACAATTCCGTAAACTATATTCTGTTGTGCCATGGGTCTCGTGTTATGCTCTGATGTCTGAAATTCTTTGTCTTGTGGTTGAAATCAACTGATCAGAAATGCCATACTCACACATGCTAGTTTTCTGTGCCATATACTGTATGTTTTTAAATTATGCACAATACCTTCTAAAATTCTGTAACATCATTCTTTAATATTTACAGCTTAATTTTACATTTTTTTTTCAAATCAGCTATTTTTCTTTAGGTTAAATATGTACATGATAGCAAAATGGATGATATGATATGAAACAGCACTGCAGTATCTCTAAACAACATGAGAGCATCCCAATCTCCTCACGACATTGCGCTTGTATGCTATTGTCTTTGCTTTATCTGTTTTTTTTTTGCCACCATCAGTGTGTAAGCTGGAGGTCTTTCACCCTGTAGAACTGTAGCGAACTGTTACCTGAACGTTGTAGCCAAATAACAAAACTGATAGCCAAATCTTAAAGAACCTCATTGAATTTTGATCTTTAGACCAAAACTGCAGTAGCAATTTGGCTACTTGAATAATGTTATTTATGGCTAAATACAGAAATGGTTAGCAACATTTATCTGGCTAGTGGCAGTCTAAACAAAGCAGTGTTTCACTGTTTTAGCACAGTGAAAGTGTTTTTATTGGACTCTGCAGTATTCTACACCAGTAAACAAAAATGTGTTTTCTTCACCACACAGAAATCTGGCACAAGTGCATTTAAGTGAAATCATGTGGCTTTAAACATTACAGATATAGTGAAGATATCAGCTGAAATATAAAATCCTCTTTGATGTCTTCTGCCTTAATGCTTGTGACAAAAATCTCTCTGACTTGTAAATCCTTGGAAAAGACTTGGGCCTGAGCTGCTTTTCAATGAGATGTGAAGGCCATCCACTACAGATAAGGCCTAAAAAATTTAACACTACTAGAAGAAAGGTGTTTTATACACAGTGAATAGTCAATCCATGGAATAAACTCCCATTGGAAGTAGTTATCAGTAAGGACAAATGGGACTTCAAAAATCAATTGGATTCATACATGTTATATGGTAATAACTGCTCTTATTATGGCTAAAAGGACAGGAGCACTTATGGACTTACTGCCTTTCTCTGCTCCTACACACCTTACCATGCGCATTGGTAGGAAGGATCCAGCTTTTGTCAAAGTAATACTGTGCTAGATGGTTGTGAGGGTATGTCGCCTATTTTAAAGTGATTTACCAACTTCTCCCGATGTCACGTTTGCAGATAACCTTCCCTTCATTGAGTGATACAAAGCTCAGCTGCCCTGAAGTTAAGTATTAAATATATTCAGATGCTTAGTTTTTTAACATTTTTGTGCTACAGTTGTCTCTGCATGTTTTTTTCTTTGTTTGAAGTTCGCACTTGAGCAGTGCATCCACATGCATGAGTGACATCAGCACAGGGAAGGTGTTCCCACTGCACCTTTCTCACTGCTCATTCATTCATCTTTCCTGGACCCAGCCTCAGTGAGTGCAGACCCAAAACTGAACTGGCAAAAATTACTTGGCAGCTGTTACACTTGCTTTTGGGATTGAAGAAGTGGTGCTTTCTCCTGATTTTCAATTTTACTTATCTGACTAAGCTCTGTGTCTTTGGTCCATCAGTTCTAGGAACATCACAATCTACATTGATTGAGTACAGTGTTACAGTTTTAATAAGTGCTGCAAGTACATAATTATAACAACAAGTCTGTATAAAAAATGAATTTTTTTAACTGAGTGGAGCTGTAATCTGTAGCGTATTGGGACACAAAAGGACGACTTTGGAACTGGGCAGATCTATAAATTGAAGTAAGCTTTTCAGTATTGGTACATAGAGGTCTGTGTTAAATGGATGACTTTTTCAACAGTTCAGAATTGTAATGTGCAGCAAGAGTATAAGCACTGAGCTGCACAGTCCAATCCCAGGAGAACAGTGCAATAAACTGTGTATTTTGGCAGTGCTGCTTCCAGTGTGATTGCTTCAGTAAACTGCCTTTGCTATTGCATTTCTGATTGTCACCATCATTATATACAGTTTATATTTTTCTTGTGCTCCTGTGTTTTCTTGGGCTCATTTGGTGTTCTCATGCAAGCACCATAACACTGATCACCAAAGTATGCTTAGATGTGCATGAATAAAGGGACATGGTGCACCGAATTGTTTCTCCAGCTCGTCAGCTTCTCGCTAAGTTTATAAATGAATGCAATAAAATCAGTTATATACTGTACGTAGTCATACTGTACATAGTTTACAGTGTATCTCAAAATTAAAAACACTTAGTTTTTTAACATTTTAACATACAGTCTTTATTTATAATTAGGATTATGGCATCATTGTATGTGCTCCGGAGCATCAGCAAAAAAAGAGACTGCAGTTGCCATCCTCTCCCGACACTGTGGTACCAATGTACGGCTTCTATGGTGTTATATTGCAAAGTGTGCTAGTCAGTTTGGCATACTTAGGGAATAATGTCTGAACCAAAATATGGGCTACACAGCAATGAATGCAGGGAGTCTACACAATGCACCATGACATCGGTAAGGCATGGGAGACAGTTTAGTGCAGCATCTGTTGTATTTGCTCTACACTTTACACATGTGCATCAGAGATCCACTGTAATGGAAAAAATAGGAAAACACAAACGGCTTGACACAGACCGAAGTGGTAATGAAGTATGGTGACATAATTGAGGAAGGGTGGTTCAAATACAGTCTAACACTTGAGTACCTACAGCAAGGATATGTCCCTTTTTGTAGTGGACCAATCAAACGGTACTTAGGCTATCTAAACATAAATGCGGTCTCTTTCTCCATGAGAAGGGTATTGGCAGTGTCATTTTTAACCTTGTGGGGTGGGGGACGATCACCGACTGTATTGTGTATTTTTTGCTCAATTCATAATGCACCTGGAGGCACACATGTAGCGGCAATAAGCCAATGCCAGGATGGTATTACAGATGCTTATGCAGACACTAATGACAGCTGCAGTCTGTATAGTTCCTGGCGCTTAGAGGTAACACAAAGCTGGTGCAATAATTTGTAGTTTTAAATTTATAACATGCCGTAAACAGGGGAACCGGTGACTTCAACACATTACTCAATCACTTATACCTCTAAAGGGGAAAGTACAAGCAGGCCCCCCCAACCCCAAACACACACATACACAGAGAAGAAAGCTATAGCGTAGACCAGTTGGCACTAGGGCAAAGACAGACCCAAACAGTATAAATCATTTACAGATAATAAAAGTTCCTTACTGCAGCATTTTTCTAAGTGTATGTGTGCAGCTGGGGGGGTTTGGAGTGGTTGGGGTACAAGGTGCCTGCTTGTAATTTCTGCCCTGTGCTCCATCAGAGTGAGTGACTGATAAATCAATTGGTGGGAGGTCACTACTAACTAGTACCAGGTGAGGAATTTGGACAAATTGGATTTGGACAAATTGTGAGCCATTTATCCTGCTCAAGCAATGCCACCAGATCAAGCCGTGCTCTCAGTGTCAAGCTGGAGTGGTCAACAACTTGTTAGCATAGGGAAAGCAATCCCCCAAAAAAGAAATATAAAAACCCAGGGTACTATCACTATCATTTATGTGGGCACATCGATGCTGGGAGTAACAGAACACACACTATACCTCGATTTTGCACAGTAAAATGACAGCAATGACGGGAACCAAACCGTAGCACTAAGTAGCAAAATATAATATTAACAGTCCATGTTGCTAAGTCTGCTCTCACTGCTGTACTGGAATGGATCGGGACTACTGCTGTGACTGCCTGAGCTACTGCCCACATCATTCTTGCTGCTGTCATAGGGTCATCCCTATGGGGATCTACTATGCAGTGGCTGTCAAACTGTGGCACTATGTCAGTGTCCGAAAGATCACGGTTAGTGCAGGACAACATTATGCTTTCATCATTGGACCCTGAAAATGAACTGTTTGACATTGCTATTGTTGTGCTGCATGTTGCAACCAAGAGCTCTGTTATCAAGACAGAATTGCTGTGACCAAGAACTAATTTTAATTGCAGAGCACAGATCTCCCTGTGGTGACATTGCAAAGGTAATGAGTGTCAAAGGTCACCAAATACAGGCTCCAATACACAAAATGACACTGCCTGGTTTGTGAGGGTGAAAACCTGATTTAATTTCCTAAAATAGGCTATGTATCTATCAAAATATATTGCAAATCAGTTCTATATGCAGACACCTTGCAGTATATGCGTTCATATATCAAAACTTGGTAAATCGCTTTAAGGGAAGCATGTGCTTCAGTGGTTAGAGCACTTGCAGGAGGTACTGTTTGGATCCCACAACAGGAGTTGGCTTCTAGTCCATTCTCTCTATGATGAGCTGCTTGCTGCAGCTCATATAGCTACCACCGTGGATGACTGACAGCAGCCTAAATGCTGAACTCAGAACTTGGGGGTGTTTGAATACTAGCTGCTGTCATGCTCAGCACACAGAGCTCCATTATTTCCCAAGGATTGCATCCTAATGGCAGAACAGGTAAAGATAAAAGACAACACTCATAGCTTTTGGCCTCTTGCTATATGTTTTCCTTAGTGTAGACATTTACTGTTCTGTACTATACATGATCATGGAGCACCCAAACTAGGAACATTGGGACAAAGCAAACATCATTTTCTGAAGGTTTTTTGTTTTGTACTGCAGTGGATGTGTATGCTGAGCATTCTGGAAGCATTTTGCCTCTGATTCTGAGTTCTGTCCCCATTTTATATTCTTATGCCCACCTATTTTTCTTGTGCTGTGAGCTTCTAGGTTATGTTACATAATATAAGAATTTGGTGAACCTCAGGCAAGTGCCTTAAACCCTATATTCCTCTGCTCCCATTTGTGAAAAAAATGTAGAACTAAGATTTCACAGAGCAACATCTCAGTTGATCTGCATAGGTTAAATTATTTTTTAATTTTAGCATGCTTAATGCCCCCTCTGCCCCTGACCAGCCCACATCAGTATGCCGCATTACCCAGTCCCGTCACCCACCTTCTCTGGGACATACCACTGTTCCATCTTCTTGTATGGATGACCCACATGGAAAGAGCTGCTGGGGGTCAGCCCCAACTCCCCCCAACAGAGTTGAGATTTGGTTCTGGAGCGGGAGCCCGATCAGTGGTGTGGGAACTGTGGTGATCAGCAAGCAGCATCCTACGTAGTAAGGAGGCATTTCATGTTTTTCCATTCCCCTACCCGTGAATGCTGGGAGGCCCATGGCTGATGTACAGATGTATGTCAGAGCACCGATATCACCCTCCCTCCTTTGCCGACTCCAGCTTGTACTACCACCTATGGTCAGACTCAGTGTAAAAAATGCAGATTATGCTAAGGTTTGCTGAGCCTTTCTGAGTTTTCTTTACCCCTTTTACCCTGTCCCTGCCACTGTGCTTATAAAGCATGTTATATTCAGTCATAAGGGGCTGAGGTGGTAGGCTCCTGCTCTTCTTCTGCCCCTACTGCAGTGCCCAGTCTCACACCAAGCTCAGCCACAATGGTGCTGCAGAAGGACATGCTGTTACCTTCCCTCCCTTGATATCAAGTGCATCACCTCTACAACACACCTTAGCAGAGGCCAGTGTTGTGTGGCTGATGTAGAAAGGGTGCATTAGTTCCTCCTTTCCTTTACTGCATTCCCACACTCAGTGTCTTTATATCTATGCTCCCTGCTCACTGACTGTGGTACTCCCTCCTGGCTTCCTTCTGCTCCCTTTATTTTACTGCTTTTCCTTTCCTTGCTCCCATCACAAACTATCTCTCTCTCTCTCTCTTCTCTTTCTTCTCTCTCTCTCTCTCTTTCTCATGTACCAGTAAAGTCCTCTCAGTAATCTATTTCATTTTGAAAAGCAAAAGAAATGTGGAGCTCCAGACATCCCATCCTCACAAATTCACAGAAACCGAGTATTACTTGCAAAAGAGCTGAATTTATTTATTTTTTTCCTGCCTGCCACAGCTGTAATGGCCTCACTTCTTCAGACTCTCATGCTGAACCTTCCCCAACCGTCCAGGTGGTGTCAGCTCTGCCACATATTGCCTAACAGACCCTGGCAAGAGCTGACCCATCAGGCACACCCGATGAGTCTGACTGATCCTCAGTGGGAGGCTGATCTGGGGATGCCAGTAGAAGGGGCAGGAATGGTCCTCACTGCACAGCTCAGGGCAGTATAGGGATGTCTACCCGAGGTTATCACCTGGGCTGTGGCAGCCATTTCCCTGTTTTCTGGGGTCCCACTCACCTCCTCTGCTATTCAACTGCAGTTGCATCCTGGGATGGGAGAGTTCGGCGTGTGGTTGCCCATACCAAGAACACCTCCCCAGTGCCGCCACCAGGAGCCATCACCGAAGCGATGAATAGCAACCCACCCACACTGGGAGGGAAGCATCCAAGGGATGCTCAGAACTCCCTCCCTGCTGGCCTCAGCTCCTGGCATCCAGGATTGGGGTGCAAAAGTGTTGAATTTATTTAATTGCAAATATAACCCAACCTGCTTCTAGCAGAAGGAGCTGCCTTCCACGTTCCCCGGTGCTTTGACTTACAAAAAGTCTTCATCAGAGGGAATGGTTACAGAACAGACAAGCCCCACATAAACATATCACCACATGAATATTCATAAGCATCGTAAATACAAAGTGCAAAAAAAGTAAGTTTCTTAACACAACAAATTGTACTAGATATCCATTTAAGTCCATAACAAATGTCAGTGTAAACTGTTTAAATAAGAAAGGTTATGTCAATGCAAAATGCTTAAGTAAGAAAGGTTTTAAAAAAAGTTAAGCATATACTGTGTGTTTCAAACTGGGCTTTGCCAAGCAGTGCAAAAGCTCACTTTCTATAATCCCACACAAAATATATTTAGTAGAAAGGCTCTTGGTCACCTTGCCATTATGTACAAAGTACTATTCATTTTTTTACGTGGAACACATTTATAGAAGTATGTGTGCCTTGTGGCTGCAAAATAGCAAAGCTAATGAATATTCATAGGCCCAGAGGGAGAGGGGGGACATGATAGGAACTTTCAAGTACCTCAAGGGAATCAGCAAAGATCAGGAGGGTAGCATCTTTCAGAAAAAGAGATGTGAAAGAACAAGGGAGCACAATTTGAAGATAGAGGGAGGACGGCTCAGGGACAACATGAGGAAGTATGTTTTCATGGAGATGGTGGTGGACGCATGGAATGGCAGACTGGGTGGGCCAAGCGGTCTATGTTTCTAAGTTTCTAGACCTCAGTACATGTTATGGGATTTGCTCCAAGTACTCGGTTTCTGGGTAGTGAAGCAGAGGCCATTAATAATCATTAGAGATGGCAAAAGTGCAACATGCATACAAAAAGAAAGGACTATGGACTATTCTGTTTCAGATTTGACTTTGCTAAGCAGTGCAATGGGATCACTCTATTACACACCAAAGATCCATTTGGAATGAGGCTCAGAGAGTCACCTTGTGAATATGTACTGTACAAGGAATTTCTCATTTTCAGGGAACCCCTTTGCAGACGTTTTTTGTACCCCAAGGCTGCAAGATAGTGAAGCAAATAAATATTCATAAACCGAAACTCAAGCACCTATCATGGAGTTTTTCCAGGTACTATGTTGCCAATTAATTAAGCGGAGCTCATGAATATTCATTAATGGTGACATGAGTGCAGCGTGTCTAAAAATCTGTGTATAAAAAGGTAAAGACTTTGCCATTGAACTTTGAACATTAAGACAAGCTTCTTATATTTTTACAATTGCATCATCTTAATTTTAAGTAACTTTGTCATGAATGTATCTGGAGTCTAATGGCTAAAGGCTAACAAAAAATAAGAGATTAGTCTGGGAGGACTCCCTCGATCACCCCTTATTTTTAGTATACCAAAATTTTGGCTCTTTCTGTAGGGATTGTTCAGAGTGATGCTTCCAGGCTGTAGAAGAGCAGAAAAGATAGAGCTTGTACCTGAAATAAAGCAAAAAAATAATTTGTAAATAAGATTACAATAGTTGAATTGTTTATGAAGATTATCTTCTTTCTCTGTTTTTTGAAGAAGATTATTATATTGGGGGGTAGTCAAGAAATTAATTAATTGGGGTAGGTAATTTGAGTCTCACAATAGAATACAAGACATATTTGTCTATTTTAGAAATGTTTTTGGGTCACACTCATCATTTAGGCCATAAGGTCTCATATCTTACACTTTAAAAATCCATCTGCTCTCCTTCCTCAGTAGGGCATTAAGCCTATCTCCTCCATTTTTGGGAGGTAGTACCCATTATAACCCTATAACACAAATGCTGTCAGGGTTGGAGGCATGTGTCTCAGCAAAATGCTGTATAACGGGAGTGTCCATCTTCCCATTAGTGATGGAGCAAATGTGTTCCTGAATATGTGTTTTAAAACTTCTAACTGTTCTCCCTAAATATACCTTATCACAATTATGTACCACACTTGCCACAGTGCATATACCACGAAAGTGATGTCACAGGTAATACATTCTCTAATGCTTACCTTAATGCTGGAATCCTTAGACTGGACAAATTAATTTCTTGGAACAGTGTATTTGTGGATATTGCACTGGGTGCACTTGAAGAAACCTTTAGGTCTAGGTGATAGCCAATTAGTGCCTCCTACCGTGTGCTTTGCCACCCTCACCCTGCTGTGTACTTGTTTGTCCCTGAGATTTGAAGTCCTACTAAAGATAACCATTGCTTTAGGTCCCACTGACCTGCCTACTTAACCATCATTTTGCAAAATTGGCCAGTTGCTATATATAATATTGCCAGTTTTCCCCACCCACTCATTATATTCGGTAACAAATGTGATCGGTTCCTGTGAAATAGAATCTGGGATTTAATTCCTTTTTCTCAGAAGTGATTTCCTGTCCAGAGACCTAGCTTTTTGCTTTGATTCAATGAAGAGCTCTTTTTCATACCCCCTTCTTAAAAATGTCTTTTCAAGTTCTGTGGCCTGAATATTAAATATTCCATTATTTCCCCATGTATTTTTTCCTGTTGTTCACAGGTCCCCGTTCTTGGCCATGTGCGCACATGTGGAGGCATACACACACCGTGGCTTGAGACACCCTACTGTGACTTGCCACTCCCTCCTGCCTATGCTAGCCACCAGGCCTCCACCCAGTGGCAGTGGAACTACAGGGGAGTGACGACCACTCCGAGAGAGGAGAGCTGCCCCACAGTTGCTCAATCCTGCTCCCCCCATGCTGGCTCCCTTATGACCTGAGTCTGTATTCAAACCCGGCTCACCCACATGATGAGAGGTAAGGTGTCCAGCACCTCAGCCCTCTGCACCACTGGGCCAGCTGTTTAAATATTTAATTTGAGCTACAGTTACTACATACAGTCATTTCAGAAACTGACTATATGATATTGCTTGTTTTAGGGCTAGGATGTGGGCAGTGTTTGCATGAAGTACTAAATTATTAGCAGTACTTTTTCTGAAACAATTGGTTTCTACATGTCCTTCCTGAGCCTTCAATACAGTCACATCCAAGAAGTTTAGGGGATCCGTACTTGTAAAAGTGAATTTGAGGTTTAGTTCATTTTCATGGAGTTATTCCTAGAATTCTGGTATGTTTGAGATTTCTCCTTCCCAAGTGCAGGCCACATCATCAATAAACCTAAACCAGTGCTTTATATTTGAATAGGAGAGGTTACATTTGGGGTTCAGTACCTTGATTAGTTCTCAGGAGCCTAAAAGTAGGTTCACATAATGGGGGGGCCATGGCAGCTCCCATGACTGTGCCACATGTTTGTAAGTAGTTTCTCCCTTCAAATTCAAAAGCATTATGGATTGGAACAAACTCAACTGCTGTTATTAAAATGTCTGTTGGTATTACACTTCTAGATGGATGGTTTCCCAAAAAGAATTTACTGGCCCTCACAACTTGGTGGTGTCATATTTTTTTAACTTAGGAAAAATGTATTGGTCATATAACATACGATATCATGCATTACAAAGATAACAAGAATAGGAAGTTGCTAGAGGTTACAGAGTAAACTAATCTCGTATGAGAAGAAAAGAAAAACAATGAAAGAAAAGGTAACTTTGCCATATCCTGTGCAGACTGTCGTATACTGTGACATACCAGTTAAAACAAATTAATTCTAATGCCATAACACATCACTGAAAAAAGGCAGGCAGTCAGCAATGCAATAAGAAAGAAAAAAGAAGAGAAAGAAAATTGCTTCATCAATAAGTGCAATATAAAACTTTGCTTTAATCCCAGTAGGTGTAAACCTTCCAGTTGCAATGAATAATTGTGAAACACACAAAACAGCTAAATAAACCATTACTGATCACCAAAACACAGAACCGTAACTTGTAAAAGCAAAAGGCATGGACATAGGAAGGCTCAAGCAGTTGCCAAAAAGAAAAAAAAATCTGCCAATCCTGCAACAAAGGAAAGATAAAAACAAAAACAAACAAGCAAATTATGATAGGTCAGACATCTCTGACTGATGCCAGGGGTACCATATGTCTAAAAAGGTATCCATATCTAACTGAATTGTACTGGTTATTCTCTCTATTCGTTCTATATTAGTCACTCTTAATCTTCATTGGGTCCGAAAAGGAGGTCGAGACAACAGACAATTAGAAGTGATACACTTAAGTGCCACCACCCTCAACATTTGGCCCAATTTTTGAGTTGTGCTATGACAGTATAGCAGAGCAGAAAAACCCAAAACCAGTTCTGTGAAATCCAAGGTGGTGTCATATTGATGTATAAAGGGATTCTACCTCTGTCCCAGGCTGTACAAACCCCTCATTTCATTTAATGTTTTCTAACTTTTGCAGTAAATCTGAGGTGTCTGTCCTGTATGATGGGAGGTTATACACAATCTTGCAAGAAAAATCAATAAACCTGCCTAGGTTTTCACTATCTGAGCCAAATTCATGGAGTGGCCCCATGAAAATGAACTAAACCTCAAATTCACTATACAGCCAGTACTGATCACCTAAACTTCTTGTATGTGACCCTATCCAAGAATCAGGAAGGACATGTAGAAACCAATGGTTTCAGAAAAAGTACTGCTAAATACTTCATGCAGAAAGTGCCCACCTCCTAGCCCTAAAACAAGCAATACCACTTAGTCTGTTTCTGAGATTATGTAGAAACTGTAGCTCGAATGAAATATTTAATATCCAAGCCACAGAGTTTGAAAAGAGATTTTTAAGAAGGAGATATGAAAAGAGCTCCTCATTGAATCAAAGCAAAAAGCTAGGTCTCTGGACAGAAATAAACTTTAAAGAAAGGGGAATTTAATAGCAGATTTGGGTTCACAGGGACCGATCATGTTTGTTACTGAATATAACGAGTGGGTGGGGAAGATTTGCGGTATTATATACAGCAACTGGGCAATTTTTCAAAGTGATGGCGTAGTGGGATGGTCAGTGGGACCTAAATCAATGGTTAACTTTAGTAGGACTAAAAATCTCAGGGACAAACTAGTACCCAGCAGGATAAGGGTAGTGAAGCACACAGTAGGAGGCACTAATTGGCTATCACCTAGATCTAAAGGTTTCTTCAAGTGCACCCAGTGCAATATCTGCAAATACACTGTTACAGGGAAATTCAATTGTCTGTTCTAAGGATTCCAGCATTAAGATAAGCATTAGAGAATGTATTACCTGTGACACCACTTTTGTGGTATACGCACTGTGGTGCTGTTGTGGTAAGGTATATGTAGGGAGAACAGAAGTTTTGAAACATGTTGTGGAACAAATTCACTTCATCATTAATGGAAAGACAGACACTTCAGTGGCACATCATTTTGCTGAGACACATGTCTTCAACCCTGACTATAATCATGTCATGGGGCTAGAATGGATACCGTCACAAATGCACTCCACAGGTCAGGCCGTCTTCTCCCACAGTGCCAACCTCAGAGTGCAATAGTGTGCACAGATAATAGACAGGGTAACAGGGTAACCTCCTGTCTGCTTTGGGTCTGAATCACCTTTAGCCTCGAGTTCTGGAGGGATTCATACTGTGAACCTTATGCTAGCATACCCAATGTACAGGCTCAGATATGCACCCTCTTCGGGACTACAGTACATTCTTTCGCCAGGGGCACCCAACCAGGTATCCAAAATTAATCCTTTTTAACTCTATAGAGACCTAGGTAGTTCTTACCTTTTTACACAACCTCAGTAACACAATCAAGCTTTTCAACAGATGTCAGACTTAACTGCATATACATCACATGCAAAAAGAAACTGAAAAGACACCCAGGCAGTATTTCAAAGAAATGGTTGTTTATTAAAAATATGATAAAAAGGTAAAATTAAACACAGAACAATATATCATATAGCTTACAATCTTGTAAAACAAAAAGGAAGTTTCAGAACAAACACTCCTACCACAGATAATTAATTATTTTCTAGCTATTACCTTTCTAAGTACTTTCCCAGTCAGAGTCTAGAATCATGTGTCACCATCCCATATCCAATGTTTCATTTCTAACTCTATCTGTCCCCACCCCCTTTTGATGAGGTCAGCTAGAATCTCCCTTAGATAATTTCTGATGTGTCTCTGAGGATGTGAGTCATTGCTTTGAAACATCTGTAACTAGTCATTTCTCAAATATGACAGTCTTTAATTAAACATTTTCTCTTTGAACTTAACAATCCCACACTCATGTCCTCTTGGGCTGATTTCCTGTACTAGTGAGATCTGAGGGATGTTATAACTCTTCACACATTTCTGGTTATATGCTAAAAGGAGAAGAACCAACCCAATTACCCTTTCTCCTGTAATGTCATAAAACTCACATTTGGTTTTCAACTTCAAAAGCCTGGGCAGATCATAAAAGAGCAATAAGATATCCTTCTGTAAGGAAGTCTTAATTAACTGGTTCTTCTGGTCTGTTTTACAACATCCTGTGGTTTCAGCTACTGACCTTGAAAGTTAAAGGCCAAACCTCCCACATACTGACATTTCATACACAGACCATTTATTTATAATATAAATATCATACAGGTAACCAGAAGCAGGGGCAGAGCGTCACAGGTACCACCTCCCAAAAATGGAAGAGATAGGATTAATGCCCTACTGTGGAAAGAGAGCAGATGGATTTTCAGATTGCAAGGTATGAGACCATATGGCCTAAATGATGAGTGGGACTCCAAACCGTTTTTAAAATGGACAAATCTGTCCTGTACTCTGTTATGAGAATCAAATTACCTACCCAGATTAATTAATTTCTTGTCTCCCCTTAATACAATATGTTTTAACAAGCAGAGGAAAAGGAAGATAATCTGCATAAAGAGTTTAAATATTGTAATCTTTTTTGTTTTATTTCAGGTATAAGCTCTATCTTTTCTTCTCATTTTACAGCCTGGAAGCACCACTCTGAACGATCCCCACAGGAAGAGTCTGAATCTTGGTATATTAAAAATATGGGGTGGTCGAGGAGTCCTACCAGACTAATCTCTATCATTTCCTTGTTAGACTTTTGTAGGCCTTACGCTAAATCAGTTTAGCCATTTGACTAGAGACACATTCATGACAAAGTTACTTAAAATGATGCAAATGTAAAACTATAAGAATCTTGTCTTAATAGCCAATGGCAAAGTCTTCACTTTGCTGTGCATAGATTGTTATACACGCTGCACTCATGTCACCATTAAGGAATATTCACAAGCTTCGCTTAATTAGTCAGCAACTTAGTGTCTGGAGAAACTCCATAAGAGCTTATGTTTGAGTTTATGAATATTCATTTGCTTTACTATCTTGCAGCCTTGGGTTACAAAAAACGTCTATGGAAGGGTTCCCTGAAAGTGAGAAATTCCTTTTACATATTCACAAGGTGACTCTGAGCCTTATTTCTAATGGATCTGTTAGGGGATAATAGAGAGTAATCCCATTTTGTTGCTTAGCAAAGTCAAATCTGAAATGGAATAATCGATAGTCCTTACTTTTTGAATGCACATTGCACTTTTGCCATCTCAAATGAATATTCATGATCTCTGCTTTGTTATCCAGAAACCGAGTACTTGGAGCAAATCCCGTGACATGTACTGAAGTTTGGGCTCATGAATATTCATTAGTTTTTCTAATTTGCAACCACAGGGCACAAAAACATCTATAAAGGTGTTCCACATAAAAAATGAGTAGTATTTGTACATAATTTCAAGGAGATCAAGAGCCTTTTTTACTAAATATATTTTGTGTGGGGTTATTGAAAGTAACTTTTTGTACTGCTTAGCAAGTCCCAATTTGAGATGGGCAGTACATGCTTATCTTTTTTAAAACCTTTCTTACTTAAGCATTTTACAATGAAATGTGTTATGAACTAAAACAGATATCTAGTAAAATTTGCTGTGATATGACACTTATTTTGTTTGCACTTTCTATTTACAATGCTTATGAATATTCATGTGGTGAAGTATTTATGTAGGGCCCCTCTTTTCTGTAACCACGCCCCCCCTCCCGACAAAGGCTTTTTGCAAGTCGAAGCACTGGGGCGAGTGGAAGGCAGCTACATTTGCATGACTGGGTTGTGATATGTTTCCACTCTAATAAATTCAGCACTTTTACATGGAAACATAGACTTTAAAGACAGATAAGGACCGTTTGGCTGACCCAGTCTGCCCATTTCCCTACCTATTGGATAAGCTGCAGATCCTAGTTAACCAGCAGCTTACTTCTTCCTACCCTCCCCACCAGAATTGCCTTATGTCTGTTCCATGAATTCTTTAATTCCCCCACTGTTTTTGACCCTATGACCTCCTCAGGAAGGTCATTCAATGCATCCACCACCCTCTCCATGAAAAAACACTTCCTCACATTGCTCCTGAGCTGTCCCCCCCATCTTCAAATTGTGCCCTCTTGTTCTTGCACTTCTCTTTTTCTGAAAGATGCTACCCTCTTGTTGATTCTCTTGAGGTACTTGAAAGTTTCTATCATGTCCCCACTCTCCCTCAATTCCTTGAGGGTATATACATATTAAGCTCCTTTAGTCTTCATATGGTTACTTGTGCAGACCCTGCACCATTTTAGTTACTGTACTTTAAACTGCCTTCATCCTGTCTATGTTCTTGTGGAGATGGGGTCTCCAGAACTGGATGCAGTACTCCAGATGGGGTCTCATCAACTGTCTGTACAGAGGGATAACAACTTCCTGTCTTCTACTGGTGATGCCTCTCCCTATACATCACAGTATCCCTCCAACCCTCCTTACTGCCTTCTCACATTGCTTGATTACCTTTAGGTCATTTGATATGACTACCCCCAGGTCCCTTTCCATTTTTGTTGTTGTTAGTACCCCCCCATTGTGTACTCTTCCTCTGGGTTTTTGTTTCCCAGGTGCATTACATTGCGCTTCTTTTCATTGAATTTAAGCTGCCATACTTTTCTTTTTCTTTTTTTTTTTAATTTTCCTATTTTATCCACACGCCTCTCATCGACCATCGACTCTGGTCACGGACCCCTGGAGCCCCGGCCACCGGAAATTGCCGTCTCCCCGGTCATCTAGCTTACGAAGAGTGGGGCGCGATTCCGACCCCCATATCGGACCGCTGAACTGTGATTGGTTGGGGAACGGCTCCGTGGCCAATCAGGGCTTCCTGGGGCAGAGCATCACCGAGACGCATAGGCGGATTTTATTCCTCCCATATGCCTCCCGAGGAGGCGGGACGTGCAATGATGCCAGCATCTGCCCGCCTCAACCCCCTGTTTGAACATCGGCAGCGCGAGTTCTCCCGGCCTCCACCAGGAGTCCCCAGAGCGCTGAATGTTGCCCGCTCCCTCCCCCCAGAGAAGGAGAGCTGCCCATCGGACGCTCAATCCTTCTCCCCCCGGCCGGCCCTCCGACGATCCGGGTCCGTTCCCAAACCCGGGTTGCCGGCATCACAAGCGGAAATCCCACCACTGCGCCGGCGGGCCGGCTGCCATACTTTTCATCATTCCTCCAACCTTGCCAAGTCCCTTTTCGTCCTTTCCACCCCACCTTGTGTATCAACCCTGTTGCAGATCTTTGTGTCATCTGCAAAGAGGCATACTTTTCCTTCCAGTCCTCTGCAATGTCACTTATAAAGACATTAAAAAGGACTGGTCCCAGAACTGAACCCTACGGTACCTCGCTAGTAACCCCCCCTTTCTTTGGAGCGGACTCCATTTACTGTTACCCTCTGTGTCCTGTTGTCCAGCCAATTTTTTACCCAGGCTACCACCCTGGGAAAAAGCTAGCTGTCTGAGCTCCTGAAGCCGTCAGGAGCAAGCCACCGGCTGGACCACTGCCCTCGCATCTGAAGCCCCAGGTACAGCATCCAGAAAACTGGCTTCTAAGCCTGGGATATCATTGGCTCCCTGCTGCACAGGCTGGGACATCTATTGGCAGCCTTCATTCCACAGCCTGAACTCGATTGGGCTCTGTGCTCTGCTGGCTCATCGGCCCTCCAGGGCTGCATGCTGTCGGCTTGTCTGCTACTGTTGGCTCTACTCTGCTGTGAACTGCAGAAGTGGGTTTTTTTTGTCCTGCCCCCACCTCCCCCTCCCAGGCCACATTTAAATAGAGCTAAGTCACGTCCTGTTTTTTCCAGTCAGCGCCCCATTGGTTGCCTCATGTATTTCTCTTTGGTCTAACTCAGCCTGCATGCCTGAAGCAATTTGATTCACTCCATTGCATGACAACCTGGCTTTCCTGCCAATATAGCTCAGCCTATGCTTATCCATCCTTGACCTCTAAGCCAACTGTCCCTCCTGTCCTCCTTCAATATAAAAAAAAAAGAGAAAAGGAATATCTTGCACCTGGTGTTACCTTTCCTCCCTGCCTTGTATTTTACAAGTTACATCCTAGGTTATTGAAGGAAATTAAAGAATGGATAATTAACCCACTACATAAATTTCTTAACATGTCACTAAATACAGGGCATGTCCCAATGGACTGGAAAACTGCAATTGTCACACCTATTTTTAAAAAGGGAACTCGATCACAAATTTCAAATTCTAGAACCATTAGTTTAACAAGTATAGTAGGTAAAATGTTCGAAACAATATTAAAAACTAGGATTGAAAGTTACCAAAAAGTAAAAGGATTAGAAGACAAATCCCAACATGGTTTTCGAAAAAACAGATCCTGTCTAACAAGTAACATGTTTTTTTATGAACACATAAGTAAATGTATTGAAGATAATAAAGCTATAGAGGTAATTTATCTTGAGCTATGTAAAGCATTTGATAAAGTGCCACATGGACTACTAATAGATAAAATGGATAAACTTGGTATTGACAATCGGATCACAAATTGGGTAACTGGCTAAAAAATCGTACTCAATGTGTTCGTATAAAAGGTCATGTATCAGGCATGAGATTGGTGACGAGTGGGGTGCCTCAGGGATCGGTCTTGGGACCAATTCTGTTTAACATATTTATATTAGATATGACATCAAACTTAAACAGTTTAGCCATAAAATTTGCTGATAACACTAAACTAACAACCCAGGTAGATACTAAGGAAGATTACCAAGAACTCGTAAATGACTTAAAAAAAATAGAATTATGGGCTGTAAAAAACCAAATGACATTCAGCAATGAGAAATGCGTTGTTATGCATTTCCGAAAAAATAACTTGCATCATGGTTACACATTAAAAGGACAAATAATAAAACCTGTAAATCAACAAAATCACTTAGGTATTATAATAGACTTGGATCTAACATTTCATGCACATTACAATAACATCATTAATAAAACAAACAGGGTAATAGGATGCATAAAAAGAAGCTTTACATCCAGAAATAGAAAATGCATTATTCCACTCTATAGGGCCTATGTGAGGCCTCATTTGGATTACTGCTCCCCCTTGTGGAATCCATACCTGAGAAGGGATGTAAATAGAATGGAGGGGGTGCAGCGGAGGGTTACCAAAATGGTGGAAGACATATCAACCATGAGCTATGATCAAAGATTGGACGAATTAAAGATGTATTCCCTGGAGCAGAGAAGAATAAGAGGAGATGTGGGGAGGAAGAGTTACTAACACTATTAAATCTATCTTATAATAAACATAATTGTAATTTAAGAAGTCACAGATATCAATTATCTCTAACATACCCCAAAAATAATAAGAGGAGATCCTTTTTTACCCAGAGAATAATAACCTTGTGGAACGCATTACCTAATTCCTTGTTTGATAATAGAGATCACAAAATCTTTAAGCATAAACTCGATTCAATCCTGTTAAAATAAACATGGAAATTACCAGCTTGGCTGGAGACATACCTCCTAGTATTTCCTAATCTCTCCTCTGTGGCCCCTTTGCACACAACTCTGCAAATTCAGGCTCAATCTTAGCCTAACCCTTCCCCCCTTTTCACAAGTATGCATCTGCTCACATGTTTAATGCCACCTTCCCTGATCTTGCCAGTACTCTATGTGTTCGCTGACCAACAGTGCACTAGCCAATTGTTGCCTGCCCCCCCATCTTTGGGCACTTCTTCAAATTTGCCCACTGCACCATTACTTCAGTGCTTGACCATGACCTGCCTCCTACCTGCAAGCCACACAATTCTATTTGGCATGCATGGATCTGGACCCAGCGGACACGGCTGTGGCCTCCCTCACCTCTACTGCCAATCAAACTGATTCTGAATGCTGACAGAAAACCTATTGGTATATACACCAGGAGGCATCACAAAGGCAGCATTAAACACCTCAAAATTTACCTGTTAAGACTAACCTTCCTGCTGCTTCTACTCTCAGGTAACATACACCCCAACCCAGGCCCCCCCAACACCTATGGGATGAGTGCCCATAAGTCAGGTATGCTCACAATTGCCTCACTAAATATCCGCAGTCTAGTAGCTAATTTTACTAACCTCCAGGCCTGGGTAGCCCTCCGTAACCCTGAAGTACTGTCAATCGTAGAAACATGGCTCTCCCCAAGGATTCCTGATGCTGATGTCTACATCCCTGGCTATAGGATCTTTAGGCAAGACCGGCTGTCCAAAAGAGGTGGAGGCTGTGCATTTTTTCTTAAGGATTACCTTCAGGGCATATCGCAAAATATTCCCAGTCTTGGGACCCCTGCTCAGGTTCTTGCCATTAAGGTTCTCCTTTGGGCACAAAGCAAGTCTCTTACACTTTTGTCCATCTACATCCCTCCAAAGGACTCATCCTTGGGTCTCGAAGCTGTCATTGACTGCCTGGGTAGCCTAACCCCATGCTCCAAGGTTATACTACTAGGAGACTTTAATATTAACTGGCTTGCCCCAGAGGCAAACCATTTCAATAATGCTGTCCAGGCCATCCACTTCATGCAGCTCATTGAAGCCCCTACCAGGACTAACTACAGGACTGGTACTAGCACACTTCTTGACTGGGCACTCACCAACCGTCCTGAGCACACCTCTAATGCCACTGTTCTCCCAGACAGTATCAGCGACCACTCCCCTATCACATTCAGCTGGACCAATAAATTCACCAGACCCCCTCCCAGAACAGTCACAAGCAGAGTCCTAAGGACTGGTCAAGCCGACCGGCTAAGAGCAGATCTTCTGAACACCAGTTGGTCTGCAGTGTATGAGGCTCCTGACGTGGATAGTGCACTGGACCATTTCATCCTCCTCTTCAACACTATCTGATACTTATGCCCCTATAAAAAAGCAGAAAATCAAGGGCCATTACAATCCTTGGATGAGCCCTGACATCCTGGGACTTATGAAATTCCGGGATCATCTCTGGCACATAGCTACAGCCACAGGGAAGCAGTCGGACATCGTAAAGTACAGACAAGCCAGAAATAAATACACCTGGGCTATCTGCACAGCCAAAAACCACTACTTCAAGGTGGCCCTGTCCAAACACTGGAATGATGGGCATAAATTCTGGGCAAATCTTAAGGAGGCTACTGGTAAGGAGACAAAATCTGCCCCTGACATGATCAGTGTAGATGGCTCCCCCATCCTTGACCCTAAAACTATAGCCGACATCTTCAACCTAGCCTTCACGGACCTCAGTCATGTCCTCCCCCCTGACTTCTTCCATACGGGCAACCCTGTTGCAGGCCCTCAGTCCTCTGCACATCCCCTCTTTCGGTTCAAGGCCATCTCCCTAGGGGATGCAAGGAAATATCTCTCGAAGGTACTCGGTAAGGGGAGATTCAGTGGGGACTCCCTTGATCTAAAATTAATCGCACTGTCCTTGGAAGAAGCCCTGTTTCCACTCGCCCACATCTTTAACTTGTCGCTTAGAGTAGCGGTGTTCCCTCAAAAATGGAAAGCCGTGACAGTCACTCCTGTACATAACAGTGGGGACTGAGCCCTTACAGAGAACTATAGACCCATCTCCTTGCTTCCGCCACTGTCAAAAGCCCTTGAACGAATAGTTGCAGACCAACTGGTTGAATACCTGGACGAATACAAACTCCCCTGCCCCGAGCAGCATGGCTTTAGAACTGGGCACAGCACCACTACAGCCCTACTAGAGTTCATGGGTCACATTCACAAATCCCTTGATCATGGACAACTCTCCGGGGCAATCTTTATCGATCTGACTAAAACATTCGATACTGTTAATCATGCCCTCCTAACTGTGCAGCTTGCCACAACAGGCCTGTCTCCTGAGGCTGTTTCGTGGTTTGGCAGCTACCTGGACTGCAGATCCCAGCAAGTTAGAATTGGCTCAACACTCTCAGACAGCAAGCCTGTCCACTCGGGTGTCCCACAGGGGTCTATACTGGGTCCCCTCCTATTCAGCTTATTCCTGAATAGTCTCCCTCAAGCCAGCCAGTGCCGCATTCTACTCCATGCTGATGATGCAGTTGTCTTCACACATGGCTCAAATCCATTTGAACTTGAGCAGCAACTTCAAAGTGACTTTGCTAGTCTTGAGAAGTGGTTCCTAGATCATAAACTTATCCTGAACTATAAAAAAACTAAATCTATGTTGTTCTCCAGCCACCTTAACAAGCATCTTTACTACCCCCTATCAATATGCAATCTTGCAGGGGCCCCCCTTGATCTGGTCCAACATTTTAAATACCTCAGGATCACTATTGACAACTTGTTGTCCTACACTCTCTATATTGACAACACAGCCAAAGCTATCAATAAATGTATTGGGCTGCTTTATCATCATAGGCACAGTTTGACCCCTGAAGCCCTTAAAGTAGTTGTCCACAGCACTGTGGGCTCCCTCATTGACTACAGCCTACCTATATATGGCTCTACCTCTGACGCTGCCCTCCAGTGCTTAAAAACTGCATTAAACAAAGCCTGCCGGTTAACCATTGGGGCATCTAGGCTGACTCACACCTGTGACCTGTACACAACTGCACAGTGGCTCCCACTTAACGGTCGACTTAAATTCCAAGCCTGCCTTCTGGCAAAAAAAGCCAGCCTTGGAACACTCCTGCCTGGGGTTACTCAACTCCTTATGCCTTGCACTAACCAGCGGCACACACGTAACTCTGAACGTCAGACTTTCATTACACCCAGATGTTGTACTTCCCAAGGCCAAAGGTCTTTTGTGCACCGTGCCACGCTGTGGTTCAACTCCATTCAGGAAAACTTGGTGCATATGCCTACGTTGGGTGCTTTCAAAGTCCAACTCAAGCAACGCCTACTAAATGATGCCCATTGCAACTGTCAGCCATAGCTTCTCCACCCCTCTCTTTCGCCCCCTACTATCTTGCTCTTCCCCTAACCCTTCCCTCCCTCCCTGGCCTTCCTCCTCCTCTATCCCCCACCTGCTGCCCTCATATTTCCTCTCCTCCCCCAGCTTAATTTGTCTCAATATTGCTTGCTTATTTTTTGGCACTTGGGGCTCCTCCCCCTCAACATCTTGTTTCCATTCCACCCCTAGAACCCTATTTTCTGCAGATAAATGACTGGTTTCACCGTCAGGCATCTCATACCCCTAAGTGTGTTAGTTAGCCCCTGTTCCCTTATCTTAACCACCTGTGTAACATGTACTACTCTGGTATATCTGTTGTATCTACTTCCATTGTAACTGTACTACTTTGTTTACATTGTGATCATGACGTGGAACCTATGTAAAGAGCTCTGAGCTCAAGTGGTGTTATCCGAGACATTAATAAATAATAATAAAAAAAAATAACAAAATAGTGACAGCATAATTCAAGAATATACTTGATAGGTGGCAAATACATTCCCTCACTTAGAATCAAACTTCTGACCCTTTGCTTGTAAAGCAAGCACACATCCAGTGTGCCATTGGAGGAGCTTAAGGTATCTCCCTGATCCAGCCCTGAACCCAGTGCCTACTGCACCGGAGCCAGCCACCCTCACCATAACACCACACGGCTGGCAAATCATATTCAGTTTTCATGAATTTTGAAGGATGGGATTTCTGGAGTGCCACATTTGTTTTGGTTTTTGGTTTGTGTAGGGGTAGGCAACCCCCTTATCTGAGCACCAGCCTTGCACAGTGAATCACTGACCCACAGCTGGGATTTGAGATCTATTTCATTTCCCCTGCTGCCTTCCAGTGAATCCCACCCTCTCTGTCTCCCCCCCCACCTCCTCTCTCTCTCTCTGTGCTCCCTTAGTTTCCACAGTCTCTTCCTGAGCACTAATTTCCCTAGCTTTCCCAGCTTCCTCTCTTCCTTACAGAGCTGCCTTGTTTAGGTCCCCTTTATCTCCATTTTTTATATGCCCTCCGTGACTCCCCCATCTTTGAGTTCCTTGCCTTGGTCTTCCTGCACTAGCAGTGCAGGTGCAGGAGCCACAAAACAATCAGAGCAGCCGATGCTCATAAAGGGGGTTACCTACCCTGAGCACAACAGTACTTACTCCCAGAACTATGGCACGTGAGGGGAAAAAATGATGCCCAGATTTGCATGAAAAAAAACATTATTTTCAACTAGTAAGTTCAAACATTGCTGGTGCTCTCATCAGTAAAACGAGCTGCGGACACTTACCCCATTTTTCTCCCTCAAGTGCAATAGTTCTCAGAAGGTGTCTTTCTGCACTATCCTCATCTGATCCCTCCTCGCCCTCCCCTTCTATGCCCAAACTGCCTCTCTAACATTGTACTTATCTCCTCATTTCTTCATCTCTGCAGCATCTGTAAAAGTTCAAACTTCAAAACCAATACAAGGCAACATATAGCTGTGTTAAAAAATGACTAGATGGTGACCTTCAAAAAAAGTCTTGCATTACAAGGGTAAGTAGAATATTGTTTATATCACATCAGTGAGAATAAATTTCAACATATAACAATAAGGTACACTATGGCCTGACTCAGAATATGCCATTCCCTCCATGGTAAAGGGGCAGGGCCATAACCCATCAAAGGCAGAGCCTCAAATGAGTTATGAAAGTTCTGCCCCCTTTCCAAGTAAAGATAAATATCATATTCTGAGTGATGCCACTGTGTGTTTAAGTTATACAATGTATTTCAAACTGTAGAGCTTTCAGATTAGTCCTTTTAATGAAGATTTAACCATTTCTGTTTGATTTCACTACTCATTTTTGAAAATAGAAAAGGTAATTTTGATGTTATTATATATTGTTCAACTTGCTCTCTGATTGGTAAAAAGCTGCTTTATGAGAAACCTAAAGAATGAGAGAGGATCTAAAAAAGCTGAAAGAATGGTCACGGGTTTGGTAGCTGGGGTTCAACTCAAAAGCATGCAAAATCATGCACTTGGGGCACAGAAACATGGGGGTAATGTATCGACTGGGAGGAGAAGTACTAGCAGTCACAAAACAGGAAAGGGACCTGGGGGGTAATCATTTCTGATGACCTGAAGGTAGCTAACTAGTGTGACAAGGCAGTGGGAGAGGCTGGGATATTCAGATACATGGGCAGGGGTATCACTAGGAGAAAGAGGGAGGTAATAATACCCCTGTATAGATCACTAATGAGACCACACCTCGAGTACTATGTCCAGTTCTGGAGGCCCCACCTCCGAAAGGACCTGGACAGGATGGAGGTGGTACAGAGAAGGGCTACCAAAATGGTGCAGGGCCTGCATCAGAAGCCCTGCCAAGAAAGGTTTAAGAAATTAAATATGTATTCCCTAGAAGAAAGGAGGGAAAGTGGGGATATGATAGAAACATTCAAATACTTCACAGGTATAAACAAGGTACAGGAAGGGAGGATTTTCCAGAGAAAAAGATGCTTGAGGACAAGGGGTCACACTGTGAAGCTTGGTGGGGAGCTGAGAGGAAATGTGAGGAAGTATTTCTTCACGGAAAGGGTGGTGGATGCTTGGAACAGCCTCCCAGTGGAGGTGGTGGTGGCTAAAATGGTTACAGGATTCAAGAAAGCAGGGGATGGACACAAGGGGATCTTAGCCGTGCGATAAGGGGATATGCAAAGCAGAGACCAAGTAGGGTCTGCGATGGCACTGTAGGTAGGGAAAATAGGGTAGACTAGGTGGGCCAAGAGGTCCTTATCTGCCTACAATGTCTATGTTTCTATGTTTATGATAAATGGCGATGACCCAGTGAGAATGATAATAGTGATTAATCATCATTTTAGAACTTCAGACCATAGAAGAAAATTATATATCTGTAAGGTTTAATTTTCACCTACATTGTGTAAATGGTGTTATTTTGCTGAAAGCATAGCCACTATCAGTGTTCAAGTTTTTTATCTTGATAGTCGATATATCACAAACAAAATAGAAAATTCGATATCTCATAAAACTTCACTTATCAATGGCAGAACAGTTGAAACAATGCTTGTGACATCACAGTGAAGCTATGCAGCATTTTAACCAGAACAGTGAAATCAAAATAAACAGCTAACTGCTAAAAACATACATGCAGGGTTTGGAGCACTAATGTTTAGTTTTAGCTGTTGGCTTCAGTGACCCAGAAGCATTGAGTGAATGCCAGATTATCTTTCCTTTTTTTTTAATGGCCATGATTTCTTTTAAAAATGCTGTTCAGAATTAGGAACATTACCTCATGCTACTTAAGATCCATGGTCTAAACACTCTGTTGCTGGGTTACGACTACAGCTGAAATTCCTAGTGACTTACATAGAAACATAGAATTTGATGGCAGATAAGGACCACTTGGCCCACCTAGTCTGCCCATTTTCCCTGCCTACTGTAACACCACAGACCATACTTGATCTCCAACGTCCCCCCCTTTCCTTACCACTAAGATTCCCTTATGCCTATTCATGCCATTTTGAATCCTGCTACAGTTTTTGGCCCCACCACCTTGCTGGGAGGCTGTTCCAGGCATCCACCACTCTTTCTGTGAAGTACTTCCTTACATCTCCCCTGAGCCTACCCCTCCAGCTTCATAGCATGACCCCTTGTTCTTCAGCACCTTTTTTCTCTGAAAAAGGCTTCTCTCTTAAACCTTATTTATACTTGTGAGGTATTTGAAAGTCTCTGTCATATCCCCCCTCTCCCTCCTTTCCTCCAAGTTGTACATATTGAGGTCCTTCAGTCTCTTCTCATGGGGTTTTTGATACAGACCCTTCACCATTTTAGCTGCCCTCCTCTAGACCTCCTCTACTCTGTCTATGTCCTTCCGGAGATGTGGTCTCCAGAATTGGACACAGTACTCTAAGTGATGTCCCTCCAGTGATTTATACAGAGCTATCACCACCTCCTCTTTCTGCTGGTGATACCCCTTCCTATGCACCCTAACATCCCACTGGCTCTCCTCCCTGCTTTGTCACACTGTTTGGCCACCTTTAGATCATCAGATAGAATTATCCCCAGGTCACTCCCCCTCCCATTTAGTACTGCACCTCTGGGTTTCTATACCTCAAGTGCACGAGTTTGTGCTTCTTTGCATTGAAATCGAGTTCCCACACCCTTGACCACTCCTCAAGCTTTCTTAGATCCCTATTCATTTTTTCCACACCCCCTGTAGTGTCTACCCAATTGCAGATCATAGTGTCATCTGCAAACAGACATACCTTCCCTTCTAGCCCCTCTGCAATGTCACTAATAAAGACATTAAAGAGGACTGGTCCCAGCACTGATCCTTGTGCCACCTTGCTGGTCACCCTCTCTTCCTTGGAGTGAGCTCCATTTACCACCACCCTCTGTCACCTATCTCCCAATCAATTTCTTAGCCAGTTTACCAGCTTTGGAGCAATTCCTAGGCTGCCCAACTTGTTTACAAGTGTCTTATGTGAAACAGTATGTTGAAGGCCTTACTGAAATCTAAGTAGGTCACATCCACAGCTCCACACTAGATCTAATTCCCTGGTCAGCCAGTCAAAGAAATCTATCAGATTTGTTTGACATGACCTTCCTCTACAGAATCCATGTTGCCTCAGATTTTGTGAGCCACTGGATTCAAGATAGTTCACAATCATTTCTGTCAGTAATGGTTCATTAATTTCCCCACCACTGAAGTCAGGCTGACTGGCCTGTAATTTCCAGCCTCCTCCCTGCTACCACTTTTGTGAAGCAGGACTACATCTGCCCTCCTCCAGTCTTTTGGGACCACTCCCATCACCAATGAGTGGTTGAACAGGACTCTCAGAGGTGCAGCTAGCACCTCTCTAAACTCCCTCAATATCTTTGGGTGTATCTCGTCTGGACCCATTGCATTGTCCACTTTCAGATTTGCGAGTGCCTTCATGACTCCCTCCTCCGTAAATAGACTAGTGCCCACCTCCCTTCCTTCAATGCCCCTGCCACTTATTTGTGGTCCCTCTCCTTCCCTTTCCTCCATGAACACTGAACAAAAGTATTCATTCTGGATGTCTGCTTTTTCCTTGTCCCCTTCCCTCCTTAGCCTTACAGTTCCTTCCCTGGTCTTCCCCTTTTGCTTACATACCTGAAAAAATGTTGTCTCCTTTTTTTACCACCTGAGATATTTTCTCCTCTGTCTGTGCCTTTGCACTCCTGACTGCTTTCCCTGCCTCCCTCTGCTTCTCCTGATACACCTGCTTATCCTCCTTCTCTGTGTCTCTTTATACCTCCTGAATGCTAACTTTTTTGGCCTTACCTTCCCGGCCACCTCTTTTGAGAACCATAGCAGTCTCTTTTTCCTCTTACTTTTGTTTATTTGCCTGACACAAATTTATTGCCTTCAGTATCCTCACTTTTAGTTTTGCCCACTGTTCCTCCACTCAACCCAAGTCTTCTCCCCCTCCCAGGGCATCCCTGAGGCATTCCCCCATCTTTGCAAAATTGGCCCTCCTGAAGTTCAGGAACAGTTCTTATATTAAACTACACCGTGCGGTGATCACTGATCCCAAGGTGGCCACAAACCGTGATGTCTGCAACACTGTCCCCATTGGTGAGTACAAGGTCCTATACTGCTCCCTCACAAGTGAGCTCCTTTACTAGTTGCCTGAGGAACATCCCCCGAAGGGAGTCCAGCATTTCCCTGCTCCTAGCTGAAACTGCAGCTGGGATGCTCCACTCTACATCCGGCAGAATGAAGTCCCCCACCAACAGCACTGTCCCATTTTTTTCCAGCTTTTGGATGGCTTCCACCAGAACCTTATTCATCTCTGTCTCCCTGTGTTGGAGGTCTGTAGATCATGCCAGTGCAAATAGCAGCTCCATTCCCCATCTCTAGGGTGACCCACAATACCTTTGCCCCTCCCTGTGTCTCCCATACCTCTATTGCTTTTATGCTTTCCCTCTCATAAACAGCCACTCCTCCTTTCTTACCCACCCTGTCCTTCTTGAACAAAATATAGCCTGGCATGGCTATGTCCCAGTCATGGTTCTCATGGCACCATGACTCTGTAATGGTGACAATGTCCAGATCAGCCTCTGCCATGTCGGTCACTAGGTCTGGGATTTCATTTATCAGACTTCAAGCATTTGCAAACATGGCCTTCCAATTCTGCTAACACCCCCTGATGACGTGTTAACCACGAAAACCGGTCATGGCTTTTGTCCATTGCTGCAGTTGATTGTGGCATTTGGCAATACTTTTAATCAATAAATACATGTTGCTTTACAGCGAGAGTGCAGTTTTTGGTTCAGTATTTTAGTACATCTTTTAAACCCCATACCTCAGGTGAGTGGAGCTTCAATTGCTTTTTTTATCACCCTGCTTGTCAACCCCCCTTTTTCCCCCTTTGTCTTTTCTGCTTACTTCCTCTGGCCTCATTCCCATCCCTCTTAGTTTCTACCAATTTATTTTTCTTGTAATCAGGTACCCTTGGGGAACTGCCTCCCTTAGGTTTCTCTCTATTGACTACTTCAGAATGGGGGGGGGGCAGTTTATGCCTCCCTGCTTCCTTCTTTCACCCTCCTTGGCTTGTTTAAATGCTCACCAATGTAACATTTAAACCATTCACTGAGAACCTGGGTTGCCCTCCTGGATGGATGCAGGCCATCTCTCCTGTATAGACCTTCATCCCTCTGGGTGGGACCCCAGTCCCCAATGTAGCCGAATCCCTCCACTCTGCACCACTCCTTCAACCATTGGTTGAAGCTCCTGATACAGAGTACCCTATCCCCCAGACAGGCAGTACTGTCCTCAGAAAAGGTCACTGAGCATGCTACCTGCTTAAGACTCTTCCCCAACTCCCTGAACTCCTCCTGCACTTTCCTACTCTCATCCCTAGCCAGGTCATTAGTCCCTAGGTGGACAATGACATCCAGCTCTCCCTCCCATCATGCTGCCCTAGCAATCCCCAAGATCACTTTCCATCCCTCTGAGCTGTGGTGCCAAGTAGGCACCTAACCTCCCTCTCCCCCTTCCCTCCTGCCCCCAGATCTATTCCCATTACAATGGGTCCCCACCAGGAGTTGCTTCCTCCTACTCTGGGGTCCTCTGCCACCTTCCTAGGGGACTCCACTACAAAGTCCCCCACATCCTCCCTGGTCACTACAATGGGTGCCTCCATGGGACAGTCCTGCTCCTCCAGGGCAGTGTATAAATTGTGTAGTTGTACCGTAGGGGGGGATGTGCCTCTGCCCCACTGCCCTCACCCTTTCAGAACCCACCATAGTCCAGCTGCTTCTCCTCCTTGGCACACTTTGAGGCAGCGGTGGTGGACTTGGTGGTCCCTTGGTGGGGGAAGAGGCCCCCCTGAATCCTGGCCAGCTTGGCCTGGAGTCTAGCAACCTCCTCGCTCAGCCCAGAGAGTTGCACACAGATGGGGCTGCACCACAGCTCCAGAAAGTGTCCCTGGAGACTGCCGCCACACAGCCACTGCACTGCACCACTCCCAGCATATCTGTTTATTACTCTGCCTGTTTTTGTTGTTGCTTACTTCCTTGCTCCAACCCCTTTTTTAACCCCTACCCTAGATAAGGTGTTTCACCTATTCCCTTACTTGAAACCCTTTTTTAACCCTACCATAGATAAGGTATTTCACCTATTCCCTTACCTGAAACCCTTTTTTAACCCACCATAGATAAGGTATGTCACCTATTCCCTTATTTGAAACCCTTTTTTACCCCTACCATAGATAAGGTGTTTCACCTATTCCCTTACTTGAAACCCTTTTTTACCTCTACTATAGATAAGGTATTTCACCTATTCCCTTACTTGAAACCCTTTTTTACCCCACCATAGATAATGTGTTTCACCTATTCCCTTACTTGAAACCCTTTTTTACCCCTACCATAGATAATGTGTTTCACCTATTCCTTTACTCCAAACCTTTTTCTAACCCCTACACTAGATAAGGTATTTCACCTATTCCCTTGCTCCAAACCCTTTTTTAACCCTTACCCAAGATAGGGTGTTTCACCTATTCCGTTACTTGAAACCCTTTTTCACCCCTACCATAGATAAGGTGTCCACCTCTTCCCGTACTTCAAACCCTTTTTACCCCTACCCTAGATAGGGTGTTTCATCTATTACCTAAATTTTGCGTGCCCCTAACTTTTCTTACTCCTGTGCAGTGTGAGCTACAACATTTGTTTTAAGTGGACACTCACCACAGTTGTCAGGCTGAACTTCCTAGTCCCCTTCTTTTTCCTGCTGATGCCCTTGTTTAACTCTTTCAATGCTCTCCTGTCTCCCTGCCGTGGTGCAGAAAGCCTGACTACTGGCTGGTTCATTGGGCTGACTTCGGTGGGCAGACTCTGACATCCTCAGCATGTGGGTCCTTCACTTGTGGGGCTGCAGTGTGGAGGGGGCTTGAAGGCCTACTCCTAATGTAGGCCCCTGCTTTTTCCTGGTCTGGGAGCAGCTGCTTCTATTGGATGCCTGCTGGAGCAGGGAGGCATGGCTCTCCTGTAACTGGCTGTGGTCCAGGAGCCTTCTGAGCTGCCGATCACCACTTCTGGCACTCTTTTGTGATGATGTCATGTGCCGGGGGTAGTCTGAGTCCCCTGGCCACTGATCCATTGATACAGCCCTTTCTGTGGCTTTTGTTGCTGGCAGGGCTATTTAAACCTCTTCTTCTCCTCTTCTCCTATTCCTGGTCTAAGAGCAGCCACTTCTATTGGCTGCCTACTGGGGGGAGGGAGGCGCATCTCTTCTGTGATATGCTCCAGTCCAGGAGCCCTCTGAGCCACCAATCATCACTCCTGCCACTCTTTTGTCTTGGCATCAGATAACAGGGGGTAGTCTGAGTCCCCCGGCTGCCAATCCATTGATACAGCCTTTTCTGTGACCATTGGCACTGGCAGGGCTATTTAAACCCCTTCTTCTCCTCCTCCTCTTCCTCTTCCTCTTCTTCTCTTCCTGGACTAGGAGAAGCCACTTCTATTGGCTGCCTGTGAGGGGATGAAGGCATGTCTCTCCTGTGATTGACTTCAGTCCAGGAGCACTTTGAGCCACCAATCACCACTTCCACTGCTCTTTAGTGATGGTGTGAGGTGCCGGGGGGGGGGTAGCTCCATTGATACAGCACTTTCTGTGGCTTTTGGCACTGGTGGTGCTATTTAAACCCCTTCTTCTCCATCCTTTTCTCCTCTTCCTGGTCTATAAGCAGCTGCTTCTATTGGCTGCTTGCTGGGGGAGGGAGGCATGGCTTTCCTGTGATTGACTGTGGTCCAGGAGCCCTCTGAGCCACAAAATCACCACTTCTGCCACTCTTTTGTGATGACGTCAGGTGCCGGGGGGTAGTCTGAGTCTCCTGGCTGCTGCTCCATTGATACAGCTCTTTCTGTGGCTTTTGGTACTGGTGGGGCTACTTAAACCCCTTCTTCTCCTCTTCCTGGTCTAGGAGCTGCTGCATCTATTGGCTGCCTGCTGGGGGAGGGAGGTGCAGCTCTCCTGTGATTGGAGCCCTCTGAGCTGCCGATCATTGCTTACATCACTCTTTTGTGATGGTGTTAGGTGCCAGGGGGTAGCCTGAGTCCTCTGGCTGCCGATCCATTGATACAGCCTTTTCTGTGGCTTTTGGCACAGGTGGGGCTATTTAAACCCCTTCTCCACTTTTCCTCTTTTTGGCCGCCTACTAAGTGAGGGTAGCATGGTTCTGTGTGATTGGCTCCAGTGTAGGAGCCTTTTGAGCCATTGATTGCCCTCCCGCTACTCTTTTGTGATGGTGGCAGATGCTGGGGAGATAGTCTGAGTCCTGTGACTGATGATCCATTGCTACAGCTCTTTCTGTGGCTTTTAGCAACACACAGACTCTTTATGTCTGCACATGGGTGATGCTGCTATACATATCACAGGGAAAAACAGCAGTAACCAAATATGAGATTTCAGTAGAATTTGAAAATTATTTTTGGATCTTTACAAGAATACAGTTAATAACAATGGTGAACTTACTGAATCCTTTTTAAATTCAATACCTTCACCTAAACTTTCTGACTCAGAAAGGAAATCTCTGGACAGGCCTATAAAGAGGAATTTGATGAGGCCATAAAAAAGCTACCTTCAAATAAAACTCCAGGACCAGATGGTCTCCTGGGAGAATTCTACAAATCCTTATACTCAACAAATCAGATTTACCTTTTCCATACCTTGGCCACCTCCCTGACAATAGGTTCTTTATCTGAATCTATGAAACGGGCATGTATTTCCATAATTTTAAAGAGCAACAAAACCCCCTGGGAATGTGAAAGCTATTGGCCTGTCTCTGTACTGAATGTAGATTATAAGATCCTGGCCAAGATCTTCGCCAACAGACTCAAAGTGTATGTTGCTAAGGTTTTATGTGAAGAACAGGTTAGCGTTGTTCCAAATAGAAATGGATATGAGACTGTTAGAAGGCTTCTTAGTTGTATGTGAGCAGTGAGTAAAACAAAGAGCCAGCAATAACCCTTGCATTGGATTTTTTTTCAAAGCTTTCGACTCCCTATACTAGAGATACCTTTTTGCCACCTTAGGAAGATTTAACATAGGTTGCAACTACATTTCCAATATTAAAATTTTATATAATAACCCTACAGTGAGAGAGAGAGATTATCAATAAAGAGTGTATTACACATTCGCTCTCTGGAAACATGCCTCTATTCCATACAACATGGTTACCCTTTTTAACTTTCTTAGAAACACCTTAATAGTTGCTATGTTTTGTGCTTGCAACACTAGAACAATTTTCTGATCAATACAGCTGTTTTAATAATTGTTTTAACCTTTTTTCTACTAGGTCTGATATTCTCTCCAAAAGGTGGTTTATTAGAAATCTTAATAGAATTAGTTCAAACTGGTGTTTTATCAATTGCTCTTCGCATAATATGTTTGTTAGGCTATTAGGAGTTTCTGTTTTTAATATTTTAGAATGCTAATTGTGTTACCTTATTCATCTGGTTCATTAGTAATGGAATCTTCCACTCATTTTTCAGCAAAAAAATGTTTGTAAGTGCTTTTATGATTTGACTGTAAAATATGTTTTTCAAAATCTGAAATTTAATAAACATTTTTTAAAACAAAAAAAAAGTTGTGCTCAGCTGAAAATCTCTGCCATCACCTAAATACAGTAGCTGCCAATTGGGAGACCAAACTGAATGCTAGAAATTGTTTTGGTGTATTGTTTAATCCATTCTTACTGTTTTTAAATGCAACTGCTCCTTATTGACTTCTTGCTGAGCAACACTCTGCACATGCCTGTATAAGTCATGCACTAGGAGTTATGCAAGACACTAGACTTTTCAGAACATCACTTTATTTTCCCTTTTCATTATAACATTGCCTTTATTATTTTTATATGTTCCCATCACAGTATTGTTTAGACTGAATACAGTAAGGTGTTGCTAGATAAATAACCAGATTATTGAGTGAACTGTAGTTTAATATCTTCATACTTAAGCTCAGATTTGAGGACATTAGTGAATCTCTCACAAATATTTAAATGTGCATGCTAAAATGAATGCATAGATCAGGGTGTTTTGTCTTCTGCAAGCTCTATCCCATTAAACTGATATTTAATCCATGGTGACATTTAGCTTTATTCTTGTGGTTAATTGAGATGAAAATTTACCTTCAGTATCAAATTGATTTTGTTCTGGTTTCTCAGTAACAAACATTGGAAAACAATTGAAAAGAAACAATTTTAAAATACTTTAAAATAATTACTTTGACAGTTCGTAATCTGTGCAGTATTGTACCCATGTGTTATCGTAATTGGGACACTGGTAGTAAGAGTTTTAAGGTAGCTACTGCCTGTTCATTACCTTTGGAAAAGGTGTAGTAGTTTGTCTTCACAAACAATACGAGTCATACATCCTACAAGAGAAAGGGCACAGGACAAAAGATGCCTCACCATAAGGTAGCAAACTGAAGAGATTTTATTTTTGTAGTGCAAGTCAGAACCTAACACAAAGCACACTGAGTTCAAATGGAGCCACCAAGGTTTTGCGTCCCCATAGCTCCTTGGCATTTTGTCAAGGTGAAAACCTCCATCTAGTGGGTTGTTTTTTTACCAACCTACAGACAGACAGACATACACAAAACTTTATTAACACCAATATATAACAAACGCTGGTCAGAGCCAACATGGCTGCTGCACATTAACATGAAACCATTTTCATTTTTTTGTCTTTTGTTACAGAAATCCTTCAAAAAATGTAATGCTTTAATTGATATAGTCTACTTCGGCTGGTTTTGTTGTTGAAGTGTGATGTATTACATTTTTGGGGTGTAGCTGCAGAGCTATTTTGTCCATTAAGCACAGGTTTTGGTACAACATCACCTGGTTATTGATGTTTTTCAGGGCTTGACCTCTGATAGTAAATTGTGCATTTATCGACGTATGACTACTGTTATATTGTATATGGGGATATCCACAGCTTTACAGCAGCAACAGCACAAACCTACTCCCTCAGACACATTTGCAAATCTACCTCCTTCAATTTTCGATATACAATAAAACAATATTCATACGTCAATGTTTGCACAATTTACCCTCAGAGGTCAAGCCCTGCAAACCATCCTTCCCCTTCATCCCTTCTGCAATGTCGCTTATGAAGACATTAAAGAGGACTGGCCCCAGCACTGATCCCTGTGGCACCCCACTGGTCACCCCCTGCTCCTTGCATTGAACGCCATTTACCACCACCCTATGTGTCCTGTCACTCAATCAGTTTCTTATCCAGATTACCACCTTGGGGTGTACCCTCAGGCTGCCCAACTTATTTACCAAATTCCTATGTGGCAGGGGTCAAAGGCCTTGCTGAAATCCAGGCAGGCCACATCCACCTCCCCTCCCTGATCCACCTCCCTGGACACCCAGTCAAGGAAATCTATTTCTAACTGCATCAGACAAAATGATCTGAATCTCTCACTCCCTTCATGTATTCAGCAACAACAGGATTTATCTAGTGTATTTTTTACCTAACAAAAACATGCTCATCATAAATATGTGATCAGAATAAGATAAGTTGTACAAAAATAAACAGTAACCCACACCACATTTAACAGACTTAAAGGAATGGCTGGCAACTGTTTTAATTTAAAGCATGTATTCTTTGTCATGTGAATACAAATGGCCATCGCTAAGTTCATGTACTAACAACAAAAAGGCATGCTTTAGTTTCCCTTGAAAATCCAATGCTTCTTTCTCAAGGCACACCTTACTGACAGCTTCTCTGTAGTCCACATGCCTCAGCAAAACATTGGGACCAATATTTAAAATATGACTTGCAGTTTTAGTGCAGTGCTCCTTTGGGATGAGCAATTAGTACATATTTTTTTGTAATAAACTGAGCCCCAAACTAGGCTCCATATTCCAGTAAATATAGAGTAAAAACTGGGGAAAGCAGGATCCCACCGAAAACAAGATAGCATCTGAGCTGTGTTATCGTAACTAAATGCAATAAAAAATATGTCAAAATAGGACCTCATTGAAAAAGAGATATTACATCTCAGCTGGGTTATCCTGGGCAAATGTACTGCAAAACTATGTAAAGCACATAGCCCTACAGCAGAACCACACTGCCAGGAGTTGTTTCACCTAAAATGATCTGTCCTAGAAAATTGCATTATAAAACCAGATGTACATTAACATTGAGGTGTTGCATCTCACCTCTACTATACCGGCTAAATGTAATATAAAACCTTGTAAAATCCAGAGGCCATTGCAAATGACATATTACATCACATCTGGTCTATCTTAGATTAATACAGTATCTAGTAAAATGTGCACAAACAGGACCTCGTACCACAACAATGCAAGCCACAAACATTCAGCATCGACAAATGCTTGTTTTTATTTCTGTTTTTGTGACTCTCAAATAGTATGTCTTGTTTCATGAAGTTGCCTAAAGTGAAAAGGGCAAGAGTTTCATGATTCTTTTAAAGTAAAAGGCTATTTCTGGAGGCACTTGGATGGTTTATGGAGGTTTAACAGGAGGTTGTCAAGATGTTTTACCACTGTTTTGGCTCAGTAGAGTAATTTGCATTGTTATCTCCTTTTTTATGGCTTGCTGAGTCTCTGATGAAAGTCAGTCAGTGTGTGTGTGTGTGTGTGTGTGTGTTAGAAAGATCACTGTTTACTTTTGATGAAAGTCAGTGTGTGTGTGTGTGTGTGTGTGTGTGTGTGTCTGTCAGCTTGAAAGATCACTGCTTACTTTTGATGCTCTTTTAAAAGGGATGTATGTTTCTCTTGGTGATATCTCCTACTCCACACCCAGCTCAGACAGCAGATCTGTTGAATGCAGAGGGATTCCACTCCCTCTTAACAACACACATCTGGTGGAGGAGGAGGAGAGGGGAAGGGGGAAGAAATACAGTTTAGTTAATGCAGAAAACAGGGACTTGATTTCGTTCCTCTCCTGCATAAAACAAAAGTGTGCTGCATTAGCAGTTCAGACCCCTTTTCCTGATGACAGTAATACTTCTGCATGACTCCGCCCATGCAGCTGTAAAAAGCAACAATGATTAAAAAGTTAAAAAGGTAACAGGCAAAATGCCAATACTTAAATCATTCATATATAAGCATATATCTCAGAACATATTTCATCCTGGAGGCACTAAGAATGGAACAACTATGGCCAGCATGAACCACAGTGCTAAAACATTCAGCTCCTGATGGGAGGCTACAGGTTCTACTTGAGTTGCCACTAGGCACAAATGGTGGGCAGGTGTGATTAGGTGGTAAAATGTTAGACTGACTGAGCAACCACCATATGTGAGTTAGTAATGTGAGATCTCTTATTTTGTTCATATTAATTCTGAATATCTATAGTCATTATATTAATTCTCATTAAACAACTGACATGAATCAGCTAACTAAACAACCTCATTTGAGTTTGCTGCTATGTTTTTGTAGGTTCTTACATTAGGTATTCGAACATTGTTATTGTGTGTACTGTATCATAACTGTTGTGTTTTTAATTCCTGCAATATGTAATGTGTACGTATAACATTTTAAAATCAATAAAGTAGACCTGGGGCCAAATATTCAAAACGTAGCCCTGGGACAAAATTAGCACTGCACAGTGTGCTAAATTAGCCCAGTACCATTTGCATGCTATATTCAATGGAATAGCCCCAGGGCTAAAGTAGCTGAATATTTCCACCTCTCCCTTCCCTCCCCTACCTGCCTAATCCATTTCCATCCAAGTTACACAAATGTACACTCGCTGGTTTCCTATACAACTTGCTGTACATCGAATATAGGTATTATGTATGTCTACTATGTTTATGAATATTGGACTTATGTATTCTGCAACCGGATTCTGTGGATCTATATATCATTGCAACCATTCTATAATAGTGTTCCATTGTAACATTTTTCTGTTGTTACTTTTATCACTGTTTAACTGCCTACTTTCTATGTAATGTTGCTTATTTTAGCTCTGTGCCATTATAAGTGGCTCGGGTCATGTCTGAAAACGGTCTCTGGGATCAGCGCACCTAGCCGGTTACTAAAGTTATAAATAAAATAAATAAATATAATGCACAAATGAAGCCTTGCAAACAGGGCCGGGAGTGCAGTGCAATAATAGCCCAGCGAATAAGACAGCTCTGAATATAGCATCCAGGAAGTGCAAATCACAACAGCAGCCCAGTGCATACAGACGTGGAGGAAGGTATAGGTGAACTACATTGTCAATGTGTATGCTAGCAAAGAAGTGGACGCACTAAAGCTGCAAACAACAGTACAGGCCAAATACTATAGAACTGTGATATGATTCAGACAGGTTTGCATGGCACAAATACATTTGTACAGCGTTTGTGCAGGGCTAACACATTTGTCTGGTGCTAGGATGTTTGCCCAGGGCAAAAGTTTGCTATATTCAAAAATGACATGAAATGAGCCTACTTAGGCAGCCCATGGGCAAACATCAATATTAGCATTTCATTATGGCCTGATTTGCATGTAGATTGCCCAGCGCTATTGCAGGGTCTCACAGCTCCACCTGTAGGTCATTCTGAAAGTACAGGGGCAAGCTGGGTCTGCTCACAGCTCCACCTGTAGATCACTCTGGAAGGGTATGGTGGTAGCTGCAGGCTACGTTTGTGCACAGCTGTATAGACTATTGTGCCCCAGGGGACTACACAGCACAGGCACAGGTGGTGGTGCCGCATGTAATAGTCAAACTGTAGTTCTTGCTACAGTGCATAGCAGATGCTACAGTAACAAGGTGGCCAGTAGTGTGAGGATACAGCAATGTTTAAGGTGTGTAGAGCAGCAATGACTGCTGCACTCCACACAGTGACAAGTCCATCTGGTAGGTGTGTTGTGACAGTGGACATTGCTGTCATGCTTTCATGTGATCCACAGATGCTGCACCACTGGCATGGGATACACACAGTGACATACACATGGCTGGTTGTGCGTCCTGTGGTGTCTGTACAGATGTCCGCTATGTGGCCCGGGAGGGGGTGCATACCATCAGACAGGCACATTGGTGTCAGGGCATTCCCTACACTGGACCATTTGCACTGAGTGGATGGTCCCAGTCTTGTAGTAGCACCCGGTATGTTGTGCAGCCTGGTCACCTGTTCACCCTCCCCTCAACACTCTCCACACGCCCAGTGCTGCATATGTGTGCTGGATTTTGTTGGTGTACCCCAGTTGGGGACTGGAGGTGTGTGCTTTATGGACACACCACCATGGTGTCCACTGGGTGCTGGGGCACCCAATCATGCCTGGCATGGTTGGGACTGGTGCTAGATGATGGCAATATAGGAGGTGCCATCTGTATGCAGCATGTTTCTTCCATGTCTGGTTTATTTCTATGTTTAATATTTACTGGTTACAGTCAATAAACTGCTACTGGCAGACCCTCGCAAACCCCATAATACCCACTTGTGAATTATGTAATTCCATAAACCACAGTTCTATGTTGCGCAAAGTCATGCAAAGCTGCGCAAAGTCACGCAAACTCTCTTTTGAGCAGTGCTAACCACCAGTAAATATAAAAAGTAAAACATGGGGAAGTCTGGGAACTCAGATTTTATGCACACCCTCAGTGTGTGATGCCCAGAGATACACCTCTCGGGCATCGCCTTCAGGGTTTTTGGGGCATCACACACCTCAGGTTTGCATAAAATCCTTGTTAACCACACTTCCCCATACATTATTCTGTATATAATAATGGGATCTTCCTTTTTAGTGAAGAAAACCTGTGGTGTTATTTGCCGTAATAAAGGAATATTAGTTATGGCAAACACATGCATGATTTTTCCTTGATCTGCACATGCTCCCACCACAGTTTTTCTTTCCAGAACACTGACCACCCCGTCTCTCAATGAGAGACAGAACCACCACTCGAACTCGGTGGTAAGTGAAAAGAAACAAAAACCAGACGTAAAAAAAAACCTATAAGCTGAATGTAAAAAGTATAAATAATAAATAGAAATGACTGCGTGCTGCAACCTAAGCGCACAGCAGTCGCACAGGACTCAGGGATGTCATTTTTTTACTTCTATTTGATATAATTACTGTGTCCAAAAAGGAAGATGCAGCAATTATATAAAATAAACTATAGTGGTGTAACTTGAAGTTTACACACTGAGTTAGATACTTTTCATAAATCCCTCAAGCTTCGCTCTTGGGGTTTATGTAGCATCTAACCCCTTGGGTGTGTGTAAACTTCCCTTTACACACACCACCACATACTTTATTCAATATTTTATCACCTTGTTGTCCAGGTAAGTTCACGGGGCCAAGGCACATTGTCAGTAACCACCCAGAGCCACTGCATGTGTGGCTGAGATGATACAGAGTACACTAAGTACATGCCATTAACAACAAGACTCACTTCACAGGCTCAGTGTGCCTTTCCTGGGGGTGTGGCCTAGCAGTAAAGCGGAATGGACGTCTAACTGAAGAGCTCTGCTTTTCATCCCCTGCAATCCCCTTCTATCGCCTCAACACCAGTGAATTTTGTGACATCTTTGAACAGCCCTCAACACTTAAATGGCTTCGGCTACGAAATCGGTCAAAAAACAGGGTAAGCTTCCCTATAAATCAACCAGAAGTAGCAACGAAACTACAGGCATACTAAAATCAGGCACTCAACCTAATACTCCAGCGCACAGCCCGATTGCAGAGAGACCGCAGATTTCTTCCTTCTCGCAATGTACTCAAATAGCTAGCGACCACACCACTATGGAAGAATCTTACCTCAACCTGGAACGCTTGCTTAAGGACTTAAAATATGATCTGAGCATGCATATGGAGGCAGGTTTTGACAACGTTGCAGCCCAAATTCAGCATCTACAACAAGTCGTTAATACGGTGTCAGAAAATGTGGAGAGACACGAAACCCGACTGAGAGAAGTAGAAACAAGGGTGGGAGACCAGGAAGACAGACAGAGACAGTGTAGTGATGACCTTTCCAGAGCCCTTAGAGAGATTGAGACCCTCAAGCAGAGTATTGATGATTATGAAAATCGTGAACGTTGCTGCAATCTATGGATCATAGGTCTACTGGAGGGTCTCGAGGGAAGGGACTGTCCAGAATATATCCGCTCATGGCTAAAATCAAAGCTCGAGTTGCCTATGTCAACCACACTTGAAATTCAAAGGGCTCACCAGTCTCCTGGCCCCAGGCCTTCCCAATATCAGAAGCCAAGGCACATCATAATAAAATTTCTGTGTGATCAGGACCGTCAGTTAATTCTAGAGGCAGCATGCAAAAAAGGAGTAATATTAGAACAGCAAGTTAGAGTCAGTATATTTCCGGTTTACTCCCGCCAACTACAGATTCAAAGACAAGCTTTCACAGAAGTAAAAAAGCTTCTTCATTCCATCAACTGTGCTTTTACCTTGGCATACCCAGCACGCTTGATTGTACAGCTGTTGGGATCCAACCAGAAGTCCTTTACTTGCCCAACCGCGGCCCTAGAATATGTGAGAGGCTTGGAGCGAAGGAGGCATGAAGAACATGCTGACCATCAAAATGGTTGATATTTTCCTTAACTAGCAGGTACTTTTGTAATCCTTTTACATCTGTTAGAGGAGGGGAACCATACCATCTTACCTCGTAACTCCATCGGAGGCCTATCACAGCTGGGGCAAACTCCCCCTCTTCCATTAACATTTCCTAGGATGTAACTGATTAAGGCCTGGTTATTCTTTTAAGCGACCTGGGGGTTCAGCATGATCCTAGGGCCGGGAGTTTTACCATGATATGAGCTTGGACTCCAGCATTGCTGTATTTCCCAAGCTTTGGCTCCCGGTCAGATCTATTTGGTTTCTACACTTGGACTTTGAACAGACATTCAGCATTACAAAATGGGTGCCTTGATTGCCACTTTCTTTATATGCTGATCTGAAAACTGATGTATCTTATAAGTTACTTATCTAATCTATTTAATTTCATGACTATATCTGATTTCAATGGGGCTGTTTGAGTTGCGGTATCAAACTTGTTAATTGTGGGGGGAGGTTTTTGGTCTGGGTGGACAGGGAATCTCAGGGATCGGCTCTCTTATGCTGAATCTTGGGACGAATGAGCTATGTAAGATAAAACTGTTCTCTCCATTTGTTAGGGGGATTGCCTCCTGTCAACACTTCAGAGGGATTGGTTTCCCCAGGAGAGCCTCAAGGGGGTGCTCCATCTGGACCTGCCATGTGGGCACTCTAAGAGCAACATAAGTTGGCCTGTTGGGTCATCCTCCCCTCTACTTGCAAGAATGGGCGTGGGGGTAACATCCATTATTGATTTTTGTTCATAGAAATACTGCATTGTTGCAGGGGTCAAACGCTAATGCCACGCTAAGTAGAGGATGTGGAGATTCTATTGTTGGGAAAAGGGTGGGAAGGGGAAACGTGTTAATATCCAATTGTTTGTGTTTTTATTAACTTTACTTATGAAATTGGAGATGGGAGGCTCCTGTTGAGCCAATTATGTTGAACGAATTCTTTGTTTCATCTGGTTGTAAAAGGGGAGGATGTTGGGGAGTTCTTAGTATGGGCTTAAAAAACTTTTGCAGAGCTAACTACTTCTTTAAAAAGACGTACACAGTTGATCAAGCTAGGGGCATTTAAAATTACTAATAACAATGGCCAATCTTATATTCATTTCTTGGAATACCAATGGCCTCCATAACATGGTTAAGCGTAAGCGCATTTGGACTCAAATAAAAAAATGCAGGGGATATTATTTTTTTACAGGAAATTCACTCCACGAGAGAGGAGGCTGACAGATTAGGTCATGCCTGGGGAGGATCTTTTATAGTTGCCCCATTTACTTCTAAAGCCCGAGGAGAAGCCATATGGATCAGACCTAACCTTCCACATAAGGTTTTATCCTCTATAGCGGATCCACAGGGTTGCTATGTTATAGCAGTGGTGAATGTTGGGGGCCAAAATTTAACTTTGGTATCTACTTATGGCCCTAATTATGAGTCTCCTGATTTTTTTACCCATTTAGCAACCACCCTTGCCCCTTTCCCTGATAATTTAATTGTAGGGCTGATATGAATACTTACTGGGACCACAGATTAGACCACTCAGGGGTGAAGCATGGCCCTCCTCTGTGAGGTGCTGTAGCACTCCATCGTCTGGTGGAGGGAAGGGTTCTGACGGACGCTTGGAGGTTCTGTCACCCTACCACTAGAGAGTACTCTTTCTTTTCCCATGCACACAATATATACACTAGACTTGACTACATATTTCTGCCTTTCCTCTTGATAGATAATCTTATAGAGGCTGAATTTGGACCCTTAACTATTTCAGACCTTACCCTCTTAAAGTAGTTGTATCCTTGGATAAGAAGACTTCAGCTCAGCCGAGATGGCATATGGACCCTACATTGATCCTAGACCCAAAATGTATTCGACAGCTTAGACAGTACCTTCAGGAATTTATCGAGCTTAACCCACCCGAAGCCACCAGTACAAACGTAGTGTGGGACACCCTAAAAGCGTTTATTAGAGGAGAGGCGATCTCATATTCTTCTTTCTTGAAAAAATCTTGTCATTATCAAGAAAATCAGCTTGAACAGGAAATAAAAAAATTAGAAGAGGTCAATATGAGCTCCTTGTCACCAGAGAAAGTAGCTGAGCTTAAAACCCTGAAAAGTAAACTTAATCAACTCTCAATCAGGAAACTCGAACGGGACTTAATTATAACTAAGTCTGATTCATTTTTTGAAGGAGACAAATCTGGTAAATAGCTGGCTGGGATGGTTAAAAAGGAAAAAATCTGAACGCACCATCATTGGTATAGAGGACCCAGTGGGGCAGATAGTTTTGACCAAGCTAAAATTAATGACTCTTTCAAAACATATTATTCAAATCTTGACTCTTCGGAATACCCTGCAGGAGCCGACCCTCAAACTTTTTTAGATACCATTGAGCTACCCAATTTGTCATTACAGGATAGAACCAGATTAGACAACCTGGTGACATTGGGGGAGTTAAAAAAGGCAGCCTGGAGTGCTAAGAAGGGGAAGGCCCCGGGACCCGATGGAATCCCAGCAGAACTATATAAAGAACTTTGGGATGTCCTGGGCCCGTTGATGCTACGTATTGTGACTGAAGCTTTGACAACAGGTATTTTACCCCATTCCCAATACCTGGCTACCATAACTGTTCTCCCTAAACCAGGAAAGGATTTCCTTAGGTGCTCTTCTTATCGCCCTATATCGCTATTAAATTCTGATTATAAAATTACAGCTAAATGTATGGCCTCTAGGTTGGAAGGACTTCTCCCACTACTGATACATTCAGATCAGTGTGGTTTTGTGAAAGGGAGACAGGCTAAATATAATATCAGAAGATCTATAGATATTATGCATAAATGGTCGAGGGGGGGGGGTCTATTGGCCCTCAATGCTGAAAAAGCATTTGATTGGGTTGAATGGCCCTTTATGCCGGCAACTTTAAAGAAATTTGGGTTGGGCCCACAGATGTTGAAATGGATCCAAACTTTATATCATTCTCCTAAAGCCCAAGTTTTAACGAATGACTATATCTACTCCCCTTTCCCTCTTACAAGAGGCACCAGGCAGGGCTGCCCTCTGTCCCCTTTGCTTTATGTATTAATGATAGAGGCATTGGCACAGGGAATTAGGTCACACAGTGGTACCACGGGATTTAAGTGGCAAGGAAAAGATCACCGGATTTCCTTGTTCACTTACGGCATTTTATTATATCTCTCTTCCCCTGAAAATTCTCTCTCTCATCTGTCCAAGTTTTTTGAACTCTATGGCCCTTTATCTGGCCATAAAATTAATTGGAGAAAAAGTGAATGGTTAGCTATGGGAAATATCAAGAATCCTATAACCATTGCTGGTACCATAATAGACCCCTCAAGCCGGATTAAATATTTAGGTATTAATATCCCTGCCAAGTTGTCGAGCCTAGTTAAGGGTAACATGAAGGCTATAGTGAATAAGGCGAGGGAAGACTGCTTCACCTGGAGGGCCCTGCTCTTGACCTTAATTGGAAGGGTTCATTTGGTTAAAATGTCTGTGGTCCCTCAATTTCTATATTTCTTTCTAACAGTTCCTCTCTGGATTCCAAATAAATATATTAAGGCTTTGGAGGGGGCCATTATACAACTTCTATGGCAAAATAAAAAAGAAGAAGAAGAAGAATCAGCATTTATATAGCGCTTTTCATACATCCAAAGTGCTTTACAAGCAATGCTAGACTGGTAGTGAAGTGACTGAATGTGTGGTGGCAGCCATATCGCACATCATCACCCACACACAGCCTGGATAATTGCATGAACCAGTTGATGGGAAGGAGAATGTTGGCCAGGACACCGGGAATGTTCCCTACTCTTTGCGAAGAGTGCCCTGGGTTCTTTTACTTCCACCTGGACACCCACCAGGACAACACCAGGATGGGTAGAAGGGACCTCGGTTTAACGTCTCATCCGAAGGACGGCACACCTCAGCAGTACAGCACCCCCCAATACTGCACTTGGATGCCAGTGATTTTTAGGTGCAAGTCCAATCCCGGTGTGGAACGAGAACCCACGACCTTCTGGTCCAGAGGTGGATGTGCTACCAACTGAGCCACGCTGACACCTGAAAAAAGCAGAATCAAAAAAGAAATTATGATGCAGCCACTTAGGAAGGGGGGGGGGTTTGAACCTGCGAGTGTGGGCACTATTATATCTCCGCCAGCTCTCTACATACAAGACCCAAGCAAAGTGTAGGACAGCCGGTCTGGGTAGACCTGAAACCCCTCTCTTTCGTCCCCATTTATCATCATACATTAGTGAGTCAGTTGGGACTTTCCTTTCCTTCAAGGATTGAAAATCCATGCACGAGAGTAATGTGGAGGGCTTGGGAATTGGCCCACGCCCTGGTTGGAGGTGTTGATGGGGCATCCCCGGACATTCCATTATTGGCATTTCTTGAAAGGAAGGGAAGGCTGATACGAGGGGAGAAAAAGTTATTAAAAGGTTGGTATAACAAGGGGTTGTTTCTGCTGGGCCATTTCTTGAAAGATGGGGAGATTCCCCCATTCAGGCTGCTGTGCAAACAATACAACATTAATGCTTCACACTTCTTGTTAGACCTACGAATTAAGGAGGCAGTAGAAAAACTGAGATCTCCAAGAACAGATGGTTACATTGGCCACCGCTCACCTTTGGAAGAACTATTTGTGAGCCAATCAAATGATAAATCATTCATGCCGCTTAGGAGATGTTATTCATTGCTTATGGTGCTCTTCCTGAACCTCTGGAAAAGGTTAAAGCCCAATGGGAGATAGATATATTACCTGATGCTTTAACAGGGGGTGATTGACTAAATATTTTGAAAAATTCTGTTAAATGCTTTGGTCAATAATAGACTACGCTCAACACAATATAAAGTTTTTTTTAGAACTTACTTCACCCCTGTTTTGGCTCACAAGATTGATTCTACTGCCTCACCATTCTGTCCCAAGTGTAAAGTCCATGAAGGCTCCTTTTTCTACTTAATTTGGGCCTGTGTGCATATGCAAAAATTTTGGAGAGGAACCCAGCAGATACTAACTGCTACCTTACAAATCCCCCTTAGGCTCGATCCATCTGAGATTTTGTTAGGACTTCCCATGGAGGGAAGAGGAGGGCTGTTTGGCTCTTCAGAGGTTCTATGGAGGGTGGGCAACGTATTAGCCCTTAAAGCCCTGGCCACGTACTGGAGATTGTCAGAAACCCCTACAACTGCAGTCTGGATTAAATTACTCATGGAATGCATGAGACTGACAAGAACTCAATATCTGGTTAGAGGGCAATTAGACAAGTATCGACAGATGTGGGCTCCTCTTTATACAGCGATACAACAGGCTTGGTTCCCATTGTTTTAAAACAAAAAAAGAGCCTAAACTACACCTTTGGTATTCCTGCTAAAACCTAACTTCTGATACTATCTGAAGGCAAAACATTGTAAAAGAAAATACAATGTAAAAGATGATCCAACATTGCATATATCCACTGTTATAATATGGCATGACATTGTAAAATGCTCTGCTATGTAAATAAAGTTTACCAAAAAAAAAAAAGACTCACTTCACAGTGTGAAACATAGTGTCATATTGCAAATCATTTCTGCTGCAGGCGCTGTTTCATCTCACTTCTATCAATGACAGGATGATTGGCTTCTAAGCAATATTACTGCATTGTATTCCACAGATTGGTTGCCTGTGTATATGGAGCGGCCCAGGGTGGCCGACCGCCCACACTGCCTCCTCATTGGCTGCATACAGCCTTGTTCCCTGTTGCTGCTGTGTCCACACCCCCCATCCTTGGTTTGCCCAAAGTAAAGACTACCTTTTCCTGGGTGGTAATTTGCACCACGCAAAGTGTCGTGCAATGTCACGCAAACACACTTTGTGCAGCGCTAATGCACTGAATCTAGCATAACATCTGCATTCATGTACATGCCCCCTCTCTTTGCACATTGCATGCATTATATCTTTGCCTGGCGCTAATGCAATTTGCCCACGCTATTTGGCCTTTTGAATATAGGGGACCTGCGCAAACCTGGCACAAAGCTGGCGCAAACAGTTTTCGCCCAGCACAAAGTTTTGAATATCTGGCCCCAAGTTTTTGGAAAAAGACAAATTAGTAAAGGAACTGATGAACATATATGCTCTAACAAATCCATTGAGATGGCAAAATCCCGATGTTAAAGATTACACTTTCTCTTCTGCATGTTGAAGCTTACAGTCCCAAACTGACTTCTTCCCATTCCCAACAAAGAATGTTAATATCACAGACATTCTGCCAGGAGTTATTTTTTTTCCAGTCATCCATAAAACTCACCCACATCCCAAATACTGCATGTAAAAGAGATACTGCCAGATGAATGAACAACCAACTACTTAAAAATATATTAGCAGACTGATCTTTAATTAGGATTGTTTTAAAAGGAACAGTAACTCTATTCTGTCTCATAAAACAGTATGTGAGGCATTTAAATGTTCCATAATATGAGAACCAATAAGTATATCTTCAAAAATAAGTAAAGAAAGAATAAAATCTGCAATATTTTAAATAAAATCAATTGCTTGAAGAGCAAGGTGCACAAATAAATCAGAGAGAAAATGGACTAAAATTAAGTTTAGATGTGAATACAATGAATCAGTTCAAGAATATGTGGAATAGGTGATCACAAATGCAGAATTACATTATCAGTAATCAGAACAAAGGAAGGTAAACTTTTAGCATTAAGACTTAAAAAAAACATGAATTCAGTAAATCCATCCATTTTCTAAAGGGCCCAAAAGAAAATCTAGGCCACACAGATTGAAAAAAAGATTGCTGACATATTTACAGAAATCTACAAAGCCTTATATAGTGGTACTGTAAATCCCCTCCCCCCCCCAATCTTGAAATTACTAAATTGTTAAACAAGGTCAATCTATCAAAACTTAAGGAGCAACATATAGGATCCCTAAGAGAGCCAGTTAATTTGGGTGAAGTTAATCATGAAATTCACTTTCTGAAACTTGACAACACTCTGGGCCCATACAAATTCTCCGTAGCTTTTTTATGAAACATTCTGCAAATTGTTTTCAGAACTTTATAAAGGTTGTATTGGATCTGGGACTGTACCCGTAATGAAGCAATAATGTTGCATAATATTAATACTAAAATACAACAAGGATGCCAAGCAGCCAAAAACTTACCACCCTATCACTTTCATAAACTCAGACATAAAACATTTTTTAAAAGTCCTTACATGTAGACTTGAACCACTTGTGCCCACTATTACGGGTGTGAACCAAACTGTTTTTATGAGCAGTAGATTGATATCATGTGTTAAAAGTTGTTTTTTTTCATCTAAGAGCATCAGGAAATAGACAGAATTACCCTGCTATTTGTATTGCCCTTGATGGAGAAAAAGCTTTTCATCGAGTACTTTGACGGTTTGAAAAGAAAAGAATGTGGTACTCAGCCCCAGACCTTCTAAAGGCGCCACCTACTGAAACTGGCAAGCAAAACGTAAAAAAACCCAGGAAAAGTAGATAAGCTCACTCAGGCTGCCCTTATATGCTTTTATTAGCATTGCATACAACATGGACAGATATAGCACACCTATGTATTGCCTGTATCTTCCTGAAGAAGCCTTTATAGGTGATGTGGTGGGATGTGCCCCTCTCTGTCAGGTTGCATGCATGCTGTTGTACAAGATCAAGCCTTTGGTGAGCTCGTCTATCTACTTTTTCTTGAGTACTTTGGCAGTACCTTTTGGTAACATTAGAAAAAAATGGTTTTCCAATGGAATTCACTTCAAATATTAGACTGCTGTATCATAAGACTGCAACTTTTATTGCTTGCAACTGTGGAACTCTTTAAAATCTTCCTTCACAATGTGGCACTAGGCATGGATGCCTTTTGTCTCCATTTCTTGTAATCTATACATTGAATTACTTGCTGCTCTGATAAGAGGCAGTCAGGAGGCAAGGGACATACAACTCAATGGTAAGCAATTCAGATGTACTCTGTATACCAACAATATTTTACTACATTTAACATACCTGGTGTATTAAATACCAGTAGTCATAGCTATTATCAAGATGTTTGGTGTAATTAGTGGATATAAACTTTATTATGACAAATGTTAAATATTACCATTAAATAACAGAACCATAAAAAAGGATCTTCTGAGCTGTCTATATACAGTAAATGGGAAAGGTGGCCATTAAATTCTTGGCCTATATATCTCAACAAGTCTATTGGACATCAGGAAAAAATAGATTCAGTTTAGAGCAGTATTAAAGCTAATCTGTAGAGATGTCTGAAATTACCCATAACAATATGGGGTGAAAATAATATAATGAATGTTTTACATAGACTGCACTATATTCTCAATATACTTCCAATTTTGTTTATAAAAAATACATTTAAAACTTCACAAAGTGCTTTTTAATTTTATATGGGAAGGTAAAACTCTTAGCACTCAGAGATCTGGGTCAACCCCAGGTTCTGGAAGGTAAGGATACTGGGGAGAAAATTGGCAATTTCGCCATGTGAAACATTTCACGAAATTCTACCATTCCACGTAATTTTTCGCTGGGTGTGAAATGTTGCCACAAAATGTGCAATTTCGCCAAATTTTGCCTGAGCTTTGCCAAATTTGCCGAATTTCACTGTTTTGCAGGTGAAATTTCATGTTTTGCAGACAAAAGTTTGCATTTCACCCATGGAATTTCACATTTCGCACCCGAAAAATATTTCACAAAATGCGCGAATTTCACAAAATATTTCATGGAATGAAATTTTCTAATTTTGCACATCTCTACTGGGAAGCAGGCCATTCCTATGTAGGTAAATGTAAAACAATATGGAGGAATATGATAATGACCCACTCACCTGGATTTCAAATATTTAGTACCTGCATTTTGGGCTTACAGTCCCCTTTCTCAAAAACAATCCTTTTGGCAGGACAACAGTGTAGCCATACTAGGCAGCACTTTCAAAAACACAAAACAAGCAATGAAAAATAAAAACACTACTGAGAATCCAAGCAGAAATTCTGTACATATTGTAAGTAAGCATTTTTGAATTTACAGAGCAGAGCTACACTATTCACTTTGAGGAAGTGGCCTGTAGGGCTGGAGCAGGTGGATAAACTTTTGTCTCTGTATTAATAAAGTTACTGAATATTTAAAATCAGGGTGAGTGGGTCATTATCCTATACCACCATGCTGAGGTAAAACTCCTACAATTTCATATGGAGGAGTGTCAGTACCACATGCCTTACATGGATTAGGTTGTCCTGATTTTTATTGTTACACTTATGCATTTAGAACCTCAAAGTACCCAAAATTGTATTGATTTATAGAACCTGGAGGCTCAACAATATCTTTTCTAGAATGGCTAGTTACTGAAAATGAATGTGCTAAGTTATTCAGTATTAATATTCCGTCACTTATATTCCTTGGGATAAAAGGTGCCCTGTCAATAATAAAAGGTACCCCAAGGGAAATTTTCATTTATATACTGTATTTATCTCCTTACAAGAGTCACTTAAATTAAAACAAACATTTGTTAATGCTGACTGTTTGCTTGTTTGTACTCGTGTATAGTTGTTGGGTATAGATAGCACAGAGGCTAAAATTAACAAATCAATAACTCAAGTTGCAATAGTGAAATTATCATGATTGGGAAATGAAGAGGTTTAGCACTTTATCATATAACATTGTTGTTTTCTTAGATTGTGACCTCAGGTTTTCAAAATAATGTATATGTTTGAATAGAGACCACCCTCACAGGAATTATAGCCACATGTCAAAACCAAAGTTTGAAATAAAAGCTTCCCTGGAATAGACAGTGGCTAGCATTTGCAGGCTGCCTCCAATTGAAAGGTTTGAAAGAACCAGATGATCAACAAGATTTTACTGAATCAACTGCTACCTGATCTGGTGACCCATGGATGTGACGAGAGATAATATAACCCCCCCCCGCACAGAAACACAACTCATCTGACGGTATTTAGTGAACTGAGATACCTGTACTTGTATTTCACACATAACACATTTCCATAGTTAGAAGTAGGTGGTTATGAAATATTTTTTGACATGATAATTAAAATGAAGCAGTTAATGGAGGCAGTGTAATAAAATACTCACAACAGTGCTGGTCTGGTTCATTATTTCTAGGCTCCTCAAAGTGCCCTCTACTCAGGCTGACTTAGCATCCAACAGCCAGTGTTCCTTCTTCTGCCAAAGGAGAAAAAAGGCAAAGGCATAGATGTAACGCAGGCTGTACTGGGCTGGGGGAGAAGAGAAGCTATCACCACTGCCAGGACCCACTGGTTTGCTCAGCCGCATCTCCACTTATTAATGAATCTCCTCATTGCTGGCTGCTGTCCCCATGGGTTGCTCTGTGGCTTGCCTGACAGGGAGAGCAGCTGCAGTTCAATTACCTTTCTTAAGTAGCTGAGGCACAGTATGCTTGAGGCTGCTGGATGCTCTAAGGGGTTGATCTCAGTTGCTGGAGCCTGTCCCAGACTCAGAGTCATTGATAGCCACCTGGGCAAGCCTCTACGCATTGGCCACTGGTTCAGAGGGATAGTTACAGAGGTCAGAGCTGCTGTCTGTGTGGCTGTTCCTGTCCAGCCCCACCCCTGCCACTAGGGCATAGACCCTGACACTCTACCTGAGGGAGTAGCTCAGGAGCACACTGATGCTAGTTGGACACATCTGTTGCCCTTCTTCATCTTGCAGATTGGCCCCTGTTGCTCACTCTGCCAGCCCAAGCCCCTAGTCCCTATGGCTCTCCCGTACAGCCTACCTTCTTACCCTTCAGGCTCAGCTTGGCTGAAGGGATTTGCTGGGGAAGGCTGGTTGTCAATGATGCTATGTATGCTACACTGGAACAAGTAGTTCTGCATTGCCAACAGCCATAAGACTAGGGGCTGATGATTAAGGGTGGGAACAGATGACAGCAGGACCAGTAACCAAGGGTGATGGTAGGAAAGCATGCAGAGGGAGTAGCAGGAGGTGTTTTTGAAGAGACTGCTGGGCCAGTATCCAGGGGTTGGAAAACATGCAAAGGGAAGGGTGGGAGTGTTTTTAAAGAGACTACAGCACTGGTAACCAAGAGTTAGAGTGGGAAGGAGCACAGAGGGAAGAAGTAGGAGGTGTTTGGAAGCAATTGGGAAGATGAGCTATTTTGGGGCTAATTTAAATGTTCCTTTCTTTACTGGGCCAATGGTTATTGTCTAGACAAACCATTTGCATTGGCATGCTATGATCCACTGCAGTGCCAGATATCCACATTAGAGGACTGAAGCAGGCTGCATCTTAAACATTTGGGGTTTTGCCTTGTGGATCCATCTGAGGGGATTGTGGTAGGTGACCAGTGTGAATGCTGTCCCATTCAAATATGGTTGCAGCTTCTGCAGAGCTCGGACTATACCCAGATACTCTTTCTCAATTGTGGTGTAGGTCTCCTTTTTGGGCAGCTGCTCCGCAGCTTTCTGCCCTGGGACATGACTGGACATGACTGGATGTTCCTGCCCCACGTGTGTGACCTGACTCAAAACCATGCCTAGCCCATGATGGGATGCATCTATGTGCACAGTGAACTTCAGACAATAGTTAGGGCTTGCGAGCACAAGTGGATGACACAATGCCTCAGTTGGTGGAACTCTGTTTCATAAGGTCTGTCCACTGAACGTTTTCTGGCATTTTCTTCCTTGTGAGATCAGACAAGGATTTGGCCATGCCATTGAAGTTAGGCCTGTATTTTCCTCTTTGTTGTGGGCATGTCCCATCCTTGTATGACCTCAATTTTTACTGGCTTAGGCTGGATGTACCCACTCCCTTCCCTGTGCCCAAGGTATGATACCTCTGCCATCCTTATTTGGTACTTCTCCTCCTGAGTCAGCCCTGCAGCCTTCAGTTGGCAGATCACCTCAGTCACATGCCTGACGTGATCCTCCCATGTCTGGCTGTAGATTGCAATGTTGTCCTTGTATGCAAAGGCAAAGTCTTCTGTCTCAGAATGAAGTCCATGAGCCATTGAAAGGTGGCTGGTGCATTCTTCATCCCAAATGGCATCACCTGAAATTCACATAGGCCAAATGGAGTGTTGAAGGCTGACCTCTCTGGCTTCAGAGGTCAGGGTTATCTGACAATAGCCTTGTGCCAGGTCTGTGGTGGTGAGGTATATGGCTCCCCTAACATCTCTAGGACCTCATTTGTCTTGGGCATGGTGTATGTGTCCAACTCTGTACAGCTATTGAGCTTGCAGTAGTCAATGCAGAGCCTTTTTGTCCCATCCTTCTTGGGGATCAGTACAACCAGGGAGACCCAGGGACTACTGGAGTCCTGTGTTAACCCAAGAGCTAGTATTTCCTGGATCTCCCCCTCAATGCCATGTTTCACTCCCTTGGGGACTCTGTAGGATGGCTCCCTTAGTGGAACCTTGGACTCTGTATCCATGCGGTGCTTTGCCCGTTTGTTTTACTCTGGCTTCCGATTAACATTTCCCACAAATGTATGCAGCATCCCAAGCATTTCAGCAGCTTAGGCCAATGTCAGCTACTTTGATAGAGTGACAGCGCCCACTGAGGATTCTTCTTATCCTCTCCCAGGAGGTCCACCAGTAGGTCTGCTTCTGCCCTCTCCTTCTCCAGCAGATAGCTACATCCAGCCAGGACCATCTCGTCCTGGTCATGGTAGGGCTTCATCATGTTTACGTGGCAGAGTCACTGCTTTCCCCTCCTGTTGGGTAGCTCCACCGTGCAATTACTATCATTCACCCTCCTGACCACTGAGTAATGACCCTCCCAAACTGCCTATAATTTATTCTGTCTGACAGGGATAAGAACAATCACCTATTGTCTAACTTTGTACTCTCAGGATCTGGCCCCGTGGTCATACCACATCTTCTGTCTCTGTTGTGCAGTGGCTACATGCTGCTGGTTGAACCCCATGTGAACTCCTTTAGCCATGACCTAAAACTCAGGACATACTCCACAACAGATTCTGGGGACTTACCTATATGCAAATAAGTGATGGAGTGAGCACTTGTCCCACTATCTCACATGCTGTTTCGCAAATGCCCTTAAAGGGAAAGCCCCCTCAACCTATTTTCTGTATACTTGTATAATTGTAGCAATGAACAATAAATCCCTCTCTTGCATTCACCTAATTTCATCCTAATGTAAATATAAATAAGGTTGCTTCACTCTGTTTTGCCCTTATATGAAAACATGCTTGTCTCTACTGCAAAGGTCATGGCCTCACTCTTGCACTGCATCATGGGAGTTGATGTATATCTTCGGAAACCAGCAGAAGTCATACTTTCAGTAAGTTCTGTTACATGTCTTCTGAAGTTCCTATGTTCTCTAAAAGCATTTTTTTCTAACTCAGATACACTTTAAACTATAGAAAACAGCAGGGCACTTACTATGCCTTGAAAAGTTTCATGGCCAGAATAAGACAAGAACACAGGGACAGCAGAGGACAACAGCAGCACTGACTAATATAGTAAAACAACTGCTGCTTTTAGCACTAAAACATCATAAAATGCCTTACATATGTTGGGTTGTGACCTTTGCAATGGAGTCAAGCAGGTTTTCACACCTTACTTAAAACAGCCAGGAAATTATTTTTTTTTGCAGTTATTAACTGTTAAATAAATGGTAAATAACAAACAGAAGACTGTGTGTTTTTGTTTTTGTTTTGTATTTTAATCTAGAATGCACATTTATGTGTATGATCAGCATTTTGAAAGGACCACCAGCTTGGCAATCTGTGCTTTTTGTACCAGGAGACTGCATGTGGCAAGCTTTGGAACTCACATCACAGACTCCTGATACAACATTCAATTTACCACGTTCACACTGGACTTTTTATCAACAATCCATTTCAGATCCCAGTGACCGCCAACCAGTTTATCGTAGACTGGTTCTTTTCCAGAATACAGTCTGTGACTGTTACCAGTTTCCACAACCCTTCAGATGCCTGAAAGAATTACCTTGGTATGCTGCTACCACTGAGTTGCAACCTCACGGCATGTTGCTAGGTCTGAGTCCCACCAGAGTTAATGTTCACACAGTACAGTGCTGCTTACCAAATGGCAAATGATGCACCCCCCTCTGTTACAGCTGAGAGCACTTTGCCTTAGATATGGTAACTTTGTAACCTGCCTCTTTGGAAACAAATCACAGACTTACCAGCTTACCCCTCTTTATCTATACATGAAATGATCTGCAGAAAGCATGAAGTATATAACAATAACATTTACTACTTCACAATATTTACGTATGGTACAGGATAACACACACTAAAGAGTATGGGGAATACAGTACTTCTACAGAGATAAATACATTTGAACAGATAGAGATCACACAGAGGAAACCTAACTTTAACTATCTAGATTCTAAGTAAAGTAGAAGAATCTTACTTCCAACTGGGAACTTGGTGACCTATGGCAGACTCAAATTTGTAATATTACTAGTTCAGAATTCCAAAACATAACTGAAACTGTAACAGCAAACACACATAAAGAAATACCTTTGGCTGGCTGTCCCTCTATGCCTGCATCATCACACATGTCTCTGTGACTTCTCAGTTTGGACTATTTCTTTGATCTCTGGGGACCACCCTTTTTGAGAATGGATCCAAAGTGGATTTGTTACTTAGAGCTTGGTTTTGCAGATTGAAGCCTGGGCCTTTTCATTTTCCAGGCTGGCTCAGTCTGTGGGGTTCTGTTTTACTTTGTCTTGGCCCTGTTTGTCCTCAAAACATCTCTCTTTGTCATGAAAGAGATCCTTCCCTTTGAAGTTTAACCCCACACAAAAAACTTTTACAGTGCAGGAACAGGATTGCTTACACAAAGGCCCCTCTTAGCTGAGTGTCCTGAGGCATGTACTACAGTGTAATGTAATTTTCAGTTTCCACAAGACCTCCCCCCTCAGCTGAAACACTGCATAGATACAGTAAAACTAGTGAACTAACAGATAAGGTTACAACAAACACTGGCGTTAGACAAGGATGTCTACTTGCACCAACTTTATTCAACATATATATAAATGAAATTCTAACTGAGCTAGACTTCCCTTCTTTTTATTCACTGAAAATTCTAGCGCATAGGTTCCATGTACTAGCATATGCAGATGACTTAGTCATACTGTCAACTAGTTGACTTGGTCTACAGAAACTTGAAATGCTATGCTAAAAATGGAATCTAACCCTAAATACCAAAAACAAACAAACAAACAAAGATCATGATTTTGTGGAGTAATAAAATATATAAGCATTTAATTTTGACAGGAAGGCACTTAGAATTTGTAAAAGAATTCACATAAACAGGCGTTATTTTTTCCAGTAAGATTCTGTGGAATAAACATATAAATGCGACTGTTAAAAAATGCAAATAACTGCAGGGGCTCTAAAAAGATTCAACTGTAAGTTTGAAGGCATGATGGTAAAGCCTATGCTCAAGGCTATAAATATGACAGTAATTAATCAGGGCTTATATGCTGTAGTGATATGGATCTAAGATCAAAAAATTGGATTCTGTGTTAAGCAAATAATATAAACAAATCCTTAGATTACCTCTTGGCACTCCAAATGCCTTGGTTAGATCACAGATTGGACAAATTAGTATTGATTACTTAGCTCAAATTAGGATGATATATTTATGGATAAAAATCTATTCACAGAATATGGGGACATTACTCCATGGCTGCCTTCAGGAAAAAAGAAAGTATTTGCCACTTTCTAAAGATACTTGGCTGAATAGATTAAATGGACTACTGGCAAATTATAATATATCTAAACAAATGGATCGAACAAAAAAAAGTAATTAACTCTGCATACACAAGACTAATCACTACTTCAATATTTGAAAGAGCTAAGCAGAAAGATCTGGAGGAAATAGAACTTACAGTGTCAAAATGGCTAACTCATAATACCAAAGAACATTCGCTAAACTTTTATTTAGAAGCACTAAACAACTCAGAATGTAGATAAATACTTACTCAATACAGATTTGAAGTCTTCCCCAGTAACGTCCTCGAGGTCAGATACTGCCACTTCTTCAAACTGCCAGTGTTACAAGAACCTGTAGACCTACTCCATGTGGTCTTAAGATGCCCATGGTATAGTCAAATTAGAGAAAAAAATCATTGATCCACTTTGTATGTTTCAGTTAGATATAGCTTAGATTTATTGTTTAATACAGAGAATGTGGATTATTTAAATATTTTGGCAGCTTATTTAAAAAACATTTCAAAAATAAGAAAAAATATTGCTCAAAATATACAACAACTAACTGGCACATACTAAATTCTTCTAAAATAAACAGAAGAAATGGCAGTGGACGTCCTACTTATGAATGCAAGATAGGTGAAGTATAGAAGGCAATTTGGAATAATACAGATAAGTTTAAATATGATTAAGATCCACTCTTGTATTCTTATAATTTGCCTATGAGAACTAAGTATACTTTGATACTTTCTCTAATGCCTCAAGTGTTATCCTGTCATTCTAGTAATGTCTAAACTTGCTGTTACCATATATGCTATACTAGCTGTTTTTGGATGGAACAGAATAGAAGTACAAACTGTAATTTTAGGAATGAAATGATACCTTTTGTACATAAGATTGGATTCTTAACTTATTCGCATTTTGACTGTAATGATATAAGTCGAATGATGAACCTTTAAAATAAACCAGGTGGTATTAATCCTGATTAATATGAACAGCAGATGACAAATGTACTGTACATTATATATGTTTTTACAGTATCTGTAAGCTGATGTTGTTTTCATAATACTCATGGTCTTTTTAATCTATGCACGTTGTAATGTTTTTTTAAACTGATCAATAAATGTTACTTACTTACTCACTGTATAGAGGCATAGATGATAATAAAAATAAAGAACACAGCTTAATTTGTTTCCGAGTTAGTTGGCATTCATCCACATCTCCCTCCCCCAGGTCGTGCCTGAAAATAGGCAGAATTTGTCTAGTGCACTTACCCGGTCAACAAAAACTAACTAAACTAAATTAAACATATAAGGGAAAAACTCATTGCAGGTTGTCACAGTCACAATTTTTTTTAATTCTCAGTTCTGAAGCAAAACAAAAAATGTTGACATCATTTTATTGTGCATCAGAGCTTAGGTTTTGAAAGTGCAGCCCTGGATTTGCAGGTCACATCCCACAATCAGAGATTTTGAAAATCTAGCCTGCTTTCAAAGCTGGAGTGGTTTGGCAGCCAAGTCTTTTATAAACTAGAGTGAAGTAAAAGTCACTCTATTAAAGGCAAGATCATTTACTTATTTACAACTTGTTGCCTGTTAAATGCACACTGAACCATAGCTTGTTTCCAGGTGTAGCACCAGGGGAGATGGGTTCAAGGGGTGGAATACAACAAAATAAATTGGTACTGTACCAACAAACAAAACACAATACAGATAAATATTACAGTGCAAAAAATTAAAATAATGCACAGGCAATATACAAATACGGAAGGAAGTGCAAGTACAAAAAGGTGCAACTAAATCCAGGGACTAACTATAAAATGATAATGAGGTGAGCATGCATATGTTTTCAAGTAAAGGACAATAGCCCATCATGGGCAGAGGGTGCACAAACAGGGACATGGGAATAAAGTGAAATAAAAGAAGGGGGGGGGAGAGCAGGAAGACAAACATAGTTGGTAGCAGAGGCGTAGCTTGTTGTAGGGAAACATAGTTAGGAACCATTGAAAAATATTTAAAACTTTATTAATCCTTATCTGGATTACAGAAAATTGTAAGTGACATAAATTTAATTATATAACAAAAGATAAAATCATGAATGTAAGGGAGAGTTTCCTTCTGTCAGGTTCCTTTCCAGCAGACCTGAAAGAAAAGATGGAAACTGCCTGTTATTCATCCTAATAGCAGTTAGTTGAAATGACTGACAACACAAATAACCGGACATTTGAGATGGGTCATAAAATCAGAGAGATTCAACAAGTGGAACACAGAAGGCATACCCTACATCTCCAGAATGGCAGATTTCAAAATAATGGATGGTCTTGATGGATAGTTTGTGTAGCAGACCACCCACAACTTAAAGAACAACTTTATGCAACTCCCAAAGACTGATTTCTCATACATGGGACTTCTTTACACCAAACCACATTGATACATGGTGTCCTAATTTACTGAATATATGAAAATGCCAGCAGAAACAGGCCTCATGGTCTATCGAGTCTGCTCGATTGTGCAGCTAGCCCCTCAACATGCAGCTGCCCCACCCTCCCCTATTCATATTCACCCCCCACTCTATCCCATCCCCTCTTAAAACCGCCCACCATTCTACAGGATACCACCTCTTCGGGCAGGGTATTCCACTCGTCTACCACCTGTTCTGTGAAAAAATGTCTCCTGATTTCCCTCCTGAATCTGCCCCCCTCCAGTCTCAGATGATGCCCTCTCATGTCCCTCCCCCTTCTAATCTGAAAAATTCCTTCTGTGTCAGTCTTGTTTATCCCCTTTAGGTATTTAAAGGTTTAAATCATATTCCCCCATCCCTTGTCTCTTCCAGGGATGCATGTTCAGCTCACTCAGCCTATCCTTGTGAGATTTTCCCTTCAATCCCTGGATCAACTTTGTCGCCCTATGCTGTACCCCCTCCAACAACCTGATGTTCCCCCTCCAACAACCTGAAGCATAGCCACAAGAGTTTTTGGTCATATCAGTTGTAAAAATTACATTTTTGAGCCACTAGTCCTCAAGTCTAGTAACTGAGATCATTCTCCAGCCCCACAGACAACCCACTGGTCCAACTGGTGTACTTGTTACTCCCTCTAAACTAGCCAGCTGGTACTAGTATTGGGCCAATACAAACTTCACCAGCATTTGGCTAGTGGGCCAGTGCCAATATCAAGTATCATATCAATTATATGATATGATATCAAGTATCAAGCCTGGTTTCAATTCTACTAAATGCTGATCCATGCTTTGCTTTATCAATAATACTATGAGGACTGTAATCCTCTCTGCCTGTAATGGTCATCACCTGCCTTTTCTCTTTTGTAATGTTTTTTTGAACGATGCAAAAAATTGTTATAAACAAATATAAAAGAAAAAAGAATCTACCATGTTTATAGTCCCCATATCACTGCACCACCAGTGGAAAAGTGGTAACAAGAATCCAAGAAGATGGTTAACAGAACAGGGGTTAATGTACATGGGGAGATAAAGGGGTGTGGGTTGTAGAAGCTGGGGTCAGGTAACAGGATGCTGGCTCTGTTCATCCCTATGAGTTATCTGTAATGTCCTTTGCCAGGGCCCCACAGGCATGGATACAGCAAGTACAGTACTAGCTTCGTTCAGTGGTCTCACATCAGTTGGGGCTAGGACAAACCAATCCAGAGCCTATAGTGCCACAGTCTAGGACTTTAAAACAATCCATTATAGGGATAAATGGAGCTGAAGCAATGGAAACAAGTAAGGCACCCCAGTGCTCGTACATAATTATTAGTTCTGCATGAGAATAACAGGATTAGCCCATTCGCTTTTTTCAGGCAATGGCCAGAGACGGGGGCTTTTCACTTGGCTGGCTGTTGCATGGGCTGGGCTAATTATAGGATGGGAGTTCCGTAGCTCATCCAAGATTGACCACCTGTTCAAAATCAGGGAGTTTTTTTTATGTGATGCTACTACTGCATACAACAAAACAAGGATCAGGATCATGTAAATTTGGTAGAAGAGAACATCTTCTTTCAACAACCTTACCTCAAACTTCCTGCCACATAAATGCATGCTCATAAGCAAATAGTTGTTTACTTTTGCCTACAATTTATAAACATTATTTATTGTTTAATAATACATCATTGAAACACTCATGTTTCTAAAGTAAAGTTTACATTTTATTTAAAGAAACACTTCAATGTTGCAAGTATAAACACATTTCAGAAACCAACTTTGTAAATGACATGTCAGCTTTATATTTTCCTTATGCAAATATTTAATGCTGTACTGTGTTTTTCCACACCGCCTCTGAAATCTTAATCACACATGGGATTATGACATCACCCCTACCAAGAAGAGGCTGTTATCAAAGCCTTTACATCATCAAGGAACCTGCTTTGCAGAGAGTATCTATAATCCCACCTGATGCTGCAGAAACACTCCAGTTGCAATCTGTCACTAAAGGGATAGATTTTATATAATTCATAAGATTCATAGGATAATATAAGTTGGTAGGTCCAAGGATTAATTTCTGCTCGTCACTTGTTTAGTGGTGATAGTCATATTTTTTATTACCCATGTATTTGTCAAGAGATGACTTAAGGGATGCCATCGTTTTACACATGATTATAGATTCTGGAAGGGCTTTCCATGCTGCAACCACTCTCTGGGAAAACCATTTTTTTTCTTTTGTTAGTTCTACAAGTTACACCTTTAATTTTTAAACCATGTGTACGTATACTCCTAATAGAGACTTGAGATGTTAAGCCAATGGTTTTCCATAAGTACTTATCTTTGGATGCACGAAAAACCAAGCATAGATCACCCCTGAGCCTTCTATAATTCATTGAATACATGTCCAGATCCCTCAGTCTATCACCATAAGTCTTCCACTGAACTGTCCTAATTCTTTTGGTTACCTTTCTCTGTGTTCACTCAATCAGTACTTCACCCTTCTTATTTTGAGGTGCACAAAGTGGCGAACAGTACTCGAGATGTGGCCTCACGAGAGATGTATACAGGGGTACAGTCACGAATGGATTACGGCTCTTGATATTACTAAATAAGCATCCTAGTATTTTATTCCCTAGTTTGACTTTAGTTCTGATATGGGAGTTGAAGGACAGCTCTTTTGTAATAATTACTCCAAGATAATTTTCGCACGTTGTTTCCCCTAACAGGGTACCATTTAGTTAATACTTAAATTTCTGATTTATGGGGCCTAAATGCATAACTTTACATTTAGCTAGGTTAAATTTTAGTTTATTCTTTTCTGCCCATTGCCCAAGCTGGCTGAGATCTTTTTACAGCTTGTTAGATGCCCCCTGATTGTTTACAATAGTTCCCACTTTACTGTCATCTGCATATTTTCCAAGTCAAGCCCCTTCTGAAACCATCATTGAGGAAATTAAAGAGTGTTGACCCCAGGACAGAGCCCTGGGGCACACCACTGGTCACCTCTCCCCTATCAGAGTAAAAAAACTCATATACTAACCCTTTGATGTCTATTCATCAGCCATGATTCTACCCAAGCAATTATATTGTATGAAAGATGCAGACCAATTAACTGTTCTAACAGAACCTCATGGGAGATGGAATCAAAGGCTTTAGCATAGTCCAAAAATATATTTTGTCCACTGGCATCCCTTTATCCATTGCTGCACTTACTGGTTCTAGAAAGTTTAATAAATTAGTGAGACATGATTATTCTGCACTAAAACCATGTTGAGATATATCCGTATATCCATGTTCTTTAATGTGCTTAATTATATACTCTTGGATTCAACTTCCTAACATTTTACTCAAAATAGATGTAAGGCTAATGGGCCTATAATTCTGTGCCTTTTTGTATTGCCTTTTTTGTGTATAGGTGTAACAATAACTTCCCTCCATTCCTTAAGTGTGTTACCTTTGGACAGGGATGCATTAAACAAAATGGTAAGAGGCCCCATTAGCTCACTGCTTAATTCTTTAATGAATTTAGGACTTATTCCATCTGGTCCTGCTGATTTATTGATTTGCAATTTTTGAATTTATCCATAACTTCCTTTTCTGTAATTTGTGTTGGTCTACCTTTTTTGCCTTTTTGGCCAAATTATATATTGCACTTTACTTTAGGTTGAAATATACTTAGGAAATAACTATTTAATGTATTAGCAATGGTTTGTTCATCATTTATAACCCCTACATGTGTTTGTAGAGTCATTATACCCTTGTGGTTACCCTTGAACTTGAACTGACATAACTAAAAAATGCCTTTTTATTATCCTTCACAGATGCAGCCATTCACACTTCAGCATTTTGTTTAGCTTTCCTAATTAATCTTTTTGCTTTATTTGCTTCTTTTTTATAACTTTCCCAGTTTAGCTGTGTCTGTTCCTTTTTGTATTTTGAGTATATTTTCCTTCTATGTTTAGTACTGTTTTTTATTGTTTTCCCCACCATGCTGGCATTCTACCCTTCTTATTAAATTTGATGGTCACTGGCACCCATTTGTTGATACAATAATCTATTTTGGATTTGAGTTTTGACCATATTGCATTCATGTCAAACCTGCCTACTGGCCAAAAAATCCTTGTCAGGACTCTGCCCTCCTGGGGTCTCTGGACCTTTGCAGTGCACTGCTAGGTCACTGCCAACCTGGTACGCCGCCACAGCCACTTTCAAAGTTCCCAGAGCGAGGACCTCTCACTGCCAAAGATCTTTCCATCACCAAGCCCCGTCCTGTTTCAACTCCCTTCCTGAAACTGTCTCCAAGATCCCTGGTATTGGCCGCTTTAAAATTGCCCTTCGCCAGCATATTATTGACAGCCGATGTTGTAAATGCTTGTAGCTGCCTCATGCCAGTCCTCGCTCCTATGCCGGGTCCCTACTGATCTCTTTTTCAAACCCTCGCCCACGGTCTTTTATATTCACATATTAGCCTGGACATGCTCAATTATGAATAATGTAACTATTATTGTTTCACCAATGTTATTTACCTATTTAACTTGTGACTTGCTGTCAAATTGAATCTCTTGTTGTTTTTTACCTATGTTAGCACCTTCCACAAGTTTAATCCAGCGCAGCCTTGCTGTTTGCTCTCTCCAAGTGTATATTTTTTTATGTATCTAACCTGTTTCATCATTTCCCTGTCCTAACCTCACTTTATTGTTGTCTCCCCCCCCTTTTTTGATGAGGTACCTTTGTAAACGAGTCTTTGACTCAAAGGTTGTAAAACTGATCTCTACAATAAATAAAAAAAATAAATAAAAAATGTCCAAGTTATTTAGGTCTGTCTTCCAATTCCATGTACCCAAGAACTGTTTAACTGATTTATAATCAGCCTTATAAGAATTTTTTGATTTTGCTAACCCCCTGATTCTATCAAACTCTCTTTTAACATTGATCATTATTACATTATGGTCACTGTCGCTGACAGGGTCAGTTACATCCTTACTGATTATGTTAGGGTCTAGGTTACTTAACACTAGGTCTAATATATTGTTACCCCGAGTTTTAGATGTTACATATTGTTCTAACCCTTTTTGCACTGTTATTTCTAAGAATTTGTTTTCTTGATTTGTGGCCTCTAATCTTTATTCAAGGGATAAATGTTGAATTATCTAAGCTCCACAGAAGCTTTAGTTTCTTCATTACTTGTTACTTTTTACCAAAAACTTATAACTTGCAAATGTTGGTTTGTATTTTGAAAGCACTCATTTCTCTTAATTCATATTTTGCATATTTTTATTTAATTGGCTTCTTCTGTTTTTATAACCTCTTGTCTTTTCTGAGTTCTAGGTGTCATGAATCATTTTAAACTGTTCACTGACAAATGTAGGGTGATTAGATAACCATTAAATATGTACTGTATTTGACAGTGTTTCTTGATTGTGTCAGAATTATATTAGAATCTGTCATTTTTTCCTGAAATTAATTGTTTTTTACCTTTGTATTTCTTGTCAATTTGTTGTTTTGTCAATTGTAGTTATTATACTGTAGCTCAAAGTGAGATGTAATGGAGTTACATGTCTTACAGTACCAACAGTAGTAATTTATGACACTGTTCCAGCACTGACACTAACAAATGTCAAAGTATTCCCTTAGCTTTTGTTAACTCTTACACAGTTCTGTTTAAGTTATCTATATGACTCTTTATTGAGCTTAGCACCTTCTCTGCAGAGGCGCAGCACTAAATCTAATGGTGAGTGTCTATAATGGCCTTTTCATTTGTTTCCCTCCCCCACCTTGCTCTGACAATAGACACTGGCTTCCACTTCCTTTATTTGGGAAGGCTCTGTCTTCTACTGCTAAATTGGTCTGGATTGGCTCATCATCACCATGTGCTGCTTAACCTTTCTGTCACACTGCGAAACAGACCAGTGATGGCAATCAGCAGCAGAGACGTCAAGAAACAATGTTTATTAATGTGAATAACTTGTAACTATTTCTATTACTCATGTCTAAATGTCACTGTTACACAAGGTTTATTAAGCTAAAATATTTACATCTTAATGCTGCCTTCCCCAGGACCTCTCTGAAAAGGAGATCTAATTTGTGCTTAGGATAAATCTTGATGTGGAAAATTTAAAAGGGACCTCCGGTGCCCAGTGGGCCTACTCGGTCATCAAAATTCAATAAATAAATAAATAAATGTTTAGGAGATCCAGGCTATAATTTTAATTTGTGCATGATGCCTGTTTAAAAGCATTGTTCACATCTTGACTCAGTTTCTCTGCATCTGATTTTTTCCTTTGGAAAACATATTATGCTTATTTATTCCAGTTACGATATAGTGATACAACTGCCAACCCAAGAAAGACAAAATATTTACCAAAAAAAGAAAAGATCATTTTTATTGGGTTCAGACATACTTTTATTTCTAATTTGAGGGAGACAGAAAACTCTACCTCTCTCATAAGTGAAAAAAGTATTTCACCATGACCCCGGCTAAATGGAAGACCAAGAGGAGACAGCCAGCTGAAAAAGAAAACGAGGGCCTAGGAAAGTTATTCAAGAAATGAGGAATTCTAAGAAGTAATGCCACATTAGTTTGAATTTGACTGTTTTTTTTTATATCTAATAATATGGCATGCATGTTCTACTTTTGCTGAATCCACCATCAGATTTAACAGAGCCTCATAGCTCCGGCATGCCAGATTTTTCAAATGCTGCAAAATCAGTTTTCTTGCATCAATCAAGATTAAGTTGATAAAGAATATATATTGGTTCTGCCAAGTGTTGAACCAGTATTATGTTTAGTGGTGTAATCCCAGGGTCAAATGGAAAAGTGAGACCTGTAATCTGAGAAAGAAATATTAAATTCCAGTAAGTTCTTAGTACTGTGTGATTTGCAATACTGTATGTGATGTGGAACCTTTTTTTTATTTATTTATTAATTTTTTTATTTTATTTTGCCCTTTATCCTGGCTGGACCACCGTCTACTTCCTCCACCCTGGTCATGGCCCCCGGAGACCTCTACCACCACCTATAGCTGCAGAGGACCCTTGGTCACCCCCGGCTTACCCCCCGGAGGGTGGGGCCGCAGGCCACCTTCGTGACCCCGGAACTGTGACTGGTTGGGGTCCTGCAGCAGCGGTGGTGATGCGAGGATCTCCGGGGAGGGCTTCATCCTATGGTGGTCCTGCCCTCCTTTTTCCGTTTTTCTCCCCAGAGGAGGTGGGGCGTGCAATGGCGCCAGTGTCCGCCCGCCTCCCCGATCAGCGTCGGCTGCGTGAGAGGCTCGGCCACCGCCAGGATTCCCAGCTCAGGCGCTTCCCACCTCCCGGAGAAGGAGAGCTGTCCATTGGACACTCGATCCTTCTCCTCCCAGCCACCCTCCGGCGACCCGGATCCGTTCCCGAACCGGGTTGCAGGCGTCGACCAGAAATCCACCGCTCGCCCGATGGGCGGCAATTTTTATATTTTTATTTTATTTATTAGAGTTTAGGATTACAATTACCTTTGAGCCAAGTCTCTTTTACAAAGGTTCCACATTAGGATGAGAACAAACAAGCAGGACATTAATTATTACAGGATAACAGGTTACAGTTGTTTATCATCACATGAGTACATACAGATTAGGCAGTACTAGGGGCATGCACAGGGCAGGGATAACATTGATAACGGGAACTTGATGAGACACAAGAAGAAGATGCTGCTAGACGCAATTGTCAAAACACACAGGAAGTGCAAGTGGAAAGTACAAGTAAGAGGAGGAGGAGGCAAAGTACAGGGGGAGAGTAGGGGGGTGGATGAGAATGACAAGTGCCAAAAAGGGAACAGCAGGTTAGAGAAGACAGTCGCATGTGCTAGAGGCAAAGAGAAATAGGTGGAGGTTAGATTTGAATGGGCCTAGCTTAGGTAGGGAGATGTCCCTGGTGAGACCATTTAGCAAGCTGGGAGCTCGATAGGCAAAGGATCTTTGTCCCTGTGAGGTCCGGCATCTTGGAATATGCAGTAATTGAGATTCAGAGCCCCTGGTGAGGTGAGGATTCTGTGCAGATTGTAGCAGAGCTTGAACTTGGGGGGCAAAGCCCGTCAATGTTTTTTTAGCCATTATGCATGTTAGATACTTGATGCAGCTCGAGAGTTGAAGCCAACCAGTTTGGGCGTATAGGTCACATATATGGGTGAGATGATGGGGTCCAGTGATGAGTCAGCAAGCTTTGTTCAAAGCCATAGATATGCACCTGAGGGCGGTGGTGGAAGCGGAACCGTAGATGATGAGGCCATAGTTGATAGTTGAGATTACTGAGCTCTGAACTGCAATCCTTAAGGCTTCTGGAGTTAGGCATTGCCTATGCCTGTAAAGCAGGCCAATACGTGCGTTAGTCACTTTGGCAACATTGTCAATGTGAGCCCCCCATAGGATAGACAACTGTCAAGAGTGATTCCAAGGTATTTGAAGGTTTGCACTTGTTCTAGGATTGCACCTAGGCAGTTTGCAATAGTGAGGGGGGGATCCCAGTGCTTGTTTTGGGAGCTGTAGAAGAGCATGGACTTTGTTTATTTATAGTTGAGGACAAGTTTGTGTTTACTGAACCAGTTTTCAACTGAGGAGAAGCTATGCTGTAGTTTGCTTTGGAGAAGGTGGGTGTCCTTGTGGGTGGTGTGGATGACAGCGTTATCAGCATATAGGAGGAGAGTGGAAGACTATTTAGGAAGATGCTGAAGAGAAGAGGCCCAAGGATTGACCCTTGTGGCACTCCAGAGCACACTGGTCTGGCATCAGAGAGAAAGTCAGCTATTTTCACTCTTTGTGAGTGGTTTTCTAGGTAGCTCTTAAACCAGGATGTAGATTCATGGGACAGTCCGGTATTTAGCAGCTGAGAGAGTAGTAGATGATGATGGATGGTATCGAATGCCTTCATCAGATCAATGAAGACTGCCCCTGTAAGAAGGCTATTGTCCAAAGAACTATGGATTGCACCAGTAAATTAAAGGAGGGTTGAAGTGGTACTGTGACCTTTTCTAAAGCCGTGCTGTTGAGCACACAGGACATCGTCTTTATCAAGGTATTCCATAGGCTGGTCTGATACTATATGCTGTATGGCCTTGGCGAGCGGGGGTAGTATGGAGATGGGCCGATAGTTCACCAGGAGGGCCCTGTCCCCGCTCTTGTGGACCGGTATGACAGAGGCAGATTCCATCTGTCAGGGAAATGGCCAAGAGAGAGGGAGAGGTTGAAGAATTTTGTTAATGGTAGGAGTGCCTCGTCGAGGGTGAGGGCAAGCAGCTTGAGGTCAAGGGAGTCCCCGCTTGACCTGGACCTAGCAATAGCTTTACTGATGTAGTTGAAAGCTTTGTATGGTTTGACTAATTTGAAGTAGAATGGAGGCCGGTTTGGAGAGAGGGTGGGACTTGAGGGGAGAGTTTGGGGGTTGGCGTCATTGAAATAGTCAGGTAGAAGAACAGAGCTGAGGTCAGTGAAAGCTGAGTTGAATTAATTTGCTATGGTAGCTGGGTCCAGCATTGTGATTCCATCTACGACCAGCATAGTGGGTGAGGTTTTTGTCTGCATTCTTGTAATTTCTTTAATATTGTTCAAAAGTGAATTCCCCTTGCCCCAAGTGTTTGTCAGGGCATCCTTATAGTAGGTACTTTTCTGTCAACGGACTAATTTTGTGCAGTTATTACGAGCTTGTTTATAATTCTGTATGTCGATTTGCTTTCCAGTTTCCTGAGCGCGTGCCCAGAGATGGTCCCTGGATTTTAATTGTGCTAGTGGTTCAGAGGAGAGCCAGGGGTTGCAGAGGCCTTTGACTGTCTGCTTTTTGAAAGGGGCATGAGAGTCACAGGCAGCATTAAAGATTTTGATGAAGAGGTCAAGGGCAGTGTTGACATCTGTAGCATGGAAGATTGGGGACCAATCTTGCAGTCTTAGGCGGGATTTTAGGTGTTTCAACTGCCTACGTGGAAGGACTCTGCTGTTGATTAATTTGGGGAGGTGTAAATGTGTGGGTCTCAATAAACAGATCGTACAACCAGATTATGATGCATAAAAAACGCATACTTCTGCAGTTATGATTTTATTTTAGAAAAACACAAAACCAAAAAAATAAAAAAAAGAATCCAATATTTACAGAAAGGAAAAGTATGATGTTATTTCTTCATATCAGTTCAAATGTCAGGATATATTTCTTGCCTTAGATGCTATAAAGAAATTCCTGTGTTCTCTTCTTCCTCAGTTAATGTGAAAGCCTGCACATTGCCTCCTTGCTGAAATTCCTTCTCTCACCTTAGTCAGAACCCTACTGACCAACCTATCTATCTAAGCCTCCTAGTGGAGGGTTTATATAGTGTAGGAAAGGGGTGTGGTTTTCACTGAGCCCCTCCTCCTTTGTGACATCACATTCCCTTGCATCTATAAAACCTGCCATTTCAGGGGCAGCTTGTCCTATAGTAGGACCTTACAGCATGAGACAGACCTCTAGGTAAAACAACTTTTCTTTACAAATGTGAAAAAGTATAAGGATAAACCAAACCTGTTTAAGAACAAATAACATTCTATAACCTTAGCATAGAAAAGAGAGATGAGGGGCACGCTCCCTATCTGCCTCCATATAAGGTTACAGCTTTTTATTTGTCTTTTTGTTCATATGAGGAAAACATACATAAGTGAACCACTGTAGTATCTATATTTTGTTTCACATAATATGGTACTCTAATCTTTGGACATGCATTATTTTCTTCCCAAATCCCTTGTTTTATATTTCCAGAACATTTTATTATTTTTCTCAAACAGCTTACCTGGCTGCTGTACTTTCAACCGACACCTTGCTGAGGAACTCAGCCTTCTAAAACACAGAAGGCTTAACTTCAGCAATTACAGCTCCCTTTTGAATAAATGGTTGACACTTTCAGAACTTCAATTAATCTGCCTGTAGTGTTTTAATTATACTCTCTTACTTTGGCTCATTTTCAAATGTTTTAAAAACAAGGGTACATTTTTCATTGCTTTGGAGCTTATTAGAATCAGCACTACTCATACAGAAATTGTACAGGTTCTATAACACTTTCCTGCAAACCTGTACTTTGTGTTGCCTAAAACATTTTTTCCACTGTTTGCAACAATTTTACAGTCTCAGCTTTCCTTACTCACTAATTGAAATTGTAGCTGAAGGCTTTTTCCACAACCCAGCCCTCTATTCATTTTGGGGCTTCTTTTAAGTGACACAGCTCCTTTTTTGCATATATTGTTTGTTTTTTTTTATTCTGGAACATAGGGCACCTATTTTGTATGCCCTTAGTGTCCTTGATTCTATTTCAGCCCCTGTTTTTAATATATTATAACAAGATGCAATTTGTTAATACCATAGCAAAAAAGTGACAGTAAAGGCAAAGTAGAAAATTGCCAGGTTGGCCAACCTGACAAGAAAATTAGGATAGATAAGAATAAGCAGAAGAAGACAGGATAGAGTGAAAATAGAAACCGGGGTTGCATCTTCTCTGCATCAGCTTTATCCTTCAAAACTGGACCTCCTGTTACAGGGTGTCATGGAAAAGTTATTTGTCCAGACGCAGATTACAGGGGAATGGTTGCTTAGAGTGTCAGGAAGGACAGAGATGTTTGAGATGCGGGATGGGTAACTGGTCAGTATCCATTCCAGAAGAGTACATTTGCCTGTTTTGTAATTTTGCCTAGTGGGGGAGGCAACCAGTTGAGCATGGTTTGCTGCGGAGATGGCATCTATGAAGTCCCCTAATTCTGGAGCAAGCCAGTTGATATTGAAGTCACCCATGAGGATTGTCTCAGAGTCAGGTGGTTGGGATTGGATGAGGTCAAGGACTGAGTTGAGGCCTTTTCCTTGTTCTTTAGGGGGGATGTAAACTGCAGCAATTGACAGGGATTTATTGTGGGCCCCTAGTAGAACTTTGACAGTGACAATCTAGGAGGATGAGTCAGAGACAGATGTTTTTAGAGGGTGGCCTTGGAGAGAGTCTTTTATATATAAGGCGCAGCCACCACTTCTTTTAGCAATTCTGTCAAGTTGGAAAATGTTGTACCCTGGCAGGGTAATAGCCATGTCTGAGATTTTAGGTGAGAGCCAGGTTTCAACAATTGCAAGGATGTCTGGCTTGTGCTGATTTACAAATATTTGCAGGGCATCAAGTTTTGGCAGGAGACTGCAAATGTTTACTGTAGCAAGTGTGAGTGTTCCGGAGTGACTCATGGTGAGCTACTGGGGACCATAAAACTGTTGTTACTGTAGAGCAAAGACCCAGACTGTGTTAAATTCCTGAAGGTGATGAACATTGGACTGGGGCATATGCAGGATGTAAAAATCCTTTGTTAGTATCTTCCCTTTGTTCTTCAAAATGGTAGGGAATAGACCTTAAAGACAAGCACACACTCTTTAAGAACAAGTCTGACGGAAATGTGGATTCAGTGCAGCACTTCACAATTCAGAGATTGTATAACAGAATTACTGACCTTGCTTTTTTGCTTTTGATGGCTTCCCAAAAAGTTGATTTATGATGAGAATACCAATACCTGCTGGTGATGTCTTGCAGTTTCTTAGTGCAGGAAATGTTCATAGATGTTATGTCCAAGAATGGTACAGTTCCTCCAAGCAGAAACACATGAAAAACCACAAAAACTAAACTAAACTACTGACAGAGACAAACACAAACAGCCAGCCACACAGGCTCAATTATTCATTAAGCATCTGAGGCAGTGATCTGGAATTGTATGACTAAATGTATTCAGTCTAACCAGAGTGTAGTATATCCTATGAATTATATTGAATTTCTTTTAGTTTTGTATTTTGAGATATTGAAGATGGGAATGCTAAAATTTCTGACCATTGATCATCATTCAGAAAGATAGTGAGGTCTCTTTCCCACGCTTCTTTTAAGGAGAACAAATCCCCTCCTATCCCAGGATATATTTTATCAGTGAGTTTTTTTCTCTGAGGTTATGTCATGAAGCATTTTTTCAATGGTGTTAACTGCAGAACAGTCGGACTGCTGATGGCAGTTTCTCACTATTTTTCTTATGTGCAAGTAGGTTAAAAAACTCACTCTTGACGTGTATAACCTGTTACTCATCACCCTATAAGAAATAAACACACACACACACAAAAGGAAAAGTCCATTGAACATTGCTGTTTTTTAAGTTCCTTATTTTTATTCTACCCTGCAATGCATGCCACACACTGTACAGCTGGGTCTTTACACAGTTTAGAATTTCATCTCGCTATGCCCAGTGTTGCCTCATTCACAAAAACCTTCTACAACTTCAGTGGGAGAAGGAGAAGTGACATGCACAGCAGAATATACAGGATGGAGGGCATGAGTAATGTATTAGGCACAAGACCCTTTAGTAGCAGTAAGTCTGTATTTATCAATTTAAACTTTATTAATACATTTTCCATTATAAAGGGCAGTTACAGTGAAAGTAAAATACAATGCAACCACTTATAGGAACATAACAGCCCAACCCACCCCTCCCACCTCTCCCTTCCCTTACAGCAGCAACTACTCCATATTACCCCTAAGTGCCAAGCTCATTCCCAAAGAGCCTCTGGGAGATTTTGAGATATGACATAATTACGATTGGGCCAGTGAAATTAAAGAGTGGAGGGGATCCCATATTTTGGTATAAACTGCGAGTCTATTGTGAAGACTGGCAATCGCCTTTTCCTTTCGAAGGTTAGCAAGAATTTCATGCAACCATTCTTGAAAGGTTGGGGTGGATTTGTCTTTCCAATGATGTAAGATAAGCTTCTTAACAGATAAGGCAATCATAGAAATATGAACTTTCCTTACTTTAACCCTGACAGAGGACTGGTCCCCTTAAAAACATATATCAGGCGTGAAATACTCCTGAAGGCCCAGTAAGGGATCCAGGGAAATCCTGATTGAATCCCATAAAAGGGAAATTTTGGGACAGGACCAGAACATGTGAAGTAGTGTTCCATCTTCCCGCATACACTTAGTACATATATTAGAATCCAAAAAAAAACATTTCTTTAGTTTTACAGGAGTGCAATACATGTTGTGTAATATATGATATTGCATGAGGTTCAATCTGTCTTGAGAAACATATTTATGGCAGGATCTCCACAGAGATTGCCACTCCAAATGATACTGAGGAAGAATCGAATTCCAGAATCTAGTGGGTCCGAAAGAGTCTCCATATCTTTTATGAAACAACACTCAGTATAATTTAGATACAGCACCTGAAGATCCAGTAATTGAGGAGACCTCAGGAATCTGGGCTGAGACCATCTGGGAGGGGGGAATGTTCCCCAAAGCCATTATGAGTAGGTGTCTTAACTGCATAACTTTGAAATGAGAGGAAACCGGAATGAGAAATTTTCCAATAATATCACCTGCGGACAGCCATGCCCCTCATCATCCACCAAAGAAAACAGTTTCCCATCTCCCAGTTGGGGCAGCCATTTACGGGATATCTGCTTCTTATTAATAGTGAAGGCTGGGGAGTTCCAAATAGACTGAGCTAGGTCTGCCTGGGGGTATAATGTAAAAATGAACACAATTGTGCATATACCCTTAGTGAAATACATATTGTGGGACATTCCTCAACTATATGCACCTGAGATATTTTAAGGTAAAATAAGGTTAGGGGGTCCAGATTCTTAGATCTAATTGCATCCAATTCGATCTTAAGCCATACCGGCTGTTCCTTTTCAGGGCCAGGGGACACCCATCTCAAACATTTTACTAAATGACTGGCCCAGTAGTATATAGCCAAATGAGGAATCCACAAACCCCCTTCAAATTTTGGAGCAGCTAATTTATAGTAGGCCAAACAGGGATACTTATCTGCCCAGATAAATCTCGTGAATATGCCATGTAATTTTTTAAACCAGAGTAAAGGGATGAAAGTATTGAGAAGAGATAAGGGGTTAAAAATTCTAGGGAAAACATTCATCTTGATTATGTTGATCCTGCCCCATAATGATATGGGAAGTTTGGACCACCTGTCAAGGTCATGAATAATAAGCTGTAAGAGGGAATCAAGATTATCCTTAAACCATGTTAAGGGATTACGGGATAATTTAATACCCAAATACTTAAATGACCTGGGAGTCCAACATAAACCTAAGGGACTAATATCATTCTTGAATACCTTGTGGTTTAATGGAAAGAATAGAGATTTACTGGCGTTCAACTTGTAATTAGATAATTCACTAAATCTTGCTATTTCATTCAGTAAGGCCGGTACAGAAGATACTGGCTGGGATAAATGTATCAACAAATCATCCGCATATGTGGCGACTTTAATTTCATGATGCCCAACCCAAATGCCTTGTATAGAGATGCTATTGAGAATATTTTGAATGAGGGGTTCCAGATATAGATTAAATAACAGAGGGGATAGGGGGCAACCCTGTCTAGTCCCTGAATGGAGTGGGAAAGATTTGAAGAAGGCCCCATTCGCCAAAATTCTTGCTGTAGGGGTTTTATATAGTGCGGCAATCTGGGATATAAATTCAGGAGGAAATTGGAAGACTTCCAAAACATTGAACAAAAAGCTCCAATTTACCTGATCAAACACCTCCTCGGCATCCAGGAAGACGAGACCAGCAGGGAACTTAGCGTCTCTGGTAGCCGAGAAGACATGAGATAATGTATGCAAATGATCAGCTGATGAGCGTCCTTTCATAAATCCTACCTGATTCATACCTATTAACTCAGGGAGAACTATGGTTAGCCTATTGGCTAAAATCTTCGAAAGGATTTTTATGTCTTGGTTTAGAAGAGATATGGGTCTGTAACTTTGGACAAGCTCTGGGTCCTTGTCTGGTTTAGGGAGAAGTACAATCAAGGCCTCAAAGAGATACGAGTCAACCTCTGCCCTGGTTGAGATATATTGGAATAAACGATTAAGTACTAGTAGTAAAAGATCCCGAAACACTTTATAAAATAGGGAAGAGAATCCATCAGGGCCGGGAGCTTTATCTGAGGGTAATCCGCTAATGACATCCGTAATTTCCTCCTGTGATATAGGAGAGACCAGAAAGTCCTTATTATGTACTGAAAGGGAGGGCAAATGGGACTCCCTCAGGTACTTCTCCATGCTCCCAGGACTGGGGGGTGCACCATGTCCCTGTACAGTGTTTTATAGTATAGGGCAAATTCTTGAACTATCTCAGTGGGAGATACTTTCAGAGACCCATTAGCTAATGCCCTAATTGGAGGGATGAATCTCGCAGATTCTTGTTGCTTGATACGGAGTGCCAATAGGCACCCCGCCTTCTCTCCCTGATCTGTGTAACTGGCTCTAGTACGAATAATAGCTAATTCTGCCTTTTCCCAGAGTAACTCTAAATATCTGTCTCTCAGCAATAAAAGCTTCCACCTGTCTTCTTCTGGAGCATTAACCGAAATGTTAGTTTTGAGTGTCCGAATTTGGGACAGTAATGATAATAGTTCCTTCTCCCTAGCCCTTTTCCTGTTCACCGCCATGCTAATAAGGATCCCTCTCATATAGACCTTAAAGGCCCCCCCATATAATATCCAGTTTTGCACTATCTAAGGGGTTGGATAAGAAGAAAGCCTCGATTTGCTCCCTTATGAGCTTGCAGTACTTTGAATCCTTAAGAAGTTGTTCATTAAGTTTCCATCTTGTTTCCCTATTTGGTAAATCCTGAAATGCCAGTTTACATAGCACCAATGAATGATCAGAGACAGGACCAGGTTGGATTGAAGAGGTCTTAACCCCTGATAGGAAAGCCTGAGAAATAAGAATATAGTCAATGCGGGACTGCGAGTCGTGCGCCAATGACCTGAAAGTGAACTCCTTAGAGTCCGGAAATAGAATGCGCCAGACATCACAGAGCCCGCATTGATCCAATAAGTCTCTAAGAGCCCTCTGTCCCGGAGAAATCCCTCCCGGCCCACTGCCTGACCTGTCGAGATTAGGATCTACAACTTGATTAAAATCACCTCCCAAAAATAATCCTAATGGGAAGCAAAGGCAGGATTATGTTTATGAGTCTCATAAAACACCCAGGATCATCCACATTAGGACCATATATACTGCCAAGTAAAAGTGGTACTGACCAGAGAGTACCTTTAACTAGGACAAACCTATCCTCAGGGTCTTTAATGACTTGTGTAGAAACAAAGGGAATGCCCCTGTTAATAATAAGCATGACCCCACAACTATTGGTAGAACCCCGAGCACTGTACACCGTCCCCACCTGCTGTCTCCTTAACTGTGAAGCTTCCACTTCTAATAAGTGGGATTCCTGTAGGAAAGTTATCTGTGAACATAATAGGCTTAAATGTTTGAGAACCTGGTATTGTTTAGGTTTTTTCCTGACCCCCTTAACATTCCACGTAGCAAAAGTCACCTCTTTGGCCACCTAGTAATAATTACTAAGTTTAATAGGCTCAGCCCTGCACTCAGGACATATATTATATGTAACCTAAGCCCACATGTTGCTGCTGTGAGCCTCCCCTCCCTAACCCCCAACAATTAACCAGTTTGTAAACCCTATAACCCCCACCCCCACAGCGAGGAACCCTTGCCTCCCAGCCCCCAAAACTGTCTCAAGCAATGCTTAGCACAGTACTGGGTCATTCCCTCCCTCTCCTGCCCCCCGATAATATACCTCTACTAATGACAGACCACTTATATCTCAAGATGCATGTGAAAGTTGCAAACGATATTAGTTAGCCCTTAACACCAAAAAAGCGGTCTCGAGCTTCCAATACCTGTATGCACATAAATATTAATCTAATAGGACCAGGGAAAATGAAACAAACTGCCAAAATCATGAATATGGCAGACAACCTCACAATCCAGAATGAGAATTAGGGGTTACCTTACCCCTAAAGAGAACTATACCAAGACCAAAGCCAGAGGAAAAAACTGATAAAAGGGGGATAGCCCCAATCTCAAGCTGGGAACAAAGAATGAGACAGATATTGAAAATGAGATCCTGAAAAGAAAAGACTGAGAAACGTGTCTTCCCTGGGGCTGCCGGCCCCTGATTCCAACAGTACCCCCTAAAAAAGTTCAAGTAGCAGAAGGACTGGGAGAGATCCTTCTCAAAATCAGAGCCACACAAGCGTATATTAATTAGGCATGCTGCGCCCTCTTGTGGTCATCCCCCAATCCTAACAGGGTATATCTGAATGGTAATGAAAGCCCGAAACCGCTCTGGTACCTACCAAACTGAAACATGAAGACTACTCTTACAATCAACAACCCGAAACTCCCCCCCCCCCCGTATGCAACCCCTCAAAACTGAATGTAATAATATCTAAACTATATTCCTAAGTGAGCCATCCCCAGAACCCTGAAGGGCTTCGCCCCAAACCGAAATTAACATTAGGAAGCCAGGTCTTGAGAAATTATTAACAATTAGGCCATGCAGAGGGTAGCCCAGTTCCAGATGAGAGAATGAGTAAGTCCAAACACCGCTAGTGGGGAACATTTTCTCCGAGAGAAAGAAGAGTAACAGTTCCAACAACAGCTCTCAGTAATTCCCAATACTTTATCAAGAACTCTCAGGTCTCCCAGAACAAGTCTGGTAGCATAGATTTAAGGCTTGACAAGGCAGCTTCAGGATCTTCATAATTAAACCAGGAACCATTTACTGAGACTTGTAACCTGGCTGGATACCCCATCCTAAATTTCAAACCCGCTGTGATGATCTTGGATACAATAGGATGAAACACTTTCCGCTTCAGTTGGACTGAACCCGGGAGATTTTGAGCGATTCTCAGCTTTGCATTCTCCCAACGAACCTCTTGTAGAGCCCTCACTTTCTGCAAAAAATGCTGCTTTTCCAAATAATTCAAAAAGCAGCAAATAATAGGACGGGGGGGGAGCATCTGGAGAAGGCTTTGGTCGCAGGGACCTATGAGCTCGCTCTATCATGTACACTGGGCCGAAGGGAGAGGGACCAGCAACCCGATCCACCAATTTCTGTACAAAAACAACAGCATGCTGGCCCACTTCACCTTCTGGTAGCCCTAGTATTACAACGTTATTTCTGCAGCTATGGCCCTCCAAATCTTCGAGTTTAGTCTCTAAACGAGACAACTTCTGTCTTGTGGACGCCAATTCAGGATCCAGGCTTTCCAGCTTCCTCTCCATTGAAACTATTCGAGCTGTATTGTCAGAGACCGTGAGCGAGACTTCATCCAATTTCCTTGAGAGGGTTTTCAAATCAATCGCCATATCTTTCATCTCTTCTTGGAAAGGTTTAAACTCTTCTAGGAACCTATTAAGTGTTAAAGGTTCTTGTTCCCCAGCTTGACACGAAGGATCAGGCTTGTCTGGCCCAGTCGAGGCTCAGGATTTCTATGGGGTCTTTTCAGGAGTAGCGGGGGGGGGCTATGTTTCTGCGGGGCTTTCTTCATGTAAGCCTCCATCTACCAATCTGACGCCCAAAACCGGTTCACAAAATGTTTAAGCGATAGGAGAATTCGTAGGCAGAGGAATTAGATAAGATTAAACATCTAAAAAAGACCAATTAATACTCGGGAGGCAGGAGCTTAGCGGAGGAGCTTCTACTCAGCACTCTGCATCACGTGATCTCCGTAAGTCTGTATTTAGTGACAGTCACCCAGTATTTTCATTGTATAAATAATTTTTTACTGTATGTATTTTTGATTTCGGATTTGGTGACTTGGAATGGCACAGTGATTTGGAAATTGTTTCAAGGTGTATGGCAGCCTTCTTCCCAGCAATCACAAATCAAACATTTCATGGGATGGCCACATGCCATATACTGTCTCTCTTTTTGGGGTCACCATTTACCTATTTAGTCACTCATTACACCGGCTGTGCTGAGTTTCTCATTGATGTATGTGTGGTACCAACTTTCACTGGTAATGTTGCTTGAATTTGACTGATACAGTCTTCTAATGTGTTTATTTTACAAAGGGCAAACTTTCTTGGGAGATTTCCACTCACAAACTTGCTAATCATATTTTCTACCTATGAGGGACATCTGAGGCCAATTGGACCATTTGGTAAACAGGTATCCTCTTTGTTATAGTCTCAGTTCTCTGTAAAACTCTGGGTTGTATGCCTTTAAATGGTAGTTTACTCACCTGGTAAAGGTGATTGTGTTACTGTACATTCATGGCACCTCTGATCCATTACCTTAGGGTTATGTATGCCTGATAGGCTGCTTGATGCATATGTGACCTAAGTTTCGGATTTCAGTCTTCCACCAAGCCCCTTCCCTTCCTAGGTGTCTTCAGTTTCGATGCTTCCATAGCTGTAAAATAATTTGTTATATATATGCACAGACAGTAATCATGTTCTCACATTCATGTTAGGTTCTAAGAAACTATCTTATTCTGTTATCCTAATACATTTTGTAAATCTTGTACGTTTTGAGCCACTTTAATCTTAAATGTTACTAGTCGCTTCATCATGCGCCCTCGGGTGGAATGAGGTACCATGGATATACAGTAACACAATCACCTTTACCAGTGAGTAAACTACCATTGTGTTGTATGTATATCCATGGCTCCTCCGATCCATTACCTTAGGGTGATTCAAAAGCAGTACCTACTAATAAGGGAGGGGAGAGCATGATGTGCTAATGTGTTTATATTGTGCACCAATGTTCAAGAGTCTCTTTAATGTCCTTCATTGTGGCTGTCATTAGCACATTATGTCCAAAGGAAGTCTTGCCTGTAAGATCTGTATCCAGTCTATAGTGTCTTGTGAAAGTATGTATAGTGGACCAGGTAGGCACAGCGCAAATCTCCTGTGCCGTGGCTGAATTTCGCTCTACCCAGGAGGTAGCTATTGCTCTCGTAGATTGGGCCTTGGTTCCCATTGGTGGGACTTTGTTACTTGACTTGTATGATTCTGTAATAGTCCTCTTTAACCATATCGCTATTGTGGCCTTGGCTGCTGCAGATCCTTTCTTGTGTCCTGACGTTATGATGAGTAGTCTCTCTGTCTTTCAGATGTTTGCCATTCTGTCTATGTATTCCGTAAGTGTTCTTTTGATTTCCAATGTGTGGAGGTGTTTTTTCCGGCTGTCTTTATGGTCCTCATAGAAGGTGGGTAGTAGAATTGGTTGACTGTTGTGGAAGGTAGAGTTGACTTTGGGAATAAATGAGGGTACCGTATGAAGCGTCACACCCTGTTGTGTAAATGTTGTGAATGGTTCCTTGCATGAGAATGCAGTTAACTCTCTAGTGCAGCGTGCTGAGCAGATTGCTACTAAGAATGCTGCCTTTAGCCCTACCCAGTAAATGGTGATGTGTGTAACGGGTTCAAATGGCAGGTTGGTAATGGCATTCAGCACCAGAGTCAAGTCCCATGATGGAACGCCATGTCTTATGCATGGTCTTATGTTGCTTGCTGCTTTTAAGAATTGTATGACATCTGGGTGTGAGCCTGGAAGGGTTCCTTCAATCGTACCTACTGCCGCCCTGATGGCAGATAGTTGTACTCTTAATGAAGATGGGGCTAGCCCCTTGTCCAGTCCCTGTGGCAGGAATAGCAGAATGTCTGCCATGGATATTTGTAATGGGCATATATGTCTGCTTTCGCACCATGCTCTGAATATGTTCCACTGTCTTGAATATGTTGAAGTTGTTGTGGCCCTGCGGGATTGTAGCATAGTGTCTATAACCGTAGTGTGGTATCCTGCATTCAGCAATCTCTCCCTTTCAGGAACCAGGCCGTGACTTGTAGGTTGCCTGGAGATGGGAGTGTTATTGGTCCCTGTATGAGGATGTCCGGCCTGTATGGTAATCTCAGGCTGTCCATTGCCATTGCTACGATGGTGGCAAACCATACCCTCCTTGGCCAATATGGTGCTACTAGGATTATTATCCTGTGTGACTGCCAGACCTTCCCCAGCACCTGTGCTATTAGGGGAAACGGTGGGAACATGTATGAGTAGTCATGCGTCCATGGGAGTGATAGTACATCTATTCCTTGGCATTGGGGTTCTCAGAACCTGGAGAAGAACCTGTCCACTTGTTTGTTCCTGTTGGTGGCCATGAGGTCCATGGCTACTTTCCCCCATTTGTGTTGTATCATTTGGAATATTGTTGGGTGTAACTGCCACTCTCCTGGGTGTATTTGCTCCCTGCTGAGCCTATCTGCTGTCGTGTTTAGTTTGCCTGCTAGATGTATGGCTGTCAGGTGTTGTAGGTGAGACTGTGCCCATGTCATAATAATCTTTGTTTCCCAGAGTAGTCTCCTGCTCTTGATACTGCCCTGTTTTGATAGATAGGCCACTGTGGCTCTGTTGTCTGATCTGATTAGTATCGACTTCCCCTGAATCTGTGTCTTGAATGAGAGTAGTGCGTGGCGCACCACTTGCATTTCCAATACGTTGATTGGTAGTTTCTTTTCCATATGGGACCATGTGCCCTGTGCTGCTTGGTGTCCCATTGATGCTCCCCGTCCCCGTAGACTCACATCCATGTCTATTGTGACCTCGTGTACTATCTCCAGGGGCATTCCCTTGTTCAGGTTCTCTATGTGTGTCCACCACCATAGTGATGTTCTTGTCTTGCTGTTCAGTGTTATCGTGTGGTGCAAGTTTTCCTCTGATGGTGAACTGTATTGTAATAGGAGGGTTTGTAGGGATCGCATATGCCATTGCGTTCATGGTATTAGGTCTATGCATGATGACATGCACCTAGAACTGTTGACACTAGGGCTATTGTTGGTGTTGCCGAATCGAGTAGTTTGAGTGTGACTACTATGAGATTCCTTATTCTGGCTTGTGTTGGTCGTACCAGTCCCCCCTTTGTATCTATGTCTGCTCCCAGATGTTCTATGCGTTGTGATGGTGTTAGAGAGCTCTTCTTGTCATTTATCACCCTATCACCCATCCATGCTCTTGTAGGGAGTGTATTGTTTTGTTGGTGTCCCTTCTTGCCTCCTGTAGTGACCTGGCTCGAATTAGCCAGTCATCCAGGTAAGGGATAATGTGTACTCCTTGCTCTCTGAGCTTTGCTGCAAGCATTATTGACAGCTTGGTGAATACTCTTGGTGTGGATGCTAGGCTGAATGGTAGGGATCTGTACTGGAAGTGTTGTCCCAATATTTGAAATCATAGATATTTTCTGTGGACTTGTCTCATGGGGATGTGTAGATAGGCGTCATTGAGGTGTATGGATGCTAGGTAGTCGCCGGGTCTTATTGCCCATAGTGTTGAGCGTATGGTCTCCATCTTGAACGTCTTGTGTGATATACTTGTTGACTACCTTGTCTTTTTTGGTACCAGGAAGAATATTGAATAAATTCCCCTTCCTGTTTCTCCTTGCAGCACTGGCCATATCGATCGTGATGTTATCAGGGAATCTAGTATGCCCTGTACCTGTGTTGTAGACCACTTTCATTTTGTTATTGGGGAGATTATCCAGCATTCTCTCAGAGGTTGTTCTCGGAATTCGATGGAGTATCCCTTCATGATGATCTCGTTGACCCACCTGTCCGAGATAGTGTTAGCCCATATTCTGTTGAAAAATTGAAGTCTGCCCCCTAGGAGTATGTGCTGAGCCTGTTGTAACAATGGTATCTGTTGAGACCCTTGTCTGGGGTAGTCATTGAGTTGGTCTTCTGGTATTCCTGCTTCTGTTAGTAGTGAATTTTCCCCTATTGTGTCCCCTTCTGCTCTGGTATGATGGAGCTCCCTTGTTTGGGTAGGTACTCTGTCGACCATACCCTCCTGTGTATGTGGTACGTTTGCCCCAAAAGGACTGATTGTATCGTCTGTCTCCCCTGGGTCTTTTTTCCATAAGGTCTAGCCCTGTGAGAAGGTAGGTAACCGGAATCTCTGTCAGTGTCTTGATCCTCTCCCAGTCCCCTTCGTCTGAGGAATTCTTGTAGTCCGTCTCCGAATACTTTCTCCCTGGAAAGGAAGTTTGTGTAGTCTCGCTTTGGATTCATTATCTGCATCCCACAGTTTCAGCCACAGTGCTCTCCTGGCTCTGTTGGCAATTGTTGCTGACCTGGTATTGATTTTCAAGGAGTCCACCAACATGTCTCCCAGGTACTTAGCTGCCTGTAAGAAGTACTGCAGCAGCTCTGCCTCATGAGAGTCTGGTGCTATTTTCTTCTCAATTTCCTCTAGCCATTGGATCAGTGCTCTGGATGTGTAGAAGGCTGTGGTAGAGGTTCTCAGTGTTTGGCCTGAAAATTCATAAATTCAACTCTTCCATTTTCTTGTCCACAGGGTCCTGTAGTGCTGCTGTCCCTTCAGCGGGAAGTACCATTCTCTTGTTTAATGTCGCTATCTTTGGGTCTATTTTGGGGGCAGAGCACCATGCCTTTACTTGTTCATCCTGTAAAGGATACATTCTGTTGAGTGCTCTCTTTTCTGGAAGTCTGATTGGGTCAGAAGATTTCCATTCACTTAGTATTATGTCATTTAGGGCTGGGCATACAGGAAAGTAATTCTCTTGTTTTGGCAGTATCTGGTGCATTGGGTCCAGGTCGCTCTCTGGGGCTGGTTGGGATGTTTTGAGTCCCAGTGTGGAGCGTATCCACTTTACGAGGTTTGATATATTGTCTATGATGAATAGCTTAGAAGTTATGAAAGGAGTTTCCGTCTTTGAGGGCATGTTGTCAGGAAGGAGTTCTTGGTCAATGTCGTGGTTGTTATCAGTTGGAGTGCCTATACTCTCTTCCTTCCCCTGGTCTAGTTCCTCTCCCTGGGATTCCTCTGATTCATCAGGGTTAAGATGCAGTGGTGTATGTCCGTGGTGTGGCAACTGTGCCTTATCCTGCCTGGGTGCCTTGTGAGTGGGGGCTCCAGAAGTGGATGGTTTGGGGTTACTTAGGGACATCATGCATTCTAGCACCTGTAGCATAAAGGACTGTTGACTTTCCATCATTGCTGCCATGGCTGTCTGGAGAGCTACCGTAGCTGGGTCGACCTGCCAGTCCTGCATTGTATTGGTTAGAGTATCCGTGCCCTGTGTGGGATTCTCCCCTTCACATGGCAGACAGTATAGTCCCTTCTGGTGGGGTGGCATGGGGATCTTGCACGACATGCATTCCCTGATTATGGCCATCTGTAAGACAGATAATGAGTATTTTAGGTGTTTGCCGCAATTCTGCTGAGTACATAAAAAAGAAAACAGTATTATTGCATAGCCCTCTTAATATGTATTCTTTTTCCACATGCTTACAGTGGCTTGTGTTAAAAGTCTCCTCTCAATAGGTAGACTTGGACATAGCCTAATGTAATGTGGGGTACTACAATAAGTCTTAAGTAATAGTCATGTAATGAATTGCCCCTTTAAATACAGGAGTTATGCTGTAGTTTGGGGACATATGGGACTATCCCTTTAAGAGTGTGGCATGATTACAAGGTGCCTTATCCTCTATCTATGGCCACTTAATAGGTGAGCTCTCATGCCTTTAATTGCTCAATGCTCCTTCATGTAGCCCCTTTAATTTATTTCCCCTTTAATTGTGCTGTCTCGCTGAGTCCCGATATGAAATGGTGGATCTGTAAGCAGCACACATGCATGAGTGTCACGCATGCATGGGTGCTTGCTATCGGAGTGCTTGAGATGGCGCGGTGCAGTGGAAGTCCCTTGTGTCCCTGTCTCCAGGAGAGGATGAGGAAGAAGCTGCATCTGAAAGGAAGGGGGAGGGGCTACACGAATCGGGAATGGTGTCGCCATTTTGGAGGCACTCATGGAGTACCCCTCTGCATATCTTCTGGAACTGGAGCAAAGGTATTTTGGGGGCACTCACGGAGTACCACTGTGCAGATCTCCCTTGGACTGGGAACCACTAAGGCTGAAACGAGTGCACTTAATGAGGATGGGGCATCACTGTAGAAATGAGGATTTCTGCTACTGTGTGGAGGTGTTGAGATTATGTTTTGAGTAGGAGGGTGGCTGAATTCACTCTGCTATGTGAGGGGAGCAGATTACAGCTGTACGGATGCCCGTTTGGCCGTGTGTACACTCTGCTACGTAAGGGGAGTGTACTATACCTAGCAGAGAGAAAAGAGGCTAGAATCTTGCCTTAGTAGCCCTGGGGGACTCGCTACATAAAGGACTCCACCCATAGGACCAAGTTGGATAGGCGCTTGTTTTAAAAATGCTCTGTGAGCCTACCCTGTGCTTTCCTGCACTAGTGATCTTGTTACTCATTCTCCCTGAGCTCGAGTACTCTTTTGTGCCAGAAACGCAACACAAACAGACGCAGGCTTGCTCTTGTTGTCCCAGTTTACATTTAAGTTGATAGCTTTATGCATAAGGTTAATAATATACTGCTATCCTGTTTATAACTAACCAATTCTAGAGTAGTCAACTCTATATTGTCTGTGCCAATAATTCTGAATGAAAATATATAAATTACCTTGAAAGTATGATTGTCTGTACTGGAGCTTGGTGAGGGTGCTGCTAGCCTGTTCAATGCACATAAAAAACTGAACATACCCAGGAGGGGAAGGGACTTTGTGGAAGACCGAAATCTGAAACTTAGGTCACATGTGCATCAAACAGCCTATCAGGCGTACATAACCTTAAGGCAATGGATCAGAGGTGCCATGGATACACAGTCAACACAATGATCAGCTTTGTCTTTTAATATTTTACTTCTCTCTATGATGTTTCACTGGGAAGGTGTATTACTGATCCTTTATTAAAATAATGTTTATCAGTCTGTTATGGTAATCTTCTGTGTAACCTGCTTTTGCATGTAATGTTTTCTTGCAAAATGCTGAATAATATAAAAAAGAAAAACACATGCAAAATAATTCTAATGAAATACCCAACAAAGAAATAATTAAAATGTAACATACATCAGTCATGGTTCTTAAAGCTCTGAGCTAAAAGCTTGTTTTTGTGCAAATTATTTAAGTAGCAGAGCCCAACTCAGATGTAGCATTATTTACCATATTGTCCCTAATTTATTGCTTTTAAGTAGTAGTAAAAATGTTTATTTTTATACAGGATAGCAAACTTTAGGTCATAGACCTATTTTCAAAGTTGTCCTGTGTCAAGTACAAATTACATTCAATATAACATACAAAAATTCAGACTACATAAAACAACTAATAAATAATTTTTGACATTATACAAGACAAAAATCTTCAATCAGACCAGCAACTAACAAATTTATCCACATTTTAAAAACAAGTACATTCATCATAAAATACAGTGCTCAATCCTAATTTAAACTGGGATAGTTTAGTTGCTTTCCTTAATTCAGGGGGAATATTATTCCAAACATTTGCAGTCTGAGCCTCAAGTGTCATAGTACCATATCTTGTATTAGTTTTTGGAAAAGTGTAACCTCTATACTTTACATCCTTTAAAAGATATGGATAATATTTACTAACAGAAGGCAATTCCATGTTTCCATCAATCATCCCATTTATTATTTTATAGATAAATATTGAATATTGTTTTTTAAATCGTACTGATAAACTGTCCCAGTTTAGGTCTTTATACAAAATGCAATGATGAGTATTATAGCTACAGTTCAGGACAAATCTTGCCAATCGATTATATGATATGACTAATTTATTTAAATGTGTTTGACCCGCAAAATTATACACCATATTTCCATATTCTAATACAGGCATTATTAATTGATTTGCAATTAACCTCCGGGTTTGTAGATTTAATATCCTTGAAGACCTAAGTAGTGCCCCTATCTTATTATTAATTTTCTTTATTGTATGATTAATATGAGCTGAGAAAGCTAAAGTATAATCAATCTCTACACCTAAATATTTATATCGATCTGTGATTATCAATTTTTTCCCATTCCTCATTAGTATTTCCCTATCTCTGATCTATTTTTTATTAACCTTTGTTTTTTTATTGAAAAACATAACCTGAGTTTTTTTATCACTTATCACTAATTTAGAGCTGGAAAACCAATCCTGTAGAACATCAAAATCCATCTGTAATTTAACCATCATTTCATTTTGAGATTTGGCTGATGCTAAAAGTACTGTATCATCTGCATACAACCTGATTTGTGTATTATTTATTTTGGTGGGTAATTCATTAATATATAACAAAAACAATAATGGCCCCAAAATTGAACCTCGAGGGACACCTCTTAGTATACTACCTACTTCAGAAAATTGACCATTTATTACTACTTGCTGTTTTCTTTGACTCAAATATGATTTAAACCATAATAATGACCTAGGGGTTATACCATTCCTCTCCATCCTCTCATACAATAAATGATGGTTGGCCAAATCAAAGGCTTTGAACAGGTCAACAAACACTGCGCCCATGGATTCTCCCTTATCCAAGGCCACTGCCACTTTATCAACAAAGTCCACGAGCGCAGTGAAGTTGAATAACCTGCCTATACTATATCAAAATTAATATGTGAATAAATGACAATACATAATTTATCACGTATAAGATCTGTCACATAATATAGCATTGCATGTGTAACAACTCAGATGTAACAATTTTTACTGTGCTGTCCCAAATTTATTACTTTTAAACATACTAAACCAAAATGAGCACAAGAACAAATGACACAGTATATAATTTATCATATATAACATCTCAGTCGTATAATACAGCATAGCATGTATAATAATAAACTGGGAAATGGTAAAAGGGATATTAAAGATAAATGTTGCTGAGGGTGGGCGTGGTAACTGACATCCAACAACAGAGTGCCCTAATTATTTTTATCCCACTCCAACTCCTCACCATTGTTTTTCCATCTTATTATTCAGTTCACATAGACTTTATAACTTCTGCTATCTCCTACATTTTGTACTCCAACTCAACTCCTTGACTTGCTCTGCTCTGGGTTACTTTGGTTCAGAACCTTCAAGAGTGCAACCCAGGACAAACACATGTAGGGCTGGATTTTCAACTCATCCTGGGACTAAGTCCCACTCCACAATGGCTGCTACAGATCAAAATCTGTGCACCTGCAGAGTTCCCTATTTTCAGCTGGCACAGCTGTGTGGCGTATTATGACAGGTCCCACCAGGCATAACTTTTCCCTGCAGCTGCACCAAAAATCTTTCACAAGCAGCTGTAAATTATGGAGCTGGTCATAAACTGGCTCCCCCTTTGAAAACACAATGGCTGCAGGAAAAACTGTGGCTCTGCAAGTTGAGACCCACTTGCACCAGTTTTTTTCCCACACTGGCAGGACAGGGGCTTGGAAAATCTAGCCCCTAGTGTTTTCCTTGGCACAGCCAGGTGGCTGCTTCTGCTCAACATTGCCCTGCATTAAACAGGTGGTATGACCAGATGAAAACCCTCATGGTTTCCCCCTCTAGGTTCTTGCTCTCCAGAGCACTAAACGCATTCCAGTTCAGATGGCCACCTTCAGCCAGGTTTGTTAGTTACAACCTCCTGCTATCTGTGTCTCTTGCATCCTCTACTGGCCAGCTTCATCTGGAACAGTATAAAGGCTGTATTGTACTCCCTCTGTAGCCTCTTTAGTCTGTCACCTGGTGGTTTATTTTTATCATCACATCTTTTACCTTCCTGTGTTGCTTTACTCTGGTATCTTTATTCCCGGACTACTAGCTACCCACTAACTAGACAGAATAGCAAAGTGTAGCTTTATTCTTAGGTGACAATCCTCCTAAGAGTGCCTCCATCATGCCTTGCTAATGCTCCAGCTGCTTCTAATAGGGTTTATCATATAATGATTATTACTACTTTTGAATTAACCATGTCTAATTCATCAGATGCATCCAAGAGCCTAGACACTGAACATGAAGAAGCCTATCACAACAAATATCCCACAACAAAACTACAGTTTTTTTCTCATATTCTTTATTAAGTTTTAGACAGTACATACAGGCCCAGATATTCAAAGCTTTGCACGATGCATGAACCGTTTGCATCGGATTAATGCGGGTCTGCCATATTCAAAAGGCCAAATAGCATGTGCAAACTGCATTGGCACTAGGCAAACCATAATTTTATGTAAGGGGCAAAGTGAACATGAATACAGGTGCTATGAGATATTCAGCGACTAGCACCGTGCTAAAGTGTTTAGCATGACTTAGCATGACCCATAGCGTGGTAAAAATTACCACCCAGGAAAAGCTGGTCTTAACCCTGGGCAAACAGCTTTGTGTGACAATGTTGCTTTGCGCGGTATTTGCATGGCTTTTGTGCAGCTTGCACAGCCCTAACATATGAATATGACACTTAGAAAATGCCAGACATGGAGGACACATACTGCTCACTGATGGCACCACCATGATGCCAACAGCTGCCACCAGTCCCAGCCAAGCACAGACAGTAAGGGGTGATCTGGCCCACAGGGGATACCGTGGTAGTGTGGCCATACAGCACACACCTGCAGACCATATGTCTGTGATGACCAACAGATGCCAGCACACATGCAGCACTGTGGGCATGGTGGCCATTGGGGGAGGGTGTACGGGTGGCCAGACCTCACCACAGCCCAGGTGTGGCCACAAGGCTGGGACACATCATGCAGTGCACATGGGCCAGTAGTGGGAATACCCCACCACCTGTGTGCCTGTCAGATCTTATGTGCCCCCCCAGCCACATACCGCACAACTGTACCGATGCCACAGCACATACAACCCGGCCATGTATATGTCACTGTGAGCATCCCATGCTACAGGTACAGCATCTGTGGATCACACAACAGTGTAACAGTACTGTCCACTGTCAGTAATCACCTGCAAGCTGGGCCTGTCATTGTGTAAAGTGCAGTGGTTATCACTGCCTTACCTACCATAGGTATTGCTGTGTCCTTCACACTACCGGCCCCCTTACTACTGTAGTGTCTGTGTGCACTGTAGCATGACCTACAGTGTAACAGTTACATGCAGCACCACCACCACCTGTGCCTATTCTGTGTTGTCTCCTGGGGTATGATATGCTATACTGTACTGTTCACATGTAGCCTGCAGCTATCATCATGCACTGCCTGACTGACCTACAGGTGGAGCTGTGGTCAGATCTGGCCAGCCCCCCTACTTCCAGACTGACCTACAGGTGGAGCTGTGGGGCCCTGCAGTAACGCTGGGCAAACTGCATGCAAATCAGGGCATAATGAGATGCTAATGTGGCTGTTTGTCCAGAGACTACCTAAGTAGGCTCATTTGCATGTCACTTTTGAATATGGCAAAATTTAGCACCTGGCAAACGTGTTTACACCGGGCAAACAGCTTAGCTCCACGCTAGTCCTGCGCAAACGTGTTAGCTTAGCGCAAACTGTTCGGGGAATATTATACTGTTTTGCACACTGTACTTTCCCATAGGCTGCTCCCTGCAGCTGTGCTGGGTCCATGCATTTGCTGGAACACACATTGGCCACATTGGTCGCTTCTACCTACCATCATGTCGCTGTACACTGTGTTGCTGTTGTGGTCTGCACTTCCTGGTTGCTATATTCAGAGCTGTCTTATTACAGGGCTATGTTTGTCCTGCATTCCCAGCCCAATTTACCCAGCCTCATTCTCATGCTAGATTCAGAGGCTGTTTGCCCTGGGCTATTCCTTTTGAATATAGTTTGCTTTGTGCTCCAGGCTAACTTTGCCCACCAGGCAGTGCTAATTAAGCCCCGGAGCAAAGTTTTGAATATCTGGCCCACAGAATGGTAAAACAATGTGGCAAGCAGTGAAAGTGTACTGAGAGAGACATTTTTATATTCTGCCAAAATGAGGTAAGTCTTGGACAGCTGTATATCATAAGTAAAGTGTCAGCCTCTTCTTGGTTACGTCTTGGGCACCTTCCATCATAGCATACTACAATCTTTTGTTTAATTTAGCTGGTGTGTAGTACTCATCTGTGTTGTCAGGAAGTGAATAACCTTCAAATTACTCTGTATTGGCAGGTGCCACCCAGCAGAGCCACTGTTCACACAGTATAGTGCTCCTTACCAAACAGCAAATGACCCATCAATTCTGTTATAGCTGATAGCACTTTGCCTTAGATATAGTAACTTGTAGCCTGCTTCTTTGAAAATGGATCATGGACTTGCCAATTTACCCAATTATCTATACCTGAATGGACTCAGTCACTGGAGCATAAAGTATATAACAATAACATTTAATACTCCACAATATTTACATATGTGACAGGCTAAAACACACTAAAGAATATGGTGATTACAGTATTTCTGCAGATAAAAATAAATACATTTGAACAGATAGAGACCACACAAAAGATACCTAGCTTTAGCTATCTATATTATACAGTAAGTAAAAGAATCTTACCCCAGCTGGAAACTTGATGAGTTATGGCAGATTCAAACTTGTAATGTTGCTAGTTTAGAACCCCAAAACATAATGGAACTCTTACAAATGCCTTTGGCTGGCTGGCCCACTATGCCTGTATCATCATACATGCCTCTCTGAGATCACCTATTTCTTTGACCTCTGGGGACCACCCTGTTAGAGAATGAGTCCAATAACATGTATAATAATAAATTGGGAAACAGTAAAAGTGATATGTCAAATAAATGTTCCTGAGAGTGGGCGTTGTAACGGATGTCCAACAAGAGAGTACCCTATTTTTTCTCCCACTCTTACCCCTGGCCATTATTTTTCCTTCTTGTTTTCAGTTCATATGGGCTTTATAACTCCTGCTTTTTCCTGTTTTATGCTCCTACTCGACTCCCTGACTTGCTCTGGTCTTGGCTACTTTTGTGTAACATCTTCCAGAATGCAGCCCAGGACAAATGCACAAAGCGTTTTCCTTTGCAGATCCGAATGCCAGCTTCTGCCCAACATTGCCCTGCATTAAGTGAGTGATGTGGGCAGATGAACACCTTTCCTGTTTCCCCCTCTAAGTCTATGCTCTCCCAAGCCCTGAATGCATTCCAGTCCAGACAGACACTTTTAGCCAGGCTTGTTATTTACCAGTTCCTGCTATCTATGTCTCTTGCATCCTGTACTGGCCAGCATCATCTAGAACAGCATAAAGGTGGTATTGTATTTCCTATGTGGCCTTTTCAATCTGTCACCTGGTGGTTCACTTTTACCATCACCTATTTTACCTTCCTGCATTGCACTACTCTGGTATCTTTATTCCCAGACTACTGGCTACCCATTAACTAGACATATCCCAGTACTGACACTGTAGCGTAGCACGAGAGGGGTGCTGCACTTCTGAGGTGCTGTCTTTCGGATGAGATGTCAAACCGAGGTCCCATCTGCCTGGATTGGTGGGAGTTCAGGTGGATGTTAAAGATCCCATGGCACTTATTGAAAAGAGTAGGGGAAGTTTATTGAGCAAAAAACATAACATCACAGTAGGAAAATCAAATCACATACAGTACAAAAAAATAACAGAGATAGTAGATATGTAACAAAACATTCCAGAAATAAACATTCACAAAAAGAAATGATTCCAAAGGGAACAAAATTGAAGCTTTGAAAACCTCAGTTTATCTGTACATTTAACATGCAATAATCCTTCTTCTACCTGAGACATAATAGTAGAATTTAAGACTTGCTGTTGTTGAAAAATAAACTGACAACGTGCTTGCCAGAGATAAAACTGAATAAGTGCAAAAAAAAACATTCAAAGTGTTACTACGGTAAATACCCCAAGCCCCAGAATAGTCCCCTAAAATCAAAGTATTATACGTAAGATGAGAAAGTAAAGGCATATGCCAAGAAGTGGCTGCATCATTCCAGAAAATCTTACTAAAAGAACAGGTAAGAAAAAAATGAAGTAAACTCTCTTCCTCATTTAAACATAAAAGCCTTGGACAATATCTATCTTGCAAAGGCTTATATTTCAAATTACCGCGAACTCCTAACCTTCCCTGAACCGACATCCAAACTATATCCCACATAAAAACAGGAAGTCTAAAGTCAGTTAGCTTATGAAGAGCAAAGGACATTTTAGTCAGAACACATTCAGGAAAAAGCAACACAATACCCTGTAAGTCATAAACTATATATGAATAAAAGGACTTTCTAGTATGAAAATTAAAGTCTGAAACATAAGTTTCCATTGATGACATTTTTCAAAGCGGAATCCCATAGGCTGGCAAATGATCCTCGCTACAATTTTAGGAGGTAAAAGTTTCCATTTATGAAAAACCGAGCCCAAACAAAATGTGACCATTGCTCCACGGTAAAGTAACAGACCCCATAAATAACTAAAAGAATTAAACAAAATATCGAATGATAGAACACAATTGGGTTTATCATAGCTAAACCACCCGCTTAATAGGTAAGTAAGTTATTTCCTACGTATAAGGATTCAACCTGTTACCCACAGCATTTGAAAGAAAACACTATACAACCTAGTTTCTAATTTAAATGGAGGAGGATAAAGATAACTAAGATACAAAAAAACAGGCAACAGGAATTTTTTAATAATAAAAATGTGCTTTCTCTTCCCAAATTTCCAGCTTTTCCAAACATTAACCTTACCCTCCCCAATCTTCAACTGCTGCTCCCAGTTGAAGCTAGCCAGGTCACCAGGCCCAAACCATATACCCAAAATTTTATGAGGGGTGGAGACCAGGGAATACCCATTATCTCGAAGAGACAACAGTGCCAGAATCTAAGGAAAAAGGATCTCTTGGCTAGATTAATCTGTGCCCCAGAAAATCGGCCCCATGTGTTGAAGCTTTGCAAAGCAATCTTAAGGGAAGTTTCATTTTCCATTAATAAAATCACATCATCAGCATATGCCACTACCTTCTCTGGTGGCAAAGACAGATCAGGGGCAATTCCTACAATATCAAGATTCCCATGAATATATCTAATCACTGGATCCAAAACATAAGTGTATAATAGGGGACTTAAAGGACAGCCCTGTCGTACACCTTTAGCAAATTGAATTTCAGATCCCAAGAGGCCATTTGCCATGGGAATTACCTGAGAATCAGAGTATAGCATAGCTATCCATGCCACAAAAGGACGCGGAATACTGTAACATAACAATAGATTAAACAAATAATGATGTCTTACTCAGTCAAAAGCTTTAACTTGATCCAGTGCAACTACCAACCCAGAACCTCGGCCTGAATAACTATTGTCAAAGAGCTTCTGCAAGAGAAAAAGATTGCTGAATCCCACGCATAGGAATTGCATGAAGCCTGAGCCGATGAATAAGGAATCCGGAACATGCAACAATCTGTTAGTAATAATTTTAGAAAATATTTTATAGTCACTATTAAATAGGCTAATTGGTCTCCAGTTTAACAACAAAGAGGGATCATCTTTTTTATGAATGAATTTCAGTAATGAAATACTAAAGTCAGGAAAACCCAGATTTGATGTCAACTTAAAATTAAAAACTAAAGGCGAAAAATAACACATGAAGGGAAGGAACTTTTTATAAAACTCATTAGGGATGCCATCTAAGCCAGGGGACATTTTACTATTTAAGGACTTTATCACACCTTCCACTTCTTGAGATGATATAGGTATCAATAACAGTTTCTTAGAGGCATTATCCAATAAAGGAAGAGAGGCCAGAAATTCAGCTGGTAAAACTTCAGTGGGCCCAGAATCTGCACTAAAAAGGTCAGAGACAAAACTTTGCACAACAGACAACATCTCCAAATCAGAGGATACAAGTGCACCACTGTCAGACACTAAGCCAGTCATAAGGGTTTTATCTAAATGTTGTTTACATGCCTTATAAGGATCAGAAGCAGGCTGTGATCGCAACCCATATCTAAATTCTATATCCAAGGATTTTGCCCTATCATATTGGTAAAGAGACATCTGTTTCTTAATTTCAGAGATTTGTGATTGAAAAAGTATTCTATCCTGAGGAGGGAAAGACATTAATTTATATAACTGATTTCGATATTGTAAATATTTCAAATACTGAGAATTAGCTTTTTGTTTCCCCAACTTCAACATAAAAGATTTAATCTCAAATGTGGTATCTTTCCACCAATCATATAGATTATCATGAAGACAAATAGTAGAATTCCGTGCAGCAAAAATAATATCTAAGCCATTCATACAATCACAAGACTCTAAAAGAGACAAATTCAGTCTCCATCTGGAACAAGTTGGAAATATCTTAGTAGGAATCCCTGCTAAGCTAAAATGACAAAATAAAATCTGATGATCAGAAAATTCCATCGGTTTCACACTACCCCAGTAAGGCTTTAAGTATTTAGAAACAAAGATCAAATCGATATGGGTCGAAAAGACATGTCTATGATAAGTAGAACCTCCTGTACTATATAAGGCCCGATAGGCATCTGAAAGGCCTGTATCCTGAACAATCTGCTGTAATGCCAATGAATCACAGCACATTTTCCGCTGAACTCCACCGATAAATTTAACATCAACTTCACAATTAAAGTCACCCCCCCACCAGATTACATGCTTCCTAGTGTAGAGGAATGGTTTAATAAGTTCAAATAAGTCTATCTGAGCAGTCTTGACTTGTGGTGCATAGATGTTTAATCACGATAATCAAAATCCCGAAAACTACAATCCAAAAGTAAAGCCCTACCAGGACAAATATCTACTAATTTGGAGATTATAAAAAAAGTGGATTTAAACAAAATCTCTATCCCATCTGCCAAATCTGGGCCAAACGTCCAAAAAGATGGCCCCCAAATCCATCTGCGTTTTGCCTGATCAATTTCAGCAAGAGAAGATAATCTAGTCTCTTGAAGAAAGATAATATCAGACTGCAGTGTGCCAAGAAAGGAAAAAGAAAAGCCTATTCTTGAAATTTTAAGACTGCAGACATTGTAGGAAACTACCTGTAAAGTTGCCATAAGAGTCAAGGTAAAAGTCAAGGCCCACCTTTTGACTAAACTGGCTTTCCTTTTTTCCCTTCTTCCCTTTTTTTCTTTAGCCAATTGAGAGAGACTTCCTTCATCTTCAGAAATTTGTTCAGAGCGATGGGAGGTATCAGGTTCAAAATCCAAATCTCCCCTTCACTCATCAATGGGGTAAAAGAATTACCTACAGGGAGAGGGTTAACTGTTTGTTTAACAGAGGCCCTGGTAAACCTCCTACTTTTAACTGTTTCAAAAGGAGGAGGCATAGAGGAAAGGGCAGGCGACTGTGCCAGAGGCAGGACAATAGGAACAGGGGAAACCGTAGCAGGGAGAACAGGAAGCTCAGGGTCAGCAACTGAAACCGATACATCGGCACCAATAGGATTCAAATCTCCCTTGCCTGCCTGAAACCCCCCCAACTCAGAAGTAGAAACATTGACTGAGGAAGGCTTATCCTGTCTCTTTTCCTGAGCTTTGTTTACTAGGTCATCCTGATCCAACCCACCCGTCCTGTTATGTTTGGCCCAAGGGCATTGATGAAAAGCATGTCCTTTGTCATCACACAAATTACACTGAAAGATATTCTCACAGCAGTCCACGAATACCCAAAACCACCACACAACGCACACTTTAATAGATCACAGGAACTACTAATATGAGTTTTAGCCCCACACTTATAACAGGCCCGAGGCTGGCCCCCATAAAAGCAAACTCCTCTGTCTTTGCCTAAAAAAAAACTATTAGGGAGATGTACAATATCACTATTATCCTGAAATAATTTCACTTTAAACCTCCAGCTACCAGTCCAAATGCCTGCCAAATCTAAAATTGCTTCAGGGGGCCCCAAAATATCGCACCTATTTTGTAACCAATGATAGATGTCACTAATATTAACCCCTTCATTCCAAAACATAATAGTGATATATCTAATCTGAGGTTTAGTAAGAGGAATCGCAAAAAAAGGGGTCCAAAGTGGAGTAAATTTTAAAGTAGAATATTTGTCCCAAAATTTCTCCATACTGTGTGATGTTTTAAAACTAACATCAAAGGAATCCTCACCCGAAATATGTATTAAAGCAGAAATATCAGCAGGAAAAAAATTCATAGTACCCTTCAATGAAGTATTGAAAACATAATATCTGTCTGGATGCTCTGCTAACCCTCCTTTATAACGCAATCTGACCGCATTACGTCTCGGGGCTTGTTCTAACTTATGTTTAAAAAGTGCAGACATAGGCATCCTAGCATTATGACGACCAGCCCCACCAGCTAAAGTCTCAGTACTACGACCTGTCTGCTGAGAGGAAAAAGAACCTTCCCCCCCCCAGAGGACGTACTCGGCCTAGGACAGGCCATAGGGACGTTTCATCTAAATGCTGCGAGCAGTTACATGTCCCCTGAACCCCCCTGTAAGTCAGTACCTGAGCTCAGGATTTGAGAACCGTTGGCATGCTTAGCAGAGGACCCATTCACCTCAGAGGCATCCTTCCAGCCTGGATCAGGGATCCATTGCCCCGTAGCTGTCTGCTTCCATCCAGAATCACAAAGCGCATCCTCCGCCGACCAGTCTATCGTTGGGAAAGTTTGTGAAGTCTGGAGTAGTCCAAACTGCATCCGTATCAGTTGAGAAGCACTATCTCCTTGAGAAACAGCCACCGCCAGTCCATCTTGCAGACCTCGCTGACGCAAACCCAGAAGTACATCCCGCTCGTCCCTCGTGTCTCCGTCTGATCTGGAACTGAGTGTTTCACCAGAACCAGCAACAGGCTGCAGCCACAAAGGTTCCAAAGACTCTGTAGTAGGAGAAACAGTAAGGACAGTCTCCGATACTGGCTTCATACCAGTACACTCCAAAACAGGCCGACACACAGCCTGATTCAACAAAAGATTCTCTTGACTATAGAAAACATCGGAAATAGTAACAGCTTCCAACTCCAAACTGTGCTCAGGAGAGCACAGAACAGCATCCTTCTCCATTGCAGATGTGAAGCACACTGGCCACACTCAGACCAAACGGCAATAGCTTCCCCTACCGCCAGCAAAGCAGTAGGGGAATTTCCCCAGTGTCCTGGCCAAATTTTCCTCATTCACTATAAATACCACCAACAGCTTAATCTGGTTCAAAGTCAGTTGGCATTCATCTGTATCCCCCTCTCCAGGGTCATGCCTGAAAATAGGCAGGATTTGTCTAGTGCACTTATCCGGTCAACAAAAACCTAAATAAATAAATAAATAATAACAATATGTAGCTTTACTCTGAGGAGACACTGCTACTAAGAGTGCCTCCATCATGCTGTGCTAATGTTCCAGCTGCTTCTACTAGGGTTTATCATAAAAGTGACCATTAGTACCTTTCACTTGACCATGTCTAATTCATCAGAAGTATCCAACAGCCAAGAGCCAAGGCACTGAACATGAAGAAGCCCGTCCCAACAAATCTCCCACAGTAAAGTTGTGATTCTTTTTTCCTAATATACTTTATTAAGCATTAGACAGTGCATACTGAATGGTAACCCCATGCAGCAAGCAGTGAAAGTGTACTGAGAGGGACATTTCTGTATCATGTCAACATGAGGTAAGTCTTGGACAGCTGTACATCAAATGTAAAATGTCAGCCTCTTCCTGATTACATTGTGGACACCTTCTATCATAGCATGCTGCAAATTATTTTGAGTTTATCTGGCATGAAGTACGTTCTCTGTGTTGTGATGAAGTGAATAACCTTAAACTTATTCTGTATGGGCAGATGCCACTCACCAGAGCTAATGTTTACACAAATGACAAATGACCCACCCCTTCTGTTACAGCTGAGAGCATGTTGCCTTAGGTATGATAACTTTGTAGTCTGCCTCTTTGGAAACAGATCATGGACTTGCCAATTTACTCCTGGTTATCTATACCTGAAATGGCTCTGTGACACAAAGCATAAAGCATATAACAATAACATTTAATATTTTACAATATTTACATATGTTACAGGCTAATACACACTAAAGACTATGGTGAATACAATATTTCTACAGAGATAAAAATAAATACATTTGAACAGCTAGAAACAGCACAGAAGAAACTTAACTTTAACTATAGAGATTCTACATAAAGTAGAATACACTTACCCCCAACTGGGAACTTGGCGAGTTATGGCAGTCTAAAATTCATAATGCTGCTATTTTCAGCATCCCAAAATGTAACTGAAACTCTAAGAGCAAACACACGTAGAGAAATTGCAGGGCACCAATAATACAGTAGTCAGACCATGACTTCTACTAAAGTTCCAGCTGAATGGGAAGTGGTTTAGCTGCACTGGTGCTTAGTCTGTAAAAGCTTCATTAGGGAGTTAACTCCTGATGTTAGCCTAGCCTTCTTATACCTGGCACATCATGGTGTGACCAGAAATGTTGATACACCTTTCAAGAGGTAGATGTCCACCGGTATAGGGTGGGAATCAAACCTCCAAAAGTGGTTACACATTCAGTGGCTTAAAATGAATATCAAAATATCAATCACAACATTTCAGTGCACATTTAATTATTTACAAAATTCTGAAAATAGAGAGGAACAAGAGACAATAGCAAAAAACTGGGTTGATACCCTCAAAATGGGAGTGTTGAAAAAGGGTAATATTATGAACAGCCCAATTTGTAGGGGAGGTTGGAGGAGGTTAAGTTACAAATTCATTATAGAGCTCCATGTGCCACAATAACCAGGACTGTGATCACCCCAAGGTAATTCCTTGTGCAGACGTGTCAGGAGATCAGCCAGTTGGTCTCCTTAAGGTGTGCATTAATGGAGGTGACAAATTCTAAAGAGAGAAGAGAGAGAGAGAGAGAGAGAAAGAGAGAGAGAAAACAAAGTTATTAAATTCAGCCAATTAATACATATCTCTGCATAGCCAAAACAGGAAATACTTTAACATTCATGAACAGACTATAGATAATCTAGTGTATCCTGAACCATCAAAGTCCTTAATGTACCTTACAGTTTGCAAAGTGAACCGTGAGACAATTCCATGAACCGAGCTACCATGAGGCTCAGTAAAGCTGATCAAAATTATTATATGTTATTTACAGTTTGAGCTCCCCTAAGGTCTAAATCCTTCATACCATAGAGTGTAACACAATCTAAATCAAAATATATACAAACAAAACTTAATATTCATAGGAAGGGTTTTAGGTCCTACTCTTGATTTAAACCATTGGGAACTAGAGATTCAATTGTGAAAATCCAGACACTCCCTCTCCAAAAGAGTTTCTTCAACTGATTTCCGCCTCTGATATCATTTTTATGTGTTCTATACCCATAAATGTCAGTTCCTTTGGGTTTAACGGGTGGTGTTCAAGAAAGCGAGCACCAATGACTGGCTTCTCTACTGTTTTTAATGTCTCTGATGTGCTCCTGAATTCCCTGCTGTAGTGGTCTTATTGGTCTACTAATATATATTTTGGAGCACTGACACCATAAGGAGTACACTACAAATTCTGTTCCATATGATACAAATTTCCTGACTGTCACTTTTCTATTATAGTGTGCTACATTCATTTTCTTTAACTGATGGCAGTTTTGACACATTTATATTATTTTTAGTTAATCAAGCCTTTATTTTACTACAGAGTGCAGTCTTTTGTTTGGATCTTGGATTATATGTGGCTAGCTGTCTCTTGCCTTCACCGCCTGACTTTCCTGTGATGCGTTACTTTTGTTCCCTGACCCCCCCTTATTGATGTAGATGACTTGTAACTATCTGTAGCTCTCATGTCTAAATGTTACTATTATGCATGGTTTATTAAGTAAAGGTATTTATAACTCAATGCTGCCTCACCATAGGACCCCTCTGAAAAGGAGAGCTAATTTCTGATTAGGATAAATCCTGATATGGAAAGTTTTAAATAAATACATAGAAGCATAAACATAGAAATATAGACAATGATGGCAGAAAAAGACCAAAGTCCATCTAGTCTGCCCAGAGTTCCCTATCTACCCCAAAACCTATTGTTCATACAGGGTTTTATCCCTCCCGGTTCACCCCCACCTCCCCTCTCTACTACTACTACCGACCTGAGCGACCACCAAACCCTTCACTCTGTTCCAGCCATGCTTAAAACCATTTAAGGTCTTGGAACCCACTGCCTCTGCTGGCAGACTGTTCCACAGTACCACCACCCTTTCAAAAAAATTAAACTTCCTCACCCCCCCTTAAACCTTCCACCCTCCAGTTTCCATGCATAACCTTTGATTCTTGCCTCTGTACTTCTGCTAAATAGTTTCCCAGAGTTTGCCTTGCTTACTCCCTTCAGGAACTTGAAGGTCTCTATACCACCCCACCCCCTGCCTGATCTCCAGTGAGTACATGTTCAGTGCCTTGGCTTTAGACAATCTTCATAACATTTGTCTTGCTGGACCTGAATCATCTTGGTCACCCTACTTTGCACAATCTTGAGCCTCTCTTTGATCTTCCTTGTGTGTGGACACAGAACTGAGCATAGTATTCCAGATGCGGCTTCACCAAAGGTCTGTATATAGGTAGTAGTACTTCCTTTTTCCTGCTGTCAATACCCCTTCTGATACACCCCAGTATCTTAATAGCCTTACTATAGGCCTTATTACACTGTCTTGATTGTTTGAGGGAGTCACTAAGGATGACTTCCAAGTCCCTTTCCTCTGCCATGGTGCTCAGTTTAACCCCTTCTATCCAGTACTCTGTCCTGTTTCCGCCCTAGGTGAATGAACTTGAATTTTTGGGGATGAATTTCAGCTGCCAAAGTTTAGGGCACCTCTCTAACCTTTATAGAACCCTCTGAATCTCACCAATCCATTTGTCATTATCTACCCTACCACAGAGCTTCATGTCATCTGTGAAGAGACACAACTTGCTCCAAATGATCTCTCAAATGTTGCTGATGAACACATTGAAGAGGACAGGATCCAGGACAGATCTCTCCGGCACCACACTCATGATGTCCCTGTCTTCTGCTCTGACCCTGTTTACCATCACTCTCTGCTGTCTCTCTTTTAGCCAGATTCCTGCACTTCTAACTATGTCCCTAGCTGTGACCAGGTCCTCCAGCTTCTTCAGCAATATTCTGTGTGGCACCAAGTCAAAAACCTTGCTGAAACTGAATACAATTTGGGGGGATTTAGGCTATAATCTTAACTTGTGCATGATACCTGAGTAAAACATCATTCACATCTTGGCTCAATTTCTGTGCATCTGATTTTTTTTCTTTTGGTAAACAACCTATGCTTATTTATTCCAGTTATGATACACTGTATTGATAAAACTGCCAACCCAAGGAAGACAAAGCCTTTATAAAAAAGGAAGGACACTTTTTATTGGGTTCAGGCATACTTTTCTTCTTAATCTGAGGGGAGAGTGAAAGTTTTACCTCTGTTATAAGTGGATAAAGTATTTCATCATGACCCAGGTTAAATGGAGGACCAGGAGGAGACAGCCAGATTTTTATTTTATTTTGTTTAAACATTCGACAACCGGGAAAGGCACACTAAGCCGAGGTTTGTTTCCAGGTGCAACCCAGGGAAGAGGGAAAGGGATATAAAGCAAAAAATACATAATAGATACGTGAGATAAATACACGGTTGCATAAATTATACAGCGAAGTATTATACATTCAGATGGACTGTATACAAATAGTATCATACAATTCTGAAGATTAGTTTACTATCTACAAAAAACATTTGGCATGAGGCTGGGCCTGAGAGTGGCTAGGAGCCGGTAATGGTGGGGAGTGGAAGTTGTCGGATTTGGTATTTGAAGCAGTTGTGAGAGGGTGAGTTTCTTAGGCAAGGTGGAAGTTGGTTCCATAAAGAGGAGAGTCTGTAGGTGAAGGCAGATTTGCCGGTGGACGAGGAAGGTTTGGGGAAGGAGAAAGAATGGGAGTCCCTTGAGTGCAGTGAGTATGGGGAAATTGCAGCTGGTGTTAGCCTCTCTGCCAGGTAAGGGAGAAGCAGGGTGAACCAGAATTTGGATATGAAGGAGATGGAGTGGTTGAAGTGACCATGGGATAGGGGTGGTGTCCTGAGGGAAGAGAGGAGAGTGTGGTGGTGGGTTCTGAGAAGGGAATTTGTGGCAAAGCAGCAGAAAGTATACAGGTTGGAGTCAAGCCTGGATAACGAGAAGGAGGGGGCAGTGCCATACACTATGTCAGTGTAATTGAAGATCAGAGTGATAAGTTTTGCTAATAATATGCATCTAACGGGTAGTGGGAGGGCATCACAATTTCTGTATAGCAGTCTAGCTTAGGGCGGAGCGTCGATGTGATGGCATCAATGTGATTTGAGAAGATTTGTACACAGAGACAGCGCTTAGTGGGATCCTGTCTAGGTAGACAATAGCAAGTGGACAGGATACCCAAAATTCATGTAAACAGTTTTGGATGAGTTTATTTTGAGGTGGCTTGCGTGAAACCAAGACTGCATGTTGTGATACTCGTGTTGCAGTCGTGATCGAACGTCACTTAGAACTGGGCCTGATGTGAAAAGGATGGTGTTGTCCATGTACATGTGGATGAGGGATCTTGAACAGACAGATGGGAGATCATTAATAAATAGAGAGAACAGAATGAGGCCTAGAATTGAGCCCTGGGGGACACCAGCTATTATGGGGAGGGGGAGTGGAGTCTGCAATCCTGACTGACTGGATCCTATTGTCAAGGTATGATCTGAATCATTGAATTGCAGGAGGGGTGAGTCCAGCTACCTTGGGTTTGTCAAGGAGCAGCGGGTGGGAAACAATCAAAGGCCTTTGCCAGATCAACGAAGTTTGCAGCAGTTAGCTGACCTTTGTCAGCAGCAAAAAAAGGAAAAGAAAACAAAGGAATAGGAAAATGGTTCAAGAATCGAGGAAGTTTAAGAAGGGAGGCCACATTACTTTGAATTTAAGACTGTTTTTTCCATATAATAATATAATATGTATGTTCTACTTTAGCTGAATCCACCATATGATTTAACAGGCTCTCATAGCTTTGGGATACTGGATTTTTCAATTGCGACAGTCAGCTTTCTTGCATCAATCAAGATTAAGTTGATAAGATTATATATTGGTTCCACCAAGTCTGGAACCTATAGACTATTTAGCAGTATACTCTCAGGGGCAAATGGAAAGGTGAGACCTGTTATCTGAGAAATTAAAACTATTATTAAATTCCAGTTAAGTTTTTAGTACTGTGCAGTTTGCAATCATATGTGATACTGAACCTTTATTCACTAAGCATCAGAGGCAGTCATACCTCTCAACTGTACCACATTACGAGGAACGTTCCTCATTTTACTTCACAAAAGTTTCCTGTTCCACATTGTGAGGACTTGTTCCACATTTAAAGTCAACATTTTATAGCAAAAATCCATAGTAAATGATGCAAAAATATATATTATTCAATTAATAACAAACTTTCCGAACATAAATGCAACATTTTAACAGTGTTTTGAGCTTCTTAGGTAAAGATTTGATTAAGTGTTCCACATTTTGCCCATTTGTTCCACATTTTAACAGGCAATGTCCCACACATTTGGGGGAAAAAAAGGTTGAGAGGTATGGAGGCAGTGATCTGTAATTGTATGTGTAACCCCCCTGCAAATGGGGGTTCCCAAAAGACTTCCAGGAGCTTGCTTAAATGCTCCAAGCCTGAATGGTGTTTGACGTTTAAGCCATTTATCAGTGAGTGTTTTTTAGAGCCTCTGGTACTGTCTCTTTAAGAGCTGTCTGCTTGCAGACATAATTAGTTTGTATGTGGGGACTGTGTGCTTCTCTGCTTGAGTACCACTCGAGCTGCTGTCAATTCACTCTATTTCTGCAGTCACTAGGAGTGCAAAGGGAACTTATCTGAAAGATGTAACTGTTTGCCAGAAATCATTTAGAGTAATAATGAAAATACAGTTTGTCTAACCTGCTTTCTTTGCAGTCAGAACTGTGTTTGCCTAGTTCCCCATTCTAGTTTTGAACTGCTGAACTGGACCAATCAGTGTGGGTTAAGGTAGCCCTAAAATGGTGCCTTGGACGAATCAGAACTTGGACTCGTAATGTGACCCCGCCACAAGAGGATTGTATGGGCAGTGACTCTGGGAGATGTAGTTTGGACTTCGGCGCCTTTTTGGACCAACAGGGGCAGTCTATTGTGAGTGACAGCCAATCCAGCCAAGAACTGGGAGGAACTCAAAGGAAGTGCCCGGTTTTGTCTGCTGGAGTTTCAGTTAAGCTCTGGCAGTGAAGAGGGAAGGAGACCTGTGCTTTTTCAGTGTGCAGTTTTAGTGGGGAAACGTGTGTAAGACCCAGAGTTCCGGTCTGCAGCTTGTGTAACTGCTTGTTAGGACTGAATCCATCCTGTGAAGAGAATCAAAGGCTATCTGAAGTAGAAACCAGGCTCACCCTGTAGAAGACTGGAGAAATTGCTGAATGCTCCGGTCTGTCAGGAACTGAATCTGCTGTGTGTTCTCCGGGTATTGTGCAGTAATTGCGATCGGGATAGAGAAGCAGCCTGCCTGGTATAGTACTTTCTTTTACCATATAAATGTGTGAGAGGCTTGTGTAGCTCAAGTGCATCCTGCTGCCATTAAAGGACTTCTGCCTGTTACTGTTTACCATATAAATGTGTGAGAGGCATGTAGCCCAAGTGAATCCTGCTGCCATTAAAGGACTTTTGCCTGTTGCAGTTTGTCATATAAATGTGAGAGAGTCTCGTGGAGCTCAAGAGTAGCCCTGCTGACGCTGAAGGACCCTATCTTGTTTGGAGGTCGTGAGTACTAATTCAGGGTCGCTCCCTGTTGAATTGCCACATTGAATCCAAATGGAATTACTGTACTGCTGACTGTTTAACTAATTTTTCTTTCTCTGTGTGAAAGGGCCTACCAGCTGCCACAGTTTGGACTAGCCACTGGGGCTTGGGTACCCAGGGACAGTAACTGGTAGGGATAGGCCTTGCACAGAGCCAGGTAGATGAGTAAAGTGGTAAGCTAATTAACCTGATTTCCCCCTGTCCTTGTTATATCCCCCTAAATAAATCAGAGCTGCTTGTTTCAGCAAAGTTATACTGCCTGAGGTATTTGTCTATGTTAAAGTATTGTACTGTGATTGTTGCACTGTATCTTATTTTACAGGGGGTCCCAGTGCCTGAACCAGTCCTGGGGGTAAGTGTATACTGTGAAGGTAATTCTGATATACTGTGTGGGCCACTAGTGGGAAGAAAGGAGGGCTGCAGTGTCCCAGAGGGCTGTGACCAAGTTAGTTTAACTATTGCAAACCCTGACCTCTGGGTGGAGGCACCCGCCATCGGATCCAGGCCCCTTAACCTGTTAGTGGCAAATCAGGCAGGGGTAGTAGCCCCTGGGATAGTGCCATCTAGGGGTTACATATGATTACATTTATTCAATCTAAGTGGAGTGTAGTGTATCCTGTGAATTAAATTGTATTGAATTTGTTTTAGTTTTGTATTTTGAGGTATTGAAGATGGTGGTACTAAGGTTTCTGCCCATTGATCATCATTCAGAAAGATATTAAGGTATTTTTCCCATGCTTCCTTTAAGGAGAACAACCCCCTCCCAGTCCATCTCCTATCCTGGAATATATTTTATCAATGAGATTTTTCTTAAAGGTTATTTTATTAAGCATTTTTTCAATGGTAGTAATTACAGAATAGTCAGACTACATATGCAGTTTCTCACTATTTCTCTTTATGTGCAAGTAGGTTAAAAAACTCACTGTTGCAGGGTAGAACCTACTACTCATCTCCCTATAAGAGATAAGCACACAAAAAAGGAAGGGATCCATTGGACATTGGTTTTAAGTGCCTGAGTTTTCTTCTACACTGCAGCGCACCCCACCCACCACACAGTTGGGCCTTGACACAGGTTAGAATTCTAGTTCGCTATGCCTAGTGATGCCCCCTCCTGCAAAATCTTCCACAACTTCACTGGGAGAAGGGGAGGTGACACGCACAGCAGAATATACAGGCTGTAGGGCATAAGTACTGCATCAGATACAAGACTCTTTAGTAGGAAGTCTGCATTTAGTGATAGTTACACAGTAATTTCAATGTATAAATAATTTTTTACTATCTGGGCCAGATATTCAGACTGTGCCGGGCAATGGCGTAAGCCTGGGCACAGCGCAACTGGGCTGTGCCACGGCATGGACTAGGCAATATTCAACAGTGCTGCGCCATGGCTCAGCACCGCTGAATATGGCACAGAGGGTGCACACCCTGCACATGGTGCAGTGGCACTGCGCCAGTGCAAGACAGAGAACAGGAGCAGAGGGATGTGCCAGCACAAGTGCAGTTATGCTAGGCACATCACCCATTATATACAGCACTGGGCATGCAAATGAGGCCATTATGCATGCAAGGCACAAATGGGGCCATTAGCGTGTCATTATGGCCCCATTTCCATGTGGTGCGCTGATCCCGGGTGACTTGCACCTGGCGTCCTGCCAGGCTGCAGCTGTTGGGGACTGTCACCGTGACGCGCCAGTGCAGTCCCCCGCTCCCGTACACCCGATCATGGGCATATGTAATATCGCAACCCTGGTCATCCAGTGGTGTTCCCCCCATCATCCGATCATAGACAGGTATATATCAACACTCTGGTGGTCCAGTAGTGCTCCCCCCAGCACCCGATCATGGGCACAAGTACTGTCTAGGACCCTGGTGGGCCAGTGGTCCCCCTCCATCACCCGATCATGGGCATATGTACACGAATTACCCTGGTGGCCCAGCGGTCCCCCCCCCCACCTACCCACAGAGGTCCCCCCTGCCCAGCCCCCTGTCATCGGCGGCGGCATCACCCCGCCCGCATGCTGCCCACTGAATGACAGTGTACAGTATGAACTGTATGCTCATTGGTCCACTGGCGGACCAATGGGCTTGCAGCCCATACTGTACCACACAGGCCCGAAATGTGAAATGAGGGTGGGTGGGAGGGGGTACCACTGGGCCACCAGGGTTATTCATGACATATGCCCATGGTCGGGTGACAGGGGGGCCCACTGGTCCACCAGGGTCCTAGACAGTACTTGTGCCTGTGATCAGGCGCTGGGGGGAACACCACTGGGTCACCAGGGTTTTGATGTATACCTGCCTGTGATCAGGCACTGGGGAGAACACCACAGAGCCATCAGGGTTTTGATGTATACCTGCCCACAATCAGACACTGGAAGGAATGCCACTGGTCCACCAGGGTTATTCATTTACATATGCCCATGATCCGACAATGGGGCACTGGGGGCACAATGCTCCCAGGGCAGGGAGCATGTGGACGGTGTTCTGGGAGGGTGGGTGGGTGGTCACCCACGGCTGGCGGCTGCTGTGTTGCACCCTGCAATACAGTAGCTTGCCTATGAGTGGGCAGGACTTGTTTCTGGTTTTATACTGGCACAACTTTTAGCCCCCTGGGCGACACAAGGCAGGGTTGTGCCAGCATATCTTGTCACACATCCGGGCTGAATATTGGGATGTGCTGCATATCACGTGGGCACGCCTCGCCACTTATACCGCATACATTACCAATTCACCCTAGCATCAGGAGTTGCGCATTACAACTCGCCCTCTAATTTCATGCTAGGCACATTAGGTATGCATGGCTAACCCTGTTGCACCATGCACTGCCCCTTGGAATATCCAGGCCTCTGTATTTTTCATTTCAGATTTGGTGACTTGGAATGGCACAGTGAGCTGAAAAGTGTTTCAAGGTGTATGGCAACCTTCTTCCCAGCAATCACAAATCAGACATTTAACTAAATGGCCACATGCCATATACTGTCTCTCTTTCTTTGGCTACCATTTATCTATTTAGTCACTCATTACTCCTGCTGTGCTGAGCTGCCCATTAGACATGTTGCCAACATTCAATGGTAATGTTGCTCGAATTTGACTTACACAGTCTTCTAGTATGTTAATTTTATGTGTGGCAAACTGTCTTGGGAGGGTTCCACTCGAGAACTTGTTAATCATATTTTCTACCTATGAGGAACATCTGAGGCTAATCGGCCCATTTGGTTAAAAAAGGTATCCTGTTTTGTTATACTCTCACTTAGGTCTCTGTAAAGCTCTGGGTTGTATGCCTTTACTACATGATTAACTTTGTCTTTTAATATTGTGCTGCTCCCTATGATGCTGCACTGGTGTAGGTGTATTACTTATTCTTTATTAATAGAATGTATGTCAGTCTACTATGGTATCCTTCTGTGTAACCTGCTTTTGCATGTAATGTGTCCATGCAAAATACTAAATAAAATAAAGGAAAAAACATGCAAAATAATGCTAATTAAATGCCCACTTCCAATAAATAATAAAAACCTAACATACATCAGTAATAGTTCTTAAAGACAGCTCTGAGCTAAAATCTTGTTTTTGTACATATTATCTACCTAGGAGTGCCCAACTGAGATGTTTCTTGGGTGTTGAATGCACGTGGCCTATGGCCTTGTGCTTCAACCACCCGAGGCATGATGTTATCCTAGCATGAAACACACACCCTTGTTGTGCGCTATTGCTTAAATGTGGACTGGAGAGATGGGCATATTTATTTTCAGATAACAGACCATTTGAAGATCTCAAAAAAGAAAGGATGGGGCAAAGGAAGGGAATGATTAATTATTTTGGGAACTGTGTCCTTAGAATGATGTAAGGGAAAGCTATAAGGCACTAACCTCCAGACTGTTCAAGATTATGAACGCAATCCAAACCTGAGTGAAAGGTATTCAACTGAAATGGCAAATGGAATTATATTGCTCTCTGATGCACGGCCGAAATAGATTTGGACTGATGTTTAGGGCTGTGTGAAATATGGAATTTAATCATCGGAACTGGTGCAGAATGGCAATCCTGCTTCCAAAATGCATTTAACAATTTCTTTTTAAACTCCGTGGAATTCTGAAAAGCATTTCTGTGTAAGCCACGGAGTACTTTTCCATGGATCATGTAAACCATGGAGAAATAACCTGCAGTTATGGATTACAAGTCCATGAAAAAAATTTTGCATACGAAATGTCAGAATTTTGCTACTGACTGAATTCTGTGGAATATTTTCAAAAATTTAGCAAAATTTGATTGCACTGGAATTTAACATTCTGCACAACCTTATTAATAATCCTCGTACTGTTCAGAAGAGACCGAGGTGCAAAAAGGGGGGGAGGGGAGGAGTGTCCCTTTATGTCAATGAAAATATCAAAGCTACAGAAATTCAGAATACACATAAGGAGCCAGAAGAACTGTGGGCCACCCTGGAAACAGGAAATGCGAGAGCCATATGAACTGGGGTTGTGCACAGACCTCCAGACCAGGGGGAGGACATAGACACATTACTGTTACAAGATACACAAAACATGACAGCTAAAGGGGAGGTTCTGATAATGGGAGACTTCAACATGCCAGATACAGACTGGTCAATAGCAGCAGGAACATCTGCCAGAACTAGGCACATGGTGGATTCCCTGCAGGGGGAGGGCCTCAAACAATTGGTACAACAACCCACAAGAGACAGGGCTATCCTAGATCTAGTACTGACTAACAGGGAAAGATCACAGATCTCCAGGTAGAAGGTCACCTGGGGACCAGTGACCATCACATGGTATGGTTCAATTTGGCAACTAGAACTAAATCATCCCATTCCAAGGCAAAAATATGAGACTTCAGAGGAGCTGACTTTGATAAGATGGCCAACAGAGTTAAGCTAGCCCTGGCAAAAAGAAATACAGGTGAGGTGGTACAGGCAAAGTGGGCAAGCATTAAAGATGCAGTACTTGAAGCAATATCCCATTGTGTTAGAGAGAAAAGGAAGTGCAAAAGAAGAAGAAAACTACTTTGGTTCTCAAAAACAGTAGCAGAAAAGGTCAGAGCCAAAAGGTTGGCCTTCAGGAAATATAAGGGAATGAGGCAGGATGAAGATAGGGAGGCATACCAAACTTCCCTAGGGGGAGCAGGGAAGGCAGTAAGGCAGGCAACGGCCCAAACCAAGGAAACACTAGCACAAACAGTAAAAGAAGGTGACAAGACTTTCTATAGATACATTAGTGAAAGGAGAAAGTCCAGAGGGTGTATTGCTAAGATCAAAGGGGATAAGGGGGCATGTGAGGAGGAGGAGGACCATGTAAAAGCATCTATCCTAAATAGATACTTCTGCTCAATATTTACTGAAGAGAAGGTAGGGTAGGGCCCACAGCTTAGCACCATGGGCACAGGGGGGAGGGAGGTGTGCACAAGTACCTTCACAAAAGAAAGGGTCCTACAAGAGCTCGATAAGCTCAGGGTGGACAAGGCAATGGGACCTGATGGCATACATCCCAGGGTACTAAAAGAGCTAAGGGTGGAACTAGAAGAGCCATTATCAGAACTGTTTAGTGAGTCTCTGAACACAGGAGAAGTACCAGAAGACTGGAGAAGCGCTCATACGAACATACAAAATTTGCCAGCAGATAAAGGCCTAGAGGTCTATCAAGTCTGCTCAAATGTGCAGCTAGCACCCCTTATTCTGCAGATGTCCCTCCCTTACACCCTTCCCCTTCACTGACCCTCCCCCTTGTCCTGTCCCATCCCCTTTTGAAGCAGTCCACTGTTCTACTAGATACCACTTCTGCAGGTAAAGCATTCCACCCAGCCACCACCCTCTCTGTAAAAAAGTGTCTCCTCATCTCCCTCCTGAACCTTCCTCCCTCCAGTCTCATATCATGGCCCCTTGTGTCCCTCCCATCCCTTACTTTGAACAGCCTCTCTGTACCTGTCTTGTTTATTCCTTTCATGTACTTAAAGGTTTCAATCATGTCCCCGTCCCTCCTCTCCTCCAGCGGTAATGTTCAGCTCCAGCTTCCTCTCGTGTGATAAGTCCCCAGCCCTTGATCATCTTTGTAGCCTGCATGCACCTCCTCCAGTAGCTTAATGTCCCTCTTCAGATACGGGCACCAGTACTGCACGCAGTACTCCAGGTGCGGTCTAACTAATGACCTATACAGTGGCAGAATCACCTCCTCCCTCCTCGAAGATATACCCCTTGCAATGCAACCCAGCATTTTGTTGGCCTTTGCAGCTGGCTTCGTACATTGTGCTGAGTTGTTCATTGACCCTGTAATGAGCACCCCCAGATCCTTCTCCTTATCTGTCTGGGCTAGCTGCACTCCCCCCAACTGGTAACTCCTCCTTGGGTTCTTTATCCCAAAATGCAGCACCTTGCACTTTTTGACATTAAACCCCAGTTTCCAGGTATCTGACCAGGTTTCAAGCTTTGCCAGATCATCCTGCAACCCCTGCCATCTCCCTAGGTCATCCACCACCACTCCTACCTTGGTATCATCAGCAAACAGACTGATCTTGCTCTTGATGTCCAATGATATGTCTGCAATGAATATCCCAAACAACAATGGTCCCAACACCGAGCCCTGTGGGACACCCTGTCACTACCCTTGGGTGTGAGAGCTCCCCACCCACCACCACCCTCTGTTGCCTTCCCTGAAGCCAGTTCCTACCCATCTCACCAGCTTTGCACCGCCCCTATGCCTACTAACTTCCCAGCCTTCCATGTGGCACCGAGTGAATGCCTTACTGAAGTCCAGATACAGGACATCAACTGCATGGCCCCTGTCCAGTTGCCTAGTTAGCCAGTCATAGATCTCCACCAGGTTGGTTTGGCAGGATCTGCCCCATATGAAGCCATGCTGTCTGCTGTCCTGTAGTCTTTTAGCCTCTAGGAGGGCCACCAGCCTCTCTTTCAGGATAGTCTCCATTAGCTTACCCACGATGGAAGTGAGTATCAATGGTCTGTAGTTTCCCAGTTCATCCTTGGGGCCACTCTTGTGGAGGGGCACCACATGAGCCATCTTCCAGTCCTGAGGTACACATCCCGAATGTAGTGAGGCATTAAATAGGTCTGCCAAAGGCCCTGCAAGGACCTCTGCCAGCTCCTTCATTACCCTAGGCTGGATGCCATCTGTGCCTGGCGCCTTGTCCACCCTCGGTGCCTTCAAACCCTCCTGAACTCTGCCCTCCATGTTTTTCCCATCTGTCACCCCCCCGTTTCTGCCATTTCTCCCCCCTTGGGTGTCACCCCCATCTTCTCTTTAGTAAATACTGAACAGAAGTACTCATTTAGTGCTTCTGCCTTATCACACCCTGCTTCCACCCAACCCCCTACCTTCCTAATCCTTACTATGTGGTCCTTACAGCTCCTTTTCTCCCCGATGTACCTAAAGAAGTCCTTCTCCCCCATCTTAATGCCTCGTGCCAGCCCGAGTTCCGTAGATGCCTTGGCTCCCCTTACTGCCCTTGTCACCTCCTTTGATTCAATCAAGTACTCCTCCCTGTCCTTCCCCCTCCCTGTTTTCTTGTACTTCCTAAAGGCAGCTCTTTCCGCCTTACCTTTTCCATGACATCCTTGCTCAACCAGCTCGGTTTCTTAGCCCTAGCCTTCTTGCTCTGGGTCTTGCAGCAAGTTTTGGTTGCCTCCACTATCCCCAGCTTTATGAGCTTCCATCTCTGGTTAGTGTCCCTACTAGATTGAATTCTGGCCAGGTACCTTTTTACCACTTCTCCCATCCTCCCAAAGTCGGCCCTCCTGAAGTCCAGCGCTCTTGTGCCAGATTCCACTCCTCCCTTGCCCATATCCAATGTGAGCCATACTGAGTGGTGGTCACTCTCTGACAGCGGTTCCTCCACTGTAAGTTCTCTCACAAAGTCCCCATTTGCCAGCACAAGGTCAAGGGTATTCCCTAACCTGTTTGGTTCACTGATCATTTGCAGCAGGAAGCTGTCCTGGAAGGCATCCAGCAGTACCTGCTCCCTTCTGTTCCTGGTTGTTGGGGTACTCCAGTCCACTCCTGGCATGTTGAAGTCCCCCACAATCACCACACTACCCTTCTCGCAGGTCCTCCTGATCTGTCCCACTAGTTCCCTGTCTAACTCCTCCGTCTGAGATGGCGGTCTGTACACCACTCCCATTCTAAGAATCCTATTTTTGGAATCCTGGATTTGCATCCAAAATGACTCCGTACTACCCTCCTCCCCTTCCTCCTTTTCACACTTCAGTCCTTCCTTCACATATAGTGCCACACCCCCTCCTATTCCAATCACCCTGTCCCTACGAAATAACCTGTACCCTGGTACAGACAGGTTCCAGTCATTGTATTGGGTGGCCCATGTTTCTGTGATGGCTGCAATGTCCTCCTCTCCCTCTGCCATGAGAACCTGTAACTCTGTAGTTTTCCTCCCAAGGCTCCTAGCATTAAGGGTAACCACCTTCCACCCCCCCCATCCTGCCCTCCTTTACTAGCATTACCAATAGTACTTGCCATTTGTCCTTTGTCACTGTTATGGGGGGTAAGCTCATGTGGTTTCCCAACCTGTGGTCTCTGCATGTCTCTTGCCCAACTGCCACCCCCCGCTCCTAGTTTAAATTCCTAACTTCCTCTATGTACTGCTCCATCCTCTGTTTCAACACTTTCTTTCCCTCCTCACTCAAGTGTAGTCTGTCTCTGGCATAGAGAATACTGTCCTTCCAGGTCTCTCCCTACCCCCCCCAACAGCCCATACCCTTTAGCACAACACCAGGTTCTTAGCCATCCGCTAAATTCCTCTATTCTCAGCTTTCTTGTTGTGCTTGCCTTGGGCACTGGAAGTATCTCTGCAAAAGTTACTGATCTTCCTGCCCCTTCACATAATTGTCCTAGTTCCTCAAACCTCCTCTGGACTGTATCTACTGTCTTGTCAGCCAGGTCATTCATCCCATGATGTATAATTAAATGAGGCTTGTCCCTACCCCTTCTAGCATATTTCAGAACAGATTGTCCCACCCTTTCCGATGTCATTCCTTGCATGGCCTCCACCCAAGTGCGACTATGCCGCTCCCCCTTGCTACCCCACCTGACTCCTCTTAGTATTGAGTCCCCCAGCACTAAGATTCCACCCCTCTTACTCCCTGCTTGCTTCCATTCATCTCCCTCTCTCATTTTCGGCTCCTCTTCTTCCTCCTGCACATTATTTCCCCCTTTTGCAATTCTCCCAGCAGAACTCCCCCCCCACTCCAATTTGGTCCAGGCATTTATCAATTACTCCTCTAATTTCATCATTTCCCTCCTCCATCTTCTTCCTCTCTAGCAGTGCAAAACTATTTTCTGAAGACGCTTCACAAACGCCTGCTCCCTCTCTCTTCATAGTAACCTGTTCTCTCCTTTCCACTCCATGACTTTTACCACTTCTTCGCCTCCCCTCACAAGTCCCTATCTCCTCCTTCCATTTGTCTTTTGTCTCCTGACCTGGTTTCTCCAGCAATCGTTCTTCCTGGCCTGGGCCCCTTCATCTCTGCTTCTCTTCTTCTGACCCTCTCCTCACCACTGTTGGCTTAAATCACCCTCCCTCATCTCCCCTTCTTCCTCCCTCCAGTATTGGGCTAAACCCACCCCCAATCTGCCTTGCCTGTCTTAGTTCCTCCTGCAGACCCTCAATCTCCTGTCTAAGTTTTTCTATGTGGTTGCACACTAAACATCCTCCCACACTCCAGGCAATTTTTAGAAAGATTGGTGCACCACAGTTGTTGCAGCCTACCACCCTACCCATTGCTGTCGTTGCCCTGCCGCTGACCCCCACCCTTCAGATGCAGGATACCAAACACTCCCCAAGTCTCCCTCCCCCCCTCTATCAGTGCAAAACATTCTTTCTTAATTTCCCTTACCCCTTTGTTGTACACGTTTAGATAGATTGAGCAACTGCTTTTTATATTCCTATCCTTCCTATCCACACTCAAAAACAGACTTTAAGTAGCTATTGCACAACCTTCTTCAAACTCCTACTCCTCCTTTCCACAATGCAATAGCAATGCAAACAAGTAACAATGAAAGCTCCTAGATTTGCAGTTACTTCCCTTCCACTGAGATAGCAGTCACCTCTTCACTCGCTGCTGTTCCTTTCCTGGATGTCTGTTTCTGCTATGACAGGTGCATATCCTTTGCTCGTTTGAGGAAGTGATGTCAGAACCCCTGGCATAAAGGAAATCACGGACCAGGGGTGGGTGGTTTGAGGGGTTGGGGGGTGGGACCAGCCCAAGTCTTCCAGAAACAATCAGGTAGCTGAGGCCCCTGGTCAGACTATTAGCACCCTTCCCCCACTATGCACTAAACTTTACAGCTAGTGAAGCCAGCAAAAATGAATCACAATTCTACTCAAAGCCCCCAAAACAGGTTTGCTACCAAAAGAAACAGGTCTCCAATTCAAACAGCTTAAACAACAACACATCAAAATAGGCTTGAAATTAGAAGATACAGGTCTCCAATTCAAAGAAACAGCCCCAGTTAAATCATACCAAATAGGTTTTAAATCAGAAGAAATAGGCTTCTACAAATGCAGCCTGCTACACAGTAAAACATTAAACAAACAAGCCCACTTACAGCCACCAGAACAGGTTTCAAAATTCCAGCAGCCCCAAACAATACCCTGCTAGCCCCTTAGAAGTAGTAAGAAAGAAAAGAAATAACCTTCTACCAAGTAAAATCCACAAGAAAAATTGTAAAAACAACAAGAAGAAGCTACTGTACTGTAACAGATCTGATCTGATCCTGCCCCCTTCTAGTTCCTTCTGAGAAGCCAAAGGGAGGTGGCAGGGAACTACAGACCAGTCAGTCTTACCTCCGTAATGGGCAAGATTATGGAGGCACTCCTTAAGGAAGGGATAGTGCAACATCTGGAATCCATAGGAGCACAGGATCCAAGACAGCATGGATTTACAAAAGGAAGGTCCTGTCAAACTAATCCCATAGATTGCTTTGACTGGGTAACCAGAATGGTGTACCAAGGGATAGCAGTTGATGTTGCCTACCTTGACTTCAGTAAAGCTTTCGATACTGTGCCACATAGAAGATTGATTAATAAGCTGGGTAGGCTCAGGGAGGGTCAGAATTTGGTCAACTGGGTGGCAAACTGGTTGATGGGCAGAAAACAGAGAGTGATGGTAAACGATATACAGTCAGAAGAGATGCAAGTCACAAGTGGGGTACCTCAGAGATCAGTCCTGGGGCCGGTCCTCTTCAATATCTTCATCAGTGACATTGAGAAAGACTGGAGGGTAAGGTTTGTCTGTTTGCAGATGACACCAAGATGTGCAACAGAGTAGATGATCCAGATGGGGTGGGCAGAATGAGAAGAGATCTGGATAAACTAGCAAAATAATCAGAAGAGTGGCAACTGGAGTTTAATGCAAAGAAGTGCAAGATCATGCACGTAGGGAAGAGAAACCCTGAAGCCACCTATAGGCTGGGAGGGGAGTTGCTGACAGTCACAAGGGAAGAAAGAGACTTGGGCATCATCATCACCGATGACCTGAAATCATCCAAGCAGACTACTAAAGCAGTAGGTAAGGCTAGAGGGATTTTGGGGTGTATTAGTAGGGGTATCACAAGTTGGAAGAGGGAGGTAATAATCCCTCTTTACAAGACACTGGTTAGGCCCCATCTGGAATACTGTGTGCAGTACTGGAGGCCACACCTTCACTAGGACATTAACCCAATTGAGGCAGTCCAGAGAAGGGCAAACAAAATGGTGCAGGGACTGCATGAGAAAACATATGAGGACAGATTAATGGAGCTCAATATGTATACCCTACAGCAAAGGAGGTAGAGAGAGGATATGATCGAAATATTCAAACACCTTAAGGGCATTAACAAGGTGAAAGAGTCTAACATGTTTCAATATAAGAAAAATAGCAAGACAAGAGGACACAGAATGAGATTAGAGGGAGGCCGATTAAGAGGTAATGTGAGAAAGTTCTTTTTTCACATAGGGCTGGCAGTATAGCCTAGAGGTTAGAGGAACGAGGTGTGAACAAGCTTGGTACATCCAGCAGACCAGACCTGAGTTTGATTTTCACAACCTCCACTTGCATACTGTGTGACTCTGAGCAAGTCACTTAACTGCCCAGTGCTCCCAGGTCGCCCCTGAAAACAGGCACTTGTGCTTAGTGTGCCTTACCCGGTTACCAAAAGACTAAAATAAAAAATAAAAAAAATAAAGGGTGGTAGATGCATGGAATGGCCTACCTCAGGAAGTGGTGGATATGAATACAGTGTAGGGCTTCAAACAAGGGAGCAATACTGATGAGTATGAATAGATAGGCCAATGACAGAGCAAAGGCCGATGGCATATTCAAAAGGTAGAAAAAAAAAATGGGCAGACTGGATGGGCCTTGAGGTCCTTATCTGCCGTCAACTTCTATGTTTCTATGTTCTATGTACCACTAACTCTGGGGTCTGAGGCAATTTTGCTTGGCATGTTGCTACTTGATTTTATAAAACACTGATTAAAGAAAGTAGGATAAAAGACATTCTAGGCAATGCCATAGAGAAGATGCTTCGGAGAAAGCAGAACACATGCACTCACACACTTCCTGGTGATATAGTAAACTGGGAAAATACTGAGAGAAACTGGTGGAGGATTCAGGGGTGAATTTAGGAACTGACAGAGACAATTTACCAGAGAATGCTTTGTTGGGTACTTGGCCAGAAGACATACCAGATATTCAAAGGGATTGCACCTGGTGCAACTGAGTTGCACCAGCGCAACCCCACTAATGGATCCCGGGGCAATATTTAAATGGAGGACTTGCACAGCACAAGTCCTGTTGTGCTGAGGTGCTATGTTAATGCATGCAGTGCATCTGAAGGGGGCGTACCCATGCATATACAGCACATCCCGATATTCATCCTGGGATGTGCAACGCATCTGCTGGCACAACCTCTAGATGCGACACATAGCGGGGCACAAAGTTGAGCCCCCAAAAAAGGCTCAACTGCTTGCCACCCACAGGTGGGCTGCTGTACTGCATGGCACAACACAGCAGCCACCAGCAATGGGTGGCTACGCACCCACCCAAAACACTGTCCACAAGGACCCATATGTTCCCTGATGGTCTAGTGGTACCCCCAACCGGTCCATAACCCCCGACCACCATACAAATGTATGTCTCCATTCCCTGGTAGTCTAACGATGCCTCTATCTCTCCCCATAGCCTGATCACCTAGGAAATATTAGTATGGCACCCTGGTAGACCGTTGGGATCCACCTTCCCCCGATGCTTTGATCCCCGTATATGTACATGCCTGTACAGCCCAGGTAGCCTAGCGGTCCCCCCAACCCTCCCAATGTCCTGATCACTGTAAAATACAATAGTTTCCCTATCCTGGTAGTCTAGTGGTCCCCCCAACTCAACCATATCCCCGAGCGCTGATCGTCCCATATAGATCCCCTACCTGGTGGTCCAGTGGCCCCCCCACCCTCAAAGGCCCCCTGCCCACCCAGCACCCCCCATCATTGGTGGGCAGCTGCAACTCACCCGCATACCGCCCAACCACCCATTGAATGACATCGTACAGTATGGGCTGTACGCCCATTGGTCCACACTGTGGACCAATGGGCTTGCAGTGCACACTGTACATGTCACACACAATTATGTGAATGAAGGGTCATTCATTCACATATTTGTGTGTGACATGTACAGAATGCACTGCAAGCCCATACTGTACAATGTCATTTGGCGGGCAGTTGGGTGGTATGCAGGTGGATTGCAGCTGCTCGCCAATGACTTGGGAGGTGCTGGGTGGGCAGGGGGCCTTTGAGGGTGGGTGGGGGCACTGGACCACCAGGTATGGGATCAATATGGGATGATTCATGCATGGGGATATGGTTGGGGGGGACCACTATACTACCAAGGTAGGGAAACTATTGTATTTTACAGTGATTGGGGCATCGGGGGGAGGTGGGTCCCAATGGTCTACCAGGATGCCGTATAAATATTGTCTAGGTAATCGGGCTATTGGGAGGGAGGGGGATACTGTTAGACTACCAGGGAATGGAGTGATACATTTTTACGGTGATCGGGGTTATAGGCTGGGTTGGGGATACCACTAGATCATCAGGGACTGGACTCTTACATTCATACAGTGATCGAGGTTACCGGCAGGGAAGGTGGTGCCACTAGACTACCAGGGATGGTTTGGAGAATGTGTTCTACGGCAATCGCTGCTACAGGGCAGGTGGTGCCCCAGGACCCCCTCTGTCTGCACCACATGTTGTGCAGGGCGCCAGGCACATTTCGCCGGCCTGCCTTGCACAATGCATGCAAACGGGGCCATAATGGCATGCAAATGGCCCCATTTGCACCTTACGTACATTATGGAGGGGGATAGTTTAAGAGGTAATGTGAGGAAGTTTTTCTACACAGAAAGGGTAGTCGACACATGGAATAGTCTGCCACGGGAGGTAGTGGGGGCAAGCACAGTAGAGCAGTTTAAGCATGCCTGGGACAGGCACAAGGGAAGCCTGAGTGAGGAGGAAGTGATGACAAGCCATTGATCGCATAGGATCAGTGGCCACATACAATGCATAGGGCCTACGGGCAGATTGGATGGGCCTAGCCATCCTTATCTGCTGACAATTTCTATGTTTCTAAGGCCCCATTTGCATGTGTAGGTCTGAATATCAGGGAATTGCACCCAGTGCAGCTACAGTTGTGCTGGAGCATTCCCAGTCCTATCTGTCTGGGGAATGCACCGGCGCATTGTATATGCACCCTGCACGTTATGTGCCATATTCAAAGGTGATGGGCCATGGCACATCTCCTTTGAATACCCCTGTCTTGCAATGGTGCACCTTGGTTGTGCTGCGCCTCCAATTGCACCATTACCAGGTGAAGTCTCAATACTGGGCCACTGTCTAAGGTATAAAATATCTGGGACCACTGTGGCCCCTACACAGCTCCAAAATACAGTATCCCAATAACATATATTGCAAAAAGGTGCAGTGGCACTGAAGACTGCCTGTTTACCCCATTTAGTGCCATCACAGATTTTACAACTGTGTACCCCACATTTCTCTTTTGCTTGCTGCAGTAAAGGCAGACAAAGCATAACATAGTTTTTTTCCAACCAGAGAGCACTGGTGCTGCAGCATAGCCTGCATGACCAAACAGACCATCTGACACACTGTGAAAAAGTAGGAGGTTGTTTCTGACAAATTGATGCTACAGATGGTATTTTTACTCCTTAAAGTAATACCTTGCACAGAAGTCTAAAGAGAAATATACAGTAGAGCTAGAAGAGACACTGGTAGAGAAAGAATTAAAATGAGATTTGATGATCCAGATATGGGCAGATAATTTATTTCTCTTCAGTTGGCATGTGGGAAATGGAAAGGGAGTTAAAATACAATGTTTAATTGTATTATATTGTGTCTGATGAGACAGGAGAATAATGAGTATTTGTGTGATAGGGAAGCAGTCTCTAAAATCTTCTCATTAACTATAGAAATGAAAGGGCATCAAGACTCCAGTCTCGATTCAGGTTTCAGTTCAGAGGTGTCCCTAAGGAAACCACTTAGCAGATTGTACAGACTGCCTTATAGATTTAGGGTAGGATATTCAGAAATGTGCCAGAGGCAGGCGCAACAGCTGTGCAGCGCAAGTACACTGCGCCAGTGCGCACCTAACATGATATTCAAAGGTTGAGCCCAACTTCACGAGGGTGGACAGCGATGCCCTATTTGACGCATACCTGGACCAGGAACCCCTTCTGAGTGGCTCAGCAGGCACCCCATAGGCCAGGGCAGCTGCATGGGAGGGAGTGGCCAGGGCTGTGAACCAGCAGGGCAGCCATCAGAGGTCAGCACAGGAGTGCAAGAAGAAGGTGGGCATGGACCAGAGAAGGATCAAGGATAAGGTGGCTGCCATCCGGGCCGCACGTGCCATCACGGGAAGTGGACAGCCCGAAGTGCCACAGCTGACCCCGCAGGAGGAGCTGGTGGCGGTGTCCATGCAGCGCAGCCCCATTGAGGGTGTTCCCGGTGGTGGATTCCAGATGGGGCAGCCCGTCACTGCATGGTAGGTACAGTGGCGAATGGGGATGGGGTGGGGGGGCAGGGGTGCCGGGGGCAGGTGCATGTGGCAGCGACACTAACGCATATGTGTTCCTTTACAGATCCAGAGTGCTGGCGTGCAGCAGCAGGGGTGGGGATGCCCACCATGGGGGCAGTTCTGGACCTGGAGGACCGTCCATCCACCTCCACTGGTGTCCAGGGTCTGGACCTGCTAGCTCATCTCCACTGTCTGACCAGATGCCTGTGGCGTGGTCGTGGACGAGGCCCTGGCAGTGTTTCAGCAGGATGCCAGCCATGGCATTCAGTGTGCTGAGACATAGATCGGGGCAGGGTCCGGGACTGATGATGATGTGACTGTAATCCTGGACAGTGGTGATGCCGCTCAAGGGGAGGCACCCATACCACGCACCGGACACGGCAGCGCAGATGGTGCCCAGGTGAGGGTTGTCCACCCACCAGCTGCACCGCCCAGTGAGGCGGTGGGTGACATTGGTGTGGCGCAGTCCATATTGTGTGGCGGTGGTGCAGCCGCCCTGGCACCATCATGCACACAGCGGCCAGAGCGGCAGAAGTGGCAGCAGGACGGTCCTATGGGGGGGTCCGGGTGCAGTGGCCACTGCTGTTGCACTGCAGACTGTACAGGCCCAAGGGAGCACCACTGTGCAGCCCCCTCCTGCATGGGGGGCCGTGCCGCAGGGTCACGCAACTCCCGCGGGTCAGCGCAATGCCACTGCCCCCCAGTGTGCCGACCCGCTGACCGAGCACACCTGTCTGCTCCGGGTATCCATGGAGCAACAGATGCAGGTCATGGCAGGGGTGCATGTGCTATGCACAGAGCTGCGCCAGTCCACTGGGAGGCGTGACCAGGACTATGAGCAGCTCCTGGCTGAGGCCGCACGCATGCGGAAGGACATGACCACAGCCCTGGATCAGCTTATCGCTGCGGTCGCGGCTGGCCTAGCACCAATGGCCACCCTGGTGCAAGGCCGTCCGCAGCAGTCACCGTGGAGTGCATTCTCCACCCCTCAGTCACGGTGTCATGCGACCCTGTCATTGTTGACACCAGGATCCACTGTGGGCATTCCGGGCATGGCTGGAGAGGGCCTGTTCGGGGGCCTGCAGACCCCTGTGAAGGACCGGTCGTGTTCCCGCAGTGACACACCTGGGGAAATGTCTGTGACACCCACTGTGGCCGTCACACAGCCTGTGTCTACTGGGCGGTCTGGGTGGGGCCGTCCATGTGTCCACAGTGACCGTGCAACTGCATGGCGGTCATGGTCTGCTACCCTCCCTGTCCGCTGCCTGCTGCAGCCCTGTGTGCACAGTGGTGTGGCATGTGCATACCAGGGTCATGCTATCCATGGACCACACGACATGCCCGCCTTGTGCACACCCACCCGGCTGCTGGACACCGTGGCATGTGCACGATGATGCCAACACAACACTGGCCGCCACTGTGCTCTGGTGTTCAGCTTCTGACACACGCCCGTTGGTGGCTTTGGGGTGTACGTGTGTGGGTGCCCGTGTGCCTGTGCATGTATGTGTGGGTGGGGTCTGCAGTGCCGTACAGGGTGCTTCCACAGTGTCCTGTCCCATGTCCATCAATGCTGCCCTCCAGCCGTGTCTGTTGTGGGTCCCAGCCATGCATGCCTGTATACTGTGCCCTGGTCCCTGGGATGTGTGCGTGGTCATATTCACCTACCTGCGTGCACCGTAGTGCTCCTCTGTAATGGTGTCCCAGTGCTGCTGGGCCATCCTGTGCAGCCGGGGTTCCCATCGCCCAGGGGGGGTCTGCCCGCCTCTGCCTGGCCTGGCATCCACATCGTCCCCACTGCTGTCCCCCTCTTCGACCTGGACAGCTATCCCATGGTCAGTGGCCATGTTGTGTAGCACACAGCAGGCCAGGAATAGGCCATAGGCCTTTGAGGGGCTGTACTGTAGGGCACCACCAGATCTGTGCAGGCAACGGAACTGCGCCTTCAGCAGTCCAAACACACGCTTGATGATGTTCTGTGTGCTGGCGTGTGCCTCGTTGTATCTCTCCTGCGCTGGGGTTGACAGGCACTGGTACAGGGTGAGCAGCCAGGGCCTGAGTGGGCATCTGCTGTCACCTGTGTGGAGACGTGTTGGGTTAGCATTGTGGTCTGTGTGGCAGCCCCCCCGCCTACCCAGCCAGACCCTCTGATGCCCCAAGCATGGCATCCCCCCACACCTTGCCCTGTTGCACCAGGCTGCCCATTCCAGCTGCATACTCACCTACTAGGTGGCCAGTGGGGATGTCCCCACTCTTGAAACTGTGGCACAGTGCAGACTGGTGCCAGATGAAGGCATCGTGTGCTCCACCAGGGTGTGTGGAACAGACATTGATTATGCACCCCTTGGCATCGCACACCATCTGGCAATTGACACTGGGGTAGCCCTTTCTGTTGATGTAGGCCACCCCCTCCGGCCCCGGTGGTGTGCGGATGCCTACGTCGGCACAGTTGATGGCCCCTAGCATGCCAGGCATACGTGCAACCCTGTGGAACTCCTGCATGTTTGCTGTATGCTCCACCTGTGTGCTGGGGAAATGGATGTATTCTGCAGCATGTGGCAGCAGTGCATTGAGGAATTGTGTGAGGAACCGTGACGTGGCTGACTGGGTTATGCCTGTGGTGTCCCCTGTTGGTCTCTGGAACGTACCCATGGTGAGCAGGCACATAACGTCCGTGACCTTGGTCTCCACCGACAGGGCATGGCTCCATCTTGTGGGTGCCTGCATCTCATCACTGCACAGCTCACAGAGCTGCCTCAGAATTGCCTGGTTCAGGTGGTACCAGCCCACAATCTCGGTGTCACTGTACCGTTCAAAGGTGGTGTGCGCACGGTGCCACCTGTTCCAGGCATACCACCGCCAGGCCCTTCCACGGCCGCACCGCTCTGCCTCCTACCTCCTCACACCCCTCATTACTGCCTCCATCTGGAATGTTGCACTGGCCATGGCCTGGCCTGTTCTGCCCCCCCCCGTGCGGTTGACTCCCTGGGCTACCCCGACTGTGTGCTGCTGCTTGTGCTCCTGCACTGGGTGCACTCCTGTGATGGGGATCCTGCTGGCAGTAGACATTGGCTCCCACCCGTCCATGTTCTCCCACAGTCACTCCTCCATCCTGGCTCGCAGGGTCATGCTGCACTCGCTGCCCCCACGGATGTCTCACGCACACATACACACACACACATACGCACACACACACACTGGGCTGCTCATGCTCACAGGCACAGTCAGGGTCACACTCCCTGTCCCACTGCCTGTTGCACCTCCTGCCTCTGTGCCTGTCCTGCACCCCTGCTGCTGTCCTGCCTGGCCACTGACTCCCTCTCTCTGTCTTTGTCTCTGTCTCTCTCTCTCTCTCTGTCTCTCACCCCTGCTCCCTGAGGCGCAAGCCTCCGTCCCCTGCTTGCTTCATCATTTTATAAGCTCAACTTTGCTCCGTGCATGTCCCTGTTGCTCCGTGCTTGTGCCTTCGGCTTGCTGTTGAATATTGCACTGTGCAGCTTATTCATGGCTACGCCCCTGCACTTGTGCATGCATTCATTAGGGTTGCGCATTGGTGCACTGCGATTTGTGCTGCGCATTGTTTACTGCTGAATATCGCTCTTTGGTGCATGTCTGCTATTGCACTGGCGCATCTTAGTTGCGCCATGCGCAACCACTTTGAATATCTCGCCCTCAATATTCTTCTTAATTTCATCTCAGCTTACCTCAGATCAGATAGCAAATAAAGGTTTATTACTGCTATCAGCATTACTTAAGCAATAATTCCTGTCATAGCTGACTTGTGATATGGCCACAAAACCCCCTACAAAATAAGATGACGTGAACTCCAGAGAATAAAAAAAGCAATACTAGAAAGGGGCATTATTACTTCTTCTAAAAACTGTCCAAAGTGGGCTGCAAAATATGCTTCTTTGCTGTTAACCCAAATTCAAGAGCAGACTCATGTTGTAGAAGTCAGGCAGCTAGTCTGGGGGCAGTGCTGCTCGAGGCAAGATGTTGCAGCTGGGGTGGATTGGCACCATTGTCTGCTGCAGCAGTTACCCCTCACAGTGGGCCAGACATGCTTCTCCCTTGTAAGGGGGGGGGGACCTGCACTGAGCCACTGCTATACACAACACTGACTGCAGGCTATGCACAGCATCAGAAAGGAAAACGTCAAGGGTCAGGGGATGAACTACAAGACCAGTCCTTGATGAGACTGTGCTGATAAATACCCCCAACTTGTTGTCAGGATGATGGCCTGGTACACTCAGGCCTCACACTACCAACCCTACCTTCTAACCAGATTGTGTACCTCAGAGGGGTGGAGGATACCCTACCCTAAAGACCTGGTCATGGGGGCATGCTGTGGGGGGCCCACAGACGACAGATACGTACTGATGGGGCTGGGAGTTCACTAGCCTAAAAGGAAGACTTGTGGAGGGGCTAAAAGTAGAGTAGAAATAAATGTCCAAATTAAAAAATGCAGACAAAAAAACACAAAGAAGGATTGACCCCTCCTCTGCCCTGAACAGCTGCATCCTAATGTTATACATCAGCGCATTGTGCTGGCCTAAATAACTTCCAGATACAGCATTCTGATAGGCTGGAGCACTTTATTTGGTTCATATGTTTCGGAAGTTGGATGTGAGATAATAGCTTTCACCAAGAAGTCTTGTTAGACACTATACTATATCTCTTTGTCTCTCTAAAATGTATCTAATTTTTTCTTAAATGAGATTATTGTTTTACTGTTTACAATTTCTGAAGGCAATCTTTTTCAGGGGGACACAACTCTTTGGTTAATCCAATGTCCTCTTTTATTTGATTTATATAGCTGGCCTTTCAATTGTTGTTCATGTGCCCGGGTGGTTTTGGTAGAAGTTTTTAGCTCCAGCCCCATATATTCCCATAGGTCTTTGTTTCTAAAGGCTGAGTAAACCAGACACAAGTCCCCCCCCAAGTCGCCGATACTACAGCGAGTATAAGTTCAGCTCACTCAAACTTTCATTATAGGACAGGGACTGTAAACCAGGAAATTCTCTTGGTTGCTCTCCTCTGCACTCACTCGATGCTTATTATATCCGCTCTATGGTATGGGTTCCAGAACTGCACCCCATACTCCATGAGCAGTCTCACCAGTGTGCTGTACAAAGACAATAACACTGAACTATCCCAGCTTCTAATATTGCACAATTTACAATGCAGCATCCTGTTGGCTTTATTAACTACCCTGGAGGAGGTTTGCTGCCTACAGATTAGTTATAAAGTTAAATTTTCTATTTTTTTACATAAATCTGTATAACATTGAACATTGTACAACCATTTGAAAAATCCAGCCTTAGGACTAGGTGGTTCTAAAACAAAGAGACAGCATACCCTAATGCTGAGGGACTAGTCATGGTTTTGGCTGTAGGAACCATAAAATGTACAAACAACAATAACCACTAGCCTCTGTCGAGTGTAGATGTGCAGTTGAATATTGTGGCAGTCACATTGCACAACATGCTTTTCAGATGGCTGTCCATGTGTTTCTATGTACTGGAGCCTAAGATCCCAGTCAGGCTGGGATGATGTTAAGTGCAGTCCCAGACTGTGGAGGGTGGGGGTGAGGTATCTCCTACTGCGTATCTGTCCTGTGGTGGCTGAGAGGGATGAAGGGAAGGCATGCATGGCTGATTTATTCCTTGTATCCACCTTCACCAGTGTATGGTGGGACAGTGTATTGAGTGGGCAGCCGCGATCTAGGGGTGCTAGCTACTCACTTGAGCAGACTTGATAGACCATATGGCCTATTTCTGCTGGTATTTCCTATATATGTATGTATGTATCTAACATTGGGTATTGACTCCATGAAGGTACTGCTATCCAACCCCAGTGCTGACATCATAAATGTACAACTGAGGAGCTTGTTCTTGCAAACTGGTTAAAGCTGGATGATGGTCTTTTCTTAGGAGCTGTGCCATAGCCTGCCACTGGGGGCTCCAGCATGAATAGAAGCTAAAGGTATGAGGGAGCAGGTTGAGGGCTGCTAGGTGTGGCCTAAATGCCTATAACATCACACCCTGTCGTGGGTTATTGCTAACTTACCATGAAGAAAAATGTTGAGAAAAACAAAAATAAACATTTTCTAATCCTATGCTGCCCCTGCTGTTTCATTCTGGGAAATAGTGTGGTCTATGTCACTACTGCCCCATAATTTTCAAAGCACCCATTACTGCCTCTTAATCAGACACCACAGCACTCCACTCATACTTCCTGCTTCACTGAAGAACACTTCAGTGCCTGCATAAATTAGGACAAATCTAAAAATTATGCCTGGCGCAGAACTGGCCTCCTGTAACAACCATCTAAGATATGTCACAGATGAAGCCTCTCTGCTATAAGAATTGCTGGTCACCTTTAATACAAATAAAACTTCAGTATCACTTAGAGTATATGTTATCGGGACCGGGTCACTGGCAAGCCTGAACCTGGTCAGTACACTAAATTAAATAGGGATAAAAGTGGGCAGTACAGGGGTGGTTATAGAGGGATAAAGGTGGGGGGTAGAGGACACTAATAGTGAGATAAAGCTGGGAGTGCGAGGCTATTAAGAGGATAAAGGTGGGGGTACAGGGGTGGTTATAGAGGATAAAGGTGGGGGTACAGGGCCTTATTAGAGGATAAAGGTGGGGTACAGGGGCCTTAATGGAGGATAAAGGTGAGGTACAGGAACCTTAATAGAGAGATAAAAATGGAGCGTACAGGGCCCTTACTAGAGAGGGACAAAGGTGGGGGTACAGGGTGATATAGGGGGTAAAGGTGGGGTACAGGCCTGGAAATGAGGATAATGTGGGGGTACAAGAAACTTAATAGAGGGCTAAAGGTGAGGGAAGAGAGTGGTTGTAGAGGGATAAAGGTGGGGTTTCAGGGGCTTAATAGAGGGATAAAAGTGGGGATACAGGGGCCTTAATAGAGAGTTAAAGGTGTGGGGTACAGGGGCCATAATAGATGGATAAAGGTCCAGGGTACAGGCTCAGTTATAGAGGCATGGGGGGGTACAGGGGCCTTAATAAAGGGATAAAGGTGGGGTAATAGGGGCGGTTATAGAGGGATAAGAGGGGTACAGGGGTCTTAATAGAGGGATAAAGGTGGCTGGTTAAGAGGCCTTAATAGAGGGATAAAGGTGGGGGTACAGGGGGCATAATAGAGGGATAAAGGTGGGAGGTACAGGGCCTTAATAAGAGGGATAAAGATTAGGATGTGCAAGAATTGGTTATGGGGGATAAATGTGGAGGGTAGAGGGCGGTTATGGGTGATAAAGGTGGGGAGTACAGGGCGATTATAGAGTGATAAATTGAGGTGAGGGACCTTAATAGAGGATAATGTTGGGGTACAGAGGCGGTTATAGAGGGATAAAGGTGGGGTACAGGGGCTTAATTGAGGGATAAGGTGTGGGGTACAGGGCCTTAATAGAGGATAGGGTACAGGGGCAGTTATAAAGGGATAAAAGTGGGATACAGGAGGTTATCTAGGGATAAGGTGGCGGGGCACAGGGCCGTAATAGAGGATAAAGGTGAGAGTACAGGGCAGTTACAGAAGCAAAGCTGGGGTTACAGGGGCCTTATTTGAGGATTAAACTGGGGTACAGGGGCCTTAAAAGAGGGATAAAGGTGGGGATACAGAGGCTGTAATAGAGGGATAAAGGTGGGGGGTACAGGGGTGGTTATAGAGGGATAAAGGCAGGGGGTGCAGGGGCCTTTATAGAGAGAGATAAATGTGAGGGGTACAGGGGCCTTAATAAAGGGATAAAGGTGAGGGGTACAGGGGTGGTTATAGAGGGATAAAGGTGGGGGGTTAAGGGGCCTTAATAGAGAGATAAAGGTTGGGATTACAGGGGTCTTAATAGAGGGATAAAGGTGGGGGTACAGGGGCGGTTATAGAAGGAAAAATATGGGGGTACAGGGGCACTAATACTGGTATAAAGTTGGGGGTATGGGGTGGTTAAAGAGAGATGAAGGGGTACAAGGGTGGCTATAGAGGGATAAAGGTGGGATACAGGGGTCTTATTAGAGGGATAAAGGTGGGAGGTAGGGGGCCTTAACAGAGGGATAAAGATGGAGGGTACAGGGCCCTAATGGAGGGATAAAAGTGGTGGGTACAGGGGCAGTTATAGAGGATAAAGAAGTCAGGCTAATAGACAGATAAAGGTGGGGTGGGGGGCTTTAATAGAGGATAAAGATGGGGGGTATGGGGTCTTACTAGAGGGATAAAGGTGGGGGTATGGGGCGGTTATAGAGTGATAAAGCTGGTGGGTACAGGGGCCTTAATAGAGGGATAAAGGTAGAGGGGTACAGCTGCAGTTATAGTGGGATAAAGGTGGGGGTACAGGGGCCTTAATTGAGGGATAAAGGTGGAGGGTAGATGGGCCTCAATGGAGGGATAAAGGTGTGGGTACAGGGGCCTTAATAGAAGGAGAAGGAAAGGGGTACAGGGGCCTTAAAAGAGTGATAAAGGTGAGGGATACAGGGATGGTTATAGACTGACACAGGTGGGGGATACAGGGGCCTTAATAGAGGGATGAAGTTTGGGGTACAGTGGCCTTAATAAAGGGATAAAGGTGGGGGTTATGGGGTGGTTATAGAGGGATAAAGATGGGGTGTACAGGGATCTTGATAGAGAGATAAGGAGGGGGTACAGGGCTGTTATAGAGGGATAAAGGTGGGGAGTTACAGTGGCATAATAGAGGGGTAAAAGTGGGATACAGTGGCCTTAATAGAGGATAAAAGTGGAGAGGGACGTAATAGAGGGATAAAATGTGGAGGTACAGGGCCTTAATAGAGAAGATAAAGGTTGGGGCCTTAATAGAGGGTAAGGGTTGGGGTATGGGGCCTTAATGAAGGGATAGGAATTTGGGGTACAGGGGCAATTATAGAGGATAAGGTGGTGGGTACAGGGGCGATTATAGAAGGATAAATGTGGGAGGTACAGGGCCTTAAAGAGGATAAAGGTGGGGGTATAGGGGCCTTAATAGTGGGATAAAGGTGGGGGATACAGGGGTGGTTTTAGAGGGATAAATGTAGGGGTACAGTGGCCTCAATAGACGGATAAAGGTGGGGGGGTACAGGAATGGTTATAGAGGGATAAAGGTGTTGGGGTACAGGGGCCTTAATAGAGGGATAAAGCTGGGGGTTACAGGGCAGATATAAAGGAATATAGGTGGGGGTTACAGGGGCCTAAATAGAGGGATAAAGGTGGGTGGTACAGGGGCAGTTATCAAGGGATAAAGGTGTGGGGTACCGGGGCCTTCAAAGAAGGATAAAGGTAGGAAGTAGGTGCCTTAATAGAGGGACAAGGTGGGGGTACAGGGGCGGTTATAGAGGATAAAGGTGGGGGGAGAGGGGCCTAAATAGAGGATAAAGGTGAGGGGTACAGGGGCCTTATGGAGGGATAAAGTCAGTGCAGGGCAGTTATAGAGGGACAAAGGTGGGGGTAGAGGGGCATTAATAGGGGATAAAGGGGTACAGCGGTCTTAATAGAGGATAAAGGTGCTTGGGTACAGGGGATATAGAGGGAGAAAGGTGGGGCTACAGAGACGGATATAGAGGCATAAGGTGGGGTACAGGGGCCTTAATAGTTGGATAAAGGTGGGGTACAGGGGCCTTTATAGAGTGATAAATGTGAGGGGTACATGGTCCTTAATAGGGGGATGAAAGTGGGGTGTACAGGAGCCTTAATAGAGGGATAAAGGTGGGGTGGTACGGGGCAGTTAAAGAGGGATAAAGGTTGGGGATAATGGGGTGGTTATAGAGGGATAAAGGTGGAGGGGTAAAGAGGCCTTAATAGAAGGGTAAAGGTGCGGGATAATGGGGCCGTAATAGTGGGATAAAGTTGGGCAGTACAATGGCGGTTATAGAGGGATAAAGGTGGGGGTTACAGGGACCTTAATAGAGGGATAAAGGTGGCCAGTGCAGCGGTGGTTACACAGGTATAAGGAGGGGATACAGAGGCGGTTATAAAAGGATAAAGGTGGGGGGTACAGGGACCTTAATAGAGGGATAACGGTGTGGGGTACAGCTGCAGTTATACATGGATAAAGGTGCAGGGTACAGGGGCTATTATAGAGGGATAATGGTGGGAGGTAGGTGGGCAATGCTAGAGAGGTAAAGGTGGGGGGTGCAGGGGTCTTAATAGAGGGATAAAGGTTTGAGGTACAGTGGCCTTAATAGTGGGATAAAGGTAGGGGGTACAAGGTCCTTAATAGAGGGATAAAGGTGTGGGCTACAGGTGCCTTAGTAGAGGGATAAAGGTTGGGGTACAGGGGCCTTAATAGAGGGATAAAGGTGGGGGTACAGGGACCTTAATAGAGGAATAAATGTGGGGGTATAGGGGTGGTTATAAAGGGATAAAAGAGAGGGGAACAGGGGCCTTAATAGAGGGATAAAGTGGGTGGTACACGGCAGTTATATCTGGATAAAGGTGAGGGGTACAGCGGTGGTTATATAGGAATTAAGGTGAGGGTACAGGGGCAGTTATAAGGGATAAAGGTGGAAGGGTGCCAGAGGCCAAAATAGAGGATAAGGTGGGGTACAATTGCCTTAATAGGATAAAGGTTTGGGGTATGGGGGCCTTAATCGGGGATAAAGATTGGGGGTACAGGGTGGTTATAGAGGATAAAAAAGATGGGATACATTGGGGTTATAGAAGGATAAAGGTGGAGGGTACACTGGCCTTAATATAGCGATAATGAGGGGGGATACACGGGCCTTAACAGAGGGTAAAAGTGGCAGGTACAGCTGAAATAATAGAGAGATAGAGGCGGGGGGGTATAAAGGTGGTTATAGAGGGAGAAAGGTGAGGGTTACAGGAGCAGTTATAGAGGGATAAAAGCTGGGGTAGAAGGACCTTCATAGAGGGAGAAACATGGGTGGTTCAGGTGCTTTAATAGTGGGATAATGGTGGGAGTACATGGTCGGTTATAATGGGATAAAGTTGGGGGTTTCAGGGGTGGTTATAGAGTGTTAAAGGTGTGGTGTACAGGGGCCTTAATAGAGGTATATAGGTGGGTGGTAGAGTGGCAGTTATAGAGGGCTAAAGGTGGGTACAGGGCGATTATAGAGGGATAAAGGCGGGGGACAGGGGCGGTCATAGAAGTATAAAGGTATGGGGTACAGGGGCGGCTAAAGAGGGATAAAGATGGTGGGTACTGGGTGGTTATAGAGGGATAAAGGTTTGGGGTACGAGGCGGTAATAGAGGGATGTAGTTGGGGGATACAGGGATGGTTATAGAAGGATAAAGGCGCAGAGTACAGTGCCTTAATAGAGGGATAAAGGTGTGGGGTACAGGGGTCTTAATAGAGTGATAAAGGTGTGGGGTACAGGGATCTTAATAGAGGGATGAAGGTGGGGGGTACAGGGTCCAGTTATAAAGGGATAATGTTGGGGGTTGAGGAGTTATAGAGTGATAAAGGTGGGGTGTACAGGGGAGCCTTAATAGAGGATTAGGTAGAGGCGGTAGGAGGTAGCAGTTATATAGGGATAAAGGTGGAGGTACAGGGCGATTAAAGAGGATAAAGGTGGAGGGCAAAGTATGTTATAGAGGATAAATGTGTGGGGTACAGGGCCTTAATAGAGGGTAAATGTAGGGGTGTACAGGGGCCTTAATAGAGGATAAAGGTGCGGATACAGGAGCAGTAATAGAGGGATGAAGTTTGGGGTACTGGGGCAGTTATAGGGGGCTAAATGTGGGAGGTACAGGGGCCATAATAGAGGGAAAAATTAGGAGGGTACAGGGGTGGTTATAGAGAGATGAAAGTGGGGGGTTCAGGAGCCTTAGTAGAAGGATAAAGGTGGGGTTACATGGGTGGTTATAGAGGGATAAAGGTGGGGGCTACAGGGGCAGTTAAAGAGGAATAAAGGTAGGGGATATAGGGCCCTTAATAGAGGATAAAGAATGGGAGCACGGGTGGTTATAGAGTGATTAAGGTGGGGTACAGGGCCTTAATAGAGGGATAAAAATGGGGGGTACAGGTGCCTTTCTAGATTTATAAAAGATTGCAGGTAGGGCCTTAATAGAGATAAAGGTGCGGGTATAGGGTGTATGTATAAAGGGATAAATGTGGGGGATACAGGGGTGGCTATAAGGGGATAAATGTGTCAGGTACAGGGGCCTCAATAGAGGGATAAAGGTGGGTGTACAGGGGTGGTTTTATAGGGATAAAGGTGGGGGTACAGAGGCCTTAATATAAGGATAAAGGTGGGGAGTACTGGGGCCTCAATGGAGGGATAAGTGAGGTATAGAGGCGGTCATAGAGGGTTAAAGGTGGGGGATACAGGGGTGGTTTAAAGAAATAAAAGTCAGGGTACAGGGGCCATAATAGAGGGATAAAGGTGGGGGTTCAGGGGAATTTATAGAGGGATAAAGATGGGACTACAGGGGAAGTTGTAGAGGGATAAAAGTGGGGGTACAGTGGTGGTTATTGAGGGATAAAGGGGTATGGTACAGGGGCCTTAATAGAGGGATAAAGGTGGGGGGTACAGGGCCTTAATAGAGGGATAAAGGTGGGGGTACAAGGGCCTTAATAGAGGATAAGATGGGGGTACAGGGGCCTTAACAGAAGGATAAAGGTAGTGGTAGGGGGCAGTTATGGAGGGATAAAGTTGGGGGGTTCAGGGTGGTTATTGCGAGATAAAGGTGGGGTGTACAGCGGCATTAATAGATGGATAATGGTGGGGGTACACTGGCGGCTAATGAGGGATCAAGGTTTGGAGGTTGAGGGGCGGTTATTGAGGGATAAAGATGGAGGGTACAAGGGCAGTTTTAGAGAGATAAATGTGCGGGGTACATGGTCCTTAATAGAGGGATAAAGTACGGGTGTACAAGGGCCTTAATAGAGGGATAAAGGTGGGGGGGTACGGGGTGGTTAAAGAGGGATAAAGGTTGGGGATAAAGGGGTGGTTATAGAGGGATAAAATGGAGGGGTAAAGGGGCCTTAATAGAAGGGTAAAGGTGGGGGTTAAAGGAGTCTTAATAGTAGGATAAAGTTGGGTGGTACAGTGGCTGTTATAGAGGGATAAAGGTGGGGGGGTACAGGGACCTTAATGGAGGGATAAGGTGGCCAGTGCAGTGGTGGTTAAAGAGGGATAGGGGGGAGGGATACAGAGGTGGTTATAGAAGGATAAAGGTGGGGGGTACAGGGGCTGTTATAGAGGGATAATGGTGGGAGGTAGGTGGGTGGTGCTAGAGGGATAAAGGTGGGGGGTACTGGGGTCTTAATAGAGGGATAAAGCTGTGAGGTACAGTGGCCTTAATAGTGGGATGAAGGTACAGGGTACAGGGTCCTTAATAGAGGGATAAAGGTTGAGGTACAGGGGCCTTACTAGAGGGATAAAGGTGGGGGTACAGGGGCCTTAATAGAGGAATAAAGTTGGGGGTACAAGAGTGGTTATAAAGGGATAAAGGTGGGGGGAACAGGGGCCTTAATAGAGGGATAAATTGGGTGGTACAGGGTGGTTATAGACAGATAAAGGTGAGGGGTACAGCGGTGGTTATATAGGAATAAAGGTGGGGGTGCAGGGGCGGTTATAAAGAGATAAAGTTGGCGGTTTCAGGGGTGGTTATAGAGTGAAAAAGGTAGGGTGTACAGGGGCCTTAGTAGAGGGATATATGCGTGGTGGTAGAGTGGCAGTTATAGAGGGATAAAGGTGGGGGTACAGGGCGATTATAGAGGGATAAAGGTGGAGGTACAGGGGTGGTCGTGGAGGGATGACAGGGGCGGCTAAAGAGGGATAAAGGTGGCGGGTACAGGCGGTTATAGAGGGATAAAGGTTTGGGGTATGGGGCAGTTATAGAGTGATGAAATTGGGGGTACAGGGGCGGTTATGGAAGGATAAAGGCGCAGAGTACAGTGCCTTAATAGAGGGATAAAGGTGTGGGGTACAGGGGTATTAATAGAGGGATAAAGGTGTGGGGTACAGGGTTGGTTATAAAGGGATAAAGTTGGGGGGGTTTAGGGGCGGTTATAAAGTGATAAAGGTGGAGTGTACAGGGGCCTTAATAGAGGGATATAGGTGGGGTGGTAGAGTGGCAGTTATAGAGGGACAAAGGTGGGGGCACAGGGCGATTATAGAGGGATAAAGGTGGAAGGTACAGGGGTGGTTATAGAGGGATAAATGTGCGGGGTACAGGGGCCTTAATAGAGGGATAAAGGTGGGGGTACAGGGTTGGTTATAGAGGGACACAGGTGGGGTTACAGTGGCGGTTATAGAAGAACAAAGGTGGAGGGAACAGTGTCCTTAATATAGGGAAAGTTGTGGGGGATACACGGGCCTTAGTAGAGGGTAAAGGTGGCAGGTACAGTGGCAATAATAGAGGGATAAAGGTGGGGGGAACAAAGGTGGTTATAGAGGGAGAGAGGTGAGGGGTACAGGGGCAGTTATAGAGGGATGAAAGCTGGGGAAGAGAGGCCTTAATAGAGGATAAACATGGGGGGGTTCAGGGGCTTAATAGAGGGATAATGGTGGGAGGGTACAGGGTCGGTTATAAAGGGATAAAGTTGGGGGGTTCAGGGGCGGATGGGCGTGATAAAGGTGTAGGGTGTGGGGCCTTAATAGAGGGATATAGGTGGGGTGGTACAGTGGCAGTTATAGAGGGATAAGGTGGGGGAACAGGGCGATTATAGAGGGATAAAGGTGTAGGGTACAGGGGTGGTTATAGAGGGATTAATGTTTGGGGTACAGGGGCCTTTATAGAGGGATAAATGTAGGGGTGTGCAGGGGCCTTAATAGAGGGATAAACGTGCAGGTACAGGGACCTTAATAGAGGGATAAAGGTGGGGGCTGCAGGGGTCTTAATAGAGGGATAAAGGTGGGGGGTACTGGGGCATTAATGGATGAATTTTGGGGTACAAGGGCATTTACAGTTGGCTAAAGGTGGGGGTATAGTGGTCTTAATAGAGAGAAAAATCGGAGGGTACAGGGGCGGTTATAAAGGGATAAAGTTGAGGGGTTCATGGGCAGATATAGAGTGATAAAGGTGGGGTGTACAGGGGCCTTAATAGAGGGATATAGGTGGGGTGGTACAGTGGCAGTTATAGAGGGATAAAGGTGGGGGAACAGGGCGATTATAGAGGGATAAAGGTGGAGGGTACAGGGGTGGTTATAGAGGGATTAATGTGTGGGGTACAGGGGCCTTTATAGAGGGAAAAATGTAGGGGTGTGCAGGGGCCTTAATAGAGGGATAAAGGTGCAGGTACAGGGGCCTTAATAGAGGGATAAAGGTGTGGGGTACAGGGGTGGCTGTAGAGGGATGAAGATGAGGGGTAAAGGGGCGGTTATAGAGGGATAAATTTTGGGGGTAAAGGGGCCTTTATAGAGAGATAAAGGTGGGGGCTGCAGGGGTCTTAATAGAGGGATAAAGGTGGGGGGTACTGGGGCATTAATAGATGGATGAATTTTGGGGTACAAGGGCATTTACAGTTGGCTAAAGGTGGGGGTATAGTGGTCTTAATAGAGAGAAAAAATAGGAGGGTAGGGGCGGTTATAGAGAGATAAAAGTGGGGGGATCAGGAGCCTTAGTAGAGGGATAAAGATGGGTGGTACAGGGGTGGTTATAGAGTGATTAAGGTGGGGGTACAGGGGCCTTAATAGAGGGATAAAGATGGGGGTACAGGTGCCTTTCTAGATTAATAAAGGTGTGGGGTACAGAGGCCTTACTATAGGGCTAAAGATGCCAGGAATAGGGGCTGTTAAAAAAGGGATAAAGGTGGAGGGTAAATGGCCCATAATAGATTGATAAATGTGGGGGTAGAGGGGCCTTAATAGAGGGATAAAGATGGGGTTCAGGGGCCTTACTAGAGGGATAAATGTGGGGGGTACAGGGGCGGCTATAGAGGGATAAATGTGGCATTGACAGGGGCTTTAATGGAGGGATAAATGTGAGGTACAGGGGTGGTTATAGAAGGATAAAGATGGGATGTACAAAGGCCTTAACAGAGAGTAAAGGTGGGGTACTGGGGCCTCAATGGAGGATAATGGGGGTCAAGCAGGTCATAGAGGGTTAAAGGTGGGGTACAGGAGTGGTTATAGAGGGATAAAAGGCAGGGTATAGGGGCCATAATAGAGGGATAAATGTGGGGGGGTACAGTTGCCTTAATAGATAGGTAGGTAAGGTAGGTAGGTAAATTTTTTATTCATAAGATAATGAATATGGATTACTCTACTGAGCAAAGCTCATTTACAGTGAGATCCAGAGAATCAAAAACCAGTTACACTTCAGGTCAACTATACAGTTAATCATATCAATATAATAAATACAACATATAGACAAATAAAGAAAATAAAATACATATATCTTTACAATAACTTAAAACAAACACAAAACACGCAACACATAAGATAGATACACACAGATTTCTATACTTATTCCTAAACTAGGTCCCCCTCAATACTTATGTGCTCAACAAGCCATTCCTTTATTGCATTTATCTGAAATTCTTTATCTGGTAGTCTTAATATCCCAGGTAAGGAGTTCCACAGGAGAGGTCCAGCACTTATAAAATGATTATTTCCCCAAACTGTTCTCCTTTTTGGTAAGATACATTCCAAACTACTTGCAGAGCACAGTCCCCTTATAGGAATCTTAATTTCAATACCCTCTGCCAAGTACTCTGGAACTTTCCCGGATAAACATTTAATCACAAATATAATTAGACTTAAGCCTCTCCTTTGGGATAAGGTATACCAACCCAACTCCCTATACATATCTAGTCTAAGTGTCATCCTTGGTACACCTAATATAAATCTTGCCAATTTATTATACATAATATCCAACTTGTATAACTGCTCTTTTGATGTACCCATGTAGATCAAATTCCCATATTCTAACATGGGTAGTATCACCACAGTGATCACCAGTTTTCTGGCATCCGGGGACATACTATTCCTAATTCTATATAAGGATCCTAAGCACTTTCCTATTTCCGTCAAAGTATACTCAAAATGAATATGCCAATCAAGTTTCTTATCTAAATAAACCCCCAAATATTTATATTTATCAACTTGTTGCAAAGTACCACCAGTATAGGTTGTAATGTGCAATCCATCTTGCTCAAGTTTACACCATTCCCCTATGACATACCATTACCTGGGATTTTTTTCTCATTTAAAACTAATTTAGATCTCAACAGAAAATCCTGTAAATAATCAAAAGCCTGCTGTAATACTGACTGGATAAGTACCACTGATGAATCAGCCAAATATATAATTGTATCATCAGCATAAAGATGATATTGTACCCCCCAATTGCTCAAACCTCAAATCATTCATATAAAGATTATACAATATGGGCAATATAGATCCCTTCGGCACACCTGAAACAATTACCTTTAAACCCGACGACCATCCCTTAATTGTTACTTGTTGCTGTCTTGAGTTCAGATAATTTCTAAACCAGTTCACTACTGACTCAGATATACACTGAGTTTTAATCTGGACAGGAGGATGCCATGGTCCAAGGTATCAAATGCCTTCGATAGATCAACAAAATGGCCCCCACAGGCATCCCCCTGTCCAGATCCTCTACAATATCACCCGTAACCTTCAGTAGGGCTGTAGTGGTCCCCTGTTCTGGTCTAAAACCTGATTGATATTTATTGAGGACACCATTATCCTTTAAAAATGTCTGTAGTTGTCTTGCTACAATCTTTTCCAATATTTTTGATATTGTTGGCAACAAAGAAATTGGCCTGTAGTTTTCCAAAAGCATCCTAGATCCTGACTTATACACTGGCACAATAGAGGGATAAAGGTGGGGGTACAGCAGAATTAATAGAGGGATAAAGATGGGGCTACAGGGGAAGTTGTAGAGGGATCAAAGTTGGGGTACAGAGGTGTTTATAGAGGGATAAGAGGCAGGGTACAGGGGCCTTAATAGAGGGATAAAGGTGGGGATACAGGGACCTTAATAGAAGGATAAGGGTGGGGGTAGGGGCAGTTATGGAGGGATAACTATGGGGGGTTCAGAGGCGGTTATAAAGGGATAAAGGTGGGTTGTACAGTGGCAGTAATAGATGGATAATGGTAGGGGGGGTACAGTGACGGATATTGAGGGATAAATGTGGGGAATTGAGGGTTGGTTATTGAGAGATAAAGATTCAGGGTACAAGGCCGGTTTTAGAGGGATAAATGTGCGGGGTACATGGTCCTTAATAGAGGGATAAAGGTGAGGTGTACAGGGGCCTTAATAGAGGGATAAAGGTGGGGGGTAAGGAGCGGTTAAAGAGGGATAAAGGTTGGGGATAAAGGGGTGGTTATAGAGGGATAAAGGTGTAGGGGTAAACGGGCCTTAATAGAAGGGTAAAGGTGGGGGGTAAAGGGGCCTTAATAGAGGGATAAGGTTAGAGCGGTACAGTGGCGGTTATAGAGGGATAAAGGTGTCGGGTACAGGGACCTTAATAGAGGGATAAAGGTGGGGGGTGCAGCGGCAGTTATAGAGGGATAGGGGGATACGAGGCGGTTATAGAAGGATAAAGGTAGGGGTACAGGGACATTAATAGAGGGATAATGGTGGGGGGTACAGCGTCAGTTATAGAGGGATAAAGAAGCAGGGTACAGGGGTTGTTATAGAGGGATAATGGTGGGAGGTAGGAGGTGGTGCTAGAGGAATAAAGGTATGAGGTACAGTGGCCGTAATAGTGGGATGAAGGTAGGGGGTACAGGGTCCTTAATAGAGGGATAAAGGTGTGGGCTACAGGTGCCTTAATAGAGGGATAAAGGTTGGGGTACAGGGGCCTTAATAGAGGAATAAAGGTTGGGGGTACAGGGGTGGTTATAAAGGGATAAAGGTGGGGGGAACAGGGGCTTTAATAGAGGGGTAATGGTGGGGGGTACTGCGGCAGTTATAGCGGAATAAAAGTGCAGGGTACAGGGGCTGTTATAGAGGGATAATGGTGGGAGGCAGCTGGGTGGTGCTAGAGGGATAAAGGTGGGTGGTACAGTGGCATTAATAGTGGGAAGAATGTATGGGGTACAGGGTACTTAATAAAGGGACAAAGTTGGGACTACAGGTGCCTTAATAGAGGGATAAAGGTTGGGGTACAGAGGCCTTACTAGAGAGATAAAGGTGGGGTACAGGGCCTTAATAGAGGATAAATGTGGTACAGGGCCTTTCTGAGAGATAAAGATGGGGTACAGGGCAGCAATAGAGGATAAATGTGGGGGTACAGGAGTGGCTATAGAGGATAAATGTGGCAGGTACAGGGGCTTTAATAGAGGGATAAAGGTGGGGGTACAAGGGTGGTTATAGAGGGATAAAGGTGGGGTGTACAGAGGCCTTTATAGAGGGATAAAGGTGGGGGTACTGGGGCTTCAATGGAGGGATAAGGGAGGTATAGCTGCGGTCATAGAGGTTTAAAGGTGGGGGTACAGGGGTGGTTATAGAGGGATAAAAGGCAGGGTACAGGGGCCATAATAGAGGGATAAAGGTGGGGGTACAGTTGCCTTAATAGAGGGATAAAGGTGGGGTACAGCAGAATTAATAGAGGGATAAAGATGGGGTTACAGGGGAAGTTGTAGAGGAATGAAAGTGGGGGTACAGAGGTGGTTATAGAGGAATAAAGGGGCAGAGTACAGGGGCCTTAATAGAGGAATAAAGGTGGGGGGCACAGGGGCCTTAATAGAAGGATAAAGGTGGGGGTACAGGGGCCTTAATAGAAGGATAAAGGTGGGGGTAGGGGCAGTTATGGAGGAATAAAGTTGGGGGTTTCAGGGGTGGTTATAGAGGGATAAAGGTGGGGTGTACAGTGGTATTAATAGATGGATAATGGTGGGGGGTACAGTGGTGGTTATTGAGGGATAAAGGTGGGGAGTTGAGGGCAGTTATTGAGAGATAAAGATTCAGGGTACAAGGGCGGTTTTAGAGGGATAAATGTGCGGGGCACATGGTCGTTAATAGAGGGATAAAGGTGGGGGGGCACAGGGTCCTTAATAGAGGGTTAAAGGTGGGGGGTACAGGGGCCGTTATAGAGGTATTAAGGTGGGGATACAGCGGCCTTAATAGAGGGATAAAGGTGGGTGGTAGAAGCTCCTTAATAGAGGGATAAAGGTGTGAGGTACAGGTGCCTTAGTAGAGGAATAAAGGTGGGGGTAGAGGGTCCTTAATAGAGGAAAAAAGGTTGGGTGTACAGCAGCCTTAATAGAGGGAAAAAGGTGAGGGATACAGGGGCCATTATAGAGGGATAAATTTGGGGGGTACAGGGGCGGTTATAGAGGGCTAAAGGTGGGAGGTACAGGGGCCTTAATTGAGGGATAAATGTTGGCGCTTTAGGGGTGGTTTTAGAGGATAAAGGGATAAAGGTGTGGGGTACAGGGGCCTTAATAGAGTGATAAAGGTGGGGGTACAGGGGTGGTACCAGAGGGATAAAGGTGAGGGGTACAGGGGCCTTAGTGAGAAAAAAGTGGGGGTGCAGGGACCTTAATACAGCGATAAAGGTGGGGTGTACAGGGACCTTAATAGAGGTATAAAGGTGTTTGGTAGAGGTGCCTTAATAGATGGATAAAGGTGTGGGTACAGGGGTGGTTATGGAGGGATAAAGGTGGGGTTACAGGGGTGGTTATAGAGTTATAAAATTAGAGTACAGGGGCCTTAATAGAGGGATAAAAAGGTGGGGGGGTACATGGGCAGTTATAGAGGGATAAAGGTGGAAGTACAGGAGTGTGTATAGAAAGATAAGGAAGGGTACAGTGGTGGTTATAGAGATAAAGGTTGGTGCTACAGGTGGTTATAGAGGATAAAGGTGGAGGGATAGGGCAATTATAGAGATAAAGGAGGCGGGGTAGAGGGCCTTAATAGAGGTTAAAGGTGGGGTATAGGTGGAGAGAGCCTTAATAGAGGGGTAAGAGTAGGGTACAAAGGGCAGTTATAGAGGATAAAGGTGTTGGGTAGCAGGGTGGTTATAGAGGGATAAGATTGGGTGTACAGGGTTCTTAACAGGAGGATAATGTTGAGGGGGCATGGGGTTTAGAGGATAAAGGTGGAGGTACACGGTGGTTATAGAGGATAAGGTGGGGGCTACAGGGGCCATAATAGAGGGATTAATGTTGGGAGTACGGGGCGGTTATAGAGGGATAAAGGTGGGGGATACTGAGGCCTTAATAGAGGGATTAAGGTAGGGGTACAGGGTGGTAATAGAGGGATAAAGGTGAGGGGTAAAGGGGCCTTAATGGAGGGATAAAGGAAGGCTGTACAGGGACCTTAATAGAGGGATAAAGATATGTTGTACATGTGCCTTAATACAGGAAGAAAGGTGGGGGGTAGAGGGTCCTTAATAGAGGAATAAAGGTGAGGGGTACAGGAGCTTTAATTGAGGAGTAAAGGTGTGGGGTACAGGTGCCTTAACAGAGGAGTAAAGGTGGGGGTAGAGGGTCCTGAAAAGAGGGATAAAGGTGGTGGTACAGGGGCCTTAATTGCGGGATAAAGGTGGGGGTACTGGTGCGATTAGAGAGGGATAAAACTGGGGGGTACAGGTGTGATTATAGAAGGTTAACTGGTGGGTACAGGGGCCTTAATTGAGGGATAAAGGTGGAGATACAGGGACCTTAATAGAGAGATAAAGATGGAGGTACAGGCGCCTTAATCAAGGAATAAAGGTGTTTGGTACTGAGGTGGTTATAGAGGGATAAAGGTTGGGGTTACAGGGGCAGTTATAGAGCGATAAAGGTTGGGGGGTATAGAGGCCTTAATAGAGGGATAAGGTGGATGGGCACAGGGGCCTTAATAGAGGGGTAAAGGTGGGTGGTGCAGAAACAATATAGGGATTAAGTGTGGGGTACAGTGGCCTTAATAGAGGGTTAAAGTGGGGGTCAGAGTCTTAATAGAGGAGAGAAAGGTGGGGTACAGGTGCCTTAATAGAGGAATAAAGGTGGGGTAGAGGGTCCTTAATAGAGGATAAAGGTGGGGTGTACAGTGGTGTTAATAGAGGGATAAGGTGGGGGATACAGAGGCGGTTATAGAGGATAAAGTTGGGGCATGCAGGGGTGGTTATAGAGGGCTAAAGGTGGGGGGTACAGGGGCCTTAATTGATGGATAAATGTTGGGGGTATGGGGCGGTTATGGAGGGATAAAGGTAGACGTACATGGGCCTTAATTGAGGGATTAAGGTGTGGGTACAGGGACCTTAATATAGTGATAAATGTGGGGGTACAGGGTTGGTAATAGTGGGATAAAGGTGAGGGGTACAAGGGCCTTAATGGAGTAATAAAAGTGGGGGTACAGGGGCCTTAATAGAGCAATAAAGGCGGGGTGTACAGGGACCTTAATAGAGGAATAAAGGTGTGGGGTAGAGGTGCCTTAATAGAGGAATAAAGTTGGGGGTAGAAGGTCATTAATAGAGGAATAAACTTGGGGGGCATAGGGGCCTTAATAGAGGGATAAAGGTGGGGGTACAGGTGTGGTTATACTGGGATAAGGCTGGGTGGGTTCAGGCATGGTTATAGAAGGATAAAGGGCAGGTACAGGTGCCTTAATTGAGGGATAAATGTGAGGAGTACAGGGGCCTTTATAGTGAGATAAAGATGGGGAGTACAGGGGTCTTAATCAAGGGTAAATGTGTGGGGTACTGGGGTGGTTGTAGAAGGATAAAGGTGGGGATACAGGTCAGTTATGGTGGGATAAAGGTTGGGGTTTAGGGCCTTAATAGAGGATAAAGGTGGGGGACTCAGGATCCTTAATAGAGGGGTAAAAGGTGGGGATACAGGGGCCATTATACAGGGATTAAGGTGGGGTACAGTGGCCTTAATAGAGGGATAAAGGTGGGGGCATTTGCCTTAGTGGAGGAATAAAGGTGGGGGTAGAGGGTCCTTCATGAGGAATAAAAGTGGGGTGTACAGTGACCTTATTAGGGATAAAGGTGGGGGGTACAGGGGCAGTTATGAGGGATAAGTTGGGGGTACAGGAGTGGTTATAGAGGGCTAAAGGTGGGGGGGGGTACCTGGGCCTTACTTGAGGGATAAATGTTGGGGCTATAGGGGTGGTTTTAGAGGGTAGCGGGATAAAGGTGGGGGTACATGGGCCTTAATTAAGGGATTAAGGTGGGGGTACAGGGGCCTTAATAGAGTGATAAAGGTGGGGGTACAGGGATGGTACTAGAGGGATAAAGGTGAGGGGTACAGGGGCCTTAATAGTGGAATAAAAGTTGGGGTACAGGGGCCTTAATAGAGCAATAAAGGTGGGGTGTACAGGGACCTCAATAGAGGGATAAAGGTGTTGGGTACAGGTGCCTTAATAGAGGGATAAAAGTGTGGGTACAGGGTGGATATGGAGGGATAAACATGGTGGATACAGGGGCGGTTATAGAGTTAGAGCTGAGGGCCAAATAATGAGGCGGTCTAGTTCGGGGAGTCTTCCTGATCCGACACTTCCCTCTTCCCATCCTATCCTAAAATGACTGAAAGAGCCATGTATCTGGTAGCTGTGTTGAAGCTCAGGAAGAGGGAGGTGTGCATAGTGCACTATCCAATCTATTAGGATATCGGAATGGTCAGAGTGCACGCTATCTGAACATATCCATTCTATTTAGCCTGCATAAAGGATGTGGAAAGTGCACTATGTGTTCCAGATCTAGAAAAGATAGAAACATAGAAGTTGACAGTAGATAAGGCCCCCTAGGCCCACCCAGTCTGTCCATTTACTCTACCTGTTGCAAAAACCATACACCATATTTGATCTCCAGATTTGTTCTCGTTCTTATCGCTAGGTTTCCCCTATGCATGTCCCATGCATTTTTGAATTCCCCTACATAATTTTCCCCCACGACCTCTGCTGGTAGGCTCTTCCTTGCATCCAGCACCCTTTCTGTGAAGAAATACTTTCTCACGTTACCCTTAGCCTAGCCCCTTTCAGTCTCATGTCATGTCCCCTTGTTCTAGAACGTCTCTTTTTCTGAAAAATGCTGCCTTCTTGTACCTTATTTATGCCCTTGAGATATTTGAAAGTCTCTATCGTATCCCCCTCTCTCTCTCCCCTCTCCTCTAGGGTGTACGTATTGAGGTCCTCTAGTCTCTCCTCATACGTCTTTTGGTGCAGACCCTGCACCATTTTTATTGGCCTTCTCTAAACTGCCTTTTGCTCTGTCTATGTACTTATGGAGATACGGCCTCCAGAACTGGACACAGTACTCCAGATGAGGTCTCACTAATTGTACAGAGGTATCACCATCTCCTTTTTCCTGCTGTTGACACCTGTCCCTATGTACACCAGTATCCCACTGGCTCTCCCCACTGCTGTCACATTGTTTGGTCACGTTTATGTCATCTGATATGATTACCACCATATCCCTTTCCTGTTTGGAGGCCATCAGTATCCCCCCGATCATGTACACCTCCCCTGGGTTCCTGTGCCCTAAAATGCATGATTTTTTACTTCTTTGCATTGAATCGCAACAGCCACACTCTTGACTATTCCTCTAGTTTACCGAGGTTCCTCCTCATTTTGTCCACCCCTCCTGGTGTATCTAACCTGTTAAGAATAGTGTACACTATCTGAAATATATGAGATGGAATGGTTAGTCTCCACACAACACTACTCAGAGTAAAACCCCCATGGAGAGTCTAAGCACTCAGATCTACTGAAGCATAAAGTGTGTTTTTACACACTTCTCTTAAAATGGGACCTTTTATTAGCATGAAAGCACATATTTGCTAGGACTGTTACAAAATAGACTTTCATTCTACATAACAGCTTTTCCTGGTTAAATAAAGGATAAATAAAAACTTCCAAAGCTCTGAGCTTCTTTGTCCATGGTACAATGATGTATTCCAAATGTTTCCTCTCCTTCCTTCCTTCTTTACAGCTTTTGGCCAGAAAAGACACACCAAGCCAAGGTTTGTTTCCACTTGTGTCCTGGGAGCACAAGGAAGTTAACTGACTTGCTCATGGTCACACATTATGAAGTGGTGGCTGTGGGATTCAAACCCATTTCTCCAGGTTTACAGCATGGCAGCAGGCATATGTAAGCACTCAAAATGAATTTAAAACCTGACAGTGTCCCTTTAAACACTTTACTACAGGTTGACAAATAACAGGAAGCACGCTCAGAAGCACAAGCATGCGATAAAGCAATCTTCTCTGGGTGATGCATTAGCTGTGTTCCAAATGTAGGATTTAAGTGCCATCTTGTGGTAGCAGGCATGCAGTGCATTGTTTATAACTCCTGGCTGACTGGTGATGGAGAAACCCTGAGTATGACTGTGATTTACTAGAAACAGAGAAACATCTGCTCAAGAAGCTTGCCGTATTGTTAGGCTTAGTGTGAAAAGCATTTTCTGAAGAAGAATAAGACTAGCATTAATGGCTGGCAATATTTTGTGCATTAAATCCCTACATTTCAGTTATAAAAATGCCAGATTTACAAGGGACAGTGGAAAGGTGCATTATGTGCATCCACACTACTTCCAGCCTGCCAGATCTTCAGTACTGCAGGTCAGATGATTTGTGAAAGTCCAATCCATTCCACGGCAGCATGTGTCCAAACTCTGCATTTTATCATGAGCTACGTACAGTATGATGAGCTGATTGGGCTCGCAGTATAGCCTAGAGGTTAGGGTAATAAGCTATGAAGGAGTGTGATACATCCAGCAGACCAGACCTCTGTTTGATTCTCACAACCTCCGCTTGCATACTGTGTGACTCTGAGCAAGTCACTTAACCACCCAGTGCTCCCAGGTCACCCCTGAAAACAGGCACTTGTGCCTAGTGGGCCTTACCCGGTTACCAAAGAATAAAATAAAAAAAAATAAATATAGTGCTTACTCCATCTTACTTGAGTCTGATGTACAAGAATCAAGCATTTGTCAATGCCGAATGTTTGCTTGCTGGCATTGGCATTGTTAGTGTAGGAGTTACAGAGCTGCATAATTGGAATGGCAGTGAAGTATTGAACTGAAGCCAACCCTACCACCACCCTGCAGAGACTGACAGGCATTGGGGTGTGCCTTTGAGTCGTCAGGCATAACGGCCATGCCATTTCACCACACCCTATCCTGCAGACACCGACAAGTGTCATGGTGTGCCTTGGGGTCTTTGGCCCTTATGTGCACCCCATTCCATCAGGAAATATGGTGAGATAGGTGCAGTATAGGAGAATGGGGTTAACTTTGGGGCCGAAGAGTCCAAGACACACCTCGATATCTCTCAGTGGCTGCAGGGTGTGGGTGGGGGTGGAATGGTATGAGCATTGCAGGTGACAACCCAAGTCACAGCCCTGATGCCCGTGATTCTCTACAGGGTGGGGTGTTATGGTCGGAAACCCTAACATCTCAGGTATTCGTTGGTATTTTCACCCAAATTTTCAACATGTTTTTTTTGTGACCCCCACCTCATGAACAATGGCAATATCAGTTTGTTAGCCAAAAGCTGCTTTTGCACAGCGACTACGGCATTTGTCACCACAGGTGCAAACACATATTCCGAACAGGATGTGAAAAATGACAGCTGTACTGTTCATGGGGAGGTGTAAAAGATGGCAATGTTGAAAATCTGCAGTGAAAATATTAAAAAAACTGGTAAAGTCATGAGCGTGCGTAGAAACTGTGCAACACACACCCGTAATGTAATTAGTTTGGGGAATTTTTACAGCAGATTGTCAACACAGGCATTTTGGGACCTCCGATCATGAACAGTGTCACTGTGATTTTCTTTATCTGTCCCGAACAATGATTTCCCACAATGACCACGCATTTCTGTGCTGAAAGTGTGAAAACACATTTCGGCCATGTTGTGAAAAATGACAGCTGTACTGTTCATAAGGAAGTGTGGAAAAATGCCACTGGTGAAAATCTGGACGGAAAATATTACAAAGTCATGAACTTACGAGGGTGCGTGGAAACTGCGCAATGCTCACTCGTAGCACAGTCATTTTATGGAATTTTGTCACAAAATTTTCAACATAACCATTTTAAGACGTCTGTTCATGACTAGTTTCACTATGATTTTCTTAATCTGTCCCAAACATTGCTTTCGCACACTGACTGCACCATTGTGCGCTGCATGTGTGGAAACACATTTTGGGCAAGATGTGAAAAATGGCAGCTGTACTGCTCATAAGAAAGTGTCGTAAAATGGCAATGTTGAAAATCTGGCATGCAAATATAAAATTTAGAATTTGGCAGCGTATGAACTGCGCAATCTATCGTAAAACAGTCATTTTTAGGAATATTTTCACCAAATTTTCAATAGCCATTTTAAGACCTTTGCTCATGAACAGTGTCACTGTGATTTTCTTAATGTGTCCCATACTTGATTTCGCTCACCGAATGCGCCATTGTGCGCTACATGCGAGGAAACGCATTTTGGGTGAGATATGAAAAATGACAGCTGTACTGCTCATAAGGAGGTGTGGTAAAATGGCAATGTTGAAAATCCGGAGTGCAAATATTAAAAATTCGCGAACTTACGAGTGTGCGTAGGAACTGTGCAACGCACGCTCGTAAAACAGTCATTTTTAGGATTTTTTTCACCAAATTTGCAACATAGGCTTTTTGAGAGCCCACCTTATGAACACCAACACTGCCATTTCCTTAATCAGTCCTGAAAGGTGATTTCATGCAGTGACCATGAAATCACCCTTCGAGCCCGATTAATGCCATGACAGTTGAAGAATTCACGAGGAGGGGTCCCAAAAACCCCATGTTGAAAATGTGGTGCCAAAATTCCAAAAAATGCCTGAGATATGTATCAAAGTTGAAAAACCCTATTTATTACATTATACAGCTTACCGGCATTTCCTCAGTTCGCGGTCGGCTTTGAAGAGTGCAGAGCGTGTTCCCCGGTCCACGGAATTTCATCGCTGACGGACTCGGAGGTAAGTATGTGGTGAGGTGGGGGTGTGGGGGAAGCAGAGCAGCAGAGGGTGGGCACGGTGGGCAGGGAGACCGCCAAGGAGCTTTTTTGTTTACAGTTTTTTTTTTAGGAAGACGCGTTTGCATGCTGGGGTGGGCTCCCAGCTGGCAACGAAGGCTGTTTGGGGGCCTGGAGCCGATAGGATTGGGCACCCCATTGGCCATAACACCAGCTGGCACCTTGGAAAGCTTTTTTTTGGGGGTCGGAAGCCGATGGGGGGATTGGGCACTCTGGCCGGCCATACAGTGTGTGCATGGGGGGAGAGGAGCGCATGAGCACACAATATGCGTGCTTGCATGCATGCGTGTGTGTGTGTGGGGAAGGAGTGCTGCTCACTGAAGCGGAGCTCTCCCTTTCAACTGTACGGCACTGCATTTTGGATGATCGCACTATGTTTCTTGCACATGCGTGCAAGCAAACATAAAAATGGATCAATGGCATCTATTTTTGTGGATGCCTTCAAATATTCTGTAGGACACATAAAAATGTCAACAGTAGTAGTAGTAGTAGAGAAAGACCTGAGGCCTAACCAGTCTGTCAAAATATCTAATATCCCTGTGGCATACTGCTGAAAATGTGTTCATTGCTTTGGTCAACTCTTTGATCATCTAGTTATCCCTCCTCCCTTCCTCCTCTGGTACCACCCACTTTTTTCACCTGTCAATATGACTAAGTCCCAGTATCTGTCCCAACCACCCTTAAATCCATTTACACTTCCAGTCTCAACCATCTCTTTCAGTAGTTTACTCCACTGGTCCACCACCTCTTGGTGAAGAAAAACCTTCTTACTTCTTTCTTAAACCTTCCCCCAACCAGTCTCCACTTGTGCCCATTTGTCACTGCACTCTTACTCCTATTCAGCAGGTTCCCACTGTTGCTTCTTTTATTCCCATCAAAAATTTGTACATCTCAGTCCTATTCCCCTCTCCATCCTAGCCTCAAATGAGTACAATGTTTGAGGTCCATCAAACTTTCCTCATATGTCTTGCCCCACTGCCCCTGGATCCTCTTAGTGAATCTCCATTTTACCATCTCTAGCCAGTCACTATCTTCTTCAGGTGTTGGTTCCAGAACTGAGTACAGCACTCCAGATGGGGCCTCACCAGTGACCTGTAAAGGAGCAGTATCAGCTCATTTCTCCTGCTGTTAAATCCCCTTCCGGTGCACCCCAACATTCTGCTAGCTTTGCCATATGCCTTATTGCACGCTTTGAGACTGTCAGTGATGATGACCCACAGATCCATCCCCTCCAGTTTTTGTTATCCTTACCCCCACCACCCCCAGAACCAGTACTCTGTGTGTGGCTTCCTCTTTCCAGTGTACATCACTTTGCACTTTTTTTTGCACTGGACCTCAGTTGCCATAACTTGGACCACCCTTCTAGTTTCTCAAGGTCCTTTTTCATTTCCTTCACGCCTTCCACATTTTCCACCCTCCTGCAGAGTTTTGTGACATCTGCAGAGACACATTTTGCTTTGGATAGCCTCTCAAATGTCACTGATTAGCATACTGAACAGAACAGGACCCATGACTGACCTCTGACCACTCATGGCATCCCTGGCCTCTGATTTCATCCCATTCACTACCACCCTCAGTTTCTTTAATTTCAACTAGTTCCCTGTCCATCATGTGAGCCTTTCACTTCTTCCGCCTTAAGTCCTCCAGCTTCTTTAAGAGCTTCATATATGGTACAGATTCAAAGGCTTTGCTGAAGTCAAGATAAAGTGTATCCATTGCCTGTGGCACATGCAATAGGAATGCCATCCCCCTGACTCAGGCATTGACTGCCTTTACTTTTGTTCTGGCATCCTCCAAACTAGTCTTAGGAGTTCAGGGGCCCTACAGTATAAGAACCATCACACTGGGGCCCAGTAAAGGAGTAGAGAGTCCCAAGAAAAATTCACATCCCTGTTGATGCCCCCTCATGTCTCCCTGTTCTGTGTAATACAATGTTTCTCACAGGTTCTTGCACTCTCCATCAGCTAGAAAGTGATTTCTAAGGGTTGAGGAAAATACACCCTTGGCAATAAAATCTTTAGAGTTCACTAGTTCACTAGTTGAAATTTTTACTTTCAGTGGCTAGTGGGACTCTTCCCATGTATTTATCTGGGCTTCTACAGCTAACTGGTCATCTACAGTCAATGTTCTGAAAATCAGTTGCACTTGACTATGCATAGGATTGAGAGCAGGACAGGCATAAATCATACCAGCCCTTTCTCATGGAACCATCTTGATACAGCACATATTGAATAGCCCTTAAAATGTGTAAATATTTCAGATGTGTGTATATAGTTGATCTTGTGTAAATCACTCTGTATTGCAACTACAGTGCATTCTAGATGTATGCACAAGCTCAGGGCATGTCATTTTTGTGCATTTATCTCAAATTACATACAACTGGAATGAAATAGGAAGCAATGAGCACTCACTGAAATCAACGGAACCTGTTTTGAAACATCTGCTGCAAGCTACATAAGATCTGTAAACATTTTAAAAGGGTCATTAAAGCATATACAGCATGTTGTTGTACAAAAAACTCTATTTAAGGCTATTGTCCATTCATTGCTGCTCATATTAGGGGATATACAACATTCAGTCCAGTAGTTTTTATGAAATCTACAATATTTCTGGGCCCTGATATTCAAAAAGGAGCTCAAGCCCAGTGTAAGCATTTGCACTGCACTTGCACTAGCATCCAACCTAGTAGCCGCTATATTCAGTCAGACAGCGGACCAGTGCTATCCAAACAAGCATTTGTCAATGCTGAATGTTGCTTGCTGGCATTGGCATTGGTAGTGTAGAAGTTTCAGAGCTGCATAATAGGAATGGCAGTGAAGTATTGAACTGAAGCCAACCCCACCACCACCCTGCAGAGAGTGACAGGCATTGGGGTGTGCCTTTGGGTCGTCAGGCATAGCGGCCATGCCATTTCACCACACCCTACCCTGCAGACACTGACAAGTGTCACGGTGTGCCTTGGGGTCTTTGGCTCTATGCGCACCCCATTCTATCAGGAAATACGGTGAGATGGGTGCGGTATAGGAGAATGGGGTGAACTTTGGGGCTGAAGAGTCCAAGGCATACCTCAATGCCTCTCACTGGCTGCAGGGTGTGGAATGGTATGAGCATTACAGGCAAGAATCCCAAGTCACACCCCTGATGCCTGTCATTCTCTACAGGGTGGGGCGTTATGGTTGGAAACCTTAACACCTCAGGCATTCGTTGGTATTTTCACTCCAAATTTTCAACATGTTTTTTTTGTGACCCCCATTTCATGAACAGTGGCAAAATCAGTTTGTTAGCCGGAAGCTGCTTATGCACAGTAACTGCAGCATTTAGTACCACAGGTGCAAAAACACATTCCGAACAGGATGTGAAAAATGACAGCTGTACTGTTCATGGGGAGGTGTAAAAAATGGCAATGTTGCAAATCTGCAGTAAAAATATTAAAAAAACTGGTGAAGTCATGAGCGTGCATAGAAAATGTGCAACACACACCCGTAATGTAATTAGTTTGGGCATTTTTTACAGCAGATTGTCAACACAAGCATTTTGGGACCTCCGATCATGAACAGTGTCACTGTGATTTTTCTTTATCTGTCCCGAACAATGATTTCCCACAGCGACCACGCATCTCTGCGCTGAAAGTGTGAAAACACATTTCAGCCATGTTAGTGAAAATGACAGCTGTACTGTTCATAAGGAAGTGTGGAAAAATGCCACTGGTGAAAATCTGGACTGAAAATATTACAAAGTCATGAACTTACGAGGGTGCGTGGAAACTGCGCAATGCTCACTCATAACACAGTCATTTTATGGACTTTTGTCACCAAATTTTCAACATAGCCATTTTAAGACCTCTGCTCATGAACAGTGTAACTGTGATTTACTTAATCTGTCCCAAACACTGCTTTCGCACACCGACTGCACCATTGTGCGCTACATGTGCTGAAACACATTTTGGGCAACATGTAAAGAATGGCAGCTGTACTGTTCATAAGGAAGTGTAATAAAATGGCAATGTTGAAAATCTGGAGTGAAAATATTGAAAATTTCGAAACTTATGAGCGTCGTAGGAACTACTGTATACGGTTGTAAAACAGTAATTTGTGGAATCTTTTGCCAGATTTTCCAACATAGCCATTTAGAACCTCTGCTCATGAACAGTGTCACTGTGATTTTTCTTAATGCGTCCTGATACATTGATTTCGCTACACAGACTCGCGACAAACTACATGGGTGGAAACATGTTTTGGGCAAGATGTGAAAAATGACAGCTGTACTGCTCATAAGGAAGTGTAATAAAATGGCAATGTTGAAAATCTGGATTGAAAATATTGAAAATTCGCAAACTTACAAGCATGCGTAGGAGCTGCGCAACACACTCTCGTAAAACAGTCATTTTTAGGAATTTTTTACCAAATTTTCAATAGCCATTTTAAGACCTCTGCTCATTAACAGTGTCATTGTGATTTTCTTAATGTGTCCCATACTTTGATTTACGCTTTTAACTGCGCCATTTATGCGCTACATGGGCGGAAACACGTTTTGGGCCAGATGTGAAAAATGACAGCTGTACTGCTCATAAGGAAGTGTGGTAAAATGGCAATGTTGAAAATCTGGAGTGAAAATATTGAAAATTTGCGAACTTACGAGCATGCTTAGGAACTGTGCAATGCACGCTCGTAAAACAGTCATTTTTAGGAAATTTTCCACCAAATTTTCAACATAGGCTTTTTGAGAGCCCACCTTATGAACAGTGGCAGTGTCATGTTGTTACTTGGTCCCAAAAGGTGATTTCATGCAGTGACTGTGAAATCACCCTTCGGGCCCGATTAACACCATGACAGTGAGAGCATTCATGAGAAGGGGTCCCAAAAACCCCATGTTGAAAATTTGGTGCAAAAATTTCAAAAAATGCCTGAGATATGCAGCAAAGTTGAAAAAACCCTATCTATCCCATTATACAGCTTACCGCATTTCCTCAGTTCACAGTCGGCTTTGAAGAGTGCAGATGTGCTCCCGGTCACCGGCATCGCCACGCCGGAGTCCGGAGGTAAGCATGGGTAGGGGGCTGTGGGGAGGCAGGGTGCGCAGTGGATGGGCGCGGGTGGGGGCAGAGACAGCGAGGGACTGTTTTTCTGTTTCACTTTTTTTTTTTAAAACAAAGGAGGAGACGACGCAAGACATTTGCCACACTGGGATGGGCTCCAGCATGGTACAAGGATGGCTGTTTGGGCGAAGCCGACGTGGGGATTGGGCACCCCTATCAGCTTTATTAGCATCTGCTGCCAAGCACGCTGGGGTAGTGGCTCTCAGCGTGGCACCCTGTACTCTCTGGGGGGACAGTGGACCGTCGGCTATACGTGTAGCCATGCTGGGGTGGGCACCCAGTGTGGCATGTAGAAACTCTGTTTGGGGGCACAGCACAGCCAACGGGGGATTGGGTACCCCCACCGGCTATACAGTGGGGGGGAGTGAGCACGCAGTATGCGTGTGTGTGTCTAGGGGAATCGCGCATGAGCAGGCAATATCTTATCACTGCTCACTGAAGCGTAGCTCCTCCTTTCAACTGTACGCCACTGCATTTTGGACTGCTGTCATAGACAACAGCCCAGCAGGCATTGGAGAACTGCAGCCGTGCCTGCAAACACACTGACTGAATTGGAAGAGGGCTGCCACGCCTCCGTCAACTCGGATGATGGCACAATGTTTCTTGCACATACGTGCCAGCAAACATAATGAATATCAGCCTGTATCAGCACAGTGCCAAACCAAACTGTGCTGCCCCGACATGAACCTGGGCTCTATCCAGCCCACAGGGAATAGCATTTCCGGACTGGACAGTGCCAGAAGCCATGTTGGCTAAATTCAGACACACCATGCAAATGAGCCCTTTGGGCATATATGGCACTAAGGGGCCATTAAATGTCCATTATGGGCTCATTTGCATGGTGAGTGGCAGGCCTTTAGTGACCATCCTGTGTACACCTGACACATCACCCTGGTGTCTAGCAGCATCCCAGCCCCCAAACACCTGTCCCATCTCATGAATAGGTATCCCTGTTGACCAGTGGCAACCCCCACCCTCTCAAACACCCATCACATGTATTGTAAAATATCCCTGGAGGCCAGTGGCACCCTCCCCACTGTCCTGCTCACCCACCCCATGTCTGTTAACATATCCCAGTGTCTAGTGGCACCCCTACCTCTCTGATCACCTGTTCTATAGTAAGCATGCTTAGCCCTAGTGTCTAGTGGCACCCCCACCTTCCAAACACCCATCCCATATTACTGACATATATCCTTGGTGTCTAGTGGCACCCCCACCTCCAGATCACCTGTGCCATAGTAGGTATAGCTATCCCTGGTGTCTAATGGCATCTCCACTCTCCAAACACCCATCCCATATTACTGATACATATTCCTTGGTGTCTAGTGGCAGCCGCCACCCAGGACTGAATTGACAGAAAGAAAAACAGGACAATAACCAGGGGCCCTGAGCTCTTGTGTCCCCTAGTCATCACTCTGCATGTTAATCATTTTATTGTAAGTGAAGTGTTTTCACCCTGGTTATGGTGTCTATGTTGATGCTCCCCCCAACCAGCAAGAGATAATGCTGGATTTCACGTGAGGGTGTGTGTGACAGTGCACTGTCTCCACTCCCTGACTCCCTCAGTGAACAATCTTGTGAGTCCACTCTGATCTGCCAGTGTCAGTGAAGTGATGTGTCCTGGCATAGTGTTGCTCTGTGGTGGCATAAAAGTGATGAACCCACATGAAGAAAGAGAAGAGAGGTGCTGCCTAGGTCATAGAGATGAAGCAGTGAGCTGACAGCCTGGCAGAAGTGTGTAGTGTAGCAGCAGGAGAGCCCCCAGCAAGGAAGGCAGTAGGTGTAGGTCTCCTCTCTGGTGGTGACATAGTGTGCTTATGTGCATGTGCAAGACAGTGCAACCCACCATGATGCGATGTGATGGACAACTCCTTCCAGGTTCAAACTCCAGTCTTCATGATGAGCCTGTGTCATCAATCTGGTTTGTTGGTGGGTTGTCAACTGCATTACAACATGAATGGCTGTCATGGTTTTGGGCACTGGTCATGATATGGTTAAAAGAATGACTGTCTGTCATATACTGGGGAGCCAGGAACAGCAGATTTCTGTGCACCAGGGCAAAGGAGTCCCAGTGATATGGATGAAGGAGAAGGAGCACTGACCACTCTGTGCCAATGGCATCACAATCACCCCTGAGGTAATCTGTGACAGTCTTCTATTTATAATATGTTTGTTCCCAGATGGTCAACTCGGTAATTCCCCAACACACAAACTGGGGATGGGGTAGCCAAACCAGTCCAGGTTTACATTCAGTGTAGTTTTCAACTGGACTGTGCATCCACCCATCTGTGTTAACATAGCAGCATACTGCATATGCATATCATGTTAGTGGCAACTGCAAGCTGGCAATATTGGCAACCATACTTTCTGCCTAAACACAATATCCTATCTTGAACTCCCTGGGTCAGATTTTCAAAGGGCCCATAGAGTGACACAAGGTGCATCAAACAACCACCTTGCATTAAATCCCGGTGTGCCAAATAATGTGCACCATGTTTTGCAAGAAAAGCGTTCTCTGTAGCAAAGTCCCCCAAAATGATGCAAGAGGTCTGCTGTGTCAGAAATATGTCTCATGTGGCGAGAATGACACAAGTCGACTCAAAAATCCATGGGTGATGTGACAGGGTTGAAAAGGCTCTGTCCCATTTATTATGCAGAAAGCGTTAAATGCAAGGATCTTTTCTATCCTCTCCTTTTCTGTCTCGTCTGTCTGGTTGCACAACCAAATGTTCTTGTGAGACCTAGGAAATGATCACTCTGATGGTCTTGCAAGTCTCTGCCTCTTGCTATCTCTTTGCCTTCGCTTGCTGTATCTTTCTTTTCTTCCTCTTGCATATCTGCAGTTATAAAAATGTATGTGAATCTTATATGAAAGTGGGATCCCTTGGTTTGAAATGTATATAGTTATACTGTTGAAATTACTGCAAAACGTTATGGGCCCTGACTGAAGACATCACATCTGACTTCATCTGATTAGGGGAAGGGGTGGGCATTATGGTTGACAACCCCAAGAAAGATCCCACCACAGATTTGTCAGTACTCCGGAAAGACAAATCCCTAATGTTTTTCATTTCCCTTCTTCGTGAACTTTGCATTTCACTACCCTAATGCCTGCATTATTTATTATTTTTTGTAATGAATTTCCCTTCTTTTTCTGATTGTGGAATTGTATACTCCCTTATGGACTTGCGTAAAATAAGATAAATACAATATTGGAAACAGTCCTGACCCAGTGCATGGGCCCATCAGGCCCCACCACACATATCAATACCTTGTGGGTGAGATTCCCTGCATTTGCACCAGATTACTGCTCTGTCCCTACCCAGGCCAGGGCTGGTGCTGCATGCTGCAGCATCTTCTCCATCAGCCTTGTCCCATTAAACTGGCTCACTGAGTTCACGCCTGAACACGGCTGACTGGCATGGTAAGGCAACGTATTCCCCAGTGGTGCAATGGGCATCCCTGCACACAATGTAACTTAATAAATTCTTTGTTTTTTAATATTTTGACCCCAAACTTTCAACATAGTCTTCTTGTGACCCTATCTCATAAACCCGTAAGTGAAAACTGTCAAATCTTTGCCGAAACGCCATTCAGTGCCACAGGTGCGAAAACATGTTTTGGACAGAATGTGAACAATTTCAGCTGTGTTGTTCATGTGGTGATGTGAAAAAAATGACTGTGTTTAAAGTTTGGAGTCAAAATATTGAAAATTACCAAAGTTATGTGATGTGTAAAAAAATTTCAATGAACACTTGTAACTTGCCCATTTTTAGGAATTTTTTTCATCAAATTTTCAACGTGGAGTTTTTGGGACTCCATCGCATGTACACTTGTGGTGAAATGTTGTTATTCTGTCCCAAAAGGTGATTTCACACAGTGATCACAAAATCACCTTCAGGGCCTGATTAACAAAATGACACTGCCAATGTTCATGAGGTGTGGTCCCAAAAATGTTATGTTGAAAATTTGGTGAAAATATTCTTAAAAGTGGCAAAATTATTATGAACATAAGTTCAAAACACCATTGAAATACATTATTACAGCACCTTTATTCCTCAGATCACAATTCGGTATTGAAGAGTGCAGATGTGTCTCAATCCACAGAGGATGACTGCATATGACCTGGCAGGTAAGTATAGAGTAAGGAGATGTGTGGGGTGGTGGGTGCTCAGTGGGAGGGTCGGGATGGGGATGGGGATGGCGGTGATGATGAGGGACCGTTTTCTTTATTTCAGGGTAAAAAGATGTTGGTGGACTGTTTTTTCTCCAGCAACAAAGGAAATGAATTAATTATTTTGGGACACTGGGAGTAGGCACCCCAGTATCACACACTGCTGAGGGGAGACTTGTAAATGCTGACATGGGGGTTAGGCCCTCCGATATCAGCAACTATTAAATAAAACAAGGAGCTGTGGGGGGGCTCCGACACTGGGGTGGGCATCCTGGTGTTGGATTATACAACTATAAATAAAAAAATAATATAAATAAAGACACTGCCACAGGGGATTGGGGCCCCTGGTGTGCAGATTCATACTTGCAGTTTCTAAAGGAACAGCACAGTCAGGGTGGTGGGGCTATAATAACAGTAGCCCAATCCCTGACCTACGAGTCACAACACAACTGGGGTTGCTATATGACACAGATGTTGTCTGTTTGTAAACAATAGCTGTGTCATATAATGCAACCAGCTGTTGTCCCAAAAATTCAGTTATCTGTAGAACATTATTTTTTTAACTGTGCATGCTCAGAAAGGGAAAATTTGTCTTGAATAATTTAAAAACCACTTAACATTTGAACCTGTAAACCATAAAAGCATTCACCTTGGACCAACCTCTATCAAACCTGAAAATTTCAGGTTTCAAAGCCACATATTTGTTTAGTTATTGGGTGGCAAAAGAAGCCTTAACATTTTCAAAATCAGAGACTTTTACATTTATTTGCACCTCTGTAACTTTACCCTCACTGAACCGATCTAAATGAAATGTTCAGAATCAAGAGAATCTGGAATAAAGGCTATGCTTTGCAAATTTCATGTAAATCAGTTGAACAAGGGCAAAGTTATTAAGGTGCAAAAATTGGCTCAACCCGTTGCGCCTGTATAATATATATATATGTGTGTATAATATGACATTTCTGAGCCCATCCCCACTCCAACAGCATGCACATGTATCATGGCAATGCTCTCGCTCTCTCTCTGTAAATATATATATATGTAATAGAAAATTCACTACAGGGCATGCAGTTGTGTGGTTGTGCTCTGATATATGTAATCTTTTGGTGTGCTTTCAACCACCCAAGGGGTGTGTGTATCAGAGCACGGCTGCATGCTCTGTAGTAGATTATCTATTTTATAAAATGGCCACAAATATTGGGGGGGACAAAACGTAATCCCTGTCTGGTACAGATTAATGTTTCATTTAGGTGATATGGTTGATCCTGGACATAAGAACATAAGAAAAGTGTTGGCAGATGGGGACTGTGTGGTCAAGCTAGTCTGCCCAAGGTTGCTACCCCCCAACTGTATTTTTTGCTAAGTTGCCCACATTGCCTGTCCCAAGCAAGTTTGAATTCCCTTACCGTCTTTGATGCCACCACTTCTGGTAGCAGGCTGTTCCATGTGTCTATCACTCTCTCAGTGAAAAAGTACTTTTTAGAGTTGTTTTTAAACTTGCATCCCACCAGATGCAAATTGTGCCCTCTTGTACGTGCCACGCTGTTTTCCTGGAAGATATTTTCCTTCTGAGCTGTGCTAATTCCCTTGACATACTTCAATGTTTCTGTCATGTCCCCCCTGTTTCTTCTCTGTTCCAGAGAGAATAAATTCAACTGTTTGAGTCTCATCTCATATGACTCATGATGCAGCCCCTGCACCATCTATGTGACCCTTCTCTGTATCATCTCCAGATGTTCAATGTCCTTTTTTAGGTGAGGCCTCAAGAACTGGACACAGTACTGAAGGTGCGGCCTCACCAAGGATCTGTAGAGGGGCAAGACAACTTCCTGCTTTCTGCCCCTTCCTATGCATCCAAGGATACTTCTTGCCTTTTGTGCTGCTTTTCACATTGTTTTCCTACCTTTAAGTCATTGGTAATGATCACGTCCAGATCCCATTCCATCTTTGTCTCCTCTAATTGATGCCCTTCTAGTACGTACTTTTTTACAGGGTTCCACTTTCCCAAGTGCGTTACCTTACACTTCTTGGCATTAAATTTTAATTACCAATTTCTAGACCATTCTTCTAGTCTCCTTAGGTCAGCTTCCATACCTAATGCTCCCTCTAGTGTATCCACCCTGTTGCAGAGCTTTGTATCATCTGCAAACAGGCAAACCTTCCCTTCCAGTTCATCAGTGATGTCACTGATGAATATGTTGAAGAGGACTGGACCCAGCACTGATCCCTGTAGAATGCCACTGGTCACACCTCCCTCCCTTGATAATGCCCCATTGACCAATACTCTCTGGGTCCTATTCTTCAGCCAGTTTCTAATCCAGTTTACTATTTTCTGTCTGACTCCTGTGTGTTCTCATTTGTTCACACGTCTCCTGTGGGAAACGGTGTCAAAAGCCTTGCTGAATTCTAGGTACACCACTTCCACTGCCCCCCCAGTCCACTGTTCTGGTAACCAATCGAAGAAATCAATCATGTCTGTTTGACATGAGCACCTTGCTGTGAAGCCATGCTGTTTGGAGTCGAGTTTTCTAGTGTCCTTTACGTAGTCAACAATTCTCTCCTTTAGTAATGTCTCCATAATTTTTTCCACAATAGAGGTCAGGCTGACTGGGTGGTAGTTTCCTGCCTCTTCCTGCTTTTACTTTTGTGCAAGGGCACAACTGTTGCCCTTTTCCAGTTTTGAGGTACTCTGCTGCTTTCCAGAGATAGATTGAACAGCTCAGTTAGTGGTGCAGCTATTTCTTCCCGAAGCTCTTTTAATATTCTGGGGTGGATACCATCTGACCCCATGGCTTTATCTACCTTAAAGGGAAACATCCATCTAGGATTAAATTAATCTGTATTGTTACCCATGGAACTCTGCTTTACATAAGCTATTGACTGAACCTGTAACACTTTTAGGGCCAGAATTATAACCCATTCAGTTGCCCTCCCTTTATAGCTGCAGGCATCCATTTTCTAAATCACAGGCACAGGAAATGACATCACATCAGGGGAAAACACATATAGTCAATAAATATTTTAACTATGAGAGGCACACTAAGCTGAAGCTTGAGTCCAGGTGTGACCTGAGAGCACAAGAAGGTTAAATGACTTGCTCAGGGTCATACAGTAATGCAAGTGGGGACTGTGGGATTCAAACCCAGGTCTCCAGATTTGCAGCTCAGGGACTTAAACCACTACGTTATACTGCCTCCTTGAGGGGAAGAGGAAATGAAACCAAAAATGTGTTTACTCAGTCTATGGGGATGTGAACTTGTCTGTAATCTTGAAGGCGTTGCTATAAACAAAAGTTGTGTGCTACCAGTGCCAACAGTGTCTGAGCTCCTTTGGGGTTTATATTGCTTTGTACGATGTTTTGTGACATTTCAGTTTAGTAAAATGTTTAGTGCCAGTGTAATTTGGAGAATATTCTGCTACTGTGGTAACACTGTAAATAATTTTTATTCCTGTACCTATTTAGTTCCAGTATTTGTTAGCACTGAAGTAGTTGTGTTTACATTTTTTTTGCTGCCATCATGTTCTGTCATTTGTAGGAGTGTGATCTAGTGGCTAGAGCACAAGCTTGGAGCCCAGGAGATGAGAGTTTCAAGCCTCAGTAAAGTCAAATACTAACTGTGTGACCTTGAGTAAGTCACATAATCCCCCAGTGCTCCTGTCTACCTAGCAGCAGAAATGAATAGCCGTAGGACCCCACTGAAAATGAGGTGGCACATCTCAGCTCAACAATCTTGGGTAAATAAATTGGAACAAAATAATTGTTTTGTATTGGTGTGTGGCAGGATAGATGGCTGTCAGTACAGAACCTTTCTGAACACAGGTGCCAGAACCTACAGGTGCGTGTGGGGGTGGACATCCACCACTTTGGCCCATGAGTATTCAAAGTGCCCCTAAATGCATGCAATGCTGGAAGGGAAGCAATCACAGTCTCTTATTACTATAGTGCCCCCCAAACACACATACACACTCGCTTTTCCCGATTTTCTACACTACTTCTGAAGGTTGCAACATAAAACAAAAACTTTATTTGAACACCATCCAGAAATAGGTTTCCTTTCACCAAAGTAAAGGATTTTTTTTTTCATTTCATGATTTCAACTGTCTCACTCTGTCTTTCCAATCGGAAATCTCCAGTAACCCCTTCTTTTTGAGATGAAACCTTTTCACTTCCCTGATGCTCCCAGGTGTAGTCACTGAACTATTAAGAGGCTGGCTGTGACAGCTCATCAAGAGGCCTAACTCTTCTTTTCCTCTTACCTTGAAAGAGGCAGTATAGTACAGTGGTTTAAGGCTCTAAACTGGAGACCTGGGTTTGAATCTCAGAGTCCCCACTTGCATTACTGTATGATCCTGAGCAAGTCATTTAACTTTCTTGTGCTTTCAGATCACACCTGGACTCAAGATTCAGCTTAGTGTGCCTCTCCTGGTTAAAATATTTATTGACTATGTGTGCTTTCCCCTGATGTGATGTCATTTCCTGTGCTTGTGATTTATAAAATGGATGCCTGCAGCTATAAAGGGAGGGGCAACTGAATGGGTTATAATTCTGGCCCTAAAAGTGTTACGGGTTCAGTCAATAGCTTATGTAAAGCAGATTTCCATTGGTAACAATACTGATTAATTTAATCCTAGATGGATGTTTCCTTTTAAGTTTTCTTAGCTCTTCTAAGACCCTCTCTTTCATGAAGGGGTTTGTGTCTGCCTCTCCAGTATCCCGCTCTATTTTACTTCGTGTAGGTCCTTTGCCAATATCTGCTATTGTGAAGACTGAGGAGAAGAATTTGTTTAACAACTCTGCTTTGTCTTCATCTTTCTCTAACAGCTAGCCCTCCCTTGTTGCTAGTTGGACTATTCCTCCTTTACTCTTCCTTTTTTCTCTTATGTATCCATAGAAATTTTTATCTCCCTTCCTAACCACCTGTGCTATTCTGCCATGATTATTATAGGTACAAAAGTGATAAAAAATGATCTGGCTGATTCTGCCATTTTCAGACGGTTTTAAATGAAGTCTCTTTCACTTTCCTGTTTTAGTGTAGCATGACCGAGCAGTGCTCATTACACTAAAGGATATGCTGGCAAAGCTTTAAAATAAGGAGTCTTATGCTCAAAAAGGATGTAAAAACTTTTTGAACAAAATGTTCCTAATTTTAAAACTTTGCCAGCATGTCCTTAAACATGACGCACACATTTGGTCATGTTACACTAAAGCAGAAAAGTGATTACACTTAAAACAGTCTGAAAATAGCAGGATCAACCAGACAAGGTTTTTTTATTACCTTTTGAGCTATAAAAATCATGGCTGGATCAACCAAATAATTCTTTGCAGTGTGAGCCAGCTATATAGTATGGTTGTGGCAGCCTGTGTGTATCAGAAGAGACCGAGGTGCAAAAAGGGAAGAGGGCCCTTTATGTCAATGAAAATATCAAAGCTATAGAAATTCAGAATACACATAAAGAGCCCGAAGAACTGTGGGTCACCCTGGAAACAGGAAATGGGACAACCATACAAACTGGGGTTGTGTACAGGCCTCCAGACCAGGGGGAGGACATAGACACATTACTATTAGAAGATATACAAAACATGGCAGCCAAAGGGGAGGTTCTGAAAATGGGAGACTTCAACATGCCAGATACAGACTGATCAACACCAGCAGGTACATCTGCCAGAACTAGACACATGGTGGATTCCCTGCAGGGGGAGGGCCTCAAACAACTGGTACAACAACCCACAAGAGACAGGGCTATCCTATATCTAGTACTGACTAACAGGGAAAGGATCACAGATCTCCAGGTAGAAGGTCACCTGGGGGCCAGTAACCATCACATGGTATGGTTCTATTTGGCCACTAGAACTAAATCATCCCATTCCAAGGCAAAACTATGAGATTTCTGAGGAGCTGACTTTGATAAGATGACCAGCAGAGTTAAGCTAGCCCTGGCAAAAAGAAATACAGGTGAGGAGGTACAGGTAAATTGGGCAAACATTAAAGAAGCAATATTTGAAGCAACATCCCATTGTGCTAATGACAAAAGGAAGTGCAAAAGAAGAAGGAAACCACTTTGGTTCTCAAAAAAACAGTAGCAGAAAAGGTCAGAGCTAAAAGGCTGGCCTTCAGGAAATATAAGGGAATGCAGCAGGATGAAGATAGGGAGGCATACCAAACTTCCCTAAGGGAAGCAAGAAAAGCAGTAAGGCAGGCAAAGGCCCAAACCGAGGAAACACTAGCACAAACAGTAAAAGACAGTGACAAGACTTTCTATAGATACATTAGTGAAAGGAGAAAGTCCAGAGGGGGTATTGCTAAGATCAAAGGGGATAAGGGGGCATGTGAGGAGGAGGAAGACCATGTAAAAGCATCTATCCTAAATAGATACTTCTGCTCAGTATTTACTGAAGAGAAGGTAGGGCAGGGCCCACAGCTCAGCACCATGGACACGGGGGAGAGGGGAGGGAGGTGTGCACTAGTCCCCTCACAAAAGAAATGGTCCTACAAGAGCTTGATAAGCTCAGGGTGGACAAGGCAATGAGACCTGATGGCATACATCCCAGGGTACTAAAGGAGTTAAGGGTGAAACTAGCAGAGCCATTATCAGAACTGTTTAATGAGTCTATGAGCACAGGAGAGGTCCCAGAAGACTGGAGAAGGGCTCATGTGATCCCGCTCCACAAGAGTGATAGCAGTGAGGAGTCAGGGAACTACAGACCAGTCAGTCTTACCTCAGTAGTGGGCAAGATTATGGAGGCACTCCTTAAGGAAAGGATAGTGCAACACCTGGAATCCATAGGAGCACAGGATCCAAGACAGGATGGGTTTACAAAAGGAAGGTCCTGTCAAACTAATCTCATAGATTTCTTTGACTTGATAACCAGAGTGGTGGACCAAGGGGGGAGCAGCTGATGTCACCTACCATGACTTAGCTAGGGTATAGAGACACGAAGGCTGCAGTGCAGAAGCTGCAAAAGTATTTGTTTAAAGAGCATCAATGACTGATCTAGGACTGAATATATACATATGAATGAGCTGCTGATGAATAGGGATATTAAGTATTCATGAGTAGTCTAATAATATTCACAATCAGATCATTAATATTCATGAGTAGCTCATTAACATTCACGAGCAGCTCTTTTTGATGTTCATATTCAGTCCCACAATGCTCATTGGTGCTCTTTATTTTTATTTTTTTTTATTGATTGAAATGTTTCACCAGGAAAGCATTCTGAACAACAAGTTGCTCATCTCCCAGTGCAACCTGGGGTGAAAGGGTAATGGTAGTCAACATACAAAAAGTACAAAGATAATCAATACAATGAACAGAGTAGTGTGGTAAGTACAACATTAAAACAATTACAGTCATTACAGCATAGCAACAATCTAGTGTTCACAAGTAATAGCACATAATCAGTAATCAGTACTTTGACAAGTTGTTGGAGCAAGATATACAAAACCATAAGTGCAGTAATAAATAAGTTGAGACCTGACAGGAGAGGAGATCAGGAGAAGAGTGGGGGACAGCATTAGGTTTGCAAGAAACAGGTGCAGTTTGAGGAGAAAAAGTTTTGAAGGGTGGTGGAGAGGGAATAGAGGGATGATTAGTGTCAAAGTTGTGGAGGTAGAGTTTCCAGATTCTGGAGAAGTGCTGTTTGAATACAGACTGGCCTGCTAAAGTGGAGCAATGATGGACAACGAGTGTCCATGAGTCAGCAGACCTTAGAGTATAAGCAGGAGGCAGAGGTGAAAAAAGGGAGGAGGATAGATATAAAGGTCGAGAACCAAGACAGAATTTAGAGATGGGTTTGGCACAGTGAGAGAGATGCCAGTTAGTGAGTGAAGGGAAGGAGAGAGAGAGTGACAGAGGTTGCAGTAGTGATTGTGCACAGGAGAGTTGAGGATGAAGCGGCAGAAAAAAATTGAAAAGAGGGCCCAATCTGGATAAGGTGGATTTGGGAGCAGCACTGTATACTACATCACAGTAGTCAAAAATAGAGAGAATCTTTTGGACAATCACACACCTGGCTGTAAGAGGAATGCAATTATGGTTCCTGTAAAGGGCACTGAGCTTATGATGCAGTTTTTTCAGGATAGCGTTGATGTGTCCAAAGAAGTTGAGGTGTTGGTCTAGCCAAACCCCAAGGTATCTGAATGAGGAGGTATCCTCAATTTGAGTCCCATCTAGGGTGTGGAATGGTGGCAGAATGGGGAGCTGAGCAAGTGTCTGCTTAGTGCTGAAGGTCAAGGAGACTGTTTTCTTGGCATTTAGAAAGAGCTGATGTGAGTTAAGCCAGTGCTGGATCTTGTCAAAGTTGAGATGGAGTGTGACTTTCACATTGGAGGGAGATTTTCCAGTGGTAAACAAAACAGTATCGTCAGCGTACATATGGATATGGAAGGAGGAATAAGCTGACGGTAAGTCACCTAGGAATATAGAAAACAGGAGTGGGCCCAGCATGGAACCCTGAGGCCGTCCGGTATGTATTTGGCATGGAAGGGAGTTGGAGTTAGCAATTCTAATTGACTGTGTCCTCCCAGAAAAGTAAACCTTGAACCAGTTAGTAGCAGATAGTGAGAAGCCAGCAACAGAGAGGGATTGGGGAAGCAGGGTGTGTGAAACCATGTCAAAAGCCTTGGCAAGGTCGATGAAGATGGCAGAGGTGACCAAGCTACTGTCCATTCCAGTGAGAATGGTATCAGTGAGCCTGGGCAGGGAGGTGGTGGCATAGTGGTGTTTCCTAAATCCATATTGGAATGGAGTGAAGAAATTGGAATCAGAGAGAAAGGCAGAGATTTGAGAGGGGATGAGATGTTCCTGGAGTTTAGCAAGGGTAGGGAGCAGGGAGATGGAATGATAATTCCGAGGAGAAGTGGTGTCACCACCCTTTGGGAGGGGGAGAACAACTTCATGCTTCCAGGGTGTAGGAACCTCAGCTAGCAAGAAGGAGAAGTTCAGAATTTTGGCAATTGGGCAGGCATTTGCAGGAGTAGAGAGGTAGAGGGGCTTAGGTCTAGCTCATCAGGAGAGCTACCTTTGAGTGTGTTTAAGGATAGCAGAGCAGCGAGTGCATCCTCAGGCAAGAACAAGGAAAATGAGAAGGAAGGGGACTCTGGAGATTTGATTAGATCAGGATTGGAATTTTTGTATGGGGGTGGGGAGCTGTGGGGAGGCTAATAGGGTGGAGGCAGATGAAGTGAAGTAGGAGTTGAATTCCTCAGCCACTAGTGTATGGTCCACAATGAGGGAGTTGTTTATTTTGAGGACCGGGAAGGGGTGGGATGGGGGAGAGAAGGGGTCATGATTGACTTTTCAAAATTTAGACAGGGAATTTAGGTTGGTGTGGAAATTAGTGTTAAAATACTCCACTTTGGTTAACATAACCACTTTGGTGTATGCGTTACAAAGTGTGTGGTAAGTTGCAAAATCACTAGGTAATTTGGTGGCCTTATGCTTTCTCCATGCCTGGTCATGAGCGCGGAGGCAGGCCAGGAATTCTGGAGTGATCCATGGTATGTGATTACTACATACTCTGTTACTTCTCAGAGGGACATAATGGTTCCAGATGGAGAGAAATTTGTCTTTAAAGTAGGTTAGGATGGTGTCCACATGGGGAGCCATGGTTAACAGGGACCAGTCGGTGTTTGCTAAGTCTTGGAGAAGGGGGGTAATGTCAAAAGAGTTATAGGAGCAGGTTAGAATTATTTTGGGAGGAGATTTAGGCCTGTGAACCTACCCGACTAGGAAAATCAAGTGATGACCACTTAGAGCATCAAGCAGAATACCGGCATTAATGATGCTATGCGGGTGGGGTGCGAGGGCCCAGGCAATCAAGGTGTGGTTTGGGGTTTTATTATTAAGTCGGATGGGTTCTTTGATGAGCTGTGTTAAATTCTGGAAGCTTATGAAGTTTTGAACCTTGACTTGTGAGGGTAATAACCAGTTTATATTGAAATCACCCAGAATGTACAGCTCACCTTTTTGAGTATGGGAGGTGATGGAGGTGATAAGTTCAGTGGCCATGGTGGAAGGAAGGTTGGGGTGGCAGTAAAGGCCCACAATCAAAATTGGAATAGAGAAGGGCAGGGATAGACGAATAACAAGAACCTATTAGTTTGCTAGGGAGGAGGTAGAAAGGGTGATGGCGTATTGCAGGGGGGAGGAGATATACAATGTCACACCCCCACCTCTCTCATATCGATCTTATCTGACTAGGGAGTAGTCAGGGATTGAGATAGATTAGTTTGGTACCTTGTTGTTGAGCCATGTCTCAAAGAGGACTAAAATGTCTGGGGTGAATGAGGCAACGAGGGTTTGGAGGAGATCTAGTTTAGGCAGAAGACTAGGGATATTAAGGTGGAGTAGTTTGAGGTCACTAGGGAGGGTGGGGAGCGTAGGGAGGTTTAGTCTGGAGTTATTTGGGAGAAACCCTGGTGCATTGGCAACAGGTGGACCTGGGTGAGGGTGAATGTTACCTGATGTGAGGAGCAGAAGTACTATAACAAAGTAGTGCAGCTTGTGGTTTTTATAGATTGGTCAGGACTTAAAGTATTTTTGAGTATAGGATGGGGGGTTGGGGCATCATGACTTTAAGTATTAAGTTAATGAAAGCAGTTGAGGTAGGTACGGTATGCAGAGAAGCAGCAGGGAGGAGGTGGAAATGGCTCCAGTGTTGGAGGAAAGGAGCAGAAGTTATAACAAAACTGTGGATGCAGGAGTATTTTACATTGATGTATTCTGAGGAAGAGTCCTTGAAATAGAAATTGAGAGAGGGGAAGGGAGAGAGGGTGGGTAGGAGTAAAAGAAGGAGCAGAGGGTGTAGCATGTGTAAAAAAAATTGTGGATGAGGGAAGGATTAAGCATAGAGGATGGAAACAAAGAAGTTTCTGTCTTCTTCACTGTTGCCCTCATGTCTCAACTAAGTGATCTTGGGGTCCAGGAACACTGCTCCCGCTCCTGAGACACTGCTATCACAGTGAGAAAATGCATGCATGTCAAGGCGCATGCATGGACCGTCGGCTTGCACATTCTTGGTTCAGCTACAAGCGGTTCTATGTCTCTGCTCCACTGGCCCCTCTTTAAAAGGAGAAACATTTTGAGGTGCCAGGTAGAGAATGAAACATCCTGAAGGATTCATACCAAAGTGGCAATAAGAAAACAGCACAAACCTGCTTGCAGCCTGACCAAGAATGTGCAAGCAGGAGGTCCGAGCATGTGTATTGGTGCACATCTGTTTTCTCATCACAAAAGCTGCACATCAGGAGCCACTGCAGTTCTCTCCAACCCCCAGCTCACTTAGTTGGGATCTGGAGACACAAAGCCACAAAAGTATTTGTTTAATGAGTGCCAATGACAGATCTGGCACTGAATATATTCATAAGAATGATCTGCATATGAATATGGTTCATTAATATACATGCACAGTGTATTATTATTCATGAGCAGGTCATTAGTATCCATGCATAGCTCATTAATATTCATGAGTAGCTACTTTTGATGTATGTATGTATGCATTTAGTCCCAGAATGGTCATTAGTGCTCTCTAAACAAAGAGGTTTGTGTGTTCTTCACCGTGGCTCTGAAGTCTCAACTGTGTGATGTTTGGGTCTGGGAGCACTGCAACAGCTCCTGAGGCACTGCTATCGAGGATAGAAAATGGATGCGCACAAAAACTCATGCACGGATCGTCAGCTCGCACATTCTCAGTTCAGCTGCAAGTGATTCTGCATCTCTGCTCCTCTGGCTCCTCTTTACAAGGAGTAACACTATGTTGGGCTGGTCAGAGACTGAAATGAGTTGAGGGATTTAGGCCAAAGTGGCAATGAGGAAACAGCAGAAACCTGCATGCAGGAACACAGAAAATGTTTGAGCTGGTGGTCTGCCCATGTGTGTTTACGCAAATCTGTTTTCTTGGTACAATAGCAGCATATCAGGAGCTGCCACAGTGCTCCTTGACTCCAAGATCACTTAATTGGGGTCTGGAGACATGAGAGTTGTGATGCAGAAGCCTCAAAAGTATTTGTTTAAAGAGCACCAATGACTGATCTGGGACTGAATATATGCATATGAATGAGCTGCTTATGAATAGAGTTCATAAATATGCATGTTCAGCCTAATAATATTCACAAGCAGGTCATTAACATTAGTGAGTAGTTCATTAATATTCATGAGCAGCTCATTTTGATGTGCATATTCAGTCCCAGAATGGCCATTGGTGCTTTATAAAGAAAGAGTTTTTTGTCTTCTTCACTGTTGCTTTCATGTCTCAACTGAGTCATCTTGGGGTCCGTGAGCACCGTGGCAGCTCCTCAGGCACTGCTGTTGCAGTGAAATAATGGATGCACACCAAAGCTGATAAACTGACCATCAGTTCACACATTCTCAGTTCGTCTGCAAGCGGTTCTACATCTTTGCTCCTCTGGCCCTTCTTTAAAAGGTGAAACATTATGTGGTGCTGGACAGAGACTGAAACACCATGAGAGATTTGCACCAAAGTGGTAATAAGAAAACAGCATAAACCCATTTGCAGCCTCACTGAGAATGTGCAAGCAGAAGGTCCACGCATGTGTGTTGGTGCACATCTATTTTCTTGCCATAAAAGCAGCACATCAGGAGATACCACACAGCTCTAAGACCCCAATATCACTTAGTTGGAGCCCGGAGACATTAGTGCTGTGGTGCAGAAGCCACAAAAGTATTTCTTTAAAGAGCACCTATGACTGATCTGTGACTGAATATATGCATAAGAATGAGCTGCTTATTAATAGGGTTCATTAATATTCATGCACAACCTATTAGTGTTCATGAACAGGTAATTAATATTTATAAGTATCTCATTACTATTTATGAACAGCTCATTTTGATGTATGTATTCAGTCAAAAAATGGGTATTGGTGTTCTTTAAATGAAGAGGTTTGTGTTTTCTGCACCATGGCCCTCAAGTTTTAACGAAGTGATCTTGGGATCCAGGAGCACTGTGGCAGCTCCTAAGTCACTGCTATCATGGTTACAAAATTGATGCATGCCAAAGCACATGCGAAGACTGTCAGACTGCACATTCTCATTTCAGCTACAAGTGGTTCTGCATCTCTGCTCCTCTGGCCCCTTTTTACAAGGAGAAACATTATGTGCATCCGGATGGAGACTGGAACAACTTGAGGGATTCATGCCAAAGTGACAATAACGATACAGTGCAAACCGTCATGCAGCCACACAGGGAATGTGTGAGTTGGCGCTCATCACATCCATGTTGGCACACATCTGTTTTTTCAGAGCACCAATGGTCATTCTGAGACTGAATATGCACATCAAAATGAGCTGCTCATGAATATTAATGAGCTACTCATGAATGTTAATGACCTGCTTGTGATAGCGGCACATCACTGAGCTGCCGTGGTGCTCACAGGCTCCAAGATCTCTTAGTTGGGGTCCAGAGACATGAGGGTTGCGGTGCAGAAGCCACAAAATTATGTGTTTATGGAGCACCAGTGAATGATCTGGGACTGAAAAAAAAAATATATATATATATATATACACAGTGCCTTCAGAAAGCATTCACCCCCCCTTGGATTTTGTCACATTTTGTTGTGTTACTACCAGAATTTTTAATGCATTGAAATGATTTTTCCCCCTTGATTCACACAGCATACTCAACAATTTAAAGGGGCAAAAATATTTGCATTGTGTAACAAAAATTTATGAAACATTAAAAACTGGAATATCTTGTTTACTTAAGTATTCACCCCCGAGTCAATACTTTGTAGAAGCGCCTTTGGCAGCAATTACAGCTTTGAGTCTTCTTGGGTACGTCTGTATCAGCTTTGCACATCTGGATTTGGGGATTTTCGCCCATTCTTCCTTGCAGGTTTGCTCAAGCTATGTCAAGTTGGATGGGGAGCCAGTGAACCGCAATCTTTAAGTCTTCCACAGATTCTCAATGGGATTCAAGTCTGGCTTTGGCTGGGCCACCAAGGACATTCGCCTTCTTGTTCTGAAGCACTCCAGTGTTGCTTTGGCTGTATGCTTGGGGTCGTTGTCTTGTTGGAACTTAAATCTTCGCCCCAGTCCAAGGTCTATTGCAGACTGATGCAGGTTCTCCTCAAGGATGTGCCTGTATTTGGCTCCATTCATTGTTCCATCTATCCTGACAAGTGCCCCAGTCCCTGCCACTGAAAAGCATCCCCATATCATGATGCTGCCATCACCATGCTTCACGGTAGGGATGGTGTTACACAGGTGATGAGCAGTGTTCTGTTTGCGTCAGGCATAGCGCTTTGCATTCAGGCCAAAAAGTTCAATTTTTGTTTCATCAGACCAGAGAATCTTTTGCCACATGGTCTCAGAGTCCGCCACGTGCCTTCTTGCAAACTCCAGGCATGCTATTATATGGCCTTTTCTCAGGAGTGGCTTCCGTCTAGCCACTCTCCCATAGAGGCTACATCTGTGAAGTGCTGCAGAGTTTGTTGTCCTCTGGACAGGTTCTCCCATCTCAGCCATGGAACTCTGATGTTCTGTCAGGGTGGTCATTGGCTTCTTGGTCACTTCCCTGACCAAGGTCCTTCTTGCCCGGTTGCTCAGTTTGGGAGGATGGCCTGCTCTAGGAAGAGTCTGGGTGGTTCCGCAATCTTTCCCTTTCCTAATGATAGACTTGACTGTGCTCCTGGGAACTTTCAACACCCTAGAAATGTTTTTATACCCCTCCCCAGATCTATGCCTCCTCACAATTCTATCATGGAGTTCTACGGACAGCTCCTTGGTCTTCATGGTAGAGTTTCTGCTCTGACATGCACTGTCAATGGTGGGACCTTACATAGACAGGTGTATTTCCTCTGAAATCATGTCAACCATTTGAACTGACCACAGGTGGACTCCATTCAAGTTTTAGAGTGATCTCACAAGGAAATTGGATGCACCTGAGCTCAATTTGGAGTGTCATAGCAAAGGGGGTGAATATTTATCAACTCAAGACATTTCAGGTTTTTATTTTAAATTATATGTACAAATAATTCCAGAAGTTTAATTCCACTTTGGCATTATAGAGTAATTTGTGTAGATACGTGACAAAAAAATCCCATATAAATGTATTTTAATTTGAGTTTGCAACATCACAAAATGTGACAAAATCCAAGGGGGGTGAATACTTTCTGAAGGCACTATATATATATATATATATATATGTGTGTGTGTGTGTGTGTGTGTGAATGAGCTGCTTATAAGTAGGTTTCATTAATATTCATGATTGTTCCATTAGTGTTCATGAGCAGGTTATTAATATTCTTGAGTAGCTCATTAATATTCAAGAACAGTTGATTTTGATGTATGTATTCAGTCCCAGAATGGTCATTGGTGCTCTTTAAACAAACTGTTCTGTCTTCAGCACGACTCTCATGTCTCAGCTAAGTGATATTGGGGTCCAGGAGAATCACGGCAGCTCCAGAGGCACCACAGTCATTGTGAGAAATAGACTGTGCTTCAAAACGCATGTGCTGACCATGAACTCGCACATTCTCAGTTCAGCTACAAGTGATTCTGTGTGTCTGCTCCTCATGCATCCAGAAAGAGAATGTGCGAGCTGGCAGCCCGCACATGCACATTTGCACACATCTGTTTGCTCAGTGTGATAGCGGCACATCAGGACCTTCTGTGATGCTCCCAGCCTCTGAGATCACTTACAGTATTTGGGATCCAGAGACATGAAGGCTGCATTGCAGAAGTTATTTTTTTTACCTTTGCTTTTTGCCAGGTGAGACACGCTAAGCTAAAAGCTTGTTTACAGGTGCAACCTGAAAGCTCAGGGAAGTTAAGTGACTTACTCAGGGTCACACAGCATGCAAGTGGGGTCTGTGGGATTCAAATCCAGATCTCTAGGTTTGCAGCTCAGAGCCTTAAACCACTGTACTATACTGCCTCAAAAGTATTTCTTTAAAGAGTGCCAGTGATTGATTTGGGATGAATATATGCATAAGAATGAGCTGCTTATGAATAGGATTCATTAATATTCCGGAGAAGCCTATTAATATTCATTTGCAGGTCATTACTAGCCATGAATAGATCCTTAATACTAATTTGCAGCTCATTTTTGATATATGTATTCAGTCAAAGAATGACTATTTTTGCTCTTTATATGAAGAGGTTTGTGTCTTCTTCACCACGGAGCTCATGTCTTAACTAAGTGATCTTGGGGTCTGGGAGCAATGTGGCAGCTGCTGAGGCACCGCTACCATAGCGAGAAAATGGACACACGCCAAAATGCATGTACAGACTGTCAGTTCATACATCCTCCATTCCGTTGCAAGCTGTTCTGCGATTTTGCTCCTCTGGCCCCTTTATACAAGAAGAAATGTTAAGTTAGGCTGGACAGAGACTGAAACAACTTAAAGGATTCATGCCTAAGTGTCAATGAGGAAACAGCACAAACCTGCACACAGCCACATAAAGAATGTGCAACTTGGTGCTCCGCGCATCCATGTTGTCACACATCTGTTTTCTCAGTGTTATAGCGGCACATCGAGAGCTTCCATGGTGCTTCTGGGGTCCCAGATCAATTAGTTGGGGACCAGAGACATAAGGGCTGTGGTGCAGAAACAGCAAATGCATTTCTTTAAAGAGCACCAATGACTGATCTGGGACTGAATATATATGTGCGAATGACCTGCTTATGAATATGGTTCAATAATATTCATGAGCAGCCTATTTATATTCATGAGCAGGTCATTCATATTGATGAGTAGCTCATTAATATTCATGAGCAGCTCATTTTGGTGGGGACAGTGAGAGGATCTCAGATCTAGAAGTGGGTAGCCATCTGGGAACAAGTGACCACCAAATAGTGTGGTTCATGATAAACTCAGCTACAGAGTGAAGCCATACAAAAGTGAGGGTACTGGACTTCAGGAGGGCTGACTTTGGCAAGATGGGAGAGTGCCTTAGAAAAGCACTAGCAAACAGCCTAGAAGGAGGGGTGGAGCAACAAAGGGGAAACATCAAAACTGCCATCACAGAGGCAACAAGCCTTTGTGTGAAGCAAATAAACAAATCAAAATGAAAGAAAAAGATGCTATGGTTCTTAAAAGAGGTGGTGGGGAAGGTCAGGGAGAGAAAGATAGCATTTAGGAAGTATAAGGAAACACAGAAGGAGCAGGACAGAGAGCTGTGCCAGTTAAGGCAGAAGGAAGCAGGAAGGGAGTCATTATAGCAAAGGCCCAAACTGAGGAAAAGATAGCCAACTCAGTTAAGAAGGGGGATAAAACCTTTTATAGGTACATCAGGGAGCAGAGAAAGACAAAGGGAGGGATAGTGAAGCTGAATAAAATGGACAGTGGGTGGGCAGAGAGGGACAATGAAAAAGCAGGGATACTGAACAAATACTTCTGCTCAGTATTCACAAAAGAGGAGGAGGGGGAGGTGCCTAATCCAATTAACAGAAGCACTCTGGATAGGGGGGATCAGTCCCAGTCCTTTCACAGAAGAAAGGGTTCTGAAAGAACTTTTAAAACTGAAGGTGGACAAAGCAATGGGGCCTGTTGGAATTCACTCCAGAATTCTAAAAGAATTAAGGCGAGAACTAGTGAAACCACTGACTACCCTTTTTAACAAATTATGGGAGGATGGTGTGGTACCTGAGGACTGGAGGAAAGCAGATGTGATTCCCCTTCACAAAAGTGGGACCAAGACAGAGGCAGAAAACTACAGACCTGTCAGTTGACCTCTGTGGTAGGGAAAGTTATGGAATCACTTTTGAAGGAAAGAATTGTTGAGTACCTAGAGGTCAGTGGGGCCCAGGACCCAAGACAGCATGGGTTCACAGTGGGAAGGTCATGTTAGACAAATCTAATTGATTTCTTTGACTGGGTGGCCAAAGTAGTAGACCAGGGAGGGGCTGTGGACATGGTCTACCTAGACTTTAGCAAGGCATTTGACACAGTCCCACACAAAAGATTAATAGTCAACTTAACCAGCCTGGGAGTGGGTCCCAGGGTGGTTGCCTGGGTAAAACATTGGCTGGACAACGGGACACAGAAGGTACTTGTAAATGGAGTCCACTCTGAAGAAAGAGGGGTTACTAGTGGGGTACCGCAGGGTTCAGTACTGGGTCCAGTCCTTTTTAATGTCTTTCTAAGTGACATTGCAGAGGGACTGGAAGGAAAAGTATGCTTCTTTGCAGATGACACAAAGATCTACAACAGGATTGATACACAAGGAGGCATGGAAAGGATGAGAAGGGACTTGGCGGGGTTGGAGGAATCGACAGAAGTATGGCAGCTTGGATTCAATACAAAGAAGTGCAAAATGATGCACCTGGGAAACAAAAACCCAGGAGAAGATTACACAATGGGGGTAGTAACAACAACAAAAATGGAAGGGGACCTGGTGGTAATCATATCAGATGACCTTAAGGTTAGCGAGCAATGTGAGAAATCAGTAGGGAGGGCTGGGGGGATACTGGGATGTATAGTGTGTGGCATCACAGCAGAAAACAGGAAGGTGTTATCCCTCTGTACAGACAGTTGGTGAGACCCCATCTGGAGTACTACATCCAGTTCTGGAGACCCCATCTCCACTAGGACATAGACAGGATACAGGCAGTCCAGAGGAGGGCAACTAAAATGGTGCAGGGTCTGCAAGAGAAACCATATGAGGAGAGACTAAAGGAGCTTAATATGTATACCCTTGAAGAAAGGAGGGAGAGGGGGACATGATAGAAACTTTTAAGTACCTCAGTGGAATCAACAAAGTCCAAGAGGGTAGCATCTTTCAGAAAAAGAGATGTGCAAGAATAAGGGGACATAATTTGAAGATAGAGGGGGTGGTTCGGGGCAATGTGGGGAAGTATTTTTTCACAGAAAGGGTGGTGGATGCATGGAACAGCCTTCCTGAGGAGGTTGTGGGGTCTAAAACTGTGAGAGAATTCAAGAATGCATGGGACAGACATAAGGCAATTTTTGTTGGGGGGGTAGGAAGAAATAGGCTGTTGGTTAACTAGGATCTGCAGCTTATCCTGTAGGTAGGAAAATGGGCAGACTCGGTGGGCCAAGTGGTCCTTATCTTCCATCAAAGTCTATGTTTCTATGTTTCTGTGTATTCAGTCCCAGAATGGTCATTGGTGTTCTTCAAACAAACAGGTTTGTGTCTTCTTCATCATGGCCCTCATGTCTCAACTGAGTGATCTTGGAGTTCAGAAGCACTGTCACAGCTCCTGAGGCACTGTTATCATGGAGAGAAAATGGATGTGTACCAAAGTGCAGGCGTGGACTGTCAGCTTACGCATTCTCACTTCAGCTGCAAGTGGTTCTGTGTCTCTGCTTCTCTGTCTCCTCTTTACAAGTAGAAACATTATGTTGGGTTGGACAAAGATTGAAATGCCCTGAGGGATTCGTACCAAAGTGGCAATGAGGAAACAGCCCAAACCTGCTTGCAGCCATGCACAGAATGTGTGAGCTGGCAGTCCACGCATCATTGTTGGCACACATCTGTTTTCTTGGTGCAATATTGGCACATCAGGAGTTTCAGTGGTGCTACTGGACTCCAAGATCAGTTAGTTGGGGTCTAGAAACATGAGGGCTACAGTGCAGAAGCCACAAAAGTATGTCTTTAAACTTTGCCAATGATTGATCTGGGACTAAATATATGTATGTATAAGAAAGAGCTGCTTATGAATAGGGTGCATTAATATTCATGAGCAGCCTGTTAATATTTATGGGCAAGTTATTACTATCCATGAGTAGCTCATTAATATTTGGGATCAGTTCATTTTGATGTACGTATTGAGTCCCACAATGGTTATTGGTGCTCTTTAAACAAAGAGGTTTGTGCCTTCTTCACCATGTCCCTCATGTCTCAACTTAGTGATCTTGGAGTCTGGGAGCATTGTTGCAGCTCCTGATGCACTGCTATTGTGGTGAGAAAATGGATACACACCAAAGTGCATGCATGGACCATCAGATCACACATTCTCAGGTCAGCTGGAAGTGGTTCTGTGTGTGTTCCTGTGGCCCCTCTTTACAAGAAGAAATGTTATTTGGGGATGGACAAAGAGCAATAAGGAAAGAGCACACATCCTCTTGCGGCCTTATTGAGAATGTGTGAGCAGGAGATCCATGTTTGTGTGTTGGTGCACATCTGTTCTCTCACCACAAAAGCAGCACATCAGGTGCTGCAGCAGTGCTCCCCAACCCCAAGATCACTTAGTTTGGGTTCAGAGACACAATGGCTGTGCTGCAGAAGCCTCAATAGTGCTTGTTTAAAGAGTGCCAATGGCTGAGCAGGGACTGAATATATACATAAAAATGAGCTTCTTATGAATAGAGTTAATCAATATTTATGAGCAGCTTATTAATATTCATGAGCAGGTAATTAATATCCATGAGTAGCTCATTAATATTTATGGTCAGCTCATTTTGATGTATGTATTCAGACTCAGAATGATCAATGGTGCTCTTTAAACAAAGGGGTTTGTGTCTTCTTCACCACGGCCCTCAAGTCTCAACTGAATGATCTTGGGTGTCTTTGAGCACCCTGGCAGCTCCAGAGGCACCACTATCATGGTGAGAAAAGGATGTGCACCAAAGCTCATGCGTGAACCGTCAGCTCGCACATTTTCAGTTTGGCTGCAAGTGTCTCTGTGTCTCTACTCCTTTGGCCCCTCTTTACAAGGAGAAACATTATGTTGGGCTGGACTGAGACTGAAACATCTTGAGGGATTTGGGCCAAAGTGACAATGAGGAAACAGCGCAATCCTGAATACAGCCATGCAGAGAATGAGTAAGCTGGCAGTCCACGCATGTGTGATGGCACATACCTGTTTTCTCTGTGTAATAACGGCACTTCAGGACCTGCCGTAGTGCACTTGGACTTCAAGATGACTTAGTTGGGGTCCTGAGGCAGAAGTGCTGCAGTTCACAAGTCGCAAAATTATTTATTTCAAACATGCCGATGACTGATCTAAGACTGAATATATGCATAAAGATGACCTGCTTAAGAATAGGATTCATCGGTATTGATAAGCAGCCGATTAATATTCATGAGCAGATCATTAATATTCATGAATACCTCATAAATATTCACAAGAAAATAATTTTGATGTATCTATTCAGTCCCAAAATGGTCATTGGTGCTCTTTAAACAAAAATGTTTGTGTCTTCTTCACAGAGGCCTTCATGTCTCGACTAAGTGATCTTGGGATCTGGGAGCACCGCGGCAGCTCCTGAGGCAGTGCTATCACAGTGGGAAAACAGATGCACACCAATGCGCATGCACAGACCATCAGCTTGCACATTCTCGGTTTGGCTGCACGCGGTTCTATGTTTCTGCTCCTCTGACCCCTCTTTAAAAGGAGAAACATTATGTGGTGCCAGACAGAGACTGAAAGACCTTGAGGGACTTGTACCAAAGTGACACTGAGGAAGCAACACAAACCCACTTGCAGTCTCAACAAGAATGTGCGAGCAGGAGATCCGCAGATGCATGTTGGAGCACACCTGTTTTGTCAGTGTGATAGCGGCACAACAGGAGCTACTGCAGTAGTCCTGTACTCCAAGATCACTTAGTTTGTGTCTGGAAGCACGATGGCTGCAGTGCAGAAGCTGCAAAAGTATTTGTTTAATGAGCACCAATGAATAATATGGGATTGAATATATACATAATAACAAGCTTCTTATGAAGTAGGATTTCATACTGGAATTTTAAGACAACCAAAAGGCAAAGCCCATGTAGGCAGTCTCCACCATATCAGTGGAGGCAACTGCAGTTACCAACTGAAATATACTGATCCAACCTTGTTTTAAAAACATTGAAGCTGAGTGCTTCAGCAACATTTACTGGTAGTTTGTTCCAGAACTTAATTGCTCTAGACTTAAAACTATATTTCCATATATTTGTCCTACAATTTACTCCGTCTAACTGAAGACTGTGAACTCTTAAGTCATAACTACATTCCTTAAATTTTAATCTTAAATTCCTCCTTAAGTTTTCCTGTTTTAATACTTTATACAATAACAATAAATCCCCCTGGCCTGTCTAATATCTAGTGGCCACAATCCTAGCACATTTAACCTATCTTCATATGGCTTATCCCTAACCCCAGATATCAATTTAATAAAAGATCTTTGTGGCTTCTCAACCTTAATTATGTTCTTCCTTAAGTAAGGACTCCAACTAGTAGAGCAGTAATCCAAGTAAGGTCTTATATAAGATTTGAATAAAGGAAGAAGTACCCCTTAATTTATTGATCAAAACCCTCTTCAAATACAGTTAACCAGTTGCATTGCTTTATTTGCAACAAATTTACTATGGATCCTACTTTTCATATAATTCCGGATGTATACACCCAAGTCCTAGTCACAGTCAGAATCCTTTAACCTTACTCCTTGAATATAATATTCTTGCTGTATATTACCTCTCCCCAAATGCATTACAATGCATTTCTCCAAATTAAATCTCATTTTGTTATTTTGTGCTCACTCAGAAATGTGTATTAGATCCTGATTGAAGATAAGTCTATCCTCAAAAGTGTCCACCCTCCGCCCCCAGTTTTATGTCATCAGCAAACTTAATCAACTTGTTTCCACTTTTAATATCTAGGTCACTAATAAAGATGCTAAACAACAAAGGTCCCAACACCAACCCCTGAGATACATCGCTTGTCACCCCCACCTCTCTAGACAAATGGCCTTGTACACTCATCTGCTGTGTTCTGTTCATTAGTCAGTGTTTAATCCACCTAACAACGCTGGTATCAATTCCTAAACCAGTGAGTTTTGAGATTACTGTCCCGTGTGGGACTGTATCAAAGGCCCTACTAAAGTCTAACATCACCATGTCTACTTTTCTTCCCTGATCTAAACATTTACCGACATAGTGACAGAAACTAATTAAATTAGTCTCACAGGATCTATTCTTTAAAAAGCCATGTTGAGTTTTATCTACTAACCCCTTATCTGTAAGATAGTAATCTCTTCACTAAGGATCCTTTCAATTATTTTACCAATTATTGATGTCAAGCTCACTGGCTTATAATTTGTAGCTTCAGTCCTACTCCCCTTCTTGAATATTGGTATCACATATACAGTTCTCCACTTCCTTGGTACATATCCTTCCTTTAATGATTTTTGCCCTATGAGGGTAATTTACGGATGCTAAGTCTTCCCCAAGTTCCTTTATAAATTTTGGGTGTAATCCATCCGGTCCAGCAGCCTTATCAGCCTTAAGCAGCTTTATTCTTTTAAGGACTTCATCCACTGTTATTAAATTGGTTTGATCTAAGGTCCATGTTTCAGTCAAACAATTATCTACACTATAGTCCTGCTTGGTCAACACTCTACTAAAGGATCTACTGAATTCACTTGCCATTTCATCCAGTTTAGAACATAATGCTTCATAAATATTTAAAGGGCCCACAGTACTATTACTCCCCTTCTTATTATTGACATATGGATACAAACTTTTAATATCATTTTTTGACATAGCAAGCCTATATTCTAGTTGTTTTTTTGCTATCTTTATTTCATTATGTTTGCTTGCACGCATGTGCAAGAAACATAGTGCCATCATCGGAGATTTCGGAGGTGTGTCACCTCCTCCTCCAATTCAGTCAGTGTGTTGGCAGGTGCAGCCCCTGTAAGCCAGTGCATTCTGGAGCTGTCTATGACAAGCTCCAAAATGCAGTGGCATACAGTTCAAAGGGGGAGCTACGCTTCAGTAAGCAGCGATAAGATATCGCTTGCTCATGCACAGCCCCCTCACAGATGCCACACAGGCAGTAGCAGCGCGCCCACGCACGCAAGCACACACTGAATAGCCAATGGGGTGCCCAATCCCCGCCGGCTGTGCCTGCCCCCCAAAGCTCTTTTGAAAATGCCACGCTGAGTGCCCACCCCAGCATGGTAAGTAATGATATAGCCAATGGGGGTGCCCAATCCCCCATCGGCTCCACTGTACTCACTCCCCCTGAGTACTAAGTGCCACGCTGGGAGCCCACCCCAGTGTGGCAATCCATACTTTGGCCGACGGGGGTGCCCAATCCCCCATCGGCTGAACAACCCCCCCAACCATCCTTATGCCACGCTGGGAGCCCACCCCAGTGTGGCAAATGTCCCGTCCGTTTTTTTTTTTTTTACCTGTAAAGAAAAACAGTCCCACATAGTCTCCCTGGCCCCTCCCACAACCCACACCCAGCCACTGCGCACCCTGCCTTCCCCACACCCCTCACTCCCCATACTTACCTCCGGACCTCGGCGCGATGATCTTCGGTGGACTGGGAACACGCCTGCACTCTTCAAAGCCGACCGCGAACTGAGGAAATGCCGTAAGCTGTATAATGGGCTAGATAGGGGTTTCAACTTTGTTGCATATCTCAGGCATTTTTGGAATTTTGCACCAAATTTTCAACACGGGGTTTTGAACCCTTCTTATGAATGATGTCACTGTCATGGCGTTATTCGGCCCAAAGAGTGATTTCAGAGTCACTGCACAGTCATTGTGCAAATCACCCTACGGGCTGAGTAACACCATGACAGTGACATCATTCATGAGAAGGGGTCCTTAAAACACCATTTTGAAAATTTGGTGCCAAAATTCCAAAAATGAATGTTTTATGAGCGGCTTATGAAGTTCCTCACGAGGCTCATAAGTTCGCTAATTTTCAATATTTTCACTCCAGATTTTCAACATTGCCATTTTACCACACCTTCTTATGAGTAGTACAGCTGTCATTTTTCACATCTCACCCAAAATGTGTTTCCGCCCATGTAGTGCAAATGGCGCAGTCAGTGTGCGAAATCAATGTACAGGACAAATTAAGAAAATCACAGTGACACTGTTCATGAGCAGAGGTCTTAAAATGGCTATGTTGAAAATTTGGTGAAAAAATTCTAAAATGACTGTTTTACTTAGCTATGCTGCATGTTCTCACGCACCGAAGGTCGCGAATTTTCAATATTTTCACTCCAGATTTTCAACATTGCCATTTTATCACACCTTCTTATGATTATTACAGCTGCCATTTTTCACATCTCACCCAAAACATGTTTCCGCCCATGTAGCGCACAATGGCGCAGTCGGTGTGCGAGATCAATGTACGGGACAAATTAAGACAATCACAGTGACACTGTTCATGAGCTGAGGTGTTAAAATGGCTATGTTGAAAATTTGGTGAAAAAATTCCTAAAAATGACTGTTTTACAAGCGTGCGTTGTACAGTTCCTATGCACGCTTGTAAGTTTGCAAATGTTCAATATTTTCACTCCAGATTTCCAACATTGCCATTTTGCCACACCTTCTTATGAGTAGTACAGCTGTAATTTTTCACATCTCACCCAAAATGTGTTTCCGCCCATGTAGTACACAATGGCGCGGTCGGTGTGCTTAAATCAATGTCTGGGATAAATTAAGAAAATCACAGTGACACTGTTCATGAGCAAAGGTCTTAAAATGGCTATGTTGAAAATTTGGTGAAAAAATTCCTAAAAATGACTGTGTTACGAGCGTGCGTTGCACAGTTCCTATGCATGCTCGTAAGTTTGCAAATTTCATATTTTCACTCCAGATTTTCAACATTGCCATTTTATTACACTTCCTTATGAACAGTACAGCTGCAATTTTTCATATGTCGCCCAAAATGTGTTTTTGCACATGTAGCGCACAATGGTGCTGTTGGTGTGCGAAAGCAATGTTTAGGACAATTAAGAAAATCACAGTTACACTGTTCATGAGCAGAGGTCTTAAATGGCTATGTTGAAAATTTGTGACAAAAGTCCATAAAATGACTGTGTTACGAGTGAGCATTGTGCAGTTTCCACGCCCGTTAGTTCATGACTTTGTCATATTTTCAGTCCAGATTTTCACCAGTGGCATTTTCCACACTTCCTTATGAACAGTACAGCTGTCATTTTCACAACATGGCTGAAATGTGTTTTCACACTTTCAGCGCAAAGATGCGGGTCACTGTGGGAAATCATTGTTCGACACAGATAAAGAAAATCACAGTGACACTGTTCATGATCGGAGGCACCAAAATGCCTGAGTTGACAATCTGCTGTAAAAATCCCCAACCTAATTATATTACGGGTGTGCGTTGCACAGTTTCTATGTACGCTCGTGACTTCACCATTTTTTTAAATATTTTTACTACACATTTGCAACATTGCCATTTTTTACACCTCCCCATGAACAGTACAGCTGTCATTTTTTACATCCTGTTCGGAATGTTTTTGCACCTGTGGTGCTAAATGCCATAGTCACTGTGCATAAGCAGCTTTCGGCTAATAAACTGATATTCCCCCTGTTCATGAGGTGGGGTCACAAAAACATGTTGAAAATTTGGAGTGAAAATACCAATGAATGCCTGAGGTATTAGGGTTTCCAACCATAACGCCCAACCCTGTAGAGAATGACAGGCATCAGGGGTGTGACTTGGGATTCTTGCCTGTGATGCTCATACCATTCCACACCCTGCAGTCAGTGAGAGGCATCGAGGTATGCCTTGGACTCTTCGGCCCCAAACTTCACCCCATTCTCCTATATCGCACCCATCTCACCATATTTCCTAATGAAATGGGGTGTGCATAAGGGCCAAAGACCCCAAGGAACACCGCGACACTTGTCAGTGTCTGCAGGGTGGGTGGTGAAATGGCGTGGTTGCGAGTGCTTGACAACCCAAACGCACACCCCAATGCCTGTCACTCTCTGCAGGGTGGTGGTGGGGTTGGCTTCAGTTCAATACTTCACTGCCATTCCTATTACGCAGCTCTGTAACTTCTACACTACCACTGCCAATGCCAGCAAGCAAACATTCGGCATTGACAAATGCTTGTTTTTGAAGAGCCTTAATATTTTCTTATATTTATTCCTACTGTCCCCAATTTTCAATCTTTTCATTTTTCCAAAATACAATCTCTTCTTGTTACATAATTTAATAATCTTGCTTTTAATCCAAGGTGACTTTTTTCCTCTAAAATTATATGCATACCTTTTTTGGATATGGCTGTCCACCAAATCATTTATAGTTTTTACAAACAACTCCCAGGATTCTTCAGTTGATAACCCATTAATTTTAGTATCCCAATCAATTTTAACTAACTTGTTCCTTATCACACTAAATTTAGCTCTGTTATACAAAACTTGAATTGTTTTATCCCTAATTAATGTTTTTGTCTTATTTATTTTGAAGATAATGGTGCCATGATCACTTGTACCTATTGGGGGTCTGATATTAATATGCTGAATATCCTCTGGTATATTAGTGAGTACAACATCCAGGATGTTTTCTCCTCTAGTGGACTCATATACACACTGCTGAATTCCTGCTGATGTTAATTCTTCTTGTAGCCTAGCAGCCAAGGAGTTATTGGTACTGCTCTTATCCCAATCAATCTCTGGAATATTTAAATCTCCCATTAATAATATGTCAGTAACCCCAGCTAAGTTAGCAACATACTCAATAAATTCTTCTGTGTCCCTCATAATGCAATTTCTTGAGGATAACAAGCTCCAGAACAGCAGGCAGCACAGGTTTGTCTCAGGCAGATCCTGCCAGATGAACTTGGTTGATTTTTATGACTGGGTTATGAGGGCACTGGACTGGGGAAGTGCGGTGGGGGATATGCGGTGGATGTCCTCTACCTGGATTTCAGCAAGGCCTTTGACTCAGTGCCACATGGTAGGCTGACCTGCAAGTTGAAGAGTCTGGGAGCAGGAAGAAAACTGGTTAGATGTGTTGAGAACTGGCTGCAGGGTAGATGGCAAAGGTAGTAGTGGGGGGGGGGGAAGCATCCAAACCCAGGGCAGTAACAAGTGGTGTACCACATGGCTCAGTGCTGGGACCGGTTCTGTTTAACATTTTCATAGCCAACATTGCAGTGGGGATTAAGAGCAAGATCATTCTCTTCACAGATGACACAAAGATTTGTGCTGAGGTAGATGTGGGGGGGGGGAGGAGGAAGCAAAAGTACTTCAGGAGGATTTGGTTAAACTGGAGGAATTGTCTCACACTTGGCAGTTTGGTTTCAATGCCAAGAAGTGGAAAGTGATGCATTTAGGAGGCAAGAACCCAGGACACAATTACTGTCTGGAGGATGTCCTGTTAACAAAATCCAAGGAGAAGAAGGATCTGGGAGTTCTGGTAACTGAGGAAATGAAGCACTCTGCTCAGTGCAGGAAGGTAGCAGTGAAGGCAAACAGGATGCTAGGGTGCATAGCAAGGGGGATTACTTCTAGGACTGGGGAGGTCATCTTGCCCCAGTACAGGTCCCTGGTGAGACCTCATCTAGAGCACTACATGCAATTCTGGTGCACCTACTTGAAAAGGAACATCAAACTACTGGAGGGGGTACAGTGCAGGGCAACAAAAATGATCCTGGGGTTGGAGGATAGATTCTATGAGGAGAGACTGAGAGAGCTCAATATGTATACTCTGGAGGAAAGAAGGGAGAGAAGGGTTATGATTAAGACCTTCAAGTACCTGAAGAGTTTGAACAAAGTAGACACCAGGAGTATGTTCAATCTGAAAGGCAGAAGGGAAACCAGGGGACACTCTATGAAGCTGGAAGGGGGCAGGTTCAAGAGAGAACTGAGGAGGCACTATTTCACAGAAAGAGTGGTGGCAGGGTGGAATGCTCTGCAGAGGAAATTGTACCATTGCAGAGTGTTGGGGACTTCAAGAGGGGGGTGGGACAGATTCAAGGACAGGGTAATAATCAGGAGGGGGCCGGAGATGGGGGAGGGCATATGAGGGAGGGGGCAGCTGCAGTCTAATGGGCTGAAGTGCTGCACACTCAAGCAGACTAGAGAGACCAAATAGCCTGTATCTGCTGGCAATTTCGTATGTTCGTATTTTCATATAATGGTATCAGGTGGCCTATACAAAATCAAAGTCATTACTACCATGGTTAATTAGGTACGCTATCCCTTCCCTGATATACAAAGCAACTCCTACCCCTCCTATCAAGCCTATTACTATTGAGGAGACAGTAACCAGGAATATGCTGGTTCTAGACAGTATCCATGTTCCACCACATTTCCACAACACCCATGATCCTTATTTGTATCCTTTTCCAGTAGTATCTCTAGTTCTGCCATTTTATCTTTGTTTAAACTCCTGACATTAAAAAACATCACATTGGTTGTTGTACTCTTTTTCCTACTTGTATAACTAGATGGATTAGATTGTGCATTAGTGTCATTCGTCCCCCATTTATCTAGTTTAAACACTTGTCAATTTCATGACGCTTCCTTGTTCCTAATATTCTACTCCCCCTAAAACTTAAATGCAGCCTGTCCCTACAGAATAGGTAATTCTTATTGTGAAATGTATCCAGTGTTTGATGAATCAATACCCATTTGCCTTTGTTCAGATATTCAACCATGCATTTGCTAATGCTATTTTCTTCTGCTTATACACAGATGCTCTTGGTTCAGGTAATATTTCTGAGATCAAGATCTCACTGCCTTTCTCAGTTAGTTTCTCAGTTAACTTTGAAAAATCCTTCTGTATTATTGGCAGCGATTTCTTAGCTAAGTCATTAATACCCACATATACTACTGCTATGGGCTTTGATCCTGCCACAGCAAATATGTTATCAACCATATTATACAAATCCAAGGCCCCTGCACCAGGAAAACTACTAACCATATTATTTGCTTTGTCTCCCTTACAAATATAGTTATCCGTATATTTAATAATTGAATCCCCAATCACTATAACTTGTCCTGGGCCCTGCCCTAATGGATGCTCCTGAAAAACCATACTATCAGCATTTTTTGTTTCCTCCATCTGAGGGTTCTGTGATTCAGCTAAAATATTGTAACTATTAGATAATGGTATCTCGAAATTCTTACTGATATCCATTACCCCCTCTTCTACTTGCCTTTGAGCTTTCCTATTCAAACATTATTTTTATTTATTTATTTAAGATTTGGTGACCTGGTAGGCCCACTGAGACTAAAACAGTCCCTTTTCAGGGGCGACCCAGAATTAATTACATACATCTATAAACGTAACAAAATACATACATGTCATTTCACAATTAACAGTCAATATAGACATACTGACCCAGTCAATGATACAGTGACAGGTTAATTACAATCAATCAATATCAACAGGAGTAGAAGTACTATTATACACAAGACAGTCACAATCACACTGATGTCCCGATAAGGTTAGATTGGCAGCAGGGAGTCTGGTAGACTCAGCGGTAGCAATTGCAAGGGTCAGATCCAACAGGTGGGCTTTAAGACCCTTCTTGAAGCCCCCAAGGGAGGTACATTCCTGAAGACTGCTAGGGAGACCATTCCAGATAGGAGGGATGAAGGCAGTATAGAACCGGAGTCCTAGGGAAGTCCTAACACTGGGAACATGGAGAAGCTGGCGGCCAGAGGATCTTAGTGTTCTACCACTCTTTTTGGGAGCTAATGCATTAATTAGGCTAGGAGGGGAACCATTTTGCTGGAGTTTAAATGCAAGGCACAGTGAGGGATATGATAATCTGCCATCTAGAGAAGGCCACCTAAGAGATAATAGTATCTTGCAGTGATGCTCCCATGGGCACCCCTGCAGTGAAATGCCCTATCCCGTGATACAGCATTTTTAGCCTTTGCATTTCAGAACTTCTTACAGATTGTAGGAAAGGGGCCCCATATAGCAAAGTTGGTAGGAGTATACCAGTGGAAGCCTTGAGTTTGGATTCACGAGTGAGGAAAGGGCTCAGATGATATAATAGACCTAACATTTGGTTGAGTTTCTTGGTCAGATGGTTAATGTGGCTCTTAAAGGAGCAGTCTTGGTCTAAGTATACACCTAGGTATTTGATACAATCAATCACTTCAATTTTTGAGCCATTGGAAAGAGCTGAGGACAATAAATGTAAACGCGTTGGGCCCAGGCTTTTAGGGCCAAATAGCATGGCTTTGGTCTTTTTACTATTTGGAACTAATTTATTAGCAAGAAACCAATTCTCAAGTAGACCAAGGTCTTTGTTGAAGGTTGTTTAGCTTGACAGTGTCTCGGGAGGACCTATAAAGCACGGCATTGTCTGCATATAAGGTCACCTTGGCCCTTCCACAATGTTGAGACAAATCATTAATAAACAGGGAAAACCAGAGAGATCCAAATATCAAACCCTGGGAGACGCTGTCTGTGATAGGGCATTTGTCGGACTAAGCTCCTTGCCATCTGATAATTTGTGATCTGCCGTCAAGGTAGTCCGTGAACCATTGAGTAGACAGATGATCAAGACCAAGAGATGTTAGTTTAGCGATAAGCTGATGATGATTCGCCAAGTCAAATGCCTTGATGAGATCTATAAATATGACACCAGTTGGAAGGCCATCATCTAGAGCTGTGCAGATATCCCCAGTAAGGCTAATCAGGGCTGTATTGGTACCATGATTTTTTCTAAAACCATGTTGTCATTCAGTTAGTTAATTGTTCCGTTCGACATATTCCTGCTGGCGGTAAACAATCCTCTCTAACACTTCACTTAGAGTGCAGAGGATGGATATTGGTCTGTAATTCTCAATAAGCTCAATATCCCCACCGTTAGGGATAGGAGTGACCAAGGCAACTTTCCACACAGTGGGAACTTTGCCTTCAAGCAGCAATCTGTTTAGGAGCCAAGTGACTGGAGAGGCAATGATGTGGGCTACAAGTCTGAGGAGTCTGGGCTACAGCTTGTCAAACCCAGCAGAGCCAGAGAATTTTTTTTTTTTTTTGTAATTTTTGGACCTCAGATTTAGTTGCAAGTTTGAAGTGAAAATTAGGGTAAGGGGTTTACTCTTGTAAATGATTCTGGGTAGGAGGGGGGCCCAGAGGGATTATTTTTAAATTTGTCCAGGTCAGTGAGGAATGCGTTTAGTGCATTAGCAGCATCTTGTGGGTTGGTATAGCGGACACGATTTGCTACTTTGTCACTTTTCTCATGGGTGGTGTTCCCTTTTAGGAGAGAGTTAATTTGGGACCAAAATTTTGTAGGGTCAGAAAGGTTTTTAGTTTGTAGGTACTGGAGGTATTGTCTTTTAGCTGATTTTAGTTCCTTTTTACATTTGTTTCTCAATTTTCTATATTCCACCCAATCCTTAGTTAGATCTGTAGATTTGAAATTTTCCCAGGCTTTGTATCTCACCCTCATTAGTTTTTTAAGGTATCTGGACAGCAAATTTGAACATTTTCCCTTGACTCTGATTTGTTTTAGGAGGGCATGCTTATTGGCAGCCAAGAGAAAGTTATTGATGAAGAAATCAAGGGCTGAGTCCAGATTGGGGGCTAGCTTGATTTGAGTCCAATCCACCACAGCAAGAGTTTCAAGAAAGGAGCAGGTGTCAAAATTGGAATGATCCCGAGCCCAAAAAATTCTGGGTGGAGGGTTGGGATGGTCATTTTTCCAGATGCTGAATATAGGGTCATGGTCACTTAAGGAGTCTGCAAATGTCCCAGCCAGTTTGAAACTACCTGGGTTGGAAGCAAGAATCCAGCTAATGTGGTGTGGTTTCCTGACTTAATGTTCAGCCTAGTGGGTTCTTGGATCAGTTGGGTAAAGTTGGCTTCTAGGAAGCTGGATTTTACATCACTAATGATGTGCTGACCCCAGTGGAGGTTAAAGTCACTAAGGATTATTTTCTCCTACTGAGGTAGCCCCGGAATCAGAGCCAGAAGGCTCTTTAAGGCATATTTTACAGTATTAGGTGGGTTGTAGATGCAGCCTATTAGCAGGGGCTTAGTCCTGCCAAGCAGTATTTTGATGAACACCGCCTCACCACCTGATTGGGTATGGTCTGGCGTTGCCACCAGGGAGGCATTTAGGGAGTTTTTTACGTAAATGATAACTCCACCACCCTTCCTACCACATTCATCTTGTCTAAAAGACTTAAACCCATGGAGCTCAACCTCATGCATTAGGATTCTAGGTTTGAGCCAGGTTTCAGAAATGGCAATTATGTCAGGGGAGTGCATATTTACCCATGCCTTGAGTTCATGCATTTTAGGTCTAAGGCTGTTAATGTTGATTTGGACTAATTTCAGACCTTTGGCATTAGCTCAGACAGCCATAGAAGGTGACACAGTTGGAACATTAGGACATGGAGGGCCAGGGTTAGATTCAATATCCCCAGTGAGTAATAACTTAATGGTCAGTAGGAATTTCAGGAGTGACCCAAGGTGGGAGGAAGATCTGACGTTTGTAGTCTCTGAGATATTCCATAACCATATTACAGTTTCCCCCTTTTCTAAGCCTGTATATGGTGATAAGGGTAGGATTAAGGTTGGCTTGGGGGTAGATACATGAGAAACTGAAGTACAGAGGGTCTGTGGGCTGCCCTGTGTCCTGTCTGAGAGTGAGCAGTAATTGGTCTGTGCCCAGTACTACAAGTATGTAAGTACAAGCCAGCCCAATACTCAGTGCCATATTAAAGCTTAAAGATGGGTCAATGAAGAGGAAGAAGTTCAGATTAAAATCCAAGATATTTGACAGTAGCAGGATAGGGAAAAGCTTGGAGTAGAAAAATGTGGGTGGAGAGGGTATTTAGGTGGAACTATTGAAAAAGCATGAGGTAGGATAATGCTGGTGGTTAGGGTCACTTCCACTCCGAGCCGAAGCACCCCAAACCTTAGCCAAAGCACCCCGAACCTAAGCAAGAGTTATGCAAAAGAATGTCAAGGGAATATTCAGTGTGTGAAGAAGGAGGAAACAGTGACCTCTAGGGGTAGCTGGGTATAACTTGCAAATGGGAAACTGGACACTTTTTTTTTGTAAACTATGATTTTTTTAACTATAAATCCAGCACAAATTCTTAGTGTAAGTACACTGTGACACTAAAGGATGCTGTGGAATGCAGACAGCAGCGAGTAAGAAAACAAGTCAGCACTGTTATGCTGGCAGAAAGTCACCAGCTTCAAATCCGCTGTTCACTGCTCCCATGACAGAGTGTCTGAGCTAGAAGTGGAGGGTGACTCATACCTGTTAGTCTAAGTGGCAGCATTTCAGAGCTCCAAAGGCATCAGGTGTGTGTGTTGGAGTGAGTCCTGACCTGAAAGGAACACAACAAAGGGGAATTAATGCTTAAAGTCACAGAGGTATGAGGTATGATATAACAAAGAGGCAGCAGGGATGCTGGGGAGAACAATACGGAGGGAGAGGGGGAAGGAGAGCAATTGGCTGAGAAATAATGGAAGGTAAGAGAGAGAAAACACTGGCATGCTGGCAGAAAGGTGTCAGGTTCAAATACGCTGCTCCTGAGACAGAGTGCATCAGCTGGAAGTGGAGGGTGACTCATATCTGCTTGTCTAGGTGGCGGCATTGCAGAGCTCCCAAGGCAGCAGGTGTGTGTGTGTGTTGGAGGGGGTCCTGACCTACTAGTCTGAGCTGTGGTGTTTTGGAGCTCCTAAGACAGCAGTTGTGTGTGTTGGAGGGGGTCCTGACCTGCTAGTCTGAGCAGTGGTGTTTCAGAGCTCCCAAGGCAGCAGGTGTGTGTGTGTTGGAGGGGATTCTGACCTGCTAGTCTAAGCGGTGGTGTTTTGGAACTCCCAAGGCAGCAGGTGTGTGTGTTGGAGGGGGTCCTGATCTGCTAGTCTAAGCGGCAGCATTTCAGAGCTCCCAAGGCAGCAGGTGTGTGTGTGTGTTAGAGGAGGTCCTGACCTGCTAGTCTAAGTGGTGGCATTTTGGAGCTCCCAAGGCAGCAGGGGGGTGTGTGTGTTAGAGGGGGTCCTGACCTGCTAGTCTAAGCAGTGGCATTTTGGAGCTCCCAAGGCAGCAGGTGTGTGTGTTGGAGGTGGTCCTGACCTGCTAGTTTAAGCGGCAGTGTTTCAGAGCTCCCAAGGCAGCAGGTGTGTGTGTTGGAGGGGGTCCTGCCACCATCTCCTACTAGATTGTCTGGAACTGGTTTCAGTGGACTTCTTCCTCTGTGCTTTCATTTTACAGCAATAACCACATTCCATTCATTATTTTCCTTTTCATTTAAGCCACAGTCTTTCTTTCTTTTCCCCTGTCCTTCTACTATTCCAGTATCCTCCCTAGATATGTTAGCTTTATTGAGACTATATAGAATTCTCAATTTTGCAGTTAATTCCAACTGACTGTTTCCTAGTTTCTCTAACCTCTCAGTAAACTGGTTTAGATTATGTTGTAAATCTTGATTTGATATACTCTTTTCACATACATAATCTGTGTAATCCGTTCCCTCATCAGTCATCTTATACATACTGCAACATCCACATTTTACAAATAGATTTCCATCCACAGATAATACTGACTTGGCCATTATGTTGATGTTTGTAATACCCTGGGCTGTAGATCAATGGTGAATAATTTATGCGCCTACTCTCTGCTGCTCTTTCCTTAAGTTACACTTAAAAATCCTTTCTCTCCTTTCCCGCACCCCACTCCACGCGAGCAAGCAAGCAAACACGTGCTACATGAGTATGTTTCTGCGCATGCTGAGGTGCACTACTCACGCTCACGATGCTCGCTTAGTGGCTTAATTTAAGTGTTCCCGTGACCCAGAAATGGAGCGAGGGTCTTGGCACACACTTCAAATAAGCGACTGTAAAAAAGTTCTTTCTCCAATGCCTTACTATCTTTGGGATATATTATAGTAGTCTGCTACCTCTGAATAAAAAGAATGGATAAAACAACTCCCTGTAGTCCTGAATTACCACCTTCTGGACTACAGCTCCTCGTATACTTCTGGGTAACAGTCTCACTGCCTAGCATATAGTGGACTGATTTTAAAAGAGACAAACAAAATAAACAACTCAGTTTAAAAGAAGGAACAGCACACTCTCTGGCCACTATCCCCCTGCTGCACCACTTTTGGTGGTCTCACAGTACAGACAGCAGCCTTCAAGTAGGATTCATTATTATTCATGAGTTATCCATTAGTGTTCATGAGCAGGTTATTAATATGCATGAGTATGTCATTAATAGTCATGAACAGATCATTTTGATGTCTGTATTCAGTCCCAGAAATGTCATTGGTGCTCTTTAAACAAAGAGCTTTTTATCTTCTTCACCATGGCCCTCATGTCTCAGCTAAGTGATCTTGGTGTCTGGGAGCACCATGGCAGCTCCTGAGGCACTGCAATCGTTGTGAGAAAATGGACGCACACCAAAGCACATACGCTGACCATCAGCTTGCACATTGTCAGTTTGGCTGCAAGCGGTTCTGTGTATTTGCTCCACTGGCAGCTCTTTACAAGAAGAACATTATGTGGGGATTTCCAGAGACAGAAACACCTTCAAGGATTTGGGTCAAAGTGGCAATGAGGAAACAGTGCAAATCTGCATGCAGCCACAAACAGAATGTGTGAGCTGGCAGTCATCACATTTGGCACACATCTGTTTTCTCGGTGTGATAGTGGCACATCAGGACCTTCCACTGTGCTTGTGGACTCCAAGATCATTTAGTTGGAGTCTAGAGACATGATGGCTGCGGTGCAAAAGTTGCAAAATTGTTTGTTTAATGAGCACCAATGAATGATATGGGACTGAATTTATACACAATAATGAGTTGCTTATGAGTAGGAGTCATTATTATTCATGAGCAGGCCATTAGTATTCATGAGCAGTGCATTGATATTTATGAGTAGCTCATTAATATTCATAAACAGGTCATTTTGGTATATGTATTCAGTCCCAGAATGGTCATTGGTGCTCTTTAAACAAAGAGTTTTGTGTCTTCTTTACCATGGCCCGCATGTCTGTTAAGTGATCTTGGGGTCTGGGACCACTGCAGAGGCACCGCAATCATGTTGAGAAAATGGATGCTCCCCAAAGCGCATGCTCAGACCACCAGCTCGCACATTCTCAATCTGACTACAAGCGGTTCTACATCTCTGCTCCTCTGGCCCATCTTTAAAAGGAGAAACATTATGTGGTGCTGGACAGAGACTGAAACCCCTTAATGGATTTGAACCAAAGCGGCAATGAGGAAACAGCAAAAACCCACTTGCAGCCTCACCAAGGATGTGTGAGGAGGAGGTCCGCTTGTGTATGTTGGTGCACATCTGTCTTCTCAATGTGATAGCGGCACATCAGGAGCTGCCACATTGCTTCTGCACTCCGAGATCCCTTAGTTTGAGTAATTAGACACAAGAACTGTGGTGCAGAAGCCTCAAAAGTACAGTATATACCCCTTATAACAGACTGAAATGTGCATTCGCAGTTCATCCATTATAACTAGTGTCCATTTAGTCTAAAATACTGACCTGCAACCTGAAAAAGAAATGTTAGCCTGAGAAGGAAAAGTTAACAGTATCTGTGGCAGATGATGTGCACAGCAATGTGATTACAGCTCTTTTATGAAGTTGTTTGCTGTGCAAGCATCCAGTAAGTGGTTAAAACAACTTTTATTAGATTTTTAAAACTGTTTAAAAGCAAGGAATTTTTTTGACTTACAAGCTGCGTACTTGCATGTGATTACTCCATTGATGTTTCAGGTTCTGGTTCAGGTTGCTTAAAAAACTGTGCTATTTTTGTTTTTTCCCTAGGTTTCTCTCCATACTGTCACCAGTGCTTCGTTGTCCATGCCATGACCTACCAATCCGGCAACAGGCCTTCCCATTGCTCCATGGCTCATCATACAGTTAGGAGGTCATTCTGAACATCTCAGGTTGACACAGGGATGTCAGGCTCTTCCTCAGACTCCTCACTGGCATCCTCACCCTCCGCAACATCCTCTTGCTGTAGTCCTTGGACAGCATCAGCAATGTCATCTTCACGTGGTTGCGGGTCCTCTCCTCCCATGCCGCAAATTGCCTCAAATTCTTCTGCTATGAGACCAGGAAGCGGGGTGTTGTCTTCCAGGTCAAGTTCCTCTGGGACATCCTCTTGGGCATCTGAATCACTGTGGGGGTAAAATCCAGCTTTTCTAAAGCTGTTTATGGTTGTCTCACAACTGACACACTGCCATGATTCTGCCATCAAGCGGACTGCATCTAGCAGGTTAATTTTTTTTACACATTCTGCAGCAGTCAAATCTTGGTCAGTGTCCAGGATGCTGAGCATCCATGCCCTTATGTTACAGATGTAGTGGCACTTAAAGCTATAAATAATGCCCTGGTCCAAGGACTGTACAATGCTTGTTGTATTGGGGGGAAGAAAAATTTATTTTATATTCCTTAGCCCAGGGACCACCGGATGGCCACTAAAATTGTCTAAGCAAAGGGTGATCTTACACTGCCTAAGCCTATGATCCCACTCATAGACCCACTCGCTGAAAATATCCCATCATCCAGGCAGTTTGATTAGCCTTGTAAATGACAGGAAGATGGGACACCTGCTGAAAACATCTTGGCTTCAATGATTTCCCAATGACCAACAGCTTGGTTTTCTTGGACCCAGTCATGTTGCAGGTGAGTAGGACTGACAACCTCGCCTTAGCTTTTTTTAAGCCCATATGTTTTTCAGACTTAAAAGAGAGTGTGCCATATCCTACACACCTAAAGTAGAGCCTGGTCTCATCAGCATTGAAAATATCCTCAGGTGAGTAGCCACGGAGGAGACCAGGAGGCACATTTCGGATCCAGGCAGTCACACTGTCACCACCAGCACTCTGCTTCTCACCATGGATTTACTTGAAGCAAACATAGTGACAATGTTTGCACTGGGTAAACCAGCCATCTGTGGGTTTGAACTCTGGCAGCATGACTTCCAGCTGCTGAGCCTTTTGCAGGAGCAGAGGACCGCTAATGAGGGCTTCACTCCTGTGTGCACTCGTGAACTACTGAAGGAGGGCCTCCTCCACATCTCCATCTTGCCTTCTCTTTCTCTTTCTCAATCCATATTTTGGTTGTCATTCCAATCTGCTGTATTCTGGTCTTTTGCTTTTATCAAGTTGCACAGGGTGGACATAGGGATCCCAAAGTGAATGGAGAGATCATGGAGGCTCATTTTGGGGAAAGTGTCTTTTTCCTCCAGGATCTTGACTTTCCTGGTTAAGGAGAGCCCTTTTCTTTTTATTCCAGCCATTTGCACAGCACAACACAGCATGCAAAGTCACCTAAACTAGACTTCTGCACTGAAATGCTGCAAATCCCACAGCCCCCCACTTGCATGCTGTGTGACCCTGAGCAAGTCACTTAACTTCCTTGTGTTCCCAGGTTGCACCTGTAAACAAGCTTTCAGCTTAGTGTGTCTCACCTGGTTAATTAATTGGAAAATAAAATAGCTCCACCACTTTCAAGCACCCTCTAACTGAAAATAAATTAACAACGGGCAGAGCTGAGTAGCAAGGTGTGAACTGTGCTCTTGTTAGAGGCTACTTTGGGCTACACGGTGGGTGGTATAGGCGGCAGCCATAGTACGCCTTCACACTATGTTTTAGTACTAATTAAATACCTTTAGGCTTTTGGTTTGGAGAAACTGGCTGACTTAAGCAGCAATCCGGCTTAAGCATGGATGTTTTAAGTGACGCATAGTGTATTTCTTTAAGGAGTGCCAATAACTGATCTGAGACAGAATACATGCATAAGAATGTGCTGTTTATGAATAGAGTTCATTAATATTCATGAACAGCATGTTAATATTTATGAGCAGGTCATTTATATTAATGTGTATCTTATTACTATTCATGAGCAGTTCATTTTGATGCATGTATTCAGTCACAGAATGGTCATGAGTACTCTTTAAACAAAGAGGTTTGTGTCTTCTTCACCACAGCCCTCATGCTTCAACTAAATGATCTTGGGATCTGGGAGCACTGTGGCAGCTCCTGAGGCACCACTATCATGGTGAGAAAATGGATGCAGGCCAAAGTGCATGCGAGGACCATCAGATTGCAGATTCTCAGTTCAGCTGCACATTGTTCTGCATCTCTGATCTTCTGGTCCCTTTTTACAAGGAGAAATGTTATGTGCATCTGGACAGAGTCTGAAACAACTTGAGGGATTAGTGTCAAAGTGGCAATAAGGAAACAGCACAAACCAGCATGCAGCTACACAGAGTTTGTGCGAGCTGGCACTATGCGGATCTGTGTTGGCACACATCTGTTTTCTCAGTGTGATAGGGGCACATCAGGAGCTGCTGCAGTGCTCCCAGGCTCTGAGATCACTTAGGTAGGGTCCAGGGACATGAGAGCAGTGGTGCAAAAGCCCCAAATTAATCTGTTTACAGAAAGCCCCTGACTGATCTGGGACTGACAATATATACATACGAATGAGTTGCTTATGGGTAGGTTCATTAATATTCATGAGCAATCCATTAGTATTCATGAACCAACCATTAATATTCATGAATAGCTCATTAATGTTCATTAACAGCTGATTTCTTTGTATATATTCAGTCCCAGAATGGCCATTGGTGCTCTTTAAACAAAGTTTTCTGTCTTCTACACCGTGGCCATCATGTCTTATGTAAGTGATCTTGGGGTCCAGGAACACTGTGACAACTCCAGTGGCACTGCAATAATTGAGAGAAAATGGACGTATTCCAAAGCACATGTGCTGACTGCCAGCTTGCACATTCTCAGTTTGCCTGCAAGCAGTTCTATGCTTCTGGTCCTCTGGCATCTTTTTACAAGGAGAAACATTACGTGTGATTTATATAGCTTGAAACACCTTGAGGGATTCAGGCCAAAGTGGCAATGAGGAAACCATGCAAACCTGCATGCAGCCACAAAGAGAACGTGTGTGCTGGCAGTTTGTGCATGCATGTTTGCACACATCTGTTTGCTTGGTGTGATAGTGACACATCAGGACCTTCTGCAGTGCTCCAGGCCTTTGAGATCACTTAGTTGGGGTCCAGAGACATGAGGGCTAAGGTGCAGAAGCCAAAAAAGTATTTCTTTAAAAAAACATCAGTGATTGATCTGGGACTGAATATATGCTTAAGAATGAACAGCTTATAAATAGGGTTCATTAATATTCATGAGCAGCCTATTAATATTCATAAGCAGGTCATTAAAATTCATTCACAAGTCATTTTAATGTATTTATTCAGTCAAAGAATGGTTATTGGTGCTCTTTATATGAAAAGGTTTGTGTCTTCTTCACCCTGGACCTCATGTCTCAACTAAGCTATCTTGGGGCCTGGGAGCACCATGGCAGCTGCTGAGGCACTGCTACCATCATGAGAAAATGGACGCATGTCAAAGTGCATGCGTGGACCATCATCTCACACAAATTTAGTTCGGCTACAAGTGGGTCTAGTTTTCTGCTCCTATGGCCCCTTTATACAAAAAGAAACATTATGTGAGGCTGGAGAGAGAGACTGAAACAACTTGAGGGATTCTTGACAAAGTGGCAATAAGGAAACACCGCAAACCTGCATACAGCCACAAAGAGAATGTGCAAGCTGGTGCTCCACCCATCCCTGTTGTCATACTTCTGTGTTCTCAGTGTGATGGTGGCACATCAGGAGCTGCCGCAGTGCAATGGAAATTAAAGAACAGCAAGAAAGACAATGGCGGCATCTAATCTTACAACTTTATGGTTTTCTACTGTATGAATACCACAACATTTTTTGGAAGTAATGTTTTGGGTTGGAAGAAACTGTGCCATTTTCTATTCAGTGAATGTCTATAGTCTTGTGATATCTGTGGGGGGGAAGGGGCAATCAGAGAGGTGCACTTACATTTTTCTTTTTTTTTTGTTAAATACATGTTGTGCTATAGCTGGATAATGGAAACTCAAAGATGACTGATAGAGAACAAAACATTATGGTGGGGGAGCGAGAAAGGAGAAAGAAGAGAAAAGGGAGATTGGAGGGTAGGATTTTTTTTCTCTTCTCTCTTCTTCCCTCATTCTCCTCTCTCAGTATATAGTCATATTATCTAAAATGTTGCATAGAGTCACACTATCAGTGGGAGTTTCAGCAAGCACCTGACTGGATAAAACCATGGTCTACAGGATGGACAGAATGAGTGGGGATGAGGGCAGGGGGAAATCTCAGGGTGGATCTTCTATGAGACTTTGTGGATGTTATGACCTTATCTTCATTGCTACTTATTATTTTATATGTTATATTATGAATAACATTTATAATATATTTTAACACATATATGGTCTTGAAAGGATCCAAAGGAGGGTGGGAGGATGATTTTCATCTTTCACATTCTGGGTTATTTTTGTGCCATTTAATCTCATTGGACTTAATTGATTTGAGTCATGTTACAGTTTGCCATCAGAACTGCGCAAAGGTTAAAGGAAAAATTATCTTGAGGTAAACTAGTCTATATAAAAAAACTTAAAACTAGGCTACTATATCAATTACAAATGAATCATGACCTACCAACTAAAATGTACTAGTTGGAATGTAAAGGGGATTCAGGACTGAATTAAAACCAAAAATGTTTTCAATCATTTTGACAAGTTGGGCACTAATTGCACATTACTACAAGAAATGCATTTGATGTCGGACCAATTTAAATTTTATGCCAAACCTTAGGGGATTGGACTGAATTCTTCATTTAAGAATAAGTCACATGGGGCCCTAATATCATTTTAAAAATTCTGAATGCTGTAATACAGAAACAACTCATAGATCTCATGGGCTAATTTATTATATGTCAAATTTAACTAATGGGCCAATCTTATACTATTTGTAATATCTATGGACCTAATGAAAACTCTCCTTCATTTTTTACCCAGCTATTTTTAGAATTCTCCAATTTCAACACCCCCATACATAATCAGGGGTGACTTTAATTTGGTCTTGAAACCTGACATAGAAAAATCAGCAATTCATTCTGATAGAATATCCTCAGCAGATAGGGTAATTCTATAATTTATGCAAGACCTAAACCTCACTGAAGTTTGGAGGCACACACATCTGATCATTCACCACTACTCATTTTTTCTGCAGTTCATCAATCGTACTCATGTATTGACTTTTTTCTTTTGTCAGACTCATACTTATATCAAGTTAACCACATTGAATACTCTAATATCCATAATTTCAGATCATGCCCCAATTCAAATGGTTCTAGCATATACAGAAAAACCCTTTGCACCAGTGTTCTGATTTGATCCTTTATTGCTGAAAGATCAACAATTTTTTAAATTCATAGAATCAGAGATAAACTCATTTTTTTCACAATAATATGCCCATCGATACTAATATGGGTATTATATGGGAGTTATTTAAAGCATATTTAAGGGGTGTAATAACCTCACTTGCCATTCAGCACAACAAAAATAGGCAAAGAAAATTAATGAACTTGAGAAACTAATTAACAATGATGAAAAAGTGCATATGCAACTCAATGATGCAGTTATGCTGCAGAACATAACCATTTTTAAAGAACAATATAACAGCATAACTACAGAAAGAGTTGAAAGACAATTACTCTACATTAAAAGCCAATATTATATTATGTGTGCTAAAACAGATAAATTGATGGCCTGGCAATTAAAAGTTAACCAACAAAATAATCTCATCATTAATATACAAGATCAAACTGGTCAGACTGTATCTTCTCCAAAGATATAAATAATGTATTTTTTCAATATTATAGCAAGTTATATACAACTGAGGCTTCATGAACATTAGATACAATAAATTGATTCATTTCCAGTCTGGATTTTTCAACTATTGGTCCATCAATGATGCTCAGTTTAGAACAATAAATCCTCATTGATGAAATTCTTGCAGCTTTTAATAGTCTTCCAACAGACAAAGTCCCCAGCCTGGACGGCCTTACAATGGATTTCTATAAATTATTCTCACCATCCTTAGCCCTGCATTTAAAAACATATTTTTAAGTACTTATTTACAACCAAATTATTAACTCCCTCACTGAAAGAAGCTTGTATTCTGCTTTTTCTCAAGAAAAATAAAGATCCCCTACAACCTAGCTCTTACCGACTCATTTCTCTTATAAACTCAGACTCCAAAATTCTTGTTAAGATCCTGCCACCAGATTAGAAAAGATCCTACTTGAAGTAATACATCCAGACCAAAATGGCTTTATAAAAGAATGTTCTTTAAGTTCAAACATTAGGAGAATCATTAATTTGCCAGATTATTGCCAAAATACAGATTTATCAATTCTTCTTATTAATACAGAAAAAGCATTTGATCGTATTGAATTGCTATATCTTAAAGCTATTATACAAAAAAAATCACACCAGCTCCTGAGGCACAGCTATCACAGCAAGAAAATGGATGCACCACTAAAGCGCATGTGGGGACTGTCAGCATTCAAATTCTTGGTTTAGCTGCAAGTGGTTGTATGTGTCTGCTCCTCTGGCCCCTCTTTAAAAGAGAAAACATTATATGACACTGGACAGAGACTGAAACACCTAAAGGGATTTGAACCAAAGTGGCAATAAGGAAACAGCACAAACCCATTTGCAGCCTCACCGAGAATGTGTCAGCAGGAGGTCCGCATATGTGTTTTGGCACAAATCTGTTTTCTTACTACAAAATCAGCAAATCAGGAGCTGCTGCAGTGCTTCCCAACACCAAGATCACTTAGTTGGGGTACAGAGACATGAGACTTGTGGTGCAGAAGCTGCAAATGTATTTCTTTAAAGAGTGTCAATGACAGATCTGGAACTGAATATATGCATACGAATGAGCTTCTCATGAGTAGTGTTCATTACTATTCATGAGCAGCACAATAGTATTCATGAGCAGTTCATTAATATTGATGCAAGCTTATTAATATTCATGAGCAGCTCATTTCAATGTATGTATTCAGTCCCAGAATGGTTATTTGAGATTTATGTCTTCTTCACCCTGGTCCTCATGTCTGAACTAAGTGATCATAGGGTCATGCAGCACCGTGGAAGTAATGAGGCACCGCTATCATGGTGAGAATATGAATCCATGCCAAAGCGCATGCGCAGACCATCAGCTCACACATGCTCAGCTTGGCTGCAAACAGTTCTGCATCTCTCTCCTCTGGCCCCTTTTTACAAAGCGAAACATTATATTGGGCCAGAAAGAGACTGAAACACCTTGAGAGATTCATGCCAAAGTGATGATGAGGAAACAGTACAAACTGGCATGCAGGCACACAGAGAATATGCGAGATGGCGGTCTGTGCATGCCTGTTTGTGCATATCTGTTTTTTCTGAGCTGTAGCAGCACATGAGGAGCTGCCGCAGTGCTCCCAGACTCTGAGAACATTTCGTTGGAGTCCGGAGACATGAAGGCTGAGCTGCAGAAGCCACAAAATAATTTCTTTAAAGAGCTCCAATGACTGATCTGGAACTAAATATATGCAAAAGAATTAGCTGCTTATGAATGGGGTTCATTAATATTCATGAGCACTCTTTTACTATTCATGAGTAGTTCACTAATATCCATCAGTAGCTAACTTAAATTCACATGCAGCTCATTTTGATGTATGTATTCAGTCCCAGAATGGTCATTGGTGCTTTTGAACAAAGAGATTTGTGCCTTCTTCACCACAGCCCTCATGTCTCAACGATGGGATCTTGGGGACTGAGAGCACCACAGCAGATCCTCAAGCACCTCTGTCATGGTGAGAAAATGGATGCATGCCAAAGTACATCCACGGACTGTCAGCTTGCACATTCTCAGTTCAGCTGCAAGCAGTTCTGTGTCTCTGCTCATCTCACCGCTCTTTACAAGGAGAAATGTTATGTGGGTCCAGACAGAGCTGAAAAGCCTCAAGGGATTCAGGCCAAAACGGCAATGAGGAAACAGCGCAAATCTGGATGCAGCCACACAGAGAATGTGCAAGCTGGAAGTCTGCACATACATGTTGGTACACATCTGTTTTCTCTGTGCTGTAGTGGCACATCAGGAGTTGCTGCAGTTCTCCCTGACCCTGTGATCACTTTGTTGGGGTCCAGAGACATGAAGGCTGTGGTGAAGAAGCCACAAAAGTATTTCTTTAAAGACTGCCAATGACTGATCTGTGACTGAATTATTAATAGGGTTCAAATATGTATATCAAAAGACCATTAGTATTTATGAGCAGTACATTAATATTCATGAGTAGGTCATTAATAGTCATGGACTGCTCATTTTGATGTATGTATTCTGTCCCAGAATTGTCATACGTGCTTTTGAAACAAAGAGTTAAGTGCCTTCTTCACCACAGCCCTCATGTTTCAGCTAAATCATCTTGGGATCCAGGAGCACCATGGCAGCTCCTGAGGCATTGCAGTCATGGTCAGAAAATGAATATATGCCAAAGTGCATGCTCGGACAGTCATCTTGCATATTCTCGGTTTGACTGCAAGCGGTTCTACGTATCTGCTCCACTGGCCCCTCTTCACAAGGGGAAACATTATGTGGGGTTAGGCAGAGACTGAAACACCTTCAGGGATTCGGGCCAAAGTGGCAATGAGCCACAAACAAAATTGGTGAGCTTGCGGTCTGCACATGAGTGCTGGCACACTTCTGTTTTCTTTGTGATAAAGTGGCACTTCAGGAGCTGTCACACTGCTCCTGTACTGCAAGATCACTTATTTGGGGTCCAGAGACATGAGGGCTACAGTGCTGAAGTTGCACAATTATTTCTTTAAGGATCATCAGTGACTGATCTGGAACTGCATACATGCATAAGAATGAGCTGCTCATGAGTAGTGTTCATCACTACTCATGAGAAGTTCATTAATATTCATGAGTAGCTTATTAATATTCATGAGCATGCTCATTTTGATGTATATATTCGGTTCCAGAATGATTACTGGTGATTTTTAAACAGAGAGATTTGTGTCTTCTTCACCCTGGTCCTCATGTCTCAACTAAGTGATCTTAGGATCCAGGAGACCTGTGGAAGTAATGAAGCACCGCTATCATGGTGAGAATATGAATCTATGCCAAAGCACATGTGCAGACCGTCATCTCCCACATGCTCAGCTTGTCTGCAAATAGTTCTACATCTCTGCTCCTCTTGCCCCTTTTTACAAAGAGAAACATTATACTGGACTGGACAGAGACTGAAACAACTTGAGGGGTTCATGCCAAAGCGGCAATGAGGAAACAGCAAAAATGGGCATGTAGCCACACAGAAAATGTGCAAGATGGTGCTTCATGCATCTGTGTTGTCACACATCTATTTTCTTGGTGCAATAGCAGCACAACAGGAACTGCATTGGTGCTCCCAGACTCCAAGAACATTTAGTTGGGGTCCAGAGGCATGAGGGCTGTGGTGCAGAAGCCACAAAATTATTTCTTTAAAGAGCTCCAGTGACTGATCTGGAACTAAATGTATGCATAAGAATGAGCTCTTATGCATGGGGTTCATTAATATTCATGAGTAGCATATTAATATTCATGAGCAGATCACTAATATCCATGAGTAACTCATTTAGATTCACAGGTAGCTCATTTTGATTCAGATATTCAGTCCCAGAATGGTCATTGGTGCTGTTTGAACAAAGAAGTTTGTGTTTTCTTCACCACAGCCCCCATGTCTCAACAATATGATCTTGGGGTCTGGGAGCACTGCTGCAGCTCCTTAGGCACCACTATCATGGCAAGAAAATGGATACACGCCAAAGCGCATCCGTGGACTGTCAGCTTGCACATTCTCAGTTCAGCTGCAAGAGGTTCTGTGTCTCCACCTCTCACCACTCTTTAGAAGGAGAAATGTTATACGAGGATGAACACAGACTGAAAAGCCTTGGCAGAATCAGGCCAAACTGGCAATGAGGAAGTAGCATAAACCTGCATGCAGCCACACAGAGAACATGCGAGCTGGCGGTCTGCACTTACACGTTGGTGCACATCTGTTTTTTCCTGTGCTGTAGTGGCACACAAGAAGCTTCTGTAGTGCTCCCTGATCCAGGGATCACTTTGTTGGGGTCCAGAGACATGAGGGCTGTGGCACAGAAGCCACAAAAGTATTTCTTTAAAGAGCGCCAATGACTGATCTGTGACTGAATTATTAATAGAGTTCATTAATATTCATGAACATCCCATTAGTATTTACGAGCAGGTCATTAATATTCATCATCAGCTCATTAATATTCATGAACACTCATTTTGATGTATGTATTCTGTCCCAGAATTGTCATTCATGTTCTTGAAACAAAGAGTTTAGTGTCTTCTTCACCATGGCCCTCATGTTTCAACTTAGTCATCTTGGGATCCAGGAGCACCATGGCAGCTCCTGAGGCACCACAGTTGTGGTGAGAAAGTGGATGCATGCCAAAGCGCATGTGCAGACAGTCAGCTTGCATATTCTCAGTTCGGCTGCAAACGGTTCTATGTATCTGCTCCACTGGCCCCTCTTTACAAAAAGAAATGTTATGTGGGGCTAGACAGAGACTGAAGCACCTTCAAGGATTTGGGCCAAAGTGGCAATGAGAAAACAGTGCAAAACTGCACGCAGCCACAAAGAGAATGTGTGAGCTGCAGTCTGAGCATGAGTTTTGGCACACATCTGTTTTCTCTGTGTGATAGTGGCAGATCAGGAGCTGTCACAGTGCTCCTGTACTCCGAGATCACTTAGTTGGGGTCCGGAAACATGAGGGATGTGGTGCAGAAACCACAAACATATTTTTTAAAGAGTGCCAGTGACTGATTTGGAACTGAATATATGCCTAATAATGAGTGACTTATGAATAGGAAGCATTAATATTCAAAATCTGTCAACTAATGTTCATTAGCAGTTCATTAATATTGATGAGTAGTTCATTAATATACATGAGCAGCTCATTGTGATGTATATATTCAGTCCTAGAATGGTCATTGGTCCTCTTTGAACAAATAGGTCTGTGTCTTCTTCACCATGACCCTCATTCTCAACTGAGTGATCTTGGAGTCTGGAAGTACCTTGGCAGCCCCTGAGGCACTGCTGGTGAGATCACGGGCATTCGCCAAAGTGCATGCATGGACCATCAGCTCTCACATTCTCAGTTCAGCTGGAAATAGTTCTGCATCTCTGCTCCTCTGGCCCCTCCTTACAAGAAGAAATGTTATGTTGGGCTGGACAGAGACTGAAATGCCTTGAAGTATTCGGGCCAAAGTGGCAATGAGGAAACTGTGCACACCTGCATGTGACCACACCAAGAATGTGTGAGGTGGTGATCCATGCATCTGTGTTGGCACACATCCATTTTCTTCATGTGATAGTAGCATATCAGGAGCTTCTGCAGTGCTCTCTGACTCTGAGATCACTTATTTGGGATCTAGAGACAGGAGGGCTGCAGTGCAGAATCCACAAAAGTATTTCTTTAAACAGCATTAATGACTGATCTGAGACTGAAGATATGCATAAAAATGAGTTTCTTATGAATCAGGTTCATTAATATTCACAAGCAGTCTATTAATATAAATGAGTAGCTCATTAATATTCATAAGCAGCTCATTTTAATATATGTATTCAGTGCCATAATGGTCATTGGTGCTCTTTGAACAAAGAAGTTTATGTCTTCTTCACCATGGCCCTCTTGTCTCACCTAAGTGGCCTTGGAGTCCAGGAGCACTACAGCAGCTCCTGAGGTACCGCTATCATGGTGAGAAAATGAATATGCACCAGAACGTATCCACACACTGTCATCTCACACATTCTCATTTCAGCTGCAAGGGGTTTTGCATCTTTCCTCCTCTGGACCCTTTTTACAAGGAGAAACATTAAGTGGGGCTGGACAGAGACTGAAAAACCTTGAGGGATTCAAGCCAAAATGACAATGAGGAAATGGCATAAACCAGCATGCAGCCACACAGAGAGTGTGCGAGCTGACAGTCTGCGCATGTGTGTTGGTGCACATCTGTTTTCTTTGTGTGGTAGTGGCACATCAGGAGCTGCCAGAATGCTCCTCAATCCCGTGATTACTTTGTTGGGGTCCAGAAACATGAGGGCTGCAGTGCAGAAGCTGCAAAATTATTTCTTTAAAGAGTGCCAGTGACTGATCTGGGACTGAATATATGCATAAGAATGAGTTGCTTCTGAGCAGGATTCATTAATATTCATGAGCAGACCATTAATATTCATGACCAGGTCATTAATATTCATGAGCAGGTCATTAATAGTGATGTGTAGCTCATAAATATACATGAGCAGCTCATTTTGATGTATGTATTCAGTCCCAGAATTGTCACTGGTGCTCTTTAAACAAAGAGGTCTGTGTCTTCTTCACTATGGCCCTCATGTCTCAACTAAGTTATCTTGGGGTCCAGAAGCAGTGCAGCAGCTCCTGAGACACTGCTGTCACAACAGGAAAATGGGTTCACACCAACTTGCATGTGTGGAAAGTCAGCTTGCACATTCTCAGTTCAGCTGCAAATGGTTTAATGTCTCTGCTCCTCTTGATCCTCTCTAAAAGAAGAAATGTTATGTGGTGCTGGACAGCGACTGAAACACCTTGAGGGATTACGTGGTGCTAGACAGAGACCAAACTACCATGAGAGATTTGTACCAAAGTGGCAGTGAGGAAAAAGCACAAACCAGCCTGTAGCCTTACCAAGAATTTGTGAGCAGGAGGTCCGCGCATGTGTGTTGGCTTACATCTGTTTTCTTTTCACAAATTCAGCACATCAGGAGCTATCACAGTGCTACAAGACCCCAATATCACTTAGTTGTGGTCCAGAGACATGAAGGCTGCATTGCAGAAGCCACAAAAGTATTTTTTTACAGAGCACCAATGACAGGTCTGTGGCTGAATAAATGAAAAAGAATGGTCTGCTTATTAAATAGAGATACATAGACACTGTCAGCAGATAGAGGCCTATGGCCCACTCAGTCTGCCCATTTGAGCTTGTAAGTTCCCTTTACATTTTTCTAGAAGTCTGTTGCTCCTTACCCCTGACCTCCAGGTTCTTGTATGTCTGCCCCATACATTTTTGAATCCCATTATTGTTTCAGCCCCCACCACTTTCTCTGGCAGGGTGTTCCACTTGTCCATCACCCTTTCTTTGAAGAAATTCTTCCTCACATTTCCTCTGAATTTCCCTCCCTCCAACTTCATCTCATGCTGTCTAGTTCTGTAACATCTTTATTGCTGGAAAATAGTGTATTCCTATGCTGGCCCACTGGTGCAGTGGTTGGATTTCCACTTGCAACACCATTGACTGGGGTTCAGGAATGGACTGAGGAGACTGGAAGGACGACCAGGGAGAGAAAGATTGAGCATCCTGTGGGCTGCTCTCCTTCTCTGAGGGGAGGGTGAGGTGAGTGCCCAATGCGCAAGAGACTCCTGGTAGAGGCTGGGAGAACCTCGGGGGATCAGCGCTTAGACATAGGAGGGACAGGGGATGCAGGACATCATTACACATCCCCCCTGGGGGTTAAAACAAACAAACAAAAAAATAACGCAACTGGTCGCCATCAATGAAGCCTTCCCTCGGCTTTTTTAGCTTTCAGGCCAGTTCCCCTGGACTAGTTACATGAATTGCAGCTCTATGGACCAGGGCCACAGCCCCACCCCCTGGGAGGCAAACCAGGGGTGTTGGGGAGCGAAGGCCAATTTGGAAGTGGAAGCGCAGGGGTCCATGACCAGGTGGATGCACTGGTGGCTGGGAGTGGCAGGAAGGGGCACATTTAAAAAAGAAAAAAGGAAATTAGTGTATTCCTGCACCCTGTTCCTCCCTGTAAGGTACTTGTATGTCTCTATCATATCCCCCTCTCCCTCCTCTCCTCCAGGAAGTGCATCTTCAAGTCCTTCAGCTTGTCCTAATAGGACTTGTGAAGCAATCCCTGGACCATCCTTGTTGCCCTCTTCTGAACTTTCTCCATCCTATGTCCTTACATTGGTAAGGTCTCCAGAACTGTGCACTGTACTCCATTTGGGGCCTCACTAGTGTCTTGTATACTGGAATTATGACCTCCCTTTTCCTGTTGGAAATGCCTCTGTCTATGCATCCCAGCATCCTATTTGCTTTTCCTGCTACCTTGTCACACTGTTTCCCTACCATGAGGAAATCGGAGCTGAAGGTCCCTTTCCTGCTTGGCACATGCTATATCCTCCCCCCCCAACTGATATGTTGTTCCATGGTTTTTGTGCCCCATATGCATTATCTTGCACTTCTTTGCATTGAATTTCAACTGCCAAACCCTTGACCATTCTTCAAGCTTCTGCAGGTCCCTCCTCATTCTGCCTACACCATCTGGCGTGTCCACTCTGTTACAGAACTTCATGTCATAAGTGAACAGGCACATCAGGAGTTGCTGCAGTGCTTCTGGACTCCAAGATCACTTAGTTGGGGTCAGGAGACATGAGGGCTGCAGTGCAAGAGCTGCAAAAGTATTTAAAAAAAAAGCCAATGACTGATCTGGGACTGAATATATACATAAGCATGAACTGCTTATAAGTAGGGATCATTAATATTCATTAGCATACCATTAGTATTCATGAGCAGGTCATTAATATTCATGAATAGCTCACTAATATTCATGAGCAGCTCGCTTTGATGTATGCATTCAGTCCCAGAATTGTCAATGGTGCTTTTTAAACAGAGGGTGGGATATTCAAAGGGACTGTGCATGGCGTAACAGGGTTGCACCATGCACAACCCATTGATGTGCCCTGGCATGATATTCAAAGGGGCTGGCTGTGCTGCACAATCCCTGATGAGCCGGGGTGCACCAGTAATGTATGCAGCATAAGTGCAGGGGGGGTGTGCCCATGCATATGTGGCACATCCCGATATTCAGCCTGGGATGTGCGGCATATATGCAGGCACAAACCCACCTTGTGCTGCACAGGGGGTGCAGTGTTGAGCCCCTCAAATCCAGGAAAAAGTCAGGGACACCCGCAGGTGGGCTGCCACATTGCTGGGTGCAACACAGCAGCTGCCTGCCATGGGTGGCCACTCGACCACCCAGGATACAGTCCAGGAGCCCCCTACCCAGGGGGTGTTGTGGCCCCACTCACCTAATCGTGGGCATGATGTAAACAAATCCCTGGTGGTCCAGTGGAACCTACCCAATCACCCGATTGTGGGCATATAATAAATAAATCCCTGGTTGTCCAGTGGACTGATCCCTGATGCCCGCTTATGGGTGGTTGTCAAGCACCCTGTGGTCCAACAGTACCCCCTCTCCACCCACCCATGTAGACCCCGCCACCCTGCTCCCCCCATTCAGAGGCGGGCAGCAGCTCCCCACCTGCAAGCCGCCTGGCTGCCCGCCAACTGACAGTGTACAGTACGGCTGTATGTTTATTAGTCCACTGCATGGGCAATGGGGTTGCAGACTGTACTGTACTACACAGTCCCAAAATGTGAATGAACCATTCATATATATTCATATATATATATATATATATATATATATATAGAATATGGTAAGCAAATATTGTTAGTCCCAAAACTTGAGCTTTATGTTTTCAGTATATAAATGTTTAAGAAAAACCTGTGGCTTTTTCAACTTGAATTAGAATGCCGTCTATTGTTTTCCTTGGGAGCTGTAGTTTCAGGCACTCCTTAATTACTCTTTCCTTCTGAAGCCCCAGGTGGCTCTGATAATCATTTGTTCCAAGGGTTTTTAAGTCAATTTGAAGGCATTAAATATTTTCTGTTCTCCTAGTCCTTAATAAAATGCAGAAGCTCCATAACTCGATCACTCCACAGACTTGTTCTGTTGTTTGGTCCAGGTCCCAAACCAGTGTGTCTTGTTCCAACATGATAGATCCACCTCATGACCCTCCCACATGAATAAAAAAAGGTAGGGGTGGATCTTTAGGAGAGCGTGTGTGTGTGTGTTTGGGGGGGAATATGCCTAGATGAAGTTTCAGGCACTCCTTAATTACTTCCCCAGGCAGCTCTGATAGTTGTTCCAACATAATAGTTCCACCTCATGCCCCTCCCACATGGATCTAAAAAAGGTGGGGGTGGATCTTTAGGAGCTTCTCGGGTGGAGGTGGGGGCGGATCTTACTCCCCCCAAAAAACTAATGCTGCCTCCCACTACTCAGATTCCAGTTCTTGTACTGCCTATTTAAGAAAGAAAATAGTACCCTGCAACCTTGGAGGAGGGTAAGGCAGAGGAGACTATTTACACCTTCAGTCAGTTCCACAGACAGAAAACATGACGTCACTCCTTTTGTACATGCAAAACGTCTGCAGGCTCTGCCTACTGCAGCTGTAAAAAGGAGAACAAAAAAGTACAAAACACAATTTAACAAGAGCACAAAAAGAGGCCCTTCAGCACTTAGCATATGATGACTCAATAGTAATTAAGCCCAAGGACAAAGGAGGAGCTATTGTCATACAGGATATAGCACACTGCAGAAATATGTGTCTGGACCTGTTGTAGGTACAAGAAAACTTCAAAACTCTTGAATCTGACTCCTCAAAATGTCATTGCTAACTTTCTAGGAACGATGATAAATATTAGTTGGTTAAAAGACTGGGAATCAACAATCCTTATTAAAGAATAGCCCTGCACTCTGGTCTTCTGTGTTTTACCTAAAATCCATAAAAATGAAATGAACCTGTCAGGAAGATCAATAGTCTCAGGGATTGATTCGGTCCCTGAGCTGTTGTCCTCATATGTGAACTTCTGCCTTCAGCCCCTAATTGAAACACTCTCCACACACATATATACTGTACGTGATACAGCTCATGTACCCCACCTTATTAAAGAACTTAATGAGACAATGGACATGGGTGATGTAATTATTGTCACAATAGATGTTAAAGAGTTACATACTTCCATTCTCCATAAGGGTGGCATAGTGGCTATAGGAAAAGTATTTAACACAAGGGACCAGATATTCAAAACTCAGCCCTTGGGCAAAATTAGCACTGCCAGGCCTGCTAAAATAGCCTGGAATCATTTGCACACTATATTCAAAGAAATAGCCCAAGGGTCCAGTCCAGACTGGATCCCAGGGGCTAAATCCATTGAATTTAGCATGCAAAGGAAGGTGTGCAAACTGGGCTGAGAATGCAGTGCAAAAACAACCCAGCAAACAAGACAACTCTGAATATACAGTAGTAGCCAGGCTGTGCTAACAGCAACAGCATCCCAGTGCATACAGAGGTGGAGTAAGGCAGTGTTGCAGCAGGTGGCCAATGTGGGTGATAGCACTGAAATGGTACTCAAAAACTGCAAACAACATTGCAGGCCACACACTGTAGAACTGAGCAATGGTTTTAAGAGGTTTGCCCAGAGCTAACACATTTGCACAGTGCTAACACATTAGTCTGGTGCAAACACATTAGCTTGGGAAAAAAATGTTGCTATATTTAAAGCTCCCATGCAAATGAACCTACTTAGGCAATCCTTGTGCAAACAGCCACATTATCATCCCAATATAGCCTGCTTTGCATACATTAACATGTAGTTTGCCTGTCACTATGTCAAGGGGCACACAGCTCCACCTGTAGTTCGGACTGGAACTACAGGTTGGTAGCCGCAGCCTGTGTGTGCCTACAGCTCTACCTGTATGTCAACGGGCAACGGTTCTGTAGCTGCAGGCTACCTTTACACACATTTGCAGAGACTATGGATTCCCATAGTAGTAGTACACATCCCCTGGTAGTCTAGTGCCTCCCCCCAGCCATACCTCCCAACTGTCCATGATGTTCAGGGATGTCCCTGATGTCACCTCAAAAGGTACCTCTGCCCCTCTGAAACATATGATGTCAGTCTCTGAAATGTGGGATGTGAAGCATAAAAGTATGATGAGCAGTAGTGTACCGGCATAGTTCTCCATCAGAATATGCTGTTTATATTAAGCCACACAATGCAGCAAACTTCACAAGCTTACATTCACATTTGTAAAGATGTGTCCCTGATATTTGTCATGGTTCCCTGAGTTGTGTGAGCCCAGTCCCTGATGTCCAAGACAGGAGACTGAGAGGTATGACCCCATCCCCGGTCCCCAACACATGTGTCATGCAACCACTTTCACTTTCTCTGGTAATCTAGTGGTCCACAAACCCCAACTCCCACTCCCCAACACACAGAAACATTGATGCATAGAAACCGATGGTAGATAAGGACTGTTAGGCCCGTCTAGTCTGCCTGTTTTCCCTACCTGCTATAAAAGCCACAGGCCCTACTTGATTCACGGCTTTCCCCCCTTGATCCTATTGCTATGGTTCCCTTATGCCTGTCTCATGCATGCTTGAATCCCACTACTGTGTTTCAGTGTCATGTCATGCCCCCTCATACCTGGGCATCATCTTTTCTGAAAGATGCTATCCTGTACCCTATTTATGCCTTTTAGATATTTGTAGGTTGCAGCGGTGATGCTGTCAAGGTCAGGGTTTTCAAGAAAGATGACAGCATCATCGGCATAGAAGAATATGTTGGCTGTCTGATAGGCATCAGGCAGATGATTCACGAAGAGGCCAGTTAGGAATGGGCCCAAGACAGAGCCTTGGGGACACCAATAACTACTCCCCTAGTGTTGGACAAAGATCTCCACCCAGGAGTAACAACAGCAGTAGAAACAGTCCTCTTGTTTTCCTGCAGGTATTCATAATTTGTGTACTCCATGTTATCGATTTTGCTTTAATAAGCTTACATGTAGTCAAACTGTTGGTATGTAAACTTGGAAACAAGTCATACCGATTAATGTAGAGTCATATACTATGCTAGGTTCTTTCCAAGTTATAGTGAATATAATGTCAGTTACATAGAGATTGTCATATTCACTGCTGTGTACCACATTTATACCAGTCAAAACGTCCCATTATTAAAAGGGGAATATGTACTTCATTTTGTTATACAACATTTGATTAAGACTGGTAAATCACACATTGACAGCAGCAGCTGAATGCACCAGGTGGCTTATCTCACTGAATATTGCACTTCAAGCTTTGTACATTACTACACTATAATGTGTGTCAGACCTGACATGTGTACCACTACAGTATATTCCATGTTTAAATGGTGTTCTGTCTCATTTATATATTTTTCTGTGCTCCAGCATAGTAGTTGTGCTTCTGTGTGGGCTGGTTAATATAACAGTGAGTACTTAGATGTGAATGAGTAACACACAGTAATTAAGAGTGTTCCACACTATACTGGTACACCAGTAACATAAAGTATATACATACATTTCAGTAATATTCATTTCCCAAATATCAGGTGGTCTAGTGGACCTCCACCAGGCAGTGCCTACCACCCTGCTCCCCCCCCATCCTGTGATGGATGGGTGGGGGAATGGGGATGTTAGGCACTGGGGGGGTCTACTAGACCACCAGGTATTTGGGGGTTGCAATATATGGGGGATCAAGGCAGGTGCAGTCCACTGGACCATCAGGGATATTGCAACATTTTGAATGGGTGATCGGAGCAAGAGGGAGGGCACTGGACTACCGGGACATTAGGTTTGTACATAAGGTCATGTGTCAGGATCGGGGAGGGCCACTAGACTACCAGGGAAAATGTCTGTTTGTGCATACTGTGTCGGGGATCGGGGATCAGGGATTGGGGAGGGCCACTGGACTACCAGAGTAAACATGTCTGTTTGTGCATAGTGTGTTGGGGATCGGGAATCAGGGATCGGGAAGGGCCACTGTACAATCAGTGGATGGGGGGACTGTATTAGTTCTGTGATCAACAGGGACTTCAGGATTGGGGGCTGTACAATCAATGGATTGGGGGCTGTTTTTATACTGTGATTCATGGAGACATTGGACATCAGGGAGGGGGGCCACTAGATCATCAGGTTGCATCCCTGGGGTGCTCCGTGCAGCATGTGATGCTGCTGTATTCACAGCCCCCCCGTCTTCCTTTGCCCAGAGTTACTGCATGCTTTTTGGCAGCAGTATTTAATGCCATGCTACAGGTCATGCTAATGACTATACCACGGCACTATTCTTTTGAATATCCCAGTGCTCTGGTATTCATGTCCCTGCCCCTCGCTTGGCCCCCTGCATACATTGTTTTTTAGTGCCAGTGCTATCACATTGTGCCAGCGCTATTTGCACTTTTAAATATTGCAGCCAGATACAAATGCAGTGCAACTGCAGTGCAAACAGCTTGTGCCCAGTGCAATGTTTGAATATCTGACCCCAGGCCTCCAGATTTGAAACCAAAAACAACGCTTCGGCATGAAATAGCTAGGGTAGTTTTATACAATAATTTCTTTAAATTTGGTAATCAGTTCTATGCACAGGTAAAAGGAACGGCCATGTGTAGCACCATGACCCCTGGCTATGCTAACTCCTATATGATTGACTTTGAACAGAAATACATCTTAGCATCAGTACAAGAGGGCACTATCTATAAACAGGAGATTTTATTCTGGCGCTGCTTTATTGATGATGTGCTGTTGATATGAGTGGGGGGAGGCACGAAGCTGCATTAGATGATTTTCTGCAGTATTTGAGCAGTAGGGATCCCAATGTGTGATTTACATCTCATAGTAGCAGGGACCAAGTGGATTTCCTAGACATTAGTATAATTAAGGTTGGTTCTAAACTGGTCATGAAATTATGTAGAAAACCTACCAGCAGAAATACAACTTTGCATTCTAGAAGTTTTCACCCTTAAAAGCTTATTGACAGCATCCCCTTTTTTCAGCTTCTAAGGGCAAAAAGGAATTGTAGCCATAATTCAGAGTTTTTAAAGGAACAAGCTGTGATTATTAACAGATTTAGAAATAGATGATTCAAAAGGTCAACACTGGAGGAAACAAGAAGGAAAGTGAGTGAAATTTCAAGAGAACAAGTGTTACCGCAAAAATCTAAGCCATATACTAACAACAGAAGACTGACATTTAACACAGTGCACTGTATATAGATGTCTAGGATCCGGAAAGTTATATCTGACCACTGAAAAACTTTGCAAATGCATCCAACAACTGTTCACATTTTTCCTCCAAAAATGTTTGTCATATTTAAGAGAGCTCTGACTGTTAGAGACAAATTAGTCTATACAGCATTCAGCATACAAAAAGAGAAAATAGGACAGCTTTTGCTGGGACCTGTGAAATGGGGTATGTATCCATGTGGGGGATGTGTGGCCTGTGGACACATTTCCTGAAAAGAAACTTCAAACATCCACGTGCAGGGAAGGAATATAAAATGAAGGCTCACATTAACTGCATAGGAGGCAGTATAGTGCAGTGGTCTAAGGCTCTGAGCTGTAAATCTGGTGACATCTAGCAGACCAGACCTGGGTTTGAATCCCACAGTTTCCACTTGCATACTGTGTGATCCTAAGCAAATCACTTAACCTCCTTGTGCTCCCAGGTTGCTCCTGTAAAAAAGCTTTCAGCTTAGTGTGCTATACCTGGTTAAACAACGAGATAAAAAAAAAAATAAAACTGCAATATTCAGGGGTGATATGTGTAATCCAGTGTCCTTGTGACCACCTATATGTGGGGAAAACTGAGGGAACCTAAGAAAAGGATATCAGAGCATAAGAGTAAAATACAACCACAAAATGAGAACTCACCCCACGTAATACATTATAAAGATAGGGGACATAAGGTGGTACAATTACAGTTTGGAGATTAGAATAATAATATTTATTTTTTAAGCACCTTTCAAAATTATTAAGGCGCTGTACAAAAATGAAGCACATAATTGCAAAAAACACAGACAGCAGTTAACCAGAATAACAAATCCAAGCAACTATGCATCACAGAAAAAGCTTAATGGTACAGAAAGGTTTTAAGTGCCTTTTTAAATTCCACCACAGTTATGCATTCCCAAAGCTGGTGGGGTAGAGAATTTCAGAGGGTAGGGGCCACGGACATAAACTCATGGGCCCTGAAAGATTTCAAAGTAAGCACCAGAGCACATGGGGAAGGGGGAATTATAACAAATTGGTGGAGCAAAGAGAAATGTGGTGGATGTTTGAATTGGGGACTTTATACGCATCATGGGGTCTAAACAGCTTAATCTGGTTCAAGGTCAGTTGGCATTCATCTGTATCCCCCTCCCCCGGGTCGTGCCTGAAAACAGGCAGGATATGTCTAGTGCACTTACCTGGTCAACAAAAAATAAATAAATAAATCAATAAATAAATAAATAAATAAATAAATAAATAAATAAAGAAGACTCAGATTGGCAGGGATGCTGGTGATCCTGCAAACTGTATAATCAACTACAGTGTAAGAATAATTGTTGTGAGTTGCTTTTGTTCATGAGAGGGTCCCGATGTGTGCCCTTTTGCTCTTTTACTGTTTTGCAACGTAAATTTTTGAGATCATACCCCACTGTGTGAACTCATTGTAATATTCTTGTAATTCAATGTATATAATGATTACCTTGTTTTAGATGGAGATGTAAATATCTTGAGCCAGCAGGGGGAGTTAATGAGTATCGCAGGCTTTGAGATAGTAAAGTAGATACTGTGCTGTAAAGTGGTTAGGTTTTATACATTATGTTAAAGTTTAGGGCTTGATACTAAACTTCTGGTATTGCTATTAATCCATTACTAGAAATATGTCTTAGAAGTAAGTAATTCACCAGTTCTAAAGGTTATAATGTATTGAAAAGTGAGAATAGCTGAGTTTTCTGATGACATATGTAACAACTTCATTTATACAGTGCAGCATAATACTAAGAAATGGCAAAAACCCTGAATAACTGCTGTAGGATTTAGGTTAGTGAACATGAATAAGACTGCATGGAAGTGCTGCAAGCTATTGTTCATTCAACAAAAGTACTTGCAGGAAAGTTGTCGTTGTACTGCAAGAAGCGTTACCATGGTAATATTATACACACTGCAGTGGACTGATGCACACCATGCTATGCCCACTGCACTAGTGTCTGTTGAAAACTGTGCTAACTTACGAAATGTCAAACTGTAATTGTTGTGTAACTTTATGGACTGTTTTACCTGTAATTAACCCTGGGTCACCCCTGAAAAAGGGACTGTCATGGTCTCTGTGGGCTTACTCGGTTGCCAAAATTAAATAAATAAACACTTGCTTCAGAACATGGCTTCCTATGGGCACAAGAAGTCGGGCCAAATGACATCCACCTGCTGCCTGACCAAAACGCAATTGAAACTCTGCAGAAGCTTTCTATGCTAACAAAACATGGTAAGAAGATGTTTCTTAAAATCTTTAAGATAAAACTTAAAGAATATGCTGTATGGGAAACAATTTTAGCACGTAAGGAATTTTATATGTAACCCTTGTGAGGATTAAAATACTGCGTGCCATGACTAACGGGTGGAAAACATTAGAATTGCATGTAACCTGCTTAGAGATCTAGCACGTAGTGCTGTTATAAACAAACAGACAAGTGCTTTAGGCACAGGGAATTCACCCCTTCTGACTTACTAATAATTTAAACTTTACAATTAAGAGTAAGGGCCCAATTCTCAAAGTCCTTAGATTGATGCAAGGTGCCCGCATAAAACATAAATGATGCAAGTGGCACCTTGCATCAAAAATTGTGCCCTGAGCTATTCTCAAAAGCAGCCAGTGTCAAATGCAGGCTGCCTGCACCAAAGGGGGGGCTTGTACCAGCCTTGTGCCACAAAACTGGCTGTGGCATGGTGTTAGGGGGCTTGCTGCAGACACAGGCTACCATATACCCCTAAGTTGCTATTCTCAAAACCCTCCCAGTGGGCAATGATCTAAGTACTAAGACCAGCCAGGGTGGTCTATCATGTACATAAAAATCCACTGTTTAGCAGGATTACATACTACCTTCCACCAACACGTACAGCCACTGACTGAACTCTGAATGAGCACGTACTGTATATAGTACATGCTCAGTGACTGATAGCAGCTGTCAATCACTGAAAGTGTATTGTATACAGTATGCACTCATTCAGAGCTCAGTCAGCGGCTGGCTGTGGTGGTGAGTAGTGGGCTGTGCTAGTTGTTGGCTCAGTTATGGGATGGAGGGATTAATGATTATATTTATGATCTTAAAAAGTTATTTTAGTTTCTTAAGTTTCCTGCAATAAGTTATAACAATTTATTTTCCACTAAATAAATATAATACAGTATTTCCCCAACCTCCAGTATTTTTTCTTATCATATACAAATTAATGTTAAACATGGGGGGTATGTGATGGCCAGCCACTGAATACACCATTTATCTGAATGAGTGGAGAGTGATGTCAGATAATTTCACAAGTGGTGGAGCATAGCAGAGCCACAAGTGATGGTTCCCGAGGTCACTCTCCATGAGTTCAGATAAACAGTGTATTCAATGGCCAGCCAACATGTATTCCATTTATACAATAGGGCCCCCTATTGTTGGGAGTGATTCATGCAAAAGTAACCATTAGTGCGGAATAGCGTGGTTTACGCGGTCGTGCAATACATGTTGTTCAATGGTATTCAGTTGTGCTATTTCACGCTAACGGTGATGTTTTGTGCAATCCATTGAATAAATTTCATTTATTCCACTGTGGTGATGTCACCACAGTGGTATAAATAGATTTGTTCCACTGCAGTGAGAATACATGTTTTTATGCAATGAGTTATTTGCTCACCCCTATTGAATAAATACTGATTACGGTTTTATACATTCAGTAATAGCCCTATGGTTTGCATACTATACTACCAAACCTTCTTTAATTAACTTAGTTTAGGCAAAAGCAATGAAGAAAAATTGGAGGAGATATTCAGAAGAGTTGTGCAATGTGCAACTCAGTTGTGCATGCACAATGACAAAAATGTGCCCCAGAGCCATATTCAACCATTATGAATGCGTAGTGCAAAAGCCACTGTGCAGATGTGTAACAGTAATGTATGCAGCGCAAGTACAAGGGGGCTTACCTATGACTGCACTGTGCAATGGCATATTCGGCCCTAAAGCACAGTGCAAGTCAGGAGCAACACACAGAATGCGCAGCACAGAGTTGAGCCTATAAAAGCAGGTTCAAACGCATACACAGCAGATGTGCAAGAGACAGTGCACACCAGAAACATGGATGGAACACCATTTGTGATGGAGGCAGTGATGAGGGATGTGAAGAGGCAGAAGCAAGTACAGCAACATGACTGGGGAAGGGCCCACCAGCGGTATGCCACACACAGACGGTACCGTGCCCGGACCACCTTTGAGGACTTTGGTGATGCTAAGATCATGGGACCATACCGGCTGAACAGGGTAATCCTGAGGCAGCTCTGTGAGCTGTGCCATGATGAGTTGCAGGCACCCACCAGGAGGAGCCATGCTATGACAGTGGAGACCAAGGTGACAGCAGCAACATGCCTGCTCACCACAGGCATCATCCAGAAACCAGCAGGGGAAAACACAGGTATCATTCAGGCAACCACATCCTGTCTCCTCACACAGTTTCTCAATGCTCTGCTGCCACATGCTTCAGCGTTGATCCAATTCCCAAGCACACAGACAGAGAGTATAGCAAACATGCAGGGGTTCCACAGGGTGGCACGCACGCCAGGCGTGATAGGGGCAATAGACTGCACCCACATGGCCATACATGCATCACCTGGCCCAGAGAGTGCAGCATACATGAACCAGAAGGGCTACCCAGCAGTCAACTGCCAGGTGGTGTGCAACGCCATGGGGTGCATCACCAATGTCTGCACCACACACCCTGGAAGTGCACACAATCCCTTGATCTGGCACAGCTCCATGCTGTGCCAGAAATTTGATCATGGGGAGATCCCCATGGGTCACCTGGTAGGTGAATATGGGCTGGAATGGGGCATCAGGGAGGCTGTGCATGGACTGGGGGCCCCGGTCACATGCGGCAGCCACTGACAGCGATGCCGAAGGGGGCTTGGGGGGCCCACCACCATGGTAACATGCTAACCTGTGCACCTTACCCACACAGGAGACAGCACATACCCCCTGTGAACCTGGCTGCTAACTTCCATCTGGCTCCCAACAAACCCTGCCAAAAAATGGTACAACGAGGCCCACATTGCGACAAGCAACATCATCGAGCGGGTCTTTGGCATACTCAAGATGTGGTTCCATTGCCTAGACAGGTCTGGTGGTGCCCTATAATATAACCCTGTGAAAACCTGTGAACTATTCCTGGCCTGCTGCATGCTGCACAACATGGGCATTGACCGTGGGATAGCCGTACAGGTGGACGAGGGTGACAGCAGTGATTATGATGGGGATGATGGGCCGGAGAGGGTTGAGCAGCCAATCCTGCCACAGAGGGATGCAAGGCTCGACGCAAGGGCCTGGATACATAGGGCAACCATCATACAAGAGCACTTTGGGAGGTGCAGGTAAGTAGGAGCCATGACTGACGTGCAGGCACAGAACAGACACCCACACCCACACACAAACTTAGGTACATGGCCGCACAGGGAGGCATGTGGGGCCACCAGCACACACACAGCACAGGGACAGCACCGGCACACATCCACACACGCTGCACGGCACACATACATGGGCACCCATGCACACACACACAGACATGGGGCTAGACAATGGCCATCTGAAACCAGATTTGCACAGGCAGCAACAGTGGCACACCAGGTGCACGGCGTCTCACAACGTATAGTGCAGATGGCGCGTCAGGAGGTGGCGGCTGTGGTGGCAGGCTGCACACACATGGGCCTCGGCGGTGGCATGGATCAGATAGATGGTACTGGCACACTGGCAAGGCTGGCACAGTGCTGCCCTCATCACGCCCATGCCACAGGACCCTGCAGCACAGCACGCACACAGGGAGGGGCCACACCACATGCCACTGAGATGTGGTGCCACATGCACATGGGTGTGCACATAGGACCATGCTCATGGACACTGTGCTGGGCAGCGGGATGGGATGGCACACCAAGCAGGCCTACTGGGTGGGGGAACAACTGCCACGGCCACGTGGGTGGTCACAGGCTGCTCAATGGCCACAGGAGGTGTTCTCAACACATTCATAGGGGTGGAGGTGCAGGAACATGACCGGGTCCCCACTGGAGTGAACAGCCCGGTGAACAGAGACCCGCTGGGGAGGTCGGGGATAGGCACATCATAGCTTGGCATCAGCCATACTGGAGTCACCAGATGCCAGGATCTCAGAGTGGACACCACACTGTGGGGAGTCCTATGCACCCTGCCATGCCCACTGGACACCAGCGATGCAAGTCTGGCGGTGATGGTCTAGTGAGGTGGTCATGGTCTCCCACAGCTGCCGTACCTCACCCATCAGCTGGGTGCATCCAATGTCTGCATGCTCAGACCGGTGGTGTAGCTTCACCCGCAGTGCATGCAACTGTGCCCCAAGCATCCCCTGGTTCTCCACAGATGCCCACTGCAGCGTGGTGTGCTCCTCCAGCTTGTTGGTGGCATGCTCATCCTGGGGGCCAGCGCTGACCCAGTGGGAGTGTGCCAGCAGCCCCTGCTGGGGGATGCCACACAGGGGGCTGCAGAGGGGGAGGTGGTTGGAGGCATACCTGATTGGTGGTCCCTGTGGTGTGCTGCACAGTGGCCACTGATGCCCTGTGCCGCTGTTCTGCTGCCTGCTGCATGGTCCCCATGGCCTCTGTATCCATGGCACCTGCCCCACCATGGCCATCCTCAGTGGCATTGCCACCCACCACCATGGGGCCATGGACGGGAGGCCAACACAGATGCTGTACCACTGCCGCAGCTGTCAGCTGCCAGTGTGCTGGACTGTACCCTGGGTGGCAACTCCAGGCCCTTGCCACCCAGGCTCAGTGCAAGGTCATCATCTGTGTCAGACCCACCAGGCACCTGAGTGTCTGGTACCAATATGGGCAGCTCCTCCAGGAGTAGTAGCTCCGACAGGGGGTCATCGTCTCCCAGGCCCAAGAAGGCTAGCAGACCCTCACTGTCATGTCACTGGTGTTCCATAGCCCTGATGCCTGTCAATGTAGCAGGCTCGTCCTCAGCGCATCCTGCATCGGTGGGTGCATCCTGAAACCCACCCCTGAGGCATGACAGAGTTGAAACACACAATGGTGGCACACATGACTAGGATGGCAGTGTGCACCCTTTGCCACAACTGGGAAGGACATGCATGCATACGCATGGCCGCCGTGGGTCAGGGCGGGCCTGCTGCACCACACAGCGGGCTGGGTGTGCCATGCATGTTGCTCATGCAGGGTCAGACATGCAGGGTGGACAAAGCACATGGCTCACTACCACATACATGGTGGCATGCCATGGCTGCACACTGCCATTGACCACCCCGCCTACTGCACATTGTCCATCTGCTCACACCCCTGTGGGCCATGCTATGCTCTGTGGCCACTGGGCATGTACTACCGAGGTGCTGGTGCAGCATGCAGCACACCCTAGGGTCAGGGACATGTCCAGTGTCCACACGGGCACCACAGTGCACACATGCAGTACCAGTCTTGCACAGTGGCAACCCATGCAGCATGAGCCACAACACTCAGGACATGCAGGGGTACTGCAGCATGGCTGCACACATGCCAGCATGCCACAATGCAGCCCCCCACCCCAAACCCCAGCCCCCATGCCCCACCCCCAGCCACAGCGCCCCCAATACCCTTCACCCACCCCAAGCATCGGCCCCCAGGCCCAGCCCCCCACCCCTCATGGCACACAGTGACTCACACTGCTGCGATGGGCTGCCACACATCTAGAACCCACCGGCCGGGATGCCCTCAATGGGCACCCAGCTGATGGTCGATGCCATCATCTCCTCCCCCCACCGTGAGAATGGGGGCAGCTCCAGGGCCCCCACCGGTCCTCTGGCAAAATGCCCTGATGGAGAGCACCTTCTCTTTTATGCACTGCCAGTCAGTCCCCATCTTCTCCTTGCACTCTTGTGCACTTCTCTGATGGCGGCCGTGGGCATTCACATATGTTGCCACCTCTTCCCACCCTGTGGAACACTCCTTTGGGGTGCCCATGGCCCCACTCAGCAGCTCCTCCCTGTCCATGTAGGCCTTGAACAGGGCTTGCTGCTCATCTCTGGTAAAGTTGGGCCTGCACTTCTGTGCAGGCCCCTGCTCCTCAGCTCCATCATTCACTGACATGCTGCTACCTGTGGATGAAACAGTGGCACCATTAGTGGACTGTCAGGCCAGCCTGGTTCATCGATGTACAGCTTGAACTCCCAGTAGCATCCCAATGTATGTAGACCCATACCAATATGGCTGCAATACCTGTCTGTGCCTAGTGCTGTGGTGGCGTGCATTTATGGCACAATGCATGAAAATGAGCAGCTGCACAACTTTAATGGTATGCTAATGTGCCCGACTGTGTCAGGCATAAGCTCAGTAGGCAATTTACATAGCACGGCCGAATATCACTGTTTTTGTACCATGCACATTCCGAATGTGCCAGGGAGTGCTGCTGGTGCACATCCTGCACATGCACAGTGCACAGCATTGCTTCCACCTTGCACAGTGTGGCCACCACATGTGGCCTATTGTGCACTGGTGTACGTTATGCAGTGTGCCCCCATTGTGCATGATGCCCTCTGCACAGGCACTTACGCTGCATCTCTGTGCAGTGTGGGCCTATTGTACACCATTGCTGCTTGCGTCATAACCCCTACCGCACAGTGGCTATGGATGCGCGCATGCACATGTGGGCACACCACTATGCAAGGTCATGCTTTGTGCCTGTGGGGTCATGGCCCTGACCACTGACTCCCACCCAACACAGCTGCACTAAGTATGAGCATAGCTGCACAATTGGTGTTGGCTGCACATCCCAATCATGCAGATCTGTGATGCACAGCCATGATACGGGGCCCTATTGTACATCTGCAGTGCACTGCTCCACATGCTGGCACAGTCGGCTCATGTATTGTACAGCATTGGTAGGCAGCATGTCCAGCACGGGGCAGCGTGGTGGTCCCAGGGTGGTCAACTGGACCAATGTAGAGCTGGCCAACCTAGTGGCCCTTGTCCTGTCTGTCAAGGATGGCCTCTTCAGTATGGCAGACCTGCAGGATCCACACATGGAGGTGTGTCAGGGTGTGGCATCTGGCATGGAGCAGCAGACTGGGGTGCCACGCATGGCAGAGCAGTGCAGGCACCATTACAGTGACCTGTGGAAGTGGGATCCAGGATGCCTATGGTGGATCCAGGAGGGATGAGCAAGGGATCGTGCCACAGCCAGGTAGGTGTCACTTTTACCACTGCATGCATCTGCGCTCACAGGCCTGTGCTGTGCTGTGCGCCACATGTGAGCTGTGGGGAAGGGCTTCACTGGTGGCTGGTGTGCATCCTCTGTTACTGCACTGCATGCCTGTGGTGTGCACAGCAATGAAGGGCCACACACCATGCCTTGGAAACAGGTATGTGCAGCTGCTTGTGCCTTGCCGGCATTGTGCACTGAGGTGGTGGTGGTGGGTGGCTGTGGCCATGGCATGGCATGGCACTCATGTGCATTGTCTCTCTCTCTCTCTCTCTCTGTTCCTTCCATAGGTCCCAAGGACTACAGGCAGGCCAGGCTGGCTGGGGCGCAGGTCAGGCAGCATGGTGATGAAGGCAGCGTGACTGCACCCGTGCCCATTCAGGCAGATGGTGTGTGGGGGCATTGTTGGCTGTGGGGGTAGCTGTGGGCTGGTGCATGGGCCTGTGTGGCCGTGCATGCCCACTGCAGTGGGCAGTGCCAAGCACTGGTGTGTGCGCCATGCTGCACCTGTTGCAGGGCCTTGCCAAGGTCTGTGTGTGACACAGGGACAATGCTATCCTTGGTGGGGTGGGGGGGTGCGCACATCCCCTGCTACACATCTGTTGCACAGGGTGGCCTGTACTGACTGAGGGGCCCTTGCACCTGGTCTGTGTGATCCACTGCCTGGGAGTTGGGGCGGGTCCATTGCAGGCAGCCCCTGGGGCGTGGCGGTGTAAGCTGCTGCTGTCCACTGTGTATGTGCCTGTTCCAGTTCCATCCACTCATGGGCACAGCAGCTGTCCCATGCACACCTGTGGGAGGGGCAGGTCTATGTGGGCACTGGTACTCATTTCTTGTCTTGTTTCCCTTCCTGTAGGTCAAGCCGGGCTGCAGGGACAGAGCCCTCAGAGGGCACCCAGTGTGATTCTCTGTGTGTCACGAGGTCTGGTGTGGCTGATGTTTCAGTGTCTGGACTCCATTCTCCACATTGGCTACAGGCAGCAGGGCACCACCCAGGCGCTTGTGAGTGAGGTGCGCCAGCTGCTGGAGGTGCTGGACCATGCGCGGCGTTGACTGTGGATCAGCCCATCACTGGGCCATGGACTTGTTGCCCCTCCTGCTGTTCTTTCCCCTGCCTGTTCCTGCCACCATGCTCCTGATCCCATTCCCTGTTTATGCCATCTGGTCCCACCCTTCCTCCTCACATCCTGTTGTATTCTGTTCTGCACTGTTTGCACACCCCTGTTATGTGTTTCAATAAACTGTTTTATATCTACACCCCTGTGTCCATGTCTCCTTTACCTGCACTGTGCCTCTATTGTTCTGTGCTGCTCTTGAGTGTGCCCATTGTGGTTCATGGCTATGCCCTTTGTGGTGTGTTCCCTTGTGCTGTGGCTGCTGTGTGCCACTTGCCACCATGCCTCAGATCATTGGGCCATGGGTGTGCTTCTGGCTTGTCTGCAGTCCAGTGCTGCACATCCCTGTATGGCGTTGCTGCCATGCCCCTCACCTGCACCATTGCCCTTACCGGTGCTGGGGTGCGTTGCAGTGCTGGGCCATGTGTGGTTGCTAGGTGGCATGGCATGAGTACCCTGTTTCCCTGTGCCCGTGCAGCTCCTGTGCCCATTCGCACTGTGCTGGGCCTAGTCACACAAGGCGCGCCTGTTGCAGTCTCCCATGCTGTGTGGCCTGTCGGGGTTGTGGTGATGCTGTGTCATGGGTCACTGTCTGCTCTGTCCTCTGGGTGGGCGGCTGGGTGTGTTTGTTGGTCTGTGTGCCTCTGTAGTGCAGTCTCTGCTCCCTGTGGCCCATTGGCTGTGTGCTTGTCTCTGCACTGTGTTTCAAACCCTGTGTGGCCTGAGACTGTGGGGCTGGCCTGCCGCCCTGCATTTGTGCTGCCCTGCCTTTGTGCCCCTTTGCCTGTTGTGCTTGCTCAGCTTACCTGTTGCTGCCTCCTGTCCTGCTCCTGCACAGTCCTGGTTGCGTGGCCCATGTCTGGTTGCACAGTGGTGCATCAGTGCTATATTCAGTGCTGCTTGTGCTTGCGCATGTCTTTGGCACATGTTCTGAATACAGCAAGTGTTTTCCGTGGTGCACCTGCATTGCGCTGCGCATTCTATTGCGCGTCCTCTGGGTGCACTTCTGAATATTGGGTCCATGGTGTGCCAGCCAATATTTTTACAGATCACTAGCTCTAATACTTTATTTTTCAGAATATTTTTTATTTTATGTCAAGTGTAATGAATAGCGAAAACTAGATAATTGATTTAATTTATTCAAATCAGAAGTAAACATTGACATAAGGCCTCTTTCAGGGTACTATGTGTGTTATTTAAGTTTTCATACAACTGTTTTCTTCACTGTTTAAGATACAGAGGACAGAATAATATTATATGTGACAAGTTATCCACCTCTCCTAATCCACAGTCACAAAATGGAGAAAGGAAATTTAGAAACAGAAACAGATTCTGACGGCAGATAAGGGCCGCTTGACCCATCTAGTCTACCCAATTTGTATATTTTTATTTTGTTTTTTCTACCTTCATTTTTGCTGTAGACACACTTGAGCTATAGTACTGTCCCTTTTTCCCCCTGTTACTTACCCCCAGGATTCCATTGTGTTCATCCCAGGCATTTCTGAACCCTCACCACTGTTTTTGCCTCCACTACTTCCGCTGGAAGGCTTTTCCAGGAATCCACCACTTGTTCTGTGAAAAAATATTTCCTCACATCTCTTCTGAACCTACCCCCCCAGCTTTATAGCATGTCCCCTTGTTTTAGAGCACCTTTTTTCAGAAAAATATTACCATCTTGTACCATATTAACCCCTATGAGGTATTTCATAGTTTCATAGTTTTGTACAGGTTCATAAGGCTGAGGGCCCATAACAAACCCACCACCACTAACTTTAATTGTGGAAGTTATATATTTTTTATCCATATAATGATCCAGATTTAATTTAAACCAGCGGTTCTCAACTGGTGAGTGTGTCTCCCTAGGGAGGCACGAGCTGCTTTCAGGGGAGGCGAGGAGGCTAGAGTGAAATACATGCTGAAAGCAGCATGCAGCCAAAATGGAAACGGAGCCTCCATAATACAAACAGATTCTCCCATTCCATCTGTAACAACTTCTTCCCCTCCCCCGCTGCTTTCATACTGTGACCTGTTTCTGTGGCCAGGCACTTACCCCCAGCAGGCAAGATGACTGATGAGGTGCTAACAGCACCTTAATGAGACAGCACCAACTTCCTCATTACAGTACCGGGACAGAAATGCGAGAGGAGCAGCAAAGTTACAGGGGCTAGGAAGGATTGCAAGCCAACCAATAAGGAAGCAGGAAACGATCTGTACTGGACCAATGAGAAAGAATGTGTACAGCAGCCAATGAGAAGGGAGGTAGAGTGTAGCCAATCATGTGCCACAAATTCCCAGCCAATGACTGCCGGGCTGCTTCGGCCAATCAGCTGCCACTCACCCAATGTTGCTGAGGAGTTCTGGCAATAAAGCACTGTGATTTTTTTTTCCTCTTGAAAGTTTTACTGCCAAGATTTGGACCAGACCCACCGTGTGAAGCCACCACTCAAGCTACCGACTACAGAGATTCGACCAGACCTGCCGCGTACAGCCTCCTCTCAAGCTACCAGACTCGCCACATGAAGCCACCTCTTGAGCGATCATCTGTGCCAGCATACCTCTGGTGCTACCTCCAGATCCTGAAGCTCAAATTAGCCTTCACTGATCTTGGACTTCCAAGTCACCACGTGCAGCATGTAACTGCAAATGACCGATCATCTGTTGCTGAAGGGGCTGGTAACGATGGGTTATTTTTTGCTGGTAAACAGGGGGTTTCTGCAGAAGAGGCTGAGAGGCTGGGGTTATAAGGAAGGGGCTTCAAACCTGGGTTGTAATCTGCCACAAAAAAAATGTCTCCCCCCATCGTGGATAGGCTGTAAGGATGGAGTTCACAGAGTTGACTATGTCACAGGAATGACTGTTACTAAAACAGCTGGTTTAATACTTTTCTCTGCCTGATTTATTTATATTTGTGGGAGGGGGTCTGGTGGAAATGCCACAGAATTAACTCTTGTGATGATGGGAGGTGACTACAATGATGGACCTGCATCTTTGGGGTAGGGGCAGTGGGGACTATTAAATACTTATGTTTTGTGGGATTTATGAATCTGAAGATGCACAGTTGTTTCTGTTATTGTTTTTGGAGTGATGGGAGAGGGGGTCTTTGGCACGAAGGGTAGGTATTTTGCTTGGGGGGGGCTTGCATAACAATTTTGATTGTTTCATTTTGTGAGTGAAGGGTCTGCTGGTGTAGCATGGGCCCATATGTATGATGGCTCTGTGGTGCTAAAATAGTGCCCTATATTTTTGGTGGGGGGTTCTGCTGGTGTAGCTTGGGTGGATGAGGGACATCTTCAGGTCTTAAGAAGCATCCCCTCAACCCATCCCTTCGCTGCAAAAGTATTATTCACCTTACTTGTGTGTGCTGTGGGGATCAAGTGATATTGACTTTTTTTGGAGAGAAGGGTCTGTTGGTGTAGCTTGGGGGTGAGGGACTTCTTCAGGACTTAAGGAACCCCCCAACCCATCCAAGACCCTTCACTGCAAAAGTATTATTTACCTTACCTATGTGTGCTGTAGGGTTCAAATTGTTTGTGGGTTGTTGGAATGTTGTGGCTACATATTTGGGTGGGGTGCGAGGCTTTGAAGCAAAGGGCTCATATGTATTCCCACAGGTCTGAATACCCCATTGACAATACTGGAACTAACAGATAAGAAAATCATGATAAGTATGAAGGAGTTTCTACTATGCCCCCCCCCAAAACCCTAATGCCTTGGCTTGAGGGTCTTGCCTGTGTGGTGGATGGTGTGGAGTGAAGGCTGCACTCAGATAACTTTACATAGGGTGCATCAGCCCAAAATAGGCTCAATGAAGGTGTGGGGGTCTCTTGGTATTCACCGCAGGGCCCTGTTGTGAAGTCACCCAGCTACCTTGTTGAGGTAGACCTCCCATGAGTTGAATCCCTACTTTAAACTGCATCTGCCTCAAAGGCTTACCTTTACATGGGGTGCATCATCCCAAAATAGGCTCAGTGAAGGAGTGGGGGTCTTTTGGTACTCACCTCAGTGCCCTGCTATGAAGTCACCCAGCCACCATGTTGAGGTAGACCACCCATTAGCTGGGTCCCTACTCTAAACTGCATCTGCCTCAGAGCACAGACGAGCACTCAATCCACATCTGCATACCCTTGGATCCAAACCACCCATTTCCCAAGGCCCTTTGCATAAGAATTTGCTGGGATTGGCTGAAGTGCACCTTAACCCTTTTGTCACTGCATAAATGTTTATGTGCACTTAAAATGAGACATTGAGCTGACTGCACAGTTACAGTACATTCTCTCTGTGGGTGGTACCTTTTGCCGTACAGATCAGGGCACAAGCCGACAAGAGTTGCCATGTTGAGGTCAATGAAGGTGAATTGAATCTGTGGGGTGGTGTGCTGGTCTGGCTTGAGCTGGAGGAGCATAGCAGTGAAACACAGGACTACCTAACTTGGGAACTGTGAGTGAAGCAGTGTTGGCCTGGCATGCAAAAGTGACAAATGGGAATGTTTGGATCTGGATACAAATGGATTCTGAATCATTCTTTAAAAATCCCATTGCTGGGTTTTTGGTCTCATGGATGCACATTAAAACTATCATAGGGAGCAATGTTTTTATTTGTTGGTCTGTTTGAGATGCTTGTCTCCTTTTCGAATTACTGCTTCTGCTGGTGTTGCTAAAATGATTTGGGCCAGAACTACAGTGCCATTGAACTTGTGCACACAAGCATAATTATTTGCTATTAGAACAAAAAAAGTAGAGGATTTATACCTTGAATATAGACAAGGGCATCAGTCTTTTGTCAAAAATGTATTAATAAGATAGTCAATAGAGCAACCTGACGCATATCGATGACCACTCATCCTTATTGATAAAGGATGAGAAGTCATCTGATACACGTCAGGTTGCTCTTTATTATGCCATTGTTTAAATAAATTTTTGTGACAAAGAAGACCAGTGCCCTTGTCTATATTTTAGGTGTGAGTGCTCTACGTTTTTTGTTCAAGTTGTTCTATATTTTAAGTATTGAAGCACCACATCCTTGTGCCCACACAACTGTGTTGCACCATAATTATTTGCTACAGCCAGTATTAACAGGTCAATATGGATGTTGTCTTTTGTTTTAAGCAAAACATTTTAATAGGGATATGTTGCAGACTGCAACCTGTAGAAACATGTCCAGTAATTCTTGAGACTGTTGACATGCAGTTTGGGGTGCTGCATTGTCTGTAATTATTTTTGCCTCTTTTTGGAATGCTCAATTGTGTTTGGACATGCAAATATGTGCATGTCCAGGATGATTTTGGTTATATTGTTTAACAATTCCCAAAATTGGTGTGTCATAGATAATGGATCACTTTCTGGTGACCGGTAGAAAACGTACGCATGGAGAAGCAGCTGTTGCTGAAGCCAACTAAGGAGCTGCAGGCCCTCAAGCAAAGCGCAAGGCCAGATGGTATGATGATGAATACTTGAAGATGGGATTCACCTGGACTGGGACCAGTGAAGCACCTTGGCCACAGTGTGTGATATGTGCTGACGTTCTGACACGAGACAGCATGCGACCCTACCAGCTTCGATGGCATTTGTAGACAAAACATCCCAGCCTAGTTTCCAAACCTCTGGAATTTTTTCAATGAAAGCTACAAGAACTGAGGGGCCAAAAGAAACTGGTGGAAAGGCATGGCACTGTGCCTAGTAAAGCTGTGGAAGCCTCGTATTGTGCGGCATTGCAAATTGCCAAAGCAGGAAAACCGCACAATATTTGTGAGCAAGTACTTCTTCCTGCTACAAAAGAAATGTGTTCAATAATGCTGGGAGACAAAGCAGCAGCACAGCTAGATGTCATCCCCCTCTCCAATGACACAGTTTGCCGCCGCATTGAGGAGTTGTCTGGTGATGTCAAGAAACAGATACTGGACTCTGTTCTGCAAAGCCCATAGTTTGCACTAAAAATTGATGATTTCACTGACATTGCCCATGCTGCACAGCTCCTTGTCTATGTCCGTTATGCCATAGAGATCGAAGTCTTGGAAGATTTCTTGTTTTGCCAATCGCTGCCTGCACGAGCAACTGGAGAAGAGCTGTTCCACATGCTCAATAAATTCATTATGGAGGAGGGTCTTGCCTGGAGCCAATGTGTGGGAATTTGTAGTGAAGGAGCACAGGCAATGACTGGCAGATACAGTGGCATGGTGACAAGGTTGCAAGCAGTGGTTCCTAGTGCTGTATGGAATCACTGCATGATCCACAGGGAAGCACTAGCAGCCAAGAGGATGCCAGCTGATCTTCAGAAAGTCTTGGCAGATGCTGAGAAAGTAGTAAACTTTATCAAGGCACGGCCAGTAAATGCAAGACTCTTTGCTGTTCTATGAGAGGAGATGGGAGCAAACTACAAACAATTACTGCTGCACACTGAGGTCCATTGGTTGTTCAGGGGAAAAGTACTAACATGTCTCTTTGAATTGCGTGATGAAGTGTGTATTTTCCTTGCTGTCTGTGGCTTTGCACTTGTGGAAAATTTCCACAATTCACAATGGCATGCATTGCTGGCATATTTAGCGGATGTTTTTGACAGACTGAACACACTCAATGCCTCACTTCAAGGTCGGGACACCAACATGTTCATGGAAAGGGACAGGACTGAGGCATTTTGTCAGAAACTCCAACTATGGTCTTCAAGACTGCAGCAGGGATTGGTTTCCTCCTTCCCCACACTGGAGGATTTCCTGCAGGAAAATGAACTTTCCATTGACAGTGTCCAGATTCCCATTTCAGAACATTTAAGTGGACTGCAGGAATGCTCCATGAGTACTTCCCTGAATACCAGCAAGAGGAGTGTAACCAGTGGGTAAGGAATCAGTTCATTTTTAAACCAAGGTCTGTGGATAACCTGACATTTTAAGAGCAGGAAAGCCTTTTTGATCTGGCTACAGACCCAGCACTGAAGGCCTCTTTTGGACAGTTGCCACTGGCTAAGTTTTGTCTGTCACTGTGATGTGAATTTTTAGAATTAAAACAATGAGCGCTTAAAATTCTACTGCCTTTTGCTTTGACCTATTTCTGTGAGTCTGGATTCTCTGCACTGGCTGGCATAAAGACAAAGTATAGGTCCTGCCTCAGGGTTGAAAATGACTTGTGTCTCTATCTCTCGTCAGTGCACTCACGAATCCAGCAACTGACTGCCAAAAAACAGGATCACAGGCTCCCTTCAGCTGACTGATTTTTAAAAACGTTCAAATGCTGGATTTGGTGGTGCCTTTTAATGACTGCGAAAAACAGGCTTACTGACTGACTGACTTAAAAAATGTGCAGTGCATCTAGTGCTGTTTATCAACTGACTTTTAATTGCTGCTTTGCATGGTATCTATAGTGTGCAGTGGTACACTGCCTTTCAATTGACTTTTAAATACTATTTTGTACAGTATTTGTAATGTGCAGTGCTTCACTTTGTAAATAAAACACTATCACAGTATATTTTGCCTGTTTTGTGATTGCGCATGAAATTGCATACGGAATTCCATATCCTTTTGAGTGTATGCTACTGTGCTTGAGATATGGGGAGGCCCAGGCTTGTCTAAAGTGACATAGGGGAGGCTCAACCTGAAAAGGTCTGAGAACCCCTGGTTTAAACTGTTCAACTGATCTACTCATAACTACACTACTAGGTAGTGTGTTCCAGATAGCTAGAGCTCTTTGTGTGAAAAAAAATGTCGCCCTGGTTGTCATACTTGCAGATGTTTTTAGCTGCAGTTTATGAGACCTAGTATTAATTTGTATTGTTTGTTTTTCAGGACAGATGGTAACAAACAATGATTCATTTTGAAATGCTTTAAAGAGATATATCAGGTCTGCTCTTAGGGATCTATATTCCATGGAGTACAGGTTCAATGTTCTTAACCTGTCACTGTTATCCTTATTTTTTTGTAACCCTACATCGTACTCTCTCTACCATATTCTTACAACCTATAGTACTAGGGGTGCAAAAAGGAGCACAGTACTCTAAATGTGGTAGAATAAGGCTAGTGTATAAAGGAAGTATAACTTCTGGTTTTCTGCTTTTTATATGCCTCTGTATGCACCCAAACATGCCATAACATTTCCTAACTGTTTTATTTGTGTGAGTGTCAAATTTAAGGTTATCTGTTACTATGACACCCAAGTCTTTTTCTTCCGTAGTCGTTGTAAGTTGGGTATTATTCATTACATATTGTGCCATAACACTATTTTTGCCCATGTGCATCACCTTGCACTTTAATTTGTTAAAATTCATCTTATTAAGATGTGCCCAATTACACAGGTTGTTTGTTATCCTGTAAACTATTGATCGTTTCAGCGTTGTTCACAATGCATCCAAGTTTGCAGTCATCTGCATATTTATTAATCCAGATGCCACTGTTCATCTGCATACTTGAAATCAGTATATTAGATAATAATGGGCCCAAAACAGAGCCCTGAGGCACTCCGCTTGTGACGTGTCCAGTTGGATTCATGTCCTCTGATGACTACTTTCTGTTGTCTGTTTTTTAACCACGAGTCTATCCATTTTATAATTTTTATATCTAAGTTTATTTTAGCTAACTGTTCTGTTAGGACTCTATGCGACACTATGCCAAATGCCTTGGTGTAATCCAGAAAAATTACATCAACAGGCATTCCATGTTCTAATGCCTCACTGACAGGGTCAAAAAAAATGTATAAGATTAGTTAAACATGACCGACCTGATGTAAATCCATGTTGACAGATGTCAATACAGCCACTGTTATTTATATGCTCGAGTATTTAGTTTTGTATTAGTCACTCTAGCAGTTTGCTGATGAGTGATGTAAGGCTGATAGGCCTGCAGTTGCATACATTTTGTTTATTACCTCCTTTAAATATTGGTGTGATGTTAGCTCTTCCCCATGATTTGAGGGTTTTACCTTCCTTAATGAATGTATTGAATAAGATGGTTAATGGTCCTACTATCTCTTTACTTAATGTTTTTAAAAACTGTGGACTTATATCGTCAGGTCCCGTGGATGATACTGTTTTTAACAGTCCAATGACATCTAATACATTTTGCTCAGTGAACAAGATTGTAGAATCGCACATGTTCAGTGTATTTAGGTCAAAGCTGTTGTCCACTTTAAAGACACTTCCAAAGTAGGAATTAAGTTCCTCTGCTATGTCGGTTTCATCATTTAGCAGTTTATTATTAGACACTAGGGGACCAGATCCATTTTGATTTCCTTTAAGTGTTCCAACATAATTATAGAACTGCTTCCTGTTGTCTCTAGTTTTCCTGACTAAATTTAGTTCTAGTTTTTGTTTTGCCAAACAAATATGTTATTTTGTTTTCTTGGCTAACACTCTAAACTTGCCCAAGTCATCATTCTTACACAATTTTTTTGTATTTATAGTATGCTCTTTTTTATTGATTAAGTTCCTAATTTTCCCATTCCACCAAGGTGGAATTCTTTGTTTCTTGTTATTGTATTTGGTTCTCAGTGGTACCCATTTATTAATGCAATAATCAGTTTCCTTCTTAATATGCTCCCAGGTTTGTTCCAGGTTGAGATTATTTAGAGTCTCCTTCCAATTCCTCTGGTTAAGGTGGGATTTAATATTTACATAATCAGCTTTTGAATAGTTTCTAAATGTTGTTATTCCATTAATTTCTTTGGTGTGTTTCATTTCTTTTATTTGTGTTTATTTTTATTTATTTAAGTCTAGGATTACAAAAGTACCTTTGAGTCGAGGCTCTTTTACAAAGGTTCCACGTCACTAAGAACAGGCAATACAGTTTGTGAAGTTATGAAGTAAACTAAACATGACACCAATGGTAATAACAACTTGGTTTCAGGTACAATTACATGACGTATTAAAATCACAATAGGAGGTGAAATAACAATGTAGGTGAGGGGAAAGGAGAGATGATGGGGTGGGACAGAGTACAGCAGCCTAGTGGGCTTTGTCAGGACAGAGTATTTGTGAGAGTAAATGTTGAGCATCGGAAAAAATAAAGAATAGAGAAGTGCTTGGAGTGGGGTCAGCATGGGCAGTGGAGGTTAAGGGCAGCTGAGGAAATGACAGTCATTCAGCTAAGGCAGTCACAGGTGCTAGATGCAATGAGGGAGTGACGGAGCTTCTTCTTGAAGGTGCCCAGAGTTGGTGAGGCAGTGATGTCACTGGTAAGATTATTGAGCCAGCTGGGTGACCTGTATGAAAAAGACCTTTGTCCTTGGGTAGTACAACAATGAGGGATTTGCAGTAGTTGTGGTTTTGAGCTCCTGGTGTTGCAGTTGATTACTCTGGTCTTAAGAAGGGAGCAGACCCCTGGGGGGGCATTGCCCATCATTATTTTCTTGGCTCTGATGCAGGTTTGATACTGAAGTTGGTTGTTTAGTTGCAGCCATCCAGTTTGAGAGTAGAGGTCACAGGTATGGGTGAGATGCTGGGCTCCAGTGATGAGATGACATGCTTTATTTAGGGAGGTTGCAACTCATTTAAGTGTGGAGGCAGTGGCGGAGCCATAAACTATGAGCCCATAGTCAATAACACTCACAATGGAGCTTTGAATGGCAACAGACAATGCTCCAGAGGTTAGATGTTTTTGGTGATGTAACAGAAGGCCCAGCCTGCTGTTTGCCATCGTTGCAACATTATTGATACGGGCAGCATAGGAGAGTTTGGAGTCAAGGGTGATGCCAAGATATTTGAAGGTATCAACTTGATTAAGGGTGACTCCTTGTTCGGTATTAACGGTGAGGTGGTAATGTTTATTTTTGTTTTGTGAGCTACTGAAAAGCATGGCCTTAGTTTTTTATGGTTTAGTAACAGTTTGTGCTGCAAGAACCAGTTTTCAACTGATGTGAAACCCCATTGGAGGTTGCCTCGCAGTTTTTCTGGATCATCATGGGAGGCAGGGATAACTGCATCATCTGCATATAGTACAATTTGTTCTGGACAGGAGTCTGGCAGTGTGTTCAGGAATAGGCTAAAGAGGAGGGGGCCCAGAATTGACTCCTGTGGAACACCAGAGAGGACCGGTCTGGCATCAGAGAGTGTTTCATCAATTTTTACTCTTTGGCACCAGTTGTCTAGGTAGCTATTGAACCAGTCAACTGAATCGGGTGAGACCCCAGCCTTCCATAGTTGGACAAGCAGAAGATGATGGTTGATGGTATCAGAGGCCTTAGTTAGGTCGATGAAAGCAGCCCCTGTTAGTGTACCGTAGTCCAATGAGTGGTGAATGGCTCAGGTGAATTCAAGTAATGCTGTGGAAGTATTGTGACCCTTTCTAAAGTCGTGTTGTTGCTTGCACAAGATGTTGTGTATGCCCAGGAATTCAGAAAGCTGGTCAGCAACAATATGTTCCAGGACCTTGGAGAGTGGGGGTAGGATGGAGATTAGACAGAAATTTTCTTGGGCAGTTTTGACACCTCTTTTGTGTATAGGGGTCACAGTGGCCAGTTTCCATTTGTTCAGGAACTGGCTGAGGCTGAGGGAGAGGTTAAAGATCTTATTCAGTGGCCTGAGGACTTCTTCAAGGGTGAGGAATAGAAGTTTGAGGTCAAGTGAGTCACTGCCGGATCTGGACTTGGTGATAGCTTTGGTAACATAGCTGCGGACCTAGCACATCTTGACTGATTTAAAGTAAAAAGGAGGGTGGCTAGTGGGAGAAGAGGAGATTGGGGCAATGAACTGTCCTCTTCTCTAAAACAATCTGGGGGAAGTACAGAATTAAGGTCAGTGAAAGCAGTATTGAACGTATCAGCAATGATTTTTGGGTCAAGGGTGGTAACCCCATCTATGCAGAACATGGATGGGGGGGGGATTTAGACTGCTTCCCGGTGACTTCTTTAATGGTGTTCCAGAAATCTCTTCCGTTTCCCCAAGAATTTGTGAGAGCGCTCTTGAAATAGGCAGAATTCATTTGCCGGATGGCTTTGGTGCAGTCATTTCGAGTATGTTTATAGTTAGAGATGTCTGTTTGCCTCCCAGAGTTTCTAGCTAGTTCCCAAAAATGATCCCTTTCTGTTAGTCACCTTAGGAGGTCTCCTGAGAGCCAGGGGTTAGAGAAGGCTTTTACTTTTCACTTTTTAAGAGGTGTGAATATGTTGCAGACTCCTTTAAAGGTTTTGATAAAGTGGTCCAGGGCAGTGTTTACATCTGTTGCAGTGAAAATTGGTGACCAATCCAGTTGGAGAAGGTAGGTTTTGAGATAAGTTAGATGGCCACGGGGCATGACTCTGCTGGTTATGGTTTTCGGGAGCAGCTTGCTGAATTTATTTGACCAGGTGCAGCTGACAGTGGAGTAGTCACTGATTATGTCCGGGAGGACAGTGGTGTTGGAAATCCAGGAGGGGTGACTGGTAAGGATCCAATCCAGAAGGGTGCAGGTTCCCAATTTATAGTTTTTCCTGGTTGGGGAGTCAACCATCTGGGTGAGGTTTGCCACTGCTATAGAATCCCTGTAAGCCGCTGCTGCAGCAGTAGGCCAATTTATATTAAAGTCCCCAATAAGGATAGACTCAGTGTCCTGTGGGAGAGACCTGATAAAGTCCAGTGCTGCATTTAGGCCACAGTCTTGTTCTTTTGGAGGACGTAGATTGTGATAACTGTAAGGGCTTTGTTGTGAGCACTAAGGAGGAATTTGATAGGAAGAATCTGTGCCGCACTGGTTTGGGGAACAGTGCTAATGTGGTGACCCACGATAGTATCCTTTAGGTATAATGCGCAACCGCCACCTCTTTTTGTCATCCAGTCAAGTCAAAAAACATTGTACCCAGGGAGGGCGATAGCATGATCTGGGACAGATGGAAAGAGACAGGTTTCAGTAATACCTAGGATGTCCAGACAGTGTTGGCTAGCAAAAGCCTGAAGGGTGTCAGTTTTGTGTAGGAGACTACAAATGTTGAGCGATATGATAGAGAGGGCACCTGTGTGCTTTTTGAGGCTTGGTACCTTAGTAGGGGTTGGGCCAGGATTAGAGTGAACATTGCCAGATAATAGCAGAAGAAGCACTAACTTCATGGTACACAGGCGTAATTCCCTTATCATACGCTTTCGCCTTTGTGTCTGGTGAGCGCGTGGTTCACTGATGTGTGTCAAGGGGTGAAAGCATAGGTAAAGGGTAACAGCAGTATGAGTGGAGGAGGAGGAAGCCAAAACCCATAGGTGGGAGAGGGTAGCTTCATAGGGGAGGGCCAATCCCAGGGCAGGAAACTAGGTTCTTTATATAGGGTACCTAGGTGTTTATACATAGGAGCAAGTAGGTAGTTGTTTGGGAGAGAGGGGAAGCAGGCACTGGGAGGGTGCAGTAGAGAAAAGAGGGGAATAAGGAAGAGGAGAAGGGAGTACAGAGTATGAGTATGGTGCATGATTAGCTGTCAGAGAGGATGGCAATGGAGAGATGGCGCTATGATAGGTAAGGTGAGAAGGAAAGGCAGGAGTGGCTAGTGTGTAGAAAAAAGTGCGGGAAGTATACTGCAAAGGTGAACACTGTAATACTGTGGGTCTGAGATATCAGGAGTGAGAGAGTGTGTGGGCAGTAGGGGAGGATGAAAGAGGGGGAGGGCCTAGTATTGGTGCGCAATAGAAGATAAGGGGAGGGGCAAGAAAGGGAGCGTGGAGAAGGTCTATTTAATTAAGGTCGGAGGTGGAGGGGGCGGGCGTAAAATTTCAGCCGCTACCACTATCAGTCAATGGGCACAGCAGCCCCAAGTTGGGAAGGCTTTAGCAGACCAATGTCTGCTCAGGAGAAAACACAGGATCCAGTCAGGATGCACTGCAGTTAGTGGCGGCCAATGGCAGCAGCCCACAGCAGCCTAGGTGTGTCCAAGGGTCTTACCCGGCTTTCCTCATTGTCAGGGTGGTCAGGAGGTGTGCGGAAGGTCAGCTGGAAGTGCCGCACCGCGGCCGGTCCAGCGGAGGGCTAGTAGCTCAAGAGTTACAGGTGGAGCTGGAGGGAAAGTGAGAAATAGGGAGAATTAACAGTGGGAGGGCAGCAGGGACAAAGGGATGGTGATGAGGGAGCTAAATTGGAGGGTGGAGAGCTAGGCACCAGAGACGACAGACACAGTGGAGGAGATGTCGGGAGGTGGCACGAGCGGCACGGGCAGTTGTTAAGAATAACAAAGCCATTGACCTGGTGCCATGGTGGGAGGTGACAAATTAGCAGATAGACACGGGGAAAGAGCAGCCTTTACAGGGAGAAAAAGCAGGCTTTTTGAGGAAGAAAGTAGACTTGAGAGGGAGATGTAGGTAGTGGCAGGGGGCAGTTCAAACCCTGAGTAACAGAGGAGAGAGAAAAAAGAGACAGCCAGGGGAAATTACACACAGAATTACAGGGAAGCTGCAGATATCTTAAAACAAACAGTGCAGGAGAGAGCAGTGATAACTTTAGAACAATTAGAGCAGAAAAAGATCTGTAATACAAATAACTTTAACAACTAACGATGCAGAAAAGTCCTCGGTATTGACTTATTGTAACAGAAACAGTAAGTTTTCAGTAAAAAAGAAGAAAAAAAGGTCCAGGCAGAGCAGCTCGTAGGTGGCCATAAAATTTCGGCCGCTACCATTATCAGTTAATGGGCGCAGCAGCCCCGAGTTGGGAAGGCTTCAGCAGACCAATGTCTGCTCAGGAGAAAACACAGGGTCCAATCAGGGTGCACTGCAGTTAGCGGCAGCCAATGGCAGCAGCCCACAGCAGCCTCGGTGTGTCCAAGGGTCTTACCCGGCTTTCCTTGTTGTCAGGGCAGCCAAGAAGTGTGCGGTAGGTCGGCTGGGAGTGCCGTATCATGGCCAGTCCAGTGGAGGGCTCGGAGCCTGAGAGTTACAGGTGGATCCGGCTTTCCTCATTGTCAGGGTGGCCAGGAGGTGTGTGGTAGGTCGGCTGGGAGTGCCAAGCCATGGCTGGTCCAGTGGAGGGCTCGTAGCCTGAGAGTTACAGGTGGATCCGGCTTTCCTCATTGTCAGAGCGGGCCAGGAGGTGTGCGGTAGGTCGGCTGGGAGTGCCGAGCCATGGCCGGTCCAGCGAAGGGCTCGTAGCCCGAGAGTTACAGGTGGATCCAGCTTTCCTCATTGTCAGGGCAGCCAGGAGGTGTGCGGTAAGTCAGCTGGGAGTGCTGAATCGTGGCCAGTCCAGCAGAGGGCTCGTAGCCTAAGAGTTACAGGTTGATCTGGCTTTCCTCATTGTCAGGGCGGCCAGGAGGTGCGCGGTAGGTCGGCTGGGAGTGCTGAGCTGTGGTCGGTCCAGCAGAGGGCTCGTAGCCTGAGAGTTACAGGTGGATCTGGCTTTCCTCATTATCAGGGCAGCCAGAAGGTGTGCAGTAGGTCGACTGGGAGTGCCAAGCCGAGGCTGGTCCAACGGAGGGTTCGTAGCCCAAGAGATTAGATTAGATTAATCTGAACCATATTAAGGTCACTGTCACTAAGGGGGTGACACAATGTGTGGGGTTGTGCAGAGATTCTTGATATTAGTCAGTATTAAGTCTAGAATATTGTTATTCCTGGTTGGGAGTTTGACTAATTGCTCTAGGTCATGAAGAAAACTGATTTCTAAGAATCTTTTTTCAAGCTGTCCCCTGGTATCATAGTTTGCCCAGTTTATATTTTAAAGATTAAAATCGCCCATCAAAATAAAATCATTTTTTATTTCCATGTTCTCAATTTCGTCAAGGAAAAGCTGATTTTCAACTTGTCCAAGGTTGGGGGAGCAATAGGTTAGACCAATTGTCATGATGTTATTATCTAGTGGTAGTTTCACCCATATTATTTCTGTGTTGGATTGATGAGGAAATGTCTGATATCCCTTTAGTTGTTCTGCAACATACAAAGCCACCCACACCCTTTTTTATCTGTCCTATTTATTAGAAAGCTAGTATAGCCTGGTATGTTGATATTCCATTCAGTGTCTGAGAACCAAGTCTCTGTGGCTCCACAGATGTAAATTTTCATGGTGGTAAGGGTATGTTTTAACTCATCCATTTTGTTGGACAGGCTTATTGCAGTTAATAGTAAGATCTTTATTTCTTTATTGTGTTGTGTTTCATTCATAAGTACTTTGTCTATTTTGTTTATTTCCATATCTTTATTTATGGATGCATTGTTAGTGTTTTTAGTTACTGAGAGAACCTTGGATACTAGGTTAGGTTGATTGTAGTGATTGTAGTTGATTAAAGTGTTATGCATACTGGTTTTAGGCTCCACACCCTCACTTCTAGTTTAAATGTTTAGTAATACAGTTTCTCAGTCTCTCTCCCAAATGCTGACTTCCCTGTTTACTCAGGTGTAGTCCGTCTTTACTATAGAGATAATCTCTGTGTGAGAATTCTTCCCAATGCGTTATACATCCGACAGATTGCTTTATACACCATTGCTAAGCCAATTATTTATGTGTTTCATTTTGCACATCTGCTGTTAAGAAGCCCTGGGAATGGGAAGGATTTCTGAGAATGTAAGTTCACAGTCCAGGTTCATCTTTCTGTTAGTCAGATTGACGAATTTATGCTTGACCTGTTGTGTATTTTGTTGTAAAACATTAGTAGCTTAGCATGAATAATTACAAACTTTTTTTCATTCCTTCGGTTCAGTATGTCTTTGGCCATTTTTGTAATGTGTGATAGTTTGGCTCCTTTGAAACATGACATAGTTCTATTATGTTTATCCGGGTCACAGATAGCTCTGGCCAATCCTTTGACAATTGAATGTCCTAGTACATAAATCTGCTTTGTATTACTGTTTGTGTTGTCTATTTCCATATGTTCCTCTGTATGTTGTTGATCTACTATTACTTCCTGGTTTGATTAATTAGTTTGAGTTCTTATTGGTATTATGACTGGTTCAAACATAATTAAATGCCCATTTGATGTACTTGATGGTATACTGTCTGATTTAGTATTTAGGGAGTTAGATTCAGCTATTTCCACTGTTCCTGCACAGTCATTTTGTGTTTCCTCATTTGTGAGTGGGTCAAATCTATTCTGCACTGCAAGAGTGAACTGGTCTGCTTTTCTCCATTTCTTTTTTGGAATTTTAGAACTTTGGACTTGATACCATCTGTCTTCAGAATTGTCCAGTATATCGTCCTCGCTATCTCTTTTCCTGTTTGGGGGGATTGTGTATTGGAGGAGGCAGAAGAGACAAACCCCCAGACGCAGTATTTATTAACGAAGGGGGTGGGGGGAACCACTAAGAGCTATGTCCAGTGCAGGAGTGCTTGGGGTACTTTGCAGTTTCGATACATTTAATCTTACGTTATATCTGTCTGCCATATCTTTCTGGCTTTGTTCGAGTTTCATGAGCCTGTTATTGAATTGAGTGATCACATAAGCCATATCACTATTTTCCACACATTTGGAACATGCATAGCTTTGATGTTGTATGATATCTGGGGTAAAATTGTACATGAAACAGGACGTACATTTTATTCCTAATCGTCCATCTTGGGTCTCTGTTTTTATCCTCCATGTTACAGTCTAAACTATAACTCTGTACAGAGTGCTGTTTCTTGAGTATGTATGACTACTGGCCTCCTAGTGTCCATTGTACTACAGTATTAGCACCTAATATTTCTGAACGACATGGTGCAAATACTCACAGGCTAAATAGGTCTTACCTCAGTATGCTCTTAAAATTCCTCTGTTTTTGGTTACTTTACTCACACAGCTCATTAAACATGGAAAACAAGCACAAACGAACATGTCTTTGCACGCATCTTCCTGCACGCCAGCTCGCTCACCCTGTTTGCCACACGGTTTGCTTTTATGCAAGTCTGTGAGCGTATGTGGGAAGTGATAAGTCTATGACACCAGATTCTTGAAGAACACACAGAGTGTGTGAAATTTATTATCATAAAAAATTCAAAATAAATGACTTGTTCACCAAAACAAAAGCAAAATAAACTAAGCACCAATAGCTTTCTCAACCTGAAACACTACAGTACTTTAAAGTACTGGCTCAGAGTAGAAGCACTTGCCTTCAGCACCTCTACTATCTTCTGTGCTCAATGACTATCTAACTCAGCTCAGAAAACAACTACCTTATATAGGACAAAAATCCTTACATCATAGGTCAGCTGATCCGCCCCCCTATTCTAATACATCGATTTTCTACCCTAATGCACAGTGTAGGGGACTCTGCTTGACCGTAGCTTACTTTATTTAATAATCACATTCAGACTGTAATTAACTTCTTTTTATACATATAAGATAAAACAAGAAAAAGCTTAATTAATAGTTATAGCTCTTGGCCCCTCCCATAATGGGCCGGCCTTAGACCTCAGATCACTATAAATATGTTTCATTTGAGGGCCTCTGGCCCTTAGAAGTGCAGTGCTGTCCCTGACAGGACCAACCTGAATGCGGTAAGAATATAGCTTTAAGATAAGAGTGATATGTTGCTAAAATAAAAATGTGAGAAAGAACAAAAAAAAAACAAGGAGGTTTATAACCCACAAGCAAAACATACTGCTTTTGTATCACTTTGTTTAGAACCCAGAACTACTGTTTAACTGAAGTCTTGCTTTCTATTTGGTTCTTCTAACTACTCATTTCTGTAGCTGAAGAGTTCATCCGGGCACTTTAAGTATTATGGGCTATTATATAACTATTATGGTCTAGCCCACCGTATGCTTAACAGAGCCCTTTGCTTTTATTTTCAAAGAAAAACAAAACTTGAATTCCTAGCCAGAATGTCTTATTTCCTCAACTTATGAACTCTGTACATGCTGTTTTATCTCCTAAACTAGGAGCTGTTTTTGTCCGAGAAACATGAGTCACAAGACGGCTTAGAAAAACCGTACTAGGTTTTTCTCTTCATATTTTCTCTAGCTCAATAAATGATTCAAGGATTAACAAATTCATTGTCTCTAAGGAGACAATGCCCTTCTTAGGACAGCATACTTAATGCTATTCCCAGCAGCTTCAAAGCTTCATATTTCTTTGGTTGCTAAAAAAAATGTATGTTTTTGTTTTTAAACATAGGCGCTTGTCTAAACTGAGTGCATTTAATCTTCCTTGCAACTTCTGACCGCAAGCTTGTACAGGCATCCCTGCATCTAACACTTGCATTCAAAACCAATTTAATTACAAATCTGGTACTTTTTCTGGCTGAAATGCAGGAAATATTCTACAAACTACTTTAATTCTGGATGCAGTGCTGCTCATCTACTTTCCGCTGCATTTTCTGACAACACCGAGAATAATTAAATTCTACTACAAAAAAACTATGCCACAAAGGCAAGGAAAGTAAAATATAGCAGGTAGTTTAGCAAAGATATCATAATGGGAGGTCACCCCATTATATAGAAAGGGGAAAGTAGAAAGAGATAGCAAAAAGCACTACTGCAGTAGATTTCTATGATAGAGGGGTTAGAGATAAATGCCTTGTGGTGTGTGTTAAAAAAAATAAAAAAGGGGGGGTTCTAACTCTGACAGCTCCCCAATGTTAAGTGAAAAAACACTTTTTATGTTTTTCTAGGACAACCTACCCAATCCCTATGGGTAGGATGGAGCTTCCACCCATCCTCTCTTTGGAAGCTCCACCCCAGGGCACCCATTCCACATATTAATAGTATCTTTACAGATAAATGTGGATCATCAAAAGCACAAACGTCCACATTTATTAAATAGCCCTGGGATGTCATGACTGTATCTCTTAGCCTTCTCTCCTGTGAGTTGCACAATGATACAGATTTTCAATTTTAGAGCTGGTGGTACCTACTCCCACCCCATGTCTGGACAAAATATCTGCATTCATATGAGCTAAGCCTGCTCTATGTTGTACTGTAAAACTATAAGGTTGCAGGGCCAGGTACCATCTCATGATTCTATTATTTTTGTCCTTCATTTGTGATAGGAAGCAGAGAGGATTGTGGTCTGTTATTGAAGTAAATGGGGCACCCCATAAATAAAATTTCAAGGACCCAATGGTCCATCAATAACATCTACAACCCTCTTCAATCAGGTTTTTGAAAGAGGCATAGCACTGAGACTGCACCGGTTTGGGTGCTCAATGATCTCCTGATGGCGAGAGACCAGAAAAAACAGTCAATTTTGGTTCTACTGGATTTGTCAGCAGCATTTGACACCGTTGACCATGGGGTGCTGCTTGAGCACCTGACGTGCATCTGTGGGTTGTCGGGTTTGGTACACAGATGGTTTACATCCTTCCTCACAGGTAGAACTCAGAGGGTAGTATCAGGGATATTTTCCTCTGATCTTTCTTCTCTGTCCTGTGGGGTGCCTCAGGGCTCTGTGCTGTCCCTCATGTTGTTTGCAGTGTACATGCTTCTCCTCGGAGACATTGTAAGACGATATGGGCTGGTGTTTCATTGCTATGCCGATGATACCCAGCTCTATCTGTCTTTTGCACCTGACCAGAATAGAGCACTCTCAGTGTTTAACAACTGACTCAGTGAGATCCAGGGTTGGATGAGGTCCAACTGGTTGAAGTTGAATTCTGGGAAGACGGAGGTGATGGTTGTGGATCCTGGCCACCGGATTGAGGGGTTGGTGGCAAATCAAACCTCAGGTTTATTCTTGGGGATGTTGAGCTCCCTGCCTCCGAATGGGTGCGTGACCTAGGGGTGATCCTTGATGATCGGCTGACATTGCATGCGCAGGTGTCGGCAGTTGTTAAGGTATCCTTTTACCACCTAAGGAACATCGCTAGGATCAAGCACCTTGTTTCATTTGGTGACCTGCCCACGCTGATCCATGCCTTTGTGACCTCACGTTTGGACTACTGCAATTCCCTTTACTTTGGGCTTCCTGGGGTTGATATCCGCCACTTGCAGCTACTGCAGAACTCAGTGGCCCGGTTGTTAATGGGGACTTCTCGTTCCTCCCATATTACACCAGTGCTGCTGGATCTGCACTCGCTGCCGGTTCAGTGACAGATCACCTTTAAAGTTGGATTACTGACATATAAAGCCCTACATGGTCTGGGCCCTGACTACGTGAAAGATCTTCTGGTTCCTTACCTTCTGATGCGACCACTCCGCTCAGCCAACGAGGGGTTGCTAGAGATTCCGAGGGTAGTCTTAAAATCTTCCAGCGCCCGAGCGTTTATGTTCACTGTGCCGACCCTCTGGAATTCTCTACCCTGTTGGATTAGAGAATGCATGACGGTGGAGGGTTTTAAAAGAGGTTTAAAATCCTTTTTATGGAAAAAAGCTTTTGGAGATGATGTAGACACTGACTGATATGTATTTTAATCTTGATTTTAATTGTTTTATGATGTTTTATATGTTGTTTTTATTGTAATGCACTTGATTTTAGAAAGGCGCAATAGAAATAAAGATTATTATTATTATTTGGCTGCCAGACATTCTTCCTCGATGGTAGCATAGTTTTGCTCCCTATCATGGAGTTTCCTTGAAATGTGTATCACAGGATGTTCCTCTCCATCTATCGTTTGGCTCAATACTCCCCCTATACCTGATCCCGAGGCATCTGTATGTACCTTGAATGGGTATGTGAAGTCAGGATTACACAGGACTGGGGTGGAGCATAGGGCTGCCTTCATTTTATTAAATGCTTCCTCGTATTCAGGAGTCCATTTTATCTGATTCCCAACCTTCTTTTTTGTTAACACACCTACACTCCACTTTTGTGGCTCTCTTTACATTGAGTTCTGTTTAATTCAGGTGTGAAGGGGTTAAGTCTGTCAATGGAGAAGTAGCAGCAGTGAAGTTGGGAATTAATCTTCTGTAATACCCAGCAAGACCTAAGAAAGACCGTACGTCTTTCTTAGCACTGGGTATGGGACACTGGGCTACCGCTTCTACCTTCGATATCTCTGGCTTAATACAACCATTTCCTAGTATGAAACCAAGATATCTTATCTCTCATGGCAATGGTACATTTTGTGGGGTTGATAATTAGTCCTGCCTGTTGAATAGAGGAGAAAACCACTTGAAGATGTTGTAAATGAGTTTCTCAGGATGAACTAAAGACAACCACATCATCCAGGTACGCAGCACAATACGTGTTATGAGGTGCCAGTACCTTGTCCATAAATCACTGGAAGGTAGCCAGGGCCCCATGTAGCCCAAATGGCATGGTTCGAAACTGGAAAAGACCCATGGGAGTACTAAAAGCAGTTTTCTCCTTGGCAGATTCTTCTAAGGGGATCTGCCAATCGCCTTTGGTGAGGTCTAATCAGGGTATTCTTACTACCAGAATCCAAAAGTCCCATGACATTTTTCCTCTTTATAATAATATCAGAAAACATATACCCAGAATTCAGTAAAGCTAAATGTGCCATATCTGTTTTCTTCGATGGACAAAAACGGGCAATATGTCCTAGTCCTTTACAATTGTGACATACAGTAGTAGCACCGAATTAGTCAAGGGATTTTTAAGGAATTTTAAAAATCCCTATTGAGAATTATGAAACATTTAGTTAGGGATTTTGTTTTGTTTGTTAGTGTGTTCACTGCTACCCAGAGAGGGTTGTCTCTTCTGATAGTGTAGTTGAAAATCTACCAGATGGCACTTAAGTACTGTAATATGAACTGGCCTCTTTCTGTAGGTATAGCAAATAGAATTTTAGAGGATTTTTTTCCCTAAATTTTGTGAAGGATAAATAGGGAATCTCACAAAATTGCTTGACAAATTCAGCGCTACTATTGTACAATGTCAGATGGTACAGTTCTTATTCTTTGTCCACTCCTCCCTCTTCTCTCCCACTCTTCTTTTTTATGATAGGCATTTTGAACATTTCTTACCGGACCAGTCTGAGGTTTCATTGGGGTTTCAGATTGTCTCTGCCCTACTTTTCTGAAAGATTGATGGGCTGTCAGAAAGTCCTCATCCAGTGTCACAGCTATTTCAGCGAACTCGGGATTATGTTCTTTGATCCAGATCTGGACCTCATTTGGCAAGATTTGTAAAAATTGTTCTAGTACAAAAAGTTCTATAATGTCCGTTCTGGACTTTCCTTCTGGCTGAATCCATTTATTACATAGTTCTCTGAGTCTTATATATGTTTCCTGAGGAGGGTCATGGGGGGAATGTTTCAAAGCATGAAACCACTGCCGATATGTCTCAGCATTAATATCATATGTTTCACCATGTCGTGGTCCTCTGCGAGACGGGGATCCATATTCCCATATGCTAACTGGGCCTTCCCGGAGAGGTTAGGGGCTGACTGAACTACCCTTTGGAATTTAGGCCAGTCACACGCTTTAGCAACCTTCTCAAATTTGGTTAGATATGACTCAATATCTTCATTGACAGTCATCCTAGTTAGTTTAATGTCTCAGGGATTGTTGAGATTAGTGTTACTATTTCCCCCATTTCCATGTCCTACCCCCATGGACTGAATTAGTTGTAAAGTTTCTGCCCACCTCATATCTTGACGCCGACATTCTCTCTCCCTCTCCTGTGCATCAATGTCTCCCTGGCGTTCGATTTCCAACTGGTGAACTGCCAACCGGTGTAGCAGATCCAAAAGGCCCTCAGGAGATCTGTCATCAGCCTCTGGTTGTCTCTGCTCATCTCTGCTGTCACTCTTCCTCTTCACCATCACTATCAGATTGTTCCTTAGGTAACTTCTGCCTTACTGCAGTCTCCAAACCGGGATGCAGGGGATCACCTGTCTTCTCTGTCTGTGACCGAGTCACTGCACCCTTCTTTGTGTCATCTGTGCCTGTCACCGTCATCTTAACTTATCACTGTACCAGGTCTGGTATGAAAACTGGTTTCCCCTGGAATACTTGGACAACCAGTTAATCCCACTTCTGACACCAAATTTGTGAGCGTGCGTGGGAAGTGATAAGTCAATGACACTAGATTCTTGAAGAACACACAGAGTGTGTGAAATTTATTATCATAAAAAATTCAAAATAAATGACTTGTTGACCAAAACAAAAGCAAAATAAACTAAGCACCAATGGCTTTCTCAACCTGAAACACTTCGGTACTTTAAAGTACTGCCACAGAGTAGAAGCACTTGCCTTCAGCACGTCTACTATCTTCTGTGCTCAATGACTATCTAACTCAGGTCAGAAAACAACTACCTTATATAGGACAAAAATCCTTACATCATAGGTCAGCTGATCTGCCCCCCCCCATTCTAATACAGCGATTTTCTACCCTAATGCACAGTGTAGGGGAATCTGCTTGACCGTAGCTTACTTTATTTATTATTCACATTCAGACTGTAGTTAACTTATTTTTATATAGATAAGACAAAACAAGAAAAAGCTTAATTAATAGTTAAAGCTCTTGGCCACTCCTATAATGGGCCGGCCTTAGACCTCAGAGCACTATAAATATGTTTCATTTGAGGGCCACTGACCCTTAGAAGTGCAGTGCTTTCCTTGACAGGACCAACCTGAATGTGGTAAGAATATAGCTTTAAGACAAGAGTGATATGTTGCTAAAATAAAAATGTGAGAGAGAACAAAAAAACAAGGAGGTTTATAACCCACAAGCAAAACATATTGCTTTTGTATAACTTCGTTTAGAACACAGAATTACTGTTTAACTGAAATCTTGCTTTCTGTTTGGTACTTCTAACTACTTGTTTCTGTAGCTGAAGAGTTCATCCAGGCACTTTAAGTATTATGGGCTATTATATAACTATTATGGTCTAGCCCAATGTACACTTAAAGAGCCCTTTGCTTTTATATTCAAAGAAAAACAAAACTTGAATTCCTAGCCCGAATGTCTTATTTCCTCAGCTTATGAACTCTGTACATACTGTTTTATCTCCTAAACTAGGTGCCATTTTGTCCGAGAAACATGAGTCAGAAGACGGCTTAGAAAAATTTTACTAGGTTTTTCTATTCATACTTTGTCTAGCTCAATAAATGATCCAAGGATTAACACATTCATTGTCTCTAAGAGACAACACCCTTCATAGGACAACATACTTAATGCTATCCCCAGCAGCTTCAAAACGTCATATTTCTTTGGTTGCTAAAAAAAAAGTATGTTTTTGTTTTTAAACATAGGCGCTTGTCTAAACTAAGCACATTTAATCTTCCTCATGACTTCTGATCGCGAGCTTGTACTGGCGTCTCTGCATCTAACACTTGCATTCAAAACCCAATTTAATTACATATCTGGTACTTTTTTGGCTGGAATGCAGGAAATGTTCTACAAACTACTTTCATTCTGGACGCAATGCGGCTCGTCTACTTCCCGCTGCATTTTCTGACAATACCAAGAATAATTAAAATTCTACTACAAAAAACTACACCACAAAGGCAAGGAAAGTAAAATACAATGGGGTAGTTTAGCAAAGATATCATAATGGGAGGTCACCCCATTATGATAGAAAGGGGAAAGTAGAAAGAGATAGCAAAAAGCACTACTACAGTAAATTTCTATGATAGAGGGGTTAGAGATAAATGCCTTGTGGTGTGTGTTAAAAAAATAAAAAAGGGGGGGTTATAACTCTGACAAAGTCCTGACTCAGGAAGTGAACCTAGGGGTCACAGAGTGCTCCGTACAATGTTTACACACACAGAAGGTTTACAAGTTAAAATTACCACTCAGAAGTGACTTAACTAACTGATAAAATGCCAGGTAAAGACAAGAGATATAAAAATTCCCTCGGTTTACTGAGCTGTAGTTCCCGAGTATCTCTTAGGGAACTACTGCTCCTCTTCCTAGTTCCTGTCTTGGAATGTAGGGCTCAAACACCTCGAGATAACGAGTCCACACACAAATAATGTTTTTAACAGAAATATTTAATTTGCATCAGGAGTTTAGTCTGCAGCTTTGCACTAACATTTAAAGGTCTGTATCATATCCCCACTGTCCCTCCTCTCCTCCAGGGTGTAAATATTAAACTCCTTTAGCCTATCCTCATAGGGCTTTTGTTGCAGACCCAGAACCATTTTGGTTGCCCTCCTCTGGACCATCTCCACTCTGTCTATGTCCATCCTGAAAGGCGGTCTCCAGAACCGGACACAGTACTCAAGGTGGGGTCTTACTAGTGATCTATACAAGGGAAACACCACCTTCCTTTTTTTGCTGGTGATACTCCTTCCTATGCACTCCAGCATCCCACTTGCCCTCCTGACTGCATTGACACAGTGCCTGGTCACCTTTAAGTCATCCAATATGATTATCCCCAGATCCCTCTCCTGCTTGGTCATTGACAGTATCACTCCACCCATTTTATACTCTGCCTTTGGGTTTCTATGGCCTAAATGCATTATTTTGCACTTTTCTGCATTAATACCTTTGACCATTCCTTCAGTTTTTTCAGATCTCTGCCCATCCTTTCCACCCCCTGGACTGTCAGCTCTGTTGCAGATCCTGATGTCATCTACAAAGAGATAGACCTTCCCTTCCAGCTCCTCTGCTGTGTTGCTAATAAAGACATTAACGAGGACTGGTCCCAGCACTGAACCCTGAGGTACCCCACTGGTCATACTCCCTTCCTCGGAGTGCACTCTGTTTACCACTACTCACTGTTTCCTATCCCCTAACTAGTTTCTTTCCCAGGTTACCATCTTGTTGCTCACCCCAAGTTACCCAGCTTGCTTACCAGTCACCTATGTAGAATGGCGTTGAAAGCCTTGTTGAAATCCAGGTAGGCCACATCTAACCCTCTACCATAATCTAACTCCTTGGCCACCCAGTCAAACAAATCTATCAGATTTGTTTGGCATGATCTCCCCCCATAAATCCATGCTGCCTCAGATACTGTAACCCATTGGATTCCAGATATTCCACAATCCTTTCCTTTAGTACTGTTACCCCACCATCGATGTCAGGCTGACAGCCCTATAATAGCTCATTTCTTCCATGCTACCACTTTCGTGAAGTGGGACTACATCTGCCCTTCTCCAGTCCTCCAGAACCACTTCAGTCTCTAGTGATCTGTTAAATAGGTCTGTCAGAGGTGCAGCTAGTACCTCCCTGAGCTTCCTCAGCACTTTTGGATGCACTCCATCTGGCCCCATAGCTTTGTCCAACTTCAGGTTAGCGACTGCTTTCCAGACTCTCTCCTCATAGTAAGCACTAGTGTCCAGTTCCCTCCTATCCAGGGTCCTGCTGCTTTTTCACAGACCTCTCCATTCTCCTTACACTGTGAACACTGAACTGAAGTATTTGTCCAAGATGTCTGCCTTTTCTTGGTCCCCTCTATACAGTCCCCTCCTTTAGCGTTACAATCCCTCCCTTTTTTCATTTTTTCAATAACATACCTAAAATGTCTTGTCCCCTTTTGATACTGCCTGAGCTATTCTTTCGATAGTTTGCACCTTTGTGCCCATTATTGCTTTCCCTGCCTCCCTCTGTTTTTCCTGATACACTTTCCTATCTTCCTATCTCTGGGTCTCTATATACCTTCTGAATGCTACTCTTTTAACCTTTACCTTTCCTGCCACCTCTTTCGAGAATCAAATCAATTTTCCCTTGATTGTTTGAATAACACTATTTTAAATCTGAATATTTCAAATCTATACCTAGTAATTAGCATTCTCTTCTTTTTATCAGTCATTACTGTTAGATATTTTCTTTCTTGTCATCTATTTTTAAAGTTTTGTGTGTAATATGAATCTTTGATGAATACATTTTAGATAGCTCTTTCTGTATCGCCTGATCTCTGTATGCCTGCTTTATGTTACAATATATTGAGTCTCTTGCTAATCTGTAAAGATCTACATAAACTGAACCAAATGCTACTGGAAATATACTATTTTTAATGAAATTTACATGAGAGTAAATAAAACCTCTTTGTAGAGTATTCAATTTCTTCTTCAATGCATATTCTTGGTAGTCTATCCTCTCCCATTACCTGCATATCCAGTAGAAAAGTTGCTATCCTTTCAAGTTTTGCTTTTTTGAGAGGCCACATGGAGAAGGAAGATGGCTGCCAGGCTGGGCGGCAGTCTACCTGTGCTCTAGCTGAGCACATACAAAACCTCCTCTCCAGCCTCTAATTTAGTTGTTTTAGAAGATTTTAGAGAAAGAGAATCCTAGAAAATAGCTTGTATCTCTGGATATGATATTACTATCCAGTGAGCATTTATTTTAACTGTTTAGAGTTTGATTCTGTTTATTTTGTTAAATAAGTAATATAGCATTGAGGTGTAGGGTCATAGTGTTAGATAGGGCCTGTTAGTGAATTTAACACAGGAGTCAGTCTTATTATTTTGAGGTCTCCCTTTTAGTGACTTGCAGAAGACTTCTAACTGTTTCCAACTTGGCACTGCTTATGAGTGGTGACCGTAGCCCGGAAGGTAGCTGTCCAGAAATCAGTTTGAGAGGGGACTATATGAAGCATGCGGTGGGGAACTGTGCTGTGAGCGAGCCATTGTTGGAGGAAGAAATTCAATGTGGAGTACTTAGGGCCGCAGTGATATTAGAAGTTGGAGCTGGTCATGGAGCTGTAGAGTTGCAACCATTGTTGAGTCATTGGATTTGATCTAGAGGCTTTTGAGGTGCTGTTTAACCCGAAGAACACCTGGTGTGCTTTGAACTGTGGTCCCGGCATTTCTGCTGTGAACCTGCCTCTGAGACTACTGTCTGCTTTCAGTGAGTATGAGCATGACTCCTGCATGTGTCGCAGTTCTGATGGAAAGATCAGTCCCCTAGAGTGGTGGTGAGAGCTCTGTCTCTAATTGGGAGCAAACACGTGGTTGTCTGTGCTCCTCTTAGCTAGCAGCTTCAATTTAATTTCTGCAAGGACTGAGTGGTGAGAGCACTGTTTTGATTGCCAAGTCCCTCTTATACTGATTACTGTGTTTACTTTAGAAGTGGCGAGAGCACTGCTGAGTATTGTGTACTGCCTTCTTCAAAAGTCTGGGCAGCGCTCTGACTGTGACCACAGAGTTTGCTAATATTTTCCAGAAACTTTCTGAGACTTTTGGATACTGTCCTCTGCAGTTCACCAAGAAGGATTCTCCTTTAAAAGTTTTAAAGTTTTATTTTCTTAAATTTGGTTTGGGGGTTACTTTTTTGGGGTGGTGTGTGGGTTTAAATAATCTGTGTGTGTGTGTGTGTGTGGTATGAGTGTGGTTTGGGTTTTATTCTGTATTACAATGTGTGGACAATGGATAGAAACATGTAAACATAGACAATGAGCAGAAAAAGACCAGAGGTCCATCCAGTCTGCCCAAGTTTCCTATAATCCTTGGAACCTACTGTTCCTCCACGGTACTAACCCTCCCAGTCCTCTCACTATTCTCCTCCTTGGTCCTGTTGCCACCAGTACCTAATGTTCCCTTCATTATGCCCCAGCCCTGCTTGAATCCTTTGACTGTTTTCACATCCATCACTTTAGCTGACAGACTGTTCCAAGGTTTCGCCTCCCTTTCCATAAAGCAGTACTTCCTGTTATTTTCCATTTGTGTCCACGTGACCGTGAATTTGTATTCAGGCTAAATAGTTCCTCACAGTTCACTTTGTTAATTCCTTTAAGGAACTTGAAAGTCTCTACCATATCTCCCCTCTCCCTTCTGGTCTCCAGTGAGTACATATTTAGTGCCTTGAGGTGCTCCTCATAGGATCTGCACTACTGGCCCTGAATAATTTTTGTTGCTCTGCACTGCACTGTCTCCAACCTATCCTTATCCTTTCTGCTGTGAGGACTCCAGAACTGGGCGCGGTACTCTAGGTGAGGCCTCACCAGGGATCTATAGAGGGGAAGTATTACCTTCTTTCTTCTGCTATAAATACCCCTCCCAATATATCCCAGCATCCTGTTAGCCTTGCTATAGGCCTTGTTGCACTGACTCGATTGTTTAAGTGAGTTTCTAATAATAACTCCCAGATTCCATTCCTCAGCTGTAGTGATAAGTCTCTCTCCTCCCATCCTGTACTGTCTCTCTCCTCCCATCCAGTACTCTGTCTTGGGGTTCTTTTTCCATAGGTGCATTACCTTGCACTTTTGAGCATTGAATTTTAACTGCCAGACCTTTGACCACCCCTCTAGCCTTTGTAGGTCTCTCTGCATTTCCCTTATTCCCTCATCACTTTCCACTCTCCCACATAGTTATCTGTCATCTGCGAGGAGTCACAATCTGCCCCAGATTCCTTCTCCAATGTCATTAATAAACATGTTAAAGAGGACCAGACCCAGGACTGATCCCTATGGAATCCTGCTCATAACCTCCCTCTCCTCTGATTTAATCCCACTGACCACCACCCTCTGTTGCCTCCCCTCTAGCCAGTTACCAACCCAGTTCACTATGGGTTTAGTTGCACCCAAGTCTTCCATATTCTTGAGCAATCGTTTGTTAGGTACCAAGTCAAAAGCCTTGCTGAAGTCAAAGTAGAGCAGATCCACAGCATGGCCCTTGTCTAATTACTTTGTCACCAAGTCAAAGAAAGAAAACTATCAGGTTAGTCTGACAAGAGCTTCCTGCCAATGAAAAATGCTGTTTACTATGCAGGAGCCTGTTGTTCTCCAGGTAGCGTGTGAGGTCATCTTTGATCAGTGACTCCATCAGTTTCCCTATTATAGAGGTCAGACTGATGGGTCTGTATTTCCCTGGTTGCTCCTTATCCCCCCCCCATGAAGCTGTACAATGTCTGTCACCTTGCAATCCTTTGGAACTTCCCCAGACCTAAGTGAGCTGTTGAACAGACATGCCAGTGGTTCCACTGGCTCCGCTGATAATTCCCTGAGTATCCTCGGATGCAACCCATCTGGCCCTGGGACTTTATCTACTGTATCTCAAGGGCAACCAGCCCTTTCAGAACCCTTTCACTAGTAAACAATGGCTGTCTCATTTCTGTGATTCCCCTTAGTGGCTGCTTTGATGCCACTCTCTGACATGGACCCACTGTCCTCCTTAGTGAAAACTGAGCAAAAGTAGTCATTTAGGATGGCAGCCTTTTGCCCATCCTCCTCTATCACCCTACCCCCCTCAACTAGCCTTACGATTCCCCCACCCTTTTTCCTTTTTTTACTAATATATCTGAAAAACTGTTTTTCTCCATTCTTGACCCCCTCTGCGATATGAAGCTTTGTGTCTGCTTTGACCTCCCTAACGGCCCTCTTTGCCTCCCTATTTTTCTGTAGATAATCCTCCCATTCTACCACCCCTTGCTTTTTCTTATATTTATAGAAGGCCTTCCTTTTGGCCCTTACCACTTTCCTAACCCCTGCTGAGAACCATAGTGGTCTCTTAAACCTGTTTTTTTTTGTTACTGTTCTTATGCATACTTTAGATGCCTCAAGGATGGCCACCTTAATTACCCCCATCTCTCCTCCACCCCATCTATGTCCTCCACCCCGCTAACTTATTTCTGACCAGTTCCCTCATCCTATCAAAGTCAGAATGCATCCTTAGAATAGGATTTATCTTTGTTTTAGGTGATTTTAATTCATTAATTGAGCTGTACAGGGTGTTTTTAGCTAGTAAGTAGCTGCATGATGTGTCTGAGCTCTAGACCCCTCCATATGATCTACACAGCGTCCCTGCTGCATAACCTTTGCCCCTTTTCTGACCTCCCCTCCCAGCTATGGCGGTAAGGTGCTGTTGGGAGGTGGGTATTAGTAGGGGGTGAATGGGTTGGTGGTGGGGCACTGTGGGTACAGTGGAGGTGAGCAGTATTGGGGTGGTTAGGAGCAGGAGGTGCCCTGAGGTTAAATGGAGCTATGAGTGAGTTCCAATGTGTTTAGTGCCCTTCCCCAGGGTTATCACCAGACTGAGTTGGCTGACAGCTGGTGGCCTACAGTCTCCACTGGGCCTCTTTCGGCTGAGCTGTGCAATGCCAGATCGATGAGAAACAAGACCACAATTATGGTGGACTTGATTCTTCAGTCATTCTGGCATGCATCATGGAGACTTGGCTGGGGGATAATGCATGGCCAATTTTGGAGGCATTGGTCCCCAACAGGTACGCTGTAGTGCACTGCCTGAGGAGGGAATGCAGGGGTGGGAATGCGGCCATCTGTTTTGATCCAGCTTGATCTTCTCTGTGCACCAATGGGTTCTACCTCTTTAGAATGTGTGGCAGTGCATGGCAGTCCATGTGCAGGCTGCAGGATTCTCCTTGTTTACCATCCTCTGGGATGGGGGGAGGAGTTTTTATGCAGGAGGTCATGGATTTCGTCACTGACAGGGTGTTGGAGTTGCCTTGATGGTTGATTCTAGGGGACTTCAACACCTGGATCGACAATGAACCGTCACATTTTGGACATGACCTCCTCCAATTGATGACATCACTGGGCCTAGCACAAGCAGTTACTTCTGCGACTCACCCTCATGGCCACACCTTGTACTTGGTATTCTCGCTGGGGCTTGAGGTCTTTAACCTCAAGACTGATCTGGTTGCTTGGTCCAATCATTGCATGGTGGAATTCTCATTTGGAGCACCCCGTGATAGTCCCTCCCCTGTTGAGATGGTCTGATATCACCTTTTAAGACGATTGTCCTCAGAGGGACTTCTGGTGGTAGTAAGCTTTTCTGGTGTAAGTGATGCTTGTGCAATTGGCATGGGCAAAGCAGTGGCAGCCTATAATAGGGCCATCTCTGAGGTACTCGATGCCATCATACTGGTTTGTATATGACCTATGTCTTCTCGCTTGAGGCCCCCATGGTTTGATGGGGCTCTGAAGGAGATGAAGACCAAGGATCAGAAGTTAGAGCATTGCTGGCAGAGGACCCAGTCCATGGAGGATAAACAGGCTTTGAGAAATTACTATGGTGACTATCAAAAGGTAATCAACCATAAGAAGGCAGAGTTCTTGTCCAGGGAGATTGATGCACTGAGGAACAGACCAGTTCAGCTCTTTCGTACTGTGGAAAGACTACTTCTTCCGGTCTGTCTGCAGCTGAAAAGGGTATTTTCAGTCATGCTGTGCAAAGAGTTTGCTCTGTTCTTTTCTGACAGGGTGTCCTCTATTCAGTCTGGGATCTCCCCATGGGGCAAGATCAGCACCATGATGGGAGGCCTGGTAGGAACAGGGGCACCCTTATTGTCTGAAAGGAGTTCTGGACAGTGGAGGTGGATGAGGTCATTGAGGTGATTTCAAAGCTGCAGCCAACCTTTTGTGAATTGGAATTGGGCCCGACTCATCTCATGGCAGAGAAAGGGGAGATACTGTTGATGGGGGACCTTAATATGCCAGCTGTTAACTGGAGCACCTTTGCTGCAGCCACATCCAAAAGCAGGGCCTTTCTTAATGCTCTTCAGGTGGCATGCCTCAGACAGCTAGTTTTGGAACCTACTCGTGAGGGAGCAATCTTAGACCTCATACTCGCAAATGGGGACAGTGACAGGATCTCAGATCTAGAAGTGGGAAGCCATTTGGGAACAAGTGACCACCAAACAGTGTGGTTTATGATAAACTCAGCCACAGAGTCAAGCCATACAAAAGTAAGGGTTCTGGACTTCAGGAGGGCTGACTTTGGCAAGATGGGAGAGTGCCTTAGAAAAGCACTAGCAAACAGGCTAGAAGGAGGGGTGGAGCAACAATGGGAAATATCAAAACTGCCATCACAGAGGCAATAAGCCTTTGTGTGAAGCAACAAACAAATCAAATGAAAGAAAAAGCCACTATGGTTCTCAAAAGAGGTGGCAGTGAAGGTTAGGGAGAAAAAGATGGCATTTAGGAAATATAACGAAACACAGAAGGAGCAGGACAGAGAACTGTACCAGTTAAGGCAGAAGGAAGCAGGGAGGGTAGTCAGAATAGCAAAGTCCCAAACTGAGGAAAAGATTGCTAACTCAGTTAAGAAGGGGATAAAACCTTTTATAGGTATATCAGGGAGCGTAGATAAACAAAGGGAGGGACAGTGAGGCTGAATAGAATGGATGGTGGGTGGGCAGAGAGTGACAGTGAAAAAGCAGGGATACTGAATGAATACTTCTGTTCAGTATTTACAAAAGAGGAAGTGGGGGAGGTGCCTAATCCAATTAACAGAAGCACTCTTGAGAGGGGTGTCGATCCCAGTCCTTTCACAGAAGAAAGGGTTCTGAAAGAACTCCTAAAACTGAAGGTGGACAAAGCAATGGGGCCAGATGGAATTCACCCCAGAATTCTAAAATAATTAAGCAGAGAACTAGTGACACCACTGACTACCCTTTTTAACAAATCATGGGAGGATGGTGTGGTACCTGAGGACTGGAAGAAAGCTGATGTGATTCCCCTTCACAAAAGTGGGACCAAGACGGAGGCAGGAAACTACAGACCTGTCAGTTTGACCTCTGTGGTAGAGAAAGTGATGGAACCACTTCTGAAGGAAAGAATTGTTGAGTACCTAGAGGTGGGGCACAGGACCCAAGGCAGCATGGGTTCACAGCAGGAAGGTCATATCAGATGAATCTAACTGATCTCTTTGACTGGGTGACCAAAGTAGTAGACCAGGGAGGGGCTGTGGACATGGCCTACCTAGACTTTAGCAAGGCATTTGACACAGTCCCACACAAAAGATTACTAGTCAAATTAACCAGCCTGGGAGTGGGTCCCAGGGTTGTAGCCTGGGTAAAACATTGACTGGACAACAGGTCACAGAAGGTAATTGTAAATGGAGTCCACTCTGAAGAAAGAGGGGTTACTAGTGGGGTACTTCAGGGTTAAGGGTCCAGTCCTTTTTAATGTCTTTATAAGTGACATTGCAGAGGGACTGGAAGGAAAAGTATGCCTCTTTGCAGATGACACAAAGATCTGCAACAGGGTTGATACACAAGGATGCGTGGAAAGGATGAGAAGGGACTTGGCAAGGTTGGAGGACTGGTCAGAAGTATGGCAGCTTGGATTCAATGCAAAGAAGTGCAAAGTAATGCACCTGGGAAACAAAAACCCAAGGGAAGATTACACAATGCGGGAGGAGGTAGTAACAACAACCAAAATGGAAAGAGACCTAGGGGTAATCATATCAGATGACCTAAAGGTTGGCAAGCAATGCAAGAAGGTGGTAGGGAGGGCTGGGGGGATACTGGGATGTATAGGGAGAGGTATCACCAGCAGAAAACAGGAAGTTGTTATCCCCCTGGACAGACAGTTGGTGAGACCCCGTCTGGAGTACTGCGTCCAGTTCTGGAGACCCCATCTCTGCAAGGACATAGACAGGATGGAGGCAGTTCAGTGGAGGGCAACTAAAATGGTGCAGGGTCTGCAAGAGAAGCCATACAAGGAGAGACTAAAGGAGCTTAATATGTATACCCTTGAGGAAAGGGGGGGCATGATAGAAATGTTTAAGTACCTCAGTTGAATCAACAAAGTCCAAGAGGGTAGCATCTTTCAGAAAAAGAGATGTGCAAGAACAAGGGGACACAATTTAAAGATAGAGGGTGGACGGCTCAGGGGCAATGTGAGGAAGTATTTTTTCACAGAGAGGGTGGTGGACACATGGAACAGCCTTCCTGAGGAGGTTGTGGGGTCTAAAACTGTGGAAGAATTCAAGAATGCATGGGACAGACATAAGGCAATTTTTGTGGGGGGGTAGGAAGAAATAGGCTGTTGGTTAAATAGGATCTGCAGTTTATCCTCTAGGTAGGGAAGTGGGCAGACTAGGTGGGCCAAGCGGTCCTTATCTGCTGACAAAGTCTATGTTTCTATGTTTCAAGGCAGAGGCAGGAAACTACAGACCTGTCAGTTTTACCTCTGAGGTAGGGAAAGTGATGGAATCACTTCTGAAGGAAAGAATTGTTGAGTACCTAGAGGCCAGTGGGGCACAGGACCTAAGGCTGCATGGGTTCTCAGTGGGAAGGTCATGTCAGATGAATCTAATTGATTTCTTTGACTGGGTGACCAAAGTAGTAGACCAGGGAGGGGCTGTGGACATGGCCTACCTAGACTTTAGCGAGGCATTTGACACAGTCTCACACAAAAGATTAGTAGTCAAATTAACCAGCCTGGGAGTGGGTCCCAGGGTGGTAGCCTGGGTAAAACATTGGCTGAACAACAGGACACAGAAGGTAATTGTAAATGGAGTCCACTCTGAAGAAAGAGGGGTTACTAGTGGGGTACCAGCAGGGTTCAGTACTGGGTCCAGTCCTTTTTAATGTCTTTATAAGTGACATTGCAGAGGGACTGGAAGGAAAAGTATGCTTCTTTGCAGATGACACAAAGATTTGCAACAGGGTTGATACACAAGTAGGTGTGGAAAGGATGAGAAGGGACTTGGCAAAGTTGGAGGAATGGTCAGAAGTATGGCAGCTTGGATTCAATGCAAAGAAGTGCAAAGTAATGCACCTGGGAAACAAAAACCCAGGGAAAGATTACACAATGGGAGGTAGTAACAACAAAAATGGTAAGGGACCTAGGGGTAATCATATCAGATGACCTTAAGGTTGGCAAGCAATGTGAGAAGGCAGTAGGGAGGTCTGGGGGGATACTGGAATGTATAAGGAGAGGTATCACCAGCAGAAAACAGGAATTTGTTATTCCCCTGTACAGACAGTAGTTGAGACCCCATCTGGAGTACTGCATCCAGTTCTGGAGACCCCATCTCTGCAAGGACATAGACAGGAAGGAGGCAGTTTAGAGGAGGGCAACTAAAATGGTGCAGGGTCTGCAAGAGAAGCCATACGAGGAGAGACTAAAGGAGCTTAAAATGTATACCCTTGAGGAAAGAAGGGAGAGGTTGGGCATGATAGAAACATTTAAGTAGCTCAGTGGAATCAACAAAGTCCAAGAGGGTAGCATCTTTCAGAAAAAGAGATGTGCAAGAACAAGGGGACACAATTTGAAGATAGAGGGGGGACGGCTCAGGGGCAATGTGAGGAAGTATTTTTTCACAGAGAGGATGGTGGACGCATGGAACAGCCTTCCTGAGGAGGTTGTGGGGCCTAAAACAGTGGGAGAATTCAAGAATGCATGGGATAGACATAAGACAATTTTTGTGGGGGGTAGGAAGAAATAGGCTGTTGGTTAAATAGGATCTGCAGCTTATCCTCTAGGTAGGAAAATGAGCAGACTAGGTGGGCCAAGTGGCGCTTATCTGCCATCAAAGTCTGTGTTTCTATGTTTCCTGGCAGGATGCGCCGAGACCATTGGTCCAGTGTTAGCCAGGATAGTCCTGTGTTCGCTCTCAGAGGGGTTCTTCTCCAGTGCCTTGAAGGACGCATTGGTGAAGCCCCTTCTGAAGAAACTATCACTTGACCCTGATGTCCTGGCAAATTATTGACCAATCTCCAACCTCCCATTTCTAGGGAAGGTTGTTGAAAAAGTGGTGGCACTACAGCTTGAGGCACACCTCACAGCCTTTGACATCTACGAGCCATTCCAGTCCAGATTTAGGGCTAGGCATAGAACTGAGATGGAATTGTTTCGGGTGCAAAATGACCTCCTCAGCATGAGGAATAGAGGAGACCGATCAATTCTCATTCTCCTTGATCTCTCCTTAGCGTATGACTTTGTGGATCACATTGTGCTTTTGGATCACCTTACAGAGTATTGTGTACTTGCCAGTACTGTCATCAACTGGTTTGAGTCCTATCTCTCAGGCAGGAGACAACAGGAGGTGATGGGGAATTTCTCCTCCTCTCCGAAGCCCCTGTCATGTGGAGTTCTTCAAGGTTTGATCCTGTCGCTGATGTTGGCAGTGTACATGCTGCCCCTGGAGCGTTCATTAGATATCACAGTCTTGGCTTTCTCTGTTATGAAGATGATACCCAGCTGTATATATCGTTTGCTCCTGGAACAAATAGTGCCATTGAAGTGCTAAACAACTGCCTGGCCGAGATCCAGGACTGGGTGTCTTCTAACTGGCTGAGGCTAAACCTTGTCAAGATGGAGGCACTGGTGATTGAACCTGGCTGTGGGCATGATGGGGGTGCCTCCGAGGTGGTAACAGGACAGGTCCTGGGATCTACCCCATTGATGGCATCCTCTAGGGTGAGTAGTCTGGGTGTCTTCCTTGATGACAGGCTGACACTTAATGATCAGGTGTCGTCTATTGTCTAAAGTGGTTCTTACCACTTAAGGAACATTGCCCAGATTATACCTCTAATTCCGGCCAAGGACCTGCCCTCACTGGTGCATGCCTATGTTACATCCAGGCTGGACTACTGTAATGCTCTGTACTTTGGGGTCACTGGAAGGAACCTCCACTGACTACAGCTGATGCAGAAAGCAGTGGCCAGGTTGCTGATGGGCCTGCCCAGATCTTGTCATGTGATCTTGGTCCTATGAATCTGAATTGGCTGCCTGTTAGGTGGAGGATCATCTTCAAGGTGGGCTTGCTCACCTATACGGTCCTGTACAACACGGGCCCTGGCTACCTGTCTGATTTCCTCACACCTGCTATTCGAATGTGCTTCCTCTGCTCCTCCACTGAGGGCCTCCTAACGGTTCCGAGGGCCAGGCTGAAAACCTCAGGTGACTGTGTGTTTGAGGCAGCCATCCCGGTCCTCTGGAACTTATTGCCCCAATCTCTGAGGGAGGCTCCTTTGGTGGAGGCATTTAAGAGGGGTCTAAAAAGCTATCTTTTTAAAGAAACATATCCTGATAACTGCAGCTGATTTTAATGTCACCTATTTATTATTAATTTTTATTTATTTAGGATTTCATTGATTGTACAAGTTATATGCTCTGTTTGTCATTTTGTATAATCCTGCCTGTTTGACCTTTGTATGGCACCCAGAGCCCCTGGGACAGGTTGCCATATAAAATAAACGTTTACTTACTTAAATACTTACTTATCAGAGTTTCCAAGAAGGTTTGACCTCATTCAAGTCTAGGGATATAATCCGGTACACAGTTTGGTAAACTGAAAAGATATCTTTAAAGTTTGCTTACTACTACTTCTAAAGGTGACACCTTTGAGAATACCCATGTTTCTGAAGCATATAATATTGCTGCTTTGATTTCAGCATTTATTGCCATCAAACAAATCCACTGCTTGGCCTCTGTAAGTTCAAGTTCAAGTTTATTGTTTGGCTTAACAATAAGCCTTTACAAAGCTTAAGACATACATTCCAATTATAAATACATCATATATTGTACTTATTATTAAACATAGATATGTCATAATCTTATGTTCTTTAATCAAATACACTTATTACAATAATATATTTAAAAATATCTTAGTCCTATAAGTACATTTAATTGCTCAGTATTATACATAGCTCACTGTACATCCATAATATTGCACTTTACTTGTTCTATACTATCTTTTTGGTTTTTAACCCTTATATTTTAGCAGTTGTATTCTCGATATGTTTTTTTCTTATTCTCAATTATATTACAAAACCATGATATTGCCTCAAGATGTCTTATATTAGAAGTTTTCATTAAATAATTATATTGATATCAGGGCTCCATATCCAATAATTTAAGAATGTCCCCCAGAAACTTTATTCTCTCCTGATTGTATTTAGGGCAAAAGAGAAGTAAGTGGCGTGGAGTATCTTCTTCCAAATGACAAACGCACATTCCTGTTTTGGAGGTGCCATACTTTAGCCTTAAATATTGACTATCTATATATCCAAATCTAAATCGTGAGAGAGATTTTCTATGTGCCAGATTTTTTATTTTATTTAGATACTTTTCCATTCCAAAACATCTTTTAGAGTTTGTAACTAGCCAATTACTAAGTGTATAGCTAATCAGTCCACTCATTTCTCTTTGTCCATAAAGATCTTTAATTCTCCTTTTGATCTTGATATGTATATCCATTATTGGATCTGTGTATATTTCCAATAAATATTCCAATAAACCAAATGGTTTTATGATTTTTTCTACAATTTGAAAACTTGGAAATATAAAACCAGTCTTAGTATATGAGAGAGTTTCTTCAAGACAAATTCTTGGAAGTCTCTTATCTGGCATATTATGCACTTTAATCCAGTATGTAACTTGTCTAGAGTCAACATTACATTTTACTGTGGTTTGATCTAATTCCAGTCATACAAGACCAGAGGCAGTACTTATTGGGAGCCCCAATAGTTTTTTTTATATATTTTATTCATTGATATCTGTATTGAATCTAATATTCCCTGCCCCCATATTTCTGCCCCATACAAAATTTGACTTGTGACTTTTGCACCCTTATTGTACCTATTACGGATTGTCCCTCATATTTATATGAAAACTTCTCTATAACTGAGGCCAATCAATTAATCCTATTAGATAATGAGTAAATGTGCTTCTGCTAATTTAAATTATAAACAAATTCCATCCCTAGGCAGATAAAACTTTCGACATGTTCAATTGAATAATTATCACATTTTAAAGTTGTTAGCTTTCCATTCTTTGTCTTGCAGTGATTAAAAATCATAAATTTTGTTTTACTAAATTAATCTCCAAACTTGCCTTGCAACATTCTTTATGAAATTTAATGATACTTCTTTGGATTCCCATGTAGCTAGTTGCAATCAGGACCACATCGTCCGCATATGCCAGGTAAGGGCACCATCCAGAGCCCAATCTTGGCATGTGCAGTTCTGGATCATTCAAGGTTTCCAACACAGTGTTTAAAAATACATTGAAAAGTATTGGGGAGAGCACACAACCCTGTCTCAAACCCATATTTGTTAGGAATTTGGATGTGCAGTCTCCCTCTTTGTTGTATCTAACCGAAGTATAATTCTTTTTATAAAGAATTTTCAATAAATTGAGTAGTAATTTATCTATTTTGTATTTCTCCAGAGCATCCCACAGCTTACCCCTATCTATTTTATCAAATGCTGCTCTTAAGTCCACAAATACACAATACAATTTCTGTCTTTTGATATTGATGTATTTATGGACAAGGTGTGATAATATAAAACACTGAACGATTGTTGAAAGCTCCGGTAGAATTCCAGCTTGAGCTTCATTTATGATATTAGAATCTACTATCCATGTCATTATTCTAGAGAGTATTATTTTTGTAAATAATTTTAGGGATGTATCCAATAAACTTATTGGTCTATAATTATTCAGATTACTCTTTCCACCTTTTTTATAAATGGGTACTATTATGTTCTTCCTCCAAGATTTTGGAACTTTACCTGTCAATAATACATTATTAAATAATCCTTTAAGAGCTGTTATCCATAAATCAGGATCATCTAAAATAATGTCCATAGGGACACCATCTGGCCCGGGGGCCTTATGTCTTTTTGTTTTATCCATAGCCAGTCTTATGTCCATTTCTGTAATTAACTCCTGTATAGGCTCCCATACTTTGATTAGTTGTATATCCTCCTCTATGTTCTTGTCGTAGAATAATCTTTTATTGTGGGATTCCCATGTTTGAGGGTCTATATGGTTTTCTAATTTTTAGGGAATATAATCCCATCCATATAAAACTAATTTCCAGAATTTGTTATCATTGTTTTCTTTTACTGTTTTCTCATACTTGTTTCCTATAAACATCCCTTTTATATTTTAATAAGTTTTTGTAATTTTTCCTCATTTTATTCAGTTTTATTCTTCCCTTATTTACAATTGTACTATTTAATTTCCTTGCATATTTATTGATTGTTGTTTCATACCCTCTACCATCTGAATCAAACCATCTACTTCCTTTATCTTTTATTTTAAACTGGGCTACTTTAATGACCAATGAGGAAATTTCTTTCATAATTTTCTCAAATTTTTCCATATAATTATTTATCTTATCCCCTGAACAAATTCCTCAATTAGTTCCCTAATTCCAGAATCTAATAGTAATTTAACTGATCTAAAATTTTCAATTAGTTCCCATTGTATGCCTGTTCTTGTCCTAATTATATCCACTTTATCTTTTATGTTAATTATATTGATAGGCCAAAACCCCATTTTTATTTCCAAGGGTTTATATTCACTCTCTGCTCTCATCCCCACTAGAAAATCTCTAAAGTCTAGCAATAGATCAAATGAAATCCAGCAATGGTCTATGATTGAGGCCCCCCTTGGTCCCATATAAGTAAATGCACCCAGAGGGTCTCCACAAGACCTCCCATTTACTAACAGTAGATCCTTATTCCCTGATTCCTTTATAATTATGTTTTCTTCTTATGCATTCTTTTCAATCTTTTGAGCTCCTTTGTTCTTTTAGCACTTGATGATCCAGAACTGCACATGCCCTACTAGCTTCTATAGATAGGTCCAGACAGAGTCCCACCCTGGCATTAAAATCTCCAATTAGCATCAGTCCACTGTATGGATCGTTATGTTTGATTTCTTCTAATACTTTATTAAGTTTTTCTATCACATTCTTACTCTCACTGCTAGATCCTCTTGGAGTTAAATATATGTTGAGAATAAAACATTTTATATTTATAGTTGTCAAATGCACAGCTAGAATATAGTCAGAGTCTAATATAAGCTGTCCATATATGTCTTTGTCATTTATCTTATACCAGGTTATTAAACCTCCAGACATTCTACCGAAGTGTTTATTTATTTATTTTTTTTTGCTTTTATTTGAAACATTTTATACCCATCTAAATCTATCTCTTCATTTGCCCAAGTTTCCTGCTGGCAGATACAGTTAAATCCTGTCAGATATTTTCTAGTGGACGGATCTGCCAACCTTTCTTTGATACCAGACGCATTCTAAGACAATATGTTCCAACCATTCTTTTTGTCCCTATATTCTGGGTTTCAATTATTTCCTTTATTTCACTGTCAATCACTTAAATCTTATAGTACCTGGAATCTGTTAGATGTTTTTAAGAGATTTTTCAATTGATTATTTCCCGGCATTGACCATTGGGTGTCTAGTGTTTCAACCTCACCATACATGTTTATATCATATTTATCCATTAACTCTGATTTTGTTAATAAATATCTATAGTCTGTTTCATTCCTCATCCAAAGTGTCAATTGCCCATCTTTCTCCCATCTCTTAACCCTTGCAATCCTGTTCAGTAGAGTATTATCTTTGGAGAGAGTTTGTAATAAATCCATAGTTTTCCCTTTTAAATAGTTTTTTGTTTGTGCCAAAAAAGAATTAACCCTAAATATTGATATTTGAGGTTCCCCACTTCTATTTTTTCTTTCGCCATTTTCTCTATAATATTCTGGAAACAGAGTACATAGAGTATAGTAACTACACTGTCCTTTTCAAATCCCAATTGCTTCAATTGTTCTTTTTGATTTTGGATACCTTTTAGTGTATAATACTGATCTGACAACAACAACAACACCAATTCTTCATTTAAGAGTGGTCTTATTACACTTATTTTACTCAATAAGTTAGTGTATCTTAGGTTCCCTTGAAGGATTGAACCCCAAAATGGTTTTAAATGCATATTCAGTTTTACTTCTGTTTCTTCTGGTATTATAGAAACATTGTACATGGGTAAAACAAAATCTGATTCAATAGTTCTTTTTAGTATTGCCTCCAAGTGATTTTTATTGTTCATTTTTTCCTTCCTTTCTTTTATATCCAGTACTCCTTCATTTTTCTCTTCTTTATTTCCCTCTACCATTAAATCTTTCTTTATTTCTTTTTTCTTATGTATCTCATGTGATTGTTCTTTTTTGCTACCTATTTTGGGTTGCTTTCTCTCTGTCCCCTTTTTTCTTTCTTATTTGTACTCTCTTTCCTTTTATCTTTCTTTCCTGTTTTCTTTTCTATCGTTATTCTCAGATTTTGTAATTTTTTTTTATTATTTGGTCTTAGTCTTTTATTAACATCTTTTCAATTCTCTTTCTTCCTTTCCTCATTACTTCCTTTCACTTGAAGAATTTCCCTCTGAATTGGAGACTTTTCTTTTATCTTTCTTGTTTTTCCCCCTCTTCCTTGTCTCTTCTGTTGTATATTATTTATGTTTAATGCTTGTTGATCTAAGCTGTATTGCTCTATCTTGGTAGCTTCTATCTCTATAGGTGTTTCTTTCTCTGTAGATCTTTGTCCCCCGTTGTATCCTGTTTTGCTCTTTCTATTTGTCTAACCCCTTTATCCCATAATTCTGGGTTTCCTGATCTTAGCTGTATAATTATACTATCTTCTACCTCGTATCCATCTGGTAACATAATTAGTACACTACTTAGTACATTACCAGAGTCCTGTTCATTTTTAAATTCCTACTCATTAAATGTTGAGTGAAAAATCTCTCCTATATTTTCTTTCAATGAGTCATCCAAACTCCTATCCTCCTAGTTACCCCAACTGATGTATTTTGGTTTTTGATATTTTGGCTTATGAATGAATTATCAGCAGCCCTATCCTTTTTAACTGTTCCTTCTAGTTTATCTTGATTTTTAATTAACCAAACTAATTTATTCTCATCTCTCTCAGATGTTTTCCACTGAGGCTTGTGTTTCATAATAGATTCTATCCTAATTTTATTCTCTATTACTACTCCCTTGATGAAGGACATGTCTTGTCTTAATAGCACCATCTGTTCATATATCATTGTATTAGCCCAATATGGATTTTTTAAGGCTTCAATGCATTCTCTTGTGAGGGTTTCCATAGTAATATGTATGCTTGAGTCATGTGGGCTCATCCATAGTGTCCTGTCCTGTGTCTCATTGTTACTCATATCACTTAAATTGCCATAATCCATTTGTATGTTTTCCCTAGGATCATTGGAGTTTGAATTATCCTCATTTCCTATTTCTTCTTTAGTATCACAATACGATCCACATCCATACCTTAATTTTTTTATTTGTAATATCTTTTTTCTATCCTTATATTTGTATTGACAGTGTTTCTTATGTCCTCTATTGTTTTGCAAACTTCATTGTTAACCAGTTCCAAAAAAACTCCTTTTGTGATACTGGCCATTTGTTGTTTCCATCCTCTAATTTGGGAGTGTTTTTACAAAAAACTTGCACTTAAATCACTGTGTTTATCCTTATCAACATTGGCAAGTGCTATATCCTGGTTGGCACTAAAATCTTTATTCTGTGTGCAATCCTTTTTTTTATCCCACATCTCCCATACTGAGGGTTGGATAAACATAGTGTTACCTTTAGTTACTTCTATCATGCCATTTTGTTCATTGATAGTCTCCCACTCTTTTGGTTTGGAAGGTTTCATTGTGCTGGAGTCACTATAGCTCATTTCATCAACCTCTACCATATTTCTTTTTTCTTTACATAGAAACATTGAAACATAGAAGTTGACGGCAGATAAGGACCGCAAGGCCCATCCAGTCTGCCCATTTCTTTTTCTACCTTATAAATGTGCCATCGGCCTTTGCTCTGTCAGTGACCTATCTATTCATAGTCATTTGTATTGCTCCCTTATGCCTATCCCATGCCTGTTTGAAGCCCTGCACTGTATTCATAGCCACCACTTCTTGTGGTAAGCCATTCCATGCATCCACCACCCTTCTGTGAAAAAGAATTTCCTCATATTCCCCCTTAATCGGCCTCCCTCTAATCTCATGCTGTGTCCTCTTGTTCTGCTATTTTTCTTATATTTAAACATGTTAGACTCTTTCACCTTGTTTATGCCCTTAAGGTGTTTGAATGCCTCGATCATATCACCTCTCTCCCTCCTTTGCTCAAGGGTATACATATTGAGCTCCGTTAATCTGTCCTCATATGTCTTCTGATGCAGTCCCTGCACCATTTTGGTTGCCCTTCTCTGGACTGCCTCAATTTGGTTAATGTCCTTGTGAAGGTGTGGCCTCCAATACTGCACGCAGTACTCCCTGCCACTCCAGATGGGGCCTAACCAGTGTCTTGTACAGAGGATTATTACCTCCCTCTACGACTTGTGATACCCCTGCTAATACACCCTAACACCCCCCTAGCCTTACCTACTGCTTTAGAGGTCTGCTTGGATGATTTTAGGTCATCAGTGATGATGATGCCCAAGTCTCTTTCTTCCTTTGTGACTGCTAGCAACTCCCCTCCCAGCCTATAGGTAGCTTCAGGGTTTCTCTTCCCTATGTGCATGATTTTGCACTTCTTTGCATTAAATCCCAGTTGCCACTCTTCTGACCATTCTGCTAGTTTATCCAGATCTCTTCTCATTCTGCCCACCCCATCTGGATCATCTACTCTGTTGCAGATCTTGGTGTCATCTGCAAACAGACAAGCCTTACCCTCTAGTCCATCTGCAAGGTCACTAATGAAGATGTTGAAGAGGACTGGACCCAGGACTGATCCCTGAGGTACCCCACTTGTGACTTGCATCTCTTCTGACTGTATACCATTTACCACCACTCTCTGTTTTCTGCCCGTCAACCAGTTTGCCACCCATTTGACCAACTTCTGACCCACCCCGAGCCTACCCAGCTTATTTATCAATCTTCTATGGAACAGTGTCAAAAGCTTTGCTGAAGTCAAGGTAGGCGACATCAACTTCTCCCTTTGGTCCACCACTCTGGTTACCCAGTCAAATAAATCATGAGATTAGTTTGACAGGACCTTCCTTTGTAAACCCATGCTGTCTTGGATCCTGTGCCCCTATGGATTCCAGGTGTTGCACTATCCTTTCCTTAAGGAGTGCCTCCATAATCTTGCCCACTACTGAGGTAAGACTGACCGGTCTGTAGTTCCCCACCTCTCCTGCTACCACTCTTGTGGAGCGGGATCACATGAGCCCTTCTCCAGTCTTCTGGGACCTCTCCTGTGCTCAGAGACTCACTAAACAATTCTGCTAATGGCTCTGCTAGTTCCTCCTTTAGCTCCTTAAGTACCCTGGGATGTATGCCATCAGGTCCCATTGCCTTATCCACCTGAGCTTAGCAAGCTCTTGTAGGACCCTTTCTTTTGTAAAGGGAGTAGTGCTCACCTCCCTCCCCCCTGTGTCCATGATGCTGAGCTGTGGGCCCTGCCCTACCTTCTCTTCAGTAAATACTGAGCAAAAGTATCTATTTAGGATAGATGCCTTTACAGCGTCCTCCTCCTCACATGCTCCCTTTTCTCCATTAAGCTTAGCAATACCCCCTCTGGACTTTCTCCTTTCACTAATGTATCTATAGAAAGTCTTGTCACCTTCTTTTACTGTTCGTGCTAGTGTTTCCTCAGTTTGGGACTTTGCCTGCCTTACTGCCTTAACTGCTTCCCTTAGGACAGTTTGGTATGCTCCTATCTTTATCCCGCTTGTTCTTATATTTCCTGAAGGCCAGCCTTTTGGCTCTGACCTTTTCTGCTACTGTATTTAGAACCAAAGTGGTTTCCTTCTTCTGCACTTCCTTTTCTGTCTAACACAATGGGATGTTGCTTCAAGTATTGCATCCTTAATGCTTGCCCACTCTGCCTGTACACCCTCACGTGTGTTTCTTTTTGCCAGGGCTAGCTTAACTCTGTTGGCCATCTTATCAAAGTCAGCTCCTCTGAAGTCCCATATTTTTGCCTTGGAATGGGATGATTTAGATGTAGTAGCCAAATTTAACCATACCATGTGATGGTCACTGGCCCCCAGGTGACCTTCTACCTGGAGATCTGTGATCCCTTCTTTGTTAGTCAGTACTAGATCTAGGATAGCCCTGTCTCTTGTGGGTTGCTGTACCAGTTGTTTGAGGCCCTCCCCCTGCAGAGAATCCACTATGAGTCTAGTTCTGGCAGAGTCATAACACTTTCCATTAATGAACCCAAATCCTCATTAATCAGTGACACTTTTTCTCTCTGACATTCATTGAGGATACTCTTTTCTTTCAACATCATTCTTTTCCCTGTTTTGGACATTTTTCTCTCCAATGTGTTTTTAACTTTCAATGATAATTTCCTACTGCGTGTATTAACTGGCATATTTTTAATTCTAAATATATGAGCAATAGAACACTGTTTTCCCAATGTTTCACCAAGTTAAATGTATCACCTTAATCACCTGGTATGCCAGATGATGTAAATTCTTGTTATCTCAGATTGTTAATCAGGTTGTTATCCAATTTGGCTTTAACCAACCTACCAAGTTAAATGTATCACCTTAATCTCCTTAATGAGTTACCTGTGATACCAGATGATGTAAATTCTTGTTATCTCAGGTTGTTAATCAGGTTGTTATCCAATTTGGATTTAACAAACCTACCAGTCAGCCAACCTTGAATTTCAGTTTACACATGATGATCAACTGAGCAAACAAGTAACAATAGCAATTTAAACATCAAACACTAAACATTAAACATTTATAGAGTTTATGCAAATACAAATAATTCTAATTAACTTTTCTGTAGATCATGAGTCCATTCAAGTATTAAAAAAAAAATAAAGTCCAAATTCAACAATGTCCCATCCTTGATTCCAAAAATTGGATTATTCCTCTATTTAAAGTTATGTGAAAGCTGTAAAATGGTAATGAGATGTTATTCTTCTGCATGAATACTCCCACAATGTTTTTTTTTAAACCAGATATGAATGTTCCTTACAGAGTCTGATGTCAGCTGGTTTTCCTTTTCACAAAAAAGAACAGTACCTTATCAGGCAATTTTTGTTGTCCTAACCAGATGCCTCAGTCTGTATGATCTATAGCAGGTATGAAAAGGCCAGCCAATAAGGTCTTCCATTCAATCTGTTTGTTCCAATTAGACCCTTTTACTCCAACTAGTCCCTGAGCCAACCGAGATGTGGGGCTGAAAGTATTTCCTCTTAATATCTGGGGATCCTCTCCAAGTCCACTGTTTTTTTAGAAGGAAACAAAAAATAAACTAATAAATGGGAACATAAATCAGTTAGTCAGTTATTACTACCTAACCCCCTTAATTTCCTTTTACACTGTTTTTACCTCGAGCAAATAAATACAAAAAGAAAAATCAGAAGAAAAAAAGTTACTATAGACTTTTAACTCTAAAAACAATTCACTTACTTAGGTTGTACGCGGTAAAAGCAATGAACTGCCATTTTTATCTGATTGCAATTCCTAACCCATTGTAATGGGCTTATAGCAAGTTCCAGGGCATAACCCACGCAAGCTGCTAAATAACATGCCCATATTATAATAGAGGGCGATAGTAAAGTAAGGTAATCAAGAGCCACTAAAAATACAATAAGTGCAGAAACGCTGTATCTATCGAGTGTCAATAACAGCTCTTTACACTCTCCTCTGCTCTAGTCACTCTGCTCCACTTTGTAACCTCCTCGTCCTCTAGGGTGCTGTGATGACTAGTGACTGGCTTGCACTAAGATAGTTTCTATGTTCTGGATTTATAGGAAGTGATCACGTGCATCTAAGCACCAATCAAAGCACCAATTGTGTACTTGAAGCCAAGTCAAACTTCCTAAGTTTGAATTTATGTTTTTGTTTAATACTATTAATATCAGGTTACTTATTTGTATAGCCTTATACACAGATCCAGAAGTCTGTTGTCAGCTACTCGCAACTCACTCACAGCTGCAACTGATCATGAAAACTGAGCCCCCAGGACTAGAGGCTAAGTGGTTAAAAGTTATTTAGCTTGTGTTTATGCTACTATAATCAACAAAAAACAAGCCTGTAAAACACATTTAAAGAATAAAAATACTATTAAAATCATAAAACTCCCAAGGATGAAATTGCTTAATTAAACAGCCGCACCATGCAACCCGCTCTTCTAGGGAGTGGAGTATATAAATCACAAAGTCTGAGAAAAAAAAAGTTCTTAAAATATCACTTCTCAATATTCTCAACAAATCGTTACAAAGGGCTGGAAATGTTTTTATTTATTCTTGGAGAAGTGAGCGATAAGTAGCAAACAGGAAAAACTGCAGAAGAACAACAGTGTAACTGGCGGAGAGGCCGTTAACCCCCACGGGTCTTACTGCCAGATCTCCCGATTCCTAGGGGCTCTCTTCACCACTGGAGACTCACACCCTGGTTGGGAGGCTGCACAGAGGCCTTCCTCCATCTCACAGTACTGTTTGTATTTCCATCTATCACACCAAAGTTGGTCCAGTAAGGTTAGCAAGCATCCTTTTCATCACTCTGGCAACGGTGGCATACCTGTTATTGAAAAAAATGCCACTTTTGCTAACCCCTGCTGCAATCCAAAAACCAAATGGCTCAGTGTGTGTGGTAGATGTCCTCTCTCTGCTCAGCTAGCTCCACCTCCATACAGTAGGTGTTAAACAAACCCAGTGACTTGTTAAACTTGATGTATGTTTCCATAAACTGCCTTTCTCCATTAATTGCTTCTGTAATTTGTGTCTGATTTTGTTTAGAATTTGTGTTTGACATTGTTTACGTGGAAGATCCATTTTAAATTATTTACATATGATAGGCCTAAATATATTTGTAAGTGTTAACTCTTTTAACCTAAATATATTTGTAAGTGTTAACTCTTTTAAGTTTCACTCCATCATTATATAAGATGTGTTTATTTTGATTTGATGCTCCAAAAATTAATGAATGAGTTTTTTCTGATTTATCTGAAGAAATATTGACTTACAAAGATCTGTAAATGTATTCATCTTTCTATGTAGGCCTATTAAAGATGTAGAAACAAGAACAACATCATCTGCATATTACAGCTGAGGGACTTTCATGTTGAACATTTTTGCAGAATGAAACCCTTCATCACAGAGTTGTTTAATCAAATAATTTATGTAAAGATTAAAAAGGAGAAGTATGGCCTTGGAGAACTCTAAGGTTAATTATTGTGATAATTACCTGATGAATGATACTGGACCTTTGACCACTTGTTTTCTGGAGCTTTATCAGTATATTTAATAAAAATGTAAATATGCCAAGACTGTATAATATAGACCACAAGGTTTTCTGAATTATACTGTTGAATGCTGTTCTCAAATCAATAAAACAACAATAAAGTTTACCCTTTTTAATTTTTACTTATGTATGGAGTACACAAGACAAAATCATACAATGTTGTATAGTTAAGTGATTTTTCCTAAATCCGTTCTGTGTTTCATCCAAAATTTTATTAGCTTATACAAATCTTTCCAATTTTGATAAAATAATATGTGAAACAATTGTGAGGTGTCTATAAAGATGATTGTACAGCACATTAGAGGATTATTCAATAGGCATTTTTTGTGTATGGGAAATATAATGTTGCCTGCCCATAAAGATGGAAATATCTGCAGCTGAGTCATATAGTTGTAGATGTAATACATTAATGGTGGTCCACCAATCAAACAAATGTTTGAATAGGTCAGCAACTACTCTACCTGGTCCTATCCTAACTATTATTATAAAATGGCAGGGTAAAATCCAGTAATCTGATTGGCTGTTATTTATGTGCAAACTATGGTTTACGCATGGTTAAAAAAAAGGACTGCTCAGCAGTGAAGAGTCTGGAACCCAGACCAATTGGCATTTGGAACACAGGCATTTCAGTTAGCCCCCTACAGCCAGAACTGATCTTCCACCACAAACATGGCTGCTACCTTTACACTGTAAAAAAAACTTTAACTGGGCACTACAAATAAAACTACCTTAAATAAAAAATAAAACAAATTAATTTAATGTTGTTTCCCTGATTATCACATGCTCCTTACATACACAAACAGATTAGAAACAATAAGTATTGTAACCGGCCCACCCAGATTCAAAAGCTAATAACTAAGGAGGGAGGGCAGGGGTCTCATTGGTTTGTTTGGCCCAACAATAGGGTGACTGACCCTTATAAAATGCAGGCCTGTCAGTACCAGCAACTGGTAAATTTAGAGAAAGAGCCAAAATAAAGGGAAGGCTCTGTTCCCCTACGTGGGTACCACTGGGTGATCAGCAGAAAAGAGATGGACACAATAGGAGTCAGATCCAATAACAGTTTACTGAATTTTTGTAATGCAGTAACAAACATGAGGGAAGGGGAAACTTATACTCAATGGGGAATGCAATGTCAGGGCAAGGTAGAATTTAGTAACTGAAAACAAGTTATCCACTCAACTCTAAAAGGTACTATAAACTAAAAATCACTGTAACTCTAAAAAGAAAGCACTGTAATTCTCTACATGAGCATGGCTGGTTTACCATTGGCTTCTGGGAACTAATACTGTAACTAGGACTACTGTAAAAATGTGGAATCTATACTATGTGAGTTCACTTCTGGTGAAGATCTTCATGCACAAGATGAAGGGACGATGAAGAAGAAATGAAGCTGATAGATGGGGAAAATCCTACAGGCACAACACTGGCTCCTGAAGTGCCAGCCTAAGGAAGACTGAGAGAACTGAGAAGTATTTCAACAGGCCACGAGTTCATCGGCTGCACACACCTCTCCTGGGTTGCTGAAAACAAGGATAATTGATTCTTGGCTAAGAACCCGATGGTGGGCTTCCGGAACTTGAAACACACAAATCCGGCTGCAGCCCGCTTCTGGACTGCCTGGTGAGGAAAATTATGCAAATCACCCAGCCACAGCCTGCTTCTGGGCTGCCAGATGAAGAAGATGAAGATGATCACCCTGTCACAGTCTGCTTCTGGGCTGCTGGATGAAGAAAATGAGGAAGACTCCACAAGAAACAGAAGTTCAGATAAGGAAGTCTCTACACGTAGGAGAACGACAGTGTTCTGGGCTCCAAGGCTGGATGAGCCAAGGATACATGTAAAACAACAAACCATGCATTGAAGTATGACAAAGTTTGGGCCTACATGGCTGGATGAGCAAAGAACCCACGTAGGACAACAACAAGGCGTCACTCAGAGAACTGGAACAGATGATCCGGATGATAATCTGTTACTGATGATAAAATAAAGAAAAGGATGGCAGATTCTGCACTTGGCCAAGCTGTACTTGGGGAACTGTCAGAGAAAAACAATAAACATGATGTAACTGAGACAACTGAAGCACAGTTCTTCAAGAAGTTACAGCTGGCTGCTTCTGAGATGCACTGGAAGATGATTCTTGAAGAGCTGATGAAGACTGACAGGGGTGCACACTGGCAAAGTGACTCTGAAGATTTCTGAAGACTGATTCAGATACTTTCCCAGCACCGAGATGCTTGCACAAAGCAATGCAAAGACAGTTCTGGCACTTATACTGTTCGTAGAATGGATAGCAAATCAATAAATGTCACAGTTTCTACTGAAGTGGTCAACTGCATAGTCTCAATGTCCAAACCACAGTAAGTAAACAGGCACTTTACTCTTCTAAGTGAACCCTAGCTTTCAGTGGTCCTAACTACCAAGGGATCCCTCTAGCTAAAATCAAGTTCTCCTGTTACTGTGGATACACTGCAGTTGGGAAAAGACTCCTTAAAAATTGCTACAAACCCAGATGTCTAACCAGGCCCCTTTAACACTGGTGAACCTATGTGGCTAGCTAGGTTCCCTTAACATCTGAGGTCGATAATGCTGCTGGGCCCCTTTAACTGCTGTGGACCTATCTCACCTGGGGCTCCTTTAAATCCTGTAGGCCTTCTCAAGGTCTTCTTGTCAATAGTTCAGGTCACCCCACCTTTGTTCTTCTCCCACTTAACGAATATTCAAAGAAGTCCAAGGACACATGTAAAACAACAAACCATGCGTCTAAGTATGACAAAGTTCAGGCCTACATGGTCGGACGAGCCAAGAACCCACATGGATGCATGGAATGGCCTTCCAGAGGAGGTTGTGGAGTCAAAAACAGTGGTGGAATTCAAGCATGCATGGGACAGTCATAAGGCAATTCTAGGGGGTGGGGGTAGGAAGAAGTAGGCTGCTGGTTAACTAGGATCTGCAGATTATCCATTAGGTAGGGAAATGGGCAGACTGGGTGGGCCAAGCGGTCCTTATCTGCTGTCAAATTCTATGTTTCTATGTTTCTATGCCCCCTATGGGCCTCTATGGCAGGCCCCTCCCCGTAGGCATCACTGTGTCCAGGATAGTTACATTTTTAAGCTGGTCCTCCCTTGCCCTTTCCTTCGGTAGTGCTCTGAGTGCCAATCAACATAAAACTTTATTTTTTATTTAAGCCTTTTAGGCAGTCAGCACTCTTCTTCCTTGCTGCTGCCGATTCATTGCCTCAGTCCAGGGTAAAGAGACTTCAGTTCGGAAGTGGGAGGTCTCTGGCAGTGGGAAGGGATTGCTCAGATGACCACAGGCAAAGCGGTGGACAGCTGGGGGCCTATTGAAGGCCAACGACTCTTCAGGAGCAATGCGTGGCTCTTCAATGCTGCTGATGAGGAACCAGAACAACTGGGCACCAGAAAAACAATAATCGGGGCTAATAGAGCCCACACCGAGCACAGGGGGCAGGATTCTTCAACAGGGACCACCAGATTCAACCGCACCAATGGAGTACAGGAGAACAGGAGCACAGCAGACTTCTTCAACTGGTGGAGCAGGAGCTGAGGTGACCAGATAACTGAGGGAAAGTCTTCCGCACCTCAGGTAAGCCTTAATTTCTCCCTCTCTGCTTTCTGGTGTCCTCCTCCTCTCGACACCAGCCTGATTCTCCCCCAAAACAGTTGTTTTTGCTTTCAAAGCACTCAGGGTTCCAATTCTTGAATCCTGAGCTCTCGCCACCAGCATTTTTTATAAATAAAAACACTATGAGCTGGGCAGGGACAGCAGTCCCAGTGCATTGGTGCCCTGTCTCGAGCTGCTAGTTTGGGAGGGGGGGATTTTCTGTTACAGCATTGTTTATAGTTTTCACTACAACTGTCTCTTTGCTGACAGTGAAAAATCCCCCTTCTATCTTTACCTGCTCATCAGGGCACTCTCTTCTTCTTGCCCTGACAATGAGGTATTTGAGTCACTGGCTGTAATAAAGGCCTTTGTTGTCTGTGTGTACGGTTTGTTAGGAGAGAAACATTCTGCCAGTGGAGCTGAGCAGAAGTTTTAATCCATGTATTCCATGGTAAAAATTCTATTATTAACATTCCATATCTTGATTGTGGAGAAAAACAGAAAAAAAAAAACAGGAAGAAGAAAGTAGGCAATAATACAATGACATCATCAATGACATCACTTGTAGTGGGTGGAATGACTATTTTATCACAAATGCGCACAAGTAAAACTATTGTTTCGACATATAAACATACTTTTCCCAATATTAAAAATTGAAAAAAGAGTAGTCAATTTTATAAGCGTAATAAGGCACTCAGGGATATGTGTAAAACATTTTACAGCACGTCCAGTGGCTATAGTCACTCGGCCTTCAGCCTTGTGCCTTACTACCCCCCTGGCCATGTTGTAAAATATGTTTTACACACACCCCTTTGTGTCTTGTTACTTACTTAAGTTCTTGTCATAATTCTATAACAATATCTGTCCTTTAATCTTCCTCGGTCATTATCAAAATTAACATTAAAAAAAAAAAGTTCCCAGTGTCTGGGTTGAATAAATCTTTCACGGGTATTAGAATGAGAATCGCGCCCTTTGGCTACTAATATCCAAAACTCTTTTGCTCTTTTGTTTTTATATCTATGACTGTTTTATGAAGTTTCATTCATAAGTTGCTTTGATATTTAAGTTTTTCTTCCTCCAAGGTATTATTATATGTCTTTCTAAATTCAATATTCTGAGATTTGTCATTGTTTTATTGATTTTAACCTGCTATATGATTTTAATTCAGTACTTCTTTGCTGACTTACAAGATGAATTACACCATGTATCTGTATTCTTATTTTTCTTTTTGTTATTGATATGGACATATAGTAAAGGAGGCAAAAACTTAAGAGTTCCCCATAAAGTGATTGTGGATTTTGATAAAAATACTTGTTCCTGAAGTTGTGTTTTGATAATGTTAGGTTCTGCATAAAATAGTATTTGCCCAATATTTCCTATATTTTCAGAAGATTACTTTATTCTTCTAGAACTACTTCATAATATTCACTGTATATATTCACTGACTCTGCTTCAGCTTTTGGATAGCTTAATTTTAAGTGGAAAATTAGGAGATTCTGGTCATTGTTCTATCTTTAGATATCAAACCTTCCCTAAAGCAGTGCCGGACCAGTGGCACTGAGGGTTGAGGCACTGAATGCCACACCTCACGCCACACCCACGACCCTTGTTTGCGAATGAGCTTGGGTCATCAGGGGTCGGCAGGGGAGGCAGAGGATTGAGCATCTGGAGGACAGCTCTCCTCTCCCTGGGGTGGGTTCTGAGGATCCACAGTGCAGTAGAGACCCCCGGTGGAGAATGGGAGTACTACTTGCACCTGGTACATAAGGGGAGGAGCGCGGTGGACGCCCACGGCTTCTCTGTGTGGGTGTCACTGCACGTCCATGCTCCTGGGGCAACCTGAAAGAAGGAAACCCAGGGCAGAGGATAGGCAAAGGCACCTCCAGTCTCAGCTACACTCCCAAACGTCGGGCTCGCTTTCCAGAGGGTCCGCCGACTCCAGCCCAGTATATTTGATTGTAGATAGAGTGCCTGGGCAGGCGGTTCCACCTCGGGGGGCTCAGAGCCGCCAGGTGGAGTTGGACTGGATTGTCAAGCTTCAGACTGGGAGGTGGAGCCTTGGCTGGCAAGGTAGCAGGAGAGAGTTCCCTGGTTCACGGTGAGAAATAAAGTCTGCAAAAAAACAAAATGTTCCCTAAAGCTTTACTGTTCCTGGATCCCCTTCCTAATAAATACATGAAGACCTGCTTATGTGGGTGCTCAGTTGGCAATATTTTATTCACAAATTTCCTGTATTTACACACTAAAGTTTTTGATTTAATCAGATAATATCTCCACATTCCAAACAAATGTATATTGCTTCCAATTTCTTATATCAACTTTAAACATTCACCTTCTTCCCCAGATGTACATCTGGGGTCATCATCTTACTTTGCTCATCTCTCCTGATGGGTACATGTGTACACTCATTCCCTTCTGCTCTGTGGCCCTCTGGGTGTACACTCAGAGCTGCCTGTCCCTCCAGCCTTGGTATATACCCAGGCTGGGTTCGTCCTTTTCCCCCCTTTTCTTTTTCTTTTAAAACCTTAAATCTCCTGTATTCTCTCTGCCGTCCACCTTCGACATACCATTGGGGTTGTTTTCCCTGTATCTTCAAACTTGACAAATTTGCTGTCCACCTTCAGCACTCTGTCACCCCAAATTTCTTCTCCCCAGCCTTCTTAGTACTTTCCTCTCCTCTGCTAAAGATCAGGTTGGGTGGGTGGGTGGGAAAATTACTAGCCAACAAAATTGTGAGGGAGTATGCTCAAAGCAGCCCCTTTTAAATCCCCATCCCCACCTCCGTCTCTCTTTCTCTTACCCAATCCACTCTTATCATGCTCTCTGACTCTGCCCCTTCCCCACGAGGTCATTCTGACTTCTATCTCCCTTTTAACCTCTCCCCTTGACTCTGAAACCCCACCCCCTCCCCCTCCTGTTATCTGCCACTGAGTCACCTTGGTCAGGGGCCTGGAACAAATTGTCCTGGCTTTAAACCAGGCAAACCTCCTTGTTCCCAGATCCCCTTCCCAATGAACACACCAAGACCTTCTTTTGTGGGTGCTCAGTTGGCAATATTTTATTCACAAATTTCCTATATTTACACACAAAAATTCTTGATTTATTCACATCATATCTCCACAGTCCAAACTAATTTATATTGCTTTCAATTTCTTGTATGAACGTTAAACATTCATGTTCTCCCCAGATGTATATCTGGGGTCATTGTCTTCCTTTGCTCTTCTCTCCTGATAGGAACATGTGTACAACTGTATTCCTCTTCTGTTCTATGGCCCTCTGGAAGTACACCCAGAGCCGCCTGTCCCTCCAGGCTTGGCGTACACTCAGGCTGGGTTTGTCCTTTCCCCCCCATCCCCACTTTTTCTTTTTCTTCCACTAGCCCACCTCCAGCTTGCACAGGAAAGTTGGCTTCCCCCTTCCCCTCTATTTGTTTATAGGGAGGTCACTACTCTCCCCCAACCTTCTATGGTGTTCCCTATCTCTGCATTAAAGATATCCACCAGAGTTCAATCAAATACACCCCACCAGACCTGTAGAATTCTTGGCATTCCTCTTTGTCCCCCCCGTGCTTTATAATCAAATCAAATCAAATCAAACTTTATTTAACCAAGCATCAACACCATTGAGCAAGCTCATTTTCAAAGTGGTCCTCGAAAAAAAAAAAATACAATACATAGACATAGATGCAAAGAATTGGAAACAACAACATAATAAAGGGAAAGGTTGATACAGGCCAACGTAATTCTAACATAGGGTCTCACAGGTACAGTTCATAATAAATCTCTTAGGAAAGAGGAGATGGTAAACTAGAATAGTACTCCTAAATGGAGACTAGTGCCTTCATGAGGAGATGTTGGAGGGCAGAAGGAACATTAGTACACTAGGGAGGAAGGGAGTGGATGCCAGGTAGGCGGAGAAAAGCTAGAAGTGCTGGGTATCCCAAGAAAGGGATGTGAGATGGGTGGCACTCTATTAGGTTAGTAACATGGTGGAGCCAGAGGCTGAAGCCTCCAGGTCACCTAAAGCAGCTGCAGGTTTCCCTCACGTATTCAGATATTAGGGCTTTGAAAGTGAATAAACTTGGTAATGAGGAGAGCTTAAGCAAGCTTTGCATAGTGTTCCATAGGGATAGGAATGAAAAATTGATTGCGGATGTACCATAGCTAGTTTTTGTTCTAGGTGTCTGGAAGCAAAGTGTAGCATAACGTCTAAGGCCAAAGAAACAATTGGCACGTTTGAAAAAACTAGAGATGTATGTGGGAAGTTTGTCAGAAAGTGCTCTAAAGAACCAAAGGAGAGCATTTCTTTTTCTCCTTGTTGAGAATGAAGACCATCCCGACTTTTGGCACAGAAGGCAGTGGTGGGTGTGAAAAGGCAGGTTAAAGATGAATCTTAGGGCTCGGTAGTACAGAGTGTCAAGTTTATTTAGTGTTGATAAGAGGCAGTTATTGTAGAGGAAGTCGGCATAATCGAGTATGGATAGGAAAGTAGATTGTACTAGTCTCTTTCTAGTTTTTACGGTAAGCAGGTGTTTAATACGGTAGAATAAGCCTAGCTGCTGTCTTAGCTTTTTCAAGACTTCATTTAAATGACATAAAAAGTTAAGTTTGTTGTCCAGCCAGAACCATAGATATTTAAAGGTATCAACTGTTTCAAGGGGTTCACCCAAAAGCGTTAGTATCATTGGGATATGTGTAGGTCCGGAGGCTGCCTTTGGTGAGAGAATCATGGCTTTAGTCTTTTTGGCATTGAGTAGGAGTTTGTGTTTGATAAGGCTATGCTGAAGAGTGATAAAGTCTCGTTGTAAGTCCTCATTTGTCGTGCGAAGTGAAGAATTTGAAGTGTAGAGTACTGTATCATCAGCAAATAGGTGCACATTAGCTGCCATAGATGAGAGTCCAGGTTATTGATGTAGATTGCAAATAGGATAGGGCCCAGTATGGAGCCTTGAGGGACTCCTCGCAGTAGAGATTTTTGTGGAGACAGGTCACCTGCAGATTTAACTTGCTGTCTATCTATTGGTGAGGTAGCTGGTGAACCAGTTCGTGGCAGAGTTATCGAGACAGATATTGCTCAATGAGGTAAGCAGGATGTTGTGATCCATGGTGTCAAAAGCCTTACTGAGATGAAGAAATAGAGCAAATACATGTTTCTTAGCGTCTAGGGAAATTTGCCAATCAGTAGTTAGTTTTGCAAGGGCAGAAATTGTACTATGTTTGGCACTGAACCCGGACTGGGCAGGGTTTCGAAGTTTGTGCAAAGCCAAGTGTTCTCTAATTTGGGTGTTGACAATTTTTTCCAGGACTTTTGAAAGGGTGGAAAGTATAGAAATTGGCCGATAATTGTTCAGGTCGCACGGGACCCCTGACTTGAATAGAGGTAAGATGTAGGCAGTTTTCCACGACACTGGCAGTTCACCCTGTTTCAGGGAGGTGTTAAATAGGTGGGTGATTGGGGCGGTCAAGTAGAAGTAGCCAAGCTTTAGGAAGAATGGTTCAATATTATCTGCACCGGCACTTTTTTTTGCGTCCAGTGACAATAGGAGGTCCTCTACTTGTTTAAATGTAACTGTGGAGAAGCTGAACGGTGAAGGATGAGGTTGGTTAGGGTTGAGGTTAGCATTTGGGCTAGCCGAGCTATCCCCTGTAGGGCTAAGCTTGCTGATAGGCGAGACGTCGAAGGCAAGCCCTGCAGTGGAATAGTGATCATTGAGCTGCTCTAATATGGCAGTTCTGTCCATATAAGTAACTCCATTGGCCACAATTTTGGCTGGAAGGGAGGCGTCAGAATGCTGACCTTCAACCTCTTTGAGGATGCTCCAAAAATTGGCAGAGTTGTTTTTGTTGTCTTCAAGTTTAGCCTGGAAATACCTAGTTTTTTCGGACCTAATTAGTTTGGTGCTGGCATTTCTGGAGATGCGAAATGCTAGCCAGTCTGCCTCCAAGTGTAATTTCCGCACTCTTTTCCACCAATAGTCTCTTTCTTTGAGCGCTTTCTTCGGGTTAGGGGAGAACCAGCAAGGAGATCTTTTTTTTTACGTAATCAGCCGAAAGGGGGGGGGCGGTTTGTCGATTAGCCCTGTAGAGACTGTGAAAATATTAAATGCCTCGCTAAGTGACAGGGCTAGATAGAAGTCCTGCCATCTGATGTTACTTAGGTCTTTCAGGAAGGCATTCCAGCAAAATTTTTTCAGGCATCTTTTCAGTATGAATTTGGTGGCCAGTTTTATTTGGGGAGAGTGTCAAATGCAGACTATCATGCTGTGATCACTTATGTTGTTGAAGAACACTCTGGTATGTGAGATGTTATGAGGCTTGTTTACTAATCCTCCCCCCTACTGCTGTGAATAATGTCCCTACCCTCTGATTCATCCTTCTCCTAGCTTTATCCATAGCCTTATGATTTTTTGCATGTCACCATACTCTCAGTGGCAACATATCTGGCTATACCAAAATTGTCCCTGGTCACCATTCTTTTATTTTTTGTGTGCCCTTTTTTATTTGAAAAATTATGTCTAACCAAGGCCTGGTCCCCAGGTCAATGCCTCCCAAGTGTATTATCAATAAATGCAGCTCGGGTCTTGTCATCTGCATGTCCTGCAGCATTGGGAGTATTTGTGAGCAGTGCATCCCTAGAATTCCCTTCCATTGTAACTGCATGAGGTACCAGTCTTGGTATAATTACCTTCCCCCAGCTTTCACTGCTGCTCTGTGCAATATATAAAGGAATGCCCACAAAGCCATACCTGTAGCCTCTCATTGTGACCTGTAAGCAAAGCAGAAAAACGTGAGATACTGATTACAGATTCTGCCCCCTAGCCCCTCACCCCCCTCCCTGCCCTTTTTTTATTATATATACATATATATATGTTTGTATGCCCTTGTGGCCCACTCTTTTCATAGTCTGGTGGTTTTCTCCTGGAAATGAAACCGAAAACATGGTCAGTGATCCAATTGTCTTGCATTTGTTTTGTAGCAGTCCGAAACCCACCTTTCCATTTTCTTTACTTCCTCCTTAGACCCCTTCCCTTCAGCTGCTGCCTCCTATGCCTTGCCTATCCTGAATGAGTGGGAAGAGTAACCAACTGGGTCCTCTCCCAGGAACTCTAGGCCCTTCTTAAGTACTGCTACCATCTGCTTGCTTGATACTTGTGTTCCATCCCCATGTATGAACAACAGGCCCGCACTTGCACGTCTGACTGCAGCATTCACTGACAGTGCTCGAACCGGGCATATAGCAGCTTTCTCATGCCTCTGCAGCATTATGGTCACCCCTCGTTCAGCCTGATCCATCTTTTTTTTTTTTTTTGTAAAATGTTTTTATTGATGAAAAGAAACAGAAGAACATCCATAACACTCAATTACATACATTTTTCTTGATTTCAGGATCACAGATACATAGTGCATCAATAACAGTAAAAATTCAGTGCAATACAGGTTGGACAATGTCGTATGCAACTGTATACTTACAATGCGCTTAATACAAGTGACAGAGTGGAATGTGACAACATTATATAATAAATAAGAAGGGTGTTGCCCAGAAGCCAGAGGGAGGCTATGATTGGATGCCCATCAGAGAGTCACTCCAGGCAGCGTGTACCATTAATTGCAGGAACCTAATGGACCAGACTTGTACTCTCCCTAATGGCCCTCTCCAGGGGTCCCCAGATTCTTTCAAAGGCATCTTTTGTACCATTAGTCGTGTGTTGCACTTTTTATGTTGCTTGCATGCATGCGCAAGAAACATGTTGAGGCAGCTTGCTGCAAAAGCAGGTTGTGGAGGTGTGGCACTGTTGTGGCCAATGCCCACACTGTCTTTTGAGTCTTGACCTGCTTTCCCCAATGGGGTGGCACACTGCTGCTGACACTAGTTCAGCCAGCATGCCACCACCTTGAAACATTTTAGCCGCTGCAATCAGGGGCCACCTTGTCATTGCAGCATCAGCCATTCCACTGCAATGAGGAAGTGACCTGTCATTGCAGGACGGTCCCTTGCATGCCCCCGACCCAGTTTGCTGATGGGGAGCCCAGTCCCCATCAGCATAATCTCCCCATCCCCACATTTCTGCTGTATGCCAAGGGGGTGCCCAATCCCCCTTGGCATCATGCTCCCCCCTGTCTTTGTTTGCCGATGGGGTGCCCAATCCCCGCCGGCTTCAGTCCCCCCTTACCGACAGAATTGCCTATGGGGAAGCTCACTTCCTGTCAGCATAATGTATACCCCCCAATGTGTAGTCTGGCGAGGGGGGTACCCAATCCCTCTTGGCTCATTCACCACCCCGTAGTGCCGGATGGGGTGCCCAACCTCGCTGGCTACAGCCCTCAAAACACTCAGGTGTCACGCTGGACGCCACCCCACTGTGCCAAATGTCCCTGTAAAAAGAAAACAGTCCCTTGATGTTTTTTTTTTACCCTGTAAACAAGAAAACGGTCCCTTGTAGAGTCCGCAGCCCCTCCCAAGCCGCGCCCACCCTTCTGCGCACCCTGCCTCTCCATATCCCCTCATCCCATACTTACCTCCAGAGTCTGGCGAGACGATCTTCGGTGAACCGGGAACACGTCTGCACTCTTCAAAGCTGACTGCGAACTGAGGAAATGCCGGTAAGCTGTGTAATGGCATAAATAGGGGTTTTTCAACTTTGATGCATATCTCAGGCATTTTTTGGAAATTTGGCACCAAATTTTCAACATGGGGTTTTTGGGACCCGTCCTCATGAATTCAGCCACTGTTACGGCGTTATTCAGTCCCGAAAGGTGACTTCACAGTCACTGCATGGAATCACCTTTCAGGACCGATTAATGAAATGACAGTGCCAGTGTTCATGAGGTGGGCTCTCAAAAAGCCTATTTTGCAAATTTGGTGGAAAAAATCCAAAAAATTGTGTTTTACGAACGTGCATTGTGCAGTTGCTACACATGCTCGTAACTTCGTGAATTTGCAATATTTTCACTCCAGATTTTCAACATTGGCATTTTTCCACACCTCCTTATGAACAGTATAGCTGTCATTTTTCACATCCTGGCCGAAATATGTTTTTGCACTTCCGGCACAGAATAGTGTGGTCGCTATGGGAAATCAGTGTTTGGGACACATTAAGAAAATCACAGTGAAACTGTTCATTAGCAGAGGTCCTAAAATGCCTATGTTGAAAATTTTGTGATGGCAGTCCATAAAATGACTGTGTTACGACCGTGTGTTGCGCTGTTTGCATGCACGCTCGTAACTTCGCAAACTTATAATATTTTCACTCCAGATTTTCAACATTGCCATTTTCTACACCTACTTATGAACAGTACAGCTGTCATTTTACACAACCTGGCCAAAATGTGTTTTTGCACTTCCGGTGCCGAATAGTGCGGTTGCTGTGGGAAATCAGTTTTCGGGATAGACTGAGAAAATGACAGTGACACTGTACATGAGCAGAGGTCCTAAAATGCCTATGCTGAAAATGTGGTGATGAAAGTCCATAAAATGACTGTGTTACAACTGTGCGTTGCTAAGTTTCCATGCATCCTTGTAACTTCGCAAATTTGTAATATTTTCACGCCAGATTTTCAAGACTGGCATTTTTTCACACCTCCTTATGAACAGTACAGCTGTCATTTTTCACATCCTGGCCGAAATGTGTATTTGCGCTTTCAGCGCAGAATAGCGCAGCCGCTTTGGGAAATCAGTGTTTGGGACAGATTAAGATTGAGCAAGTGAGAGAGGGGGAGTGACCGAGCTCAACTGAGCTCTGTCGGGAATGCTGCGGATTTCTTTGTGGGCAGAAAAAGGCGCAAATGCAGGCAGGAGCCCAGTACAAAAGGGCAGCCTGCAGCGCCGGGAGAAACAGAACTAGTGAATGAGGGAGGCAGAGTGAGCGAGCTCAGCAGAGCTCTGTCGGGATTGCTGCGGATTTCTTTGTGGGCAGAAAAAGGCATCAATGCAGACAGGGGCCCAGCACAAAAGGGCAACCTGCAGCGGTGGGAGAAACAGAACAAGTGAGTGAGAGAGGGGGAGTGAGCAAGCTCAGCGGAGCTCTATCGGGACTGCTGCAGATTTCTTCGTGGGCAGAAAAAGACACCAATGCAGCCAGGAGTGCAGTACAAAAGGGCAGCCTGCAGCGTCAGGAGAAACAGAATGAGCGAGTGACAGAGGGGGATTGACCGACCTCAACGGACCTCTGTCAGGACACCTGTGAACTTCTTTGTGGGCAGAAAAACATGCAATACAGGCAGGAGCAGAGTACAAAAGGGCAGCCTGCAGCGCCGGGAGAAACAGAACGAGTGAGTGAGAGAGGGGGAGTGAGCGAGCTCAACAGAGCTGTGTCAGGACTGTTGCAGATTTCTTTGTGGGCAGAAAAAGGCACCAATGCAAGCAGGAGCCCGGTACATAAGGGCAGCCTGCAGCTCCAGGAGAAACAGAACAAGTGAGTGAGAGAGGGGGAGTGAGTGAGCTCAATGGAGCTCTGTTTGGACTGCTGCGGATTTCTTTGTGGGCAGGAAAAGGCACCAATGCAAGCAGGAGCCCAGTACAAAAGGGCAGCCTGCAGCGTCAGGAGAAATAGAACGAGCGAGTGACAGAGGGGGAGTGAGCGAGCTCAATGGAGCTCTGCCTGGACTTTAGAGTTGCACACCTTCCCGCCCAGGGTCCTCAGTGGTCCTATATTACAGTAGGGTCTCCAGAGTGGAGACAAAGTAATGATTGGACACTTTTAGGATTGCTGTAATAATACAGATTTAGTTGTTCTGTTTATTTCTCTAACTGAGCTAAATACTGAGCTGTACTGTTATGACTGTTGTAATAATACATATTTTTTTGTTCTGTTTATTTCTCTAAGTGAGCTGAGTAATACTTGGAGTGCAATAGGATTTCTAACTGGACTAAGTGAAACTGTATGAGAGCTGAGAACAAAAAGTATGGTAGCTGATGGGTGAAAAATGGACAAGGAGGCTTTAGGATTGCTACAGTAATACAGTATCTAATGGATAAGATTTGAGATGGAATTAACCCAGTCGGCAAAGCTTCAGTAGGGGGACTAGTGTGTGTGGGGGGGGGACAGGAATTTGAGTAAATAGGGGCCTAACCGTTGTAGTAGGGTACAGAACCTGGGAGTAACAGCCAGTAACATAAGATGGGGGCCAAAATGGGGCAGGTGCAACATGTCAATAGGGTGGCCATCTTTGAAAGGGTGGTGGCATGTACAGGGTGTGGGTCCGCCATGATCCTGGACTGGGCTTGGAGGATAGAGGGGGATGTATGGTCTGCAGATGACTGGCTAGTTTGAGGGAGGAACTGTGGAGGTTAGGGAGGAGTCTAAGTGGTAGGGCAGATGAGTATGGTAGGCATCCTGGGGGTGGGGGAATAGGGGATGACGAAGAGGGACAGAGGAAGAATAACTAGGGAGTGAAACCGACCTCAGTATCAGAGGTACTTCTATCTCTCTTCACAGTTCTTTTAATATCCTTGGGTATATGCCATCTGGTCCCATCACTTTGTCCACCTTCAATTTAGTCACCTCCTGCAGGATTCATCTGCCTGTGAATGGACTATTGTCCACCTCTTCGAGCCTTTGCAACTGCTGTACTGCTGTAGCCCTTTCCCCTCCCCCTCTTCTGTGCATACTGAACAGAAAGACACAGTGGATGTCCTGGGGGGGGGGGCATGACAGTTCTTAGGCATGCTACTTTCACTTCCCAATATCTAAACAGCACATATAAGCAAGTAACATTCGGCATTGACAAATGCTTGTTCTAATGCGAGGCATTGCTTTAAATTGTTGACCCATTGCTGAATTGTCGGCATGTTTTCTGACATCCATGTCTGTGCTAGTATTTTTTTGGCATTAACCAGTGCAATTCCCCAAAGAGGGTGGTTGACACTATGCCAATCCCCTGATGGTTCTGCATCCAGAAGCAGTTCCAAGGGGGTGCATGGTAGTTTTTGTGGTAGGGTTGTTTCCATCAGTTTGTGTATCTCTGTCCAGAAGGGGACAACTTTCGTGCAAGTCAGGGCCAAGTGCAGGAAATCTGCCTGTTCAGTACCACATTTGGGGCATATGTGGGGGAAGTTAGAGTTCATGATATGAAGTCTAGAGGGGGTAAGATAGGCTCTGAACAAGACGCTATACTGCACCTGTCTTAGTCTGTTATTTCTAGAGCATGTATTAAGATGTTTTACCACCAATTTCCATATATTATGATACATTTTTATATTGAGGTCTGTCTCCCATTTCTGTCGAATTGTTTGCGCATAATCTGGCTCAGTTCCCAATAGTGTATGGTAATAAATGGATAATGCTTTCATCCCTGGAGGTGGGTGGTACAGGCCCTCTTCAAATGGGGTAGACTCAGCCCATCCCAAATCCACAGTCATACTATCCCCAAACCTGTCGCGAACCAACTGGTATGTAAAGTAGTCCTCAGGGTCAATGGAGTATTTGGCCATCATCTCTGAAAATTCCAAGAACCTCCCCCCTTCGTATAGCTGCGGGGCATATCTCATTCCCTTAGCCTCCCATGCTCTGATTCTGTGGTGCAAGTATACTGTATATGCCCCTCTGCCTTTAAGGACTGTGGTGAGGTCTGTATATGATAAATATTTTTCATCCCCTGGGCTTCTCAGTTTGTTATGTGTGTTAAACCAGGCTTTTAGTGTGGCTGCTGTGTAAGGGTTGCCAAAGGCTAGCATTTGCCTATGCCCAAGAACCCCGGAAAAGTATATATGCTGTAAAGACCCTCCAATCTGTTCTTCCTCCAATTCAACCCAGTCCGGACAAGTGTGGCTTGCACCACCCGGAATAAATGCCAACTGAGCTGCCAGATAATAAAGCTGGAAGTTGGGCAACCCCATCCCTACCTTACTAGCCGGCATTTGTAGTATCGTTCTTCTAATCTGGGCTCCTCTCCCTCTCCAGAGAAAACTATGGATCAAGGTGTTTACCTGCTTAAAATGTACCGCTGGAACCCAGATGGGCAAAGACTGGTATAGATAAAGGCATCTAGGCAGAATCATCATCTTTACAGTGCTGACCCTACCCAATAAAGTCAGGGGCAAAGTTTTCCATCTTTCACAGTCTTGGCCCAGTTTCTTTACTAATGGGACGTAATTCTTGGTGTATGGTGATCCAAGTTTGGCAGACATATAAATTCCCAGGTATTTTATTCTATCCACAATCACCAGTCCCCCTAGCACTTGCGTTAGTCGGTGCCTGTTTACCTGCCCTACTGGGAGAAGTTCACTTTTTGTCCAATTGACTTTATAGCCTGACAGTGCCCCGTATTCCTGTAGTAGGCAGTGCACCTGAGGTAAGCTTTCAGTAGGGTTTTGTAAATAAAGTAGGACATTGTCTGCATACAGGGCCACCTTGTGCTCTCCCCCTCCTGCTCCCAAGAACCCCCTGTATTCCCACATGATTCCTGATGGCTGCTGCCAACAGCTCCAAGGCCAAGACATATAGCAGTAGAGACAGGGGGCAGCCCTGTCTGGTGCCCCTCCCAGGTGTAAATGGGGCAGACAGAGAGACATGCACCAGAATTTGAGCCATGGGGGAGGCATAAAGAGTACTGATACATTTAAGGAGCCTAGGTCCCAACCCCTGCTGCTTTAAGGCTTTGAACATGTACTTCCATTCAACCCTATCGAATGCCTTCCCGGCATCTAGGGCTAAGATGGCTGCCCCATGTTTTGCAGCCGACTTCCCCCAAGTATGTAGGACATTAAGGGTCCTCCTAATATTGTGCTTTCCCTGCCTACCACCCACAAACCCTGATTGATCTGAGTGTATAAGCACAGGGAGTACAGGTTCCAGCTGGAAGGCCAGCACCTTGGCCAATATTTTACAGTCAGCTGTAAGCAGTGATATGGGGTGGTATTAGACACAATGGACAGGGTTTTACCCCGGCTTAGGGAGGAAGGTAATGGTGACTGCCCTCACAGAGGGTGGTAAGATTCCTTTATTTAACCCTTCTTGCTGTGCATCAAATAGTGGGTCAACCAGGAAGTCCTTAAATAATTTAAAGAAATCAATAGATATCCCATCCGGTATGGGAGCCTTTCCTCCAGCAAGGGACTTGATGGCACGAAGGAGTTCAGATTTCTCTAGTGGCCTATCCACATCTTTCAACAATTCAGGGGGTATAGTCTGTAATGTGGCTTTATCAAAAAAGGATTGCACTTGTTGTGGGGTTGGAGCTACCCCGATGTATATAATATCCGGTAGAAACTACTAAACTGCTCACCTATTTCTCCAATCGAGGTAGTTAGCTCCCCGTTTGCTTTCCGGATTGTGTAATTGTCCTGTCTCTTCCCTCTTCTTTAGTTACCGAGCTAGGAGTTTTCCTTCCCTGTCCCCATCAAAATATGCACCGGCCTATATTAAGAGAATTGCTCTCTCTACTTGTGCAGTGTTTAGCAGATTGAACTTCCATTTTAGTTTTTGCACTATTCTATATAGTGGCTACGTAGGGGTTCTCATATGGGCCTCTTCAGAAGCTGTGATCTGGTGTCTGAGTTGCTCCAATTCCAGTTGGGCATTTTTTTCTTGTACGCGGAGTATGATATAACCTGCCCTCTGATATATGCTTTCATGGCATCCCACCTGGCCGAATGCGATGTCTCCCCCCTTTTTGTTATGTTGCCAGAATTCCTCTAGTGTCTTGGTTATATATGTAATGAATTCCCCGTCCTTCAACAGCAGTGGGTCCAGTCTCCAGGTACCCTGCTGTGACCGTTCCCTTCCTCCTACCTCTAATACTATTTGTAGGTATGCATGATCAGATATTATGATCGGGGAGTAAAGTGCTGATCCCATGTCAATCAGCAGGGGGCCACTGACCAGCATCCGATCGAGCCTGGCGTATGATCCATGGGCATGAGAGTAGAAACTGTATTCTCTTTTTGTGGAATTTTGATGCCACCAAACATCCATTAAAGTATAGGCCCATTCAATTTCTCCCAGGGCCAACGCATTCTTAGAGACAGGCACTGGTGCAGGATTAGATCTGTCCAGAATAACATCAGCAACACAATTATAATCCCCCCCAGTACCCATGGACCTGGCATACTAGACATGTCAAAGGCCAGTCGCTGAAAGAAACCCTGATCCTCAACATTTGGGGCATAAATCAAGCCCACAGATATTAGGTTTCCCCCCTTCAACAGTAAAATGGGCCAGGACATACCTCCTTCCGCTATCTTTAATTTCCCTGTGTACCTCCATCTTCAGGTTTTTAGGTACCCATATGGAGGTGCCCCTGGCCTTGGTGGAGTAACACGCAGACAGCCAACATCCTGCCATGTATTGTTCAGTTTTTAGAGCCTCCCGAGCCAACATATGAGTCTCCTGCAAAAAGATAATATGAGCCTGGGCCCTTTTCATTTCACTCATTACCTTCTTTCTTTTCAATAGTTTTCAAGCCATTAACATTCCACATCACCACCTTAGTAAAGCTACCCATTGTCACTGTTATATATTGATACCGCCATTTTATTAGTGCACTGTGATGCATCAATACATTGAATGCAAGGTTCCCTCCATACCTGCTTATCCATTCCATCAAGTTTTATTTGCTCCAAACTGAAAGGAGCTCCCCTCCCCCCAATTTTAACATTCCCCTCCCCAGATAACTCACCCATGTGTGCCAACAGGGCAACCATAATAATCCATACCCCACCTCTCATCCCTCCCACCTTGACTGGACAAATCCCTGCCATGTCAGCGTTCCCTCTCTTTTGGATGGCTAGTGTACTAGGTTACTTGAGCATCTGTCCTGAATATAGACCTACCAGATCCAGCAACATTCACATTCATTGCTGATAGCTGGGAACTTCCTGTTAATTATAACCAAATAGCCTTACCTGCTATTCCACTCTTAATCTGACACAGAACAGAAGAGAGGACACGGGTTCAGACACCACACCTCTGTGGGTGGACTTCACGGCAACCACCACCATGTAAAGACAAGCACACCACCTAGTATCCATCACTCCATCAAAATTATCGCCATGCCCCCCCTTCCCCAAGACCACCTCATTCTCAAGAGATCCACATTACCATACCAACTTCCAGGAAGTAACATTGTCATGCAAGGGATAACACAGTATTTAACTCAACCTCACATGCAACGAGTCTGCATCTTGCCCCTGTCCTCAGCGAGGACATAGTAGGTACTCTGGCCATTTTTTGCCTACTCCCCCGACAGGATACTTAAGCATGTCCATTAGAGTGTCTATCCCAACACCTACAGCATTCTTTGTGCACATGCAGTTGTCTCTCCTTACTCTCCCTCTCTTGTTTGCTTTGGCAGATCCCCGCCAGTATCTAGCTTTCTAACACTACTTTTGAAAGCTGTAATAATACATGCAGTCTGAAGCATGCTACCCCTAGTTCAAAGAGGTGCACTTCCCTGAGAGGTCCTGGTCACTTTTGCCCTAGCCCAAAGGATTCTGACCACCTGCTGGTACCCACATCCCCAGATGTGGTCGGTTGGAGTTGCCTTTCCAACTGGAGTCACCTCAATCATCCAAATCAGCAGTCATACCAAGTCACAAAGCCTGCCCGCATTTCTTGTTGCATGCTGTCAAGGGTGGAGGGGATCCCCGCCAGTGATCACTCCATGTCGGACATACCAAGCTCTTCCGGCATGGCACTAATGGCCTGTTGGTGCGAGGAGGAATCTGGGACCGTCTGCAACTTTCCACGAAGGTCTGCCACCCCAAATTGTAATTTAAATTGCCGGTTTTTAGATTTCCATGATGCCATTGACTACAGCTATCACTCCCTTAGCGATAGATGCATCCGTCTTTGCTGATTTTCTGTAAAAGAGCACTTTTCAACTTGATGCTCAGGGAGCTGTGCTAAATCGCGACCGCCACCTTGCCAGCGTTAGCCACGCCCCTCCAGACTGATCCATCTTGAATCTCTGTAACCTCAGGATGACCTCAACCCCCTGCTATATTGTCTCTTCCCACAGTAGCCCTCCCTGTTCCCTTCCCCTTCCATGGCCCTCTACTTCACTGACACAGAAAGTGCCATGAAACATCACTGCGTATACTGCTCCAAAGAGGTATGCTTCATTCCTTGGGAGGGCTCCTAACTGGCATTCTAGTAAGGCTTCTGTAATTGGCTGACTACCATCTGGTACTTTTTCTTTTATCCTTAGCCATCTCTGCATCATTCTCCTTACCATATTATTTTTTCTTGGGCCCCCCCAGCCATGCAAGTTACTGATTAGCCCTATGGCTGAGAGGTGTACCCCCATGGTGGTGTGTGCTACTCCTTTCCTCCAGCTGTTCACTACAAATTTTTCCACTTGCTCTTCAGTGACTGCCCCACTTACATCCATGCCTTGATTCTCCCGGAGAGCCTGTAACACTCACCACAAGCCCTCGTATGTCCTCAGGGTCCAGATGACGACCAAGAGTTTCAGAATAAAAACTCAGCTCTCTCCAACCAATCTCCTATGTGTATGTTGTTACTGCTGTTTTTCTGCCTTCTGCCCCTTGGGCGATGGCCTGGAATCTGTCCAACTGTAGACGGGAGAGGTTGTCAGCTACCGTGTTCCTCACCCCTTCTATATACAGAACTTCACCCTAAAAGACATATTCAGCTTCAGCCTCTGTAATACTAGCTGCCTCAAGACCCTCATCACTGTCTCGGACATGGCTCCCTTTTATTCAACACATCTACCACCGCCCTATTATCACACCAAAAGGTTATATTTTGATTTTGTAAACTCCCCCCCCCATCCCAATAAAGCTACTCCTATGGGGAAGAGCTCTAGGAAGGTGATATCCCTTGTCAGTCCCTGCCATGTCCATTCCTCTGGCCATGGCTCTGAGAGCCATTTCCCTTTGAAATAAGCTCCCATCACTAACCCCCCAGCGACATCTGTGTATAGGCCCAGGTCTGTGTTGAAGACCCATTCCTCTTGCCAAAAAGTCACACCATTATACGCCTGCAGGACCCATTCCTCTTGCCAAAAAGTCACACCATTATATGCCTGCAGGACCCATTCCTCTTGCCAAAAAGTCACACCATTACAAGCCTGCAGGAATTCTTCCCAAAGCTCTAGGTCCTTTTGCACCTCTTTTGTAATGTCAATCCAATTATGGGGCCTGGTGGCGCCTCTTGTAGCCCTGGCCAAGCAACGTGTAAACGTACACTCGGGGGCTATTGCTCTGCATGCGAAACTGAGGTGCCCCATATGCTGTTGTACTAGCTGCAGCGGCACCCTTCTCTGTCCCTTAATGGCAGCCAGGAGTCCTTTTAGTTTCTCCACTTTTTCTTTGGGTAAACAAAATACACCTTCCTCTGAATCTATTTCAATTCCTGGGAATTCAATACGCTGACTCGGCCCTTCCGTTTTATCTGCTGCAATTGGTACCCCCAACACCTCACACATTTTCCAAAACTGGCCAAGCATATGGCCAGTCTCGGCCTTCCCTTTCCCAATTAGTAAGAAATCATCCAAGTAGTGGCTGACTGCCCTGTGCCCACAATGGGCCTGGAATACCACTGTAACCGTGTATTAAATGCCTCAAATATGGCACACGCTATCGAGCAACCTATAGGCATTGCCTTATTGAAATAGAACTGCTCCCTTATGCGAAAACCCGATAAGTCCCAGTCTTCTGGCCTGACTGGACGTAGTCAAAAGGCTGCTTCAGTAGCCGTCTTGGCCAACCATGCCCCTTTTGTTGCCCTTATCATTTGTACTGCACCCTCTAGATTTGCATACATGACCCTGCTATCTTCTTCATCAATGTAGTCATTTACTGACCCCCCCTTCCCCAGTTATGATAAATGGTGTATCACCTGGAACTCCCCCGGCTGCTTTTTGGGTACTAGCCCCAGTGGTGAAACTCTAAAATTGTTAAAAGAGAGAAAAGCAAATGGTCCCTCTACCCTTCCTGCTTCCATTTCTTTTTTTATCTTCTACGCTAAGAGCTCCTCCTTGCCTTTTACTGATCCTAATTTCTTTACCTTTGTGCTCACCCGGTCCCCCTGAAAATGCAAGCTAAAACCTTTATGAAAACCTTCCTTTAAAACCCTTGTAGCCTTTTGATCCGGGTATTCTTTTATCCAGTGCCTTAAAACCTTCAACTTTATCAGTGTCCTTGCAATCTGATACCTGTCTCTTCTTTCTGTCCCTTCTTGTCCTTCATCTATTCCCTTGTCCAAAACCGTTACCTCCCCAGCTCCCCCGTAACCTTTTCCCTGACCCCCACTCCCCCAGTTTGCTCCCTGATATCCCGAATGACCGGCCTGAAAAGGCTGGCTTTCATAGCTTGTCCCATTGCTCCTATCCCCATAAGACCTACACCTGGAAGCTGGATGGGACCCTCCACATCTAGAACAGGCATGCCTGAAGTGGCAGCTTGGCCAGGAACAATGGGTTCTGTTGTATCCCCAACAGCACTTTTGTACTCCCACCATCCTTTTCTCCCACTCTCCTTCACTTCCCCCAACTCCGTCATGATTTCTAACCTAATGTCAGAGTGCCTTGTATTCCATCGCACATCACCATGTGATGCCATTCTTTGTAGGAACATTTTGTCATACTGCAGCCAGTTAGTATCCCCTCTCATTTTGTAGGCACTATGCACAATCAGGGAGTAAGCCAGGAGTGGTGCTGCTAGCTTGGGTTTCTTCTCTTGTACTATAGCGCTGTAGTAGGTGAAACCCACAGATCATGCATCCCATGTCTTACCCTTTGCTGCCCATTCTTCCTCCCCCACCCAGCAACACTAATGCTGCTGCCACGTCTTTTTTCTCAAAGTTCTCTTTTTTGTCATACTTTTTTACTGTTTCCTTGTTAAACAAAGCAAATACATCAACATATTCTCCTTTCCATACCTTTTCTTTTGTAGCCAATGGTGCATAATCCCCAATTCTAATCCCTGGGGTGCCTATCTCTACCCCCAAGTTCCCCATGCTCCCTAGTCCCTTTGTCTCTGCTCCTGCCTCTCCCTCTTTACCCTTTTTAATTTCACTCAGTACCTTCTCAAATTCCCCAATCCCATTATCCCCCATGGAACCTGTCATCTGCTTCACATATTCCTTTATACTGCTTTCCAATGTTACCTCTACTGTACCTGGTTTTGGAGGCTCTGGTACCGGGGCCGTTATTGGTAGTAAAGGTTAGTTCGGTGCTCTATCGTCTGGCGGGACAGGTGCCTGGGAAGGAGCTGGGGGTGAAGGCACCCCTATGGGGGCCTGCAGCTGTGGAGGTGCTCTCTAGGGCTCTGGTCCTGGTTCTGGCTGAGGCTGTGATACTGGTGGAGGAGGTGAGATGAGCGTTATTGGGCGTGGTGGTTGCGGACTAACCAGAGCCACTGATTCTGGGTCCCACAGGGCCACCGGCGGCTTCTTGTTGCCTTTTGCCCCCGTCCCTTGCCATCCATCCGCTTCTTCCAGCACCTGTCAGGCTCTGGCCCTGCCAGAACATCTCCACAGTATCGAGCATTTTTTGGGCCTTTTTAACCAGCTCCATCACCTGTCTCACCGCCTCTTCTTTAGAATTCTTGCTTCTTCTCGGAGCCATTGCTTAATTTCTTGATGGCTCTAATTGCAATAAAATCAGTTACTTGCTGTGCTGCAGTCAAACCTGTGTCCTTATAGTGTTCCTTCTCTTGCTTTTTTTTTAAACCCAGCCCTTATAGGCCTGCCCCCAAGCTTCTTGTCCCAGTAACCCCGCTGCCCCATCAGCATTTTTATTATAATATTGTTTTAATCTTAATATTTTATCACTTTATCCTCTTCCTCATACTGTCCCATTTCCCCCACCTCCAACCCTGCTCGGCTTCCTAGCTGCTAACCCCTTTTGCTGCCACTGCTTGTGTTATTCCAAATGTGTCCTTTGAAAACTTTGTTATACTATCCCCGCTTCTGTTGTAAATAGCAACTCCTCTAGTATATTAGGGAGTCTCCATCCTCCCTGTGACCATGAAAAACCGAGCTCCGCCTGTTCTGAGCTCACTATGTCATTATCGGTGCCCCCTGGAGCTGAGTGACATGCTTTTTTTTATTCCTTAACTTCTTTTACTTTATTTTATCTTTTTTATTTTATTCTGCTACTGATTTTCTTGGTGGCCTACCAAGCGGACTGCCCGCTCCCCTAAAATGGCGGCTGTACCTGTGCCCTGCTCTCAGTTCTAAAATGGTGGCACCCAACATTCTAAAATGGCAGTTGCCACTTGGTCCACCCGTGCTCCTAAGATGGCGGCCAACCATGTGGACCACCCTGGTTGAAACTCCCAGCATTCAAAAACTGTGACCTGTTTCCTTCCCCCCAGCTTCCTATCACCCCTCCCGCTGGCACCTGATGACCGGACCTCGTCACCAACCACACCTGATTGATTTTTTGTGCTTCTAAGCTCCACTTGCACCCAACTCCCATCCCTATGCCATTCTCCCAGGCCGCTGTGTCCCAGACAAAAACAGAGGGCTTCCCTGGCCTTGTCATCACTCCCTACTCACCCATTACTTTCTTTGGCCTGCCCTAGCTCCGCGGCACTGTGTCCCGAAAACGCCGCTTCAGTCGTCATTCAGCTTGACTTGTGTTTTTGCTTTTTTCTATGCCATTCTTTTTTTTTTTTTTAAACAAGACACAGTAAAACCCTGCCGCATTTTCAGAGCTCCGGTCGGATCCACACATCCCGCTTTCAAAATCATGATGGCCGGGTCCCCCCCATGAACACGCAGTGAGATCATGGAGAAAACATCTGCCCTATCAGCAAAAATGACCATGGCATCTCTCCGGTTCTGCTCCTACCCCTCACTGCTACCACATACCTTTCTGGTGCTGATCTTTTTTTTGCTTCATTTTCCTACCTGATTTACCCTTAAACAAACAGTGCACTTCAGATTTTCACTCTCAGGCTTGCCAGTCCCAAACTTTCTAGCCACCATAAACATTACAAAATACAGTGGATTTTAGACTTTCGACTCAGGACTGGTGGCCTCAACCTTTCTAACCACAATAAACATTATTAACAATAGTGCACTTCTGATTTCAAACTCGGGCCTGCCGGCCCCAATCTTTTAAGCCACAATAACGTAATTCAAACAAAAATAGTGGACTTTGGATTTTAAAACTCAGGCCTGCTGGCCCCAGTCTTTTTAGCCACACTAAACACAGAAACATAGAAACATAGAAGTTGACGGCAGATAAGGCCGCAAGGCCCATCCAGTCTGTCCATTTCTTTTTCTACCTTATGAATGTGCCATCGGCCTTTGCTCTGTCAATGGCCTAGCTATTCATACTCATCTGTATTGCTCCCTTATGCCTATCCCATGCCTGTTTGAAGCCCTGCACTGTATTCATATCCACCACTTCCTGAGGTAGGCCGTTCCATGCATCCACCATCCTTTCTGTGAAAAAGAACTTCCTCACTTTATCCCTTAATCGGCCTCCCTCTAATCTCATGCTGTGTCCTCTTGTCCTGCTATTTTCCTTATATTGAAGCATGTTAGACTCTGTCACCTTGTTAATGCCCTTAAGGTGTTTGAATGTTTCTATCATATCACCTCTCTTCCTCCTTTGCACTAGGGTATATATATTGAGCTCCATTAATCTGTCCTCAAATGTTTTCTGATGCAGTCCCTGCACCATTTTGGTTGCCTTTCTCTGGAATGCCTCAATTTGGTTAATGTCCTTGTGAAGGTGCAGCCTCCAGTACTGCAAGCAGTACTCCAGATGGGGCCTAACCAGTGTCTTGTAAAGAGGGATTATTACCTCCCTCTTATGACTTGTGATACCCCTACTAATACACTCCAACATCCCCCTAGGCTTACCTACTGCTTTAGAGGTCTGCTTGGATGATTTCAGGTCATCTGTGATGATGATGCCCAAGTCTCCTTCTTCCCTTGCGACTGCCAGCAACTTCTTTCCCAGCCTATAGGTGGCTTCAGGGTTTCTCTTCCCTATGTGCATGATCTTGCACTTCTTTGCGTTAAACTCCAGTTGCCACTCTTCCAACCATTTTGTCAGTTTATCCAGATCTCTTCTCATTCTGCCCACCCCATCTGGATCATCTACCCTGTTGCAGATCTTGGTGTCATCTGCAAACATACTAACCTTACCCTCCAGTCCATCTGCAATGTCACTGATGAAGATATTGAAGAGGACTGGCCCCAGAACTGATCCCTGAGGTACCCCACTTGTGACTTGCATCTCTTCTAACTGTATACTGTTTACCACCGCTCTCTGTATTCTGCCCGTCAACCAGTTTGCCACCCAGTTGTCCAACTTCTGACCCACCCTGAGCCTACCCAGCTTATTAATCAATCTTCTATGTGGAACAGTATTGAAAGCTTTGCTGAAGTCAGGGTAGGCGACATCAACTGCTCCCCCTTGGTTCACCACTCTGGTTAGCCAGTCAAAGAAATCTATGAGATTAGTTTGACAGGACCTTCCTTTTGCAAACCCATGCTGTCTTGGATCCTGTGCGCCTATGGATTCCAGGTGTTGCACTATCCTTTTCTTAAGGAGTGCCTCCATAATCTTGCCAACTACTGAGGTAAGATTGACTGGTCTGTAGTTCCATGCTTTCTCCCTGCTACCGCTCTTGTGGAGCAGGATCATATGAGCCCTTCGCCAGTCTTCTGGGACCTCTTCTGTCCTCAGAGACTCACTAAACAGTTCTGATAATGGCTCTGCTAGTTCCACCCTTAGCTCCTTTAGTACCCTGGGATGTATGCCATCAGGTCCCATTGTCTTGTACACCCTGAGCTTATCGAGTTCTTGTAGGACCCTTTCTTTGTGAAGGACTAGTGCACACCTCCTCCCCGCGTGTCTATGATGCTGAGCTGTGGGCCCTGCCTCACCTTCTCTTCAGTAAATACTGAGCAGAAGTATCTATTTAGGATAGATGCTTTTACATGGTCCTCCTCCTCCTCCTCCTCCCCCTTATCCCTTTTGAGCTTAGCAATACCCCTCTTGGAGGCTGGTACAGTGAAATCGAGGTAAGAAAGGATGAAATACAATAATGGAGGGAAAGCCTTGAAGGCCAGTATGGTGAAGGGTAAGAAGGAAGGGTAAGTAAGAGGGCAACTAGGGTATAGGAAGAATGAGGTTCGGTAACAATGGAGGCTTGCCATGGAGTGGAAGATATGCGAGCTGAGTGGACCAGAACATAGGACTATGGTATGAAGAGGATATGAATAGGTATGGTGATGGCAGGATAGAGAAATACTAACAGTGAAGACAGTATGTGGAGAGGTGGTGGTTAGGAATGGAGTGATGAAGGGGATGGCGGGCAGACTATAGGAAGCCCAAAAGAAATAACAATGATAGAGAGCCAGGGGAAGAGTGAAGGTTTGAGAATGAAAGACACAATATGACGGCATTATGGTGCAGAAAGGTGGTACCGAGCAGCAGGAGGAAGCAGGGTGAACCAGCAGACAACAGGGCAGGAGTAAGACATGGTGTAGGTAGGACTGAAGGCTATGAATCCCAGGGAGAACTGGAAAGAACAATGATGAGGAATGATGAATGATGGGGGGGCAGGGATGCTGGTGGGCCAAAGAGCAGACCAGGGACAGACGCAACAGGAGCGGAAAACAAGTACTGGAAAGTCTAGTGCCATGATCGAAAAGCTGAGATATCGAAGTATGCCAGCAAGAAAAGGAGGACCTCACTTGAGAAACCAGATACAGAGTCCAACCTCAAAATGTGAGCAGGCAGGGCAGCAAGACTTAGCGATGGACCGATAGTGCTCCAGAACCAATCATATGGTGTTGTTGGTAAGACACAAGGTGAAATGAGAGGAGTGAGGCAAACGGTGGTTGATAGGAGGGCAAATAGACAAGAAAGGACCGAACACAGGAGGCGAGAATAGGAGGGAAAAGCTAAGAAATCGGAAAGCGCTGGGAGAAAGATGAGAAGCAAACCAGGAAAGATGAGGAAGACAGGGAGCAAGCGAGGCAACGCCGGCAGACCAGAGCTCAAGGGAGGGTGAAGTCAGAGGTGCTGGCAGAGTCTAGCAGTGACAACAGAGAAGATGCACAGTCACTGGGAAATGAGGCACCAGAAGGATCCATGGAAGGGACAAGGTGGGAGGTCCTGGACGGAGGGGAACACCGGGCAACAGCAGCCTGATGGTGGCAAAAGCAGGAGCCGAAAGGCAGGAATGGCAGATGTTGGCACACCTGGAAGTGATAATCCCAGGGAGCATAGGAAAAGAAAAAAGCAGCAGCAGTGCAGCAGAGCCCCCAAGGAAACAAATGGAGGACAGAAGACAGTACGGGAAATAAGCGGGGAAGGGGGCACAACAGAGGCGAAAACAGGAAGAAACAGACATGGAGGAAGGAAGGGAGAGGCCAGGTAGAAAACAGCTGGAATCCCAGCCACCCAAACCAGAGCATAGAAGCGGGGCTGAGGGAACACGATGGAAGCTGGAGGCAATACGAGAAAACAGGGACAAAATGAAGAGACTCATAAAAAGCAGGAGAAAGGGCAGCTGATGGAGCCTCTGGCTGCAACAAAGAAACAAATCCTGGAACATTCCAGGAGGAGTGGACTTTTAAGGCCTGATGGGAGAGTGACGTTGTTGCTCCGCCCATTGAGCCAGAGACATAGCCTTTGCAATTATGATGTCAATTTAAGATGACTAAAAGCAAAGGTCAGATTTTGCTGATAAGAATGCAACACAAATTGTTATAGATGGCTCAGCAATATTACCCTGTCAGCAGTAGTTGAGTTGACTGAAAGCAAGTTCTGAGTACAACAGTTGTTCATGTGCTGCTGAACACCTCAACTGATACTACAACAATTAAAAACATAATAATTTGCTATGCTGGTTAAAACTGTAAGAAGTACCGTTTGTAATTGTGTTTTACATTTAATTGTGTCAGCCTAGTTTGCAATACATCAGAGTAAATAATATTTAAATATGGGTTAAACACACTGGCCCAGATATTCAAAAGAGTTGAGCCATGCGCAATAGGGTTGCACCTGCGCAAGTCCAAAAGTGCGCCATTCTGCGATATTCAGCAGAAGGCAGTTGCACCCCCCAAATCAAGCTGAGCAACAGTGCAATGATAATGAAGGCATGCGCAACTGAAAGGGGAGGAGCCATGCATAAATGGCGCAGTGCGATATTCAACAACTTGCGCCATGCGCAATAGGGGAGCAAGCGGAAGTTGCGCCATAGTGGAAATGATCCAAAATAAAAGGGAGCAAGGGAGAGGTGCAAGAACGCTACAGGGAAGCCACATATGAGAGCAAAACACAGCAGGACACACTGGGCAGCAGGGACACACACAGGGCCAGGCAGAAAAGGGCACCTGGAAGCAATAGCCACAGAGGAAGGTGAGGGGAGCTATTACACAAGAGGGAGGTACACCACACAGCAGTGAGGCAAGCACAGGCAGGTGCTCCCGGTGCAGGGGAAGTAGCAGTGAGGACAGCGGGGGGAATACAGTAACAGCTGCCGGGGGGGGGTGAACACAAGCCAGGGACATGGCCAGTGCCACCTTCCAGATGGAGGCCATTATGAGGGGGTTGAGAAGGCGAGCAGCAGGGGGGCGTTGCCGAGGAAGGGCCCATCGGCGGTATGCCTCCAACAGACAGTACCGAGCCCGCACCAGCTTCAAGCTGTACAGTGATACCGAGATTGTGGGCTGGTACTGCCTGAATCGGGCGATTCTGAGGCGGCTCTGTGAGCTGTGCAGTGATGTGATGCAGGAACCCACACGATGGAGCCATGCCCTGTCAGTGGAGACCAAAGTGACAGCTTTCATGTGCTTGCTCGCCATGGGTACCTTCCTGAGACCAACTGGGGACACCACAGGCATAACCCAGTTGGCCACATCACGCCACCTCACCCAGTTCCTCAGCACACTGCTGCCACATACTGCGGAGTACATCCATTTCCCCAGCACACCGGTGGAGTGCACAGCAAACATACAGGAGTTCCACAGGGTAGCATGTATGCCTGGCATGCTAGGGGCAATAGACTGCACCCATGTGGCCATCCACACACCACCTGGCCCCGAGCGGGCCACATACATCAATTGCAAGTGCTATGCCAGCATCAACTGCCAGGTGGTGTGCGATGTCAGGGGGCACATAATCAATGTCTGTGCCACGCACCCTGGGGAGCACATGATGCCTTCACCTGGCACCAGTCGGCACTGTGCCACAGATTCGAGAGTGGAGATATCCCCACTGGACACCTAGTGGGTGAGTATGCAAACCACATGGACAATCATAGGGCCTGGGGGGGGCATGGTCAGAGGTGACATGGGTAGTGGCCTACATGGCCCGGGGCAGGCTGATGCTGATCACCAAACTAACCTCCACCCTCTACACACTTGTGACAGTGGATACCCACTCCATCCCTGGCTGCTCACACCCTACCGGCGGCCTGTGACCCCATCACAGCAACGCTACAATGAGGCACACACCACCACATGTAATGTCATCGAGCGCGTGTTCAGAATGCTGAAGACATGTTTCTGTTGCCTGGACACCTCCGGCGGCAGTGCCCTACAGTACAGCCCTTCAAAGGCCTGTGGGTTATTCCTGGCCTGTTGCATCCTACACAATATGACCAATGAATGTGGGATAGCTGTACAGGTTGAAGAGGGGGACAGTGGTGGGAACGATGAGGACACCGGTGACGCCGGTGATGGGCAGCCCCCCCTTGGCCGACGGGACCCCCGACTGCTCCGGCTGGCACAGCTGCACCGGGACACCATCACGGAGGAGCACTTCAGCTAACCCAGGTAAGTCATGGGGCCATGTGCAACCACCAGTGGCTAAGGCACAACCCACAGCCACGCATGGACACACACCAGGGGTGCATGCCGTCAAGGGAAGTGGCTGGGCATGGAACCACACACACAACCAGGGATGGGTGAAGTCTAACATGCCACGCGGACGGACACACACACACACGTACACACACGCACACACACACAACGCACCAAACTTGCACAAAGGGTAGGAGGCACACTGACCCAGAACGCCACCCCAGTCACACACATGTCCACAGACCACCACGCCCACTGCCTGTCCATGTGCATGTGTCAGATGCTGAGCACCATTGCACATTGGTGTACAGCGCAATGCAGGCATCATCGTGCACACACAACTGCGGACAGCAGCCGGGAGGGTGTGCAGATGGACTGTGTGTCCGTCTGGAGGGCCGGGTACCCACCCGTGCACTGCCCACTGAAAGACACAATGCACACAGGGCAGCACCAGACAGTAGCCGTGTTGGGAGACAGGTCAGTCATGCGACACAGTGCCCCGGCCACCATGGATGCATGGGCGACCCTGCCGAGACCCGCCAGCACTGACAGGCTGACCACTGGCCTCATGGGGTGGCACCGATGGTCCCTCAGGGGTTCCACTGCGTGAACACGACTGTGCTCGCGCAGGGGTCTGCAGCACACCGAACATGCCTGCGCCAGGTGTGCTCAGGATACCCACAGCTGAACCTGATGTCGACAGGGAGGGTGTCGCACGACGCTGGGGACAGGGGGTGGACAGTACACTGCGTGGTGTCTGCGACGCATGGGCACATGACTGTGTGCTCATTGTGGCCATGACAGCAGTGAATGCCTGTGCATGCCTGTCAATGGCAGCGGTCACATCCTCCTGCAACTGGTCCATCCCTGCCAGAATCAGAGCGGTGTCTCTGCTGCGACGCTCCTCTGCCCGCTCCAGAGCTGCACGCAGTGCATCCACTGATGTCGCAAGCTGCATCTGCTGCTGGACTGATGCTTGCAGTAGGCGGGTGTGCTCGTCCAAGAGGCTATCTGCCTCCTCGGCATCCTGTCCCTCAGGGTGTGCGTGGCCTTGATACTCAGCACCCCTTGAGGGTGGGTGCTGTGCACCAAGACCAGGTCTGGGCATGTTCACAGGTGGTGCACAGATGCCACCGCTGGACCCTGTATTCCCAAGCCCATTGGCCAACCGCTGATGCTGCCCCTCCAGCCGCCACTCCCCAGGGCTCAGTGGTGCCACTGCAGTGGCCGCAACAGTCCCACTGTCCTGAACAAACACTAGTGCTGCCCCACTGGCACTGACAGGCACAGGCTGGGACTGTGCTGACATGCAGGCCTCCATGGCAGCACCACCCACAGCCATGGCCACGATGTTACCTGATGTGTGGCCATCCCGTGGCACACACGTGTCACTGCTCATGCCGTTAGCGACATCATCATCGGTGACGGACTTGGCACCGGCCAGTGTCACAGCATGCTGGCATCCATGGACGCTGTCACGCTGGGACACGGGCAGGGCTTCCTCCGCACCTGTTACAACAACATCAGTGTGGACAGCCAGGCAGGCCCACTGTTGCACTGAGCCACATATACCTGTGGAGGTGGATGGGCCCTCCTCCATCTCTAGCTGACTGTCCTCAGTGGACAGGCCCACCACCGCTGACCCGTGCAGACACTCAGGATCTGTAAGGGAAAACAAAGTCTCATTACTGCATGTGACCTACCCTGCCCCCACCATAGACAGACCATGACTTACCATGCAATGATGGGCCACCACCCGTCTGGAAGCCACCACCCGGAACACCCTCAATGGCACAATGCTGCATGCTTCCAGCAATCCTCTCCTCCTGTGGGGTCAGGTGTACCACCTCTGGCTGTCCCCCACCTGTTGCAGCACATGCTGCCCTGATGGCAGCCACCTTCTCCTTTATCCTCCTCCTGTCTGTGCCCATCTTCTTCTTGCAGTCCTGCACAGAGCGCTGGTGGCTGCCATGCAGGTTCACAGCACGTGCCACCTCCTCCCATGCAGCAGCACGGGCTTGAGGTGTTCTCTGCCGTCTGCTGAGAAGCAGGTCCTGATCCAGGTAGGCCTCAAACAGGGCTTTGGTCATGGCCTTGGTAAAATTAGGCCTCCTACTCCTCCCACCACTGTGTTCCTCCTCTCCCACAACTTGCTTGGTCATTATTTAGCCTGTAAGAATGGCAGTTGTTACCTGTGACTGTGCAGTCCCATGCATGTCCCTAAATCCATAGTCCACACTCCCAAACAGCATGCAACTCACCAATAGACTGCAGTAACCGACTATGGCCACTGCAGCCCAATGTCGCACTTTTATAGCGCAACCCATGCAAATGAGGCGAGGCGCAACTTAAAGTGGATGCAAATTGCAGTGCTGTGTCATTGCATGGCTGATTAGCTGTTTTGCATATGACGACTGAATATCGCGCTGTTGCGCTTTGTGCAATTGTGTTGAACGTGCTGAGCCAATGGCGCAGTTCTGTGACATGCGTAGTACACACCTCACTGGGCATGCCCGGATTGCTGACGCAGGCATCTGCTGCGCTGCTGATGTGCTGTGCACAGGAAGCAATGCAGGGCTCGGCCACCATTGTGCCAGTGGCGCTATAGCGATGTTCACCTACATGGCACTGTGGCACTGGGCCATCATTGGCGCACTGGGGCAACAGCGCGGTAGGCCACTACTGGCGGTAGCACACAGGCAGCCAATTGCACTACACGCATTGGGTTCCAATGATGCTGTGCGTGTCCGTGCGCCAGAGACCCTTGACCCTGTGCCCGACCTTTGCCCCCTAGGCACCATGCATCAGGCATGGGTGCATCACCATCGCGCTGTTCGGTGACAGCACGATAGGGAATGGCAGCGCTGTACTGTGCAGCATCTGCACGTTGGGAGTTGTGCTGTGAGACCAAGCAGAGAGAATAGTGCGCAGGAGGGCTGCTCAATGGACACAGGTGGAACTGGCCAACCTAGTGGCCATAGTGGAGCCACACCATGGATCACTGTTTGGGGAGGCACCCCTGGACAGGTCCAGGAGCCAGGTGTGGGAGGAGGTGGCCACTACACTGGAGGAGGCCACTGGATGGGGAGAAGTGCTGAGCAGTGCCACCGTAGGTATGGGGACCTCCGGCGGAGGGAGCCGGAGCTGCTAGCCCACCTGCGGGGATGTGCCAGGAGGGGCACGGTGCCACGGCCAGGTAGGTGTTACGTCAACACACTTTTGTCTTCCATATGGGTATCACAGTTGTATGTGTCCAGCACAAGAGGGAGGACTGTCGGTGTTGGCTGTGGTGGTGTTATCAGGGTGTGGGGTGGGTGGGTCTGGCTGGGTGGGAGGCACACACCTGGGGGCAGGGGGCTTTGCTACAGGATTGTACTGATGCTCCTCTCTCCATGTTTGCACCACAGGCCCAGAGAAATGGCACCTGGCCCGTGAGCTGCAGCGCAATGAAGAGAAGAGGGAGGCCAGGCAGGGCGAGGGTCCACAGCGCCCAAGGGACCAGCCCAATAATGGTGAGTGCCATGCCTCCATGTTTACTATTGCATGCTGTGTAACAGGGTGGGCAGCGGGTCATGGCCACTATCCATTGACATCACTGCCATGCATGCAACTTGTTACAGTCAGCACTGTCCTGTGGCCATGCATGTCTGGGAGTGAGTCGATGGTGGTCCATGCATGCACCAGGTACATGGTTGTGCCACTGCCTTTGCATCACATAGCCATGTCACTAAATGGCCACGGTGGTGCTGTGTGTGACTTGACCAATGGGTGTGTGCAGCATTCCGCATGGCTGTATGTACTTGGGTGGGCAGGTCATGTGGACGTGATCAATGTGGGTGGTCACACACCATCACAGAGGTATGTCCCACGGCCGTATGCCATGCACAGTGGGTAGGTTGTATGGGGCTGTGCATTCACACCTATTGACTGTGCTTTCTTGTCCTAGGTACCCACCAGCTCCATGATATCCGGGAGGCACTGTGGGAGATCCTGCAGGTGGCGAGGGTGTCCCTGGATGTCCGTCGCCGGATAGTCGAGACTGGGGTCCTGAGGAGGCACAGGCTGCGAAGGAGCCAGAGTGGGGAGCGGCGCTCCCATTAAAAGTCCCTCTGCCCCTGATATCCCCTACCCCCCTGGACCCACCCTCACACCCCTCCTTTCCTGTCCCATTTGTACACCCTCCCTTACCCACCCCCATCTTGTTTGTGGCCCTCCCCCCCACCTTGTATATATTGTTGTACATAGTTACCTTTTATATGTTGTTTTAATACAGTTATTTTGATATGAATACTGTGGTGGTCTCTGATTTGCAGCAGGCTATAGGTGCTCAGCTGCAGTGGTGTGCATGGCATCAGGGGTGGTGCAGTCATGGATATGTGTGTGTGTCCATGTGGAGGTGACTATGGTGTGGGGGTAGCTATCAGTCAGTGTCTGTGGTGTGTGTGTTGTGCCCTGCGCACTGGATGACTGTGTGCAGTGGTCCATGGTGCGTGCTCTGTGTCCATGGCACCTCTGTCAGCCCGTCCATGGCCTGTGCAGCTAACACCCATGCATGTCTGTGACCTGCACAGTCTGCTGGCATGTCAGTGGTGGCAGTCCATGCAAGGCAGCCACTGTACCGTCACAATGCTGGGTTGCCTCCTGTCACTGGTGTGGTGCATGTCTGCCTTGGGTGACACTGTGGCCTCCACAGTTGTTGACCCACCTCCATGCTGTGGCTTGTGTGTGTTGCAGGGGATGTGCACCACTGTCTGTGACTTGTGCTCCGGGAAAATGCTGGTGGCGTACAGGTCCACAGTGCCTGCACAGCGTGGCTGGCACTCCAGTGCCATGGAGGACAGTGGGTTGTGTGTAAACAGTTTACATGGGCCCACGCTGGGGGCCTGATTGCCTCACCACTGCGTCCCTATGTTGTTGTGCCCTTGGGTATGGGTGGGTGTCTGTCCATGCACTGTGTGGCATCCGGTGTGGTGCATGATTCCACGCACCACTGTGAGTGTCTGCACTGGCTGTTGTGGCCAGTGCTGGGTCATGTCATTGGGAGAGTGTGCAGGGTGCTGTACCACTGGTGGTGGTGTCCGGGGCATGCCCTGTCCCATGTGGGTACCTCATGTGCTGACGCATGGTTGGTCTCTCAGCAGTACCTCGGGGGGGGGCTGTGCATGGTGGCACTGTGTATGCCATTGTTGCATTGCTGTGTGCTGCCACCCACTGATGGGTGCTCATGGTGGGGCTGCCTTGCATGGTTCTGTGGTGCACAGGGTTGCAGTGTCACAGTGGGGGTGGTGGCATGCATGGGGTTTCCTGCAGTGGTGGCCGCTGCTCCTGGGCACGGTGTCTAGGGGTCACGGTGCAGGGTGTGCTCTGCATTGGGGGGAAGGTGTGGCATGGGGTGGTCAGCCCTCCTTGTGTGCTAGTCACAGCTTGCCGGGGGGGTGTGATGGGGCACCATTGCCCAGCTGTGGGTTGGTTGCTGGTCTCCATGGGCCGGTGGTTATTCCAGCCCTCCCCCAGTTGTGCAGTGTATGGGGTGTGGGGGGACAATGTCTGTTCTGCTGTGTGTTCCTATGCCCATCTGTGGCATGGGTTGTGGGCCCCTACCTCCCTGGTTGTGTAGTTGCATTGCCCCTGCTGCTGGGGGGCGTCCCTGGTTGCACTATGGCACCTCTGGACTGCTCAGCTGCACATCCCTTGTTGCACTATGGCGCATCTGATCTATTCAGCTTCCCCTCCCTAGTTGCGCTATGGCGCAGGTGGTGCGATATTCAGTCGCCGGCTGTAGGCGCAGTTTGGCCGGCTCAGTTTTTGAATATCGCGCCTCTTGCACATGGGCGCAATGGACTTGCGCTTGCTCCTGCTATTGCGCACTTTTTGGGCGCAGTTTGAATATCTGGGCCACTACGTTTAAGTTTCTGAAAGTTCAGAAAGTTTTTACCCAAAAAACTTTTCCATGTAAAGTAATTTATATAAACATTAAGATCCTTGCTAACACTCAGTAGGTAGCATATGTTAATAATAACAAATGTCATCATGGCTCGAATACACTGATGCGCAGTGCGTGGTTAATTAATTGCACAGCATACTATATGTTATGATATAAAATGGGTTTATTTTACATTCTTGACAGGTTTAAAAAACTGCTAAAATTGTGGAAAGACATTACTAGCAATTGCATTCTCTCGAGTTTTGGCAGACAGGCCAATGAGGTTGCTAAAATGGAGCTACAGTAGTAGCATATGTTTATGCACATTAAAATTGTATGTGGTGGCACGAGGTGTATCATTGGCTTGAAGAATATATAGGAACTATTGCATTTAAGTCAAAGTACAAAGGGCATTTTTTTGTCTTTACTAGCAGCTGAAATATTTGAAAACGTGAGGCCTCCATCACATAAGGAGTTCTAAATATTCTCTATAGGTATATGCAGTTATTTTTTTTGTATTCAAGCTGAAGCTGTAATTAAGTATTCTAGTTTTAACAATTTTAAATTGTGGTTTGTTTGTCTTGCAGTGTTTTAGGTTTCCCCTGGAAGAAGCCATTAAAAATTTGACGAAATGTAGGACGTGTTAAAATAAAAAGTAGAATACAGAAAATGCGTTTGCATTGTGGCATTATTTAGCCCAGAGTGGTCCACCTCCCACCATTTGTTGTTTGACAAGTTCCACTTTGGCCAGCTCCACATCTAAACAACTTCTAACCATCAATGGTTTACCACCAGAACCTCATTGTTTCTATCAGAGACATACCTTGTTCAGGCCTAGTGTATTCGCATTCCCCAGATCTAGCCAGCCCCATGGCTCCCATAGCTTCTCATCTGTGGGTTGAGGCACCAGAGAGAGAGAGAGAGAGAGAGAGAGAGAGGGCTGTCCTCACCTCTTCCCCCAAAGAGCAGCCCATTAAGTGGACAGGATCTAGTGTTGGGCACTTGGTTCCAGGGAAGCCAGGTGTGTTAGCCATTATATAGACAGTGGTAGGATTTCATCCTTGTTTTTCTCCCCAATCCTCCCTTCTCCCCTGGCATGGGCAAGCCTTTTGATGACTTTGGACACACCCAGCAATGCCTTGGGAATGTGCAAGCTACCTTGACTCACCACGGAAGTCATTGGGTGCCCACCGCCTTCCCTCCTCACCACAGTGCACTGCCCAGCAGCAGCTGCTCTGGTATAGCCTACTTCCTGGTGCGGTGACTCGAGTTTGGTCTTAAACTCAAGTCACCTGGATGGCAGCATGAAGCAGTGACATTGGGCCATTGGGGCAGCCCTTGCCATCTGATTTTTAACTTCCACCTAGACAGCAACCAGAGATGGGTAGTAGTGACCTCACTTTAATGCCTCACCCGAAAGAATGGCAACTCAACAGTGCAGCACTGCTTCAAAATTCCTGCACAACAAAAGAGCTTGCTATCCTTTCAATAGCAGAGCTAATAAGTAAACTTTAAAAATGGGTCAAGAGCTGACCACAGCATACAATGCTCTCGAAATGGATCAACCAGGTCACTGGCTGTGCCTACTGTATGCTCACTTAGGTATGCACAGTGCTGCATTTTCTAAGCCTAAATGTTTACTACTAGGCTATTTCATAAATACAGTAACACATTCCAAGGTGCTGCATTGGTTAGGAGATTTAGAACTCCTCCATTGTTTGTCCTGAGAAGTACTCAGCCTGCAGAACTGTGCCTCAGTATATACTGGTGGACAGCCTATGTCTTCCAGAGAATGCACTCCCTGTCATGCATTATTGTCCACATACAGGCAGATGCAGTGCAGCAACACTCAGTCTCATTCCATGCCAGAGGTTCACTGAAGAATAATTACAGTTCTTAACTGCCCTTTTAGAGAACTGGATTGATGGGGTAAGCCTAACTAAATGAGGTAGAACTATGCAAAGGCAAGGAGCTGCTACTGTCAACATGCTCTTATGGTTAGTTAGTGCCCATTCCATTTCTCCAGAGACCTAATCCATTGCCAGATCTTACTGTCCGATCTCAAGGAAAGCCACTCTGCTAAATGTGTGAAAGGCAGATTAATCTGTATGTAATACCTGCAGCTCATGTTCTACAGTAATAACTCACTCCATGTCTCTTCTAGCTTGTTCCAGCGAGGCCCAATAGCTCAGTACAACAGCAAGGTCCAATAGGTCAGTACGACACTCTGGGCTCAGTTCATTTTAGGGGGTGGAAGTCAAAAACCTCCATGGGTCCAAATTTGGAAATGATTCCAGTTTTTGGAAGTCAACATACTTACCAGATTTCAAATTTTGGAGGTCAGTACTTTGAGGGTTCAGTTTATATAACTGATAAAATACAATTTTTCTTTCAGAACAGAAAAACATCCATTGTTGACTTTTATTACTTCAAAATTGTATGTTACATTTCATTCCTTTTTGGAGTTGGCTATCCCCTCCATTGGAAATGTTTGTCTGATTTGTGTATGTCAAATACAAATATTTCCAACAAGAGGTTAACTGAAGCCCTGACAGCACCTCCTACTTTCAAACTTTGATTATTATATAACAGGAACGTCATGCCTTTGAGATAATCTACTGTGTCTCTCTGAGGTCTGTGCCAGTGACTGCCATGGAACCTCTTTTGTATGGTTTCCGAGACCTCAGTTGGGAATAGTTCATGCTGGAAACATGTTTTCCACTGGGTTTACAATCTCACATTCCCTTTTAAGGAAGTAATAAAGCAAGTGGTGGGATTATTAACCCCACTGGACAACCAGCATTGCTTTTTAATTGTGAAACTTTTCCAGTTAATTGTGGATCACAGGTCCCATGGGAGACAGTAACACTATGTGGCAATAAATGCCAGCTTTGGGAATGGCTATTCATCTGAGCTCTTTGAATGTAGGTCTAGTTATAGTAGTGCTCAAGGCAATTAACATTCCACTACATGGGGTTTACTGGCACTTGCATGTTTTATGGGCTAGTCACCCCACTTGAGCACTAGATGGCAGTATTTGAAAAAAAATGAGATGCAGAGTCAGTGAGCGTGCAAACTGAAGCTCTGTTACAGTGTTATCCACTAGTCAGGCAGGGATGGCAACTCCTACAGTCATTGCAGGAGTGGATCCCATAGCACCACTCTAGCAGCTAGGCCCCCCTGTTCTATATCCCCTGTCTTACAGAAATTATTTTCAGACAGAACATCTTGATTAATTCTTGTTATAAAAATATTTCTCAGATAGGACAACAGTTACTTTTACAAAAGTCACTTTATCAGCAATTGTATGATAGATATATTGTTCTACCCTCTCTCTGAGGGACAAGTCTATGAATAAGAGCACATGAAATGTGCATTTGTGAACATACTATATATATTCAAAATATTATAGCATTTCCCCCTTTTAGTAATATGAAAAACATATTGGATATAAAGAAATGTTTTATATGTGTTAAAAGAGTACTGTATATTCATATATTGTAATTTTTATTTGTTTCTAGGACACCAGTTAACTCCATTTCTATAGCCATTGGAGATACTGGGCCTGATTTTCAGAAGCTGCTAGATTGGCACACGTTGCACTGATCTATGGCTGCAGCAAACTCTAGGTGCATCAGAGACCCTGCATCTTATTCCAATACTAAGGGTGTCCCTGCACCACAGTCCCAAGAGTTGCTGCAGTTGGAGTGTTGTGGCAAACCTTTGGTGCACTGGAGGGGTTTGACGGAAGGTCCCTTCAAGCCCCCCTCAGCCCAGAGCAAGTCTGGCCCAGACCCGTGATGTTGGGGGGGGAAGGCTGTGTGGTACATTTTCTGATTGTTGCAATTTCATTTGCTCCTAGGAGTAGCATTAGCAGTGAGAACACAATCTAAGTACAAGTTAAGCTTGCTTACTTATAGAAATCCATTTCTCTTTCTTTGTCATAGACAAGTGTGTGATAGTTGAATGTAGTGGAAAGTGCCAGCACTAAAAAAAGAACTGACTTCTAGAAGTGAGCTTTTACTTGTTTGTACTACACTGTCACTCCTATCCATTTAGTACATGTTAAAAAAAGAACTTTTGCTCACCACACCTCACCTTTCAGAGAGGGGTGGGACATTGAGTGTTCTATTGTGGTGTCTAGTGCCTCACTCAATCCACAGAAGAAGGGACCCTTGTTGTAGTGCAACCAGGGATCCTCTGTCTTAAAAGGAAATGTCTATGTAGGATTAAATTTATCAATATTGCTACCAATAGAATCTGCTTTACATAAGCTATTGGCCGAACTCATAACACTTTTAGGGCCAGAATTATAACCCATTTAGTTGCCCCTCGCTTTATAGCTGCAGGCATCCATTTTCTAAATCACAGGCACAGGAAATTACATCACATCAGGGGAAAACACATATAGCCGATAAATTGTTTAATCAGGAAAGGCACATTAAGCCAAAACTTGATTCCAGGTGTGACCTGAGACCACAAGAAAGTTAAGTGACTTGCTCAGGGTCACACAATAATACAAGTGGGGACTGTGGGATTATTATCCAAACTTACTGAGGCTGTAAATTATGTGTGATATCAGGACTCCTAGAGGTATTAAACAAAACACAGATAATTAAATGTTAGTAAAATGTTAGTCAAAATTACAATGATCAATTGACTGCCGACTTTCAGTCTGAGTGTTTCAAAAATGGCTCCCAATCCATCTTATCTTTAAAACCATTTGGATGCAAAGTTCTCTGACTTAAGTCCTGTGGCTCAGAATTAGAATAGCCATGCACTGCAGTCAGTGCCACTGGGCTGGGTGCCTTTTATTTTCTTATTCGTTTCTATTCTCCCCCCTTTGGTTTCATCTGTTCCCCAGCCCCAATGTTGACGTCACTCAGCTTCACCCTTTCTCTGTCAAAGAGGGTGGTGTCATAATAATTATTCCTACGGCAAGTAGTTGCTGTCATATCCAGTGCCAATGCTGCTCTGAAGTTAAGCAGAAGGGACTAGTAAATGGCTAGTTGTCCACTTCCCTTCCCAAGAAGCTAACTGCCTTACCTACATGATATATTTGACCCCCTGCTAGATCCAGCATGAGGTTCAGAGAATTGCCTGTGAACTTCGACCTCCAAGATAACAGTGCAATATGCTACTAACACACCACTGGGACAGTCTACCTTTCCACTTTGCAAGCTAGAAGACACAGGAGAATGTTGGATTCTGTTTGTAAACTGCATGCACAAGTAGATTATGAGGCATGAGGCACTTGTACTGAAAGTCTTCAACCACCTGGAAATGCAGTTTACAAAAAGAAGCCAACACCTTGAAGTGTTTTATTGAGCTTATAAAAAGGGTAACTGATAAAAAAAATTTAAAAATGTAATTTTTGAATGAATTACCAATTTATAAAAATGCATTTATAATGGAGAATTATAAAAATAAAAAAAAATAGTTGATGTACAGATAGGTATTTTCAGTTTGACAGTCATTTCAATGAGGCCAGTAAAGGGACCCTTTTGGTTTGCTATATCATGTGCATAAAACTGAATCCCCCACACTATTGTGTATTGTTGGATAGATGTTTGCTTTTCTTTGTTTAAAACAGGGAGATGTGCTGGGGAGAGACCGTTTGTGAGTGTGAGGCTTGTAAATGGAAAATCAGATGGGTTTGGGCTGGTGGAGCTGATACCTGTGTGACTGTGAACTGGGAGATGGAAAATTTTTTTTTATTCAAACTTTATTAATTTTTTAAACATACAACATGACATGAGGACATACAATAATACAGCTGTAATACTTACATCAAGTATACAAACTATCATGCTCCCCCCATCCCCCACCCTCTGGCTTTGCACTATACACCTTAGGGTGCCTAATTAAAGTAAATCCATCCCAATTATCCAAAGTCTGGATTCCCCGGGACAATGAGACTACAGACCCTGATCGCCCCTTACCAAGGGACGATGTTATAGTGTATATAATGAGTGAAACCCCTTCCATAATTTTTTGTATCTAGCCAGAGACCCCCATAAGCTGGCTCACATCTGCTCTATTCTAAGACTGAACAGTAAGTCTTGGAGCCACTCTGTATAAGAGATACTCTTCCCATCAGCCCAATGCCGCAACACCAATTTCTTTAAGGTCAGTGATACCATAGCCATGTGGAATCTACGAGACTTCACTGGAATTGAGGAGAAAAGGCCAAGAACACAGATTTCCAGGGTAAATAGCTCCTCTAACCCCAGTAAAGATTCTGATTTAGCTTTGATTGTATCCCATAGACCTTTGATGGGGGGACAATCCCAAAACATGTGTAAGAGGGTACCCTCATGCTGCTTACATCTGGTACAAGCGGGGAGGGGGTACATTTCATCCTGTATAATTTGACAGGGGACCAATACATGTCATTAATAATTTGGTACTGGGTCAGATGTAACCTGTCTTGTGGGATATATATATAAAAATCCTTCCAGATGACCTCCCACTTACCGTTATAATGAGGAAAAACTGTGGACCAATATTTTGGGTCTTTATACTGTGCATCTAAGGAATTGGAGACTAACAGGGTATACAAGAGAGAGAGAGCATGAGGCTTCCCACAAATCTGGCCCCAAAAGTCTTCCCAGTTCTCATCCCCTCTTGGCACATTCCTATCTTTACATACATTCACCACCAAATGGCATAATTGGAACACTTTGAAAACCTGAGATTGAGGAATATGAAATTTTGCCATTATTTCTTCTGAGGTTATACAGTGGTCATCCTTGAGGAAGGCATCTATATTAGCTTCTGTGATCTGAGGAATCCAGGTGTCTGGAATTTGCTTCCCCAATTTTTAAATTGGGGTTCCCCGTTATTGGTTGAAAGACACTCCTTGTGTTGTGAAGCCCCCCAAAAAGAAGAGAGTTGAGAATATATTCTTAATGAGGTAATTATTGGTGAGGGAGCCAAATCCCTTGACAAAACCTTGGGAGAGACATACAACATAGCCCTTAGATTCATCCCCATTTGGGAAATAAATTTGCATTCCAATAATACCCAATCCAGCAGATACAGATCTGGGTCTGTCCTTACCCCAGGACCAACCCACCTCAGATATTTATTCAAATGGCTTGCCCAATAATAGGTCCCAAAGTACAATAATTTCAGGCCACCAAAATGTTTAGATGCTGCAAGTTTATTGTAGGCTCTACGGGAAGATTTCCCCTTCCATAAGAAGGCAGATATAATGGAATGTACTTTTTAAAACCAGGCCAGGGGTATCCAAATGTTCAATATACACAGGATAAAATAATCTCGGGAGAACTTTCATTTTTATCAAGTTAATTTGACCCCATAAAAAAATATGTAGGGATTGCCATCTCCCCAAATCTTGTTGAACTGTTGTCAACAGAGAATCCAGATTCAGGGATCTTGACTGGGCTTCTCCTCTAGTTAGGAAGAGTCCTAAATACTTAAATCTCTTAGGACACCATTGTAGCCCCATATCTTCAATGTTACCCTTCAACACTCTGCTATTCAAGGGGAAAACTGTGGTTTTACTCGGGTTTATTTTATAGTTGGACATCGCACTGAACGCCTGTATTATAGATAAAACCACCAGTATTGACTGGCTGGGTTGTTGTAAATGTAAGAGAACATCATCCACGTATGCAGATAGTTTGAACTCATGCGAGCCCACTATCACACCTTACATCACAACATGTTCCCTCAACAAAGATAACAGGGGCTCAATATAAATATTAAATAAAAGGGGAGACAAGGGACACCCCTGGTGAGTGCCCGAGTATAGGTTAAAGCAATCTGAGAATATCCCATTACAGTAAATGCATGCTTGTGGGTTCCGGTATAAAGTGGAGACCCAGTCTATAAACTTAGCAGGAAAGCCAAACCGTGTCATGGTACAGAAAAGAAACTGCCAGTCAACACGATCGAATGCCTTCTCTGCATCCAGCAACATCAGAGCAGTCAGCAATTCTGAGTCCCTGAACGTGGAGAAGACGTGTGCCAGCTTCCTGAAATGGTCAAAGGAGTTTCTTCCCAGCATAAAACCCACTTGGTCCTGGTGAATAGCCAAGCTGAGCCTACCCGCTAATAGCTTTGACAATATTTTGACATTGCAATTAAGCAATTATATGGGCCTATAACTTGACACCTGCTCTGGATCTTTCTCAGGTTTGTGGAGTACTATTATAATTGCTTCAAAAAGTGTAGGCTCTATTGGGTTGGCATTAAGGATCCACTTAAATGACCTCTTTAACCACAGGGAGAGCTACTTACTAAATTTTTTATAAAAGTTTGCAGAAAAGCCATCTGGGCCTGGAGCCTTGTCTAAGGCGAGGGAAGAGATTACTGCAGTGATCTTCTCTTCAATTATGATAACAATCAGTCGTTCACCACATAGAGGTGGTAAAGACAGGAGGGATATGGAATTTAGATAGTCCCGGACTGTCTGCTGATCAGGTAGATTATCCATGGTACTATACAGTGTTTTACGGTATTTAACAAATGCCTTGGTAATGTCTGGAGGGGAAAAGGAGAGAGACCCATCCACCTGAGAGCGAATCCCCTTGATCATTCTGTAGGATTCAACTTTCTTGAGATGCAGGGCCAGTAAACGCCTCGTCTTCTCCCCTTGGTCAATATACTTCGAATCATTTTTTAAGATGGCATATTCCATCTTCTCCCTGAGAAGGCTGGCATACTGGTCCCTAAGACTTAACAATCTTGTTTGTTCCGAAGCCTGGTTAAATGTGTAATTCAAGCCCTCTAGCTTGCAGATCTCTGTTAACAACTCTAATGCCTTATGTTCCCTCTGTTTTTTTCCCCTCTGAAGCCAACTTTATCAATTCCCCCCTTAAAACACATTTTAATGCACCCCATTCCAGGTCAGGGCAGCCAGTGGAATGCAAATTTGTACTCGTATAGGACTCGATTACTTGTGAGATCTTATCTGTTATGGATGTGTCCTTCAATAGCTGATTGTTCAGTTTCCACATTGAATCTTTGGGAATATCTGCCTGAAAAGTCATTGAACAGCTGGATACCGAGTGATCCAACACAATCCCTAGTTCTATAGTAGCATCCATTAATCCCCCTAATAGGACTTGACTCACTAAAAAAGAATCAATTCTGGAGTGGGTTTTATGTACATTGGACATGAACATGAACTCCCTGGCCTTGGGGTGAAGGATTCTCCAAGAGTCACAGAAACCCAAGTGGTCAACCAGATCTCTGATGGCCCTTTGTGCCAGAGAGAGACCCTTCTTGAAGGAGCCTGATCTATCTAAATCTGGGGAGAAGGGAAGATTCCAGTCCCCACCAAGTATAATCGGGCATCCCATGAATGGAGCTAAGAGCCGTAGCAGTTCTGTAAAAAAGGCCGGAGAGTCCACATTTAGGCCATACACACCACCCAACACCAGGGTGGACCTATCAAGACTCCCCTTCACTAAGATGTACCTCCCATTTGGGTCACTCACCACTTGTTCACAGGTGAATAGAACACTTCTCGCAATCAAAATAGGGACACCCCTGCTTTGGGTGCTGTCCTCCGCACTATAAGTCTGCCCCACAAATTGGCGATGGAAAAGTACGCCTTCTCTCTCCAAGAGATGGGTTTCTTGAAGCATTGAGATGTCACATTTTAAGTGATGTAGGTGTTTCAGCATCTGATATTATTTATTTTTATTTTGAGCCCCGTGTACATTCCAATTGCAAAACCTTTTAGGGTGGCCATTATCCCCGTGATAGTTAGAGTAAGCATGTGAAGTACCTCTGCCAGAAGCAACAGCTAAACCCCTGTGTCCCCAGTGTGAAGCCAGAACACCCCTCCATCCACAAAGTCCCACTTCTCCCCCTCCCTCTCCCATCCCCCCACCCACATCCACCCAGAAGTTTCCCTGTCCACTCTAAAAACAGTTGTCATGTAGAACCCGTGTAACTTGCTATACCCCACCCCATTACTTTTACATACATGGTGCGCTTCCCATCACAGCACTATACCCCACCTCCATCCCTGCCCATCCACTGCAACATCCAAGTGTAATAGACAGACTTATTACTACAGGCATTCCTCCTCCCTCCCAGGAAGGCCTGACCAGCTGGGGTAAAATTACACTTCTTCATGCTGCAGGGGTTCATCCGAGTTGAAGATAGCTTCATGATCCCAAGGGGGCATCAAATGCAGTCTGCCTTCCAAGTGTGGATCACATAGTGCTCCCTTGCTATTACCCACACCCACTGGGGCTGAAGAGTCAGAATTTCTGGGTAAGTAACCCAAGACTCAATACGCACTCCTGCAGATGGAGACCCCCTCCAACATATGTGCTTACTACCATTCTCCACAATCTCCATGGGTTGGGGACACCCCGCCACATTTAATGGTGAACATAGAGGTTTCCCCCTCGAACTGGTAAGCAGCCTCAGTGTGATACCACCCAAAGGTAGGAGGATGAAGGAGGGGAGAAAAACATGGCAAAATCCACTGCAGAAAAATTTCCCACCGGAATGCTGACTAGTCTAAACAACAGTGTCCAAATCCCCGTAGTTCATCAGAAATCCACCTCACTAAACAATGCCAGTCACAGGAAACTGCTTAAACATTGCAGAAATAGAAGTAGGTCTTCTCCTTGAAGGGAGGTTTCAACAATAAACAAGTTGCACAATGGTCCTGCAAGGCTTCAGGAAGGGTATGCAGGCCTCCACGCTGACTCCAAGATGTTACCCACTACTCGAGCTTGCAACAAAACAAAGAATGTAGTCTTATAATCCTGTAATCCACCAACTCACAAGAATGTCCTGGGGGTGCAAAGAAGGGAAGTCAATATGCCAACACAGGCAGCTCCATATGCACATACTCACAAATGCAGAACTGAAAGCATGCTGTAATCCCAAGGGCCTCCCCAAGGATTGATCAACCATCTCAGAACAAATTTGGCAATGCCTTTTTGAGAGCCTCCTCTGTGACACTTAGACAGCTGATTCTGATAACTCTATGATTTTTATAATATAAAAATGTAGTGGGATTGTCTGCCATGAAAAATCCTGTGCCTAGGATGACAAAACCCCACCCCCCAGGTATCAGTTCAAAAGACAGGATATATGTTAAACCAGTAGAACTCTGAATGCAATTAACTTGTCAGTTTGCTTTGAAGCCAGGAACTAATATATCCATTTTATAATGTCCTCAGGAAAGTCAATTAATTGCACCTGGTGTCATAAGGAAGTGGACTATCCATTTTATGACATCCTCAGAAAAGTCAGTTGATTGCACCTGGTGTCATAAAAAGTACTTTGATGTGTTTGAGGAAGGGAAATGCTCATGGATCAAAGGGACTGAGAAATTACAGTCTTAATTAAGAGTGTCATCATTTGGATAATGGGTCTTGCTGGAGTAACATAATTCAATACGTTGATGGGACTTCTGTTTTGTGTATATATATATATATATTTATGTATCTTGAAAGGGAGGAGCTAGATGATGACATCATGAAGAGGGTTGAAACACAGCATTTTTAAACTGTAGTCTGTAATTCCATTGAGAGACAGTCATATACTTGGACTGAGAAAAGGAACATCTAAGAGCACTGAAAGATTATAAGAAATACCTTAGATAAGTACATCTAATGGTTGGTAGGTATTTTTGCTCTCTTAAACCTGTTTTGTTTTTAAAGATTGTATACGTTGGAATATTTTGTTCTGTATTTACTGTTTACCTATTTTTATCTATCTTAAAGTAAAGATATATATTTTAAAAACAGAAACTGCCTGGTGTACCTTGAAACTTCTTTTTTTTGTAAGTGAGGCTTAGATGGTTAAAGTTGACACTGTGCTTAAGCTTATTGGGATACCAAATTGGGAAACAGGTAAGAGTTTCTCTAAGGTCTTGCATAGAGTTTTAAGGGTTCATTTTGTAATATCTGGTTGAGTACCTGTGGCAAAAGATATCTGGCATTTCCCCGAAGAGCAGAATTATCTGAGTCTGTACATTGGGTATGCTAGCAAGAGGTTCACAGTTTGAATCCCTCCAGAACTTGAGACCAAAGTTTGATTCGAACCCACAAAACAGACAGGAGGGTTACCCTGTTCTGTTAACTGTTCACAGTATTACGCTCAAAGGTTGGCACTTTGGGAGTAGAGGACTGACCTGCTGAGTGAGGTTGTGACAGATTGGTTGGCAGCGGTGAGATCATTTTGGTATTATAAGCTTTATTGTTCAGAGTGTCAGCTTGAGACTGTTCAGCTCACCTGAAAAAAAAAAAGAAAGGCAGGGTTTTATTTTAAATGGAAACAGAACTATATCCCTTGGCTTACAGTCAAGTTCCTACTCATTTTATTTCTTTTCTAAAAGTGCCAGTCAGAGTAGCAGTAATTAGGGAAGATGGCTTCCAACTACAGCAGACATACTGTAGACTACTTAAAGCAGTTGTACGGGGACAGAGGAGTTCTGTTTGAGGTGAAAGCCACAAAGCAGAACCTCGTGGATGCCCTGATGGTAGCAGATACCCAGAGCATAGAGTCACAGACAGTGACTGTAAGGGACCATACCTTGACTGTGGAAGGGCTAGCGGCCAGTGCAGGGTCCAGATCCGATGAGGAGGACAACAGGGCCAGTGCCAGTGAAGGGCCACAGCAGCAGGGGAAGGTTACCAGTATCTTGGATCCAGAAATACTCAGGCTGCAAACTGAGTTGCGCAGAATGGAGCTGGAGTTCCAGAGGGAGAGGGACTGTGAACAGCGGGAGGGAGACTGTGAGGAGCGTGAGTGCCAGTGAGCTGCAGAGGAGAAGAGGGAGTGAGAATGCTGAGACGCAGACCGTGAGGAGCATGAACGCCACAGGCAGCATGAACTGGAGAAGCTACGACTCCAACCACCAGCACCAGAGCAGGTAAGTGGCTTGGGTTTAACTGGGACTGCAGGACTGGGTTACAAATTGAATTCCAAATTGATAGCTGAATTTAAAGAGGGAGAGGATATGGATGCCTTTTTACATTCTTTTGAAAAAGTTTGTATTCAGGCTAAAATTCCTAGGGAGTCCTGGAGATTCCAGCTATCGCCGCTACTTACCGGGAAAGCTCGGGATGCATTGGGTCAAATGGACAATGAGGACAGTGATGATTACAGCAAACTTAAAGCTGCACTGTTAAAGAAATTTGAACTAACTGCTGAATCATACAGAGCTAAATTCCGTAAGCTCAGGAGAAGCCCTGACATGAGCTATGAGGAGCTAGCCACGAAACAACGTCAGTTTTTAAAACGTTGGTGGGAAGGAATTGAGGCAAACTCTGTTGATAAAATTGAAAATGTGATTTTGTTAGAACAGTTTCATTGGGCATGTCCAACAGAGCTGAAAACCTGGCTGGAGGACCGAGATTCCAAAACAGTGCAAGAGGCTGCTGAACTTTCGGATCGCTATGCTAAGAGTAGACCTGCTCTGAGAGTGAATGGGATGGGCTTGGCAGCGCAGAAAGGGAAAAGCGCACCTTCAGGGCAGCTAAAACCCTTACTGCCTCCACCAAAACCAGTTAGCCCCAGGTTTCAGAGAAAAGATTTCTCTGAAAAGAGAAGTGAATGTTGGTTATGTAAAGAAACTGGGCATATTGTCAGACAGTGTCCCAAAAGAATGAGCAATAATACGCAGAATGGTACTAGAAAAGAAGTGGATTGTTTGTGTGTACCTGGAAGCATGCCAGTGAACATGAGGGAACACATGTACCCAGTCATGGTGAATGGGGTATAGATGCAAGGATTAAGGGACACAGCGGCATCCCTGACATTAGTAAAAGGGGATCTGGTACAGCCTGGTCAGCTTATACCTAATAAATATGTCATTGTACAGGACTTTACTGGTGAGGCAAAAACATTGCCTCTCACTAGTGTTCTCCTAAACTGGGGTGAAACAGGGGGAACTGTGCAACAGGTGGCTGTAGCCAAAACCTTAGCAGTGGATGTGATCCTGGATAATAACCTCAAACAGGGAATGGTATGTGCAGTTACCCATAGCCATGTAACAAGGAAAATGGTAGTTCCCTGAAACCCATGGGAACAATTGTAAAGACAACTGGGAGGCTGGTTCCCCAGCCTGTGCCTCCTGAGATGGAGACTAATGAAGAGGGGGTAGAAATTTCCCCAGTAGCAAGTAACCACACAGCTACAGAGGGTTACTCTGAAGAGGGAAGGGTGACCCATTGTCAGAGGGTTGGGACTGACAGTGATCCTGAGTGCCCTGACGCTAGTGCTAGGGACCCTAGTTTAGTGACTGAAGGGGACCTGTCCCATATCTTGGGAATGTGTGTGGGTTTTGCAGGTGCTCAGAGAAGTGACCCTAGTCTAGAGAAGCTGAGGGCTTGGTCAGACTCTGACAGAGCACAGGGAGGTGACAGCAGACATAAGGTTTATTGGGAAAATGGACTTATGTATACTCAGGCTGTGCAGACAGAGAGAGGGATGCTAGGCAGGCAGCTTGTCGTTCCCCAGGGGTATCATGAGCAGTTGCTCAAGATTGCACATGATATTCCCTTGTCTGGTCATCTGGGAATCATGCACACTATGCAGCGGTTGGCCCAGAATTTTTATTGGCTTAACTTCACCCAGCAGGTGAAGGAGTATTGCAGGTCTTGTCATTGGTGCCAAGAAATAGGGAAGGAGGACAAGAAAACCCAAGCTGCCCTGATTCTATTGCCCATAGTGGAGGAGTCATTCCAGAGGGTGGGAATGAATATTGTGGGGCCTTTAAATACCCCCAGCTCCTCAGGGAAGAGATTCATCCTGACTGTGGTGGATTATGCCACCCAGTACCCAGAGGCAGTTGCCCTATCCTCACTGAGGACAGACAAAGTGGCAGATGCCTTACTTGGGATTTTCTCCCATGTTGGGTTTCTGCAGGAGGTTATCACCGATTGAGGGGGTTCCTTCATGTCGGACCTGATGAAATGTTTATGGGAGAAGTGTGGGATGGTGCAGAGATGCATGACACCATATCACCCACAAGCCAATGGGCTTGTGGAAAGATTCAATGGTACCCTGAAGTTAATGCTCTGGGCATTTGCTGAACAGCATGGGAGGGGCTGGGAGAAATACCTTCCCCACCTGTTGTTTGCATACAGGAAGGTGCCCCAAGAGTCAACAGGACTTTCCCCCTTCGAACTCTTATATGGACGCCGGGTACGTGAGCCTCTAGACTTGCTCCGGGAGGACTGGGAAGGCAAGCATGCCACCCAGGGAACTCCCATTGTGGATTACATCTTTAGGTTTAGGGAAAGGCTGAAGGAGCCTATGGGGACAGCCCAGAGCAACCTGGAAACTGCCCAACAGAAACAAAAAGTGTGGTATGACCAAAAAAGCCAGAGCTTGCTCATACATCATGGGTCAGGAAGTCATGGTCCTTATTCTGGTCTGGAAAGACAAGCTGCAGGCTGAGTGGGCAGGACCATACAAAGTGCTCAGGAAGGTACATGGTGCAAACTATGTTATAAAGTTGCCTGACAGAAGACAGACAGAAAGGATGTATCATGTCAACATGATGAAGTCATATGCAAATAGGGCTGACATGGTGTTTGCAGTGTGTAGTCCTGGGGAGTGGGTGGACGAAGGAGACACCCTTCTGGACTTGCTGGAAGAAAGCAAGTGAAAGTCCTCTGTGGAGACAGTAAAATTATCTCCCCAGCTGGCCCCGGATGAGATCCAGGAAGTAAGGGAGGTTCTAGAAGACTTTGCCCCCTTGTTTAGCGCCAAGCCTGGACTAACCCCCTTAGTGACACACGATGTGGAGACAGGGAGACAGACGCCCGTATGACGGACAGCATATCGGGTGTCAGAGGTTGTCCAAAAGGACATTAGGAGGGAAGTGGAGGAGATGCTGGATTTAGGGGTAATCCAGAGATCCCACAATCCCTGGGCTTCACCCATAGTCCTTGTACCCAAGCCAGATGGCTCTACTCATTTCTGTGTAGACTATTGTGGACTGAGTGCAGTCACGAAGTCAGATTTCACCCGATGCCCCAGACGGACGAACTCCTGGACAAGTTGGGGGGATGACCTACCTTATGACCATTGACCTGACAGACAGAGCTAGGGAGAAGTCAGCCTTCATCACTCCGATAGGCTTATTTGAATTCAAAGTAATGCCTTTCGGAATGAAGAACACCCCGGCTACTTTCCAAAGGTTGGTGAACCAGGTGTTAAATGGTGCTGAGGAGTACGCCGTGGTGTACCTGGATGACATTGCCATCTTTAGTGCCAGCTGTGAGGAACACCTGTCCCACCTTAGGGAAGTGCTGGGCAGGATACAGAGGGCCGGCCTCACTGTCAAAGCCGAGAAGTGCCAGGTGGCCATGGGAGAAGTGGCATAACTCGGGCATGTAGTAGGCCGATGGCAGCTCTGTCCTAACTAAATATAAATAGAGGTAATCCAGGCATGGTGACCAGAAATGCAGAAGCAGGTCAGGAGTATTCTTGGGACAGCAGGGTACTATAGAAAATTTATACCTAACTACAGTGTCCTGGCTGCTCCCCTATCTGACCTGGTAAAGAAAAGGATGCCAAAGAAAATTACCTGGGGACCAGCCTGTGAAGATGCCGTTACCAGATTGAAGGAGGCACTGTGCGGTGCTCCTGTTTTGACAAGCCCTGACTATAGCAGACCCTTTATAGTTCAGATTGATGCCTCAGACGTGGGTATTGGGGCAGTACTGAGTCAGACATCCAGCCAAGGGAAAGATCACCCTGTAGAATATCTGAGTAAGAAGTTACTTCCCAGGGAGCAGGCATACCGTACTGTAGAAAAAGAGTGTCTTGCCATAGTGTGGGTCCTAAAGAAATTAGAGCCATACTTATATGGGCAGCATTTTGTGGTACAGACTAACCACAACCTCCTGGTTTGGCTGACGCAGATGGGAAAAAACAATAGTAAATTGCTAAAATGGAGTCTGCTTTGCAAGGGTATGGCATGACCATTCTACACAGGGCTGGAGCGACCAGTCAGAACTCAGATGGGCTGTCTTGTGTCTATGAGGAGTGAACTGATTTGGGAAGCTCATCCCATGCAGGGGATAGAGCCCCCAAATTCAGTCTAGGTGAGGAGGATTGTGACACTTAGACAGCTGGTTCTGATAACTCTATGATTTTTGTAATATAAAAATGCAGTGGGATTGTCTGTCATGAAAAATCCTGTGCCTAGGATGACAAAACCCCACCCCCCAGGTATCAGTTCAAAAGACAGGATATATGTTAAACCAGCAGATCTCTGAATGCAATTAACTTGTCAGTTTGCTTTGAAGCCAGGAACTAATATATCCATTTTATAACATCCTCAGGAAAGTCATTTAATTGCACCTGGTGTCATAAGGAAGTGGAATATCCATTTTATGAAGTCCTCAGGAAAGTCACTTGATTGCACCTGATGTCATAAAAAGTCCTTTGATGTGTCTGAGGAAGGGCACTGCTCATGGGTCAAAGGGACTGAGAAATCACAGTTTTAATTAAGAATGTCATCATTTGGATAATGGGTCTTGCTGGAGTCACATAATTCAATATGTTGGTGGGACTTCCTGTTTTGTGTATATATATATATATATATATATATATATATATATTTTTTTTATTTATTTTTATGTATTCTGAAAGGGAGGAGCTAGATTATGACATCATGAAGAGGGTTGAATCACAGCATTTTTTAACTGTAGTCTGTAATTCCATTGAGAGACAGTCATATACTTGGACTGAGAAAAGGAACATCTAAGAGCACTGAAATATTATAAGAAATACCTTAGATAAATACGTCTAATGGTTGGTAGGAATTTTTGCACTTTTAAATCTGTTTTGTTTTTTAAGATTGTATGCGTTGGAATATTTTGTTCTGTATTTACTGTTTATCTATTTTTATCTATCTTAAAGTAAAGATATATATTTTAAAAACAGAAACTGCCTGGTGTGCCTTGAAACTTCTTTTTTTTGTAAGTGAGGCTTAGATGGTTAAAGTTGACACTGTGCTTAAGCTTATTGGGATACCAAATTGGGAAACAGGTAAAAGTTTCTTTAAGGTTTTGCATAGATTTTAAGGGTTCATTTTGTAATACTTGGTTGGGTGCCCATGGCAAAAGATATCTAGCATTTCCTCAAAGAGCAGAATTATCTGAGCCTGTACATTGGGTACGCTAGCAAGAGGTTCACAGTTTGAAACCCTCCAGAACTTGAGACCGAAGTTTGATTCAAACCCACAAAACAGACAGGAGGGTTACCCTGTTCTGTTAACTGCTCACAATACTACTCTCAGAGGTTGGCACTTTGGGAGTAGAGGACTGACCTGCTGAGTGGGGTTGTGACACTTCTACCATCTTGTGGTTTTCAAAGGAGCTCCATTTCCCATCCAAGGAAACCTGTAGAATCGCCGGATACATAATTCAGAAATGAATATTGGCTGCCAACAGCTTCGTGACCATTTTATGGAAGGTCGCTCTTCTCTGCCGGACCGTAAGCGGGAGGTCCTGGGCTACCCATATAGGCTTCCCTTCCCACAACACTTCCTTGATTTCCCTCAGCTTAGTCAGGAAGTGTTGGTATTCTTGATAGTTGAGAAATTTAAAAATGAATGTCCGAGGCTGGGCTCCAGGTGGGGTGCCAGCATCAGGGCGCGATGTGCCCTCTCGATGATATAAGCCGAGCCAAAGGGTGAGGGCCCCCCCAGCTTCTCCACAGATTTTTGCGCAAAAGCCACTGCATTGATCCCTTCTTCCTTTTCAGGAAGTCCAGTTACCACTACATTATTTCTGCGGCTTCTCCCTTCATGGTCCTCAATTTTGGCCCCTAATCTGTGAATCTTTTGCCTGGTCTCCACCATAGCCAGATCAATTTTATCCAGCCTATGTTCCACCGATATTACCCTGGCCTCACAATCACTTGTATGTCTAGACAGATCTTCGACCGCAGTTGAGATGTTCTTAACATCATCTTTCAGGGGTCTCATTTCTTCCCTGAAGGGATGGAACTACTCTAGAAACTTCTTTAGTGTTAACACAGTTGACTCCTGAGGGCCCCCTGAGAGTTTCCCAGTTGAGCCCGTCTGTGCCCTTTCTTTCTTCAGGGCCTTCTCTGGCGTAGTCGGTGGCATGTGGTATGAAGGGGCAGCTCTCTTCTTCGCTTCCATATGTGAGCCGAATGTGCCTGAAATCACTATATTCAAGTCAGGTAAGGACTGCTTCCCTTTGAACTCTGACAGGCATTGCAAATAAGATTTTTGAAGAGTATTTTTATGGCGAGAAGGGAGAGGCAAGCAGAAGCTCAATCTGGCGCTGCTAACCCGAAAGCTGTATCACGTGATGCCCCTGTGACAGGCATGCTGACGATTTATACACCAGGGTTGTGTGAGAGGCCAGGCTGCCTGGAGACTGCATTTGTTGCTACAGCATGATATGTTTACTTGGTGTTTAAGACAGAAGTAGTCTGTTGCCCATCTAGTCTGTCTCCCAGTCCTAGTGGGCATACATTTCCCTTTTTCTTGATGTAAGCAAGTGCCTATCTAGTTCATTTTTGAATGCTGGAAAGTGTAGTTTATACATGGATATATATGGTAGTGTATACACATGGATATATATGGTAGGACGTTTAAGAAATGCCATTAGGGTTGTAGTTTATGTATATGGTTATTTGTAGTCCTAAGATACAAGTTCCTGTCATGCCCAGTGGGTTTTTCTTTGTGCATGTGCACTGATGTGTGTCCACTATCTCTGAGAAGAATAAAGATGGCCACTGAACATACAGTATGTGCTGTAACTGAGTCTCTCTGTGAGGGCACCAAGATTTACTACAGAAAGGATGATACTTTGACCAGTTTTTGTGGAGCCTATTCTGTGCCCTTACTACCCTTACACTGAAGAACTCATTCCAAATATTTTTTTTTTGCTTTATCAAGGTTTATCTATCTAGTATCTGATTGTAAGGTAACATCTTTCTCATTGTAACTTAATTCCATTCCAGTCATAAAAGCCTAATTTTCCAGAACCTTGTGTAGCTGCACTAGGTCTCCCCATGTCTTTTCTCCTCCAAAGTATACATACCAAGCTTGTTCAGTCTTTCCGTGTATGACATGCTTTTTAATATTGGCATCATTTCTATTGTTTTACGTTGTATACTTTCCAACAACTCACTATCCTTCCTAAGATGTGGACTCCAAAAAGGTGAGCCATAATCTAAGTATCGTATCATATATGTTCTGTATAAGGACATAATACAACATTCAGAACTTAATACAAACACTTTTTTGATACATCCTATGAATCTTGGCTGTTAGTGTTACTTGTTTACAATGGTTGGTATGAGTTTGGTTCTGTCTAATTAAGATACCCAGGTCCCTTTCTGTATCCACCTTCTGCAGTGTTGTATTATTTAATAAGTAGTTATTTCTGGGGTTACTTTGGCCTGCATGTAATACCAGGTATTTCTCAATATTAAAAGGCATTTGGACTGGATTTTCAGCCCATTCCAGGACTAAGTCCCGCTAATCTCCACACCTGCAGATTCCCTATTTTCAGCAAGCACAGCTGGGGGGATGTTTCGTCAGGTACCACCAGGTGTACCATTTCCTCACAGCTGTGCCAAAAAATCAGCTACAAGCTGCTGTAAACCGGGGAAGTGCTGTGGCTGCAGGAAACACTGTGGCTCTGCAAGTGGAGACCAACTTGTGGCAGTTTTTTCCTGCAGCTGCAGGAAATTCAAGGGCTCTGAAAAAATCCAGCCTTATATTTCTAAGTGCCCACAATTTTATATCCTTTAAGTCACTTACAAGTGAGAGGTATTTCCCTTCAGTGTCTATTTCTCCACCTAACTTGGTGTCATCAGCGAATTTTATGATATTATGTCTAACATTATTGTGCAGCTCCCCAATATATAGTCAAGAAAGTGCTGGTCCCAAGACATTTCCCTGAGACACCCCACTACTAACCCATCCCTCCTCAGACATTATTCCCTTTATTTTCACTTCTTGGGTTCTATCAGATAATGAACAGTCCTCCCATCTAACAATTTTGATGTCAAAACCAATGCTGCCTATTTTATTTGTTAATTCTAAATGTAGCACTTTGCCAAAGGCCCTCTTCAAGTCTAGAAAAATGACATCTACTGGATTATTTTTATGGAAACTGGTGCTTACTTTGTTGCAGAATGATAAGATTTGTCACCTACCAGGTCAGAATGTAGTACACTTAATAGCGTATAACATTCCAGCTAACCCAGAATACTGCCGTAGTTGAAAGTGAATGGTGCAATACCGCTAATGCTTCTGTATGTGGTATTGCACCATTTGCACTATCCCAGGCAGAGGATAAGACCTCTGCTGGGACTGGGGTCCACTGTGCAGCTGTCATGACTCAATGGACTGAGTCATTGCAGCAAGGAACCAAGGTGCTACTTCTGGGACTGGGTTTGATTACCGGTCCCAGAAACTTATATTTTTGCACATTTTGTGCAATTTCAAGTTAACCCCCCCAGTTGAGAATCCTTATTGGGGTGGTTCGGGGGGCACAGCCCCCTGTAACGGGAGGACAGGGCTCCCCACAAAAAAACAGACTTATGCTACATGGCAGAAATTGTACTGTACTGGCAGCACGATTTTACCATGTGGCATAATGTCTTGCAACATTATGACCCCATGCCATTTGTCGTGCATGAGCCCCCACGCAGCATGCTGAGGCAGTCGATACCTCGGATCAACCTCAGTCTCTCATCAGGAAGTAGTGGTCTCCTCCCGGATGACCCCACCCTAGGGATAAGCCAGGGTGCACTCCAGAGGGGGAGCAGTGGGTAAGTCCGAAGGGATGGGGGTGACAGGGGATGGACCAAAGACAAGCTGGCCAGTAGGCAAAAAAAATGTATGTTGTCACTCAAGTTTTTATCCATTATTTCTTTATCCAGCCTCCCTTTCAATGTTTTTTCCACGATTTTCCCCAAGATCGCAGTAGGCCTATAGGCCTATAGTTTTCTACTGATTGTTGCTTTCTTTTTTTATGGCTAGGGGCAACTATTGCTTTTTTGCAGTCCATAGGTAATATACCATGGGAATATAATTTATTGTATAATAAGGGAAATGGGCCCAAAATGATAATTCGGTCTCTGATGAGTCTAGGGTGCATCGCATCAGGACCTAGCAATTTGTTTTAATTGATTTAAAGACATTCATTACCTCATATTCTGAAAACACTTCACCATTCCCACTACAAATATTGTATGAAAACTGGTATATGCCCATCTGGTTGTAAACTGAACAGAAGTATTCATTTAGTGAATCAGCAGTTTGCTTTGGTTCATGTAGTAATAGTCCCATTATGCATTATGGGTCCCACATGTCTTCTGCTGCTATTTACATATATCAGAAGAATAACTTCCTGTTGTCTTTTGTATATGCAATTTTGAACTCAGATCTCTTCCTTTCCACCTTAATAAGAGTTTTAGTGGGTTTTAGTTCTTTATTATATTTAATTTTTATGTTCTTCAGTAGGGGTTCCTTTAAAATTCTGCATATGTCCTCTCCTTTTTTAAATCTGCTTCCTTACCCTGCTGGTTAATCATATTGATATTTTTACCCATTCCATCATAATTTTTTTTTATTTGAACAAAGTTTAATTCCATCTTCGGTAGCTTATTGTTTATTCAGTTCCAACAGTCTTCCACTGGTTTACTCTCCAGTTCTTTCCTCCAGTCCCATAATTTCAAATTCTCATTAATCCTTCTGTAATCTGCCTTGCAGTAATTTCTAGTAGCACTAGTTCCATAGTCCCTAAACAGTCCTGAAGCAATAATGCTAAACTGTAACATGTTGTGGTCACTGTTACATAAGTGTCCCCATGACTGATATATTTGATATTTCATTTTGTAGGTTGGTTATAATTAGGCCCAATATGCTACTGCCTTTGCTCTTGTTGCCCTTGCCCTTGTTGCCTGTGTTACTTTTTGTTCTAGCCCCAGCAGTAAAAGAGTATTTATAAATTTGGTTTCAAACATTGTTTTATCACTTAGGTCTACCCAGTTGATCCCTGGGAGATTGAAGCCCACTAAGAGCACATCACCTAGTTTAGATGCAATATTTATTTTCACTATCAAGGCCTTACTATAAGCTTGTTCACTAGATGAAGGGCTATAGATGATTCCTATTAATAATTTTCCTACTCTTCCTTGTCGGAACTTGCAACCATAGGCTTTCAATATTTTTGCTTGGGTCTTTAATGTTGTTTAACTCCATGCATTCAATATCCTCTCTTGTGCAAAGACAGACACCACCACTTCTTTACCCAAGTCTGTTTTTATAACTTAAATTGTAACCCATGCTATCACGTGACCAGTCAATACTGTCATCTCACCATGTCTCCATTAAAGCAGCCACACTGATGTTAATCTCTTTTCATGATTATTTCTAGCTCAGCCTTTTTTAAATAGTTGCTGACGCCTCTGTGAAAATTTTGCAAAACATTGTATTTAAGTACAATTTAGCATGTATTTCATACCTCTGAGCGGGTGCGTGACCTGGGAGGGGTGCTTGACGATGGGCTGACCCTTCAACATCAGGTGTTGGTTGTCATCAAGCTGGCCTTTTACCATCTTAGGAACATTGTTAGGATCAAGCACCTCGTTCCATCCAGTGACCTGGCTGTTTTGGTCCATGCCTTTCTGACATTGCGCCTTGACTACTGTAACTCCCTTTACCTAGGGCTTCATGGGGTTGATATCCAGCACTTGCAGCTAGTGCAGAATGATGTGGCATGTTTATTGACTGGGGTATCTAGGAGAACTCACATTACCCCAGTGCTGCGCGATCTGCACTGGCTGCCTCTTCAGTGGCGGATCACCTTTAAGGTAGGTTTATTAACTTGCAAAGCCCTACGCGGACAGGGTCCTGACTACCTGAAAGAGCTTCTGGTTCCCTACACTCCCTTGCGACAGCTCCGCTCCGCTGACGAGGGGTTGCTGGAGATTCCGAGGGTAAGTCTAAAGTCATCAGGTGCTTGCGCCTTTGGATTTGTTGCCCCTACCCTCTGGAATTCTCTGCCCCGACAGCTGAGGGAGTGCAGGACAGTGGGGTGCATTAAGCAGGCACTGAAGACCTTTTTGTGGGGTAAAGCCAACCCCGAATTTCTTTGATTTTATTGACATTTACTGCATTTTCTGATTTTATCTAATTGTGCAGCGCCTCGGTTTTTGAAAGGCGCCATATTAAATAAAATTTATTATTATTATTATTATTATATATTGTCTAGCTTCCCCTTCCCATTATTTATTACTGAGGAAATTTACATGATTACATGCTCCTTATCCCTAAGAGTTTATCTGCCTCTCCCTACCTGAAGTTATAATCCTCTGTTATGACTAGGGCTGGAAGTTTGGTTCTGCAAAAGAATTGAGCATCTTGAACTTTGGGTGTTTGATTCTTTTGGATGGTGGCAAGCTTTTAGGGCAAATAGGTGAACTTTTGGTTCAATTGGTTCACCCTGGTCCGAATGATGCGGACTTCTCGAACCAGTCGAACTATGAACCACAGTTTGCACCTGAAACAGTTAACTGTGACTCACAGGCTAGTCCAGCCTCTTTTATAGATTATAGAGTCATAGATTCTGTTGGCAGATGAGGACCACCAGGCTCATCTAATCTGCCTGTTTATGCTAGCTCACTAAGTGACCTATGACCTTTATTAGTCATTGGCTTAGCTTTTTCTTCTTATCTCTATTATTTCTTTGTTTCTGTCTAATACATATTTCAAATCCACCACAGTATGGGCTGCCACAACCTCCAGGGCAGGCTATTCCATGCATCCACCACCATTTCCATGAAGAAGAACTTCTTAATATTTCCCCTTACGCAGCCACCCTTCAATCTTGTGTTGTGTCCTCTTGTCCTGGCACTACTGTTGAGCTGAAATATGTTGTCCCCTTCCACCTTGTTTATGCCCTTGAGGTACTTGAATGTTTCTGTCATGTCACCTCTCTCCCTCCTCTGTTCCAGCGTGTACAAAATTTAGGTCCTTCACTCTCTCCTCGTAAGGCTTGTGATGTAATCCATTCACCATTTTGGTCACCCTCCTCTGCACCATCTCTATTTTGTCAATGTCCTTTCAAAGGTGTGGTCTCCAGAACTGTACACAGTATTCAAGGTGAGGTCTCACCAGGGTCTTGTACAGTGTAACCATTACTTCCCTCCCTCTGCTTGTGATTTCCCTTCCAATACATCCCAACATCCCACTGGCATTTCCCACCATCATGGCAGTCTGCCTAGTGGCTTTTAAGTCATCTATGATTATGACCCACAAGTCTCTCTCCTCCTTAATTATTGTCAGCAGCCACCCCATCCTGCGGGATTCTCCAGGGTTTCTGCTCCTCACATGCATGATTTTGCAATTCTTTGCATTAAAACCTTGGCTACCATGCCCCTGACCATCCCTCCAACCATTCCAGGTCTCTTCTCAACCTTTCCACCCCCTCCAGGGTATCCACCCTGTTGCAGATCTTAGTGTCATCTGCAAATAGGCAAATCTTTTCCTCCAGACCATCTGCTATGTCACCAATGAAGACACTGTAGAGGACTGGCCCCAGTACTGACCCCTGAGGTACCACACTGGTCACCTCCCTTTCCTTTTATTGGGTTCCATTTACCACTGCTCTCTGTTTTCTGTCCCTTAACCAGTTGCCAGTCCAGTTCACCAGTTTGTGTCCTACCCCCAGGCTGCCTAGCTTATTGACCAGTCTCCTATGTGGGACTGTGTCAAAGGCTTTGCTGAAGTCAAGGTAGACAGTGTCTACTGCCCTTCCTTGGTCTACCGCTTTTGTCACCCAGTCAAAGAAATCTATCAGATTTGTTTGACAGGATCATCCTGCAGAGAACCCATGTTGCCTGGGATCCACTAGCCCATTGGCTACCAGGTGTTCCACAATTCTTTCATTGAGGAGTGCCTCCATTATCTTCCCCGACTACACTGACTTGATGTATTTACACAGCTCAACCCTACATGGGCCAGCAGGAGAGCTCACTTGCCCACTCAGCATCAGGCTGATAGGTAGCTCAGGCAGGGCCATGTACAGATCTAGTTAGATGAGCTAGGAAAAAAGATTGTTTTCCTGTTTAGTACCAAAAATTTTGATTAGATCATTAGACAGTTGTCTGAACTCTAAAGTTAAGGACTGCAATTATGGGTCAGACAGGAAAATGGAATAAATAAAATGGCAGCAGCAGTGCTGCAGCTTGCAGCAGGCCTCTGGGACCAGGGGCTTGCCTGACTGGTGGGACTGGAGGAGTATGCTTTCAGCTGGGCAGTTGGCAGATGGGGCAGATGAGGTAGCAGTCTGCCAGTTTCCATTTTTTCTTTTTTATTGCAGAAGTAGCACTTTAGCAGGGCATTATAAGCCCCGGGCAGAAGCCTTTTGGGAGGTACTTTGTTAGAAGAAAATCAGTTTTACTGGGCTGGGCAGTAAGCATGTGCCAGCTGGCAGCAGGGCAGTACCTGGCCACAGGTAGTTGGCACCTTGGTGGCATCCTCTTCACTAGCTTCAACTTTCAGTTCTTTTTGTGGCAGTTTTTTTTGTCATTACCTCTCTTCTCCTCCTGAGTCCTGAAGCATCCTTTTACAGTGTGATCTGGGCAGAGGGCAGCAGGTGTGTGCCAGCTGAGCTGGCAGTGTGCCAGCGCCCCAGCCCTTGCTAGGTGACACCTTGATGGCATCCCATAAAAAAACGTAAAAAACAAAATTTTTTCATCCTCCTCTTCCTGAGTCCTGAAGCAACTTTTTGCAGTGTAAGCTGGGCAGTGGGCAGCAAGTGTGTGCCAATTGGCAGCATGCCAGTGCCCTGCCCCTGTAGGTGGCACCTAGGTGGCATTCCATAAATAATTAAAAAAATAGTTTTTATCTCCTCCACCTCCTGAGACCTGAAGCAGCCTTTTGCAATGTGATCTAGGCAGTGGGCAGCAAGTGTGTACTAGCTTGCAGCATGCTGTCGCACAGCCCCTGTGGGTGGCACCTAGGTAGCATCCCATAAAAATACTAAATTGTTTCTATCTCCTCCACCCCTGAGTTCTGAAGCAGCCTTTTGCAGTGTGATCTGGGCAGTGGGCATCAAGTGTGTGCCAGTGCCTGGCCCATGTAGGTGGCACCTAGGTGGCATCCCATAAAAAACAAAAATAAAAAATACTTAAATAAAAAATATGTCTTCCATTGATAAAAAATTAAAATAAAAAAGTAAACAAAATCACAAAATGAAATGAAAAATGTCTTCCATTGATTAAAAAAAAGAAAAAAATGAAATAAAAAAATCACAAAATTAAAAAAAAAGTCTCCATCATTCTCATCACCCAAATGACTGAATCCTGTAGCAAGCATTAGGAAATGGAGCAAACAGATAGGTCAAGGAGATGATGGCATGGAACCATTTGATTCCAGTCACATCAAAGAAAAACAAAAGTGTAGTGGTCTTGGTCATGGACCCTCTGCCTCAGTGGGAACTACGGGTATAGAGGAAAATGACAGTAGTGGTCAAAGAGTCCATAGAGTATCACACACTGTAGCAACCACTTGCAGTGGCACTGCAAGAGTTGCAACATGAGCAATCATTGCAGAAAAAAGGAATAAAGGAGTGTGTCAGAGACTGAGACAGGTGGAGGAGGAGGAAAGTAATTTGGTGGAGCTTCTTGGGGACAGAGATTCAGATTGTGATTATATGCCCAATAAAAGTGATAGCAGCAGCAGTTCTGGGGAGGACGAGGTGGAACAGATGGGAGTTCGACTTAGGGCAGGTGCAAATAAGAGATCCAAAAAGACCAAAAATGGTGGTAAAACCAAAAAAGAAAGGCCACAGAGAACGATGAAGACATAGGCAAAATTGGTGGCCAAGGATACATAGTAGAGCAGGAAGAAGAACCATTCCCTGACTCTGAAGAACTGCTGGAGGAAGAGGATGGTGATGATGTGGAAGCAGCCCCAAGCAGCCTGCCCATTAGGCAACAGCTGGCAGTGCCAGTAGGAAAGACCAAACCAGTGACATTGATGGCGAAGGATTTCTTTAGAGTGGGCAAAGAATCATGGATACATGTAGGGTGTCTTTTATGTAAAATCAGACTGAGTTGAGGTAAGCAGGAAACAAGTCTGGGAACATCTATGATGAAAAAGCATTTGCTGAAGTCCCACTGATCTCAGTATGAGAAGGCATGCCAATGCACAGTGTCAGAAGAAGCACCAGCAGGCAGTGAAACTGATAATGATGATGGCCAGGGGAGAGGAGAACATTATGACTCCTAGGAGACCAGGTAGAAATGAAATGGAAGAAAGTCATTCAGGTGGCAGCTGATGCAGAACTCCAACATCTTCCATTCATCACTTCTTTAGCCCACTGGCTTCCACACCTCTGAGGGGCTGCAAATCCCCAGCCACTTTCACCCCCGATATGGCAAAAATAGTAGAGAACTATTACATCCAGGGGAAAAAAAAAACACTCAACTCTCACTGGTTGAATCCCTGGAAAAGGGCCAGAAATAAAATGTAGGGCTGCAAGTTTGGTTTGCTCATTTACTTAAAACACTCAAACAGAGAACTTCCGGTGACGTCACGATGAGGGTAGCTGCTTAGATTGGGTGCTCTGGGGGCCGCTCAAGATTTAATTACTAAAAACCAACAAAAACAACTTTTCTACTTGCACTAAGCTGAACTAATGTCTTCTGGCTATGGCAGCGAACAAAACGAGGGGGAAGCCCACTCACGTAGGGCGTATTCAAAATATGATGGACCGAGATAAAAATCAGGGTCTGCTATCGGATTCTAGACCAGGGTCTCCCATTTCCAGTATTACTGATTCCAAAGAGAATTTCAATCTTGGTGACCAGCACACCATTATGACTAAACTGGACAGCATTATCAAGACCCTGCATCGGGCTGAGTCTTCAGTGGCCGACTTGGAAGCCGACATGAAAAATGTTGAAAATCACACTACAGACTGCAATCAAAAACCTAGCAGACTCCATGAGTCAACATGATAGAGCCATCTCGTACCTCCTGGCATGGGAAAGAGAAATGCAAAACAAAATAGATGACTAGGAGAATCAAACCTGTAGAAATAACTTTAGAATCCATGGTTCCCGGAAGATTTAGAAAAATCATTTAAAACCATGGAGGACTTTGTTGCACACATACTACAGGACACGTTACTAATACCGGAGACCACCACCCCCTCCCCATGGAGAGAGCACACTGCTCCTTGGCCAAGAAACCAAGAGATCAAGCAGCTCGAACCCGGTCCATAGCAGCTCAGATGCTGAACTTTCAGGATCACCAGTTAATACTGCAAACAGCATGGAAGCTGAGAGATTTACAAATAGATAATAAAAAAATATTTTTTGATCAAGATTTCTTGGACATGTTAAATGATAAATGAAGGCAAGTTCAAGAAGTTATCAAACAAGCATGAGATAAGAAGGTTAAAATTCAGCTGTACTACCCTGCTCATTTCAGAATCCACATGGAGAAAGGCCCACAGATGTTCGACTCTCTCAGAGAAGCAGTGCCTACCTTGCAGCAGTTGGGCCTCCATTGTCCAGATCTAAGTGCAGACATCCTGAAGTTTGAAATTGTGAGAGCAGCTTGGCACAGGGCGAGGAAGCCTAGGTGCTTTCAATCCACAACAGTTTCTTGGCCGTCACATTTGGGTTGAGACCTACAGGAGATAATGGCGAGAGATGGAGTACTCACACAAGAAGACATGGATGTCTCTGGGGCAGCCAAACTTGAAAAGGACATAGAACAGATGCCCTGAACCCAGGGAGAGACATAATTCTCTTTCCTATCACAAGTTAGTGGGTGGATTTGTGTTTTTGCTAAGAGAATCATCAGGTCCCCATTCAGACTCAGGGACATTCTACTAGTTGAAATGCACCAGGGATAGCCCTCGATAGAAGCAAGATATATATGGGGGGTTTCCCTTTTTCATTTGTAGGTAGCAGCATTGATTAAAGATAGGGATGAGGGGAAGTTGGTTTATTTTGTTACGGAGGGGCCCATTGACAAAGCAAAGGGACTAAAGGGGAAGATAAAGATTATGATTTATTTAAAGGGTAGAGAACTTGTTTTTTCACAGAAGGATCATTCATATGATGTAGAATGTGGGCTCAGGAGAATTATACTTCCTTCTTGTTGGGTTTGTTTCTCCCTGAAGAGCCCTTCCTCCTCAGCCTCCCCCATTACCGATTCTCCTTTTACACAGCTGGTTAGATACAGTTTGGAACAAACTGAGGCCTGGGTGCCCACCCCCAACACTTAGGTTTACATTTCACAGTATCCTCGGAGTGACGCCTAACATTCCACCTGATCTTTTTAGATCAGACCTGTTGAATTTACGGGTACAGTAGCGTGAGCTACACACCCCTACCTTTGGGTAGGGCTCCATCTGAATTACCTAGGAAGTAAAAAAGTCTGTGTGCTACTAATTGTGGGGTTCTTTTTTCTTTCTCTTGTTATACAGTTCATTGTTTTATTGCTATGTTTACACATGTTCACATTTTACAGTTACATGCATCAGTTGTGCGTAAACTTAATACATGGCGTATCATAGTACCTAACGAAGATTGTTTAAGGAAGCTGAAGGGGTCCCAGTGGAAAGAATGATTTATGGGAAGCTGCAAAGGGCTCAAAGATGGGTTTGAAAAAAGTTATATCCCTGAATGTGAAGGGTTTCAATTCGCCCATTTAGGGAACAAAGATCCTTCACTATCTAAATCAACTCCGGGCTGATATCTGTTTCTTGCAGGAAACAAGACTGTTGGAAACAACGTGCAAAACTCAGACGGTCCTGGGTTGATAAAGTGATTGGTGCATCTCATCCTTCAGGGAAAAAAACTGGGGTTGTGATCTTAATACGGAAGAATATTCCTTTAGAAATAATAAAGGTGGACACTCTAGTGAATGGCAGTGGGATTTTACTTACAGGACAGTTATATTCTCAGAAATTACATTTGGTGAATATTTACTCCCCTAATAGTGATTACCCGTTGTTCTATTGGGGTCTTTTTAATAAAATTGCAGGCTTGGGAGAGGGTATGTTGATACTAGGAGGGGATTGGAACTGTGTTATCAACCCCAGGTTGGACCGTTCCTCACAAAACAGTAAAACAAATAAACAAATGAGCAAGGTGGTAAGAGGAGGATGCAAGAGTTGGCATTACTGGATGTCTGGAGAGAACTGAATCCTACCTCCAAAGATTTTACCTTCTACTAGGGGAGGTAATTTCATATGCCTCCAGATTAAAAAAAACAAAGGAAGGAAAGAAAGACAGATAGCTTTGGAATCCCAACTGGAACAATTAGAAAAAAACACATAAACAACACAGCACTAAAGAAAATTTGATTAAATTGAATAATGCTAAGAAGGAACTCTAGAACCATATTGATTTACAGATAGAGGGGAGGCTAAGGTACTTGAATCAAAAGTATTATGAATATGGGAATAAAGCAGGTAGACTGCTCTCTTTCAGGCTACGTAGGGACCAAGTGGACAGATCTGTTAAAAAAATCAGGTCCAAAGGGTGGGGAGGAACAGGAATTATTCATTTTACCCCTAAGGAAATAGCAGCAGTTTTTGAGCAGTTTTACTCTTAGTTATATTCAAAGCCCCCTGAGGGGTTAGACTCCCCGCAAAGGGTGCAAGAATTTCTGTGAGGGATCTTGCTCGATAAGTTAGATGAGGAGACTAAATCAAAGTTAGATGTCCCCAATACATCTCAGAAGATCATAAATACCATTAAAGACATGAAATCAGGTAAGTCACCAGGACCTGATGGTTTTAACATTGAGTTCTAGCAGACATTCTGGACACAGTGATTCCTATTTTGCTCCACCTCTTCAACTCCTGTGAGAGAGAAGAGGACTTTCCTCACTCCTGGTGGCAAGCTTTTATTTCAGCTATCCCTAAAGAAGGTAAACCCACTGAATTATGTGCATCCTACAGACCTATATCCCTCCTTAATGTAGACTCCAACATTTTTACTAAATATTGGCAAATAGAATCAATTCTACACTGCCAGAACTGGTGCATCCAGACCAGTCGAAATTCATCCCCAACAGGCACCTTCAGGGTTATATTTGCAGATGCCTCAATATTTTGCACAGTGGTAAACAGTTTAAAGGACACCAACTAGCCATTGCGATAGATGCGGAAAAGTCATTTGATCGCCTTAGTTGGAATTTTTTATATGGAGTCCTAGAGAAGTTTGGATTTGGGGATCACATAAGAACCTGGATTGGAGCGTAGAAAGACAAAGGGAGGGATAGTAAGGCTGAATAGAATGAACGGTGGGTGGGCAGAGGGGGACAGTGAAAAAGCAGGGATACTGAACGAATATTTCTGCTCAGTATTCACAAAAGAGGAGGGGGAAGTGCCTAATCCAATTAACAGAAGCACTCTTGATGGGGGGTTGATCCCAGTCCTTTCACAGAAGAAAGGGTTCTGCAAGAACTCCTCCTAAACCTGAAGGTGGACAAAGCAATGGGTCCTGATGGAATTCACTCCAGAATTCTAAAAGAATTAAGGGAGGAACTAGTAAAACTACTGGCTACTCTTTTTAATAAATCATGGGAGGATGGTGTGGTACCCAAGGACTAGAGGAAGGCAGATGTGATTCCCCTTCACAAAAGTGGGACCAAGACAGAGGCAGGAAACTACAGACCTGTCAGTCTGACCTCTGTGGTAGGGAAAGTGATGGAGTCACTTCTGAAGGAAAGAATAGTTGAGTACCTAGAGGCCAGTGGAGCACAGGACTCAAGGCAGCATGAGTTCACAGCGGGAAGGTCATGTCAGACGAATCTAATAGATTTCTTTGACTGGGTGACCAAAGTAGTAGACGAGGGAGGGGCTGTGGACATGGCCTACCTAGACTTTAGCAAGGCATTTGACACAGTCCCACACAAAAGATTAATAGTCAAATTAACCAGCCTGGGAGTGGGTCCCAGGGTGGTAGCCTGAGTAAAACATTGGCTGCACAACAGGACACAGAAGGTAATTGTAAATGGAGTCCACTCTGAAGAAAGAGGGGTTACTAGTGGGGTACCGCGGGGTTCAGTATTGGGTCCAGTCCTTTTTAATGTCTTCATCAGTGACATTGCAGAGGGACTGGAACGAAAAGTATGCCTTTTTGCAGATGACACAAAGATCTGCAACAGGGTTGATACACAAGGAGGAGTGGAAAGGATGAAAAGGGACTTGGCAAGGTTGGAGGAATGGTCAGAAGTATGGAGCTAGGATTCAATGCAAAGAAGTGCAAAATAATGCAACTGGGAAACAAGAACCCAGGGGAAGAATACACAATGGGGGGGAGGTAGTAACAACAACAAAAAAGGAAAGGGACCTGGGGCTAATCATATCAGATGACCTTAAGGTTAGCATGCAATGTGAAAAGGCAGTAGGGAGGGCTGGTGGTATATTGGGATGTACAGGGAGAGGCATCAGCAGCAGAAAACAGGAAGTTGTTATCCCTCTGTACAGACAGTTGGTGAGAACTCATCTGGAGTACTGTGTCCAGTTCTGGAGACCCCATCTCCGCAAGGACATAGACAGGATAGAGGTAGTCCAGAGGAGGGCAACTAAAATGGTGCAGGGTCTGCAAGAGAAGCCGTATGAGGAGAGACTAAAGGAGCTTAATATGTATACCCTTGAGGAAAGAAGGAGAGGGGGGACATGATAGAAACTTTTAAGTACCTCAGTAGAATCAACAAAGTCCAAGAGGGTAGCATCTTTCAGAAAAAGAGACTTGCAAGAACAAGAGGACACAATTTAAAGATAGAAGGAGGGGGGTTCAGGGGCAATGTGAGGAAGTATTATTTCACAGAGAGGGTAGTGGATGCATGGAACAGCCTTCCTGAGGAAGTTGTGGGGTCTAAAACTGTGGGAGAATTCAAAAATGCATGGGACAGACATAAGGCAATTCTTGTGGGGGGGTAGGAAGAAATAGGCTGTTGGTTAGCTAGGATCTGCGGCCTATCATGTAGGTAGGGTAATGGACAGACTAGATGGGCCTAGCGGTCCTTATCTGCCATCAAAGTCTATGTTTCTATGTTTCTATGTTTATCGCACCCCATTGGCAAATATAAGAGTGAATGGTACAATCTCCAATAGTGTTAATACTTTTAGAGGAACTAGACAAGGATGTCCCTTATCACCCATTCTGTTCACCCTCTGCATGGGGCCCCTGGCAGCAATTATTAGAACACATCAATACCTAGAGGGTATTATGGTGGGTGGAGTGGAGAGTAGAATTTTACTTTATGCAGATGACACCATGTTGTACCTTAGGGACCCCGTAAGAACTTTCCGGGTCTTGCTTCAAATACTTACCACATATGGGAGTCTCTCTGGCTTTAAAATCAATAATGATAAAACAGAGACCATGATGGTGAGTGGTCTCCCCACTGTGGAACTGAAACAGTTAATTCCCTTTCATTGGGTCTCCAGCAGTATCAGGTATCTTGGTATCCATATACCTCTTGATTTAAATCAGTTATTTTCAATTAATTATGGGAGATTAATTAAGTTGTTTTTTACTGACTTAAAGCGATGGGAGATTCTCCCCCTCTCGTTGATGGGGAGGGTTGACACTATCAGAATAAATGTCTTACCCATTTTCTTTTTTTGTTTAGCACCCTCCCACTGCCCATCCCAGGTTTAGAATGAAAAAAATAAACAGAGCCCTACATTGTTTTATATGTGCTGGCAAAATGGCAAGGACAGCTTGGGGCACATTGATGAAAGCCAAAGATCGGGGGAGGGGGGTTGGGCCTGCCAGATTTGAAAGCTTATTATCTTGTGGTGCAACTAGTTCCCTGGGTGGCACATTTGAGGCAAGACCCTGACAATGTCTGGGTTGGGCAGGAAATAGGAAGTGACCCAAAGATATCCCCGGTTTTGGATTTTGCAAGCCAGATGGAGAGGTTGAGGGGATTGAAACTGACTAATCTCTGGATAGCACAAACATACAGGAACTGGGCGGTAGTGAGGAAGATGGTTAGGATTAAAACTAATCTTAATAATTGGACAGCCATTATAAATTGTGTACACTTCACCTCACTGAGACTGGACCATTCCTTCAGGAGTTGGCAGAGTCAAGGATTGATCTGCTTTGCCCAATTCCTTAATCAAAATCAAATTAGGACCTTCCGCTACCTCCAGCTGGAATATTCTATACTTACATCAGATTTTTTAGGTACTTACAAGTGGTCTTCTTTCTCCAAACAGGTTTGAAAATTTCTGAAGTACAAACAGACCCTCACCCACTTTAACAAGTGATTTGACAGGCAACAGATAATTTAAAAGAATCCCACTTGATATCTCAATTAATATCTATCTATATATAAGACTACAGTGGACATGACCATACCACAGGTGCAGAGGGCCTGGGAGAGGGAAATGAAGCTACAACTAGATACTGTAACCTAGAGGAAAATTTGGGAGGGTGGGCTTTGGACTTCAGCCTCAAACACTTGGTGAGAATTTAGGTAGAAAGTATTGGTAAGGTTTTTTAATACCCCGTCTAAGACAAAACATTACAAAGTAGGAACCACGGAGGCTTGCTGGAGGGGGTGTGGAGGAGTTGGGACCCCTTACCATGTCTTCTGGGATTGTCCAATACTTGCCCCCTTCTGGAAGGAAGTGGGGGATCACTTTCAAGACATGGCTGGTTTTGATCCTCCCGATGGACTTCCAGTTGATGGTGTTGGGCTAATTTCCAAAGGGCAAGAGATCTAACGCTAAAACCTCCTTTTTGGAGATACAACTAGCTGCTGCTAATAAAGCCATCACTAGAAGATGGTTAAATACGGAGCCCCCAGTATTGAAGAAGTGGCTGGATATAATAAAAGAGAGAGCACGAATGGAAAAAATCACAGCTGAACTTAGATTAAGGGGGGACAAATACAATGGCATCTGGTTAACTTTCATGCATGTGGTGGAGAGGGTGGAGGGAATCTCAGTCCTCTCACAGCAGGCCTTTCCCCAATAGCCCCAGGCCCACCCATTCTCATGAGTAAGGGATATGAATTTCTTATTAATATCATCCACTTGAACCTAAGATTTGGCAGTTGGAATGAGGGTACAGGATATCAGCCATGTTTATTAGTTGCAATCAATTTTCTTTGTATTATTGTATATTTCTTTTTATTGCTTAGCTTGTAAAGGTTAACAATAAGTGTACAGCTGGAGGAGTTTCCTCCTTTGGTTTATATTAGATCATAAAAATGCATTTTTCAAAAATAGTAGACACTAAAATATATTTCAGTCAACAGAGCCACTTCAAAGCACCAGAAAATTGTAGAAGCAGTTGCACAGAATGCTGGACTTTTCAGATTGGGAAGTGGAACTGATCTTTATCACATAAGCATGGAACATTTCTGGAACAAACAGAGACAGTATTAATTTATGGACTTCCAGTGCAATTGTATACTTTTCTTTTTATTGAGTGTTCTTCTGTTATTATTATGGAATTAGTTATTGTTTTGACAGTGATCACAGACATGCTGTGCTTGAATAAACCTAAAGTTTAAAAAAAAAACTTGAACCTCCCTTGTTTGCGCTTGTCCGCTCATTGCGAACATTTTATAAAAAAAAGCGAACTTTGGTTCGCCCCAGTTTGCCTGTTACTTTTTTCCTACCTCAAGATCTTGCGCATGTTCAATTGAGACCAGTTCTCCTCTCCCCCAGTAACATCAGGTAGTGCAGGAATTGGACAGTCAGGAGACCAGCTCCCAGCACGTCAATCAGCCAATAAGGATTGGCATGATTTGATGATTGTAGGATCTCTCCACCTCTCCCTCACAGAACTGAGAGCAACAGCAGCGATCATTGGTGGAGCAGGTTGCAAAACATGTGGGTGGAGAACAGGATGTTAGACTTGCTCCATGAGTCACATACAGTCAGTGTATGAGCATGAGAGGTGGTAAGACAACTGATAGAGTGCTTGATTAGTTCTGTACTGAAGGCAGTCTTTCTTGATCGTCTTTATAGATTGGATTCATCATCACAGATGACATTGTTTTACATTTTAGTTTTCCTCTTTAAGTTGTGGCAAAAAAGCAAGAAAAAAACATATTTATTTTATGAAAATTTGTATTTTTGTTCAGTACACACAGTCTATCTCACTGACTGTGTTGTTCAATGAAAATCATCTAATCCATTCCATTTCCTTCCTACCTACCTAGTTTCTTCACATTCACAACGTCAGGGCAGAAAAAGAAAACAACAATAGTGACTACTATTTACTGATATTTATTGCTATGTGGAATGCGGAATTCCACTGGCAGTTTTAGCATGGAATGGCCATTCCACCAGCGGAATTTCTGCCGGAATTTTGCTGGTTGACCTGTAGAATAATATTCTGTCGAAAAGCAATTTTTCCATGGAAAATTATTCTGCAACAATTTCCATGGAAAATATTGAGATCCACGAAATAGAACAGAATTTTTTTCATGCAGAAAATCATTCCACAACTATTTTCTACTGAGGAATTTCACTATTCCACTTGTGGAAAAATTTGGTGGAATTTCGGTGGAATTTTGAAAATTCTACACAATTTCTTTCTGCCAGAGTTTGAATATTCTGCACAGCACTGCTGATATTGTGCTGTCCCTTTTTTTTGTCAACGTGGCGTGGGGTGGAATTGGATAGGAGGATAGTATTAAATACTGGATTCTTCTGGTCCTCCTCCTGACTCCTAGTCCTATCCTAAGTTATATGAGGCAGGGCAAAAAAATTGGAAAATTAAATTGCCTTTACCACCAGTGCCACCAGGAAAGGAAAACAGAAGGGTAGAGTGGGTCAGAGTGATACAACTCAATTTGCTGTGCTGCTCTGAGAGTCTGTGGGATCAATTCAGCTCAGTTTAATCTAATCTGGGCTAGTAGAGTGATTTTTTTCCTTTGACTGAAGAATTGCAAAGTTTCCACAGAGAAGGAGAAATTCAAAGCAGTAAAGTAAAGCCAGGAGTGCTGTACTGACCTATTTGGTATTGGGATAAAATCTCCCTGTTATTGGCCCAGATACTCAACACAGCCAGCAGCGTTGTACTGACCTGTTAGGGAGTCAATTTCCCTGTTTTTGGCACAACTACTCAATGCAACCAGCAGTGCTGTACTGACCTGTTTGGGAAGAAATCTCCCTGTATTCCCCAAGTACACAATGCACCATAGTAGTGCTTTACTGACCTACTTGGGATAATTTCCCTGTTTTCATAGCTATTCAACGCAGCCAGCAGTGCTGTACTGACCTGTTAGGGAAAAAATCTCCCTGTGTTTTACTACTTAAAGTACTTTACCCGACGTAGCAAGCAGTGCTGTACTGACCTGTTAGGGAAAAAAATCTCCCTGTGTTTTACTACTTAAAGTACTTAACTCGATGCAGTCAGCAATGCTGTACTGACCTGTTAGGAAACAAATCTCCCTGTTTTACTACTTAAAGTACTTGAAACAACACAGCCATCAGTGTTGTACTAACCTGTTAGGGGAAAAATCTCCCTGTGTTTTACTACTTAAAATACTTGACTCGATGCAGCCAGCAATGCTGTACTGACTGTCACAAATGCACTCTGCAGATCAGGCCCTCTGATCCCACAGTGACAAACCTTTAAGTGCAATATGTGAACAGGAGACAAACAGGGTAACTCTCCTGTCCGTCTTGTCTCTGAATCACCTGCTAGCCTCAAGTCCTGGTGTCAAATATGAACCCTTTCCAATAGCATGCCTTGTTAACAAGATCAGATATCATACCCTCTTTGGGGAAATGCAGTGCAATACTTCACTCAGTGGGCACCCAGCCTGGTTCACAATTCTACCCTTTTGACTCAATTTGAGACCTAGGTAATTTCTTAATTTAGCAAGACAGTAACACACTTTTAAGTCCTTAACAGTTTTGTCAGTAAAATCAACACTGTTCCAGCATTCACATGTAAAAGAAAATGAGTCAAGGCACCAGCAGAATTTCAAGAAAAATAATATTTACTAAAAATTAAAAAATAGATAAAATACTAAATGCAGAACATACAAAATTGGTTTTACAGTCTTTTAAAGTACATGGATAATTATGCAAAACAAAGCCGTAATACTGAATTTCTACTACCCTAGGTTTCAAGTAAATAAATAGGTGGTTGAATTTACCTAAAGTGCTGTGAGAGTTTGTCAGGAGTCCCAGAACAAATCTGTCAAATGCCCCAAAACCAAAAATCAAATGCACTGTTCTTCTCTCAGCTGCTGGTGAAATGTTTCCTTCAGAACTTCTCCTCCCTGATGACACAGCTCACAGATGCTGGCTGTGAGGTCACTCAAACCTGAGAACTGAGTTAATTTATCAGTCACATGTCTCAGCCCACTGTTCAAACATTCCAATAAAAACAAATCTTCTTAAATAGTGAGGCCTTATGACAGACAAAATTATCCCTTTGATGTTGTCAGACATTTCCTGGACTTCAAAGTAACTGAAGTTTTACAAGCTAACAGAAATCAGTTACAATGGCCTTTTCCTCAGCGGTCATAAAATGCATAGTTTGTCCCTACAGTTCAAAGAACAGGTATAGTTTACAACTGTTATAACCTGGCCTTTGAAAGAAGACTTTATAGTTACAAGAAGGCTTGCAACTAAGTGTCAACACAGAGATGGAAACTAGCTATTAGCTACTGTAGCAACTGTGTTGGGGTCAAAAGGTCAGGCCTCTTTAAAACTACTGGCTGCCATTTCCCTAAACAGACATTCAAATAAACATATATTTATATCACAGATATAATCATAACTAGTCACAAGCAGATGCCATGTGTCACACTGACCTGTTAGGAAAAAATATCCCTGTGTTTTGCTACTTAATCTGCTTGACTCAACGCAGCCAGCAGTGCTGAATTGACCTGTTTGGGAGTAAATTTCCCTGTTTTTCGTGCAGCTACTCGATGCAGCCAGCAGTGCTGTACTAACCTCTTGGGGAGGGTTTGAGTGTTTTAAGTACATGGGTGAACCAAACTTGCAGCCCTAATGTACAGTCTCCTCCATATAATCTTTCACCATTTTTGCAGCTGGGATTTCTGGAACCTTACTAGAAGGCTGAGCCTTTTCAGTTGTCTTCATCAGACCAAAGTCTGACAGCATGTCCCACAGTGGTTTGTCTTCTTGTGGTGTAGCAACTGTTCTGGTTGGTGTTTGATGGCCAAAACATCAGTAGTGGTGGTACCAGCAGCAGCAGCAATGGCAGACTGTGCTCCCTCCCTCTATACCAGATTTTGTTCAAAATTTGAATGTTGCCAAAAGGGCACTGATGATGCACTGCTTTTCTCAACTATATGTGCTGACACTTTCTCAATCAACAGTTCACAATAATATTCCAGGTCCTTATAGTCATGTAGTTTGAAGAATGTTTCAATTGTATCCTTAAACTGAGGATCCAGAAGTGTGGCCAAAATGTAATGTTCAGCTTTGCACATATTTATAATGCACTTGTCACCCAGGGAAGGTCTGTAATATTTTTCCCACAAGTGATACAGCATTGATATCATCATTGTAAAGAAACTGTGACTCGAGATGCTCCAGTCTCAGCCTGATGAGTGAAATAAAGGGTAGTATCTGGCTTAGCCTGGCGCTATTGCAGCTTACCACTCAAGTAGCCTACTCAAAAGGTTTAAGGACACAACAAAGATTCTCCACCAGATGCCACTGATTGGGGCTGATATTCACATCTCCTTTCCCAATGCCATGTTCGACTGCATATTGATGGATGGCTTTCTGTTGTTTAAGCATTCTCAGCATCATATAGTTAGTGGAATTCCATTGGGTTGGAACTTTCTGTATCATCTGGTGAAGAGGGAGGCTATTTTCAATCTGAATCTGCCGCAACAAGTTTTGGGCTTTAACAAAATGGCTAAAATGGGTGCAAACAGTGTGGGCAGCTGCAATCAAGTTCTAAAAATTTCTGTCTTCATTGATAAAATCTTTTACCACCAAGTTTATAATGTGTGAAAAGCACGGTACATGTGTAAAGTTAGCAAGCCTTACTGCTTTCATGATATTTGAAGCATCGTCAGACACTATAAAGTGGTTATACAATAAGGACTTTGGAGTCAGCCACTCAGCAAACTTTTTCTAAAGGCCCTCTAGAAGATGTTCCACTTTGTGGTCTTTTTCAAAACCATAAATACATAATGCTGCCTGCCTTCAAACAGTGAAAGTCCCTTGCATCATACTGCTGCTGACAGTGCCACTACATGATGATGATGAGGAGGAGGGAGGAAAGTTTAGCCAATGGCCAGTCACAGCCATATAGTCAGTCATCTGACCACTGGTCCACATATCTGTCATGACATGAACCATTTTGCCCACTGAACCTTTTAGAACATCTACTGGGCATAACCAGGTTCTACAATATACTGTATAAATAGAATAATAGATAGGTTCTGGTGTATTACAAGGCAGTAATTCCATCGAGAGGTTCTGGGGACACAAGAAACCTTGAGAGCGAAGCTCGAGAGGTTTCTTGTGTCCAGAACATGGATAAATTCCTATAAGCACCAGAACCTATTTGCTATTTTTGTAATATATGGATGTGAGAAATTTTTAAGTTCTTGTGCCTGCTGTACGGTGCTGCGGTCTGCAGAGTTAGTAAGACTCCAGAGTATTATTCCTCACTCCTTGCTCGCACCCCGCTCCCAGTCTCATTCCGCTTCTTTCTCTCTCTCACAAAAAAAAAAACACAGTTTACACAGTAGTCACATAGGTAATCCCAACGATACTATTATAAGGACCGGAAGTATAGTATTATTGTGCCAGAAGTATAGTATTACGAGGACCGGAAGTATACTATTACGAGACTAACTAATATATTACAAGGAATTTTTTGTATGCATTTTGGGGGTATAATTTTCATTATACATATATTACAACCAAGTTCTACCTGGTTCTACTTCAGTATGAAGAAATCCACATATTTTATTTTGCATGTTTGGAAACATACATGTAGTACTAAGATTCTAACATTAAGAATAGTAAGTTTTCCAAAGCTTTGGTGCATTAAGACAGAATCCTATGCACCAAAGCTTTGCATTACATATCATTCTTAGTACTACATATACTTTCTCAAACATGCAAAAGCAATACTTTGGTGGATTTCTTAATTAAGTGCAACCAGGTAAAATCTGGCTATATATTGTAGTACCTTGTTATACACTGTAGAACCTGGTTTTACATGGTAGAACCTGGTTTTACTTGGTGGAACCAAGTTCTACCTACTAGAACCCGGTTCTGCTGGGTTCTATCTGGTAGAACTTTTTTGGGTTCTACTCAGAAAGTTTGCAAGGTAGAACTTTTAGAGGTTCGAGCAGCCCTAATAAAAAGCCAACAGATCAGAGGCAAATAGTTGTGGAAACGCTAACCACCAACTTGCTGCCATTCTTCTTTGTGAGCAATACTGGTTTTCTGTTGCTAATGCAAGTTGCAGTGCCATGGTATCAAGTGCCCTGCCATACCTACTTTTCCACAGTGTGTCTACAAAACTGTGTCACATGCCCTGATATCATCATTTATTCCTGTCATTCACATCACCACTGACATGTGGACAAGTGGTCAGACTACTGACTACATGGCAGTGACTGCCCATTGGGTTGGTTTCCCCTCTTTGTTCCCCTCCTCTTCAGGGTTAAGTGCTAGCAGAAGCAATAGCAGTAGCTGCAAGTCACCGGGGCCCCCCAACCTCCACAAGAATGCAGCTTTATCTATTGCTAGCTTTGACAAGGACCATCATGTAGAACACCTGTTAGACTTCCTTTAGCAGAAGTTTCAGGAGTGTCTGACACTACACTCATTGATAACATGTTTTATAGTAACAGATAATGCAAAGAAAATTGTGAAGACAATTGATGATGGTGATTATACACATGTTCCATGTTTTGCTCACTGTATGACTCTGGTAGCTCAGGGATTCCCACATGAGGAAGGCACCATTGTGCAGACATCTGTAGGTCTGACCAAAAATGTCTGTGGTCATTTTAGCTATTCTGTAAAGGCACATAAGCTGTTATGTGACATTCAGCAGCAGAATCATCTGCACCTCAACCACCTTAAACAGGATGTGGCAACATGATAGAACTCCACCTATTACATGATGGAACAGCTGCTAGAACAACAGAAGGCTATCCACCAGTATGCTATTGAGTATGGTACTGGCAAAGGAGATGTCAACATCAGCCTAAATCAGTGGTGCCTGATGGAGACCCTCTGCACTGTGCTGAAGCCCTTTGAGGAGGCCACAAGAGTGGTGAGAGCTGACGAAGCTGATCTAAGTCAGGTACTCCTCCTTATTGCCCTCAATAACCTGCTACTTCTTTGTATGAAAACTCAGTGAGAGGAAATGGAGGATACCACTGTCTCCCCAAAGGCACACTGTTTTGGAACCAGTGGCTCACACTGTGGGATGCTGCACTGTTGTCTTCAGTCAGTCAGTCTTTAATGTGTGGTGAATTTTTGACAGGTCTACACAGGCTGAATAAATAATTTTTGGGGCAAAGTTGTCCATGTGAAACTGTGGCAGAACCAGACACCTTGTCCATGTGTGCCACTGACCCCCCAATGGGCGCACACTTTTTGGAATCAATAGCTAACACTGTGGGATGCTGCACTGTTGCCTTCAATCAGTCTTTAATGTATGGTGAAGTTTTGACAGGCCTACACAGGCTGCATACATCAGTTTTGGGGCAATGTTGCCCATGTGAAACCATGGCAGAACCAGACACCTTGTCCATGTGTGCCACTGTCCCCCCAGTAGGTGCACCACTTTTGAAGCCAGTAGCTCACACTGTGGGATGCTGCACTGCTGTCTTTAGTCAATCTTTAATGTTTGGTGAATTTTAGGCATGTCTGCATAGATTAAATAAATTATTTTTGGGGCAAAGTTACCCATGTGAAACCATGGCAGAACTGGAAGCCATGTCCATGTGTGCCACTGTCCCCCCGATGGGTGCACAATTTTTGGAACCAGTAGCTCACACTACAGGATACTGCACTGTTGTCTTCAGTGCGTCTTTAATGTTTAGTGAATTTTTGACAGGCCTACACGGGCAACATACATAATTTTTTTTGGGAGGAGGGGCAACATTGCCTCTGAAACCAGTGTGTACAGTACTGATCCATGGTAGAACCAGATGTACTGTCCATGTGTAATACTGTCCCAGTGAGTGCACAATGTTTTGGAATCAGTAGCTCACACTGTGGGATTCTGTTCTGATATTTTGTGGGCATACATATAGGACTTACAAAAAAGAATTACAAACATTTTAAAACGTATTTTATTTGAGCATTGTTACTTAGCCACATACTCTTTTTATTACTTATACTAGCATTGTTCATGTTTGTACTGACTGAGTGGATACAAGTTTTGGAACCAGCACCCCTCAATGTGGCCCACTGCATCATCCTGCTGTTTTGGGTGCTTCATCTGCCCAGTCACTTATGATATTCAGTTTATTCATTCTAACATACTAACATACTATTTGCCAGAAGATTAGGCCTTACGGTCTATCGAGTCTGCTCGAACCTCAGATCCCTAGTTGGGTGCCAAAGCCCCCCCCTTGTGTTCCAGAAACCCCTATCATCCATCCCCACCCCCCTGGGACAGGCCATTATCTGATACATCCACATTCTGTGTCTGTCCCACCCTCTCTTGAAGCCCTCCACTGTGGATCTCTGAACCAGCTCACCAGGCAGTGCATTCCAAGGGTCCACCACCCTCTCAGTGAAAAACCTCCTCCTCTTTCCCCCTCACCCTTCCACCTTCCAACATCAAACCATGCCCTCTGGTGATACCTCCCTGCTTTAGTCTAAAGATCCCCTCCATGTTTACCCTATTTGTTCCCTTGAGGTACTTGAAGACCTCAATCATGTCCCTCCTGTCTCTCCTCTCCTCCAATGAAAACAGGCAGAGCTCCTCAAGTCTGTCCTCATACGTCAAATCCCCTAGTCCTCGCATCATCTTAGTTGCCCTTCTCTGTACCCTCTCCAGGAGCTGTATGTCCCTCTTCAAGTGTGGTCTCCAGTACTGTACACAGTACTCAAGGTGTGGTCTAACCAGTCCATTGTACAGCGGCAGAATTACTTCCTTGCTCCGAGAGGTGATCCCCCTTAAGATGCATCCCAACATCCTGTTTGCCTTGCTAGCCACTCTCCTGCACTGCTCAGAGTTATTCATACATGCATCCACCATGACCCTGAGGTCTTTTTCCCCTATTGAGGCCTCCAGCGCCTCCCCTCCCAGGGGGTACCTGTGTTTAGGGTTTCCCCGCCCAAGATGTAACACCTTGCACTTGGTGATATTGAAATTTAATTTCCATGTGTGAGCCCAGCTTTCCAGGGTGTCCAGGTCCCCTTGCAGGGCCAACCTCCCCTCTTCTTCCTCAACTACTGCTCCCATCTTGGAGTCATCAGCGAAGAGACTCATTTCACACCCTATACCCTCCCTGATGTCCGATATGTATGCATTAAACAGGATCGCACCCAGGACCGAGTTCTGCGGTACCACACTACCAACCTCTCTAGGGTTCGAGAGCTCCCTACTGACCACTACTCTCTGGGTGTGTCCAGCTAGCCAGTTTTCAATTCATCTGACCATCAAAGGGCCTACTCCCAACCCCATCAGTTTCCCCACCAGGCCATTGTGGGGGACAAAGTCAAACGCCTTGCTGAAGTCCAAGAATAATACATCCACAGGCTTTCCCCTGTCCAGTTCTGATGTTACCCATTCGTAGAACTCCACAAGATTGATTTAACATGATCTACCTGGCACAAACCCATGTTGCCGGCTATCCAGACCTCCTACCTCCTCCAAGTACACCCCCAATCGTTCCTTTAGTATACTCTCCATTAATTTTCCCACCACCGAGGTCAAACTGATGGGTGTATAGTTACCTGGTACTTCCCTCGACTCCCCCTTTATGGATTGGCACCACATGTGCCTCTCGCCAATCCCTAGGTACCCTCCCTGTCTCAAGTGACCTGTTGAAGAGCTCCGCCAGGGGTGCAGCCAGTATGTCCGCCAATTCCCATAGTACTCTCAGATGAATACCATCTGGCCCAGGAGATTTGTCTTTGGGTTAACCACACCATTTTGGCGGAGATAGCATCATCCGTCCCCTCCACCTTACTGGCCTTTTTATCCTTATCCTGATGTGACACCCCTGGGGTACCTCTCCCTCCCTCTTGCATCATTTCTGTTGCTCCCCTGATCCCACTCACTGCCGCTTCTATCCCCACCGTGCCTTGCTTTGTAGATATCCCATCCCCCTCCATAGTGAACACAGAGGCAAAGTACTCGTTAAGTACCTCTGCTTGGTCCCTCGCCTCTTCCACCCACCCTCCTTCTGATCTCAATCTGCTGAGATGGCCCTTAGTTTTTCTCTGCTCCCCAATGTACCGGAATAACCCCTTTTCCCCTCCTTGTATCCCCTGTGCCAGCTGCTGCTCTTTACTGGACTTTGCCCTCCTCACCATCTGGGTGACTTTTCTAGATGCAAGATGGTACATTTCCTTATCCCTATCCCCTCTTGTTGTTTTATATTTTTTGTAGGCTGCCTTCTTTTCTCTGACCGCTACCTGAACCTCACTGGCCACCAACATGGTTTATGTGACCTTGCTCCCTTATGTTTCACCTTAGCGCAGGTCCTGACTGCCTCATGAAGTCCCCGGTTTATGACCTCCCATCTCCTTTCCACATTTGTCATTGATGTAATCCCCTTCAAGTGATCCTTGAGAATATTTCCCATGCCCACAAAGTCTGCCCCCCTATTCTATCTGATGCTTTTTAATGGTCGAACCAGTGCAAACTACTTCAACCTTAAGAGAACATTGGTGAACTTTACATGGTTCGATGGTCAAAGTTCACCAGGTCAAAGTTCGGGAAATTCGCACAGCTCTAGTTATGACATCACATTTTGCCACCATGGGAGTAATTGTGATATCACAAGCTGTGCATTACGACCTCATGTAAGGACTAAGCAACAAGAATAGACAAACTCATCAGGAGCAAAGATCCTGCTTTCCTGCAACTGACCTTAATAATAAATAATTTGGAGGACAACTACAGAATGAATGTTAAATATAAGCTGAATTAAGTTGAAATACTATATTTTGTTAAAGTTCTCCTGAAGGCATCAGCTGCTCTGTAAGATATTTAGGCTTCTAGTATTTGCCAACAGTAATCTATAACAATCATCTTCGGCACTGTTTTGTGTGTCAGTTTATTGTGGCAAAACTATTTTTTATAGTTAGTTCCTGACCCCCCTCTTGTTCAAATTTAAAGCCTTTTACAGTTAGGTTCACTTCGCTGACCCTGATTCCCAGACATTAAGTGCCTGTATTTTATATGTTAAACTGCCTAGATTAGCATGAATTTAGCTACAATTGCTCTAAAGTACTAAGTTTATTTGTCTGACCTCGGCCCCTGCTGTTCCCCTCTTCTCCCTCAACTGCCCTCTTGTCAGCTTGTTGCTGTACTCCTGCCCACCCTCTCCCACCGATTGACCCTTGGTCCCTCCCTTGCTTTTGTCTCCACCAGTTTCTCATTGTTCTGACCCCTTTCCTCCCTCACTCTGCTCTCCAGCTCCCTTACTCCTCTCCCTTCAAACTTCTAATATTTGCCTCCTGTCCCCTTTCTTTCAGGGGATCACTGCACCTCAGGGTGAGAAGCATCCCTTCAACTTTGAACAGTGTTTGCAGTTTGAAAAATCCACTCTTGGCACAGCCGCTAGCCTGACTTCCTGACAAACCCTCTTAAAGGGGCAAGTACCACTTACTTTAACAAAATTATTGTGCTTCTCGTGTTCCCTAAAACAGTATTAATACTGCTAGGGTTCTTCTGTTCTGCAGTTCATACCTCTTAGAACTGCATTTACTCTCCCTTTCTCCTAACTACATTCTATTTATCACCACCCCCATACCAGCAACTATGGCATGGAAAAAACTTTTACTGTGCTCCCTCCTAGTATTCGCCCTGACTTTTCCAATCTTAAGCCATCCTTTAGTTAGGGAAACCACCTGTAATCTCATAAAACCTGATGATGTAATCATCCCTCACTTGATCTCCAACCCAATATTTCTGATCGTCCTGCGGAGCCCAAATTATCTCGCTCCAATGCCACTAGAGCCTAACTACGAATACTCAGTCCCACCACCTATCCTTAATATGCTCCTTCTAACTATCAAACCTCCTAAAAGCTGCTTTATCCATAACAACCCCTCCTTGTCCTTAAGCACCTTAGGCTACAGGCAACATGTCTCATTTTGCTGCTACTGCTCCTCTCAGGAAACATGCACCCAAACCCTGGTCCTATCGGCAGGGGCATTAACCACCACGTGAAATACGGCTCCCTAACTATTACATCCCTCAACATCTGCAGCTTGCTTGCTAAATTCGATCTGCTGCAAGCCTGGACTGCCCAGCACAAGCCAAGTGACCTATATGTGGTTGAGACTTGGCTCACCCCTAGAACTGCTGATACTGAAATTCAGCTCAATGGATATACATCATTCTGACTGGATCACACCGGGAAAAGAGGAGGGGGACGTGACATCTATATTAAGGATCATTTACAACGTCATGTCCTCCCTCCCATTAACTCAGGAAACAATGTACAAATCCTACCACTTAAGGTTATACCTGGGACTCATGGCAAAGGTATAACTCATCTCTATCTATATTCCTCCCAAAAATCAGGCTGAAGGATTCAGAATCCTCCAGTAGCTCTTATCAGACTGTCACAGGCAGCCAGACATGCTAGTGCTGAACAATTTCAGTATAAACTGGGAGTCCAGCAGCACTGCTCCTTATAGAGATGCCATTGCAGCTACGGGCTACAAACAGGTTGTAGCCTCTTCCACATGTACCAACTACTGCACCAGGACCAGCACCTTACTGGACTGGGTACTAGCAAACTACCCAAAATGCATCTCCAGTATGCAAGTCCTCCCAGACGCAATAAGTGATCATTCCCCCATGCTCTGTGCTTGGTCCAGCAAGCCACCCAAACTCCCCACAAAGGCTTTCACCTCACGTATTCTATGGAGGGGGCTACTGGGGCCACTGAAAGACCATCTCAGACAGCTAAATTGGGCGACTATTTACTCAGCAGATGAATCTGATGCTGCTCTGGATCTGTTCATCAAGACATACAATGCAGCTTGTGATATTTTCGCTCCAATCACCAAAAGAAAGGTCAACAGGTTGCATAAATCCTTGATTACTCCATCCCTCATTACCCAACTCCATGCTTGGGATAATCTCTGACATAAGGCAAAAAGTACAGGATCCTCAATCGATACCCAAAACTATAAATGGCTTGAAACCAATGCACTGAGGCCATTCACTAGGCATAAAGGCACTACTTCAGGGCCGAGCTTGACAACTCTTCGGGCAAATATCAAAGCCCTCACAGGGACCTCTAATAAATCAACACCTACTCTAATTAACATAAATGGTGAACTATCCCAGGACCCAAAGGCTATTGCAGATACGTTTAACAAGGCCTTTTCCAATCTTAACTGAGTCCTCCCCAGACTATCTGAGCTCAAGTAGCCCTGTTCAATATACTTCATCAGACTCTCCTGCCTCCAGCATCACTCCCACCTTTCTACTATCATGTCATCTCTAAAGCTGAAGCACAAAATACCTGCTAAAAGCAATTAGTAAAACCAGACACAGTGGGGATGGCCTTGACCTGAGGCTTATATCCTTTACCATAGATAAAATAGTAAACCCCTTACAAAAATAATTAATCTCTCCTTAACAACTGGCCAATTTCCCAAATTCTGGAAATCTGCAGTGGTCACCCCAGTCTTAAAAAATGGTCATAAAACATTCCACTCAAATTACCGGCCAATTTCCATACTTTCCTCAATCTCCAAGGCATTAGAAAGAATAGTTTATGATCAGATAGTTGATAAGCTAGATAAATATCAACTCCAATGTAGGGAGCAGCACGGATTTAGGAAACAGCACAGCACCACGACTGAACTGGTGGACTTCACGGGGTTCATCCATGACTCCCTAGATTAGATCAAGGGCACTTAGTGGGGGCTACCTTTACTGACCTCACTAAGGCCTTCGATACGGTGAACCATGAACTCCTGCTAGCCCAATTAGGCACTGCTCCTGTATCCAAGACACCAATGGGTTGGTTGAGAAGCTGTCTTTCTGATCTGGTCCACCATGTGAAAATAGGCAACATTGTTTCCACTACACTAAATGTGACTACAGGGGTAACACAGGGTTTCATCCTTGGCCCGCTCTTGTTCAGTCTCTTCCTAAACCGCCTCCTGCAAGTTTGCCAAGACCGCATTCTCCTTTATGCGGATGATGCAGTAATTTTCTCCAGTCATCCGAACAATAGAGCTCTTGAACAAACCATCCAAAATAACTTCACACTAGTTGAAGACTGGTTCATAAGCTCATGATTACTGCTCAATTATAAGAAAATGAAAACTATGTTGTTCGCCTCTACACACAACAGATTCAAAGTGTCCAAACTTGTCATCTGCAACAAACAAGACGATATCTTAGACATGGCTAATAACTTCAAGTGCCTAGGGGTCATGCTGGACAGTGCCCTTTTGTATTCCCTCCACATCGACCAAGTCGCTAAATCAGCGAGCAGAAAATTAGGGCAACTGTACAGGCATAGGCATTGCCTTACAGAAGACGCTCTAAGACTTGCCTTAACAAGTTCAGTTTTCTCTGTGGTTGACTACAGTCTTGTTATATACAGTGCAGCCTCAACTACGGCCCTAAATAGAATCACCATTACTCTCAATAAAGCCTGTAGGCTATTCCTGGGTGTTCCATGCCTTACCCATACATGCGACCTATACTCCCGTACGGGTTGGCTTCACCTGGATAACAGAATTAATTACCAGCTCAGCCTCCTGGCTAAAAAAAACTACTCTTGGAATGACCCCCCCCCCGGGGTCCAGAACATGATTACACCTTCTGCACTATCTCGTCCAACACGAGGAACACTCACTAACTACTTCAAGGTGCCATTCCGCTGCACCTCCTTAGGCCAAATGTCTTTTGAATACTGAGCCCCTCACCTGCAAAACTCCCTTATGAGTGGGCTAATTGCTGAATCCAGAATCAGGCCTTTCAAGTTGATGCTCTGCACCCACCTTACTAGCCGCATGAGGTGCATCTGCCCTTTATAACTCCAGTTTCCAGTTTTCCATCAAGGGCCTGCCCGGTCATCCCCCTGCACTTCTTACCTACCTATGTGCCCCCTGCACTTATCTCTGTCCAATCAGATGCCGTTACCTACCCCAGATGCCTATCTACTACTCTATCCCCACCCTTGTTTCTCTTACCCATCCTTGCCTTGTCTACTGTCATCTCCCCTCTCCTCCATAATCCTCCCTCTTCTCCATTATCCCCCTCTCCTCCTTATCCCCTCTCTCCTCTACACCCCTATCCCTATCTCCACTCCCTTGCACCTGCTCCATCCCCCCACTCTGGTCCTAAACTTTCCTTTCCCCCTACTACCCCCCAACTACCTCACCTTGACAATGGGCCTTGGTTCTGCCTGGTCCCCACTTCCCCACCCCATTGCCTATTACCTTCCATTGGAGATCCCTCCGCCTCCTGAGTAGTGAAACAATCTTCCTTGATTTTCTGTACAATCATTTACATCCTAAAGCTATGTCTGAATCTCATTATCATGCCTGAACCAACTATGTAACTTGATGTGTAACTGTGATGGTAACCTGTATGTATCAAGTGTTTGCCTGAATCTCATATTCATGTTTGTACTACCAATGAAACGTGTTATGTAACCCTTGTATGTAACCTGTACGTACCTATTGATTGCTTACTGTTTGACGTGGAACCTTCACAAATGAGCTCCCAGCTCAAAGGTCTGTAATCCGAGACTTGAATAAATAAATAAAAATATTTTTTTATATTTTCCTCCTCAGGGATAGTACTTCCCCTTTTACTAAGGTGGAGCCTATCCTAGCTGTAGAGGCTGAAGCTGCTTTCAAAGTTCTCCCAATGTGTTATACAGTTGTAACCCTTCTTTAAGGTCCACCTTCTGAGCCACTCATTTTTTTTATGCTCTTTTTGTCTCTTCCATCTAGCACATGGCACTGGTAAGATTTCAGAAAAGTGCATATCGCATCCTCTGTTTTCCAGATTCTGACTTAGTGAGATAAACTCTCTTTTGATTTCCTCATTGCTGTATCAACCAACATTGTTTTTTCCTGCATGAACCACAACTAGTGTTCTGTCCTCTGCATTTTTTATATGTCATGTGACATTCTTTCAATATCTGCAGTTTTGGTCCTGAAAAGCTATTGCATGTTCTATTTAGTTTATCTTGGTTACATATACATTTGCCCATGAATCTGAGAATGGAATCCCCAATACAAACATTCGACAGGTATGTTTACTCCCATTCTCTGGGACTGGTTCTGATGTACTGTGTGCCTCATTAGCATCAGTATCTACTGGCTCGGGTTCAGATGAAGTATTTGCCATATTGGAATCATTATCTAGTAATACTGTATCTATTTGCAGCAGGGGCTCAAATCTGTCTGACAGTACTGTGACTGCTTCCTCTATCCACCCCCCTTCATAGTCACCTGTTTGCACTTCGACGCACCTCAAGACCCAGCTGATGCCACCCAACCTGAGCACTTCAAAGATCCCCATCCTGTTCCTGACTAGTGCTCCTTCTCTACCCCTCCCTATCACAGGGCACACCCCTCCCTCTGCCCCCCTCATTCCTCCACTATGTCACCTTTGTCTGCTACCTACTTTGTGTCTGTCTTTTCCAGGGTGATCTAATTCTTGGACACAGTGATACATTGTACAATGCCTCAGCAGTGTCAATTTGTACAAACTTTACAGTTGCTTTCTGTACCAACTCTGTAAATGCCTAATTTGTTGTTCGTTATTGTTTTCTGTTTGACTAATGTGGAACCTGTAAAGGAGCATCCACTCACAGGTGTTATCCAAGATCTTAATAAATATATATTTTTTTAAAGTAGAGCCTCAAATGAAATGACCCCTCCTTTTTTTGGTTTTATGGCTGTTGCTTACTAATTTCCGATCATCATTCGTGTCATCTCCTTCATCCCTTTGCTACTTTTTAGTATTTTCACCTGACCAGGTCTGACAATCGTGCACATGCGGAGTGGCTACTGCATTTCTATCGGGTGCCTCATATACAGTTTGTAAAAGGCTTATACTTTTAAGTTTCCCCAGTTCCATTTCCAGCTCCATCACCTTTATTATTTTTAACTCTTTTATTTTTTTTACACTGCCTGCGTGTAAATGCTTCAAAGTCAGCTTCACCTGTTGACTTAAGACTGAATTTGTGGCACCCTATACATGAGACTCTGATCGCCCCACTTGCTAGTGTAATAAAACCTGTGTCTGTATTCATTTCTGACATTAGGATAGTCCTGTCTAGATAAGTTGCCAGTGTTCCTGGCCCTCTGTCAGACCTTGGTGGATGCAGGCAGACGTGCTTGCTTCTGACTGCGGCACTTGCCAACGATCACTCAGGTGCCTGCTCTTGTACTGTCCAGACTGGAAGTGACATCACTGCACTTCCGGTTTGGCACGGACAACAGTAACAATTACATTTCTAAAAATGTGACTAAAAAACAGCCTTCTATCTCCACTGTAGTAGAAAACCCTCACTTTCTTTGCTTTTTGCTATGTAGCTTCTGAATTAAGCTATCTGAGGACGCTTTGGCTCCAGCTTAATACATACACAGAAAGATTGAAAACACAGAGATCAGCACCTGGTTGAGTAATACTGGGGCAGCCCCTTACACCAACAAACCAAAACAGTTTACAATGCTGTGTTTAGTGACATTTACTCACCTCCCCCCTTCCCCCCAAAACAAATGCACATGGGATACAGCTTGCCCCTTTATGATTTGTAACAGCAAAGGAAGTCTCATTTTTCTGGCTGTGGGCTGTTATCTGCTTGCTTCCCAGCAACCCCTCTGATAATACCAAGGAGGTGAAAGGAGTAAAGAGGATATCCCTTTAGCTATAGGGAAACAGTATTACAAATTTAAACAGAGAGAACCAATTTTAAAGTCACCAGACTGTGAAAGTGGACCAAGCACTATTCCACAATTACAGTGCAGCAACAGGCTTAACAATACAATGACAAATTAGTGTAGTCAGAATGAGGACTCAGCAGTAGTTTTTTCAATGATCATTGGAGCGCAGCTGTTGTTTTTTTTTTTTTTTAAACAAATACAAATTAATGAAATAAACTGTACCCATGTAGGGTTTATTTAAAAAATGATGAACAATGAAATTGGGCATTAGTGTGTGGTTGCCAGCAATAGTCGGGTGATGGTGGGTAAGAGGAAGGGAAAAGGAAAATCAGTGTTTCTACTTAAGAAGGCTATTAGGAAACCAAAACAAAAAGGTGAAGTAAAAACTGTTTTACAAATACAGTATCTATCTATCTATCTATCTATCTATCTATCTATCTATCTTGTTGGTGATATAGGTGTGTGTATTGTTGCAATGTGCTTTTTTTTAAAGCTGGCAAGTGAAATGGTGTAGTTTTTTTTCTTTCAAGATGGTTTCCAGAGATTGTTTTAAAAAGCTTCTGACAGGCATTGATACCTAAGTTTAATGCATCCTAGTTGCTATAAGCAGTGCAAAGCCATGGGCTTCTTTTCTAAACCACTGGCTTTGGAATCTTTTCAGCCAATCAGGACATTCCCTACCCATTTTACAATGGTGCCAGTTGCAGCACCATTCCCCACCCAGGCTTGGAAGCACTGTCCACAGCAGCACTGTTTTTCAGCTGGGCCATCTGCCCTGCTGGCCTCAAGTCTGGAACAGTTCTGGGAAAGAACTACAATATGCTTCTGCAGGCCCATTGATATTCTTGCTAATTGTCAACACTTGTCTTCAGTTCATAACTAATACATTCAATTACTATTCATACATCACAAAAGCAAACTTTCATCTGTTCAGTTATTTTGTATACTCATAAGCTGATCATTTACTTCTATAAACTAACATTTACCCTGAGACAGGAAGGTTCTTATCACTGTGATGTTTTAATTTGTTCTAATTGGAAATGTCACACTCTGAAATTAAACTCAACTGTTTTATTTATTTATTTATTTATTTCCAGGACGGTCCTTAAGCATCTATTGCCCTTTTGCAAGGGTAAACCGGGTCATAACAATTCCCCACTGGACTACCAAGGATCTTCATTTTACATACACCCACGATCGGGCGAGGGGGGCTTCCCCACTGGACCACCAGGGATCTTCATTTTACATACGCCCGCAATCAGGCGAGGGGGGGGGCTTCCCCACTGGACCACCAGGGATCTTCTTTGTACATATGCCTGCAATCAGGCCTCCAGCAGTGGGGGACTGCGATGGCGCTTCAGGGTGTCGATCCCCGATGGCTGCAACCTGGCAGGGTGCCAGATGTAAGTCGCCAGGGATTGGCACAGTGCATGCAAATGGGGCCATAATGACATGCAAATGGCCCCATTTGTACCATGCATGCATAATGGCCTCATTTGCATGCCCCTTGCTGAATATTGTGGGTGATGCACCTAGCGCAACTGCACTTGCACTGGTGCATCCCCCTGCTCCTGTTCCTTGTCTTACGCTGGCGCAGTGCCACTGCTCCATGCGCAGTGTGCGCACCCTCTGTGCCATATTCAATGGTGTTGAGCCATGGCACAGCACCGTTGAATATCACCTGGTCCATGCCCTGGTGCAGCCCAGTTGTGCTGCGCCCAGGCCTGCACCACTGCCTGGCGCAGTCTGAATATCCAGGCCACTGTGTTTTACAAATTTCTCTGTTAAGAATCTCAACATTATAAGTGACTTTTATACTGTGCTTACAATTATGCTGTTCAAGTTCTGTTACTTAGATTGTATTACAAGTTGTACTGTCAAGATAAGATGTTTCAATAGAAATGTAGGTTTAAAGTTAAAGCTGGTTTTCTGCATGCAGGAAACCTGTGGTCCGTTGTGTTTCCTAAATGCAGCTCCACAAGAAAGTAAAAGAAGCTGCTTTGACAGCCGAAGGTAGTGGTCAACCAAATAACCAAGCAGCTAAAATGCTTGTACAGTGATAGATGACAATTATTGTTACTTAGAATTGTATTATGCTCTGCTATAAGACATACTGATGTGTGTAGGCTTGATCTGTAACAAAAGTCTTCAGAAAGTCAATACAAGTAAAGACAATGTTATATTCCATGCGCTATTTAAAGAAAACCAATGATTACTGTTATGTCATCTGCAAATTGTGTAAATAAGAAAAGTAATCTCTTTTGTGATAGGAAGTGTCATAAAGTTGTGTGTCAATTTTACATACTGTTGCTGCCACCTGCTGGCTATGTTTGTTCAAATGCAAAGTAGTTTTCCAGTAACTCACTTCTCACGGATACTGATGATATCAGACATAGCTGGCCTAGACCACGGAGCAGTCATTGGCAGTTGAAATAGTCAGTTGCAATTCAATGCAGTTGCAATTGCATTGGTTTGCAGTCATAGAATAGTGGAGTTGAAATCGACTGCAGTTGATGATTCTGTGACCCATCCAGGTTTGTTTTTGTGGTGCACTGCAATGTGTTTTCTCTTTTTTTCCTTGCTTTCCTGGGGAGAAGGGAGGGCCAGGGGGGCCACAAATATCTAACGGTCCTCAACTGCCGGCACCAAGCCTTATAGCCAATAAAATGCACCCCTGGCTCCTGGACACGAAGCATCCACCAATTAGGAGAGATAGAAGGAGGAGCTAGGAGCTTGAGAGTGTCTGTGACTGACTGCATGAGGTGGCGGGGAGAGTGTTCCTAGGTAGGAGAGGAGACTGTCAGGAGAGGAGGCATCTGTTTTGGTGTGTGGGCAATGAAGCAAGCAGCGTTTTTCTGCAGGGACAAAGTTTAGCAGTTTGGCCTTTAATTTAAAAATAAGTTAACTGTGTCCACTGTCCTGACATGTCCGGTGCACGGAGAGAGACTAGTGTGAGGCTGTGCAGGTCCCAATCAGTCCTCCAGCAAAGCCAGGCAGCAATCGTGTGAAGGCAGCAAGTCAGTGGTCTGGTCATGGTCGGGATCAGCCCATGACCCCATTGGCCAGGCCCATCGAGTGACTCTCACTCAGTCTCGGTCAGGTCTTCAGAGTCGGCAAGGAGGAGTAGTGGTAGGTGCACTAGTTCCACTGTGTGGAGTACTGGAGTGGGGTCGTGGGTTTGGCTTTAGGACTGACTGTGTGGGTTGGGAGGAGGGAGCACAGAGATAAAAAAAAACACTGGCACCACCACCAAGTAGAGCAACAGCACAGCCTGAGCCATGGAGCTACCCGCCGCCGCCGACCGAATCATCACCCAACACCTGACCAAACTGGCAACAGGCTACTGCAGTGAGCAAGGTACTCTATGGGATGTGTATGTAAGGCCTGCTGGGGCTGGGCAGTGGGCAGTACAAAGGAGGAGGATCATCTCTCACAGACTACTCAGTCTGTCTGTGTGTCTGCTGCGTGCTGGGCTGGCTTGTCTGGCTGGTTGAGGGCTTGGGGCTGTGGGCCTGGGCAGCAGAACTTGAAAAGCCAAGACAATCGATCATCATCGATCTACTGCTGGTGGCCTGGCTGGGCTCTCTCTGACTGTGGTGGCATTGTGAGTAAGTCAGACTCCCCATGAGGTCGTGGAGCAGGCCAGGTGCAGGTGATCAGTTGGTGAGTTCCCGGACCCATAGGAGGCCAGAGCGTGGAGCATGGTCAGGCGGCTTCCAATGGGCAAAATGTTTGTTTGCCACTGTATGAATCAGATAGACTAAATATTAAAGTCCTCACAGCAAGATGTATAACATTTTAAAAAACACATTAGTGTACATGTTGAAAGCCAAAACAAGTTCAGAAACTGTGTCAGAAAATGTTTTTTTAATATACATGATTTTTTTTTATCTTTAAATTTAAACTATGGATACATCTCAGTTCTGGTATACCACACAGGAGGTATTTCTAGGGGTCCTCCCTTAAACTGTTTTTAGTCTCACAGATTCTACAACTACTAGTAAACTAACATATATTGATGGTTAGCTCTGTTTGCAAAAGGGTACCCACTAGCTTCTGTGGGGTGTTTAAGAGGCCCTACCTATACTGTATTCTAGACTCATAGTTCTTTTTCTAAGTAACTAGTGTTACTGCTGCTTATTTTTCTATACTGTATACTATTTTACTGCCCTGCTTCAACTTATTACTTTCAGGGACTTAGTATATTTTGTTGTTGTTTTGACTGGTTATTGTGCTTTAGTGGGTCCCTACTGTGAGTGGATTTATTTCACTGCACTTTGTATTTGCATTTTAAAGAGCAGCCAGCTTCTTAGCTGCTGCTGCCTAGTTGCTGCTCCCTCCAACATATGCAATACCTCACCTGCCCCAGAGTTGAGGGGCATAAATAATTTTTTTTGTTTCTGTCCATTTATGAAGTTATAATGCTGCTGAATCCCAAATGCTAAAAACGGAGCTGCTCCCTGACCTTAACCCACCAACACGTCCCCACTTAGGCACATGCAGCCCCGTTTTGTGATGTTAGAAGGCAAAGGCTGTGTATGTGCATGCCCCATTGATTTCAAGGGGGGGGGGACTTTTCCATACATTTTATTAACTTCATTCATTCATTTCTGAGCACGTCTATACTGTGAGCGCTCCTACTGAACTCAGTCAGTGGCTGGCCGTGGAGGTGAGAGGTGGACTGTGCCAGTCACCGGCTGGGGATGGGTGGGGGTTCTGGGTGGAGTGGCACAGCTGGGTGGGGGGTAGGGGCCACTAGACTACCAGGTACAATCTTCCACTTTTATTGCACACACATTGGACTGCATGTACTGTACATACTGTACAGTACACCACTTGCATGGGGATCGGGATAGGTGTTGGGGGACCCTTGGTGGCATGACAGTGGGTGGGGGCCTCTAGCCCTGTGGGGCTCCGCTGGAGATCAGGCATGGGGGGGGCACTTCCAACATGCAGATTACTGGTTGCGGCTTGCGACTTTCTCGCCAGGTGCGTCCTCTGTTCGGCGTACCTGGCTGTATGTCGCAAGTCACAGGACTTAGCCGCAGGGACCCTGCCACTTCTAGAATAGGGTGCAGGGTCAATGTCGCAGCTGCATTTGGTGCAAGTCGCATTTGGCGGCGACTTGCACCATGCTTCTAGAATCAGGGCCATTGCCTCTAAAAATGCATTCATTAATAATTCACTGCCTCAGATCAAGGCAGCCATAAAAATGCATATAAATTCTGTCAATAGTAACTTTGGTGAAATATTGGCAAAATGGAAGTGGCTTGGGAATGCCTAGGTGGGCCAGAAGGTAAATTGTCCAAAAAGTTGGCTGCAGTCACCCAACCCTCTGATCCGGGGGGGGGGGGATCGGAATCTGATAACAGCCAACTGTCACAAGAGGTGGCATTCACCTATGAGGGCCCCAAACAGGGACAACAATAACAACAGCAGCAATAAAATAACACTTGGAAACAAAATAATAATAATTGGAAGGAAAAAGCAGGGGATGAAGGCAGAACAAAAATAATTATCAAAGGGATCCAAGCAAACCAAATTGAATGGATGTAGTTGAACAACAGCTACAGGAGAGCAAAAGCATTTTGCAAAACAAATCAGACAGTGGCCAGCCGGACCCTCCTGGGTCCACCTAGGAAACAAGGACCTCTGTTACTTTTGTTGTTCCTGTGGAGATGGACACTTGGGGGGTGCCTGGTTGTCATTCCTTTGGTCGGTGGCCACCAGAGCACTGTTTTAATTGACACTGGAGCATCTGTTTCCAGCTACCACATGAGCAAACCTAGCCACTCAGAATTTTCATCAAGAGTAAAATGTTCTTTGCAATCCTTTGCAGGAGATCAGGCAGGAGCAATGGAATCAGTACCCATATCTGTGCAAACTGGATATGTTATCATAAAAATTGTGATGGCTATCATGTCACTAACCCAGCAACAACATATATTGGGTGCCATTTTTCTGAATCAGTGCAAGTGTATAGTGGATTTGGCTAATCACATTTTGTGGTGAGTGGAAGAGGAACCTGAAAGGGTGGATTTTGTGATTTCTGATGTACATGCTATGTTTGTAGTTAAGATCCTGCCGGAACATAATGTCATAGAAGTGTTGTTAAATCAGGGCATAGACAGAGAGTCAGAAGTTTTTGCTGTTGTAAATTGGTATTTGGATGCATTTGCTAAGTCTAAACATAACTGTGGAAAAATGCAGGCATGTGTACAAATTAATGGAAATGACCCTGCATTTCAAAAACAGTATGCCATCGCAAAAGAGGCAGAGCCTTTCATACAGCAGACTACTGAGTCTTTGTTGCAACAGGGGTACTGTGAAAGTGTGCCTTGGGGAACAATTCCCCCATATGGTCAGTTAAAAAGCCTGACAACTCCTGGAGGCTCACTATTGACTATCACAGGTAAGTCAGGCCACGCCTGCCTGTGCACCCTCGGTGGCATCTGCCCAAGACATTTTTGGTTCAGTCTCCCCCTACAGTCAAATGGTTTTCTGTATTAGATATTTCAGATGGGTTCTGGCCCATCCCCTTACATCCTGATTGCCAGTACAAATTTGTCTTCACCTTTAGGGGGTAGCAATTCACATGGATAAGCTTGCCTCAAGGATTTCACTGTTCACCCTCAATTTTCCACCTGCATATGAAGGAGGCACTCAAGGATTTATCTAAACCTGAGCATCTGCTTCAATATGTAGATGATTTGTTGTTGGCCACTGTCACAGAATCAGAACATCTTGAATTGTTGAAGGAGTCATTGTGTTTATTGAAAAATGCAGGCTTAAAGGTAAACCCCCAAAAGGTGCAGATACTGAAACAACAGGTAACATTTTTGGGTCTCACTACAGGCAAGGACGGCTGTACCCCTCCCCAGCACAAGGTCGACACTGTCAAGCAACTGCCTCTGTTGACCTCAGAACCAGCACTTTGAAAGCTTTTAGGCGTGGTAGGGTATTCCAGAGATTTTATTCTCCATTTTGCTGACATTGCCAGACCACAGTATGACCTTCTGAAGAAGGGAGCACAGTGGGACTGAAGACTAGCACATACCAAGGCAGTGGCCTCCCCATACCCCAACATACCCTTCTATTTGGAGGTAGCAGCCACAGAAGATACCATCTCAGCTGTTCATGCCCAGGAACATCATGGTAAACTGTTACCAATTACATATGCATCCCACTTTCTCACAGGGGTAGAGAAAAACTACACATGGTGTGAAAAGAATTTGTTGGACAGCTGTTGGGCCAGTCACCATTTCACCTATATTGAGGGTTTATACCCAATCATTTTTCACACTTGTCACATCCCTACAGAAGGTTCTATGTCATAAGGGCGATCACAGAATAGTGATTACCATTACAGCGAGTGTACATAATCGAAAAATGAATTTCGGTGATGCACATTCGTGGCAAGGAGAAAGAGGGTGCCAGAGACCTACGGGTGTTTTTTGTAATGCAGGAGGCTGTGCTCTCCACACCCCCCACTTATAGATTCTCAGCTCCAGGGGGGGCGCATGTCGGGGGTGAAAAACTTAAAAATATTGAATGCCACCTGCCTGCAAAAAAAAAACGCATCATGCCAGACCAGAACCCTGCACCCTGCACCTCCCACCCACCACTCTCTCCACCACACTAGTGGACCAGCTTAGCAGCTGCCCACCACACCCACTCCCACATACCATCCCTCCCCTGCCTCTCTCCCCCGCGCATATACATGCATACTTCCAGTCTCCATATGTCGCCCACCTGGGTATCCAATCACCCCCCTGCCAGGTAGCCCTGAACACAGGCACCATAACTGAGTCACTGTTTTTGTAGGTGACCAATTGTGGTCGCCTTGTTTATGGGTACCCCCTACAGAATACTTATTGTTAGGTAGAGTAAAAGATGGGGCTGTTTCTCGGCCAGCCTGAAGGTACAGAGGGTTGAGGCACTGGCGCCTTACCTCATGCCATGTCAGTGACTCGGGTTCAGGAATGACCTTGGGCTGCTGGGTGCCAGCTTGGGGGGGAGGGTTGGAATGGGACTGAGCCTTGGCTCTCCCTTCCATGGGGTGGATGCCCGCTCCACCGTAGTCCCACTCCCACTGTGTGGAGGCCCGGTGGGTAGCGTAGGTGGTTAAAAGTGGCGACGAAAGTCCGAGGGGGGTGGAGGGGGCCACCGGATCCTGGTGTGTGCGTGCGCCTCCACGCAGATACATGCATGTGTACGCGTGCCTCCGGGGTAAAAAAGAAAAATTAAAAACTATATATGAAAAAAGAAAAAAGATGGGTCTGTTTCTAATGCTAGGCTGACACACTGAGCATTGCTGCTACAAGAAAAAAAGAGACAAGACTGATTACGGCCTACATTATTCTGGGTTCTCTATGAATGAAAGGTGAGTTGATATCACTCCAAGTAATTCATATCAAACTGCTGGGTAATTCTCATATGCTTAAGGAATTGCAGTGTCAGTGGCTCAGTAGGTAGCACACTCACCTCTGAAGCTGGGAGATCAGAGGGCTGTGGGTTCAGTTCCCACATCTGGCAGTTGGGTTAATATCCCAATACTGACACTGTAGTGCAGCATGAGAGGGGTGCTGCACTTCTGAGGTGCCGTCTTTTGGATGAGACGTTAAACCGAGGTCCCATCTGCCTGGATTGGTGGTAGTTCAGGTGGATGTTAAAGATCCCATGGCACTTATCGAAAAGAGTAGGGGAATTTCCCCGATGTCCTGGCCAAATTTCTCTCTTTCACTAAAAATACCACTAACAGCTTAATCTGGTTCATGGTCAGTTGTCATTCATCTGTATCCCCCTCCCCAGGTCGTGCCTGAAAATAGGCAGGATTTGTCTAGTGCACTTACCCAGTCAACAAAAACTAAATAAATAAATAAAAATTAAAATTAATCAAATGAATATCTAATTTTTGGGACAAATGAGTATTTCCAGTTTACTTATTTTATTAACACTATAAACAACCCACAAAATCTGAATATTATTCATAAAATAACCAACAGTTTTTTCTATCTTTCCTGGCTGGAGCCTGTGATTTCTTCTTGTTTCCTGTGTTTCCTGAGCTGCGCTCCTGTCTTCTTGTAACTCCTGGGTTCCTTTCAGCTTTGGTTATTGTTGCGCTTACTAGTTTCCACAGTAGGTCCTACCTATGTCATTCTGTTGTTTTGGCTTGTGCTGTTTTAGGCTTTTCCATTTTGCTGTTCATACCACACCACTTGCAAACCTCTCAGCTCCACTGCATTTCTTTCAGTTGACTTCATCTGGCTTCCTAGCAAGACAGCCACTCCCATTCCTGTTCTGTCATTTTAGTTAGTTTACTCAGTTTATCTGCTTCAGCATGTACCACCCTAGTCTTAGTGTGTATACTGCTTCCAGCTTTTCCTGCTGAGGCTGGGTTTTACCTCTCATTTTGACCTTTGATGTATATTCAAATTTCAGCACCTTTTCAGTCATTGTATTTTCCATCAATATCAGTCACTCCATTCAGCAGTTATTATTCAATTAGAATCTTGCCCTCAGGGTTTTCCCTGTGGGTAGACGGCTCTTGCTTCCATTGAAGTTCACATCTTGAGGGTGACTCTCTTGTCTCAGTGGGGGGGGCCTTCTCTGTAGGCTGCTTGTCTCCTGTAGTACCTGCCAGCAGTTCCAACAGGTGGCGAGGTTCAACGCATCAGGGGAAGCTTTAGCTGTGCAGTCCTTCAGTCTGCAGTATCTCCGGGTGTAGTATTTAAGACTTCAGCTGCCAGGGGTGGCCCTAAGCCCACAGGGGTTTCTTTAGCTGTGCAGACCCCATTGGAAGCACTTCTGAAAGCAATTCTCGCTGTATCTGCCTAAGGTCCACCTAGTCTCATTCGATATCCCCTTCCTTTAGTTTCCATTCAAGGATGAGCCTCCTCATGGTCTTGAGGCTGGGCCATAGCCTTTCAGCAGCCACTACTGTTCTCATTCCATGCTTTGACATGTGAGCCTCCTTCAAGGGGAATTTCCTTTAGCTGTAGAAATCAACTCATGGCACTCCACAATGTTACACCATTAGAGGGCTAGAGAGAACGTTATCTCTCCAAAACATCCCCTGAATTTAGAACTACAAATTATCATTCTGAGCTGTCACAATAAAAAGTTCCCATGCCAGGAGAGATGGCTACTGAGGCCATGGACCTCCAGAGATTTCCTCCACAGGTTTTCTTTCTCTCCTGAGTGCTGAAGGCCATACTGTAGCATATGTATTTAAGTATAGCATTTACTCTAGTAATAGGTTTCTGATGTGAGTTGGGGTTGAATGGTTGCTCTCTTATCATTCAAGCCTGCTGTTCCTTCTCTCCTTATAGAAGGCATGCCTCTGTCTGCTACCAGTTAGCAGCTGCTGTCAGTCATTACTCCAGTCCTGTTATCAGTCATCACCAGCATCTGTCAGTCAGTTCTTCACTCAGTTTCTGTTCTTCACTACCTGTGCACACTACTTTTGGGCTCCTTCCTAAGGTATCTTTAGCCTAAAGGAATGATGTTCCTGCAGCACCTCCCTCTAGGGGAGGAACCCTCCTCAAGAGGATTCCTTTGCCTTCATGGTACCCCAAAGAGGGTGGTATTGCCCCATGGGACAGAGAGCATGAATGGCCAAAGCATCCACATATATATCATCAAACAACACTGTTATTCATCTACTTTCAAACTTTCAACAACGTTGCATAAGGGGCTGGCCCACCGGTGCAGTGGTAGGGCTACTGTTCATGGCGCCAGTGACCCGGGTTTGGGAATGGACTTGAGCTGCTGGAGGGCCAGCCAGGGAGAGGAGGATCGAGTGCCCATAGGCTGCTCTCCTCCTCCTCCAGGGAGGATGGGTTGCAGGTCCTGCTGCTCTACCACCACCTGGGTGACCATGGGTGGAGGTGCTGCAAGACAGGCAAGAAGAGGGAGGGAGGGAGGGAGGATGTCAGCCAGGAGCTGGAGTGCTTGCATGTTGCGACATGCACTGCCCCTTGGCTTCCCTAGTGTGCCGACGCCCTGAGGGGCAACACCAGAACACAGAAAAATACCCCATTGCGGCAGTCATAGATGGGATCCGGCTGTTCCAGATCCTACAACCAGGCTCCCGGTGAAGATCACCAAGGACCTCCTGATGCACACTATAATGGACTGGAAGGGGGAAGTGGGGACCCCCTCCTGCTCACCTGGGGGGCAGGCCGAAGCATGATGGAGATAAGTCCTGTGGCTTCACACGAGAGGTACCCAGGGAGGGACTAAGAGATCCACAGCCTAGGACACCCAGAAGGGAACCACCATGATGGAGAGAAGGGGCAGTAAAAAAATGAATACAAAAAAAACATTGTTGCATAAGCATAACTCCTCACTAAATTACAAATGCCCTCTGAAAACCAAGGCTATGCCTGCAGTTCAGTGGGTGGGAGCTACCAGCCACATCCTCCTTCCTGAGCTATTTAAGCCATGATATTCCAATCTCATTCATAAGCACTGTTTCTTTGTCCCTTCTCCTCCTCCTCCTCCAGTAGCACGCCTCTCTCCTTGGTGCTCCTTCCTGAGGTATTTTACCCTAAAGGAATTATGTTCCTGAGGCACCTCTAGTGATGGAACCCTCCTCAAGTGGGTTCTTTTGCCTTCATGGCACCCTACCAGTGTGGTAGTTCCCCATGGTTTGTAGAGTTCAAATGGCCAAAGTATCCAAGTCAAACAGTCACACAACACATTCCTTCAAATACCTTCAGACTACCAATAATGTTGCACAAGTGTAACTCCTCACTAAGTTGTGTACAGTACACACATTGCACTAAAAAATGGCTTGGATTTGAAACATGAAACTTTTAGGTTGGTTAGATACTCTCAAATGGTACTGCTTTTGGTATTTTGGAAACAAAAAAAAATGAAGAAGTCATAAACAAACTATATAATTATGGTAGGATATGGTCAATTCAGGCACTACCCCAAAACCAGTACTGCAAGTGGAAAATCACTTTAGCAAATGAAACTAGGAAGCAAAAATGCTTTTGCAATCAGGTCAAAAGCCTTTGATCCATCTACAAAGCCACACCAGTCAGCATCTTCTGATCCATGGCAGCTTTGATGTAATTTGTAATCTTCATGAGTTCTGTTAATATGCTATGTGTTATCATCCCTTAAAGATAAAAGATTGAACTTGTGTAAGTACTTGGATAGCTGAACTGCTACAACTTTGTTTAGAGGTTTACTAAGCATACAGTAAGGAGAACAGCTATTAGGAGATAATTCTCAATCAGCGTAGCATCAGCTTTCTTAAAGGCGGGGACCACACAAACAGTTTTCTATGTGTTAAGAACAATGCCAGAGAGCAAGGAATGGTGAAAACTATGGTTCTATGTCATAAGGGTGAATTCGTCATGGTATGGCAACCCCACATCACGAAATTCAATTTTGACAATGTAGGATCATACTGAAAAGTAAACCCGGTGCAGAAAAACCTTCTTTTTTGTTTTACGCAGGGGGCAGGCTGCGCCCCGTACCCCCTACTTTAGGATTCTCAACTCCAGGGGGGTGCATGTCGGGGGGGGTGCAAGACGGGGGGAAAAAAACACTGTCTCGGGCCAGGTGCAACAAAAACCATCAGCGCCTGGTCCCGAACCCTGTATCCCCACCACCCCAAGCTGGCACCTATCCCACCATGCCACGACACCAGCTAGCTGGAACCCCACAGCACCACCCCTCACATACCCTCCTGCCCCACATACATCAGGCTCCTCCCACCCCCCACACATGTATACTTGCACAATATCCTGTTGCCTTTTTGTGTCAACCCCCCATCCAGTCACCTATCCCACAACCCTGCTGTCGGGGCACTAGCTGAAAGTGGGTCGCCGTTTCGGCAGGTACCCACTTGCTAGTGCCCCATATCACAGAATACCAAAACTATAGGTAATTGGTATGGCTAAAATATGAGCATCTAGACAAAGAGTTTTTGGTTCCAGGCTATCATGAAAAGTACTACTTGACTGAAGAGGTTAGATAACAGCTCAGAGACACCATGAATAGTGAAACTGACATCATGAACAGTGTTATCTATGAATCTATTAAGGTGAACGTGAGGTGGCATTTCTTCACTGAGAGGGTTGTGGCACCCTGGAACAGTCTGCCAGAGGAAGTGATGGGGGCCAGAACTGTGGAGGGATTCAAGAGGGCATGGGACAAGCTCAAGGGGTTGATTAGGGAGCGGAGGGTGGAATCTATGGGAGAGGGAGGAAAGTAAAGAGAAGGGGGAATGGGCAGACTCGATGGGCCAAGTAGGTTCTTTTCTGCTGATACGTATCTATGAATCTATGAAATCATTTTAGATAAAACACAGGGGGCCGAATTTTCAGTCCCCTAAGACTGACACAAGCCCCCGATGCACCAAACATATGGCGCACGGGGCATGCGTCAGTCTCCCTCCACTGCACCCAATTTTAGACTGCTTGCACCAGACACAGGCCCTTAGATCACAATTGTATGGTCTAACCTGCACCACACCTGGGAGGCTGAGTTACGGGGCTTGCACTGGACGTGTGGTGCAAGCTGCCGTAATGCAGGGAAACTGTCTCAATTGCACCTGCAATTTGAAAATTGGGTGCAGTTGCGGCAAAGGGGGTTGGCGTAACGGCACATCCTAAGTCCTTTGGTGCAGGGTATGACACAAGCCCTGTGCTACCATTTGAAAAATTCGGCCCAGGATGATTAGAGTGACTAGAAGGGAAAAGATCAGCAGAGCTCAGATCAGTTAATTGGAGGTGAAAGAGGTGAAAGAAGACAGGTCAGTAAAGTACAAATCGGACATATTGGGTATTGTGGTTGGTTTGTTGCAGTTAATTTAATCCAGGGTAAGATACATTTTGGTGTGACAAACCATGCCACCAGTGAGGCCTTTAAAGGAGAACATTAATGAACCATGACAATCATTGTTTGAAAGGACATACAACTTCTTACCAGTAGCTGAAAGCAGTCCAGCGATATTGATGACTAGTCTGGCCTACTCTGATACTACATTGCCACTGTTTTGACAACCTTATAATGTCACTGAAGGTTATGCTATGACTAACTGTACTGCAGTCAAGCACAGCTTTACCATCAGTGACATCACAAAGTTCTCAAAATGGTGGCAGTTTAGTATCAGGAAAGGGCAGACAGTCATCAATATCTCCAGACTGCTACCATCTACAGAGTAGTTCAATACATAATTTAAAAGCTCTTTGCATTGCCTTTCAAACTTTCATGAGTACTATTAACAAATACTCTCCTTTAATGCTGTTCCAGAAGCTACGTGCATCTCTAGCTGTGGACGGAAGCAAGCTTCTGCAGTCATTACTCTTAGCTGATCTAAGAGTGCTATTACATTTATTCCTGAGCCTCCTATATGTTTACCAGTCTCTTATACTTAGGGAAGATTTGTAAGCATACCGGGTACACAGTATATATAAAATAGGTAGAATTGCCTAGCCCTCCTTTCCCAGTCAAAAAAACCAAACAAAAAAAACCCCTAAATGTTAGAATTTGTCAAACTCTGTCATAAATGTATAGAGTCACACACCAAATATTAGAGTAGTGTAATCTGTATTGTACATTAAAACAGGCAATCTATTTACAAGATACATTGTTATTTTTAGTATTTATTAAAGGGAATGTCCCCTCTACCCTTTTTTTCTCTCTGTACCTTTGTAGTTTGTAGGCATGAAAAATGGTTCCCTCTGTTGCATCCTCCTAATTTCATCAGGATTTAAATGTAAATGAAGTTACTTAAGTGTGGTATGAAAATGTGCTTGACTATTGCAAAGATAGTGACCTGGTTCACGCAAGGCATCATGGAATTGGATAATACTTTAGAGCTAAAGTTTGCAGTTCTACTGTCTTAGTCAGTGCTGTTGATGTCCTCTGCAATCCCTGAGCTCGATTTTCAAAGAGCCCTTATGCAGTGATCTAGGGCTGCGGCACAGTCCGGGTGCATAAGGGGCCCTGCGCCCAATTTTGTGAAATCAGGCATCCCTGTGCTGAAGACCCAGGAGATGCTGCAGCTATGAGGCTGCGCCAAATATTGGGCACACCTGCAGAGTTTGATGGAGGGACCCGTTAAACACCATAAATATTGTTTAGTGGGTAATGGTTCTCTTCTAGGTTCTTCAGCTCCCAATCTAAGCTTTCAAATTCAAGAAAAAATATAGGAAATGTTGGGGGGCCCTTTGAAGTAAACACTTTGCTTTGTTCCATGTTGTTAGCAGCACTGTGTTCACTAACATGCTGTGTATGTCTTTTTAGGATACAACTTAGGATCTAAACAAGTACAAATAAATTAACCCTGTGAAAAATTAAGAATATATACAGTACAAGGGTGCACAAGCAATAATCTTTGTTGAATGGTATGTGTATACACCAAAGAATTAAAAATATAACAATATCATATTTAAAAAAATGCTGATCAATGACATAAAATAAATGTATTTACAGATGTGTAACAAAGAATAAACCCCATGAACAAGCTCCAAGTCGAGCGAAATGTAGGGGGAAGAGAAATAAAAAGAAAGATTGAAGAACAATAACTTGAGCGAAGAGTGTTTACTTCAAAGGGCCCCCCAACATTTCCTATATTTTTTCTTACCCGTCGGACACCCCCGATGCAAACCTAATTGTTGGTCTTTTATAGGGCTTGGTAAAGGCTGTTCATTTCACCTGTACTTTAATGAAGTGTTAGTAGTTCTGTATGCATTTCTCTTATGACTTATGAGAATACATACTAGCTGACCAAATATTCTATAACACAATATGGGCTATTTTATCACAAGACGATAGCTAGTTGTTTTCTGCCTGACACCCGTGGAAGTGTTGGGGGCTGGAAGGAAGGTGGAGAATGGGGGCTGCAGGGGCACTGAGGGTGCCATAAAGCATGGGGGGGCACAGCAGGAGGTATAGAGAACGGAGGAGGCATCTAGCAGAGGTGCCATAGGGTGTATAAGACAGCCGAGGGGACTGGGGTAGGGGGGTTGGCATCACAATCCTATTAGGCCACGGCCCCAGGTGGAAGCTGCCCTGGCACCTGCCCCATAGCACTGTGCCATTTACTGCAATTTCAAATGCAATCCTGTTTTTATGCAGTATAACCAGACAACATAGGACCGTGAATTCTATTTGACCTGGATCTATACATTTCAAAGTACTGTGGTTCTAAATGGATTGACTGCAAAATACAGTGTGGGCTATCATTAACAGTAGAAGCGTCTCCTTACATGATAGGTATTACTTCACAGAGTGATGTGTCTGTGGCACTGGTGGATTTTGTGACACAGAGCTTGAAAACTAAAATACTTACTTAGGATTTAATGTTTCTTGTACAAACAGAAGTATTAAATATTATCATAAATATTGTGAATGATTGTTAAGAATGAAAAAAATCCTAAAACAACTAAAGCACAAGATGGATAATACAATGTGGGTTATTTTTTGAAACTGTTGTATCTTCGCCTGCAGCCCCTATTCTCCACCTTCCTAGCCTTACAGCTCACTTGTCACCCTGCCAAGCAGTGACTCAGGACTCAGAACACTTAAACCACTTCCTGGTTGGTCTAATGTGAGTCCCCTGTTGCGACCATGGCGGGGATTGCAAAATTACAGAGCAGGGGATATTGCAGTCCTGCTGTGCTGCATGCCCCCTTGCAACCTGGCACAGGAGCGCTTTTGCCACAAGGGTGGCACAGGACAGGTTGGGTGTATAGCATCCCAATTTCACCACAGCCGGTGTTTGAAAATCAGGATTGCCCAAGCTATGATGCAAGGTGTCACTTGCGTCGTACCCCGTTTGGCGCAGGTACCTTGCGTCATAGTTGCACATTTGAAAATCGAGCCCCTTGTGTTTTTGTCTTGTGTAGGCCATCAACTTTGTTAGTCAGCACAGGGAAATAATTATGAGAACAGAGACTGCATGCTCAGCCTGAAAAAAAAAAGAACTTGTAACATAAAACTATTCAACTAAGCAGAAATAAAACTTTACAAACACAGACCTTCTCTAGAAGCATTTTTTTCCCCACTCAGATACACTTTAAACTGCAGAAAACAGCAGGGTACTTACTGTACCTTAAAAAGTTTGTTGGCCAGCAGAAAACAAGAAGACAGGGACTGAAGAGTTCATCAACAGCACTAACTAATACAGTAGAACTACTGCATGCTTTAGCTCTTATGCATCATAAAATCCAAGGATGCTGTACATGAGTAAGACCATGACTTTTGCAATGGAGTCAAGCAGGTTTTCACACCAGACTTAAGTAACTCCATTTACACTTAAATCCTGATGAAATTAGGAGGATGCAATAGAGGCAATCATTGATCTTGCCTACAAACTACACAGCTATAAAGAAAAAAGACTGAGGGGATCCTCACTTTAAAATGTGCCAATCATACAGTATATTAAACATTTACGAAAAAAGACGGCAGAGTTACAAGAGTTCATATTAAATATAACATGCCATGTGTCATGCAAAGTTTACAAACAATGTTTATATATTTATGTTGTGTGAGAGGGAAAAAGACAGATAGATGAAATATGTGATATCCATGCTAAAAATATGGAATTTTTTCAAAAAGTAGCAAGAGCATATGCCACAAGTCCCATGCCCAAGTGAGATAAATGTCATATTTCTAATAAAGCCATTGTGTGTTCAACTTTATGCCATTGTAATTTTTATTTTTTAAACAGTAGGCTTGTTTTTATTTTAAATATATTGTTCACACCCAACTTAGTAGTGCAGCCCTTTTCACCATCTGGGTCCAACCTCTCCCTCACTGTCACTTACCCCATATTCATGTGAGGGAATTATTGGCAGGAATCATAGTGGGGGTTGTTAGAAATAAATGGGCAGGATATTTGTAGCAGGTAGGAAACAACTGAAAAAGGGAAAAAGCTTAAAGGGGGGAGGCTAAAAAAAGGGGAAAAGTCTTACCAGGATGTTCTTCCTCTGGAAATGTAGATCTTCAGGTTGTGCTATGGTATCTGAGGCATGATGTCAGGCCTCCTGGTGAGAAGTAGAATACCCCTTGTCAATCCAGAGAGGGTACCAACTAGAACACCTAGATAAGTATTTACACGTAAAGTTTGATAGGGCCTTCAATCTGCTGAGAGTGAAAGTTGTACAATAGATGACAACTGATGAAATTAACAATATGGTGTAAAATCGTTTTTGAGAGAGAGAGAGATCTGTGAGAATGGTACTTTTCTGGGTTAAGAAAAAGCATTGTTATACAGGGGTCTAATGCATGTCTGAAGGAGGTGTGGTATTACAAAAATGGGAGTCAGTAAATACTATTTACACTGTTTGTGGGGTCACATGCTGAGCTAGAGGTATACCACTGTTTTTTTTTTGGTATCCAAAAGGCAAATGAGGGATTTGGAGGAAGAGGCTAGGGAGGCGCCATTGTGATATCAGTGATATACTGAGCTGGATTTTCAAGGGGCTGCACAGGGCTTACGTCAAGCCCAGCGTCAGACCTGTTTTTTGGCGCAGCTGCACCAAACACCTTTGCTGCAACTGGGCCTGTCTTTAGTACATCGGGCACAGTTACGACAGTTTCCTCACTTTACAGCAGCTTGCGCCAAATATTTGGCACAAGCCCCATAAAAATGGTCCCCTGAATAGTACAGGCTAGACAACGAGGGAGCTAGTCTAATTTGTGACACTTGGCACATGGGAGAGAAAATCCCAGTCATCGGCCAGGAGAATGCTGCAAGCCCCATGGACTGTATAATGGTCACGCCAGGGGCTTGTGGCACTCTCAGGGCTTTTGAAAATCCAGCCGATTGTCTCTGTGCCATGTAAGGGTGGAGTAGCTGCTTGGGTCTCGTAAAACCCACTCAGTAGTAATGTTGATACTGTGGGCTACTGTTCTAAACTGCATAAAAACTGGGTCTGTTTTACATGGTAGTGAATTGAAGCTGGACATCCCAGCTGCCAGCACCAAGATCAGCCAGTTCCAGAACCTGCCAGCATGAGAACCTGCCAGCACTACAGCCAATCAGCACCACAGCATTTTGGAACCAATTTGGTACACAGCATTCCATCCATCTATTCCAGAACCAGCCAGCACCACAGCCTCTGGGTATCAACATTCTACACAGCATTCCATCCACCTGTTCCATAACCAGCTAGCACTGCAACCTCTAGGCAGTGAGATTCTACACAGCATTCCATCTCCTGCCCCAGAATCAGCCAGCACTGCGGCCTCTTGAAACCAGCATTCTACACAGCATTTCATCTGCCTGCACGATCAGCCAGCAACCAAACCAGCAAGCACTAATGCAAGCCAGTGCCAGAGCCAGCCAGCACTACTGTGAGCCACAACAGAGCCGTAAGAAAGCATAGCAGTGCTATGCAAAGTGTAGAAGCTGGTTAAAAAAAGAAAAGAGTTAAAACCCCTTTTCCCCTCCCTTATAGTACCCGCTCTGTCCCTCTTGCCCCCATGGTTCCCAATAAAAAACACCTCAAATTATTTGTTAAAAAAAAGACAATTTTATAGCTAGAACAGAAGACTTCAATCCTGTATCAAAATCGCACTTCAGTAAATGGTTTTTGCAGGCAAAACAATGTCAAAAGTTTGAAACTTATTTGGATATTCTGACAGGTCCCACTCAGAGGAAAGCTTTTATAAGCTTCTGGTTTTAATCTAACAAATTAAATGTTTTTATGACCAGGGCTACATATTTAAAGATGGGCAAAGCAGAGCGCAAAAGTTTGCATTGAGCTGCATTTGTCCATGGCCCATGACCCTGAAGATGATATGTTCAGTTGTATAGCACACTGATGCTGTCCAACCGAATATAGGGGCATGTTGGCACAGTGCTAAGCCAAGCTGTGCTGCTCCAACATGGATCCCAATAGTGCAATAGTGCAGGGAACAGTGCTCCCAGATCCAATAGAACCAGTAGCTCCCCACGTGATATTCAGACAGCCCCATGCAAATGAGTCCATTGGACATGCAAGGCTCTAAGGAGTCATTTGCATGCTCATTATGGGCACATTTGCATGCAATGTGGCATCAGGTTTGCACATCAGCAACCAGCTCTGCCCCCAACCCGATTGCCCAGTTAAAAAAATCAGCTATTCACTGGTGTCTAGTGGTCTCCCTCCCCACTCTCTGATCACCAGCCCCAATACAATAAAATAATCCCTGGTGTCCAGTGGTCACCCTACCCTCCAATCGGCAGCTCCAGTATAGTAAAAGTAATTCCCTGGTACCTAGTGATCCCCCCACCCTCTGATTGCCAGTCCTGGTATATTAAAAGTAATTCCTTGGTGCTTACTGGTCCCCCCCACCCTCCGATCACCAGCCCCGGTATAGTAAAAATCACTTCCTGGTGGCTAGTGGTCACCACCCCACCGTCTGCTCACTGGCCCTGGTATAATAAATTATTTCCTTGCTGTCCAGTGGTCCTCCTCACCCTCTGATTGCTGGCTCCACATAAAAGGATAACTCCCTGTCATCTAGTGGCAACCGCCCACACTGCGGGCACCAACCACCCATGCAGTCCCTCCTTCTCTTAAGCGCTGATGATATAGGAGCTCACATGGCAGCCAGCACAGCTTTTGTCTCACCACCTTGGCCAGCCACTGTATGCAATGACAGGGAGCACATGTCCCCTGTACTGTAAAGGGAATGCACGTACTGTCTACAGTAGACAGTACAGGCTTTCTTTACAGTACAAGAAACACGGGTTCCCTGTACTGTAAAGGGAGCATGCGTACTGTCTACATAGAGAGTACATGCTTCCTTTACAGTACCAAGGGACATGTGCTCCCTGTCATCGCATATGGCAGCCAGCTGAGGTGGTGAGAGGAAGGGTGTGCCGGTTTCTGTATGGGCTCCTTTGGCACCAGTGCTTAAAGTAAAGGGGGGTTGGGTGGGTGGGTGTCTGTGCCTGAGGTGCGAGGGTGCCACTAGATGTTAGGAGATATTATTTTATACAGGGGCCAGCGATTGGAGGGTGGGAGGACCACTGAACACCAGGGACATCATTTATTATACCGGGGCCAGTGAGTAGAGGGTGGGAGGGCCACTAAGCACCGTGGAGTTATTTGTCTTATACCAGGGTTAACGACTGGAGGGTGGGGAGATCACTAGGCACCAGGGAATTACTTTTAATATACTGGAGCTGGCTAGCAGAGGGTGGGGGGCCCACTAGATACCAGGGAGTTATTTTTCCTATATAGAGGCTGGCAATCGGAGGGTGGGGGGGAAACTGGACACCATAGACTTACTATGTTTTAACTAGGCTAGGATTCAGAGGGTGGTGGGGTGCCACTAGCCACCAGGGAGCACATGTGCTCCCCTTCTGCCAATATGGTTGTTGGCTGCAGATGCTCCGCCGGCCGCTAGGGTTGCCCGGAGTAAGTCGGGATTCTTCACAGCAGTATTTGCACTGTGCAAGTGACCTGTGCTAACCTTTTTGTGCAATGCAAATATGCTGAATATTGTGCTGCACTGATATTCCTGACCCTGCTTCTCCCTTTGCCCGGAGCATACATTATTTTTTTGTGCAGGTGCTAACCCTGTTACAGAATGCAGCGGGGCCAAGGCAGCTTTTAAGCAGCACTAAAAGACTTAAAATGGAACTACAGCAAGCTGCTGAAAGCTGCTTAGTCATTACAAAGATATGTAAACAAAGATGGCGGCCCCTGTGTCTCCACAACCCTGCCAGGAGGTCAGGGAAGGGGTCAGAGGTCAGAGGTCATCCCAACATTTGCCATGAATTTTAGCCAATCAGGAACCTGCAATATGAGAAAGTCTGTATGCAAGCCCAGCATAGCTGGGTGAATGTTCTAAAGACTGTTTGCGTGGGAACAAACCTGACCAATCAGACATCGAGTTTCATAACAAATAAAATGGGTTGGTCCCAGAGAGTGAGGTGAGCTAAGTCAGACTGCCAGAGTGAGTGACTATGTACTGAAGCATGGGCTGGTGTGCCATGGTCTGTCCAGGCACTGCAGGCCTGGCAGACTTTAAGAGTCTGGGATCCCATTAAAAGTGTTTGTGTGAAGAAAAACAGCAGCAAAAACTACAGAGAGAAGGCAAGTTTGGAGCTGGGGTTTACCTGCCCTCACTAGAGATTTTCCCCTTTTGGGGGATGAGCTCCTGCAGTGTCTACAGTCCAAAAAGGCCACTGCCTTGTTCCAGATCCTGAGCTCTGGAGAGAGTGAGAAAGAAATGGAATCAATGAGAGACCACCAACATGCCTGGGGAAGCTTGTGTCCCAGTCTGGAGAAACTGAATCCATCCTGCCTGTCCCAGCAACTGTCTTCACAGGCATTGTTTGAGGTTTCAAACCATGGTTAAAAACCAGAATTTTGGCCCTGCAACATGGGAGAAAGTGTACTGTGCCAGAGACTAAGGGAGATATCCTGGGTGGCACTTTGCAAGTTTGAGAGGCCCAGGTAGAAGACCTGTGGAAGCCACATGGCCACCCATCTTCTGTGGATTACAAATGGGGCCCCTTTTCGCATAGTTACAGTTCATTGTTCTGCAACAGTTGTGGCTGAAGTGTGTTTTTACCTGCAATAATTTAAAGCACACCACTGAGCTCCATCCTGCTAGCAGCATCTGCATTTCCAGTGTGGTACCCACTGTAACCCAAGAATTATAGAGAACTCTCACCCATGGCCTTTGGTGGGGATTTAAGATAGGTGCACCCACATTAGGGGTTTCAGGACTGCCATGGGGGTGGGTAGGCAGAGTATGTGGGGCACAGTGCTGAAATTGTTTTGTTGCCTGCATAAAGTATTAGTGTTTATTGTACCAAGTTTATTGCAGCCCTCATTACTTCCATTTTACCCTTCTGTCTCTTTGTTCTTTCCATGCCCTCACTTTTAAATAAATTATTTGTTGAATTGCATTTCTTGGCTTGGGGATGTTACTGCTGTACTGTGTCATTTGTTTTTGGGGTGGGACTGGGCAGATTTTGCACTGTTTCCTGGAGGATAATAGCCTTGTATGTCAGCATTCAGGTATCTCATGTTGCCACCCTAGGTAAAAGCACCGCACCACATTAAGCCCATGTACTCATTGTAGCACATCTTTAGGTACCTTGGAGGGTTGGGAGAGGTGAACTCTATGGGCCCTGGGCAGTCCACCACATGGGAGGCGCCACTGGGATCCCTGCACCACATGTCTGCAAAACTGTGACTTTGTGAAAAACATGTTATCCCCCCCCACCGGCCTCCAATTTTGAAAGTTGTCATGGCTCTTCAGGATTTTAAAAACTGGTGTTGTGGGATGTGCCTGGACCTGAAAATTCTGGGGAATCCCTGAAGGTACTAATAGGGCCAGTATTTTTGAACTATTGGATGTTTTGCCTTTGTTGGGTAATTTAAAAGTATGTAGTGTGAAGTACAGCCGTACTAGCCAAAACATGGCTGCCTTAATTGAGAGCAAGTCAGAAACTGATGCCAGCAAAAATCCTACCGCACTCAACCCTGAAAGTTCAGAAGTGGTATGGCACCTGTTTGGTAGTGGAAGTAGTCTGCTTTCCATTCCCCCTCCCCCACCAGTGCAGCCAGCCGACTGAGTGAAAAAAGTCAAAATGTTATTGATTAGTGAGGGAAAGACATGCAAGAGTTTAAGCATAAAGGACCCCATGGCCCCCACAGATTCCAAAGTGAAATTTCTGTCTTTCCTCAGTGCAGAAGGAAAGACTGCCAAGGATGTGAGTGACCTGTTACAGAAAGAAGGTGCGAGTCCCCCAATGCCATCAGTCAATAGGGTACTAGTGGTATACGGACGAGCATCCATCTCAGTGTCCCATTATGACAGCAGCTTCTACAAAAAGATTATGCACATTCTCAGGTGCTGTCCCCACCCCAAACAGGGAAGATGACTACTACAGCTGGATTAGCTTCAAGAATGAAAGTGTTCTAAAAATAAGAAAAGGAGGCGAGTAGTGGAGAGTCTACAGGGAAATGCCTTGGACATTATCCTGTCCTTGTGAAAAAAAAAACAGCCAAACTGCACCATGCAGGACTATCTGGCCATGTTAAAGAGCACCTATGGACCCATTGAGAGTGTCACTGACCTGCTTTTTCAGCTGTGGGCCACCATACAGAAAAAGAAAAAGAAATTGTCTGATTGCCTGACCCAACTGGTGACAGTTATCTGACAGATAGTTGCGGCTGGCTGAATTACCACTGACCAAGCTGCCAGAACCACTTCGAGCATGAATTAAAAAGAGCCATACACTCCCAGATCACTATGATTTAACTTTGGCTGAAGGACCAGAAAGCCACACTACTGTACTCAACCTGAAACAGCTTCTGGAGGAGATGCGAGAAGAAGAGTCGCATGCAAAATGGAGAACATCACTGAAAGTGTCCATAAGGAAAGCCACCCCCTCCAGCTGCAAGCCACTGCTGAAGGACCTCAGATAGATTCCACAGACCTAGGAATGCAAATTAAGCAACTGGTGGAGCAAGTTGAAGTATTGGCCACTGCACATGAAAAGTGGGCAAGAGTTGACTGCTGGCCTCCAGGTAGAAGAAGTGCTGCCAGATTTTTCTGCTGCCCCGTGGCATGGGCCTAAAGGTCCACCTGATCCTAGGAACAATGCATTTTGCTACAGATGTCTGTGGGAGGGAGACACAGCCTGACTTTGCACTCATCCAGCAAATCCACAGTTTGTGAACCAGAAGTGGGAAAAAGTGGGAAAGCCAACCACCACAGCAGGGAAATAACAGCGAAGCCCAGTGAAGGAGTGACCTGTGTCTCTGACAGTGCAATGCTCCGTAAAATGTACTTACACTGAAATCTCCTGATGGAGCAAATTGCCTTAAGAACTACTGGGCCCCTGAGCTAACATTCCAATCCTCACTGAAGGAAAACCAAGCAAAGCTTTACTTGACAGTGGGTCACAGGTTAGCATCGTCCACCGATCTTTCTACAACAACCAGTTAAGACACCTGCCTCTCATGCCTTTGAAAGGACTTGCCCTGTAGGGCCTGAGTGACACCAAATGATGGTAACAGCATTATGCAATTTGAGTTCCCTGGAGTGGACAGGGGGAATGACATACAAGATTAATGCCATAGCACTAATCTGTCCAGAATCCAAGAGCATGGATGACATTTCCATGTTATTGGTACCAACAGAGACATGTTTTGGAGGCTGGCCCAAATGTGTCAAGTGAGAGAAGGAGCACAGTGCATACAGAGTTCACCATTGCAAGCAATTGTAAAAAGAGTGAGCCTGAAACTTGCCACACAGCCAGTGGTGCAATAACAGCCCCTTGGTGTGATCCACCAGGTTGACAGCAAAGAAGCAAAGAAGTGGTCTTGCCGCCCAATGCAATGAGCCATGTGGTCAGCATAGTGGAGTTTAAACATCAGCCAACTGGACCAGCTCTCATCATTGATGCCCCAGTTGGCAACAGCTTATCAGAAGGACTGATGGTCCAAACAGGTGTGATGTCACAGCCTGCCACCCGCAGGATGACAAGTCAAAGGATGAAGCACGAGACTGAGAAACTCATCATCTTGTGGAAAGGCCCAGTGCTAGTAAATATCTTCCATGCCAATACTGTGACCATAGCAGACCCTGAAGTTGCCACTGTCACAGAAATTGGCCTCAAATTATTTGAGTTTGGAGACTCGCCCATACCTGACCACTACTGGTGGAGCCTAAGTAACAAGCTAGCCAAGTGCAGGGAAGCTCTCCTTGAATGAATGGGCAACATGGAATGCATCAAAAGAGAAGTGCACCACATCTGCCTCTGGAACAACTGACCCTTCTGGGAGAGATCCCGACAGTTGGCTAGTGCTGACATAGAGGATGTCAGATGCCACTTACAAGAGCTACTGGTGGCAGAGATCCTCAAAAAGTCCCAAAGTCCATATGCTTCACCTATTGTGGTTGCCAGGAGGAAGACAGGAGCAATTCTTATGTGCATAGACTACCACATGCTCAGCAAGAAAACAGTGCCCAACCATTACATGGTACGCAGAGTTAAAGACGCCCTTGTGAGCTTTAAGGGAAGTAAGTGGTTCTCGGTGCTGGATCTCCACAGTGGCTACTAACAAATCCCCATGGCAAAAGATAAAGAAAAGACTGCCTTCATCTGCCCTCTGTGGTTCTACAAGTTGGAAATGATGCCCCAAGACATATCTGGAACCCCTGCCATGTTTCTGAGATTGATGGAAAGAAACTGTGGGAGACATGCATCTGCTGGATGTGCTGGTATACCTGAATGCCTTAATAGTGTTTTGGTGAACACTGGAAGAACACAAAGCCAGAATGATGAAAGTGTTGGACAGACTGGAGGAGTTTAGTCTGAAAAAGTCCATTGGCAAGTGCCAGTTTTGTCAGCCATTGGTCAGATATGTGAGACACATCATTTCCACCAATGGGATACAGACTGACCTGGCCAAAGTAGAAGCACTCACCAGTTGGCCTAGGCCACAAAACTTTAAGTTACTACAGCCATTTCTCAGATTCTATGGCTACTACAAGCAGATTGTAAAGGGCTATTTCACTGTTGTTCACCCTCTGAACGACCTCACCTATGGGTACCCACCTACCAGCGAAAAAAAGCCTGCTCTGAGAAGGGCAATCCCCACACAGAGTACCAGAAGGGAAAGGAACCATTTGGCACCAGGTGGACTAAACAGTGTGAAGTGGCATTCAAAGAGATAATCAAATATCTAAGTGAGGTGCTTGTGCTGGCATTCACTGATTCTACCAAGTCATATATCCTGCACACCAACACCCAGTTGAAGTGGCCTAGAAGCTGTCCTGTACCAGAAGTACCATGAGGGACTTCATCCAGTGGCTTTTGCCAGCCAAAGTTTGACTTCATCTGAAAAGCTCCACTCAGTGCACAAACTAGAATATCTAGCCCTAAAGTGGGCTATCACTGAAAAATTCCATGACCACTTGTATGGGGCCCAGTGCCTAGTGAGAACAAACAATAATCCACTCACCTATGTAAAATACAATAGCCAAGTTGGACGCAGCTAGACACTGGTGGCTTTCAGCTTTATCCACCTATAGTTACAGTTTGGAATACTGTAGTGGCCGAAGCACATTGACACTGATGCATTATCCAAGCAACCACACCCCAATACACCAAACCAAAGTGCTTCAGTTCTAAGTGGAGCAGTAAAGACAAGGGCCTGGATATTCAGACTGCACCAGAAAGATGTGCAATAGAGGGAGCAGGCACATGTTCAGTGCGCCATGGCGCAACGGGCGCGATATTCAAACCATGTACAGGACAAGGTGTGCCTGCGCAACATGGCTGAATATTGCTCCTGATGCCCCATAGCACAATGAGGGATGTGCCATGGAGCAGGGTCGATGCACAATAGCACCCCTAGAGATGTGCATGGACAAAGACAGGAAGCAGCTGAGCAGCAGCCATGGATGCGCCACGCGCTGAGGAGCATGCACCAGGACAGACAGACCATCTCCCCCCTCAGCCCCTCCCCACAGGGCAAGGCTTCCATGAGCAGCACAACTAGATGGGTGCAGGACGGACCACAGACCCTTGAACTCTGGTGCAGAACCAACAGCAGATGTGACCCAGCAGTCCCCACCCACTGGTCATGGCGCCCCTGCACTGTCCACCGGCCAACAGAGACCAGGACACAAGGATGGCCAAGCCCCACCCATGCCATGGCACCACACCAATGCTGACCCCCCAGTACAGAGCGCTCAAGACACCTAGCACAGAAGCATGACCAAACAGTGCATGGCACTGAAGGCAGTCCGGCACCACCGTGCCAAGGCGTCCAGTCACCCCAGAGTGCAATGCACATGTACCACAACCCCACCATGACTACCCAATGCAGGCAGTGACACCATCCACCAACGCCACCACAACCCACACAAGGCCCTCCAGCATGGCCCCCACGGAGGCACAGCAAAGTGGGTGACCTGGCACCAGTGTCCGAGGGACCCTGCACATGACAAGGGCCACCCTGGATGCCACCACAACCAGGAAGGCACTCCAATCACAGGACCAGAGCAAGGTCTGCCACCCATGCACCCAACCAGCCACAGCACCGGCACCACCAGGCAACACAGCACCCTCCCATGGTGCATGGAGGCATGCACCACACAGGAGGCAACACAGGGCACACACAATGCCCCCCCTCCAAGTCCCATGGGTACTCTGGCAAACAGCCACACAAAGCAGTGCAACAGGCTCTGCCGTCGTGAAGCCCACGGTGCTGTGTACCTGTGGCCTGCCCACCACCAGGGTGCTGGTGAGCCTGCCATGTGGCGGTCACCCCATGAGCCTGGCCACCCTTATGGCAGGCACAGGGGCCTGTGACCAGGCCACCACCCACATGCAGCAGGACCCCATGTGACAGCCACCAGACCACAGGCACCGCCCCAGTCACCATGGACTGCATGGAGGGAGCAAACAATAACACCGCCCACAGTGGCAACAGGGGCAGATGTCCGATAGTCCAGGGGTCATAATGCCAGCTGCAAGGGCACCGTGCCTGCAAGGTGACAGATATGGTCTGCCCCTGAAGGCACGCTGTCAGCCGAGCATGCGGTAATGGGGGCCACATGACCATGCGTATCACAGTTGTGCATGGTGGCGGTGTAGCAGCAATGGCCACAGCCACACAGGCAACGCACACACTGGCAGGGGCAGCTGGGATACGGCACATGCCCCACAGCCTGCCGCACACAGGCGAACAGTGTACAGGGCACACTACACATGCCTCTGGACAGAGCCCATGGCCCCCACCCACACCAGTGAAGGAGCCCCACCAGGCACACCCACGCCCAAGCCAGCCCCACCCCACAGTAGCCATGAACACCACTGCAGCAAGGCTCCATGCGCCCGCTGCAAATCAGAGACCGATATGGACATAGATATAAACCAATGTATTACAAAGAAAAACATCTACAACAGCAACAATATCTATTTACAGTTATGTACAACAGAGGAGGGGATGGGTGAGGACGCTACAAGGGGGGAGGGGTAGGGTCAGGGGACAATGGGAATGGCAAAGGTGGGGGACATGGGTGTGTGGGGTACAGTCCAGGGAGGGGTGAAGTGACTCCACTAGCAGCAGGCCCTACTGGAGGTCCTGGTCCTCTCCTGCCGCCCTGTGGTGCCTGTGGTGCCACCGCCGGTAGCCCCCTTTCCATTCTCTCGAGCAGCTCAAGTGTCGCCCGGGTGACGTGCAGGATCTCCCGGAGGGTCTGCTCCACGGCCTCCCAATGACGTCCACCTAGGACAAGGGAGCAGAAACAGCATGAGTGACTGGCCAGACTAACGTAGCCCACCCAACATGCACAGCGTGCATCAGTGACCGGTGCCCCTGGGATGGCATGTGACCACCCACAGTAAGTGCGCCCACATGAGCTGCCCACCCGGGCAATCGTAGCTATGCATACCGCTGCACACTATCACTGCCCATGCACTGCACAACACCATCCTGGCTGTCCGGCATGATGGAAATGCAGTGGGAAGGCAGTGGCACAGCCAGGCACTGAGTGCACCCACAGCCCATCTGCGACACCCACCCACATGTGCAGACCCACAGGATGGTGCATAGGGCACCGCGGAAAGTGCACTGCTGGAGGAGCCATGTGCAGAGGGCCATGCCACACCACCACCCCTGCAACCCACCCTGCACAGGTGTATAGGGAATCATGGTACTCACCTGCGTCCTGGTCAGCAGGGCACTGCCGACCCACAGCACCACCAATGTGGTTTGCCCGCATGCCCACTCCCCTGGCTTGGTCCTGACCCTATTGTTCCCTGGCCATCTGTGCTCTATGGCATTCCTCCAGTCCTGGGGGGAAACATGGAGACAGGAACATCAGCATACGTCTGACCCATAGGCCTCCCCCCACTAGTGCATCGGCCCGCACAGCATGTCTGGGTTGCGGTGGCATAGGGTGGACACAATGCACCCCCACACCCGACAACACAGGTGCTGGCCCCCCGGTGGCCTGGCCTGCCAACCTCTGTGCCCCGAAGACAGTCGGAGATCACTAGTGATGGTCAAGGAGCACCTACCTGGCTGTGGCATGGCTCCCCAGTGGGCACGCACCTGCAGGTACCTCAGGCAGTCAGGGTTATGCCACTGGAGGTCACTGTAGCTGTGGTGACACTGCTCCCCGGAATGACTGCTCCAAGTGGCCTCCTCCAGTCTATCCGCAACCTCCTGCCACACCGCAGTGCGAGGCCTCTGGAGGGGCACCTGCCCAAACAGGGCACCTGCATGTGGCTCTACAAGAGCCACCAGGTTGGCCAGCTGAATGGCACTCCACACAGGGGCTCTGGTGCACGGCATTATCCAAGCTGTCCACAGTGTAAAATGGCACCCAGTAGTGCTCGTGTCCCATGTGCTGAGGCAGCGCGGTGCTGTGCTGCCATTTGCAATTGCATTGGCACCGGACTGCGCAACAGGGGGGCAGCCATGCAGCCGCATGGTGCCTAGAGGGCAAAGGGCTGCCACAGGGCCAAGGGTCTGGCCACGCATGGAGCACCACTGCACAATTGGGATGCCCCTGTATGGTGCACAGTAGAGTGCATGTGTGTGATGCCATGCAGTGGCCTACTTTGCAGAGGCACCATGGCACCCATGGCACAGTGGCACAATACAGGGCATGATGGCACTGCAGCATCCGCGCACTATGGCACGTGTGCCCCATAGGACGTTCAGCGCACGAGCGCCACAGGCACAGTAGTGGCTGTGCACTGTACTGCCTCCCACGCTATGTGCATATGCTGCGCCGATAGTGTACATGTCAGCACTGCGTGCATGCATGGTGTGGGTCCGATTGTGCACGTCACAGTGGTGTGCATGACTTGAGCATGCACAATACCATTGCACGAGGTGCATCCACGTGATATTCAGCCAGGTTATGCAATTCAGCTCATGATCCATTCCACAGCGTATCCGCTGCATTTGCATCCCATTACAGTTGCGCATACCTTCATTTGCATGCGATGCGCTATAAAGGTGCCATGGAATTGCACAGGCCATGGATCGGTATTGCAGCCTTTGGAGAGGTACGTGCCATACTGTGGATACATTGGGACAGTGGTCTGGGAGGGCTGTATGGGACTGAACAGCCCATGGTAACACCTGTCCATCTCCCCAGGTATAAGCACGACCGAACGTGAGGAGGATGAGGAGCAGGGGATGGTGCGGAAGTGGAGGCTGAACTTCACCTTGGCAGAATTGGATGCCCTGTTTGAGGCCTACCTCGACAGGGAGACACTCCTCAGTGGACAGGGGGGCACACCACAGGCCCGTGAGGTAGCATGAGGTGAGGTGGCATGTGCGGTCAACCAGCAGGGCAGCCACCAGCGTTCCATGCAGGAGTGCAAAAAGAAGGTTGGCATGGACAGGAAGGTTGGCACGAACAGGAGGAGGATAAAGGACAAGGTGGCTGCCACCCAGACAGTGCGTGCCGCCACTGGTGGGGACCAGCAAGACGTGGCTGGCAGCATGCAGCACTGTGCCATTGAGGGTGTGCCCAGCGGAGGCTTCCAGATGGGCGGCAGCCCATCACTACATGGTAGGACCAGTGCTGGCAGTGTGTGGGTGGCGGGGGTGGGCTTCAGGGTTCAGGAGGAACCACTAACAATACTGTGTTCCTTTACAGCTCCTGAGCACCTCCATGGGGCAGTGCTGGTGGGTGCGTCCACTGAGGGGGTGGCCCTGGAACCGGTGGAGCGCCCATCCACTTCCACTGGTGTCCGAGGGACCAACCTCCTGCAGCCCTGCGCAGCTGTCCGGACTGATGCCTGTGGTGTGGGTGCGGATGAGACCCTGGCTGTGTTCCAGTGGGACGCCAGGCATGGTGTCCTGTGTGTTGAGACACAGATCAGGGCCAGCTCCAGTACAGATGATGATGATGTAATGCATGTCCTGGACAGTGATGTTGGTGGGTCACAGGGGGATCCCATGACTGGCATCCACCTAGGTGGCAGTGTGGGCAGCACTGGTGTGGTTGCCTGCCCACCAGCCATTGTTTCTGTTGTGTCTGCGGCATCCAGTGGGGGCAGCTCTGGCATGCAGAAGAGGCAGTGGTGCTGGTGATGCTGATGCAGCCATGCCAGTGGTGCCCAGTGCTCAGCAGCCGGAGGGGCAGTGGTAGCAGCTGGACAGTGTTGACAGGGGGATGGGGCCGGGCGGCAACAGTGCACCACATGAGGATGTACCCCAGAAAGGCACTGCTGTGCGTGCCCACCATCACAGGGCACTGTGCTGCAGGGTCAGGAACCACACAGAGGTCAGCATGATGGCCATGCAGATGACCCCTTGGATGACCACAGCCATCTGCTCCAGGCTTCTGTGGATCAGCAGGTATGGCTCATGGTAGCGGTGGATGCACTCCATGTGGAGCTGCGCCAGGCAGAGGAGCAGCACAGCTGGGACCATGTCCTGCTCTTAGCAGAGTTAGCTCAACAGTGGGCGGATGTGACCGCAGCCATCGATAGGCACGCCACTGCGATGGTGACTGTCGTGGCAACACTGGCCGACCGGCTGTGTGCCCAGCCACCGCACACCCTGCGGAGTGCAACATCCACCCCTCAGTCCCAGCATCGGGCGACCCCTGCCATGTCGATGCCGGGATCGGCTGTGGGCACACCAAGCATGCCCGGTGCGGGCATGTTTGGTGGCCTGCAGACACCTGTGTGGACACAGTCATGTTCACACAGTGTCACCCCTGGGGGACAATCAGTGCCACCCCATGAGGCCACTGATCAGCCTGTTATAGCTGGCAGGTCTCGGCGAAGCCACCCACGCGTCTGTGGTGGTTGTGCTACTGTGCAGCATGACTGACCCATCCCCATCCATGACCACCATCTGCCACTGCCCAGTGTGCACTGTGGTGTTCCGTGTGCGATGCATGGGTGTAGTACCCTGTCTTGCACTCACATGGGCCCTGTGCACACCCATCCAACTGCTGCCCACTGTGACATGTGCATGATGATGCCAGCATAGTGCTGTCCACCACTGTGCAACGGTGCTCAGTGTCTGAGACACGCACAGTGCCTACCAGGAAAGCAGTAGGCTCCAAACCAAGGGTAACCTTTGTAAAGCCCCCAGCATGTGTGACAAGCTAGTACATAGCCACTTTAAGCCAGATATACCTCTGAGTAGTACATGGTTGCCCCTTAAACCCCTAGGGAACCACAGGTGCATGAAATGTAATATATGCCAATACCTAAATACAGGTAGGAATTTAGGAGCATTTAAGCAGCACATAGCAAGTGAAATAAGAGATTTCATTACATGCAGTACTACTTTTGTGATATACTTTATTTGGTGCACATATGGTCTGGGTTATGTAGGCAAAACTGTTTGTTCTCTGACAGAGAGAGAGAGAATACAAGAACACATCAGATATGTTATCAATGCACGACTTGACAAAGCTGTGGGAAGGCACTTTAAAGAAAAACACAATTCCAGTCCAAAGGAATAGCATGGGCTTGTAAATTATTAAGTGTGGTAAAAGAGGAGGGGCCAAACAAAATAAACTGTCATAATGGGAAAGTTATTGGATATACAGATTAAATACTCTGAGTCCACATGGTATGAATGAGACATTAGACTTAAAACCTTACCTGTAATTTATTGTTTAATGAAACAAATTGACTTTTAAGGTGTAAGTCATCATACTGATTGATCTACCTCCTTCCCACTTCTTTCCCCTCTCTCCCCACCCCTTCTCTCCCCCCCACGTTGACTATCATTTTGCTAGTTTGGCTAGTGCCTGTCCTTACATCTGATGTCTGTCTAGTAAAATATTAGAAATGTTGTTTGTTATTGCTCTTAAGCAGATTGCTTAAACATTTATCTTTTATAAAAAAAATACAATAGGTATTTTTACAATCTGTGCCTTTACTCTTGCAGGAGAGATGGTATGAATCAAGTTCACACAAAATAAACCAGTTCTATTAATATTTGACTTGCCAGTGGATCACTGACAACGTTTTGAATACTTGGGTAGATCGCCACTTCAAATAATCGGAATCTTATAGTGTGTACTTTTATATATGAAAAATGTTAATATTTAGACACGTTGTTCAATTGTAATATTCAGTTTAATACAGCTCTCTAGATTTAGTTTGTTTTTGTGACAGTTCTCTTTTTTAATTTTATAATTATGGTTTGTATTGTCACACTTAAAGTCACTGAGTGTTAAAATAACCTTGTGCTATGCACAAGTTAAAATAATTAAATTTACTAGACTATTTAGCTATCAATATATTAAGTATCTAAGGTTCTAGTTTTTTCGAATGAACCAATGAATACATTTCTGAGTGATGATGTCACAAGCTGTGTCACTATAAATGCATTGTATTATGTTTCTGTAGTCAGCCTCCTGACAAAGCCAGGCAAAGCTGGGTGGAGGTATGACTTGTTCACTTGAGGTGATTGGCTAACAGCCACATGGCATTAACCAAATAAAGATACTTTGAATTTTGCATTAAATTTGCATCTACTTTCATTCTTCTGGAGTGCTACCTGTTTATTACCTGATTTATCAGATGAATTTGGGACTGGCCGTCCCTCTGGTTGCTCCCCTGAGTGTTTTGTGTGTGCAGAGGTACCCTGTGGAACTGTTTGAATGGCTTCTCGGAGAGTTGGGAGAGGTGAACCCAAAGGGCCCCGGGCAGTCCGCTACACAGGAGACTAGTGCCCATCAAATAAAATGAAAATAAAATTACAGTGAAAAAAAGCAGTACTACAGTAAATTTCAATAATATAACATGTAAATTACAATCCAAACCACACATGAAGTATGCTAGTGCAGTATACACAAGTAATGCCCAAGGTGGTTTGGGGGCAGGAAACAGAGGGTGGTGGTGGATGGTGGGGCCACTATTGTGCCAAAGGAGTCTCACTAAAAAGAAAATCCAAGCTACAGACTTATTCTATATCCTTTAGCAGCCACTGTGACTCTGACCAGAATTTGTTTTCTTCTGATGGCTTGGCTCTGTGCTGCCCATTCATGGGGTGGGTGTACAACATTCCTACCCTTCTGGCTATTTTTTCCCTTGGGATGCTTCCAAGTGGTAAGGTCCCCTTGTTAGGCATCTGGCCTATGGGTTTTCTTTCTTTTATTTTCTTGGCTGTTCTAATTCTTGGTGTTGGCCACAACTGAAGTCATAACCTTTAAAAATACTGCATTTTGTCTGCTGCAATCCTTTAGTAGTAGGTCTGTTCACCTCAAGTAAGGTGTCTCACTAATTTCCTTATGTACCTATAGAATTAGATTAGTTGCCATACTGGTCCTTGTAAGAACAGATGCAGAAGCAAATGGTTTGACCTTTTATTGGACCAACATAGATGTTACAAAAAGAAAACAGTTCCTAAGCTTTTGGACCAACCAGGTCCTTCCTCAGAGACTTATGCATAAGTCTCCGAGGAAGGACTTGGTTGGTCTGAAAGCTTAGGCACTGTTTTCTTTTTGTAACATCTATGTTGGTCCAATAAAAGGTACCAAACCATTTGCTTCTGGAGCTGTAATTTTCTTATGTATATTTTTCTATTGGTGCTTAAACAAAGCCTGTCCTTGACCTCAGTAGTGTAACACTCCTATGGGTCCCCTGATTAAAAAAAAACTTTCCATTCAGCTATATTTTACTTTATATTTCCACAGTCGGTGCATCCCTTTTCATCGACACCCGATGGCGAAACAGGAAAAAAGACCATTATGGCGACATTCACAGTAATGGTCCTTTTTCCATGTTTCACCTTCCCCTAGTGTTCCGCCCCCTCCCTGGACCAACTCCAACCTGGAGTTGGAATCCTAAAGTACGGGGGGTGTGGGGGGCACAGCCTCCCACAGAAAACACCCTTAAAACAGGTGGCACAATACCTGCGTCAGTATTGTGCCGTCGCTGAGGGGGAGGTCGGCATTGTCGCTGTCGACCAAACTTGGTGCTTCCTTTACAGTCCCCTAGCTGTAACTTTGATTTTTTTTAACTGCTGTTTTTACTGCCTCCTATCTTTTGTGGCATTCCATTGTCTTTCACTCCTTGTTTTTTTCTGTACTGTGTATCTCTATCAGTCTCTCTCTCTCTCTCTCTCTCTCTCTCTCCCACTCTCTCTCCTTGGTCAAAAACTGTCTGTGGCATTTGGGTGGATAGTGCATCTGTATAGCATTTGTAGATAACCCTATCATGTGCTGCCATTAACATTAGCTCTGTGCACCCCAAATGTTCTGATTCCTGAAGGGTTGTAGAACCTCCAGCACTAGAGCAGTGCAAAAAATAACTTCTGCTGGTGGAATTTCCACAAAAGTCAGACTTTCACGTCTACGAACATTCTGAAATCAAGTTAGCATGTTATGATGTTAATTTTCTGAACTGGCTATTACTGATTGTTCATGCTTGTTTGTTGTTTTTTCTTATTATAAATTTAATAAAGTATATAAAATTGCAAAAAAAAAAAGAAATCAAATTAGCAACTTTCATGGCAATTCCAACTTAGAACAGCAGAAAAAATGTATGAATTGAGGATTATTATATTAAACTGTGGCAAACATTTTCACAGAACTGATCACTGTCAGTGGTCAGTTCTGTGGACAAACAATTTAATACATTAGTCTGCAACTCATACATTCATTCTGCAGTCCAGTGAGTCAATGAACTGCAGAATAAATGTATTATTCCCTGGTGTCTAGTGGTGCCTCCCCCGCCAATCACCAGCCCAATCTTTCCACGGGTGCTAGTGGTTCCTCCCCCCACCCAATACCTGTCACAGAACAAGATTCACATTTATTTATACAGTCCCTGGTGGCTAGTGGTCCCCCATCCCCGCTGATCACCTGCCTGAGGGAAAAAAAAAGAATAGTCACTGGTGCCAATTCCCCTCACCCCCACGGTCCAAGTAAAAATAAATAAATAAATAACCCTGGTACCAGTGGTCCCCCACCCTGCAACTGCAGTCTAAGCCAGTTAAAATAAAAAAGAAAGTTTCCCTGTTGACTAATGGTCCTTCCCCACTAATCTCTGCCGACTATAAATAAATTGTCCCTGGTGTCCAGTGGTCCCTCCTCCATTTGATCACCTGCCTGAATGTAAACCTTTCCCTGGTGGTCTAGTAGACCCCCCAGCCCCCCACCATGACAGGTAGTGACCCACCACCCCACTGCTCCATCCCAAGCCAGCGACCAACACAGCCCTTCTGTCTCCATCACAGCTGGCCACCAACTGATCTGTCAATGAATAAGCGCGTATTTGACAAGCATGCACTCATTCATTGCTATCTCCAGTGTGTGTAACAGCTCTGTCAGGTGGCTCTGATAGGAGTGGAGGGTTATTCCAGTCACCGGCAGGGGGTCAGGATGGGGGTGGAATGGCATGGTGGTCCACTATGCTGTTCTCCTCCCTCATCCTGACCCCCCAACAGCAACCCGAACAGCCCTCTGCTCTTGTCTGTGCTGCCAACAGAGCTGTCACACTGAATGAGCTGGAGCTGGCCTGTCAGTGAAGGAGCATGTGCTTGTACAAGTATGCACTTATTCATTGATACTTCAGTTAGTGGCCAGCCATGCTGGAGAGAGGAGGGCTGTGCTGGTCATCAGTTCAGGATGGGGAGAGTGGGGTGGTGGGTCACTACCTTCCAGGGTGACGGGGGTGGGGGTTCCACTAGACCACCAGGGAAAGGCTTACATTCAGGCAGGTGACCGGGTGGAGGACATGATCACTGGACACCAGGGAAAATTTATTTATATATTGGGGGGGTGATCGGGTGGGGGGAGGGACCGCTGGACACATGGAAAATTTATTCATATATTGGCCGGGTGATCGGGTGGGAGAGGGACCACTGAACACCAGGGACAATTTATTTGTATATCGGGTGGGTTACCAGATGGGGAGAGGAACTGCTAGCCACCAGGAAAACTTTTAATTTTACTCTGGCTGGCAATCGGTGGTCGGTCGTTGGGGGGGGGGAGAGACCACTGGCACCAGGGAATTCTATTTTACACTGGGCCAGCAATCAGCAGAGGGGGTGGATAAGTTCTGAGGAATTTCTTTCATGCTGAATTGTGGATTCATGTATTAAACTGCAGAAAGAAGTTCTGCAGAACTGATCACTGAACTGTGGAATAATCCATTGCACTGTAGAATAGAATTCCCCTGTGCGGTTATTCCTCAGTTCATGTGTATTATTCCACAGTTCAGCTCAAAGATTTGGAACCGGGGCCAAAACCCTCCAAACACTTTCGGAAGATTCTGATCTCGCCAATGGCAGAAGTTCGGAAAATGTTGTGAAATTTCTTGAAATTTCATGAAAGTGAAATTCGCAACTTTTGCCCAACTCTATCCAGCACTAAGGTCAAAGAGTGTAACTCTATGGAGGAGAAGATCAAGAATTATAGTTAAGCATTGCTCTATCTTACTAGCAACAGAATCAAACTGATCCAGAGATAGAGAAAGGTACAACTGGGTATTATCTGCACAGCAATGAAAACTCACATTGTTCTTTCAAAACATTTCTCTCAATGACAGCACATACACAGTGAACATTAGAACCCTGAGGCACTCTGCAATGCAGAGAAGCTAGGGCTTCAGCTACAACTCCTGTAATAACTGCACATTCTTGGTCAGAGGAATGACTGAAACCAAGAGAGTACTGTTCATGTCAGTTCTTCATATTGCTACAGATGATCCATCAAAGAACGGTGGTCTACTGTATAAAATGCTGCAGAAAGAGCAAGAAGAATCAATGTAGATAACTCTCTTCTATTACTTGCTAAGAGAGCAGCATACATCACTTTATCCAAAGCAGCTGGATGTCATGGTCTGAAACCATATTGAAATGATGTGTATATGTTTGCTGCCTCTAGGTGGTGTCTGAACTGGACAGCCACAACATGGCTTCTCCACAATCATTGAATCATTAAGGGCATAGCAAGCTCAACCCAAGCTAATTCATTGCAATTTACTCACTTTTCTTGTACATTTTTCCTAAATTGTGTAGGAGTGCTGCTGGTGTGTGCCAACATCAGAATCAGTTATAATGCCAGTGCACCACCTTCCCAAATACTGCTCAAAAGAGCCTGCAACTCATGTAAAGTTATTCAGTTTTCTTACTCACTTCTTGTCTTCATTCCATCATTTAAAAAGGGGACTATTGGCCTCATCATTCAGCCGAACCATGATTACTCTGTGTTCAGGCTAATCATGGCTCAGCCAAATGATGAGATCAAGATTCTCCTTTTAAAATGAAGGAATGAAGACAGAAAGAGAGAAAATGGAAGATCCTTACATGATTTACAGGCTCTTTCAAGCAGCATTTGGGGAGGGGGCACACTGGTATGGTTACTGATTCTCTATGGTCATCCCAAAAAGGTAAAGGTAAGAAATAGGCCATTGACTGGATAGGCAATTCAGATATAAATTTGACTTTTTTCTGGCAAGGTCTAACCACAGCCTACCTTTTATATATATATATATATATATATATATATATGTGTGTGTATATACATATACCTATATATGTATATATATATATATATATATATATATATGTATGTATGTATATATATACATATATATGTATACCTATATATATATAGATATAGATGGTTTTCTCCCACTAATAGAGGTGTTTGGTTCTTTCATCAGGCCCAGTGAGTTTCCAGCCCCAACACCACTGACCAGCACTGTTTCTGTGGTACCAAACCAGACAATATCGATTGCCATCAGCCTTATGGTGGGCATAATGGACTGCAGTGGGGCAAATATATTTATCCCCACTACTGTGGATAAGGCCACATGACACACATGCTACTTCACCACTTCTGAAATTTGGGTCTTATCCTCACATGTAAGAATAAAAAACAATACATGACAGATTCTGAGTTAAATATAGAATAATACATTGGTGGTGGTGTATCATGAGGTTTGTTTTACATACCTGAGGTGTGAGATGACACATAACCCATGACAGTGAAGCTTGAGGGGTTTATTTTATCATCTCACACCCAGGGTATATAAACAAACTGGGTTATTTACAACCCTCAAGTTTTTATCTTTTATAACTGCTGGTGCAAATCTGTACCTGCTGTGTACAGTCCAAGTCCTAAAATGGTGCCTGGATTGAAAAAAAAACTGTAATGGAACAGAGTGACCACATGCTGGACTATGCCGACATGAATGTGAACATAGAAATAGAATTTGTCAGCAGAAAAAGGCCTGTTAGCCTATTGTGTCTGCCCATTTTTACCTAAGAATTGCATTAAAAATACCACCAACAGCTTAATCTGGTTCAAGGTCATTTGGCATTCATCTGTATCTCCCTCCTCTGGGTCGTGCCTGAAAATATGCAGAATTTGCCTAGTGCACTTATCTGGTCAACAAAAACGAAATAAATAAAAAAAAAGAAATGCTGATTGAGAGCATCCTAGAGGCTCCTCATTCCCCTCCCCTTCCCTTTCTGGTGTTGTCTTTTCCCAACCCTTTTTAGCTCTCCCACCCCCTTTGAAATTCCCCACTGATTTCACACAGACCACCTCTTCCTGCAGCCTGGCTATTCCACCCTTCCAACCCACTCTTTATCAAAAACTACTTCCCGGTATTTCTCTTAAACTTACACTCCCACCACCAGCTTCTTGGGGTTGCCTCTGGTGTTTGTGATCCCACTCAGTTTGAACAATTCTCTGCCATCCACTTTATTTAACCTGTGGAGATATTTGTATGTATCAGTCATATCCCCTCGTTCCCTTCTCATCAAAAGCAGGTACATGTTCAGATCCACTAACCTCTCCTTGCATGTCCTTTCCTGCGGTCTCTGGATCTGCTTGCTTACCCTCCTCTGAACTGCCTCCACCTTGTCCCTGTCCTTCTTCAGATATGGACTCCAAAACCACACGCAGTACTCCAGGTGATGCTGAATAAGTGACCTATACAGTGGCAGCAGCAACTCCCTCCTCCTGCTGGCGATCCCTCTCCCTATGCACCCAGCCCCCCTTTTACCGTACCCACCACCCTACTATATTGTGCTGATGCCTTCAGGCTGTCTGATATCATTGCTGCCAAGTCCAGTTCCTTTGTAGTGCTTTTCACAACTACCGTCCCCATCCTATATTCAATGCTAGTATTTCTTTGCCCTTACATGCATCACCTTGCATATTTTGGTGTTACATTTTAATTGCCATACTTTAGACCACCTTTCTAATCTACCCAGGTCCTACTTCATGATTTTGAGCCCCTCCTCACTATCCATTTGAAAACAGATCTTAGTATCATATGTGAAAAGGCACATCTGAAGGACCCCATTAAAAATGAATCTTGCTCAATGGGCTATCCTTATTCATACTGTGAATAAAACCATTACTACTACTACTACTACATATCTTGTCCTAGACTGCTACCCCTACTGTATGCCACAGGTGAAGATGTTGAACAGAAGGACCTATCCCCAGACCGATCCCTGTGGTACCTCACTGATGATTCCCCTGACCTCTGAGTATTCATCATTTATTACCACCCTCTTTGTTCAGCCACTTAACCAATTCCGCACCCACCTAATGCCATCACCAGTCACCCAACCCCTGTTTCCTCAGGCAAAATACAACTTAAATAATAATGGGAGTGTAAAGGCTTCATGCTCACTGTTATACACAGAAAACCATGTATAACAGAAAATTATACATAGTGGTTTCCATGTATAACAGGGGGTCACCAGCAATTATACTATGTTAGCACACCCTGCATCAACCATTTGGAGTGGGGGTAACATACTGTAGCGTAACCTTTAAACTCTAGAGTGTGTTATTCTACTTACAAAATTATTTTAGTTTTCCTGAAAAATTAGACTTTAGAATGTACTCTGTGTGAAACAGAGAATATGGTTAATTATGAATTTGGGATCATAAATACGTGAAGCTGATTGGCCCGAGAGGTTTTTGAAGCCATGATGATATCGGGCTACATCATCACGGCTTCAGAAAATCTCCAGTCACCAGCTTCCTCACTGACCACGCAGTGTACTTAATCTCCCACAGTCCAGAGCGAGTCAGACTTGTAGTCGGCCGCTATTAAAAAAAAAAAACTCAACTGTGCCCATAACAGAACGCAGCACCACACAAGCTGCTAGGAGGAATGACTGTCGAGCTGCCCACAACATCCTCCACATCCTGCCCTAGCATTCCCCACACAAACGTTAGCCAACAGCCAGCACTAGCACTCGATAGGAGCAGCTTCTCACTCGTTGCCGCTCACATTCCTATACCCTGATTTGCCGACCACGTGGCGGCTAAGAAAAAAGCAAAAAGAAAGCAGCTTTAAGCTCTGAGAAATCTGGGCGTTTGCGCAGACTTACACAGAAAACACTCCATGTACCTCAGAAGCTTACTTAAACTTCCTTTTTTTTTTTCCATTAAGATTTTAACAGCTTTTATACAGAGAATGTATCCGTTAACACACAGAACCTCCATGTGAAATGTACATACATGCACAAAACATATAAGATATGATACATCCTCTGCCCCCCCAAGACCACCCCCCTTTCCCCAACCTCCCACAAGGCTCTGAGGTACCTGCCCAACTCTGTAAACAAAACAAAAAAGAAAGGAAAAAACATCTCTATATTGTGTAACAAGTATAAAGGGGGCCCCATATTTTATTAAACCTAGGGAGTTTATTTTGAAGAATGGCAATCATTCTCTCAATTCGGAGATTAGCAAGAAGGTCCTCCAACCATTCCGCATAACTAATCACAACAGAATCCTTCCAGTGTCTGAGTACCACTTTTTTGAGGGATGCCGAGATTAATAATATATGAAACCTCCTACTTTTAAAAGGAATAGAAGCTACATCTCCCAACAAACAGATTTCGGGAGTGAAAAGGTCTCCCAGCCCTAACAACGGATCTACCCCATTCTTGATACTTGTCCAGAGTGGCACTATCTTTGGACAGTTCCAAAATATGTGTAACAAATCTCCCACCCCTTGCTGGCACCTCACACAAGACGCGGCTGTAGTTATCTTCAACTTTGCCAATTTCTGAGGGGAATAATAAATATTATGGAGTATTTTGAACTGAATCAATCTCAGCCGGTCTTGGGAGATCAATTTATGACAGCTATGCCACAATCCTGTCCAGTCCAGATCCCTACTAGGAAACACGGAAGCCCAATAAGAAAATGGGGCTAAGTTCTGGGAATAGGCCCAATTAAATAACGTAGAATAGATATTTGAGACAGCATGTGGTAGCCCTGCCAGAGGCCGTAAAGTCTCGGAAAACTCAAATTTCGGAATCTGTATTGCCCTATGACCCAGCTTGCTAACTACGAGATGACGGAGCTGGTAAACCTGAAAAATCGCCGAGGTTGGCAACTTAAACTTGCTCATAATCTCAGATGCAGGATGCACATATCCGTCTGCTGAGATTAAATCCCTTATACAGCACTCACCCCCCTGCACCAACCAGGCAGCCTTCATAAATCTACCTTCAATACGAAACCTAGGATTACCCCTATGGGCTGGGACGGATCAGTAGCATGAGAATATTTCAGGAAACCACAAAGCTGCGTGAGCCCTCACAGAGACCCCAATCTGGGATTTCCTGAGAGGCCCTGGTAAGAGATTGGGATTAATGTACAACAGAGCCTCAGGAACCAAACCCGCTCCTTTAATGAGGGCTAACTCAATCTGTAACCATACAGGAGTATACGAAGCCTCCGTGCCCTGCACCCACCTCAGATACTTGTTAGCCTGGCCCGCCCAAAAATAGAGTCCCAGGTGTGGTAATCTAAGTCCACCTAATAGTTTGGGGGCAGCCAGCTTGTGATAGGCCATTCTAGCTTTCTTGTACCCCCACACAAAATTGGCGATAAGCCCATGAATCTTTTTGAACCATGAAAGTGGGAGCGAAATATTCAGAGCACTAAGGGGATAAAACAGCCTAGGAAACACATTCATTTTAACCAAATTTATCCTCCTCCACAACGAGATCGGAAGTTTGGCCAGCTTACTTAAACTTCTGTCGAGTGACTCAGGCTGCGTCCCGGAACTCATCACAAAGCAACGGCCACTGACGCTCAAAGACCAGCCCCGCTACTTCAACTTCACGTCAGCACTGTAATTGCCAAGTTATAAAGACGTTACAAAAAAAGGAAAAGAACACAAAACAAATTATTCCCTCACAAGACAGCACTCGGGGACAGCAAACAGAAACAAAGTTCACAGGTCATACCACCACAATACCTCTCCTGCCAGCTCCAACTACAACAGCACCACCTGCTGTCTCCTAGAACTATTTTTTTAACTGTATTCCTACACTAGCATAAAATTCTATTTTTAAAAAGAATGACTGTTTTTTTTTAAATATTTCATTTCCAAATCTTTACTACAGTTCGTAATAGCAATAAGGCACTCCAGGGTGTGGTATATCATGGGATATCGTCACTTCTCGGATGGTTGCACGCACTCGGCCTGCGGCCTTGTGCCCAACCACCTGCGGCGTGATGATATCCCATGATAAACTACACCCTGTCATGCCTTATTGCTTAATTATACCATGGACATAAGTGAACAGCCAATGAAAAGGTCAGACTGGCAGTTTACCACCAGTGTAAATCCTATGATAATCACTGGCTGATGAGCAAATATAAAAGCTCATCCATATTCAAATCATCTGCAGCCCAGGAATAAATAGAATACAAATAAAATCACAAAGCAGCCTCTTTAAAAGTTGTATTTTATAGTAAAAAAAATGAACCTTGGTATAATCTCAATAAACCACTCGGAGGATGTGGGTTATTGGGGGATTTACCCAATTGGCTGTGCCTCATGGGCAAACCACCCCAGCCATGGAAATCCCTTGATAACCCACACCTCCTCATGGCTATTTAAGCAATAAACCACGAAATTATAGGCTATGAGGGGTTACACGGCTGGAGTGGTTTGCCCACGAGGCTAAGCTGAGTGGGTAAATCTGCACCAGCCGTGGTAAATCCCCCGATAACCCAGATCCCCCGAGTGGCTTATTGCGATTATACCAAGTACTGTTTTTTTTTAATTATTTAAAAAACAGTACTTGCTATAATGCTTAAATAAGCGACTCAGTTGTAGAGCAGTCAGTGTTTTTGTTTACTTTCCCCGATGTACGGAGCTGCTGTTTTACAGTCTCCGCTTAGCGGGGAAACAAGATGGTGGACGGAGTTCCGTGATTTTTGCCATCGGATTGCTTTTTTTTGAACATGCGGCTGGCTGGCACCTTTTGTGGTGATTATTGGTAGATAATCAATGCAGGTAAGGTGCCAGCCTGCCTATCTGATTGGTCGGTGTCTGAGGTACATGGTATAATGCTTAATTGTTCAACCTCCATGAGACCATGTTTCTCAACCTCTCAGAAATCAAGATTTGCCTAACACCATTTTATTACATATGGTTATCCTTCCATATCCAGTTACATAGTATACTGTATATGTAGCATGGCTATGGTATTCCAGGCTCTCCTTACCATCTGTGTTTATGCTGGCAGAGCGAGAGTCAGGAGCCTGTGTTATAATTACTGCTCATAGAGGATGAGGACTGGTGCCTGGTGAGTCTCCATGTGGGCATTGTTTACTGGCATAGGGGAAGGACTCCCAGAGCTGGACTGATCTTTGGGGGCCTTGTATAACAGCATAAGGGGTAGGCTTCCAGTGCCAGACTGATATTTTAGGGAGGTGAATTTTTAAATGGGGAGAGGGCTTGTGTATCAGCACCGGGAATGATGTTGTTCTTGTCTATACTTGTCCATTGTCCATGACGTGGAACCTTTGTAAAAGAGCACTGTTTGCACAAAGGTGTTATCTGAAATTTTCATAAATAAAATAAAATAAAATAGTGCCAGGCTGCTTTTGCTTTGGAGGGGGCTTGTACTCTGGTACTGAGGATGGGCTAATGGTACCTGACTGGTTGGGGGGGGCCTTGTGTAACAGCATCAGGGTTGGGCTCCTTGTGCTGGATTTACTTTAAAGGAGGGGTGTTATTATTTACCCATGCAGAGGATGGGTTCCTGGTACTAAACTGAAGTTTAGCACAGGGGTGTTGACTAAAGCACCAGGGATAGACTCCTGGTGTTGGACTCATATTTTAAGGGGAATCATTATCCTGGTATCTGGGATAAAGCACCAGTGCCAAAGGGATTGCTGGAGGTTGGTTGTTTTCCAGAACTTGGGCATAGTCTTTGGTGCCAAACTGATTTTAGGGGTGGGAGGTGGGATTGCATAATGGATGATATGCAAAGGGCATTACATGGGGTTGGGGTGACATTGCTCTGGGGTGAGGGGGGTTAAGAGTGCTATCAGGATGGGAGAGAGATAATTCCATTTTCTGATCTGCTGAGAAAGCAGGGAGATATAAAAGTGCTATAAGAGAAGGCAATGAGGACTTAAGAATATTTTTACTTTTTAAGACAGTATTGAAATTTGCTAGAAAAAAGCTTTTTTAGGATAACTTTAGACTTCTCGGACAGAGTACAAAAAGCAACAAAATCCAAAGTTAGCTGGGCAGTTCTTATTCTCTGTATGCATGGTAATATGAGTTTATAGTTACTTGTGTTACATACAGGTTGACAACTCAACCCAACCTGCAGAATTTGGCATTAAAGACATGGTTAGGGTTACTGACTTGAGAACCCTAACTTTGGATTTTGGTAGAATATTCCTGTTTTCTTTTTTAACTTTCTCTTTATTAGATTTTTAAGATAAGAAAATACAGGTACATATTTTATGTAACACTGAATGTGAACAAATATGTTATTTTGAACAACAGAAAATATAGTTCTTGTACCATTTATAGTGGACTTCCCCCCGATGCAGCCTCCCAAATATTTAAACCATACCTCTCAACCTTTTGTCATTGAAATAAGGGACACGGGCATTCAAAATGAGGGACAGTGTTGGACATTGACCTTCATAATAAGGCACACATCTATAAACATGGAGATGCAAACTTGAAACATTGTGGAAACCACTGCCTTTGCTTTGATTTAAAATGTTAGAATATTGTGAATTTCTGCTTCAAAATCTTAATTTATATCATGTTGTCTTTGTGGACAGCACCTTTTCCATGAGGGGCATTTGAGGGACAGAGCAATTTTGAGGGTTAAAATGAGGGATGCCCCTTATAATCAGGGATAGCTGAGAGGTATGATTTAAAGGGAAATGTCCGCGTCTGAGGGGGCCCACCTCCTTGTGAAGCAGGACCTGATTAGCTGTTTAATAAATACTATATTTTTTTTACTTAATGTGCCATGTTATATTTAAAATTATATCTGGTTGATCCTGTGCCCTCCCCGCCAGCATTTTATGATTTCAATCCCCTCCGGGCACTCCCATAACCACCCGCGGCTGTCCCCTCATAACATGTTGTGCAGGGATCAGCTGGGGCACCTCTACAGGATTTCTATAGTCCAGTAATTTCTAGTAGCTCCAGTCTGGAGCCAATGGCTATCTGTGCTATACTGACATCAGTTACATACTGGCAGGGTGCCTGACAGTCTATACCTGGTCTCAATTTAGCACAGACACATGTAGGCTCTAAACTGAAGCTATTTTTTTTCCCAGTAGTTTTTGCTGCCCGGGCACAATGGGGGCAGGATCTTCATCCCCGCTCAACACTTCCTCCACCCGCATGACTGCCATGGCCATCCCTGAGACCCCCCATAGATTACCCCCCATGGCAGGGCCAGGAAGGAGGAAGCCCCCCTCCCTGGAGTACAATCCAAATCTGTGGGAGCCAATGGCAGTGCACAGGCAGAGCAGAGTCAGGGATCTCATAGAACCCCCATCCACCATTTCCCTTTTTCTGTGCCCATTCCGGCACGCAGGGTGTCGCATGCGCATGTGGGGGCATGCGCATGCCATGCCATCTGGGTTCTTGTCTCCTGAGCTTATATCACCCCCAACCCCCACTAGAGGGTGAGCGACAAGCAGGTTGATGTGCCCTCCTTCCCCATAAGAGGAGAGCAGTCCTCTGGACACTCCATCCTCTCTCACCCCTGCCAACCCCCAGCAGTTCTGGCTCATTTCCGAACCTGGGTCACCGGTGTGGCACAAGGTGTGGTGTTGCAGTACCTCACCCCTCAGCACCACCGGGCTGGCTCAAACCAGAGCAATTTGAAGGTACAGCAATACAAATTACTGCATAGTCATACCATCAAATAGCTCCAGTTTGGAACTTACATGTGTCCGTGTTATACCGAGACCAGATACAGACTGGTAGGCACCCTGCCAGTATGTAACTGGTGTCCGTATAGCATGGACAGCTGATGGCTCCAAATTGGAGCTATTAGAAATTACTGGACTATAGAAATCCTATGAAGGTGCCCCAGCTGATCCCTGCACAACATGTCATGCTGGGGACAGCCGCGGGTGGCTGTGGGTGTGCTGGGAGGGGATTGAAATTGTAAAATGCTGGCAGAGAGGGTGCACGATCAACCACATACAATTTTAAATATAACATGGCACAGTAAGTAAAAAAAATTTAGTATTTATTAAGCAGCTAATCAGGCCCTGTTTCACATGGAGGTGGGGCCCCCTCAGATGTGGACATTTCCCTTTAAACAAGAACAGTAATTCTATGCACTGCTAAAACACCCAGACAATGTTATGTTCAGAGCCCTGGATAAGTTCTAATTATAGAAGTCAAGGGGGCAAAATTTTAAAAGCATGGCACATATAGAAATGTTAAATCTATCACAGACAGACTAGATCTATATGGACTTACTACTAATGTCTAGCTGTTAAAAGTGACAAAATCCATTTACTTCTTTTAGCTTTGACTTTATTGCACTAGCTGATAAGAATTAACAGGCTAGTAGCCGAATTAAGAAGAAAAGGTCTTGTCTCTTTTGTAATATGCAAGCCTACACTGGCCTCTGCTATTGCACCGCATTTATTTGAAACATTAATAAATTTTAAAGTATAAAGTAATAAATCAAAGATAACATACCCCACTGAGACTAAATGAATTAAATACTCTTTATATTCCTGTTTTTCAATATTAACTGCCCCTTGGTCCCACAGAGTGTTGATTGTATACCTTTGAACTGATCCATGTTTCATGGGCTATCCTGTTTTCAGCATCAATAGGCTTCCACAATGTCAGACAGAAAATGTGGTACCCAACATTGCACCATACAATGCTTTATCTACTCATTGTTGGAATTATATGGGGGCTTACATGGGCTTGGGTCAGTAAGACTGATACCTTTCACTCAGAATTGAAATGAAGAAGATGACTTACAGGGGCTCTGAAGTGAGTCCCTACATTTCTTTTTTTCCATATAGCTTTTTTTCTTCTTTGGTCAGCTGCCCCTGCCCCCTCTACCCGTCATTCTACCGCACCCATGACTGGGATCCCCAAGACTCCATTGACTGCTCCATGGTGAGGCCAGGCAGGGAGGGATATCCTCCCCCCACCAAGATACATACGTCCAGTAATGGGGTCCAGGGCTGGGCAGCACTATGAGACAGAGAGCTGGCAGGAAGGACTTCATGAAGCCCGGTCCAGCCACTTTTTCATTTTTCTCCCCTAGCCACTGTGCAAGTATGTGGAAGTGCCGATGCATCCTGGAACCACTGAACCCCCTTCCCTGACCTCAGTCTGCTGCTTGTGTGTTAGTATTACCACCAGGCCTCCACCTTGTGGCAGCAAAGAGCCGAGTCGACCCACCACCCCAATCTGGGAGAGGAGAGCTGTCTGGTGGCGCTCAATCCACTCCCAGCCCTCCCACCCTGTTGACCCCATGTGACCCAAGCTTGTTCCCAAACTCAGCTCACTGGGTGGGAAGAAGTAAGGTGCATAGTGCCTAGGCCCTCTAAGCCACTGGGCTGACTGTGTCCCTACATCTCACACAACACTGCCATTTACTAATGATGGAAAGAGGGTATATGTTTAAAAATAGGGCCACTATAGACTGGGACACCAGAATTCCGCAATTCTGTAAATGCAAAATTGCTGTAGGATTTCCATTCTGCCACAGAATGTCTGTTGTGCTGCACAATTCATTTTTTATTTTTTTTTGGGTGGAGGTGCAGCACTTTAGAACACACTATTTTTCCACTGTGATTGTTTCCGTTTCCCTTTCCCTTTATGTTTAACCCAAACCCCCTTTGTCAAGATCGGCATCTAATGACATTAAAGAGCAGCTCTGCACTTCAGCATGTGCTTTCATAACTAAGATGTTTCAGCTGTTACAATTTACTAGAGAATATGTTTTTTTTTCATTTTCAATGTTCCTTTCCAAAATTTACGGCACATTTTAGTAGTTCATCTAAAATGTTTATATAGAAAACATTTGAAAACATTTGCTTCTCCCCCGTTAACCTCACAGTGCTTTTGTTTATGGCATCATAGTGTTCATCGTGACAGCAGATTGTGATGTCACAGAAAGCAATTGTGCAGTTAGTAGGGGAGAGTTAGATACATTTTGAAAGACTCAGTGAAATAATTGCTGCAGTATTTACAGTATTAGTAGACCAACAGCTGGGGAAAGTAAAAAAAAGCAAAGCTCTAGAAAACAATAAAGTTAAAACATAACTTGTGTAAATCTAGTGTTTTTAAGATTTTTACTATAATAGAGAGTTGCTCTTTAATAACATCACTTGATATCTTAGCCAGTGGCTCCCATTCTGCCAGAGAAGCATATCATTTCTGTAGTAGCTACAACTAAAAGCTGCTGCAAAAGCATGGTAGCCCTGCTGCAGAGATTAGGACTAAGGTGCTCCAGAGAAGTAGGGGCCCTACCTATAGCACGTAAAACATACTTCCAGCACAGTCCCGCTCTCAGCTGATCTTCATTTGATGGAAACTCGAGCTGTACAGGGGGCCCACATTCCATAAGTGGGATTTAAAAACAGAAGCTGAAGTGATGCTGCATTTACACTAGACATGTATGTTTTGACAATACCAACATTATTAGGATGTACCCTGCATTACAGCATATTATAGTTAAAAACATATTGCCAGAAGCAGCCACGTTCTGTGTTAATATTTTATTTTCCAAGTAGCCCCTTTGTTCACCAAATAAGGAATCTTAACCCATGAACATAAAATTCCAGGTAGCAAAAATATACATTTTTATACAAGTATAAGGATGCTTGAGCTGGTATGTGCAAGATGAATTAGGGACATGTCCTCAAACTGGGGCAGGGAGACAATAAAGGGAAACATTAGAAAGTATTACTTCATACAGAAGGTGGTGGTTAACATGAAGAATAGCACACACTGTAATATTGTGGAAACAAGCAGCGATTAAGCTTTTAAAGCAGGACTAGACAGATTCCAGCAAGAGAATGGCATTCAGTGTTGTACAGCATAAGTAGGATAGCATTCCTGATGTTAAGCCTGGATGTGTGTCCATACTCAAATTTGGTATCCTGTAATCATTGTTATGTGACAGGTGGTATGGACCTTAAGTTCCTTCCATCATCACAATACTGTTCTACTATATATTAATAAGTATTAGTTTAGTTTTTGATATTTCCTCTACCTGTTCCTGAGAGCAGCAGACAATCCACTTAAAGCAGTCGTGCAACAACAAATTTGGGCAAAAAATCTAACCCTACCTTTTTTTTGTGTAAAAGATTCCAGGCATCTTCCAGTTTTATATGGTGGAAAAATTTTATAGTTCCACCAAAACTAGGAGGCAGTATAGAGCAGTGGTCTAAGGCTCTGAGCTGCAAATTTGGTGATATCCAGCAGACCAAACCTGGGTTTGAATCCCACAGCTTCCACTTGCATACTGTGTGACCCTGAGTAAGTCATTTAACCTCCTTGTGCTCCCAGGTTGCTCTTGTAAAAAAGCTTTCAGCTTAGTGTGCTATACCTGGTTAAATAAAACTGAAGTATTTTATAAATCTTTAAATTTGTTTTTGTTTTTTTGGTTTTTCAAGAAAAAAAAGATGCCCACCACATTTAACTTAGAAATAACATTGTAGACCTGGCTAAGGTTAGATAAAAAAAAAAAAAAGAAAAGAAATTATAAAAAAAAAAACACACATATAAAAGCAGGCATCAGAGGTACCCAGAAAAGTAAATTTGACAGGTACAGTATGCTAATATGCTTATTGACTGTAGTTGAAACTAGCTTTTTGGAAATATTTTTTGTTGCACTACTGCTTTAATGAAATTAAAGGTAGCAAAATAACACTTCAACTAGAGTTTGGGCACTATTTTATTGACTATTTCGATTAATGGAGGCAGGGGGGATGCCCAGGCTGGAGCACTGATTCACCAAATAGAAAAATTGTGAATAGCAACTGCAAGAAATGACTGAAATTTGTCTTATCAGCTGGCCAGCCAAGAAGGTTACTCAAAGGCTGAATGCATTTATACATTTGTAGGCAGTAAACTGTGTAATGTGATAGGACTTGCGTGACCTTGCAAACAAGACCCACTTAGATGTAAGTCCTGTTAAATGGTGTCATTGTAACAGGATAGGCTTTGTAACAAGACAAGGGGGCAATTACGTGCATTTTCCCCTTCAAATATAATTAAACTGCTTGTTGTGTTCCATATCTAGAGCAAACCCAGATTAACTTTGACAACATGCAGCCCTTCAAATCCATAAGATGTAGCTATTACCCATGAAATAAAATAGCATAATAGGGACCTAGCATACTTTTATGATTATAATAATTACGGAATCCCAAATCAAAGTTGCAGGCAGGCTTTCTTGCCTACATCAGCATGTGTTTCAATTGCAAGTAAGTCACCCTTAACGAGCCCACAAGTTGAACTGGGCTGGAATTACGCTGATAATGCATTTACAGGCTGGCTGTAGCACAGACCATCCCAACCAACAAGGTCATTGAGTGGTTGGCAAAGCCTAATCATAATAAATGGTTCCAGCAAGACCTAAAGCCTTGGCAGAACTCAGATCCAAACTGTGTGGACATGGTGCTGGGAAACTAATACTAATTTAGAATTTAGACTTCATCCTATTCTGCAGATGACTGGAAGATGACATATAGTACTTTGACATATCAGAAAAGAAATGGAACTCAGAATGGGCATGCAGTTCCATTGTCAGGATAACATAATAGTCCCCATAGAACATTATGTCTGACAGATAGGACTTAAATGCCCCATTGGTTTGTGGCTTTCAATATTTGGAATGTAGGCCACATCAGATACTGGTATTTCCATGTTTAGGTAATCTGTAGCTGTATCCATATTATCTGTCTGTCTGTCTATCTAACTACTATGCTTACTGTGCTCTGTGCTTTGTTGTAATTGTCACATTTATCAATTGTGATCATGTTATCCTGTCTTGGATTGTTTAGTATCAGTGTTTTATACTATGTTGCCATGGTTTCTGTTGTATTGTACTCTTCTAGATCATACCTCAAAATGGGCATCTGTATGCCTCGTGCACTTACCTGGCGAACAAAAACAAATAAATAAATTGATCTCTTGTTTACTGTTCATCAACCCAGGATATCCCAACTGAGATCTATTCTTTTTACAGGGATCCTTGTTCTACCCAGTTATACAGTTGGAGTGCTGGAGCATCGGGAGGCTAAGTGACCAGATCAAAGTCCCATAATGTGAATCAGTGGCTCTTTTGGAATCTCCTGGTTCACAGGTCTGTATTCCAATGATTGAACTAAATTACCTCCATATCTGTCTAATGCGCAGTATGTTATACACACACGCCACTGAGCCCATAATTGAGGACTAAGGATCTGCCAGTCAAAGTGTTTTTGTAGTTATTTGCTTAGTTTTTGTTTACCAGATGGGCACACTAGACAGCAGGGTTGCCTATTTTCAGGTATGACCTGGGAGGTTACAACAAAGGGCATGTAGACAACAGTATATACAAGGAGACAATTAAGTGAACAAGAAACAGTACAGAAACAGGCTAGAGATCAATCACAGTACAGCTATACGACCTATGCAGCAATGACAATACAGTTGCAAGAACAATATTTAAAACATATACAAGATATATGTGCAAATAAATAGCAGGCTTTGAATCTTTGTATCAACAACTAATGGGAAAGTGCGGGGGGGGGTAGCAGGATTTCCCAGGCAGCTTTGAGAGTAGTTGAGGTAGGTGCTGGTAGAGCAATTAGGAGGAACCAGCAGAGGAGAGGGTAGACCCACTACAGAAACAGGGTGCAGAGCTTAGAAGAGTGTTGCAAAGGTCCTGATTGAAGCTGCAAGGAGAGGGGGAGTGTCTGAGATTCAGTGGGAGGGAATTCCATAGTTTTGGAGCACAGATCGAGAAGACATTTTCACCCATTTTAGTCTTACATCTCGGTTGAACAAATAGGGATTTGTCAGCTGATCTCAGGGGGTAGGCTGAGGTCGCAGGTTTGAGCAGTAAAGCCAATTTGCCAGGTATCTGGGAGGAGATTATATTCTTTAAAAAACAGGAGGAGGTGAACTGACAGAAAGCATGACATGTGCATCTCTTTCTACCAGCTTATCTGTATAGAAAATGACTCTACCCAATCCCAGCCCCTCCAAAATGCAAGAATCCTTATGTTAATAATTTGGATGAATGAATCAATATGTCCATTTTCTAGCTCATCCTCCTGGGTCTTGTCCTTTAGAGTGTTGTTTTTGTTCCCTAGTCTTCATCTTTCAATACTTAATTCAGTAATTTACCTTAGAAAATAGCCAAGTAAATCCTAGCAATCTGATTGCAACAGTCCTGGATAGGTATTTTTCAACAGAGCCCGCTTAAAAACAAGTGCCAATTCGGGATGCCCTATTACTTAGGATATTATTGGGCACCTCGAATTGTCAAACTGACCAGCCGCCATTCTTTTTCTCTCGCTTAGTGGCAAGTTGGAGGCCAGCCAAACACCCCATCCTCGAACTTAGTTTCCTTCAGTAAAATGCAACAACAAAAAAATTAAAAAACCTTAAAACTGTCTACTTCTCACAACCGCTATATTCTCCTTTCATTTTCAGCCAAACCAAACAATTATACCGCATCACAGCAAGCTCCTGGCCCCTCAAAAGCCACCCGATTTACTAATTGTAACAACCGACTAACGTGTCTCCAAGTCTGGGTGAACATCTGCCACTGATCCTCTGCCCATTCTCTCGATTACTCTAGCCCTTCAAAGTTATCAGCAGCAACTCCCAACCTGCGAGGCAATCCTCCACCTCCTCTCACACATCTTCAGCAGCTGCTTCAGTCAACTCCTGCTCCCATGTTCTGTCACAGTGGTCTGGGATCGTGCTCCTCCCTCAAACCTCCTGCTCAAAAGGATACCACAAAGTACAAACTTTTGTGAAGAAACAGCAGCTCATTTACATTAAATTTGAGAGATAGTCACCTGAGTCTTCCTCTTGCACAAGTTGTACTTCAAAAAAAAAAGCCAAATCCACCACTAGCAAAGTCACATTCCTACTATAGAACTACATGTCCCATAAACCCTGTGGCTGCTGTGCACTGTCTCTTAAACATTAGCATGCTCTACTGGCAAGCATAGAGCAGTATAGGAACTACTTTACAATAAACACATATTCTGGCTGCTTTTTAACACTTCTTAGAATTATTTTTAATACTTTATCTTATTTTATTAAAAATGTTACATGTGGGCCATTTTCTACATGCAATAATACCCTACAGGGTGGGCGGTATTGGGAAATACTGGACCTTCCAAGGGCTATAATCTCATTGTGCCCCTGGGCAGTGCGGTATTTCCCAATATCGCTCACCCTGTCAGGTATTATTGCTTACATAGTAAATGTCAGCTTAAACCATTGTAGTAGAAGCCTGCTTATTTTGTAACAGTAGAGGTCTACTTTTAACATATGTGGTCAGGTACTGTAAAAGCATGAGCCTGTTTATACTTAACTATGGCAGTAGAAGGTTATACTGTATTATAAAATGGGTTTGAAAAATTATGAAACTGATTGGCTGAGGGCCATCATTATTCATGCTGTTATCTCAGCACAACAGCACTGGATAAAGATCTAGCAGCCTCTTTACAATAACAGCAATACTAACCACACATCCCTGACTGCCACACAAACATGGCTGCCACTTTTACTCACTTAAAACCTTTAACTAGTCCTTAAAAATAAAACTGCCTTAAATTAAAAAAAAGCATAATAGTTAAATGTTATTTGCCCTCATAATCTTCTTCTTACACTCACATACATACATTTAATAATGAAGTACCACAGTATTTACAGTTTTAATTTCTAGTGTTCCTCTGCTCACTATGAAAAATTCCTCTAATATCTTTACCTGCTTACCAGGGAAATATCTGCTATTAATGTGCTATGGATACAACAGAAGCCCTGGTTCCATCTGAGTCCTCGTGCTGTGTGAGTGAGGGAGTGAACATTCTGCCAGTAGAATGAGCAGAGATTTACATTCTTGTATTCCATCAATAATAAACATTCCCTCTATTGAGTGTTGAAAAGATAGAACAGAAACAAGGTGGGGAAAGGAGACAAAATAATACAAAGAAGAAGGAGGAAAGGTGAGGAAACAGGAAAATGGTGTGAGCTTGGGTAAATAGAGGGCTTACTAGCTAATTTGAAAAAAAAAAGTTAAGCTGTGCATTGTACTTGAGACTGAGATGGCATGCCAAATGCTGGGATGTGCTGGGACTATTTTGCTGGGTGGAGGAATGTTTAAAAAAAATTATTAAAATATTGCATTATTTTTTTGTATCACCCCCAAATTATCTTGGACCCATTTTATAATCGCAATAAGACATTCCAGGATATGCTTTGTGGTGGGATAATAGAACTTCTCAGGAGGTTGAAGGCACTCTGTGATGCTTCATGCCTCATAACATATCCAAAGTGTGCCATTATCTCGCCACAATGCACATCCTGTAATGTCTTATTACTTAATCATAATGGAGATAAACAAAATCTCATAACCTGACTGGTCAGCTAAGGTCGTTCTCCATGGGTAAATCATGCAATGACTCATGGCTGAGGAATGGCATTTATAAAAAAAATTACATTTTAAATGTATTTTACACATGGTCCATTGTATAATTGCAATAAAGCATTAGAGGACATGGGTAGTTTGGGGGTTACCCATGTCTAGTGTGGATAAGTCACTTGGCTGCACCTCATGACACACCACATGAGATGTAGGTAAAGCCCCTAGTTATCCATGCCTGCCATGCCTTATTGCTTAGACAACACAAATCTGTGTATACCATAACAGTAGTGAACTGGTTATACTATAACAGTAGAAACCTGCTTGTTCTGTAACTGAGGAGACCTGCTTATACTATAATAGTACAGACCTGCTTGCTCTGTTACTGTAGAGACCTGCTTATACTATAACTGTACAGATCTGCTTGTTATGTAACTGTAGAGACCTGCTTGTTATGTAACTGTACAGACTTGCTTGCTATGTAATTGTAGAGATCTGCTTATACTATAACTGTACAGACCTTCATGTTGTGTAACTGTAGAGACCTGTTTATACTGAAACAGTAGAGACCTGCCTGCTCTGTTACTGTAGAGACCTGCTTATGCTATAACTTTGGAAAATGGCTACAATCAATTTTTAAACCTGATTGGCTGAGACAGGCTCCAAGCTGGGCATTTATTTTTCAATAGATGCCCAGCTAAAAGTAAGAGCCAGTCCAAGTGCCTCTTCACAGAGTAACATTTTCCGATGGGCCATTTTCTAAGCACAATAATACCCTCCAGGGTGGGCATTATTGTGAAATACAGGAACTTCCAGGGGCTATAAGGCCCTCCACCTGTGGCGTCAGGCCTCATTACTCCCCTGGGTGATCCGGTATTTCTCAATAATGCCCGCCCTGTCGGGTATTATTGCTTACATAGAGACCTGCTTGTTACAGTATGTAACTGTAGAGACCTGCTTATACTATAACAATAGAGACCTGCTTATACTATAAGTAAGTAATAAGCCACAACAGGGTGTCCATTATGGGATTTTAATGCACACCATAGGGATACAGTAAGGCACGAGGCCCAGGGTCGAGTGTCCTTACACCCCTGGGAAGTGCATTAAAATCCTGTGATGCACACCCTGGAGGGGTTTATTACACTTATAAAATGGCTATACATACATTTTTCCGGGGGATGAAAATGAGATTCAGTGCCTGACTGTGTGTTTATACAGATCTTAATTCATGGTCAGGTGATATCTCTTGGTCAATGACATTTCTAGATTTTGTATTGCCATTTTATAACAGTAGGTACCAGTCTGCTCTGTTACTGTAGAGACCTGCTTATACTATAACAGTAGAGATTTGCTTGTTCTATTACTGTAGAGACCTGCTTATACTATAACAGTAGAGACTTGCTTGTTCTGTAACTGTAGATGCATGCTTATACTATAATAGTAGGCACCTTCATATGCCATAACAGTAGAGACCAGATCATACCAAAACAATAAAGTTCTTCTCATACTGTAATAGCAGAGGCCAGTTTATACCGCAACAGTCGAGAGCTGCATATTCTGTAACAGTAAAGGCCTGCTTATTCTGTAACATTAGAAATTTGCTTTTACCTTGACACACGAGGGCAAGTACTGTAACTAGAGACCCGTGTTTTTCTTAAATAAGAAATAACAAGAAATTTAAAGTATAAAAAGAAATAAAATGAAAACAAGCACATGAAAAAAGCAAAAAAAATCGCTTGTATTTTTTCTTTTGGCAAAAAATAAATCAATGCTTGCAGCAGTTGTTGTTTAGGCTCCATTGTCATCACAGAGATGGTCCACAAGGAAGCAGCAATGGACGTGTCTGATTCACAAAACCTTTCAAGACCATAGCATAATGCTGCTTAATACAATGTAGTATACTAGGAATGTGATTTCTAGTGTGTATAAGGTCATTTTAGGTATTTTTATGAATGTAAATGTGATAACAAGAAATAAAACTACATTTTAAATGAATAAAAAGAAATAACAAGAAATTCCAGAAAAATTAAAAGAAAAATTATAAAAAATTAAAAGACTTTCATTGGGCTCTTACTATAACTAACAGGCCTATTAATACTCTACCATACCAACAGTAGCCTTATACTGTAACATTAGATGCCTATTTTTACCATAAAACTACAGGGCAACAAGGAAGAGATACACATTCTACGGTGCCGAACTGGGTTTAACAAAACCCAATATTTTTTTTAAAAAGAGGATATAGGTGCTGCACTTACAAGAAGTGATTAGGTACTGACCATGCATTCAACTCAGTAACAGGATGACACCTCAAAAGTCTCAGGCAAATATGCTGTTGACTGAATGCTGATAGGTGAAAGACATACATGATCTCAGTTCCAACAGTAGATCACCAGTCCTGACGCTTCACTTAGTAGAGCTTCATCAGGGAGCTGGCTAGTAGTCAGAGCGTGCCCACCATTATACCACATAACCTTAGAAACAATCATCCTGATTGGTCAAAGCTGACTGCCAATTTGTAATTGTTCAACATGGTGATTGGTGGGTTAACAAACAGTGAATACTGCATAGCAAAGTAAAGGTGCAGTGCTCATAATATAAACTGGTGATGTAAGCATTATACATAATGTGTGTGAGGCACTTGGACTGGCTCTTACTTTTAGCTGGGCATCTATTGAAAAATAAATGCCCAGCTTGGAGCCTGTCTCAGCCAATCAAGTTTAAGAATTGAGTGTAGCCATTTTCTAAAGTTATAGTATAAGCAGATATCTACAGTAACAGAGCTGGCAAGTCTCTACTGTTACAGTATAAGCAGGTCTCTTAATATGTGACAATGATGGTGTGTCCCCCCTCCTTAGTTTACTATATATTATCAGAGATTAAAAATCTCCATAAGAAACCCCTTACTATGAGGAATGCCAAACTATGACCTACAGTGACCTCCATGTTAAAAGATTCCGGTTATGACACTGGTCTATGGATTCCTGAATGGTGCAAAGTCCATGATGCATAAACATAACCACAAATGAATAAAGTAACTAAAGCAAATGTGAATATTGGTGTTTTCAAGAAAGAACTGAAATAATCTAAACAGACTTGTACGTGGCACACTGTTCTTTTGCTGTGTGTTGTTTCACAGGTGGGCACTCGGGGCAGCAGTGATCAGTACATGACAGGATTTGGGCATGTGACTGTTCTAAGTTACCAGGATGCCTGATTTCCCTACATAAAGAAATGCTCAACCCAGATGCAGCACCTCCATTGAGAGAAAGCAGGAGTTCATGCTGCTGCTACATCAGAGTACAAAAATCTTTTAAAACAAATTATAACAGTTTTTGCCTATCTAAAGATTGTTCAAGTCCAAGAGGGTAGTATCTTTCAGAAAAAGCGATGTGCAAGAACAAGGGGGCACAATTTGAGGATAGAGGGGAGATGGCTCAGAGGTAATGTGAGGAAGTATTTCTTCACAGAGGGAGAGTTGTAGATGCATGGAACAGCCTTCCTGAGGAGGTCGTAGAGTCAAAAACAGTGGAGGAATTCAAGAATGCATGGGACAGACATAAGGCAATTCTAGTGAGGGGTAGGAGGAAGTAGGCTGTTGGTTAACTGGGATCTGGAACTTATCCGTTAGGTAGGGAAATGAGCAGACTAGGTGGGCCACGCGGTCCTCATCTGCCATCAAATTCTATGTTTCTATGTGTGTTAAAAATAGCAAATGCTCTACAAAGTCTTCTTTATTTTGAATTTGGATTATATTAAGTATATGACTGAAATGACCATTTTACATTTTTGTTGCAAACAGATTACGAGACAAGAGAACGTTTCAAGCACTGTCGAGGTATTTTTTTAGTTAATATGGTCACAAGTGTGGCTTTCTAACAAGTTAGTGTATGTGTATAAATGGAATATAAGAGTACTGGTGAAGTACTTAATGAACAGGAAAAAGGTTAAACAAACTTTGGAAACTGTGGGTTTTAGGATTTTGAAACTGGTTGAAGCATAAACCTGATTTGCATTCTTGCTAGATTATGCCAGAAAGAATATAAATATAAAAGGAATAGGTACTGGCAGCAAAAGATTATAAAGCAAGAATGGACTGAGCTACTATTTTGTATCAGAAAGTTTTGTATATTAAGTTGTGGTTATTTTGTTGAATATATTTGTTTAAAAATAACTTCATTTATTTGAGGACTAATTATATGAGCCTAGATACTAAAACATAAAATTGATTCTTTTATATATATAAAAAAATAGATACATATTGAAAACAACACAGCAGGCTGTTATTTATTCAGTAAGAATAACTTGATCATTGAAATTTATTTTTACTTTTGAAAGGTCTTAAAACACAGTTTCATTTGTTCCCATAGACGCCATATGGCGTCGGAACCATCCATTGCTGGAATTGACCCAAAATGGCCACCGGCAGCAAATGAGTTAAAATGTTTATTTGATTTACTTATTCAGTTGCAGTGTTCACACTGATGAATGATTTTGTCTGAAACGTTTGTCTAACATTGTAATGAAAAATAATATGCTGTGAATTTTTATACAGAAAGAGTGAATATCTGTTTACTTTTGGTGAGTCCTATCTTTTACCAATCTGTATATACATTCATCAATAATCACCCCAAGATTCTTGAAGCTGTTCACTCGATCAAGTGGAATACCGTTGAGATCACATATATCTTTCACTATGTGGCTAGTTGTCCTAGGGCCAGAAAATATCATGTACTTAGTTTTTTTAGTATTGAGTGCCATTTTTTATTTATTAACCATGCCTGTAATGAATTAAAATCAATTTGGGCTTGTTCAATGGCCTTGTTAACATCCGGATTAATGTTTAATATAACCGAGTCGTCCGCGTACAATATAACTTCTGAATTCCTACAGGATGTCGGCATGGAATTAAGAAAAAGTATAAACAAAAGGGGGCCCAATATGGATCCCTGTGGTACTCCACAATGAATTGGTAATGGGTCAGAAGAGTGTCCAGATACAAATGTCACTTGATATCTTTCTGCATGATAACTTGTAAACCATTTGATGATATCCACTGAAAAATTACAGTCATTTAATGTATCTAGCAATAGGGAATGATCCACCAAATTGAAAGCCTTGGTGAGGTCAACAAAAATTCCAGCGGCAGAGTGGCCCTTACTGTATTAATGGCCCCCCCTCCATGCTGCTTGTTACCCTCACCAAGGCTGTCATGGTGCTGTGCTGAGTCTTGAAATCATGCTGAGTTTCTGAAACTATTTTGTAATTGTCCAGAAAAGCAACGGCCTGATCAAACATGATTTGCTCAAGTATCTTGGAGAGGGGGAACAACAGGAAAATAGGTCTATAGTTGGCAACATCATCCCTGTTGCCACTTTTAAAAATAGGTTGAATTGTCGCCAGTTTCCATTTAGCAGGGAAAAGACTGTACTGGAAAGAAAAATTAAAAAGTAGAAAGATGGGCTAAGCTAGTTCAGAAATAGTGCATTTAAGCAATTTAAAATCAAGCCCATCTGGACCAACATTGGGTCTGGGGTTATATCTATTAACATATTTTTGGATAAGACTAGGGGAAATTATACAAAAATAAAATTTAGGATTATTAGTTTCTGTTAGATTCCCAAATCCAGAGGGGAACATGTTTTTTAGATGACTCAGTCCTAATCCTATCTAGGTTTTCAAAACGTTCACTGAACATTTTTGAAATTTGTTAAGGATCGTTTATAACATCCTGTTCTCTTCTCATCATAGAAATTTTAACTTTTCTCTCTTTCCCAAGAAGGCAGTTAAGGGTAGCCCAAATACCTTTTTGAGTAAGCAAAATCCCTCTGCTGCTTATCACTAAAACAATTGATTTTGGCCTTTTTTAATTTCTGATTTTTTACTTTATGTGCCAATATTTAAAGTCCACCAGGGATTGGGGCTCTCTGTTTTCCCTGTAAATTTTCCATGACCTATCTCTCTTTTTCATTTATTTGAGTAGATCAGATGTAATCCAATCCTACTTGTTCTGTAACAGTAGATGCCTATTTACACCATAACAGTAAAGGCCTGCTTATTCTTTAATAGTAGAGGTTTGCATATACCATAACAGGAGAGGCCTGCTTGAGCTATGTCAACGCTGAACTGGAGCATCACTTGCAATTTGCTGTTTTCAATTTCAGCGCCTTCTCAGGGTAGCGCTATTGGATCCACACCTGTGTAGAGCTCCTTGATTGGCTGGTCTCACTCACATGAGACAGAAGCACCCGAGACGTGTGGCTTAATGTAAGCCTGCATCCCTGTACTCGGCTTCTAATTTATATATTTTAATTTAGCCTGTTCTGCTCGGCCTGTGTAAAGTAACTTACCATCTCCCCACTGCAGTTTCTCTCCAACTGTATGTGCACTGATTCAGTGCTAGCTCTGTAAACTTCCCCTTGATTTTTTGTCCCACCCCCCCCTTTAAATGCACACAGTCTCTGTCCACTCCTATCTGATGTTTCAATTTATTGGTTACTTACCGTCAACAACTGCAATTCCTCCCATCCCCTTTTTGCAACTAAGCCTTCTAGCAGCTTTATCTCATTTTGTCTTGCTGAGGCATACCATTTTGGTACTTTAGGTTTGCTTATTGCTGACTAGCATATCCTGTCTTGCTAAGCCAGTTGATTTAGGTCAGGTGATCTTTCTAGTAGTTAGTCTGCTCCAGAGCGGTAGCTAAGAAATTTGCTTCAAAGCCGCTCTGCCCCTAGTACTACTCTATAGGCAGGTGAACTCTTTTCTTATTAGCCTGACTAGGAGCTGTACTTAAGGATTACTGCTTCAGGCTCCACTGCCTATAGTAGTATTCTGCAGGGATTAAGAAATTCTCCTCCATTGAGAATCCCTTCTCTTGCCCGCACTTGTAGTGCCCATTGGGTGATAGTCTCATAATGAGAGCATATTACCTGCTTCTATGCTTGTCTCTACTCATCTTACATGTATTGGACCCGAACGTGAATCAAAAAATAACTCCTAGAGTGGAGAATGACTCTCTTTTTACATTGTCTGAGCGGGACTATTCCCTTTCGAGTAGAAGAGCTTGTATGTGCTCTGACTTCCCCTAGCCCACTGCTGGTCCTTCACCTGCACCGGCATACAGGAACTCTCCTAGAGCCTGCCCACAGGGCTACACCACCTTCTACATACTCCCCCCTACTCTCATTGACTCTCTCGGTCAGGGAATTATTGTATGCAGCATCAGGGAAACTGGAAACTAGCCTCAGAACTCCCTATACTGCCGCAGACAAATCATGTAACCTAAAGAAGACCCAGTCACCCACACTTCTCCTAGGAGTCTGCATGAAACTCTTGTCCCTGCTTTTACTATGCTCAGGAAATGTTGAGCTTAATTCAGGCCCCTCTGGCACCTATGGAATCCCCAGCAGAGCTACAAAGCCTCAAGGGGCTTACATTCTTGCATGTTAATGTATGTAGCCTATTAAAAAAAATCACTTTTGTTCAGGCCTGTGCATGTCATACTGCTCCAGATGTTCTGGTGATTATGGAGTCCTGGCTCTGACTGGCGACCAGTAACAACGAAGTTAACATCCTCTCCTACTCTTTGTTCAGAGCCGACAGGCAAACCAGAGGTGGTGGGGTAGCTATTTACATCAAGAATAAATTCTCTGCCTCCATAATTGACTGAACCTCTGTCCCAAAAGAATTTGAAAGCTTGTCATTAAAGATTGAGATTGCCACCGGTGTCTCATTATGTATAATAGGATGCTACAGACCCCCATCAGGTGGACTACAGTTGTTAAAACATCTCGAAAACATCCTGGGTTCAGCATCTTCAGAGTGTATCATACTAGGGGACTTCAACTTAGACTGGCTCTCCAGTGCATCCACCCCACTTAAAATGTTCTGTGATTCCCTTGGGTTGTCACAGCTAATAAACAAATCTACTCATCCTAACAAGCTCAACGCTAATAACAGTACTCTCTTGGATATCATTTTAGTTAACAAACCCCATTTATTCTCCCATGCTGACATCTTTTTCTCTGATATTAGCGACCATTGCTTCATCGCGTGTGTAAGATCCACTCTTAAATCCACAACTGTACCAAAATTCTCCTTTAAAACGTGCATACGCAACTTTGATCTCCATGGATATATATCAGACCTAAGAGACTCCATGCGATGGCAGGACTTCTATCTAGCCAAGTCCCTGACTATGGCTTATGATATTTTCTCAGAAATTGAGCTAGGGGCTCTCAACAAGTATGCTCCCATAGTAAAAGTTCATGCCAGAAACAAATCCTGTTGGTGGTTTACAGAAGACCTGAAAGATGCTTTGCGGAGTAGGGATGTACTCTGGAGAACTGCTAGGAAAACTATTTAATAAATGACTGGAATTCTTTCCAGAGGGTGAGGAACCTCTGCACCAAAATGGTCAGAGAAGCCAAAGCTAATTTCTACCACTCTCAGCTGGAGAGCTCCTCAAGAAATGCCTCCAAATTCTGGAAGACTATCAAAGACATTGAAGGTCACACCACTGTAAATTCCCTACCTACTAAATTATTGATTGACAATACTGTCATCTCCGACAGACCGTCTATCCTCGATGCTCTCAATAATCATATTGCCACTGCAGGGCTAGCCTTTGACTCCTCTCCCACGAATATCTTCCGCCAAAAACTTAGATTGGATACACAAGAAAAACCCATCCCCAGTCCATCCTTCTCTCTGCAGCCTACCTCCCTGAAAGAAGTTGAAGATCTTCTCCTTCAGCTGGACACTAGGAAAAGTGCTGGGGCCGACCTCATTGACCCATACTTCTTAACGGTCTGCTACCGTGTCCTCGTAGTTCCAATTACTCATCTCTTCAACTTATCCTTGTCCCAGGGTGACCTACCGCCCATTTGGAAAAATGCACTTGTGGTCCCTTTGTTTAAGTCAGGAGATCCTAGTGACCTCAATATCTACAGGTCAATCTCCCTACTTCCAATCCTGTCAAAGATTCTGGAGAAAATAGTGAACTCCCAGCTTCGGGAGTACCTGGAATCAGAAAAATTGCTTAACCCGTAACAATCTGGTTTTAGAGCACAGCACAGCACAATCTCTGCTCTAGCCAAGGTGACAAATGACTGGCAGCTTCAATTAAACAAAAAAACTTTGTCTGCACAGTTTTCTTAGACCTAAGCAAGGCGTTCGATAACGTTGATCACAGACTGCTTCTGTTGTCCCTCTGGAACATTGGTTTGGATTCCCTATCCCTTAAATGGTTCTCCAACTACCTCTCAGGACAACTTCAACAAGTAAAGGCAGAAGGGGACGTTTCTCCACCAAAACCCCTATTGAGGGGTGTACCGCAAGGTTCCATTCTTGGTCCCTTGTTCTTCTCCATTTATATTAACAACGTAGATGCCCCCATCAAAGAAGCACAAATACACCTATTCACAGATGATACGGTACTCTATGCTAGTAGCCCAACACCTGAAGCGGCCTGTAAAGCCCTTCAAAATGAATTTAATGTGCTGCAACATCAGCTTATAAACCAGAAACTGCTCTTAAATGCAAAAAAAACAAAACAAAGCAATGTTCCTCTCACCCCTTCAAAATGCAATAAATCCTGCAATTGCTGGGACACTCCCACAGATCACTACCATTCTAGGTGAGCAGTTGGACTACTTACCAAAGTTCAAGTACCTCGGGGTCTGGTTAGACCATAGACTTACTTTCACAGATCACTTAGAAGAACTGGAAAGAAATTTAGACAAAGACTTTGTCTGTTCTTTAGGATTAGTAATCTCCTCACAAGAGATGCTAAACTGAAACTGGTTCAAAATACCTTTCTTTCCCTATTGGATTACGCAGACTTCCTATATAGTCAGTGACCTGCAGATACCCTAGCCACACTCGATACGCTTTATCACAGAGCCATAGGATTTATCACGGGTCTTCCATACTCAACCCACCACTGTGCATTGTACGCAGCAGTGAGATGGTCATCCCTTGCTTACAGATGGCAAAAAAATGCTGCAGTTTGGACATACAAAGCTATCTCAAATAAACTGCCCCAGTATATCTCTGTCTGTTTACCTTCATGCACTCTGGGGAAGTATGCCCTGAGAAGCACCTCATATATCTACCTTTATGTTTACAAAGCAAAATCTCGCATTGGCAGAGCAGCCATCAGCTTTGTGCTTCCTCAACTGTGGAACAAGCTGCAAAAAACTTTGAAATTAACTCACCCCATCAGCCTAGCAGTTTTTAAATCTCTATATCTACATCATAATAAGGAGTCCTGTGCCTGTCTACCCTAAATAGTGACTCCTATAAGTCCAAGCACACTCTAATTACTACTGTTAAAGACTGATCCCATCTATAATCGACTCTTCCCTCTCCCCTTTTTCTACCCCATATCTGTCCCTTCCACATTCCTTTGACCCTGGTTCCAGCTCTAAATTCTCCATACCGTATCACTATATATCTTTTTATATTAGGTTTTATTTGTGTTCAGTGCACCTGATATGTATATTTCTTTACTTTTATGAAAAATTGTGTCCTACCCAAAACTAGCTGTATCTTCTGTTCCAAACATATACTACTGTCAATGCTACCTGCTGATACTTTGTATATACTGTATTATTGTATCTCACTTTATTTGTATTAGTGTATTACTATTTTCTTGAGTGTTGCATCCCATCTATCTTGTCCCTTGTTCCTTGTTAACAAACCCAGGTCCACCTCGAAAATTAGCTTGCTCAACGGTGATCGCTGGTTAAATAAATAAAGACTTTGATTGATTGATTCTGTAATAGAAGAGGCCTGCATTTACCATAAAAGTAAAGGCCTGCTTATTCTGTAACAGAAGAGGCTTGAATATACCATAACAGTAATGGCCTGCTTATTCTGTAACAGTAGAGGCTTGCATATACCATAGCAGTAAAGGTCTGCTTACTCTGTAACAGAAGCAGCTTGCATATACCATAACAGTAGTGGCCTGCTTATTCCGTAACAGTAGAAGTGTACACATACCATCTTAAACTGTAAATGACTATTTGCACCATAAGACCAAAGCATGCTTGTACTGTAAATATAACTTAAGCCTGCTCATTCCGTAACAATAAATGTCGACTTAATCTGTAACATTGGAAGTCTGCTTATATCATAACAATAGCAGCCTGCTTATAAAATATCAGTGGAGGGCTGCTTACAGTGTAACACTTGAGCAAAGCAGACGTTTTTTTTCTGTATCATGTGCCTAGCCTCGAAAGTTGCTTTGTTGGACTAGAAAACTAAACTGGTTCTTTTGTTTTTTTTTTGAGGAATGGCTATACCAGGTGGTACACACTTTGTTAATGCCAGTGTGATTTTAATGTTGGCACTTGATAAAAGCACTTTACTTAGTCTAGTCCTGAAATGTAAAATTCGCTTCTTATTTCTGAGATGGGTTTTCACTCGTGATAAGGTCAAGGGGAAATGAAGAGGGATTCAGCACGAAAGCAGCAGAAAACAAAAATTAAGGTTGACAGAAAGTGGAAAGGTTGAAGCCAGGTCCACATGTCTAGACACTGAGTACTCAGTAAAATATTTATTTCTTAATTATTTCACAAGAGTTTGTTTTTACAAAAAGTACACTAAAAAAACAGACACGCAAAATCAACCACAGCTCTTATTTCAAATAATTCTGTTGTACCAATTTTCAAAAATGTTATCATGAACTATAGTCCAAGCATCTACTAGAAAGGCTTTATGGCTTTTTATTTTTTGTGCGACTAATAACAGGTGACAGCCTTTGATGGTTAGCAAACTGCTCAAAACTTTCACGTAAAAGTTAACAATCAAGTTCTTTGTCAAATAAAGTTTATATAGTGTTACTATATCCTTTTCATCCCCCTACTATTCGCATTTTATCGTTTACTTTAAAGCATGTATATTTGATTTATACTGAAAAACAGGATATGGTGTAATTGAAGGAATTAGTATTTCACAACAGAGAACACAGTTTTATTGACCTGTTGGTAAGACCAATAATACACACTTAAGAGGCACTGATGGACTATAAAGGTCTTATTGACAAAATAATGTCTGCAGGGACCCAGAGTGGATATGGACCAGTTAGATACCCCCCCACTTCAGCTCACTGAAGTCTGTTACATTTTCTAAACTTGTTTGCTCCCCCTGCCCCCTGGGTAGTTGGAAGTGGGGAATGAGGCACTGAGGAGGGGTTGGAACAAGACAGGTTGTAGACACAGTGTATATGTCCAGGAAGACTGTGGCAATAAAAATACTGTAACCCTTATAATGCTATTTTAAAATGTATAAAAATGGTTTTAAGTGAGTCAAATGATGTCTATAGCCTAATAATAAATTAATTCATGGTTTTATCATTGAAATAAAATATGCTAATTTCCCTCTGAAGGGTGTGCATAATATTTTCAGCAGCTCCAGAGCTGGCATTAAATTGTGCACCCTCCTAAGATCCTGTGAGTATGCCTCTTGACAGCTTTGTGTTGTGGTTACACCAAACCCCCTTTCAGCTTGCCCCCTCTCTCACATACATGCACACATGTTATTTGTGAACACACTTGCATCAGCAGCCCTTTCAGAATGCTACACTGCTCACGTAGCTGATCGGGTACTGATGCAGTGCCTTATTTTTCATTTTTTATGTATAATTTATTTACCCAGGATAGTCTAGCTGAGATGCAATTTCTCATTTCCAGTAGGGTCCTGCTTTTACACATTTCTGCAGCTTGATGAACTGAAGCACTAAAGGTTACGTGATTTTTAAAAAGTCACAGTTTGTATCTGGCACTAGTGAGGTTTGAATCCATGATCTCCCGGTTTTTAAGCCAGTGCACTGACCATTAGACCACACTGACTCTTTAACTGGGCATGTTTGGAGAGTGGAGCCTGTTGAAGTATGACCAAGAATGTCAAAATGCAGTCACAGTCAGGCAAATTAATGTCAAGGCCAAAGTTCCAGTGATCCAAACTGACAATGTTGTTGCCATTATATATAATGGTTACAGTATGTCATTCATATTTCACTTCCTGACTGTTTCAGAAGTTGGAGAGCAAGGTGATAATTTATGGGTGTCCACTGGCAGCGCCCTCACCTTAACTGCAAGCCATATCCACGATTAAGTTTAATACACAGTTAAAAAGATGCCTGAACTCCTGCCTAAAGAGGGCATTGTGATTGTCTCCCGCAACTGAAAAGAAGTTATGTGAACAGCTGGTACCATCACAGGAGAGGCTGAATCATAAAAACATCTTTAAAAATATTTCATGATATATTTTATACACAGACATAACATTTTCAAATTACAACACGCTCCAAGTAGTGAGTTCTCATGAGATAACCATACTCCTGCAGGGATTAGAGGCCTAAATACCTATAATACTCTTAGAGGTGTGGTTTCCCATATGGCAGTTGTATACTGCATGTTGTGCCTTGTTGCTTCAGAACTGCAATAACATGGTAAATACACAGTATCTATCTACAAAGTAATCCTATACTCCATACAAACAGACTTTGTACACTAATGCTGCTCATGGCATGTACAAATACATTGTCACTGATAGACAGAATTTTTGTTTTACAATTTCTTTGCATAGGATAGCCCAGCTGAGATACACCATTTAATTTTTAGTTGGCTTCTGTTTTAGCTCATTTCAACACCTGGTTGTGTTGGGCACTGGAAAGTTGTGTGACTGAATGGCAGAAACACACACATTGAGTATTTGGCTCTGGTGGGTTTGAACCCATGTTCTTTTGGTTCCAGGTCTGTGCTCTAACACTAACACTAACACCACTCTGCCTCCACTACTTGAACCTGGGTCTCCTGATTTCCAAGAGGATGCATTATCCACTAGCCCATACTGCCTCCTCCTTAAGGATTACCTCAGTTTTTTTCTCATAATTATTTTAGCCTTTCGTCAATCCTTCCATTTCCAACTTGGTCCTCCTAGTCATGTCACTGACCTTTGCTAAGGCTTACATCTTTATGTGAGTTCTCATGGATTATCCCCCTTCCCATGGTGGGGCCTTAAGGGATGCTCTTTCCCTTGCCGGAGCACAATCCTGATCCTGGATGATGTGCAGCTGTGTCGCTGCCAGAAAACATCCCCACCCAACTAGTTGAGTGGCTCCAGCTGAACTGCCCACCATCTTCAGCTAGGTGGCAGCTAACTCTTTGCTGGATGCTCAATCCTCCTTCCCACGGCAGGCCATGCCCACTCCTGAACTCAGGTCACCAGCATCACAAGTGGTAGCACTACTGCTACACTATTAGGTCACTGGGTTACATTAGAGTTTAACCTTTAATGGAGCCACTAACCTATATTTCCAATAGGATAAGCATGTAATTATAATCTGAAGAGCTTTTTCCTAGCCTTCATCAGATGAGGATTCATTAAGTACACATGCCCCATGTCCCAGCTGCACTGGAAAGAATGAAAAACTCTGTCAGGGAATTATTTCCAATTTTCACAAGCTCTGAGTTTTATGGAGCTTACTTTTCTCTTCCTTCCTTCCTTCCTTCCTTCCTTCCTTCCTTCCTTCCTTCCCTTCCTTCCTTCCTTCCATCTCCCTCTCCCTTCCTTCCTTCCTCAAAAGTGCAGTACATACATCCTTTTAGCTCCACCCCACAAGTAATAGTGTAAGTCTCAAGTGTGATCCTGCACAGTGAACACTATCGAGATTAGCACTGCAGACACAGGTCAGCATCAATCTGACGTCTGATTCCAGACAATAAACCTGTGGAACAGATCTCAAATATTTTACTTTCAGTTTTTAGTTCTTTGTTCCTACCAGTTTTCAAGCTGGGAGTTTGCAGGCCACAAGTGTTTCGTAAGAGTGTAAAACAAACCGAGCACAAACACAGGATTGCAGAAATGGTGTTTTGCACAAACGCAGGATTGCAAAAATGTTGTCTGGCACAAATGCAGAATTGAAAAAATGGTGTTTAACCCAGTAGTAAAAGAAAAGAAGTGACATACACGCAAGGCACATCTTGCGAGTGCGTATCACTTCCCCAACCTTCACTTTTTGATTACACACCATTTGTACAATCCTGTTTGTGCCCAATTTGTTTTGCATGCTCAGTGGTTTATTTTACTGGAACACTGGGACTTACTGATAATGTGTCTAGTTTCCTAGTTCTCTCTCTCCACACGTGTTTCTTTGGTTGCTCTAAGGCTTGCCATTCTAACATGAAGATTTTGACCTTAGTTATAAGGGTCTGCTTAGAGGCCATACTTAAAATATGGTGGCACAAACAGAATGTAGAGATGTAAAACCGGTCTGAAAAATTTGAACTGGCTCAATATTTAAAATAGGACCTTTGATCATTTAAGGGGAATGTAGGCATGCTGGGTCACTTACAGTTTGAAACACCATGCAAACCTCTTTCAAACCAGTTACTGGCTTACCTGAAAGTGTCAGCAGTCCACCGATAACCATATATAAATTATACACGTTTTAAGGTAGCATCCATTTCATTGAACCTTGAGACAGAAAGTGATGCCATAGTTGAAGAAGCTGTGCCTAAAACCAAACACCTTGCCCAACTGTGACACTACTTTCTGTCTCAAGGGTCCAAGGAAATGGCTTCTGCCTTGACGTAACCTAGGGGTCACAGAGATATGGCTATCTCTAGACTTCTGCCACCTGTATGTTCTATAATCCTGATACCATGTTTGAAAGAACTTTTCAAGGATTTTCAGATTATGAGTGATGCTGAACAACACCTCTGGGATGTTATGCCAAGAAAATATCTACAATTAATATTTAATCAAGGGAGGGCAAAATGTTATACTTTTATAGTTATTCCTCTATTCAAAAAGTAATACATTGATGGGCATTTGGGGGGGCACGTGGTCCCACCTACTCAACAAAAATGATGGCCCTGCCATTTAAGTTTCAGACATGCAGCTGATTATCTCATGATAAGAATGCCTCCTTCCCTTAATGACAGGTTGAATACATTTGCTTCCTGAAGGAAGACAACAAGGCTATATTCCTCAACAGTTTTGTTGCCCAAGCAACATGGTGGCCAGACTCGGGGCACCAGGTACATGCAGCCTGCAACTCTTTTCCTTAACCCATCATTGGCAACCGATCATCAGAACTGGTTTCAAAGTCCTACATTGTTATTAATAGCACTACTGCTTTTGGCAGAGTTATGAAGCACAGGAACATAATACCACAAAATGAAAATTCATGGAGACTCAAAACCACCTGTAGCCATTCCTTCAGCCCTCATCTGAACACTTAGCTGAAACAGTCTGACCAGCTGCTGGAAATGTAAATTGTAACTCATAGTGATCAAAAACATGTGAGGGGCAGAAAGCCTTCCCAGAATCATATGTTTATTTTTTATAGTAAGTGTCGTGGAAAAGAGACTGATGCTTCTGGGCCAATTTTGAACCAGGGTTGAGTGAACAGGGATTTATAAAGCCTCAGAAAAGGCTGTCTAGCAGCCCTCCCCCAAACCCCTAACTCAGTGTCTTCCAGTTCAGATCCATTCACCACCCAGTCCAAGATGGTAGTACCTAGATACCGCCCAACCCCTCAGAATGGTACAGCTCAGGGTTGCAAATTGTATGCCTGAGTAAACAGTGGCCAGCTAGAAGGTGTTTCTACAGCAAGTGCCTCACTGGCAATGCAAATAGAGATTGTAGGCGATTCAAAATACAATATAGTGACTCTTAAATAAGTCACTTGGTGTAGTTATGTGCACGAAAGAGGCTAGGGCTTGCAAGTCTGCATTTTTTAACACAAATAAGACTCTATAAAATGTACTCACATAGCAAAGTCCATTTTCAATATAATTGTACACCACTTAAAATACATTAACATAGATGTGATGTGCTGCAGGAGCGAGGAAAAAAAAAGACAGAAGAGCAAGATAATCTCTTATTATGACGTGTTGTCAAATGTAGCCAGGGTCCACAGGTGGGCCTTCCTGCATTGTGTGAGAACTCCTGAGTCCTGGAAAGGGCTGGCTCACCCAGCTGGTTTGGTTGCTTTTTTCATTATTGCATTTCAAACATTCCACACCCCCAGTTCAGTTTGATTTGGATCAGTTCACAGTCGGCACTTGGTTCTGATGAAGGCTGAACTCCTTGGCTTTGAGCCGTAGACTTGCAATGCTGTTGACCATGCTCACCCCCTTGGGGTTTGTAGTTGTTCCAGATGATGTATACGATGGAACTGTGTTGCTGGAAGGAGGGGTGACAGGGAGTGGGACAGAAAAAGACAGAAAGAAAATTAAAATGGATGTTCATGACCCTGGTGCAATCTTCCCAAAAGTATAAAAATAAAAGTATCAAATACTGAAACACTCACTCCCACATCACTATTACTAAACAGATTGAATGCTGATGGTTAGTTCTGTAATTAATATCATTGCTACATTTGGGAAAAATCATGATCTGGGAATGGGACAAAACAAAAAAAGTTACAGAAACACAGTAAAAGAAAATCATGGGCAAAAGCCACTGGCAGCATAGCTATTTATTTACTTATTAATTTATCTTATTTTATTTCTGTTTTTTGACCAGGAAAAGCACATAAAGCTATGACAGCTGGTTTCCAGGTGCATCCACAAAGGTCGGTTACATGGACCTGTTTTATTGCCAGGGGGAATAATGGCCATGACCCCGGCAAAACTCCCCTACTCTTCATCGATAAGTGCCCCTCTGGTTAATAGATTCCCTTGTCAAATCTGTTCATATTCATCTAGGGCAGTTATATTGTCTTAAGAACTGTCTATCAACAAACACTCACAAAATTTTGGCTCAATCCTTACTACTGTCCTTGACTGAATATGGCTTTTCATTATATGCTTCGGCTCCTTCTTCTTTGTTACAGGGAGTAAAAATGTTTTATATATAGTTTTAAAATGTAGTCCATTTATTCCTCCTCCTCCATGGTGCAGGCTATCCTTCTCACTGACCCCACCCCCCAGCTCCATCACCTGGCATGTCAGGGACTTACATCAATCCTGGTGCTTCCCCCATGGGTCACCTCTCTGCGGCAGGGGTTGGTGGTGTACCACTGATGAAATGGACCCGGTTCTGGGAGGGGACCCTGTAGCCCAGTGCGGAACCTGCAAGGGATCAGTGTCATCTTGTGCTGCACTCGGCCATTTTCCTTCACTTTCTCTCCCCTGGAGGAATGGACGTGCAGTGCTGACCAGACATATCAATGCACACTCCCATGCGTGGGACATTGCTGGCTGCTGTTCCTCCATTCCCCAAGTTGTGGTCTCTGGCTGCCTGCCCCCTAGCCTCAGCTAGAGGCCAGACGTGTACCAGGATCTGCATCACTCTCTCCCCCAGAGGAGGAGAGCAGTCTGTGGGACGATCAGTCCAGCTCTCCCCTGGCCAACTCCCAGTGACCCAAGTTCATTCCTGAACCTGGCTTGGTGCTCTGGCAGCAGGTGAGGCACAGTGCCTCAGTCCTCCAAACCAGCCGGCCAGCTAGGGAGTAAAAATGTTAGATCACTCTGTGTGCTGTTTTGCTGGTTCTGCACACAGATCAACAAATCAGTGTAATTCATGCAAACAACTTGTGTAATTATCTTTTGATCAGAGAGTTATTTACTTCAGTTAATTAACGTCAAAGATTTTACTACTCATCTGTTCTGTGCTCTTTCATGTTCTTTCATGGCTGAACTTAATGATTGTTTGCATTGTCCTACTAGATCTATTCTAATGCCAGCTGTATGACCTCCTCTTTTTAGAACATCTTCTGGCAGAGGTCTTTTTATGTTTGCTATGCGTTTGTGCATGTAGTGAACATTTTGCTATAGTGGTTGGCTGTTGAGAGGTGTGACACTGTCTGTCCAATGCAGAGTAGTGTTTTAGGGACATGACAGTGGCACACCAATCATTAGTCGGGCTGATTATGACAGAGTTTTGGCTTGCTGGGCGACAATGTTGTGGACTTCAAAAGGAAAAGCTGATCCAATTATGGGTCAGCTTTTCCCTTTGATCTATGCAGCCCAACAACCATAGCTGATCTGTCATGGTCAGGCTGGAGTCCCTGGAATGTCAAACAAACAGAAACTCATGGAAGCAGCAGGAGCAGACAGATACAAAAACAACAGACGGAGCCAAGCGAAAATAGGTACTCACAAAGCAGACAAGAAGAGCACAATTACACAAGTACATGCTTATTCAGAGCTCAGTCAGCAGCTGGCCATGGAGGTGAGCAGTGGCTGAGCCAGTCACCCCTCGGGTACAGAATGGTGGCAGTGGGGTGGTAGACACTATGTGGGGGGAACCACTGGACCACCGATACTTGACTACCAGGACAGTGTGTTCTGTGAGACATACACGTGTCATAGATCGGTGCTCAGGGGGGTGGGGGGGGCCACTAGGCTACCAGGGTAAATGAATTGATCTGACTACTGAGTGTGTCAGAAATCAGTGATTGGGGGTTGGGGGATCCACTAACCTATCAGGCAGTATGATATGTGTTACCAGTCTGTGCATGGGGGATCGGGGATTGTGGAGGTGGGACACTAGACCACCAGGAAATGTGTAGGGTATGGCTCCATGTCTCCAGGACAGAGGTCACTTCTGCATGATTGCCTGGCATTGCTGTATGCTTATCAGCGGTAGTGTTTGACACCACACTATAGGTTGTGCTAACGGCTCTAATTCTTTTGAATATCCCAGTATGTGGGTATTTATGTCCCTGCCCCTCTGTCCCTCCCCTACATACATTATTTTCTAGTGTCGACACTATCACATTGTGCAGGCACTAACTGCTCTTTTGAATATTGCAGCCGGGTGCAAATGCTGTGTAAATCCAGTGCAAACGGTTTGCAGCTGGTGGAAGCCTTTGAATATCTCACCAAATGGGTGGTCAACCTGGGAGCAGATAAGACAAAATGTGCCAATTGGTTGTAATGAACTTTAAACTGATTTGGCAAATGTTTGGGGACCTGGCAATATAAAGAATCACCACAATAAACCAGAGGAAGGATTACAGAATTTATGATATTTAATCTAGTGTCCATGTCTAGACAATTCATGTTTTTGTACAAGAAGCCAACATGTGAATGCGTTTTACATATTCAGTTATTTATGTGTTTCCCTTTTATAATTTGGATTAAACCAGATTCCCAAATACCTGCTCCTTGCTTCGCATGTGGTAAGTGTGAACGCACTGTAAACCCAGCTTTGGCAAACAGTTTTTTATTGTTTCTTGTTTCACCAACCTCCATGCTGTATCGAGCATTTGGGTGCAGTCCAGGATGTTAATTTCCTGAGCAAGATCTGTTGCCCTAGAAGCCCACCGTGCATCTACTGCCAGCCAACGTTTTTTCCACAATTTTCTTTCTGTAGTGCTGCTTCAAATTTTTAATCACCTAAATCCATGGGCTGGATCAGCACTGTTGTGTTTGAGGGTAATAAAAATGGTGAACGTGGATCACAGTTAAATTTGGGTGGGCACTGCAGTTATCTAAGATGAGGCAGATTTCTCTTTTTTTATGTCGCATTTGTGAGCTTAGTCAGGTAGCCCAGTCAGTAAACATCACCCAGTCATCCAGGCATTGCTGTTGGCTTCGTATTCTACTAGCAGTGAACTGACATTGATGCTTCAGAAACAACGGGGCTTCTTTGATTTCCTGATTATGAGCAGTGGCAATTTTTCTACACCATTCATGTTGGCACAGACAAGGACTGAAATTCCTTCTTTCCTCTTTTAATTACCTGCTGCATTATCTGTGTGGAAAGCAAGTATACCATCAGGAACTGCATGGAAGTAAATTCCAATCTCATCTGCATTGAATAGGTCAGCTTCACTAAAATCATTTCAAATCATTGACAGTATGCTGTCCTTCCATGACACGGCACCATCTATGTCTGCATCCTGTTTCTCTCCATGGCATAGTTTAAACTGTATGCAATGGCACTCCTTCCATCGGCCCAGCCACACATCTGTAGACATGAAATTTATACCCATTCTGTCAACTAGCTGCTATACCTTGCTTAATAGAATAGGGCCACTGATAAGTGCATCTACTGTTCTGCATGCACTGAGCCACTGCAACAGTACATTCCCTACAAGCTCATCCTTACTGGTGCATTTTCATTTACAGTCCTTGTTCAGTCCTCATTCACAGTCTACAGTCAGCTGCTCCTTGTTCGTCATTATTTTTGAGATTGTGCAGGCATTAACCTGGAATTCTCTGGCTATGTCACTTCTTTTTACAGAAGGAACACTGAGATGCTCAATGATTGTAATCTTCTGTGGAAGGTTAAGCGCTGTTCTTTGTTTAGGTTTCTCCGTTTCTTTGACAGTTACTGCTCTTTGGTGCCTGAAGGGATGATGGGGACTGCAAACAATAGCCAGGCTTCACTTTTAAATGATTACTCATCATTGAAATGCACTGGGAGCTTCACTTAATTAGCTCCCATTCACACCTAGCCACATACCATGGAAGATGTTATTTGCCAAAGCTGAGGTGTGACAGCTTGACAGCTAAGAGTCAATGAGTTTCAGTAACTGACAGCTGCCAGAAGCTGAAACTAAATGTTCTTTTAAATGTGCTATACGTGATTATAAACGGGCTTTATGCCCATAGGAATACATAGGAAACAATTGGGACATGGGAGGCATGTTCTTATAGGCAGGATGTTCCATTATCCGATGTTCTTATAAGTGGGTTCCACTGTACTTATATTAGGGAACTACTTTGAGGATGGCATTACCTGTGTCAATTTAAAGTGAGAAATGCTTTGAACTTCAATTAAAAGCCTGGCTTGGAAAAGCTCAGAACTTCCACTAGTTCTGCTGTTTTCCTTAAAATCTGGCAGAAGGAGACATCTATATTACTACTATGGCAGTTCTAATACCTACATGTTGTAGGAAAAGGTTAGATCATTTTAAAGTCTCAGTCTCAGCTTTGCAGAGCTATGGTAGTAGCTTGTTAAAAAAACATACTGCTGCTAACATTGCCTCATATTTTCTTAGACATGATGGTTTATGCTCCTAAGGAGAACCGAACCTGCAGCCTACTGATTTATATACCTATGCTTTTACCTTCTGTACCATCCAGCCAGAGCTATTTATATGCACAGCTATGGACTACATACTTTGCCTGTTTATCCCAGCTTTTCTCAGCTTTTCCTCTTTGGCAGACTCCATTCTTCTGGAATGTTTTTCACTAATTATTTCACCCATAGCATCATCAGCTTTAAGCTTCTCCCCCATACATTAAAACTAAGGCTACAGCACAACATTTAAAGACATAGGGCAGAAGTTTCCAATGCTTGTGAATGCCACAAGCCCTGGATGTGCCATATATGTGGCGCTCAGAGCTTGCAACATTCACCCACCGGCAACTGGGATTTTCTATCCTGTGTGGCAATTGCCACAAGCTAGACTAACTTTTTGTGGTCTATCTTGTGGCGATCCTGAGGACCTTTTTTTTGGAGCTTGTGCAATGTGGTGCAAGTTGCCATAAATCATGGGAACTGTTATAACTACACCCAAGATTGTAAAATCAAGTGCAGTTGCAGCAAAGGGGTTTAGTACACTGCCAGATCCTAAGTGCTGTGGCACAGGGCTTGTCGAAAGCCTTGCTGAATGCTATGAAAATCCTGCCCATGATCAATGTACTTTGTAAAGTATTTTTTTCTTACTATTTCTTCCCCCCCTCCGTCACTGTGACCAATCCCTCTCTCCAGGTATTCCAATGCACCCTTCAGATTTTGTGCACCATGAGGGCTGGGAGGATGCTCCTATAAGTGCCACTGCTCCTGTACATTCTAGAGACCCGGGTGACCCCCCCCCGGTGGGGTGGAGGAGTCCCCCTACTTTCTCTGATACCTCAGTGAGCGTGCAACTGAAGCTTCTCCCAGTTCCTCCATGGTCGCCTTGGTGTGGGAGCTCTTCACCTGGATCAGTCGCAAGGTTTTTCCTTCTTTCTGGTCCATCCCCTCGAACATTGGTGTACAAGGAGGATCAAAGAGATGGATGCGCACTGAGACACGCATCCGCTCCGTTCCTCGGCCGATGTAGGCCCCTTCCTGCTTGTCTACCTCCCTGTCTGCACCAGCACTGCCCATGGTCACCCAAATGATGGCAGTATAGCAGCAGGGCAAGCAACCCACCCCACCCCAGAGAAGGAAAGGAAGCCATTGGGCGCTCAATCCTTTTCCCCCTGGCCAACTCCCAGTGACCCAAATCCGTCACCGAACCTGGGTCACCGGTGTGGTGCTAGGTGTGGCGTCCAGTGCCTCAACCCTCAGCACCACCAGGCTGGCTGTACTTTGTAAAGTATTGATTGATTGAAATTTACAATGTATGGCCAGGAAAAACACAATAAGCTGAAGCTTGTTTCCAGGTGCATCCTAGAAGTACAGGGAAGTTAAGTGACTTGTTCATGTCACGCACAGTATGCAAGTGAGTATTAGTGTGAGGTAGAAAGCAGTGTTCAGACAGTTCATAAAAAGTTCAGTTCTTTATCTGATGCAGAGCAAAATGGATTTCCAAGTAGTGCTACACATTATAAGACCACAACCCATCTCAAACAATATGTGACATCTTTTATATAGACCTGCTCTTAACTAAGTCCACTACTCTAAACTACTTGCAACATTTTTAAGGCTTAGATTCTTGATATTAAAGTACATTACTTATGAGAGCAAGCAAAAAAGAGACAGATGCAATTGGAATCATATAATGCAGGATACTGAGACTTATTGAATGTTATAAAAAGATGTTTTGACCTAAACACCCAGGCTGGGATATTCAAAGATGTTGCGCATGGCACAACAGTGTTGCACCTTAACCCACTGATGTGCCTGGTCTTGCGATATTCAATAGGGGATGTTGTGCTCGCCAAATCCGATGCGGGTACACCAATGTATATGCAGCGCAAGTGCTGGGAGGCGTGTCCATGCATATTTGTCACATCCGATATTCAGCCTCGGGATGTGCAAGGAGCAGGCACACACCCGCCTTTGTGCCGCACGGGGGGTAAAGGTCCACCAAAAAAACTGGAGCAAGGACTGGCCACCCACAGGTGAGCTGCTGTATTGCAGGGCACAACATGGTAGCCGCCTGCTGTGGGTGACTACCTGACCTCCTGAGACACAGGCCGGGTGTTGCCCCCCCCCACGCCTTTTCGCGAGCATTGTAAATGTAATATATCCCTGGTGGTCCAGTGGACCTGCTCCTCAGCCCGATCGTGGGCTTTGTAAAATTAAAAGTATCCCTGGTGGTCCAGTGGACCGAATCCAGCCTGATCGTGGGCTTTGTCAAAGAAGAACCCCTGGTGGTCCAGCGGTACCCCCTCTCCCCACCCATCCACGCAGACCCACCACCCTGCTCCCCCCCATCAGTGGCGGGTGGCAGCTCTCCACCCGCAAGCCACCCATCTGCCCGCTGACTGACAGCATACATTACGGCTACTCGCCCATTGGTCCAGCGTGGCCATCGGGCGTAGACCATACTGTGGCCAACAGTCCCGATATGTGAATGGATATAAAGGAGGTACAGTGCATCTGGTGACATCTTATTTTATTTTATTTTATTTTATTCTTTTGGTAACCAGGTAAGACCCGCTAGGCACAAGTGCCTGTTTTCAGGGGGAAACCCGGGAGCACTGGATTGGTTAAGTGACTCACTCAGAGTCACACAGTATGCAAGAGGAGGTTGTGGGAATCAAACCCAGATCTGCTGGATGTACCAAGCTCATTCACATCTCATTGCTCTAATCACTAGACTATACTGCCAGCTCCATCTGGTGGGATGGAAGAGGGAGAATGGATAGTGATATGTACAGACAGCAGTGATGGGTTTGAGAGGGCAATTTGGTTCCAAAGTGACAGAATGAGTTACAGAGGGTATCTAGTCTGGCCAGGGATGTGGAGGGGGAAGAACCATACACTACGTCTGCATAGTCAAAGACTGGATGAACCATTTTGACAACCATCTTTTGGTGAACCTGAAGAGAAAAACTGTTTTAATTTGGTACAAGGCACCAAGTTTAGGACAGAGTTTGGCATGGATGGCATCTATGTGGGCAGTGAAGTCAAGCTTGTTGTCAAGCCACATACGAAGGTACTTGAAGGGAGGTACCACTTCTAGTGAGGAGTCATCCAAGGTGGAGAAGTTGGGCACAGATGGGAGTTTGGCCTGTCTTTAGCTGGTGCCAAAGGTTATGGACACCATTTTTTTAGTGTTGACATGGAGCTGGTTTGACTGGAACCAACGTAAGATGTTGTTGAAGTCCTGCTATAGCAGACCTTCCACTTCTGGGGTGGAGGGACCAGAAGAGTAGATGACTTTGTCATCTACATATATGTGAATATGCAAGTTGGCACAGGCTGATGGGAGTGAGGAAAATGGAGGCCCAGGATGAAATTCTGTGAGACCCCAACCTTGATGGGCAGAGAAGGTGACAGGGCACTATCAACCTGAATTGAGTATAGATGGCCCATGAGATAAGAAGGGAACCAGTCAACATAGGAGCTGAAAGACCAGCAGAGCCCAGCTTATTCAGAAGGAGAAGGTGAGACATTGAGCCACAGGCACTGGCCAGATTAATGAAGATGGCTGCCTTAATGTGGCCCTGATCCATCTATGAGAGGATATGATCAGTTACATGCAGCAGGGAGGAGACTGTGGAATGATCCTTCTTAAAAGCAGACTGGAACAAGGAGAGGAAATCGGACGAGGAGAGGAAATCAGAAGGTCTGTTGTAGACAAGCTTCTCTTGCAGTTTGGCATGAAAGGGTAGGGGAAGATAGGCCAAGAGTTACTGGAGGAGGAAGAATACCCCATTTGTGAAGTGGTATGACTTTAGTCAGCTTCCAGGACTGTGGGAATGCACTGAGGGAGAAGGAGAGACTGAAAAAGTGAGTCAAAGGAGATTCAGTGGCAGGGAGCAGAAATATGAAGAAGTCTGGGATCATGTCCGTCAGGGCAAGACTTACTCTGTTTCAGGGAGTAAATGGCAGTCAGGGTATCCTGGGTGCTAACAGCAGAGAAGTAGAAACCCTGACTGGGAAGGGAAGAAGGAGTGTTGTATGATGGAGTTGTAGCAGGCGGGGAAGAGGAAGGGACAGCACAAGCGGTGAAGAACTCATTAAAGTTTGAAGTAATAGAAGAGGGGTCAGATACAGGTGAACCATTAATCAGGAGAACGGAGGGTCCAGTCTCGGTGGGAGGGTCAAAAATTCCTGCAAGACCTGTACTTGAGAGGGTCAGGCAGGGAGCGAGATCGTTTATAGCGTGACCAGGAGAGATTACAGGATTTGAACTGAGCAATAATTTCTAGGATAATCCAGGGGTGATGGTGAGATTTAACCCTGGATTTTTGAGCGGGACATACTTATCCCAGACTGAGTAGAATTTGAAGTGGAACATGGAGAGGCCACAACAGTATTGGATGCGGTGAATAAGGCTGTCCAAGCTGATGAGGCAAGGCAACTCAGAAGGGGCTGAGTGTTTAGTGACCTAAAGGACCTACTCCAGATGCATTTTGGAGAGAAGGAAGTGCGTTTGATCTTCCTGAAATAGACTATCATGCAGGGTTGCTGAAAGCATCAAGTAAGATATCAACTGCAACAATATGATGTGGCTGGGAGGAGAGAACCCAGTCCAAAAAAGTGTGGTTTTAAGAATGTGGATTGAGCCGAGTAGGATCAGATATAATCTGTGTGAGACTGAAAGACTCATCCTTGTGGGTGATTGGCCTGGAGGCTGGGGAGTGCCAATTGTTATTAAAATTCCCTAAAAGAATGAGCAGACCTGCAGAGGAGCGTGAGGTGATAGTAGAGACAGATTCTAACCAGGAAGGAGGATGAGATTTTGAGTGAGGCATTAAGTACACCAATGAAAATGGGCACAGAGGAGGGAAATGACAGCCAGATAAGGAGAAACTCATGTGAAGAAGATAGAGCCTCTCTGGCAGCCATGATGCAGAAGAGGCTTTGATGGGTGTGAAGAGCAACACCACCCACACATTTACCCCGTCTTGTCTGAAAAGTTGATAGTCTGGGAATGCCAGGCTAGAGTCTGGGATCCTGACTGATAACCATGATTCCAAGGTACACAGGATATTGGGAGGATACTGCAGTACCCATGTAGACTACGGGTCGAGTTTTGGTAGAAGGGTCTGAACATTGACGTAAAAAAAGCTCAAGCCTTTGGTAGCTGAGGAGCTAGGGAAAGCAAGAAGGGTGGAGCCTGGGTTGAGATCAACATCACCAGACAGGAGAAGGAGCAGGAGGAGGAACAGCATGTGATTTCCAGCCTTTAAAGCTGGGGATGGGGGTTGGTAAGGGAGCAGAAGGGTCGGGTAGGGAGATGAGAATAGTAATGGACAAACTCAGGATTACGGGAGGGAGAAGATATGAGATCAGGTTGGATAGGAGGGGAAGGGTGAAGGGGAGTACTGAGAAAAATGAGGGCATAGAGAGGAAAATGGGGGGAAGGGTTGCTGTGATAGTGAGAGGAGCAGATGCTGGCAATGGTATTAGAGAGCAGGGAATGAGGAAGAGGAGGGTAATACACAGTGCAAGCATGGAGAGATATGCAGCAGCCAACTAATAGCAATACAAAACAGTACAGTTGATAAACTAGTTCACGGTAAGCATTTAAGAGCTCCACTGAGTAACAGGTCTGATTTGTGAGTGGGAGTTTACAATGATAATAGCCAAACAGTGACAAAAAAGCATTTACGCATTCCTGAATGTCAGCAGTACTCTTCACACTGTAATAAACAATGGTATTGTCTACATACATTTGCATGTTGGTATAATGTAAATGCCTGTCAAGATCATTGATTTTCACAGATAATAATAATCTGCCCAACAAGTACACACTGACAAGAAACTAGACATGATAGAAACATAGATAAGGACTGCTTGGCCCAACTAGTCTGCCCATTTCCCTACCTACTGGATAAGCTGCAGATCCTAGTTAAACAACAGCCTATTTCTTCCTACCTCCCACAAGAATTGCCTTATGTCTATTCTATGCATTCTTGAATTCCTCTATTGTTTTTGACACCACTGCATCCTCAGGAAGGCTGTTCCATGTGTCCATCACCCTCTCTGTGAAAAAATACTTCCTCACATTGCCCTGACCCATCCCCCCTCTGTCTTCACATTGTGTCCCCTTGTTCTTGCACACCCCTTTTTCTGAAAGATGCTACCCTCTTGGACTTTGTTGATTCTCTTGAGGTACTTAAAAGTTTCTATCATGTCCCCCCTCTCCCTCCTTTCCTCAAGGGTATACATATTCAGCTCCTTTAGTCTCTCCTCATATGGCTTCTGTTGCAGACCCTGCACCATTTTAGTTGCCCTCCTCTGGACTGCCTCCATCCTGTCTATGTCCTAATGGAGATGAGGTCTCTAGATAGGGTCTCACCAACTGTCTATACAGAAGGATAACAACTTGCCTCTTCCTATACATCCCAGTATCCCCCTAGCCATCCCTACTGCCTTCTCACATTGCTTGCTAACCTTTAGGTCATCTGATATGATTACGCCCAGGTCCCATTCCATTTTTGTTGTTGTTACTACCCTCCCAATTGTGTACTCTTCCCCTGGGTTTTTGTTTCCATGATGCATTACTTTGCACTTCTTTGCACTGAATCCAAGCTGACATACTTCTGACCATTCCTCCAACCTTGCCAAGTCCCTTCTTATCCTTTTCACCCCCATTGTGTATCAACCCTGCTGCAGATCTTTGTGTCATCTGCAAAGAGGCATACTTTTCCTTCCAGTCCCTCTGCAGTGTCACTTATAAAGATGAAGTCTTTGATTTCACTAAATTGAAATCTATTATTTAAATTGCTTTGAAACTCCATAAGGGATGAGGGTGCACCACCTAGGTGTTCTAATTTCCTTATCAATTGATTGCGCTCTATTGTGTCAAATGTCTTTAGAAAAATGCCACAGTGAGTAGGTCATGACTATACCACCACATAACAGGTAATTTGTAACCATGGTAACCACAGTTAATGTACCATGATGTGGGCAGAAGCCAGACTGAGTACAGCTAAGTAAATCTTTGTGAACCAAATAATGAACCAGTTGTTCAGAAAGTGCACTCATTTCCCCATTAGTTATCAGGCATTTGGTGAAAGTGATATTGGCCTGTAGTTACATATGGAGTTTTGGTCACTATCTTTATAGACTGGTGATATCTGAACAATTTTCCAACTGTATGGGAATTTATCCAGTTCTAGTGAAAAGTTAAAGAAATAAAATGATAGAAAACAAATAATAGGCAGCAATTTATAATAGTTTGTTACTTATACTGTCTCATACCCTGGGTTCCCAAAGATTCAGTAACAGTTACTCCTTTGACATAAGATTTGGGCTGTTTGTTTGACAAAAAACCCAGCTGCGTGGTCAGTGTTCAGAACTTCACTCAATGAATGGGACAGATGACCACTGGTGGTAGAAAACAGGTTGCTGTCTTCACAAAAATAGATATTAAAGGCCTCGATCATCCTATTCTAGTTACTTATTTTGACTTATTCACAAAAATATGACTAGATATACAGTATCAAACTTATAATTTTAAAGCCCTTAACTAGCATCCCCAAAAAATTCAGGTTTAGTCTGAACATTTTATAACCCTATTCTTGAAGAATCTTCCATTGGTTGCTCTGACATCTTTTAGATAACTATTTTGTCAGCTCCTATATGACAATCAATCACTACTTGAGTTTGTGGTTTTTGCGCTTTTCCATGCTCTATTACTAATTTTTTGTAGTTGATACAGATGAGTTGTGTACTATAGGGCATTATCTAACTATCTGTTTGTTCTTAATGAGAGTATGTCTGCCACATGCAGTTATAAAATCATGTATGAAGAAAATCCCATGTGTCATCTATAGCGGGAATCAAAGAAATACATGCCCAATTAAAGAGCTACTGATGCCACAAAGAAAACTTTAAAAAACATAATAATTAGGTACAATTCTGCTTGCATTTCATTTATATTTTATATATTTCTCCTCCCCATAATTTATTAGTAAAGAAATGTGTATGACTATATTATCTTTATCCCTTAGAGTTCATTTTGAGTTCATCTGCCTCTATAGCTTACTCCCTACTTCAAGTCATAATGCTCTGTTGTTACATCACAATCTGTTGCCATGGGAGCAACTGTGAGGTCATAAGCAGTGCTCTATAACTTCAGGTAGGGAGAAAGCAGCAGGAATAGATGAACTCTTCAAGAGCAAAGATCCTATTTTCATGCAGATGACCTCATTACTAAATAATGAGGGGGGGGTGGATACATAACTAATAGGAAATACAAGCTAGCAGTGCCTAAATGTTATGTTTCGTTAAAGTTCTCCTGAACATGTCACCAGCTCTTTAATCTCTTCCAAATCAAGCACAAAAGCATGATAATCAAAACTTTTTAACAAGTGTTACAAGATTGTTCAGGGTGCTCCTGAAGATGTCACCTTTTTTCTAATACAGCAGGTGACATGGTGATTACTAAAGGAATCAGACGGCATCATACTGCAGAAACACTTTAGGTCTGTTGGTAAATATAATACTGATAATAAAAGATGCAGATATATTATTCTAATTTATTCTAGTAAGCTCAGTAACCCTTTCTGCATCATATTATTTCTAGTTGAAAACCCACATTTTATGATTGCTTACCTTCTCTAAAATAAATGTATGTTGCTGGTTGCTTTATCTACTCCCTTTCCTAGTATACCTGAAATGCAAGCTAATAGTGTAATTATACTCAATTTTGTTTTGTTTAAAATCCTCTATTTTCCTATTTTTCCACATTTCCTGAATATTAGACACCCCTCCAAGCAGTGCAGCCACTCATGATGCAATTCTCTCTTCCCACTGCATCTTGAGTGTTTAGACTGTGCTGTGGGTGTTCCCAAGTCCAGGAAAGATGCATTACAAGTTGTTCAAGGGATGTAAACAAATACATATTTGTGTGGCATGGCGGGCAGTCTGTTTTTCACTTAAAAAAGGAAAAAAAGGAATCTGACTCAAACTACCAGCTGCAGCATCAATGTGTACAAAATGTGAGCAATCCCACAATGTGTTTTTTTTAAACGAGGGACAATTTGAGGCCTAAAGAGCTGACAGTGTCCCTTTAATTGTGATAATTCTGTATCACAAGATAAGTTGCATAGTATTTTTTAGTTGTATCTCTGAAATTTGCATTTGTTTACACATTCATGTAAAGAAAAAAAATTATAATTTTTACATTTCAAACTTATTGCTGTTGGTAATGATGACATAACCCCATGGGTTTCAGTGTAATCAATAAAATATATATTTATTTTATAACTGGTTGAATTGCAGTATAGTGGGACTAGGAAGGATATACAGCTACTTTCAGTTGTTCTCTCTTCTAGGCTCACTAGAACAGTGGGGCAGGAAGGGGAGCTAGATATATTTGTCCTACTGGGGACTAATGACCTAGTTAGGAACAGGGCTAGGATTGTACAGGGAGAGTTCAGGGAAATGGGGAGGGGGTCTTAGGTAGGTAAGTGAAGTCTGCCAGGATGAAGCTCAGTGCCACAGGTTTCCTGCATGACAAAAGGGATTAACTCCAATTGAAATTACATTGTTTGCTGCAATAACTCTACTGCAGAATTCTGCAGAGTTGCACTTCAACCTGGTGGGCTTCACTGTAGCATGCACAGTGGCTTTCATGGAGGTGCTGCCTGTCTATGACTGTGGGGAGGATAGAGTACTCGACACCCAAAGCTTCAACTCGTGGTTGAAGGAATGGTGTAGAGAAGAGGGGTCTGGATACATTGGGGACTGCGGACCAACCTGGAAGGATATAGGCCTGTACAGAGGCCATGACCTGCATCCATCTGAAGGGGAACCACAGTCCTCAGTGGATGGTTTAAATGTTACTTCGATGAACATTTAAACTAGCTGACATGGTGACAGAAGGAAAAAGGGAAGCATAAACTCCCCACAGAACAAAGCAGTAAGAAGGGAGGGCCCAAGAGGAGGAGAATCCCCCAGAGAACAGGGAAAATAAAGAAAACAACAGTGTAGTAGAGGACAAGGGGGACAAGAACAAGAGTTGCAAAAAAGAGCAGGGAAAAGGAGGCTGAGCAAAAGAGAAGCAAGGTGGTTGCATGCAGAGTGGGAACAAGCTATGGAAGGCCATGTGTGCAAATGGAAGGAGACTTGGAAAAAAAATTCCACACCTAGAGGCCACTATGGTGGAGGTGGACCTGGATATTGTAGCTATTACTGAGTCATGGTACTCAGGCAGCCATGACTGGAACATGGCCATAGCAGGCTATACTCAGTTCAGATAGGAGAGGGTAGGACAAAAGGGAGGAAGAGGGGTAGTTTATGTTAGAAAGGGTATCAAAGTGATAGAAATGCAAGGAAACCAGAGGGAATGAAGGGGTTGGAGGTACTGGGGTCACTCTGGAGACAGGAGCCAGATCCACTATTCGTACTGGGGTGACCTACAGACCTCCCACACAGGAGGAGGCTCTGGATAAGATACTGGGGGAAGCCATCAGTACAATTGCTAAAAAGGGGAGGTGCTACTGATGGGGACTTCAGTTTGCCAGCTGTAGATTGGAGGCTACCAGCCACAGCCTCAGCTACAAGCAGGGACATCCCAGACTCCCTGCAGGGGATATTTCTCAGGCAACTAGTCAGGGAGCCCACTCATGATGGGGCAATACTGGACCTGGTGCTCACAAACAGGGACAGTATTGTAGACGTCAAGGTGGGAGGCCACCTGGAGACCAGTGACCACTGCACACTGTAGTTCAACAGAAGGATGGCAGTGGAGAGAAACCACACAAGACTGATGGTCCTGGACTTCAGGAGAGCAGATTTTAGAAGAATGGGTGAATACCTCCAAAATGATCTAACAAGGTGGGATTGCCTGGGTGGGGTGTAGGAACAGTGAGCTTTAGTTAAGGGATGGCATAGTGAAGGCAACAAACCTCTGTGCAAAAGAAATGAGCAAAAATAGGAGGAAAAAGAGACTGCTATGTTTTTTATGGGAAGGGCTGAAAAGGTTAAAGCTAAAAGGGTAGCATTCAGGAAATACAAAGAGATACAGAGGGAAGAGGATAAGGAGGTGTACCAGGAGAAGTAGAGGGAAGCAGGGAACGTGGAGAGGAGCACAAAGGTGTAAACTGTTGAAAGGATAGCCAAATGGGTAACTAAAGGGGACAGGACTTGTTGCTGGAGCCGTTGTTGTTCAATGTCTTCATCAATGACATTAGGGATAGCATTAATAGAAACAGAAACATAGACTTTGATGGCAGATAAGGACCGCTAGGCCCATCTAGTCTGCCCATTTCCCTACCTACAGGATAGGCCGCAGATCCTAGTTAACCAACAGCCTATTTCTTCCTACCCCCCACAAGAATTGCCTTATGTCTGTCCCATGCATTCTTGAATTCTCCCAGTTTTAGACCACAACCTCCTCAGGAAGGCTGTTCCATGCATCCACTACCCTCTCTGTGAAATAATACTTCCTCACATTGCCCCTGAACCGCCTCCTTCTAGCTTTAAATTGTGTCCCTTGTTCTTGCAAGTCTCTTTTCTGAAAGATGCTACCTCTTGGACTTTGTTGATTCCACTGAGGTACTTAAAGTTTCTATCATGTCCCCTCTCCCTTCTTTCCTCAAGGGTATACATATTAAGCTCCTTTAGTCTCTCCTCATATGGCTTCTCTTGCAGACCCTGCACCATTTTAGTTGCCCTCCTCTGGACTGCCTCTATCCTGTCTATGTCCTTCAGGAGATGGGGTCTCCAGAACTGGACACAGTACTCCAGATGGGGTCTCACCAACTGTCTGTACAGAGGGATAACAACTTCCTGTTTTCTGCTGATGATGCCTCTCCCTATACATCCCAGTATACCCCCAGCCCTCCCTACTGCCTTCTCACATTACTTGCTAACCTTAAGGTCATCTGATATGATTACCCCCAGGTCCCTTTCCTTTTTATTGTTATTACTACCTCCCCACCCATTGTGTATTCTTCTCCTGGGTTCTTGTTTCCCAGGTGCATTATTTTGCACTTCTTTGCATTGAATCCTAGCTGCCATACTTCTGACCATTCCTCCAACCTTGCCAAGTCCCTTTTCATCCTTTTCATTCCTCCTTGTGTATCAACCCTGTTGCAGATCTTTGTGTCATCTGCAAAAAGGCATATTTTTCCTTCCAGTCCCTCTGCAATGTCACTGATGAAGACATTAAAAAGGACTGGACCCAATACTGAACCCTGCGGTACCCCACTAGTAACCCCCCTTTCTTCAGAGTGGAGTCCATTTACAATTACCTTCTGTGTCCTGTTGTCCAGCCAATGTTTTACCAGGCTACCACCTGGGTCCCACTCCCAGGCTGGTTAATTTGACTATTAATCTTTTGTGTGGGACTGTGTCAAATGCCTTGCTAAAGTCTAGGTAGGCCATGTCACAGCCCTCCCTGGTCTACTACTTTGGTCACCCAGTCAAAAAATCTATTAGATTCATCTGACATGACCTTCCGCTGCAGAACCCATGCTGCCTTGGGTCCTGTGCTCCACTGGCCTCTAGGTACTCTACTATTCTTTCCTTCAGAAGTGACTCCATCCTTTCCCTACCACAGAGGTCAGACTGACAGGTCGGTAGTTTCCTGCCCTCTGTCTTGGACCCACTTTTGTGAAGGAATCACATCGCCTTCCTCCAGTCCTCGGGTACCACACCATCCTCCCATGATTTATTAAAAGAGTAGCCAGTGGTTTTACTAGTTCCTTCCTTAATTCTTTTAGAATTCGGGTGAATTCCATCAGGACCCATTGCTTTGTCCACCTTCAGTTTTAGGAGTTCTTGCAGAACCCTTTCTTCTGTGAAAGGACTGGGATCGACCCCCTATCAAGAGTGCTTCTGTTAATTGGATTGGCACTTCCCCTCCTCTTTGTGAATACTGAGCAGAAATATTAGTTCAGTATTCCTGCTTTTCACTGTCCCCCTGCCCACCCACCATTCATTCTATTCAGCCTCACTATCCCTCCCTTTGTCTTTCTACACTCGCTGATGTACCTATAAAAGGTTTTATCCCCCTTCTTAACTGAGTTGGCTATCTTTTCCTCGTTTGGGCCTTTGCTATTCTGACTTCCCTCCCTGCTTCCTTCTGCCTTAACTGGTACAGCTCTCTGTCCTGCTCCTCCTGTGTTTCCTGATACTTCCAGAATGCTATCTTTTTCTTCCTGACTTTCACAGCCACCTCTTTTGAGAACCATAGTGGCTTTTTCTTTCAGTTTGATTTGTTTATTTGCTTCACACAAAGGCTTGTTGCTTCTGTGGTGGCAGTTTTGATAATTCCATTGTTGCTCCACACCTCCTTCTAGCCTGTTTGCTAGTGCTTTTCTGAGGCACTCTCCCATCTTGCCAAAGTCAGCCCTCCTAAAGTCCAGTACCCTCACTTTTGTATGGCTTGACTCTGTAGCTGAGTTTACGTGAACCACACTGTTTGATGGTCACTTGTCCCCAGATGGCAACCCACTTCTAGATCTGAGATCCTCTCACTGCCCCCATTTGAGAGTAAGGTCTAAGATTGCTCCCTCACGAGTGGGTTCCAAAACTAGCTGTCTAATGCCTGCCACCTGTAGGGCATCAAGAATGGCCCTGTTCTTGGATGTGGCTGCAGCAAATGTGCTCCAGTTAACATCTGCATATTCAGGTCTCCCATCAGTATCTCCTTTCTCTGCCATTCTAAGAATGCCTTCTATCATATCCTTGTCCATTCCTTCCCTGACATGGGGGTCTGTACACAACCCTGTGCGGATTGTGGTGCCCTTCCAGTCTCCAGGTGACCCAGAGTGCCTCCTCTCCTCCCCTCCCTGTTTACTCTTTGGTTCAGTTGCTTTATCCCTTCCTTTACATAGAGAGCTACTCCTCCCTCTTCTCCCCTGCCTGTCTCTCCTGTAGGTTATGTACCCTGGTATGTTAACATCCCAGTCATGGTTCTCTGTGTACCATGTTTCTGTGACTGCTACGATATCCAGGCATCCCTCTTCCATTAAGGCCATCAGCTCAGGGAGCTTGTTGCCCAGACTACGGGCATTGGTACTCATTACTCTCCATTTCCTGATGGCCTTACTCCCTTTTGCCCCATCCCTGTCCTTCTTGCCTTTGTCACTTTCTCCATTTACCCCGGCCCTTCTCCCTATCGACACCTCTATGTTGGTGTTTGCCGCACTTACTACCGTGATTATTTGGGGGGCTAGGATTTTCCTGCTCCTTTCCAGTGCCTCCCCCCTTGGCTAGTTTAAAAGCTTGCCAATGAAGCATTTAAACCTATCACCTAGGATCCTGGTTCCCCTTCCGGACAGATGCAGCCCATCATGCCAGTATAGGCTTGCATCACTCCAGGTGGACCCCCAGTCCCCAATGAAGCCAAATCCCTGAGCTCCACACCAGTTTTTCAACCACTGATTGAATCCCATGGTGCGGAACACCCTAGCCTCTCCTATGCCATAGATGGGTAGCACCTCCGAGAAGGTTACCGTGCGTGCTACTTGACTAAGGCCCCTCCCCAATTCCACAAACTCTTCCTGCACTTCTCTAATCCCTTTCTTAGCCAGATCATTTGTCCCTAGGTGGACAATGACATCCAGCTCCCTCCCCTGTGCAGCTGCTCTGGCAATCCTGAGGATTCACTCCCTGTCCCTCCAAGCCATGGTGCCAGGCAGGCACCTTACCTCCCTCTCCCCTTCTTCCCCTAGTTCTACCTTCCTAACAAAGGAGTCCCCTACCAGGAGTTGTTTCCTTCCCCTGCAGGGTCCCCTGCCACCCTCCTGTGGGTCTCCTTTGTGGAGGTTCCCAACATCCTCCTTGGTCTCCAATGTGGTGCCTCCATAGAGGAACCACACTTTGCCTGAATGGCATAGGAATTGTGGAGAGGTACAACGGGAGGGATGCACCTCTGTTCCACCACCCTCACCCTCCCTGAGCCACTGTGGTCCAACCGCTCCTCTTTCTTGGCAACCTCTGAGGCAATGGCAGTGGCACTGGTGGTCTCTGGATGAAGAGGAGGTCCACAAATCCTGCCAACTCAGCCTGGAGATGAGCAACCTCCTCCCTCAGCCCAGAGAGGTGCCTGCAGATGGGACAACACCACATCCTCCAGAACATCTCCCGGAAGACTGCTGCTCCACAGCCACTGCACTGCCACCACTCAATCATGTCTTATTTCTGGCCCTTAACTGTTTGCAGTCCTTACTCTTTCCTCTGTTTTTTTTTCTCTCTCTCTCCTTACTTTCTGCCTGTGTGCCCTTTAAGCTCCTGATTGTCCTGTTCTGAGACACGAATATCCTATATTTCGCAGTAGACCACTTACTTGCTCAGAGGCAGACCTCCAGCAGCTAGAGGGGGCTGGAGAGCTACTCTTGCCCTTCTAGGATGGTGGGTCCTTGGTGGTTCTGTGATCACTCACTTCCTGCCCCTAAACAGGAAGGTCCTGTTATCAGTCAAATCCTGTGCCTATAAAAATAGAACTAGCTTTGGTTGGGGGGGGTGGAGGGGAGGGAAGGAGGGCAATATAGTCCCAGCAGAGAAGTTCAGTCACAGTTCAGTCACACAGCAGTCCTTTCTCCTGGTGTCTTTTGCCAAGTTATTAGCAGAAACTTTCTAAGGCAGTCTTTAAATGTAGCTTCCTTCTAGCTAAGCCACTCCCCCTACTTACCAGATCTTTCTACAAGTAATTTAAACCTCACAGCAGTTCAGTCCTTTCAGTCACCTGAGATTTACACCTAGATAACTCTTCAGATACCCATTCAGTTCAGTTAACCAAACACACACTTTTTTTTTTTGTATGTTAGTTTTTTTTACCCTTAATTGAAGGTCAAATACAAAAGTTCTTCTACTTTAGTCCCAGCAGAGAAGTTCAGTCACACAGCAGTTCTTTCTCCTGGTGTCTTCTGCCAAGTTATTGGCAGTGGGCAGTTATTAAGGGTAAAATGTGCCTATTCACAGGCAACACCAAACTCTGTGGGAGGGTGGACACATTAGAAGTGATACAAGGCCTGCAGGAAGACCTTAGAAAACTTGAGAGGTGGTCCAGGATTTGGCAGCTTGGCTTCATTGCCAAGAAATGGCAAGTTATGTACATTGGAGCCAAGAATCCAAGGACAGAGTACTATCTGTGGGGGGGGGGCAGGGTAGCAGCAACAGAAGAGGAGAAGGACCTGGGAGTGATGACCACTAGTGACCTGAAGTACTCTATGCAGTGCAAAAAAGCAACAGCAAAGGCAAACAAGATGTTGGGGTGTATAGTCAGAGGAATCACCAGTATTCGGAAGGAGGTTATACTGCCCTTGTACAGATTGCTGGTAAGGCCACATCCAGGGTATGGAGTAAGATACTGGTGCCCACACCATAAGAAAGACAACAACCTACTGGAAACAATCCAGAAGAAGAAAACTAAGATGACTGTGGGTCAGCAGGGTAAAGCATATGAAGAAAAGTTGGCGGCCCTGAATATGTACTCCCTGGAGGAGAGGAGGGAGAGATGGGACATGATAGAGACCTTCAACTATTTGAAAGGGATAAATGGGTGAATATGGAGGGTCTCTTTAAGCTAAGTGGCAGCAGAACCATGAAGTGACACAATCAAAAGCTGGAGAGGGGAAGTTTAGGACGAAGGTTAGGAAGCACTTCTTCATGAAAAGGGTGGTGGCCAGTTGGAATGCACTGCCAGAGGAAGTGGAATTGATGAAGTCAGTGTGCAACTTCAAGAGAGGCTGGGATAGGCATAAGTGGAAAGTATGGGACATGCGGGGACAGATGTAAAGGGAGGACTGGGGAGTGGGGCAGGGTCAGTAGCATAAGCTGAGGACCCTACACTATGAGCAGACTAGACAGACCAAATGGCCTTATTCTACTGACTTCTTTGTATGTTTGCATATAAAACCTTTTTCAGGTACATAAGTGAAAAGAGGAAGACATTGGATTGTGAGGTTAAGAAAGGCGGGGGTACTGTGCACAGGAGGATCAGGAGAAAAAGATATCCTGAACAGATACTTCTGTTCAGTCTTCATAGTGGAAGGGAAAGAGATGGACAACATAAAAGCATGGTGAACACTCAGGGGAGGAGAGTTAATACAGGTCCACTTACAGAGCAGAGAGTCCTGAAAGGACTTGATTTGATAAAATGTTATTTTTATACAGGACGCAATTGCTAGGGTGTTAACCCCATTTTCAGCAATGACCTGTGGTTCAATAAATTACACATAACAAGTACAATTACAAAATACGACATCAAATATCACATGCAATTGAAATTATCTGAAACATGTACATTTAGAGTTAAGGTGTTTGAACAGAAACAATTTAAAAGTAGTCAGACTTCATACAGACTTCAAATCATTTGGCAATTTGTTCCAGTATCTTGACAAACTATTTTGTAATATAACATCATGTAATCTACTATAAGATCTTACCAATGGAACAGCTTGTTTATTTTTCCCCAGTTTTTCTAACTTAATGCCAAAAGGTTTGATTGTTACCAAGTGTTTTAATGGGTGCTTGTCATTAAAAAAAATTAACGTATGGCACCATACTAACCATGCATAATTTCTTTCGGACTCAGGTTGAAGCCAATTTAATTTGCCATACAAAGTACCACGGACTTGCAAATCTGAAAGTGGACAATGCTATGGAGCTGGATGGTGTACACCCAAGGGGTGTTGTGAGAGCTCAGGGAGGAACTGGCTGCATCTCTAACAAGCCTATTCAACAACTCACTGGAAACGAGTGGTTCCAGAGGACTGGAGGAGGGTAGATGTAGTCCTGCTTCATAAAAGTGGGAGCAGGGAGGAGACTAGCAACTATAGGCCTGTCAGTTTGACTTTTACTCACAGAAACACAGAATTTGACAGCAGATAAGGACTGCTTGGCCCACCTAGTCTGCCCATTTCCCTACCTGATGGATAAGCTGCAGATTCTAGTTAACCAACCGCTTACTTCCTCCTACCCCCAACTAGAATTGTTTTATGTCTGTCCCATGCATTCTTGAATTTTCCCACTGTTCTTGACTCTGCAACCTCCTCAGGAAGGCTGTTCCATGCATCCACAACCCTCTCCATGAAAAAATACTTTCTAATATTACCTCTGAGCCGTCCCCTCTCTATCTTCAAAGTATGCCCCTTTGTTCTTGCACATCTCTTTTTCTGAAAGATGCTACCCTCTTGGACTTTGTAGATTCCCTTGAGGTACTTGAAAGTTTCTATCATGTTCCCTCTCTCCCTACTTTCCTCGAGCGTATACATATTAAGCTCCTTTAGTCTCTCTTCATGTGTCTGCTGGTGCAGACCCTGCACCATTTTGTCTGCCCTCTTCTAAACAGCCTCCACTCTGTCTATGGAACTGCATGCAGTACTCCAGATGGGGTCTCATCAACTGTCTGTACAGAGGGATAACAACTTCCTGTTTTTTACTGTTGATGCCTCTCCCTATGCATCCCAGTATCCCCCCAGCCCTCCTTACTGCCTTCTCACATTGTTTGCCCACCTTAAGGTCATCTCATATAATTACTGCAAGGTCCCTTTCGATTTTTGTTGTTGTTAGCATCTCACCCCCCATTGTGTACTCTTCCCCTGGGGATTTTGTTTCCCAGGTGCATTACATTGTATTTCTTTGCATTGAATCTGAGCTGCCGTACATTTGACCATTTCTCCAACCCTGTCAAGTCCCTTTTCATCCTTTCCACCCCACCTAATACCTGATAACCTGATACCCCAGGTATCAAACCTGTTGCAGATCTTTGTGTCACCTGCAAAGAACATACTTTTCCTTCCAGGTGCTCTCCAATGTCACTCATAAAGACATTAAAGAGGACTGGTCCCAGTACTGAACCCTGCGGTACCCTGCTACTTACCCCCCTTTCTTTACTGTGAACTCCGTTTACTATTACCCTTTGCGTCCTGTTGTCCAGCCAATGTTTTATCCAGGCTACCACCTTGGGACCCACTCTAAGGCTGGCTAACTTGTATATTAATCTTTTGTGTGGGGCTGTGTCAAATGCCTTGCTAAAATCTAGGTAGGTCATATCCACAGCCCCTTTCTGGTCTACTACTTTGGTCACCCAGTCAAAGAAATTGATTAGATTCGTCTGACACGACCTTCCCACTGTGAATCCATGCTACCTTGGGTCCTGTGCCCCACTGGCCTCTAGGTACTCAACAATTCCTTCCTTCAGAAGTGATTCTATCATTTTCCCTACCACTGAGGTCAAACTAACTGGTCTGTAGTTTGTTACCTCTGCCCTGCTCCCACCCTTGTGAAGTGGAATCACATCTGCCCTCCTCCAGTCCTCAGGTACCACCCCACCTTACCATGATTTGTTGAAGAGAGTAGTCAGTGGTGTCACTAGTTCTACCCTTAGTTCTTTTAGAATTCTGGGGTGAATCCCATCAGGCCCCACTGCTTTGCCCACCCTCAGTTTCAAGAGTTCTTTCAAAACTCTTTCTTTTGTGAATGGACTGGTATCAACCCCCCTATCCAGAGTGTTTCTCTTGTTTGGTTTAGGTACCTCCCTCTCCTCTCCTGTTGTGAATACTGAGCAGAAATATTTGTTCAGTACCCCTGCTTTTTCACTATCACCCTCTGTCCACATTCCCTTCCCTTTATTAAGTCTCTGTATCCCTCCCTTGGTCTTTCTTTGCTCCCTAACATACCTATAAAAGGTTTAATCCCTCTTCATAACAGAATTGGCTATATTTTCCTTAGTTTAGGCCTTTGCTATTCTGACTGCCTTCCCTGCCTCCTTCTGCTTTAACTGATAAAGTTCTCTGTCCTGCTCCTTCTGTGTTTCCTTATATTTCCTGAATGCTATTCTTTTCTCCTTAACCTTCCCTGCCACCTCTTTTGAGAACCATAGTGTTTTTTTTCCTTTATTTTGTTTTACTGATTCGCTTCACACAAAGGCTTGTTGCCTCTGTGATAGCTGTTTTGATTATTTCCCATTGTTCTTCCACCCCTCCTTCTTGCCCGTTTGCTAGTGCTTTTCTGAGGCACTCCTCATTTTCCTAAAGTCAGCCCTCCTAAAGTCCAATACTCTTGCTTTTGTATGGCTTGACTCTATGGCTGTGTTTATTGTGAACCACACTGTTTGGCGGTTGCTTGTTCCTAGATGGCTACCCACTTCTAAATCCGAGATCCTTTCTTCGTCCCCATTTGAGAGTAGCAGGTCTTTATTACCTGTCCCTTACATCTTCCCTGCCTCTCCTACAAACTCTTCAGCTCAGTCCTAACCATTTCTTGATTGTTTTCACACCTCACTGTTTATATTACCTCACACTCTGTTTATCTGGGCCTTTGTTATTTTGTTTCTTCTAATTTCTTGATTTCCATGCATTTCTTAGGCATCTCCTGTCTATTCTACCCTTTCAGCCAACCTCTGATTCCTTATCTCAGATCTTTCTTATCTGTGTTCCTGTTTGGTCCTTTTTTTCCCCTTTTAAGCTTCCTTTTATCTCCTACTGACCTGTTCCAACTTAGTACCCCCCTCCCATTTCTTCTCACACATCATTTTTTTTACTTTGCATCTTATATAGACTTTTATCTCTAGTCCCTTTCATCACTTTCTTACTTCACTTCCTGCTATTTTTTTAAATTGCTCCTAAGTGGATATAAATATTGCTTATGTTGCTCAGTTTTGCTGTTCATCTGAAGAAGGGATCTGTGAGGCTCCGAAAGCTTGTGTATAATTCCATCTTTGTACAAGACACTTGTTGGTCCAAAAAAAGGTATCAAACCTTCCATCAACATCAGTCATGAGGAATTTAATAGCATCGCTTTTGAAAGAAAGGATTGTGGAGCATCTTGAATCCAGTGGGTTACAAGAGCAGCACGGATTCACAGGGGGAGGTCATGTCAGACAAATCTGATAGATTTATTTGACTGGTTGACCAGGGAAATGGATCAGGGTGGGGCAGCTGACATGGCATACTCCGACTTCAGCAAGGCTTTCAACGCTGTACCACATAGGAGGCTCATAAGGAAACTGAACAGTTTGGGGGTGGGTCTTAACATGGTAAACTGGGTATAACATTGGTTGATGGACAGGCGACAGAGGGTGATTGTAAATGGAACTCACTTGGGGGAAGGGACAGTGACCAGTGGGTAACCTCATGGCTCAGTACTGGGACATGTCCTCTGATGACTTTATAAGTGACTTTACAGAAGAGCTGGGGAGGAGGTATACCTCTTTGTAGATGACACCAAAATCTGCAATAGGGTGGACCCTCCAATGGTGGTTGAGAGAATGTGCAGAGACCAGAGAAAACTCGAGGAGTGGTCAAGGCTATGGTATCTGGGTTTCAATGGGAAAAAGTGCAAAATCATGCATCTAGGGCACAGAAACCCAGATACTGAGTACAAAATAGGGGAAGAGGTATTGACAGTCACCAAGATACCTTGGAGTAATCATATCTGATGACCTCAAGGTGGTAAGGCAGTGTGACAAGGCAGCAAGTAGGGCCAGTGGGATGCTGGTGTGCATAGGGAAGGGTATCACCAGCAGAAGGAGGAAGGTGATATTGCCACTGTATACATCATTGGTGAGACCTCACCCAGAGTACTGTGTCCAGTTCTGGAGACACATTTCAGGAAGGACATAGACATGGTGGAGGCTTTCCAGGTGAGGGCAATTAAGATGGTGCAGGGGCTGCATCAGAAGCTCTATGAGGAGAGACTGAGGGATATCAATATGTACAACCCAGAAGAGAGGAGGAAAGGGTTGGGACATGATAGAGACCTATAAATACCTCACGGGGCTGAACAAGGTACTGGAGATGAGAATTTCTATGAGGTGAAGGTGCAAGAGAACAATGGGACATGCAATGAAGCTGGAAGGGGGACAATTTAGGAGGGATGTGAGGAAGTACTGAAAGAGTGGTAGATGGCGAGAACAGTCTTCCAGCAAAGGTACAGTAGTGGGTCAAAAACAGTGGGGGGGGGGCTTCAGACATGCATGGAATACTCACTAGGAAATCTTGGTTGGGAAGCAGGGGGCTAGCTAGAGATCAGTCATGGTCTGCAGTGACAGTATAGGAAAGGACAAATTGGCAGAGTAGGTGGCCAAGCGGTCCTTAGCTGCTGATAAATTCTACATTACTATATTTCTATTCAGTTTAGTAAGTCCACAAAATAATTTTCTAGCAGAAAACATTAAAATACAATGGATTAACAAGATGGGGGTAACTGTGAGTCATAGAAGCTTAGGCTGAGTAAAACATGACAGCTGTTTTGATTTTAGCCTCTTCTTTGTGTACATAGTAGGGGGCTGCAGCCATGGAAAGCCATGGTGCATCTGAAAAAATGCAATTATAAAAAGCAACAGACAGCTCACCCATGGGAGCACTCAGGCACACAAATGAAAGGTTAATGTTTACCTTTTACTCAGTATGTGCTGGAAAAGTGCTGCAATAAGAAATCTACTGCACACATGGAATAACAGCACAATGCCACAAGATGCTGAAAAAGATTCACTTTCTTACTCAAACAGAGGTAGAACTTTACCAGAGGTACTCTACCTGGACAGATGCTCCTCTAACCCTTGTTGGGGATCAAACCTTGGACCCCAAGTCCTGTAAGCAGTAGCTCTAACCATTCAGCTAAAGGGAAATCCCTCTAGGACAGGTGGTTACAGAGCTCCTTTAACTTTAACTACTTACTAGCTCATGGACCACCACTAGAGGGCTCTATTGCTTTTACAAGGCAGCCAGTGATGATAGTGATATTAAAGGAGTGATTGTAGAAACAGCAACTCATTTATATTACTATCATGAACAGCTACCCTGCTTGGGTAGCGATACTGTGGTGACTAGGGTAATGGGAAGGGGAGGGATTGGGAGGTGGAGGGATGGATAGGAAGGAGGATTTGTACAGGTTGGGGATCCTGCTGCAGCTGAGCCAACCCAGTGGTGAGGGTGGCTGGCTATGGTGCAGCAGGAACTGGGTTCTGGACCTGCTGGGGGTGACTTTTTGCTGCTGCTTGTGGCTCTCTGTATTTTTTTTTTTTATGGTCTGTGTTTTGCCCCCTCCTCGACATGCACCCTGCTAGAGTTAATAATCCTAAGTAAGGGGGTAAAGGGGGGGTACACCCTCCCATGTAAACACTTGTAATTTGCTGGAAGTCGGGTTGCTTCTGTTTGTATATCGCCAAAATACATTCGCTATGATAGCGATCGCTGTTTTTCAATTGCTATCATAACATGGAACCCTTTTACAAGTATGCTGCACTGCCTTTGACTGTTACTCATTGCTTTCCCTGTTAGATGGCACTGTTTGTATAGACTGCCTTTTCTTATAAACAACAGTAGTTAGTTATTTGCTCAGTTATCATGCAATACTGCTTTAAGGAATGTTCTCTGGGCACTCTGTATAATGCTGGCCTTGGAAGCCAAGCAATTCATTCATTCATCAGTTTTATTTGTTTGCCAGGATAACATACTGAGCCAAAGACCCTTTTTCAGATGTGGCCTGGAGCCAGAGTATGATTTGCATTGTAACTTCACAGCGGTAACCAAATTAATATAATAAATAAAAGTGATACTTAAAAAAGTTTAGACAGTATAATACGGTAACGTTGTGAAAGGTTTTGTATAGGCCACAGTTAGATTTGAGTGGTGGTATCTGGAGTGGTTGTCAAGCAGATGGGTTATTCTTCAATAAAGGGGGACTAGAAGTGTGTCAGATTTGCTGTCCAATATTCCATCCAGAATGATATTACACTTTCCTCAAGAAAGACTTTTGTTTAAACTTATTCATTTACAGTCAGGAAAATAAAAAAACACTGCAGTGGAAACAATAGATTTGTGTACTTAGCTTAAAGAAGGAGTATTGCTAAAAAAGTTCTTGTGACAACATATTAAGCAGTTAACACCAACAAAAATATTAATATACCCCTTTTCCTTCCATTTTATTTCATTCCTGAAGTGGGATGTGCCCTATGTTTAACTCATTGCCTCTACAGGAGCTCTTTGAAGTTGCACCACTTGTCTCCTGTATACTGTTATCAGTGAATCCTGGGCCTTTCTAAGCAAAATCAAGCCATAGTCAGCATGCCACAAACAAATTCTAATAGCTCAAGAACCGTAAGTGCTAGACACAAACTATGAGTAGCAAAGTTGTTCAGCACAAAATTATCTTTCCAACGGTGGTATGCAAGTAATAATAAGTAATTTGATTTTTTTCTATGCTGGTCGAAATAGCAAAGAAAATGTTTTTTTTTCACTAAAAAGCAACATAAGACATACACACCATATCATAAACAAATGCGAATGACTCCTAAAGTATACAAGATATAAAGAAAATATCAGTGGCAAAGTTGTTCAGCACAAAATTACCTTTCCAACGGTGCTATGCAAGCAAATATATATTATATTCCATAATATTATATATTAAAATATATAAGTGACATCTCCTGATGTTGCAAGGGCACATAGGAAGTCAGTAGCTAACTTTTGTAGTTGTCCTCAGGACACACCAGTGTATTTTATTGCCAACTACAGGCGTTTGCTAGGAGACAATGAGTTAAAAGAGTTTCACCATTCTGGGTCTATAGCAAAGGTTTTTAACATTTAGGCCTGGATTTTCAAAGAAAACAACGCAGGTGCAATTCCTGATTTCATGCGGAGCCTATGTCACTACAAATGCGTTCAAGTATTTGTGGGATGTTTTCAAACATTTTGAGGCATTTGAGACACTTTTATTATTTGATGCATGCATCAACTTTGTTGTGCAGCTCGTGGCACTTTCGACATAAGACAAAGCCTCGTTTTTTGAGATCTGACAGTCATGTTGTACGTAGCACAGTTATGTCAAAGATGAGCAACAGACCTTTCAAAATCCAGCCCATAGTCTTTTGAAGTATTTAAACATCCATGGGTCCCTAAACACAGTTATAATTTGCTGGCACAAAGTGGTCACAGCAACCACTGTCTGTCTGTGTTCAAGCTGGCAGCCCTTCAAACCATACACAAAGGGACTGCAAGACCTTCCCTGTGTCACTACAATGGAAATTGCACTAGCAAAGCAAAAGGGGTGGAATGGTCTGGGTAAAGAGGGTGCCAGCATGCAAATGTGCCACTGGCAGTAGATAATCTCTCACTGGCATCCTCTGCCCTGGACACAAGGCACAGCATCCCCAGAGCTGGGGAGAACTGCTGGAAGCAATTGGATGCTGGTCTGCAAAATGGAAAAAGGTTCCACTGGGGACAGCACTGGTGGCACACCATGACCCAAAATGACTACAGTGCATGACATAATTAGAGAAAGGGATCCACTGGACATCAGGGAATGTATTAAAAATATGAAAGATATTGGAGGGCTACTGAATCACCAGGGAGGGCTAGTGAAGGACCACTAAATTACATACATGTACATAGATGTTTACTGAAAGAAAAAGGCTGCGGTCCATCTAGTCTGTCAAGTTCAAGCCTTTTGCCTTACCAGTCTAGCACAGGCAAGGCCTCTAGTGGATTGGTCCTCTCTCTGTGTCACTTGGACTAAACCTTCTCACACCTCTTCTCTTGCCCCTCCCCATTCATCTTCACCAGTCCCATATATCTGTCCCACCCCCTTTTGGAACTTGCTACTGATTCAGCATCAACCAGCTCATCTGGCAGGGGATTCCACTCTTCCATGACCCTCTCCATGAAAAACCATTTCCTCATATCCCTCTTAACTACCCTCCCCCTCTGCCAACGTGTACTTGTGGAGTTGTGGCCCCTTGCAGTGGACTCCTCACTAAGCTTAAACAAATTTTGGCTCTCCGTGCAGTTTATACCCTTCAGGTACATAAAGATTTCAGCCATGTTTCCCTGTCTGTCCTTGCCTTCAGTGAACAGGTATTGAGGTCCATTAGTTTTTCCTCATAAATATTTTCCTGTTGGCCATGAATCATTTTAGTTCCTCTTCTTTGGACTGACTCCAGGCATTCTTTATCCTTTTTTAAGTGAGGGTTCTAAAACTGCACACAATATTCCACGTGCAGTGTCACCAAAGAACTATACAGTCATAATATCACCTCTTTTTGTCCTTTTGAGAAGGCTCCACCCATGCATCCCAAAAACCTGCTTACTTTCTCATATGACTTTTTACGAGGGGCTGTAGTCTTGAGGTTGTCCCTAATTATGACTCCTAAATCCTTCTTTTCTGAGGTCTGTTCCAAACAACCCCCAAACCAATATTCATTTCTTAGATTCCCCCTTCCTAAGTGCATAGCCTTGCACTTTTCAGCATGTTCAGTTTCTAGGACCACCTTTGCAATTTCCCCAGGTCTCTTTTCAGTTCTCTTCTAGCCTTCTCACTATTTACCCCTCCATGTATATTGGTGTCTTCCGCAAATAGACGCATCTTACATGGACTCATTTCTTGATGTTGCAGATGAACATATTATGGAGTTTTGGACCCAGGACTAACCCCAGTGGGACCCTACTCATAAATCCCTTACCTCAGAGTATGCAACATTCAGTACCACCCTTTGGGTTCTCCCCTTAATCTAATTCCTTAACCATCTAGTGATTTGTGCCACAACACGTAAGTCCCTCAATTTCTTAACTAGTTGTTTGTGGGACACAGAAGTAAATAACTTGCTAAAGTCCAGGTACAGGACATCTAGTCCACAGCCTTTGTTCAATGCTTGCAACACAGAATTTTAGAAATCCACGAGGTTCATCTGACTGGACCTCCCCTTCATAAAGACATGTTGTTTTCCATCCTGGAATCTGTGAGATGCCAGAAAGTTGACCAGCTGCACTTTAATGATCATCTCAAGGAGTTTACACCACTCTACCAGTGAACTTACTGTCAAAGTACAGTATTAAAAGGTAATTTCAAGAGTATTCAAGGACGACGAACATTTGAACTGAAAAGGATGCATTTTTCGACACTAAAGGAAAAGTGCTTAACAAAGATATTGGCTTTCTGGCACATTATCAGATATAAAGTCATATCCACCCCCCAAAAAAGGAAAAAATGCTTCAATAGTTTTTCTCTTCTTTCCTTTCATCCTTAAACCACCACTTCAACACTCCCACCCCTTCTGACCTAATGGAACTATCACTTTGGTCTTGAAGCTGTCTCTGTAGCAGGGTTTCTTAAATGACACTGGGATGTTCTGCAGTACTTCCTGCCTGCTTTTTAGGAATCTGAATTGATTTCACAGGGCTTTGATCTTTACACAAAATACATCATGACTCATTTGAATACACATCCAAGCTGTGTATCAGGGCATGTTTAGTTCTGCTGCCACTTACCTGATGAAGGGAGTATAACTCTCAAAAGCTACAGTAGTCTCAATAACAATTTTATTAGTCCAATAAAAGGTTATCACCTACAACATATGCATTTTTTCTTCTGCATAAAGTACTTTCTTGATAACTGAAGTCAAGCAAACAAATCTATTATTTCCTGCATCTCCTCTGTGCCCACTCTTGTGCAGGAAGACATCTGTTAACTTTCAGCCTCTGGGTACTTCACCTGTTACTTATGAGCAGTTGAATAGGTCAGCCAGGGGTAATGCCAGAGCCTGTTCCAACTCGTTGAGTACCTGTGGGCACAAACCATCCATCCTGTGGACTTACACCATTCCACCTTTGTTTTTCTGTTTCTTCTGACATACCTAAACAAGGTCTTGTCATTTTTCCTTACCCCTTTTACAGTCTTGAAATCCATCTCTGCTATGGCCCTCCTCACTGCCATACTAGCTTCCTTTATTTGACTAGGTAGATCTCTATGTTTATCTCTCTGCAGTCTTGTATACTTTGAAGGTTTCCTTTTTATTTCTCACTACTACCTTAACTTTCCTGGAAAACTATATAGGCATGTTCTGTCTTGTTACCTTACCCATTTGTCTGAGACAACCTTCTGTTACTGCTATACCTTCTTTGATTTGTTCCCATGTGCTTTTTATCCCATCCAGTTGTTGATAACTCTGGAGCCTCTCCAATAGCTCCGTCTCATCCTCCCAAAGTCTTCCCTCCTGAAGTCCAGGATAATTGTCCGGGTCAACTGCTTATTTGTTTTCAGGGCTATTTTGAACCAAACAGTTTTATGGTCACTGGATCCCTATGGTTCTTCTTAATGGTTGGTTAGAACTAAATTGAATATGGTTTGTCCCTTGTCTGTTTCTCCATGTATTGAGTCAATAAGCAGTCCTGGAACATATCTGCCAACGCCTGATTTCTGGTGTTCTGCACTATTGGGATGCTCCAATTAGCATCTGCTATATTGCTATCTCCTAACAGGACGACTACCCCCACCCCAGCCACTGCCTTTCTGATATCCTTTTCTAGAGCCCTCCTGTCTTCTGTTTGACTAGGGGGCATGTACTGTACAGTAGTTTACACCCAAGCTGACATCCCACCCCCATCTGCTGCTAGCTGTACACATAGTGCTTATGGTACCCTCCCACCTCCCAGCTCCATATCTGTCATCACACTGATACCTACCCTAACACATAGTGCAACCCCCCCCTCCTCTTATCACTGCTTCTTCTGAATAATAAATAGTCATGTCTGTTTTTCCATTATTGCCATCATGTTATGGTTGCTGTCTGATGCCATTGCCTGGAGTTTGTTTGTATCTTTACCAAAGCTTTTTGCATTTAAGCAGACCTCCATTCAGAAACCTTGTCTGCTGTCCTTTCTCTGTCTGTTTACCAGTCCTAATTTGCTAGCTCCCTTTATTACATCTTTATCCAAACTTTCCCCCAATCTGTTATGCTATTCTGTGTTCGGTGTGAGCCATTTTTCTGTATACCAGCTGTGGTGCCCCCAGTTTTCTGATTGCACCATCTAGTCGGGGGGAGTGCTTTCTAGGTCCACCCTCAGTTGTGCTTACCCTTGCCATTTACTGTATCCTGTGGGATGAAAATCATTAGGCTTAGTTAGGCCTGCTTCACTACCAAAAGACTTCCCAGACCACTAGGAAACAAAGACTCTCGTCCACTCATCAATCTTTCAACAAATCACTGAGCTGGAAGATTCTCAGTATCTTACCCTCTCCCTCTAGTGAATTGCTTGAACCTCTGAGAATGTAACAGTACCAGTTATAGTAACTCTCTCGGCCTTGCCCCATGTGCTCTGAAATTGCTTTTCACTACCCTTGGCCTTTACATCATGGCAAGGCCCAGAAGCCGACCTTAAGGTATGGGCATGTGGGTGGGGAAGACTGTAACAGTAGAGCTAGTGGACAGGGGCTCTGTGCCTGGCATTGAATCATGCTACAGATGCTATGCCATGAACAGGCTCCTGTGCCTGTTGTATTCTGTCATGTTAGGAGACACAGATCCTATTTGTGCCATCTAACATCAAGAGTCTGTACTTGTATAATGAGTGTTTTGTTTTATTTTTATATTTAGTTTTTGTTGACTGGGAAAGGAAGTCTAGGAAATTCTGTCTATTTTCAGCCTCATCTCGGAGGAAGAGAAGGATACAGATGGGAAAAAAACTGAAATTGACCAGATTAAGCTGCTGGTGGTATTTTGGAGAATGGGAGAAATTTGACCAGGACAGTGGGAAATTCACCTACTCTTGTCAACGTCAAGGGTGTGAAATAAAAGCAGCATAAATGGGGTGGGGTGGGGGGAGGAATCGTCTGTATTTTTCTTTTCTTTATTATATGAATGGGGGAGCCAATCCACAATTTCCAGTTGGGCACTTTAAATGTTAGGCACCTGATAGCCACATTTTCTAGCTTGAAATATTCTGCTTGTGACATTATATTTGTGCAAGACACCAGGCTGCATAGTGGTAAGGAAGTTTGCAAAGCACAGACCCTTTGGCCTTATGGCACCTCCTACTGGTTAATGGCAGAAGATAGGTGTGTTGGAGTTGGGATACTTTTCTATAGTTGGTCACTAACTCTGGTAAGACTTGTGGATTTGGTTCCAGGCTGCATCCTCTTGTTAGATGTTAAGTTCCCGGGCATGGACCTCTGTTTAATTAAAACATATGTCCCACAATTGAAAGCAGAGAGAGCAGAATTATTTAAGTTGATGTAGCTCTTTCTATATAACTTAAAAGGGTCATACTAGGGGTGTATTTTAACAGCGGGTTGGCTACTTTCAAATGGGGGTCATCTACGTCCAAAATGTATTGCAACTCACATTTTTTTGATGATATAACCGGAGAAGCAGCCTTAGCAGATGCTGTCCATTCACCTGGAGGTCAGAGGGCACATGTATTTTTTAAGGGGACCTTGTTCTCACGGATAGATTATATTTTCTCTTCTCCATGTCTGAATGTTGCTCACACTTAAACAATCCCTTTTGGTCTCAAAAGGGATTGTTTGAGTGTGAGCAATATTTCATAAGATGATGCAAGTCCATTTCAGCGATTCAACCACTCGATCATTTGGTCCTAGCCTTTGGAGGCTGACTGTGTCTCTGTTAGATAATGAAAACGTGCAGTGAATCATACCATAGTATCATAGTAATGTGTTAGCATAAAAGGACCATCCTGGTCCAACTAGTCTGCCCAATTCCCACCCGGCCCTACTAGTCTTCACTTCCCAGGGATATTTTCCGCTGCCCACCAGCCAACCCCTTGTGTCTGTCTCACACCCTCTTGAATTCCTCCACTGTTTCTGCACACACCACCTCATTAAGTAATCTGTTCCAGGTTTCCACCACCTTCTCAGTAAAATAACATCTTCTTACATTGCTCTTAAATCTTCCCACTTCCAATCTTAAATTATGACCCCTTATTTTAACTCCTACTTTCCTTTTGAATAATCTACCTGCATTCATTTTATTTATTCCCTTCATATACTTAAAAGTCTCTAACAGGTCACTTCTATCTCTTCTAACTTTCGGAGGGTATAGATTTAATTCTCTCCATATAATCTCATATGGCTTCTCTTACATACCTTGCACCATCTTTGTTGCCCTTCTCTGAACCCTCTCCAACCCATCTATATTCTTTCTTAAATTAGGCCTCCAGAACTGTACCCCATACTTCAGGTGTGGTCTGACCATGGGCTTATATAAAGGCATCAACACCTCCCTCTTCCTACTTGTTATACCCGTTCCTATGCATGCCATCATTCTATTAGCTTTACCTACTGCCTTGCTACATTCATCTCCTACCTTAAGGTTGTTTGAGATTATAATCCCCAGGTCTCTTTCCTGTTCTGTTTGCTTTATCAGTTCTCCCCTGACAGAGTACTCAGCTAGTGGATTTTCACGCCCCACATGCATCACTGCACACTTTGTAGCATTGAGCTTCAGCTTCCAAATGTCTGACCACTTCTCTAGGGTGTTCAGATATCTCCTCATGGCATCAACCCCTCCTGCATATCAACCCTATTATATAACTTTGCATCATCCACAAAAAGACACACTTTCCATTCATGTCCCACTGATATATCACTGATATATTTATTAAAGAGGATTGGTCCCAAAACTGACCTCTGAGGAACACCGCTTGTTACCCTCATTATCCTAAAATGTACGTCATTTACCGACACCCTCTGACTTCTATCCTTCAGCCAGTTTTCCACCAATCTAGTTATTTTCTGTCCCACCCCCAGGCTCTCTGTCTTATTTACTAGGCTATAGTGAGGAACAGAGTCAAAGGCCTTACTGAAGTGCAGGTAGTAGGTCACATCAACTGCCACTTCTTGATCAATAACCTTTGTTACCCCATCAAAAAATTCAGTCAGATTTGTCTGGCAAGATCTCCCAATAGTGAAGCCATGTTGCTTTTCATCTAATAGTTTATTGGAGAACTAATGGCAAAAACTGGAAAAGCATATATTTTAAGCCATGTTCTGAGCTTCTGAACAGTACTAATGTGCCTGTAGTGGTATAAATAGTTTAAATTCAATTTTAATTGATTCTACCCCTGATTGTGGGGGTGGGGGCAGCCATGCTCATGTGGTTTTGTTTTTCAGTCCAGCCCTACCTATGCCACAATGCACCTTGAGTCTCCTTAAGATGAAGTCAGCGAACCCTGTCCTTTTATTCAGTATGTTTTCAGTATTGAGAGAGAAGTGTTTTGCCTTGTGTTCAACCAATCTTTCACTAGCCCTTGAGGTTAGTGTTTTTTTTCCTTTTTTCAGTACTGCCTTTGATTTTTTGCAAGTTGAAACCTCCTGATTAGAGTTTTGTAGGCCTTTTCTTTGTTTGTGAAGTCTCAGTACTTAATTTATTACTTTTTGCAAACTGAGAAACTTCTGTTTTGCTAGTATCCCCTTCCTCCACTCAACCAGAGGTGTGAAATCCTTTTGTTCTCTGTCTGCCATGGCTAAACTGTCAAGTTTCTGATTTTACTTACTTGATTGGTCCTCTCACATATGACAGCTTCTACGGGGCACTAGCTCAATTCTATACTTCAGTAGTTTTGATTGAAAACATTGGGAACCTCTTGTAAAAGGTATGTACTGTAAAATTGCCCTTAGCATTAGGAAAATGTTACACTGCACTGATTGCCTTACAAGACTTTTAAGGCTGCTAAACCTCTGCTTTGCCTCCTAGCTGTTAAATCGGCAAGCAATTGTTTATGCTGTATGTCCTTGATCAGTATCAGCCTCCACAGCCATCAGTGCATTAGTCTCGTTTCAAATGATAGCATTCCTTTTTTGGGGGGGGCACCTATGCAAATTCAAAGGCGCATTATGAAGCACACTATTGCATTGTAAGTGATAAGTTTTGTTTTTAGCCACCCCCCCCAAGTCTACAGCACAGACAAAATGTTTCTCTATCTATGTAAAAACTGTCCTGTATGGTTTTAATTTTATAAAACAAACCATTCCGGTGGTGCTCAGGGTTGAGGCGCTGGATGCCACACCTCGTGGCACGTTGGCAACCCAAGTTGGGGAGTGAGCTCGGGTGCCGGCAGGGACGGGACAAGGATTGAGTGCCCGCAAGGCTGCTCTCCTCTCCCAGGGGGAGGTTGGGGCTTGGCCGGTGTACCTGCAGCTCCTGGTGGAGATCAGGGGTGCTGTAGTACACAGGCAGCACATCTACAGCATGGATGACACAAGGCAGGGTTGCCGTGCATCATTGCATCAGGAGTGCACCACTCATGGGGGAGAGGGCACCTGAAAAACAGAAAAAGCCCGGCTCCATGGGGTAGGCGATGGCACCTGACCCCAATGCCCACTGCCGGATCCACCTTGCCTGGCCTTCTAGTTCTTCCACCCGGGCCTTCACCCACAGCCAGTCTGTGTATGTAAGAGCACCCAAAGAGGAGGGGCAGCCTCACCCCAGAGGGGTTAAGCTAGGAGTGCTGGCTGTGGGAGGAGGGGGGGAGAAAGAAGACTCAGGGTCGAAGGGGACCTCAGGCGGGCACGAATAGGCAGGATGCCTGAGAGAGGCTCCGTGGGCTGTGACCGGAGGAAAAAAGAGTTAAAAAAATAAAAATTATAAAACAAAAAGCACACATAAGTATAGTGTTCAGGAACGTTTCTATCCAGTTGTGTCATGGCATGCTTCAAAATTATTGACAAACACGTGTGGAGCTTTGAAGAGAAAGTGTGCATTGTAGTGCAGAATCCTGGCACTCTGAATTTTATATATAATCCTGAACGTTGCTTCTTTGGTCGCTAGTTCGGAGGAGCACCAGCGGGAGGAGATGCCACTTTCAGGTGCTGTGGTGGCTTTGGGAGAGCCCGATCAAGGGCTACCATCTAAGGCAACTATATGCTGTGCAGGTGGCATGCAGCTCACTAACTGCTGATGTCATAGTCACCAAGATAGCTTTCCAGGGTACATAATTAAGGACTGCTGTAGTCTTGGGGTCAAATGGTTGTTTCAGTCTGGCTATTAATGTTGCCGATAAGTGAGCTGCATGCCATGTGCACAGCATATAGTTACATATATTTAAACTAGAACGAGGGGTGGCACCTGGCAGAAAGGGGATTCTCAACCTAACTGAGACAACCTAGCCTGCACTCTACCAGCACGAGGCAAGGGGCAGACTAAGGATGGGATACTATAAGGGTAGGGTAGGGGGATGATGGAAATTCTAGCCAACACGAGGAGCCTAGGGAACAAAATGGCAGGCCTGAAGGCAGTGGTGTGACTGGATGACCTGGATTTAATAGTAGTAACAGAAACATGGTGGATGGAGAGACATAGCTGGGAGGTGGAACTTCAAGGGTACAACCTATTTAGAAGAGATAGGGTAAAACAGGGGGAGGGGGGCATAGCCCTGTATGTGCGAGAGGGAGTTCAAGGCAGTGGAGTTCAATTCTGGAGGCCCCACCTGCAAGGGGACGAGGATAGGCTGGAGAAAGTACAGAGAAGCATGACCAAGATAATTCAGGGGATGCAGGGCATTATCCAGACAGGGTGCAGTTTGGTGTTTGAGCCAACTGCAGGGGGATGGCTGGGTGTCTGTCAGTTCAATAAATCACCAACACCCAATTACATATGTGGGAATAAAAAAGCCTTGTCCCTTTCATGGGATCTGACCCTGTGAAGTCTAAAGGGTCCCAGCACTAATGTGAAGTCCTCTGATTTACTTTAAGCAGGTGAATCTTTTATATAAAAAATTCAGAGTGCACCAAGATTCTACACTACAATGCACACTTTCTCTTCAAAGCTTCACACATTTGTGAATAATTTTGAAGTATGTCATGACACAACTACATAGAAACATTTCTGAACACTACACTTATGCAGCCCACGACGCATGTGTTTTTTGTTTTATAAAATTAAAACCATACGGGACAGTTTCTACACAAGTAGAGAAACATTTTAACTGTGCTGTAGATTTGGGAGGGGTGACTAAAAACAAAACCTACCACTTAATGCAATAGTGTGCCTTATGATGCACCTTTGAATTCACATAGGTGCCCCTCCCCCAAAAGGAATACCATCATTTGAAAGTAAAGTAGCGCACTGATGGCTGTGGAGGCTGGTACTGATCAAAGGCATGCAGCATAAATATTTGCTTGCTCATTTAACAGCTAGGAGGCAAGAAAGAGGTCTACCAGCCTTAAAAGTCTTGTAAGGCAATCAGTGCAGTGCAACATTTTCCTAATGCTAAGGGCAATTTTATAGTACATACTTTTTACAAGAGGTTCCCAATGTTTTCAATCAAAACTACTGAAGTATAGAGGAGCTAGTGCCCTGTAGAAGTTGTCATATGTGAGAGGAGCAAGCAAGTAAAATCAGTAACTGTCAGTTAAGCCACTGCAGACATCAACCAGCATGGTAATGAAACAAAAGGGATTTATGTAATATGCCAAAGTTAGAGGTACCCCTGCAATTCCCCAGTAGTCCATAGTTTCCCCCAGTTACACAGCAAGGTGCCCAGTGCACACATACATGTATGTAAAAAAAAAATAGATTATACAATGGCAAGAAAGAATCTTGGACACTGATTGGTCAGTTTGGGGCTGGACCCATGGTGTTATCCCAGCACGACACCACAGGTCTAGTCTCAGCAATGTAAATCAATTGAGAATTTATTGGATGTTTGTTTGTTGCTCTTTTTTTGCATCTCCTCTTAAGAAACAAAAGTATTTTTCCACACTAATAAAAACATTCTTTAAAATTATTTTTTTTATTTTATATATGACAACAACTCCAGGGTGTATGTCGTTTGGGATAATGCCACACCTGGGGCATTGGACACACTCGGCCTGTGGCCTTGTGCCCAACCCCCCCAGGCGTGGCGTAATCCCAGCACGACACACGCCCTGTCGTGCATTATTCCTTTATTTAATGTGGCTCATGTAACAGTGACTTGGATGGAATGCTGTGCTGAGCTGCTCATGCACATCATTCCAATCCAAACATTCCAGAACTGGAATGATTTAGTTTTAAAATTTGCAAAGGGCACCAGGCCCACTGGTAATAACGTAAGGGCACAATTAGGCCCACTGTTCCCACAGATCTAAATAGGGTGAATTTGGCCCAGGTCTATGAACCCAATTTAGGCCCACCTGTGCTAAAAGGAACCCATTCAAGGGGAAGGCCACTAATATTTAAAGGGGCAACACAAGGTCCAGGACCCGTAGCTAGCTATTTAGGCCCACAGCTGTGTTAGGGGCCCCAGCGATAGAAGCGACCCCCACATATGATAGGAGCCTAGCTAGCCACGTAAGTCCTCTAGTGTTAAAGGGGCCTGGTCACCCATCTTTTATATAGCCTTCCAGAGAGCCTATTCCATGCTGTAGTGTTTCTACAGTAACAAGAAGAACCCAATTTAGCTAGAAGGGACCCCATTAGAGTTAGGTCCACTAGAGCTTGGGTTGAATCAGTATAATAAATTGCCTATATATTTGCTGTGGTCTGGACACTGAGACTGTATATTTATTGACCACTACAGTAGGAACTGAGACTTTGTTTGCATTTGCCTGAATTATTATTCCTCCTACGAACATTATTGAGTGTCAGAACCATCTTGCATTGCTGTGTGTCAGCATTTCGGCACTGGACAACGATCTGAATCAGTCTTCACCTATCCTTCAAGAATCATCCTCCAGTGCATCCTGAAGCAGACAACAGCCAATCCATGAAAAGCCGTACCACAGTCATCTCAAAATTGCATCATCCTGTTTGTTATTTTCCTCTTACAGTTTCCCAGTATGGCTTGGCCCAGTGCAGAAGTTTGTCATCTGTTTCTTGTTTTCATGTCCACAGTGGAGTACCATTCGACCCGTCAGTGTCAGTTCTCTGAATGACATTCAGTTTGTTGTTTTAGTGTGTTCTGGCTTGTCTGGCCATGGACTCCAAGTTTGGTCACAGTTCGATGTACGATTTATTGTTTTGGTGAGTGCCTTGGCTCGCAGGCCTTAGAACTCAGAAGACTGACGCACTTTGATGCTCAGAGATAGTGGTTGCCTGGAGTCCGAGAGTGATTCAGAGGTCCTGATCCAGTGGGAGCGTCGGCTGGTGTGTGTCTTCAGCCCAGAAGGAGTGCTTGCCTGGAGTCCAAGAGTGGTTCAGAGGTTCCGATTCTCCCAATCCAGGGTGTTCATCAGTCCAGTTTGCATTTTCAGTCCAGAAGCGGACTGTTGGTTCTTCTTCTTCTTCTTCTTCTTCTTCTTCTTCTTCTTCTTCTTCTTCTTCTCTTCTTCATTTCTTCACTTAGCAATCCAGAAGCAGATTGTGGCCAGGTGGTTTGCATTGCTTCTTCTTTCCAGACAGTCCAGAAGCGGACTGCAGCCGGATCTTGTATTCCTTTCCGGCAACCGTAGAGAGGTGGGGTGTGGCCGAAAACCCATGGTCTGTTAAATCCTCTCTGCATCCTTTAGTTTTCCATTAAGGTTCCATAACTACATTGGAAAGGCAGTGGAGTAGTTCTATATTTCTTTCGTCGACAGAGAAAACCTACATGCACCAACTGCCAACCATCCACTTCATAGACTCTTCTTGTGGTATTAGAATAGCTGTATTTTAAAATCTAAATTTTAGGGAGAGGTGCACCTCAGGGTTGAAACAGAAGTTTGAGTATAGGGAAGACGTTCTTACAGCGTAGCTGTTACAGCCGACAAATTCAGTCTGACCTCCTGTGATATAGAGTTCCCCTCTTATAGGGAAATACAAGTAAGATGCTCTTATAGCATAGCTGATTATTCTACTGTTCCTCTTGCATATAGTAAAATACAATCTTGCATATAGTGAAATATAAGCATAAGATACAAGTAATAGTTTGTGTATGTATGATTGTCCCTCTTTTGTGTCCCTACCCTATGATCAGTTGCCATAAAACTAGTTCCTTTTCTCCACTCATGCCTCCTGCCTCTCCATTTTGGTGAAGAATTATATCACGTAGCCAAATAGGAAAAGAACTGTCTTGCCACCTGGCTGCGTGTATTGGAAGAACCCGACATTCATATCTTTGGCTCACTTCATCTGGTGTCATGGAATTACATTATTCTATTTCACCCAATTACCACCCCTCCTATTGCTATCTAGCTCTTTCCATTTCTCAGCATGCTTCATTTACACCTCTGTTTGAGTGGGGGGAAGGGACACTAGCAAAATAGAAGTTTCTCAGTTTGCAAAAAGTAGTATATTTAGTACTGAGACTTCACAAACAAAGAAAAGGCCTATAAAACACTAAGCAGGAGGTTTCAACTTGCAAGAAAATAAAAGGCAGTACTGAAAAAAAGGAAAAAACTCTAACCTCAAGGGCTAGTAAAAGACTGGCTGAACACAAGACAAAAAAACAGTTTTCTCTCAATACTGAAAACAGACTGAATGAAAGGACAGGACCAGCTGACCTCATGTTATGGGGACTCAAGGTGAATTGTTGGATAGGTAGGGCTGGACTGAAAAATAAAACCACATGAGCATGGCTGCCCCCACCCCCACAATCAGGGGTAGAATCAATTAAAATTGAATTTAAACAATTTATACTACTACAGGCACATTAGTACAGTTCTAAAGCTCAGAACACGTTTTTCCAGTTTTTGCCTTTAGTTCTCCTTTAAGTATTTTACCACTCTTTCCTTTATTAACACCTCCATCACCTTACCCACCACTGATGTGAGGCTGACAGGGTGGTAATTCCCCGCCTCCTCCCTGTAGCCCCACTTATAAATCAGTACTACATTCACCGTCCTCCAGTCACTTGGACCCCTACCCTGTATCCAGGGATAAATTAAATTGCTTTGTCAGATGTGATGCCAGCTCATCCCTCAAACTGTCTAAGAACTCTTGGATGCAAACCATCAGGACCCATTGCCTTATCTACCTTTAATTTTCCAAGTTCTTTCTTTACTCTGTCCTCACTTAATGGGCTTTGATCCATCCCACATTCTTCTCCTCCCTTCCTCTTTAACTCAATTCCCATTCCTTCTCCCTCCACTGTGAAAACAGAGCAAAAATAAGTATTTAGAACCTCCACTTTCTCCAAGTCACTCTACATTTATACTCCCCCTTCCCCTTCAACTTCACAGCCCCTGTCTGGTTCTCCTCTTCTCCCCCACATATCTAAAAAAAAGGTTTATCCCTTCTTTTGGCATGTTTAACAATTCTCTCCTCTGTTTCTGCTTTTGCTCTCCTAATCAATTTCCCTGCCTGTAAGTTGACTCACTTTCTTGAGGCCAAGAAATCCACCTGGATCCTGTATGACTTTCCAGCAGAACAGTGTGAGACTTCATTTTAAAAAAGATTTGTGGTAATTTTTCACCTTGCAGGGGAGGAAGCTGACCAAAACCTGTTATATTCAATATTGAATGCCTGACGGCAGTTCCAGTAACTGCTTTCATTGTCAGTTACTATAGGGCATGATTTCTCAGCTCAGATAGCTGTCCTGAGAAAAGAAATGGTATTTTTGCAATACCAGTGGCTAAAGTCATTATTGATAGAGCATAAATACAGCATGAAAGGGAAAAAGGTGAACACCAACCCTTTTGATGATTTTAAGTCACGCAAGGTTGCCAAAACCTTCTCACATTTGAGAGACGAAGGGGGGAATATTTTAGTAGACGCTATGACACAATTAGATTTTCTGGTGAGATATGCCCTACACTGTTTTTGGAAGACCGGCCCCGTCGGAAGTTCCTTTTGGGGATTTTATTGGCGAGGTTCCAGTTCCCAACCTTTCTGATAGCGACATGTTGGGACTTCAGGCTGATATAACCCGTAGGAGTGTTTATTTGCAATCTACGCCTTGACTACTGGAGCTGTGCCTGGTTCAAATAGACTCCTGGCCAAATTTTATTGGCTAGTTAGGGAGTCCGTTACAGAAGAATTGACTGGGCTATTTAATTATATGCTCTCCAATAAAGTCTAGGGGGCTAGTTAGGTATTTTTATTTTATTTACAAGAAAGGGGACAAGGTGACATCTGGAATTGGAGCCCTATCAGTCTTCTCAATTCCGACCTGAAATTACTTTCACATAATTTGACCTCCAGATTGCTCCAGGCAGCTTTCTTCTCATTGGCATCCCTCAAGCATGGGGTATATTTATTTATTTATTTGATTTTTGAGGAAGTTAATACTGTACAGGATATTATTGATGTATTATGGGAACTAGTGGAGTGAGGGAGTCAGGAAACTGTCTCAGGCCTTCTCTTGGCACTTGACCAGGAGAAGCCTTTGACTGCATCTCGCCAGATTATTTGTTACAGAGTCTTTCCCACTATGTTATAGCCCTTAAACTGGTTGCAATGCTATGCCTATTGTATGACACTGCTCATATTGTGCCTATATTACAGGCATGGCATGGGACCTCTGTTGATGGGAAAAGGGGAGTTAGACAAGTGTGTCTCCTTAGCCCTCTATTATATGAGTTTAGATTGGACCCCCTACTTAGGAAAATCATCGAATCCCTGAAAATCTGACACATTGTCACTGCAGATCATCTTGCATTTCCCACTGTGCTGGCTCATGCAGATGATGCCTGCTTGTTGCTCAGGAATAAGGAATCCATGCTGCATGCAGTAGAAATTATTGAATCTTTTTCTAGAGTTGCGAGGGCAAGAGTTCACCTGCAGAAAAGTAAAGGTTTGGCCTTAGGACATTTACAACAACAGGTTCTGGATACTGTTTTAGGCATTTAGGTTGGGGCTGACCCAGTAACAATCCTGAGAATTCAGTTTGGTTCAGTGGACATAGCCACTAGAAACTGAGAAGCGAAGTTGGCGATGGCAGAACACAAAGTTTCGGAATGGAATAAATGGTCCATGACAAAAGCTAAAAAGTTCATGTGCAAGGCTTTTCTAGTCCTTATTTTGTTGTATATCAGCTTTGCATCCCTCCTGAAGGCCTTGGAAACTAGGCTTTACAGTGTTTTTTTAGACTTTTGTCGGGAAATCATTTAAAACCTGTTAAAAGGAAGCATACTTGTAGGCCATCTAAGAAAAGGAGGTGGGGATACATGATTGTTTTTTTCCTTTCCACTGTATTTTTTGTACATTTTTTGAAATCTCTCTTAATAATAATAACAGTCTTTATTTCTATAGCACAATTCAAATTTGTGAAAGCACTGTATAGATAAAAACAAGCAAAGATAAAACAATAAAACACAGTACAAGCAGCTCATACAACAATTTAACAATAAACAACTGCACCACATAAAATCCCCAAAAGTCAGGTGGAATAGGTGGACCTTTAAAGCTTTCTTGAAGCTCTCCATGGTCTGGCACTCTTGAACCCGATGAGGTAGAGTGTTCCATAGGGTAGGGGCCATGTAACTAAAAGCTCGCACCCAGAAGTTTTCAGTCATACCCTGGGAACCTCTAGCAATCCCTCATTGGCTAAGCAGGCATTAGGGAACCAGGAGGTCTTGCAGGTAGCCCGGACCCAGTCCATGTAGGGCCTTGTAGGTCAGAGAACGAACCCTAAAGGTGATCTGCAATTCCACAGGCAACCAGTGCAGTTCGCACAGTACAGGCATGATGTGACTCTCATGTGAAACCCCCATCAAAAGCCTGGCTGCCATGTTCTGCACCAGCTGCAAGTGGCAGATATCAACCCCCGGAAGCCCTAGGTACAGGGAATTGCAGTAGTCTAGGTATGAGGTCACAAAGGCATGGATCAATGTTGGAAGGTCACTAGACAGAACAAGGTGCTTAATCCGGGTGATGTTCCTCAGATGGCGAAAAGGGGACTTGACGACTGCTGACATCTGCGAACATAGCGTTAACCCATTGTCAAGAATCACCCCCAGATTCCACACCAATTCAGAGGGCAGCAGCAGGCTACCTCTGAGCCAAAGCCAAGAGGCAAGCCCTGTCAATGCCCTCTCTATCCTGCGACTCAGATCCATGACCAATACCTCAGTCTTATCGGGGTTCAACTTCAGCCAGCTGGCCTGCATCCAGTCCTGGATTTCTATGAGGCAGCTATTAAAGACTGAGACCACACTGTCCTGGTCAGGTGAAAATGACAGATAGAGCTGGGTGTCATCTGCATAGCAGTGACACCTCAGTCCATACCATCTCACAGTGTCTCCCAATGGCAGCAAATACACTGCGAACAACATAGAGGACAGCACCGAGCCCTGAGGAACCCCACATAACAGGGAGAATGGGGCTGAGGAATAAATTCTGGACACCACTCTCTGAGACCTGCCAGTGAGGAAAGATTGAAACCATCTGAGGACCATACCTGACAGCCCGCAGAGGTCTCTCAGGCACTCAAGCAGCCCACCATGGTCCACGCTGTCAAAGGCTGAAGAGAGATCGAGAAGGACCAAGATTGAACGGGGCTTCTGATATCTTGCAATCAGGAGATCATTGAGCACCCGAACCAGAGCAGTCTCAATACTATGCCTCTTCTAAAAACCATATTGGAGGGGATCATAGATGTCATGGATGGTCAAATGGTTCTCCAGCTGCAGGGCGACTACTTTCTTAATCACCTTCCCAAAGAAGGTTAGAGATTGGCCTGTAGTTCACAGGACAGTTTGGGTCCAGAGAAGCTTTTTTGAGGAGTGGGGTAACCACAGCCTCCTTCAGGGAGTTAGGAAACTCACCCAACTTTAAAGAGCACCAAACTATCTCTGCTTGGACTGGGTCATTGGTATCAATGTACCCCAATATGAGGCGTGTAGGGCCTGGGTCCAAACTACAGCCCATCGGCTGCATGCTCTGGACAATCCGCATGACATCAGAGATCACTGGCCGGTCGAAGTGTGCCCAGGAAAACTGAGGAGTACTAACCACACACTGACCACTAGCAACCCCCATAGGGCGGGCTGACTGGATCTCTGCCCTGATGTCAGCCACCTTATTAGCAAAGAATCGAGTGAACTCATCACACTTCTCCTGTGAAAATGTCCTTCGAACTTGTAGACAGGTTGGATTGCACAACCTGTCCACAGTTCAAAAGAGCTGAGCCAGTCAATTCTGAGCTACAGGAATCTCCCTGGACAGGAATTCTGCCTTCTTATGGGAGATTGCTGAATGATAGGCATGATAGTGTTCCATCAGTCTAAGGTGGTCGGCCTCCAGGGCAAATCTCCACCAGCACTGCTCTAGCCTTCGTCCAACTCGTCTCAACTCCCTCAAGGTGCCACCAAACCAAGGGGACCAAGGGCGAAGAGTGAGTGGACAAACTCAGAGGAGTGATAGAATCCAGAGTGCCTGCCATAGCCTTATTATAGGCTTGGACCTGGTTCTCTGGACCCTTGCTAGCATCTGGCAGTCCAGATAGATCCACTACCGCCAAAAGGCCAACAGGGGGTAACATCCCTCAAAGGGCAGTATCAGACCATCTCCACAGAGGCAGGACTACAGGGGGGAGCCTGGAGATTGAACCTTACAATGTGATGGTCGGACCATCTGACTGGTTCCACCATCAAGTCAGAGAAGCCTCTATCCCCAGGAGGAAAACCAGGTTGAGTGAGTGACCCTGATAATGGGTTGCAGAAGCAACTACCTGTGTGAAGCCCAACAGATTCATAAGTTATAGGAAGTCTTTACCAAATTGCAAGAGATCGTCATTGACACAGGCATTGAAGTTGCCCAGAACCATTAACCTGGGTGACTCCAATGCCATATCAGCAGTGAAGTCCGCAACCTCCTGTAGAAACAATTTCTCACCCCCGGGTGGATGGTAGATGAGAATGATCTTACACCCCACACCTGCAGCCGCGGTACACTCAAATGATCTGGGTACCTCAACTGGAACCTCTGCAAGGCCCAATTCCATTTCAAAACAAAGGGCTACACCCCTCGCTACTGCAGTCCAATCTTGAGTGCTGTATCACTGAGAACCTGGCAGGAATAGCCGCCTCCAAAACTGGGCCGGCATTTTCGTCCAGCCAGGTCTCGGTGATGCATGCCAGGTCTGCTGTCCCGACAAGATCAGCAATAATAGCAGTCTTGTTCTTTATCAACCTGGCATTGCATAACACCACTCGAGATGGACAGGTCTCCAGAGCTGGCCAGGCTACTGGCCCTGCATCATAGGAGCCCTTGGGTATGATCTTGTTGAGCTCTACCAAGATTTGGGTCCCCTTCTGATGTTCCTGGAGTGACCCTCTTCTGACCCATCGGAAAGCACACAATGATCACCCTCTAGGGTGCACTTTGTCCATCCTGCCAGCATATTTGGGCACTTTTTTTTAAATTGCAGCAATGGAGGCTGTCGTTTCTTCAGGTTTCCTCTCTCCTCAGGGCAAAATTGTATGAATACATCACTTTATCTTGTTTTACAGATTTAATTTTTCAATATAGCTGGTGGCATTCTGCCTTCATTGACTGCACAACAACTGACTGATTCCCAGATCCCAGGCAAAATGAGGGATGTAGTTTGGTTCTCTGCACATGGGAAACTCCAGGTTTGGAATACCCACAAGTACAAAAAAACCTCAGACTGGATCTGCCTTAGAGAATATTGCATTCAGGAGCTGGAGACCATGCATCACTTGTTTTTTTCTTGCCCATATATTTTGGCAGGAATTGGTACACTTCTGAAAGACACCTTTGTTTTCTACTGTTATGTATTACATTTTGGTATACTGTTCTTTTCCTGGGATTTGGTTTCTATGGAATTTTTGCACCCTGCGCATTATTATGGCTTGTCTGAAGTGGTGTATATGGTAGGCACAATGCCCTTACACATTCCACCAAAAGACTATTCCTTTAGATATTCTGTACTGTAATGTCACAAAAGAACTAAGACTTGTGAATGCTCAGGAATTCATATATTTGCTACAAGCATAATTGTTTGCTCTTTGGAAAATGATTACTTGGTTGTAGTATGTGGATCTGTTTGTTATTTTTTTGTTTCTTTTTTGAGTTTTTTTTCCTCCTTGGGTTTGGGTTTGGAGGTGCCACAGAAGAAAGCTTTATTACATGAGCACAGTTTTCCTTGAGTTACTTTGTGTTAGGTTTCTGTTTTTGACTTTTATCCTTTGGTTTAGGGAGTATGTGATAGTTATGGTTTGATTGCTTGAATTTTTTTCTTTTGTATTGGGAGGGCTTTAAGCTTGAGGTTCAATGGGCGGAGCAACAATGTCATTCCCTCATTGAGCTCAAATATGTCACTTCCTGGACGCCCTCAGGATTCAATTTCGTTGTAGCCAGAGGCTCTGTGGGCTGCTCCTTCTGTACATGCTAGTATCTTCCTTACCCTGCCTCTCTCGCCTACAGATGCCCTGCATTTCTCCCTCATTCTAAAGTCACCTTCTCTCTGTCTGCCCTCCCGTCTGTCCATGTCTCCCTCATTCTTCGTTCCTTTCTTTGCTTCTTGTCTCCCCCCCCTTCCAGGTTTCCTTCATTTCCTTGCTCCCAGAAGCTCCGGTTGATCATTCCTTTTCCTTGCCTCAATCTGCTCCTGCCTCCGGTCGCCCCTTCACAGTGCATTTGGCGGCTCACCCTCTTATACCGCCACTGCCTTCCATTCTATCCCTCTGCTGCCTAGGTCCTCTCGTTGCTCCTGCACTTGCCTGCTGTTTCTTGCTTCCTGCCTTCTCGCCTGCCCTGAGCCTCCTGACTCATTTGTCGGTAAGTCATTTTGATCAATTACTGGTCATTTTCTACTTGCTGGGCGATTCCTGCCCATTTCTGACACAAATTGGAACAAACAAACAAAAATTTTAACTCTCGGACGTCGATACTTTGCGGTCGTCCGAGACCTGTGCTGGAGCTCTTCCCATCTAGTTCGCCATGTGCCTCGCCCTGAATTTACATATGGACACGGCTCAGGAAGGGGACCAGTGGTTCCAGTTTCGATCATTGCCGCGGTCTAGTTCTACTTCTACCCACTTCTGGCTCTGTATGGGGCACTGCATATGTTTTGGCCACCCTGGGCTTCTGTAACCTTTTGAAATCAGATTATGATCTGAATCGGAACCAGGCTCCAGTCAACCCTCTCGTCCCAAATACCATACTTCTGCTATATTGCCTTTTCATGTTTAATTTTTTTTTTCTTTCCCTTCCATTCTGTATACCCGTGCATGTTGCTCATGCTCCACCATGCTGTTTCTTCCTCTATTGTGATGTTTACTTTGGTTAGCGCTAGGTATCTGCCACTTCTTCCACCTCTCCTTGTGCTGCTCACTGAGTGGGGCTGCTGTGCTATGGGTTTGGTCAGATTGCTCGATGGTGGAAGTATTCTGACTCTGTCTGCCTCAGTTCTTGCAGCGACAACCAATGCCCGGTCAGTCATCTCACTGGAGCATCTCTCTGTAAGCCTTATGCATTTCGTCGTGTGCATTCTGTGCCTTCCTTCCGCATCTACAATGACCAAACCCCACAAAGCACATTTATCTACAACTGGATCAGTGCCCTCCCTCTTTCTGACCTCCTGGTCCTTCTCTTTACTTCACTCACTCTCTATACCTTCACTCGAATGACGTACCTCCCATTTGCTCCTATGCCTCCTCATCGGATGGTTATGCAGCTTGCTTCCTTTGGTTTGTTACTGCTCTGCAGGGCTCCTCATTCCAGTATTGTTTCTCTCCTATGCTTGCTTTCTCCCACCATACTGCAGCCACTCTGGCCCTGGATATGGATCAGTCACCCTCCATTCTTGTTCTTTCATACCTCTCTTTCCTCTACCATCTACCGGCCTCCATAGCTTCAGTCCATCTCTGTACCTCATATGCTTCCTATTTTTCCCTTCCTCATCCTGGTGCATTTTCTTATCCCCACTGATTCCGTCCGACCCGCTTTTGATATTACTCTCAGGCATACTGATCATGCCTCACCCACCACCTCATTGCTATGAGGCCCTCCTGCCCATGTATCCGGTTCCTGACTCCAGTCCTCGTTGCCCATTTCTTATCTCATCTAACCTCCCTTCCTGGATACATTCTGTCATCAGCTATTACGGATTTCTCCCATCATGTTTCACTCCTTTTGGTCTGATTTGCTTGCATTCCACCATATCTCACCTCAACCTGCTCATCTCTTCACTCACTTCATCGTTATGCCTTGGAGGCCTCCCTCTAGCCTGCAGTGTCAGTCACCTTGATTCATCTCCATCTCCATTCCTGGCTGCACCTTCCAGTCCACCCCTTGCTCTGAGCTGGCTGGAAGCTATCCACCTCCATTCGAGTTTCTTTAGCATTCATTTCTGAATCTACCTCATTTCAAGGAGCCTACTTCTTCACATCGCTCTATTCGTTTCCGGCTCTGCTTCCTTTCAAGGAGTCTACTTGGTCACATTGCTACTTCAAGTGTGTCAACCCTCTAGTTCACTCACCCTCTGGTCCTCATTATGCTTTCTTCACCTCGGAGTATATCTCCTTTTGAGGAGCCTCCTTCCTTGTTTCTCTCTATTGAATCCTCTGATCTCCTCATTCCCATCACCCGTTCATGCCTTATCAGCCTCAGTGTCTACTTCCTCACCTTGCTTGATCAGGCGTACCTCTCCTTCAAATTTTTGCTCCCCCCCCTTCTGGTTTCAGGCTGCCTGACCGATGGCGGATGCGGTCCCGCCTCTTCCAGCCCCTGCATGGCTCTGCAAGCTCCCAGCAAACCAACATGCCTACTCCTGGATAGACTTCGCATATCTACAGTGTTTTGCATGGCTTTTGTTCCCTCTGCAGTCAATCGCCTCAGTCATTCAGTGCTTATCTACTTCCATTGACTCTGAGCTTTGTCTTTCCTGCCTCTCTTTCCCTATCTACTACTCTTGCTTCAGTGTGCACTCATTCTGCTCCCTCTCCTCAGCTCTTTTGCATTCTCAGCCATCCTAGTTTCATTCCAGCCTTGGCTTCCATCTTATCATGCCATGATTTCTCTATTCCTTTGCTTTGCCATTCATGTCCTCTGGCCTTTTCCTGGCTGACTCCTTCTGACCTTCCATCAACCCTGACCTCCGTGCCACCTCATCCAGTTCACCTTCCTGACCCCTTGACGGGTCTTTCTCCTTCACAGAGTCTATTTGCTCCATGTCGTCCACCGTCGCTGATACTTCATTTCCTTGACTCCTTGGCTTCGCGATGCTTGGCTTCGACATGCTTATCTCATTTGCTACCTCTCTAGGCATGCCTTTACATGGTTTACTGCCAAATCTGTGCCGTTCCATTACTCCATCTAGCCATGCCTATCCTGGATCGTCCACCGTATAATTCGACTCGCCCCAGTGCAGTTTTTCTCCTGCTTCGGCTGAGTCCTATGCTACCCTGTTGACCTTTCCTACTGTCCTTTGTCATTTCATACCTCACTTTTCAGTACCTGCCTTCATCGTGTCACTCCCTGTAGAATATCGTACCTCATCTGTTCCAGTCCCTTCCTCGGCCTAGCACTTATTCTTGTCCTGACCATCGTGGATTCTTTCCACCCCTGACTTCCCTCCTTATCATTCATCTTCCAATTTGACTCCCCTCGATTGCTGTCTCATACTTGCCCTCTGGTTCGCAGATCCTCTGGTTCCCAATTTGCTTTCTTGGCCCTGATGTCCATATCCTTTTTGTATAGCTTCATCGTCTGTCTCGCTCCTTGGTGCCTGTTACCTTTGTTCATGTTCTGTTCTCATTCATTCTGGTCTCCTCTTCTTCCAGTTTTGTACCTCCTCTTCAGGATTCAGCTATCATAAGCTTCCCTCCGCTTTTCTCCTCACTCGATATCATATTTCATCCTGTTTTGCTCACTCCCCATCGTACCTCATCCAGTTTTCAACCCACATTCACTTCAACTGAATTGTCTCTGGTCCCTGATCTCCCTTATTGGCCTCGGACTCTGCCTCTTTTCCAGGTGTCTCATTGGTGTACTTCCTTCATGCCAGTTTCATTTTTGGTTCTTTCCCATCTCCTCCTCTTCCAGTTCACTTCCAGCTGTCCAGGCTTCCCTCTACTCTTGGCCTACTCTAGACATTCTTTTGGGCATACCTATCATAATTCCTATGCCTCCTGTCAGCTGTGGCCGTCCTGCTGAATGTATCGAGTTCATAACTCCAGTCATATCGAATTCACAACTCCAGTCATCTTTCACTCAGCATCATTTTAAAAGCTCATCTATCTACATTGGTTACCCAAACATTCCTATCATCCAATACCGTACTACCTCATCCACTAAAACCTCAAGATCTAGTTGTTCAGGGTCTAATCGTTTACATTGTATAATCAGGAATGCCTCTTAAACTTCAGTGTCTGCTCACTTGCATCACTATATCAAATGCATCGCTCCATCAAGCCAGTCTGCGACATCATTGGTCTCCTCATTGACTCATCTGGAATATCCTCGTGAGCACATCTGGATACCCCTTGCTGCTCTGACTCATAAATGGATTTATTCCCTCCTATCCTTGCTTCCAGATCTACTATCTCACATTGACTATTCGAGCATAGCCTCCTTAATTCCAGCAAGGTTTATCTAGTTCCATCGTTCCCTCAGCATTCCATCTTTGACTGATGCTACTCATTGACCATAACAGGATCTAATTTTTCACATCGCACAATCATGCCTTATCGACCTCAATTTCTACTTCCTCGCCTCACTCAACCAATCATACCTATTATCAATCTTAAGCTTCCTCATCGACCCGCTGACTTCCTGCAGTGATCATCATCATCATCAGTATTAATTTTGCCTCATATTCGCATTCAACTTGCGCACAGCCTCATGTTCCATCTTCAACCCATGCCTTCTTTTATGAATCTTCCATATTCCATCATCATCCCCACCACTTGTATCCCTCTAGTTACTGAACCCTTTCTTTCTAAAAATATACATCCTCAATTCAATTCAAACGTCATCAGCCTGGAGGGAAGGTGACCTAGGCCTTGGATCCCCAGAGGTTTCCTCCTCAAAGGGGTTTTTTCCTCTCCTCCATGCCAATGGTCATAATATTAGTTAGAATTAATGATTTTCTTCTTAGCTAGTTAGGTTCTGCTGTTGGAGGAGGAAGATGGTGGCCCGGCTTTCCCCTCTCTCCTCAGGAAGTTAGCCCTTCTCACAGAATTCATTAATCACTTCTCTCTTCGATGCTTGACAATTCAGGTATTCCTTTTGGGCTTCTTCCTAACTTACCTTTAGCTGACTCATTCATTTCTGGCACCTGTGGGGGGGAACCTCACTAGGGTTCCTTGCGTCGTACCCCTACAGGAGATATATCCCACGGATAGAGAGGTGGAAAGCCACATAAAATTCAAGTTACTCAAGTTATATAAGCATTATCATATCATATCCAGATGCGTAAGCACATTGAAGTATGTTGTTATCTTTAAAAATAACCCTAATCTTTTCAAGAAGTGCCATGGGATTTTTAACATCCACCTGAATAGGCAGATGGGACCTCGGCTTAACATATGATCCAAAAGATGACTCTTCAGAAGTGCAGCACCCCCCCCCCCATGCTGCACTACAGTGTCAGAATTGGGATTTGACCCCAAGTTCCTGGTGGGGCTAGAACCCACAATCTTCAAATTTTCCAGCCTCAGAGGTGAGTGTGCAATGTGCTGAGCCACTGACACTGATGTGTCAGTGGGTAGCACTGGCACCGCCAAAACTCTGCCCACTTTCCACAGCTCACTGTCTTTGTGCATAGCCTTAAACTATTATTGTAGAATGAGGATACATTGTGTGCCCTGATACTGTGCCACTGCATCTTGTGATTTTGTATCGGGCCCCTTGTGTGCCTTGATATTGTGCCATACCACCCAATGACTGAGTCTCAGGCCTCTAGTGCACCCCGATATTGTGTCACCTTACCTTGCGACTGTATATTGGGCCCCTTGTGTGTCCAGATATTGTGCCAGCACAACTTGCAACTGTGTAACAGGCCCTTTGTGCATCCCAGTATTGTGCCATCACACCTAGCGACTGAGTATCAGGACCCTTGTGCACCTCAACATTTTGTCATCAGACCCTTTGTGTACCCTGAATTTGCACCAACACATATTGTGACTGCATTGGGCCCTTTGTGCATTCCAATGTTGTGTTACCACATCTTGTGATGGTGTATTGATCCACTTGTGCACCTCGATTTTGTGCCACCACACCTTGTGACTGTGTATCAAGCCCCTTGTGCATCCAAATATTGCATCCCCACACCTTACAACTGTGTATCAGGCACCGTGTGCATCACTATATTGTGTGACCGCACGTTGAGACTGTATATCAGGCTCCTTGTGCACCTTGTGACTGTGTATCATCCTCCTACACTCTTGCCACATCCACCATGATAAAAGTAAACATCCTAGCAGGGTGGGATGCTGTTAAAGTAAATTTCAAAGATTTACTTATGGGCTTTATAGCCCATTACCTTATGGCTGCTCTCGATCTTTCCTGCATAAATTTTCATTCTTGTCATAACATTTCAGGAGGGAAGGGATTGTAAATCTTGTCAAACTGATGACCACTTGATTTCTTCCACTTCCCTGTCTGCCAGCCCCATCCCTGCACTCAGATGTTTCATGACATCTAACCAAGGAGAGTGCGGGGACGCACCCCATTGTACTCTATGAGGGGCATGTTTAAAACATTCTATATATTAAAGCAACACTTTATATAAATGAAGACCACTACTCAACTGACACACATAACCCCTATTAGTTGAGTGGTGGCATTCCTTTATACAAAATGTTGCTTTAAGTGGAGGCAGTACAGCGTAGTGGTTTAAGGCTCTGAGCTGCAAACCTGGAGACCTGGGTTTGAATCCCACAGCTCCCACTTGCATACTGTGTGACCCTGAGCAAGTCACTTAACTTCCTTGTGCTCCCAGGTCACACCTGGAAACAAACTTCTGCTTAGTGTGCCTTTCCTGGTTAAACAATTTCCCCTTTCCCTTTAATATATAAAAAATGGTTTGGAAATGTGCCCCACGGACTATAATGGGGCACCACACATCCCTGTGCTCCCCCTGGTTATACATCATAAAACGTCTGAGCATGGGGCCACGGCCAGCAGACAGGGAAGTGGAAGGGATTAGGTGGCCGTTGGTTCACCAAGATTTATTCTCCCTTCCCTCAGACAATGGACCGTGGCAAAAAATTTAATAAATGCAGGAAAGGTCTGGTGCAGCAATGGGGTAACAGGCTATAAAATGCAAAAGCAGTACAAATAATGTGGGAAATTTCCTTTAACCATCAGAATCATGTGCCTGCATCATCCTGACACCCCATCAGTATAAATCCAGTATTTATAGTAAAACTAAAAAAAACAAGAGAAGATTTTTAAATCTGCTGGTGGCAGCCATATTTATTGATCTGAGACATTAAATGAAACTCTAGTAATAAAACTTGTTTTTGAAATGTCTGAGGGTAATTAAAAACATATTGATGATAAATCTAAGAATGTCAGGAATATTTCATTGCTAAATAACTATTTGTTAAAATTCTTTGCCAACTAAGCAAAACTACTGCGTTAAAAAAGCAAAGGCTCTCTCTCTCTCTCTTTTTTTATATAGATTTTTGCTCTCCTGCTGCCCTGTCAACTAACCTGGAGCTCACTTGACCATTATCCTCAGCCCCGACTGCCGCTCCCCCTACCGTCCAGCTGGTGAGGTTCGGTATGGTGCAGGACCCAAGAGCTCTAAGGGCTGCCATGATCGGCAGCAGGGAGACATAGTATTTCTATATTTTTCCTGCCTCTCCCCTCACCAAGTGTTCTGGCACAGGCTGTGCATCCCTATACATGGACTCTCACGTGCACGTAGCAGGGGAGATAAATTCCTTTGATGCACTGCAGGGATTGCTATGGCAGTGGAACCTGGATGCCATCCTCCCCTGGCTTGGAGCACTGCCATGCAGTAGCACTACCTCAGCCCCCGATTGCTTGAACCAACTAGCGAGTCTGCTCCTGAAGCTTGGTCATTGGTACAGGAGCATGTAGTGCTTTCACTGGGTCATCAGGTGGCTCATGCAAAGTTTTCTTTAAGATAAGTTCCAGCTTTACAGCATACAACAATCTGTTTTACAAATTGCACAAAATGCAATAATTATAAAACAAACTGCTTGCTCCTACACCTCTGTTTAGTCATTTGGCACAATTCTTTGGATTCAGAATGAATTAATTTAAGCAAAATTCTGTTTGCAATAGAATTGCCAGGAATTACGTTAGCTGGTGTGTATGTTACAGCAGTCAAGGCACTGTGGTCTAATGGTGAGAGTACTGCCTTGGGAACCAGGAAACTACAGGTTCAAACCTAGTTAGACGCTTGCCAGAAACAACTCATTGTGTGACCTTGGGCAAGTCACTTAACCTCCCAGTGTTCTGAACCAACCAGCTGCGGAAATGGGCAGAAACAGATCCCTACTGGAAATACGATGTTGCACCTTGGTTGGGCTATCTTGGGTAAATAAACTGTAAAACAAAAGCATTTATCAGAAAGGTTTGGTACCCTTTTACTGAAGAAAGGCCTATATCGGAAACAGCTGTATACTGAAGAGCTTGATAGTGAGGGTCCACACTAATTTCTGTTTTCTAAAACCATGTCCTAGTACTCTAATTAAAGCGAAAGTCCCCTCAGCCTACTTTCTATACACCTGCGTAGTTTGTAGGCATGAGCAATGATTCCCTCTCTTGCATCCTCCTAATTTCATTCTAATTTAAATATAAATGAGGTTGCTTCACTCTGTTTTGACCTGGCATGAAAACCTGTTTGTCTCCATTGAAAAGGTCATGATCCAACTCATGCAAGGAATCATGGGAGTTGGCACAAGTCAGCAGGCGTTAAACTCTCATTCAGTTCTGTTACTTATCTTGTGAAGTCTCTGTATTCTCTAAAAGTATTTTTCTCTAACTCAGATACACTTTACAGAAAATGGCAGGGAACTTACTACGCCTTTAAAAGTTTCAAGGCAGCATAAGACAAGACTGTAGGGACTGCAGAGGACAGCAGCAGCACTGACTAATACTGTATAACTACTGCAGGCTTTATCACTAAAACATCATAAAATTCCAGGATGCCTTACGTGAGGTGAGTCATGACTTTTGGAATGGAGTCAAGCAGGTTTTCACACCTTTGCAGAACAGAGTGAAGCAACCTCATTTATACTTAAATTAGGATGAAATTAGGGGGGATACAAGAGAGGGAATCATTGTTCATACCTACAAAGTACACAGGTGTACAGAAAAAAGATTGAGGGGATTTTCCCTTTTAGTATCTTCACGCACACATAAACTTGCAAACCAAGACAAACAGAAAGCAAGAGAAGTAGAAAAACGGTGGCCATACTGGGAGTGTGGGTGGGGAGGGGGGAACAGCACAACAGGAAAAGAGTACCCAATGAGGAAATCCTGACTGTTCAACATTGCGTGCAAGTGTTAGAACTGGTATCTGCATAGTAGTGAGCAATGTCAGGATATAGTTCACTATGTGGCAGCTTTCCAAACCACAGACAGCCCAGTAAAAGTTATAATAAATGGGAACTTATTAAATCTTGGAAAGCTGCTCAAATCATATGCAAACTATAAAAAGTATCCCTTCTAGTCCTTTCTGAAACCGGAAATGGCTTTGCTTGACAAAGAGGGATTTTACATGGCTCTGCATTAGCAGCAAGGTGCCTGTACGTGCTAAGTCTGGGAAAGGATGGCTCCACCAAGCCGTGTTTTTTTTGTTTTGTTAATGTACTTTTATTAAAGTTTTATAGTGGTCTACAGCATTTGCAAAAGCTGCTCTTACAGTCAACAATCAACATGGTTATACATTGTATATAATGTCATCATTACCTGAATGAGAGGGAGTCCCCCACTGCTCTGTTTGTGATATTATGGGCTCTGCTCTATGGCACAGTTTGAGCAGGGCTCCAGTACTGAGACAGTGCTCTTCACTACTGTTTAGGGGGGTGGGTTGATCCAGCTCTGCCATTAAATGCATTGCGGCTGGGAGGGGGATTTACTTATTAACCGGGTAGGTACACTAGACATAGGAAATGCCTATTTTCAGGCATGACCCGGGAGAGTACAAAGCATACTATAATCATAATAAAGAGAAAACAATTGACAATGAACATGAATTGTAACAATCCTGATGGCAAAAGGGTGGGGGGTTACCCCAGGATGCAAGATTCAGACAAGGCTCCCATAATATTATTTTGTTAGAAGGGGCATTTGACCTCACCCTTAAGGGCTTGGAATAGAAACAACAGGGGGATATGCCTTGGTTACAGTATATCTACATGTAGGTAAAGGGAATCACCTGTCTCAACCAATCAGCTTTAGTTGGCGCAGGGGACTGATGTTGGATTGTTGCTCATGGTGTATATAAGCCAGTTGTTTCATCTAGAAGAAAAGGCATCAGAACAATCATTCAGGGAAAAGCTTACCCTTTCCATGATATAGATTTGTCCAATAAGTTTGCACCAGGAGGTAACATCTGGGAGCTGAGTGGTGAGCCAAAGATGAGTAATTAACTTTTTAGTTGTCATCAGCAGGCTCCCCAGCAGGTATCTAGAGTTTGTGTCTCTGAATCCCCTCAGATACTGAAGTAGCAGAAACAGCCCAATGGTGGAGGGGAGTGGTTTACCATACAGGTCAGACAATTTTTTCACCAAATCCTGGAAAAAGGGTCAAAGGACCAAACATGCCCACATAGTGTGCGTGACCTGCCTGGGATTCCCTTCTGTTCTGCCAGCAGGAGGAAGAGTGGGTGGCCCCAAAGTGTGCAGTGATTATTTGAGTCCTGATGAATCTGACAAGCTGCTTCCACCTGTACTCCCACCATTGGTGCAAGCTTGTTACTTTGAAGGATGCCTTACATGCCCAGTCCTCCAGTGAAATTTGCTGCCTATTTTCTGCTCCCACTTGTAGGTGGAGGCCATTTCCATGGTCCCTTTATCTGCGGTATCCTAGAGTCCCCGATCATTGAGTCATAGCTTGGGGTACGTGCACCCTGAGGTAAAGCTTGTGTCTGATGTCTGATTTGGAGGAATCTCAAAAATTCCTACTGGCATAAGCTAAATTATGCCTGCAGTTCTGTGAAGGATTCTATCCCAGAGTCTTGGAGTAGCTGTGATAAATACTGCAGGGAGTATCTAACCCAGGTACAGAACCCTGGATCTAGCAAGGTTGGGGAGAAATTCTCCAGAAGAGGGATTAGGCAGAGCAGCATCAGGAAAAGAGTAAGGTGTAAAGTCTTTTTGATTGAGAGTCAGATCTGTTTTTGATGGCTGAGTCAGTGGGTACCTCCCTTAAGTACCTCCAGTGGTGAGGTACACTCCAAATGTATTCAGGGTTTGAGAAGAACTCCCTTTCTTAGGCATTAGTGGTGGACCCCAAGTGTCTGTATAACATGAAGTGGAGTTGGGCAGCCCAGTAATAACATTTCAGATTGGGCAGTGCCAGTCCACCAGACTGCTTTGGAAGTGTTAAGGTTTTTGTTTGAGTTGTGGTTGCTGTCCATTCCATGTAAAGTGGGCAATTTTTCTGTTCCAGAGACACCAGGAGTCGATGGGGATATTTAATGGCACAGTTTGGAATAAAATAAGGCCCAGGAGAGTGAACAGCCTCCACTCTATGGGTCAGGCTCAGCAGTGAAGCACCCCATTGGGTGAGATCCTGGGTCAATTGTTATGTGAAGAGGAGGTAGTAATCCCTATATGCAGTGGTGATGGAATGAGCCACTCATACCCCAGGTATTTCAGTTTTTAAGTTCCCAACTAAAGCAGAAGTGTGATCATATCATGGATGATGGGGTATGGCGAAAATGGAGAGTTTCAGTCTTCCTAATATTAACTTGATATCTAGAGACCTCTCCAAATAGGGAGAAGACCTGTGAGAGAGCCGTCACTGGGTGTGACAAGTAGAGAAGTACGTCATCTGCATAAAGAGCAATACAATGCTCTTCTCCTGCAACCTGAATGCCCAAGAACTGGTCAGTCTCATGACTGGCCTGTGCCAGGGGCTCAGTATGAGCCGTGAACAGTAGTGCAAAGAGTGGGCACCTCTGTTTAGTGCCTCTCCGGAGTGTGAAGTTCTCAGAGTTGTGGCCATTCACCTTCACCTTCACACATACACAAGGGGAGGCATAGATCCTCTGGAGAAGATGGATGAAAAGGAGCAGGAGTCCCAGCCATTCTAGCAGCAAATATAGGAATGGCCTGAAAACCCAGTCAAAAGCCTTCTTGGCATCCAAACTGAGCAAGAGGGAGGGTGTTGGGGTTCTGTGCATCTGGTATAGCACATGCTGAGTCCTATGGATGTTATCAGGGGTGTTTCTGGATTGCACAAACTCAGTTTGGTCTCTGCCTATGTGGGAGGGGAGTAGCCAATCCAACCTTTGGTCCAGCATTGTCATGAAGTACTTATAGTTGATATTCAATATTGAAACTGACCTGCAGGAAAAGTAGAATAAGGGTCTTTTGCCTGGTTTTAATATGACACATATAGCCGTCTGTGACCAAGATGGGGGAGGCTCCCCATCTGCTAAGGTCTCCCCAAATCATGCCAAAGAGGCTGTATGACAATCTCTTGGGTAACCTTGTAAAATGCAGCCCTGAATCCATCTGTCCCAGTGAATTCATTGTTTTTGAGTTTTGTATCACTGTTTTAACCTCCTCTAGTCAGAGCAACAAAGCTTGTCCTGTTTTCAGGGGGGAGAATAGACTCCAAAGAGGATATCCTCTCTGATACGGCTTTGACTTCAGGGGTATATGACAAGAGGCAATAAGAGTGAAAGGCATTGGCTATTTCCCGGGTATCTGCTGTTGGATACAGCAGGGAGGTAATGGTCACCTGTCGTCTCTGTTTCCAGAGCTGGTAAGCTAATAGATGGGTGGACTGTGCCCTATTTCATAGTATCTCTGCCTGAGGAATGTTAGGGAAATCTCCCTGTACTGGAAACAGAAGGCATGCAAGTCTGTCCTTACCTGCTGCAGTTGTAGAGTTGTAAGCCATATTATGATGACTGAGAGAACCAGATGTTTTACATAAATTGCTAGGGCCTCTATGTCTCCCTTTGAGGAACATAGCTACCTATAAAGCTTTGGAATTTAACCTTATGGAAAGTGATTAGGTTGATCAGTTCTGAGTTTGGGCTATACAAACTAGCTTTTCATCAGTTCTCCATTGAGTCATTCTGGTTTCTTTCGTTATTCATACCAAATTCCTCTATAAGGTAATGTGTAGCAACTCTGGGATACACCAGCAAGGGAACAAATTATCTCCTTCTGAGGAAGTTCTCATACTGCATTATAGAGAAAAATCTCTAAAATATAACTTTCAGCCGTGAGACTAGGAATCTAAAAACAACTTGGAATGGTCTTCCTTTGGGGTATTTGTATTACCAACCATCACTAACCTTCTTACTAGATAAAGACCTGTTTGAGGAGTGTATTGAACTCTAGATTAGTGTTTTAAAATGTATTCAAAACCTTATTAGAACTGGAAAAAAGGTTCAGAGAAGGTTCATTTACAGAAAATGGCATAGGTTCTGGATGTTTCTACACTTATCCGAATCAGTTCTCCTGTCCCTAATTATTCCACAGGACTGCCATCTCTCACAATTGAGCAACCAATGAAGAAACAAGGCAGCTGTAGCATCAGGGGCAGAAGTGTTTTCTTGCCAACATGCTGTATAAGCCTAGCAAAATCAGAAGTCCTCGGGCACAACCCTTTGATTGTATTAACACTAAAATTTGGGGAGAGCAAACCCAATTTGTGGAAGGCGACGACACATTCTCCACATTTTTCATCCTGGCTCAGGATGGTTCTGAGAAAGTGTAGTACAGCACAATTCTCTAAATCCAAGAAAAACTCCTTTTATCTGATGCACTCTGCAAAGACAGCTGGAATGAGACTGATTTCATTTTGAACAAAGCTCCAGAGGTCTCCTTGCAGGCTTTTAACAATAAGCCACTGTGATTAATATGACAATATACACACATTTATTTTAGCTTGACAGCATCAGGACATAGTTTCCTCCTAGTTCCATATTTTTTTTTTTATTTCAGTATACTTTATTAGTTTTCTGTCTCATTCAGACAATTCACAAATTTTGCATAAAAAGAAGGTACACAAGGGAACAAAGAAATAATTAACTCCAGATAGCAGCAATAATGATAACTGACAACGTACAATATTTCGTTACAGTATCACTTCATCTGCAAGTAAAGGGCATACAGTGATTCACAGTGGACATAATCAGATGCACTGTAGTATCAGTCACTTTCAAAATATTAGGTAATATTTACTGTTAAAAAGACAGTAACCATGGTACTATACCCAGGGAGTACTTAGGTTTGCAGGAAGGCTAAAGCCTCTTTATAGATCACTGGTGTGGCACCATCTAGAATACTGTGCCCAGTTCTGGATCTCCAGCTTAGTAAAGACCAAGATAGGCTGGAGATGGCACAACATACAGTAACCAAAATGATCCGGGGCCAACAGAGCAGATCCTGTGGGATTGGCTTAGGGCACTAAACATGTAATTGCTGGAGGTCAGAAAGGAGAGGGGCAACATGATAGAGATCTTCAAGTTCCTAAAAGAAATAAACAGGGTAAACTGTGTGGAACTATTCAGCAACAATATTGAGTCAAAAACATTGGACATGCATGGAAGCTGGTGGGGGAAGGGGGTTTAGGAGAGACAGGAGAAAGTTCTATTTTACAGAGACAGTGGTTGAGCAGCAGAACAGCCTTCAGGCAGAGGTGGCAGGTGCCAAACCATTAATGGCTTCAAGCATAGCTGAGACAGTGTTAATGACTTAATAGTTACTCAGGGGCAACATTAAGGCAGGGGGCAAGGGCAAGGAGGGATGGAGGGGCAAAAATTCACATCTAAACAGCAGGTCCTGGAGTAGGATAAGGTATACAGGGCAGACTGGATGGACCGATGGTCTTTGTTTGCCAACATTGTCTGTGTTTCTTTGTTTGTATGTTAAAAGACAAACCCATCTGGCCTCAAATGAGTCCAGTCTGTTAGTCATACTAGCCTTAAACTTTTCCATGTAAAGGACATTAAGAACCTTGGTGTGCTATTTGTTATACATGGGGTCTTTGTGTACATGCAGTGTTGTGTTATAACTTTTTTAGTAGCCACCCAACATTGTATGATATGCTACTAACCCCATGATTGAGGATCAAACCAATAGAGTTGTGGAGCTGCAAGTGAATTATAAAGGATCTGTTCATATATAGATACATAGATGGTTAACGACAGATAAAGACAAGAGTCCATCTAGGCTGACCTGTTTTATATATCTAATCCAATGCTTCTCAATTGATGACACCAATCTCCAAGGGTTGGCCTCAACCTGTTCTAGGGGACATCCAGTCAAGCCTGACCATGTACTGCATCTGCCCATTAATAACTGTGAGCCAATACCCTTCAATCACCTTTTTTCTCTTGTCTTGTATGATGCTCTTTGTTCCACGTGCAGAGTCAGCTTTAGCATTTGTTTCATACTTTGAAATAATTAAAAGGCGCACACCTTTTAATATGGTTAGTAGCCCCAGCTTTGCGTCAGTATTCTCAGCTATTTTTGAGCACCATTTGTGCTATAAAGTCAGGGAGCAGAGACTGTTCCACGCTAGCTGACCATAGTCAAACGAAAACAATAAGGGTGGTAATTTTAAAAATCATGGGTATCGTGGGTATAGTTGCATTTGACCAAAAGTAAAAAATGACACCGTTGAGTCAAGCACACAAATTTGCATGTCACAGATGCGGCATCATCTTTTTATTTATTAATTTGGATTTTGATAACCGGGAATGTGCACTAGACAGCAATATGCCTATGTTCAGTCATGAGCCAGGACAGTATTAAAGTTACAATAAAGTACAACAAATATAGCAAACAATCATTACATAAGTAGGCAACATCACAGTACAAGAACAAGGTAGCAGGGAGGCACGGTACATTGTACTGAAGCAAAGAATATTGTACTGTACATTAGGAATAGGTACAGTTTAAGGTGCATAGGAATAAATAAACAGGGAGGCAAATGCAGCAGAGTATTTTTAATAAAAATAACTTACATTGCACAAAAGGCAGTATGGCCCACCCAAGTGAGGGAAGGCGGGTAACCAATACGATACAGAGGCCAATTAATTGAAGTGAATAATTCAAGAATAAATAAATGCCAACAATTTGGTATAATGAATCAGGAAGGCAGGAAACAAGTACATGAGTCAGAGGCTCTTAGATGATGGTAAAACTCCCTCCTGAAACAGGTATGGCAGGGGAAGAGCTGGAGGGAAACTGGAAGGAAGTTCCATTAATTTGGTGCAAAGTGGAAGAAAGCCTGGATCTCCATACTGGCAGCACATATAGGAAGAGTTAGAAGAGACAGGTCACCAGACTAAAAAGAGTAAGCCAGTTCAGGGAGTTTCAACAATGCACCTAAGGAGGAAGGTACCCCAGACAGAAAGAACAGATGCACTCACTGGCAACATCTTTCAGTCTGGGGTACTATATTTATATCCCCTTTATGTGACTCCAAACTTTCTGAAAGGCACCTGAAATATCAAGCAGCAGCTCCATACAATAGGTGCTCTTAGCAAGGATAGCCTTTTTGCAGGCATTCCTCTGACTCCTGAGTCCATAATCGGCCTCCCTCTAATTTCATGCTGTGTCCTCTTGTCCTGCTATTTTTCCTTAAATGAAACATGTTAGACTCTTTCACCTTGTTAATGCCCTTAAGATGTTTGAATGTTTTGATCATATCACCTCTCTCCCTCATTTGCTCTAGTGTATACATATTGAGCTCCGTTAATCTCTCCTCATGTTTTCTGATGCAGTCCCTGCACCATTTTGGTTGCCCTTCTCTGGAATGCCTCAATTATGTTAATGTCCTTGTGCAGGTGTGGCCTCCAGTACTGCACACAGTACTCCAGATGGGGCCTAACCAGTGTCTTGTAAAGAGGGATTATTACCTCCCTCTTACGACTTGCAATACCCCTACTAATACACCTCAACATTCCCCTAGCCATACCTACTGCTTTAGTGGTCTGCTTGGATGATTTCAGGTCATCTGTGATGACGATGCCCAAGTCTCTTTCTTCCCCTGTGATTGCCAGCAACCCCCCTCCCAACCTATATGTGGCTTCAGGGTTTCTGTTCCCTAAGTGCATGATCTTGTACTTCTTTGCATTAAACCCCAGTTGCCATTCTTCCGACCATTTTGCCAGTTTATCCAGATCTCTTCTCATTCTGCCCACCCCATCTGGATCATCTACTCTATTGCAGATCTTGGTGTCATCTGCAAACAGACACATCTTACCCTCCAGTCCATCTGCAATGTCACTGATGAAGATATTGAAAAGGACTGGCCCCAGGACTGATCCCTGAGGTACCCCACTTGTGACTTGTATCTCTTCTGACTGTATACCGTTTACCACCACTCTCTGTTTTCTGCCCGACAACCAGTTTGTCACCCAACTGACCAACTTCTGACCCACCCCGAGCCTACCCAACTTGTTAATCAATCTTCTATGTGGAACAGTATCGAAACCTTTGCTGCAGTCATGGTAGGTGACATCAACTGCACCCCCTTGGTCCACCACTCTGGTTACCCAGTCAAAAAAAATCTATGAGATTAGTTTGACAGGACCTTCCTGTTCTAAACCTATGCTGTCTTGGATCCTGTGCTCCTAAGGATTCCAGGAGTTGCACTATCCTTTTCTTAAGGAGTGCCTCCTTAATCTTGCCAACTACTGAGGTGAGACTGACTGGTCTGTAGTTCCCTGCCTCCTCCCTGCTACCACTCTTATGGAGTGGGATCACATGAGCCTTTCTCCAATCTTCTGAAGATGGCAAGGAGCAGCAGGAAGAGCCCGGGTCAAGGGTCAGGTCTGAGACCCATGGGATTGGCTCTGGCCATATTACAGGAAGGGGCAGCCAGCCTCAGAAGGTAGCATGCATGTGGCTTGAATGAAGAAAGGCAACCAGGCTGGTGGCAGCAATGACTGCAATCAGTCCAGAATAGGTGATTAAGAGGTGCCTCTAGTGTCTAAGGACACGGACAATTACACAACCAGTTCAGCTCAGCTCACAGAAACCAAAAGGAAACATAAAAAATTACCACAGCTGGGTCATAGGATAGGGTGGATGCTGTTTGCTTAAGTGTGCTCCACAGTGGCAAACAACGTGGGCGCTTCCCCAACTGCCAAATGTTTTCATACTCACAGGCACCTGTCCTATAATCCAACTGTGGTAATTGTTTATCTTTTTTTTTTGGACTTCTTATTTATAGCATTTTATACATATGCATAAAACAGATATTTCCTGAACAAGTATACAAGCTATCAAAAAATCAGTATATTTTTTGTGAGCCAAGCTGTACTGATTGGGCATATAATTGCACCTTATTTTCATAGCTGCATCAAAAGCTGACACTTTTAGTTGTGTCATAATTGTGACACACCTGTGGGCTGCATTATAACTGTGTCACTTTTGCATCACTGATCCAGATGCAAGTGGGTACAGCAGATTGTGGTGCACACCTTCTGATGGCAGTGCAGTCTTCTAACACAGATGCAGCTATGATTTGCAATGCAAAAGTAACACAACTTTTGAAAATACAGGCCTGGGTGTCCAAAGATGGCTGAGAATAGTAATAGACTCTTGGGCATAGCCATATAACAAGGAGCACTCCTTTTTATTATTTTGGATCTTAAAAATTCTAAAGCAGACTCAACACAAGGTAAAAAGTGTGTCTTATGACAGGAGGAAAGGATAATCTAGAATGCAATAAAAAGGAACAGATTCAACATTTTAACTGTAACATGTACTGCAGCTCTGAGTTGTTGATGTTTTAGTCCCAGGTAAATAAATTCAGTTATTGCTGTGTCAGTGGCTCAGCAGGTTGCACACTAGCCTCTGAGGCCCGAAGATTGAAAGGTTGTGGGTTCTAGCCCCACACCAGGCACTTGGGGGTTAATCCCAATACTGACACTCTAGTGCATCAAGAGGGGGATAGTGCACTCCTGAGGTGTGGTCTTTCGGATGAGACATTAAACTGAGGTTCTGGTGCTTGAACAAGTGGACATGAAAGATTCCCATGGCACTTCTCAAAATGAGTAGGGGAGTTTTTATTGACAAAACACATATTGCTTACATTGGTACGTAATGTCATAAATTCTGAAATTAGATTCATATATTAAACAAAGGGAGAAAAGAAACCGGTTCATGGAGAAAGGGAGAGGAAAAACAAAAAAAGATCAAAAATATAAACTTAAAGGGGAAAAAGAAAAGAAACAATCAAGAAAAAATATTCCATACAAAATTAAAATAATAACTCTATATTATTACTTCAACTATAGATAGTATTATAGCCTATTTTTTCTATTTGAATTGGTAATTTCTAAATTAAAGATACTAACAGAGAGAGAAACAAAAAACATTTTCTTTATATTCAATAGAAAGGCCATATATCGCCTGCCTGATTATTTCCTTTAATATTCTCCCTATCCCCTTATTTATATTTAATGAAAAATTGAAACCCTTTCCACCATTTAAAAACTTTGTTCGAAGAATGCTAACTTAAATCTTTAGAATGCACTTTCCCCATTGCTTGAGAAACTAGATGGCTTAATACTTCATAAGGCATTTTCCTTTGATGTATGACCCATTGGCACCTAGCTTGCCATAAATAAAACCACAAACAACAGAAAAAAATCATGAGAGTATCCTGATGAAACTGTGATAACCTTTGAGATTATTTCCCTGTCACTAAAATGTCATATGTTAGGCTCTTAAGCCAACCCATATTCCATTGTGATGCTAAAAAGAACCATAAGTGTTTTGAATCTAAACAAGATAGTAAAAATGTTCCATAGATTCCTCCTTATCTATGCACTCTGGGTATGGGCAATTCCTTTCTGCTAGCACTTTATGCTTAGCATATATTTAATTTCCCATATACTGTGAGCCATACGTTTTCCCACATTTGTGAAGGGACTCTGTCATACTAACATACTAACATACTAAAATGCCAGCAGAATAGGCCTAACAGTCTTTCGAGTCTGCTCGATTGGTCAGCCCCCACCCTGGGTGCTGACCGTGCTGTCCCCCTCGCCTTCTCTGGCTTCTCCTTCCAGTTCGGATATTCTTGCTGCATTGGATTTTGCTTCCAGAACCCTTCCCCTGTACCTGTCCCAGCCCCTCTTGAACCCCTCCACCATCTCTGCCTCCACCAGCCCCCTAGGCAGTGCATTCCATGGCTCCACCACCCTCTCAGTGAAGTAGCACCTCCTCCTTTCTCCCCTGAATCTTCCCCCCTCCAGCTTCCACCCATGCCCTCTAGTGGCCCCCTCCTCCTTCCTTTGAAGCACCCTGACTGTTCCTCCCCTATTTACCCTTTTCATGTACTTGAAGACCTCTATCATGTCCCCCCGGTCCCTTCTCTCTTCCAATGTGTACATATTTAGCTCTTCGAGCCTCTCCTCATAGGTCCTGTCCCCCAAGCCCCAAATCATTTTGGTTGCCTCCTCTGGACCCTCTCCAGGAGTTTAATGTCCCTTAGTGTGGCTCCAAAACTGCACGCAGTACTCAAGGTGTGGGCTCACCAAGCAGTTATACAGAGGGAGTATCACTTCCCTCCTTCTGGAGGTGATCCCCCTAGCGATGCATCCCAGCATCCTGTTAGCCTTGGCTGCTGCCCTCCTACAAAACTCCCAGTTGTTCATCTTGACTTCCACCACCACCCCCAGGTCCCTCTCAGCCATCGAGACTTGTAGCATTCCCTCCCCAGGGTGTACACTTGGCCAGGGTTTCTGGGTTTCTGAGTTGTTTCAATACTAAAGGGTTGGAACTGGTAGGACAATTTTTAAAACAAGGTTCAGTAGGGTATATCCGGTCCATAACTTCCTGATATGATTTTTCCTGTACCTTGTGTAATTTACAGTTTTGTTATGTTCCATTTATAAAGTTTTTGTGCTGCAGGCCGAAAATACTCTGGTATATGTAAATGAGTGTTTAATTTAGGAGCCATATTATGCCATTCAGTAAAATATCATCCTAATGTAAATTTCACCCAATGATGTGCAGTAGAATTTGTTGGAAATAAGCCACTTTGACCATTTAAGAAAAAAAACAATGTATGTAGGAACACTATAGGCTCTATCATTCCTAACTCTACCTTTTCTTTACCTAAATATGTATAGCACTGTTTGATGGGATTTAGTTTATTGCCCCATAACATTTGGAAGAAAATGTCATATATTTTTTTTTCCAACTGTACAGGAGGTGGAAAAATAGTAGCCACATGTTGCAATTGAGGTATAATAAATTGTTTCACAATCTGAATTATCTTCAGTTTTGATAATTTCCAGTGTCTCCACCTCTGTATCTTGCAATCCACCTTACTCAAGGAGATGTCTCAATTGCCCTGAGGAAGAGTCTGAGGTCCGAAAAGGATACCTAGAATTTTAATAGGATCTGTAGTTATTGTTATGCCCTGCATCTGACAAGGGGTGTGGCTCCCTGTACCCACAAAAAGCCCTCTACTTTTCAAATAATTCAGTTTTGAATTAGAAAATTGTGCATACAGGTTCAGTTCTTGTAGAAAGTATTGTAGTTGGTTGTGATTAGCAAAGAACCCACATACTGTATATCATCTGCATATGCTTGTACCAATAAGGTTTGCTGATTTCCTGGTCCTATTAAACCCTCCCATTAGAGCCTCTCAGTTAACCATCTTAATAATGGGTCCAATGAAAATATATATAAGAGGGGACTTAGGGGACATCCTTGCCTAACCCCGTAAAAATCTGAAACCCCTCTGTTACGTGCCCTTTGATGAGTGGCCGCACTTGAACTGTGGTATACAGCAGTTGTATTTGCTTAATTACTTCTAATGGTACCCCATATGCTTTAAGGGTTGTTAACAAAAAGGGATGTGATACCCTATCGAATGCCTTTTCTTGGTCTACAGAAATGATACATCCCACAATTCCTGAGAGTGTTAAATGTTCAATTACATCTCTAATAATTAGTGGTGGGCGAAGTGGCCAAAAGTGGTGGAGTGATTCATGGAGTAACGTGCAATTCGTGAAGCGCCTGCAACGCAAAGCGGAGTACTTTGCATTGTAATGAGGAATGTGAAGTCCATTGAAACCAATGACTTCACGTTATTCCGCCTTCCCCAAACCACTTCTCCACCAACTTTAAGGTGAAGTACATTGAAATCAATGTACTTTGATTCACTTCACCTTGTAATTGAGCTCCAAGACGAATTTTGCAGTGTTTCATGAGATTGCAGGTCACATGGGCACTAGATGTTCTACACAGCCTCAGTTCTGTGTAGTGTGTGTAATGGAAAGTGGAGACAGTTTCCTCTCAGAGCGCTGCAATTCAAATCCTCTAAAAGCTGTTAAAAAGCCTTTTTGAGTCATTTTTTTTCTCAAAATTTAGTACATCGATTGTAGGAAACCCTCCTGTGCTCATATCATTGAGTCTTTATTGTTTGTGTGTGGATTTTGAATGTTAATTTAGAACAGTCTGTGTACTGTGTACTGTGAAGTGTGCTTTGGGGGATGGGCATCTGTGGTATAGGTAGATTAACTGGGAGAAAAAGGCAGTCTTTCTGTTTTTCTGATGAAAAACCAGTCCTCTCTGGTGTCCTGCAGGTGTCCATACTGGAGCCATTACTCTTTTCTGTCTTCCTGAACAGTCTCCCTAGCATCTGCCAACAGAGAATATTACTCTATGCGGATGATGCAGTACTGTTTACTAGCAACCAAGACTCTAAACAACTTGAGAGTCAGTTGCAGTGTGATTTAAGGCATGTTGAAGAGTGGTTTAGCTCACATAAACTCATCCTGAACTACAGCAAAACTAAGGTCATGACATTCTGCAATGCACGGAGCAAGTATAAACCTCTGTCGCTCACCATCAAGAACCACGTGGGTACTTCACTTGAACATGTTCCTGAGTTTAAATATCTCGGCATCACCTTGGACAGTTCTCTTTCTTACATGCGGCACATTGGCAATGTAGCTAAGGCCACCAACATATGGATCGGCCTGCTCCACAAGCGCAAACACTGCATGACCACTGATGCCCTTAGACTGGCCATCTACAGCTCCATCACCTCCATCATTGACTACGGTTTAGTCATTTATAGCTCTGCTTCCCCTACTGCCCTCCGGAGGATATCAGTGACACTCAACAAGGTCTGTAGGCTTCTGACAGGTGCCGCCCATCTAACACACACATCTGTGACCTGTACGCCCAGGCCGGATGGCTACCACTCCTTAGCAGAATACAATACCAGACCTGCTTGTTAACCAAAAAAGTTCTTCTCAGGCTCATGCCATCAGGAGTGGCAAAGCTCCTTACTGCCAACAGCAGTACCCAGCTTACATGCAGTGCTCTATATCAAACCTTCCAGGTCCCCAGATGCCGGACCACAATGGGTCAGAGGTCATTCACACAGGGCTCCTCAGTGGTACAATACCCTTAACAAAGAAACACTTACAACTGCGATGCTTGGTACCTTTAAAAGGCAACTCCGACTATTCCTCACCTCTACCACTCAGTGTGACTGCCTTTCCTAAGTAACTACCTTCTCATTTTACCCTAGTCAAAGATGACCTGTAACCTCCCTTACAGCTCCACTTTTTTGGCACCAGTCCCCCCCCACCTCTTACCCCCCACACCACACTGCCTCACCCACCCCTCCCCTCTCTAATGGTACTTTCAGATATGGGGCCCTCCAGCCCATCCATATTGCACTTTTGACACCCACCTCTACCCGCCAACAATGGAGTTTGCCCTTTAAGGGGCAGACCATGTTGTCCTGGTGTACCCCTTCCCTCCTGTAAGGAATGGTTGTGCTCAGAAGGGGAGGGGATAGGGAAAGGGAGGAGCCAAGAGTCAGAACAATGGCCAGGCAGCAGGAAAGGGAGGGGGGTAGGGAGGTACATAAGGGACAGCACAAGGGAGCCTCAGCCACTTTTGCTGGAGTTTTGATCTTGGTCAACTGTAGCACGTCAGATTTGGCATTAATTTTGAGGTTGGTTTCACAGCGGAAGGAGGTGGGAGGCAGCAATTGATTGTTAGATATGCACTTTAAAAAAAAATGTGCATCATTTAGTGGAAAGAAGTGAAGGCTAGCAGACAAGGTGGCACAGTTTCTGATGAGAACTCCTTTACAAGAAGGAGGTATCAGAGGAGTGTCATTTAGGCAGCCAAAAGGGTGGAATATGTTGTTTGTAGAGTATTTACAATTGTAAAAAAAAAAAAAAAATGAAAACTCTGGTCAGCGGGGATTAGCAGGCCCAGGAGTGGCCAAAAAGGAAGGAGGCAGAGCCAGAGGGGGGACCATGTGGGAGGCGCGCCGCGCGGCGTTGGTTTGCAAGGATCTGGGCCAGGTGGGCCTGTGAAGACAGTGTAGGTCTCATGGGGTGGAAGAACCCTGGGTGGCTAATGGCTGGGGTGCTACGTTTTTCCCAGTCGCTAGCATCCAGCTGCTGTTAGGCCTGAGGAGAAGCGCATTTTGGCTGGGTACGCTACGTTTTCCCCCATTTCACTGGTAGCTAGCTGCTGTTAGGACTGAGGAGAAATGCATTTGTAAGATGAAGAGGTGTCTTGGAAGGCCAGGAAAAGGCGGTGGAGCGAGCGACCCGTTGGCGTGGCGTCACCTGCAGTCAGGAGCAAAATGCGGGAGCTTGCGATGCTAAATGTAGGTGGAGAAGGAGTGTGTGTGCCGTGAGGTGGTTTGTTTGAAGGCTGGCAGAGGGGAACGGGAGGCGTGCCGGGCAGCATGCCATGCGAGCGAGTCCTAAGGCCGAAACGGCGTTTTGCACGCCATGTGGGATGGGCGAGTAGGCCCGGGGGCTGCCGTTTTGGCCTTGGTGGGGGGGGTTTGTAGTAGGGTGACCAGGGGATCATTCCAAAAGGCATGAGTACCAGATTATGGTACAGAAGGGAAGGAGCAGGAGACCCAGGGCGGGGCGTGGCAGGGCACAAGGGGATGGTAAAGCTTGCAATTGGGGCAGTGGGTAGGACACTGGACAGGCTTGGAATGTCGGTGAGTAAAAGGGGAGCATGGGGAGGATAGCCGGATGGGTCCTGTAGGGCCATGGGGGATCGCGGAGAGATGACCACGTGGCGTGACATCACACGCCGGGTGGGGAATTGCGATGACGCCACCCCTCATGGGGGCCCCTTTTCAGTTACATTTGGCTGGTTAAATGGATCAGATGGGAAAGTTAATCGCCGCAATTTGTGGATTTCACATGGTCCCTCAACCCATGACATCGCCCACGGGGGGGGATCTTATTGTTGTTTAAGGACTTAGTTGGGCAGGAGAGCACGGCGAAAAGGGCGTTACCACAGCGTAAAGCAAAGTGCTTTTATAGTCGTGTGGAGACAGAGGGAGGCAGGGGAATAGGGATGACAAGTCACTCGGGGACACAAAAAAAAAAATAAAGAGAAAGAAAGGGGGGCATACAGAACGGTGAACGGGAGCTTATGGGGAAGCGGGCTCAGGGGGCACAGGACCCACGTTTTTAAGAGCAGAAGGCAGCGGATGGCATGGCACCTCAAGGCCAGGCGCAGCGGAGGAGGCCGGGTAACCCGGGGGTTGAGGGTATACGCTGCAACCCGGTGACATCCGGTAGACAGACCCAGGATTTAGATTCCACAGCTCCCAATGCACGCTGTATGACCCTAGGAATGTCACTTAGCTTTCCTATATGCCCAGGTGGTACAGATAGAGCAGTTCTTGGGGGGCAGGGTGCACCTCACTGGTGAAGGTCAGCACAGACGGTGGAACCAGGGCTAAATAAAAAAATATATATATATATATATATATATGGTGGCATTGAGGCACAAGTAACATGTTTCGTTTTCTGTAGTTGTCTTCACAGAGCGCAGTGCAGAATGGACATGGCACCCAAGAAGAGCAGGCCATTGAAGGAAGAAGCTTACAAGGCTATAATCGAGCTGGCTGAAAAAGCAAACAAAATGTGGGAACTGGTGGAGGAGGAGGACCCGGGGAAGCCCGGGGGAAGAGGAAAGTGGATGGGGAAAAAGGTGGCAAAGGGAAGAGGGCACCTGGGGAAAAATGCAGTCCCTCTAGGGTAGCGCCGAGGGCAGCAGGGCCTGCCAGGGCAGCCGAGCCCATACCCACACAGCCGGGTGACCCACTGGCACCCACCCCAGATCAAAGGAAGTCCCCCCCGGTGGAACCAGGACCAAAAACTCGGAGCAGGAGGTCCGACCCACAGATCCCGGTAGCCCACCCTCCTCTTTCACCTCACCCGCCTCATCCACAAGAAGAAGCAAGGGGATCTTTGGAGGCCTCCAGACACCCCGGACAGGAAAAGGTCACAGGTAACGCATCCAATACAGTAGGAGATAGCATAAAAGAGTATATAGGTCAAATAGTGGCAGCACTGGGGATGGGTGGTTTGGGGCAGATGGAATCGGCCCTGGCAGAGTTTAAGGCAAGAAAAGGGGTGCCAGGAGATATGGAGAATGGAGAGGAAAGAGAGGGGCAAGGTACAAGAGAGGTGGGGGCACCGGGGATGAGGATAGGTGAGCACGTGCCCATTGCCACAAAAGAAAAAATATGGAAGAGGGAATATGTGGATATATTTGCTCTGGTGAGCCGGGAGGCGGCGGCAAAATACGAAGAGGCGGAGAGCATAGGTAAGAGTGAGATGGCAGCTGCCATAGTGTTATTAGGAAAGAAAGAGGAAGACAAATTCACGAAAGGGAAGACCTGGGATGGGCGGTTCTTAGGTTTTGCTATCTTTTCAGCCATAGCTCTGGAAAGGAGGCCGGAGCTGGGTATCCCGCTCATTACTTACTCATTGATAATATGGAGAGCTAAAGCAAAAGGCAGGGTGGGATGGATATAGTACGACGAATATTTTCGGCAGCGAATGGTGACATTTGGGAATGTAAGATGGGACACCAAGCAAATAGATTTATGGACGGATTATGTAACGGATCAGTCCACACCCGATGGAGGGTGGGGTAGAAAAGGGGCTACGCCTATGAGATGTTGCTGGGCATATAACAGGGCTTTCTGCTCATGGCCTCAGTGCCATTTTCGGCATGCCTGTGCAAAATGTGGAGGGGGCACTCGGCTAGCAAGTGCAGAACTACAAGTACACAAGGAACGCAAGGGTATGGGGGGAAAGGATCAAGCCAACAGTTTTTTCGGGATGGCCAGGGTTTTCGAGGACAAACGTGGAACAACGGAGGGAGGGGCAGAGGGAATGGGCATGGGGGGGTCAAAAACATTGAAACAAAGGGAGATGGATGGGCAGGAGGGGACAGTCCAAGGTGGTGCAACAAGGCACAATTTGGGATGGCCAGAACCCCCATCAACATAACGGCCTTGACAGCTTTCCTGGACAGATACCCGGACACGAGCGCACGGGATATGATTTTATGTGGTTTTGACACAGGGTTTTCATTGCAGTCTAAAGGACCCAGGCAGGCAAGGGAGGCGAGCAGCCTGGGGTCTGAGAAGGGAAAAGAGGACATGTTAAGGCAAAAGACTGAGAAAGAAAAGGTAGCAGGTAGGGTGGAGGGTCCATTTGACGAACCCCCATTGGAAAACATGCGGATATCACCCTTGGGTTTGGTACCTAAGAAGCAGGAAGGGGAATACCGGGTGATACACCATTTGTCTTACCCAGAAGGTGACTCGGTAAATGACTATATTGGGGAAGAGCATAGTAGGGTGACTTACGCGACACTCGAAGATGCGGTCCGGATAATCCGGGCCACAGAGGATGCAGGGATGGCAAAAACGGACACTGAGTCCGCCTTCAGACTGCTTCTAGTCAGGAGGGAAGACTGGGATCTTTTGGGTTTTAAAAATGATGGGCGGTATTACTTCGACAAAGCGATGCCAATGGGGTGCTCCACAGCATGTGCGACATTTGAGGCATTCAGCACATGTTTGCAGTGGATATTCCAAGAGGAAATGGGTTACAAGTCAGTCATCCACTACCTGGATGATTTTCTCCTCATGGGAAGGGTAAAGAGGAAACACAGAGGATGCTGGTTAAGTTTCAGGAATTGTGCCGGGAATTAGGGGTCCCACTGGCACCAGAAAAAACAGAGGGGCCCATCAAGGTTATGGAATTCCTCGGGATAGAGATTGATGCCACAAATGAAGTTTTTAGGTTGCCAGACAAAAAAGTAAGGAGGTTGAAGGAGCTAATCAGGATACACGCTAGCAAGAAGAGAGTTCAATTGAAATTAGTTCAGCAGGTATTGGGACACCTGAATTTCGTATGCAGGGCCATTGGGCCAGGAAGGGCATTCACCAGAAGGTTGGCCAGGGCGACAGCTGGGGTCACAAAACCACATCACTGGGTTAACCTAACTTGCAGTGTCAGGGAGGATTTTAGCGTATGGGAGGAATTTTTGAAGGACTTTAATGGGTGTTTGTTTTGGCAGGCGGAGTGGTTGTACAACACAGACCTGGACTTATACACGGATGCGGCCGGGGGACTGGGCATGGGAGGTTACCTGAGGGGCAGGTGGTTCGCGGAACCATGGCCAGCCAGTTGGGTGAGGGATGGGAAAGTGAAAGATATAACACTTCTGGAGATCATGCCTATATGGGCATGCACTTTGGTTTGGGGGGAGGAATTACGGGATCAGAAGGTGACATTTTGGTGTGACAATAGAGCGGTGGTGGACGTACTGAACAATAAGGGAGCCAGGTCAGACACAGTCATGCAGGTAGTACGATGGTTAGTTTTAAGGGCTCTGCAGCTGAACATGTCTTTCAGAGCAAAACATATAGAAAGGGTACACAATACCCTGCCTGACAGCCTTTCCCATCTGCAGCTGGACTGTTTCCGGAAGCTGGCACCAGCAGCGGAAGAACATAAAACGCCCATACCAGCGGACATCTGGGACGTTGGCAGGAAGGAGCAGAACTGTTGTTTTGTAGCTCATGGGTGCCCCGGACTCTGAGGGCCTACGATGGGGCTTGGCGGGTCTTTCAAACATTCAGGGCAGAACACCAGATGGAGGTAAGTGGGCCATTATCTGAAGAACAGTTGGGAATGTTCACGGTGGAACAATGGCGGAAAGGGACGGCTCACGCCACAATTGGGGTTTCTCTGGCAGGGATCAGTGTGATCTGCAGCCTGAAAGGATGGTGGGACCCAACAAAGGCAATGTTCATTAGAAGGATGATGCAGGGCTGGGGTAGGTTAAGAGGAGGGACCGGGGACAATAGGAGGCCTATAGGGGAGCAGTGGCTAATAAAGCTAAAAGAGGTGCTCCCGGCAATATGCAAATTGAAGGGCAAGGCCCAGCTATTTCACACGATTTATGTGACAATGTTTGCAGGGGCTCTACGGGTGAGTGAGGTGGTAGGCCATGGAAAAAATTACGGGGAAGGTGGTGTGGAATGGGAAGATGTGAGTTGGGGGACAAAGGAAATATGGATCAAACTAAGACGGTCTAAGGCTGACCAAAGAGGGCAAGGTTGCATAATAACACTAAGAGGGCAATCAGAGATTGCGATATGCCCAGTACAGGCCCTGCGGGCTTTCGCCACAGGGCAGGTAATCAGGGCGGGGAAGCTTTTTATACACGGGGATGGAAAAAGGGTCACTGGCTATCAAATTACGGCAGTGATAAAAAAGGCAATGGAGTTTTTGGGTAAGAACCCAGCTAATTACTCATCCCATTCTCTGCAGATTGGGGCAGCTTCACAGTGGGCGGCCAGGGGTGAACCCGTGGAGGACATCTTGGTAAAAGGTCGCCATGTCAGCTGTGTTATAAAAGATACATCAGAGCTCTGACGAAAAAAAAAAAAAAATGGGGAGAGAATATAAATCTACATATATTAATAAAGCGGGGGGGGGATAAGGCAGGAAGGATATGGAGAATACATGTAAATTAACTAATTTTGTTTTTGTTGCACCCCATAGGTAGAGGGAGGAGCACAGAAGTCTGGATCTGCGGCCATTCCTATATTTACTGGGCTGGTAAGACAGCGGAGACAAAAGCTGGGGGAAAGCAGTTATACCAGGATGCAAGGCAGTGTAGGTTGGTGTGGCATGGCTTACGGGGGATGAGATGGGCACAGCTTCTCCCTGCTTTGAAAGAGCTCAAGAGACATCGGCCCAGTCCAGAACTAACCATTATACACCTAGGGGGCAACGACCTGGCAGGCAGACCATGGGTGCACACATATTTGCAGATTAAGAAGGACTTAGCGGCATTAAGACAGTGGTGGCCTCAGGTATGCCTTGCATGGTCGGACATAATACCAAGAAGAGTATGGAGACAGGAACGCAGCCACAGAGCGGTGGAGAGGGCCAGGAGGAAGATGAATAGATGAGTGGGGACACTGATAAGGCAGATGGGAAGACAGGTGATACTGCGCGGGGTCGAAGAATGGGTGGATGAATTCTACAGATCAGACGGGGTACACCTGTCAGATATAGCAGTAGATATGTTTAATGCAGAAACAATGGGTTTCATAGAAGAATGGAGAAGACAGAACAACAGATAAAAAAAAAAACAGAGGTAGGGGAGAGGATACTTTAGGTTAGGGAAGCTAGTATCCAACGCAAGCTGGAGACTGGCTAGTGGGGAAAGGGGGAGGACGGGAAGGGGAAGAAAAAAGGAGTAACACAAGAGGAAGAAGAAGATGAAGGAGAAAGTGGTCTTGGTTTTCACCGTTACCTAACAAAAAAGGAGAAGAAGAAGGCACCCAGGTTTTCACCTGGGGGATGGATAATCAGAAAGTGATATATGGATGGAAATAAATGAAAATTATGGATATAAGATAATAAAGAAATGGAAAATGAATTATGGATTGATGGATTTAAATAAATTAATTGCCAATCTGAGCACAACAACAAGCAATGGTCTCTATGTTTTTTGTGAGGGAAAAGGGGGGAATCCGGGACAATGGCCCTTTAGCCTGCTTACTTCTTCCTGACTTCTTTCTACCCTATACTAACTATATACTGTTCACCCTGAAACTTGTCTGAAGCTGGCTTATTTTGTCTCTCTCCATTTTTGGCTGTATAATAAATGCTTAGACATCTTTGTGTTTTTAAGACTGTAACCATTGTTGACGTTTGCATGTATGTTATCCTACATCCTTTGACGTGGAACCTTTGTAAATGAGCAGTTCCTGCTCAAAGGTATTTGTAATCCTAGAGTTTAATAAAATAAAAAATAAATAAATCTATATCTTTCCATATTCCATCAATAATGTGAACCCTGCCTGGGATAAGATCCATAAGCTTGCACAGTGAAAAATTGTAAGAACCAAATAAAATTCCCACCCCGTCTGTACAGTCAGGACCTGAAGGATCAGTATGAGGGTCCCCATAGCCATTCTCTCTTAAAAGTCATCAACTGTTCACTAGAATACATCCAAGTTTCTTGCAGAAAGAAAATATCAATTTTATATTCATGAACGTAATTATAAATAGCCTGCCTTTTCACATTATTTAACAAAGTGTGAATGTTTGAAGTTCCTACAAGCAAAGAAGCCAGAAACATGGAAAATGAATAAACTATTATGCAGTTTTATTTCTTTTCTTCTTCTTTTTTCCTTTAGAATCCCCCTGCTCGAACCCTTAGGGGGCTGATTTAACCCCATTGTTTGAGAATCAGAGTCACCTTGCTCCCTTTCTGGATCTTCCTCATTTGTGAACAAGGCTGCATAGGTGTTACTGGACTCAAATGATACTGGGGTATTTTAGGTTTCATGTTCCTGCTGCATCGCTTCCTGGGCAATGGAGGTAGCACAAGGGGGTTCAAATGTCCTACTTAGGTTGTGTCAGGTTCCTTATAACAGACAGGGATTAGTATTGCTGGGTCAACAGAAATGCTAGGTATTAGGTTCCACTGTAAGAGGGGCCTGAGATATGTCATCAGATATTACAGTGAGTTCTTCTACATCTGGGGGGAGTGGTATGACAACAGAAGAAGAATGTTTAAACTGAGGAAATGGAGCTGCAGCTGTGTTCTGTGCCTGTTGAATCAAAAGTTCTGGACTAATACAAGTTGCTTTGTTTTTTGCCGGCCAAGGGCACTCCCCAAAAACATGTCCTTATTCCTCACACAAATCACATTTTGTATGATTGGCACATTGCATAGTGATGTGGCCATTGTCCCCACAATTATCACAGTGGGCCTTTTCACACATGCTAGATAAATGGGTCCTAGAGCCGCATTTATAGCAGGCTTTAGGTTGCCCAACATAGGAACACACTCCCCGATCTCTTCCACCACAAGAAAGAATTGGGTATGTGCTCTATGCCTGTATCATTTTGTAGCAGCTTGACTTTGTACTTCCAACCCCCATCCAGAACATCTCTGTATCTAAAATGGCTTCTGTGATGGTAGTTCATGTGAAAGAGTTTCTTTTTGGTCGGTTATTAGTTCTTTTGCAGCCATAAACTGCTCAGGTTGCTGCAGCATAGTCACTTGCAGTTTTACTACACCCTCCATTGGAAATGTCAGATCCTGTGGGATAATATCATTACACCCTAAGGTAGCATCCATAGTTGTATGTGGCATTTTGGGTGGGTCTCCTGATTTTGCTGAAATTTCCTGAGCTGGCAAATGTGGCCTCCACTCTGGGGAAGCCTGTGAAAAGTTCAAAGTAGGATCCCAATCTGGATTTGGCAACCAGTTCCCACTAGGTGTTTGCTTCCACCCTGTGTTATTTAATGCTTTTTGAGAAGTCCATAATTCACTGGTGGAAATTGGTAAAGGGTAGTTAGCAGCTGTCTGTGGTGCTATACACAGTAATTCCTTGTCTTTATGTAAAACACCGTTCTGTTCAGTGTCAAAAACAATGTTCCTGTTAGCTAAAGTCACTGCAACTAGTTTTTCTTTTAAATCCTCAATTTTCCCCAATTTTGCATTCACCCCTTTAGCAAGAAAGGAAAAAAATCATAGCACCTTCTTGAGAATCATTATTTATTTAATATTTAATGCTTTTCCCTTCAGGCAAAGGATTCACTTTACTGGGTAGCAACGTGAGTTGTTTAAAAACAAAACCAGCTGCCCTTGTCATGGTATTTGTATTATGTTCCACTGTCTCACGTTCTCTAACTTTTTCAGATTCCCCCAGGCCTGTCTGTAATCCAGCGGGTTGTTCTAACAAGATTGGTTAGTCTCCCATTTTTATTACTTCTGCCAATTACACTGTATTTTCAGGCTTTTGGCATGCGCCCAGAACTGTGCTAGAGTTGCCAGTCTATAAATGTCCTTTTTTACTACTTCCAGTGTTACTGTCTAAGGGAAAATCATTTAGTGCTTGTGACTCACCTGGCCCTGTCGGGGCCTTTAATGTAACTGTGTCAGCCAGCGTAGTGACAGGCGGGTCTGCAATCTTGACAGGGGATGCCTCCGTGTGTATTTTAGCAAGCTCTACAGTGAGTTTTTCCTGTGCCCTGAGATGTCGGTCCTCTTCTTGCTGCATTTTAAGCATCACTCTCTCTGCTGCCGATTTTCCTTCCATTGTAGCAAGATGCTTGGCTCCTGCAGTCAAATCTTCTGTAGAAAGGTACACATCTGTAATTTTGTTGTCCGGTTCCTCAACTTCCAAATCCACCGGTTAATCACTGTCGGCCTCTTGCAAGTCCAAGTCAGGAGAGGAGACCGGCTCCCCCACCTCTGCTACATCCATGCTCTCTGGAGTCTCACTCCAAGTCACCATTTCCTTAGCCCACGAGGCCCTCTACAGCAGAGTTGGGGAATTTCCCCCGGTGTCCTTGCCAAATTTCTCCCATTCGCTGAAAATACCATTAACAGCTTAATCTGGTTCAGTTTCAGTTGGTTACCATCTGTATTCCTCCCCTCAGGGGGGTTTCAGTGGGCCTACCCGGTCAACAAAATTCAATAAATAAATAACATTTATTCAGAGGCCTTTCACGTTATTCCTGGTGTTCAGTACAAGGTATTGTATGCTGCTGTTTCTATCGTGAAGCATGTTTTTTTTCATTAAATACAAGGAGGAGGTCTGAGATTGTTTCCATATCTTTAGTGAGACTCACTATGATGATGTTTGAAAACCACTGATCTAGGCTTATTCAATCAGGTCAAAGCTCCCAGCATTCCCTTCAGCCTTCCACTTCTTTCTAATTACCCCCATGTAGCTATCTCATTTTGTTGTGAACCCAGAGATTGTATTGACATCAACTACACCTTTGGGTAGCTTGTTCCATTTATCCCTTACCATTTTTGTGCAGAAATACTTGTTTTTATGTCTTTCTTGAAATTACCTTTTCTACTTTGAGATTGTGACCCCCTAGTAGCCGTCTTCCCTTTCATCTTATATTTATTTATTTTTTTTATTTATTGAGAATATTCAGAAAGACCTTTGAGTCAGAGACTCATTTACAAAGGCTCTACATCATACATAAATTGCACTAGGACGAGAACTTAAGATACAGACATACAGCACATTACAAGTAACATTAATAAAAAACCGGTTACATGGTTGTTTCATTGAGGGTATATAAATCTGGTTTATCTACCTTGTTATGCTCTTGTACTATATGTATTTGAAAGTTTGGGCATGTCCCGCTCTCCCTCCCATCCTCCAGTGAGTACATATTTACACTTCCCATTTGCTCCGGATAAGTCTTCCCCTGTTGACCGTGAATCATTTTTGTTGCCCTCATTGGACATTTTCCAGTTTCTCCCTATCCATTTTCAAATAAGGATTCCCAAAATGTACACAGTACTCCAGGGGCAGCCTAAACATTGACATGCACTGTGGCAAAATCGCCTCCTTGCTTCAGCGAGTATGTGCATTTCCTTATGCTTTCACACGCTTAGATGAAGATTTCATACTGCTGTTATTACCCCCCGAGCCCCTTTCTTCTATTGAGGGTTTCACTGCGACCCCATTTATTCTGTATTCTGTTTGCAGATTACTGTAGCTAATATGCCATCACCTTGCATTTTTTGACACTGAACATTTTACTGACATGATGTTCCTCAACACTGTTCAAGTCTTTTCACATCTACTTTTATGTTGCTTATCCTCTCATCATTATCTCCCCTTCCATATAGCTTTGTTCCATCTGCAAAAAGACACACTTTGCTATGTAATCCCAGTCTTATGTCACTTATAAACACATGAAACAGTACTGGTTCCTGCACCAACCTCTGCGGGCCCCACTTATAACATGTATGACAGCTGAGAATTTGTCATTTAAGTCAACTCTCTGGATCCTGTCCAACAACCAGTTTTCAATCCACCTAGTTAGTTTGCTCCTCTGTCCTAATGACCCTGTTTTGCATTTATCTTCTGTGAGGCACTGAATCAAAAGGCTTTATTAAAATCAAAGTATAAGATATCTAGTTCCTGTTTCCCATCCGTTATCAACATTATTGTGCCAAACAAGTCAGTCCAATTGATTTGAAATGACCTCCCCATTATAAACAAGCTGCTGGAATAAATTGTGAGGCTAGTAAACATCCTGGGAGAAAACAGTCTTACAGACAGAAATCAATAAGGTTTCATGAGGGAAAGGTCTGACTCTCATCAAATGAACTTGATTGACTTCTTCAGCTCAGCAGCACAAATGATGGACGTTGGGCCAGTCAATATTCTGTACTTGGACTTCAGCAAAGCCATCAATTCAGTGGGGAGAGGACTAACTGAGCAGATTGGCAACTGATTGTCAGAAAGAACCCAGAGAGTGGTCCTGACTGGTAACTTCTTTGATGTCAGGGATGCCACAAGTGGAATATCCTAGGGTCGGTCCTGGGAACAATACTCTATAATATGTGTATCAGTGACATTGAGGTAAGTATATCTGTTTGCAGATGACATAAAACTCCATGATAGGGTAGATAAAGATGAGGGGATCAACAGCATAAAAAGGTATGTAGAAAAGCTGAAACAGTGATCCCAAACATGGCAGGTAGAATTCAATGCCAAAAAAATGTAAAGTGATGCACACTGGCAGCAAACCAGGCCTGTCTGCTGCAAGAAGGGTACCTCATCTGTCATGGCAGCTGTTGTGAGCCAACCAGCATTAGCACCTTAGCTCCGTGTGCTTTGTTTTATTTTACTTCTGCTTTGTTTTATTTTATTTAGTTATATTGTTTATACTTTTATTGTTTTGTTTTTAGAGCAGGTAGAGGAGAAGAAGTGAGGTAGACCAGGGTTAAAACGTTAACACTGAAAGAGTTCTATTATTGTTAGCGTTATCGCTAAACTGCTGTGTTTTTAACACTATACAGACTTCTCTGCAAGCTCAGTTACAGAGCAGAGGCAGTCTCGCAGAGTGTCTGAGAGCAAAAGATGGAGTGGGTTTGTAGCACTCTGTTTGGCACCCCAGAAGCCGGTACCTGGATGTTTTTTGGAGGACTGGCTGTCTGCTCCGGATGAGTATCTGGTTAATGACTGGTGGCCGGTTCCTTGGAGTGGAACTTTTTGTCCCTTTTTGTCCCTGCCTGGCGGGTCAGTCTGGTCAGTTGGCTGGCCGTAAAGGGGAGTTGAAACCGCGGGAAGAAGAATCGGCAGAGAGGAGGCGAGAGTGGAAGTGCTACTAATTATTTAGCTACTGTATATAACTGAAGGATTTCTTGGACTCTGGCTACTGTGGACTAGGATGTTCTCTGTGTGGTGAGATGTGCTGGATTAATTGGAGTATTGATCCTGTCAACATAGCGAGCAGCTGATCCGACCCATCGGGAGTGCTTGGTTGTGGGATACACGGCTACACGGGGGACCTCGGTCTGGTCTTGCTGAGTAGCCAGTGAGCTGGGCCGTGTGCCCTCTAGTTTCTCTGCAAGGCCGTCCGGTGGGTTGGCCTGTTGGAGTTTCATGGTGGGGCCCGTGGTTCCTCCTTTCTAGCCCCTGGTTGGGGATTTTCGGGATCAGGCTTACTGAGGAGTGGAGTGGCGTCACTGATACTGCTGATACCAGCAAAGAGGATTTTACCAACTATTCTCCTGATCACAGTCAGACAATTAATTTTACTCTCTGCCTTGCTTTGTATGACCCCTTCTATCGTGAGAGGGTTCGAGGGGTCATCAAAAGCCCTGGTTTATACTTCTTTTTATCTTACTGGGAATGAGAGTTCCTTGCTGAATTTGTTAGCCACCGGTTGTGAGAGGACCTGGGGGCTCGAAGATGTGTTTGTTCTATGCTTAGTCTGACTGTAGTCTGAGTCTCCTCACCAAAGAACTCTCTGCTTGGAGACCTGGTCTCCTTATCTCCCTAAGACTGTTTTTCAGGACTTTTTAAATTTGTGATTTGATTTAAGTATTTAAGGATTTTTGATTGGGTGAGATTGGGTTTTTCCTTCTAGTGAGAGTAGAGGGAGTTTTTTATTTGTATTAGTTTATTTTTGATTTTCTTTTAAAGATTTTGTTAGTTATTAGTTATAAGTTGTAGTGTTTATGGTGTGTAAAATTTTTGCTGACTGGTTGTAGGAATATTTTTTGACAGCATGTGTTGGGGCCGAGTTTCTGTGGGCAGGCGCTATTCCCCCTCCAGGCTGAGGGACCTGCACCCCTTCAATAGCCCCCTGTTGCAGCCCAATGTCTATTGGCATTGCCAGGCCCTGGGGATTGCTCAGAGGAGGCAGAGGGGGAGGCGGGCACTACAGCTGGGTGGGGGAGGAGCAGAATGAGCGGATAAGGATGGTGAGGTTAGGGAGACGCCCTGGGGCAAAATGGGTCCAGGACAGGGGTTTACAATGCCTGGTTCCCATATCCAAGGGCTTCACTGATGGTGGGCAAGTTGCCTGCTCTTCCAAGGCCTCCCATCCAACTCGGGTGGTATTATGCAATGCCAGGTCTATAGAAAACAAGACAGCAATTATTGCTGACCTTGTTGAGTCATCTGACCTGACTTGCATCACTGAGACCTGGCTGGACAAGAATGATGGCCCCATTTTGGTGTCAGCTGTTCCGGCCGGGTACTCGGTGATACACCACCTGAGATTGGATCGAAGTGGGGGAGTCGCTATCTGTTTTAGATCAGAATTGGACCTTGTAGAGGTTCCAGTGGTGTCCCCTAGATCCTTTCAGTGTACCATGGGATCAGGTGTGGGCTGTAGAATCCTACTCGTCTACCGTCCACCCGGTGACAAGAAAGTTTTTCTGCAAGAAGTAGCAGAGTTCACACAGGTTGTTACCACTGCTACCCATATTCAGGGTCACTCATTGGATCTGGTGTTCACCCTGGGGGTGGAGATCACCGGACTGGTGGTGGAACCAGTTGGGTGGTCTGATCATCACTCTATAAGGTTCAATTTTATGGTCCTCCCATGAGACCAACCCCTTTGGAAATTATCCAGTACTGCCCTTTAAGGGGTGTTACCCCTGAAGGTCTGATGGCGATGCTGGACCTATTAAGTTGGCCTATGAAGTGCTTGGAACCAGATGCCTTAGTAGTGCACTATAATAATATGGGGCCGAAGGCTCTGGATTCCATAGCTCCTGTCCGAGTTTAACCCCTCTCCCTCCACCCTCGGTCCCTTTGGTTTGATGGGACATTGAGGGAGCTGAGGAGAGTGGGGCGAAGATTGGAACACTGCTGGCGGAAGTCCGGCCTAGAAAGTGACAGGATTAGATTGATTGCCCACTATTCGGGCTATCAATCAGAAATCTCCCATAACAAGGCAGAGTTCCTGTCCAGGGAGATCGCTGCATCAAGGAATCAACCAGTTCTGCTCTTCTGGATTGTCGATAGGCTGTGAAATCCAGCCTGTCTGCAGGGCTGGAGAGCTTTTTCACAATTGAAGTGTGATGGGTTTGCTCGGTTCTTTGATGATAAGGTATCAATGATCAGGTTGTACATCCGCAGAACGTGTTCAAATGAGAATGGTAGAGATCGATGTGTGGTTACAGGCCCTCGGTCTGTCTGGACAGACTTCGACTGGCCGGCGATCATAGATATCATGAAGATCATCCAGAGCTTGCGGCCGACTTGCTGTAGTTTGGATCCTGGCCCCACGCATCTCCTTATGGGTTGCGTGGATGTAATCGGACCAGTCCTTGCTGAGATAGTCTGGTACTCGTTGGACCAAGGGGTGTTCCCAGAGCCCTTGAAAGAGGCTGCTGTGACACCCTTTTTGAAGAAGTCTTCCCTTGACCCAGACTATCTCGCAAACTACAGAACAATCTCTAACCTGCCCTTTTTGGGTAAGGTTATTGAGAAAGTAGTCTCACTGCAGCTTGATGACTTTCTTACCACCCATGGAATCTATGATCCTCTCCAGTCCGGTTTCAGGAAGAGGCACAGTAATGAGACGTCATTGGTTTGGGTACTTAATGATCTCCTAAATGAGAGAGATCGGAGGAGCCATTCGATCTTGGTTCTCCTTGATCTCTCTGCTGTGTTTGACACCGTGGACCATGGGATATTGCTGGAACATCTGCGGCTGATCTGCGGACTATCTGGGACAGTCCTCAGATGGTTTCATTCCTTTCTCACGGGCAGATCTCAGAGGGTAGTATCAGGAATTTTTTCCTCTGCTCCCTTTGTGCTGCCCTGTGGGGTGCCGCAAGGTTCTGTGCTTTCTCCCATGTTGTTCGCGGTGTATATGCTTCCGTTGGGAGACATTATAAGGTGTTATGGGCTGAGTTTCTACTGCTATGCAGATGACACTCAGCTTTATATGTCCTTTGTACCCAAACAGAACAACACATTCACAGTCTTTAAAAACTGCTTCACTGAGATTCAGGACTGGATGAGTGCTAACTGGTTGAGGCTGAATCCGGACAAGACTGAGGTGCTGGTGGTGGACCCTGATCACCGTGCAGAGAAGTTGACTCCTGGGTTTCCCTCTGGCTTTGTGTTAGGGGGTAACCAGTTGAGACCTTCTGAACAGGTGCAGAATCTGGGCATAATACTTGACTGCGAGCTGACACTTAAGTCCCAGGTATCAGCCATCATCAAGTCTTCCTTTTACCATCTGAGGAATATAGCCTGGATAAAGCACCTTGTTCCACACAATGACTTTCCTGTGTTGGTTCATGCCTTTGTTTCCTCATGTCTAGATTACTGCAATGCTCTATATCTAGGGTTGCCAGGGGTAAACCTCCGCCGCCTGCAGCTGGTGCAGAACGCTGCAGCCAGGTTGTTGACTGGGCTCCCAAGAACTTGCCACATCACACCAGTTCTGCGCGAACTGCACTGGCTGCCGGTGCATTGGAGGATTACCTTCAAGGTCGCATTGCTGACCTATAAGACCCTACATGGACAGGGACCAGGCTACTTGCAAGATCTCCTTCGGCCCTACTGCCCTCTCTGCCCACTCCATTCCGCAGATGAGGGATTGCTAGAGATTCCCAGGGTTTGTCTTCAATCTTCTGGGGCCAGAGCCTTTTCTTTTGTGGCTCCAACCCTGTGGAATTCTCTACCTTGTCGGATTAGGGAGTGCCCATCCACAGAATCCTTTAAGGCTTCTTTGAAGAGCTTTTTGTTTGTATCGGCTTTTGATTAGTTCCGACTTTGCTGCCTTTTTAACTGTGTTTATATTTTATATCCTATTTATTATTGATGTATGTTTTTTATGTATTTGCGCTTTGGTACATGAAAAGTGCAATATAAATAAATTATGATGTGATTTGATTTCTCTCGCTGACACTTGTATTTAATTGTACAAATCTTTATTGTAAATATTATTGCCATGCTACTGTTCCTGTACTACTGTCTGTTTTCCACTCCCTGTATGTTTCTTCTGCCCCGTCCTATTCTGTGTACGATGATGAGCCTTTGTAAATGAGTCTTTGACTTAAAGGGTTGCAATTCTGATACTGTAATACATAAAATAAATAAATGAAATAAAACATCTGCAGATACAATATACTGTAACATCAATGGAGTTGTGGTACAGCAGTCAAAAGAGGGGAGGAACCTAGAGGTTATAATAAACAGGAGTTTGAAATCTTGTTGTCATGTGAGGGCACCTGGGAAAGCTGACAGGATACAGGGATGTACCCGGCAGGGTTGCACTAGTGGAACCCAAGAGCTGATATTGCCACTGGACAGGTAATTGGCAAAACCAGATCTGAAGTATCATGTGCACATTTTGAACGCTCATCTGAAAAAGGATAAGGAAAAGACAGAAACTATTCATTGGGGGTAGGAGAAAAAAATGATTCAGGGCAGCAAGGTAGGACCTATCAGGAAAGATTTGGCAACCTAAACATGTACTCGCCAGAGGACAAGAGTGAGAGGTGGGACATAATAGAAACCTACAAATACATGCAGTGACACAACATGATGGTATCTTTGGATTTCTTTAAATTAAGGAGTATCAGACCCACCAGGGGCCATAAACTCTAACTAGAAGGGGAAAACTGCAAGAAGGACTTGAAGGGACACTGTCAAGTCCCTTAGGTCTCAAAGTGTTCCTAGTTTAAAAAACACATTTTATGGTTGCCAACATTCTGTAACGACTGCTGATGTAGCTGGTAGTTTAATTCTGATTCTTTTTTTCTTTAAGAAAGTGAAAAACAGACTGCTCACCTTACTGGTGTTGCCACACAAAAACAGGTTTGTTTACATTCCTTTATCGGCTCCAACTGCATCTTTCCTGGACTTGGGAACACCCTTAACACAGTCGAGTCACTTATGATGCAGTGGGAGTTTAGGAGACCATTGCATCATGAGTGACTGCACTGTTTGTGGGTGTTGCTAATGATCAGTAATTATGCGGTAAGAACAGTTTCAGGATTTGAAATGAAACAAAGTTTTTTATAAATATACATTAGCATGCATTTCTGTTCTACTAAACAAGGAGACAGACAAAACAAACAGCAACATTAATGAATTTTAGAGAAGATAAGCAATCATAAAATGTGATTTTTAATTAGAAATAATTTGATGCAAAACAGGTTGACAGTGTCCCTTTAAAGAAATACTCCTTCACAGAAAGGGCGGTGGATATACCCAGTAATGCAGATAATGCTAGAACTATCTCAGGGTCCAAAATCCGATGCAATATGTACGGGTGGGGGGTAATAACAAACTAAAGGGAGGGTGGGGCTCTGGGAGCTCCCGAGGGATTGAGACAGTTTGGGTTCAGAGCAACAGTGCAGACTTTATGGGATTCATACTTTTTCTGTCCTATACCATCTATGTATGTATCTATGGAAACCCAGGCTGATTTCTACCCATGAGTTCTCCAGAGTCCATTTTCTTTCAGGATGTCTACTCTCTGCTATTTGATGACTGACTCTAGCAACATCCCCACTACTGATGTCAAACTCACAGGCCTATACAGTGAATCCCACCAGAATGTAATGTAGTATCCTGTGACACTACATCACAGTAGGGATTACAGCTGCCATTGAAACTGCCTTGTTTCCTGCAGTAACTCTTCTGCAGAATTCTGCAATATTGTGTTGCATCCTGATGGGCTCTACTGTAGTTACCGGAGTTCTTCCTATCCACACTTTTATCTAGGGGAACTAAATTTGCCACCTTCCAGATGCAAGTGATTCAGTAAATAGGTTGCCCAGAGGGATGTCATTTAAGCAATAATGACTGAACAGCAGGTCATTTCCTGGTGATTAACAATCCGCTGGGGTGGAAGGGTGGCCCGAGGCTCAGCCGAGAGCCAACCCCATCCAGCCAATCATTAATCAAAGGAAAGGACTGGCTGTGAGGTCATTATTGTGATTATGTATCTAATCGTAACAACAGAAACACAGAATAGGAAACACCATCCAACGCTTACAATCGATTCTTATCATTTTTATTGCATATTACTCGCAAAATATTAAAAACGAACACAGAGTGCCATATAGTGCTTGACCCCAACTCCTAACAGGCCTGACTGGTTCCGCGCATGCGCGCTTCATCAGAGACTAAACCAACACCTCACACACACACGTTTTATAGGGTGCCAGTTAAAGTGAAATCACATATCCAAACTTTTATAAAAAGGTGCTTACACTCATTAGAAGTTCTAGGGCTAGGACATATAAAGTAATACGATTCCATATATACTTAAATTAACCATATTAAATTTTACTTCCTAATAGAAAATAAATTCACTATTTTTAATTTTAACATATATCCTGCACAGAATCAACTGAAATGAATGTGAAGTACATGCGACTGTTATGAAAATAAATATAAATGGACATATTTCATAATGTCATCACTACCCTATACACAATAAATATACATTTTTGATAATAAGTATATCAATATTAGCTCTAAGTTCTATTTGCAAAAACATAACCCTAAATGTATTAAACATAAAGAATTTTTTATCAGCAACCATTCATGTATATAGGGGGATAACTGCACATACACATATTGGAAAATTTATAACGCTATGTCCATAATCTACAGAGCACACAAATTCAGCAGTTACTCAGTATCGTTATTCAAAAAGCATAAAGACTACAACAAACTATCTAATAATTTTATGTCCATTTCTTCTTCTCTGTAAATATGGTGAAATATCAAAAATGTCATTTTAACCAGGAGATCTAGTCATTCCAAGATAAAAGGTCCAAAAGGCTTCCCCGCACAGTAATTTATTTTCCAGGTCTCCACCCCTTACACCCAATTTAACCCATTCTATCCCTTGGAAAGTAAAGGAATGTACTTCTGGGCTTGTATGGATATGCCGTGCTAAGGTATTCCGACAATCATTACCTCTGAAGTCACTCAAATGTTCACAAATCCGTTGTTTAAACACTCTAGAGGTTTTTCCAATGTAAAAAGCGGAACACACACAAGTTTCTAAATAAATGAATGAATTTGTAGGGCAGTTAATAAACTCTCTAATTTCATAGTGCTTGTCTGCATTAGCTGATGAAAATTCCTTAGTTTTCATAACAACATTACAAAATTTACAATGTCCACAGGACACAGGTGTGTGTGAGGTGTTGGTTTAGTCCCTGATGAAGTGCGCATGCATGAAACCGGTCGGGCCTGTTATGAGTTGGGGTCAAGCACTATATGGCACTCTGTGTTCATTTTTAATATTTTGCAATAAAAACGATAAGAATCGATTGTAAGCATTGGATGATGCTTTACTATTCTGTGTTTCTGTGATTTTGAAGTTGGATTGAGCACATCTTCATATGGAGCCTGCTTTTTTTGTTTGATTTGGCCTTGCTTTGCATGTGCTCACCGTGACAACGCCTTGGTGCACAGTAAGTGAAACAGTTATTTTCCTCCTTTGAAATTATTAGGGTGAAACTGTGTTACTGTCATGTCCTCAAAATTGTAGGACTTGCATATAGGTGCAAGCAGACCCCACTCCTTTAGTGCAGCTGTTTTTTCTTGTATTGGAAAAAATAATCCTTTTCTTAATCTAACACCTGAAACAGACCTAGCATCTGGAGGAGGAGGACAACAAAATGTAACTAGAGATATAAATCCTACTGAAACTTCAGTCAGTATTTTTTCTGTATATTTTGAACTGGAAAAATTAACTCTCAGAGCAAGAAGAATATATTGGAACTTTACATCATTAGAAGCTTATCAAAAAGTAGGCCATAATCGCAATAATGACAGTTTTTTTCTTCAGGTTTGTAGTGACGAAAACAGTTTTGTTTTGGTACTGCTGCTGTCATCATACAGCCAACTGCTGCTACAGTGCCGGTCATTTCTAAGAGCTTTCAGACCGGCATGGCAGCCAATCAGTGAGCTAGTTCAGCTCATGAATAATTAATTAGACTTACAATGTATGTTAATACTACTGTCAAGACCACTATTATGCTTATAAGAGTGATCTCACATGCATTCATATGGTATAAGAACCACTAACCAAGGTGAGCAGTGCGATACCCTAGACTATCAAGTGAGACCACTCTTATGGTTACAAGAGTGGTCTCACTTACATTCTTAGGGTATCAGCACTGCTCACCTTTGGTTCGTGGTTCTCAGCAGCTGTATTAATATATTACTGATTGAACTTGATCAATAATATATCATTTTTTAAAAAACCTTATCAGAATGTCTCCTTTTCAAGGGCATGTAAGACACTCTTCACAGAATAAGAGTGTCTCACATGCAGAGCAAAGGAGCACTCCGATTGGTCAGGAGCACTCCCTCTATCTATAATGACTGTCTCATCTCATTTAATACACTCAGGTATAACCATCTGGCCTGGAAGAGGTTATTACATTTAGTTCACACTGACCATTCAGAACCTTTTCCCTTGTAAGTAGCTCAATCCCTAACCTTCTATTCTCACTACCCCAGGACTTATTTTTGGAGAGACATGTCCCATTGCACTGTCAATCATTTTACATCTAATTTACACCCCAGGGTTTTTATTCCACAAGTCGTTGTGTTCCACAAAATACATTTTTTCTGATTAATAAAAAGGTGCGATTGCTATGTAACAATAATACTCACATTACCCTAATGCAAAGCACCATGGGCAATACATAAATGTCAAACTGCACAAACATGGTGAAACTGGCAGGCCCATCAGCATAGTGGTAGAGTTACTGCTTGTGACACTGGCGACCCAGGTTTGGGAATGAGCCTGAGTTTTTAAGGGCTGGTGGGGGGGGGGGCAACAAGCATCCCAGAGGATGCTCTTCACCTTCAGGGAGGGAGGGAGGGCAGCTAGTCCCACTGCTATACTCCCACCGGGGTGACTACAGGTGTCTATGCAACCACAGCAACTTAGCAAGGACGGAGAACACCAGCTTCTGCTGCATAGGCATATGAAGTTTAAACTTCACCAACGAGGTTAGCGCGAAGTAACCCACTTTCCAATTTGTGCAGTGGCCATGATGTGGCCACTTCATGCTGTGCCTCAATTCAAAAAGGTAACTTTGCAAATTCACTACTTCATTCATGGTAAAAACATAGCTGCAAAGTGGCAAATTAGTGCACTTTGTGTGTTTTTTTTTTACTATATGAAGTGCAGACTTCGCACTCTACAGTACAGGTGCATGAAGTGTAAACATCACAAAGCATATTGTTATGCTAAGTTCCATACCTCCCAGTGAAAATTATGAAGTGCAGTTTTTTTCACTTTGCATGGACCTAGTGCTGCACTATGCACTCTTGCATGCATGTGCATGCACACCCTAGCTACTGGCATCCCAAGGGAAGGGGATAGAAAAGCAGAAACAAGCCCTGGCCAATGCAAGATGCCACAAGAACTCCCATAGGTCCTACACCAGTAACATGGCCATCCTCTGATCTGGATCCTGATCTGCAGTGGGAGTCAGGAAGCCTCACCGCCACTGCTATAGAAGGTAAGCCATGAGGGACAGGAGTTGGTGAGAGCCAAACGTTGGGTTATGGAGCTGGAGATGTCAGAATAAAGGGGGCGTGGCTGATGATGAGGGTGAATAAACAAGATAAAAAAAAAATTGGTGAGTCATTTAACATTTTTATAGTCTCTATAGAGATTTTGCAGTTTCCAGCAAACAATTCACAGTTGGAATCAGGACAGCTCATTTACAAAAAATCCACAAAAAACTCAATTTCTGGACCTTCCATTGTTTATTACTGAAGGCATTTCCATTAAATCACAATCTTTTCTCTTAAGAGGTCATCTGTTTGCTTTGCTTTTTCTTACCATGATTACATAATCCTCTGTTTATGACAATACGACCAGTTATCAAGAAAATGACTCTGATGTTAGAAGCAGAGACTTATGAATTTAAGGCAGGAAATGTAGCAGGACCAGTGAAGTCTAAGGGGCTAAGGGCCTGTTTTCATGCAAATGTCTTTTATAGGTAAATGGGGTCTGTGAGATGTCTTGTCACTAATCAAAAGTGTCATCTCATAACTTCTTAGGATTTGACAACTGCAAAGCAAAGCTCAACAGTTCTGGAACCCTAAGGAGTTATGAGATGATACTCTTGATAGACAGGAGACACCTTATAGACTCCATTTATATTTTGCATATCACATCTTTTTTTCTTTGGTGCTGTCAAACCATGTGGCAGACAGCTAGATAGTTGGAGTCAGTACTAAAGGGATTAGACAATTACATGTCACGAATGACCGCCCACTTCTGTCATGAAATTAAAAAAAAAGAGGCAATGACTGTGACCACCCTCCCCAAACCACACGCAGTTATGTTTTAGCAGTCATGTAGTAAATTTTGAAAAAATACAGAATAGTTATAAGCCATCCTTCAATGTACTTTTTTAAAGGCTTTGCTGCCTTTGAGAAGCAACCTGTAGCCAAGAAACAACAGTTCGTTCTCTCACTTTCTTGACATTAAACAGTCATTGTTGTTTGTTCTCAGCTACCGAACTCACTCAGAGACATAGAAACACATTTTTTATTCTACCCAAGTTTCAACAGATAAGATGAGCCTGCACAGGAAGCGCTACAAATTCAAAGGTACATGACTGTTGATGTCATCAACACACTCTACTCACTGTATTGTAGGAGCACATAAACCAAAAAGGTTTGTTAAGCATGGGTTTACATGACATTTATCAATTTCATTCAGGGGAAGGGGAAGCCTTCATGACACTGTACTTTTCAGTGCTCCATCACTGATGCTGGTTGTTCCAAGAATTAATACAGATTTTTACAAATCAACTCACAGAATTTAGAATTTGAAGGCTGGAATGGTTTTACAGTTATGGGGTGTTGCACAGTAAGATGCCTTTGCCATGTAAGAGGTCTTCAAATGCTACATGCATTACAACAGTAGGTATGGAATTGGTCACATAACCACTTTGAACCAAATAGTATAACTACCAGAGAATGTACTGTGTGCAGATAGTAAGAACTGCTGTTAGTCCAGACTGGATAGATTATTAGGAGGCAATAGGATTTCTGGTTACTACTTTTAGGGTAACAGGGAAATGGACTTGATGGAACTAGTACTCATAGTTTGTCTAACTCCACTGATGTGCCAATGTGCCAGTGTACTTTATTTTATGATTGTGGTAACCCCGCACCATAACATTCTATTGATCCAGTAACCAGAAACAGAAGATATATAACCTGCATGTATCTTCACAATCCGTTCACTGTGATTACCTGTAGGGTGACGTGGTGGTCCAGGACAGATACTCAGGATTCAATGGGGTAGGCCGCGGGGCTACAGGCTGTTCAATGGCTGCCTCTTGGCTATAGGACTTGAGAAGGGAAGCAGACCTGCTGGCCAACACAGCTCTCTCATTCCTCCGAAATTTTGCTCTTCGATTCTGAAACCAAACCTAAAATGAGGAGAGGTACATTACATTTGGACTCACTATGACCTAAACCATTGACATTATTTGTCTGGTTTTGCTTCTTTCTGGGCTGAGGCAACATCTGTGGTACAGTTATGAGTCCTAACAAGGTGAAGAAAATATCTGTGGTCTACGTTTTTTTGGCCTTTGCAGATTCTTTGTGACTTGACGGTCATAGAAACATAGAAATATGAAGAAGGATAGAGGAGGACTTTAAAGGGGAACAGTCAGCTTCAAGGGCCCTACACCCCAGTGTGGGGCTGGTCTCAATTTGCGCGTTGTGTGCAAACAATTGTTTTTTTATTTACTGTTTACTTTAGTATAGTAGAGCGTAACAGAATAATTTTGTTTACTCCCAGGCTGACATTTTCTGTAATTACAAATCCCAGAATCCCCTGCAGAATACATCAGAGTAGGACTGCAGCAGTGGGAGCTTCAATAGCATGCAGTGCATGTTAGGGCTCTTGTAAGCTCTGATCAGATGTTTTCTGGTCCCCCTGTTCTCTTAGGGCTAGGTACAGTCCTCTGTGCAATACTGTTAGTACTGGCTGCTGACCATGCCTTTACTCCAGCTGACTGCAGTGCTTGCTCTCCACTTTCAGCCCAACCCCCACTCACACACAAGTCATACGATGACTATTGTCACTGGTTGGCAAATAACTACTCCCAACTGAGGTATTTACACAAAACACCTTTCCCATTTGAGCCTACACTAGAGCAATCAACCATAACTCACACAAACTCCAGTGTTGCTCAAACACTTCTGCCAATTGCACAGTTCATTTACTCACCGCTGATGCCACCACCTGCACTTCACCAACCTGCCTCTTAAGTGCTCCCAGACACTATGACCTTATGATGGAAAAAAAAGATGGGGGGAGATAGAAGAGGGATTGATGCATTTTAAGACAGATTTAACCCCAATCAAACTGCTCTAGTGATTTACAATAAAAAAGTCACCTCAGTCAGTAGCGACAAATAGCTTTCTCCTACTTGTTTACTTAGAAAATGTGCATTGCAAAAGCACCATCTTGAGTCCCTAAGAAAACTGAAGACAACTTTGTTTTTTTCCAATGTAAACTTACACATCCAAAATTAATTATTAAAACATTTAAGAACTGTTTTTATTTGTTATATTTATTTTTGTATTTTTATATTGTTTTTATATTTTAAATTTTTCATTAATATAGGAGTGAATCCATTTCAGAATCACAATGATATACTCCAGGTGGTGGTATATCATAGACATAGTGTATAGAGGAAGCTTGTTCTGCGTGGATTTTCATTCAAAGCAGAACGCTGCTGTACCACAGTGCAAACGTAGTGGAATGCAGTTGTACTCTTCTGTGGTTCAACAGCATTCTGCACAGCTGATCATAATGTCCACGTGACCATCTCTTATGAAAGCACAGCTGAAAAAAAACACACTGCACTCACAACAGATACCATAAAATGGAATACTACAATGTGTAACTTTGCTAGTTTACTCTGTTTCAATAAAAATTAAACCTTTAGATGGACATTAATTTACATACTCTTATTTAAAAAAAAAATCTGTGTCTCCGTATCAACTGACACTTGTACCTGACCATGGGAGAACAGCCTGAGAATGGGACAACAGTTTAAACAGCTAAAAAAAGAAATTTTTTCGGTGTACACTATAAAAAAAACTGGTTGGACAAAACCATGCTCAACCAGCCTGTGCTGCTGCCTCGAGGATCAGATTCCTGGTGTCTATAAACACACCCAAGAAGTTGATTATTGACCTTAATTACATATACCAGATGAGACTTGTTGCTCTTATAAAATTACTTTAAAATAAAAAATGTGCACCCATGTAACTACAGAGAATAAGTGCACAGACATGTGACTTGATGCAGCTAATCAGGTGGCATTATTATCCATTCCATTTTATAATGCTTAAATAGCAATATGTGAATAAACATTTATTCAAAGGCATTTCACTATATTCCACACACACACACACACACACACATACACACACACATATATCTATCTATCTGTCTGTCTGATCTATCTATCTATCTATCTATCTATCTATCTATCTATCTATCTATCCATATTTTATAGGGGTGCAGTAGAATCACTATAGTTAGGGTTGAGTAGGCACTTTAATGTTAAACCTCAAATTTTAATACCTTTGGAACTGTTCAATGGATGTGCATGAGATTTTGCATGTGCAGTCTTGTGTGATAGGTCTCTTAACATGCCACATTTTGTTTTAGTCAGATTAGTGAATTTTGTGCTGCGGATAGTGCAAAAATGTTAAAATTTGCATTTTCTTTTGCACTTTTTTTTGTCATCACACTGCACCTAGACAGTTTGGAATTTTGATCTGAAATTTTTAGTGTTCCAAGGGCTTGCCCCACAGAAGTACCTTTCATTGGTTCTTTGAAAAAATATTAATCAATTCCAAAATTATTTAATTTTAAATTTTGTGTTCTGAGCATGCTCAGTACAGCTTTTGGAGCGCCTCCTGGAATGAAAAAGAAATTGGGTCTTACAAAAAAATATTCTTTTTCACAAGGGACTAATCCTTTTTTCGTGAGAAAAATTCCTTTTTCTTGAGCCACCATCTTGTTTTCCATTTTCTTTTCACAAAACAAAAACTTGAAAACCCACAAAAATGAACTCATCCAGAGACTCCAACACATGTATCTTACTCATCAGGACTCTGTTAGATGGATTCTGAAGTTACCTGGTGGAAAAAGGATACTGCAAGCTGTTTTTTTAAGCATTTTAAATCCTTTTCCATGACTCACTAATTCCTTTTTCATGAGTCCTTTTTTGTTCTCACGAAAAAGGATTTTTACTCACGAAAAAGGATTTTTTTTTTTGGACTTAGGTTTTCTTTAATTCTTTTTTGCAAGACGGGATCTTTTTTCAATCAATCAATCTTTATTTATCCAGGTGAAACACTGTTGAGACAAATCATTTGCAAGGTGGACCTGGGTCAGGTGCTGATACAAATACAAGGCAAGAATAGGAAATATGACACAAGGCACACAAGACAAGAGTTACAGAACTGCAATTAGGTTACAGACTACACATGCTATACATTAGAACATAAGAGAATACATATGTACAATATATAAATTATACACAATAAAAATATACAGTTTCTACAGTGATAAGATCATATGGAAATGGTAGTTTAATTGATGGAGGGAGTACCATAAGTGATTAATTAGTGGAAACAGTTGCAAGATTCCTTAAAGGCCCTTGCAAAAATATTTTTAAAGAGGGGTATTTTCACTGGTAGTATCATTTTTAAGGGGTTTTGTGCATTATTCCAGAGGACAGGGAGAGAGTGACTTATGGCTGCTTTGCCAAAATGTGTTTTAACTTTAGGAATAATGAGGGAGTATAAGAAAGGCTTCTTAGTGGGTAGGTCCCTGCCCGGCAGAGAGGAAGGTGGTCAGAGATGTATTTAGGAAGCTTATTGGAGATGGCTCTAAGTGTCCAGAGGATTGCATTTTTTTTTGCATCTCTGATTAAGAGAGCTCCATCCTACCATATAATAAAGGGTGCAGTGATGAGTGGAGTATGGTGCATCAGTAATGAATTTAATAGGCCGATGGTAAAGGGTGTCAAGTTTCCCTGAGGCTGTACTTGGTCCATGTCCATATAGGATATCAGCATAGTCCAACAGTGGTAAGAAGGTAGTTTGCACTAGTTGGATTGTCAGCTCCTGTGTAAGTAGATGCTTTATCTGGAAGAAGATACCTGGCCTCTGTCTTAATTTTTTAGTTAGGTTCTCAAAATGTTCTGAAAATGATAGCCTATTGTCAACCCATACACCCAAGTATTTAAAGTTTGACACAAATTCTAAGGGCTTACCTAAAAGCGTCTGAATAAGAGGGATTGTAGGTGTGCCCTTGCTTTTGTTAGTGTTTGCAGAGGGAACAAAGAGCATAGCCTTAGTTTTTTTAATGTTTAATAACAGCTTCAAATGTAGTAGGTTTTCCTGCAAACGGTTAAATTCAAGCTGGAGGTCTTTGTAGTCCAGTTCAAGTGTAAGCCTGTCTAGGTACAGCACAGCATCATCAGCAAATAGATGAATCCTATCGCCCTTGATTCCATTGTCTAAATTGGTAATATAGACAGCAAACAGCAGTGGTCCTAAAATGGACACTTGAGGTACTCCTCTTTGCACAGCTTTCAGCGTGGAGAGATTGCCCTCCACTTTGACTTGTTGACAGCGATCGGTAAGGTAGTTAGAAAACCATTTAGTAGCCAGAGGGTCTACTCCAGTGATACATAGGGTGGTCAGGAGCAGGTCATGGTCCACCGTATTGAAGGCTTTGCTAAGATCAAGGAATAGGGAGCATACATACTTTCTGTCATCTAATGCCATCTGCCAGTCATTGGAGACCTTAGCAAGCATGGAGATTGTACTAAGGTGAGGTCTAAACCCAGATTGTACTGTGTTAAGAAGATTGTGATTCTCAAGGTGTTGCCTGAGTTGTGAGTTCACTACTTTTTCCAATAGTATGAACAAGATAGGAAGTAAGGAAATTGGGCAATAATTGTTTAGGTCACTGGTATCACCAGACTTAAAGAGTGGGATGACTTTTGCTGTTTTCCATATGACAGGGAGAGAACCTTAAGTAAGGAACAAATTAAATAGATGTGTAATTGGGGCAGCTAAAGTATAATATCCTAACTTTAGATAGTAAGGCTCTATATGATCTGCACCAGGGCTTTTCCTTGTGTTGAGGGCCAAAAGGAGATCCTCAACTTGCTTCACAGTGACAGGGTGGAAGGTGAAAGCTGGTTTAGGATTTATTAAGCTACGGTTGAGCCATTCAGGTTTTTGAACACGTAGCTGCGCTTGGAGATCATTGGCCGGTGAGGAATCAAAAGTTAATCCTGCTGTGGTGAAATGGTTGTTAATAAGTTCTAGAACTGATTGTTTATTGGTGGTAGAATCACCACCCACAGTGATTTTTTGAGGAAGAGAGTGTGCTGGATAGTAGCCTTCAAGGTCCTTTAGCATAGCATATTCATGAATCCTTTTTTGTTCTCACAGGCCGTCTAGGAGTATGGTCAGATCGTCATCAGTGTCGGACCCCCCCACCCACCTGCCATACCTACCATGCAGTGATGGGCTCCCTCCAGTCTGAAAGCCACCGCCCAGTACACCCTCCACTGCACTACACCGCATGGTGGCCACCACCATCTCCTCCTGTGGTGTTACCACCTTCTCCTTTATCTGATGTTTGTCGGTGCCCACATTTTTCTTGCACTCCGGTGCAGACCGCTGGTGGCTGCCCTGCTGGTTCATGGCCTCTGCCACCTCCTCCCAGGCCATGGCCCTGGCCTTGGGTGTGCCAGTGGTGCCACTCAGCAAAGGCACCATGTCGAGGTATGCCTCAAACAAGGCATCTGCCTCCACTCTTGTAAAGTTGGGACTGCGCTTCCAGGCAGGCCCACACTCCTCACCCTCCTCGTGCTCGGACATGATGCTACCTGTGGACATGGACATGTGGTTAGTGGCTGCAGCAGCCCACCACAGCCATCCACCACCCTGTGCTTGCCATCCCCTCGGCAGGCGCAACTTACCTCTGATGGTTACAATACCGGTCCATGGCCTGTGCTGTGCAGTGCCTTTATAGCGCATCACATGCAAATGAGCCAATGTGCAACTGTAATGACATGCAAATGTCCTCATTGCACCATAGATAGGCTGATGAGTTAATCTGCATATGACAACTGAATATTGCACTGTTGCACATTGGACAATGGACTTGCTCCGGCGCATGTCGTTGCACAATACTGTGACATGTGCAGTGTGCACTCGCTAACATGCATGTGCAACGGCATATGCTACTGCCTATTGCACAGCATGCACTAGGTGCACTATTGGGGCCATTGTGCCCTATGTGCCATGGACCCTGTGGTGCTGGGGTGCTTTTGGGGCAATGGCACTCAGGTGCTATGGGGCTATGGCGCTTGGGTGCTATAGGGGCTCTGGTGCTCAGGCACTATAGGGCCTATGATGCTTTGGCACTATAGGGCCTATGGCACTCAGATGCTATAAGGTCTATGGCACTTGGATGTTATTGGGCCCATGGGGTGTGGTGCCTTCATGGCCCTATTGTACAACATGCGCCATGGGCCCAATAGCACTCACTCACACATTATGCATGCTGACCCCTGCCCTCCTGCCCTGCCCTATGCCCCCCAAGGGCCTCTGCCCCACATGCCGTGTGGCCAAGCCCATGCTGTGCATCCCCAGAGATGCGTGATTGCCACGGATAGTGCATCTGCGTGTGAGGCATGCATCCCATGCACATTGTGCATGTGCGCTACTGGGTGCCATTTTGGCCTGCTACATTGCTGTAGAACCATGCTGCATCATGCAGTGCCCCATTCCCATAATTGGAGCCAGGTTGAGCTGGTGAACCTGGTGGCCCTGGTGGAGCCCCATGCTGCCAGCCTGTTTGGCCAGCAGCCACTCAACAGATGCAGGACTGAAGTGTGAAAGGACATTGCCGACAGGCTTGTCCAGGCCACCGGTGTGCTGTGCACCAGGGAGCAGTGTCACCACCAGTATGAGGAGCTGGTATGGAGGAACCCAGGGAGGCTGAGGGCACTGCAGGCATGCATCCAGAGGGGGGCTCTGCCATGGCCAGGTAAAGTGGGCTCTGACTGCATCTGTGCACATCCACTGTTCCATTGGTGCTGGCAGGGCTGCATTCCATGCCAAGGGGGCCTGTCATTGCATGCCCTGTTGCATGGCACTGCCAGTCACTGGGTGTACTGTGCCACTGTTCTGTGGCATTGCAGGGCCGGGGTGCACTCTGTGCTTGGGTGGTGGGGGCAGTAGGCCCATGTTGTGGCTGTGTTCTGATGTGTGCCTGTCTGTGTTCCCATCCTAGGACCTGAAGACCGGAGGAGAGCCAGGGTGGCTGGGGCACCTGGCGGTCCACAGCAGGCCCCTGCAGGCCCATCAGCAGCTGGTGGAGGCACGGGCAGGTGTGCAGTGCCAGGACCAGTGCACGGAGCTCCATGGGAAGCAGGTAGGCACTGTGTATTCTCACATTGTTGTGCAGAGTGGGTGGTGGGGTGGGGGTATGGCCTTGGCCCTCTGTGCCTTGTGCCATGGCAGCTGTGTTTGGCACATGGTGCAATGTGTGTGGCACCGCAGGGCAGCCATTGCACATGTGTGGCAACTGTTGGTGGGCCGGGTGTGCGTCCAGCTTCCACTTGTGTCGCTGCGGTTCTACTACAGCACCATGCCACCTATCTGCTGCTGTGCTGTCAGGTGGCCCTTGGGCAGTGGATTTCAGTGCTGTGTACTGAAGTGGCTTGCTTGGTTGGTGGAAGGTGTAGGCCCACCCACAAGGCCAGGGTGCCACTCCAGGGGCATGTGTTCCCACTGTCCGCTGCACATGGGGGGGCTAGGGTGCTTTGGACATGCACTGATCACCTGTCCCTTCCTCTGCCATAGGTGTCCAGAAGGGTTCCAGGCTGCCATTATACTGCCGTCTGCTGCAACAGCCTATCCTGATAACGCTGCATATGATGGAGATTGCCGACCAGACCATGCAGATCCTGCTCCAGGACCGGTGCAGGGGGAGGCACCAGGCACTGGCAGGTCACGGCTGGCCGTGATGTACCCCAGCCCCCTTCCCACCTCTGTCCTCCTTTCCCCTACCTTCCCCCATCCACCTGTACAGGCCCTGTCCCCTGACCACTTCCCACCTACACCCACCCTCCCCTTTGTTTATTATATTCTGTACAGCTGTGTTGCTTTTATACTATTACATGCATTACCTGTTTATCCTTCTGTGTCCATGTCTGCTTTGCAGCTAGTGAGTGAGTCCATGCTGCAGTCGTGTGGTGGGTGGCCATGTGGTGCACCTGTGTCATTGGGTGGTGCATGCATGGTGTTGGCATGCCCCTCGGTCAGTGGCTGTGCCTTGGAGCAGCCATAGGCTGGCAGTTCAGGCTGTGTGGCATGTGTGTGTGTGTGTGTGTATGTGTGTGTGTGTGGTGGGTGCCATGTGTCAGGGTGTGGCTTGTTGTTGGCCGGGTGACCGCTTGCCCTCCATTGTGTGGTGGACTAGGGTGCCCACCCCTGGATGTCAGTGCCACCTGTGCCCTGTGTCCTCCACTGGGGGGGGCCCCAGCTGCATGTCTGCACCCCATGTGCAGTGATAACCTGTGTGCTGGCTGTGCCCCCTGCCAGTGTTCCTGGCTTGGTGCCCCTGCTTTCCCCCTTGCCTGGCTCCCTGCTGTGCCTGTGGCTGTTCCTGCTGTGCCTTGGTTCATCCTCCTCTGCCCCTTGCACATCCCTGGTTGCACTATGGTGGACCTCTCCTGTGCCATGGCGCAGTACCTGCGATAGTCAGCTGTGTTGCGCAGGCGCATGTTGCAGTGTTCAACAGTTGAATATCACAGTCACTGTGCCATTGCGTAGTTGACTTGCACTGGGTCAGGGGTGCGCATGCCTTTGGTGCATTTCTGAATATGCCACCCTTAGTTTATTTTTAATCCTTTTTCATGAGATAGGATCCTTTTTCGTGAATACTTTTTCATTATTGCAAAAAAGATTTCTACTTGCAAAAAAAGGATTTGGGACTACTGAATTTCAATGTATTTCAATAGGGTTTTCAGCTTTCATGCATAGCTTTGCCATTTTGCATTTTTTATACCAAATTTTCAGTATGGTCTTTTTGAGACCCTGCTTCATGAACAGTGTCAGTGGAATTATGCAAATCCAGATCAAAAGACGATTTCTGGTCATTTGGCAAAATGGCCTTTCAGTCAGGATTTGCACATTTTCACCACAGTTGTTTATGAGGTGAGGTCATAAAAGTATGTTGAAAATTTGGGGCCAAAATATGTAACAATGGCACAGTTATGTGCATTCAAGATATATATATATATATATATCTATATCTATATAGATATAGATATATATTAATGGCAAAACCTCTGTTTAATGCATCACTTAGGGTTGTTCCACAGTGACAAAGTGAAATTCAGTGTTAGAGTTGCTATCCCTTGCATCCCATGCCCACCCATCCCACCAACAGGCATCGAGGTGTGCTTTGGGGTCGTCGGCCCTAACTCTCACCCATTCCATGTGTAAATAGATGAGGCAGTGCGAGTATAGGAGAATGGGGTGAAGCGTTAGGACGGATGGCTAGCGCACACCCTGATACCTGTTGGTGGGATTAGGTGGGCATGGGGCAAGGGGTGGCAACCCCTAACAATCAATTCCTCACTTTTGTTGCTGTGGAACAATCTTAACTGATGCTTTAAGCAGATTTCTTTGCCATGAATTCCCCTTCTTTTTGAGAATGTGCACTACAAATAGTGACCGGTAATGTTCACACAAACTGTGATGGAAACAGTGTGGTAAAATAAAAGAGTAATGTTAACGGTAACGCAAACGCAAGCACAAACAGTAATGGACATGGTGATGCAAACATAAATGATAACGCAAAAAGTAAGAGAAATGTAAGCACAAACATTAATGAAAACAGAAAGGGTAATGCAAATGGTAATGAAAATGCTAATGGCAACAGAAATGCAAATGTTAACGAAAACAGTAATGCAAATGCTAATGCCAATGGAAACGCAAACACAAATGGTAATGAAAATGCAAACGGTAACACAAATACAAACAGAAATGCAAACAGCAACAGTGACGCAGAAGGAAACAGTAACTCAATTGACAATGGAAATGCTACTGAAACTGCAAATGCTAAGGACAACAGAAACGCAAATGCAAATGGTGACGAACACGTAAACAGTAATGGTAACGCAATTGGAAATGCAAATGGTTACGGTAACAGCAGTGATGATGCCAAAGGGAACACTAACAGAAACACAAATGCTAGCACGTACACAAAAGCAAATGGTATCATGCATGGTCACGGTAACGCAATTGAAAATGCAAACGCTTACAGTAACAGCAACAATTACACCAAAGGAAACACAAACGCAAATGGAAACGCAAATGGAAGTGCATACGCAAATGCAAATGGTAATGCACATGGTGACGCAAAAGGAAATGCAAACAAACACAGTAATGGAAAAGCAAATGGTAACAGTAACGCAAACGCAAGTGCAAATGCAAATGCAAAGGGCAACGCACATGGTAACAGTAATGCAAATGCACACACTTTCTTTCCCAAAAAAGGTGCATTCAGAAGCACAGTGAATACAAAGAATGTATGCATAATAATGGCCCTCGGAGCAGAAAATGAACACTTGGAATACTAAATTGCTTATATCTCAGGAACCGTACAACGTAGAAAAAAATTAAAATCTAATATTATTTATGACTTTCCTGGCTAGTTTTGTACTTAGCCTCCTGCTGGGAGGGGTGGGGGCTAAGCATTTTTCTGATAAAAAGTCTGTATCTCAAAGCATTTTCGAGATACAGGTCCCGAAAGGCGTGGAGGATGCCGTAATGTTAACCTATGGGGAAACACTGTCAACTTCAGAGTGCTGTAACTTTGCAGCCTTCTAATATTTTGTCACCAAACCACCAAAAGGCACATCTGTGGGATCTTGGCTTTCTTCCCTTCAAATTTCAGCCCAAAAGACTAAACCGTTCTTTTGCAGCAGGGTGGCAAAGATTTCCTATTGTTTTGGGCATAGTGTTGCAAAGTAGTGTCTTGATTTGTGACACATTCACAAAAAAATCATGAAAGGGTCAAATGTGTGACACTACTTTGCGACACTACTGTTTGCAAAAATTTTAAAAACATATTTCTGGGGTGTTTAACCCCCCCAAAAAAGACATGGCTAACATCCTCAGAACTTGACTAGGTAAACACAGCAAGAATTGTGTCCCTAGAGGGTCCCAAATTTAAATGCCAGGCATTTCTGTGACCACCAACTGAAAACAAGATGGCAGATTTGCAAAACTACAGGGGTCATTTGCAACACTAAAAACTGCATTTGCGACACTTTTGAATTTTTGTTAACTTTTCCCATTGACTATAATGGGAAACTTGTTTTTTGAATAACTTTTGAACCGTTTAATTTTTTTTTCACAAAATCTTCGAAAGGCACATCGAGGACCCTGGCTGCATGTTCCCTGAAGGTTTTGGACCAGTCATGCAGACCGTGCGACCTGTAGGTGCGAGCAAAGAATGTGCAAAAATGCATAATTTGTGCATTTTGCAGCACTCTGTAGCTCTGCAACTGTACATCTGACTGTAACTAAACTTGGCAGGTCCAGTGATCTATGGTACCAGACCGTGCATGCCAGCTTTCAGGCAAATCCGTCATACAGTGGCAAAGTTATTAAGCTGCCAAATTTCAGATTTAACCTTAAATGGGGTACTCAACCGTAACTATAGTGGCACTACCATGCCACTATAATATAAATATATATCTATATATATATATATATGCATCTAAGGAGGTATGGGAATGCAGGGCCCAAAAATTATGGATGGATTGGAGTGCAAGGCTCCACTGAAATAAGGAAACAGTTATGGTGGGATAAGTGAGCTTTAGGGTTGACAACCACAAGGTACACCCCACGCCTGTTGCTGCCTGCTGGGTAGGGGTGAGGTGTAAGGGTTGGAAACCCTAACGTCACATTTCCATACTTTTGTCACTTTAACCCTAACTAGTGCATTAACAAAGTTTTTGCAATGAATATGTGTAGATAGTGCAATCTAGACTACGGTATTTGTTTAATATGATTAACTTCAAGATTTTTTTTCTTCAGCTTAAGGAAAACTTGCTCTGACATGATTTGAGAACTGACTGCCCAGAAAGAGCAAAGTGCTCAAAGACCCACATTGGGCATCATTGTTGCAGACAACTATTACTGCCCACAGACTAGAATGTAGTTCTTCAACTTCCACAGCACTGATGTTTACATCGCTTACTGTACACGCGACCTTACTGGGATAAACTTGAAAAATACAGTGGAATTCTCCTGATGTTCAGTGAAATATAGTATAAGAAATGGTTTTCATAAGACTTTTGAAATAAATAACTAACTCAACTAAGTAAGTAAATAAATACATAAATACATATTTATTTATTTATCTATCTGTCCAGGAAACAGCAAGCAAGAGAAGGCCATTTTCTGCTGTGGCGCTGTCAGCCTGCTAATACTATTTATTTATCTATTTAGTTTTTGTTGACCGGGTAAGCGCACTAGACAAATCCTGCCTATTTTCAGGCACAACCTGGGGGAAGGGGATACAGATGAATGCCAACTGACCTTGAACCAGATTAAGCTGTTGGTGGTATTTTTAGTGAGTGAGGGGAAATTTGGCCAGGACACCGGGGAAATTCCCCTACTCTATGTGGGGGCGCTGTTGGACCATGGATTTGTTCGTGGGACCCAGTCATTCTGCTGGTGTACCTGCAGGGGAGCAGAGCTCCACTCCTGCAGGTCCAGCTTTGGAGCCTGAAGTACTGAGGACGTCTGACTGTTTTGTTGATATGCTTGTGGATCTTGCTGTACCAGATGAATCTTTACCTGCTCAGTCTGCCTCTGCATTGTCGGATTTTTTGCCTGCGGATGGACTTTGGTTGAAGTCCCTCCTTGATGCACATCGGGACCAGGTACTTGTTGTTGATGCCGTTAGCCCTTTTGAGTCGGCCTCTCCTGAGACACGGACTCTGTCACCAGAACTAGGGGCTGTGGAGGATCGTCCTGCTTTCATTACGGATGTGGTACCTTCGGGCTCTTTGGAGGTGCAGAGTCGGCAACAATCTTCTGTAGCACTGGTCCTACCAGTGTTGCACCATGCTCCGTTGGAATTTTTGGTTCCTACAAATCTGGATCGAGCAGTGTCTTCTCCGTCTTTGAACTCGGTGGTGACTTTGCCTGGTGAACTTGTGAGTACTATGCATCCTAGACCGTGTGTGTCACCTCCTAATGAGCAGACTGTCTTGCCTGTTTTGCCTCCTCCCGCTCTGTTGCCTTGTTCTAGCCCACTACCTGTCTCTTTAGAGGCCTCCCTGTGGAGTGCAGGTTGGAAACCAGGCAGTTTGGGGCATTGGATACCCGACCCTGCCCATAGCCCGATACCTGGTTGTGGAGGGCAACAGCCCCCCTTGATAGACATGCCTCCACCTTTGCCTGGTAGCCTGGATTTGGATTTGCGTGCTTAGGATGTTCAGCATCCTGCATTGGATACTACTCTGCTGGCTAAAGTTCCTTCTTTGCCTCCCTCCTCTTTGGGTGATGAAGGCCCTAGCTCTTGGGGACCAGCGAGGGGTGATAGAATGGACATGGATGTCCTGCTCCCTGACCCTCCTCCAGGCCCTTCTCCTGACCCTGGGGACAAGGCTAAATCTACTTGGGAAGAATTTCATAGAAGGGATACATTTCGGAACTCCCCCCCTCTTCAACGACAGAATGCGGTCCGCCTTTAGTATATTGGGGGTCTTGATGTAGCTCCAGACCGTCTCTATGTGGGAAAGTCACTTTTGAAAGAATCTTTGGTTTTTTTTTACAAACTAAATATTTGCATTGATTCATGTATCAGGTTCTTCCTTATATGATGTTACTTTTCAAAGCCCTAGAGAATTAGATCGATTCTGGACAAAGTATGATACTCTTAAATACACTGAGTTGTGGCTACCATTTCGGGCTGTCCCACTTACTAGATCTTCTATTAAAACTGTCACCATTTTGTTTAGAAATGAGAATGTAGCAGCTAGTGTTATTACGCATTGGTTAGCTAAATGCTGTGACGTCTTGGGGTTGCCACAGCCTATATTTGACTCTGAACACTTGTGGACTGGTGGTTGGCATCATAGGGTGTGACTTAGAAATATGAATGTGGGTCCGATACACATACCTAATAGTTTGTTTTTAGGTAGGGAACGGGGGCATTTCTTCTATGTGGGGCAGCCTCGTACCTGTTTTAAATGTGGCTCCCCTTCCCATCTCAGTGCAGCCTGTGATAGACTACGATGTTCCCTTTGTTTATCTTTTGGCCATGCTAGTGCAGATTGTAATTCTGAACTAAAGTGTAACCTGTGTGAAGAACTAGGTCATGGTTTTAGATCCTGTCCTTGGGCTTCCCATAACAGTGAAGATAGCCTGGATCAGGATGTGATCCTTCTTAATGCCCAGAAAAAGGATATGCTATGGCGAAGTCCCTTTCTTCGCATGTTAAGGTAGTCACTGGTCCCCCTTTATGCCCTGATATTGTGGTGCCTGCTCCCCAGTCAGTGGTTTCAGTATCTGAACCTTCCTCTGAGCCTCCTTAACAGGAAGTTTCATGACCAGTTGAACAGAACCCTTCCTCTACGCCCCCCCCCTTCTGTTGTTTCTCCGGTTCCTGCTGAACCTGTGCCTGTCCCTGACAAACCCCTGGATATTATTATTATGCCTCCTCCTGAGCCTAGTGTTCAGACAAAGAAATGGGCTCAAAAACAGACTACAGGTAGGGCCAAATTGGCTAAAGCATCTTCTCCTAGTGGCTCTGTTCCCTTAAGTAATAAATTTGAGGTCCTGTCCGTCACACTCAGTCTTCCAATGTGGAAGCTGATTCTGACACCTCCTCACAACCTGTGGTATCCTCTGATTCTGAGAATGATAAATCAAAGGAGTTGCCTATGGATACTCGACCCTCGCAGTCGGGGGTGAGACCCCAGAGAAGTACTAGAAAGGGAAGGGTTACTTGATGTTGACTTATTTTTATTTCAACCCTTTATCTGATTCTCTTTCATGGCCATGGCATTTCATCTCACTGTAGCCACCCTTAATGTGAACAGTGTGAAAAATGCTCGTAGGCACCTGATTACTTTGCAACTTTTGAGTGATTTGGTGTGTGATATTTGCCTTATTCAGGATACCCGTCTCAATACCCTTCCTTTGGTTAATATGGCCAAAAAGCTTTGGTTATGGGGTCCTTCTTTTTTTTCTTTAGGATTAGACACATGTAGTGGTGTTGGGGTGTTGTTTAGGGGTGATGGATTTCATGTTACCAAGTTGGTTGAACTGCTTATGGGATGGGCCTTAATATTGGATTTTACTTATTTATATTACGTTACACTTGGAGATTAATTGTGATTTATGCACCAGTTACGAAGAAAGGTCGAGTGGATCTCTTTCATGAGGTGCAGCCTTTTTTGTTCACGTCACGCTTTCTCATATGGGGTGGTGACTTTAACTGTGTAGTGCATAAATCAGATTGGGGGGCCCGGACTGATAAGGATTTCTGTGATACACATTGTCTCAATCACATTATTGTCCAGGGTCGTTTACAGGATGTTTATAGGGTTTGTCATCCTACTGGTGGAAGTACTTTTTTTTAGGGCACCTTATCCACTAGGATTGATTTTTTTTTTGTCTCTGCAGCTTTGAGGGTGATTAAAGCTCAAACCATTCCAGTGGAGATTTCAGACCATAATGTGGTAACTGCCACGTTAGAGGTAGGCCCTCATGCTAAACTGGGGCAGGGATATTGGAAACTGAATTCTTCACTGCTACTTGATGACAGTTTTTTGGCCCAAGTTCATGATTTGTTGAAAGCTGGTATGTCACTAGCTGGACTTTCCGAAGATTTGTTAGATTGGTGGCTACTCACTAAATCTGAAATCTCTACTTTGGCTAGGAGGACGTCTAAATATGCTGCAGTGACTAAATATAAGAGAGATTTGTCTTTACGTATGCAACTGGAAACATTATATTCAGCTATACACTCACAAGGCTTATCTTTGACAGCACAGGTACAGAATGTAAAAAAAAAATGGCTGCACTACAGTATACTAGAGCTACTTCCCTGTTACATGAACATAGGGTTTGTTCTGCTAATAAATCTGCTTTGGGGGATGTTTTGGATTGTAGTCATAGGCGTTCTGTGGATCACCTTCTGACTGAAGTTGTGGATACTGCTGGTACTAGTTACACTGCATTTCCGGATATCTTGCAAGCAGTCTCCTTGCATTTTTCGGACTTATATGCTGCATCTCCACTGGATAGTGCTGGTGTAGAACAATTCGTTTCCTCTCTCCATATTGCCCCTTGTTCTGATATACTATTACGGGCATTAGTTGCTCCAATTAGTGTTGATGAGGTACAGCGCCTGGTATTGATGACTTGCCTGCAGAATTTTATAAAACCTGTAGTCCTTTGGTTTGTGATGTGCTCACAGTAGTGTTTAATTGGGTTTTGCAACATCACACACTCGATTTCCATTTTTGTACTTCAATTCAGATTTTGTTATATAAGAAAGGTGATAGAACTTTACTTTCCAATTGGAGGCCTTTAAGTCTCCTTAATACGGATTTTAAAATTTTAATGAAAATATTGAATACCAGATTGTTGTCCATAGCTCCACACTTGATTTCCCTACATCAGTCCTGTTCAGTACCGGGCAGATCTATCTATAATAATCTCCTTTTGCTTCGGGAACTACTAGAGCTTGGTAAAATTGATGTTATAAAGGGTTTTCTTATGTCCATGGATCAACAAAGGGCCTTTGATCAGGTCCCGAATAGTTATTTGTTTCAGGTTTTACGAACCTATGGAGTTCCTGATCGCTTTATAACCTGTATTGCTTTGCTTTATAGTCATGCTTATGCTATGCCCTTGGTAAATGGTTACTTATATCCCTATATCCCTATTCGTTAGGGGGTGAGACAAGGCTGCCCTCTGAGTCCATTGCTTTATGTTTTTAGTTTGGATCCGCTTTTACATACAATTTTATTTATTTATTTATTTATTTATTTACTTAGTTCATGAATCGGGTTTACAACCTTTGAGTCATAGACTCATTTACAAAGGCATCTCGTCACAGGGAGGGTAACAACAAAAGTGTGGTAAGACAGGGTGGAACAAAACAGGTGCAATACATACATTATACATAGCCTAAACGTGGGTAGTTTCTCATAGTACAGAACAAAATTCATTGGTAGGTCCTAGCAGGCCATGCAGGCAATGGCCAGTGGAAAATGGAATAGGGTAGGCTATCGAGCCTGGGGGCAATGGCAGGCTCTACTGTAGGCATGTACACTTCCGAGTGCTAAGAAGGTGGTTGCGTAGGGCAGCTTTGAACTGTCCAATTTTAGGGGTGCTTGAGATGTGCATGGGGAGGGAGTTATACCAGGACAGTGCTCTGTAATAGAAGGACCTTTGGGCAAGGGAGGTCCTGGTTCTAGGCACCTGGAAGGTGGCTTTGCAGGCGGTATGGGTGGCGACCGAGTGGGAGGCAAGCTGGAGCTGAGCAGTGACACCAGGGGGACACAGTCCAAGAAGAGTCTTTTTTGCTAGTATACCAGTGTGATAATGCAGTCGTTCTTCCAGATTGAGTATGTTTGTGGTGGTATAGAGCTGACATGTGTGGGTTCCACTTGGGGCACCAGCCTGAAGCCTGCAGGCTTTGTTGATGGAGGTCTGGATTTTGGTGAGAACAGTGGGGCCAGCGGCTGCGTAGATGGGGAGGCCATAGTCAACTAGTGATAGGATGGAGGAAGTGATGGCCAACCGCAGTGCGAAGCCAGGGAGGCAGTCTTTGTGTTGATAGAGGAGCCCAATCCGGGTGTTTATGGCAGTGGATAGGGCACTGACATGGGCATGGAAGGAGAAAGCTGAATCAAAGGTGATGCCCAGGTATTTGTATGTTGATACCTGCTCAAGGGGATGGGGGGTGCTGGGGAAGATGGAGAGAGGGGCATTTATGGAGCTACTTTGGTGGTGTGCAAAGATCATTGACTTTGTTTTCTTGAGATTCAGGACCAGGCGGTGGTCGAGGAACCATTTTTCAGCTTCGCTGAAGGAGGACTGCAGGCTGTTCTGGAGAATGACCGGGTTGGGGTGTGAGGAGAGTAGGACGGCATCGTTTGCATATAATAGCAGCTTTCCAGTACAAGAGCTGGGCAGGGTGTTCAGGAAGAGACTAAATAATGTGGGGCCCAGAATGGAGCCTTGTGGAACTCCCGAACGTACAGGCAGCGCTGAGGATAGGCCACCAGTTAGCTTGACGCGTTGGGATCTACCACAGAGGTAGCTGGAGAACTAGGCTAAAGGGCCAGCTGATAGCCCCATTTTACAGAGGGTGTCTAGCAATAGTGGGTGGTTCTACAGTGTCAAGGCCTTGGACAGGTCAATGAACACTGCCTCCAGCCAACTCTCTGAATCTAACGCAGAGTGTATATGGTGGGAGAATTCCAGTAGAGCTGTGGTGGTGCTGTGACCTGGGAAGCCATGCTGTTCAGGGCACAGAATGTTGTGGCTGGATAGATAAGTTGCGTTGAGTAGATACTATTTTTTCGAGAGCTTTGGAGGGGGGGGGATGGAGATAGGTCTGTAGTTATTTGGTAGAGTACGATCTCCATTTTTGTGTATAGGGATGACTTTGGCCTGTTTCCATGCCCTCGGGAATCGGCCGAGACACAGGGATCGATTGAGGAGGTCAGTGAGGGGGACTAGCATGACATCCAATGTTAGGCAGAGTATCCAGGAGTCGAGGGGGTCATCACTTGGGTTGCGGGAGGAGAGAGCATTTTGGAGGATTGGCTTTGCATCCTGTGGTGAGATGGTCCTAAAGAGGAAGGGGGGGACGAGCAACAGCTGGACTATCACAAACCAGTATGGGGTCAAAGAAGTGGGCCGGGAGAGCTGAGCTTAGATCAGTGAAAGTTTCGTTAAGGCAGTTGGCAATACAGGAAGGGTCAGCGTCGATAGCGCCATTTATGATCATCTGAGAGGGAGGGGGGAGCCGGTCGACCCGTTTAACTCTTTCACGTTATTCCAGAAGGTGCAGGCATTGCCCCAGGTGGATGTCAAGGTGGATTGGTAGTGGCTGGCTTTGACTTTTCTTATGGCCCAGGTGCACTGGTTGCGAGTTGCGTTGTAGGCTTGCCTGTCTGCTGGTTTGCCAGTACTGACAGCAATGTGCCATAGGTTATCACGTTGCTTCAGTTGTTGGATCGGGGGGGGATATCCAGGCAGCTGAGTGCCTCTTGGTACTAGTGCGGGTGACGGGGCGATAACATCACAGGCCTTGCAGAAGGCATTGGTGAGGAAAGCAAGGGCGACGTCTATATCCTTTGCATGGGAGATTGGGGACCAATCAAGTTGTGCAAGTTGACGCTTAAGTTTGCATAGACCACCAGGGCGAAAACGGCAACAGGGGGTGGCGTGGCGCACGCCTTTGAGCGCAGGGCTGGACCAGTGGAAAAGAATTGGCAAGTGGTCACTGAGGGAGTTGGGTAATACATTAATATCCTTTATTTTGTGAGGGTGGTTGGAGAGCACAGTATCAAGGAGCGTGCTAGTCCCACTTGATTGGTTAAATCTGGTGGGTTGAGTCACTAGTTGGGATAGATCAAGGGCTGTGAGGTTATCTTTAACTTGTGCTGAGGTAGCACTGAGCCAGTTGATGTTGAGATCTCCCACTATGAGCTGTTCCGTCTTGTGTGGCAAGGTATTGAGGTAATCAGTGAGGGAGCGGATAGCTTGGTTTTGTTCTCATGGGGGTACATATGCCGTAGTGAGGTAAAGAGGGCCACGGCCTGGGTAAGGGGAGATTTTTAGGGTGATTGCTTGGGCCCCATGATCGAGCTTCGGGGTATGCAGGGCATGACCCAGGAGGGAATTCGATAGGTAGACTGCGCAACCACCCCCGCGCTTACCCACACGATCTTTTCTGAAGAGGGAGAAGCCAGGGAGGGAGACCATTAAGTCAGGGGTCAATGGTGAGAGCCAGGTTTCCACTATGGCAAGGACATTGGGCTTATGTTGGGAGACCCAGAATTGGAGTGCGGCAGTCTTTTTTGGTAGACTTCAGATATTCATGTAGGCAATGCGGAGGCCACGCCCAACGGAGGGCGATGTGCCAGGTCCTGGGCCTGGGTTGGGGTGGACATTACCAGAGAGCAGGAGGAGTAGAATGGTGAGCTGGAGTAAGGGACTGTGGCTGTGGTGGTAGTGATGTTTGGGCAGCCAGGCAGATTTGCGGGGGGCAGTGCAGGGGATGGGCAGGGAGCTAAGGGTGGGCAGGGCAAGTACAGGGATGTACCACCTGTTATTGTGGTCTGCGGAGGATATGGGTGCCGGGGGGGTGAGCTGGGGCTGATAAGTGAACCAGCGTGTGTGGGGTGTTGGTGGAGAAAGGGGGGTGTAAGGAGGGATTAGAGGGAGTGGTGGGTGGACGAGAGGCTAGCATAAAAACGTATGTCGCAGTGTCAGGGGGATTTAGAACTGTGTTTTTTTGTAACAGGGTAGGGGTGAGGAGGAGCAGCATGAATAATACAAGACCTAAAGGAGTCATTATGTTAAACTGCTGGTAGAAAGACAGGAGGGTTTAGACAAGCAGGGTCCTCTAGTGTTCAGCCAGTATAATCTGAGATGGCAAAGTGGGCTGATTGGTTCTGCAGCCTCACGTGATAATCGCTATAAATTGGAGAGCCGACCAAGGGTGGTGGTGGGGCAGTGGGAGCGCACGGAGTGCCGCGGGGTTAAACTGAGAGCTTGTGCAGTACTGTTCTCCACGGTCTGCTGCACCTGTGGTCCGGGGGGGGCGGGGAGGTGGGCGACAGCGATCATGTCCTGCTGCTGGTGCTGGGGAGGGCGGTCTGCACCTCGAGCCCTTGCGACCCACACTGTAATCTGGGGAGAGAGAGGGGATAAAAATACAGATCTGAGGAGGCGGGTCAGGTAGGACAAAAGAACTCTTTTAAATTATTCAATTATTCAGCTTTCCACAAATCACGATCCCTAGCTTTACCACCGCAGGACAACACAGACGTATGTTAGTCTGTATACAGTTGCTAGCCGTACTTATTTAAATTAGTAGTAATCGCGATTTTACACAGTTAAAGATGTCTGGCATCACAGAAAAAAAAACCAATCTATACGCAGCACTATGTTTGCAAAAACAGGCAGGTTTTAGGTGTTTAGCTGCAGGCGCTGAGCAAAGTCCAGTTTTTAGGCGCCAGATTCAAACTGGGCGCTTGTGCAGCACTGTTCTCCGTGGTCTGGCGTACCTGTGGTCCATGGGGGCGGGGGTGGGCGACAGCGATCCTGTCCTGCTGCTGGTGCTGGGGGAGGCGGTCTGCACCTCGAGCCCTCATGACCCACACTGTAATCTGTGGTCCGTGGGGGGGGGGGTGGCGACTCAGATCCTGTCCTGCTGCTGGTGCTGGGGAGAGCGGTCTGCACCTTGAGCCTCACGACCCACACTGTAATCTGTGGTCCGTGGGGGTGGGGGGTGGCGACAGCGATCCTGTCCTGCTGCTGGTGCTGGGGAGGCGGTCTGCACCTCGAGCCCTTGTGACCCACACGTTGCCCAAGATGTGTGGATTCTTGATATTGCTTCCCCTCATAGTACCCTTGAGGCCAAAATTTCAGCTTATGCTGATGATGTCTGTGTCTTTGTTGCTGATTTGACCTCTGGAAATAAGGTGTTACATAAGTTTTCTAATTTTTCGGATGTTGAAGGTTCCTCCCTTAATAAATCTAAGAGTTTTTTTTTATCCTCTGCATACTGCTGTTCCTGAGGTTACGGAGCTGCAAGGTGTTCCTGTTGTACTGGGCCCGGTCCGAATTTTAGGTATTGATTTTGGTAAAGGTGATAATGCGTTACTTAATTGGTCAGCTAAAATTGAGGCAGTTCAGTCCAGAATCAGATTATGGAAGTCTTGGCAACAAACTAAACAAAAAAAGGTTATCATTACTAAATCTTTACTTCTCCCTCAATTTTTATACCTTAGTGTGATATACCCCATTCCTTCTGGTTTGGAAGCCACTTTATTGGGTCTTTTTTTTCAAATTATTTGGGGGAGTCGCCTAAATCCCATTAAAAGAGATGTGTTGCATCTTCCTATTGCACAGGGTGGTTTGAATTGTGTGAATCCGATTACTTTTTACTATAGCATTTTTTTCATTGGAATTTACTAGACTTTAGTCGTACATACTCTGTGTTATGGGTGATTTATGCGTATGGTTGGTTACCTAAGTTATCCTCAGAGTGGCCAGGTTTGAGCCAGAAAAATTTACACACTCCTAGTTACCCGATTTATGTCAGACCTGTGATATCGAAACTTAATAGATGGAAGTTACTTCCAGCCTATGTGTATTGCAAATCGCGCAAATATATTTATGATGTCCTACAATCTAAAGCACATTCCATAGTCCCCGTTTTAAGGATGTACCGGATGGTCATGTTGATAACCTCCTTAAAAGTTTGGTAGACAAATGGATTCCACCTAGATTATGGGATGTTTTATGGTTTAGTTGTCATGGGCGACTCAGTGTTAGGGGGAATTTAAAGCATAAAATGGTTACTGAATGTACTTGTCCGAGGGATACTTGCATTAATCAGGAGGAAACAATGTCCCATTTTTTTGTTTCCTGCTCCTTGGTGCAAGAATTCTGGATGACCCTTTCTGCCTGTAGGAGCCAGCCTTTCTGGTGGGCTGTTACATATCTGGAAGTTGTGGGAGGTTTTTTGCTACATTCTACTTTGTTGGATGCAGGTGTAGTATGGCTGCTGTTTGCTATGTTCAAGTTTCATTTATGGCATACCAGATGTCACCTTACTCTACAACAGTTATACCACTCACCACTTGAAGTTCTTCAACATGTTGAACATGATTTGTTGTTACAATGTGATTCTGAATGCAAATGTTTGTCCAAAAATGTATGGCTTATGAGGTGGAAAGAGGTCCCTTTTTGAAAGACAAAATAGGTTGAATCATCTCATCCTGCCTTGGCGGTGATGTGCAATGCCAGATCTATAAAAAACAAGACAGCTATTATAGCTGATCTTGCTGGGTCATCTGATCTGACTTGCATCACCAAGACCTGGCTGGATGAAAATCCTGGCCCTATATTGGCCTTGGCAACTCCAGCTGGGTTCTTGGTGATACACCGTCCAAGGCTGGATCGTGAGGCGAGGTGTGCCATTATGTTTAAATCGAACTGGCCTTTGTGGATGTTCCATTGGGAACACCAGATCTTTTGAATATATCCTGGGCGAGGTGCAGGTTGTGGGATTCTCCTCGTCTACCGTCCACCCAGGTGACGATGGCGAATTCCTACAGGAGATTGCAGACTTCATTGTCGACCTTGTGTTGAGGTTTCCTGATTAATACTTCGGCGAAGTTCAACGCCTGGGTCGACAATGAGCAATCTCATTTTTGGTCAAAGTCTCTCCAGTTGATGAATACACTGGGCCTGACACAGGTTATTACCGCCTCACCCATATAGGGGTCATTCATTAGATCTGGTCTTTCTCTTGGGTATGGAGATCACTGACCCGGGTGGAACCAGTCAGCTGGTCAGACCATTACACCATAAGGTTCAGATTCAGGGCCCTCTAATAGGTCTGCCCCTACGGAGATGGTCCAATACCACCCTTTAAGGGTATTGGCCCCAATGACCTAATGGGGTGTTGGATCTATCGAGTTTGTCGGGTGAATGCATGAGTCCAGATGGTCTTGTACTTGCTATAATAAGGCTGTGGGAGATGCTCTGGACAAAATTGCTCCTGTTGTGTTGGCCTCTCACCATCCGTCCAAGGAGTCCATGGTTTGATGGCCCTTGAAGGAATTAAGGCGAGTAGGACGAAGGCTGGAGAGAGCCTGAAATCGGCCTTGATGCTGACAGGCTTAGATTGCTTGCCCATTATGATGGCTACCAATCAGAAATCACTCGAAGAAGGCAGAATTCTGTCCAGAGAGATTTCTGCTGCAAAGAATCGACTGGCTCAGCTTTTCCGGACTGCGGACAGACTGTGCAATCCAGTCTGTCTTCAGCCTAGAGAAGCCTTTTCTCAGCTTAGATGCGAGGAGTTCGCTCGCTTCTTTGCAGATAAGGTTGCCAGCGTCAGGTCCGGCATTGGTCCGACCTCTCCTTTGGGGATTATGGTGGATGATTGGTGGTACCTAGTCCTCGGCCTGTCTGGTTGGATTTTCACCGCCCGGAATTCGTTGACATTGTGAAGATCATCCAAACAATGCGTCCAACCAGTTGTAGTTTGGATCCGGGTCCTACACCGCTGTTAGTAGGTTGTGTAGAAGTTATCTACCCAATCCTTGCTAACATTGTCTGGAAATCCTTGGAGAGGGTTTTTTTCCTAACCCCCTTAAGGAGGCAGTAGTTCGACCACTCCTAAAAAAATCCTCCTTGGACCCAGACTGTCTAGCTAACTACCGGCCTATCTCTAACCTGCCATTTGTTGGTAAGGTTATTGAAAAGGCAGTTGCACTGCAATTGGATGATCATCTTACCTCCCATAATGTCTATGATACTCTCCAATCTGGCTTCAGGAAAAGGCATAGTACTGAGACTGCCCTTGTTCGGGTATTGAGCGACCTCCTAATGGCCAGAGATCGAAAGGCTTGTACCATTCTGGTCCTTCTTGATCTTTCTGCTGCATTTGACACTGTAGACCATGGGGTGCTACTGGAGCGACTGCAGGGTTTTTGTGGGCTGTCTGGTACAGTCCACGAATGGTTTCGTTCTTACCTCACCGGTAGGTCTCAGAGAGTTGTCACCGGAATTTATTCCTCTGACGCCTTCTCCCTACCATGTGGGGTACCACAGGGCTCCATTTTAGCTCCATGTTGTTTTGCAGTGTATATGCTGCCATTGGGAGAAATCATCAGGAGATACAGCTTGAGTTTTCACTGCTATGCAGATGATACTCAGCTGTACCTATCCTTTCTCCCCGATCAGAGTGATGCACTCTCCGTACTTAACAACTGCCTGGATGAGATCAGAATTTGGATGAGTTCGAGCTGGTTAAAACTTAATCTGGATAAGACTGAGGTATTGGTTGTGGATCCAGGTCATCCTGGGAGGGGTTTGGGTGTTGGACAGCCATCGGGTTTATTACTTGGTGGTGTACCGCTCTCTAGCTCTCGACAGGTGTGAAATCTGGGCGTTATTTTTGATGATGGTCTGACCCTGAAATCACAAGTGTCAGCTGTTGTCAAATCCTCTTTACCATCTGAGAAATATCGCCCGGGTGAAACATCTGATTCCCCAGGAGGACCTTTCGACTTTGGTCCACGCCTTTGTTACCACCCGTCTGGACTACTGTAATTCCCTCTACCTAGGGCTACCAGGGGTTGACATCCGCCGCCTTCAGCTGGTGCAGAACGCTGCAGCCAGGCTTTTGACTGGGACTCTTAGAACCAGTCTGTGCTTCGCGAACTGCACTGGCTGCCTATTTGGTGGCGGATCACCTTTAAGGTTCGTTTGCTAACCTTTAAAGCCCTACACGATCAGGGACCCGGTTACCTGAAAGATCTTCTGGTTCCCTATTGCCCCCTCCGCCCCCTCCACTCCGTCAATGAGGGATTGCTAGAGATTCCCAGGGTTCGTTTGAAGTTGTCAGGATCTCGTGCTTTTGCCTTTTCAGCTCCTACCCTGTGGAATTCTCTACCTCATTGGTTAAGAGAATGCCCGACCGTTGACAGTTTTAAAATTGCTTTAAAAACATATCTCTTTACTTTGGCTTTTCCTTTATAGTTGTGATTGTTTAATGTTGGATTTTCCTGTTTTATTTAACCTGTACAGCGCCTTGATTTTGAAATTCGCTTTAAAAATAAACATGAATTGAATTGAATTGAATTATGCTGTCAGAGAATTGAGTATTGCTGATATTCTCTTTGTTATGTTTTTTCTTATTTTCCATGAATTGTATTACTGTTTTTCTGATTTATTGTTCTGTTTATTAATAAAAACCTTCCCCTACTCTTTTCTATAAGTGCCATGGGATCTTTAACATCCACCTGAACCACCACCAATCCAGGCAGCTGGGACCTCGGTTTAACGTCTCATCCGAAAGACGGCACCTCAGAAGTGCAGCACCCTTCTCATGCTGCACTACAGTGTCAGTACTGGGATATTAACCCAAGTGCCAGATGTGGGAACTGAACCCACAGCCCTCTGATCTCCCGGCCTCAGAGGCAAGTGTGCTACCTGCTGAGCCACTGACACTGACTAGACACTATATCACATTTATTGAAAGGATGGGACAACCAAAGGTGGACCCAGGAATTCTGTAAGAGGTATACCTCCAGACTCTAGTATAGAAACATAGAAACACAGAAACATAGACTTTGACTGCAGATAAGGACCGCTTGGCCCACCTAGTCTGCCTATTTCCCCACCTATTGGATAAGCTGCAGATCCTAGTTAACCAACAGCCTACTTCTTCCTACCCCCCACCAGAACTGTTTTATGTCTGTCCCATGCATTCTTGAATTCCCCCAATTTTGACCCCACAACTGCCTCAGGAATGCCATTCCATGTGTCCACCAGCCTCTCTGTGAAAAAATACTTCCTCACGTTGCCCCTGAGCTGTCCCCTCTCTATCTTCAAATTGTGTCCCCTTGTTCTTGCACATCTCTTTTTCTGAAAGATGCTACCCTCTTGGACTTTGTTGATTCCCTTGAGGTTCTTGAAAGTTTCTATCATATCCCCCTTCTCCTTCCTTTCCTCAAGGGTATACATATTAAGCTCCTTTACTCTCTCTTTGTTTGGCTTCTGGTGCAGACCCTGTACCATTTTAGTTGTCCTCCTCTGGAATGCCTGCATCCTATCTATGTCCTTGTGGAGATGGGGTCTCCAGAACTGCATGCAGTGCTCCAGATGGGGTCTCACCAACTGTCTGTACAGAGGAATAGCAACTTCCTGTTTTCTACTGGTGATGCCTCTCCCTATACATCCCAGTATCCCCCAGCCCTCCTTAATGCCTTCTCACATTACTTGCTTACCTTTAGGTAATCTGATATGACTACCTCCAGGTCCCTTTCTATTTTTGTTGTTGTTGGTACCCCCATTGTGTACTCTTCCCCTTGGTTTTTGTTTCCCAGGTGCATTACTTTGCACTTCTTTGCCCTGAATCTAAGCTATCATACGATTGTCATTCCTCCAACCTTGTCAAGTCTCTTCTCATCCTTTTCACTCCCCCTTGTGTATCAACCCTGTTGCAGATCTTTGTGTCATCTGCAAAGAGGCATACTTTTCCTTCTAGTCCCTCTGCAATGTCACTTATAAAGACATTAAAAAGGACTGGACCCAGTACTGAACCCTGCAGTACCCCACTAGTAACACTCCTTTCTTTGGAGTGGGCTCCATTTACTATTACCCTCTGTGTCCTGTTGTCCAGTCAATTTTTTACCCAGGCTATCACCTTGGGACCCACTCCCAGGCTAGCTAATTTGTTTATTAATGTTTTGTGTGGGACTGTGTCAAATGCCTTGCTAAAGTCTAGGTAGGCCATGTCCACAGCTCCTCCCTGGTCTATTACTTTGGTCACCCAGTCAAAGAAATCAAATAAATTCATCTGACACGACCTTCCCACTGCGAATCCATGCTGCCTTGGGTGCTGTGCCCTGCTGACCTCTAGGTGCTCAACAGTTCTTTCTTTCAGAAGTAATTCCATTATTTTCCCTACCCCTGAGGTCAAGCTAACAGGTCTGTAGTTTCCTGCCTCTGCCTTGCTCCCAGTTCTGTAAAGGGGAATCACATCCATCCTCCGCCAGTATGTAGGTACTACACCATCCTCCCAAGATTTGTTAAAAAGGGTAGTCAGTAGTGTCACTAGTTCTCCTCTTAGTTCTTTTAGAATTCTGGGGTGAATCCCATCAGGCCCCATTGCTTTGTCCACCTTCAGTTTTAGGAGTTCTTTCAGAACCCTTTCTTCTGTGAATGCCAGCATGCCAGTATGCCAGTGATATACCTTTATATAGCTTTACAGTGACCAGAAAATCATGAGAAAACAGCACATCATTTACAAAGGGGGTCATGGTAGTTACTTTTCAACCCACCTATCCCAATCTACTACCTAGACGAGTCATGCTAGGGAGTTACGGCCCTCATCCGAGAGACTGTTCCAGGGTAGTTAAAGGAGCAGCGGCACTAGCTGAGGCTGAGACAGATTCTGTGTGTTAATGCCACAACCTGAGACCACTCTTATAGTTGTAACAGTGGTCTCACATGCAGTCTCAAGGTAAGAGAACTCAAACTGAATGTAAGCAATTCTGACACCCTACGAATATGAGACTATCACTCTTTTAAGCTTATGAGTAGTCTCAGAGGTGGCATTACTATACTATTGATTGACATTGATCAATAATACAGTGGAGCCTTGTTATAAGCACAGCTTAAATGCCAAGCAAAAATGTTTTTGTAACTGGGATGTTTTTATAAGACGTCTCATTGAAAACAGTGAAAATCTATGTACAATCTATGGTTAACATGATGGAACTGGGCTCAAACTATTTTTTTAGAGCACTCATAAAAAGTAGCATAACATAGCTTTTTGAAAGAGTTTTTGCTCAAAAACTTAAAGTATTGCACAATTCATTCAGTGTCACACCTAACTATGAAGAAATATATGCTGCTTTCTTCATAGGGCATCTTTCACACACCCATTCACTACTTAAGTGATTGTTAATGAGGAAACTAAATAAGTCAACCCAGGCTTAACACATTCAGAGGTGATAATGATCATCTAACACCACCTCTGGAAAGAAAAAAAAACTTCTTATAAACAAGCTGACTGTTCTTATAAATGGGCTTTACTGCTGTTGAAAATAATAGGCAAACATCAGGACATCCAAAAATATTATCTATAAATGAGGATATTCTTATATCCACTGTTCTTATAAGCGCGCTCCACTGTATATTTATAATTTTAAAACATTTTCCCCAAATGTGCCCATTTCCAGAGAAGCTGTGCATGAGATACTCATTGCAAAATAAAAGAGTCTCACACACAGGGGGAAGGAACGATATGATTGGTTGAAACTGTTGCCTTGATCTATAATCGCTCACTCAGCCACATTGCCACACTAGGTGTAGGTATACTAGTAAGAAAAAAAACTAAAAAATGAAGAACCAGAGACATGAGAGTCTGCAGCTGATATGAATCCTGAAGTCAGATGTACTGTCAGTCCCTGAGCTCCCTATAAAAGGAGCATATGTTTTACACTGAAGTGCAGGGACTATAAACTGATGGCAAGGGTCAGGATGACATCAGAGGTGGGCTATTCTGTTTGTCCAGTTTGGAATTATGTTTAGTTCTTCTCCAAAAATCACCACCAGTGGACTATGACAGCCAAGTAAAGGTCATTAAGATGTTTCAACACAGAAAAAACATTCTGGTTTCAGTACTCAATATATAGGTTCAGGTAAAATGCCCAGTCCTCCGAAAAGAAGTATGTTGCCAGATGTGCCTCCCCATCTCTGAACATTTTGTGGAACATAGTGTTTTTTCCCCCTTCTAATCTTTTTCTTTTATTTATCTTGGAGAGAACTGTAACTCTGGAACAAAAGATCCCCTCGGGTGCCATTAGTAAACCCGTTTCCTCCCAGATGTTTTAAGAATTCTGAAAGCATTAACACTGTGAGGGTAATCTATTGCCAGGGTGCATTTAGTGAAGGGCACAGCAAGCATGTTCAGCAAACCGTGTGCCACCACATCCTGGAAAAGAAGGCAGGTTTTCCAGAAGTTAGGATTTCACCCCATAAACAAACATTTTGGTAAAGTACTTGGGTAGTATTTAAGTCGTCTGCTCTCTCTCTCTCTTTCTCTGCGCTTGTTAACTGCTTTATCGATCATTTTGGTTTTGGTGGCAGACTGCCATGAGGATTCTGTTACAGTTCAGCACAGTTTTATGGTGCTGCTGTTCCCCACACCCAGCCCAAAATGTGTTTGAAGAAAGGGAATGATGCAATAACTATGATGCATAGCAGAATTTGGGAAAACAGCACTGGATCCTGTTTTTCTTTCTCTGAACTGCATACTTGCAGATGTTGTAGAATCTGAGGATTAGAAGTAAACAACCCTGACATAAAGCAGAGGCATTTAGAGCAGTCCACCTTTCAGAAACTCACATGATCAGATGCAGTTGGCCTTGTTTTGCTTGTGTTTTTATTGCGAGAAACTCGTCTGTATGAGTCACAATCTATATTTAAGGAAGCTAACACGTAGCAAATTGAGGGATAGTGTTAGGAGGTATTTTTCTCCAAGAGGGTGGCAAACCTATGGAACAACATAACAGTGGAAATAGTGGACATAATAACAGCAGGCTTTCAAGGTAAGCCTCAACAAAGTTTTGCTTTGCAAGAGAATAGTAACAGGGTGGGTAGGAATCATAAATTAGTAAATGCTTGTACCGCATACATACTCATTCCAGCTTAGGAAGATGGGGGGATAGGGTCAGTTGGGCAAGATGGACCTACAGCACCTTCTGACCTTAAATTATTATGTTACCATGTTACCCGAGGTGTAATTCTCTAATTGTTTTTATCCTGCATTGGGCCCCCGATCATATCTGCTACCCTGTGAGCTGAGGGTGTGTGGCCATGGACAGGCACCCTGCGGGTGCATGTGGCCATGCATACCGTGCACCCTGCACCTGTCCAGGGCCATGTAGGTACGTGGGCTGGGTATGTGCCTCAGGCACATACAACCTGCCTGTTAGTGCATAGGGCCCATTGTCACTGACTGGTGATATTTTCTCTGTAGCAGTGTTCTGTCAGTGCAGAGACAGTAATGAAGAGTACTGGCTCAGCAGTGCAAGCAAAGGCATTCATAATCCTACTCCTGCCAAAACCACTATGGTGGAAACACTTAGTCAATAAGGCATGACCAGGGGTTAGATGAGCAGTCTGTTAATTACCCCCTGGGGTGTAATGTGGCACAAGGTGCAGGCAAGTGCCATACTGCCCCTAGGGGGTGATTAACTGGCTGTTAATCTAACTCCTGGGAGTCCCTTATTGCTATTATAAGAAATATTCCAAAAGAAAAGTGTTAAAAGTATACTTTTTTAATGTTTTTCTCATTTAGAGGGAGATTTTTAATAAAATACTTCTTCCACTAATAGTTTAAGAATGCTAGTTCAGAATCAGAATGCATCATTCTAGTCATTCAGCAGTGCTACAGGATGGAATGCTGACAGGGAGAATCCACACTACCCATCCTCCTAGCCATACTACTTAACACCGGGCTTGATGACATATCCCTAAAATGGTTTAACAGCTACCTTGTTGGCAGACAACAGCGTGTAAAAGCAGAGGGCACCACCTCCCCTCCAAAAACCTTTTTAAGAGGAGTCCCTCAAGGCTCAATCATGGGGCCCCTACTATTTGCTTTATACATCAACTATATTAACTCTAAACTCAACTTAGCCAGAGTCCAACTATTCGCAGATGACACCATGCTTTATGTTGCCAGACCTTCCCTCAAACTTGCGTGCAAAGATTTACAGCATGACTTTGACATCCTCCAACATAACCTCCTGCATCTGAAATTACTTCTTAATGCAAAAAAGAGCAAAATGATACTCCTCTGTCCTCACTCCCAATCGGTGAGTACCGCCCCTCCAGTTCATAAAATTCAGATCCAGAATCTATTAGGGGAGCCACATGAAACAGTGGACAAGTTCAGATACCTGGGCTTCTGGCTTGACTGTAAGCTTTCCTTCTCTATTCATCTAGCTGAGCTGTCCAAAAAATGTAAGCAAAGACTAGGCACCTTCTTTCGAATCAAACACCTTCTAAACCGAGATGCCAAAATAAGACTGGTGCAGACTACTTTTCTACCCCTGCTAGACTACATTGACTTCTTAAATGGTCATTGCCCTTTGGCTTCCCTAGCCAAGCTAGATACTCTATACTACAGGGCTATTAAATTCATTACCAGTGCCCCTTACAATACTCATCACTGTGATTTCTACGCTCAGAATGGGTGGCAGTCACTGAAAGCTAAAGACTAAAAAATGACACCCTATGGACTTTTAGAGCCCTTATCAACAAGCTCCCCAAATACATCTCCAATCTCTTTACTTTTTCTGCAGAGACTTACTTGCACAGAAGATATTCATACCTCCCGCTCAACATTCCTAGAGTCAGAACCCGTTATGGTACATCCTCCATAAGCCATGCCCTCCTTACCCTCTGGAATATTGTACATGGTACCTTAAAACTCTTAAACCTAGTAGGGCTGTTCACCATCAAGTCACTGCTGAATTACTCTTTCAAGGAAAGCTTCAGCTGTTTCTCCTAACAATGTCTCCCTACTGTACCTGCTCCGGATATCCAATTACAACTCCTCCTCCACTCATTGACTATCCTTGGCCTCAAACCCCTCTATGCCAACTCTTCACTCTCCCCTTGTATTCCTCTGTGCTTTCCTCCTCTCCTCCTCATCCCTCTCTTTTTCTTTTTATCCTCTTCCCTCAGCTCCTACTATGACTCCCTTCCCACCACTTTTTATTTGCCTCATGGTGCACTGTTAGCCTATTCCTGATGTGTCACATTGCTCAATTCCACTAAACTCACCTGCTGTTTATATGGTCTGTTGCCTATGCAGTCCTTGATGATTCATACTGTTGTCAAGATTTATCCAGCCCTCATCTTCATACAGCTATCATTACTGTGCCAGCTGTTCTTTTAGTCTGATATCACTGAATGTTATGTTATCTCTTTTGTAATTCCCAATGATTCACACTGTTATTAAGAATTGTGTTGCTATGCAACATCCCAGTAATTGTGTTTGCTTTGTAATGTTATGATGTCTTTTGTAACTATGTACCTAGGGCCACCTTGTAAATGAGTGCTCTCAATGGTGTTTTTCTCCTGGTAAAATAAAGATTGATTGATTGATGGTGATCTGGCTGTACATGACAGTGTAACAGGGATTAATATAAGGCTGTTGGAATCCTAACAGCCAGTCAGATTGCAGCATTTCTGAGACTTTTTTTCTAATGTGGAGAACCCCTTTCTACCACTGTCTGCAATGCTGTTATAGTCTGACTTCTGGGACAACTAGCTGGCAGTGAAACCAACTCAGAGCCATGCACTAATAGGCAAAGGTGATACTTTATTTTTATAACTTATATAATAAGCCCCTTTGATGAGTAGGTGGAGTAAGTTGTTCACCAGTGGTGCCCAAGCTGAGAGCTGACAGTCTAGTGTTAGCTCTGATGGGATAGCCCAGTGGGAGAAGTTTAGAGTACAGAAGGAAGGTGCCGTCATGGTACTGGGTTGCATTTGGGTGGCTGGCAGCTGGCACCAAGTGAGAAGGCAGCAAGAAATAGTGGCAGTGGGCAGCTGCTGGGGTGGCACTGATCATATGCAGCCAAGAGATGCAGTGCCCAAAGCCTAGACATGATCCTGGAGAATGGGGATCTAGGGACATTTCATGGTAACTTGGCAGTAAAGGGAAGTATGCTATGGGATCACCAGGAGGGTGAGGGAACCTAGTAGGCTTCAACTTAAGGAAAATAACCTGATGGCCTCCGGACCTGTGGTATGCTTCCCTGAGACATTGAGGGAGACCCTGGTGGGGGCAACTCAGAGAAGTGTCCATGCAATTGTCTCAGCACCCAAAGCTGCAAATGAGGCTCCAGCAGGAAGGAAAGTTGATGGATGAAGTAGGAGATCTATCTCTAGCACAGGCAAGGTGATCTGAGGCAGTGGACTCCTCAGAATGGCCACCACTGTTCAGCTCCAGAGGGACAATGGCATGCAAAGGTATGGCAGCTGGCATGGTCCAGATTCACCCACCACCCACGGCTGTGTGTAGCAGCTAGCTGAGCACTGTCAAGCTTGTGCTAGATCAGGGGAATATCAACAGGTGACTGTGCAAGCAGGCGCCGGGTCTTTGGTTACTTTGGCTTGAAACCTGAATGGAAATCCAAATGGCCTTCTGTTTGTTCACCAATAAAGGAACTACATGCTCAAAGGCTGTTGTGTCAATGAATTCTTTGGGTGAGCAGAGTACTGGGGGGCTTATGGTGTTCTAGTGAAGCTCCAGCCTGACCAAGGTTACATAAATACTGTACCTTGGACTGCAAGAGGCCATCTGTTAAGTGTGATATATACCTCTGGATACAGAACGTCACCCTTGACTATGTCCACCCCTCTTTCAATGTATGGGGAGAAAGATTTCAGTGTGGAGACTCATCAGTGATGGGATTTTGAGATGACTGCAGGAGACCACAGACACCCAAGACTGAAGTGAAACATAGTTCTAGGAGTGAAAAAGACTAGCTTGAAATTGTTTACTCTACAATCAAAAAATGGCAATTGACACTAAGATGGAAAATGGATGAAGCTCAGTGCAAACATGACGCACTACACCAGTCACAGGACATTTGCAAATGGACCAGTCAGGGATAATAGATCCTGGTGGGAAGTGGCAAAACCCTGATGAACACCTCCTATCAGTGTGCTTGCATACTGGAAGACACATGCAGCTGCAAGTGTGAAACAAGTGTAAGAGGCTTGCTTGGAAAAAGTTTTGCAGTCTAGTTATGATATGGTTGTTCTAGTTATCTTTTTGAATGTAAGAGTATTGTTAACATAGAGTTCCACTGAACTTTGTAGTACTGTGTGCATTGCTAGGATACAGAAATGTATTCACACAGACGGTCATATGTTGGGGAATTAAAGCATGGTTATGTGACACCTTTTGGAATATCTCAGACCATAATTTAATAAGTCCATTTCATAACTTTAGATCACCTGGCAACAGTCACTACAATCATTCTAACTAAAAGGACAGGACCTGTGGAAGTCTGTTACCTGCCTGTTTATCCTTTATCAACAATTATGGCACAGCATCCTAGTCTAAATGGGATCTATGATGGTCCGTCGACAATTTAGGTGTCGACCAATGTTACAGTGACTCCTTTATGTCAACTGAATTTGCAGTTGGCATAAAGGGAGTCAAATCAAACTTTGTTTTCTTGAACCCCCCCATGCAGGGGGTTCTGCCTCTGCACCCCTGTTACTTAAATAATCAACTCCAAGTTGGAGCGTTTCAGGCAAGGGGTGCAGTACCCCCAGAAAGCAGTGCTGGGGACCTGTGCCGACACTACAGTGACCTGACGCTGTTGTCGCTGTAGTGTCGGTCATGGTAAAGTTGTCAATGAAGCATTGGTATACCGTCTAAATGTCCCTCCACTATGTGACAGCCTCTGTGTTCTGACTGCCTGACCTATGGATGCAGCAGCTCCAGCACTAACAGCTGCTCCTTCAAATTCTTGATAGTAGAGTTACTGCTGCCTGCACAGCAGAAGCAATAATTTCTAGCTAGCAGTAAATAGCATAGTGTTTTAGCAATAATGTATATCTAACATCCTTGCCTTCTTCATCAGTGTACTGTTAATTTTTCAGATATTGTTAAAACAGCTTTTATAACTAATCTTGTAATTAATGACTCAAGTCATTAAAGATGGCCATCACTCAATTCAAAAAAACAAAAGCACTCTTCCATTGAAGGTACATTTAAAAGCACATACCAGAGTCATACTATGGATGCATTAGGAAGATGCTACCACATGCTTCTGATGGCAAACAGCACTGAACCATATAAACACCAAGACATATCATTTTCCATGACGGGCATGACATGGGAGCAGGAACTTTTATTAAAAATGTCCAAATTCTTTATCTCAGTTCAGGAATGACTGAAAATAAAAATGGTTATATTGATAATTTTTTGTAAGAAGGCTACATGGTGACTAACAAATACTGGTGCTTTAAAGGGAACATAAACAATGTTTTTTTTTATTGTTTAATACAATTGTAAATTAGGTCATTTGCAAATACTGTTTTATCACCCCAGTGTATGCATAGTTTTGCCTGTTTGTTTAGTAATAGTCATATTGTTTCCTCATTTAAGGCTATATATTAATGCAGACTTTTTCCACTAAAGATTCTCTTTTTTAGATTCCTTTTCAGTTCCAGGATTCCATGAAATCAGCTGAGCTGATGATTACAAAGAAGCGGAATAGAGTGACATCATCTGAGATGATGTCCCTGTGTCCTGCTTCATTGTAGTCTTCAGCTTAACTGATGTCACTGGGTTCCATTAAAACAGCAAAGAGGACCAATAAATAAATTTCATATATGACAATATTTTAAATTATCTATATAAAAAGGCATTCAACCCTAACAGACTATTTCAAGCTGTTACAAACAAAACACGTGAATTGACATTTCTCATGCAAAATGCTATCTTATTGCTTTTCTTATTTGATGATTTCACTGAAAATTACTCAGGGTTTTCCAGACCAGCTGGTAGAATGTTGGGTGAGTGTAGATGTCATTTAAGCAAGAAAGACATAATTTTCATCAAGGTCCTGTCTGCTCAGTACACACTATATATCACACTGCAAAACTGAAACATTAGTCTTTGCTTCCAATTATCTGAGGACCATAGTCTATTTAATCTGATCAATAGAACACCACAGATAAATATCTTCTAGTACATTTCACAAGCTAATCATAAAACTTTGGGGACAATCTTAAGAAGAGGTTCCCAAATGCAAATCAGTTTTGTTTTCCATTTTTCTGACTAGCCCTACATGCAGTCCCCTGCAGTTCTCAGCTTCTGCATAATATTTCTAGTCACCCTTTCTGCTGAGGTTCATCACATTTCCTAAATTTGTGCATCTGCTCTTAATGGGTTCTCCTCTCCCAGAATATGTACCCCTACCCTTGTAACGCTTCCAAAATATATGCTTTTGCTGTGGACTTCTTCCTATTTGGTAATTGTGCCTGTACCCTGCTAATTGTCAGACATTTATTCATGTTTCCCAAAATGTACACCTGTCATCCACTGCAACCCTTCTACCTTTACTCCCTTCCTTCTCAAACTTTGCATATTTGCTTATTCATTTAATTATTGTTGACAAGGAAAGGAGGGCTAGACAATAGGAAGGAGGGAGATAATGATGCAAGCCAACTGAAATTGAATCAGATTTAGCTGTTGGTGGTTGCGACAGTGCTCTACATTGTTGTCACCAGTGTGTCAGAAACTCACACACGCATGAGCAGAAGGCTGGACAGCTACTTGCAGTGCAATGCTGCCACCACCTCGCAGGGCATCTTTATCTGGTTCTTGTCCCACCAGTGGCCAGTGCTCACCCAGTGCAAAGCCCTTATTTTAGGCAACAGAAACACCTAGTTAGTTAAGTCCAGGAACCTCTCACCTGCTCTTCCACTACAAAATTACAGAATATACAGTAAAATATAAAATAGATCAAACACACTAGGGAATGCAAAATAAAAATGGGTTAAACAGAAAGATTACAGAATGAAAAGTCTCTCTAGTATCTGGAGTAAAATCTAACAGAACTTAAAAAAAACATACTAGAGAATACAAAATAAAAATAGTTTAAACAGAAAGATTATAGAAAGAAAAACCTCGGTATTCTCTAGACTAAAATCTAACAGACCTTAAAAAGTATCTTTCTCAAGATTTAAAAAAAACAAACAAACAAAAAGGAGAAACTCAAGGCTCCCTTACCTGAATGGGAGTCCCACTATTGATGTTATACAGAAATAGATTAGTTGCCGTATTGGTCCTTTTCAGAACAGATCCAGAAGCAAATGATCTCTGAGGAAGGACTTGGTTGGACCAAAAGCCTAGACATTGTTTTCTTTTTCTAGCATCTATGTTGGCACTTTTGGAAGAAGTATGCAGTGCCCCAAGTCTCTTAAGTCTTTGAAGAAAGGCTTGGTTGATCAGAAAGCTTAGACATTGTTTTGTTTTTTTGTAACATCTATGTTGGTTATAAAATGTATCAAACATTTGCTTCTGGATCCATTGATGTTATAAATTTTTAAATTTAGCACCATAGCAAAGGGAAGGGATTGTAATTTGCCCCCAAGGGGCTAGTTGCTCACTCCCTTCCACTTCCTGACTGCTGAATCTGCCCCCGCACTCTGATGTTTTGTGATATATTAACAGGAAAGCAGAGTAGTATCACCATAAGCTCACAGAGTATCTTTCTAAGTGCTAGTTTTACAAATGTATCAGAGGTCTGGTATAAACTGAAGGCAGGGTTCAACTTAAAAGGCTCTTGTCAGTTGAACTCTGCCTTCAATTTTTGGATAACATTTGTAAAATAAGCTTTTAAAAAGATACTCCACAGGCTTGTATGGAGCATGCCCTATGCTCTCCCTATTAATACATCACAAAATGTCAGAGCATGGGGGTGAGTGGAACCCCGGCTCATCACCCATTCATTGTGATCCAGTTCTTATCCCTACGTCTTTCATTGTGAACTCTGATGGCTCTGTTGCTAAAATAGGCTCCCCAGTAGCTTACTTGGACTCTGACCCTTATCTGGAGATGCAGCAAGGACCTTCACAATGCTGTCCTGGTTCTCCCTCACCTACCTTGCACCAGGAGGCAAACGTGACCCAGCAATCTGTGTCCCAGGATACTGTGTCACAGCCTTTTGTTGTGGAAGTCCTTGATTCCTTTCAGTTTGCAACATGTCTTGTGCTTTTTAAACGTGAAGCAAATGGGATCGCCTCAGTACTTAAAGTTCCCCAGGGCTGACTGTGGCTGATGTGTTGCAACATCTTGGTGATGCTGTATCTATGCCCCAAACTGCCTTTATAGCCACTACTGATACTGTGGCAAAGACATCAGTGGAGCTGCCAGGTTCTGTCCTTGAAACAGATCAAAGAACAATATTGCAACAACAAATAAGTACTATGCTGTCACTCCTATTTTGAGATGGAAGAGGAACTCCAAAGGCCTGATTCACTGAAACCAGGAACTTCTAGGTCAGACTCATGTCACTGCACCCCCGATAAAAAAATACTGATTTCTTTAAGTCATCAACAGAACCTGCCTGCAAGAGAAATGCCATTCTTATCCATTGCTGAGGCAGTTTGGACACAGTTTCTGATAGAGTATTCATTGCCAAGACCCTATTGATAGCTGAGATGGGCTTCTTCAATTCTAAAATATTCTCCCTGTTTCACTCTGTGGGGAACACCTATTATGATGTGAGCTTCAAGAACCTCCACTGGTCTTGTGCACTTTTGGAAGAAGTATGTGGCATCTAAAGACACCCCAGTTTGGTCTTCCTTGTTTATGGTACCATTGACTAAGCTGGCAGTTCAAACAATATGAATTCTGTTTAAAAAATTAGGGGGTTATCCTGTGGATGTTTTATACTGGCTCAAGCAGTGGTGCACAGTACTGGGGAGCCCGGACTCTCTTATAAACTTGGAGATTATTTGGATGGGGGGTGGCGCATAAAAGTTCATTTGCCACACACCGACTCTGGTATTACCCATGTTCCCAATTGCTTTTTCCTAGGAACAGATAGGGAAGTGCTTTTTTTTTACCAGGGGCAACCCAAGCCATGCTATAGATGTGATTCACAGTCCCATCTAAGCAATGTGTTTGACAAGATCAGATGTGGCCTCTGTATGGAACTTAGCCACAGAGCTCTCAGTGCACAAGGGCCATGAAGTGTATTCTCTGTGATGAGCTGGGCCACTGGTACAGAACCTGCTCCTGGGCAGTGTATGCTAAAAGAGATCAAATGAACAGAACATGATTTTTACATCAGTCATTCACAACAGTATTGTCCTATAAAGATGAGAAACAGCATCAGAAACCCTCAGATCTCCTCCCCTGAGAATCTGTAGGAGGGGATGTTGGCTGACCTTCCAGAACCAGTGTCAGAGGTAGGTCTCATAACACCAGAGGAGGCTGTACCCTCACAAGATGATATGGAGTTACTGCCTTCACCTCTGGTGCTATCTGCCCACCAGGAATATCCGGGCATCAAAGGTCTTGGCGCCAGGGACTTACTGGTGAAATGAGTCCCACAAATTTCAGTACCACTAATATCCAGCATTCCAGGCAAATCTTCTACTAGTATGTGTGAGGGGCTAACAGCTGTAGTGGACTTTGCTCAGGGGATTTAGTTGGACTAAATCCACTTTCTACCCCTGTCTACTCCCTACAAGAAGAAGGCTGAGGCTGAGAGGGCAACCTAAAATGAAAGTAACTAGGAGCGATGACCTACTCCAATGGAACAAATCTGAGATCCACAGAAAAAGAAAAGATTGGGGAGATACTGAGGAAGAGTCTGATGGTTCCTCAGGTTCTTCCTCACAGCACAATCCTTCTTCTGAGACTGAGGAAGGTCCTCTGGAGATCCAATGATCTAAGAAGAGGAAGCCTAAAAGGACTGGAGGTGGGGGTGGAAAAATAAGTGATGTTTGGTTGGAATCTTTTCTGTTCCTCCTAAGATCTATGGGGAGCCAGTCCGCAGTTTTATTGTTGGGATAGTAAATCTTAACAGCTTAAAGCACAAAATGAGGCTTACTGCATCTGATGGGTTGCTACAGGAAATGCAGTGTGATATCTTTTTTTCTTCAGGATTCAGGATTACATACCTGTTGGAGAGGTTCATACAGCTCAAAATTTACGGTTCCATGGTCCATCATTCTGGTCCATGAGGGAGGAGAGGTATTCTGGGGTAGGAATTTTATTTAACTGTAAAGACATATGTCTTATTCACCTGGTGGATTTGGTCCCCTGAGAGACTTCTACTTCTTGATGTTAAGTTCAGGGAGTTACAGCTCTGCCTGATAAACATATATGCTCTCCAGTCAAAGGCAGAAAGGGTTGAGCTTTTAAGCTGGTATAACCATATTTATACACTACTGAGGAGGTGATCTGTGGTGGTGACTTTAATTGTGGACTGGTTCCCCTGCAGCATGATCACAGACAAAAATATATATATATATTGTGACGTGTATTTTTATAGGGTTATTAAGAAAGCTCGGTTTGTAGATGCTACATGCCAATCTGGAAGTCAGGGACAGCTTAAAGGTAAAATGTCTTCCAGAACTGACTCTGTTTTCAGTTCCCCCCAGTTGAATACAGTGCAGGCCCAGACTAAGCCTTTTGCTATTTCTGACGACAGATTATTGAAAGTTCACTTTGGCTCAGATACCCACTGGATGTATGGTCTTGGCACTTGGAGACTGAACCTGTCACTTCTGGAGCAAGAATGAATGGTTCAAAAGCTGTATTATTTAACTGAGTTGAAAAACACAGTTTTTTTTTATGTTTCCCCTGTTGATTGGTGGAAGGATGCAAAATTAGAATTAAAATCCCTTTTTTCCTCACAAGGGAAATAAGAAATGAATGAAAAATATCTCCATTATCTTCACTGGAGACGGCAGTTTCAGAGGTTGCTTTCTCTTTCTGTCACCACACAACATGATTTCCTCCTCAGTTGACTGCACCAAAAAAAGATATGGGGTTTGATTTTCAAACGGCAGAGAATGATGCAAGGTGCTTGCACCAGAAAGGAATGACGCAAGGAGCAAACTGTGTCAAAAGTTGTGTGAATTCCAATTTTTTAACGCTGCTTGCATCAAAAGCAGAACTGCTTGCACCAAAATGGCTTGCATCAGGCTTGCACCAAAAAATGGGTGCACCATGTTGCAACAAGGCTTGTGTCAAAAAAATTGATACGCCAACCCCCTTATTTGGATTTTCTAAGGTGGAAGCTGTTGGCACTCCATCAAAGTTGCATGCTGTTGTTAGACCAGCCAGAGCTGGTCTAACTGACACTAGAGCATACACAGAGGCCCAAATCAGGCAGGAAGTCCTGACTATGGTACTGTGAATGGCATTCTACTGCAAGAGTCCTGTACTGCAGACACTGTAATGCTGTCTCAAGGACTACAGCATGTAAAATATTGCTTCCAGAGGCCATTTCATCCGCCATAATTTTTGACTCAGCTTGTGTCATTTTTGTTCCATCTCACTCATATATCATATTTTTGACTCGACTTGCATCATTTCTGCTCCATGTCACTTATGCATCATATTTTTTGTTCAACTTGCATAATTCTCAGCGTGTGTTATTCTCACCCCATACATCATACTGTTGATGCAGTAGTCCTCTTGCATCATTTTTGGGGACTTCGCCACAGCGAGTGCTTTTCTTGCAAAATACGATGCACAGTATTTAGCACACCTGGATTTGACATAAGGTGGTTATTTGATGCACCTTGTGTTGTTCTAAGGGCCCTTTGGAAATCGGGCCCATGGTCTCTTTTCGATATCAGCAACTTACTTCTCTAGTCATGGAACAGAAATATAATACTAAGGGAAAGAAGTTTCAAACTACTCCATTTAATGACTGCAAAGGTAAATTTGAAGACCAGTCATTTGCTCAGTTGTTAGATGAAGCCAGGAGTCTTGTTAGATACCAAGGAGCAACTGGTCTTTCTTTGCAGATATGTTCAGGCAATGTTTGGTAACCCTCAGGAGCCAGTAATTCCTGTTTCAGAATTATATGATGTTCAGGTTCTATGCATTCCTTCTGATAGTGTAGACATGTTACATAGAGATATTACCCTGGGTCAGGTTTTACTGGCAAAAACTTCTCTCTTGACTGGATCAGCCTTGGACTCGGACAGCCTTCTGGCAGAGATATATCAACTTATACATGAGGAGCTCCAGACTGAAATGGCCTTAGTCTTCAATCATATTCTCAACTTGGGAATTATGAGTCATAGCTTGTTGGAAGGACTTTTGATTTACTTGTATAAGAAGGGGTCAAAGTCAAATATTTCCAATGGGAGACCTATTGATCTCCAAAATTCAAATTTAAAATACTCACTAAGATTTTGACATCCATATTGAATCATGTGGCCGTGCTCCTGATCGACACCTCTCAGGCCTGCGAAATCCCAGGTTGCAGGATTTAGGATAACTTCCATAGCATTTGGAAAGTAGTGCTATGGGGAAATTGAGGTGAGATCTTGGGCCTTCTCCTTTGACTGCATGTGTCATACTTATCTTTTTCAAGTTCTGGGGCATTATGGTATTCCAGACAAATTTATGGTATGGATTCAACTGTTGTACACTTTGGCTTGCGTGCTTCCCACTTTAAATGGGTAGTTGTGGGCCCCTGCCTTTATCTTGAGAGGGGTGTGGCAGGGTTGCCCCATTAGCCCATTACTGTATGTTTTTGCTTTGGATCCTTTAGTTAGGAAAATTAGCAAGCTGCACATGCTTCAGTGCATTACTACTTAGGATAACTTGACTCTCACTCCTATTTTGGTGTATGTGGATGAAGTCTTTCTACTGACTCAAGACTCAGACTCCATACAGCAAATTTTTCATACCCGGATTATTTCTCTTGTACAGTGGGAGCTAGAGTAAATTTGAAGGAGAGCAAGGGGATGATTTGGGGGGATTTGAAAGAGCATTGCCCGACTGTTGTCTCAGGGGTATCAGTGGTTGAACAGGTACGTACTTATAGACCACTAAAAGAAGGGGGACTTGGGATGATCAATCGGTGATCTTTTTCTATTGCATGTTTATAGTACATTTCCTTATACCTGTGTTGATAAATTCACATGCTCTTTAAGCTCCTTTTGGGAAGGCCTGGTGTCCCTTGCTTTTGGACACATGGAAAAGAAGTGGTACCAGCCTGGGTGCCTCCACTTTGAGGAATCTCTCTGATTTTTTGAGTTCTTGTCTAGGTAAATTGAAACAGTGGAGCTTTTCTGTTCTGCAAGTTGTATCCTTATCAAATAGTAAATTACATAGAGAATAATGCATGATCTTGGGTTAGTTATCATGCTGTAAACACTGCGAGAGGTTGCAATGACATCATTATAAACCTCGAGAGCATAGCTTGAGAGATTTTCAGATGTCATGACAACCTCGAGAAGTGTTTTCAGAGTGGTTATTAAGCAAAGACCATACATTATATTTTATAGTGTATGGGCTACCAAGATTGTGTAATCACCACATAGTCACCAAGGGTACTAGTTGGCCCCATTGCATGCAGCAGATCATGGCCTGAGTGGACTGTTCCTCAGCAAAGGTAACTGGGAGAAAAAAAAGGAAATGTAATTTCAGTTTCAAATGTTTACAGCTACTAGCGATTGCCATTCTAAAAATGGAACATTGAATGCTGTGAGCATTTCATTTTGTTATACCTTTGATATGACATTCTCAAGAAGGGTTAACAACGGAGTGATGTCATATCGATGGTATAACAAGGTTGTAATCTGCTTGATTTCAGTTGGTAATAAGGACTCCCCATACATTATATGCCCATGTTGTATCTGTATCTTTTATTGAACCCATTTTTGTTACAGCTGGGGGTTTCACCTTCTGCAATTACCAAACACATTATTGATAACAGAATTCCTCCTAAAATGAAATACCTCATATGGCTGTGCACACATGAAAACTGCAAGTAAGGGGGAATCATATGCACAAGAGTGCTCATGAAAGACTATATCTTCTGGACACTTGTGGCCTAGAGAGAGAATCAATGGAACATTTATTTTTCCTGCATCCCTTTATTGAAAATTGTTGGGAGATTTGGGGTACATGTTGGGAAGAGGAACTTTTTGTGTCCACCACTTATGTCAACCTGATTTATTGTTCTTTTTTCAAGAATTGGTCTTGTTAAGACTACAGCACCTTGTATGTTAATATGGGTTGCATCAAGTGGTGGCTATGGAAGGCAAGATACTTGTATTTATTCCATCAATAACTGAACCCCCCTGCATTTTGTTATTGGGTAATATCACTAATGAAATAAGAATGATTTATGATCAGGAACATGCTAAATTACCATGGCCACAGTGAGAGGTTTTGTGGCACACTGTCTCATATTTAAACAGTAATTACAATGCCTTTATTTTTCATGTCCTTTGTGCTTTTGGTATTATTGATACGAAGGGTATCCCACAATGCTGGCAACTAGCTTTGTTTTGTATCATATGTCAGTGTCAGTGGCTCAGTAGGTAGCACACTCACCTCTGAGGCCGGGAGATCAGAGTGCTGTGTGTTCAGTTCTCACAACTGGCACTTGGGGTTAATATCCCAGTACTGACACTGTAGTGCAGCATGAGAGGGGTGCTGCACTTCTGAGGTGCCGTCCTTCGGATGAGATGTTAAACCGAGGTTCCATCTGCCTGGACTGGTGGTAGTTCAGGTGGATGTTAAAGATCCCATGGCACTTATCGAAAGGAGTAGGGAAATTCCACGGTGTCTTGGCCAAATTTCCCTCATTCACTAAAAATACCACCAACAGCTTAATCTGGTTCAAGGTCAGTTGGCATTCATCTGTATCCCCCTCCCCCAGGTCGTACCTAAAAATAGGCAGGATTTGTCTAGTGCACTTACCCTGCACTTACCCAGTCAACAAAAAATAAATAAATAAAATAAATATGTCATTAATGTTTTTAAGTTTCTAAGGGGTGAGTTTTTTTTTCTATGTTTCTTTTTTAACTCTGTATCGGTCAATACACATGCTGGATGAGTGTTTGTAACTTTTCATATGTTTTAATCAATACAAACACCCTTACTCTTTACAAGAAGTGGCATGGGATCTTAAATGTCCACCTGAACAACCACCATAAAAAGCAGACAGGACCTTGGTTTACTGTTTCATGCGAAGGATGGTACATCCCAACAGTGCAGCATATACTGTACTTAGTATTGCACTCTGGTGCCAGAGTTTGTGGTATGAATCCAATCCTGCTGTGGGACTAGAACCCACAACATTCTGGCCCAGAGGCGGATGTGCTATCAACTGAGTTTTTTCTCCTGTACCACGCCAAATGTGCACCCTTTCCTCTGCATCCCTCCCAAAATGTGTTAGCCTACAATTCTCCAAAAATGTGTACCTTTACCCCTGCACTCTTGCCCAAATATTCACCTCTTGCACCCATCCCAGAATGTGTTTTTGTACTCCACAGCATTCCTGAAATTACCGTTCCCTCCCAAGCTGTTTAACCCTACCATCTCACCCCTCTCAAAATGTATATCCCCATTAAAAATACGTACGCTCTCATCCCACACCCTTCACAAAACATATTCCCCTTGTCTCATTCCTAACATTTACAAATTTGCTTCTACACTCCTCCTAAAATTTGCAACCCTCTACAAATTTGTATCCCCACACAAAATCCTTACCAAAATGATATGTATCCATACTCCTGAATATTTCCCCAGAGCAGAGGAACAACTTTATTTGGGGGAGGTTGGTAGACAATTCGGAATGGTTACAGTGGTTATGAGTTGTTTATTTATTGTATTTTTGGGAGAGTACCTTTCAGCACAAGTGTTCATTTACAAAGGTTCCACCTCAGTGCCAGCATTACAAAGAAACAATACAGGCAAGTACAAGCAGTTCCAGAGGAATGTAGTCAAGGCAAGCACAATACATACAATTGTCCAAATTACTGAGTTAATACAGTCACAAAAATAATTCGGTAACAACAGAGCCAATAACAGATGTAAGTCAGTGTGATCACCAGGTAAGATACAGATTAAAAAAAATGAATATTTACATTTGCACTGAACTGCTAGGGCTGACAGCAGGGATCTCTTGAAATGGTCAAACATAGGGAGATTAGAATGGTTTGGGGTAATTTGTTTAACCAGCCAGCAGCCCTGACTGCAAAGGAGTGCTTGCCCAGTTAAGTTCAATAGAAAGGCAGTTCAAGGGCATTCTTAGTCATACTCCTGGTGGGTTCCATGTCATAATGGCGATCACCAAATAGCGATTGCTGTTACAGCGAGTAAACATAGCCGAAAACCCAAAATGGTGATGTACACTCCCAGCGAGGCAACACTGGTGAAAACAACTGTTCTTATGTGGGGGGGAGCTGTGCCCTTCCTGAACCCCCTCATGGGGGGCTTTGCCCCCCCCCGCACCCATTACTAAAGATTCTCAACCCAGGGGTGCATGTCAGGGAAGGGGTGAAACTAAAAAAAAAAAAAACTCTGGATGTAAAACACAAAATCCTGTGTCCCTCCCCAGTCCTGAACCCTGCACCTTCCCCACTTTAGCCAGCCACCCTCACCACCACCACACCACATGGCCAGCTCAGCAGCCTCACACCACATTACCTCCCACATACCTTCCCTCCTCTTCCACTCTCTCTCCTGCTCTTCCATTCACCTTGGTCTTCGCCCAGCCAGGGTAGCTTACATAATGAGTGCTGAACTTGAGTCATTCATATCCAAGTCGCTCTGTTTCAGTTGCTGTTTTGAGGGTTACCCTCCTGGAGTTGTACTGGTTGGCAACAGGGTGGAAGCAGTTTTTTAGAATGGGTGGTTAAGCCAAGTAGTACCTGTTTACCTAGTAGACAGGTCTAGTACTTTACTCTGCCAGGTAGAGATAGACATTTTGTTAGGGTGTATTGGGTGCAGCTATGGGTACACTTGTTCATCTCTAGCACAAAGCAACAAGCCTTATTGCAGATCAACCTTATCCTGTTTAGCATAATTTCACAGGCAGCTACATAGACAGGGAAGCCATAGTTAACTAGTGACAGAATGGAGATAGCCACTATGAGGCATCTGGCATCAGTGCTGGGGTTGATCCAGTTTTGATACAGGGCTCCCAACCTTCTGTTTACCATGGACACCCGGTTGTCTACATGGGGAGTGAATGTTAGAGTATTATCCAGAATTACACTGTGGTATTTAAAAGTGTCCACCTGTTTGAGTTTTTATCCCATGCCATTAAGGATGGGGGTACCTTCCTCTTCAGTAGGGGGCTCGTGAAGAGCATGGTCTTGTCTTTTTTTTGTAGTTTAGGATCAGTTTGTTGCGAGGGAATCAGTTTTCTATGGCCCCAAAGTTGCACTGGAGGACAGCGGTGAGGTTACCAAGGTCAGAGTTTCTAGGCTAGATAACAGCATCATCAGCATATGGAAGTGCATTTGCTGACTGACAGGCATCAGGCAGGTGGTTAATGAACAGGCCAACTAGAGAGAGGCTGAATATGGAACCCTGGAGCATGCCAATGGATACTCTCCTATCATCAGACAATGAGCCCTCCAGCTTCACATGCTGTGTGCAATTTAAGAGCTAGCTCTAGAACCAGGCTTCTGTGTCCAGAGACAGACCAGGGCCAAGGAGTTTGCTGAGTAGGAGCTTATAGTTGACCAGGTCAAAGGCTTTTTGTCAGGGTCAATAGATGTAGCTCCAACCATGTCACCACTGTCAAGGACCTCATGGACATAGCTGGAATGTTCTGTAAGTGCAGTATTGATGCTGTATTGTTTCTGAAAGCCATGCTGTTGGGCACATTGAATTTCATATTTTTTGAGACAAGTTGGTCAGACACAATTATCTCTAGGACCTTAGAAGGGGTGAGAGAGGATAGAAACTGGTCTGTAGTTGGCAAGGTTAGAGTGGTCACCACTTCTAAATACTAGTGTAACCATCACATATTTCCATTTCTTGAGGAATTGGGAGTAACACAAGGAATAGTTGAAAATGGCAGAAATGGGATAGGAGAGTTCCTCAAAAGCCAGGGCAAATAGTGTCATATTAAGTGAGTCTTCCCAAACTTTGCTTTGTCAAGCACCTTTCTGATATATTTAGAGGTGTCTTTAACTGAGACAGGAAAATAGAATTTAGGGTAACCTGGCTCAGGGTCCAACAGTTGGTTGGCTTCAGGACCTGGTCCACTGCAGGGGGGTTGGGCAAACTCAGCAAGGATGATGGAGCTTAGGTCAGTAAAGGCTATACTGAATTTATTAGCAATCTTAATAGGATCAAGGACCTCACTTCTATCAACCATGAGCATTTCTGGGGACATTTTATCCCCTTACAAGGAGTTCTGAGATATTCTCCCAGAATATTTCACCATTGTTCCAATTCTGGGTTTGCTGGGTCTTGCAGAAGTTGGATTTGGCCAATCCAATCCTACTAGTGCATTTATTATGGGCGTCCTTGTACATCTGTAGGTGGACTGGGGACCCAGTCTCCCTGACCAGTGTCCACAGATTGTCCCTCTCTCTCATGAGGGCTAGGAGTTCAGGGGTGATCCATCCCGATGGTGTGCTACTCATCTTACATTTTTTGTGGGTGCATATTTGTTGCAAGCTTTTGTGAACTCTGTCATGAAAATATTCAAGGGCCAAATCAGTTTCAGGAATGGCATCCAGGAGGCTCCAGTCTATTTGGACCATGTGAGATTTGAAATCTGTCACCTTCTTTTTGCTTAAAACCCAGCTGGTAGTGAACTGGGAGTGGGGGGTGGGGTGGCCTTTTTAACTGCCCACAGGCATTGCACACAACAGTGGTCACCAAGGGTATCTGGCAAAACTTTGGCTTCTTTAACCCTGTCTGCATGAGTCCCTAGAACCCAGTCAATTAGTGTTATGGTGCCCATTTTACAACTGGTTTTGGTGTTCTCAGTGACCATTTGAGAGAGAACTAGACTGGCAATCTTGTCTCTGTGACCTGTGCTGGACTTAGCAGTCCAGCTGATTTTGAAATAACCAGTGACTATTTATTCTGTTCAAGTTGAATTGTTTGAAATTGTTAGTATGGGACTTGATGCCCGATTGCTGTTTACCAGGTGGGATATAGACAGTCAGGTGGATGAGAGATTTATGTCCTCACCCCAGCAGAAGTTTAATAGCCAGGCATTCATAGCCCTTAGTCAGTTCTTTGATTTCAAATCTGGAGTCTTGCAGGTCAGGCCTAAGACACTTAAGGCAGCCCCCGCTTCACTTGTTTAGTCTGTCCTCTCTGAAGATATTAAAACCTGGTATTGAGATAGCAGTGTCAGGTATTTTGGGATTAAGTGAAGTTTCAGTAAGAGATATAATATCTGATTGCACTAATGTAAAACAGGCTTCAAACTGAGCAAATTTAGGTAGGAGACTACTGATATTTAGGAAGACTATGTTCAGTTCCTCTTGACTACCAGTCCCAAGACTACCTGCATGGCCTGAGTTGGGGCTGACATTGCTAGATAGCAGGAGTAGTATTTATGTTAGACCTCTAGAGACTCTAAGGGGATGTTTCAGTCTCCAGGAGTTTTTCTTAAGGAGATAGGGCTCACAGCTGGCCTTGGAGACACATATATTGCATAATCCCATAGCACTCCCCTAATGCCACCACACTTAGGTACACTTTGTAGTGGACATAAAGCTGAAGAACTTGGGTGCTGAAGGACAGTTCAGAGTGGGGCCATGGATTCAGCATATTGCCAAGGAAGAATGCCATCTCTACTTCAGTGGGCTGTGTAGGCTAAAAAAAATAGGAGATAACTGGATCACCAGTACTAACATTGCAAGAATCATTTTTACATTGGTGGTAGACCAAGCATAGGATGGCACTGACCCCTTATGGAGGAGCATGTCACTGGATGTTCAGGATTCCACCTGGGGGGGATTTGTGCAAGGGAAATTGGTATATGGAGTTCACATTTTGGGAGGTACCAACTTGGGGCAGTGCAGGGGAGGTACACATCTTGGGAATCATGTGGTGTAGGGGTACAGATTGTTGGAAGGGTAAAAATTAATTGGTATGGATTCCGTGAATGAACCAGGGGCATTAGATAGAAATTTTGGGGAAGGACTGGGGTTGGATATGAAATTTGATTAGGGTAGAAGAAGGAGTGCAAACTTTGGGACAAAGACAGGACTAAGGGTACAGACACTGTGGAGAGTGTGAAGCTAGTGGTAAAAACGTTGGGAAGGTGTAGAGACAAAGTTTCAAATTTTGAGAGGGATCAGATTATGAGATGCAAATTTATGAATGGTGCAAAAGTAAGGTTACAAATTCTGGGTAGTGTGCATAGATGGGGAGTAGTGCAAAGAGAGCAATTTTCTAAGTTGAGTAGGACAAGTGATACATATTTTTGGACAAGTGCACCAGTTTGCAACATTTGCAAGGGTGCGGAAGGTCAGATGCAAGTTCTGCAAAGAATGCAAAGTTTGAGTGTGGCATGGAAGTTGGATTATAAATTTCAGGAAGGATGCAGGAGAAATGGTTCAAATATTTTGTTGAGAGCAGGTGCAGAAGTACAAAATGTTACAGCGAGTGGGGGTTAGAAATGTAAATTTTGTGAAGGGTGAGGGGTAGAGGGTACAAATTCAAGATGGGTGCAGACTTGGGGTGTAGTGTGGGAAAGGTATATATTTCCTAGAGTAGTGTAGGGTGGCATGGGGTCCAAAGAGTGCTAACAAGAATAGCGTTGGCTAGCAGCATGTGGTAAAAATGGCACTGATCTTTCTATTGTGGGGGGGCTCTGCCCCCTGCACCCTCCTTCACTAGGATTCTAATTCAGAGGGGAAGCAGATTCCAGGGAAAGATAAAATTTGTGGGGCCATGGAATACTGTTTCCATGGCCCCATGTAAAAGAAAACAAAGTGCCAATATGTTAAAAAATGTCAGAGACCAGGATTAGAACCCTGGTCTCCACTGCTATTGGCCGAGCTGTTCTGTGTCCCAGCCCTCAATGCCATGGGAGTAGTTTGGTCAGATTCCTGGATTCTGCTGTCCTTGTCCATGTAGCCATACCATGGACAGTGATCAGTGGAGCACACATGGCTAGCACTGTAAATCCCTGCTCACTGTCCCCGGTAGCACTACACAGATTAGCGCTCCCTTGACTGGCCCTATTAATGTAGTGCTCTTCTGACTGGGTACTGTGCAGGGCAAAGGGTACAAATTTGAGGAAGGGTGTAGCAATAGTTGTATAAATTGTGCAAGGGCACAAGAGATGGGGTGCAGATTTTGGAAATCTTACATATTTTGCTGTTAATGCATGGTATGGGGTAAAAAATTTAGGAAGGTGTGGAGACTGCGGTATGAATTTTGGGATGGGTACAGGAGAAGGGATGCAAATCTTGGGAAGAGTTGGGCTAGGGGTAACATTTTGTAGAGAGTGTGGGGGGTGGGGTAGAGGTAAACCTTCAGAAGACTACAGGTGTGAAAATTATGGGAGATGAGTAGGGTAAGAGGTAGAGATGGGTGGGTTACATATTTTTGAAAGGCTGCAGTCTGAGGAGTAGTGCAGAGGAAATGCATTCTGGCAGTCATGTGGAGTAGGGGTACAGATGTTTGGAGAGGCGTAGTATGGGCATAAAGTAGGGTTGCTAAAATAATCAATTATAAAAATGGATATCTTGGATTTTAGCAAAAATTTAAGATTTTGGATTTTCAGATACAGCTGCCAAAAATCTGAAATCCTAAAGTTTAGGGTATCAAACCAGATATGGGATCACAATTCAGATTCAGTCTGGCATATGTGATAACCCCAGCTTTATGCAGCCCCTTCCACACCCACCCTGCAATTGATAATCCCTCTGCCCAAACCACCATCTAATCTCTAACCTCCCCTCCCACCAAGCTCTGAAGTGCAAAACAACATTTTATAACATTTAACATTCATTGTGTGCAATAAATTATGTTGGTCGCCCTTATAATAAAAAATGCACCCCCACCAACAGTAAATATGATGCCACACTATTCCTCCAACCCTGGCACAGCCATGATACCCCCATTCAATAATACACAACCCACCCAGCACATCCACTAGCCCCCACTTCCCTCCACCCTCCATAGCAGCCAGAAAGTAACTAAAGTTGAGTTAGGTACCTGCCAGTCAGCACAGATTGATCCTGTGGTGAAGCAGCTTGAGCCCATCTTTGGACTAAGATAGGATATATGATGAATGATGTCTTCCTGTAGTAACACCTGATTGGCTGTCATACCTTGGCCCAAAAATGAGTGCAAACTGCTCTGCCACTGGATCAATCTCTGCTGACTGGCGGGCACCTGATTTGACTTTAGGTATTTTTCTGGGTGCTATGGGGGAAGTGGGGATAGTGGATGTGTCAGTAAAGAGGTGTATTAATGAATGGGGAGGTTGAGGTTTTGTCAAGGTGGGGGGAAATATGCATCATCATATTTACTGCAGGTGGGTGGATGTGCTTTTTTATTATAAGGATGAAGCTGATAATTTATGGCACACACAATGTTTAAAAGTTGCACTTCAGGGGCTGGGGAGGAGGAGGGACATTAGGGTTAAAAAATGGTTTGAGTGGGGGGTAATCTATTGCAGGGTGGGGTACTGATCTCCTGGGATGGGTGTACTTATCAGGGGGGTTAAGGGATTTTTTTCCTTTTTCACAGCCGGACATTGGATTTCAGACTAGGATAGTTTGAAATCCTATATCTGGCTGTCAGAATCGATCACAGAACATCTGAGCAACCTTAGTATACATGTGGGTATGTACAGATGGGCATACATTTTGGGGGTGAGAATGGATTACAGATGTTTAGGGTTAGGATACAAATTTGGAGAGAGATATGAGGGGTAAGTGAGCAAATTTTGGGAGGAGTGTAGGGCAGGGATGCAAATTTTGAAGGAGTTACAAGGGTGATGACACATAATACCACACACACACACACACACACACACACTGTGTTTCTGATAAGGAAATGCATCTGGTTTATTATTTCTAACTGCAACAACAGCATTATAAAAGGTTCCTCCCACACACACAAGAGACAGGTTCCTCCATACACAGACATGCATACTATATTGACAGTATTCATTACATCTTTCTCCTTCATAGAAATTCATTTTATTTTGCTGTAACTTTTTTCTGGTTGCACATTTCGTTAGGTGTACCTGTCAATGTATTTTTTTTTTATTTTGTATTTAATTTTTTCAGCATGAGTATCAATTTAAATGTAGCAGCTACAGGGACAAAGCTGACATTCCTGGGAAAAAAGTCAAGATTCTTATCAGAGTAGACACACTGGCTCTGAGGAAAATTTACTGTATATGCTGTCCATTATCATAGCAGAACCCTGGACTATTTATGGTGAAGCTTAGAAAGTGTTGCTGTTAGTAAGCATTGCTAAACCAAACATTCCTGTTGGACTAAGGTCTTGGGGCAAAAAAAAAAAACTAGATGTATCTGTCCAAAGTCCAGATCAGATTGGTTTTCCATCCTAGCTCTCAAGGCACAAAGAATGTTGACTCTATGATGTTAGAGTAATATACTGGATGATGTTTTGGGGGCGGGGCAGCTGGAGGGTCTTGAGGTCTGGCAGAGCCTGAAAGAGACAGTCAGGTTTGGGACTGCAAACAAATTACCATCTAAGGATTCGAGTCTGCCCTGATTCACCAAAGTGTTTTATTTGGTAAGCCATTCTACCTTGCTAATGAGAGAGAGAGAGAGAGAGATGGTTTTTTGTATGTGTAACCTACTGTTCAAACTTTCTTTTTTCCATTTCTGTAGAAATACTGTTCTCCTAGTCTTGCTGTAATATCCTCTATTATCAGTGTAAATATCTGGAAATGTTAACCCTTAGGCTGCTGACAGAATTAGAACAAATATGAATTCTGGACTGATATATCAGTCCATGGCACAGCAAGGGTTAAAATATTATATTTTTATATACATCTTATTTCTGTGACTATGTCCTTAGAGGTACAGCTAACTGATTTATAAGTGACAAAACAGTATTTCTGCCTCTGAAGAGAAGTTTACTGTTACATATTCTGTTTCTTAAGTAAGGAGTTCTCAGCTGTGAGAGAGAGGGGTGGGGCCGTTGCCCTTCAGCATGGAGCGCTATACTCTGTGAGCTGTGGCTCTGGTGGAATACAGACTTTTCTGAGAGAGTGTCTATGTTGAATGGTGGCTGCTACTGATTACCCTTGCAGGCATCAGAAGGGTTTCAGAAAGCTGGTAACACTGACAGGCTGGGTCTGGGAAAGACTAGTTTACCACAAACTGGAGGCAGCAATTAGGATCTGAAACAGTTTTGTCAGTATAAAGGTTAGCCATCCAGTCAGAAAACAAGATACAAAGGGGACTATATATGCCATTAGTTTTTATTTTGTTATGCAAAAGTAGAAAGATAGAAGATATTATGTCTGGGCCATATGAGAGATGCAAACTGCTGCACCTGCAAGAGCTGTGCCGAACAAATAAATTGGGCTATGAGGATGGTCAAACATGGGCAGAACTGATAGACATTCCCAAAAAAAGTACTAGGGATGCAGTGCAAAAGTGGTCACTGCTAGCCAATGTTGTGAGATACAGGCAAGGGGGCATGTAGATGAGCCTGTGACTGGGGCAGCTGTGCAAGCAAATTGAGTATAAATGTTGGAGGTGGAGTGTGCCCTGGCAAAGGTGAAGGCAGAATTCAAGCTGCAGAAGTTCAAGCTGAAAACTAAGGAGGAGAGGTGAAAGACTGAGGAGCGAGAGAAAAAGTGCCAGCATGAGATCCAGTGAGAAGAAAAGCAATGCTGGTATGAGATCCAGGTGAAAGAGAGTAAGCATGTGAGAGAGATGGAGAGGCCGAGCCAGAGGCCATCACCACAAACTGTGAGTAATGGCATGAGGTGTTCGACCCAAGGAGTCAAAATTAATTCTAAAATGTTTCCCAAATATCAGGCAGGGGATGATCTTGATTTGTTTTTAAGCTCTTTTGAGAGACTCTGTGGGCACTTTGAATTGGGTATGGCTTTTTGGGTGACTCACCTATTGTCATTGCTTACAAGCAAGGCATTAGAAGCTTTTTTCCAGAATACACAATGAGGACTGCATGGAGTATGATAAAGTGAAAAAGCTTTGCTAAAGTGATTTGACTTACGCCCCCCAAAACCTATAGATGCAAATTTAGAGGGTGAAGAAGGGCATCAGGGGACAGCTATGCTGAAATGTGTGTGCAGCCAAGTAACTTGTTAGAATGCTGGGTTGAAGGTGCAAAAGCTCACTCTGTAGAGGAAATAAAAGATTTATTTTTTCTGGAACAGTTTCTGAAAACTGTACCTGAGGATCGGAGAATATGGTTGCTGGACAGAACTTCAAACTCCATGAGGGAGGCAGCTGAGAGGGCTGATCAGTTCATATCCGGCCAACCATCCCCTCGTCACAAAGGTAATGGGGGAATGACATCAGATGGTTTTAGGGAAACCTGGGGGGGCAATCTAAAGGAAACCAGCCTGTGCCTGAACCAAAAAGGAATCCACCTGGTCTCAAAAGCAAGGAGATGGGCAAATGCAGGTGCTATGTCTGCCGAAAACAGGGCATTTGTCTTATGATTGCCAAAAAATGTGAAAAAAGTTGTGAGTGCAGCACAAGGGGATAGCTCAGGAAGCTCCCAGTAGTTAGTAGCTTGTAAAGAGAGTGCAGTGTCCTCTAACTCCACTGAACACATGCACCTTGTGTGTATAGATGGGATGCTGACCCAGGAACTGAGGGATATTGAGATCTCCCATTTCTTTGTAGAAAAAGGATTTGATTCAAAAGGAACAGATCCTTCCCAACCAGTTCTATAGGATTAGAGGAGTGACGGGTCCTGTGTTCTCAATGCCACTGGCCCAAATCTTCTTAAGCTGGAAAGATGGCCAGGCCATATTGGAGGTGGGTGTTTTATCTGACCTGCCCATGTATGTAATCATGGGTAATGGCTTCAATAGTAGGGCCAATACTGTGTGTGTCACTACCCATAGCAAGGCAAGGGAATCAGCTCTTGAGGACACAGAGGGAGCAGTGCATAAGGAAGCAACCCCTACCTCAGAAGCAGGAGAAGTTTCAGCTGAAAAACAAGCTGCAAGCAGCAGTTCTGAGTCATAGCTACAGACTGAGGAGAGCCCAGCTGTGGGTGACTTTTCCACAGCAGAGTGTGTTTTGGAAAAGGTTGGGTGTGCCTGGCTTGGGAGAGCTCAGCAAGCTGACCCATCCCAGCAGAAATTATGGGAGTTAGTCATCAGTGAGGCAGGTGACTCTCCAAGTTCTGTGAAAAGGGAGCTGCACTGGGAGAATGGGCTCCTGTTCCATGAGTGGGTTCTTAAGGCAGGACCAGAGGAAGGAATACTCTGACAGACAGTGGTTCCTGTATAGTATAGGAAGCATCTTCTGGCCTTAGCGCATGACAAATCCTTTTCAGGACCTGGGGTCAGCAGTACAAAAAGGTGGTTGACTAACAATTTTTACTGGTCTACTATTTTTAAAGATGTAGCAAAATACTGCTGGACCTGTCCACCGTGACAGAGGGTGGGAAAGGTTGAGGACAAGGCTAAACAGGCTTGATTTTCCTACCTGTTATCCAATCAGTGAGTTACCGTGGACATTAAAGTGCCACTTAACACCTCAAGTCGCAACAGAAAGTGGTACATTTTGGTGATGGTAGATTACACTACAAGGTACCAAGAAGCAGTGCCTTGTCCTCCATTGAGGCTAAGAAGGTGGCCAATGAACTGCTGTGAATATTTAGCTGGTTGGGTTTCTCCCAGGAGATTCTGTCAGGCCATGGCACTGACTTCAAGTCAGATCTGATGGTTAGTCTGTGGAAGAAGTGTGCAGAAAGGCAGATGAGAGCCTTGCCACACCACCCCCATACTAATGGTCTGGTTGAGCAATTCAGTGGGTTTCTGGAGACAATGTTAAGAGCATTCACTGACCAGCAGCATGCAAGAGAGTGGAACAAGTACCTACCCATCTCCTATTCACATATTGTGAAGTCCACAAGGAGTCCACATAGTTCTCACCCTTTGAGCTCCTGTCTGGCCATAGGGTAAGGGGCCCCCTTGATTTGGTAAGGGATGAATGGGAGGGTGAATTAGCTCCCCAAGGGGAATCTGTTGTGGAATATGTCCTAAATTTCAGGTCATAGCTCAAGGAGCTCATGGGGTTTGCCCAGGAGCACCTAGTCGCTGCACAACATAGGCAAAAGACATGGTATGACCGTGTGGCCAGGGCCTGGGAGTGCAAAGTTGGGCAATGGCTGATGGTGCTCATCCCTGTATGGCAGAACAAATTATAGGTACCTTGGGAGGGGCTCTACTCAGTGGTCAGAAGGGTGAAAGATGTTAATTATATGGTGCAGTTACCAGACAGGAGATGTAAACAGTAAGTTTATCACATAAACATGATGAAACCCTACCATGACAGGGATAAGATGGTCCTGGCTGTGTGGACTATCTGGAGGAGGGGGCAGAAGCAGATCTACTGCTGGATCTCCTGGGAGAGGTTAAGGGATAATCCTCAGTGGATGCTGTCACCCTCTCAGAGTGTCTGACACCAACCCAAGCTGCCAAAATGAGTAGGGTGCTGTATACATTTGGTGAAATGTTCATGGGGAAATAGGGGTATACCACTCTGTCAGACAGCCACATGGATACAGGGTAGTAAGTCATGCTGAGACAGCTACCTTACAGAGACCCAAAAGGTGTAAGACATGCCATAGAGGGGGGAGATCAAAGAGATGCTGGCTCTTCAGGTAATCCAGGAGTCCATGAGTCCCTGGGCTTTCCCAGTGGTACTGATTCCCAAAAAGGATGGGAGCATGAGTTTCTGCATTGACTACTGCAAGCTCAACAGCTGCACACAGTTGGACACATACCCCATGCCCAGGACAGATGAGGTTCTAGAGAGGTTAAGGGGAGCCCTTTACCTGTACCCCTAACCCCCAAAGCCAGAGAGAGGTTGGCCTTCATCACCCTGTTTGAATTATTCAAGTTCAAGGTAATGCCATTCGGGACAAAGAATGTGCCAGCCACCTTTCAAGTGGTTCATGGACCGCATTTTGAATGGGGCAGGCAACTTCTTTTTGATGTATATAGATGACATTGCCATGTATAGCCAGACCTGGGAGGATCACATCAGGCATGTGACTGAGGTGTTCTAATGTCTGCTAGCCATTGGGCTGACAATCAAGGTAGAGAAGTGTCAGATTAGAATGGCAGAAGTGTTATACCTTGGGCACAGAGTGGGGAGTGGGTACATCCAGCTTGAGCCAGTGAAAACTGAGGCCATGCAGGGATGGGCCAAGCTAGCAACCAAGAAGGAAATACGAGCCTTTCAAGGGATGGCAGGGTACTACCGTAAGTTTGTGCCAGATTTCTGCAGCATGGCCAGACTTGTGTCTGATCTCACCAGGAAGAAAATGCTGAAAAAGGTTAAATGGATGGAAACCTGTCATAATGCATTCTGCCAGCTGAAGGAGGCATTTTGTCGGGTACCTGTGCTCGACTATTCTTAGGTTTATTGTGCATGTAGATGCATCTGATCATGGGATAGGCATGGTTCTGAGTCAGGTTACGCACTCAGGAGAGGAACATCCAGTTGTGTACCTGAGCAGAAAGCTGCTGACCAGAGAGGAAACCTACACCATGATCAAGAAGGAGTGTCTAAGAATTGTCTGGGCTTTGCAGAAACTGCAACCTTATCTGTATGGGAGAGAGCTCACCATGGTTACTGATCTTCACCCCCCTTACATAGTTGCATAGGAACAATGGATAGCATTAAAAATTGCTAAGGTGGAGCCTGGTGTTGCAGTCTTATAATATGGACATTAAGCACTGCAGGGGGCTGCAGTATGACAATGCAGACAGGCTGTCCAGACAATAACTAGTACCCTTGTTTTTATTTCTCTTATGTAGGACAGACACCAGGAGAAACTAATGTGGAGTTTAGAGCTGTGTGTAATATAAAATTCTGCCTGTGGAATGCCCGTGGAATGACTGTTCAGATTCAATGGAATTCCACAGAATTTTCACAATTCCATGGAGTTTTGCTAAATTTTAAATTTCAGTTATTTCACTATACTTTTAAAAGTATGTGCTCAAATAACACTAAATTTGGAACAAGAACAGTACCCCATGGCTTACAAGAGTGTACCACATTTCAGTGTTATAGATTGAAATGGGAAAGAGTTATGGGTGGCCAAACATTTAATCACAATTTAATTTTCAGTTACTTTGAGATAATTTTAACATTTCTTTTCCAACTTTCTCCACAATATCATGATTTAGAGAAGCCCATAGATGTGTATATGCACCATGTTTTAAGTCTCACGCTTCAATGGTAGCTGAGTTATAGGTAGCCAAATATTTTGCCATAATTTGGATTTCTGTAATTTTTAGTATAATTTTGATAGTGTTCATTGAAATGTTACAAAAACTGACAGGTATACAGGTTATCACTACGTTTGTATAGGCACATCATTTCAGATTTCTAGCTTTAAATGGGACTGAGTTATAGCCTGCCAAACATGTTGCCAAAATTTAAATTTGTATATCCAAATTTATCCAGAGTTGAAACATTTAAACTACTATACCATGTGGTCATTTCTGAAAAAGTTCATATTTGCAGCTTTAAATGGGATTGAATTAAAAGTAGTCAAACTTTCACAACATTTAAAAATTTAATTTTGCAAGAATGTAAGCTACAAATGTATAAACCCCTGGAACTTTAAAACTAGAGAATGCAATACCATTAAATTTGGCAGGTTCTTAGTACTCACAAGGAGACTGTGTGTGCCAATTTTATTATTTGCTTGCTGTGAGAAATTTTAAAATAACATCTGTACTTACAGTCAAATCCCATGAGTCACTGTGAAAATAGTAGAATTTCATGAACAATTCCGTAAAACTGGAATTTTCTAATTTCACTCAGCCTTATCTGGGGGACTCTAATTAAAGGTTGGGGTAAAAGAGGCAGGTAGTGTGGGGGTCTCCAGGTTCTGGAGTTAGTTGCACAGTTTCATCAAGAAATGGACAGCTGAGCTGGGTAGCACAACAGTGGTAGACCCCAGTTTGGAGCTAGAAAGCACAGGGGCCCAGATATTCAAACTGCGCCAGTCTGAGGCGCAAGCCCCTTCGCTGCTCAAAATAGTTGCGCAGGGGTGTGGACCAGGTGATATTCAAAGGGGCTGCGCTGTTGAGCAACTCCTTTGAATATCACGACACCACAACACTTTGCCGCGTAAGCGCAGTGGAACTGCGCTTCGCAAGTTGCCAAGTTGAGCATTCAACTTGCGGTGGCGCAAGTACCATTGCGCCATGCGCAAATTTCCGATATTCAAAAGGTGACATGCAAATGGGGCCATAATTTATACAGAAGCGCAGGGGGCCATTTGCATCTCTTTATGGCCCCATTTGCATGCCATTTGATGTAGGTGCGCCGATCCCGAGGACTTGCTCCGGCTACCCTGCCAGGTAGGAGCCGTCGAGGACAGCACTAATGCAACCGATAGCGGGCATCACAGTTACATGACCCCCACATCACCCATAGCCCCGATCGCGGGCAGAATCCGTACATAGCCCCACTCATCGTCAAGGGAGCTTGTGTAAGCCACCCAGGCTGTGATAGCACTTGATGGGCATGGTTTGATGCTGAGGCTGGCAGGCTGATTCTGGAAGTCTCTCAGGAACATGCTACAGTTCTCCCCAGGCAGAGATACTTTCCCAGGGGAGAGATATGCATTGGGCCCTGGGTGACAAGGAAGCCTGTTCAGGTCTCTGCCCTGGCAGGCTATCGGGAGGTGAGGGCTATTAGCTCTGGGTGTCTGGGAGTGCTAGGCCTAAGGGAAGTGTAATTAGCAGGACCTGGAAGTTTTAAGGGTGAGGTTACCATGCCTGCCCAGCCAGAGAGCTCCTTCCCTGGTAAGAGATAGTGCATTGGGACCCTGGGTAACAACCTAAGCTCGTGGAAGCCCTAACACTGGCAGGCCATCAGGGAGGTTAGAGGCATGAACCCCTGCTGTCTGGGAGTGCTAGGCCCAAGGGAAGTGTGGTTAGCAGGACCTGGAAGTTTTAGGGGTTGGGGGTACAATGCCTGCCCAGCCAGAGAGCCCTTTCCTTGGGTAAGAGATATGCTTTGGGACCCTGGGTCAAGGGTTTGTTCAGGTCTCTGCCCTGG